>OX374623.1:11142500-16142500 GCA_947347705.1 Nymphula nitidulata
TTAAACACCACCTTAAAACTACTGTAATCCCAGGTACCACAAAATATATGTCGATACTATATTTATAGGTCTTTGTTACAACTATCGCGTAGTAGTGGTGGTTTATAGCCGGAGGTCATTATAATACTACACAGCTTTTTAAAGCTTTTCAAATAGACATATAGGTAATTAGCTCTACACAACTTTCATTTAATAGGTAATTATAAGCATGTAGTCTTCTGCAATTTGAAATAATAAAATGGAAATAAAAATGTCCTTAAATCATTGGAAAGGTTTTTCATATTCTACAAGTTTTTATGGCGGGCAATCTCAAGTCGCTAAAATTATATAATCAATTATCATCAATAAGATTATTTTTATTGTTATAGATAGAGTTTTAGTTCTGTACAACGGTTTATAAGCGTTATAAATGTATGAAAACAATCAAATATCGATATACAAATGAAACAATGACACAAATAAAAAAATAAACGAAAATCATGGCATAAAATCATCGACAGTTCCAAAACCCTCATAATCTGTAAAGCGATACTACAGGTACTACTCATTTTCTAATAAACCTTCTGTAGGTTTATTCGTCAATAAATCAGTTGAAACGTGACTATGTAGGTTTTTTCACACCACTTTTATGCAGCGATAACTTTTTGACACAAAGATTTGGGACTACCTACATGTAGTAAAAGTTTTAAAACTTAGCAGGTGACATATCGCTTGTTCTTTTTGGCCAGAAGGGTCAATGAGCCCGTCCTCCTATAAAGATTATACAAGATTGTTAAATTTTACTTTTCAAAACATTTTGTGCTTTTGAAACTGTACAAGAAACATGATGAACATTATCTTATTGAGAGTCTTGTTGCGTTGTCTGCGTTAGTTTGCAAAAAAAAAACAAAATCAATATTCCAATCTTTCAACAATTTAAATTTCGGCCTTTGTTGTTATTGGCTCTTTGCCAATAACAACTACGACAAATGAGTGATTCAAATAACTGATGAAATACGGACAAAGCTAAAGATCTTTTCACCATGCCATATACAATGTTTGTACAGTACTTAGCTGAATATAGCGATTTCGATCTACATTCAATCAATGTAGATCTTCAGGTGTGACAAGCTTAGTGAATTGGAAAACACGAAAGCAACATCACTACCTGATGCTAATTAAGTAATGGAGCCCACGGGACGTCGTGAAGGGTCGCAACTAATTAATTAATGACCATTCATCCCTCACGATAACTTTGAAAAGCAACTTTTAAGTTCCCTTACCTAGTACATATACCAAATTATCTGGATTAGAAGGTGATGGGCTATAAAACTCAATGTTTAAGAAAACAAACATAATATTTGGTGCTGTTCGAGAATTTTCTTTCAGACTTTTAATTCATTTGAAAATTCGAAAATGGTCGTATTAGTATACGACCATTTTCGAATTTTCGTTGACGTTTGTAAATATAAGTAGTGCTTAGTTTTGGAATCAGTGTTGACTTTTCTATCATTGTTTGTTTTGGTTGGTTGTCAGAGGCTTATATAAATGCACCGCACTGACAAACAAAATTAAAAGATTTACAGAAATATTTTTATTTTATAACACGATATCATACTTACTTTATATTTCAATTCTTAGTTTTCGTTCTTATAAAATACAGACCACGTTAATTTGCAACACTTATGTAATATTTTTGAAGCCTTTAAAATTATGCATCTTTTTAGACGTCCATGTACAATAAAACTCATCCTTTATTTTTTAAATTGAAGCTTAGACACGGTTCTGTATCCTTTGGTATTAAACAGTGATAAGCCCACTCATATGAGTGATCACTGCTAGCCTGGTGAGCCTCTTCATCATTGACGATCATAGCCATCGGTTGCTACCAGTATAGCCCAGTTTTCATCAGATAGAGGAGATGTTATTCATAATAATTTGAAACTTTTCAAGTTGTATGGGAAAATAGAAAGGTGTGCCGGTATAGCATATTCTATTGCGATGATAGACTTTAATGGTTCTTAAAAGTTAAATTAATTTACCTTTTACTAGTTACTTAGGTATTAATTCGCTGCTTATTTGTACCAGAAGAATTTCTCAAATTTTATACATTGTACCAATTGTTTTGTTTGTAAATATACTACCTATACCCGGCATGCGTTGCAATGCCTGTAAAGGGAAAACTCTTTAGTTTTATGATAAAAAGCGAGCGAAGTGCATAAGGGGCAAACATACAAACATTGATTTTTATTTATACCGGGTGTTACAGAATTCCGAAATAAAATTTGCAATATGCTGGGGTTGCGGTGGGTCGATATCGTATACAGAATGGTGCCGTCAATGCGACAAATTAAAACATGGGCTATATTCGTTCATAGAATTGGTTTGAAACTTTCAAAAACATCTTATTCATTTGATAATTTCATGTCATTTGTATGAAATAATATAACATTGGCTGCAATATTTCATAGAAATGTCTTGAAAATATCAAATGAATAAGATGTTTTTGAAGATGGCAAACCATTTCTATGATGTGCGCGGGTTGTATGTGTGTGCCTGGTATAACTGTAGTGTGTCGTACGATACGCGATAGTAATATTTTTAGGGTAGCCACAAGCAGGTGTGACAGCGTTTTCATTAATTTAATCGGAAAATAAAAGTGGTCTGAAAGGTGTGAAGATTTCAGAGATAACTATTGAGACAAGGAAGACAACCACCCCATTAAATTATATTTCGGACTTTTGTAACTTACTGTATCATCATCATCATCAGCAGCCTATAAACGTCCCACTGCTGCGCACATGCCTTCCTACATGGGAGCAACACATGAGGAGCTTGGGCCATAATACCACCATGCTGGCCCAATGCGGGTTGGTAGGTTAAAGCGGTTGCAGTAACAACCGGGACAAACGGCTTAACGTGCCTTCCGAAGCACGGAGGAGCTCGAGATTATAAATTTTATTGACCCATCCCAAGACCGACCATGGCGAAAGTTACTTTGTTTTCGTAACCAGAGCGCTCAAACCTCTACGCCACCGAGCTCCTCAACATACTGTTAAATCTATTTATACAGTGAGTTATAAAAGTTAGAAATAAAATCTTGACTGCGCAATTCGTCAATCTCCAAAACAAGTTTCTTTGTATCACTAGGCATCTAGAAATTGTTATTGGCTTAGCTAATTAGTACAGACCTAGTTGATATGAAGTCAATAACTCATAATGTCGAATCGAAAATAATAAAGTGATAATTGGTACGAAAACAAGCATCAGTTTGATACTTGTGATTACCTACTCAAATAATTTGGCGCCTTATTTGTTTGTCTTTGAAGGATTAAATGCGTATTAAAATGCTGGCTAATTAATTATTTCCCATCCTAGGGTCTCGGAGACAAAGCGGCGATTGTGTTACGATGAGAGTAATTACATGGCTCGTAAAGTCACTTGTAAACACGGGACGATGTTGACGGCGCGGCGTGACCGAACAAAATCGTAAGATATATAAGTCCCATTTTATACCCTTGTTATTATTTAGGAACCGATTCCGCTGCGCTTAAATACTTAAAACATATTTTAATAATTAAAAAACAAATTGATTAAATGTAAGTAAACATTAAATTCATTTTTTTTTGTAATAGAAAACTGTTGATCTACCAATAAAATAAAAATAAAAATAAATAAATTAATAAAATCAAAATAGAACGTATCTATATAGTTTTGCTTATTAGTTTAAATATGAGAGGACACGACACAACGAATCTTTCTTTGCCTTAGCCTTTCTTCAAACAAGATATTTAAAATCCGAATGAAGTGGCTGATGGTTGTAATGCAATATAGTGAAAATAATTGTAATTTCATCTCCAGGCCAGACACTAATTAGTACCATAAACATGGCCATCGTTTTATTATGTACAAACATGGAATCTAAATTCCAAATACACCAATGTTTGAGATTTTTGCTAGCAAATTAAAACAAATCGTGTAACAAAGTAAGAATCTGCTCCGAATGGCGTACAGTAATAGAACATTATTTTCATAAGTTTACTACAGGTGCATAATAAGATGTTTGGGAAGGCTGCCTTAAAGTGAGACACCTAATTTATATGAATAAAAATAGATTATCAAGCAAACGGGTAAACGAGCAAAAAGTCATGAAATTTATCTCAGACGAATAAAATATTATTACATATCGGTCCGCGAGGGGGCATTGAAGAAGTTAGATTGAGGAAGTGACGACATTGTTATTATCGGCACAATCCGGCGCTGAAACAATCTCTGGCATCCCCGTTCCAATCGGATGGCACCCAGTAAAATCTCGACTGTTATGATTTCCGACAGATTTTTATCTCTAGATAACACTTTGCACGCGCTGAGGAATTTTTCTTTGAATATTTCGTTACAATGTTTACTGGAGAGTAAAAAAATTTTGTTGCCATTTTTATACCTTACCTTTATTTAACTAAAGAAGCGTCAAACAGAAAGTGTTTTGATTGATCCTTTCTAATTAAGACTTGGTATTGAACCTTTTTTATTTGAGACTTAAATTTCCTTAAAGTTAGTAGGACTGTTTGAATAAGTTTAAAATAAACTTTTGTTGTGATTGAGACTAACATATTTTTGTACTTTTCTCTAGATGAAATACAACAAGTTTTCAATAGACTAGAGAGCTTAACGCACACGTGGTAGTAGTAGTACCAACACCTGAGCTGTCACATACTAGGCAAGAGTGAGCAGTGCATCTGTTAGAAAGCATTTAAAACCAAATATTTTCCAGCTCATTCTCAGAACGCCGCACACCGTTGTTACATTTGACGTAAACAGACTCACGACTGCATATTACAAGGTGTTACAAAAAGTGTATTCACATTTTAATGGCTTGTTGTACCCATCAATATAAACAGCTTTTACTATGAGGACAGTTAAGAAATGGCGAATAAGAAATAAGCTCTTCGATCATCATCATCATCATCACCAGCCCTTGTACGTCCCACTGCTGGGCACAGGCCTTCCTTATCAGAAGAAACACATGAAGAGCTCTTCCGTAGTTAAGTTCAATACCTACTCGACACAATTTATGGATCAGCTGATTACTTTATCGCGATTTCGAAGTTGTCCTCATAGAAAAAGTTGTTTGTAGTCCTTAAAAAGTGACACCTTTTTGTAACACTTTGTATGGAGAGCGGTGTTGATGTTGACGTTCCGATTGCGACACGTTTTTTATTCCATTCGGCCTGTTGTAAGACAAACACACCAATGCTAATATCTCTACGTTTAATATCAATATGCAGCCAGTCCAAGGGCTCTGACGTATCTTAGGCCGGGAAAATAAGGCGTCGGGAAACTCCACGACTGCGTTCGCGACCACCACCACATGCCGGAGACTCCGCCAGACTCTATGGGTGCTAATGATAATTAAAACGGGCACCCCTGTTCAGTGTAGTCCAAATTCTGTATTGGTGACCGTGAAACATTGTTTACGTTTTATTGCACACATTATGATGACAAAACTGTTATTCTAAAATTTTAAGATAAGTGTTATACCTACCTGCTTTTTAATAAGTGTTATACCTACCTGCTTTTTAATAAGTTACCTCTATCGAACCATACACGATTGCATATCTAGCCAAATTTGTAATTATGAGGTAAGAAAGAGAGAGAGAGAGAGACAGAGCAATTCGTTTGAATCACATAGCTATTATGAGTACCTACCTAATAACGAATCCGTGCAGCACGTCGATGAATTTGATGCATTATAATAACAGCGTGTATGGCGACCAACGATATCTCAACTTTCAATACTTCACACATACCTATTGCTTACGTGGGATTAAGGATATGAATATTTATTTTGATAATATGAATACAGATGCAGTATCTTTTATAGAAGAAAACAAAACTCCATAGAAAGATACACTGAAACTACGCTATAAAAATATAAGTTCTGTAGATAGGACCTAGAAAAACAAGAACATTGAATCATCAATAGGTGATCTTCACTGCGTCCTCGTGTTGGTCCTGGTAGCTAGAGTGTATCTTAAACTGAGTTATTTGAGTGACGCAAGATACCTCGCTGCTGTGCTGTCTCAATTAGCTACTGTATAATTTATAAGCAATATAAAACACTCCAAAACATATTTTTTGTGGCATAATTAAGACAAATCTTGACTACAATTCCTCATGACTAAACAATGCGACCTTAGATTGAATACTGCTTACTCACAACTTAAGAGAGTGGAAAAGAGAATTTTAGCTTTTCAGAGCAAATTTTTTGTCGTACTTATTCCTAAAACAAAGCGTAATGACCCGGACGGCACGCATTTGTTCGAGAACAATCCGAATAGGCCATTTTTCATCTCGAACAATTGAGGGCGGTACTCTGACACAATTGGCAGAGTATTTTGTCAAGCATTTGTCGTACCTCGAGCCCACGATATAATAAGTGCACTCCATACACCCACTCCCGCCAAGAGGGTGTTCTTTGCATGTTCGTAAACAAACATTAAAGTTTTTGCCTCCTGTGCCTTTTTTGTATTCCATACAAAAGAGTTGGTGAAAAGAGAGTATTTTTTTTTAAGTGCTCGAGCTTGAATTGCCTTAATATATTGTTGTTGGATAGGATTCATTAAAAGCTATTTGCAACAAAAGGGCCACAAATATAGAAAGTTCTACGAAATTACTTTTACACATCGTCTAGATGTATTTATGTTGAACGACTCCTTAGTTTCAGAATGGAATCACGAGAAAATATATTTGAGTGCAAAATTATGAAATTTATAACACAAATAAAGTGGCATTTCCTATTTATTGTTTACGTTGTTAATCACCTGGCGAGGGCGCCGTCTCGATGGCCGTAAAATCTCGCCTCTTATGATTTTCATGGCGGCTTGAGGCAGTACTGGAATTTTTCGTTTTATTTTATGACGGCGCGCACTGTCGCGGAGAAATATTGGCTCAGCGGAATAGCTCGTAAAGAAAGCCGTTTCCTCACCACGGGTTACGCACCGCAACTACAGTCTTATGCTTACATTTATTATTAGAACCCATTCCAGTTTTATGTTATACCACATTTGTACTAATTAGGTATTCTTACGAGAGTGCAACATTTTTTTAACCCTTTTTTATTTGTCAAATATTTGACATCAAATTAAGAAATAAGTAAAATCTTAAAATAGTCACATTAATGAAATTATATAAAATCTATATATTAAAGGAAATGCTTAAGATTCATACGAAATACGAATATATTGCTGAGCTTCTCCCTACTTTACTCTATTATTGTTATCTTATCGAAATGTACAGAATTCTTAGGAAAAGTGCACCCATAAAATTTGTTACACACATCTAGCGAATTTCGGCATTGTCAACAGATCCTACGAAATATATTTAATATAATATTACAATAACATATAATTATATTACCTACATAAGTCCTTATGTAATCTAAGTTCATTTCGAAATAGTATCGTTCGTATTGTATCTATGCATATATTCTATAAAGGTCGGCGATCGGAGTCCGGACATGTTGGTCCACCTGTTCGCTGCTCTCCACATCATTATTCAAGTTAAGTGGACAGCCGACCAGGCCAGCGGAAGGGTAACAAAATTCAGGGCTGCACTATTGGGTTACGATAATATTGAATGATCATTTCCTTCGCGCTAAATTAATGATGCCAGTTAGTAAAAATGATAATAATGCAGTATTTAGCTATGCATATTGAAAGTTTTATTAAATACTTGTAATTTTACATAACAGGTGTACTAATCAATATATGTATTTATATTGACTCAAAACATTGCTATTTTGTTCAACTCCACTGTTAAAATTTTTTGGCTATACTAATATTTTTATAGCCCAAAACTTACGTATTGTAATTAAAATATAATAAAACTAGAATAAAAAAACTAGAAAAATTTCACGTCCCGAGGCAGGAACGTACGTATTGTGTTTGTAATATCATAATATTAGGACCCTACGTTTAATACGGAAAAAAAAATTTAAAAAATAGGTTACAAACTAACCCTTAGTTTACCTGGTAAATCCTCATAGAGGCCATGGGATTCCTTTCCTGTAAATGATTGAATTTGGATAAAATAAGAGAAAAATATGTACCTACTAAAAATTTTATATTTTACTGAGGGTCATTATACTAACATGCTTTTGTATCACATTACGATAAAATTATGTCTATTTATATAATCAAAAGGGAACATTGACTAATGCAGTTTGAGCTAATTTTATCATAATAAAATAACAAAAAAATATATATTTAACAGTGGACGCCCATTATTTGCTGTTTTACTGGAGTATTTTTTTATACAACTATATGAGTTGTAAGCTCACGGCCCACCTAGTGGGAAATGCTTACCGTTGCCTTTATACAACTGAAATAACACAGAGAAAATCACCTAGTATTGCAGAGGTGGGTTTATCATCCTGAGGCCTAAGATGAAATGCCTTCCATGCCCAGTAATTCAGTGGAATTAGTAGTTTATAAAGTACCAGCCAGCCAGCTAGTACTTTATAAGTAATTATTTTGTTCAACAAGACGAATAGTTATTTTGTTCAATAAGAAGAATAAAATAAATGTTCTATACAAATCTACAATACAAAGGTACAACTGATGCGTTCTGATTGATGGGACCAGTATTCTGAAAACTGATGAATCACGAAAGTAATTTCCATCCATTTTGACAAGCTTTTTTGGGTAAATTTATTTCACTCAATGTGTGGATGCTGTTAAAAGGTGCTTAGGGAGGCTTCCCAAAATATTTGTAACTAACAGACGAAACTGGAATCAAAAGTAGAACTCATGGGTAAGTAGGTATAAAAATAAATGAAATAGGTAATATCCAATACCAATTACTTTGGGTTTCTAAAATCGCGCAAAGTATGGGGCCTGAAATATTTAATTAAACCACATTATTTTATTCGGAGTTAAAATTTAATGTTACAGAATATAAATCTGAAGCAAAAATTGAAATTTTTGTAAGCCGAAGCAATTAATTATCGAATTACTATTGATCAAAATTAATGTTACAGTATTTCTATATGATGCTATACTGATCAGTATTTAATTTTTATCATTTTATCTTCTCTTAATATAGGAACCTACTACCTAATAGATCCGATTTTTTACTATCTTAATACCAACCTCATGTAAGACCAAGGTAGCTAATTAAAGTTGATTGCTGGCAATACCCAAAAATGGGATTCCCTACGTCCACCATTAACGTAATGTTTGCTGCTAACTTGAAAGATGACCCACGCGCAAACGGAAAGTGATCACACAATTAACGCACTAATGTGTATATAAATGACCTACTTTATTGCGAGTAATTCTTCTGTACTTATATATCTGCCTTCTAGACGTACGTACGGCAATACGGACAGGTAGGATAAAAAACTGAAAAATATAAAATAATTAAATTTTAGTAGGTACTCATCACCTAGAAACATAATTATTTTTGGAGTCGGTGCTTGACTATCTATTGCTTCTGGAAACAACTTAGCACCAACTCCAAAAATATGTTTATAGGGGATGAGTACCTAAAAAATTTAACTATTTTTAAGGTTTTCAGTTTTTTGGAGTCGGTTTTAATTTATGTTTAAAATTATTTTTTCACAATTTTTAATGTAACTTTTTATGGTCTAAGCTAGATGGGTGACCGTGAGCTTATATTGTTTTCTACATCGTATTATTTCACTAAAAATTCATAGGAAAGCAAAAATCCGCCATTTCGCATACGTAGACGACTTACTGATTTCAGTTTTTTTATTTAAAAAACCAAACCACCCCAACCGATTTTGAAAACATATTTTTAGGCCCAAATGGCAACTGTTCCGCATCGAACAAAAAAAGAATCATCAATATTGGTTCACCCAGTCGAAAGTTCTGAGTCTTCTCCTCCTTTTTTTGAAGTCGGTTAAAAATAATATTATAAGTTATACCGTGAGTTACAGCCAATATGAACTGGGTGAATCAACTATTTTACAAAATATTCTGATATTTTTTTCTTACAAATTGAATTTATTTTCATTTTAATTTCATTTCATTTCAATAGTAATTAAATAAGAGAAACATCGAAATAAAACAAAATATAACAATTTAATATCACATAAAGTATGCTGTCTATACGTTACTCAATATACTGAAATTAGTTTAAAATCAACACATTAGTGAACAGATAAAAGATTTATAACCAAAAATAAAATATAATTCTAATTTGGGGGACTATAGTTGAATGACCCAACTAAGTACACCGCCAATAGTTTTCTTGCCGCTAGGCATGACGCATAGTATAAAGTACTTCAATCTATCTCTTTCTAAAAACACAAATATTTTACTCCTACCTAGCTTATTCTCCCCTATTTGACCTGAAAAACTTTTGAAATTGCTTAACTGTACCTATAGGCTGTCTGCCTGTAACATTCTTTATCTAAAAGCTTCTTTGTAGGTTTATGGAAGAAGTAGGCAGTAAACTCATTGCACGCACTGCAAATTATTCTTTATTTTAATTTTTTACTTCGACTAGAAGCTCTTTAGCCTATCTTCCAATTCCTGAGGAGGAGAGGGCTCCCCGTGTAAGGGGCTGCGATGCACCTCTTTGATGCTTCTGCCGCCGTCACTCGGTAGCCTGAAGACATTGCAAGCGTTGGTTTCGGCATCCCTAAAACAACTCGTTGCTCCTTACTCCTGCATTTGTGTGAAATCGTAACAATCAAAATATAACACAAAGTGACGATAGTTAACTTATAAACTTATCAAAGACAACTGACATATTCAGTCTCTCCGTGACTGCGATTAAATAGTTGTAAAGTAATCAAACCGTCGTCGGGTAATTAATAATAATGTAACATCTAAAATAAAAAAATCTTAAATATTCTTAATTATTTAAGAGAGAAGTTAATTCTGAAACAAAATATTTTAAAAATGGCTCCATTTAGAACTCTATTCGACCATTTAAATCGGGTAATAGTTTGAATTGATAGTGATAAATTTGGTTTCATAGCGTAGGTTTATTCGTTTACGTAAACTTTGAGATTGGCTTTAACAAGGCTGGGAGAGGCGGGAGCGCGGCGGTGATTTCTGCTCTTAAAATCCAATTTAAATGCATTCCTCTGTGCCACAGGAGGGCCGCCGATACGCTCTTGGGACCAATTAACTTATTCATCCTTAACATTTCATTGCTCGACTGGCTTCTACGAGACTGTGCTTTTCTTTTACTGTTTAATGTAATTATATTTTTGCTACTAAAAACATTACGGTGCTTCATGATTAGTATTTGAGTTATCTTTATTTATTGTAAGATTTCTACGGTTATTGATACTTTAATTATACAGTTTGAATGGAAATTCTATATTATGTCCTCTTGAAATATGACACATTCCTTGTTTTAACAATTTCCTTACAGTAAATATGTAACTAACTAAATTATTCATAAACATTGTTATGTATTTTTATATTATCGAATATAGAATTTGTATAAGTAGGTATTTCTTTTTTCATAATAAAGTTAACCGTCTAAGTCAAAATAAAGTAGACAACTTCAAATAATTGAGAAAAGATCAGTTATAAAGTAAGAAGGAGACATCTAAAATGCAATTTGAGTACCCTAATAGAAACGTTCTCACCAAGAATTGTTGCAAAGTGTAATGGGTTCAGGTGAAATTAACGCAGAAAAATAGGAAAAGTTACAACGAGTTTTCCTCGAAGGTTTTTTCCGTCGCCAAGTAGCGCTGTGATTGTAAACTGCTGAATTTATAATGCCATTTTCGAACTCCACTTCATCGGGAAGTTTTAAACCAGTTCGTAATTTAACTCAAGTACCTACAACCATTCATCGAAAGTAAATTCAATAATATAAAAGTTGTGTCGACGAATTTCTGAAGACCTAATTCACTCCAAATTTAAGTTGCACTTTTAATTTAAGATCGTTTAGATTTTTAAAAGAATTCATTTGAAAAAGTAACTCAATAGTTCATTATTGACTCATATCGTATAGACTTCAACAAGACCGGCCATTGTACTATTGACGTGAACGAGACTGAAAAAAATAATTAGCCAAACAACTTCGGTTAAATTATTTACTAACAAAATTTAGGGAGATGTAATACAGTTTATTTAATTTAACAAAACAATGGATCTCTATGCAAATTTATTTTTGGCTACCTGTTACCCTAAGCTAAGTTTTTTTTTATACAACAAAGTAGTCACTATTTTTAAACTACACGTAGTCGAAAGTTCTGTTGTCATTTTTTTTTCAGTGCACACATCTCAAAAGCATGGTCTATATACGTAGGTACTTAAAAAATACTAATTTTGTATTTTTTTAAAATACTATTTATGTATTTTTTGAGAGTTACGACTTTGCAAGACGTTAATTATAATGAATAAATGATATTATATATATATATAAATACTAGAAAAAAAAACATTTCCCTGGGGTAGAAACTGAGCCTGTGCCCTTTCACTATACAGATGACTGCTCTGACCACGAGCTACCGAGGACTGTTTTTAAATGCATAATTTATTACTTTTATAATATTTTCTTGTTTTTTTTAAATTGTCGCGGGTGCGGTTCCCGCCTTAGGATATGATTTTTCTAGACTAGTTATTATACCTTGTAAATAAAAATACAACAATAATAGTAAAAATACCATTTTTACTACATTATAGGAATATCTGTAGCACATTTCGATTAATAGGGATGTTGCCTACTTTAAGGTTAGGGAACATTATTGAAGTTGTACGGTCATGGTCAATGTTAGAAAATTTATAAAAAAGAACATATTTTTATTTCAAAATTTATTAATTTTTACTGCTCACACCATTTAAAATAACTATTATTATGACAACTTTGAATAATAACATACATAATATATAACAAAGTTATTATTAATTTTGTAATATTTACATATATTTTTAAAAGAGGAAAAAGTGACGGCACCTGTTCTGTAGATTTTCTATGTAACGTTTATAGACGATGCGCCGCTACACTTCAAACATGCCACTATATCTGTAAAACTATACTTACTATTTCTTTTGCAATATTTCTTCACGGGTTCTACGTTACTTTTTATTTAGGAAATAAAAAAAGTTGTTAACTACCCTATTACCTAAAAGATTCTTGCACCATCACTTATTTGATTTTGATAGATGTTAAACATAAAAATTAATATTGGTAATTTTATTAATTTTATTAAATATACTAAAATATCAAAAGGCTATCATTATTTCGTTAATTTAAATTTATAATTAATAAGGAAGAAAGCTTTCAGCATTAAAATATCAGCTAGAATGAATACTTTATTCAACAGAACTCTTCAGAAACCGTATTATAAAGAAATAAGCATCGTTTTCGGACCCTATTTATTTAAAAAGGATGCGATGACTGAAGCAGATTTCCAA
The DNA here is from genome assembly GCA_947347705.1 of Nymphula nitidulata. Taxonomy (NCBI): domain Eukaryota; kingdom Metazoa; phylum Arthropoda; class Insecta; order Lepidoptera; family Crambidae; genus Nymphula; species Nymphula nitidulata. The sequence goes on from OX374623.1 coordinate 11,155,886, forward strand.
GATATCTGCACGCCTTCTGTGGATTACTTTGCAAGTCTTTTATACAAGAGGCGGGCAGTATCATCACTACTTAAGGATATTAAAATCCCTTCTATTTGTGTAAGAAGCTTGTTTTCTCGCTGACGGTCGTTTATCGAATAATCCAGATAAGGCTTGTATTACCTATGTTCAGCATAATAATATAATAGAAATTTCGCTTTAACTGAATGTGGAAAATACATGTATTATGTGTAATTATGGGTACCTACTTATAGCAATTAAATCGATCGATAAGTAATATGCAATTTGTCTTATACTTTCTACATAAGTGTTGGTAGAGTTGGTAAGTACTTAATTGAAATATGGTGTGATGAAAGTAGGGAGTGGTGGATTCTAGAAATTGTTTTTTTTTTAATATTTAAAGACTATTATTATGTATAGAGAGCAGGGCCGACTTGTCTAATAAACAAATATATCAGTTCTTCTTGATTTTTACAGAGCGGCGCATAGACGGTATAGAATTAAGTTATTCTGTGAGCGCGTGGGTAGTAGGTATTCTTGGTATTTCAAACCTCTATACCTGAAACGCAAAAACGGAAGGTAAGGAAACGCTTACCACCAGGCGCCGTACTTGCTTTAAACTATTTTGAAGTTTCATGTTACTTGATTGAAACATTTATGTAGAAGTGTTCCAATAGGTCCATGGAAAATTAAAAATAACAATTTCTGCCTTTTTACAATAGATTTGGTAACTTATGATAAAGTTGGTTGGTTGGGTGTAGGTAATTGTTATCTGAAACATAAAATTAATTTAAAACTTTGTTTAAATCCAATCATTATTAATCAACTTAATTATTAACCAACCTCGATCTTAGGGCAAATCTCAGATGTTATATAAATTGTCCTACTTCCATTATCAACCAACAATGGGTGAGTATCAGTCATTCAGTGAAAATATTCGGAGCCAAATGACCGCTACATAAGACGCCATTTTGCACGGAGATTTTGCAAACTGAAGTAAGTAGTAAGTAAGATTTAATTTGTGTGAATCGAGAAATACTTTGTCTTGATAATATACTTATTCATTATCTTTTATTTGTGAGTGGATGTAGTCGTGTATTATTTTTTATTTCAAATTGTAAGTAAGAGAGATTTGTTTTCTTAATATAATTTAATAAAATTTTGGTTAGTTATCATAATATTTACCAAACTAACATTCTTTTTGTTTCAGTTTAAAAAATATATTGAAAAAGTGGAGCAAAATTATTTTAAGACTAAGAATTGAATTTACAGAATTTATCAACGAAATGAAGACGTCAGTGTTGACAATATTATCCGTGGCTGTACTATTGGCCTTGACCGAGGCGAGAGCAGCTTGCACGCGTAGGTAAATATGATAAAAATACTTAAAAGTATTTAAATTGACGATTGATGAATTACATTGACGGCCTATTTCAGAATCTCCAAATAAGCTAATGATGAATAAAGAGGCCGTTATCAATAAAATATTTGCAATTTACCGTTGTTTTCATGGGATAAATAAACTACGAAATTTGGGATTTTACCGTCTTCTATTGACAATACTATAACTAACTAATTCACGTGATGAAAATAATAAAAATATCACTTTTCAAAGTAAACGAAATCATTTGTGTAAAATACTTTTTAGTTTTATAATTTTATGTAGGTAAGTATAGTAAAATTATTTTTTTTATTTTTTAAGTAAAACCAGCGTATCTTGCACTTCCGATGAAGAAACGGAACAACAAATCGACACGAGTCATGAGCAAGTATGTATCAAAACAGTTTTTAATACCTTAATCGCACACGTAAAGTACACCACAGAGACACGAACAATTGCCACACACCATACAATGATGACTGTGTGTGATACATAATTTATAAACTACATACCAACAAGTTACACGTTTCAATATTAAATGTGTAAAGAAAAATTTATTAAGTTAAGTTTTGGCATTACTTTGAACAAGCATTACAATAAGTATTGCAAATGACTTTTATATGCTTAAATCAAAGAGTTTTTTGGTATCGTTTAATCATTAAACATTACAGGTTACCCTACTATGAGTACATATGAATAGGAAGGTATAAATAAAAAAAATGAAATAAATAAATTGGTATTGATATAGAATTTCAAAACTACGAATTGTTCCTAACAATCAATATCCGAACGATGTCTTTTAATATTTTTTTATAACGATAAAAAAAGTCGTGTAGTAATGCATTCATTCAAATTATTTCAGAATCGAAAGACTCATAATCTTCAATTAAACAATGACGATACTATATATAAAATTACCGCCACGTGCGGTAAGGTGAGTATATTCCAAAATTTAAAACGTGAATTTGCTACAAATTTTTCACTATAAAATTGCTAATTAAATACAATATTTTAGAATAATTCATAATAATGTTAAAATTAAAATTAAGAATATTTTGGAATACTTCCTACAAGGGCATGGGAGCCATTGAAATCTGTTTTCTCTAGAATGTTGGATGTTTGAGAGCCGTCTGGTCGAATGGACAGTAGGTATACCACTGTCTACAAAACCAGAGGTAACCAGAGGTCTCGGTTTCGGATACCGGTAGGGGCAGAGTTTTATGATGAGTACAAACATTTGTACACGAATCATGGACCTTATGTTTATTTAGTATATTTCTAATATTCACATTATTATCTAAATTTCTCTGTTGTCTATTATCCTTATCATAAACATAACCTTATTTAAGCTAGATAATAGGGGTGAGTGTAAGAAAAAAAATGTCGACGGTCCGAGTGGACAATCTGGAGAAAAGAGATATCAAGGTCCTGCAAATATCAAGTGATTCCAATAGATATCGCAGATATCTGCTATTCTGAGAAAAAAATGTGTACGATAAATATTTCTTTTTATATAACATGTTTTTAAATTACAATTTTAACTTTTTAAATTTGTTTATCAATTTCATTGAGAACCCGCAAAAAATTTACAAAATAAAGACACCAAATTATTAAATATAATTTCAGGATGGCTGCAAAGGTTTAACTGATTACAGATTATACAATATAATAGTGAGTACACGAGCATGATTTCCTGGCTTTTCAAGATATTCTTTTCAAGGATTAGGTATCATAAATGCTTATAAAGTTTTCATTCACCTATCAAGCACACTAATATAAAAAGCAGTGTTACTCCACTGTATTCAGATGTTTTCGCATGACATTAGGTACGTACGTACCTAAAGTCATTTCACATGTTGTTACTTTCACAAATCACAAAAATGTTTTAAAATCATCGTGTGCACATTCACACACAGGTTCGTCCACTTGTCATTGCACCACTTACAACCCTATTTTGACAGATGACTTACAAAACCATATGGTCTAATCCAATTATATGTCTCTCTACCTTGCCTAGGTACGTCGGAAGTCAGAAGTATATTAAAGCCTCATTAACACGATACAAGTTTCTTGGCTGTACCATACAATTAAAAGCTAAGCAAGAATTGACTTCTATAGTATATGTGTTGCTTAGACCATGCTTTCATGGTTCAATTTAATTGTATACTACAGGCTACTTTAATACTATGCCACACCAACTATTACATGAACGTAGCATGGTTGACTAATTATGTACGAATACAAATAGTTGGTGTGATATAGTCATCATCCCCAGCCTACATACGTCCCACCGCTAGGCACAGGCTTTCCTACATGGGAGAAAAACACGAAGAGTTTGAGCCATAACACCACGCTGTGGACCAGCGGGTTGGTGTGGGCCAGCTTTTAGCCAAAAGCGGTTTCAGTAACAACCGGGACCAGACGCTTAACGTAGTACCTTCCGAAGCACGAAGGAGCTCAAGATTACAATTTTTGTTTGCAAAGCAACCTTCGCCATGGTCGATTCCGGGATCGCTTCCCGGAATCGACCATGGCGAAGGTTGCTTTTGGCAAAATAATTTAATTTAATATGGCGCCACCGAGCTCCCCACTGTGATATTGTACTAAAGTCTAATCTACGTCTAAGCTTGACTGTACCATATACCTACTAAGATCAAAAATTTCGTTCGTAAGCTGATTATACCTATCATCTGGATTTTAAAATTTTGGAAAACTCAAAGATTTATCAAGGAGGCGCTCTTTGTTATCATTTTATTTTATGTATGAAAAATGATAATTCAATATGAACAACATGGGTATTTATGCTACTGCCACTGAAAGGGCAAAGTTTCATTAAATACAAATACAAAAAAATGTATTTGTATTAAATGAACTGAATGGTAACTTCGCAATAGTCTTCTGTAAAAGGTGAACTTTCTTTTTTTGGGCTATAGGTATTTTTCTCAGCTCTTCAAATTCTGGCTATATTTCTGTTTTCAACATCGGAAACTTTCCCGATGTCACCTGTGGATCTTGATAGTAATTAGGTCCACCTTTCTTCTTATTAGATTTTAATTGGACACGTAAGTAAAACATTCAGTTTGGCATTTCACTCATTTGGCAGTTTATTATTTGAAAACTTCAATCGCGTTTGCAATAAAATTAAAAAAATGTGTAAGCTAGTTTGTACCGCTCTAGATTTCATACAAAAGCTTATACTATTTATATTACTTCATACAAAGATTAGAGTACCAAATTTCGATACGGTTACTATTCGAAATTCAAAAATTTTCGTGCTGAACACTAAACTTAGGGTAAAGTGGGAATTAACTCGAAAGCAAAACATAAATATTGGATTTTTTATCCTACTTTACTTCTACCTGACACTAGAGAATAAGATCATCGAAGAAATTGTTATTGAACTGAGCGAATAAAATTATCTCGTTCATGTTCAATCTTCACATAGGCAGTACTAGAGCCACATATATTTTGTAAATTATTATTAATTAGTTCTGTAAAATTTGTGGTATCTCAATTTTCTGTAAGGCACTCGTAATCAATAGAAATACTTTAATGTTACACAATAAAACAGTTACTAATTTTATTACAGATAAGAGGTGGCTGTAATAGTAATAATGACTGCGGTAGGGTAAGTTTTATGAACCTAATTTTTATATACATTTTTATAATCAAACAAGAAAGTTATTTTTTTTTCATACAACTAGATGACAAATAAGCTGACGGCCTACCTGGTGGTAAGTGGTTACCGCCGGCTGTAGACACCTGCAATAACAAGGAAAAGTCACATCATATTGCAGGTGCGTTGTCATCGTGGGACCTAAGATGAAATGGCTGCCATGTCCAGTAATTACACTGGCTACCTTTTCCTTCAATCCCAAAACACAGCGAACTGTTTAACGACTGAAATAAGAAAGGCGGTGGTATGTACCTACCCAAACGACTCAACATACGGGCCTACCACCTAAGTCTAGTATAGTTTATTATCTATTTTCAGTTCATCGTCATATTATTATTAGATAGGATTTAAAATATTTTTTAGTTATATTGTTTTTCTTTTCATTCCAGACTAAACATACATCTGACGATTGCGATGATTCATCGGAATCAAATGAACGTAAGAGATGTGATAAGGTGAGTTATCAAAGCTAAAACTTCATTGATATGTATGGTGTTAGTTTTTACTATATTTTTTTAACGTTATAGAATATACTTGATAAGGTTTAATCAATATAAATAGTATCATGAAAATATTGATATTGATATAAGGAACCAGATAATCACTACTGAAAAGCATATGCAATATTTTAAGAGACTTAATAAACTGATTGTACTAATACAATCAGTTTATTCAGATAAGTTCTCCCTTGCATACTACATACGTATACATACATTTTTTTTTGAATTTGGTGCAATGAAGAGGTGAAACAGTTTAAAAAAAAATATTTTTATTGACCTATCCGGGATTGACCACGGCGAAAGATGCTCTGTTTTAGTAATAGAAACCAGAGCACTCAATCACTACGCTATCGAACTTAATTTCAGTATTAAGCAATGTATTAAACAACGAAACTATATTTTTATAATGTGCGTCAAAGGATGGAATAATCAGATGGTATATCTGAAAAACTGATTTTGCAAGTTCGTTGGCATTCCGTACCCCTAGCACGATCACTTTTAAATTTCATAAAGCCATCGTATCGAGTAGTAACGTTAGCTTATGACAGGCTTTTGTTTTAAATTTTAAGCGTGCGTGAACGATACCATAACGATTCGAAATTTAAAAATGTTCGTGCTAGGGGTACTGGAGACCAGAGATTTATAATACTTTCAATAAATCGTGTTCAGAGAAGCTATAAATATAAAAGTAAAAACATCAATGTATAGAAAGTAACAGTTAAGGGAACAGTTTCATCATTAATGCTCATTAGAGCCGCAATCGAGGCTCGCTCGAAGGAGCCCGTAACGGCAAGGTTCCACAAACAAATTGGAGTGTTCCACTACGTAGAACCATGGCTTTGTTGAATGCTTTATATGGAGTTGTTTGTGCTCATGTCCGTCAATTATTAGATTTATATGCCGTCAGATTCCTTTGACTATAATAGTTGTAACTACAAAACACTTGACTATATAAAATAATAGCTTTATAGTTTTAATTGGCATCAAATTAGATTCAAGTTAAGGTTCGCTTAAGAACCAACCAAGCTTTACAAATTCGGAAAATATACGCAACCGTTCTGATACAAACAATTTAAACTCAAAGTTATGGATTTTTTTTTAAATTGTACGGTTTACAATTTTTTTTCCCCAATATTTATCAAAAATTATTATGATATTACATTGCTTACCTACATCAATTTAAACAACTGTTAATATGACAACTATGAATTATAACACATATATTACATAGTTATTATTAATTGTGTCAATATAGGTACCCATACATTTTTTAGTAACAGCAAAATGTAACGTCATCTGCTCCGCAGATTTTATAAGAAGCGTTTTTAGACGATGCGCTGCAACATATCAGACATGGTAAGTTTGATATGTTGCAGCCCATCGTCTAAAAACTGAATCTGTGAAACTATTAATTTTATACATACTACGTATTTCTTTTGCAATATTTCTTTTCAAACTTCTTATTTAATTAATAAAAAGATATATAAACAAAATTTAAAACCGACTCCAAAAAACTGAAAAGGATAAAATAATTAAATTTTAGTAGGTACTCATCCCCTAGGAACATATTTTTGGAGTCGGTGCTTCACTATCTATGGTTTCTGCGAACAACTTAGCACCAACTCCAAAAATATGTTCCTAGGGGATGAGTACCTACTAAAATTTAATTATTTTATCCTTTTCAGTTTTTTGGAGTCGGTTTAAATTTTTGTTTAAACATTTTTTTTTTTCACAATTGTTAGTGATAACTTTTGAAGGTCGAAGCTAGATGGATGACCGTGAGCTTATATTGATTTCTACTATCGTATCATTACACTAAAAATTCATAGGAAAGCAAAAATCCGCAATTTCGCATATGTAGACGACTTCATTTTTCCAGTTTTTTTTATTTAAAAATCAAACTACCCAATGAATTTTCAAAAATTTTTTATGGGACCAAAATAATAGGAACTATTCCGCATCGATCAAAAAAAGGTTCACCCAGTCAAAAGTTCTGAGGTAACAAACAAAAAAAAAACATACGGACGAATTGATAACCTCCTCCTTTTTTTGAAGTCGGTTGATTAAATAATAATAAAATTGAAAAAAGAGGTTTTAAACAGAAAGGTTTAATCATTATTAAACCTTTTTGTTTAAAACCTCTTTTTTAGGAAGTGCTCCCTATATAGGGAAGGCAAAGTTATAATTATTGTAAAAAATCTTGACTCACACTATCCAATCGCGCCAAGTACTCCTAAAAAATGAGTTATAAGCGAAGGAATCACTGCCCATTCGGCCTTGTCAAATATTATATTGTTACCTTTTATCATAATGTAAAACATAGTTACTTTACAGTATTATGAACTTAATACTGTAATGTAAAATTTTACAGTCTGTGAAAACATACATTGGTGAATAATTTGGCATTAATTGTGGATAATACGAGTAATAATATATGATTTAGCATACTTACCTACAAAATGAAATCAATGGAATTTTGTGTCAAAACCCCATTATAAGTATATAAAATACCTACCATGGCGCTCTTGAAATTAAGAAATTGGTACATTTTAACAAATTTCCCTGTTTTATTGGATTAAGAATTATAATAAACAAAACTTGGTTTGCTAAAAACCTAACTTCGCCGGATAACATAGTCTTCATTGTCATGTTTTCCAAATAAATCAGTTCTCAGGAGTCCAATATCAAACTTTATTTTACGAGACATAGATTTGTAGCTTTTATGCCTATTGGTTCTTAGGCGAACAATGTTTGGACGATGGGCGCATGACTTATAGGTAGTCCTATAAAGATAATTTATTCCTTATCCTACATAGGTAATTTATTTTAAAAAAATTCTTATAAGTATAATGTAATTTTTAAACATATTTTTGTTTTTCAGAAAAAAAAACATGACGACTCCTCTTCTTCATCTTCATCTTCGTCGTCATCGTCATCATCATCTTCATCATCTTCGTCATCATCTTCGTCATCGTCATCTGAGGAAGACGACACTGACTGCCATAGGGGTCGAGTAAGAAATTTATTTAATAACTAGCTGTGCCCGCGACTTTGTTCACGTGGAAAAGCAGCACTTTTGGGCAGCATATAAAATTTTTAGGCTTATTATTTTGCAAATAAAACAGAGACAAACATTAAAATAAGCTATTTACTGTATTTTATGACTCCGTAATTCTCTGTATTTCTTCTATATTTTTATTTTCTGGGCCGTAAGCTTTTTTACCAACCTAATCACACAAAACTTTAATCCCCTATTTTTACTCCTTTTAGGGTAAAATTTAGGGTGAAATCAAAAGGCTAAAAAATAAGTTTCAAGCTTCTAGCTTGAAAAATGACGTAATTTCCATACAAACTTTAATCCCCTATTTCTACCCCTTACAGCCCTTTTTTCGCATTAAAAGAAGTCTTTGTCCTTTCTCAGACTCTAGACTATCTCAGTACCAAATTTCATTTAATTCGGTTCAGTAGTTTAGGTATGATTGCGTAGCATACAAACAGACAGAGCTACTTTCGCATTTATAATAAGGAGGGGGAGGGGGGGGTTAGTAAGGAGTAAGCAATTCGTGCTTAGAGTGTGAGATACAATTATAACTAAATTGACGACTCTAATAACCACCTGAGTCAACAAAGTGAACTTTTTCGTCACCTCTATTATCTCGGGAATAAATAACCTAGCATCTTATAGGCGATTACTGTCTAAAGTATTGAATTTTTATCATTAAAATTTACCAAAAATATATACAGGATGTTAGGGGGACGCTCTCGAATACAAAGGCAGGTGGCAGTGCTGGTCACCCTAAACACGACTTGCTAAAAAATAAATTTGAAATCTCGAAAAAGAAATTAGCTGTGTCATACAAATTATAATATCTAAACGGCCTGTTTGTATGGAAGAGTTGATTTTTTTCGCGATTGCAAATTTATTTTTTAGCAAGTCATGTTTAGGGTGACCACCACTGCCACCTGCCTTCGTTTCCGAGAGTGTCCCCCTAACACCCTGAATTGTTACTAATTGTCATACAACTTGTTTAAGAAAAGTGCTTGCACTAGCTAGGTACAATAGGTATTTAATTATTTTAAGAATTAGCTAAATGTTTTGTCCAATTCTATTTTAAAAAACATTTTATTTTATTACTAAAATGTTATATAATAATAATAAAATATTTTGTAAGCTTTTTAGAAAAATGGACTGCTCTTACTATTGAGGTATCGAGACCTTATTGAGAGAATCCTTTAAATTTCTGTTTTCTTTCTTTCTTGAATGAGACTTGAAATTGCACTCGGGTGATGCCTTCTTTCCACAAAATAATGCCTCACACAGTTTTTGGGTTAGCTGGAAAAGATATCTTTAAAAGATAATTCAATCGTCGCTAACTTTTTTTTACAGAACTATACAAGTTTTGTAAAAAAAGTTAGCAACGATTGAATTATAGATTTTATAGTGCAACAAAGAATATATAATAAAGCCTCCTATGCCCTGTGATTACACTGACTCCATTTCTGTTCGCACAGAAGTAGGAAAATTAGTCGTGCCAAAAAACTCTTTTTCCCCAGTATCAGGGTTGCAAATACTTAAGTAAATACATCTTGTTCATTAATTTTTAGTAATTTTCTTTATAATTCCAGCACAAGAAATCACGACAGATGAGGGGCAGATGCAAGAACTAATAACATTGACAAGAGAAGCTTAACTATCGACGAAAATTTTCAAACCAAGGAGGTAGAACGCTTACGGCCGAACTTAAACGCTACTTAAATTTGAGACCAGACGCAATTAAATTTTAATTGTCTATATTACACAATTGTTATATGGGCTCAGTTCCCTATTCCTGCCAAAAGAAAAGGCGAACTTAACCAAAAAAATGTCTGTCATACATTTATGACGTCAGGGGCGCAATATCCGTTTTCACTAACCATTCCATAGGCTTAGGTGACTCTTATCGACATTTGTCCCTTTCTATTTCCTTTAGATAGGCTGAGCTAAAATCGCTAAGAGACTCTTAGCGCTAAGCAAATGTTAGTGAAAACAAGCATAAGTATTGTCAAACTATTTTTTTTTTTGTAGTTGCTTTACTGGTCTTCGTGAAAGTCCTTTAGGCCAATTCTCAGTAAAAATTGGTATTAATGTAATCATTGCAATAACATCCGGGTATAACAGACTTCAATGCATTTAGAGAGAGTTTAGCACAAAATATATTATGTTCATAGTCTCCATGATGCTATTTCAATGAGGTGGATAACCACGATAAAATTATCAAGGACTTTCACACCAAATCAACTTTCATTATAATGATTTTTCATATTAAACGTCAACACAAGAACGAATTTTACAACATAACTACTCCGACACAATTAAATTTTTTAATTATTTGTTTTGGCAAAAGTCGAACACTCCTTATAATTTAAGTGACGTTTGAGCATTCGGTCGCTATTCGCTATTAATATGTAGTTAATTAGTAAAGATCTATACTTACCTACAAATGTATGTATAAAATTAATTTTTGTGTCAATATCTACTTTGAAATCGCAATTAAAGAAATTGAATTCGATGAATATAATTTTATTTTACTAATTATTTCATGAATTCGTAATCAAGTGCAGTGTTTCTGTTCTAGGTAATTCAAATAAATAGAAACAAAAGACGGAACTTAGTAACTTACAATTTATTAGTCACCTATATATTATATTACCCTTTCTCGGTCAGAAGGGCATTGGGTCTTGTTAAAATTACCTTCAGAATTTTAGTAAAATTGTAAATATGGAAGGAAATCCGATTTATTTCATAATATCGATATAAATAAATTCTAACATCATCATCATCATTATTTCAGCCGAGAGACGCCCACTGCTGGGCATAGGCCTCCCCCAAAGATCTCCATACCGATCGGTTCTGCGCTGTCCGCATCCATCCAAATTCTTACATATTTGTACAAAAATATTTGTTACACATTTAATTATTTAACTTATAGATTTACTTTTCTTTTTTTTGTTAGTCGCATTACACATTATTCTGATGAGTTCGGACTCCATTTACGAAGGCCTGTCCAAAAGATCACGATTTAATCTATGTGGGAAGCTGCAATGGAAGTATATTATTATCGAAGCCTTTTAAAAACATCAACATAGATTAGGATTTGATGAAGACATGGAATAGCATACCAAAAACAGATAGACAGCTTGTTGCAAGTTGGTACTGTAATATATTATTTCCAACAATTATTACAGAAAGTTTTTTTTTGTATCTTTTTACACACAAAAGTATTTAAGTACTTAAAAGAGTTTTTTCCGATTTTTTTTATACAGCGAGGTAGCAAACAAGCAAACGTCCCGCCCGATGACAGGCAGTTACTGTGGCCTATAGCGTTTGTAACTCCAAACGTACTAGAAGAATGGGGTAGTTCTCAACGCGGAGTTAACTATTATCTAATCTGTGGTGGGGTGATTTTGAGTGACGCTGTTTAATCATGGTAGAAAATGATTGTTGTTAATCTCTTTCTGCTGCCTGAGAGGGAGACCCGTTGTTAATACCAGGCACTGAGCATCTTAACTCTTCATCCTTTTCCATCGTGATTTAAACGGATCTTTCGGAGTGACCACGCGCTTCTAGTTACCCTACTCCAGGGACTGTAACGGCACCCGATGAAACGGTTTTGAACAGTTATTTTTTTCGGTACCCGACCGTTTTCAGCACTTTTAAATACCGATAATAACGGTACCCGTAAATGTAGATATTAACTGATCAATTATTCAAAGGATACCAAGCGACCAGCTGAGCTGAGTAGCGACCATTTGGTTACATTAATGTGTATGATACTTTGTGTCTTTTTGTGCTGTAATTTCTAATGTTACCAATAATATTTTTTCTTTCTTTCATAATTTAAGCTACACACGTTGCCTACGTAGTGAATGAAGAGGTAGCGTTATGTTGTTTATTTAGTTCTACCTAAAGGCTACCTTATTCACTGAAGCCTCTATAAATGTTTTTAAAAATATTTCATTTAATAACATGATTTTGGATATTGAATAATATTTAAAAAATATAATCGTGTTTCACTATTACAAATAGCAATAGGTGAACCCATTTTAGTATGAATACATTATGTCATTGTATATTATTTATATTTTTAGCCTTTCAAGTGAGATCGACTTCGATATACATAATATATTATTATGTAGTGTATTGTCGTGTCTAAAAAGATGTATAATATTTAAGGCATCAAAAATATGTACCTTTGCTCTATTATAATAGAATCCAATGGTAGCCAGTAAAATTACTGGGCATGGACGGCATTTCATCTTAGGCCCCAGGATGACAACGCACCTGCAATATCAAATGATTTTTCCATGTTATTGCAGGTGTCTATTGGCGGCGGTAACCTCTTACCATCAGGTGGGCCGTCAGCTTGTCTGTCATTTTGTCATCTAGTTGAATAAAAATAAAATAAATCCATACCCATTTTTTTATTTAGTACATATTTTGAAGCTTTGGCACTGTTCTTTTGAAGCAAGGATCATTGCACTAATAATGATGTTTTGTGGGTCAGAAAAAGGTTTGTGTCACGAACATAAATAAAGCTCAATTTTTATAAAATGGGTTAAAAAGCAAAACAAATGTAATTACAAAGTGCACAGCTAATCTAGCAGTTGTTCATAGAGAAAGCATTCAGAGTGTATGTAGTTATTAGGAAATCGGTCACTAATTAAGTCCGACATTTATATAATCAAAGTTAAGTCCATAGTCCGCGCAGAAAGTCGTCAAGCTCCACTCTTCACTATTAAAAAATTCCCGGTATTTGATCCAATATTTTAATTTCCTGATTAACGATAGATGTTAAATGGCGTAATATATTGTTAATTAAAATACATAGCCTTCTCTTGAGGTATTTTAATCACAACATTCCTATCAGTCATGTTACCTGCTGTGGACTTTTATCGTGGTTGCATTATTGAAAGACAAGGCTTCAATAAAGCATGTTTGTTGTTAATGAAACCAAGTAGGTATCTACAAAATTTTAAAATTATTATGTATAATGATTTGGAACAAAAATGTTATCGGCTATTTACAAGTTCATATCGCTAGACGGAATTGCTAAAAGACGTAAAACCCCGCAAACATAATGCTTAAACAAACATTGCAGTGTATAGGTATCACACATTAAAATTTCATTAAAAATATTACTACATTGCTTAATCACTGAGTTGGGTAATTTTGAGAAAATTAGGTACCCCTTTTCCTAACCGAATGAAATCAGTGAAGCGACTTTGTATTGCGAGGCTCACTAACGAGAGTTTCACAACGATGAACTTTGAGGGCTCTTTATCATTTATAACAACAGAAATGTTTTTGTATCGTCTGATGCAAATATTCTTATTGCACCTTGATGCACACTATTAAGACGGATAATGTTTTCAGTGTTTCTTTGGTTAAGATGATAAATAGGCAAAATTCCTTTTATTTATTCGTATACTTACCTACTTCATTCAGATACTACATATTATTATTATGATCAAACTTGATATTATGTGTATATTAAAAGTCTAAATAATAACAAACAATACGAGTCAAACAATGACAATAGACAGAATGATAGAAGTCAATTGGTACAATAAGTTCAACTGTAGTCAATTTGTGAAGCAGCATTTATGTCCGCGTCTGATCCATTTGATCCTATTCTTATAAAGAATATTGAAAAGAGAGCGTCACTTTCATGGACAACTAAAATGTCTAAATTTATTATCGCCTCTTGCACATTAATATACTCGTTGATATTACCAAGTGATGAGTTCATTTTACAAAAAAGTATTGATAAACTAAGTGATTTTTACAAAGTGAAATTTTTAAAAGATTTAGATTTCAAGCCGGCTATACAGTTTGTAAACGACAATGAACTGAATGAACTGTCTGACAGATTTGTATATGATGTGATACTACCAAAAGAGAATGATCAAAACTACGATTTGCTGATAGAAAAATCGAATGAAGGTTACGGAGATCATGTTATCATAAAATCTAAAGCGAAATTTGTTGACCATGGACCCTTTGCATTAATAAGAAAATTGGATGAATTGAAATATATGGTATTGTGGCTAAATTTATATTGTAGCGTTCATCCTGATTGTGACAAAGTTAAGTTGAATGAAGAACTACAAAAGGTAAGTTGATTTATAATGAGAGGTAGAATATAAATAATAACTAATATGTTAAAATATATAAGTATTATATTGTCGAGGAGTTACCAGGGCTGGTAATGGTTAGAATTAAAATTATTTTTAGTATATTTACGATATAATTCGTTAGTGAGCTCCCGATATTTCTTGAACTTAATTCTATTATTGTTAATTTCCCTTCCTAATCAAGCCAATTAATGTTATAAACTATACAAACTACTTTTTTTTTCTTTAAAGTTAATAGGCTTAGATAAAGCAGAATGCTCTTTTCCTATTGGATGTTGTAAATATATTGATAAGGTGACTCAATAGCGATAACGGTAGCACTACTTGGAAAATGACGATCCCGTTCATACGAATTGTTGTGATAGTTGTTCCAAGTTATTTTTTCTTTTGTGTGAATTCTGCACCTCTTGTTAATCGACGATCGCTTAATATATTTGAAAATCCTTTTAGAGATTTTATAAATTCTATATTACCCACAACGGAAAAAGTGTCAGATACAACGCAGAGTCCCACAAATATAACCCAAGGAACTTCCATGATAATCGTACCCTTAAATATTGAATCGGAAGAAATATGCAAGAAAAACAACACTGAAATGGACATTAATGGCCAATGCAGAATCATTTGGAATTAAATTTTCCGTCTAATGAACGAAGCAACGGCGTAGTATACTCTGCGTATTACACTAAAATGGACGCGAAGTTTGTGGTTTTTATAACATTAACTATGTTGTGTGCGTGCTCAGTGGTCAGAAATGAAAATACCATGATGATTTTTAATTTCCGCGAAAAACTCCGATTGGCAACGACTACGACAACGACAACTGAAGCCACTCAATCTAGTCAAGTGATTAGAGTGCCTGAACTAGATTGCCCTCTTGGTTACAGGCGCGATGCAACAGGAACGTGTAGACTAAGATTTTAAAGGTATCATAATTTTATTTTGGAGTCATCATCGGCTTAGCATTTATATAAGCCACAAAACGTAGCTCAATGAAGTTTCTCTATTGATTCTTCTTGAAGATACAAATTTCCTTTCAAATATTATAATTCCTGAATTTTATTATTACATTAAAAGCTTCTTTAAAACTATTAGGTTCATGTTCAGCAATATTTATTCTTACTTTTAAACATTTTTTTTTCTCTGAGTTTAAATATACTTCAACAATAATCACAACTAATATTAGTTTAAAACTTGTACCTCTAGCGACTATTTTAAGAACGCTCTGATATAAAAAAGAGCGAGTTACATCATCTGGTAGATAGCCATAGTTTTTATAGCAATGCTAAAATAATATTCCGTTGTTATATTTATCGCTACTAAATTTGACTAACATGCTATATTAGTAGATGTCATGTAGTCGAAAGGTGTTTGTAGGGGTCTACACATCCAGAGGTTCATACAAGTGCCTGCAGATCACGTTAAACAATTTAACATATGTGTGTATCTTAATATGTTGTAATATGAGTCATTTTTCAAATGGCGGATGACGCTCGATGTATGGCCTTAAGTTTACCTGTCAAGTTACATATTCGAGACACAAGCTTTCATTTGCTTCCATGCGGCATTTCGTTGAGTTTAAATATAATCTTTTTTAAATTACTAGTTAAATAGCCAGATATGTCATTATATCTAGTGATTAAAAAAAGGTTATGTTATCAATTTATTTACCTACTGGTAACAACCACCTAGTCATTAATTCGTAAATTGTGATAAAATAAAAATTAGTTCCTTTAAGTTAATGATACCTACTGGGCTTAAAGTTGACATGTACCGTCAGCAACAGAAGTCAATTAGCATTTAAGTAATATTATGTCAATATGTTATTACTAGCTTTTTCCAGCGGCTTCGCCCGCGTGGATGTCGGCTATCGTTCCAAAAAGTATCATTTGTTGTTCCCAGAGTCTGAAAATGTCTCCATACAAAATTTCATCTAAATCGGTTCAGTGGTTTAGGCATGAAAACAAACTTACTTTCGCATTTATAATATTTGCTAAGATGAAAAGGCACTAAAATATTAATAGACTTCTGTTGCAGACAATATAAATTTATTTAAATCTTACCACTAATTGTGAATTCACGTTCTTAATAATAATTTCCAAAAATATATCATTTTTTCAGATGGTATCATCAGTTATCCTACATAAGCAGAAATGATCAAATAATCACTTATTAAAGTATAAAGAGAAGAATATTTTAAATAAAGTTAAGAATAATGTACCTTATCATATTGATAAAATATAGAGCAAAGTTTAAAAGGTTAAATGTTATCTAGACACTAAGATTCTTAAGCATTTGCTAATGGGTACGCAGTACGACAAAAATACCGGACGTGTTAAAGTAATCAGTAAAATGAGGTTTATACCAGTTTTATTGTGTTGTGTGATTCTCGTACTGAAAACTGTACCAGCAGACGGAGTTGCACAGAATTTTATTGGAAAACTTCACCAGACTTCTGAAACCCTGAAGAAAGACCTAAGGAATCTGTTACCGTTTAATAACAATCGTGTAAAAAGTACTACGGCCGCTAACTCTAAGGTAGTGTTCGATAGAAGTGAATTAACTACATCAAAAAGTATTACCACTACGAGTACAAGAAAACCAACCAATGAGGCTGTGATATCTTTTCCAACTGAAGAACCACCAAGCACTACAGCAAAAAGTGTAAACGGAACCGACAATGAAGGGAAGGAAAATTTCCGAGGTGGATGCTTAGCTGGGTACATGCGCACAACCGACGGGAGATGTATGCCTACATTCTAGATTTAGATTTGTTCTCATAAACTGTTATTAAATAACTTAATACAATAATTGTTTCATTCAAGTATACTCTAAGGAAGCTAGCAATAAAATTAATATAAGTATTTGATTATCTTATAATATACAAAATTCGCGTGTCATAAATTTATTTACCATACTCCTCCGAAACGACTTAACCGATTTTCATGAAATTTTTTTTGTATATTCAGTAGGTCTGAGAATCAGCTATCTATTTTTTCGTATATTTTTATGGCAAAACAATGTTTGCGGGGTCAGCTAGTAGTATAATAAAATTCATGAAATTACTAAGACTCTATATTAAATTGTTATTAAAATAATTTGTTATCAAGACTAACAACATAAACATGTCTGAAATGTAAAACTAAATTGTTCCATACAAATAGATGGCTTGTGAGTATTTTAATTTTGTGTGAAGCAGCTGATATGTCTATTGTTTTGGCCTGAACGCCTCTTAAATTCCATTACCTATAAAAATACATTCTGCAATGAAACTTTACCATTTAAGTTAATTAGTTTTCTGGAGTAACAGGTACTACTTGAAAAATTGGAACACCGTTATGAATAAAAATGCTAGGTTTCTCTTTTTGATTAGTTTCTGTTGTGGTTTGTGAGCCGGAAGTTTCTAATAAATTATAGTTTTGAAGCGATTCAATTGTTAAGGGCTTATAATTATCCTTGTCGCCAGCACTGGCGATTATAACTGGCGCCATAACTGGATCCAGATTGAAAAGCTGTGCTTCTTCGTCAAAAAATGGCCTATCGTTGTTTTCTGCTGGTACTACGTAGGATGGAGGATTCTTATTGTGAGGTGGTCCTCTATTAGGTGGAGGTCCTCTGTTAGGCGGAGGTCCTCTATTAGATGGGGGTCCTCTGTTAGGTGGGGGTCCTCTGTTAGGCGGGGGTCCTCTGTTAGGCGGAGGTCCTCTGTTAGGCGGGGGTCCTCTGTTAGGCGGGGGTCCTCTTTTAGGTGGTCCACTTGGTGCTTGATCTGACCATCCAGCGTCTGCTTCAAGGCCCTCGGCGACATAAAAATCTTCTAAGGACTCTATGTTATCCGCTGCTTGTCTATCTTTTCTAAAATGTTTGTGATTTTGTGGACTTCGTTTATCTGTAAATCAATACAAATACTACTTTATTACTTACAAAACTGAAGAGAGACTGATACGGCATAATGGTGTTTTCCAACCGGCGTAATTACACCTCCACCTTTCAGAAGATCGCAGCTCAAGAACACATCATTATAGTGGTAGGTGGGGTAGGTTACATGATTTTACTTCAGCATTTAATTGGCTAAGGGCATAAATCATGTTTATAAAATCACCCCGCCTGCGCTCGCCCGCCTTAAAAATCATTTATGCGTGCATGGTATTTACAAACTATATCTCTTAAGAAATTCATTGAAATCAAATGATATCAAGGACAATTTTGCCCAAAATTATATATTTACTTGTGGTGAATAATGTATTTATTTCGATAAGGAATACTATCATGTTTACAAAAACACCTACGTAGATAGTACATTATTTTAGAACTAATTTGATTACCAAAAAATAGTTCTAGAGAGTAAATTTCAAAGAATAGACATATGCTCTTCCGGATTTTTTTTTTGAACTTTTAAAAAGAACAATTCCTGCATACATCAATTATACATAGCTTTAACTGTTTACGCAGCGCACGCAACGAAAACTTTGAAAAGGAATATTTGTTTCCCGTTTTGCAAACATTTTATTAATTCTCAGCTACTATTGTAGCGTGATGGTAGGGTTGGTGGTAGGGTGATGTTATAAAGCCTATATAATACCTCGATAAATAAACTATCCAACACAAAAAAAGCAATTTGAATCACTAGTTCCTGAGATTAGCGCGTTCAACCAAACAAACAAACTCTTCAGCTTTATAATATTAGTATAGATTTTGTGTTCCAGAGATCACTGAGAAAGCATTCAAATGGGAGCAGAGGGACTCGTCTTTTATACTGTCAGTAAAATGTTTTCTCTTGTTTGTGTGTTGCCTACCTATAAAAGTGTCCAAAGTAGATACTACGAGCATCTATAGGTCGTAGCCTATACATGCACCATCAAGCATTTCACCATCAAACAAAATCAGTTTCTGATTTCCTAACATATTTAGTATTGAAGATATTCTTATAGAAAACAAAAATAGCTTCAAAATTTGCCCAATATTAATCAAATCGTTATCAGCCTTACATCAGATAATAGTTTTAAATTACTTATTTTATATTCAAGTATGGCGGTGTTTATTTAAATGAGTTTTTCATAGTGACTGCATTAATTAATACTAATTGGGCAAACAAATCAAAAAAATGACTGACAAATTTTAATATTCATTAACACTTCTTTCATAAAATAATACAGGCTACTTTAGTACTACTCGGACATAGTGAAATTCGTACATCCATTTACTGGTGGTGTACAATAGCCTCTTACTTTATTTTAGTAACAGTTAATAAAAAAGCTTGGATTTTTTTAAATTTATAAATTAGTATATTTGAAAGCAATAAATTTCTTGTTTATAAGTTTTTTAAGAACATTGCAGTGTGATAAAAAAAAACGCATTGTATTTTTCATATTTTTTATTGTATTGAAATAACAAAATATTTTCTACATTATCCTATATTTGTACAAGATAAAATACTGTGAATCAATAATACCGACATTTCTGTTTGCAAAATTCCTCATGCGTGTATCTGTAGTATTCTGTAGCGACTTTTATGCCATAAGTAATTGAGGCATATCTAAGTTATGCGAACTATTTTTTTTAATCTGCACCAGTGGCGTTATTCAACTTTATAACTCTTAGTCTCTCTCAGGGCACTATACGTACACGTCAAGAATATTTGTTATTACTTAAATAATACTGATTAATGTAAATAATCATTAAATTTTACACATGCTGCTACAGCTTTGAAAAATGAGTACAAATTATTATTTTATATGGCAGTTAGTTTACTCGATAGTGCTGTGAAATAGATTCTTAACTTTTCTTTTCTTAACTGGCCGCTGATATCACCTCAACAAGAGACATTTACTATTGAGAAGACACCGGCAGGCTGGTAAGGGACGTAAGGTTAAGGTAATTGAGATAATTTCACTGGGAAAAACCTCGAATCAAGATGAAATAAAAAATCTCAAATTAGCAAATACATTATGCAAATTGAAGTCTAAAGTCGAAGGGTCACAATCTTACCACATCAAAATTTGACCCACCAGTATTTTTATGACACAAAGTCGTTAACCCTACACTTCTCGTATGTTTTATATTAAAAGTGATACATATCTTAAATACGTAGTAAAAATATAAAGCTATATAAACAGTCAAACATTAAAATATATAAGTTACCTACCTGTAGTTATTACTATTTTGCATTCTAATAACTATATTTTTACATTTTTTCACAATAATATGCCTTTTCTTAGTGATATTTTATTAAATTTTGTCACGGATTCCCTATGCATGAGTGTGTGCGCTGTGGACTATTATATTGTTTCATTGTTTGAAGTGAACAAGACTAAACGTTATGGGATACGGAATGGTCTGATTATTATCAATCCTTATTATAGGTATTATATTATATTATGCATATATAATGGTGTTATGTTTTATAAATCACCGTTAAGACCTTAAAAAACCTTAACGTTTACTATCAAAACGTTCGTGGCTTACGTACTAAGACTAATATCTTTAAACGTAATACTCAGTTAAATTCCTACGACATTGTCGCCCTTACGGAGACATGGCTTGTAGATAGTATTGGAGATGGTGAGTTATTTGATGATAACTATGTAGTATGGAGACGCGATCGGGATTATGAATTGACTAATCAGAAACTTGGCGGTGGCGTATTATTGGCATCGCGGCGTGAACTAGATGTCACTTTGCGTCCAGACTGGAATTCCACCGCTGAAGATGTCTGGGTTTCAATAAAATGTAACAAAAATATACATAGCTGTGATTACTTAAACATAGGCGTAATATATTTATGCCAACAAAATCAGGGATTTAGTTTTTCACGTCAGCTTTCTCAATTTCTCGACAATTTATTTCAAATTATTAGCTCACGCCCTCACGACAAATTTTTGATAATAGGTGATTTTAATTTGAGTGGTATTCATTGGTCTCCCGATAGTACTCAATCGTTTATGATACCCACCAACTCATCTTTCACTTCTGACGAATTGGAATTGATAGATGGAATCAACTTATGCAATTTAAACCAATATAACCACGTATTAAATATTTATGACAGAATGCTCGACTTGGCACTTTGCAGCGATCACGTTTCAATTGCAGAGGCACCAAATCCCCTAGTTCCAATAGACGCATACCACAAAGCATTTACTGTCAATGTAAACTTTTTATCATACGAATTTCTTAAACCAGCTCCTCGGATTAAATACTGCTACTTCCAGGCGGACTATGAGCGAATCAATCGGGAGTTTCTATCTATTGACTGGCTTAACATCTTAAATAGTGCAACGCTGAACAGTGCCACTCACTTATTTTATCAACATATCTACAATATTAGGGATAAATACGTCCAAAACAAGACCATTAAATCGCGCAATTTCCCTCTTTGGTACTCGTCGTCTCTCATCAAAGTAATTAAGGAGAAAAACAAATTATTCCAGAAATTTAAAACCTATCGTAATACACGACACAAAATGGCTATCGACATATTAGTCAAACGTATAAGAGTTCTAGAAAAGTACTGTTACACTTCTTACATAAATAATATAGAATGTTCTGTTGCTAATGACCCAAAAAAATTCTGGTCCTTTGTTAAATCGAAGAATAATTCAAGCACTATTCCTAAATGTATTAATTATCTCGATGAAACGGCAAACACCGGAGTGGATATTTGTAACATGTTCGCCTCTTACTTTCACTCAACGTTCCTTGATTGCAACTCTCCTCAGAACTTTAACATCCCAAATCACATGCCATTTTACGTAGATATTTCCACGATTAATTTAAGTCCCGACATCGTGCGGCAATACATTCTTAAGTTAGATGTCTCTAAATCGGCTGGACCTGACCACATTCCTCCGATTTTCATTAAAAGCTGTGTTGATAGCTTGACACTCCCTATTTATATATTGTTCCGTAGATCTATAGAAGAGGGCCTTGTTCCGTCCCTTTGGAAGTCGGCTTTTATTACACCTGTTTTCAAAAAAGGGTCTAGGACTGACGTTATGAACTACAGACCCATCTCGAAGTTATGTATAATATCGAAATTATTGGAAAAAATAATTTATAATGAACTATATAGTGTTTTAAAGAACTCATTTACTGATTCCCAACATGGCTTCCTGAAGGGTCGCTCTACCGTCTCTAATCTTATAATTTTCAGTGAGGATGTACTGGATTCAATGAGTGAGGGTTATCAAACAGATACAATTTACACTGATTACAGCAAGTGTTTCGATCGTATTGATCATAGTATCCTGCTTCAAAAACTTCAGTATGCCGGTATAAGGGGCGACCTGTTGAGATGGCTTACCTCGTATATCTCTAATAGGTCTCAGGCGGTTGTGACAAGCAACTACGTCTCTACGTGGATGAATGTTCCTAGTGGAGTCCCGCAGGGCTCTCTTCTTGGGCCATTGCTGTTTACCATTTTCATCTCGGACATCGGTTCTTGTTTTGTCAATTCTAATATTCTATGTTTTGCTGACGACATGAAGATTTTCAAAAAAATTTCCAGTCATCGTGATAGCGATTTACTACAGGAGGACCTCTGCAGGCTCGATAGGTATTGTCACCTGAACAGGCTGGACCTGAACATCTCTAAATGCACCTGTATAACTTTTGCTAGGAAACGCCATCCCTTAATATATGACTATTCTTTATCGTCTCAGCGACTTCGAAGAGTCACTGAAGTCAGGGATCTTGGGGTGATTCTCGACTCCAAATTTATCTTCGAAAATCACGTCAATTCCATATGTACAAAAGCACTGAAAATGCTCGGATTTGTTATGCGTACATCTTCCGACTTTAGCAACATTAAAGTAATAAAAATATTGTATTGTTCCTTTGTACGTAGCAATTTAGAATATGCCTCTCAAATATGGAATCCACGTTACAACGTCTATATCGATAGGCTTGAGCGCATTCAAGCCAAGTTCTTACGATATCTTAAATATAAGACAAAACTAGGATTTCCTGATTACGCTCAAGCTTGTAAACACTACCATTTACTTCCGCTATCCGAGAGGCGCGCGATCGCAGATTTATTATTTTTACTCAAAATTATTCACAACCAAATCGATTCTACCCCACTCCTAAGTAGGCTTTCGTTCTCAGTACCAAGTTACAACTGTAGACAGACTTCTTATAAACTATTTAGTTTACCACTTGTCTCATCTAATTACAAACAAAATTCCTTTCTTTGGCGAGCGTGCAATCTACTTAATATTAAGGCACAAGAATGCGACTTGGATCCGTTCTCTATGAGCACTGATACGGTTAAAAATATATTATCATCATTATTCTTCAAAGGCGAGTGACTTGACACTAATGAATATAATTAATATGTATGTATATATATATGCATATATATATATATATATATCTATATATATATATATATATATATGTATATATATATATATAATGAGTATGTAGGCAATATGTGTAGCTATTTAGTTATATTAGGCTTAACAATGTACCAGTTTTACTTTACTGTCAATATTGTTTCTTTAACTGTCTCCATTTTTTATTATTACAATTCTTCTATATGCGGAGACTTTCACAGACTTCATGTATTTAATAGAATTTATACCTTGTTTATGTAGTCATTAGTCTTCCAAAAATAAATAAATAAAATAAATAAAATAAAATATACTGTACAGTGGTGTTCTTTCTCAGAAAAATATATTATCTAAAACTAGTTACTACTTAGTTTACATAGATAAATATCTAAATTAGAAAAATTCACGTCCTGGGGCGTGGTTACATGTTCTATTTCTTTTAAAATTTCTCGCTATCATTTATCAAAAGGTTATGTTAACATAAATAATGGAATAATCAAACTTTATTGTAAAATTTTATGAATCTGGTGTTACGGGAGCAGCTTGAAATAAATATGGAGAGTAAGTTTCTAAAAATATTTTAGTCTTGGGTACATTTATGCTTAAATTTACATTTTCAGAACTTGTAGAGATTGCTGCGGGGCTAGTTGTTTTCGATTCAATAGAATATTCCGTTTTTTGATCGGCAATCGGTCCAACGGCGGTTAGATCTAGTAAATCATTTAAAGTACTAATTCTTACATTATTAGCCTCAACTGGCAATGAACTTCTGCTGTCAAATGCGGGTAAGTGCTGAAAATAATTAGGCTGTCTGATACCGCGTGATGAGCTTACATCATCTGTAGAAGTCATAGGATCATAAGTGTCCAAAGAAGATTCTTGTTTAGAATCCATTTTTTTAAATTCTTCTTGTGATGGTGCAGGTGGTAAACGATGGTCATGATCGTATGAAGAATAATGTTCTTCTTTATCAAGTGGAGGTGGAGGCGGATATGGTGGATGATTATGACGATCTCTATTAAACTGTGAATTAAAATTATGATATTCTGGGGGGTGCGCATCCCATGAACGTGATGGATGATGATACAAACTATGCGGTAGAGAGTAGTGATTATATTCATTTTCATTTTGATCAGGATACGGTTGGGAAAAATAATCTCTTTCATGTAATGGCATTTGTTGATCGTATTCATTTTCTGAATGTGGAGGTGGTGATGGTGGATCTGGTGGTGGATGTCGCGATGTATGTGGTGGTGGATGTGGTGGTGGATCTGGTGGTGGATGTCGCGATGTATGTGGTGGTGGATGTGGAGGTGGATGTGGTGGTGGATATGCCGGTGGATCTGGTGGTGAATGTCGCGATGTATGTGATGGTGGATGTGGAGGTGGATGTGGTGGTGGATGTGCCGGTGGATCTGGTGGTGAATGTCGCGATGTATGTGGTGGTGGATGTGGAGGTGAATGTGGTGGTGGATGTGGTGGTGGATGTGGTGGTGGATGTGGTGGTGGATGTGGTGGGGGATGTGATGGTGGATGTGGTGGTGGATGTGGTGGTGGATGTGGTGGTGGATGTGGTGGTGGATGTGGTGGTTGATATGATGGTGGATGTGGTGGTGAATGCGGTGGTGGATGTGGTGGTGGATGTGATGGTCGGTGAGGCGGTGGATGGGGTGGTGGATGGGGTGGTGAATGTGGCGGTGGATGAGGTGGGCGATGGTGATAATATTCACTTTCATATAGTGAAGGAGAAGATGGCGGAATATCACCAGAATCTCTTTTATGTGGTGGGGGACGGTGAAAATATTTTCGGTCTGGATGTTTATATTGATCACGTGGTGGTCCTGGGTGAATAAGCTCGCTTCTTGCCAAAGGGTCATAACCATAATTGTAATGCGATATTTGGGAAGAATAGTCATGTTGATTCATAGTTTCGAATGCAAAACTGTAATCTCCT
The DNA here is from genome assembly GCA_947347705.1 of Nymphula nitidulata. Lineage (NCBI taxonomy): Eukaryota > Metazoa > Arthropoda > Insecta > Lepidoptera > Crambidae > Nymphula > Nymphula nitidulata. The sequence continues at coordinate 11,181,903 of OX374623.1, forward strand.
GATACTTGTGACTCCTGAGACCGAGTTTGACGGTTACGTTTTTTATGGAAACGTGAATTTGTTTCATCCGGCAGAATCAGGTTTTCGAATGAAGGTAGAAATGAATAATTTTCAACCTTTATTAGCAGAGGACGAAGATGACCTGTATCTTCTGAGGGGGTCTCCTCTTGTGCCTGGAGAGGATTATTGATATGTTGATTTTCAGTGTGATAATATTCATTGCTTTTACGAAATCGATATCTATTTTCAAATTCTTGATTGGATTTGAGTTGACCTTGCCATATTATTCTATCCTTTTTGCCGTCGTACAGTCTATTGATATGTGGATGTTTCTCGACTTGCTTTTGATGCGGAGTAATCTTTTCCGCTAAAAATAAAATGTTAGCAATTGTTGTTTACTACTTTAGTAGGTTGCGCGTTTTCTTTTTAATTACTAACAATTGTATTATTTTCTCATAAGAGCACCACAGATATTTTTGAGATAAAGCTACAATGTTCTTTACATCGAAAACGTTATTTCGTATTTATTTTTATTTTACTAACAATAAGGACATGCTCTCAGAAATTATAAAACAACTGTTATGAATGGAAACAAAGTTCTAAAATTATGCAGTTTATATAAAAAATCTCACCTCGAATAGTGTCATATGTAAACGCACAATTCACGAAGCACTGAACACAACATAATAATATTAACAGTTTCATAAACATTTTGTGTTTTCAACTACGTTAAGTTTGCTATCTGGCTTATGACTAACTCGTATTAGAAAATACTTCTGGCCTTCTCAACTTTATAAAAATGTTGATAGAACCTGTTTCTTTTATTTTTATTAGCTGTTATTGAATAAATTTAAGCACGCGTGGTATTGATCGACATCTTAGAATTGCTTACATCATCCATCACAGATCCTACTTATAATTACTCGAAAAATGTGTCTACACTACTACACGACTTACGTACTTCCTCGAAAACATATGACGGTTACATGGTTAAGTGGATATTAAAAATATTAAGATAACGAACTATTATTATAAATGTTCAAAAAAGAATTTAGGAATAACAAAGTTCATATTACCTGAGTCAAAGCTGAGAACAAAACTGACCAAACAACACATAATTAAGTTTTTATAAACAAAACAAAGACTTCTGTTCTGTTTAAAGATCTCGTAACTAATTCGAAACGATTTGGAATAATTATTTTTTCTGGTCCTTAATATAAATTGATTTTGTTTTTATTTTTTATAGTACCTACTGTACTACCAAGATAAGTTAACGTCTATAAAATCATTTATTCAGAAATATTAAATAAAAACTATGAAATGTAAATTTGCCAGATAATATTTTCCGGTAATCAAAACACTTTAATACTCTGCCTAAAATTACATAAGTGAATTACTTTATCTATTAGACCTGTGGCTTTTTATGCTAATATAAAAACTCTTAGCGTGTTTTTACCTACCAATGCGTAAATTATGCATAAATTAGGTAGTTTGTCGTCATAGATATATTTATAGCACAATATTTTCATCTGGTTTTGTGCTATTATAAATTGATATAACCTTCTTAAAAAAAATTCGTAGTGTACATACAAAGGCTGTTATAATCATAACCCTGTTGTTAATAAAAAAAATCATCACATAAGATAAAAGAGAATACTAAGATTTCTCGCAAATCAGCTGGTACAAGTTTACTAAATAATGCAGTAGCTTCTCAATTTTTAGCAAACTTGTACCAGCTGTTCCTAGGTTGGTACAAAGTGAAATGTAAAGCCACTTATCTAATACAGAAACCGGCGACAATCTCATTCGGTGAGACAAATTGAGAACACCTTCCGGCGGCGCGGCGCGCGACACCGCAACCACAGTCCCTGGCAAATAGCTATTTATTGTGGCACGCTGCGAGACACCTGTCCCTACGTAGGGGAAGACGGGGAGAACCTTACAGCTTAGTAAACAAAATTATATCCTTACTAAAATATAAAATAAAACCGAGAAACTCGCGGTGCTATGTAATCGATCTAAGTCAAAATATTTTTTTTTATTACAGACTCACATTCCTTGAATAATCTGAATCATAATTTGTATGAAATTGTCTACACAAGTGTCTCACACCTATTATCTAGCCCAAAGTAAGCATCTTTAAGAGCTTGAGTTATGGATACTAGATAACGGATAAATATTGATAATAATATGTATATAAATATTAGAAATAAACTAAATAAATATATAAACATCCATGACTCGTAAACAAATGCTCGTACTCATCATAAAAACATTTGCTCCTACCGGAATTCGAACCCGGGACCTCTTGACCGAGTAGCCTGCATAGCAAGGGGTACTGACCGCTCGACCAGCCGGTCGTCTACATATTATGTAGTACCTACATGATGACCTGCGTTAGAATACAAGAATGTATTGTGTATTACTTAGTGAACAATAATTATGAGATTTCATAGCTTAGAAAGCAATGCTTAACGGTGTTGTAATCTATATGGACGATTGTTGTTGGGGTATTCACTCGTTCATTACCAACGCTATGAAAATGACTGCTAGCGTAGTCGTAGTATTAAATCAGTCAATATTATGCAGTAATGTATTTTTGGAAATATATTGGCTTTACGATTTACACCATTGCAAATGTCAGCAGATCTTGAAATCAGTTGACGACGGGAACTGATTTCAAGATATTTTAGTGTCTTACTAAGTGAGCACAGACTGAACAATAGCGATATGAGTGTTTTTGTAAATATACACATCAGCTCACGGATACCACCAATAATCATTATCAAGTTAGATATAACCAGTAGTGTATCGGATCGGCCATAACATCCAAATATTTCATATCGCTAACTTTTGTAATAAGAGACATGAACGTTTGTTGTTAGTTAGTTATATTTGGGCAGGAATGTATGTCCTGTCTGAAGTGAAGCATACAAAGTTAGTTTTTGTAATATTTAAGGTAAGTGGATTTGAGTTCCACCAACCAGCAATTTTAACTAAGCCCATTTCGGCAATATTTTGCAGTCTCATATGATCGTCCTGAGAAAACAACAGCTGTGTCATGCGCAGTTTCTTAGCTCACACAATTGATTAATGAATATTAAAAATAAATTTGGGCCCAGAACAGATCTTTGAAGAACTCCATTTATATTTTATCCGTGAATATTAAAAATAACAATTTTAGCAATTGTTTTCTCTGAAGCAGGTAATCTTTAAATTAAAAGTGCTAGAGCGGTTCCTTTTGTATTAACGCTATCAAACTTACGCACACAATTTGTGACAGAGTCGTTGTTAAAAGCTTTTTAAGGCACAAACCGACAGGTCTGGATAACAGCACACCTGCAATACCTAGTCTTGTTATTGAAGGTGTCCATAGGCGGCGGTCACCACTTACCACCAGTTGAGCCATCGGCTTGTTTGTCATCTAGTTGTATAAAAAAACCAAGACATCTTGGTTTTTTTGGATACATCTCTGTATCCACTATTAACGTTTTCGTATCCTTATTCGTTTTGTTAGGTTGGTAATTACATCCTGCTTAGATAATCCTATATAGAGTTCGTATTGTACAGTACTACTTTATTTTTACATAAGTAATTGAAAAGACTGAATGCAATTGTTTTTGTAGAATGTTATGTGATACACGCACGTTTTTATACTATGTGTACAATATTAACTAGTTAGTGTTTAAAAAGCCTAGGCAATGGATTATTCCACTGTGTACACCCAGGTGATATCTAGGTGAACAAAGTGGAATTGATTAGTCTACTTTGATCACCACGGAAATAAATCACCTTATCTAGATTTAATTCAGTTAGCAAGATGGCAGATCAATCTAATCACAATATCTTTAAATTTTTTGATCTTGGATACCATCCCAACCAGGAGCACTCTCAAAATCAAGCCCCATAAGACTATTTCGGCTACTTCACGGGGATGCTTAAGTAATATTTAATTATACCGTTTATAATATTTGTTTTATGTAAAACCACTAAAACTTCACAAATAAAGGATCAGCAATAAGCGACTTTGTCTATTTGACTCATGTTACTAAATTAAACGCGTTTTAGTAGTTAGTTTTTTAGCTCACATGTGCGTGGATAAACATTTTGGAAGTCAAAGTTATAATTTTTTTTTTTTTTATACAACTGGATGACAAACAAGCTGACGGCCCAAATATGTCATTGTTTCGACCATTTCCGTGCACAATAAATAAATATAGTTCACTTACATTTTTCAAATTTCTCTTCTCAGTCCAATAAGTGCCCAGTTTACCTAAATGTTACTAGCAAAGCCCTATTTTAACCCAGCTGTCACTTACCCTTAACATTGTAATTGCCCATTGCATTTCAGGTCGAACACAATGTTTAAAAGATAACAATGAATATTTTCTATTGTATACATATTTGAATTCGGCTACAATTAAGTAACAAATCAGTCGAAACGCATTTTTTTAGTTTTTTTTACCTTTGTATTGCAGAAAGGTCAAATAGCGCGGGCTCCACGGATTATTAGTACGTAGTTGCCTACCTAATTTATAAAAAAGTTTCTAACATTTTATTATTAATAAAAAAACAAAGCACAAAGTTTAGAAGTTTCAACTCTGTTTAATAATGATATCGTTTTAAATAAATCCAAAGCAACAGTTTGAAACTTGCATCTAATTTAGTGCCTTTGCGATGAGAACAGCACGCTTTGACTGTACGCTAAATTTGCAACAATCCGAAATCAGGCGGAAAACTATCAGAAGTTTGGGCTAAATGAACGTTAAGTTTCTGACAGAGCCCGAAGACCGAGGAGACGACTTGTTCCGATGTTAGTTCATCGACTTGATCTGAAACTGAATTGCACTGCCGATCTGCAGTGATTTGGTGTTTGAAAATAATTTGGATGATTGGATAAGCATACCTTGAACATATAAAGAGGAGATAAGCCTAGCATAATAAAGCTTTACGCTCAAGTTGTGGAATGAGCTCCCTGCAGAGGTTTTCTCGAATGAATACAGCAAAAAAGGCATGAAAAGATTTTTACAGGGTCGGCAACGCGCAAGTAACCGCTTACCATCAGGTGCGCCGTATGCTTGATTGCCACCTTAGTGGTATAAAAAAATATATCTATGAGTGCTTACGTTGCACGGCTTTTTATATAACATAAGCTTTCAAGTCAAAAATATTAGAAACGAACAAACAGATTCTTTACATGCAGAAGCATAAGCCAGGCTAGTCTAATATTATCGTAGATACCTACATATTATGATATCAATAATCTGTGGTCTAGTAGATTTTTCGTAAAAAAAAATTTACAGTTGGTAGTCTAAGATCCCGATATAGAACAACCTTCACCGAGATGTTTATTTGATGAAACGTATTTTATATTTAATTTAATATGTCAATAAATATATTGCATATGGGTTGCCTAACAAATTGTAGTCTAGGGTATGATTAATTAATAAATTTTTTTTTTTTTTTAAACATTTCACCGGTTTGATTATTAGACAAATTCTTTACCAATCGAATGTATGAAGCCCATAGAATATGCAAACGTTAGGTTGCCTATTCTTTTCTGGTCACGACTCTCGGGTAGCCAGGTATAAACCTAGGATGACCTAGGGGAAGGACCTACTAAAATTTAATTATTTTATCCCTTTGACTTTTTTGGAGTAGGTTTTAATTTTAGTCTAATTTTTTTTTTCAATATTCGACAACCGGAATTCGGGACTGATTTTTCGCAGGCAACCCTATACCACCATGTTCATAATAAAATAATCTTTAATTTCATTTAATTTTAATTCAATAATCAGACCGGTGCAAAATGCTAGTATCGATTTACCTGTTTATACCTGGCTACCCGAGAGTTGTGACCGGAAAAGAATAGGCAACCTAACGTTTGCATATTCATACTTTCGATTGGTATAGAATTTGTCTAATAATCAATCCGGTGAAATATTTAAAACGATTTTTTTTTTAATTATTAATTAATCATACCCTGGACTAAAATTTGTTAGGCAACCCATAGACAATATATATATTGACATATTACATTAAATATAAAATACGTTTCAACAAATAAACATCTCGGTGAAGGTCGAAGGGATCCTATACTATGGGTAAGAGCAATTTGTAGCGGTTCGTGCAAACCAAAAACCGCCAATAATTTCTTTAGGATTAGACTTTTTAAAAAAGTCTGATAACTTTTTAGCCTGGCTTGCTTGCATAAAAGAAGTTGTTAAATTAAAAATGAGCAAACTAAAAGTACAAAGGTTTTTGTGAATTGTGTAAAATTTAATTCGCCATTTTTTAAAATTTTAAGCTACCTACTTATATGATACTTATAATAGCTCATATTTTCTAAACGCTTGTATAATAACTGAGCATCGAAATAAACTAACCTAACCAACGAAAATGCTAAGTGGGCATCTAAAAAATCCGATTCAGGCATCTATCTATTCAACGATTAGATGCCACTTCACGAGTTTTGTCGCCCACTTGGTATTTTTTAGTTGCTCAATTCATTATTATCGTTTTCTAAATATATTTGAAAAACCTACATTTTCACTTGTAGGAAACACCCTTGTTATAAATTGTATTTTTTTTAAAGCATGGCACGGTGGTATTTATCACTCAAACTTTGAGCCCGACTGAGGTAACACCTACTTCTTAAGGGGCTTCCTCGTGCACACTAGCGACACCAATTTATTGTTACTAATTGTGGTGAATTTAGAACATAATTAACAAAAACGCTTTAGAGAATTGCTAAAGAACGGTATTTGTAATTTTTAAAGATGTATCTTGTATAAAGTGTCTACCTATAAGTAACCAAATTTTTTATTATTGTTAAAAGTGGCCACTTTCGGCAATAATGAAAAAATAGGTTACATGTAGAGGAATATCTTATACCGAGCACATCTCAAAAAATTACAAATACCATTCTTTAGTCATTCACTAAAGCGTTTTTGTTCATTATGTTCTATATTCACCACAATGAATATAAATCAAGTGGTTTCGCTAGTGTCGACGAGGTATCGCCTTAAGCGAGGTTTAGACTAGCACGTTCTTGCACGACTAGCAAGTTTTGAGACGGCGCTATATACACGAGCGAGTGGAAAATAATTACCTCGTACTCTTACGCATAGCTCTGTCCCGAAGCTTGCAGCAAGAACTTGCTAGTCTAAACCTCGCTTTACAATATTTTTTTAGTGTAGTCTTCCTACGGTGAGTAAGGTCGCCAGAGCTCACTGAGAAAGCTCTATGTTGGGAGCTGGAGGAATCGTTTCCTATGCTGTCAATACATCGCTTTCTTTAGATTTTAAATATTTTAGAGTAAGCAACGAGCGAGTAGTGCCTAGTTGATAAGAGCTTGTTATAGCCTCGTACTTCTATTGATGGCTACTGTTACCGCTCACCATTAGGTGGGCTGAATGCTTGCCCTGGTCGAATAGGATTTATTTTTAAATTTGCCTATAATGAAATTTAAAACGTGGATTTAATGAAAACAGCCAGGAAGCTGCATCCAAATAGCTGTCAACTCAGATCTTTTCAAGGTCATGGAACTTTTTGACCTTATCCCACCTTCCCCCTTTCTACTCAGGAGCAGGCGTCACGCGCTATCAATTCACTGTCTCCACCTCAACATCACGCACAACGAAATTTAGTACCTCGTTTCTTTGTCGTACTTCTAGAACTTGGAATTATTAGTCAGTACATGTGTTCCCTTCTTACCATAACATGGGTTCCTTCAAAAGAGGCGCGAAAAAGCACCTTTTTGGCTAGCAAGGAGGAGGCGGCTAGAACAGTGCCCAAACTGCACTAGCTCTCTTCGCAAAAAGCCTCTTCTCGCCACTTGACGTCAGGTAGTGTTGCGTTATTTGTCGTGTTTTGTGTTAAAAAAATTGTATTGCATGCATCAAGGCCATATCCACTTCTATTTACACTTTTTTTATGCAACCTTTGTAAGAGAAAAGATATTCTCGAGGAGCCCATGTGTTATCCCGACCGTTTGTTAAGCTCCCGAATTATGTGGCGCCCGTGGGAGCTCTACGGCGAGAAACACAAAAAGTTTCACTTTTTATAAAGATGTACTTTTTGTCTACCTGCTTCGGATGGAATGGCTGTACTTTTATTTCAAGGTAAAAGGGTAACAAACTGTTTCCCTGTTCTGATAACGAGAATGAAGTGCAGTTCGTGTGTCATCATCATCATCATTTCAGCCGAAAGACGTCCATCGCTGGACAAAGGTATACCCTAAAGATTTCCGCGACGATCTGTCCTGCGCTGCATGCACCCAGCAGCTACTTCGATCATCATCAAATCAATTAGCGAGTAAGTATAATATACTAATAATGTTCTCATATTCACACCTCACAGCGTTTGGTATGAATGTTGCAGCCATAGGTGCATCTTATCATTAAAACTTGCACTTAACACCTATTTAATTCGATTAAAACTTACTCTAGGGACACTAAAGGATTTTTGTATGATTGGTAGGTTCAAGGACATTTTTATGACCGCTTATAACCCGAATAATTTCTGTTTTAAATGGTGTGAACGAAAACTTGATAACAAATATCCAATACTCGTGAACAAATAGTTCGAACTCATCATAATTAGACATCTGCCCCCATCAGTGAACCTAGGCCCTCTATCTCCAGTCTCTAGGATTTTTTCGCGATTTCAACGTTGGTCCATTAGAGAAAGTTGTTCAGTTTGATGGTGAGATCCACACCCTTGATTATTACTGCCCAATTAATTTACACCTTGTATAAGCACCAACATTGATAATAAACAGGGTGTTTGGTAGAGTCACCATAACAAGCAGTCCATCTACTTGGTGGATATAGTCGTATAAATGCTAGACTGTTAAAATTTTCAAATTTCTTCATAAATTGTCAGTTAAACACAATGTATAGAAAAAGAGAGGACCACCAAATGTATGGAGTCTGGGCTTAAAATAATTTTAATTTTGTACATTTTTAGACAAACGGATGGCTTTAGACAACAGTCAGATTGATTCAAAATCGAGTAGCTTATTTAATTAGCTTTTTGTAGAGGTATATCACATTGCAGTTCAAAATTATTCGGAACTAAAGCTTAAAAAAATCCTGTTCCTATTCAAAATTATTTTTAAAAACTTTTAATTACACTTTAGGTTTATATAACTATGTTAACATGGGTAGGTGCTCGCTTGTTATACCGAGTACCAAACACTTTGGATAATGCAATGACATTTTTGTTTAGATAATGAAGTTTTTTTTAAAAAAAAAATCTGTGGTTCATTATTTATACTTTGTTCTTTTCGGTTTCGCCAACAAAGGGGGTTGGCTAACGCGTTTATCAAGCATAAACAACGCCCCATATAAAGTAACGTTGTGGCGTTGTCACGGGCGTACTAACACAAATAGCTCAATTAAACAAGGCCGATGTGTTCGGAACGTCGCGCAACAAATGGACGCGTCATCTGTCCGCGTATCCGCACAATGTCACGTTCTAAATTGGTTGCGTACCTCGCAATGCCTTTTTTAATGGAAAAAATCGACCGGTATCATAGATACCGATAGCATTAACCTAGATTGAATACTATGTTCGTAAAAAAATGTATTAAAGTCCAATAATTTATAGCAATACTCAATAGGAACCAAAGAATTAATTTGAAAACCATTATAAAAAATATGTAACATCCCTATATGCATATTTTCATATGCAATATGCAGTATGCATTTTATAATTATTATTTTTTTGTCTAAAATCACTGCTGTTTTCACTCTGGTCGTCTGTCGATCTAGTGGGAGGCCATCCTACGATACGTGGTCGCCATTCTAGAACTTTAGGCCTGGCAGATACTTCACTCTAATACAAATGGTGAAATAATTTCGTTATATTAGCCTACTAGGATTATTATTATTAGCCATTTTAGACGATGCGAGAAGAAATATACTCTACCAACGCGTGCCGAGAGTCGAGAATTCCGCGTACATCGCGTGATTGCGTCATCGAGCGAAAACGTAAGGGTTGTGCTACGACCATAAATTAAATTAAATGACTGAAGTAAGACTTTTTTTATTTTATTTATACATCTAATGCAAAGAAAGCCGGTCACTTAAATGTGATATAATTTTATAAAATGATCAATGTTTTTCCCATCTTTGTATTCATTCGTTAATATTCTAAATCGTGTAAATAACTTTAACAAGTAATCCTTTGGAAAACAGGGGCAAGGTGGAATAAAATCAATTTCTTGTATTGAAGTGCTTCCCGGCTGGTTCGTAAAGATTTTATCAAAAATTATCAAAAATGTTGTTTCTAATTCTTCCACGTAATTGATAAAAGCCTCCGGCGGGACTTTCAGCCCTCCGTAAAACGAAGAATTTTTATTGTACTTTTGAAAATAATTGTATTGTCTGGTATCGTCCATATTAGGTTCATCGTTTAGTAGAGAAAAGACGCTACAGTTATGTTTCTTGCCACATTTATATAGTAAGTATCCCGCTACATCATTTAACGCATTTTTTGCCGGTAGGTCAAAACGGTAGTCGACATTTAGAGCTACTTCTGAAGGTGTTTTAGTGCAACGTGCAACTAGCACTCCCCCGAATCGTATTTGTAAATCGAGCTCCATAACAGTAGCACCCTTAGATTATTATTAATCTGTGTCCCTAGTAGAAGGTTAAATCGAAACGAAAACGATTATCGTCGTATTCACCTCTTAAATCCATACTAATATTATAAAGCTGAAGGGTTTCTTTGTGTGTTTGTTTGGTTGAACGCTCCAATATCAGGAACTACTGATTCATATTGAAAAACTCTTTTTGTCTTGGATAGTCCATTTATTGAGGTATTATATAGGCTATATAACATCACGCTACGACTAATAGTAGATGAGCATCAATGACAAATATTGCAGAAACGGGGGAAAAATATTCCTTTTCAGAGCTTTAGTTGCGTGCGCTGCGCAAATGGTTAAAGTTATGCAAAAATCATATAGGTAAGAATTGTTCTCCTTTAAAAAAAAATCGACTGCATATGTCTATCTTTCAAAATTGGCTTACTATAACTATTTTTTGGTAACCAAATTTATTCTAAAATAATGCACTTATCTGCGAAGGTGTTTTTATAAACATGATATTGTTCCTTTTCAAAATAAATGCATTATTCACCACAAGTATTTAATTGTGAACAAAATTGTACCTAACATTATTTGATTTCAATGGATATCTTAAAAAATATCATAGTTTTAAAATAACTCCGCTACAAAGTAACCGTGAGCCGTGAGTATTGTTGCGTTTTGCGCGGGAAACGTTCTAAGAGCGTGCGTTCAATCTCGCTTGCGGCGGCCCACTGCCGGTCGGATCGCCAGATTTCCACTTAGCGGCCGGTACTTTTAACGCTGCTTTCGAGAGTGACGGGGGCCCTGGCCACGGGAACTGGCGGCGGCGGTGGCGACCAACCACTGCGCGGTCATCACTACCCGCTGCGAGGCCAACATTAAGGCAGCGCGCAGTGGTTGCCGAGACGCCGCCGCCGCCGCCGCCCGTTCCCGTGGCCAGGCCGTAACGGCACCAGCCGTTTGTGCCGCGTGCTATGGGCCCTACCCACAGCCACTTCAACTTACTAATCTTTAGAACTATTTCAATTCCAATTTCAATACGTATTGCAAACCACAATGTTCTCTTATGAATGTCATCATTTCTAATTCTATCTCGCAGAGCAACACCGAACATACCTCGTTCCATACCTCGTTGTACGACTGCAAACTTGCACAGGAGGAAGTGACCATGTTTCACAGCCGTATTTCACTATTAGCAGTCTAATTTTTCGCATTTTTTAAACCACTATTTTTAATGCATATGGGAATATGCATTAAAAATAGATTGATACACTTTACACATCCCAGCACAGGGTAGAATTATATATAGTTCAAAATTTAGGCCATGTTTGCTAAATTTATAAGAAACCTACATAATTCAAAACGTACCTACCTACTTTTGTTAGCATCGTATCATAATATCTACAATTAAATCATTGACTTGTAGTAATTAAAGTGGAATTGTATTTAACTGTTTACCTTAATAACCCAACCAACTAATGAAACTGATTGAGCACCAGCGCTATCTTAAAACTCACTGAATCAATGATTTATGTACTTAATTATTGCTGACTGCTTAGAATAATGTTTCATTATTTTGGTGTGTATGTTAGCTTTTTTTAAAATCATATCTATTAAAAAACCCTCATCAGATATAGACTTGGATGAATTCTCGAGGAACTTTTGGCCCCGACGGCCATCACTCCTCCTCTCGGCAACCTTAGTTCTCCTGCGGATATCATCATTTCTGATTTGTGGTTTTTAATCCGGATCTCAAGCATGTCAAAGTTATGTCTGTATATATAACATCTAATCAACACTGAACCTGACTTACTAATCTAAATTTGTAATCAAAATCTTCCTTTAAAAAGTTACTGCAATACATCGGCGCAAAAAATACATAATCGGAACAAGCTTACTCATTAAAATTATTTCAACGTGCACTAGTTATACCTGAAACGTTAAATAATAAATTGGAATAAGTTGTCGAGGTTATCGAGAGCATTTATCTTCTCTGTGGAAATGTTTCGTTTAGTTGCTTTACAGGAGCGTTGCTTTTACAAATCAAAAAACCAATAAGCTCTCGATCCGATTCGCGGAACGAGCCCGCTCCAAAAGTTCCGCCGCGGTACGGAAGGGGCCAGGGCGCGCCGACTAATTGGCTAGAATTTCCGTTTCATATTTACTAGTTTTAAGCAAATGCTTTCGAAATGTATTCTAGACTTGTTAATAACATACAGAGTTTATTCCTTGTAGCAAAGGCTGTTCAATGTCGAAATTGTTTTTTGTTTTGTTTCGTGTTGACGCACCTACTTTTAATTATTTGTTATAAGCCACAATACGTAGGTATTTCTTGAATTTATCACGAAACATATTTATTCAAATTATAAAACAATAAGTTATTTACAGCTGGTATTACAGGTATTCCGCCTATTTAAGTGAACTGCGATGATAACATCAAAGGTTTGAGACAACGACAATATTGAAATAACTTTTGTTAGGTATGTTAATAATTATAAATTAAATAATATACGAGGGAACAATGTGCTTAATATAAATTACGCAGAAAATCATGAAATATGTATCTATTCTATTGGAAAATAGTTTATAGTTTATACTAGCCTATAACTAAAGTATAAGCTAATTGCATTTCCAAGTATAATAATCGTTACCTAATCTTCTTAGCAGCTTCAATACGATACGTTTAAATATAAGAACACCTCTTCTGTGACTTTAAGTTGTAAATCGTGTGACAACAAAGTGTTGTCGAGGTTTTATGTTAAGTAATTTAATCATACTGCGACGTCGCCAAGCACAACGTGTCTTAACATAATTTAATAAATAATTCTCGTGACTCGCAACATCTCGTTTCGCCGACAGAATGTTTTATTGTTTTATATCCATAGACAGAGGTAATTCGCGCACGGGTACCGAGAAACTGGGAGAGCTCATAGAATTTTTAGAGAGTGAAATAAAAATGAGTGAAGTGCGAGGTGAATGACTGCTTTGTGGGTTCTACAAACTACTTTATTAGTAGACAAACTTCGCAGACTTTTTCTGCCTATTTATAAGCTTTTCGAAGTTATCTTTGTTCCGAAAGATGTGCTGTGTCGTGTGGTTTTTGTGTGAGTAGCATTTCTCAACAGTGTTGTATTCCTATGACAAGTAAGATCACAAAACCTTCTTGAGAAAGCATTGTTGCCAGCACAGCAATAAAATATGGTGGTTTTTTCTTAATATTATAATAGTAAGAAATATGTCTAGACTAGGAAAAAGATGCAAACTCGCGACCTTTCACATCCGCATTCGGGTTCGCATTTCGCTTGCTGTAGCTAGTGGGCTATCTATTGATTGGTGGGATTTGGTATAATCCTTTAAATTTCACTGTGCATCCAAACAAATAAAAAGTCTTTCAAATATTTATACCAATATATACCTGTTTATTTAAAAAGCATCCATTACCTTAGAAAATGTAAATATAGATATTATCTACATTTTATTATGAGGTACAGCCATAAGACTGTATATAGGTACTGTAGGTATAGTATCGACTTAAAATTCTACAATTTAATGACGTAATGGGCATTATAATACCATCATTTCCACGCCTAAATGCTGACCATAGCTTCTAGTTCATTATTTTAAAAGTCAAAAACCATTGGTAAGTAAAACACCTTTGTGTCGATACGTTTTTAAGGATCAGTTAACATCATGAAATAGGTATTGTAACTATTACATTTGACGAAGATACAGTAGTAACTGTAACCCGAAAAAATACAGTCGAATTGAAAATCTCCTCCTCTTTTTAAATTGATTAAAACTTAAATTAAGAACACATTTCATTAAAATAAAATGAAAACAACGAGCGAGTGGCTAAATAGTACTCTTACTATTCGGCCAGATAAAATAAATAAAATAATAATAAAAGCTTACTGCAAACTACTTTAGAACCCTAAAGGTTCATAGCGGAGGGTTCACTAAATTGTGCGTAGCATTTGAAAAACAATATCAGCGATGTCTCAGTCGATCAGTTCAGAGTCAATGGGGGGTTTCGCAAAAATGTCACGTAATATGTAAATCGTTCAGGTCGCGATGTGTCTTGACTGCAAACGGCATCAGCTATCGAAAAGATCTTCGGGTGATTTTTTCTCAATGATGACTTTACTTTCTGAATAAAGGAAACGGAATCAAAAGGGCTTGAAGGACCTTTCGGTTATCGTTACATATTGTTCATTAATTAGTTTTAATAACGTGGGGACGGGCGAGGAGTTAAAGACAACCTAAATAAAAGTGTTCACGGTATTAGAGATAAATAAAATAGGTAATGAAAATATTAGGTAGGTAGTAGTAGCACATTCTCACATCAAAATAAATATAATTTAACGCATATTTATAATAATAGTCCGTACAACATATATACAACAGTTTATTGTAATAGTAACATAAATAATATTTTATAAACGAAAAACACTTTCAGGTTCAACTAGATTAAGAAGTTAGGAAACCATTTTCGAATAATATCGTCATAAGTTTAAAAGGCGCTGTCGCCCTTCGTTGCAATTCATCACCAGCATATTATATACGTCTCACTGCCTAGGTACCGGTTTTCCTACATGGGAGAAACACATGAGGAGTTTTGGGCCATAACATCACTACGCTGGCCCAATGCGGTTTGGTGGGTGAAAATTTTTATTGACCTACTCCAGGAAAACTTCTTTGCAATGGATATTTACATTTTGTTTGGGATTGTTAAGCTTCAACATTTTATGAGCCTGCATTCAAAGTTCGCCAACTACATTACAACTGATTTGTACATTGTACAAGTACTCCTACTTTATGAAAACGATACCTTACAGTAGCTTAGTAAATTGCAATTTACTTGATTCGTAGACAGAGCCTGTTTTAATGATACCAAATGTTTAAAATGTCGCCGACCTACCACTTCCCCCTCTTCAGAGCACAAATCTTTCAGCACAGCGGTATGGAGATATATAGTGATCTTAATACCAGGCACTACATCTAAAACTGTGATCAAAACAGCCTCACGGAAGCTCGGTGTCCTTACCAAGGTGCATCGATTTTTCACGCTTGACCAATTAATGCCTGCTTGATAAAACCCATGTCCGGTCTTGCGTGGAATATAGCTCGCACTTGTGAGATGGCTTCGCCAAGTACCTTTGCGATGCACTTGACAGATTGCAGGTTCGTGCAGATCAAATCATTGGCCATGTAGAGTCACAGCCGAAGGACTAATATCCAGGCTATCCTATATAAATTAAATAAAAAAAAATATGAAATAATCTAAAATTGAGTACTAAATAACTTTATAAATGTTTTATGCAATCCACAGAGTACTATAAATTTATAGGATGCAAATAACACAGTATACCATGTCGTTGGCATTTGTAGGTTTAGAACATTTCTGTTTATCTCAGAATCCCCATTTTGAAAAAATATGCTGTAATTAGCTTTTTTTAATTAAACTGATCTATCGGTATTACTTCATAGTAATACCGATAGATCAGTTTAATTAAAAAAAGTATTATTATTTGTAGCTCATGCTATGAATAATAATTCTATTGGGAAAGTGTTTCATGTCGGGCATGCTTGAAAACCTATTGTCCTTAACAGTTATAATTATTTTAATAATCGTCATCATCATCCTCATTTAAGCCCAGAGACGCCCTCTGCTGGGCACAAGCCTCCAAGGAACTCCAAACCGATCGGTTCTGCGCTGTCCGCATCCATGGGCTTCCCGCGACCGTCATCAGATCGTCGGTGACGGTGAACTTAGTTCTCCTGCGAGTCTCAACATTTCTGATTCGGCCACGTCTCGTGGCGTCAAAAAAACGTCTCAGTTCCGTAAGTCATCACTGGTTACACACAGGAATCAAAATAACAACTTTTTTTTTATTATTTTAATACGACTAATGTATTCAAAATCATATTTAAATACCTTTCAATTTTTCGCTCCAAAACGCCAATACATGTCACGTGACCGCTGTGACGTCACCTGTTGATGGCATCAACCTAAAACCTAAATCACCATAGCAACCTATTACTGTATGGACACTGATAGGTTGCTATGGTGATTTAGGTGTTGAGATGTAACGTCATACACAGAGATTGGTGTTCGCTGTCAGGTGACGTGAGAGTAAATTAATTGCATTTTGTTTTTTAAAATTATTAAAAAAAAATTATCTACTATCTATATCCGGCGCGTTTACGCTGCACTAGCTGTCCTTTATGGACTCTTCTTAGTGATTTACCAACACCGAAGAACTTTAATTTGCTGTTTTAAAGAAAAAGCGGAAATAATATTTTGCGAAGTAAATACTACGAAAGACGTTCACGATTTCTTAATCGTCGGAAACAAAAGCGAAACGAAACTAAAACGTTGCGTCTACGCTGTTGGCGTGTCTTCCCTCCGAAGTCGACGTTTTAATGGTGCAACAATTTCGCTCGAATCTCACGGAGTGTCGCTTTGTTTAAATATGCACCGTGTCACCACCGGTGACGTACTCAAAATATTACAACGCCCGTTAGCATAATAAAACGAGCATCGCTACAGGCGCCCGCCGCATTAAACTGCACTAACGAGGTGAGCTGGGAAATCAAATGTCATTCTCATTATTTGTTTTCTAGTCCCCGAAATTGGAACATATTTGTATTGCTTTTAGGTCATTCAACTTTAACCAGGTGGTACAAATAAAGCATTTAATAGACTAGGACTAACGTGTTATATATTTAATGTAGTTCTAATACAAAATCATGATTGCTGTTTAGTTATGTAGATAGACAGATAAAACGTTTATTGGTATTACAATTACACCCATACAATCATTATTTCAGCCGAAGACGTCCACTGCTGGACAAAGGCCTCTCCAAATGATTTCCACGACTATCACATCGACATCGACACCAATAAGTAGTAATTTTTAATAAGTACACTAAATTGTAACGACTTCTTATAATAATTGCAAAATTAAAAATTTTAAGTAACCCTCGGCGTCATTAATCATCTATCTAACACCATCTCATTACGACTATTCATAAGAGCCCAAACACGCTATATCTGCTGTAAGTTTCTGAAGAATTAAGCATTTCGCAGACTTCTTGATGGTATAGGATCAGCTCAAAGTTGGTATGTCATGGGAATGTCATCGAAGTGACAGTACACGAAATTTGAAATCAATCGGATCTGTAAAAGTTAGTAAAATCCTAATTTCATGTAGAAAATGAGCTGATAGTCATCAAACGCCTGAACTTTACTTCATAAATTATAGCTAAGAACCATCGTAGTCACATCAGCTTTCAAACAAAAGAAACCGGATCAAAATCGGTCCATTCGTTTAGGCGCTACGATGCGACAGACAGACACACAGATACACAGACAGACACGTCAAACTTATAACACCCCTCTTTTTTCGTCGGGGGCTAAAAATTGGTAATAAGTAGTTGAGTATCTACAAAATCTTTATATGGTGTAAGCTTCAATCATAATAATATTTTATGGAACTAACATTTCCGTTGAATAAAAAATTACAGTTTTTTTTTCAATTCCACAAAAGCTATTTGATATAAAACCACAATTGTCATAGCAGAAATGAAAAGGTGCAATGGGAAATCAAATGTCGCTATTGCTATTTATTTTCCAGACAATCCAAGAAGCGTAGACTGTAGTATTGCTTTTACGTGACCTTAAGCTTTTCAAATACATGTTATTTCAAGTGGGCTTGTGTGTTTGATCACGATATTAAACTAACCTAACCAACCAACGAAAGTGGTTAAGCCTGATTAATATGAAGGATAATAGAAGAAATTTGGTATATGTTATTATCTAAGCTAACCGATCAAATATTAGTTTAAAGGAGATGATAAAGTTCTGGGCCACCCTTGAGCACCATTTCAGTATGTAGACCATAATGTACTGAATAAAATGGTTTCCATTAAATAACACAATACTCTTTTATTTAAAAAAATAAGAAATAAAATAAGTATTACAATACTTATTTTTTTTATTCTATGTTGCCATTTTATACATAAAATGGCAACATAGAAGTCATTTACCTAATGTAATATTGACATTTACTAAAAATGTTATTCCGTATTTAAATATTTCAACCGTGAATTTTCTGGGTGCGCTTGAAGTATTTTTTGGAATTGTTTGATCCTGGCTATGAAGAAATAAAAGGACAATAATCAACTAAAGGTGTAAAAAACAAAATTGTAATAGGTTGGGGGAAAAGTTTCTTCGCATTTTTTAAAAAAATTCAAAACATTTTTTAATATAGTTGATTTACATTTAACTAAAGTATGTAGGTACTATTTTGTTCGATAACTTTTTGCTATCTTGTAGGTAGGGACATGATCCCATTGCTATAGAAATTTTGGGGCTTCTGATCAAAATACCGCGACAAGTGGTTTTGGCAGTCCTCTCGTGATGTTAACCTGACACTGCCTACAGAATTCTGAAGAGAGCGAAATAGGTGCAAGGTCTGAAGTTGCAAGGTCTGGACTATACGGCGGATGCATTAACACCTCCCAGCCAAACTCTCTTAATTTTTGCTGAGTGGCTAAAGATGTGTGAGGTCTAGCGTTATCATGATGAAAAACCACACCCCTTCTGTTGATTAATTCCGGCCGCTTTCTCTCAACTTCTTGCTTTAATCTCATCACTTGTTCGCAGTAGAGTTCAAAATCGATGGTCCTGCCTGGTGAATAATGCCCTTCCAATCCCACCACACACACAGCATCACCTTGTTGTGACTTGCGAGTTAACCCGGGTTTCGCCACAGTCTGTGAAGCCTGACCGGCCTTTGACCACGACGACCTTTTTCGCACGTTCTTGTCGTACGTGATCCACTTTTCATCACCAGTTATCAGCTTCTTCAAAATGGTTTGATTTAATTACGTCGTAATAAAGAATCACAAATGAGTACACGGTTCATTAGGTTTGTTTCAGTGAGCTCGTGGGGTACCCAAATATCGATCTTCTTTGTGTACCTATTTTTTTTAAAATGCGCCAAAACTGTTTTGTGGTCAATTCCCAGAGTTCTTCAGCTACGTCGTAACTACTAATATGCCGATCTTGCTCCAGTTTTTCAATAATGGCTTCAATTTTATCCGTAATAGGGCGACCAGAGCGACGTGCATCTTTGACATCAAAATTTCCGGATTGAAAACGCTTAAACCAAATTTGTGCTACTCTCACAGACACTGCACTAGGTCCATAAACATCGCTTTTTTTTGCGGCTTCCGTTGTATTTTTACTTTTTTTGTAGTAAAATTTTAAAATGTAACGAATTTCTTCATTAGATCACTCATCTTGACAGTACGAAAAACAAATGAAAAACAGACATTTTCCTAATTTGAATTTAGAATTATCTTTTTTAAAATCTAAACTTTTAATGATACCAAAACCAGCCAGATACAAAAAGTACAGCCAAAGAGATTTTATTACAAGTTCATACATACTATAATGCGAAAAGACTTTTTCCCCAACCTAATATTACGACATTGCCATTTTGTTTTCTTAAAAATAGCAACCTGAGTGATGTGATAACAGTACAAAAAAATGGTGCTCTTGAGCTGGCCCAAATCCCATATAAACTTTTACTATCTCCTTTTGCAATATATTGATTTCCTTTTCCAAATGTAAAACTTATAGGAACCTATAGAATTTTAAAGATCATCAGCCTATTATATGTTCCACTGCTGGACACAGGTCTTCCTACATGGAAGAAACATGAGGAGTTAGGGCTGTAGCCACCACGCATCATCTCGCTGGTGGGTTACGCTATAACTATCTCACCCGGAAGGCACATTAAGCCGTCGGTAACTGATGATGTTACCTTGTTACCAGCGAGGTAACATCAGTTACCAACGTGCTTTCCGAAGCATGGAGGAGCTTGAGATTACAAATTTGATTGACCCATCATGGGATCGATCGTGGCGAAAGTTGATTTGTTTTCGTAATCTAACCATTTCCCACCGAGGGCGCTCAGTGGCGTAGTGGTTTGAGCGCTCTGGTCTGAGGAGTCAATAGAATTTTAAAGATGCTTATGAACATATAAAACAAACAAGAATTATAGCCCTTCGGTTAGACACAAAATGAAGCATTTACCTAACTGTAGCCGCCTCAAATAAAGATGGCCCGATTTCCAGAAGGGTGCCTGCCATGTTTGCGGTCTAGGTATATATATGTACATAAAAACAAAATCATATTGTTTCTGTTTCTTAGAAGAATCCTGTGAAGACGGATACCACATACCTACACATCAAGTAAGATATTTATTTTTTAGGTATATTTTTAGTGTCACCCAAAAATATAACACCAACATATTACTCGTCGTAATGTTTTATGTTAGTTTATTGCATAGAAATGTAGAATATTTATTTGTCACGCAAGAAATCGGCTATTCCGAGATGAACTTCCTTAGTCGGAGATGTGCATAGTTAAGTAATTCCATTCGGCTTCAGGGCGACTTCTCTCTTACAGACAACTTAATTCTGAATGAAGTTTGGATTGGAAAATAAATCCGGAACACGTTGCCTTATTTTAATCATTCTTGCAGCCGGCGCCATAAATGTATTGATGCGCTGCGTTACCTCGCAAAAATGGACTGTTGTTTTTTGGAAAAGGTAACGAAAATTTATGAATAGCTTTTTCAATTACAGATTAATAAGTAGAACTTCCGTTTTCTATTGTTTATTTACATTCCCCTTTTTTGAAATAAATTTTTGTAAGTACCTATCACACACAATAGATGTTTTTTTTATCTGATGTACTTATGGGTGTTCCACAGATTAATTATATACTTCATCTTTAAGTATTAAACTAGACTTATTTTATTAATTTTAAATTGAATGTTAAAATCTACAACGTTTCTAAATAAATAAAGATCAATAAGAAAAAAAAAGTCAAAAATACACAATCTAAATTTTTATCTTAAGTAATAGAAATGTCGCTATCTATGATTTATTAATTAATTGTAAAACCAAATTCATAAATAAGTAAAGACATGCACAATTACTGCGTGTAATGTGATACTTAACAAGGAGGTGCAGTTTATATCATACGATACATACCAATATTTTTGATCTCTTAAATTAACCCGAGCAAACGTGATAAAAATTACAAGGTGCGCATAGAGAACGGACGAGGCGGATTATTGCGAGCGTCCACGCCGAGATTACCCAGCTCCGTTTAACCGTGACTTATGAACGCCTTGCCCGCTCAATCTTGTTGGCCTCTATGAGAAAATACTGCTGTTGTACGCCACGAGGGTGCTAACTCCACACTGTTTAGTTGTTAATGTGAAAAAATTATAGGTGACTATCCTCTGAATAAGCCATAGGTAAAATTAAGAAACATGCGAGTACATTTTGAAGAAAAAATCACAAATTTGCTTATGTTCGTTTCTACTAACATTTGCTTAGCGTTAAGAGCCTCTTAGCGAATTTTATCCCAGTCTATCTAAAGGAGATAGAAAGAGATAAATGTCTTCAAGAGTCACCTAAGGCTAGGGAATAGTTAGTGAAAATGGACATTAGGCACTGAAATAAAGCGAGTGCGCTGGCGACTGTTAAGCATACTAAAACATACTACATACAAACATAAGGGCAAATACTTTTACACTAATACTCTCTTTATCATTTTTTTTCATACATCATTTCTGACATCTTCTCTAAGGTGGAGATATTACTCAAAATCCAAGTGGTAAACACCACAAGGTACTAAATCTCGTTAAATTATATATATTTGGCTCATGTGGTGATAAGTGGTTATCGCCGCCTATAGACACCTGCAATAACTAGGAAAATCACTTGATATTGCAGGTGCGTTGTCATCCTGAGGCCTAAGATGAAATGCCATCCATGCCCAGTGATTACATTGGCTACCTTTCCCTTAAATATTATTATTATTGTGTCCTGAACCAAACCCGCAGCCGTTCACAGTCGGTGACTGACCAAAGAGTTATCAAATATTTTGGAATATCCTTATGAAATTCTTCTACTCTTTCGGTAACAATTTTAACCGAACAAGTATTTTTACAAATATCTTCAAACAATTAGGCAATAAGTAACATAAGCATTACTAGTTTATTAAAAAGCAATGCCTATCTTACTACAACCATCACTAGTAGAATATATCAGGTTGTGGAATGAGTTTGAGAAAACCTCTGGAGGGACCAGAGGTTTTCTGAAACGAGTACAGCATGGGGTTCTACAAAAAGGGCGTGAAATGGGTTTTACAGGGTTGGCAATTCGCAAGTGATACCCCTGGTGTTGCAAACGTCCCTAGGCTACGGTAACCGCTCACCATCAGTTGGGCCGTATGCTTGATTGCCACCATAGTGGTATAAAAAATTTTTTTTGCATTATCTTCATTATTGATCTTTCTTTCGATGTAAATGCTTAAAGGAATGTATTCAGGAAAATTAAGACTGTATTCGCTTGAAAGCAAAACGTTTCCAACTTTTTTCATTATCGGTAGGTAGGTCCAGAAACTTTGTATAAAGGTTTAGTTGATTGAAGCTTTACAATTTTATTTTCCCAGGTAAAGGTTTAAACCTCAAAAGTGAATAGAACCATGGAAAAGACAAACTTCAAACAGTTTCGTTTTTGTGTTTAATCATTTTTGATTGTAGGTATCAATAGATAGGTACGCGTTTAAGAATCTTTTTGAAGAAGTAGGTACTGCAAAGAAAAAAGAGGAAATGAGAAATATAATATTTTGTTCTAAATAAAACGTTTTTAAAATCAAATACTTAAATGATATTACTAGTAGCTTATGCCCTTTCTCCGGTCGGTCCAATCGGTCCAGCGACTTAAGGGTGAATGAATACGTAAAAGACAGACAGATAAACCTACTTTCGCTTTTATAATAATATTCAGGATTCAGCTTTTTGACCAAAACACAATGACAATGTAATTCAAATATTATCAGTAACCATGTTTTCTCTACATCTTCCACGCGGGACAATTTACTTACCTACCTACAATAATTAAAAGAGTTCTTTCGTGAAATAGGTTTTTATGCTCCTTTTTTTAACCGGAAAAGTCCCATAACCCATCGACTACTAAAGTTGTCACACAAGGTGAGCGCAAATATACAAATAACATTTTAGTTTAGTTCCAAAACTAGTTTCCTCTCGAAAGTAAGTTTTACTCCCTCCTTTGAATTAATCGACAAGTTGAGAACACGAGAGATTAATACGCCTAGACTATGTCAGAACAGAATAAAGACGAGCTTGCCCAAAATCGGAGCCGGCAGTCACGAACGCAATCGGCACTTACCTAATGGGAATTGCGACCGAGTTGATTTCTAATCGCGATAGAACTATCCATCTATTTCGTAAGATTTTGAAGCCAGGAATAGAACTTATATCGAAGTCTGTGTTTATTGTGTTGTGATTAACGATTGTAGACTAGTCTAGTAAGAAAGTTCCGGCCTAAGGGTGTTTTCGAATCAAAATTTTAGCTCCGTAGTAGCTCCGCCACCTGTAGAGTAAACATAACTCTACAGGTTTTTTATGAAACTTTATATTACAAACGCATTTCGTAAGTGCATTTAAAATCGCACACTGCTTTAACTACACAAAAACCAAACATTCTAAAAAAAGGTTTTTATTTATTGCGAAAATCGCAACGTCGGCGTCGTCGTCTAAATTAACAATATGATCGGCTTTGTGTCATACAATCTCCTCGATCAATTGCTCAGCCTTCTTTTCAAAGTTTCCGCTCAGACACAGGGAAGGAAATTTACATTTTATTGAATTTTTATACCCTTGTTAAGTCCTTTAATATAGGCCCCTTATGCTTTAAGTAGGTAGGTACTGTAAAACTCAAAGCATTACAAATAAGCTAAAGAATTCACGTTATCATACATATGTAACAACTTTTTAGAAGAAACTTGTAAATCCGAACTAATATTATAATTGTAAAAGTACCTAACTCTGTCTGTCTGTTACGTTTTCACTCCTAAGTCGCTGAACTAATTTAGATGAAATATAGCGTTGAGATAAATTACATTTTGTAAAAATCGACTTCAAAGCATAAAAAGGTTTTTTCCCCTTTTTAGTGTTTTGAAGTCGTCTATATTCATAATTGTTCAATTTCACGAAGGGTTCCGTACCATTATCTATAAGCAACCGTCTACCTGTCGCCGTTATCAATATATCTAGCAAAAACAAGCAAAAAAACACGTTTCTTGTATGGGAGCCCCCTTAAATATTTATTTTATTCTATTTATTAGTATTTGTTGTTATAGTGGCAACAGAAATACATCACCGGTGAAAAATTCCACTGTCTAACTATCGCGACTCATGAGATAGAGCCTGGTGACAGACGGACGGACAGCGGAGTCTTAGTAACAAGGTCCCGTTTTACCCTTCGGGTACAAAACCCTAAAAAATATAGGCGCATTGATAACCATTTTTGGAAGTCGGTTAAAATATTCTATCTTTTATCGTGAAAACCAATATCTAGGCGGGCGGATGCATGGGCCGCCAGTAGTGACCGTTATAAGAAAAGATAATTGAAACTAGTCAAACTACATACCGTAATTTGTCAAGCCGCATAAGACCTCCGGGGGTCCTATGAATATAAAAATCAATTGTAGGTATTTAGAATGTGTTCAATCGTCAAACATTTCCTTTGCGAAGCGCTAGTAAGGTACCTATATTATTTAAAGCAAAATATTCAATGAAATTTTTGCTTCTACAAATAATATTTTCTTTATGAAGTAATATGCAATAACAACTTTTAGCTTTCGTCCCTGACCAGCCCACCAGCGTCCCGGCACAATAGAACATCAGCTTTGGTCTGGTTTTGCATGAGACTAATTGAGAATTGAGAATAGTTCTACACATCTGATTATTATTACTCTTTACGCACTATACTATGACGAACGGCTCGTGGAGCGGTCTGCACCCCTTGCTATACAGGCTAATCCATAACACATGCTCCTAATGATGCTTACTTTGGGCTAGGTAATAGGTGTGAGTGTATATCAGTATTATTATTATTATCATACTATACAACTAGGCTGGCTTCATCTTCCTCCATCCACCTACACAAATCGTCAAGACTCCTTCAGGGTGTAACGCACGTGGCGCACTGTACGCGCAACTAACTGCACATTCAATTTGGAGTCGTGCATAATGCATGGTGGCCGAGGACTTGGAGCATTTGCTGTATCTAATTACGTATTACACTTTGCCGTGTATACGGCGTGTCTGCTATGAATATTAGATCACGGCCGGCCTACAATGCCCGTCGATATTGCGCCTGATGCGTTCCCTAATTGTTCCGATCTACTCCTAGCTCTGGCCTCGTTAGGAGCTTTTATTGATGTAGTACACACTAAACAATTGCTTGGGAATGCTGATTTAATAAATACGATAAAAGCGTAATTGCTCTAGTTGGGTAAACGGGCTTTTTGTGGAGTGAAGTTAAATCAGATAGTAAAATAATTATAATGACTGTATCCTAAGGATTACCAGGACTACGAAAATTGCAAAGTTTTTGATCCCTAGTATTGTCTATTGTTGTTCTCCCGACGTGCTATGTGGAGAAGAAGTTTTCAATACCGATAGGTTTTACTTAATCAAGATTTATTTTAATCATAACACTACAGTGGGCAGTGACATAATGGTTTTGCGCTGACACAGCTGGAGATAGATGTCGTGAGATTTTCTACGTTAAAAAATGTTGAAAAATCCAAACATACTTACTACATATTTGTCATAATTAATGTCGACCCATTCGATGAACGAGAACTTTCACTTTGAGGTGCAAGAGAAGGAAATCTCGTTGATCCTTATCTGCTATATAAACATTCAAAAACTGATTTATTAAATGCAAGGGTTTTGTTTTGCATTTCTCAGTATAAAAACGCCATATTAGGTGTCAAGCGGCGTTATATTTCTGGAGGATGTCAATTTATAAATCAATTTAGTCTGGAATCTGATGCTTGACGGGTTAGTACCTACTAAATAGTTCCCATAATTCTATAGGTACTATAGTACCTAATTCTAACCTACTTAGGTAGTATACCTACTTAACACATATTGAGTTATAAGTAAGCATTCCCTTCCTCGAGCATTTAAATAATAGACAAAATGAAATTCAAATATATATTAAAATAATATAACAAGTTAAAATTAAAATATAAAGAAAAATATTGGCCTAAAATACTTTTAAGTATAACAACTCCCAAATACAAGGAAATCTAATCACTGACAAGATACTATGTACGTACTCAACATTTTCACTGGCCCACAGTACACGACTCACTTATCGTCTGCTCATCGCTAAATATCCAGAAGCTTAATTCCTAAAATGTCTCATGAGATTGCGCAAGCTTAACATTATTCATCTCGTAACATCATTAGCAATTTAAAATTAAATTACAATGCTTAACAAAAGTCGAGCCGTATAACGCTCGCTTTACTTGTGCAAAGTCTTTATTTTCCCCGGCGTTTTAATTTCATACGCTAAAAGTATCTCTCGTACAGTTGTTAAGCAGAGGCGACGCACCACGCATAATGAGCACCTTAGGTCTTCCTCACAGGTTTGTTCGGTAAAATAAAAAGGATAGATTTCAAAAAGCGGTTATAACACGAGCGAATCCCTTTGTTGTTGATACTGGTAAACATTGTATCAACATAAAAATAGTTTATTGTAACAATTACAAATAAATAAAGAAAACGACGAAAAAATTATATGCACCAGGCGTCGAGCCCGCGTCTCCTGATGTCCGGCCAGACGCCATTACCACTACGTCACCGGAGTACTAGGTGCAACCACCTACTAATTTCTTTACCGCTTTCTACCCTTTTTAAAAGTTTTATAGCGACGTTTATCGTTTATTTGTAATTGTTAGAATAAAGTCGGCGTTTAAACGCATCAAACACATTAAAATTTGATTAAAATAGTTCTCGAATCAGAAAATCATGAGATGACAGGCATGATTAGCAGAAAACAAAACCGAAGACAAGTTGTTGACCGTGCATTTGTGTGTTATTCCATTCTTTAATTTTTTTATACAATAGATGATAAACAAGCTGACGGCGCACTTGGTGGTAAGTGTTAACCACCGCTTATAGACACCTGCAATAATACGGAAAAAATCACTTGATATTGCAGGTGCGTTGTCATCCTGAGGCGTAATATTAAATGTCGTCCATGCCCGGTAATTGCACTGGCTACCTTTTCCTTTTAAATTATTATTATTATTACAATAAGTATACGGTCTGATTCAGAAGTCAATCAGTTCAGATAAGTTTGTGGCACTGTAGCTTGGTAGGTAGGTTTCATCTAACCGTCAAAATAAGTCAGCAATTACGTTCACAGTACTGATTTGCCACACAGCACCGCAACCGGGCACAAAAACATCATCGCAATGTTTGCCTATGTACATACGTAGAACCTACATGACAACTTGCATTAAAACCATTTTCGCAATTTCTGCTGAAGTACTTAGTACATAATTATGTAGTACCCACAGGATGACTTGCGTTAGTAAATGTTACTTACTATGTATCTAATTATGAGCATGACTAAAATACAATAATTATTTGTATGGCACATATATATATTTTTAAATCACACAATTATAAATTGCATAATCGACGTAAAATACATTCGTAATGAACGTTTTCTAGTCTAGGTTCCTTTCCGAGGCTTTACTTTAGGCAATCGTATTGTTGACCCCACAATCTCTGTGTTGAAACTGTCGTATTTCCTCATAAGGGTGGAGAAAATGCCGTCATAACTCACGGTTAGCCGGCTCCCTGGCGTACTGTAAAGATGCCCTTAACACTAGTCTTCATTTTCTAGTGGAACACTGCATTTGTCCGGGTTTTAGATTTTTACAGTCGGAATAAGTGCTGCAGATAAGTCCGTAGCTGCTAAGAACATATACCCATCTTAAAAAATTTATTACTTTTTTTAGATGCTACAGTAACATAAATTTTTATCTACCTGAGAATTTCGATTCATTACATGGTGAAAGCTTACTATAGACTTTTTAGAACAACGAGTACAAATTTTACTTATAGTCGTAAAAGACAAAATTGTCAATTAATCCTTCAATGCCCAGACGGCAAATTAAGTTGTCATAACAATTAAAATTTAATTGTGTCTGGTTTATCGGGCTTTGTTTAGTCTATGAAGAAAATATGTTGATCTAGTCTAATAAGCTAGAATTCTTTGGAAGTCTTTTAAAAATGATGCTAATGGAGCATCCGAAACGGTACGGCTCGTTACATGGACCACGTGGTGCCGGGGCCTAATCGTCTACACTATTCCTCACTATTCACCAGGTGCCTTCTTTCCCACGTCTCACCCCCTAAAGGTTATTGGGCCTGCTTTCACGCTTTTTATTGCTCTAACGCAGTTTGAACTCAATTATTTTTATGGTCGGGCAAATTGCTATTTTGTTGCTTTATCATGATTATCAAGGCGAAATTAGTTCAGCGATTGATGGCCGCTTTTCGTATTTGGTAATTTTAAATTCCTTATAAAAGGCTTAATTCGATGTTTCTTTTTAACAATATTCCTCCGTACCAAGGAAAAGCTTAATGCAAATAGTCGTAAATATTTCAACAAAAGCATTGTACACAAATAAACTAACTTTACTTTATGTATATACATAGAAATACAGAATTAACTGCCTCAGATGGGCGGTCTTTACCGTCAAACATGTTAAAAGCATACTACTATTTTTAAAATTGTTTGTAGCGCACCGCTTTGATATCAAGCTCTTTCGGTGTCACGACAGGATTTGATATACGTCGTGAAACACCTTTGTTCATGCAAAAATTTTACAGGAAAAATGATTTAGACATGTAAAGACATACAGCCGTTTGTTTATACTCGAAATATCAAAACATCAAAATCAAATTAAGGCAAAAATGTGGTGAATGCTATCAGCATATTTTCTATACAGGGTGGCACATTTAGATCGGTCAGTATGGGAAAGTCTGAAACTATAAGACATACGAAAATCTCTTCTTAGGAACCATGTCAACGATTTTAGTTATAAGAAAAACTGCATTTATACATTTGAAAAAAAACGTGTTCTCAATTCAGGAACGAACCCGGACGTTTTGAAAAATAAAACTAACACTTTTTAACCGACTTCAAAAACGAGGAGGTTCTCAATTCGGCCGGTATGTTTTTTTTTTCTATGTATGTACACCGATTACGCCGAGATTACTGATCCGATTTACGTGATTCTTTTTTTGTTCGATGCGGAATAGCTGCCATTTGGTCCCATAAAAATTTCTTTAAAAACAGTTGGGTACTTTGGTTTTAAATTTAAAAAAACTGAAATTATTAAATAGTCTACATATGCGAAATTGAGAATTTTCGCTTTTCCAATGACTTTTTAGTGAAACGATACGATAGTAGGAAACAATATAAGTTGACGGTCACCCATCTAGTTTCGACCGTAGAAAGTTATCACTAAAAATTGTGAATAAAAATTTAAAACAAAAATTAAAACCGACTTCAAAAAACTGAAATGGATAAAATAATTAAATTTAAGTAGGTATTCATCCCCTAGAAACATATTTTTTGAGTTGGTGCTAAGTGGTTTCCAAAAACAATAGAAAGTGAAGCACTTAGCACCAACTCCAAAATATGTTTCTAGGGGATGAATACCTACTTAAATTTAATTATTTTATCCTTTTCAGTTTTTTGAAGTCGGTTTTAATTTTTGTTTTTATATTTAGATATCGATTGTGTATGTCTTAAGCAATAAACGTTACTATGAAACATGATGTCTAAAATGAATAACATGCATTGTTTTCATATCCTTTAATTTATTTTAGTGTTGGAAATTACCACCATTTTTTCAATACAACATTCTACTCGTTTAGGTGTGTAAAATTGTCTCTATGGTTTTTTGTAGCTTTTTGCTGGTGTCGCAACTTGTTACATACACTGCTTTACATATTGTTATAGATCTGCGATAATATTATCTATCTATGATTGTAATTGCTTACTTCAATTAATCATACTTACGCTAATAATCAATGGAAAAGCCCACTTGGAATAAGTATGTAGATACAAAGACGTGATAAACCTCATTTGAAAATGGAACGTCTTGGTTTGAATAGAGACGTGATAAACCTCATTTGGAAATGAAATGTCTTGGTTTGACTGGCCGGATAGTAAAAACATCCGCGTTCGATTCCCGAGCTGAGTACAGGTTTTTTTTAAATGTAAGAATGTAGTTTTTCCTATTACTAAAATCGATGACATGGTTCCTATGAAGAGATTTTTGCATGTCTTTTAGTTTCAGAATTTTCCCACATTGACCAATCTAAATGTGCCACACTGTATACTTAGTTATATTTTTAAAAATGCAAAAACTTCCGTAGCAGCAATGTATGTAGAAAGTTACTGTTATTAATTTAAAATATTGCGATTTAGTTCTTTATTGTAAATACTGGTACGTATTTTACTAAATGTAGACCTCAAATTTTTAGTAGAACCTTCATTCTCTAGACATGTTACCATAAGACTAGCATTTTTACCGCCGACATGATAATCAAGAATTTACTTAAGATCGTTGTTGTGTTTGACAGAGTACAAATGAAGCCTAATAATCTCACAACATTCTTCTTGGCTTATGGAGGATAAACACAATTTCAGCTTGAAGGAAATAAGATTCTCGCAAGGTTCTCTCTTAAAATAGATACCTAATTAAACTCACAGTGTAGAAAGATGTAGTGAGCATCATGGAAAAATTAAATATAGGCAATACAGCGCAAACAGTAATAAACTTCTCGTTCTGTTGATTATTTAATTGACTTAATTAGGTATTAAAATTTGACCAAATTTTCCAAAATGCCTACGGACAAACTCAAAACTTTATAATATCGAATACAAAGATCGCGTTTTATTTCTCGCTTAGAAACCATTACCTGCTGAGAAAACCCCGTACAATGAGTAAAGTAAATGTTACTAACGTATTTCCAAAAGCGGCGAGAATTGAATTTTCAGAGACAGAGCAAAAAAACGAAACAGTTTTATTTAAACGACTGATTTGAGAGCAAACACCAACCTAGTAGGGGGGCGCCCCGCATCTCAATACATGAGGAATCCCCCTCGACGGGGCCGACGACACGACGGCGATAGCCTGTACAAGTTAGTAGTCACCTTAGTTTTATAAATTTACTTATATTTAAAAATACAATTAGTTTTCATTAACAAACGTTAATAATTTTAAAATATCTAAATAATATTTACCAAACTCAATTTTTAGAATATGTAATGTGTCTGTGTGTGTGTTTGTTTCATAGGGTTATCCGTTCCTAAGTCCTCGATAGCTCGGCTCGACAGTCATCTGAATTGTGAAAGGTCCCGGCTTTCGTTCGCCGTTCCAGGACATGATTTTTTCGTTTCGATATTTTTATAAATATCTTAATTACATAAATTATAACACCTATTTTTAGCAATTGAAGAGGAGTAAGTATTACTGAATGTGATGTTACCGTTCTTTTTGGAATGTTTGCCTACGATATATTATAGCACAGTCAATTCTGATGATTTAATATTGCTAAAAAAAATTCGGTGAATACGGCCTCTTAAAAATATCTTGAACAGATTTCAAATAAAAAAGTCAAGTTTGTGTTGTAAGACTTTGGCAAGATGTATTTCGGGGGCACAAACTTAATTAGCGTGATTTCTTTGATTACCGCCATCAGTGCACCGGCTGCCTGTAAGTGTTCTGCTCAGGTGACTCAGGCCGTGACTAAATTACGCTATTCTTGTTCCAAGTAAGAGTATAATAAAAGTAATGCGGACTAGTTACCCAAGTACAGGAGCTACCGACTTAAATTTGAGGGCGCTTGCTTAGATGCAGTGATATTACCCGTTTTACTATTCTGCTATTTTAAAATTCTTGGTTAAGGCTGCCTGAGCGAGATAGTTTTTTTTTAGTTCTAATAATTGGATAGACTTTAAGCGATTTTGTGACTTACTTTAAGCATACTTCCATCAACGAGCATTGACGTAACAAACTTTCTTAGCAAGTGCACGCTGCCTACTATCTGTGAGTAGTCTGACTTTGCACATATCTTTACCAACATTTCAAAAATTATGTTTGTACTATTGCTTTGATGTCGAATTGTATCATATGGGAGAGGACACTGAATTCCATACTACAGGCATTTGCCTATTTTGGAATGCAGGGGAATCAACCACCCTTTGTAACGCATATTTCGTGAATAAAGCATTATTATTATTATTATTTCATTCTCAAGTTTCCAAAAATAGAGTAGACTGAATTTTTTGAAGGGCATTCACGTTTCAATAATTATTATTGAACTGTGTATGTTTTATTTCCTTCGACAAATAAAGTCAGTCCCCGTTTATCTCAGGGCGGGCAGCCTAAAATCAGTTACTTAAATACCAGCTAATACTTATCTAACTTGACGATTACCAGCAACGTTATATTTTAATTAAACATTTATAAAATCAGACTACAGTTAGTTGATTAATTTGTCAATCACTGAATTGACGTAAATAACTAACTAAATAAAGCAGTAGTGACTTTTAAGTCAAGAACTTCCAATTATTAATTGTAAGTTCTTTCAGTCTTTCAATCTTTACACAACAACTTTTACACAAACGTCAAACACGCAAAAAAAGTTTCGATACTAATAAAACTGGTTTGAATTACTTATTTTTCTTCCTATCTTATTCAACGTTCCCTTATTTCCTTTAAATCCTTACATTGACGTCTGGCAATAGATTTTCCTAATGGACCAGGAACGCTCTAAGCTGTGTAAATCAATTGCCGTAATTCGTTTGACGGGTGTAATAAAATCAAAGATCATCTAATTTCCACCTGTCGCGCCTTGTTCTACACTGAAACGCTAAGCTACATGAAAGCTTTACTTTTATTAACTTGCTAATAATTATAGTTTACGTTTTATTATTCAACTAGGATTCTTGTTTCTACACTATCTATATTTTTTAAATAACTGCGAACTTTTGCAAAGGCAAATTTTTAATCGTAATTCCAAAAAAAGCCAATACATGATATTCAAGACACTGGTAGCCCCTATTAGTGAGGACGGGTGACCGCTCTGTGACGTAGTTTGATTACTTAAGACACATCGTCACTAACACTCTGAAAGGCGACGCTGATATAAAAAGAGATCGGAGTGCGTTGGCCCATTGGCTGGCAGTTGCTATATAAACAAACACCTTCATGACTATAATATGACTGTAGCTTGAGCAATCGAACGGATGTGTAGTTGACAGTCTCAGTCTTAGGTACTGCGTAAAACACCAGTTTTGTAATGCGTCTGATTTGCGACAGCCGCTCTAATGTTCTGTACCCCTGGTGAAAGTTTCAACTCTAAAAATCCATAACAAGTGGTTTCCAATAATTCACAAAAGAAACGCTGCTGTCATTTTCATACGATTTGAAGTCTAAACAGAAATATTATTTCTAACGACGGTCAAGACGACTCTATTAAAATTTAAATCGAAGGGCTTCTGCCCACTACTCACAATTGTAATATATTTGCTGTCTAAACAATATTTACATAAAATACTTCAGCAAACACAAAAAGCTTATACAAATTAATTTCTTATGATCGTCATCATTTCAGCCTAGTATCTACTCCATCCATCCGCTCCCCCGATCCTCAAGCTATCTGTCCATCTTTTGGGAGGCTGGAAAGCTGCCTTACATGTTTTTTGATGGACTCTATGCTGGAAATTCTACGGCCCACTGGTCGACCTTTTGGCGTGCTATAAGCCCTGCCCACTTCCACTTCAACTTATTGATGCCATCGAAATATATTCATCTAGGTACAATTACCAATGTTATATTGTTTACATCTGCTCAGTAATGAAACTTTTAGAATATAGGTACATAAATAACAATATACTGGAGTATTTCTTTAAATGTATAGCGCCACGGCCACCACGTGTCGCACCTTATTAACTTAATAAACTTTGTGTTAAATAATGGTTTTCATCTCCTCTTGTCTACGAAACAAATTGCTCCATTTTTGGCTCGAGAGCATTAACAATGAAATTTATCACCCGTGTATGGGGTGCCTGCTTAGAAATATTTTATTATTTAAACAAAATTCACCTTCATTTTGAAGCACTGACGTAGTGCATCAAAAGTAAAAGTCAATTTAAAATAAAAGTTTTAAATTGTGTACGTTAAACAACCTCTTTGACGATTTAATAATCCCCTGATTGGGAAGTTGTTGACACCGATTAACGGTCGTGGTCAAGATTTTGAACGTGTTATGAAATCGATGTACGGTTGACCACAGAAGTAGCTGAACACTTTAGTACGAGGGCGACACTGACAGTTTCTAGAACTGGTTACTTGTAAACAATACATTAAAAATATATGTTGAAATTTTGAACATGGAATTTCACGCGAGGAATTTTTTTACAATCTTTATATAAGACTTTCGACGTCATTTAAGTCAACAATTAAGATAAGTTAGACTTTGGTTGGACTTGCATGATGAAGCCCCATCTTGTGCCACTATTTACAACTGGTTTGTTGAGTTTAAACGTGGTCGCACTAATTTTACCGATGATCTGCGTGAGGGTCGGCTCTCTACTGCGACCACTGAAGATAACATCAGTATTGTGCGGCGTGTGATAGAGACTGACAAAAGAGTGACCTATCAGCAGATTCGGACAAGCATAGGCATTGGTATGAGTCAAGTGCATAAAATTCTCCATGAACAGTTAGTGGTTAGGAAGTTTTGTGCCCGGTGGACACCTCATAATATGAACGAGGCCCGAAAACTTCGTCGTGTTACGGGTGACGAAAGCTGGATTTACTATTATGATCCTGAAACCAAAAGATAGTCATCTCAGTGAGTGTTTCCTTCCGAGGGGATACCAACTAAAGCAAAGAGAGGACGAAGTGTAGGAAAAAAGATAGTGTCCTTGTTCTTTGGAAGGACAGGTCATTACTCGACAATTGTTTTAGAGGATCGAAAAATAGTTACTGCAGAGTGGTACACTAACAATTGTTTGCTACTTGTCCTGGAAAAAGTTTGAGAGAAACGACCTCGCAGTAGGATCCTCCTTCACCACGACAAGGCTTCGATGCACACCGCCACGCGAAAGATCGACTATTTGGCGACGTTAGACGTAGAATTACTGGGTCACCCGCCCTATAGCCCCAACCTCGCACCTTGCAATTTTGATTTATTCCCGAAAATTAAAGAAAAACATCGAGGAAAATGTTTTATGAACGCCAAGAAAGCAGTGGCTGCGTTTCAAAAGGATGTCCATGAGACGTGTGGGCAAAGTGCTTTTCTCAGTGGTTCCAGCGGATGCAGCGATTTATTGATGTAAATGGACACTATTTTGAAAATATATATCAAATAAGTTTTTATTTTTCTAAGAACTTTCAGTTTGACCGTACCATGTCCCAATAACTAGGCTGTTTATATAGGATGGTAGCAACTATTAAGTATGAGCGCTATAATAGTCGGTATGACATATAGTACTAAAGTGCTAGGCTACTTCTATGTTGGACTGTATAAAAATAATCAATGTAGAACCATTGAAATAAATTTTGCCTGGTATGAGACTTGGTCATATCTATAAAAGCCCTTTTTTCGGGTTCTAGATCGTTCTTTATATCGATTTTAGATGTCTTATTTTGTCGATCGATACATTCCATGCTCGCCTTGCTGCAGAAATAAGAAACACCAGACATGGATGTATGGGCTTGACACTTTGCCATCCGTTTATATAGTGAGAGCTCAAAAAATCAGCAACGAAAATTTGTAATTGTAGAGTAAGTTAAACAGCTTTATGTTTTATGCCAAGACAAATACTTTTTTATTGTAAAGTATTTCTCACACCTTAGTCGCTACTTGACTTGTTGTATATGATTTTAACCGTATGGTTTTTTAGTTTTTGTTACCCTAGTTATGAAATTTAAAAATGCGAATAGCTATTACCTCTGCTAGCACTTAATTTTACTAGTTTGATTTTACAAGTATTCAGTGGTCCGGTGACTAAAACATATGAAACATACGAATACCCCCCGAGACACTCCCGGCGGCATTCGCCGGCGTGACAGATGGCCAGAACCGGACCGGCAGATAATTAACACGTTTCTTTTCCCGGACGCAGGCCCCAACAAAACTTTATTAATACCGTGGGGCTTAAGCCTTGAGAGTAACAAACTTTTCTAATGAAGTCGCCTCGAAATAACTATGGTGTACTTTTAATTTGTTTATTTTGCAAAGAAGGAATTATAACTTGACATTCTTTTGCCATAGATACGAGCAGATAGAGCTAAAAGTAAGTAAGTTGTTATATTACTCTGTGTCGCAAGTTAGCTATAGTCCTTTAATAATATTAGATTGAAATACTATATTAATTATTACGCTTTGTCCTGGTTTTATGCAGTAGGCAGCGCGTGACTAGTGCTCAAGGTGCTACGAGCGTCTATAGGCTACGGTTGCATCTATAGGCTACGGTTACCGTAGCCTATAGACGCTCGTAGCCATAGCTACGACTATTCGTAGCTCAGCATCTAGCGGTCCGTACGCTTGTTTGACACCCTGGACTTATGTAAAAAAGAAAAGTCGATAGTGATAACGGTCTGCGATCTTAGCTTTAAAAAATTACCACTAAAATTGTTAAAATAAATAACAAAACAAAAACCTCCTCCATAACTCTAAAAAGGCAAAATAATTAAACTTAGGTAAGTGCTCATCTAATTTCAGGTTATTTGTCGGTGGTAAGCTGTTTCCAGAAACAATAGAAAGCGGAGCGTTGACTCCCAAAATACCTTTAAAATTATCTTAGTACGTAATTTATATTATATTGGCTTTTCAGTATTTTGAAAAAGTTTAGTTATTTTAATTAGATACCTAATCTGTAGGTATGAAAAAGTGATGCTTTATGAAATAATGATTTAAAAAATATTTGTTTAATTAAAATTTTGAATTAAAGTTTTGAAATTACCTCTTTACAAATGCCTTTAGTCGACGAACTTGTTGCACTGTGCTGTGGGGGTGGTACACCGTGCTTTGCCAAACTTCACCCGTAAGTACATTTCGTCACCGTGGAATATTGTACGTTAATATTTCAGCTTCGACAACAAGAGAGTCGTTATATATCAAGATTAAATGTTATGTTAATTCAGCATAGCGCCCACGTAATATTCATGTCAGACATTTCAAATGTCAACCATAGTGAGGGTGTCAAAATCTGAGTAAATGTGTTTATGTAAATTATCATCTCCATTAACGTCGGCTCCCGCTGCGATTCCGGCATGTTTGTACGTGTTTCTGTAAATATATTATGACGTTTATGACGCGAATGTGTCTTGCTGTCTAGTCTTTTATTGCGTTATTCATGTAGCTTACCTTCATCAGTCAGAATAGAGTTGTATGGGCAAAGGTAAGTGATCACTCTTTCAAACAACGTCTCCCTACGTTATTTATAATACTATATATAATATATATAATTGGAATACAAACTAATACTTTAAATGCGAAAGAAACTCTATGTCTGTTTATACGTTTTCAATCCACTTAATGATGTTTGGTATGGATATAGATTACATACATACATACTAAGGACAAAATGCTTCTTTTTAGAGCGATAACCGACATCTACGTGGGTGGAGACGCAGTCGATCACTGCCGGTTTATAATGATGAGCTTATCTCGAAACTTTCTAGGAATGAAGCGGTGTTCTTCAACGAGGATTTGCCGCTTATCAAATTCGTCCAAAGCACACATGTGTAGTGTTATGTCGCAGGCCTGACTAACGGATACTGTGAACTACAGGTATGCGTGAATTGGAACACTCAAGATATTACCACCTCTACATTAGTCTACATGGCAATATTTTCCAAAATACACTTAACGGGCAAAAAAAATCATTGTGAAAATCAGAAAAGAGCATTCACTCTTTTCATGCGTGATACCCGCAAAGTTTTAGGTACTACTAGTGACTAGATAATGTTATTCTAATAATTGTTAGTATAATTTAAAATACATGCTCACCTTCCAACCAAAATCTCAGAGAATAACAGTCGAGATGTCCGACATTGCTAGTGTCAAGTGGTTATGTCTGGACGGCCACAAATATGTTCGCTATGTAGATTTGATGCCCGGCGTGACGCAGCGGTACTCCGACCCTCCGAGTTATGCCACCAATCTCAGAGAGACATTGTAATGAATTGCTATAGAGCATTCCATAATGGAAATCATACTTTTTAATGTTTATACAGATATCATTTTTAATGGACAATTACTGTGTTCGTCATTGTGTGACATTGGTTTTGTATTTATTAATTTTTTTTCACACAAAAAAAGGCAAATAATGCATGTGGCCTGCCTGATAGTAAGCGAGTGCCATAGCCTGCAGCGCAAATTTCGTATTATAATTTTTGATTCAGATCAAAGAGTACAAATTAATGGTTTTTCTTTTACGTCACTTAAAAAATAATCGTGTCCTTTACTTATTATCAATGAACTATGGTGTTTTTATACTACCTAAGCTAATCCTACCCCTAAACATAATGGTGGACGCATACTGCTGTTTCCAATACAACGCCCTGCTTATAAGCTCTAGTAGCTAAATGGCAAATTCAAAGCAGATACGAAGTTGTACGAGCGTCCAAATGTCAAATATTTAGTTATGTCCTTCGAAAATTATGCTGCAAAGTTTCAGAACTATCAATGTCCTAACAAAGACACCATCTTTATTAGAAGTAACGCTACAGAGGAAACTCTTTTTCTTTAGCTAATGAATATATTGTCCTAGTACGAGCAATTCATTTTAATGGAACCAGTTCAGAAATAGGTACACCCGGCCAGTTTGTAGAGCGAATGGCTAGAGTTGGACAGTTTTCTCCGCATTAGGAAGCTTTATGTCCTCGCAAAATGGGCTACGTGACTTCTATAGCTCACTTGCGTGCGTCTTGCCTCGTAAACGTGATTTGTTAATGCGTCTCAATACTCACTTTACACTT
This sequence comes from Nymphula nitidulata, assembly GCA_947347705.1. Taxonomy (NCBI): domain Eukaryota; kingdom Metazoa; phylum Arthropoda; class Insecta; order Lepidoptera; family Crambidae; genus Nymphula; species Nymphula nitidulata. The sequence continues at coordinate 11,221,499 of OX374623.1, forward strand.
TATCAATCCAAACAAACTTAACGGAACCTAGTCCAAAATAAGTAAAGTTGTTATACAGAAGTTTGTGCTTCAAGTATGCTTATTTCGATTTAATGAGACATTGGATGAGTTTGATCATCATCATCATCATTATTAGCCATATTATTTTACATCTTGATGCTTAACATAAGCCTTTCTACATTGAGGAAAAAATGAGGAGTCAGCACCGGAAACTGGGGAGCAGAACACCACCAAGCAAGACATATTACACACCAAACCATATGGAAGGTTTCAGTGAAAATCGGGATTTAAGACTTTAAAAAGTTTGAAACTGATATTTATTTACACGACAAATGAAAAAACTAAACGTCAAAATGCTACTTTTGATTTGTAAGTATAATCAATATATTATAATAATATTCATACACTCACACCTATTATCTAGCCCAAAGTAAGCATCATTAAGAGCTTGTGTTATGGATACTAGATAACGGAGAAATAATTATAATAATATGTTTATAAATACTAGAAATATACAAAATAAACATAAAAATAAACATCCATGACTCGTAAGCAAATGCTCGTACTCATCATACAAACATTTGCTCCTATCGGGATTTGAACCCGGGACCTCTTGACCGAGTAGCCTGCATAGCAAGGGGTACAGACCGCTTGACCAGCCGGACGTCAAATATCTAATATATCATTTGCTTATCCTGAACCTGCACTTAAAATAATTTATAAATCAATTTTTAAGTTACTTTACTTGAAATGAAGCGATAAACTGTTGCACGCGAATTTGAAAGCTTGTTGACACTCTTACATATTAACTTTCCTAAACAAGTGTGGAAATGAGTGTAGTTATTTATGCAGAAAAATCTCATCTCTTTGTTCTCTGTGCAACTTAAGGAAAATATATGACCACTAGGATAGCTCCTCCAGTGAATGTATTTTGAAACATTGTCTTCTTTATAATGTTCACTCCCCAAGCAATCAACAGCAGAGAAAATAAATATTTCCAGAAATTTAAAACCGACTTTAAGACATTATTAAACAAAAGTGTACCTACCTACTACTTATCGAATTTCAAGGTATTGTTTAAGTTACAAAAATACTTTGAACTTAGATTAGTATTTACAATTTTATTTTCTGTGTTTGAAGTCGGTTCTTTTTTTAATTTAATTACTTACAATTTTTTGTGAAATAAATCCAAATTCAAAACTAGATGGTTCAACATTAGTGATACTGCCTTATTTTTCTGTCTGTATGTGTGTGCAATACACGCTTCGCTGTTGTTTATTGAAGATCCGTTATGTATCTAAAAATGTCTTTATCAGATCACTCCCCATCCTTATTTTGGCCGAGAGACGCCCACATCTGGGCATAGGCCTCTCCCAGCTGGGCATAGGCCTCTCCCAGCTGGGCATAGGCCTCCCCCAAAGATCTCCAGGGCTATCAATCATACGCTGCCCGCAACTATCGTCGGCTTTTGGCAATCACTATCCAATCCGGTATTGTAAAAACATTATAATAATATTCCGGTATATTATCCTTTCAAAAAAAAAATAGTATCGTTATCAGTAATGATTTGAAGAACACACTCCTATTTTTCAAATCGGTAAAATAACGGCAAATTCAGTTCTAAATTTTTAATCGAATAAAAAAAAACGAGGAGTACAGTTTTTTATATGTTTGTTACCTCAGAACTCCGTCACTTAAAAACCGATTTGGAAAATTGAGTTTTTAACTGAAAGAATATATTTGCTGATTTGTCCTATTAAAACTTTATAAAAGTCGATATAGTATATATTGGTCTTCAAATCAAAATAACTAGAATAATTAAGTAATCAATGTATGTCAATTTGCGCATTTTTTCTTTCTTGTGACTTTTTAGTGGTACTAATTATAAGAAAGTAAGAAACAATATACTATCAATGATGACGATCAACCATCTAGCTTTGTCCTTAGAAAGAAATTAATAAAAATATCAAAAAATACACCGATTTTAAACCCTAAAAATTTAAATTTAAGTAGGTACTTATTGTATAAAAAGATATTTTTTGGTGTTGGTGCTAAGCGGTTTCCAGAAACAATAAATAGAAAGGGAAACACTTAATAAAATATATTTTATTTAATTCACCATAAAATATATTTTTATGGAGTCGGTGCTTCATTTTCTATAGTTTCTGGAAACTGCTTCGCAACAACTCTCCTACCTTTCCCAAAATTAATAAAGTAGTCGAACAGTTCACATAGAGTTCCACTTTAATTTCAAAGTAAATATTCTGGCTCAAGACCACCGATCCCACGAGGCAGCCAAGGTGAGAAGGCGTGTGACCGAATGAACGTTACGCTGAGACGTGATGCTTTTGCTAACTCCGTTGACTAAGAGTAACACATTATACGTACGTAGCGATTGTTTGTTCCTTGCAGTTTGACTCCTCTAATAGTAGTCCAGATTTTTTGGTCAAAAATCGCCAATTCTTTTGCTAACTGCTAGTTTGGCTTTTGCTAGCCCAAGCGTGCTCGTCCATTTGGTGTTGTAGGTATACAAATAATTTGATTAATTTCTTCCCTTTTACGATCAACGTGACAGATGCAATATATTGTCCTGTTCAAGTGGTCTGTACCCCTGTCAATTAAACCAGAATTACTGAGTTTGACCGGTAGGGGCAAATGTTAGTATGATTACTACTAATATTTATTCACGGGACATATGCGGTATTTGTACGGTTATCTAATATATTTCTAATATTAAAATACATATCACCACAGACCAAATAATATAAAAATATGTATCATCCTTGGTAATAAGCTATCTATATTTCTCTGTTTTCTAGTAAAAAAATCCAATGTTACAAGCTCTGAATTTAGGTTAGATCTGGGTTAGATAAAATAGATGTGAGTGTGAGAATATTATTACTATGTTTTATATATTTTATAATACAGGATCACTGGTAAGTATGAAAACACACAAGCAAAAGCCAAATATTATTATATTACTATCGGGTGGGGGGCAAAAGGTTAATACTACAAAATATTTTATTCTATAGGTATACAAAGATAAAGACCTGAGATTACAAATTCCTGAGTTAGACATGCCTATAATTTCGTGCGCATTATGTAATGAAAACCATCACACGAACCTCGTGAATTTCTATTTTTACCTACAAAACGCTTCTCATTAAAAATTATTCTTCGACATATTTGCTGACTATTGTATGAGCTAGAGAGCAGGGGAGAGTTACTTCAAAACATACCTTTAATGCGTGTATACCAATTATTTATATGTATTTTTAAAACGTAGTCCCAACGAGTTGGCCTTATATTACTAAAGATTTGATTGTATCGACTACCAACAGATTTAATAAATGAAATATGTTATCTCTTGAAAAGGACAACATCTCCTCTATTTCATAGGATTCCAAAATATTAAATTAAGAATAAACTGCATTACGATTTCCCAATTCAATAGCGTTAATTCCGCTAAAAGGAATAATAATAGAAGGCGCACTTGCATTTACGGAGTGCAATTGCCAAGCCGGAATGATTGTGAGGATTTATCAATATGTTGGGGGATTCCCCTTTACACGGAATAGGGTAGCAGCCGAGCCGGGCCAGCCACAGCAGGCTTATCTGATTTGCAAAGAAGCACAATAAAGCCATATTGAGATATAAACTAGTGCTCAAACTAAATTAAAAACTAAACACATGTAGATTTTAACTGTTATAAGGATGTCACACAACCACTGGCGACTGGTTACTCGAGTTGTATGTCTACTGAACCAGATGTCCTACCCCTCGCGGGGTTGTATGATGAGTTCGAATATTACTAATATTATAAATGTGAAGGCAACTCTGGCTATCTATCTGCTACGGTTTCACTTCTAAGCTGCTGTATTGGTTGAGATGAAATTTGGCATAGACATAGATTACATCCTGAGCAAGGACAAAGGCTCTTAGCGCGATAACCAAAAGCCACGCGCCCATATCCATATATCAAATATACCAAAAGCTCGTTAAGATGCTTAATTTGGACTCTAAAATAATGGTCATGGTGAGAATGTTATTTTTACTGTAAAAATTAAGTTGGGGGATGAATGCCCCTGGTCGAAATACAAGGCTTCCGTATTGAGCTCTCGCCTATTTGAATAAAGGGAAACAACACTTGTGACAGTTGTGTGATTCAGTTTAGAACATTAAAGTGATGAAACGGTCAACAACAGAAGACAAATAACGGATACAAATTTACAATCAGTCGCAGATCTATAAAATTAAATACATATACGGTGACTCAAACCAATGCCCCCAGATATAATGTATCCTAAACATTATGGTTAGCAAATTATACCCCAAGGAAACATTGCTTTGTTTTTATAAATAACAATAGCTGCATTCAAAGATTTATGAAAAGAACAATAACTTCATTCAAAGATTATTGAAAAGTCACTTACCTGAACCGGGGATCGAACCCACCAACAGTCGAATATGAATATCCTGTATTATTAGGATACTGATCGATAAGGTCCATCATATGGAACAAATCTCTCTAATAAAAATTATCTGTAAAATATTGAGAAGACCATAAAAATTTACAATGTACCTAGGTAGTTTTGATTAGATAGGACGAACACTAAATTAGTGCTTTCAAAAACTATTTCAATTACTCAATGGTTATTATTTTAGATTTGCGACGTATAACAAGTCGAGGTTATTTCCTTCTATTATTGTCGCAGCTGCCTGGTTAAATCAGCCGCTTAACTGGACGCCTAGCCCGTTGATTGAACTCCGGCATCCAATCAAACGTCTGAAGTACAACTAGCCAACTCATTGAGCGCAACGTTTAATCAGATGGCTGAACGTCACGTCTTTTCCTTCAGGGAGCATTGTATAATAAGAGTCTCAATAAAATAAACATCAACAATAGAGTAATGAATTACACCACAATTAAAGATATGTTGCTATAAAGTATTTTGTTATTTTAGATATGATAATGGACTTCGCCAACCGATCGCTCCAAACTTTAGTGGAAAACACCACTATGTCCGGCATAGAAGAGCGGCATACAAAAGCCAACTGTCGGAATCCTTGCATCTAGCAGAAACTCGAAGAGTACGCGGGCAAACAGGTGGGCGTGGTGGGGGTAGAGGCCGTGGTTCCCTGGTGTCTATAGTACCATTGATTTGTACCATCAATGGTACTAGTGACACTACTATGTGTCCATAGTACCATCAATGGTACTACCGACACATTCTAGTAGCAGTAGTACCATTGCTTGTGCCAAAAACGAGCTAACATATATAAGTGTATTAGATAATTCCATTTATTACCTTAGGCACTACTGCTTGGCACTACCAGTAGTGTCATGGGAAATTTTACTTTCCCATGACACTACCCGTAGTGCCACGGGTAAAAAAGTATTTCCTGTAACACTACAGTGGCCTTAGTAGTGTCACGGGAAAATTAATTACCCTTGGCACGCGATGTATTATATTGTCTTCACAATAGTTCCCTTAGTAAAAAAAAATGAAATCAGATCTCAAATCGAAATATCGTATGTATGTAGCTGGATCATCCCCTGAAGCACCAGGCTACTATATATATATAGGAGATGTTTAGCACACTGTTAATTTCTTTATATAATAATCGTAGGGGTACATACAATAAATTACCTCTGATATACGGTTATTTATTGTAGGTAAGCCAGGTACTTCAGATTGGAAATATGTGCAAATGAAGTTAATTCAAGGCGACATTAATACAGTGGCATTGTTTTTAGAAAAATTGCGTTGTTAATTTTTTTTTTTTTAAATAAAGAAGTAAATACATGGTATAAACTAGTATCTTTCTTAATGGTACTAAGGACACATAGTAGTGTCACTAGTACCATTGCTGGTAGAAATCAATAGTACTATAGACACCAGGGGGCGTAAGTGACCCCATCAACACTGACGAGAGTGATACCTCGAGTGATCGTGAGTTCAGCAGCAATACCAGTGACGACTTAGACTACGGAGATAATCTGCATGCAGATAGACCAGCTGAAAATTCAGATGCAACTTGTATTTTCTGCGACACTGCTTACTCCAATGATCGTCGAGGTGAAGAGTGGATACAGTGACAAAGCTGCCTTCTGTGGGCTCAAAGCGCTGGTGGCCCTGCTGCTCATAGCCCTGAAGGAGAGCATTATATCTGTGATTTGTGTCGTTAATTGTTTCTTACATTTAATATGGCCCCCTGGGTGCCATAATACCCTCCTGATATCTCAATTCACAATCTAGGTACCTACTTTTTCTAAAAAAACTCTTTTTTAAAAAAAATCGGTTTTCATTAATACAGACGCCGTCGTCCGAGCGTCGATTAGCGCCTTCTATCGGCTATATCACGGAGAGTGTTCTGAAGAGCTATTTGACCTTATCCCACCTTCCCCCTTCCTACTCAGGAGCACGCGTGCCGGTCTTCGGAGTCATCAATTCACTGTCTCCACCTCAACATCACGTACAAAGAAATTTAGTAGCTCTTTTCTTTGTCGAACTTCCAGAACTTGGAATTCTTTGCCAGCACATGTGTTCCCTCCTTCCTATAACATGGGTTCCTTCAAAAGAGGCGTGAAAAAGCACCTTTCGGGCCGGCAAGGTGGAGGCAGCTAGAGCAGTGTCTGAACTGCACTAGCTGTCTTCGCATATGGACTCTTCTTACTGCTTCACATCAGGTGGTGTTGAGTCATTTGTCGTGCTTAGTATAAAAAAAAAAAAAATGACCTAGGCACGAATAATAAGAAAGAAAGAAAAAAATATTTTATTTAAATAGGCCACAAAGAAGCACTTTTAAATCGTCAAAAAACACATTCTTACAACTATCACAAAAAATATATTAACTAACAACGTCATAGTCTCTGTCTGTCTGTCATGTCTGAATTTACACATGTTCCAAAAGTTGAACTACCGAGAAGATTCCGGCAACAAACTCGCGTAGACACTCTTTTCAAAATAAATATTCAATTACAATGTTTGTAGTTAAAAAAAATATAACTTTTATCAGTGCAGTGCCGCCCAGCGAAAAAAATAATTAAAATTAGAAGAGAATCTATATCAACGTACCAACAAAGTAGGTACCCAATATCAAAGGTATTATCGTTATTTTCAAGCTATCTGACAATGCACAATCACAATATAGGTATACAGAGGTTAATAGTCATAATACTTACTCGTAAATAAACATATAAACATTTTGGAATTTTAATGTTTCTAAATTTTGTTTGTTTGTTTGTAGCCTTAATGTTTCTAAAGTTAATAGTAGCCTTTTTTCATTAAAGTTTGTTTGACATATAACTTAAGTTTGTGAAAAGGCAGTTCAGTTACATTTGGTGGGACTTTGTTATAAATGTGTATACATTTCCCCATGAATGAGCGACTTGTCTTGTGAAGTCTAAAACTTGGAACAGCAAGTTTATTTTTATATCTAGTATTTAAGTTATGAATATCACTATGTTTTGAAAAGGTATGTTTATATTTGTGAACATAAATTATGTTCTCATATATATATTGAGAAGCAATGGTCAAAATATTAATTTCTTTAAATAAATCCCTTAGTTAATCACGTGGCTTGAGTCCGTAAATAGCACGCACAGCCCTTTTTTGTAAAATAAAAATGTCTTCAATGTCGGCTGCTGTGCCCCACAATAACAAGCCATATGACATGACACTGTGGAAGTAACCAAAGTAAACAAGTCTTGCTGTTTCAACATCACACAATGACCTAATTTTTTTAACAGCATAAGCAGCTGAACTAAGTCTTTTAGATAGGGACGAGATATGAGGATACCATTGTAAACGAGAATCTAACTTAATTCCCAAAAATACTGTAGAGTCAACACATTCAATAGTTTCTTCATTGATTTCAACATGAGTACTAACCTGCCTTACATTTGGTAAAGTAAATTTAATACACTTAGTTTTCTTTGAATTTAACAATAAATTATTATTTTCAATCCAGGGTAGCACTTTTGAAATGGCATTATTTACATCCTCAAAGTCAGTTTTAGTTCGGTCTATTTTAAAAATAATAATAATATTCTTACACTCACACCTATTATCTAGCCCAAAGTAAGCATCATTAAGAGCTTGTGTTATGGATACTAGATAACGGAGAAATAATGATAATATTAGAAATATACTAAATAGACATTAGAAATATCCATGACTCGTAAACAAATGCTCGTACTCATCATACAAACATTTGTTCCTACCGGGATTCGAACCCGGGGCCTCCTGACCGTGTAGCCTAGGGTACAGACCACTCGGCCAGCCAGTCGTCAGAATAAATAGATAAATGCCTAATATTTTAAGGTAAATCATTTATTTTTTCATAGACCTATTATATAATTTTTTCTAAGCTAGAAACCAAATGGGGGCCACATTACTACCTTCTCCTCTACATTTATTTAATAATTTAGTAACTACAGAAGATCATAACTAAATCATAATTCATGATTACATAAGCTCATTACTCGCCGATTACGAGCTGTGTTGTGTTTTCATGTTCTTAATTTTAAAAGGTTACTAATTTGGCTTTCAGAATACGCCGCTTCGTATACTTCTTTGCCATACTTTTTTGTTATATGAAATCAATAACAAAATTATTATTCTTCGATTTCGAATCCTGAAATAAAATACGAGGATAGCAGTAGTAGTGCCCCAGACGGGATTTTTACTATACGCTGAATTTACAATCGCCTACGAAAGCACACTGTCTCGAACAATCCCTTTGTTTGTTCTATTCAAATCCAATGCTAATACGTTCACAGAATCAAAGCGACCGGATGTTCTTCTTTGCCTCGTAGAATACGGAAATTTGAATTGAGGGGAATCGTGTTTAACATTTGCTAGTAAATTTTATTAGCCATAAAACAGTCGGATTTAAATAATCGTGTAGTTTTACTTGCTTCAGGCTACTGTTCAGCGCGCCAACTATGAATATTGCAAACAAATAAACTTGAGTGAAAAGAAATTAATTTTTTCTTCCAAACTTACTCGAGAAGTTAAAGATTTTTTTTTTGGGAAATAACTTTAACAATGAGGTCATTGTTTATGGTCAAACTGATGGTAAAACATAACCAATAGTACATTAGGATATAAGTGCGGTAAATTGAAAATTACAGCCGTAGGCGAGGGCTACAAGAAAGCAGAGGCTGTAATTATCAAAGCGCACAAATGTCATACGACGTTTTATAACATATTTGCGAGGAAATAAATAAAACTGGGACTTTCGAAACTTTTTTTGAACGAATAAATCTTTAATCACTTGTCAAAGCAGTAATAAAAATTTTAACAATTTGTAAAATTTATTGATTTTTTAGCAATTAAATAGTAGCACTCATCGTGAGTTTGACTTATATTTTTGAGAAAGTTCCATGAAATAGGCTAAAACACACTTTCTGAAAATGAATTTGCATCATTGCTTGTTTTCCAAATTTTGATACGCTTGTAAGTATGTATCAGTCGATTTTTCGGGCAAGAGGCTTAGAGTAGCGTTTTGCGCTACCTCTGAGACTTCCGGCGGTATAGAATAATTTTATCACTACTTGACGACATTTTCAAATAAAAATAATATAACGAAAAGAAAAAGCGCGCGGAAAAATTTTTACTTGTTCATAAATTAGCGATGCGCGCGTGTCAGAAATATAATAATAATAATAATATAATAATAATATTTATACACTCACACCTATTATCTAGCCCAAAGTAAGCATCATTAAGAGCTTGTGTTATGGATACTAGATAACGGAGAAATAATGATTATAATAAGTATATAAATATTAGAAATATACTAAATAAACATATAAACATCCATGACTCGTAAACAAATGTTCGTACTCATCATACAAACATTTGTTCCTACCGGGATTCGAACCCGGGACCTCTTGACCGAGTAGCCTGGGGTACAGACCACTCGGCCAGGCGGTCGTCAGAATATAGAAATATGGTGGGAATGTAGATGTATATGAGTAGCAATTCAAGTACATGGAACAAATAAAATCAAAGTATAAAGGAAAACTCATTTATTTGACAGTGATCACTACTTAATAAAGCATAAATGCATTTTTATGTTATTCAATAGTAACTTACACGGAAATTATCAGATATTTAGCAATATCACAGAATAAATACCATTTTCACTTTACAAAGCTATAGAAAGGAAACCATATAATTTAGATTGAAAGAAAAGGATTATCATCCTCAATCACATTGAAATAACACCTTTCAATGAGTTTCACTATGTGAGCCGATACAAACACAACCGGAGCCCATTGAGCCCCGGGAGGATGCAACCTCCAACCCCTCCATCCTCATCCTTACGCCAACTTTTTAATGTATAAGCTAACAATATTCTTACTATATTATATTCACATTTTAAACAAAACACAAGTAATACTTAACTGGCGCTGTGCTCGGTCCGAGGGCTCGACAAAGAATGTCCTAACTAGGCCGGAGCTCACGCTTTTATAAACAGTGACAAACAAGTCGCGTCATCGAACGATCCCAGACCACGTGTACAAAATTGAAACAACTCTTTTCTTTATACAAGTAATTTTGACATGAAAATGTAGCCTAAAATTGTAATATCTTATTAGATTAAACATTCTAACAATTAAATTGTTTTTGTCTTATTTAACAAACAAAAGCGGCGTGATCCACCGGAAGTCTGTGTTTTTAAATGTTACAATAATTTACAGAAACATTTTAATTATAACTAAATACTAAATTTAATTATTATATCGACTATTTCATGATTATTTATTATGATTAATCCATATTAATAAGAATGTTTATTTTCTATCAGTTGGCGCGGTTTCCTTACCGGAAACCGTATCTTTCAATTTACAATAATTTGTAGTAATATCAGATATACCAACAAGACACATTAAATTATTCGTTTATTACTTATTTAAATTATTATTATTGATTGTAATGTTTTTAATACTCTATAACAGTAACAATTTCTACTAAACAAAGATGGCGCGGTGTCCTTACCGGAAATCGATCTTAGTTACATTTTACAATAATTTGTTGAAATAGTAAATTTCATAAACATTTGTTTTATTATAATTTATTGCTTTCCTTTATATTATTAACAATTAGATAGTAATTTATAGGTAAGTATTTTAAACAATGTTTATTTTCTGTCACGCGCATCAGCGCTTTTTTTAGGCAAAAGCACAAAAAACAGTCAGTATTACTAATAAAGTAAATTAATTTATATATTTGATATTGAAATTGGTGAAATAAGAGACCCTTTACGAGCAAATATGTTATAAAATAATGAAATCGCTTGGTATTGAAGGAGTGTTGACATTTTGTCACTTTGCAAATGAATAACACGAAGAATATCATATTAGCATCGATAAGAACACAAAACTAAGATGCTTTTATCAGGTGTAATGATAATATCAAAGTGTAATAACGATTACTTAAAGAAAAAAACATTGTAACTAAAAATTGTCTTGTATTGTATGCCAAGAGTGTTCTGAAAGTAGATTCAGCCGGCCCTAATGTGTGACCGCCATCGATAATGTCTGCGGCAAACGGGAGGGCACCACGTCACCGGCGCTAATGACGGTGCCGCCCAAAAGTTGGTAACTTGCGAAATCTATCGGCCGCCAAACCACATCTTTATGGGCTACCATTATCATCGTTCTGCCTTTTCCGATAAAACGTGCCCCTCACTTTTAACAGCCACTTTCCGAAGTTTAAAGAGCCTATAAAATCTATTATATTCAATTTTCAACTTCGAAAAATTTCCATCCTGTCAACTGCAATACCAAAGCAACCGAAGGCAGAAAGTGTTAAAACGAGCATTACTTACACCGCTAAACTGTTCATAAATAAAAGTAATACTGAGACCGCTAACTTCCCACTTAACTTCCAAGAGTGTTGGCTTCCTGTTTTTAAAACTCTGTTGCTTTTTTGCTTTAGCGGAAGAAGGCGCTTAGGATTGTAAGTTCAAAACAGCTTTTAACACTCCAACACAAACTTTGTGCATTCTTTCCTCGTGAGTAGTTTCCATTGAAGCGCATCTTGTACATAAAATGACACACTACCTTACGTGCAATGTAATATGAAACCTGTAACATCTGTTTACCTATTAGTATTTATTCTTAGAATTTAAGAGTAGGTAGGTATCTCGTATTCCTTCTCAGAGTTCTTTCTCTTTCTGCGTAGAATATAACCGATTATATAAATAACTATTTCGGCTGGTAGGTAGGTATAAAGGTAGCTTTATTATTAAATTTAATGAAAGTAACGAATTGTAGAAGCATGAAAATAAAAGTTATGTGTTATAATTAATTAATTCAAATGCTTACGAAACATTAAAGGATCCTAAAGCATGTATTTAAAATGCAATAGAACATAAATATAATAAACGTTTCAATATAGCTTTCATAAAATTTGCATGCTTTCTTATTGAGGCAATAAATAGTTCTCGCCGTGTCTACTTGTCATCTGAAGTAAGCGGCGGACTTCTTTCTACATTTTCTGACAACTCCAGCTGTGTCAATGCTTCTACCTTGTTGCCCTTTTATTTCAATATTTTACAAATAACCTAGACAACTAAGTACTTAGCTATTCCGATCTAAGTTATACTCTCTATGGAGAGTCGTTTATAGATTCAAGCTATTACTTACGTTTATACTTCGATGGTAGAGTACTTTATGAAAAGTTAAATTAGAATATTACTATTTTTAATGCAACAAAATGACAAAAAGCTGTCGGCCCACCTAGTGATAGGCGGTTACCGCCGCCTATAGACACCTGCAATAACAAGGAAAAATGACTTGATATTGCAGGTGCATTGTCATACTGAGGCCCAGTAATTATACTGGCTAGCTTTCCCTTCAATCCAAAACAAAGCGTATTATTTCACGGCTGATATAAGAAAGGCGATGGTAGCTACACATACAACCCTCCATACGTGCCTACCACCTAGTATTATATACTATTTTACTAATAAAACCTATATTTTTAACGTTGTTAGCTTGTTATTAGATATAACTCTACCTTAATAGTCTTGTCATAGGGAAATACATCCAGTTATTTATTAATAACTTTGTTATGTTATCGATTCGAAGATAGTTCAAGGAAAACGTCATTATTTATTCGTGAAGCAACGTGATAAACCAATTTAAATTTAAAATAATCGAAGTTTCTGTTAATATCAAAATACAATCCAAATTTATGAAAAACCCTTTAACAAACTGACACCATAGAACATATTTTATTATACACTAACTCGAACTTAGGCCCTTTTACACGATTCGAGTTTCTTGCCTCAGGCAAGAAAATTGCATACAGAAATATGCAGAACTATGGTACAGCATACAATTGAATCGAAGCAAGAAATAACTTGCATATTCTAAATATTACATTACACTATGCAAGGCATTTTTTGCTTCAATTTAACTGTATGCTACAGGCCCGAAACTTGAATCGTGTAATATTATTATGCCAATGCCATTTTTAGAATTTCTAAATTTAAAAATTGAGGTTTAAATGACTATTTAAGGCCGAATGGGCTTTTTATAGATTGTAATGACTTTTATTTATTTGAGGTGTATGTTATGATAATTTATTTTTGATAAATGTCATTCTGAATCCTATTTAATTTATTTCAGCTAATCTTTCTATGGCCACGTGGTCCTACTGCCTTTGTCCTACCGATCGGACCACATCCAATGAAGATCAACGTTTACGTTTCTATTATAACAATAAAAAACAGACTGTGAAATGTAAGAATTGGAGATAACTGAATAGCTAAGATCCAAATTCATCCGAAGATCACAGAATACGTAATTCTCTGTCGATTACTGGGTGTACGGCAGACAATGAGCAAGCCTATCTCGGGCGTTGCGTACACCTGACAGCGGCTGTGACATGCCATTTCTCTTTGTACAACAGCCATATTGGTAGGAACCATTATATCTGAGGACCAATCTATGATACACCAAGCTCTAATAGTTCTCTCAAAGTCCACAAAGCGAACTAAAACCGGGGAAATTGAAACGTGTAATTGAAATTCTAAATAACATAAGGAGCTTTGATTATTGTAAAATATTAAGATCATGTTACCGACAGTATCGCAATTTTAGTTGATTATAAATATATGAGTTAGGGCGTGGTTGCTCAGATAACCGAGCTACGAGCTGAAGAGATAGTATGTAAAAACGAAATAATAATAATGACACTTTAGAAATAAAACCTATTTACCGGATTTAACTAGCGTTTAATTATCTGTTACATTATTATTATACACCCGAAGACTAAAGATGTCAAATGTCTTTGATAAGTTATAGGTTAACTACCGTCACTTGTGTTATATTTTAAGCGGTCCGAATCACGCATACGGATCTCACGGTGTCAGTTTTTTGAACAATGTGAGGACGGGACTTAATTATTCGCATGATGGGATCCCAAGCCGGTGGTACACTCCAACCATCTTCTCTATTGAAATTAGGATGTTGTTTTTATTTCAATAGCCTCACGTGACAGGATTTGGAGCTTATCTTATCCGATGTGGTGATTGTGTCCGTCAAGAGCGTGTTCACACATCAACCTCAGAGTTTATGCAAAATAACACAAAAATAATATTCAGATATAATATCTTATCCTCGCCTAACATCGCACCGCCCTCACAAGGCTCACGTCCGTAATCAGGACGCGAACAAGTTTACACTTAGTTAATTAAAAGATTACACACGAATGGGTAATTAAGGGCGGATTTGTCCTCTCATCTGTTACGCAGTCTCATCGGCGGGATAAAGCCGTCTAGCGAAGTTAATTTTATGTGCGTGAGTACACAGGTGCCGTGTACGTGGGTAAGTTAAGCTTTATTTATATCTTGCTATCGGTTGGTCTTCTCTTAAAACTGTCCAAAACTTTAACACATCACTTGTTAACTATACTATATTTTAGATAACTAATTTTTGAGTAGAGTTTGCATCATTGAATACTTTTTATCTCACCAATACAGCTTATTATACAAAATTATTTAAGTATTGGTCATCACACACACTCGGTCATTTTTGCCTAATCTAAAGCCCAACTGACGGTAAGTGGTTAACGTCGCATATAAAAAATGCAGGTTACATTGACAAATAAAAAATCACTTGGCATGTGCGCAGCAGGAGCAGGTGCGTTGTCATCCTTAGGCCTGATTTTACCAGGAGAAATCCATTGACGGACCTACCTGCCGCTAAGCAGCAGCTGGCGAAACAGAATCCGCGTGCGAGGCTCGAGAGTGTCTAAATTGACCCTGGGAATATTCGCTAAAACTCCGGGATAACTCCCCTGCCTCTCACGAACTCATCCTGAGGCCTAAGATGAAATGCCTTCCATGCCCAGTAATTATACTAGCTACCTTTCCCTTCAATCCGAAAAACGATGTGTATTGCTGCTTTATGACCGCTTTGTTAATTGTAAAAAAAAAAAATTACAAAGTATCACTGCCGTTTTTATTTTAGCATAATACTTACATCGGCACTATGATATGGTACAGATACGGATGGTCAATTTTTGTCAGCTTGCGAGGAGAGTCGAAACGAGGGTGAAGAGCAGTGTGCCTCTAGCTGTCACTGCGCCCGAAGCTTGGGTTGATTCGTAATCTAGGCAAAGATATAGTAAGGCAATATTATTTTGGGAAATAATCTATCCGTCGCAGCTATATAGTATAATACGCCATATCTGCCTAGGCAGATCGTCTAGTACTATTGAGTTTTTGTATTTTTGTAGTACTAACCTGGAACAGATACCACCGCCTTTCCTTTCCGTTTTTGGTCGTCTGGGTATACGACCCTCCATACAGGCCTACCGTCTAGTAAATTATGTTATTGGTTTAAATTAATAATAATAATAATAATATATACCGATAAAATATTTTTTTTGTTTGTTTCTTATATAATTAAAAAAAACAATTGCACTTTGCTATTGTTTAACAAAAGTTATTATCTACGCCATTATAGTTACGACCTACGCTACTAAGTATAGTCTTAGTTCAAGCTTAGCCGCGGATTTTAGAAATAATACTATGATAACAATCATGCCTCAATGTATGAGCGCTCTTGCTCTCTCATTAATCAGAATAGATCAAAGGACATGAAAATCGATAACGTAAAGAGCCGGAAACATTCAATTGATTGCTTTCAAAAAAGGGATTGGGGTTTTTGTTGGGTTTAATTTAAAGTTGTTTGAAATCACGCTGAAGCTTTTCATTTAAAAATCACCCAAAATTTATTTATATTAGACACATATTTACTGTTAAATGTTATAGGTTTGCAATGGTGGCATATTGTTTTTTCAAAGCGGTTTCAGTTTTTTCTCTCAAGGGGCCGACTGAACGAATATAAATGAATGTTATATTTATGATACTTTTTTCGTAGCCTCTGTTCTTGGTAGCGTTTTATTGCTCGTGAAAGGGTAGGAATTGTTTTGCTGACAGATTTACGAGGAAAGATTCGGCGTTTATTTTATCTGTGACTGTTTCTTTTGAGTTTTAGCAAGGCGACTTTGAGCTTAAGAGAGTAATCGATAATATTTTACGTGCTTAATAATAACAAGGCACTTAGATACACTATATGAATAACTACAAGCAAAAGTACTATTTGTGATCTTTGACTCCTTAATTCATTCCTTATCAGAAATATAAAATTAATTAGACTGTTTATAATATTGAAGATAAAAATCTTTTATTTCTGAAACAAATACTGAAAATTAGTATTCGCAAAATATTATTTTATTGTAAATATATAAATTTGACTGTTATTATATAATTTTTGGCATACTAATTTTCAAAAGGATCCTCTCAAAATATCTCGCAATTCTCAAGTATTCTAAACCAGTATAATAAGTAGTGATTCCTTGTTATTAATTCGTTGCAGGGGCGGCACTTGGAGCCTGCAGCGGGGCTTGAAGGCTGCTAACTCGATAACAAGACACAACAGCTTTCCTAATTGCAATTTATTGCAGGTACTACAAACAACCCAGTCTCACTCAACGCGCACGTATTTTAAATTAATTTGCGAATTTCGACAAGCAATTAGATCTACTGCGAATGTCTTTCGCAAGTAGTTGCCGCTTTATGCTTAAAGGAGCTTAGCGTCTTCGAATAAAACTTTATAAGAAGCTTAGACGCAAAACTGATCTATGTTTTATAATTATTATTACTACCTATAAGCTTCAACTAAATAATCAAAAAGAGAATTTCATCCACCAAACAAATAATAACATGGAGAAAAGTGCTACTTAAAATAAAAAAAATATTGTTGGTTATTGTATTTTCTCATACCAATAGAAAACGATTTGAGTAATGCTCATTTTGTACGGGAGATATTCAAAGCCTTATTTATATTACGATAAAGCAATTAATTTAAATTCAACAATAGAAAAGTTCCCCGTTTTGAAGCATTGTGTTCCGCTGAGTCGTTTGCTTTCTTGAGCCAGTTCATTCAATGATTTCCTTTATTAGCTGTTTCGAAAACGGCGGTACCTCTGTTTGCTGTATTTTGTTTGCAAAATGTACAAAAGTTTATTTTAAACACAACAAAAAGTTTGTCCGTATCTCGAAGATCTTTCATACGCCATGAATAGTATAAGTAGGTGTAAGTTTTATAAAATATCTAAAGACCTTTGGCGAATACTTTATCTGTGCTGCCGAAGCTTTATTATTAATAATGAGCTATAATTATATTACCTATAGATATGAAATAACAAGTATAAGAATATTTCATAGCAGACTGTTTACTACGGGAAACCGTCAGAGTAAAACTTGTCAGTGGCTTAAAGAACAGGTACAACAGCGGAATGAGGATTAATTTGTTGACAGTAAATTGGATCCTAATGAAGCAAAGGCTCTTTAGGTAAACAAGACGATCGTCTTGCCTTGTTTACATGATACGACGGTTCGTTAGCTTTGTTTCGGATCCAATCGTCCGTACCAAGCAGCTGCGTTGTTCTCCTTTCACTAAACCGACCGCTTCGATTGGTACCCTTCTACGAAATTTCGTTAGCTAAATAAATTATGCCCATAATATTGCTAATATAAACAGTATGTCATCTTACTACATTTTCTTCTACGGATTTGTAAGAAAGAAAATTGATAAATAATTAATGGCCGCCTTTGCATGTTTTCTTCTCAGTACTTTGTTGGGATGCTAAGGTAGCAATCTCTACCATAGAGTAAAGGAAATCATGATAAATATTTACTAGACGGGAACTTTACTGTTTTTATGTACCACTAAGGTGGTGCCATCAAGCAAAATGATAAAAACTGTCACCTTACACTAAAATTGTTAAAGTACGTTCTCTTTTTTCAATAAAATTAAATTTGTGTCTGCACTAACGTTTTTACATATATGTTTCTGTGTAGGGCGTACTTTAGGATTTACTAAAAACGCTCGTGGTATCGTACAATAACTTTCTGTATAGGTAGGTGACTTTATTTACGTCTATATTTTCATTTTATATCTTTACAGTACCTATACCACCGCCACCACCAACGCGCATTGGTCCAGCATGGTAGTGTTATGGCCCAAACTCCTCATGTGTTTCTCCCATGTAGGAAGGCCTGTGCCCAGCAGTGGGACGTGTATAGGCTGGTGATGATGATCTTTGCAGTATAGAATACAAGCTAAACAAAGCATATACGACCGTTTCCCACCGTGTTCGTTCAATAGATAGATTAATTGTAAATACTTACTGGTTGGCTAACAGTGAGCTAATGCCATCATCGTAGCTAATGTGTGATCTACGAGCCCTTCCATGTCATTTTGCAAGGATGAGAATTGATTGTTTATTTAAAACTTTAAAGGAAAAACAACTTAATTTGTTTGATATTCAATTTCAAAATAGTCCTATATTGCTCAGGCTTTCCAGAAAGTATCTAAAGTAGCCTATAGTAAAACATCTACCTACGCTTCTAAAAAATGATTACATCTGAAACTTTGGACTTCGGAGATGAATAAAATGATGAAGTACCAAATAAATATAATAACATATTTTTTGTACCAAACATACTTTTTAAATTCAATTCTATCCTAAATACTAACACGGGGCTACCAACAAGCCCAAACCTTTGGATCACACTTATATTAAACTTATATTAAAATAAATATATATATAAACTAGAAAAAATACATTTCGTAGGGCGGGAACTGAACACTACACAATCTGGGTGACAGCTTTACCGAGCTACCGAGGAATTGGAATAACACCGTGAATTGTTTTCTAGTCCAACGAGCACATTTCCAAATGCCAACACAGTAATTCCGAACCAGGTTTCCTAACAAACATCTACCATGGCATGAGTAATTTTGACCCGTAACTTCGGAGAGCGTTTCATGGTAGGCCTGCAGTTAAAAATCGATTAAAGTAGTTAAAATATTACCTTACGCTTGATTCACCCGACATCTACCTAAGTGACCACAATTCAAGAGTACGCGTGCATATCGCGTATATTATTATCTCACCGTAATTACAGCAATTTGATTGCAACGGCAAATTAGACTTCTATTGACACTGCCAACTACTCCAATTGGTATCACTTGTCGCATAAACACATTTGCATATAAATCAGCGCGCCTGTAAATTACACGTATGTCGGCACTTGAATTCAGAACATAATAACTATATAGAATCTAAATAAGTTACCTACTCTTTATATTAAGAGAAGTAAGAAAGTAATCTATTTTCCACTCGAATTTATAGAGCCCGACTCTGGCAACTCTTTTACCTCAAAGAAGAACAGTATTATTGTGCTACTGCGGTGAGTAACGTCACTAGAGCTCATTAAGAGAGCATTTTCTTGGGATTAATGGTACTTGTCTCCTATTATGGCAACATAAGGCTTTCTCTTAATTTTTTACAGGCTGAGTAACGCGTGGATAATAAAAGCATGTTGTAACAGGCGTCTTTCAAACGGTAACTGCTTACCATCAGGCAAGCTGTAGGAGAAGAGGACCGAACAATCGCTACTCTTCTTACGTAATTAAATACTCAAAATGATTTACAAATATTCCAAAACCCATAGTTCTATTATTGTCTATTCAACTCCGTCTTAGACTATCAACGATATTGAAAGGCAATAATTTCCTGTGAATGAAATCAAATACAAGAATTGGTTTGTATAAAATTGTACTAACAAATACATATAAATTAGTAATAAGCAAAACGAAACTATATGGGTTTCGTTATTATAATATTGACAAGAAGTCTAGAAAGGACTTGGAATATACTCGACCAACGCGACGATATAGTTAAACCACAGTGTAAAGTGGCACAGTAGGTAAATACCAACAACGTCTAGCTAGCTAATCAGTATGGCAACGTTTGCCACAAATGAGTGGTGTACGGAAAAATCCTCCAGGGTTTATGTACACCATTACAGCATAGGTAAATGTATTTTGTAAAATAATGAAATAAATAAAATAAAAAATAAAAAACTAGTATTATTTGTAACAGCCGTTGCCTTATTGTCCATTCGGCGGACAGGAAGCAGGCCGTGGAAGCAGGGCATAGTGTTTCACATTCGTGAACGCAATAAACATATTGACTTCCACTACTGCCAAGTCCTCCAAATTCGTTTGAGCACCCTGCTAGGGTAGCCTGTGCGTTCACGTTGTCCCCCACTGACGGACATCGGAAAAAAAGTAGCAATATCCACTAGTGAGGCCAACGCTATCACAATTATCCGAAAGCTCTGTCTTCAGATATTGTGGCTGATGCTTGGAAATTCGGCGATTTTGCTTTAGAAATGGAGATCTTAACGTAGGAAGCGAAACTGTCCAGTTTCCGCTGAAACCGAACCGAACCCGTGACCTCAAAGTCCAGGTGACTGCTCTGGCAACTGGAATTATTAGACAACTATGCTCCAAATATGCTCACAATTTAATTCATTCATTGTTTTTGATTTTCGCCACAACAGCAATAAATATCCCACCCGTGTAACACAGTTTTACCCGAAACTAACTTTTCAACTCGGCGCGGTCTGCAAACTCCGCTGTTTGCCCTACAACCGGCTAACATAAACGATGACTACGACTCTCCATTCTTGCTTATTTGCTTTCTTATTTCGCTTTGTAAATGTACCATAGTTAACAAAGCATGCGAAAGTTTGAGCCAAGTTGATGTAGCAAGAAGTGTTTGTTTGTTTATAATAGTCGCAGTTGTTAATTGGAGGACGTTTCGGAGCTCGGTTGTTACGAATACTAAAGCCATATTGATATTGTATTTTATCCTTATTTTGTTACAATTTTCAATTTGAAAACTATTTCGATATTGTACAAAAACTTCTAGAAAAATCCCTTCATATTTCTTCAGAAATAAATCTGATCTACGTGAAATCGATAATCAATTTTATTGGATGTAAGTTAAATCATATGAAATTTCTTTTACAAATGCAATTTACGAAGTTATGCTAAATTAATTTTCGAATATTTCAGATAGTTTATTAATGTCCTTTATTCAAAGAGATTATTGCGTCGTGGCTTACAAATGTAGGTTTTAAAATCATGTCCCCGTTAAAACTTTCCTCATGAATAATTTACGAAATTTCTTCTGAGATATGGTCTTGCCGGAGAAGATAAGAATTAAATTACGCCGAATTAAATTTTTATTATAACATCTGAGTAAAAATATAAAGGGAGCAATTTGAATAATTATCGTGGATACCCCACTGTTTTACTTGATTTTAGCTGACTTGTCGCAGTTTTTATTCGGTTGAGATTCTGAAATATTTTTATAATAAGGATTTTTCTTATAGCAATTTATTATGGTTTTGCAGTTTTAATGCACCAAAATTAACTCATCCAAAGGCGTACACTAAATGTCGATATCTGTATATTCATTATTTTGAGAGAAATTGATTTATTAATTATTTCTTCTTCACAATTATGTATAGTTGACTTGATTACCTCTAAAATAAACAATTCACAGGGTGAATTTTTCAGACGAATAGTAAGGCAGGCACCTAATCCGTTATAGTTGCAGGAAAACGGTCCTTGGAGACCATTCATAAGTATTTAAGATATTCTTAACTGCATTCACTGTTCAGTGCATAACATGTACAGTCAGCGAAAAAAAAATGCTGAAATACCAAAAAAATATTTTTTTCATGCCAATCTATCCCATTTCATGTGGCATCAAAAGACTCTGGGGGACCATTTGAGGTATGAGTACTAGAAATGAAATAAATCGCTAAAAACTTTTCCTATTACTTTTTGTACGGAAAAACGATAAATAAATTCAAAATATTCTTTCAGCAATTTATTTCTTAGGTCACCTATTTATGCTTTTGTGTTTACAAATACATGTTTAAGTGGTTTTTTTTTAGTTCTAATGTTGTAGAACACTATGCTTGTGTGTGACGCCGGTGTTGTGACTTACCGTAGTGTCTGTACTCAAATTTCAGTTGGCCTTGTTAAAGAGTTTTTTGATCACAGTAAGAAATAGGATCATTTGGCAATAAAGAATATTTCGAGTTAATATATAATAGAGAATAAGTTTTTCGTACAAATGGAGTGGAAAAGTTTTTAGCGATTTCTGTCATTTTTAGTACTTACTCATACCTTAAATGTTTTTTTTTTATACCACTAAGGTGGCAATCAAGCATACGTGGCCCACCTGATGGTAAGCGGTTACCGTAGCCTATGGACACTTGCAACACCAGGGGTATCAGTTGCGCGTTGCCGACCCTAAACCCCATAGAATCTTTTGACCTCCACATGAAAAAGGATCGATAAGGATAAAGCATTTTTTGGTATTTTAACATTATTTGCGCTGACTGTACATTTCTTCCAAAATCTGTGGATCCTGTTCAGAATACCTTGAAAAGTTATAAGTGGTCTCAATGGTTAAATATGTTGCATACAAATCGGCTTGTCACTTTTGTTGCAATGCCTTGTTTTTTGTCTTTGGCTGCTACACTAAATAGAACAGCTAAGTAATACGCTCAATGAAGAGCTAACAAAGCAGCAGTTGTGAGCGGCAAATAACACGCGTATTTAGTTTCAAAGTTTTGAGGATTTTTAAAACCGTCGCGTGTTAAATACTCGGCCACAATGACGCCGGGTGAAAAAAAAAACATCTGAGAAAACAACTTTTTATCAGCTTATTTCACAAGTTCTCCCACAATTACTCTGTAGTGTTCTGTTCCTGCAAGAATTATCGTCTTGATATTTACAGTGTTGATAATGTCAGGGTCATCCCCTTAGTATCAGAAAGGAAGACATTTGAAATATATAATTTAAGGTAAGCAAAGTAAATTTTAATTGACAATTACTCAGTTGTATGAACAAATTTGAGATTGGGTCTCCAACATCAAAGGCAGAATATAAGAAGCTTCGAGATTTTTCAGCGTCATAATAGGAAGCATGCAGATAATAATTTGAGTCCAAACCTTTGGGAGTGGCAGCTGAAGTGGTCTTCCCGTAATTTTCTCGAGAGCACACTCTAAACTGAGTGAGGGTACTTATGCGCAGAATTTATAATATTACTGCTCTAAATATACTTACTACGATTTATTTAAGTGCAGCCGCACAATGAAATGCCGAGCCAAAGGGAAAACGAAATAACTGCTAATTTATATTTTAGCAGTTATTTCGGTTTCAGGTTTCATATTTTAACTACGTGGTCCAGATTCAATACTAAATAAAAAGAAATGTAAATTCAAGAACATTCACCTTAGTAAGAGATTGTAGCCAAATAACACGAATAAAATTGTATATTGTTGTAATAAAACCATTTTACCAGATTTAACTCGCGTTTAGGTGGTTTTATTTCAAAAGTGTAGTATTTGCGAAAATATAAGACATTACTTATTATTTGCTGTAAAAAAGCTAAGCGATGTTATTTAGTCTTTTTTACCCCAATGAAAAAAGATGGGTGTTATAAGTTTGACGTGTCTGTCTATGTATCTTTTATCTTTGTATCTGGGTGTTTGTCTGTGGCATCGTAGCTCGTAAACGAATGGACCAATTTTGATTCAGTTTCTTTGTTTGAAAGCTGACGTGATCAGGATGGTTCTTAGCTATATTTCGCAATATTTGTTTGTGTAGAATAAACCACTCTTGATTAATTCAAATTAATGTTGTTTTAAAAATTGTTTTTCTTTATATTTGTACTACTTATCAAGTAATATTGTAGTCTAGTAATTATTTAATTGTGTAATATGCCTACTGCTCGGGCCATCGGTGAATTTACTTTAAAATACAGACCCTCTCATTATAGCCAGACCCAGCAGGTATCTTCGTAAGACAGACAAGCAGTGGTATTGTTGTTAGCAGATTGCAACCTGTGTAAACTCTAATATCACGAGTGTCCGGTGTGCGGCCACTGCGCAGATTGAAAAACAGGTAACGGAACTCAACGATTCTATTATGAACAGTTTTAATATAGCCTGCACACTAAAGCAATCGAGCTAAGCAAGCCGGGTAAGAACCACTGGTGGGGACCGGACGGAGCTGTAAAGGTTGCAAGCGACGGTAAGGAAAAGGTTTAATAGGGCAATGACCACCAGAAGCAATATAGACTGGAATAACTACAAGGCGGTAAAAGTTAAAGGAGGAACGCATCTTGGCATAGTTTTAGCAATGAAATAGAATCCAACATGCAGACAAACCGAGTCAAAAAAAATATGGACAAAGATGGTGCGAGATGGACAACCTGCACAGACCCACAGTACAGATGAGACTATGGGCACTCTCCTGCTAACGCACTTTTTGGATTGCCACACCTCAAATCAGGTAAACTGGCAGGACACGCCTGTCACATCCACGGAGGATAGCTGGAACTTGGCCTACGAGACAGTCACAAAACAAAAGGTAACGTGGACCATTAACAGCTTCGCACCATTTAAAACAGCAGGTAATGACAACATCTTCCCTGGACTGCTACAGTGGGGCGGGGTCAAAATTACTCACGTGCTCAGAAATATACTTCAATCATGTCTGTCGTACCAATATGATCAATATGCGTGGAGAGAGGTGAAGATATCTTCATACCCAAACCAGACCATTCTGACTATACAGATCCTAAATCCTTCACGCCTATTAGTCTCACATAGTTTCTACTAAAAACGCTTGAAAGATTATGCGACAGAGGACTCCGAAGTGGGCCACTACGGAGCTGTCCGATCCATAAACAACAGCATGCCTACAGCGCAGGCAGGTCTACTGAATCTGCAGATCACCAAGTGCTAGGTAGAATATAGCAAGCACTGCAGTACAAAGAAAACAAACTTCTCCAGCATTAGGGCCACCCTGCAGAAACACGGGATAAACCAAGTATTCACGGGCTGAATAGTATACATGTTACGTTACAGTCAGAGTAAATTTGGACAACAGCCTAGGAGCCTGCCTTCTTTCACCATTACTGTGAAACTTGGTTGTTCGCCTCAACGATCGGCATGTCTTTACCATAGGCTATGCAGACGATATCACCATTTTCAAAATAGGTAGCCATGCAAACGACACTATGGAAGCAGCACGAACAAGCGGAACATAGGCAACTATAGCCTGCCCAGCATATTTGGAACAACACTCGAGCTGTCGAAAGAGGTCAAATATTTGGGTATCACTTTAAACAGTAAACTAAACTGGGGAGTCACGTGGAACGTAAGCTTAAGTCAGCAAGCATTGTCTTGTGCGCCATAAGATGGTAGGCAAGCCGTTGGGGTAATCTCTACCACCATCCGCTTGCCTACCATCTTTTGGCGTTGCCACAGGACAATGATGGTGTCGTAAAGCCAAATTTCTGGTGCATTAGCGCCATCATAAAGGTCTATAGTAAATTAAAGAACTGTAGTGTGGTGACCAAGAACTAAAGTAACAACTTGCGTAAACAAACTTGAAAGAGACAGGCATGCTGCACAATCATAGGTAGGATTCATAAGAACAACCCCAACAGCAACGACGGAAGTAAAAATGCATAATATGCCTCCGCTATACCTACATATATAACAGACAGCTGCAGAATCAGCTCTGAGATTAACACACCTGGAACTGGTAATTGAATTACACTTCAAACGCCTACGCATGTAAAATAGAATTATTTTTAAGGCTAGGATAAGACGACTATGTTACATTGGTATTATTATTTAATCCAACTAATCCAGAAATGGCACGCAAAATGTACTTACGCCGAATGGTACACCGTTAATTAAAGACAAAGGTGTACTAATGAGCACTGCATAAGACAGGAATGTTGATTAGCTAAAAATACCAGCTTGTTGAGTGAATGCAAACCGCAGACGTTGGGGAACTCGACGCTTCATTAGTATTTTATTGTATATTCTCACCGACTGATAATATATTTTATCTAGTTATAAATTTCCAAAGTATCATTGGAGAAATTAAAAGCCTTGACTTCGAATAATACACTAGAATTAGAACTAAATAACAGCCTATAGCAAGTTCAAATAAATAAAAAAAGTTTAGCAATTGATTTCGATCAATAACGATCATAGACCATATTTAGATAGACAATATCCGATAAGGGACAAAAGGTTAAACAAGCAAAGAAGATTGCTATTATTTTTCAGTGTACTTCCTGCTATAATCTGAGCTAAATCAATTTCGTTACGTAGTCCCATAAACTAGCGAGTTAACATGGCGATGTGCCCAGCCAAATTGGTAATGAACGCGAGACGTGTGGCGGCTCACGGTATCGAGCCAAAAACCAATTTGCAACGCATTAATAACAACTTTGCTCATGTAGCCAGATATTTGTGATTTTAATTAAAAGAGCTTTTTAAATAATTTATTAATTTTGAAGTATCAAACTATGCATAAGTAAAAAGAATTTTTCGAATGTAAAATAATTATCCAATTTTTTGCTATTCTGCTAAAAGTTTCATTTCTATTCACTACGTTTCCAAATGCAATAAAACTTTTGCAAGAAATGTCCGACATTATATTCAACAGCAAATTGCAAATGTAAACTGCCTATCGCGATGCTGTTTACACTTCCAAGTCACTGTCGTAACGACTGTCGGACGATTCTCGCTGAATATTTTTTGCAAATGGAAATATCTCAAAAGCCTTAACTACAAAATATCGTTTGACGAGATAAATAATATTGCGTAAAATTTTAATGCAAATATTATTTAGAAAATGGATTTGCACTTTACTATTATTAACTTTAATATTTAGAGCTTGAATTTCTCGCGGGAGTAGATACTATCTTTCGTCTTCTCAGTTTTTTTTACCTTCTACTATAAATTTTTCAGCTGGTACGAAAAGCAAGAAGACGAATGTGACTGTCTATTTTATGAGATAAGTCACTTCCTTAAGAATGCGAATAAATATAAGTTTTACATTTCCTCACCCGCCCGCTATCATTTACACACAACAGTAAATCTCTTGTGTCTGATATATGAGTACTTAACAGATTAATTGAACAAAATAATCCAGTAAAGTGGTTTTAATTGAGATTGTGTATAATGGCTATCATTCTTTATTGTTGTATTTGACATAAAAATGCATCCATGCATAAATATGTAACCAAATTATTGCGCCCAAGATGAAATGCCGTCTATGCCCAGTAATTACACTGGCTACCTTACCCTTCTATCCGAAACACAGCGAACTGTTTCACGGCTGAAATAAGAAAGGCGGTGGTACCTACCCAGACGACCCTACATACGGGCCTACCACCTAGTAAAAATATGTACCACCTAGTAAGAACTTAAAGATGAGTTCAAAGTTTAATAACAGGAAAAAAATATTATGAACGAATTTTATTTTCATAGCACTTATTGGAGCTAGGAGAAATAAGTTTAAATTTTGCGGAGAAAAACTTTCAATCGACACTAATTAAATCGTTTTTTAGAGAAGATCAGGAACAAAAACTTCTGCCCGCCCCGTGAACAACGGTAGAAATACACCTGGACTTTTGAACGCATATAAAAAGTTTTCCAATTTACAGGGGCTGATTGGAAAATTTTCGGCAGTTCGGGTGTTAATCGAACCCTGACTTTTTACCGTCTCTAGAATCGAATCAAACGTGCCTTTGTTATGTGCGTAATCCTTTTGATAGCCCAAAGTGAATAATTCAAGAACTCAATCAGTAATTTTAATACAATAATAGTAATTTAAAGAGTTAACAGAAATATTAACCAACCACCTGTTACATTAGTACTATTTTAGATAGTATTAAATTGTAGATATTATTTTTTTTACCGAATATTTTCTTTCCAACAATATAGATACAAACAACACATTCTAATTGTAAATTTTGAAATTAATCTTTCGAAAATTTACAATTAAATTTGAAACAAAATTTTGTAACACGTTTACACGGCTGATTTAACCAGAAACGTTACAATCCTACATAACATTAACAGAGAATACGGCTTAATTAGAGCCTCAGTTATTTAGACAGAGGGTGGTTAATACTCAATTAAATCGTAATCCGTACATTGTGTAGCCACCTAATTGTGTAGACGTATGTCAATTACCAACATATAACTTGATTTACCTGCATACACACGAATAGCTTAGAAGTGGTTGTTGTAATGTTTATCCTTTTTTCCTATAAAATAATTACGGAATGTAGCAGTAAAAAATGGTTTTCAAATTTTGTTATTTTTTTTGTTATTCTACTTAAAGATTTCGTCATAATTCATTAGTAAAGACGTACAAACCAAGCGGTTCCAATAGGTTTTCTATTGTTAAGGAGGCGCTGCGCTGGCGCGGGGTTGGTACCGGATAAAAGGTTACAAAATCTAGCTACTATTTTAATCTGCCTTATATATTGAAACGTTGAACAATCTTAAATCTCTAGTAAAAAGTTTGCTCATGAATATTTCTGTTGAGTTATGAGCGCCGAAGAGGGAGATAATAAAATTCAGTATAATTTCATTTTTATTAAAATCCATGAATGAACAAAGGAGGCTTGATTTGAATTATAATAAGGTATTTTTCTTGAAAACTTACTTACTTTAGTTTACGGTTTAAGTTATAAATGTTTGATAAAATTTTATTAACAAGTGCTTTCATATTTCATTTATATATTTTTTATTTGAAGTGGCAATGAACACATTTGAGTACCTACGTACTACCCACACAGTTATTTATTTTGTATTCTTTGTCCATAAGTAGGTACTACGAAAACCAAAAACACCGTATAGGGCATACATTAGAGTTGAAGAAGTAATTGCCAATATGAACTATCAGTATTTAATAATACCAGGAAACTTATATTATATACTTAAACTTTAGAAAGTAGTCAACTTTTTTTATATATGTGTCTTTCTCTATTAAATGAAATAAAATGTTCCTGTGAGTAAAAAAAATATAGAATGTGAGCTTTGTACAATTATATTAAGTGTTTACGAAATGTATGTCAATCGTGCTTCGAAACCACACTTAACTAATACATATCAGATCCAATGTAGCGTTACTAAAATAAAATTAACGAGGGCCCTCCATCGGAAGGACCGGATGCGCCTCCATTGCTGATGACTATCTTCTGAGATATCAACCGCTTCTGAAATCTTTAAGTTTTCGCTATAAATTATATGTTAACAACCAGGAAGATTCAAGCAGCAAATTATTAGCAAAACTTTTAGTACCTATCTTAACAGCCGTAGATATTTAACTTAATTATATATTAAGTAGTACTTAATAAATACGAATTTCAATACAATATAGGTCTACCAAGTCTTTATATCTATAAGTGCTTAATACTGTGACAATTAGAGAGAGCATCTCACTCTTAAGCTGCGTGTTTTTTCCAGACTTAAAACAATTTCCAAGTAGGTTTTTTTAGTATAGGATATTTGATAACTTATTTTTTGTTTTATAAATAAGAAGTTTATAACTTTTTTTATAACTCTTAAAGAAATATAGTATGTTTTATATCAATACTTAGTTTTACAGATACTGCGGTATGTTTGATATGTTGCAGCGTATTGTCTAAAAACGCTGCATATAAAATCTGCGGAACAGATGACATAACATGTTGCTATATTATTAAAAAATGTATGGACATATTGACAAAATTAATAATAACTAACTATGTAATATGCATGTGTTTATTCAAAGTTGATATAATAATAGTTGTTTTAACAGAAGTAAGCAATCTAATATCATTAAAATTTTTGAAAAATTGTGTAACATTTTTATAATTTTTTTAAGCCGTATATATTCAATATTATAATTTTTGAGGAAAAACTTTACAAACACAATCTGCTTCTAAAAGTGGCTGGCCAAGCTTTTTTATAATTTTAACAAACTCAAGATTTCTAGTAAAAATAAAACATGTTAAACTTAGCTGAATTGGACTCAAGAATTGCAATACTTTTTTATAGATTCCGAGAAAAACATGAAGTGGATGATAAAGATTCGTATATTTTGCAATCTTGGGGATGTCTTAAAAATTAATATTTTTGTAAAATCTTCCCTAAAGTCAATTAATTACCCAAAAACTCAACAAGTGGATACACGCAGCATATATGAAATACGGTACAGAGTGTAAACATTAATTGCAATATATCACGCAATACGAATTTTTACAGATGATTGTCGAAATTAATCGCGCCCCCGGCAGCGGTGATGAATGACGCAAGAAACGAATTCAAGTTACGTACAAATTGCGAGCATAAATTACGCTTTCATAATTCCGCGTACGGCCTGCTCTCTCAATCACTAGCTCGCCAGGTGTCGCCAACATAAATCTAGAATTGTTAAAAATTGCAAGGACGTACTGTTGTGTCTTCTTATTTTAATTAGAAAATTATTTATAGCCATTTTATTATTTATTAAATTTATTACAATATCGAAATTTAGACACAACATCAGGGTGTGTGTGCATTTAGAAAAGCGTACGTCTACATGCTCAATTTTCATGGAAATATTAAGTACGCAACGTATTTTCTATCAAAAGATAGCAGCGACGTCGGCGAAGTCCATTGATCAGTGCACCATAGACTAATAAGTTTGCAGATGATCATAATTATTCTAAGATCGGCACGTAAACTCTGTTTTCAAATCAAAAACGTCCGAAATCATCTCATAAAATAAAAATAAAGTGAAATTTTAATTCAGTGGAAAAAGCAACGAACCGTCTCCTTTTTTATAGCTGGCCAATTGAAACGTTTCCAGCTCTTTGAATTATTCATCTTTCGTTTGAACAAAGACGAAGTGGGCCGAGCGGCGATTCTTTGATCTTTTGTAATTGGAATCGATGCTCATATTAAAAAGAGAAATTCTTTAGAGCGACCGATGAAATGCACCGAAGCCATTTCCTTGGAGACGATTATACGACAGAGATTTCGCGCCCATCGCGGCCCAGGGGGAAGTACAGTCCCGCCGTTCTTTTATCAGAGATTACTTTTAATCAATTCAGTTGCTATAAATTAGCAAGACTAGCCCCAAAAGACAAAAGGTTTGTTTTTGAAAAATTATTCGTTCATTTCACAGATTAATTTGTCATTTTTAAAACAGACTTGCCATACGTGGTCATTACTGGGCACATAATATGTTCTTTCAAAAAAGAAACTCACGTAGAGTCCGTCGTGATAACACCACCTATACTTAATTTCAATACTATTATTAATTGGTGATTGATTAATTTCAATAAATTATAGTTGTATTCAATAGTACACGCGACAGCACATCATGTGTATCAGCGGCACTACAAAAGCCGCCTCTATTACGAACGCAGTAAGGGCTGTCTCAAGGTCAAACTGTGCTTGTCACGCTTGACGTGCTGTCGACTATCCAATTCTAATAACTACTGCAATCGGAATAAAAAAAGTGCTGGAGATTGGTTACATGATCTTTAATATAGAAAAAAAACAGAATAATCAGAGCCGGCAAGGACTTTGATGTCACAAGGATTTATAAACTTATGATAACCGCTTCCAGCTCTGCCACTGGTGCTTTTCTATACCAAATGTTAAACAAACAGACTGTCTACCAAATGGCTAGTGATAACCATTACATATCAGACACTTGCGACATGGAGAAAATCACTTAATAATGCAGACGAGTTCATATTCTGAAGACAATCAAACAAGCTACCTCACCGTTTACAAATTCCTTTAATAAAAAAAGAACAGTATTTTTTTTTAAAGTCAAAGCTTGGAACTATAAAAATCCGTATTCAGTTTTATCTCTATATGGTCTGTTTTATATTTAGATTATCTTGGTAATAAAATATCAAAGCATTCATTACGAAATTGCAAAAATTGCCAGCATGAAGATATCTAAAAGCAGTTTTTAAAGTGAATTGTTTTCGTACATCGCAGACAACATAATTTCACGGCTAGCATAACAGTTAACGGTACACACGGTTATTACTATCCACTGGGGATAAGCTGCACGATACACTGAAAATTTTTAGCTAAACTTCCTTTATTCAAGGTAAGCTTGATAGTGGAATTTTTAATATGGACATTTTGCGCACTAATACAGTCTGAATATTAATAAAAATCACATTAAAATTTTATTGATCGTAGAAGAAAATATGAAAATACATAATTATAGTAGGTATTTTTACTTTCGCGACACATTTGAAATAATGCCACTTTACCGGATTCAAGATGGTACATTATTTATTTTGATTTTTTAACCTACTTCAAAAAAAGGGGAGGTTATCAATTGTATATTTTTTTTGTATGTGCATAAACCAATTTGAAATAGTTATTTATGATACCTACTAGTGCGGTAAGTTGGCTTTTACTTAAGAGTAGACGAATTTAAGGCACGTGTGTCATACAACGTTTTTCAGCAGATTTGTGAGAAAACAGTACAATAGTCATATTATTTTGTTTTTAAATCAGTCGAAAAGTCGCAACAATCTTTCTAGTTCCTAATATGAAAATGGTGCCACGTGCGCTTTTTGAAAATTAAAAGTGCATTTTTCTTTTTTTTTACACTTTAGTATTAAAATGAGACAATTATATTGAGATAAAGCGCTTCCAAAGAGGTTCGATCGTTTAGCCTATCCATTCTCACAATGTGAAACTCCTTGGTGGAATTCTTATTATATTTTTATATAAAGAATACGCACGGCGCCAAACTCCGTTGTATGGTGCTTAATATTCAACTTCCGAACAATGTATACCGGCTTCGAATATGCATTTTTTGAGCAATGTGCTGTAAAACGTTAAAAGTAGAAAGCGGTGAAGAAATTGGTATGTTACACCTAGTGCTCCGGTGGCCTGGCGTCTGGCCAGACTCCAGTACCCCTAGCACGAACATTTTTAAATTTCGAATCGCAATTGTATCGTTCACGCACGCTTATTTCAAACAAAAGCCAGACAAAAGCTTATACATGTAACTACTCGATACGATAGCGATTCGAAATTTAAAAATTTTAGTGCTAGAGGTACAGAAGACCCAGGTACGATTCCCGCCTAGAGCATACAATTTTGTCGCCGTTTTCTTTATTTGTTTTTGTTACAATAAAGTAGCAAAATGTAAAAAATTAAACTAAAATTTTGTGAAACGCTTAATTTGTAAGTTCCAATCAATGTGCCAAGCAGTGGGACGTATATATAGGAGGGTGATGAATGTATGTTTTAATTTTATAAGTATTTCATTATTCTAAGCGATAAGACGGTGCCTTTTATTAACAGTATTTCACTAGCAAAAAATAAAATTGTGTTAAAAATCATTTTTTGGTTTATATTTTCTCATTTATTTTCAAGTTAATAAGTAGTAAATAAATAAATAATGAAAAATTACGAATGTGGACAGTTGCCTCTATTCTATAATGATTTTATTGCTTCTGTATTTTTCTCAACCAATAAATTATATTTCAGATAAATTATTTGTATTTCTTTTTGTTTTCTATGAAAACTTCTCATATAGTCGTATTAAATCTGTTAAATGGCGTTATACCTCTGGAGGTCTATGACAATTAAAAAATCAATTGTGTTTGGTATCTGATGCATGATGGGTAAATATAAGTCTATTATCAACCGTACTGAATATGATTACCTACTAGTGGTGGAATAATTCTTCAAACCTCCATTAATAATTACTAACAAGTTATTGCATATGTCCGGCAATATTGAAGCCGTGTTTACTGAAATTACTTTAGCAACTCTATCAATAAAGTCGGAAACTTGTGCAATAACATCAGCAATCGATTATATAATAGACGGAAGATTTCCGTTTGCCTTCTGAGACTTGTTTCGATATGTTTACCTTAGGAGCTTTCTGCTTAGTTATTTTCCATTGGCAGGCACTAAAGTTTATGTTAACATAAATGCTACGTAAATCCAGTCGTTCGAACCGAGATGTAATAATATTCTGCAACTTCATCAAAAACTAGGACCCATATTGTTTGTTGATTGCCTATTTAAAATTGTTCATATTATTAAACTATTGCAAGCTAACATATTAATAAACATGAATCATCTATTTTACAAAAAAAAACTAGACTAGTAAAAATTTAGGTCCGGGGGCGGAAACCGAACCCGCGACCATTCACAATACGGTTAGACACCTGAATGAGTTACCGAGGAATTATGAGATAACGCATATGAATTTATTTGAGTATTTCTGTTTTTCCGTTATTATAAGCTACCAAAATCCCGATACTGTGAAGTAAGTGTCTAAATTTTCCCCTTAATTACTTCAATCTAAAATTATTACCTTACGTGAAAATAGATGTTTATTAATTTTGATGTAATCGACATTTTTAATTGTACGTTACAAATAAAACAAAAATATTTCCAGCAAAATATTGAAATAGGCAATAACAGTTACAACTTGTTTCATCTAATAAAATGATTTTCTCGCCAACAAGTTAAAACTTAAATTCACAAGTCCACTGTATAAATTCAACTCATTTCAACTTCATGAGACTAGTCCGTAAAAGTTTAAAATTTAATCCCAGCATGAGTAAGAGACCAGAAAAGTTAACCGCCGAAAACTTCGGTGAGCTCCATAAATATATATCGCAACAGTACTTAACGTACTCACAATAGTCGTAGGTTTTAAATGCAACTAATGAATCTAAAAATCCAAAGCTACATAAATATTTGACGACCGGCTGGTCGAGTGGTCTGTGCCCCTTGCTATACAGGCTTATTAAGGGGTCCCGGGTTCGAATCCCGGTAGGAGCAAATGTTTTTATGGTGAGCAATATTTATATACATATTATTATCATTATTTCTTATCTAGTATCCATAACACAAGCTTCACATTGGGCTAGATGACAGGTGTGAGTGTATGAACATTATTATTATTATATACATCACAATAGTACTTAACTTACTCACAATTGTCGAAGGTATTAAATGCAACTAGTAATGAATCTAAAAATCCAATTATATTAGCGAATGCGTCCAAAGCCGAAACCCGCGGTTCATCGTCTGCTCGTCAGTTATGAATATTAAACTGACTAATAGTGATTAATTATTTCTATTCCCTCTAGAGAAACCAACCTCAAAGGCTGCGCGCCGTTAAACGTACACTTTAGTTTGTTCTCATAGCGCCTGATGGTCACGTACTATCTACATTTTCACCTGAGTATTTCCAATAACTTTCATGTTCGTCTTCGAATCCTCTCACGTCTTTATCATCCGTACATAACAAATGAAAAACATTCGCAACAAGAAACGTAGGATCGTGAATGTGTAGGATAGTATACGCAACGTTGAATGCTTGGGACGCGGCTTAGCATGCTATTATAATTGAATATATTGTATTGTATCTTCAATCTTCTACAGTCTATGACGTTATATTAAGTTTTAGGGTAAAAAAATATGTGGCAATTTTTGCACTAATTACAACCAAAGTGGAGTGTAGTCAAACACAAATTATTTTTGGTAAACTTTCCCTTCTAAAACCATATTTTACAAAATCTTATTTTACAAACTGTATGTCTTCGAAATCTACCTACGATTCTTAAAATAACTCGTTTTGCAAACTACTTCGAAAAACATATTCATAATTATATTTAAGAATAAAATTGCTGTTTGCCTTACGGGCTAGTATGTAAACATTTAGCATTTTTTTTTTTTTTTTTTTACACTCACACCTATTATCTAGCCCAAAGTAAGCATCATTAAGAGCTTGTGTTATGGATACATATACTAAATAAACATATAAACATCCATGACTCGTACAAATGTTCGTACTTATCATACAAACATTTGTTTCTACCGGGATTCGAACCCGGGACCTCTTGACCGAGTAGCCTGGGGTACAGACCACTCGGCCAGGCAGTCGTCAAATTGTTAGTAACCTCAATTTTCGGTATTTTCAAATTTGTATTCTAATTTTATTTTTCTGCTACGTAATAATGATGAGTTTGTTCCCAAAGCAGTATTTCATTATACTGAAAGATCTATGAAAACCACAGGGATATGTCCAAAAGAAAATAAAAAAACGTAGATATAAAATTCTGTATTTTCGTAGCTGAAAATATAACTAAGATGGAGCTATATTTCGATTAGCAAAAGACGATATATTGCAAAAAGTAACTGTAATACCCACTAAAAATATGTGTGAATATTTTTCTTAAGCCCTGTGACTCAATTTTGAAGATAAGACGTTTAGACCGTAGTAATAGCGTCTCTATGTCCCAGAGGAGATTATGAATTCGTAACGTTATCCCAGTCTTAAAGACACTCTAGCCACAAGTTTAAATTATTGAAATAAGCTCGGTACTATGCTTGAGTCATCGCTGCCCACAAAAATAAATTTAAATTTATTTTAGGATTATGTTTAATCTTGAAAGAGCCCTAATCTTTTTCGTCTAAGTACTACATTGTAATTCAATCTCGGTGTCTTATTGGAGTTAATTGGGATTTGTTTTATTAAAGCTTCTTAAATTATTGACCAACAACACTACTTTGACATTTCACCCA
Source organism: Nymphula nitidulata (assembly GCA_947347705.1). Taxonomy (NCBI): domain Eukaryota; kingdom Metazoa; phylum Arthropoda; class Insecta; order Lepidoptera; family Crambidae; genus Nymphula; species Nymphula nitidulata. Next base: position 11,258,351 of record OX374623.1, read on the forward strand.
AACTCTTGTATGCCGTGTCGGTTGTTAAATGCTATGGCGAATTTCGTCATTATACATATTCAACGCTATCCGCATCATCTAATTTCAAATGCTCTTAGATATCAGTAGCTGTCAAGGGGCATGCCGATATTAGGCAATATCACTTAGTACCTAATAGGTAAATAATAGCTAGTGCCTTGCTCGCACTATGACAGTGCTGTGGATCCTGAATGTTAGATTAGCTCGTTTCATGCGGGCCCATTACAAAGACGGCGAGCACACGAATAGTGTGGATGTCATATGAGCCATGTCAAATATTAGCATGTATCGGCACGTGATGTAGTAGGTGTAAGTAACATAGAATTGGATAATTTTATCATTACATCCAACTATCACTTATCAAGTTAAAATAAGGTAGATAACTTGTTGTGAATCAATAAGATCCTTCAATTTATTAACCATTACTTTTTAATATCGATAAATAACATACTTACACTTGCACTTCAAAATTTCTCCTGGATAATACTGAAACGCTAGCCGCCATATGGCCATGCTGCCTCCGTTCGAGACGTCACTTTCAGAGCAAATGTCGACTCTGCGCTTTATAATTATTGAGTATTTTGTTTAGTTTGTCTCACACAATGACTTATGGGTTGGCATATCTAGAGAGATTTTCTCATTTAAAGAAAAGTCTACCTTGGTAATATAATGTTACATGTATTATATACTGTTTTGTAAAGTGCTTAAATATAAGTTACAGGGTATAATAATATAAGTTACAGTCAAATTAGTAGTGAGAATAAACTTACGTTTAGGTGGCTAACACTGAATACTAATCGATAGTGTTTTAAGCACAATTAAAATGGCGCCAAAATCTTACATTCAATTTACTGTGTGCGTATTCATAGTTACATCATAGTGTAGCTTCACTATGGTGTCCATTAGGTTTTTCAAGTGTCAAATAATACAATCTGGCTGTCTTATAGCCGTTTTCACTAACCATTTCCTAGACTTAGGTGACTCCTAGCGACATTGGTCTCTTTCTACCTCCTTTAGCTATACTGAGATAAAAATCGCTAAGAGACTCTTAACGCTAAGCAAAGGTTAGTGAAAACGAGCAGACAGCTACAGGTACAATTTAAATTATCTTTCAAATCTCTGTCCTTAAAATTATGTCAATATAAGTTCACCTTTAGCCCCGAAGTTTTCCCACCGGAGGGCTATGACAATTGAAAAATCAATTGTGTCTGGAATCTCATGCTTGACGGGTAAGATCACATAATTCGAATTTTAAAACACGAGTGAACCTAAAATACATTAAGGATGACAATAAAAGCGGTTATCTACACAAACGATATAATATTTTATCTGAAGCTTAAGCTCATGTCTATGGAATCAAAATCCATCATGGCTCACGTGTTATTAAATGAAAATTCGCCAAGCCCATTGATGTCAGGAACTCCCAAAGCATAGCTCTTATCAATTACTTAGCGAAAAACACTTTCGCGTGATACCCCTAGTAATTCTACGTCCGGTCTACCTATAGGTGTTAATGGTTAGAGCAGTATCTGCGGGGTATTGAACACAAGATTTCATTACGCGTAGTGGCCGGTATCGTCTTTATAGTGTCATAAAGGGGAAATAACATTAAAGTGGACGTAAAAACGACGACCTGTGGCATTGCATTCCTGCCGTGACGCTCGAGCTACGCTGTTTCATTTCAGCTTAATGCTACATTGATAACAGTATCACGTCTGTTTAATAGTTCTATGAGATTTATTTTAATGCCAACGGCCATGGTGGTGTATGTTTCGGGGTTGCTGCTATTACACCACGCGCGTTTCGTCAAAGATAAGGCAACAATCGGAAAACTTGTTTATACAACTATAAAAGTAAATTTATAAAGTTCGAGTTTAAATTTGCCTTATTAACTATACATGCATAAGGTAAGAGGAGCTCGGTGGCGTAGTGGTTTGACCGCGTTGGTTGCGATTACGAAAACAAAGCAACTTTCGCCATGGTCGACATTTTGACGTTTTTTAAAAAGTCCATTCGTTCGACAGCGGTAAATATGTTTCCAAGGATGGTTGTCATAGAAACGTCTTTCTATCTAGATGCTGTCACAAGCCGATCGATATATTTACTCAATTCAGGAAGTTTTTCTTTTATTAATTTATGTAATTTAAACTTAATAAATATGTAATATAATTATAATCAAAGACGACCGACGACGACGTATGTTCCGAAAAAAAGCTAATTGGTGACCGTTTAAAATTTAAATTATTCGGGCAACAAAACGATTTAGTCTTGCTTGTGCGCAACAAAATGTTTTAGTTTTGCTTTGGTAAATACGTTGTAAATTAGCGCGATCAGAGCCCAGGAATAAATAAATAAACTTTATGGCCCGTATTACAGAACATTACTCAGTAACGAATCTAGTTTTAAAACAAATTTTAATACGAGATTTAAATTTAGAACTTTACTTGAAACGTTATACATTGATCAACTCTCAGCTGAGTAATTGCCTATTTTAGAACGATACCTACTTACGTCAAAATCTGCGCTCAAGTAAAGATTTGATCTTTTTTTAGCTAAGTATGGTCGACACCATTCTTGAGAACGGATCACGTACTATACTCCCAAATAAAGTTGTAATGCTAGTTCAATATGCTTGACATAACGCTATATTGTTTTATAATCTGACGGGTTATATTCACCCATGTTTTAACAGTTTCGCTCTTCTGTACTTGTCATTGTTGCTTTGTCAATTATTAATTCTAGTTTCAGTTGATTGAGTCTTAAAACGCAACCTGTAATAAACAGGGCAATTAAGTAGTGATCTACACTTAAAACTAGTTTTGAGTGATTCGAGTTCAAACGATGCTTGAGCCGCGTTCTGTAATACGGGTCTATGAGTAGGAAAATCACAACCGTTAAGAAAACATTTTTTTCAATTGTTTATGTAGTTCCTGTTGATCGTAACAGTCGATTTCCTTATTCTACTTTAGCTAGTGAAGGTTCTTTTACTTTTAACTGTCCAGCATATATCCAGTAAGTCCTACAAACCTACGATATTATGTTCAATTATTCAAAAAAATATATGTACCTATATATTTGCAAACTAAGACAAATTGTAGGATATTTTTTTCCAGCTTTTAGTTTGAGAAATCCTGAAATGTTATATTGACGGTGACATAGCTTTTGTTGCAATTTTTCTGTGAGAATAAAATCGAACTTTATGTACTAACACATAATAAACATATAAACATCCATGACTCGTTACCAAATGCGCATACTCATCATACAAACATTTGCAGGAGCAAATGTTTGTATCAAAAGACAAACATTTGCTCCGTTTGCTTTTTTTGTCTACTTGGTCAAGAGGTCCCGGGTTCGATTCCCAGTAGGCACCGGGATTCGAGCCCGGGACCTCTTGACCAAGTAGAATGTATAGCAAGGGTACAGACCACTCGGCCAGCCGGCCGTCACAGTATATTTCCAAAGTAACTAAAATTATAGGATATTTTCCGCGGTCCTTTATTATATCACCATCATAGGTTTACAGTTTTTCTGTGAGAGTTAAAATCGTACTTTATTTACTAACAATATAAGTTTCGAGAAATCAATTGAACAAACTACAAGCGTTGGCTCGCGTAAAAGTTAGAATCAAATTGGCGGAACCTTGTTATATCCCTATCAGAGTTTGCAAGTAATAACACGAATGTAACCAACGATCCAGCGAACGCTGTAGCTAAACGAACACCATACAAAGCGGTCGGCGAGCAAGCATTAAAATTAACTCGCTGTTAATTGATGTAAACAACACAGGGTAGCTACTAATGGAAGAGGTATCACTCCATTTAATTGCCCATACATGTGTTGAGGTTACTACGTTAATTGGAACTAATAACGTTGCGAGTGCCGCATTCGAACTGCGCCTAAATTGCTTCATGCTGGTTAATTCAATCTAAATTGTGTCTTTGTTGAAATAAAGTGTACTGTTTTAGATTTTCAAAGTAATTATTTATAATGTCAGCTCCATGAAAATTGCTTTCAAATTGTACGTGTCTTTGTTAACATCGCATGCTTCTAAGTCTTTAATCGTATCAGGAGTCAGCTACATAAATTTTATTGTACCTACAGCACATTACAAGCGTCCTACTCACTTAGTGATATTTAGACAATCTAAAGAAGTATCTGACACCGCACAAGTGTGTATACTTTAAACAAAAAGATTAAACTTAATTCACTAGAGATTATTGATAATCCAACTTCCCGCCGCGAGTTAATCTAACTCTTTTACCTCACCCCAAACCGTAACATAAACTAGTAACACAAAGTACCTCCAAGTAACGTAGCTAATATGTTACTCAGTGGAACAAACTGCCTCGTTTGCACCAAGACCAATAGTCGGACAGTGCATTAGTTAAATGGATACGCCTAGCTCCACAGTTCTGTCTAAGTTATTCCACAATCCGACGAGTAACTTAGATTACCACTGTTTGGAATCGAATGGCAAACAATGTCAGTTGTTACCAAACGAAATGTCGATGCTTTAAGCCTTGCCGTGTTCTTGGTCCTTACGTGTACTGCATAAATGTAAAATACTATTCAAATAATATTTAACAAAATATCCAATGAAATTGACTTTAACACATTTTCTTTTAGCATTATTAATTTAACAAACAAATCTGAAACACTATTTAAATCAAATATTATATGACATCTTAACTAAATTATTGTAATAACACCTACCCACCTACAACGATATGCAAAGTAGATATAAATTCATTTGTATTGCAAGTGAAAAATAATGTGTACATTTATAGAATAACTGCATCATAGAGCAAAGAACTGTGCCATATTCAAATCTACTTCCCAATGTTTCCCTCGGGATGTAAGGATTCAAGTCAGCAGTATTGATTGTTCGGAGGAATGCTTTGTGATTCTTTGATACTATACATCAAATCATAAAGCAAATAGGAAACTTGAGTGCTTCAAAAATTTAAAATATACTTTTTTTAGTCAAATAATGAGCAGCTCGGTGGCGTAGTGGTTTGAGCACTATCATGCGGTTTCGATTACGAAAACAAAGCAACATTCGCCATGGTCGATACCGGGATGGGCCAATCCCTCCACCAACCCATGGTTCTGCCTATCTTGCGGCATACGGACCAAATCACAGGAGAGTGCAAAGGTACTTGCTTGAGCTCTTTCCTCTTCTGCGCTGATTATTCGATCCCTAGAAATCTTTATCCATCCCTTCAGTGGCCAACTCTCCCCCTTCTGGGACATGACACCACAAAAACGTACTTTGCGTCAGGCTACTCTCGTGGTCACTTACTGGTCCTATTCGAAGCTTCACCGAAAGGTGTGCCAGGAGAGCGCGAACTCGCGCAGCCTCCCAGTTGTGGTGGCTGCTAATGAAGTCCCGGTGATATACTGGACCAGTTTCCGCTCTCTGTAGACAATAGAACAACTCCCTTCTGGCATGTTCGTACAGCGCGCAATCCCAGAGAAAATTTGTAATTTCGAGTTCCTCCTAGCTTTGGAAGGCACTTGAAGCCGTTGGTCCTGGTTGTTACTGCAACCGCTTTAACCCACCCACCCCCATTGGGCCAACATGGTGGTAAATACCAAAAAAGATACAATAGATATTCTTTTGTTAGAGAAACTCTGGAGGTCTATTATTTTTTTTACTATTGAAAAGGACGTGCTCTCTGTTATCTTAATATATTTATTGAATTGTAATTGGTAAAAGGCCCTATCTATTACAATGAATATGATAGTTAGTAAAGTCTTTTAGTTTTTACCCAATCAATAAAATGAGATTAAAAAAATACTTCATCATTCGTTGAAAAAATTCAAAGTGTATTAAAAATGTAGAAGTGATGTAGAAGTATTCTAAGATTCTATCCAAATAATCTCTACCAAGTGCAGAGAACTTTAGAGTTTACGAACAAATAGAGAAAAAATATAAAGCCAAACAGAATTTAAGAGATGGAGTATAGCTAAATGCAATATTCAAAACGACTCTGCAACGACCCACCAGGGATGTAGCAGACACAAGTATGTGTTGCTGATTGCTTTGAGAATAGCACCCCGGGCATGAATCCGCGATGCTAGACTCGCACAATAAAAACCATTATTTACATGCAATGTTTATTTTTGTGTCGCAAAACAAATAAAGAAGGAAAAAGGTTGACGCTTGGAGAAGAAACACAAATTGTTGTAATTTAGGAAATTCAAATCTTAACTACTGACGTACATTTACAATATAAGTATTATAAACAAACAAGTACCTGTGGATCCTCTTTATTTAACTCTATTTTTTTATAAATGTAGGATAAAAAGAGTGAAAAAATATTAATAGCATGTATAAATTGCATTCACAAGGCTCATCTAATTATTTTTTTAAACCAGTTGAATCATTCAGTACTTACGAGGCAAAGTTGAATCCTCTGATCTTGAGTTAGGATAACACATAACAATATGGTCAATAATTATAAGTTCCTGTTTTCTAAAAAAATCATAGAGAAAAGCAAATTAAATATATGTCTATGGTTTTTACTACACCTACAGGATTCACTTTAGATACATAAAAAGTGGTAATACGACTCACGATTTGAGTACCGTACCCATAGTGTAAGTTGTAATCGAAGCGAAACGAAAACGATCATCGTCGTGTTCACCTCTCAAATCCATTTATAAAAAGTGGTTTCCAATTGTTCACAACACTGCGCTGCTGCCGTTTTCATACAATTTGACAGTTATCACGACGACGAACGTTTTCGTTTCAATTCCTTGGAAACTCACACTAAGGGCACCGATTCAACAAATTGAGACAAGCGTAAATGTTTTGTTGTGAAAACAAATATGAACCTGGTTTTATTATATCTATAATACATAACAATAATTTGAATATGGAATTCAAAGATTAACATAAGATATCGAACTTTGAACTAGCTAGGCATTAATCAAAAACCGGCGATTTTCATAATCATCATCAATAGCCAAAACACGCCCCATAGCTGAGCACGGACCTTTCTGCATAGACACTTCAAGAGTTTGGATTCTAAATACACTATGCGGGTCATGAGCGGGTTCATGGAAGTGGTTGCAGGCAACCGAGACTAAGCGACGGCTTTACGCGTCTGTGAAGCATATCTTAAATCTTATCATAACATCGAGTAATTTTCAGTTTCGTTTAGACTACCATCATACTAGCGACCGAATGTAGACAGTAGTTTCATTCATCCCATTTATTGAATGAATTAATAACACTTATAATCGAACTTCATTATTCTTTTCTTGTAATACAAAAAGAGCGGTTAACTTATCAAACTATATCTGAACGAATTATATTCAAACGAAGAACCTTAACTTACATAATCCCTTGTTAAAAAAGGACTCAGAAATCATTTTTTCTCTACCCATATGGTTATTGGCAAAGGTCGTGCGATGTCAACCGTACATATTTGTTCACACAGGGCAACGCATGCGTGAAATCCTATTTTACGGCTCGTATCCTTCCGTTTAGAGCACCTTTTGAATGGGTCATGTCTCAGCTCAGGCGAATATCTTAACCCGTGCGCCTCCAGTCACGAGAAAATCGGCAAAATTTAAAGATTTCTATTTTATTGTATATCATAATCATGACTGCTTGTCGACATAAGTATTTTAGCAAAAAATGTGTTTTATAAGTGCTCATTTACTTTAAAAAAATATTTTAACATAATTATTATTGTTGCCTATAATTGGACAACAGCAATTTTGATTTAAAATGAATTCCGAACCAAAGTGTTTCTTGAGAATTACCCAGCATATTTGACACAGGTTTTGTGACGGCGACACTCAGATTGCTAACGTGCGTTACAAAATGTCAAATTACCACGCGTACCTCTCGTTTGCCTATTTTCATATCGAACTACTTTAAAAGTAAAAGCTATGGAGAGACCACAACACAGACTAATTTCATAAAAACAATTCACTCAATACACGGCATATTTTATTTTTAATAAGTAGCTTTATGATTTTGCTGCTGATGAATAAATGAATAGACGATATTACTTATAAAAGTTATTTTTTTACAAATATCATATAATTCATGCAAAGCTTAAAGTCTAAATATGGAAATCTGTGTTAAATGTACGGAAGGCAAAATATTGGGTCATTTCTAGAGAAATAGAGCATTATGATACCATTTCAATTTTATGGGAAAATTTATTGCCTATAACTTTTCTTACTTCCTATAAATAGAACTTCAACGTGGATTTCTGATAAATTCTATGGTAAAAACTTTTTAATAACCATTTTGAACAATCCTCTGTGACGGCAAATTTATACGGATTTATATCACGTATGGAAATGGCTGGGCGGGCCAGAGCACCCCGTAGATACGAGGTACACCGCCTGGGCGTTCGCGTGTGCACTCTGCAAACTATTATAAATTATCCCATTAAAATTATAGCAAGGTCTTGTGTGCAGTACTTTTGCCGTTAAACGGACTTAAGCAAATTAAACTTATTTTTTAATAATGGAGTAATTTATATAACAAACAAATTTATTTGATTTTGTGCCTTTGTGCCTTAATTTTCTTGTATACGTATGATTTTATAAAATGAATCTTACAACTACAACATTAAGTTAGTCTTAAAAATAGTCCACAAAAGAATTTTGAATTCTAAATTGATAATTCAAATCTTATTAATTTATTATATATACAATACTTTAAATAAGAATATTGTTAGTGACAATAATAATGTTGAAAAGTAATCGTTCTCAGATATTATTTTAACAATGACGCTTAACATTATATTCTGAAAGGAAAAAATAAATAAATAATTTTTTTTTTAACAAAAATAAAACCGACTTCAAAACATTAAAAAGGAAAAAATAATTCAATTTCGGTACCTAGGTACTTACCTCCTAAAATGTATTTTTTGGAGTTGGTGCTTCACTTTCTATTGTCTCTGGTAACAGCTTAGCACCAACTCCAAAAAATACATTTTAGGAGGTAAGTACCTAGGTACCGAAATTGAATTATTTTTTCCTTTTTAGTGTTTTGAAGTCGGTTTTATTTTTGTTAAAAATATTTTTTTCACATTTTTAAGTGATTTCCTAAGGTCAAAACAAGATGGGTGACCGTCAGCACTATCAACTTGTCTGTATTTCAGTCTTTGGTTGAAATACATAGTGAAAGAATTATCTTCTAACTCCTAACCGTTAAGGAGGTGTACTTTCCATCATCAGCTCATTAACATGAGATGATGACTAACAGAAGCAAACACTTGAATAGCTTTAAAAAAAACTAAAACATGTCATACGTGCCAGGAAAATTTGAAGTTTGCCCGCGATTTTCCTGGGATCCCATCATCAGATCCTGACTTAGTGACAATGAGACCACCACTCGAGTATACATATAATCGGTGAACATACATACAAAAAAAAATACATACAGTGGAACATATAACCTCCTTCTTTTTGAAGTCGGTTAATTAGAGTTCCTTTTTAGAGTTTTCGTCAAGCAACAGAATCTCTTTCAGCTTGTAAGCCTAGGAGAAAAATAACAACGAAACAGATTGAAACGTGGTTAAAACTCGGCGGTCACAAAAGGTCTGGTGGGCCTGCGTTTATTCTCTGGCGCATTTTAATGAACCCGCCGCGGTGGCGATGAATGTCAATGAAGGGCCGACCTGGTACATGCCGCTAGACATGTTTGTTGCGCAAATATTGTGCCGATTGGTACATACAACTTCATCCCATTTGAAAACATGATACAGTCGTCTATGTCGTCGATGTAGTGTTGATACACACATACAACATAGTTAAATTAGTTAAGGTATAAAATGTGGCTTTAAGATAAATGAAAGTGTATACTTATTATACACATAACATAGAAGTTACTAGTATGAGTTGTTTCATCATCATCATCATCATCACCAGCCTTTATACGTCACACTGCTGGGTACATACCTTCCTATATGGTAGAAACACATGAGGAGCTTGGGCCATAACACCATGGTGGTGCTGGCCCAATGCGGGTTGGTGGGTTAAAGCGGTTGCAGTAATAACCGGGACCAACGGCTAAACGTGCCTTCCGAGGCATGGAAGGAGCTCGAGATTATAAATTTTGATTGACCAATCTCGGGATTGATCATGAAGAAAGTTGCTTTGATTTCTAAATCGAAACCAGAGAGCCACCGAGCTCCTCCTCCTGTGAGTTGTTTACTTCAGCTAAATAATATCTGAGAACTTTAATAAATGAAAATGTTGATTTTTATTTCATTTATTTGGCCTAAACTACAGTTGATAATCAAAGGCTAGTGGATACATTTAAGGCTAGATGCTAGATGAACACAGCATCACAGAGTAACAAATTTAAATAAATTAAACATACTTAGATTTTAATTAATGTGAGTGTACCTATACATATTAAGGGAATAAATATGTACCACAGGACACGTAAACAATAGCGTATCCTATCAAAATTAAGTATGAAGTAATGATTCTACATCAATGCAACAAATCAATGTTTTTTTTTGGACGGACTATTGCTGTTGACCGCAGATGGCCTTTACAGCGTAACCGGGGTTTTAAGGAGGCAAGAACCTTGGTGAGTCCTCAAGCCTTGAGGGGCGAATTCTCCTCTAGAGGATTTCTAATCGCCAGGCATCACCTCCGCGGGAGGTGTTCCGCTGACGCTTAGAGTCTCTAGGGCGCTCGAGCCACGAGAGAACAAATTAATGATGTTAGATTCCAACGTCTGTATGGTAATTCTCCAGTCAGGTGAAAAGACATAATTTAAATTAGGCTCTTTGAAAAAAAATACAAAGTTAATTCTACAGCGTTATTCTAAATAAAGATAGAGACCACTAAATTTCATACATTTGAGGTTAGGTTAATGATGAAGTCATTAACGAGAAATAAAATTTATAAATTAGTTCATTAGCTACTTGCAGCTTAGCGACTACCGTCATAAATTGGTTTCATCATCTATGGGAGCTATATAAAAGAAATTATTTTTAAACAGAATACGTGCATAAGAAATAAGTTATTTATGAAACAATACTGCAACACGATGCGACACAGGTCGTGCTCAAACACGTTTTAATTTGCATAGAAAAAAATGGGAGAGCAGAGTCAAAGTCCGCCGCGATACACCTTGTAGAATCACCGCTTATAGGCCTTTTGCATTTTAACAATGAACCGATCGTGAGCGATGGCGATAAAAGCGTACCCAATCTCGAATCAACGCGATGAGAAAATTAGATTGCCCCAACAAAAGGTGAGCAGTTTTTCTCTCACTATGTTGTAAATTACGTGACGTTCGACGGTAAATCACTTCTCTGTGAGCATAATAATTTTAACGCGATGCCTCTAAGGCGGACAATGAAAAATAATTAAAAGTAATAAATCTCTCTGCAGGCAACAAAAAGGTGAAGAGCTTAATAAACGTCGCATGTCTGCGGCGGGCGTGAGAACCGGCGCACGCTGCCACCTGCCGGAGCCCTGTTCAGCAGTGTTCGCATTCAATATTCGATTCGCGACTACTGTCTCCACCAAAGCTCTCTAACTGTCTAATTAAGACAAAAGCTCAAATCGTGTATTGAGGCGCAATTTTGGAGAAGCCTACGATCAGCTGTGCAAAACATGCCGATATGTGTAGATGGATTGCTTAACCTTTTATTTCCCAAAGGCCTGCTGGCTTCGTCTCAGCAAAGGAATATCTATTTTATCTGGTTTAAGTATATTAAAATCGATAATTAAAATCGCAAAAACTTTTAGATTATCTGCAAAATGGCTGGGAAAAAATCATACAACCTACCTAATGGCGCCGTCACATCACGACGCTTGTAACGGCAACTACCAATACGCCAACACGTTGCTAACCCTTTAAAATTCAAGATGAAATCTTATGCTAACAGTATAGGAGGCAATAAGACGGCTACATCCTAACGCAACGCTTCTTTATTGCTAACAAACCTAAATTATTTTTAGCGACCCTGCTCACCGCAAGATGACAACACTACAGAATAGTATTAAATGCCTGCAATTATAGGTGGTGTATCCTAAGTCGGGTTATTAAATTTTGAGGGGGAAATTCTTGACTTCTTTGAAATGAAAATATCTTTATTCAATTAGAAGCACTTTCGAATCGTCAAAAACCCTTATGTCTATCACATTAAATAATATTATTTGATATGAAAGATTAGAAATTTGTTATGCGATACCACGATTTGCGATTTAGTTTATAAACAATATCCAAAGCCTAATCTATAACCCTTTCGTGATTTTCACAGTGCATTTGCCTGAAATTCATACACGTCATTGTCTAGTTTACGGATACCCGTCAGTGTCAGTAGTGAAAATGATTCGACATATGGTAGCTCAACCCGATGCCGGCCCCGGAGGATTGTGCGGTCCAGAGATTTGTCGACTGAAACGTAGTAGCAGTCTTCGCGTCTTTCGAAATGCTTTTTCGAGACGCTTTTTGCTTAAAAGGTTGGTCTCGTGGGGTTGTAGATGAATCTAGTTTAGTGAACATCAAGAGTAATTTCATTATTTTCTGGCCTTTAAAATTTAGGCGACGAATTTTGGTCCTCAACAATAGAATATTAATTTAAAAAAACTAAACTCCATAAGTTAGATAGATAGATAGTTTATCTAGCTTAAAATAGTTTCTACTCGTGTTAAATAGTAAACTAGTTTTGTCATAAATCCTAAAAAGGATATTTATAAATATATTTTGTATATAAAACTAGGTTAATCTATATTCTATTTGTAACCAAAACATCCCGAATAAACTAATTTCAACAAAAAAACTTGCTATAACAAAAAATGGGTTGTGACTGTCGCTTATTTTACATTATAAAATTATTACAGGTCAATGCACGATGTTTGTAATCTTAAAATACAGCATTTTCCCAGTCAACTAGTAAGATGTGGATTTTAGTTTATGAATTCTATATTGTGTGTCACCTGTGATCTGCTAATCATTCTCAAAACGTAATCTCTTGATATTTCGTAAATTTACTTTGTCATAATTAAGCTTGAAAACTTTGACTGTCGAATATTTGATTTGACGTGTACTAGCGTCAAGGTACGAGAGCGAACATACTGCACTAACAAAAAAAGGGATATCGACACCGATGTTCCATTTGTCTGTTTGCATATTCATGTCTAGTTTGTATCGATCTGTATTTGGGCCCAGTTCTTATTACTTGTAAGAAATAATTTAGTAGTTGGTAAAGTTTTAGTACACAGTTTAGAGATTATTAATATTTCCCAATTTCCTTATAAACGCACACCTTGAATTTTACTGTTTGTAATAAATACACTTAATATCAGACTATTTTTTTGTCTATTATGGTAGCAAATGGTATTGTATGATTTTTCATTTTGTCACTAATTTATGTTCAGTTTTATGCCTGAGCATAACAAACTAGGTACTGATACCTACTTTGTTTGCGATAGCAAAAAAGACCTAAATAGTCATCGAGCTCTACAAACAGTAGTAAACCGTAGAAATGGAACAGCCCTTGGCTTATACGAAATACACAAAAATGTACCAAAAATTTATTGTTCACTCTTTGACAGGTAAAGCCTTCGCTGCACGGTCCGTGTACGTTAGTACCACTTCCTTGCAACAATAATGGGGTAAGGTGTTATATTTATGGTCGAGACTGGATAAAATTATGTAGCATCAAGCTAATATTGCCGAGACGAGCTCCGCATGTGGCCCCGTTCTCACGTTCAGGTTCGTAGCGCCCCGTAGCAATGTAGCACCGTAGCGGTTTCGTAGCTCGCGTGCAATGTTATTAGCCGTCGTATAATGCACTTTTGTGATATACACAACTCATTATGTCCTAAAATATTTATGACATACAAGAAATCATTGTGTAATGATGTGATATATTTTGTAGTAATGATGTACTATAGAATATTAATATTATTGTTTGAGATGAATAGTATATTCATATTCTTAATTTTTGATTTTAACATTATTATAAATGTTCGAAAAACTACTTAGTAATTAAAATATAATAAAACTAGAAAAATTTCACGTCCTGAGGCAGGAACTTAACCGAATCGTAGGTATTTGTAAAAATACTCGTTTCGGATGTTGAAATAGAATATTTCGACATTGTAGGGTGGACGTTAGCTCATAAACGTAAATACAGATAGACTAGAAGAATTTCACAGGGATATCCCAAGTCCTGGGTGGCTCAGTGGTCAGAGCAGTCGCCCGGATTGCGAAAGGTCGCGGGGTCGATTCCTGCCTCAGGACGTGAAAGTTTTCTAATTTTATTATATTTTAATTACTTAGTATATTCATCTCAAATTGAAAGCCTTACCTGCACCTTTCAATGTATGTCATACTATTAAAAATAGCAATGTCCACAATACTAAATAGTTTATAATACAAGCTTATCCCAACTAAAAACTATTCAAACAGTATCCCAAAAGTTGACGATGCGCATAAAAGTTATTCAAATATTGTCGAGCAAAGTTCCTAGTTGTATCCCAACTGTTGAAATGTACCTATCACAAAGGTTGAAGAAGTTTAAATTGTGAGAACGAAATATGCTTTCTGGAAAAACCTTCACTTTATTTTTAGCGGCACTCGACAAGATTCAGATATACGACTTTTTACACCTCGAAAATTGGTTTATTTCATAAAACACGTCTTTTGTTACATTATTAGAGTATGAAAGATTTTTATGAAAGTGATGCATTAAGTGTTTGGTAATGCACAATATCATATTTTTGATGGTTTGGTTTTATGCGTTTAAAACGCCTACTTTATTGTAACAATTATAATCTGACCGGACCACAGAAGACGCGGGTTCGATTCCCGCTTGGAGCATATAATTTATTCATCGTTTTCTTCCTTTATTTGTAAGTGTTATAATAAAGTAAACGTTATAAACGTACAAAATCAAACATTAAAAAATGTGATTAAAATGGCTTTTCTCACCTTTACTGAAAGTTTTAAAACGCTTGTAAAAGTATTCTTTCGGATCACTAGAGGTTCAAAGAGTGGTGAGATAATCGTTGTTATGAAAACGTAAAAAAGGGTAGAAAGGCGGTGAAGAAATTGTTAGGTTACGCCTAGTGCTCCGGCGGCGTAGTGGTAATCACTTGAGGGTTTAATTCCCGTCTGGAGCATATAATTTGTCATCATTTTCAGTCTTCATTTGTAAATGTAATAATGCACAATATATTAGCCATTTATTTGACTTTTAGATCTAAGAAATTTGGTGATATTAAAAGCCTGTTAAAATTTTGTTGAATAACTCAGCTACCTACTATTTCAAATTTCGTTATCTACTCGGCTTTTTTAGAAACTTACTCTTACTTCAATACTTATTTCTACTAATTTTTAATCAAGCTTGACTGGCACGGGGCACTTATACGATTTTACAATCCCAACAGCTTACTACGAAACGTTTTTAAAGAAACTATATAACTATTCTTAATTTTTGATTTAAACATTATTTTAAATGTTAGAAAAATTACTTAGTAATTAAAATATATCTAAACTGGGAAAAATTCCCCGCCTCATGACGTGAAATTTTTCTAAGTTTAGATATATTTTAATTACTTAGAAACTATATAAATTTCATTTCATAATGTAGCTACAAACATTGAAATAATATCATTACAGTAGCCTATGATAATGCTACATACCATAAAAATTATAAAACAAGTTTGAAAATAGTTTAGTAATATGAGAAAAAGTCGGGTTTCATGCGTTGACGAACTCTTTATTTGCGCGGAGTCCCGCGGGACAGAAGTTAAAAACAGCTTTCACCGGCCGACGCGTTTGAATAAGTTTCACTCAAGTTTTATTGAAGTTGTAACCTTCGACCTGTTTGATATATGTACCGCGGCTGTACCCAGCAGGCCCCCGCGGCCGAACTTGGTGCAATCGTAAATTATTCAACCCATAACTACTTACTTATACGTCGTAACCGACTGTTCGGCTAACAATGTGATGTGGCGATATTTCACTTCGTGCGAAACATACGCTAGACTATATTCAACCGTGTGTACTTGACGCGTAGGTCGTCTCAAGTGCCCCTTTGAATGATACCTGTTTTTAATACACTAGGGAGCTATCTTATTAGTTTAACGCAAACTTACAGTGAATAGTCAATTCTCTCTAATTTGTATGACAAAAAATATTGTATAGTTTCATGTCCTGCTGAAGAATCTTAAAACTTATAAAGAGCTTAAGATATTTAATAACAATCACATAATATCTCCTAAGTCCTAAGTTCATAAAGCTCAATTATTTGATGCTTTTCTTATAAATCCTACTATTCTTATTATTTTTAAAAGGATAATGAACTGAGTAAGTAGAACAATCGAAGTGAGCCAAGAGAATCATGAAAAGGGGAACTACTCGCTCAAATCAGATTTTTAGTCGCCCACATAGCATTTGTTGTTGGTTAGGGTAGGTTAATATGATATTCGGTTAAATACTGCACTAAATCTAGCGGTGATCCTTGGTGTGTAACTATCACTGAATAAATTTGCATTAATTTCAGATCGTGACGATGCTTCACGTTGCTCCTCCTGTCTTTCGTATTGTTATTATTACAATTTGTACCTACACTATCATATATTTTACTTCACATAGAAAGAATTATTAATATACGCCGAGCTTCACAAGTACATTTTAGTAAGCAAAGTAAGAACCGAATTAGAAAAATATCTAGACCGGAAAAAATCATCAACCGTAAAGCAGTTCAAACTGTTGCGGATTGAAGGGAAAGCCAGTATAATGACTGGGCATGATAGGCGTTTTACCTTAGGCCTCAGGATGACAACGCTTCTGCAACATACCAAGTAATGTCTTACTTGTTCAGGTGTCTATAGGTGACAGTAACCACTTACTACCAAGTGGGCCATCAGCTTGTTTGTCATCTAGTTGTATAAAAAAAATCATATCCTGGGGTGGGATTCGAACCCGAGACCTTCATAGCCCGGGTGACTGCTCCTAATAGAGGACTGAGTCCTCAGGAGCTCACAGTAGCTTAAGTTCAAGCTCGGTAGCTCGGTTCCAGCCCCATGACATGAAGTTTTCAAGTCTAGATTTTTTTTATGTTAAATAATATTATGAAGTCTCTATTTCTCCGTCTACTCCTATATAATTAGCACAACGTGAATAAAAAAATTCAATGTTTGTGCAAACAATCCTCATGCAGTACACAGGTTGGCCGCACGAACATTTGCATAAAAGTGGAACTGGCCAGCAGCGGTACGTGCGCTGAATGCTGCCGTGTATCTTTACACGGCGTCCAAATTACCCATAAATGCAGTTCATACGATGTTCACAAGCTTGTACAACAAATGGATCAAGAATTCAAGAATCAAAAAACGTAATAAGAAGAATACCTTAAACTAAATAAAAGCCTTGAAACTTTGGACCTTGAAACATTATGAGAAGATATTACAACTATAAACCATTTAGACTACAATAAATTTCTGGATTTTTTACCATAACACTGCAGTGATTATGTAAATTAATGGCAGTGGATGTGAAATCCGCTTATGCAAAAATGAGCATTCCCGAAAACCTGGTAAGGCAAATCTTTTGATGCTCTTTGTACTGTAGGGTGGATGAGTAGCGGATGCACTCTGTGTTGCCCAATACTTTATGGTTGCACGAGCGCCTATCATTCCTGATTGTATCTGAGGAGTACCTGACGAGGAAGTTCTGAGGGTGGCCGCCATGATGAAGCATATGAAAATTATGTAACAAATTCATTTACCATGATCATTCCCAGATTATAAGCTAATCATGAACTAACTACAAGACAGATCTAATTTTCGTTGTTTATATTTGTAGATAGCAATTAACTTTAACATATAAAAAGAAAAAATACGATTTGATAACATTATGGTGTGTTTTTCTTTTCATTTCGAAATGGCATACCATACCTACATTATATATCTATACGTCATTTTATGAGCGCAACCATTGCAGGGTTTATCTGTCAAGCCACACAAATACAATGATTTTTTAATTATCATAATCTTCTGGAACTCTTTCACGCCTTAAAAAAATAATTTGCAATTCTAGTTCAATAAGACATTACTAGTGAAAACAGAAACTTAAAAAAGATCCCTTTTTTAACCCATAAAAACTAAACCATTAATTTCAAGTCAAAAATTGATGTTTTTGTCTCAGTGGTTGGTGGTGGTTCGTCAGAAGTCGTTTAAACAATAGAGTTATATACCGGTTCTAAATAAATATAGGGTAAAGCTAATTTATACTCAATTTTACCTTCATGTTAACGTCTGAGAAATCAAGCTTTATGATTTGAGAAACGCTGTCAAATCACTGTCACACTTCGTGTATAGAAAGCAAATAAACTTGAACTCAAGTGGGGCGGGCTCACTCGTCGTGGAGGACTCTCCACTCCACTCGTCGAGTGTTTAGCAGGCTGGGTAAACACGCCTCGCGTGCGTGGATTGATTTGATGAAAAATATTTTTATTGAGAGCGAAAAATAAAAGTGGCTATGCGAGTGAGAGGGGCCCACATGGTCGGCGTAACGACAACTAAGAACGGATATTCACAATCCTATCTAAGTAATAAATTACTTTGACGATTGTCTTCTGGATTCTGACGAATTCTGGTAGGAGCTAATGTTTGTATGATGAGTACGAGAATTTGTTTACGAGTCATGGATGTATATGTTTATTTCATGTTTCTAATATTTATATAGTATACATATTATATAATAATTTCTCCGATATGTAGTATCCATAACACAAGCTCTTAATGATGCTTACTTTGGGCTAGATAATAGGTGTGACTGTTGAATATTATACATTTTTTATTTGTATTGGGTACTATCTATATTTCGCCGTTATAAAGTTTAATAAGCGTTTAATTTTAAGCGTTAAAGTTTAATAAAAACACAAGCGTTTAATTATGCTTAATTTGTGCTTGGTAATAGGGTTGAGTATAAGAATATGATCATTATTTTCTTTAAATATCAAAAATAGTGTAAACTGTTAAATATTTTGCTAGTTATATAAATATCTATTACTGAGACGCATTTCGTTTTTCGTAGGAGCGTCTCAGTAACAAAAAAAAACGAAATACTTCGACGATAGAACCCTTCTTGATTATTGTTAGTGGTGTGAATTTCTATTTCTAAACTAGTGAGGGGCTGGTGCCTGGATAGGTTTCGAAGCGAAACCTGTGCTACAGGTCACCAGGCCACACCCTCGGACACTGTGCAGGTTCTGTCGGGACATGGCTGTTTCGGCCGATATCTGCACAAAGTGGCTAGAAGGGAGAGCACCCCGCGGTGTCACGAGTGCGGCTGCAGTGAGGACACGGCGCAGCATACATTGGAGCATTGCCCAGCCTGGGCTATTCAGCGCCGTACCCTCACATCATCAATTGGTGATGACCTTTCGCTGCCGACCGTCGTGGAGAAAATGGCCAGCAGCGAGATCTACTGGGAAGCGGTAGCTTCTTTCTGCGAAGATGTAATCTCGCAGAAGGAGGCTGCGGAGAGGGCCCGCGAGGAAGAACCTTTTGCGGACCCGATTCGTCAAAGAAGAATGGGCCGGAGAAGGCGGCTCCACGGCCTCCTTCAACCTCCACAATAGTAGGGGCAGCGGGTAGTGAGGTGGGGCCTCATCACCTGCGCCAAAAGTCCCTGCGTGGGCGAACACCTCTTCAAGAGGGAAAAATCGTGTAGCCTTCGGCGCATGACAGTGACTGCAATAAGTACCCTGTCTTGCGTCGAAGCCTCGATTCTAATGAAGCACGTTGGTTTTTTAGTGGGTATGCCGGAGACTAGCTCCGGAGAGTCCCACATAACCCCGGGGTAGCCCAACTTTCCTCTGGGTAGCTATAAAAGCTTTCTCCAACGGAAAAAAAGGCCACACCCTCGGACCGCACCACGTGTTAGTCTGATATAGGGCCTAAAAGAGATATTTTACTATCAATAGTATAAACACAAAAATGGATAAAATAATTAATTTTAGGTAGGTGAGAGGCTGAGTAGCCTGTATAGCAAGGGGTACAGACCACTCGGCCAGCCGGTCTTCGAATAAAACCAATTCACTGAATTTAACTCAATTTAAATCCGGTAAATTGGTTATATTTCAAATGTGTAGTGCTCGCGAAAATGCAAGACAATACTTATAGTAGTAGTCATGGCAGAATCCCTAGAGGAATTGAGCATAATGCTCGACGACCTCGACAGAACCTCCCGACAGGTGGGTCTGCAAATGAACATGGACAAGATAAAGGTTATGTCTAATACCCATGTCGCACCTATACCAGTTACAGTTGGGAGTTCTGTTCTCGAAGTTGTTGACGAGTACGTTTACCTCGGACAAATGGTCCAGCTAGGTAGGTAGGTCCAACTCCGAGAAAGAGGTCAATCGTGAATCCAACTCGGATGGGCAGCATTCGGGAAATTGCTTAAGATCTTCTCGTCCCAAATTCCTCTGTGCTTGAAGGCGAAAGTGTTCGACTAGTGTGTGTTGCCAGTGATGACATACGGCTGTGAAACGTGGTCGCTCACTAAGGGCCTTCTGTGCAAGTTCGCAGTCGCACAACGAGCTATGGAACGAGCTATGTTAGGTGTTTCTCTGCGAGATAGAATCAGAAATGAGGACATCCGTAAGGGAACCAAAAGTCACTGACATAGCTCTGAGGATTAGCAAATTGAAGTGGCAGTGGGCAGGGCACATAGCACGCAGAACGGACGGCCGGTGGGGCGTTAAGGTTCTGGAGTGGCGACCGCGTACCGGAAAGCGCAAAGTAGGACGGCCTCCCACTAGATGGACAGACGACCTGGTTAGGGTCGCGGGGAGCCGCTGGATGCAGGCTGCGCAGAACCGTTCTATTTGGAGATCGATGGGGGAGGCCTTTGTTCAGCAGTGGACATCATAGGCTGGTATGATGATGATGACTTATTGTTAAGCTTTCATTCCTCAAACCATATTTCATGTAAAATAAAAGTCTTTGTCTTTTGTCTTTCACCATTTTTCTTTGTGTAGTTGAATGGTCCGGGAATCTCTTTAAATGAAAACTCCCGCTATAGTTGCAACAAGTAGACATTACTAGAGTAGACATTTAGAAAAATTTCATCACATTCCTTTAAGCCGAGCGCACGTGTCGTGAACTTTCCAACACAGAAATATCTCAACAATCGTCTGAAACGCTTATACGAGTTCCTATGCAGAATTCCCTGTGTAGCGCTAAACGGTGGAACGCGACAAAAAAATAAACAACTTTCTTAACACTCAGCTTGATTTTCTTCGCTCTTCAATATACTCCGGGGATTCCGGACACGAGTCATAAAATTGGTTTACCTTGTTATAAATATTTGAACGGTACAAATGTTCTGAGTATATTCTCATAGTAACTTACATTTTATTATTATCAAGTTCTTGGTAAAAGTTATATTTTAAAGATTATTCTCAGAAATTGATTTTTCTTCGCTGTAGAAGTTATGAGTAAAAAAGTAAAAAATATTACCTATTAGAGTGACAAGTTATTTCTCCCTCTAATATTTAGAATCAATTAAATATAGGTAAATTATTCACATCCAAGCACGTGCAGTGTTCTCCTATTTTATTTTCTGTAATAAACTCAATTTGTGTAAGTTTATTAACGTGGCTGGAGTCAAACTTTTCCAATAACGTCGGCGCTAGTTCCTGAGCGCGAAATCAACCGATTTATTTCACGATATCTTAATCTTTTGCTTATCTAAGAGAAACATTTAATATTGCTTCATAATACGGTAAATAACTTAACTTAATTTTGGCTCCTTCTTTATATGCAACAAGGGTGACAAACAAGCATACGGCCCCTATAATGGCGTATTATAAATCAGTGGCAAAATATAATATTATAACTATAATTTTCTAAAAATTCATTAGCACATATAGATATAGTTTGGTACCCACATCCATATCAATGGGTAAGTATGTAAAGGTAAACCAAACACCTTTTTTAAAAGATTAGTATCAAACCTAAATAAATATTAGTAGAATCGAATTTAGTACACACCGACAAAACTGCTTGCGAAATGTAATTTTTATTTTCAATTTCACCTTTACATTACAGTACCCCATCTAAAGGTGAACATTGTGATGGGACTCAGTTAAATTAAGTTACTAAAACGTAAGAAAGGGCCATTTCGATTCTCATAGAATTCAAATGAGCTTTTTATTCAAAGATAAGAGCGAAAAAACACTAAAGCAGATGGTTACGCTCTATTGCTTCGGAAAAACGCAAACTCACGCTTATGCTTTAACTTACGATTTCAAAGATCTTCTTTGATACGTTGGTAATTTAGATAAACAGAGAACACTTGCCTTTTACATAAATCAAGAAAAGCAAAGTACTAAGTTTATTTTTGTAATTTCCAATATAAGCTCGCTTTAAACTGTGGACACCGTTATTAATTACTGCAATGAAAGTCGCATAAATATAATTTAATAATTTATTACTATTAGATTCTTACAAGAAGCCAGGCGATATACATACAATTCAATAGTACTGTAATGTTCAATTTTACATTGGTAGCAAGGAAATACATCTAGTTACTAATCTATTCGATATTAAAGCCATAGATGCCTTAGAGCAACGATTACATAAAAGTATGATTATAAACAAATATTTTACCTAATCTATACATAAATTCAATATGATATGATTTTTCTATAATAAATAAGTTAATCAAATTTCATTGTTCAACAAGTTTCGACGATATGGATCATAAGATATGTCAGGTATTACCAACCTTGTTACTTAAGACTCCACAACATAATAAATTCTCCCAAAGCTAAAACGTTTTTAAGATGCGATTACTATACTCTATATCTTAGACAGGATACAAAACCTCTTACGTTAACATTGTACATGTTGATATAGCTATCTTTATAGGTACATTATTCTACTTTATTAGGTAAGTACCAAGTATTGACAGCGAGACCGATGTTCTGGTTAAACAATCTATCCGAAAATATGTATGTACGTACGTCCTCCCTAATTATAGGCCGATATAAAATATCTTAACCGTTGAAGTTAAACATTCGTAGCTATCACAATAGTTTTTCTAATAAAAGCTACATTCTTCTAATTTATTGTTAGTTTCATAGCCGTAATAAAATTACAATTGTACTCACATAAGTACTGCTTAGTACCTTTACAAGCAAGATTATGAATAGTACTGTACAAAGGTATATACAATCAACTTATTTATATTATTATATTATTATATTTAACTCTACATTGAAACTAATCAAACGAATGCCTACCGATGTATATAGTCGTAGTTCTTCAATATTGTGTCCAGCTTTTGGCTGAAATAGAAAAATATCGCTGTATTTACATTGTTAATTAGGTAGGCTAAATGATTGGATGAAAGCTTTGATCGCGTGTTAGTTGTATGTTACTTACGAATAATTTAATGGTAGTTCTCTCATATTTTAAATCCATTTATCATTTTCTAATAACTGTCACATAATAATGTCACGATATCATTTCATACCCACAGGGATTCATAGCTTATTTTTTATCAAAATCTTTCAAAACGGATATACCAGGATAACATTACTGACATTGGAAAAGACTACATTTTAATAAGATTTTAACAACAAAGAAACATACCTTTGTAATGCATGTCCCGGTGCATGCTAGGGCAAGTCTTCCCTGGATACTGAAATTCAGATATTAGTAAGTAATGAATTTGCGTGTTTCACATGCTACTTTCGACTTTATTTGAAGGCATATGGAGTTTATGTTACCTTGCTAAGATCGAAGTCAATGTTGGTTCTGACGGCGCGGTGGTGTAGCGGCTGTGGCGGCCGAAAGTTGTTGCCGAGGGGGGCCTTGGGGTGCCTCGCGTCGCCCTGCATCAGCCGCCGAAGAGCGTGCAACTAGGGAAAAGTTTTAAAGTTAACAAGAGACATTCGGCCACTGCAATTGTACGTTATTATTAGTGTTTGATTCGTTTTATAACTTTTCAGTTCTGATGTGATTTCTGTCATGCTTTTTTATACGACAAAGGTGGCAAGCTAGCGTACGGCTCGCTTGATAGTAAGCGGTTACGGGCGGCCACAGGCTACGTATAGACACTCGTAGCACCTGGGACACTGCTCACGAACTCCCTAGCACGTCTATTATGTTTAGCATGGATTTTATTATGGTCTTATTACAGTAATGTTTTTATCTTTCAAGTAGGTAGCTAAAACGTGGTAGATTTGGTGTAAACATAATTTTAGTATTAATTTATTTCTATACAAATAATCAAAACATAATTGCAAACCGGCTGGAAGTTCTGCAGTACGACTCACTAACAGAAATATTTAACATGAGCTTGACAACTGACAAGACGACGAGCCGCCATTGATTTTGATGTTTCAGCACAGCGGCAGCGCTGCGCGTAAGCGTATTCAATAGCTATGTCGATCTCTTGGCTGTGTATGTTTGTCATATGTTATATGTTCTAGAGATACGACATGAAGTACAATTGATATTTTTCAATTTAGCTTTCTGTATTTAAAATGAATCATAATGACTTTTTCAAGATTGGATTATAAAAAAAGATATATAAATAAACAACTATTCAGTTCTGGTTCACACCGTGCCCATCGCCAAAATGCTAGTGTCGCCAACGGTTGTCAAATGGTTGTCAAAAAAACGCCAAAAGATATGACAACGCTGCCAAAATCACAAATTTAGCACGAATCGCATAGCTGTACGTAAATCATTGCTGCGCGTTCTCGAATGGAATGAGAAATCGTGATTCATAGACCAGCATGCCTTACCTCATAGCTGATTGATTTCTACTAACTTGAAGAACATGATTGATTTCTACTAACATTTTTTATGAGTAAAATTTTAACTAACAACGTTTTAAACGGTGTTAACGGTAAATATACTATCAAATTAGATTTTGTTATAGTATACTGAAATAAAAACTAATAACTGTATTATTTACTACTTACTTGAGAGTTTTATAGTGCAAAGGACAGCACATCAAGTGTAACAGTTGCACTACGAAAGCCGCCTTTATTACATACGGAGTAGGTGTTCACCGCGGGAAGAAAGTGACAAATTATTAACGAGGGAGCAGCAGCCGAGGGCCACAATATTCCTCATTTGGGAATCAAACTTTCTCCCAAGTGCTACATAGTGCTATAAACTACACCTGTAAGGAGCATTCAAAGATTTGTTTAATTAAGATTAGCAGTTTGATCGAATTGTAAAGAGATTATTACATTTTTATGGGACTAATGCAAAGAGCAAGTTATGACTAAATTAATTAAAGATTATGTTACATTCTCTACAGTGAGTTAAATTTACGTTTACGTTTTTTTATTTACGGTTTCGTTATTTTTTCTTTGCTTTTTGCTTTTTTTATAGCCTCACAGCGCGGCAAAATGCAGCGCGAGTTGTGGTGGGTGTGAATGAACCACGTTAGAAATGGATTTTCATACAGTTTTTCCTCCCGCTAAAACACTTTACAAATGGATTTTTATACATCTTTTCCTGTTGCATATTTGGGTCGAAGAAAAGATCAACTTCCTTTTTTCAATTTGACGGAATAATAGCTACTGTTTCGATCAGGTGTATTATAAAATATTTTTAGCCAAGATCCACTTAAAAAACAAAACCTTGAAATTATCTATTTAAAAGTTAAGCTGCCTACAATGTCGTGTGAATTATGAAATTAAATCCATTATGCAATCACATGATCCTCGTGAATTTCTATTTTTACCGACCCACAACGTTTCCAAGTAAATTGAAATTTCTTCGTTATATGTGTTGACGGTTGTATGTTGTGGTGAGCTAGGGATTAACGGGCTCGTCTCACGCGAATGGTATCTCATCCCCATCGCAGTTTACGCTGTATTAAACAATTTGATTCTGATTATAGACTCCGCCTAAACTTTGATTTTCCTTCTGTGGAACGGCAATTTACTCTTTACGGTCGTTATTCGATGTAAATGTGTTTGCTTTTGTGATATAAGTTAGTAGTAATGGTCGGCGTAGGTTAGCTGGTGGGTTATTTTGAAGTAAGTTGTTGTGCTAAGCTTGGAAATCACCAAATCAAAATTATATGCTTTCCTACTTTGAATTACATAATTTTGAATACTTCTTTAGGAGAAATAAGAGAACCTGGTAATTTTTCCTCGAATTAGCTTGACTGGGGATGCACCCCACCCTTACAGTAGATCATAGCCAACTAGCTATGTTCCCGCAGTAAGGTAGATTTCCAGCACTATCGCTGAAGCCTTATGTGCCTGCTCCTGGCGCAACGCAGTACTTGTCCCGTTTGTTGTCGTCAGCTTACACTAAACTACATCTTATTTTTTACAGGTTCGTCAGCGCGTGAGTGCCTACTCACCTACTTAAGTGCCTGAATGTTACACTTTGTGTATAGGCTACTGTAATCGCTTAACATCAAGTGGGGCGTATGCTAGTTCGCCACCCTTATTGTAATTAAAAATACTCAGCAGAAATTACTAAAAATCATTCAGTTGGTAACATGTATTGAAAATGTAGTCACTAAGGTTTTATGATTAAATAAAGATTTTCGTAAATAAAACTGATGTCGATGGCGATCAAGAATTTTAAGTTATGATTATTCGAAAGTCAAACTAGATTTAACTTACTGAGCCCTCAAGCCATGCTTGGCTTTATTAAATAATTATTTAATTTTCTGAAAATAGGTATTTTTTGGTAGTTTTTTCTTAACTAAAGCTTGGTTTCATTGAAAATTTATTTATTCTGCAAATAATATAATAATATCCCTACACGTTACACTAAAGATTAGGCAAGCAAAATTGTCAAGAAGATTGAAAATTAACAGCAGAAGGTAAAGTTCTGTGCTATCTGACCAGAAGGCAAACGTAGATATATTAGATTGCATTCAAGCGACCACACGAGCGTTCGTTTAAGAGCGAGATTGCAAGCAGTTTCCACTAGCACTTAATTTTCTCACCAACAAACGGAAAACATAAACAATGATTTATAATAACAGCCACACAACGCGGCACTTTCAGTTTACTTTTAACACGTACATAATTCACGGCGGAGTCTTTGTCTAAGGCGAGGGACGTGAGTTGTTTATTTACGCGGGCACAAATGAAAATGTTATTACACGGCCTCAAATGCGCCCTCACTGAACTAGCTGACGGCTAGAAGTGACAAGTTCAAGGCAATCTTGATACTTGACGGGGCTACATAAACTACTCAAAGGGTTCTAAATACGAAACCTTTGCTAATTCTGAAATGCTTCATTTGTACTCGCAAATGGCGCTTAAGGCGATGCCTGGTGAACGTTGTTTTGGTCGAGACAGAGAGGGATAGACACATTGACATCTCAGCATAAAGAAACAATACCGCACATTGTAACCTAAGCGACAAATTAGAAATAATTTATTTAGTGAAAAAATAAATATTTTTAAAACAAAACTCTTTAGAGAATAATACATATTTGAATTATTCTCAAAAGATTTTGTTTTAAAAATAAATAATTCGATAATTTGAATAATTCAAATATTAGCTTTTGCCTTTACAATTGCCTATATACTTAGTTTGGGTTTAAAATACTTACCCGTTTGCTTATAAATCGAAAAAAGGGAAAAAGAAGGATTTTTTTACTTGTTTCCATTCGTGTTGTCGCTATTGTATAATACATTATTGATTAGTCAACCTTAAAATTTAAAGTCAAGAACAACGGTGATATTAGAAACAAATCGGATTAAATCCTTAGAATATTCGCGAATTATCGCCTTAATAGAAGGCACCGAGCTTACTCTTGTTTATAACCTTAAAATAGCTTTTGAATAGTTACCTCGGTTACCTATGTATAATTATCTGTAGAGAGCAGTCAAGAAACATTAGCACGCAAACAGTTGAACTTGATACTCGGACCGAATGCAACCGGGCCGTTCATATTGATTCAAGCAGCATAGTACACTTTAACTTTGTGTAAGATCTTTAGAACAATCTTTGAATTCATCTTATGACGTGATTATAACTAAAAGTTAATTTCATTATGGGATTACATATTGACTTTGGCCCCACGCCAAGAAACGGATAGTTATCGGTCTCTAAGAAACAAACGACCGTAGGTAGCAATATGTAGACAGACACTTTCGACATTATAGGTAACACTTGCAAAAGACCATCTATGTAACGGCTGCATGAGCAGCTTAGGTATATTTTAGCTTACTGACTATTTAAATATTGATTGACTATGGCTTTGTTCGAAATGAAAATAAAAATATAATTTACTTATTGTTACATGTATTACAATTTGTAATTTTAACGTGCAATATAATACATGAATATGAATTTCGTGCAGTCTCTGTTCTGATCTGTTTTGCATTGGGATTTTTTTTTGTTATAATGCTAGAAATAAAATTGATACAATAGGAAAACAATAATCAACGCATAGTCGTCGCGTCTGGCCGGACTCCAGAAGGCGCGGGTTCGATTCCCGCCTGGAGGATATAATTTTTTCAACGTTTTCATTCTTTATTTGTAATTGTTACAATAAGGATAACATTAGATAAAGATTACAAATTTTATAATTTTTATAACTATAAGTACTTATTTGTGATAAACTTAATAATATAACTAAATAATAAGTCGTATTATACGAAGTCACTCTAAAGTTGCACTTCATGCACGAAAGTGATAAAGATATAGATCTCAGTCCCATCAATATTCTGTGCCACGTGAGCTGTCGTAGGAGTGACGCGGCGAGACGCGACACGGGCGCTACTAAATGGTGTCGCTGAGAAAATCACGAATGGCACGACAAGATACTACGGTAACAAGCGTGATGGTTGTGTATTCATTCAGAGATAAATTAAAAATTGATAGTAGTGGTAAAAACTGCACTAGCTGTCTTCGCATATGGACTCTTCTAACCGCTTCACATCAGGTGGTGTTTAGTCATTTGTCGTGCTTTGTATTAAAAAAAAATATTATTTATTTCTACTTTAAAATCACAAGTACATACCCAAATAAATACATTAAGTAATCAAATTTTAAATAATTTATTATAATTTCATTTTATTTTACTAGCATCGTTTGATATCCATTGAAACATTTTTTATAATTGACTATTTAAATAACTGTCCCATTTAATTACCATATACATAAAATAAAAAGGCTCACAAGCCTTCACAGATAGTTTCAGAAATCGCACAAGTAAATCGAATCATAGCGTAAGAGCTCTAATAGAAATTTTGCTGTATTAATAAGGCTGTTTTTATTATTAATAAACAAGTACACCTACGGCTTCGTAGCAACAGTTTACATTACTGAGTTAAAGTTTACATTATAGCTTAATGTAAACTTCAAATTACTAAATATTTAACTCGGAGTATTCACTAGCAGCTAATATTTAATTAACTAACAGAATGATTTCATACTACTCATTATGAATTAAAGTTATGCATCAAAAGAAACTTTTAATGACTACATATTGATTACTGTTACTTAGTTACGATATCAGAATAATGACTATTACGGTCACGGACAAAATTAAGCCTCATCATTAAAATTTAAGAAATTGGTAAAAGCTACAACATAAGTTGTACAAAAAGTATATAAATATTTTCAAAGTGTTAATAATTGCGAATCCATATCACTACCGTAGGTCGCTTTATAAGTTATTTTTTTTAACAACAATAATTATGTTGCAAAAAAAGGTGAAATTCTATCACCGTTGAAATTTCACACAATGTTAAAAGCATTATTAAGAAAAATGTAGGTATACTTTACTCTGATTTCTATTTCCACGGAAAAAATGAAAAGATAGTTACTGTTGTGCCATGTTATTATGACATTTTAATATTCGAAATATAATTTAACTTAGTTTTGAAAATAAATAATTTATGTAATTCTTAAACATAGCATCGTAGGTCGCAATCCTAGTTATGTAAGAGTAATGCTGGTTAATCAAAAGTACTAGAACCTATATACAATTAAAAATGTAATATTTTCCATACTTTTGATTTTGTCGCTAATGGACACACTTCCACACATATAGTTTATTCATTTATACCTGGCCGGGAAAAAAAAAGATTTTTAAAAGTGACCCTAATATTAACCAGCCTAGTGTTGTCAGTAATTAAAATTGCACACAATACGAAAATTCCGTTTTTCAATCATAACGTTAGGAAGTTTTTTACGAAAATGGAAATGATGATTGTAAAAGATAAATTATTTTCTTACTCAAGATAGATAAAGAATGGGTATTGAAGGCGAACTTTTCGTAGGAAAGAAACCGACTAATCACAATTTTTTTTCATTCCTTACATTTCTTTCCGTAAGAATAAAAATCAGACAGCAAAAGACCGGGCGAGATGCGAACTCGCGACCTTTCACAGTCTGGGTCACAGCGTTATTAAGCCAATCACTATTCATTTCATCTAGTCTATATCTAAGTTATAAGCCAAGGTCTAGCCAATCACTATTCATTTCTTCTAGTCTATATCTCAGTTGTAAGTCAAGATCTACCTTCACAATACACAACGTAACGTTCTTTAAAAAAAACTCGTTATTAAAATTGTAATGACTTCAAATTGTAAAGGTAGACATAAGCTGTTATAACGTAAACAGGAAGGCTACAAAAAAGTAGACTTCTCCGAGCACTCAGTATAGCTCAATGGTTAGAGCACTCACCTAGGATAATGAAAGGGCGTAGCTTCGTCTTTAAATAATAATAATATTAAATTCATTTCTTTCTTTCTTTCACAAGAATTCGCCCTGGCCTATGGATTCTCGCAACTGGTTAATTCTCCTACGAGAATACCAGATATCGAGAGCCATACGAGCTCTTTACTGGACCTTCTGCTGACTACGCGTTCGGACGGATATAGACCTGACACCTGTGCGGCTGTAGTCTCTGAGACGATACTGGTGGGTATGGAATGTTACATTCCTAACCTGCTAGTAGCCGCAGGTGTTAAGAGGCGACCGTGGTTTAATCGGCCATGCAGGGAAGCTCGCGAAAGCAAGCAGGCTGCGTTTGAGGCTTGGACCACGGCCCAAACCAATCAGGATCCCAACATCTCTGACGTGAAGCGGAAGTTAAATGCTGCTTCGAGGTTCTGTAAAAGAGTGATTGCCAGAGCGAAATTCGATTTTGTCGGCAGGATTGGCGATCAACTTGCAAGACACCCCTCCGGGAGTCGCGCTTTCTGGTCGCTCGCCAAAGCTGCCGAGGGAAACTTTTGTAGGTCGTCCTTGCCACCACTACGTAAGCCTGATGGAAACTTGGCCCACAGCGCTAAAGAGAAAGCCGATTTACTGGGTGCTCTCTTTGCCTCGAACTCGACTTTGAATGACGGAGGTGCTGTACCACCTACCATCCCCTGGTGCGGCAACTCTATGCCGGAGATCTCCATTACGCAACGGGAGGTACGGCGTGAGTTGTTATCTCTGGATATTCATAAGTCGAGCGGGCCAGACGATATACCGGCAGTGGTGCTGAAGCAGTGTGCTCCTGAGTTATGTCCTGTTCTGACGCGTCTTTTCGCGCTTTCATACTCCACCAGGCAAGTGCCGTCTTCATTGAAGACCGCCCATGTGCACCCGGTGCCCAAAAAGGGCGATAGATCAGACCCATCGAATTACAGGCCAATCGCTATAACCTCCCTTCTCTCAAAGGTGATGGAGCGCGTTATAAATACGCAAGTCCTCAGGTACTTAGAGGATCACGACCTTATCAGCGACCGTCAATACGGCTTTCGCCATAGTCGCTCGACGGGTGATCTCCTAGTGTATCTCACGCACCGTTGGTCTCTTGCCATTGAGAGTCATGGTGAGGCATTGGCAGTTAGCCTAGATGTAGCGAAGGCGTTCGATGGGGTCTGGCACAGGGGTCTTCTTTCGAAGTTACCATCTTACGGGCTGCCTGAGGGGTTGTGCAAATGGGTCGCTAGCTTTTTGTCCAGCAGATGCATAAGAGCCGTCGTTGACGGCAGTTGCTCGGATAGCATGGACATTAACGCTGGCGTCCCGCAAGACTCGGTGCTGTCTCCAACATTGTTCCTGCTGCATATCAATGACATGTTGTCTATTGACGGACTGCATTGTTATGCAGATGACAGTACTGGTGACGCTTACTATACGAGTCGTGCTAATAACCCTCGGTCTACAGTGGAGGAAAGTCGCGGTCGACTTGTGTCTGAAATCGAGAGGTCTCTAATCAGAGTCTCCGATTGGGGACGACTAAACTTGGTCCAATTCAACCCCACTAAGACACAAGTCTGCGCGTTCACCGCTAAAAACCCCCATTTGCTGTAGCTCCACAATTCCTCGACACTCCGCTTTCCATCTCTACGAGTATCAGGATCCTTGGTGTTGATATCTCTAGCGACGTGCAGTTCCGCAGTCATTTGGAGGATAAAGTCAAGCTGGCATCCAAGAAGCTTGGTGTGCTCAATAGAGCGCGAAGGTATTTCACTTCGGGGCAAAGACTGTTACTGTATAAGACTCAAGTCAGGCCCCATATAGAGTACTGCTGCCATTTATGGGCGGGAGCGCCTCGATACCAGCTTGGACCATTTGACGTGCTCCAAAGACGCGCTATGAGAATTGTCGACGCTCCTGAGCTCACCAGCGGTATTGAACCTTTAAGCCTAAGGAGAGATTTTGCCTCCTTGTGTGTGTTCTACCGTTTGTATAACGGGGCGTGTTCTGAGGAATTATTTGACATGATCCACGGCTTCTTTCTATCATCGCACCGCTCGCCACCGGCAGGGAATTCATCCTCACAAATTGGAACCAAAGTGGTCGCGTACTGTACGGTTTCAGAGAAACTTTCTCCCGTGTACGCTCAAGTTGTGGAATGAGCTACCTGCAGAGGTTTTCTCGAATGAGTACAGCATGGGGTTCTTCAAAAAAGGCGTGAAAAGGTTTTTACAGGGTCGGCAACGCGCAAGTGACACCCCTGGTGTTGCAAGCGTCCATAGGCTACGGTAACCGCTTACCATCAGGTGGGCCGTATGCTTGATTGCCACCTTAATAGTAAAAAATAATGATAATAAAAAAAAAAAAAATTTTGAAATATCTTTCCATCGTTTAAAAATAGTAAGCCCCAGGGAAAATAAAATTTGTCAAGATTTTACAATAAAGGAAAAAGGCTGTGATTTTTTAATCAAAATGTTACCGATAAACACAACGGCAAGTACCTAACACTTGCGTGTCCGGCACGCTCTAGCTTTTTTAGGTTGCCAAGATAAAAATAATATACGGTGAGTTGTATTTTTACCACAATATTAAAAATACATTTCGATGTGATAAATTATATGTCGGTAGCAAATTCTTATAACACAGTTGCTTACTCAGCCTTACCTGTTGCTTAGTAATGTAAATGGGTTTGTTGATAATGACCCACGTAACTGTCTCGAAGCACGCCGGCGCAGTCGTGGACCCATCGTACGTCATGTAGTAGTCAGTGTCTGGTAGTAGACCTCGCACGGAAAGCTTGTTGACTGGCATCTCTGCGCCTAACAATAGGAAAGGAAAGATTCAACAATGACGGAACATTTTGTAAGGGACTGTAGCCCAATTATTTTAAATGATCAAACTGAATTTTTAATCTTTGCTGAATATTCTCGAAGCTATTTACCACGTCGAAAAGAATTAACATGTCCACCCACAGATTCCAGACACGATTGGTTTTTAATTGAGGGTCTTATGCTTGATAAACTACAAATGTGGCTTAATTTTTTATCTTTGTTTTACTGAAATTGAGAAGCTTGCTTCCAAAGATAATGGATAATCCCAATGGTCGGGATATCGGGGTGGGAATAATTTATTTTACAACCTACATTAAAAACTGGAAGCTTTGGAGCTTTAGATAACCTTTTAATACAATATAATAATAAATATATATAATTATAAGAACTAAAGAAAAGACATGGCTAATTTCTGCCTAGGTAACTTTCCAACATTTACAAGAACACCGCTAAGGTATCAAATTATAAAAATAAAACAATGAATTATCGTATATTTATTAATCCTGTAGAACTTCACAGATTTTTAACTTAAATTAATAGTCCCTAGTGCAAACTTCCGGTTATACTTTTACATTTGACGTTCCTTACCCCACAGATGACCAAAAATACGACAGTAGACGACGATAAATACAATAACTTTAGCAAAATACTAAATACGTAATAATATAGCAAAATAAGAGTACTGTTTTAAAACTTCAATTGTTTAACTATTCAATTATTGATAACTATTATTTTTGAAACATCACTTGATTATATTTTATCACAAAAAATACCTGAATTGTAACGGAACTTATTTGACTGATAAGTGACATTAGCTGTTAGCTGCTGTCATCATTGCATTCTCTCAATCGATTTCTCAGTTTTTACATATAATGATTTATTATTGTTTGTTTTAGGATTATATCAAGTGAAACAAGCGCGTTCATATTTTGGTGAACATGTTACGAAAAATGGCATTTATAATAATCGAAACGTCGGACATTCATTTTAATAGCAAAGTATAACACTTGGCTTGGTGGTTTTTATCATCATGCGTTTTAATCTGTAGGTATTCAGCAAAATAAAACGATACTAAATATTAGTGTAAATGGACTACGACTATAATACTATGGAATCTTGGACATATCTTTTCTATTCCAAAAATCGAATGATCACTATTTGTTTTCATTTTTTTCGAATTTAGCCCGAGACACTTTTGAGTATATATACTTTACGTTTTTCTTCTAGTTTACTTCTAGTTTTTTCCGTATTTTTATTTTTTATATTTACATACCTCCATATTTTATATTTTCTAGCTCTTCTGTTAATATTCGAAGTTCTGGATTTGATAAATCTCCAAGCTGAAACAAATTACTGATTATTTCTTAATTTCTTTGCTTAAATTTTAATATGGCTATTCAATATTATTTTCTATCAAAATTTTACTATAATGAGATAACTACCAAAATAATTAGGTTAACATAACAATAAGCTGCGACCGGAACTACACTATTGTCATCAGACTGTGCTAGTCCATGTAGTTGAGCGCTGTAAACCTAATTCACTTTTCATTTATGTTCTCAAAGCGACACCCACAAAATATAATGAAGGCGCCGTAAATACGTTCCTTTGAGACAACAACCGAAGGCGTAAAGCGAGGAGCCTTCATTAGGGGAAGTCGTAAAACGATCAAATAATTCTACAGACTATCTCAACTGGATTCAGTCAACTCAATGTTTAAAAACGCTACTTATTTTTTGTTAAACGATAACAATTATACACCTGCAAGCGTAGTATGAAGAAAATCCAACTCGTATATAACGCTTTGACACCATTATTTTTTTACCATTGATACTATCTATGCGAGCATGCTAAAGTCAAGTAATAATAATAATAATATTTATACACTCACACCTATTATCTAGCCCAAAGTAAGCATCATTAAGAGCTTGTAGTATGGATACTAGATAACGGATAAATAATGATAATAATATGTATATAAATATTCGAAATATACTAAATAAACATATAAACATCCATGACTCGTAAACAAATGCTCGTACTCATCATACAAACATTTGTTCCTACCGGGATTCGAACCCGGGACCTCTTGACCGAGTAGCCTGGGGTACAGACCACTCGGCCAGCCGGTCGTCAGTAATGTGCATAAAATATTTTTGAACTAAAGACAAGAAATAGCAAAACACTACTTCTGCGTCTCATCGAAATGTCATTTTTTCCAGGTCATAATGCGGGACTTGCAGTCTCAATCCTAGTCAAAAAATATTGGTTCCGGCTTCTCATGCTACTGAGATGCCACAGAGAAGAGAAACCATATTCAAAAGTGAATGGAATAGTCCTTTCATTTATCTCTATACCTTAATTGATTAATGTAATTAAAACAGATTAAACAACTGTCATAAAGAAATCACTAAACAACCAGAAAATTAATGCCCACTATCAGGATTGTTTTTGTCGACCCTAAAACTGACTCGCGGTATAGTTTACGTTCATTTTGTCAGTTCTTAATTTAAACTAATAGCTTTGGTGGCTAATCCAATGGATCGCAGAAAATTCCAATTTCCTTAATTAACAGCGCTTAGTTCGCTGGAATAAGGGCATTTGGGCTGAAAAGGTGCGGCCCTTATAACTTGCCTATAACATCAATTACGTGAAAGCGCAACGCCAATTTAAAAAAGTGCAAATCACGCTAATCTATCTACACTTGCGCACACAAACAGGCCAGGACGCAGTATTGTATTCACCGAAGAATTAACCCTTGAAAAGGATGATTCATTATTAATAGTCTGAAATATTGTAAAGAAACTTTTCATAAAAATAATGGGCGCTAAGCCTTAAGCAAGATAAAGATTTACTACTTTGCAAAACAATAAAAAAACAAGCAAATATTTCTTAGTTCATTTATTCACTCTATCAACCTGCAAAAATACGTCCGATAATATAAAATTAAGTGTATACAGGTCTTGAAGTGTTACTTCACCTTGTCTTGATACTGTGAATTTTTATGTAATAAAAAATAGTTAGGAATATAAATTAGTCTCATAGGTAATACTTTTGAACCAAATTAAGAATCAGTGATTAAACTTACAATAAATGTACTTCTTTCTATCTTTCTTCCTTTCAATAAATTAATAAAATTTTAGTCATAATTTAAAAATACAGTGATTTCTAAAAGCGCTTATTTTAATTTAGTCTGACTAAATTAGTTTTTAACTGTCAAAAGACCCCTAGAAATTCTTAATTAATACATTAAATAGCATTGAGACATAGTTAACTTGAAAGAATTATTTTAAAATTGGCAGTTTGTAAAATCAATAATATTAAAATATGTTATTCATATAGAATTACATTATAATGTATCTTAATAAATAATACAATGTAATTTAATTACACTATTTTATAGCAATCTGGACCACCCTGACTCTACTGTGAGCAATAATAGCAGTAATAGCGGAACACATGGAGTAATCTAAATGAATAGTGCAATTTACCTGTAGAAGTAGGGATATCGAAACAATCCCCTGCGCTTTGTGCAATGCTTCAGAGAAGTTTGAATAAAGCTGCGAATTGAAACCGAATATTTGTATCTGCAACAAAAGAAACTTTTTTTATAAACGAAGCATCACTTTTCATAGCAATCTAAGATAATAAGTGTCTTAGATAAAATACCGGAACAGTCAATAACAAAAGTAACAGATCACTTTTGCAAAATTACGACTCTTATTACGAGAGCATTAAAGGTTACGAGCTGTCAAAAACGATCCCTTTCTTTGGCTTTTGATCTCATATGTTTTTTTACTCATAAAAATAATGTTAAATTAAAGAGACAAACGTTAAATTGTGTAACAATGTTCAAGTAAAATATGTTAAATAAACCTTCGGCGCAAATATTTTGTAGGCACTTCGATCGAGCTCAGTTATTTCCATACAAAATTCTCTTTACAATATCTGTTCAAAAAACTTTGAAAACCAATATTCATCAAACTCAAAGGATCCAAAATTATCTTGCAGATATATTAGTCTGATTATTGTATCTGAATTTTTTTTTAATCAAGTTGACAAAATTATTATATACGTATAATAAGCAAAGTAATACAATATTCCGTATTCATAAACTCTCCACAGCTTACGGCTAACGAAAGTGTAAGCTTGATTTCGCTTATATCGTGGCTGTAAGAATTTGTCACATAAATAAACAGGAGGCACGCTCGAGTTGTTCCCAGTCGTTCGTCGGGATTACGTTTGGGATTCGCGCGTCTCGGCGGCGCGACGCGGTGCGTGAAAACATCTGTTACGCTCTCTTTACACACTCCCCCAATCTTTGATAACGTTTTAATGTAACTTGTTTACTTAGTGACTTGAAGATTTTTCAGATATTTGCTCTTTCCCGACTTGAGACGTAACATTACGGAGTTGAAGAACTATGTAATTTGTTATACAAAGTTTATTTAATAAATATTTATGTATTCTCTGATTTATGCTAATTAGGTACGGTGCTTAGGTCGTTATAAAGTTACATGAAATATTATTAAAATTAACCATAAAAACCACATCTGAATCACAGTCTAAATCAACAAAATTCATGCTGGATGAATAGGCCTAATAGTTCTGTGTAAAAAATGTGGTGAATTTTCTTTTCCGTGAATTTGCACATATTTGGAGTTATGAGTTTGTTACTTTTGTAATTTGTCAGTTTAGAAGAAATTTCAATTTCAATAGCATTATTTGTAGTGGTGAAAATACCGTGTACAGTTATGTTTACAGCACAGCTAGTTTAGTTATCAGAAAATTATATAAAGGTACCTCTATAAATATAACCTAGCTCAAGATAACTTGTGCTATATGTGTACGGTATAAAAAGAGTACCAAATAACGAATATAAATAACTTTTTAACAAAGCCACTGCTATTTTTATACGATTTGACAGTTTACCCTTTTGTCCATCACAAGCCCACCGGGCTCTCCTCGACATAAGAGAGCTTGTGTGGGTAGGTATTTCACACACATGCGGTACGTATTAAGCCTACGGGAACCACTAAACTATCGAAAATAAAAATAAAAATATTTATCTCAAAATATATTGCATACCACACAATTATGCATGGTCAACGAATTCAACCGTTGTGCTATTACTCTTCAATAAAAAAGTCAGTTAATTTACTATTCATGAGTGGTATTGCAAGCAATTAGCTTTATACGCATCGATTCATTTGCATAGGACTTGTGGAGATACATAACTGTAACTAACACAACAAGCTTATTCAAAACCTTGATAGTAGCCGTCTTATGTAGTGCAAATCACTGTATTTACTTCAATATTCCAGTATGACATAATAAGATATTATGTCATACTGGTATATTGTTATGGCTGAATAGGAACAATATGAGAGAAACTAAAAATAATAATTCATACATTTTTTTTTAACAAAAGTAAAACCGACTCCTAAACACTAAAAAGGAAAAAATAATTTAATTTAAGTACCTAGGTACGTATCTCCTAAAAATGTCTTTTTTGGAGTTGGTGCTTCTCTTTCTATTGTTTCTGGTAACGCTTAGCACCAACTTTCACTTTTTGAGTGATTTCCTAAATTCAAAGCTAGATGGGTGACCGTTAGCACTATCTATCTCTCAGTCTTTGGTTGCAATACATTATCTTGTTTCATATTATCGTATCGTACCACTGATAAATTATTCTGGAACTCCGAACCGCTACGGAGTTTTACCTTCCATCATCAGTTCACACAAATAACCCAATAGAATACAATAATTCGTTAATACGTACCTATAATATTTAAAGAATTATCTTCCAACTCCTAACCGTACAGTTCAGTGTACGGTCGACCACAGAAGTAGCTGAACACTTAAGTACCATGTCGCAACGACTCTAGCCTCAATATAGTACGGTAGCAACTATAAAGTACGTGCACAAGATCGGTACGACATGGTACTAAAGTGTTCAGCTACTTCTGTGGTCGACTGTACCTTCAATCATCAGTTTACTCGAATAACCCGATAGAATACAACTATACGTTAAAACGTACCTATAATATTTAAAGATTTATTTTCCAACTCCTAACCGTTAGGGAGTTGTACCTTTCATCACCAGCTCATCAACATAAGATGGTGACTGACAGTAGCAAATACTTGAATAGCTTAGGAAAAAAGTAAAACATGTCATACGTGCCTATAAAATTTGAGGTATGCCCTCGATTTCCCTGGGATCCCATCATCAGATCCTGACTTGGGGACATTGGGCCCACCTCATGAGTATACTCTTTCGAATAAAAAAATAATTTAGAAAATCGGTTCACAATTGTCCGAGAAATCGATGAACATACATACAAAAAAAATACATACAGTGGAACATATAACCTCCTTCTTTTTGAAGTCGGTCAAAAATAATGTTCATTCTAAAGTTTGTGATATGATTGTGACATGGAAAGTTTGTGATAAAGTCAGAACGCAAGCCCACGGCCGCAGTCATGCGTTCGAGTCCCGGCCTAGACATTTCGTTTTTCTCGTCTAAACATTCGAAATAACCTGACAATGCTTAGGTTAAATCAATGTTAATTTAGTCATATTTTTTTATATTATTATACTTACTTTTCACATTTACTGTGTACACTAATAGAAGTGAACATATATTTTAGAATAAAACTCAGCTAAACTAATATCGATAGAGACTTAAATACAGCTAAAGTTGAGTTATTTAAAAGTAAACAAAACTAATTTAGATGGGGTCAGCGGTAAAGTAATTATTGTATGTTTAATATTTACTGAACAATTTTGTTATTGGGTTACGAACCGCTTAGTTCACTAATCACTGTTTGTGTAAGCAGTTTCTAAATAGCTTAATGTAATCTTCAACAATTTTTTCTCAATATATCAGCCGAAAACTCAAACGTCACTAAGGAGTGCGCAATTTGACGTTTGGGCATACAAGTTATTGATTTAGACAATACATATTTAAAATATTGAAGGCCTCATTGGAATTTTAGTATTCAGCCAAGACTCGTTTTTGATGCAAAGAAATCAAATTACAAAAATAACTATTTAAACTACTCATAACCCGTCAAGCATGAGATTCCAGACACAATTGATTTTTCAAATAGTCATAGCCCTCCGGTGGTATAACGCCGTTTGACAGATTAAAGACATCGTATCTCTAATATGTCACAGACTAGGGTTGATAAGTACGTATGAAACAATAAAAAGTTGATTTCAGTAAAATTAGCATATCTAGCTTTAAGAAAATGATTATGCTAGTAGGTATGATGAAGATACTAACAATAACAAAAATTTAATAAAA
The DNA here is from genome assembly GCA_947347705.1 of Nymphula nitidulata. Taxonomy (NCBI): domain Eukaryota; kingdom Metazoa; phylum Arthropoda; class Insecta; order Lepidoptera; family Crambidae; genus Nymphula; species Nymphula nitidulata. The sequence goes on from OX374623.1 coordinate 11,299,187, forward strand.
GGTCTACAGACTGAAACCAGTAACAATACGACATAGCTAGCTAGCTAGATCGTTGCCTTACTCCTCTCGTGACCTCAGTCAATACCACCCTTACAGATAGTACATAAAATGACTTAAATTTTTCATCGACACTAATAGACGAAATAATTTAATAATTTCGTCCGTGCGGTGACGGATTAAGAATACAATTCACCGCCCCATTTCTTCCCGTGGGTGTCGTAAGAGGCGACTAAGGGATTACCGAGCTACCAACTGCTCAACTGGTGGTAGGGTCTGAACACCCGTCTGGTTAGTGACCACCGTACGCATGGCGTAAAACCCGCCAAGTGACCACTTGTGGTCGCGTTCCGGGATCAGTCAGCGTACAACCAGAGCTTGGGGAGACGTTGCGGCGATGGATGCGGTCAGTGACGGCTTCCGTCTAACCAGAGCCAGGTGGACTGCATTGACCCGCCGACCAGGGAGACCCGAAGAAACGGCTGTTCCGCTGGCCGCCCGTGGTACAGTACAGGGGCCCAAGCGAACCTAACCAGTTCGTGAGGCTGCCCTATCATGCCACGCATAATCTTGGGGTGGTCCGTCGTGCCGGTTGGTGACCGGGTGGTGGGGTCCCGGCGGCCATTCCCGGGGGGGGTTCGGGGGCCCTTCCGTTCGGCGGGTCAGCGCGTCTCTACTGTCGGCTATTGCCTGGGGAAACAGGCCTCACTCTTTGACCGTATATATCGCGGCAACGTCCCCCCAATTCACGCCTCTCCTCCTTCTATCTTCAACTATGGCAGCGCTCAAAAACAGTTCCGGTCGTTCAGCGGTGCACACCCCCACCACAACCACGCTGTTTGAGGTCGGGCTCACTAACATCCGTGGGCTCCATGCTAACCTCAATGCCGTCCACCAACATCTCGAGACGGCTCGACCCGAAATGCTGTTTTTGACGGAGACGCAAATACTCCGCCCGGCAGACACTAGCTACTTGGATTACCCCGGCTACGCTCTTGAAGAGTCCTTCAAAGCGAAGGCCGGGGTATGCTTGTTTGTCCGGGCGGATGTTTGCTGTCGCCGTCTGCGCTGTTTGGAGGACCCTTCCTACTCTATTCTTGGGGTACATGTGGACCTGGGCACACATTGCCGAATCTACGTGTGCCTCTATAGATCCCACAGCGGTGACATGGAGACAACTCGACTTTTCGAACATCTTAGTCGGGTGGCAGATGTTGCGCAGGAGCAGTTTCCAACCGCGGAATTGGTGTTTTTAGGGGACTTCAATGGTCACCACGAGTCGTGGTTAAGTTCCTCTAAAACTGACCATGCTGGTAGAACTGCCCACGCTTTCGCTCTCACGCACGACCTGACACAACTGGTAAACCAGCCCACCAGGATTCCAGACATTGTCGGTCACGCGCCCTCATTGTTGGACCTTCTGCTGACGACTCGCCCAGATGGATATCGGCTAGAGGTTCGTGCTCCTTTAGGAACATCGGATCACTGCCTGGTATCCGCTGGGGTGCCACGGGCGTCGCCACCGGTACCTATGGTTGCCAAACGCCGCATCTGGCACTATGCGTCGGCAGATTGGGACGGTATGCGGGATTACTTCGCATCTGTCCCTTGGAGGCAGCGCTGTTTCAGTGAGCTGGACCCGAACGCTAGCACTACTGCTGTTGCTGGTGAGATCATGTTAGGGATGGAGTACTATATCCCTCACTCCGATCTCGTCAGTAGGGGTAGGCGTAACCTCTGGTTCAACCGCGATTGTGCCTTAGCTGTTGAAAACAGACAGTCGGCATACCGCGCTTGGATCAGGGGCCGAGCTTGCGGGGATCCCAACATTGACTCACTGAAAGCAGTCTATAACAACGCCACCAAGTCCTGCAAAAGGGCCTTCATCAGAGCGGATGCACAGCGCGTTGCACGAGTTGGCCAAGAACTTCTTACGCATCCTACGGGAAGCCGTAGCTACTGGCGTCTGGCCAAAGCCGTGCAATCCAACTTCTGTCAACCCTCGCTGCCCCCGTTGAGATGTTCTGACGGCTCGCTAGCTCACAAGCCGCAAGAGAAAGCCGATCTCTTGGTAAAACTCTTTGCGGCTCACTCCCGAATCGATGACTGCAACTTACAGCCACCAACACTCTCCCACTGTGGCCACACAATGCCCGATATTCGTATTAGGCAATGTGATGTACGTGCGGAGCTTCAGTCAATCGACGTCCGGAAAGCTAGTGGACCTGATGGCATTCCAGCGATAGTACTGAAAAACTGCGCAGCGGAGTTGTCTCCTGTCTTAACGCGGCTATACCGTCTTTCTCTCTCTTCCGGGTGTGTGCCGGAATCTTGGAGAGAGGCCAATGTGCAACCGGTCCCCAAAAAGGGAGACCGATCAGACCCAGCTAACTACCGCCCGATAGCTGTCACCTCAGTTCTTTGCAAGGTCATGGAACGGATCTTAAACCACCAGCTGATCCGATACCTAGAAGATCACTCATTAATTAATGATCGACAGTACGGGTTTCGGCCGAACCGGTCAACGGGTGATCTTCTAGCGTACTTAATGCATGTCTGGGGTGAAGCTATTGACAAACGTGGAGAGTCACTGGCTGTTAGCCTTGACATTGCCAAAGCATTCGATCGGGTCTGGCACAAGGCTCTTCTCTCCAAGCTCCCGGCATACGGTCTGCCCGCTCAGCTCTGTAACTGGATCGCCGGCTTCCTGCATGAGCGAAGAATCCGTGTCCTCGCAGATGGATGCGCTTCGCGGTTCATGTCAGTGAATGCTGGTGTACCACAAGGCTCTGTTCTATCCCCCACACTCTTTCTTCTTCATATCAATGACATGATTCCGTTAGGAAACATTCATTGCTATGCAGATGACAGTACAGTGCATGGGGGATATTACGGTCGCCCAGGGGCTGGGCGCGCTGAAACCGAGAGAGAGAGAGAGAATCTTACCATTGAGCTCGACAGGGTGTTGAACCTCGTATCTGAATGGGGATCTAACAATCTTGTTGAGTTCAATGCTAAGAAAACACAGGTGTGCGCGTTTACAGCCAAAATGTCGCCGTTCCTTCCCCTTCCGTCTCTTCAGGGCACGACTCTTTCGGCACAGGGCTCCCTAAACTTGCTAGGTATGGAGATATGTTGCGATCTGAATTCCAGGAACTATATCGAAACCGTGATAAAAACAGCCTCACGGAAGCTCGGTGTCCTGAACAAGGTGCGTCGATTTTTCACGCCTGACCAATTATGCCTGCTGTATAAAACTCAGGTCCGGTCTTGCGTGGAATATTGCTCGCACTTGTGGGATGGCTCCGCCAAGTACCTACTCGATGCCCTGGACAGATTGCAGCGTCGTGCTGTCCGTATCGTTGGCGATGTAGAGGTCACCAACAACCTTGAGCCTCTGCAATTGCGTCGAGACATTGCGTCGCTTAGCGCCTTCTATCGGCTATATCACGGAGAGTGTTCTGAAGAGCTATTTGACCTTATCCCACCTTCCCCCTTCCTACTCAGGAGCACGCGTGCCGGTCTTCGGAGTCATCAATTCACTGTCTCCACCTCAACATCACGTACAAAGAAATTTAGTAGCTCTTTTCTTTGTCGAACTTCCAGAACTTGGAATTCTTTGCCAGCACATGTGTTCCCTCCTTCCTATAACATGGGGTCCTTCAAAAGAGGCGTGAAAAAGCACCTTTCGGGCCGGCAAGGTGGAGGCAGCTAGAGTAGTGTCTGAACTGCACTAGCTGTCTTCGCATATGGACTTTTCTTACTGCTTCACATCAGGTGGTGTTGAGTCATTTGTCGTGCTTTGTATAAAAAAAAAAAAAAAAAAAAAAAAAAAAAAAAAAAAAAAAAAAATAGACAAAACAAAACTAGTACCATAATTGTCCTCATTATTTCTGTATTTATTTAATATTTATTCATTATATATGTATTTATTAGTTGCGTATTTATCCATAACTATACATCTTAATAACATAATATTTATTTTCATTGTTATGCATATTATTATGTGTATTCACATGTTATTGCAATAGTAGAGAGAATGCCTAATGGCAGTAAGTCCAACAAATTGTAATTCATTTAGTGCATAAAGTTTAAATAAATAATTGTGTAACGGGTTGCTAATTTAATCCCTGTAATCAGTGCAATGGTAGATTATCAATGTGTGTAAATACCTATAATATAAAAATAAAATACCAAATACCTATGTTCAACAACAGAGAATTATGTTTATAATGTGAATTGTTTGTTTGATACACAGCTAATAAGTAATTGCTAATTGTGTTTGTTATCGATGAGTGCGTCTGCAAGCAATTAGTGAAACACGCACTGAGATGTTTGCTCAGCACAACTGAACTGTGCACTATGCAGCTTAACTAATTAGATGTTGAGTTAAACACACCTTTAAGTAACAGTTCTTATTTACAGAGTAAATAATATATTACTGCTTATTGAACAAAGTACACAATTGTTAGGAATCATTTAGAAACATTAATTTACTTGCATAATTTGACATATTTTAAGGTTTGAGTGGACAAAGGTGTAACAATTTTTTTATTTTAAAACAAAGAAAGAAGAACTGCGAATTGAATAGCCTATATCGCGTAGTTATAGTATACATATAGTAATCAACATCGTCTAGTTAAGTATGCCTAATCCTCAGCCTAGTATGCTGTTACCGTAGCCTGCATCGATTGTAGCACCTACTTAATATATTTCTCACACATCGCCTACCCTATACAAAATCAATAGGAAACGTTATGTTGACAGCATCGGCGACAAGTCCTCTTGGTCCGAAAATAACGATTCCTCTATAGTTTCACTAAGAAATAATAATAAAAGATTATTACCTCTGCAGGAAACGAATACCCGTTGATAGCGTGTTCAGACCCGAACTGGTCGTGAAGCCCGTAGTGTATGTGGATCTCATGGAACTGGTACTTGTAGGAGAGCGGGCCCCCGGTGATGTTGATGTGGTGGCGGGTCTCGTTCTCCACCGTGAAGATCACGGAGTGGCCCGTGTTGCTTATTAAACCATTTATCTGGAGGAATTTAATAAGTAGATATGAAAGTGTTAAATTCACTATTGATATGCTAATAATATGCTTTGAATTATTTAGTTTGTTATGTTGAACAACATATATTTTAGATTGACAAAATAGCATTACTATAAAAAAAAATACCATAAGCGTAGAACAAAATGAAATTAATAAAAATAAGGAACCTCGTCTTATTCGTGTATGTATGAAATCTTAACTAAGTGGCAACCATGACGCAAGTATCGAAGTGAAAAGCTTACGCAATTTAATGTGTGATTTAACAGACTTCTACTGATCACATTGTCTATCCAAACACTTACTCTATGCTTATCTATGTGTAAAAAGCGTAGGTTGGGGTCGAAGAGAAGCTTCTCCGGCTCGAGGTTGACCGGCGACTGTCGACGCCCCTTGTTGCAGAGGGACCATTCTGGGTTGATTAGACCCCAGAAAGCAGGACCTGTCATCAAAAATATGATATGTTCCTAAAATGAAAAAGTCAATTATATTTCGAGTCACAAGCCCCCAGTGTAAAATAAATCACTTTTTTAGTCATAGAATGGCAATTAAGTAGATGCTCAATGTATTTGATTGATAAATGGTTCTAAGTATCTTGTAAAGGCACCTGAAAAATTTAATTATCTATATTTTTATATATACTGGATGACACATACCTAATCCAAAATAATGATTATTTAATGCGAAAGTAACTTTATTTGTTCATTGATATGAACATTCTGAAGACAATGGATCTTATTTTTCCATGCTCTGTAATTACACTGATTACCTTTCTATTCGCACTAAAAAACATGGAACTGCTAAAATAAGTGGCCACTTTTCTAATGTTGATACCTATCCAGACACACTCTGCAACATAGTTAATTATCCCTGCAAGCAGCTATATACGGCAGCTACTACTTTTTTGCTAAAGAACATATATTTTTAAGATGAATATGATGAAACGATATTCAAGTTGATTTTCAAAAAGGTCACTCAACATAAACTACGTATAACCTTATCATGTGTATAAAACTTAAAAGACCTAAAATAACACTTTACTTCAATACTTTGATGATGCCAGTGAACGCATACAAGCATTACTGATTAATTTGATTAGTTTCTCTCGAGTTATATTAACTCTGTACACGTCCATCGAAGTCTATTTCTACCCAATGAATATTAAATCCAGCATTTTCAAACGCAATTCCCGGCCGTTGACATTAATTTGTACTAACTTTAAATACCAAAGTTACATGGCGCATTCAAAATATACAGAGGATTATGTACGTATTATGGACGCTGCTGCACACGTTCATTATATCAGATGAAACAGAAATTCCTGTTAATTATTGCTGTGACAGTGGCCTTATTATAGCGAATACCTACGTATTTTGTGAAAATTTTTCTGATAAAGTAGACGATTTTTACCGGTCAAGGCCTTATGGTGAAACTGCTGATTATTTTCATATTACGTGAAGAAATTATAGTGTACAATAACGCATTACATATACGAACCCGTTATTAAATTGCCATCATTTCCATTTCAGTAACAACCATTGTGAACTTTGATTTCAAACATAATAATATATTATTTAATTAACACTCTTCAAAATTGCTTCTATCCAAGTTGTTGGTACAATAAACCGATCCAGCGCTAGCATTTGAATCATAGATAAGGTGATAGTTGCTGCCATAACAGGTCGTAGTCGCTAGTTTACTAACCATGTTCGCTTTCCCGAGGTATTTCAATATAGGAGAGCGCGCGAAAGTAGCCAAAGTGCTTTGGATCGCGCTCACGGTTTTATTATTTATGACCTTGAAAATTGCATGAGTAAGCCGGCGCAGCGGTTGTGGTTGCGCCCACTTTATGGGCACGCGTTAAGCGAAGTTTCCATTAATGCAAAGCGGCTTTTTTGCTTTTGGCACCGAAGCTCTTGGTCTTTACGTGCAAGAAATTAGGCGAAATTGTCTCTAAATTACAATTTTTATTCACGACCGTGGGTATTGCGGCTTGAACTAGGACTTCCTTAAAATGTAGGACTAACGACCATCACCACCGGAAAACTTTGTTTGAATATGTGTACAGCTATGTATTGATACATATTACATATTTTGCATCTACCTTCTCTTGTATTTTATTAGTAAGTTTTTACACAAATTAATCATGGCTCTTTGCTCTCTTTATTATTTTTAATTATCAAAAATACTTGCAAGTCAAAAACCTAGACAGCGTAGTTTAGTTTTGCTAATAAAACTCGATAAATTTCTACCAATACATTTAGAAATCTAAATTTTTGGCAGTAAATATAAAACTCAAAACAATTTTTTACATTCATTTTGTCCTTCCGAGGCCTACAAAGACGGACCCCAAAGTGAAATATAAGTAAGGTGAATGATATGATAATACACCTTTTATTCGTTAGTAAGGTAATACGAACTCCTGATAAATCGCCCGTATAAATTCCACGTCACGTAAAATTGGCAAAAATGTTATCAGCTCAGAGAAGCCGATACGGCACTGGCACAAACGAACATTTTTCGGGGCACTTGCATTGAATTCTCTACACGTTTAACATTTTTATCTTTTTTTAATTTATGTTGATTTATCATGACATGGTTGGCAGCTCTAACCACTGAGCTACCGAGGACTTGAGATATTCCTATGAATTTGCAATCTTGTCTTTCTGTTTCATATTCTAATGTCATATGCTGAACATCCGAATGTGTATTATCAGAGTATTTTTTATTATTATTTGTGTTCTCGCAAGTCCTCAATAGCACAGTGCTTAAAGCATTTGTACAGACGTTGTACACAAACTGTACTTAGGCATTCTCCGTCAGTCATTACGAAATTGCTAATCTATAAATACAAATCTACATCTAAAATCTACAATTTTGTTGGTTATTCTAAAAGCTTTTGCAGTGGACTAGTGGCGGTCCGCAGCTCCGCCCTCGAAAGTTAGCCTTTATCCTTTCTTGGGATGTAATCTATTTAAATGATATTTTTAATTGAAATTGGTTCTGCGATCAAGAGTGAAAACGTTATAGTCAAAACAGTTACTTTCGCATTTATAATAACGATAATGTTCATACACTCACACCTATTATTTAGTCCAAAGGAAGCTTCATTAAGAGCTATTTTGAGTCCATTTAATAAGTATACAAATATTAGAAGGAGAAACAGAGAGTTCATCCTCACAAATTGGAACCAAAGTGGTGGCGTATGGTTTCAGAGAAACTATCTCCCACGTACGCTGACTGTGGAATGAGCTCCCTGCAGAGATTTTCTCAAATGAGTACAGCATAGGGTTCTTCAAAAAAGACGTGAAAAGGTTTTTACAGGGTCGGCAACGCGCAAGTGACACCCCTGGTGTTGCAAGTGTCCATAGGCTACAGTAACCGCTTACCATCAGGTGGGCCGTATGCTTGATTGCCACCTTAGTGGTTTAGAAAAAATAGACTTATTTATAATATTAGTATGGATAATTACGCATACATAAGTATGTAGGTATAGTAAAATGAACGCTTACATTTTTAATGCATTTTCTAAGACACTTAATCCCCGTAATCATAAAAACCAGTGAACTTATATGAGGCTTATAAAGTGTTTTATTTCTCTCACTCGTATAAGAAAAGAAAAAGATAAAACATATTTTAGCAGTATTTTATCTAAAATAGGTTTATTGAGCGTTTATGAATATGGGCGTTATACTATACCTAGTGTGAAAACTTGAGCAGGGTATTTTCTGTGAAACAATGGAAACCGATTTCTGTCTATTTTGAGTCCAGTCGATTTACGCATTGGCTACATTGGACATGAAACATACTTCTCAGTAGACCATTGGTGATTTAAGCTTGTTTGGTAATTTCTTATCATTTAAAAAAAAAATATGGCAATGAAGTAAGCTGATAGGCTAACTACGTCATCTGTTCATGAATTTGACTCAGCAGCACCAACCACAAATGGTAGCTGAGCAATTATACTCCAACTGCATTATTGTGACACAAACTATGTAGCAAGTATTATTTTACCACTACTATGAGTAATCGCCATATTAATGGACTTAAATTAAGACTATCTGTTAATCATTTGCACATAAAATGTACAAAGGAATTATTTCAGACAATATACAATACTCGAAAGTTAAAGCGAAACGCACAGCGATTGTTGATATGTCACAAAGAAGTAGAAATTTGAAGTCATCTTCGAATAAAAATTGGGTAAAGTGCGAGGAAACTATGATGTATACTAGGAATCAGGTTTAGCAAACTACGTGAAGGACATTTTTTTTTAGTTAAACTGTAATAATATTAATTATTTATCTCCAATTATTAATTTTAAAAATATCATCAGGTTTCGGTGTATTTGTTGCCTGTTCGCCTAGGTAAAAGACAACTAGCCAAGTCATTCAGCGGAACGTTAGCCAGATGGCTGACCGTCATGTCACCCATCTGGTTAATTGAGCCATACAATTGGACGCCTAGGCAGGTCATTCAAATTGAAGAACAATTGTGTGATTGTTTCAGTGATTGGTAGGTTCAAGGTTGTATGAAAAAAAAACTTGAAACTACCGGATCATCTTGTACTGAAACATTTTTTTATTTTTTTTACAACAAAACGACTGACTCAGTCATATACATCTGATTCGCGTCCGGAAAATATTTATGAAAAAAATACCACTTGACTGAAATTTTTGTGCAAAGCATACACTAAAGGCTTACTGATCAAAGTTATAATAGACTATTTCAAAGATCGAGTCTAGGTAGTAGTAGGGGTAATATAATGCGCTCACCTGAAATGCCGTCGTAGGTCCACCATTCCTCCCAGCTGACGCCACTCACGGCTGCAATCAAACCAAATCTAATTAAGTCTACACTATTCACATTATGAACATTCCTCGCTCGTTAGGATTCCTTATTAGCTAGTTTAGTTGAAAAACTTAGATAAATGCGGCTGGTTATTAAATATAAAGAACATCTTTATAGTGAACTGGCTGTGCCCGTGACTTCTTTCGCGTGGATGTCAGAAAATAACAAGTTGTAATTTTATTACCAAAAAATGGTCCTAGTGAGTCAATTTCAAAAGATAGACATATGCTGATGCAGACATTTTTTTAGAACTTTTACAGGAGCACAATTCTTACATACATAATTTTTGCATAACTTCAGCCGTTTACGCAGCGCACGCAACAAAAGCTCTGAAAAGGAATATTTTTTTCCCGTTTTCGCAACATTTTTCATTGATGCTCAGCTGCTATTAGTTGTAGCGTGATGCTATTTAGCCTATATAATACCTCGATAAATGGACTATCTAACACAAAATGAATTTTTCAATTTGAATCAGTTCCTGAGATTAGCGCGTTCAACCAAACAAACAAACGAACTCTGCAACTTTAGAATATTAGTATAGATGCTCAGTAATAATTGATAAGGCTACCATAAGGCCATAAGCCATAAGGCCATAAGCCATAAGGCCATAAGCCATAATGCCATAAGGCCATAAGCCATAAGGCTACCTTATCAATGAGTAGTAATAGGTATGAGTATTTTAACGTTATTATTTTTACTTTCCTACTGGCAGAATATGGCGTATTCATTAATAATAATTAAAATATTGTACTAGCGTTATTAGCTGAAAATAAATGAATGAAATTTATCAATAAGAAACAAAACCATTCAAGAAATAAGACCATTTAAGGTGCCACTATTATATTTATTGAGGATGGAAAGTTCGTTTTCTATACTATCAAAGTTCATAGGACTTTAAAACAAGTAATTTAAATTATTATTAAAAATAAAAATAATATTTTACATTTTTTTTTTATTTTTTTTTCATGAAAATAATTAAACATATTGGTATATAGAATACATTCTAACCTATAAAGTAAATTCTATATTAAATGAAGTTTGTTTGGGTCAAATGTTACAAGATATTTTTTTTTGAACTAGAGATGGTCTTATTTTCAGTTCTGGTACTTATTTACCAATACCCACCATTAATTGAGTAACGTTATCAAATTGTTATATAAAATTACGATAATAGGTATGTGGTACTTTTAACGGTTATAAAATCCTTGGTTGTAAGTAAGTATTTTACAAGATAAAAAACAATAACTCATCTACTAAAATGAACATTTACAAATATGTACTATTTTTTTTTCTAATTTTCAGTAATATTACTACTTAAATGTTTTCGTAAGTTGTTTCGTGGAAGTATTAAAATAATATAATGTATACTTTTCGAAACAACACCCTCTCTAGCATCCTCTTATAATACCGGAGAGAAAATGATTTGCTTTAATTTTTTCTCTTCGAAATGAAAAAGTGAAGCATTTACAAAGTATTCCTTCTTCCATTGAATCTGGACGCTAATTGTCGCAGCATTTATTGTTCCTCGCTTCAATTTTATCTTTTTACGATTGCCGGTTCAGTGAAAATGAAATAAGCGAACCAATGAGTCGGAAGATCGTTATTCTTTTGAAACAAAACGCTTTGAAACACTGTCACTTTTCCACCAATTGTGAATCAATGCAATAGATAGGCTTTTAACTTATTTACACATCAAATCGTGATCTTGATAGAAATGTATATTTATAATACTCTTAAAGTATTATTTTCATTAATTAAACTCATTTAAAATACTAATCCTTGAATTATAGTTTAATTTAAATTAAAGGCTCTCAAAGCCATCCATTTTAGCTTTTTGTCAATTCCTATGGATTCGCAAAACGCATCTTATTGAACGTAAACGAGGCTCAAAGGGCGTGGAACCCTTTTAATATGGTTTTTATACGATAGATGCTCGTAATGATAATTATTATGTATTTTTAAATATAATAATTAATTTTTGTAAATATTAGTCATGCACATTAAACAATAATATAAGGACTTTGGATACGGATCTACGAACTTAAATAGATACCAGTCTCCCAATGAGTTTACTTGAATTTATTTTAATACGCAATTTTAATACTAAGAACATTACAATAAGTAGTTATTGTAATGTTCTTAGTAATTAAAATATGAAACTTGAAAAATTTTTAGAGCAGTCGCCCGGATTGCGAAAGTTCGCGGGTTCGATTCCCGCCTCAGGACGTGAAATTTTTCTAGTTTCATATTTTACTTACTAAGTAATTTTTCAAACACTTATAATAATGTTAAAATCAAAAATTAAGAATATAATGTTCTTTGTAAAATATTACTGTTTCCTCAAAATATTAAATAAAACATTCTAATAGGCAAAACAATAGCGTGCTAAACAAGTTATTATTACCACAATATTTTACTTTGAAATTTTAATAGAAACAAGAATCCAAAAATTTAAATCTATCCGTAAATTGATATTCCTTAATTTCCCTCCCTCTAATTAAATTACGAGATAATGATACTTATAATATTTCGAGCAATTAATTCAATAATACTCAGTAGCGGTTCCTACGCCATAATTATTCTCTAAGTAATTCGTGATTCTTGTGTTTTAATTAGAGAAATCTTCGTAAGAGAAACGTTTTATGATGTATTTTAATCTTATTAAATATATTAAATTATGTTCTCATTCTGTTAGAGAAACATTGATTAAGATGTATCAAATACTTGGCTATCATATTTAGTTAAATAATAGTCGTCAAAATATAAGCTAAGATAATTATATTCAGTGAGAAAAGTAAAAGTATCATATAAATTTTTGGTTTTATATTTCCCAACAAGCACTCTTTGTATAAAAACAATGCATTAGTAGATATTTATAGATATTTATCAGCAGTGTTAATATATGCAATACATACTTGTATAACTTATTTATTTATAATTAGGCTTGCAGGAGCCGTAGCTTGATGTGAACTTCGAGTGGCAATATTTTGTTTTAAAGCGAAATTAAATAGGAAATTGATTTTGTAGTGAAACCAAGTGAACGGTCCCCGAACTGCATTAACCGAAGCATGCAGCCAAAATACAGCTACGATCTCGAAACTTACTCGATACACGCCTGATTTATGTTTTTAATTTAAATTTTTGCATTCGCCGAGCAAAGTTTGCCGCGGACGCGCCGCGCCGTCTGCATCACAAATATACGCCACCGGAGCGGATCGGACCGTTCCGATTCGATACGGCTTGGCGAACTGTCGACTTTTAATCTTTTAATGCTACTCAACCAACTTCAAGTTTACGATACGCTTCCGTTTATACCGAACGTGCTGAAAACGGGATCACTTTTGGATCCCAATAAAATATGTTTTAAATGACTGAGTTGAAAATTACTGTTCATAAAAACTTCTGGTGTTATACTATTGCAAATCCTTCTTTTTGTTGTAGGATTTTCATTAAAATTTGTGTAAAACTTTACTATCATTTTATATCATAAATGTATCAAGACAACCTATGTTCATCTACGCTTTAGATTTTAGATAGGTATATTGTTTCTATAAAAACGTAAATATAACATAAAAGGTAGGTATAGCAATGCAATGATTTTATAAAATATATATTTGGAGTTTTTAATTAATCGAGAAAACAATTGACTGTTTTATTTTTGGCTCTTGCCACCCTTTTGGCGGCTATCTGACAATTCAATATATATTGTGGCTGGGTTGTGGTTACGGCACAGATTAGAAAAATAAATGTGCAATATAGAAATCTGGCTGAAATCTTTTGAAAAATTTACTCATCGATAACAGAAATTAAAAGTGAAATGTACCAGAGCTTCATGCATATCAAATAAGAGTCATTAAGCTAAATGCTCAAAACACACAGAAACCAGGCGAGCGTGTATTATGGATATTACACAGAGTTTTGTTCGGTTTACAGGAACTTTACAGACGCCAGAGCACCTGAGACACGAGTAAGCGGTCAATGGCCGATCTATTAATGAACTTTGAGAATGTTCTTGAGTCTATATTATCTGACGCATATAGTAGGTTTACAGTTCTAGGCGAATAAAACTGTTATTCTCTAAATAAAAGGTACTGTCAGCATTAAAAATATCGCACCAGAGCATTAGAATCGCCTTTCCCTTGTTAAAGATTTAAGGAATGCTAAGATATTCTAGATCACTCTGAGAAATGTACTGTATACTTAAAGGAGAATGCTGACTTCTAGACGCCGTTCAAAGTAGACACGAGGAAACTTTGAACATAATAATAATACTATTTATACACTCTCACCTATTATCTAGCACAAAGTAAGATCATTAAGAGCTTGTGTTATGGATACTAGATAACGAAAAAATATTGATAGTAATTATGCTATAAATATCAAAAATACAAATAAATATCCATGACTCGAGAACAAATGCTCGTCCTCATCACACAAACATTTGCTCCTACTGGGATTTGAACCCGGGGCCCTTGACCGAATAGCCTGTTTAGCAAACTATTTGGTGAAATATTTTTTAGATCAATCCTAATTATTATTATACTTTTATTTAACATTGTATTAAAAAAAATATATGCGTAATTTTCAGAAAATATAGGAAGCCTCTAAGTAATCGCGTCGGTTCCCTTAAGGTGATCTATCGAAACGTTGCTGCTTCGCCCGAGATAGATAAGGATAGAGACATATGACTGACTCAGCGGGAAGAAAAACGTCAAAATATCCGATCCGCGATCGCGCGTGTAAAGTAAGCGCAAATACAAAAACTATTTTATTAAAAAATTACTAAAATATTTTTAAAAAATGCTTATTCACGCTTGTGAATATTAATGATAACTAATATTTAAAGTAATTTCCTTATGAATAGAAACTATCATTTATGAATAATGTTAAGTTGCCTTATTTTTAAGAGGACTAGTTCCGAAAATAAAATGTACCTATCAAGGCAAAACCTTTTAATGGTATTTTCGTTCTACACGTGTCTAGATAAAGCTATGAAGAAATGGATATCTGATTTTCATATCCGTAAGATCTTTCAGCGACCTATGATATTATATAGAAAAGTACATTTTTTAATGCATCGCCATAACATTCCGCCGCATTAATCTATACTATTGCTGTCCTAAGCCAGCAAAAATATTTATATTTCAGTTATAGCCAAAGAAAATAATCTCATAAAAAATTATATTACAAGGGTGGTAAAGAAGCGTTTGGCGAACCTGATGGTAAGCAGTTACCGTAGCCTATAGACGACTATAATAACAATGACATAACACTTTTTTGATCAGTTCTGGTGACCTTACTCACCGTAGGAGTATAACACTAGAAAGAAATGCTTTTGAATATTTTTTCTAACAATAAGAAAGAAAAATAAGTACCGTATAGATAGAGTCGGTAAACAATTATCTATTACCTCATACGTTCTAGAAAAGGGATAACGGTAACTAAGCGAGGCTGTCCACCGCTTGTAAAGCCTGAGCTCAGCGTGGCTTAGGGCAAGTTTACTGTCGCCGACGCCACCTGAGGCGCTGCGTACGCCGCGCGTGAATTACTGAACTTCTAAATAGACTCTATGTCACTGGAATGGCTGTATACCCTCATAATAGCATGAAATTGTAAATATCCAACGTCATAATTTTATATTGCAATGTAATAACAATGGTAACATTAAATAGTGTACCTTCTCGGTTGATAGACGTTGATATATTAAACAAAACTTTCGGTATCATATAAAGAATCTTAAAATTAACGTACTATTAAATTTTTCTTTTACATAGCCACGGTAAAGACATAACCTGCCAATGTTATTTCTATTTTAAGACTGTAATCTTATATTCAACAAATATATTAATAAGAAAAAAACAACTGTCGCGATTTGAATAACCAACATCAAAACAAAATATGTTTTCCAAAACCTAATGCGAACGTCTGGAGAGCAAGCGGTGCAGGAAACATGTACGTAGAAACAAACGTAAGATTGAATTCTTATGCATTGTTGCATTTTGCAGACGCGAATCCTACGTGGAGGGAAGTGCTCGCTCGAGACATGCCAGTCAGCGTCTGTTCCTTAGCATTAACTCTTGACACTGCATAAGATGCAGACACATCCCCACGGGTACGCGAGCATTCACACCAGACAGACACCTGACTGGACAATTAACGAAGCAACGAATCCGATTTAACGCAATGCATGCCATACAATCAACAACACTTCAAAGGTATTGATGTCGCAATCAAAATGTTGAAAACGTGAGCAATTCGCTGCCGGCGAACTCCACAAAGAGCTTCAACCATGCATCGGAAATGAATCAGTTTCCGTTTTGAGTGAGCCAAATGATATATCTATACCATTGGGAGCATTCCAAAGGGGACTCTAGTGCGGCACAACAGTGTTGAACACGCCGCAAACGATCAAATTTAAACAGGATGCGCTACTTGTGGAAACACAATGTCGATACACTACGTTATAAAATTTTAGACAAGTTCAAATGCACTGCAATGCAATTTTCAGAAGTTGCAGGCAAATAAAATTAGCAGATTTAAACAGTCGTTCATATAAGGCTCTAAGCGGAATTATTTACTTCATGAATTTGCAACATCTCTAGCGGAACTAATATGAATCAAATGGAAATGTCATATGTGTCTGAAATAAATAAATAAAATCACGCGGAAAATAGGCAATTTCACGGTGCATTGCCTGTTGTTTGCGTGGCGTGTGCAAGTGTGCAGCGCCCGGGCGGGCGTCACAAAGGCTTGGGTGGTGCGAATAATTTTAATCGCAGGTCTCTCCTGCTTTTTCAGAACTTTGATGTCTCCGACGATCGCAGCCTGTATTTTTTTGCATTGCTTGATTATTTCAAACGTAAAATCTGGGCTGAATTTTCCATCAAACTAGTGAGACAGTAATTGTTTGAATCAACTGTGAATATCAACTTGTAAATTTGTCAAGCCGCGTAAGACTCTCGGAAGTCTTATGACAATTGAAAACCAAATGTTTCTGGAATCTATAGCTTCACAGGCTAATTCTAAATACTTGTATCTAAGTAACAAGGTACACATCACTAGTATAAAAATCTATCATTTACTGCTACAATAGAATACAATGAATAGTGTGCTACAATAGAGTACAATAGAATACAACACTCAAATCGTAATCTGTGCCAATTCAGATTGCTCGATTAAAAATTAACGCCAACATATTCGATTCTGATAATTCGATAAGCTTACAAAATATACCAATTGCAAGTGTACGATTAAACAACGATTTGCCCAATAGCAGTTATTCGTAAATATCGAGTTTTGTTGCCTTGCCAAATTATACATGAGTTACATTAGTGCCAAAACTAAGCAGCTGTACACAATTTCAAGTTTTTTTTATCATTAACGGATAATTTAAGGGGTACGTCATAATTTATCCGTCTACATTTTAAATAAATAGCTAATGTGGATAATAACTAATACTGAATAAACAATAGTTTTAACAAATACTTCATTTTGTTAAGGTAAAATAATATTATGAAAAAGTTATTTCGCATTTTTTAAGAAAATTCTAAACATTTTTTAATATAGTTTATTTACATTCAACTAAAGTATGTAGGTACCATTTTGTTCGATAACTTTTTGCCATCTTGTAGGTAGGGACATGATCCCATGGCTATATAAATTTTAGGGCTTCTGATCAAAATACCGCGACAAGTGGTTTTGGCAGTCCTCTCGTGATCTTAACCTGACACTGCCTAGAGAATTCTGAAGAGAGCGAAATAGGTGGAAATCTGGAGGTGCAAGGTCAGGACTATACGGCGGATGCATTAACACCTCCCAGCCAAACTCTCTTAATTTTTGCTGTGGTGTGTCTAAAGATGTGTGAGGTCTAGCGTTATCATGATGAAAATCCACACCCCTTCTGTTGATCAATTCCGGCCGCTTTCTCTCAACTTCTTGCTTTAATCTCATCAGTTGTTCGCAGTAGAGTTCAGAATCGATGGTCCTGCCTGGTAATAACAGCTCATAATGAATAATGCCTTTCCAATCCCACCACACACACAGCATCACCTGGTTGCGAGTTAACCCGGATTTCGCCAAAGTCCGTGAAGCCTGATCGGCCTTTGACCACGACCTTTTTCGCACGTTCTTGTCGTACGTGATCCACTTTTCATCACCAGTTATCAGCTTCTTCAAAAATGGTTTGGTTCCATTACGTCGTAATAAAGAATCACAAATGAGTACACGGTTCATTAGGTTTCTTTCAGTGACCTCGTGGGGTACCCAAATATCGAGCTTAAAACGCTTTAACCAAATTTGTGCTACTCTCACAGACACTGCACTAGGTCCATAAACATCGCAATTTTTTTTCGCGGCTTGCGTTGCATTTTAAATTTTTGTAGTAAAATTTTAAAATGTATCGAATTTCTTCATTAGATTTACTTATTTATATTGACAGTACGAAAAACAAATGAAAAACACACATTTTCCTAATTTGAATTTGGAATTATCTTTTATAAAATCTAAACTTTTAATGATACCAAAACCAGCCACATACAAATAGTACAGCCAAAGAGATTTTATTACAAGTTCATACATACTATAATGCGAAAAGACTTTAGCCGCAACCTAATATTTACTAAAGAGTAAATATTTTGTATGCAATATTTTGGCTATGACATATTAAATAATTCAAGTAGGTATGTTTCGTTTTCATCGTTATTTCACTCGAGATAACACTGGCGCTAAGAAATATGGCTTGTAGCTTATGAAACAGCGTTTTCGTACATTACGGTCAGCTACAAAGTTTGTTTTCGATTTTAGGCTTTAGGTTTGTGGGAATAAGGATTTAGGATGTATACTTGAATGTTGCCACGGGTAAGCTGATGCAGTCACGTTACGTATTCAAGTCGTACACCATACGGGCGATGCGAACCCCTACCTATGCAAATTTGGAGCTATTGCATTTGAGCTCGCCGAGTATCTTTAACTGATGGTATACTATAGGTATATTATTAATGTAGTCATTAATCTGTCAAGCGGCGTTCTACCTCTGGACGTCTATGACTGGTGAAAAATCAAATGTGTCTGGAATCTGATGCTTGACGGGCTAAACTGTTTTTTTAAGCTGCGAAAAATATAACTTTTTATTTTAAAATTATCTTTCATGTATTAGTTTGACGACCGGCTGACCGAGCGGTCTGTACCCCTTGCTATACAATCACTCGGAAGGGGGCCCCGGGTTCAAATCCCGGTAAGAGCCGATATTCGTAAGATGAGTACAAGCATTTGTTCAAGAGTCATGGATGTTTATGTTTATTTAGTATATTTCTAATATTTATATACATATTATTATCTATATTTCTCCGTTATCAGTATCCATAACATACTTATAACGGAGAAAATGAAAATGAATATGAAAATGAAAATATCTTTATTCAATTAGGCCCCCCAAGAAGCACTTTCGAATCGTCAACAAAAAAACCCTTATGTCTATCACATAAAAATAATATTAACTAACTACCAATTACATTATGTTTGTCTCTCTGTCTTATCTGGATCTAAGTAAGCTAATGTTATAATGTCTGTCTATCGGTCTGTCTGTCGGTCTGTCTGTCGGTCCGTCTGTCGGTCCGTCTGTCGGTCCGTCTGTCGGTCCGTCTGTCGGTCCGTCTGTCCGTCAGTCAGTCAGTCTGGCTGTCTGTCTGTCTGTCTGTCTGTCTGTCTGTCTGTCTGTCAGTCAGTCAGTCAGTCAGTCAGTCTGTCTGTCTGTCTGTCTGTCAGTCTCTCTGAATTTACACCGGTTCCAAAAGTTGAACTACCGAGAAGATTCCGCAACAAACTCGTGTAGTCACTCTTTTCAATTATTAAGTTACAATGTTTAATTACACAGTAATGGTATTTAGCAGTGCAGTGTCGCACAGAGTATAAAAAAAACCGACTTCAAAAAACTGAAAAGGATAAAATAATTAAATTTAAGTAGGTATTCATCCCCTAGAAACATATTTTTGGAGTCGGTGCTTCACTTTGTATTGTTTTTGGAAACCACTTAGCACCAACTCCAAAAATATGTTTCTAGGGGATGAATACCTACTTAAATTTAATTATTTTATCCTTTTCAGTTTTTTGAAGTCGGTTTTAATTTTTGTTTAAAATTTTTTTTTCACAATTTTTAGTGGTAACTTTCTACGGTCGAAGCTAGATGGGTGATCGTAAACTTATATTGTTTCCTACTATCGTATCGTTTCACTAAAAAGTCATTTGAAAAGCAAAACTTCGCAATTTCGCATATGTAGACGACTTCATAATTTAAGTTTTTTTAAATTTAAAACCAAAGTACCCAACTGTTTTTGAAAAAAATTTTATGGGACCAAATGGCAGCTGTTCCGCATCGAACAAAAAAAGAATCACGTAAATCGGATCAGTAATCTCGGCGTAATCGGTGTACATACATAGAAAAAAAAAAAGAAAAAAAAAACATACCGGCCGAATTGAGAACCTCCTCGTTTTTGAAGTCGGTTAAAAAGGTATATTAACGTACCAATAAGTACCTAATGACAAGAATATTTACTGTATTTAAAGGCTGTCCGACAATGCACCATCACAATATAGGTATTACAATACACAAAGGTCAACAATTAATATACAAAAACCTAATAAAGCCAATAATCTTTCATTAATTTTAAACACTTGTCTGACCACGTCATTACAATAATAATTGTATTGTTTTATATATAACATCATATAATGCCATATACCTCAAAAATCCCTCAAAAATGATACTATTGATGAATATGTAGGTAAATTATTACAAAATCAAGGAAGCTTAGAGATGACCATTTCCACTAGTGGCACCTGTTCACAAGTAAAACGCATGTGCCAGCCATCGCTCCGCTCAACCATATTATAGGGAATGGAGCGACCCGGCACACGACGCCACCACCGCAGAAACTTATAGAGAGCATGACATCTTCCAGCAACCAGAAAATCAATGAAATGCTATTGGTGAAAATAACTATATGACACTATAAGTTACAACCAAGCATTTTTGTCATTTATATAATCGTTAATAGTATAGTAACCTTTGGACATTAGATTTTTATTAATGTGAATTTTAAATTTGTCAAATGGCAAGTCTAGTACGTTATTAGGAATCTTGTTATAGTAAAGTATGCTTTGACCCATAAAAGTATTAAAAACTTTATGCAGTCTTAGAGACGGTAAGGTAGGTATGAATATCTTGACATTTTGTAAACAATTCAAGTTCTAGTTCTTTGCCAGCTAATCCTTTCAAATTTTGGTACACAATATTTAATAACACAGGCTTAGCTTTTGTCTTATACACTATATGATATTGATCTAGCCCAAAGTAAGCTTCATTAAGAGCTTGTCTTAATGAAGCTTACTTTGGGCTAGATTTAAGAGTGATTGTATGAATATTTATTAGTGGATTGATGAATATTTAGCATTTTATAATATTGACGACTTTTATATTCTTCTGATTTATTATTGAACAAAATTTTATACAAAATTCAAAATCGTTTTCCTAATTAAATAAAAGGAAAATAATTTGACGGTATTTTTGATTTTGGATTTTTGGATTTACTTAAATATTTATTTATAGCTCCATTTACTGCTGCCTGAAGATTTTTTTTTCAATTTACATGCAATAATCGATTCCCCGGATTCACTTTCCAAGATTGATGTTGATAGGAAGCCACGTTGTCGGATGCCTAAAACTTTTATCCTTCACGTTTATAAAAATAACACATCGTTTTACAACCCTATTGTAAGAATATGTCGTATTTACAAAGCTCTGAGTCAGAAATGTCCTACATGGATATTTTTAATTTCAAGCCAGGAACTTATAAAAGGGTTGCATTCAGATGGTGTAGATTAATTCGGCAATCGGCAGTTAAATTGAAATTAATTCCTCTAGTGTAATTTACATAGATTGGTTGTGTAATGTTGTGTTGGACTTATTTATGAACCATTTATTATTTAATTTTAATCATGCTGTGTCAATGTCTATTAAGTGTATCCTTTGCAGTTGTCTAGTAGTATTCAGCGGCTATAAAGTACTTGTGTCGCGGCACAGAGATTCAGTTCTATTTGGAATTGGGAAGCGATTACTTCGAAGCGATATCAGTTTGAGTTTTTCAGTGCGATAAGTGATTAATTAGTGTTGTGTTAGTTAAGTAAGTGTTTGTTTCAGTAACGATTTTAGTGACAATTATATTAATTGTATTTTATTCAACTTTCATTAACGTGATCTCTCAATCGGTTTGGCATTTTAGTAACTCCTAACAATACAAAAAAAAATACCTACAGTTGAATTGAGAACATAAACAATAAAATATTTGAATAAAAGTGCGTAGTATCAAATCCATTAATATATCCGTCAGTTGTCAGCCCTGAGTCGTGAGCTCACGCGATTAAAAGCGCGCCCGCCGGTCAGTCGAACGAAACGCTTCCGTTAAGGATCTATGCACACGATGGATAGTTTGAGCAAGACTTTTGTCCTTGAAACTACCTATGAGCTACAATAGCAATAAATGCTTTAATCAAGGACACTGGTGCGGCGGTTGACTGAGAGTTATTTAAATCGCTGTGAAGCTAAGCGACATTGATGATAGATTGCAGTAGTCTATTCGAATAAACAGTGTTTACTTCTTCTACATGCAATTTTTTTTGATATGTTAGACATTTAAAAATATAACATTTATCGTGTCGAAGTACATAGGACAGTACAAACGTACAAACGTGACAGTTATACAAACAGAAAGTCGGCCGTGTGAATAGCGCCTTAGGGCGAACAATATCGTTAGCGAGCACACTCAGGAATGCACAGAAGCCATGATGAATTCTTACTTCCGACCGCGACATGGTTCGCGTGTATTCTCTTGGGAGAAAAAGTTAACGTAAAATTTATTTACTTATGCAAAACTATGATAGGTAGTGGCATAAAAGTTTTACAAAAGGTTTTCATATTATTTGAAAATAATGTGAAATACATCGTCAAAACATGGAGCGTTAATATAACCTAAAAAACAAACATAAATAAATAAAATATTAATACTGTCAATCAAATTGAATAAAACTTTTATTCATATTTGTACACTTAACTTTATGGCTTTGGTAAACTTGTTTGTACAACCACCAATCAAACAAAAGTAAAACTACCATCTGAATATGAAATGAAAAAGTTACACATTTTATTAGTATGCAGCATGTTCCATGTGCCATTTGTTTTAAATTTACAAAAAGACCTTATAATATTTTTTCCTTTTAAAAGAAACAAATATCATTTATCTAGATATATTTATGTAACTGCCTTGACAGAAGATCATTAATTTCTTTGGTCAAACATTAAGAAAGACCAGAAAGTCGCAGAAACAGGGTAAGTCACATCAAGCAATCATCTAATCGCTTTAGGATCGATAATCCACGTGCACTCTCTTGTTTGCTACCCATTTTTTTAATATCCTCGATTTAAATAATTTAGTCAAATATTTATAATAATTTAGTGAAAAAAACTGTTTTAATAATACATTGTGTATCCTCTTCCAACTATATTTACCACAAAGTTGAAAACTTCTCTATGTACTCTACATATTAAGTGTTAATTTTTGCAAAATTTCCAAAGTCAAAGACATTTGCAAGTAGACGAGTCACAAAAGCTCACTAGCATTTAATAAACTTTCTCACCACTTTCCTTAAAAGCTCGTAGCTAGATTGTTCAAATGAAGTGCATGGGTTAGTTTAAAATCATAATTCAAAATTTAGTGTAGCCAAGGACAATATTCAGTGGAGCAAAGTTAAATTAAAGTCGTATGCGGATTTGGCGTGGTATGCCGAGCTTAAGGCCACGCCACCTGAGCCAAACATACCACGCGAAACACAATTTGCGGCCGCCTTTTGTGTCCCTGTACTGTCCCAGTACACTTTTATGCTATTTATGGTTATTACAGAATATACATAATTTAAAATAAAAACACAGAAAGTTCAAGGATTTCAAACCATGCTTTCTTCTTTAGGATATGGACTTTTTACTTGCAATCTTATCATGTTACATGTCATACTGTGAAGTGCTCAAATTTCAGACACAATAGATTTTCTACTATGTGTAAGTACCGCCCTAGCTGGCAATGAATTATTCAATACTAGCTTATGTCCGCGACTTCGTCCAAGTGAATATCAGTTTTATCCCAGGGGAACTGTACATTTTTCAGGATTAGAGTAGCCTATATACTATTCCAGACAATAATCTTTAAAACAGTAAGTGTTACGTAAATCGAATAAAAATTTAGACAATTTACTCAATAGCTAACTAAATTATAGCCTATATATTATTCTGATGTATGAGCTATATTATTGTAAGGTGACATGAAAACCTTTTCAGTAGTTTTTGCGTGAAAGAGTAACAAACATACATCTATCCATCCATACATCCAGACACCCATACAATCTTTCGCGTATAATATTAGTAGAAAGAAACACATAAATTATAGCCCATATGCTATTATGATATATGACCTATATTATTGTTACCGGTAAATATTTATTCATGTTTCGTGAAATAGTTTCATGGATAAAATAATAATATTATAGTATTATAAAATAAGAATTCGATAAACCGTTATTCGGTATGAAATGTTTGATTATAATTATATTTATAATATAGATTGATTATAATATTAATCAAGAAATTTAGATTTTCTGTGAAATTAAATTCTATATAAAAATATCTTGGTTTTAATTTCTAAGAAAGACATTAGAATAATACACATTATATTGAATAAATAAAAGAAGAACCGTTTATTTCGAACAACAAAAATTTGGTTCATATTACTATAAATTAGAAACAAATAAGAAAATTATTTTTAAAAATATTGTTAGTAAGTAATAAAATTATTAATTAGAAATGCTAAAAACAAAAATCTCAGTTTATCACCCTCCTCGCCATAATGGATCAAATGGGAGAGGTGGGGGTAATACCACCGCTATTGGTATTATAACTAAACCATTTCGCGCGTTTTTTATTCAAGTCTTCATATTGGTATCCATTTAACTATGAATCATTTTTTAGAGAAATCTCATTTATTTTACTATTACGAATCTCTAAGCGGATTTAAAATAAATCTTATGTTGTGGTAAGATATCAACGATACCAAGTTTTGGTATGCGTACAGCTTTACAGCGCCAGTGGTATGAAATTCAATGACTCTGAGACTAAGAATATACGTTTTACGTTGCGATCGATAGAGGTGCGACTGCAATGTAATTTATTTTCTTAGGGATAACTGTACAATACTGCAAAGCCAGTGGGGTGATAATTTATAGTACACCAAGTTTAGTACCAAGTAGTTCTAATATAGCAAACGGACAATAGAACAAGCGGTATCACTCGTAAGAGACATGTGCATCCAAATAAATGGCTTAGAAACAAATTATATGTAAGCACGAAACATTTCTGCTAGAGCTTTTGAAAACTAACAGTCTAGCGTTACAGATATTTATTGAAATAGTTGCTAAAGAAATGTAATCATCTGTCACTATTAATAGTACTTAGGTATAAATTATATATAATTCGCTGAACTCATTGTAAATGCTAAAATATACAGCTTCTGTACAGAATCCGAATACTTAATAATTGCTACTTAAAGGAGCAAACCATTTATTCCGGTATCATAAAAGAATTAACTACGTATTACTTTGTTTAGTTACAATAGTAACATTCGTAAAAAAATACGTTTAACTTGTACCTACTTACCGCCTGTACTTTTACGTGATAGACGTTTATTAGTAAATACGTCATCAAACCTGAGTTATGTGAGATAGGAGTTGTGGGATGTGCGTTAAGCTCAATTTGAGTCCATAACTAGTATTTTTACTTAACATTTCCCATAGAAACACGGGACAATTGCTAAGTCCCCGCCTATTATCCTTTATTTCTACGACAAACATAAAAAAGAAAGGACCGTTGTCTCTGATTTAAAAGGTGAGCAAACAAAGGAGTGTGAAGCAATAGGAGAACAAACAGGGGTCATAAAGCATGTCACAAGAACAGGCCTATATATAATCAGCTTAGTGATAAATTGGCAAACAGCACGCGACGACACAGCTGCTTCCGGCGGCCGAGGCGCTTGACGTCTGTCTTAGAACCTCAACTAACGCCATTTTGCTTTCGATAGAGCGCAAATAATTCGGCATCTTAAATTTGTCATAGATACCAGAATCGTAATTATATGAATTACAGTTTATTACTTGGTTTATCATTGGGAAAATAAGGGTGAGACTGCTTTGACGAAATGAAGTTGATGGTGATAGCTATTATTTCGGTAAGAAATTATAAAATAGGTACTCATCATCTATCATGTATACTTCAATATGAATTCTATAAAGTAATGGTATTACTATGAAAATCCTAATATATGGATGCCCTTTCTAGTCAAATCGATTCAGTTTGATTTTTTTAAGTTACACAAATTTTTTTATTGTATAAAAATAGAGGAAATGAATTGTGCATAGTCATGTCAATAAGAGTACCATTTACCACCTGAATACCTTACAACGCTGTTATCGCCCAGTAAAAAATAGTTGTCAATGATAAAACGATTGAACGCAAAAGCGATAATCGTAGCTTTTTAAAAATAATATTCCTGATTCATGGTCATTGCACTTTTATTGGATTGCATAAAAATAATGCTAGTAAAAATGTCATTGTAATCTTTAGTATTTTTTATAAATAGTATAACTTAGAGAGACCGGCGGTAGACCCATGTGTAGGGTCGCCTGGGTAGGTACCACCGCCTTTCTTATTTCAGCCGTGAAACAGTTCGCTGTGTTTCGGATTGAAGGGAAAGGTAGCCAGTGTAATTACTGGGCATGGACGGCATTTCATCTTAGGCCTCAGGATGACAACGCACCTGCAATATCAAGTGTTTTTCCTTGTTATTGTAGGTGTCTATAGGCGGCGGTAACCGCTTACCACCAGGTGGGCCGTCAGCTTGTTTGTCATCTAGTTGTATAAAAAAAAAAAAAAAAAAACTTTTGGTCATAACTATGGTATGTATCAAATATTCGTGTTCATTTAATTTTCTCGCCCCGTTCGTTACGCTTTAAAGGATATCCATTACGACCATTAAGCTGTACAAACTTTGTTTCGTTTTATGCATCCTTTCTATTTAAAAAATACGTGTAAAAGGAGGGCATTTACAAATGAAAATCAAACATATTTTTATGAATACAAATTACATTACATAGACAATTTAAATTACTAGCGTACTCGTATGTAACGTATTTCAAGTATCAAGTATCGTAGTCCGTACATAATTTTCATTTTATTTATTCAACAACATTTTATACTTGGACAGCGTAAGAAGCATATCTTAGATAGCATAAAAAGCATAACCATTTAGCACCGACCAACTATAACAATCTCGCCGACACCAACATTTGTAAGATTAGTTTTTTTTAAAAATCAGCTGTGACATTAACATTTTTTGTAGAGAATGTGCCTTCAGCTGTCCATTTGTGACTTATTTTTGTATAACCTTCTAACTGCTGAAAATTCTGTTATTGCGACAGCTATTAGGCTTAAATTACAGCATCAAAGGTTTTCTGTATATTATGTATGTTTTGGGCTTTATGGTTCACATAGATCCAAAACTATAAGAACACCCTTTGCTCCCGCCCATTATACTTAGATGGTGCTTGGACGACCGGCTTCCATCTGCGACAGAACATGGTAAGGGGAAGAGGAGTAAGGTGTCAGTGGTTAGAGCAGTGCATCCAGTCTCCCAGATAGTGAAAGCTCATTGGTTCGGTTCCCGCCCCAGGACATGGGTTTTTCTAGTGTAGATATTTTTCTAAAGTAGAAACGTATACACCATGCCACGACGAG
The DNA here is from genome assembly GCA_947347705.1 of Nymphula nitidulata. Taxonomy (NCBI): domain Eukaryota; kingdom Metazoa; phylum Arthropoda; class Insecta; order Lepidoptera; family Crambidae; genus Nymphula; species Nymphula nitidulata. Next base: position 11,326,970 of record OX374623.1, read on the forward strand.
GCGCGACTTGAGAAAAATTTCCATACAACATACACCCTAAGCCATTACTGCTTTTGACGAGTAAATACAGTAAATAATGCCACCATCATTTTTTATACCAGACAAATTTATTTAGTCCTGTGAATGATAATAAATACCTAAGTGGTAATTTTAATTAATTTAATATTTTGACGTATTTTTAATAACTTTAACCTGTCCATAGATTCCAGACACAATTGGTTTTCAACTGTCATACGACTCCCGAATGTCTTACGCGGCTTGTCAAATTAATATCTACAATGAAGTCTACCGATAATATGGATATAATTATATATCAGTACAGGTAGGGGCTAGGTTATATCGTTAAGCTTCTACAAACTTATAATACATGCTTTAGACATATTTATTATAAATGTTGATGTAACCGCTCTTCATATCTCAGATATAATAATTTATGTTCATAAAACATAACAAATGTGGAGAATTATATAAATAACACAATAATCGCTCTTTGTAATTCCGAGTGTAAACAGTCCTAACCTATATTTACTTCAGTAAACAAAGTACAAGTTATAATCCAGTCTAAGCAATTTCAAAACTTTGATTGTATACACGTGGTGTAACCGTTGACTATTAGCAAGTATCTTCTGGCTAAATTATGGTATTTATAAACTGTATTGTATTTTAGTAAGTCAAAAAAGAATAACTGTATTGTGTATTAGTCATTACCAAAGAGAATATAACACTAGGTTTAGTTATTACTATAATTAATTTTGGTTTTAAAAGAATACCCAATATTTTAGTACTTTCTAGCATATAACACGCCTTCTCATCTATTTAAATAAAGTAATTTTATTAATAAAATACAACTATTACTTATTATAATAGGTATACAGGGTGGTGCCGTCAATGCGACAATAAATTAAAACATGGGCTATATTAGATTAGTTCATAGAAATGTTTCGCAACTTTCAATCAAACACATCTTATTCATTTGATAATTTTAATGACATTTGTATGAAATAATATAAAATTTACTGCATTATTTCATAGAACTGTTATAAAATTATCAAATGAATAATGCAGCCAATGTTATATTATTTCATACAAATGTCATGATGATTATTTCAATTAATTAGATGTTTTTGAAAGTTCCAAACCATTTATATGAACTAATATAGCCCATGTTTCAATTACCTGATTTCAATTATCACCGCCTTGTATATATTTTAAGCAACTAGATGACAAAAAAGCTGACGGCCCACCTGGTGGTAAATGGTTATCGCCTTTAGACAATTGCAATAGCAAGGAAAAAATCCCTTGGTATACCTACATATTATCATCTATATTTCTCTGTTAACTTCTATGTATAATTCAAGCTCTTATTAATGCTTAATTTTAAATACATAATGTATGTGAGTATATGAATTAAGCTGAATTTTAATTTTACAAAATATTGCCTTACCTGTTAAGGAAAGCAATATCTGCAGTAACGCTGACGCTGTGGCCGCCCCAAGGAGGTTTCGCATTGTCTATGCGCTGGCTCTCCCCGACATTTGATATTTTTCTATGACACTTTGGCGCCTACAGATTCACCCTCCTTTAGCTTTTTCATTGTAGTAATTGTAAGCCTATAGAGTTGAGCTGGAACGTGGCCTTTTTTCTACAATCAGTCTTGTTTTCATTGTACCTGAAAAGATATGGTCGTATCATTATAAATATAGATTGCGTGAAATACATAAAAACTAGAGAACGGTCTCTAATTTTCTTTTGATTACTGTGCCCTAATTTCCAACTTAGAACGCAAGCGCAATTTTTTCGAAATCGAAATCCAGTGCTATGTCATTTAATACCACTGTGACAAATATCTTTACTAGAATATTCAGTTTCACTGAATATCAATTTTGACTTATTGCATGTGATGATGGAATTTGAAAAGCAGCTTCTTTTTCACTGTATTCTACGTAAAAGTCAATAACGTAAAAGACTATGAAAAATGCATAAAGATTTCCTAATTCATCCGTATTTTCAAAGGTCAGTTCTGCGTCAAAGCAATCAGAAATATACAGGGTTGATAGACAAGCATATGACCCGCCTAATAGCAAGCGGTTACCGTAGCCTATAGACGCTTCTAGCAACTCTGGTACTCACAAGTTGCTAACCCTATTAAAATCAAAAAGAAGCGTTATGTTAATAGCTTAGGTGACAAGTCTTCCATTTATCCTCCAAGTTTCCTATACAAGCTCGGACAACCTTACGCATCGCGGTAACATAACACTACAAAGAATACCGACGAACGGCTGGTCGACTGTACCTGTACCCCTTAATATACAGGCTACTTGATATGGGGTCCTGGGTTCTAATCCAGATGTTTGCATGATGAGTACGAGCGTTTGTTCACGAGTCATGGATATTTGTATGTTTATTTAGTATATTTCTAATATTTATATATATTATTTCCGTCATCTAGTCTCCATAACACTTACAATGCCTACCTTTCCCTTCAATCCGAAACACAGCGAACTGTTTCACGGCTGAAATAAGAAAGGCGGTGGTACATACCCATACGACCCTACATACGGGTCTACCACCTAGTATTATTAATAAAGATATGTTATTAAGCTGCGGTCTTCTCCACCATTCCCTTCAAATTGAAATAGAAAATATCACTACTATTCTTAATTTTTGATTTTAACATTAATATAAATGTTTGAAAAATTACTAAGTAATTAAAATATTATAAAACTAGAAAAATTTCACGTCCTGAGGCAGGAATCGAACCCGCGACCTTTCGCAATCCGGGCGACTGCTCTGACCACTGAGCCACCCGGGACTTGGGATATCCCTGTGAAATTCTTCTAGTCTATCTGTATTTGCGTTTATGAGCTAACGTCCACTCTACAATGTCGAAATATTCTATGTCAACATCCCAAACGAGTATTTTTACAAATACCTACGATTCGGTTAAGTTGGGGCAGTGCTTTCAAATATTCTTAATTTTTGATTTTGTTTGAAAAATTACTTAGTAATTAAAATATAATAAAACTAGAAAAATTTCACGTCCTGAGGCAGGAATCGAACCCGCGACCTTTCGCAATCCGGGCGACTGCTCTGATCACTAAGCCACCTGAATAGATGAAATAATGACAATATCACTACTCCATAATTGTCTTCAATTTAATAATAGCACTAATCGTATCTTACTGTTTAATCATTTTGAAGTAGGTATATCTAATGTCAGGTAACTCATTGAAAGCAGATTATTTGACGATAAAATCCTAATGCTGAAAATGTTTAAATGACTTGTACATAAGCAACATAAATCAAGTACATTTGATTATATTATAAGTCTTTCATTTAGTATCTTTGTCCTTGAAATGGAATGAAAGACAATATAATTGAACATAACTTTGTTTTATTGACTTGCAACACGAAACCAGGATTTAAATCGACATTTACAATGATCTAATTTCTCGTCTTAGCGTCTTCTTAATCGATTAGTCGTAGTCGGTTAAACCCATAGTCAGTTCATCTCTGTTCATTACCATCTATTATGATAACAAGTTGAATTAGCAGAAGGTGGTCTTGTGTACCTTTTTTAAATAATGAATTTTAAACGCAAGTTACATCCGGCAAAGTGGTTTTATTTCAAATGTGTAGTGCTCGCGAAAATAGACAATATTACAATTAATTTTGTGATCGACACGAACTGAATCGAATTAATTTAACGGTCATTAAAATGTAAGTAATTATAGATTAGATAAGGTTGACGGAAACAATTGAAAAGTTTTTTAAGCCATTACGGGAGTCGTTCGCGTTGGTAACTCACTGATAATGGAAATTTGATATGTCGCTGGCGATGTACAATTCGAATGTCGGTCTGGTTTGTTCGCCTCATCGTATAAATAAGCGTAAAGTGGTGTGGTATCACGCGAACCGGTCGTTAACCCTGCTCCACCGGCTGCTAATGGAGGAGTGAGGGTGTCATTGCGACCGCAACTAAACCACTTCAGCGTAAGGCGAATGTCACACGGTAATACTATAATTAACAAAGGTTAGAGTTACCTTTCCTTAATGTTTGTAAGAATATTTTTTTGTCCTCCTACATAATAATTTTAACAATACGCCGAGTATTCAAATGACTTAATTTAAAGAAAATTTGTATTTGTAAGTACTTAATGAACATTACAATTTGAACCAAATATAAATTTTGGATATTGGCGATCTTGGCGGGGCCCTTGGCGTTGGCATGATTTAATCGTCAGTTGGCGAATTTATTTTTAGGCTAGATAGTAGAGTCTAATTTGATGAAATATGGTAGTACAAAATGGCGTAAGCCTACTGGTTACATAGAGTAATGTCTAAATAAAAACTAAGAATTTTAAAGCGACTTATAATCCATTAAGTTTACCTATATTCACACACTGCATTTATTTTATTGTAAATTTGATGTTATTTCAAGCTATTTAATCATATCGGCCTAGTAAATTATTAAAATATTGGCGTTGATTGTGACTTTTTGCAGTATAATATACACTTGATAAGTAGTCTTGTTAATAGTAGTACCTTGTTGATCGATTGCATTTAAATAAAATACGTAGTTAAACACAAAATATTCTGAAAATATTATTCCAACAGTCGGTACTAAAACCGCTATTTTAAAGCGATACTTGATTAACCCAATAGCTTTATTTGTAATCTTTCCGTTTATTGCAAAAAAAAATATTTAATGTTTGATACACGTATCATAATATATTTCTTTTTTACTTTAATATCTAAGAAAGTTATCATTATTGTTACAATTATAATGCAAAGATCTTATTGACTAAACGATAAAACTGTTAGTTTTCTAGCAATCGCTGAATGTGCTAACTCTCGATAGAGCTACCGAAATATTGCAATGTGTTATCAATCGGGCCGGAACCGATTTAATTAAATTCTGATTGTTCAACTCGCAATCAACACCACCGACAGGGTTCCATTAGAGATATCTGAATCTCAAACTCTGAATAGATGAAATAATGACATTTTAAACCGCAGTTGGACGTCTATTGTAGGGAAAATCTTTTCATGCCCTCCTTCGCTACCGGACGATGCTAACAATGCATCTCTGTGACAAACGATATTTTTACTATTCTGAGAATCTGAGTTCCTTCCCATTGAATAATTTAAGAAGTTTTCTCACATTCAGATTGTAGTAAATTGAAATTGAATTGGTAAGAAAGTTATATAATAATATATCCTTAAACTTTGAAACTAGAAACATTCTTGGTTTCTACTTACGTATAGACACGATTATTTGATACAGTGACATTAAAAGCGTCGATTTTTTTAAACTTTACAAAAAGATGAATGGTGCGGCTCCGGCATTGCGGAGTGGAATGTCAGGGAAATATTTGAAAAGGTCCGCTTTTTCAAAGCTACGTCGTCGTCGTATTGAATGCGTTTTAATGAAAAAACATGCGCCGATTCGCAACAGTCAAGGGAATTAAAACCTACCCGTGGAGCTCGCGCTTCCAAATGCATCGGAATTTCCATTTGTCCGAATATTATTTTCAGTGAAGATTTTACGGACTGTTTGTTTACTTTGTAGTTGCGCTTGGTGGTTTTATCAATGGTTGACAACTCTAATAATTCACCATTATGATGATGATGATCATCATCGTATCAGCCGAGAGACGCCCACTGCTGGGCATAAGTCTCCCCCAAGAATCTGCATTACGATGTTATAGAAATCATTAAAACGGTTTTCTAACGTAAAATTTCCTACCTAAATCATTTAATATAATCAAAATTACTTTTAAGCACTCTTATAAACCATTTTAATCAAAACACAAAAAGCCTGTCTTTTTCATTTGACATTACAGAGTGAAAGAAACAAAACATAGTTTGCGTTGTAACTAAAATATGTTTATTAAGCGTCTATAAGTAAGACCATTGGATACATCCAAGCATCATTAATTCAAATACATTGTACCCTTGAAGCTTTCAACATACACATTTTCTATTGTCTATAAATTTTGTATTGTCTTGAAACGATAAACATTATTTTAGTTTAGGCCTTGAATATAATACTACGACTTACACCTACTTCCTTGATAGATACTAAAGTTAGGGATAGTTAAAGTTTCAATACAATATTTAGTGAAGTTATGATTTTATTTTTGAAACTTTTATATTTAAACCTATATTAAAATTATGTAAATTGAAACGATGAAAATTGGATCCACTTGTTCGGGTTTAATTATCTATAAATATTTTTAAAACATTTTGCTGAGAAGAATTTTACATCGTATGTATCGTTTGTTTATCTTTGAAAAAAAAACAATTGTTTCTAATTATTTTATTTAATGCTAGCCTAATCTTTTCAAATATCATTTTTACTTTATCAAGACTTCTAGATAGTAAATTTGCAATTAACACAAAAAAATTAATATGTCAAGCATTTTTTAAATCATATCTAAGTAAAACTTTGAAAGAAGCATCAGTACATACTTGAAAATACAGCTGTAGAGTCTTTAGGGAAAATCTTTTAACCACTTTTTTTAACATACTTTAACTAAAAACTGTTTTTATGAATGTCTATTAAATTAACTAATACTTTAGACTTCTTGAAACGTCGTATACTAGTGACGTGAAAAACTACGAAAGTTATCGTAAAGTTCCCGCCAGTTCGCGTAAAGCCGGAGCTTTGGACTCGTGCACACGCCAGCATGTGCGCTGTGCGACTGAAGACCCATTTCACTCCGACCCATGCGCTCCGGCTTGCCTACCTTTCAAGTTTTCCAACAAGACTTTCAACGTGAAACGTCGTAACTACCAACTATGGTCATGGCATTTCGAACCTTAACGCGACGTCGATAAGGTTAACTATTATATTATTTATAAGGGATATAATCTTTATTAAATTGACAAAACTGACAAGGTGATTGCCTGTAACCTAAAAAGGTTTTAAGTGCAAATCTCGCAGTTACTGAAGGTTGAGCTTCTCGATAAAACATTCTAGGTCTAATATCACAATGCGAGAATAGCACGAACTGCCACAAAACGCGTAAATTTTTCCAAGTTAGACAAGGATAGCTACAGTTTTTCGTGACAAAGGGTACGGCCTACGTGATCTGCTGGGAGGGGATGATCTTAAAATGTTCTAAGAATCTGTGCGATGGAAGTGGTGTTTTATCCAAAAGAAGTATCGATAAGACAGTATCTCTCCAATAATACGGTAGGGTAGGAGGAGCACTTTTGTTTATAAAAGCGAATAAAAATTTAAACGGTCAACTTTATAAAAATACATGTACTCGTATTAAACGTAACTGCATAGTCTCATTCATAAAACATTAGTACCGGGAGCAGCCTCTCAAAGGACCTAACTCGAAGCAAATGTTGTTTATTTTGTTAAGGAAGAAAGCTGGTATACAACGGAGGGAACGCCACATGTCAGAACATGAATAAAAGAAGAGCTATGCTTCAGACTTTCAAAAGTTTAAGCTGGAATTTTTCAATGCGATACTAAAATTTCTCATGTTTTAAGTCCGTCGTCAACGCAAAGTATACTCAGTAATACTTATAATTTTGCTTAAATGGAAATTCTTAACAGTTTATACAATGCAATACAAATATTATTTATTGCAAACAAGTAAAAACAAAGTCATCAGAGTAAGAAAACATATTACATTGGCGATCGTCTGGGTGGCTATATCCGGGTTTGAATCCCGCTTGGGGCAATTGTTTGTATGATGAGTACAAATATAAAATAAAAATAAAGTATGACAACATAAAATAATATTTTTCATGAGTCGGAAATTGTAAAAGTGTTTTTGTTAATGATTATTAATGGAAACATTAACAGGAGGTACAGGAAAATATTAACTTGATTTTGCTGTCTTAGTTACCATATCGGAAAGGCACTAATGTACTTGGACAGAGCATTAGTAATTATAACAATACTATTTCAAAAAAATGAACCATTCAACCGATTATAATAATTGCCTTTCCTCTTATTATTGCCATACCTTAGGGTCTTCTTCCAACTTAATTCTTCGAGTTCCTCTTCGTCGTACCTCGGGGCAATGACTGTTACTGTATAAGTCTCAAGTCAGGCCCCATAACGAGTACTGCTGCCATATCGGCGGGAGCACCTAGATACTAGCTTGGACCATTTGACGTGCTCCAAAGGCTCCAAAAATATGAGAATAGTCGATGATCCTGAGCTCACAAGCGGTATTAAACCTTTAAGTCTAAGGAGAGATTTTGCCTTCTTGTGTGTGTTCTACCGTTTGTAAAACGGAGTGTATTCTGAGAAATTATTTGACATGATGCCCATGGCCACTTTCTAGTATAGCACCGCTCGCCACCAGCAGGGAGCTCACAAATTGGAACCAAAGTGGTCGCGGACTGTACGGTGTCAGAGAAACTTTCGCCCGCGCACGCTTTGGTAGTAGAATGAGCTCCGTGCAGAGGTTTTCTCGAATGAGTACAGCATGGAGTTGTTTAATAAAGGCGAAAAAGTTTTTTACAGGGTCATAAACGCGCAAGTGATACTCCTGGTGTTGGAAGCGTCCATAGGCTACGGTAACCGCTTACCATCAAGTGGGTAGTATATTTTCATTTAGTTTCGAAAAATTTGAGCACAATATTTCCAATCTCTGATTCAAGCAAAAAACCATGGCAAGCAAACACGCAAGATTCAACATACAGTATAATACTCCGCTGTGTGTGGTCACAGTAGTATCCTTACCTAAAGTTTTATCCTATGAGTATTCTTTCCAATGTATAGACAAATAAAAATAAAATGAAAAAGAAACAAAAATGTCTACACATTGGAAAAAAACTTACCATATACTACACTGATAAACCAATCATTTTCTGGAGGCATTTTCCCAGATGCTATATCTATAATAAAGGCAATAAATCAGACCCAAACAAATATCGCCCCTTAGCTTTACTGTCAACATCTTCCAAAATAATTAAACAGGTCATGTCCAGAAGACTAATCATTTTTTGAAAAAAAAAAAAGATATATTATACCAGAATCAAAACGGCTTCAGGAAAAATAGATCCGCTAGCCTAGCAATATTTAAATATGTAAACAATATATTTACTAGATACAATTAATGCCGGAAAGTATGCAATATAGCTGTAAAGCCTATGACAGAGTGCGATAATTATGATATTTTATTGGACAAATTGTGTAAGTCGGGAATAAGAGGTGTAACTTACAAATGATTCAAATCATATATCTCAAACCGTAAACAAAATGTTGAAATAAAGAACACAGACTAATAATATCGTTAACGTTAAAAAAAAAATCACTAAAATTAAAAAAAATATTATTCAATACCCCAAGGCAGTGTCTTGGGCTATATTTTATTTCTGATTTATACAAATGACGATATATCTATTACTGTACCATGCACAAATTTAAACTTTAACAACTAAATTAGATTCTATTATTTTATTAAAAAATATCAGCTTGGTAAGTATCCATAATTTATTACTAAACTTTGATGAAACGAAAATTCTACAATTTAGACATTACCAAAAAACGCCACTTAATACAAAATATTAAGGTTAGTTAGTAAAGTTAGGTAGTAGCTATGTTAGTAACAAAATCAGAAATTTCTACTACTACTATTACTAGAATTAGATTGCAATCTAAATTGGAAATCGCACATCCAAAAACTAATTAAAAAACTATCGTCACATATCACTTTAAAATAGCAACTGATACCAAAGCTGTCTCACTACATACTATAACTATGCATACTCTAGAAACGTGTACAAAATATTGCTATGGGGCAATAGTACCGACATAGAAGACTTATTTATACTGCAAGAGTAGTGTATGAGAATTATATATAATATTCACCAAATCATGTAAACCATATTTTATAAAACACTAGCTGACCCCGCAAACGTTGTTTTGCCATTAAAAAAAATGACCAAAAAAAAGATAGTAGCCGATTCTCAGACCTACTACATATACATATAAAATTTCATGAAAATCGGTGAAGCCGTTTTGGAGGAGTATGGAAACAAATTAATTTGTGACACGAGAATTGTATACATATATTAGATAATATTCCTACTGTGACTTACCTATATGATAACAAATCCAGTAAATTTATTAAAAAATACATGCATATATACTCTACTATGACTAATATTAGACGTATTGACAGTTCGAAAATGAAAATGAAAATGAAAATGAAAATATTTTTATTCAATTAGGCCCCCAAGAAGCACTTTCGAATCGTCAACAAAAAAACCCTTAAGTCTATCACATAAAAATAATATTAACTAACTAACAATTTCATAATGTTTGTCTCTCTGTCTTATCTGGATCTACGTAAGCTAAGAATGTTATGTCAGTCTGTCTATCGGTCTGTCTGTCGGTCCGTCGGTCCGTCTGTCCGTCAGTCAGTCTGTCAGTCAGTCTGTCAGTCAGTCTGTCTGTCAGTCTGTCTGAATTTACACCGGTTCCAAAAGTTGAACTACCGAGAAGATTCCGGCAACAAACTCGTGTAGTCACTCTTTTCAATCATTAAGTTACAATGTTTAATTACACAGTAATAGTATTTAGTAGCGCAGTGTCGCACAGAGTATAAAAAAGGTATATTAAAGTACCAATAAGTACCTAATGATAAGAATATTTACTGTATTTAAAGGCTGTCCGACAATGCACCATCACAATATAGGTATTACAATACACAAAGGTCAACAATTAATATACAAAGACCTAATAAAGCTAAACATCTTTCATTAATTTTAAACACTTGTCACAGCACGTTGTTGAGCACGTCATTACAATAATAATTGTATTGTTTTATATATAATATCCTATAATGCCATATACCTCAAAAATCCCTCAAAAATTATACTATTGATGAATATGTAGGTAAATTATTACAAAATCAAGAAAGCTTAGAGATGACCATTTCCACTAGTGGCACCTGTTCACAAGTATGACGCATGTGCCAGCCATCGCTCCGCTCAACCATATCATAGGGAACGGAGCGACCCGGCACACGACGCCACCACCGCAGAAACTTATAGAGAGCATGACATCTTCCAGCAACCACAAAATCAATGAAATGCTATTGGTGGAAATAACTATATGACATTATAAGTTACAACCAAGCATTTTTGTCATTTATATAATCGTTAATAGTATAGTAACCTTTGGACATTAGAATTTTCTTAATGTGAATTTTAAATTTGTCAAATGGCAAGTCTAGTATGTTATTAGGAATCTTGTTATAGTAAAGTATGCTTTGACCCATAAAAGTATTAAAAACTTTATGCAGTCTTAGAGACGGTAAGATCAACTTATTTTTATTTCTTGTATTTAATGCATGTACATCGCTGTGTCTTAAGTAGGAATTTAAATTTTGACGTACAAAAATTATGCAAGCATAAATATATTGAGAAGCCACTGTTAGTATATCTATTTCTTTAAATAAGTCTCTAAGAGATGTTCGAGTAGCAAGGCAGTAGATTGCTCTAATTGCACGTTTTTGCAAGATAAATACTGTCTCAATGTCTGCTGCTTTACCCCACAGAAGAATACCATACGACATAATACTATGGAAGTAACTAAAGTAAACCAAGCGCGCCGTGGCAATATCTGTATATTGCCTTATTTTTCTAATAGCATAAGCCGCGGAGCTAAGTCTACTACAAAGTGTTGTGATGTGAGGGTTCCACTGGAGTTTCGCATCGATTGTAATGCCTAAAAACGTGGTGGATTGAATTAAATTTAGCGACTCATCATTTAATTTAATGTTTGTATCCACTTCCTTAACATTAGGTAAAATAAATTTAATACATTTAGTTTTCTTTGCATTCAGTTGTAAATTGTTCACAGTAAACCAATTCATTACTTGAGATAGCGCATTGTTTACGTCGTCAAAGTTAACTTTATTTCTATCACATTTAAAAATTAAAGAAGTATCATCTGCAAACAACACAATCTCACAAAATTCCTTAGCAAAGAAAGGCAAGTCGTTTACGTATATTAAAAATAAAAAAGGCCCTAGAATTGAACCCTGTGGAACTCCCATTTTGACATAAGACCCTGAAGATTTTGTTCCATTGATGTCAACTATTTGAGTTCTAGAACTTAAGTAAGATGTGATTAACTTTAGAGCTGAATTTGTAACCCCATAGTGTTGTAATTTTAAAATTAGCGTCTGATGGTCAACGCAGTCAAATGCCTTTGATAAGTCACAGAATATACCAATAGCATTTTGTGAACTCTCCCATGCATCAAATATGTGCCTTAACAGAGCTACACCAGCATCAGTAGTAGAACGACCCTTTGTAAATCCATATTGCGCACTATGGAAAAGATTATTTAAATTAAAATGCTTAATCAATTGTTCCAAAATAATTTTTTCAAATATTTTACTAAGTGCTGGTAAAATAGAAATTGGACGAAAATTACTAGGATCCTCTCTATCACCTGATTTAAATAGCGGAATAATCTTACTGTATTTCATTAAATTAGGAAAAATACTTTCATCTATACAGTTATTAAAAATTTGCGCGAGATAAGGGGCAATAATATCAATGATATTCTTAACTATTTTCACCGATACATCCCATAAATCACCCGTATTTTTCAATTTTAGGGATTTAAAAATTTTAATGATTTTTTGAGGAACAACATGGGTAAATTGGAAAGTCTCGCTACACTCGGGCACACAATGCCTCAGGATGGAACTTGCTTCAAGAGAAGAAGAATCTAAATGAGATGTTGTAATCAAAGGTATTTTTGAAAAGTAATCTTCAAATATGCTAGCTATTTCGTGGTCAGAATTAATAATTTGATTATCTACATTTATTGTGAACGTGGTGTTTTGTGATTTGACTTTACCAGTTTCACGGTTTATTATATTCCATGTAGTTTTTGTTTTGTTATTAGATTTTTCAATTTTGTCTCGGATGTGTATCGATTTGGCGCGGTTACATATCTTTTTGAAAGTCTTGGAATATTTCTTTACATACTCATGAAAGTCCTTATTGTGATTGTATTTCTTTTGTGCGTATAATTCATACATCTTATTTCTACTTTTATATATACCTTTTGTAGCCCAGTCACCAAATTTCATTTTATTATTTGAAGATTTAACTGTCTTTTTTGTGAAGGTATTTTCGAACTCATTTTTTATTACATGAAACAAATAAGTATATTGATCGTCCGGGCTGGAATGTGTGAGTGGCAGTGTGGCTACCTTTATAGCCAATTTATTCATAAAAATGTCTTCTCGACTCTTCGTAATAGGTCTATATGTTAAATATTTTGGTTCAATCAATGAGTTATCAACAAAAGCAATCAGCAAACCACAATGATCAGACGTAAGATTGGTAATAACAGACTTTGAAACAGGGTCTTTATTTGAAAAAATATTATCAAGACAGGTGGCCGAGTGGGAAGTGATTCTAGTAGGCTCTAGAAATTGATGAACTAAGTCAAAGGATTTAAAAACGGAAAGTAAACGAGTACATGATGGTGTGCTCTCTAACAAATTAACGTTAAAATCGCCACAGATAATAATATGTTTCCTTTTAGTACTTATTTTTTTGAGTACATCTTCCATTATGGACTCAAATGTGTTATAATTTCCAGAAGGTGGTCTGTACACACATACTATAACATAACTCTCTAATTCCACACAAGACAATTCAATTATACGCTCGACTGAAAGACCTACGATATCTTTACGTTCTTTACATTTCATTTTATTGTTAACAAGTATTAAAGACCCACCGTGAATTGCAGATTTCCTTACAAAATTGCTTGACAACTGAAAATTGTCAATAGACACTGATTCAAAAACTTTTAGCCAGTGTTCAGTTAAACATACCACATGAATATCTTGACTTTTTGTAAACAATTCAAGTTCTAGTTCTTTGCCAGCTAATCCTTGTAAATTTTGGTTCACAATATTTAATAACATAGGCTTAGCTTTTGTCTTATGGTTCAGTTTAAAGATAATGAATTAATATTAGGTGAGACCAATTCATTAGAAAATATGGTATTGTTTTTATTTTTCTTAGTTATGGTATTCATAACCTTGTTCCTTATATTATATGCTAACAATGTAGCAATTTGTCTTTTAAATCTAGGTGACAGATACAATGTATCTCTGGTCAGTGTAAAGTTAGTAACAAATTTGTTACAATCAAAAAATAAAAGCGCGTCACTATGACGACACGTCAAATTGTACATATGTTCATTCAAATAATGAATTTGTTTGTTATAATTAAAATCCATATTTGTAGCATACGGAAATGCACACAGAGTAATTTTACAATTTTTTTTGCTATTTAATTCTAATAGCTTGGTTATACACCTTGTTATGTGATTTTTCCTAACTCCTGAACTATCACCACACAGAATAATTAAGTTGCTATTACTTTTTAAATTTTCACACGTAGTAACATTATTTATAATATTTTCAAAGTGGAGCCCAGGTGAACAATTATTAAACACAATTTGATCTGTTTGATCTAAAAGTAAGTGCCCTAGCCCTTGTCCTAATTTATCAGAAAAAATATAAGTGTACTCTGTACTTTGTGTCATCTTAGTTTTAATAGTGTTAGAGCATTCTAATACTGGCGGCACAGGCAAAAATTCACTTTGAATTGGCTGCAAAGGAACTGGTTCATTGTTTGTTAATATTCTACTATGATTACTGTTATTGTTACTAGAACATGAGCAATGTTTATTTGTTAAAGAAGCATATCTCTCTGTACTGTAGTTACACAAGTCAATCATATCATGCCTTGCAGAGATTTGATATTCAATCATATTTTTATACATGTTAAGTTGATCATTAAACATGTCCTTTAGTGAATGCTCCAAATGCATTAATCTATTTTCTAATAATTTGGTTGTGCAATCGTGTGAGGAATGATTTTGTTGAACTTTATTACTAAATGACTTTAATTTATTTATCAGTAATATACGTTCTTTTCTCAATAATAAATGCTTCTTGAAGTGATTTTGCCTTTTAATTAATCTATTAGTTTTTTTTATGAATTTATTAATACAAAAATATTTTTTTAATTTATTGTTACTCATTGACAAATGTTGTGTAGACACCAGTTCCTTGCACAGTGAGTTTACATTAAGTGTGTTTTCACTGAGTAGACCCGAATCGCAATTGACTAACTCACTAAACAGACTCTGGGAAGCATCACTTTCTGAAACCTTGCTATTATTTTCTAATATTAGCACAGTCTTGTGCGCCTCTGATAAACTTACTTCTAGGTCATTGATGCGACTCAGTGCCCGCTCGTGAGTGTCATTGCATTCTTTAAAAGAACTTATTTTATCCTGCAAGTGGACACATTGATCAGCAATTTCTGAATATTTTATGTGAAGCTCGGCCAGTTCACTCTTAAGTTCCGAGTTTTTTCTTATAATTGCTTGTATCTCTTGCTCGCTGTCTTCCCGTTCCTGCAGCAGCTTGTCATTGTTCATCATCACCAGCCTATATACGGCCCACTGCTGGGCACAGGCCTTCCTACATGGGAGAAGCACATAAGGAGATTAAGCCATAACACCACCACGCTGGCCCAATGCGGGTTGGTGAAAAGGTTACACATTGCCAGCTATAAAAAGAAATGACAGTTATAAAAAGAAATAAAATCTTCCAACAGGTAAAACTCTTCAACTAGTCAGATTAGGCCCATACTGGATGTCTATATTTTATACAACTAGGTGACAAACAAGCTGCTGGTCCACCTGGTGGTAAGTGGTTACCGTCGCCCATAGACACTTGCAATAACAAGAAAAATTCACTAGGTGACTAGGGCAAACAGGTGCGTTGTCACCCTGAGACCGACAATGAAATGCTAACTTTCCCTCCGATACAAAACATAGCGAACTATTTCTGCTGAATAAAAAAGGCGGTGATACCTACCCAGTCGACACTATATGCGGGCCTACCACCTAGTATTTATAATAATATTCCCAATAATATAGAATACATAGAAAAATTAAAGCCATTTATAAAAAACTGTATCGTAAAAAGCATAATACACATAAAATTATATATTTGCATATAAAGACAAATAATCAATATAAAGATGAACAAAGACAACTAACATCTTCAGTCTTCCCGTGACCATGATCGCTGTAAAGTAATCGAAACGTCGGGTGAATAATAATAATGTAACATCTAATTAAACGCGAGTTAAATCCGGTAAATTGGTTTTATTTCAAATGTGTAGTGCTCGCGAAAATGTAATACAATACTATAAAGGTACGTTTTGGAGTTGGTGCTAGGCTGTTTCCAGAAGCAATAGAAAGTGAAGCACCGACTCCAAAAAAATACCTGTATATTATATTAAAATTTCTGTTTTTTTTACTTTTTGGTGTTCAGAAATCAGTATTAATTTTTTGTAGTATAATATGCTTTCAATATTTTTTTAATTTTATTTCAACACTTTCGCCAGTTTGCCTGGAAAAAATTGATTAGCAATAAAGTCGCCTTTTGTATGTAGATATATTGATAGTAATATTCTTACTATATCTTCTATCTAAGTAGTCTAGATGATTCTAGCCAAATTCAGCATCGATTAATCTAAATCCGCTCAGCGGCTTTGAAATGAAAACGTGACAGTCAGACCGACAGAGATACTCTTTCATTTAAAATATTAATATAGGTATGCAATTAAGAAAGAAACGACTACATAAAATAATTTTCTAAAAACGAAGGTAAACAATAAAATTTGACGATGTTACAAAACATAATGAGGCTAGCGGTAGCTAGCTATACAGTCTGGCACATTTAGATCGGTCAGTATGGGAAAGTCTGAAACTATAAGACATGCGAAAATCTCTTCTTAGGAGCCATGTCATTGATTTTAGTAATAAGAGAAATTGCATTCATACATTTTCGAAAAATGTACTCAGCTCGGTAATCGAACCAGGACGTTTTGAAAAATAAAACTAACACTATTTCTATTTAGATATCGATTGTGTAGGTCTTAAGCAGTAAACGTTTCTATGAAACACAGTGTCTAAAATGAATAAAATGCATTTCTTTCATATCCTTTTATTAATTTTAGTATGTGATCGAAATTACCACCATCACCACCATATGAGGTTTATCACGTCTCTGTTCAAACTAAGATGTTCCATTTTCAAATGAGGTTTATTGCGTCTTTATATCTACATACTTATTCTAAGCGGGCTTTTCAATTGATTATTAGTATAAGTATGATTAATAGAAGTAAACAATTACCATCACGGATAGATAATATTATCGCAGATGACAATATGTAAAGCAGTGTATGTAAGAAGTTGCGTTGTACACACCAGCAAAGAGCTACAAACAGTCATAGAGACAATTTTAGCACCTAAACGAGTTGACAGTTGTATTGAAAAAATGGTGGTAATTTCGAACACTTACTAAAAAAATGAAAGGATATGAATACAATGCATTTTATTCATTTTAGACATCATGTAAGACCTACACAATCGATAGCTAAATAGAAATAGTGTTAGTTTTATTTTTCAAAACGTCCGGGTTCGATTCCTGAGCTGAGTACACGTTTTTTTTAAATGTATCAATGCAGTTTTTTTTATTACTAAAATCGATGACATGGTTCCTAAGAAAAAAATCTCTTCTATGTCTTATAGTTTCAGACTTTCCCATACTAACCTATCTAAATGTGCCACCCTGTATTCTGGACACAAAATGATAAGCTGCTATGCGATTCTCTAAAGTCAGCAGCCTTGAATTCGTGGCTGTCGGCAGCGCCGTCATACTTTTGGCGTTTGTTTGACAACTGTTGGCGACACCAGCGTTCCGACGTCGAGCACGGCGTGAACCGGAACTAAAACGTGGTTGATTTTTATATCTTTATGTAAAAAATCTATCAAATATTGAATGAAGCCATTGCGATACAATTTTAACACAACAAAAAAGAAATCAAAAAATATCGATTGTACTTCATGTCGTATAAACAAAACAGAGACAATCGTACACAGCCAAGGGACCGACGAAGAGATTAGTGAATACGGATTCACGCATCGCAGTGCGCAAACGTCAAAACCAATGTCAGCTCGTCGTCTTTGTCAGACGTCAAGTTCGATGTCGAATATCTTTGTTTGTGAATCACACTGCAGGGCATATTCAAAAGATCCCGAATGATCGAAGTGGACCTTGACGTTGTCATGGCCCCAATGATTAAAATATTATGGCAAATTAAAAAAATATTTGATTGCAAATGGTTATTACTCGCTCGACGAATTCTTTTCCACAAAATAGATATTTAAAACCAACAAATAGCATATACCTCTCCTCCGATATTCAAATAACAGACACAATAAGCCTTTATGATAATCAATAATACTAAAGCACAATTGTATTTATTTATTAATGCACAAAGTCCTCTGCAAACCAAATTGCTATGCCCTTACAGGGCGCTACATTGTATATGTTAACAACTCATGTACCTACTGATTTGTAGTTTACTATGTACACCAATGTGGCTTGCAATAAATATTTTGATTTTGATTTTGATAACATGAGATAAGATAAGTTATTGCGTAGCTCCCACAACATAATTCAACAATTCCAAAGAGTCCATAATGTAACAACCTTGCTCTGTCTGTCTGTCTAATAGGTTTCTACTCCTCAGCCACTGAATCGATTGAGATGAGATTTAGCTTTGAGATAGATTTCATCCTGAAAAAGCACGTAGACTACCTTTTATCCAAATAGCTGACATCCAAGCGGGCGAAGCTGCGAGCGTTCATTAGCTTTAAATATAATAAAAACGACCCACTGTGAAGCTTCGTATCTCAATATTTTTACCGCTGATTGAAAATGAATAAAAATAATTTTCAATGAAACTCCACTGCGTTTGTAAAGACCTCAATAATATCTCACGCTCTAAAGAGTCTTGAAGCAAAAAATATACCCTCTTTTTGTACGGGAGAGTCCAATATTTAAACTATAAACTTTAAAATAAATATTTGACTGGTAAAAGGACACCTCTTTAGTGAATTCATCTCGGTATTGCTAAATTTGGGGGAGATTATCGGCTGTCACATATCTCAATCTAAAAATTGGCTCAATTCAATCCTTTGTGGTTAATTCACGCAAAAACTGCCAAAAAGCTAGCAGCCGTTATATTTAGGTTATAATTGTGCTTGAGGAGGTTGTTCTAATTGGTTTATAATGCCGATGACGTCAGATCGAAGACAAAATGATGACCTTTAATTTAATTTTACAACAGACAGATGTACATTTAATATTTTTATGAACTAAAACCAACATTATTCGATTTTTTATACAAACCACGACAAATGACTCAACACCACCTGATGTGATAAATATTATTATTATTATTTATGTGAAGCGGTAAGAAGAGTCTATATGCGAAGACAACTAGCTTTTTCACGCCTCTTTTGAAGGAACCCATGTTATAGCAAGGAATGAACACATGTGCTGGCAAATAATTCCAAGTTCTAGAAGTCGACAAAGAAACGAGGTACCTACGAAATTTCTTTGTGTGTGATGTTGAGGTGAAGACAGTGAATTGATGACTCCGACGACCGGCACGCGTGCTTATGAGTAGGAAGAGGGAAGGTGGGATAAGGTGAAAAAGCTTGAGCACTCTCCGTGATATAGTCGATAGTAAGGCGCTAAGGGACGTAATGTATCGACGCATTTGCAGAGGCTCAAGGTTGTTCGTGACCTCTACGTCGCCGACGATATGGACAGCACGACGCTGCAATCTGTGCATGGCATCGAGAAGGTACTTAGCGGAGTCATCCCACAAGTACGAGCAATATTCCACGCAAGACAAGACCCGAGTTTTGTAAAGCAATTAAAATTAATAAATATTACTATATTAGGCATAATTGCTGGTCAGGTGTGAATAATCGACCTCTATAGTAATTCTATATGCCGTATAACGTTAGTAAATAACGTAGAAAAGTAATAAACCCCCTTTGCAAGCCATACTAGAATATTAAAGAAATAAATAAATAAAATACTTTATATTTTATTTTTTTAAATGCAGTATTATAAAAAAAGTGTAAATAAGTGAGAAGAGTACTTTTAAAATTGCGGACGTTTAGCTCCTTTTGTGGTCGTTTTGTAAAATGGATATTTTGCTTTTAAATGCAGTACCCTTTAAATTGAGGACGTTTAGCTCCCGTGCCGTTTTACGCGATGGACATTTTTTTAATGATGACATCTCTGTTATCTAACTGATTCGAATCGGAAAAGACGTAGGCGGTCTGGTAAGGGACAAAATCTAAAATACCTAAGTAACTTATTCTCATTTATCAACCGCCTCTTTTGTCAAATGGTAGAGACCACCTACCTCAGATCCATAGATCCGGGGTACTATACTCGTGGGGGCAGAATTTTCTGATCAGTTAGGGTAGTGGTAGGGCTTTTCTAATCCCGTTGCTGTATTTCAGCAGTTGGAGGTAAAAAAGCCAGTTTCTCTGTGGTTGAGGAATCCGGGTGTAGCTCGCATCTATCTTCGGCCTAATCATCAGTTGAGATGAAAGCGAAGAACGTCCCAGTGAGGAATAAAAAAAGTATATTCTAGACACTCAAAAGACTTAAGCCACGTTTTTGAAACATGACACGCAATTATTAGCATCTATTACTATCAACTTATGATATTCATCAACATATTGATAATGTAATTTGAGTACTTCATTTACAGAACGGTTTAATAGCCCTTGTTATCAGATTGTTTAGCCCAAACACCATTCAATGGTCGAACTAAATCATTTACTCCTAATAATTTACTAAAGCAATTTATGAGTTGTGTTTGACCCTAAATTTGTGCAATAAATTATGGTTTACTTTGTCGTTTATGAGGGCAGCACAGACATAACCCTGCAGGAACATGTGTAACAGATTGCGGCAATAAGGGAAATTGTCTTTTTTATGAACGCTGCCGCCGACGACGTAAAGTATTCACGTGGAGAACAAGATGGCGCCACTTACGCGGACGACTTTTTAATTTTGGTAGGCAAAGGAAAATGTTATTTCAGGCAAGGAATGGGAAATCTTAGGAATATTATGTAAATATTCTTTAGCTATACAATATAATTTAGCTATCAACGTACGTTACATTTATTAATATTGTATCAAATGGTGGGTAATTATTATTATAAAGTCTCAAACACTCAATCATATACACTAGCACACACGCAAGCACACACATACTTAGACACACACACATACACAAACACACACACAACACACAAACACACACACAACACACAAACACACACACGCAAACAACACAACACATAAACTCATAGTATGAGGCAACCAGTAGTTTTTGATGCTGTAAACACTTAAAATGTAGAAATGTATCCATTTAGTAGTAAAACTTAAAATAGCTTATTAAAATTTGATACCTACTTATTGTACTTACATTAAGATGTTAATTACGGGAAGAGCAGAATCTCCTACTACAAGCATTATCGCATGCTTACCTACTGGGTTTGTTTTGGCGATTGCATATATACTTTGTACCAAACGTTAACGAAATAAACTATTTTTATTTATTTTATTTTATTATTATTATCACATATGCTGTACTCATATTGTTAACACTTTACAAACCAACTAAATAGAATACATAAATACGTAACACTGTACTAGGTAAAATAAAATGATTTTTCAAAATTATAAATTAATGAAGTGGCGGCAACATTATAATACAATAAAGTGTACAACCTTGTACAAAAATATGTAATTTAAACTTTGCTTAGGACGCAGAGTCTGGCTTATGGTCAAACTATTACCTACTATAGCAGAATGAACTAGGTAGGTCAATAAACTTCCCCACTGATCACAACGACCATGATAAGGGCATGACGACCTTAAATGTACATACCCACTAATCAGTATTAAACTGAGGTGTAATAATTAAACAGCCAGATTTAAATATCTGCATGATGTTCATAAAAATTAACAATATCAGCTTTCTGGGTTTTATCCATTATGCGCTATTTACCTACTTCACTATAACGAACGCTGGTAAATTGGAAATGTCTTCTATCTTACAACCCAACCGGCAACTAATGAGAAAAAAAAACGACTCCACCATCTTTGACTCCTTGTTTGTGCAGGTTAATGCCCGACAACCGACGCTCTGATGGTCTTCTGGTCAGGGTGGCTTGCGTGCATGTATAGGAACGTCCATGGAGATCGCATAGAAGGATATCTTCCTTACGCGACGCGCAGAACGTGTCTATACATCATTACCAAATTGTATGAGATACACCGGGAGTGTAATGTTTTATTACCTACCATTCGCCGATATTCATTTTAACCCGTCAAGCATGAGATTCTAGACACAATTGATTCTTCCATTGTCATCACCCCCCGGTGGTATATCGTCGCTTGACAGATTAAGCATTGAACTCTGTATTTCCGTCTGTCTTTCTGTTACGTTTTTACACCTTATCCGCTGAACCGATTTATGCTAAATTTTTGCGCGATAACTGTCATCCACGTGGTCTCAGCGACGGGCAGCCACTAATCATAAATATATTATTTATAGCACAGTCTCACCTTCTTTTTCAGTGGTGCTAATAGTGTATGGCTACGAAGTCGTCTACGAAAATTGCTACGAGCTACGCTTGACTACGGCGTAGTCATTAAGATTGCCTTATGATTTGTTTAAAGGGAATTGTTCAGTATCGGCTATTCGTGAACGAGATATTTTCAAAAAAAAATATTTACAGTATAATCTAATTAAATGTCTTTAAAATATTTTTGATACTCTCTTTACCGGAAAGTAAATATCAAAATATATTAATTTTAAAGTATTTTAGAAGCTTAGAGACGCCATTGTTTCCTGTGTTGCTATAGCTATAAATGCGCTATAAAAATATTCAATCGCTACTTAGTGATCGATATGTAATTACCAATTATAAAAATAAAATATACTTCCTTAAGGGCCGATTTTTCAATGCTCAGATAAACAGTCAGATAGGGTTTATTCGATAGATAGCAAAAAAGTGGGTTTTTCAAGCGTGAGATAGACTTTATTCGACGAATAATTCACTTAACTTAAGAATAAATCTATCTGTCCCTTCGACGGCCAGATAACCGCTTATTCTATAGATAAATTATGCTTGTCTCATACTTCATAACAAAACATGTTAGAAAACACATGTAAAATGGTATACAGTAGAATTCCGTCATAGATTCAGACTTACTAAAGAATCGGTGCAATATTTGCAAACTTTTGTAAAAGATAAATTATGTAAGTAATGAAATCACAAAAAATACATATTTAATTTTGTTTCTGAAACCACTGTATTCCTCCTACAGCTGCCAATCACTGATTCTTTGCCCTATTAGTTTCTTTATCACTGCTCCTATATAGTTTGGCGGTATTAATAATTCCACTTCATATCGTAATATAAAAAAAATTAGGTACTGTTGCAATTACATCTTTCAAGAAAAAATTGAATTCTGACAATTTTTTCATTTCCATGAGGAAGCATAAATGAGCTAAGGTTTCTTGATTGATATCAGCTATAGATTGCACTTACATGTTAAGTTTCAAATAAAATACCACAGAAGTTGATGTATGTATGAATGTCGAATGAAATAAGATGCCAGATGCTTGCTTGTTTTTGTCAATAGGTGTGAAGTTAACAGCAAACAAAGAAATTGTCTGTCCCGCTCTAACATTAGTGTCCTCTATACATTTGTCTCAACTACCTGAAGCTGGCGTTATTATGGAAGACCTAAACGGTCAGATAGTTATTCTTAGGATAAATGTTGATTGAAAATTTGACAGTCACTTATCGGACGAATAAACAGTGTAATAACTTTATTCCTTAGGTAGCTATCTGTAGTTTATCAGGGGATTGAAAAATCGGCCCTAAGACATATAAAATTAAGTAATCTTTCACAAATTCATTAATAATTTACCTTCAATTAGACTAAAACTTGTATAACACTATGTTTTAGTGCAAATTGTTGAAGTAACAATTATAAAACATCGATTATTCCTGTATCGATTTTATTGCATATTTTTTTGACAACACCATTGTATGTCACGTTGATGTATTGTTTATATTTTTAAGATTATTTTAAGAAGTAAAATGTATGCGTATGGGCTTGTATCCAGGTTATGAATAAAGAATATTAAAATGTCACGTTGATGTATGACGCTTGTAAAAAAAAGTATTACTTTTCCTTCGTGTACTATGATTGACTGTTCATTCATATTATAGCATTATCTCAGAAATAAGAAAGGTATATATTAAAAATTCATTAAACAATTTTTAATAATTTATTATGATTTCATAATAACATATTTTTAGCAATAATAATTACGTTATTAATTAATACAGACATAAATTCAGCTATATTTGCAACTTTTTAAAGGAATATTTTATCTGCCCATTTAGACACATCATTAACTTTGCGGCGATTATATTGCTATAATTACTTTCTTATCTTAAGAAAGAATTAAAAATTCCATGTTTAGATAACATTGGTTAATGTTCATTTTTAGCCAAAGCGCCCTAGTAAACTGAACAATTCCCTTTAAGTATAAACTAAATTTATTTTTATATTCTGTCATACCCAGAGTAGCGCAGGTTACTTAAAGACTATCAGATAAGATATTAAGAGATAACAATAGTAGTAATAATAATTCGAAAGTCAAATCTATCTACACCTACTATTATAAAACAGTAAAATAGCCCTTACCGTAATTTTTAGATATTCCAGAAAATCAAGTGGAAATAAAGTGCTGGGACGTAAAAAGGCCCATAAAAATTATGGTTTATTTTTGAATGTTTGTCTCTCTATGAGCGCATCACGCACAATCCGCTGAATAGATTTTGATTTGATTTTCACTTTTTGGTAGCTTTAGGTCCAACTTGAAATCCAAGCAATGTTTCATCTCAATCGGGAAAGAAGAACCAGAGATACCTACAGCTTGACCTCTCCGTAGTACTAACCTTTATACATTGCACAGGTCATTAAAATGGTTATCGTAGGCATAGGCTAAACTGTCCTAAAAATTATTTTCACTCGGTCAAAGCAGCGTCCAAAAGTTAGTGGCTGACATAATAACTTTCAAAATAAATTGTTAATTTAAAAGTAGATCGGCCTTAGTAAAGCCAAGGATAAGGATCAGAAACTAAATTTATTTAAAGTACCCCACAGTCCTCTTCGCATTCCAACCATGTACACAGTTCGAGTCCCGCCAAGCCATTTATCTTTTGTACCTGAAAGGTGTCCACTGCGCCAGTATCGAGGAGTTAATTTCACGGGGTATTTCTCCTGGCGAAGTAAGCGTCTTTTTACTGCACTCCAGTGTAAAATAAAATTAATTCATTTTCTTTCTTTGTACACAGAGTTGGGAGTTAAAAGCTACTTTGGTTTGGTATAATAATAATTGGGATTTTTATAGAATATAACAAAAATGATTACGAAAAATCTTTTTATATTTTATAAATATTAGTTTTGCACTTTAGACAATGTTTGGAAAATATTTACGATAATATATGTATATTTTAAACCAAAACATTAATGTCCAGGGGCGAAAACTGTTTCCGCGAACAATCACAATAACTGTTTGAACTATTTCTAGTCTATATCAAAACATTATAACGGTTTCAGTTGCCACCCCAGGATGTGATTTTTTCTAGTTTAAATATTTTTCTATGATTGATAAACAACAAAAGTTTGAAATAAGTAGCAAAACTTTTAATAAACACTTTAGTGTAACGATAATTTTATACTTGAAACAATTTGTTTGTTTCTTATGATGAGACTCTATATGGTTTACCTACTAATCTTTTCCCGAGTTTAAAATGTAATAATTTCCTTTTCCATTATTTCATAAGAAATCTCATAAAATTATATTCACTAATTTCGTTTTCCATGATGTTGTTGCCACTAACAATGGTTTGCCATGATATTTTATCAACAATATAAAAAATAATAATACAGATACCTACTAGCACAAACAGCATGCAAACAAACATGAAAGCAGGCACACAGTATGCAAGCACGCAAGCAGCTTTGCAACATGCGTGGCTTATGGGCAGCTGGCCTACGCGGGTCTAAATTAATAATGCTCGTTTTCACCAACATTTGCTTAGCGGTAAGTGTCTTTTAGCGATTTGTATCTCAGTCTATCTAAAGGAGGTAGAAAGAGTCATCTAAGCCAAGGGAATGGTCAGTGAAAACGGCCATAAGGGTAAGGTAGACAAGACTACGTGGAGTCGGAGTGGACTGAGTCGGTTTCAAATAGCATTCGTTTTTAATTAATTTGTGATCTCCGTATCATTAAGTTTGGGTAACAAAATATGTTTTAAATATTCTATGCCAAATATTGATTATTTAACACAATTTTTAAGTAAATTTATCATGATAGGGTAAAAAAAATGTTTTAAATGTTCTATGCCAAATATTGATTATGTAACACATTTTTTAAGGAAATTTATCATGATAACACTTGCTATTATGGCACCTAATTTAAAGCATGTGAGAGTTATGGCTACCAAATAATTTCCCATGCGTTTTATGTATATATATGACAATTGGGCAAAGGGAATTATTGCAAATAATATTATAAATAAAAAACCAAACACCCTATCGATCGGTATCATAATAATACAAAATGTTCGCTTTCTACATTTGGCAAATTCGATTCCCAGCTCAGCTAAATGACTTTTAAAAATCTTTAAAGATATTGTTTCTTCTTACCCTGTATAGTCTTGATTGTCGATACCATGACCTTTTTATGATCACATAATATTATAAGATAAGTATAAATTATCTAAAAACACAGCTTCGCACGTAGCTGCGATTTTCTTGCTTGTTTTAGAAATTGTGGTTTATTATCAATAAATAATTCCATTGAATCACGATTTACTTAATAATCTGTATACTTTACCAAATTATACTACGATAATTTAAAACAACATCCATTTAATAAAAGAGTTATAGAAATTATTAAATCACGTTGTACCAAGAAACTGTTAATTATAATTTTCAGTTCAGCGATAAATTAGATAGTAATTACGTTAAACTGAGGTCAAAATGAGCATTCTTTGTAAAATGTATATCTTCAAATAATAATAATCCAAGAAAATTCCTTAATATTCATAAAACTGTAAGCACACTGGCGGTGTCCGTCACATTGCCAATTTCACTGTACGTCTGTAGACATTATCTCAGCAAGCAGCCGCACGCCACGAAACTAGTGCTTGCTATTTTCTTGACATATTTCACAATAGAACATGGCTGTAACATCGTCTTATCCCGTTGCACATCCAATGTTATTACAGCAACAAAATATTTGAGATATCATCGCTTAGAAAGTAGCCATATAAACGATGGTATCTACAACGAATTCTTCGTTAAATATATTGAATGGATAAAAAATATCAAAGTATATTGCTTGGAAGGCTTGTGCCTAGCAGTGGGACGTATATAGGCTGGTGATCATGATGATGGCGCCATTGAGTGGTAACATCTTTGTTAGGGCAGGGAACATGTACAAACGCATAACAGAATAATGCGAAAAGTTAGAGCGCATGGGTTTTTCAGTGGTGCAGGACAGGCGTAAATGCCTTTTTACCTGCAAAAAAAGATTACGCGGCCGAAGCCGCGGGCAGCAGCTAGTTTACAATAAGATTGAAATCATTAGTATCAATTTTCACAAGTCAATCATGGCTCTTTAAATAATTCAAACAGTATTGGAATACTTCCAGATATTTAATTAAACTTCATGAAATCTAAACAAAGGTGTCATTTTCGAGTCAAGGCGATTTCGCCTCATGTTTCGGCCAGATAATGATGAGCCTTGGTTACCTCGTCTCGATGAAAGATTGCTGCTCTGTAAGGGATCTGTTTTAGCTGGTGACAATATGGATACATAAACATAGGTGGCATACGAAGCAACAAAGTGAAAACAAATCGACGATACGGTACAGGCCGCAGGAACGTTTTTATTTTGTCTGCCACGTAATTGAATTTTGTGGTCCGCTCGATCATACAGACTGGGTTTGCAGGAGATTTGTTTACGAATATAGATATGCAAATAGGTCAAAGTAACCTCTAACCTGTTTATCTCGGCTGTGCTTTAACTCTGTTCCAGAATTAATGGTCTTCTGAAAATGCTCGACAAAGTTGATTTTACATATGTTTTTATTTGGGTACGTTTAAAAAAATTGACAAAAGAGTACAGGGTAAAAATGTTTCACAGAATGTGTACAATATATACCATAACCATTTAGTTAGATCAATGTGTGAGTAACTAAAGGATCAAGGAATTATCACCCAGTTCAAAGCACAAAGCAAAAAGAGTTTATTTTTTTTACGGAGGCAAGCAGTTTCCGTAGCATATAGACACTCGTAGCACCATGGGCACTACTCACGCGTTGTCCACCCTATAAAAATAAAAAACAAGTGAACGCTCCTAGCGTTAGGGGAGAGTGGGGTGATTTCGGACGCAAGGTAACTCCGGACATGGCCGTTTACCATGGTAAATATTTTTTTTATACAACTAGATGACAAACAAGCTGACGGCCCACCTGATAGTAAGCGGTTACCGCCGCCTATAGACACGTAAATAACAAGGAAAAATCATTTGATATTGCAGTTGCGTTGTCATCCTGGGGCCTAAGATGAAATGCCGTCCATGCCCAGTAATTACACTGGCTACCTTGCCTTCAATCCGAAACACAGCGAACTGTTTCACGGCAAAATTAAGAAAGGCAGTGGTGTACCTACCCAGATGACCCTACATACGGGCCTACCACCTAGTAAAATAATGCTCGATAATCTATTTCTGCCTTGATATTCAGAGGTGGGTCCACCCCAAAGAACCCTTAACCTGGTGTCTGGCATTGAGCATGCTTTTTATGATGTACACGACCTTATCGTCCGAAGTTACCTTGCGTTCGCAATTACCCCACTTTTCCCTACGCTTTCTTAATGAGCTCAACAGTAGTGCCGACACTGCAAAGCGTGTATTATTGAGCCGAAATCATGGGTAAGGTACAGGTGCTATCCCGGTGTTATTGGTATTCCGAGAGGTATGGCAAAGTGGTATTTACCTCTTGAATTCAACTTCTTATTGATTTTCGATATTGAAAGAGCGTTCAAACTATTACATCACCGATCTCCTGACGGGAAGAGTATTGAGTGTATTCCCATTTTCATACAACGCAAAGCACCCAAAACCTGCACGTATATTGTATGTGCTTACCTGAAATAGTTCCCAGACAGCAAAAGAAAAAAGATATGAATCGCCACCTGTCTCCGTTCGCACGGTTTACTAGATTGCTTACGTACTTGAACAAGCGAAGGATTTTTTACGAGCTAAATTGCCTAAAAGATTAATTGTTCCAACTGAATATCGTGTTAAGATGGATTGAACGGATAACCACTGACTGAGTTACAATAACATTCAAGGGTTATTTTTCAAAGAATATTTAATTAATCTTCGTTGATGAATGCAGGCTACATAAAAAAAAATGTCGTCTGCTATGTTGTAAATGTATGGAGCCGGGCTAGAATAGCACCTCCTCATCTCCTCCATAGGTGTCGTAAGAACCGACTTAGGGATGATCTTCCCCAGATGACGGGCAGCAGCGATGTCTGGGTACTGACGAATTACACCAATCCGCCTGCCAAGCGTGGTGATTATGGAAAAGCCCCTCATGGTAAACAGAACACTGTATCGGCTCCCAGTCCCCGATGGCCCCGCTATTACGGACTGCGGTAGCAGTCACTAACGCTGGGGAAGGGGTGCTAAGCATCCCCGGCAGCAATTCGGCTACCAACAACGATGACTGTACCTGGCAACATTTAACACGCGCACATTGAGGACTGACGTAAAGATAATTGAGCTGGAAGAAGAAGAAGACAAGTTACACTGGGATATTATAGGATTATCTGAAGTCCAAAGACAGGAGAAGAACACGGAGTCCTCAAATCCGGTAACTTGCTCTATTATTGGGAGGGCGACCGTCTTTCCCAAGGTGATATTGGGTTCCTCGTCCGTAACTCCTCCATTAACAATATGGACGATTCAGAGTGTTTTGGAGAGGATAGTATACCTTATACTCTGAATCCCCAAAGGGTAAAATATGATAAATTTAAGGAAAATGAAGGAATGAGCAGGATCATTTTTGGATTTTTTGAGAGAAGCTCGATGGCGAATTAGTTTGAGCGCTCTGGTTTCGATTCGAAAAACAAAGCAACTTTCGCCATGGTCGATCCTGGGATGCGTCAATCAAAGTTTGTTATATCGAGATCCTCCGTGCTTCAGAAGGCACGTTAAGCCGTTGGTCCCGGTTGTTCCTGCAACCGCTTTAACCTACCAACCGCATTGGGCCAGCGTGGTGGTGCTGTGGCCCAAAATCCTCATGTGCTTCTCCCATGTAGGAAGGCCTGTGCCCAGCAGTGGGACATATATAGACTGGTGATGATGATGATCTTTGAATATTTTTGTTTGGAGAAAATTTATTCCATTCATGTTTTGACTTTTGTAAAATACTTTGTTAATTAGTCAAATCTGATAAATTTTAAAACAACAACAAAGTATTAAATCCTCATGAAAAATGTTGAATATTCGCGATGTAACATCTCAAATAATATTTTATACACGCCCAAATGGAGAAACGGGAGATTTGTAAGAATGTAAAGCTACTTGGGCACCATAAATATTTAAATCGCTGAAACCTTGGGACTACATTCATACATCATGAAGAACAACACTCACGGCTTCATCTTTTATTATTTACGCCTTGAATTGTAATTACAGTGAATAAAGTAGCCATAAACTAATATTTATATTTAATAAGACTTTTTGTTTAATATTGGCTGGCAGTAAGTTTTTACTATGGAGCGCTTGAAAAGTATTTTAACTAGAAATATAATGGTGTTTTCAGGCATTGCTTTAAATAAAATTAAGAATATGCAAAGCAACGCCTAACTTAAGTGAATTGTAGGTTTTTGTAAACAATAGATTACGACATTGTAGGGTATTAATCCTGAACCATAGAACAGTTTACTGAATGCTCCATTCCTTAGGAACTTACAACAAATATAGAGTGATTGCGCTCATAAGAATAGTCTCAATGAGCTAGTGTTACATAGATGACTAATGAAGCCAGGGTTGCCTAAACTTTTCAATTTCAAATAATTTTATGGATTCTACTTTGCGTTGCATAAAAAATATCCATGTAAATAACAAAAGTCATATTTAGATATCTAAAAACGAAAATTCAAAGTATATCTTTGTATACTTCATAACTAATCCATCAATGTCAAAACTGTATCACGTTAAATCAATAAGCGATAAGCAAAGCATAAAAGTATTACGCCACTTGAGAAATGATACCGTTCATTTATAAAGCACAACAAAAGCGACATTACAAAGAGAGCCATCAGTCAGAAGTCATAAGTATGCAGTCAATAGCTGGTGTCAGAACACTCCTCGGTTGCCATTCAGAGTCTGTTTATAAATAATTCAATATTACCCCGAGTTGTGACTTCTCTACTTTACGAAGTATGGTTGGCAAAATAATAACGGCTACTGAATACCGAATTGAAAAACAAAGCTTTAGCACAAAGATAGTCACTTATTTTATTATGTTTCTCGTAGAATCTTTAGCAGAAGGGTAGAAGAATAATAATTTAATTACAGATTCACACATAATTCACTAATTGGAGTAATAGTTTGATAAACTGCGAGTTACAATACGAGAGTTGCATTACGTTTCTATGAATATTTATTACATATACTTAGATTAGAATTTTGTTCTTGTAATTATCTACCTTTTCAAACAAACATACGCGTGAAAACTATACTCCACATAAACACAGTTTTAAAATACATAAATATAATATAATTTTGTGTGGTTTTCGGACCAAATACTTTAACCCGTTTGATACTAACAAAATATTCATAGATGTATGTTGAGTCGTGATCATAATATAGCTATTTTGCTAAAAAAAAATAAGAGCAGCCCATTTATCTTGCTCGCCAGTTGAAGAGCCCGAATAGCAATCACGAAGACGAACTTCGCCCTGTTCCTATCTCACAGGACCTTTTAAGAACCCTCCACATGAGAGCCGTGCTCAGCAAGATTTCGGTCATATCATTAAAATTAATAAGCAAACACTTGAAAATTTTAAGATGATGTGACAGGTGTTTTTGTTGAAGAGCGCTTGATTTAAGATTTTGGACATTATTTTTTACTTTATCTTTGTATAAATGACTTATTACTTTAGATTTTCTGGATACTTTTTGATAATTTTATTTTCTTATCGTGTTTTGATAGCTGTCATGTTATTTACTATTCAAACGTAAACTAACAACTGACTTAAGTATATGAATATTTTCTGAAGTTTAATTTTAACATCATAAACATTTACTAAACTAGAAAAAGGAGAATGCCTATTTTCTAAGACCACATCATCTTCCTGTTAATATTTTTGTGCCTTGATAAATTTAATTGATTTTAGTAGCTGAAAGATTCCTTAATTAAAATTCGTAATTAGTTTTTGATATCTTACCCTAGTATTATTATTATTACAAGTTGTCTATAACCTTTTTAGGTTATGTTTTTTGTACTTAAACAGAGAAGCTCAACTTGGTAACTTGGTAACTTGTCATAAAAGAATACTACGTGTCCAGTTCACTCTCACAAAACACAAATGGCCAAGGAACTCTAAAGCTCAACTTGGAAATTGCACAGAAAAGAAACGAAAACTTATCAAATACGTTTACGTACGACAACAACATAAGCCAAAGCCATCTTGACAAGTCGATATCAGTTTTCTTCCGTCAATCTGACTGTAATGTTGTCAGTATATTAAAATCGATTATTTGGCTTTGTTTTATTTTATTTTTCTTAAGAAGTTTCTGCGTGGAAAGCATTCAAATACACTTATACAGGGTGATGCTGTCAATGCGACAATAAATTATAACATGGGCTATATAAGTTCATATAAATTATTTGCCACTTTTAAAAACATCTTATTCATTTGATTGATTAAAAAATTCACAAACGATTAGTCATCTATCAGCTCTAAAACTCACTTACTCTTAGGAAGCAATATAATTATATATTTTTTCAGCTGTTGATTTAAACCCAAATTATCAGTACAGATAAAGTAATTGAATACATCTCTCGATACTGGCACGAGCCCAAGAAAACTGAATCGCTTTTTGCTTAAAAAGATTTACGCCGTTGTAAATCTCTAAATAAGACAAACAGTCTTTGTTTGAGAGTCCACTCATTGGATTACTTTGTAGGGACATGTAAATGTAAGAGATACCAATCGAATCTATTAAGTTCGTTTTAACACGGTTATTTTTGGTGTCGTGATTATTCAATCAAATCCGAATAAAATATAAACTTAGGTCCAAGGTCTTCTCTTGACAATCTTTTAAATTGATATAGGTAATGGGA
The DNA here is from genome assembly GCA_947347705.1 of Nymphula nitidulata. Lineage (NCBI taxonomy): Eukaryota > Metazoa > Arthropoda > Insecta > Lepidoptera > Crambidae > Nymphula > Nymphula nitidulata. The sequence goes on from OX374623.1 coordinate 11,360,421, forward strand.
AATCAAACGAACTTACCTGTAAGTGACGTTCGATTATTATTAAACGAGTGATTTGCCCGTACTTAACTTATTTACTTGTAATGTGTTTACGTGTACATGTGCCATGTGCTGCCATCGTTAACAATTTTTAACCCCCGATGAAAAAAGAGGGGTGCTATAAGTTTGACATGTCTGTCTGTGTATCTGGACCGATTTTGATTATTTTTTTTTTAAATCTGACGTGACTAAGATGGTTCTTAGCTACAATTAATGAAGATCAGTTCAGGCGTTTGATAACTATCAGCGCATTTTCTACATGATAAAAGGTTTTACTAACTTTCAAAGATCCGATTGATATGAAATTTAGTGTAGTAAATTCTTCAAAAACGTACAGCAGATAAAGCTTGTTTGGGCTCTTATGAATAGTCTGATATATAATATGATAAAATTAGGCCGGGGGCTACTTAAAATTTTCAATTTCACCCTTTTTTAAGCACTAATAGAGTAATCCTAAAGTCGCAGGGCGAATCACAAAGTTTTATAACTTTATTTTAGATTTCAGAGTACCATTAAACAGTCAAAGATAATTTACCTTAGAAACGGGCAAACTAGCAAAAAAAATTCATAAAGTTTCGAGGCTTAAACCCTTTCCCTTCCGCTCGGTTAAGAACGAATAGTGCGGTGACAAAAAATACAACGTAATGTCATAAGATATTCGCACAGGCGGACACAACATCATAAAGGCATCAAGAAGCCATCAAGCTAGTAACAGGTTGTTCACGTCAAGTATTTACAGCTAAAGCTTTTAATAATACAACATATAAATGTTAGAGTGATTAAACCATTTGAGTGATTACCATATTAAGAACATCATAAGTATTTATGATTTGAACAAAGAGTTATTTCATTTCATAATCACCTGGAAGTAATTGGTTAGACATATATTATTATAATCAAAGAATATCCACCGCATTTATGTTTGTCATGAAAGCAACTTCTTTGTCTTAGTAAGCCCCTTAAAGCATCAGATTCCAGACACAATTTATTTTTCAGTTGTCACAGACCTCCAGAAGTATAACGCCGCTTGACAGATAATAATAATGTGTCAAGTAAATACATGACTTAAAAAACCGGCCACAAAGTGTTCTAGTATTATATTAATAATAAAAAATGCAAACAGGTTTATCAAATAATGTAAGAAGTATTTTACTAGCTAAAGTTTATTTATTCTACGTTATGTTACATCGCGAACTATCTCTTAAAGCCTACTCAAATCTTTTCAAATCCTAAGGTTGCCTGGAAAAGATCGCTTTCAGTTCAGGCCACCCTTTTTATGTGGTATCCAGAACTAATTTTACTATATTTTTGTCTATATGGCTAATATATGTACAATAAAGTTATAAATAAGTAAAGAATGATAAATAATAATGTAAACCTTGTACTCCGTCTACATGTACACTTTAAGTTGTGTATTTGTATTTAAATTCTTAAATAAATAAATATACAATAATTTCCGACCCTAATGTATAATTTATTATTATGGGAAGCCTTTATTCACTAAACAATATGAAATAATCTCTCTACTTAGTACAAAAAATGGGAACAGCTCGACCAACATTTACGTCATATACTCAAGACACACCAGTCAATCTTCTGCTAATCCTAAGTGTATTTTGATAATGAAATTATTTCAACCGATAAAAAATTTGGGCAGTCCTCTTTAACTGGCTATACTGGAAAGGTCGGTATTTTTAAACTTACAATTTAAGTTTTTTGTTTATTTTATGTTATTTCTAACAATAATATTGATAATTTTCAATAAATCTCACAAAAATCGTAAAGAAATTATCTTTGTTCAGTTCGATCCACAGCCTAGCAACATTTATTCAAAGCATTTATTGGCGAAATTATCTAAAAATAGTGTCTGTCTTGTGTCGACTGCGACGGAAGTGCAGTAGCGATGGCAGGCCCCGAGAGGCGCTTGCTTCTTCACTATATCAGTTTAAAGGCGACTTCACCGATCGCAACGTTTCCACCAAACATAAAGGAATTTCCTAGAAATAACGCTTGCATTTGAATAGTGAGGTTTCCTTGAAAACCGATTTTATGTTGCACGGTGACGCGCTTTGAAAGCTTCTAAGTGAAATCTTCTAATGTAACGTGCACTGTCAAATATTCAAAGAATACGTCTCAGGAGTACGAAGTCTAACGTTTCTGATTAATAATTCCTCTATTTTAAATGGCGCTGAAAAGATAGAATGGGTAAGCTAAATAAATCTGATTAGCAATAAAGAAGTATGGTAAATGAGAAAAGATCTTCAAAAAACTGGAAAGAGACTTGGTTCGACAATAGCACACTACTCCTCCAAAAGAAAAAGACTAGCAATGACTTCACCAAAAAGTTTTTAAATAGTAAAAAGCTGGTTACCCCCATAGTTTGTCCATTTGTAACTTATGCAAACGGATCAAAAGTTTACAAGGTAGGTACTCCTTATTCATAGTAATATTATAAATTTGAAAGTAGCTCTGTCTCTCTGTCTCTGCTACTTTTTTACTCCTAAGCTGCTAAACAGATTTATTTAGATGAAATGGAGAATGAAGACAAATTACAGCCTGAGAAAGTACGAAAAGATAGATAACGATAAATTTTATTTTTGTACAAACATCAGCAAAAATACAACTTTTGCACTAAGTATTCGTTTCTTAAATTAATATTGGTTAATTTAAGCAATCAGTGAAACTATAAGTCTATCAAATAATCATGAAATATGAAACTGTATTATGTGTGACTGTTTGTTTCCCGTAAATAAATAAATAATAATAAATATTCGACGCCCGGCTGGCCGATTTGTCTGTGCCCCTACTATACAGGCTACTCGGTCAGGGGTTCCGGGTTTGAATCCCGGTAGCAACAAATGTTTGTATGATGAGTTTGTTTGTTTGTATAAGCGTTTGTTCACGAGTCATGGATGTTTATATGTTTATTTAGTATATATCTCTTACTTATATGCATATTAGTATCATTATTTTTCCGTTATCTAGTAGGTAACCATAAACACTTCAGCCAATTTAGATATAGAATAGATGTAAACCACTGTCATTTTCGTATTAGTGAGCAAGACATGCAGCGAGTAGAAGGGGCAAACCTATACAAAATGAGAGTTGGTTTTTTTACCAACATTATTTATCGAATTTTCCATAAAGTAGTCTTTTTTTTTACAAAATAGTGTGTCGAGTACACGATGGATGATTTAAATTACTATAGTAATAAAAATTATGGATAGCATATCTGTCTATCTATCTAGCATATCTAGGTGACACTTAAACCAAGTGAAATTGTTTACTTTTTTTGTTTGTTTTGGTTTTTTTTTGTTTTATTGTTTAAGCTTCATGTTGTATGTATGTTATGTGCATGTCAAATAAAAATATTTTGCATTCTTTCTTTCTTTCTTTCTTTCTTTACTTGTATTTTAGGTATCTACTTATGCAACCTTCATCCACTCGAGCAGAGCCGCCCGCCGGCGACCAATATTTAGTTCCTAACAAATTGTTTATTTAAATCTAAATAAATCAACGACGATAGCTGAGACGTTTTAGTAAAATTTAACAATTTTATCATCATCATCATTTCAGCCGAGAGACGCCCACTGCTGGGCATAAGCCTCCCCCAGGCATCTCCAAACCGATCGGTCCTGCGCTGCCCGCATCCCTCGGCTTCCCGCGACCCTCACCAGATCGTCGGTCCACCTTGTGGGGAGCCTGCCAACGCTGCGTCTCCCGGTACGCGGCCGTAGCTCGAGGACCTTTCCGCCCCAACGGCCGTCAGTCCTCCTTGAAATGTGGCCTGCCCACTGCCACTTGAGGTTCGCAATTCTTCGGGCTATGTCGGTGACCTTAGTTCTCCTGCGGATCTCAACATTTCTAATTCGATCACGCAGAGAAACCCCGAGAATAGCCCTCTCCATTGCCGTTTGGGTAACATTGAGTGAGTTAACTTCTTATGAGGCCCATTGTAAGCGGCCACGTCTCAGTTCCGTAAGTCATCACTGGCAACACACATGAATTAAAGACTTTCGTCTTGAGACACTGCGGTAGTTGGGCCAAGAATATGCTGCGAAGCTTCCCGAACGCTGCCCAGTCGAGTTGGATCCGTCGATTATATGTGTTTCACTAAAATATTATATGTTGGCATTAAAAATGGTATAATTTTATGCAACTTACCTTGTTCCAGAAATAAAATATTTTTAAATGATTTACTACAGTACAGTAAAAAGATACTGCATGCTACAGTTATATATCAAGATTCAGCAAAAATCCAGTAAAAGAAAAGCAAAAACTTTCGTCTTAAAACTTTTATAAAATAAAACTGCTGGTCCAAGAAGAAGAAATGTAAGCAAGATTCATGATTGTTATCTAGTCAAACTATCCAGGTAGAAAGGTAGACTTTAACTTACAAACTCCAATGAACTAAGTACACGGAACTATTTTTTCTATTTGAGTACAACAACGGCCGGTGCGGACAGTAAGAAGTATTAGTAAGATTTATAATTGTTATCTAGCGTCGACTAGGCGAGGCAGACTTATTGCCGGGTCGCGTGCTCGCACCTAATATATTTGAATGCCTTAACCAAAACGTCTCTGTTTGCCGTTAGCTCTGTTTACTAACAAATTTTAGGTTGCTTTAATTTCTTAGGCGAAACAAAAGCGATCGATTTATTTTCATTTACGGACCTAGTCTAGCCTTTTTTGTAGTCGTGCCTTCCACTGAACTTGAGACTGATAGTAGACTCATAATTCTTCCTTCCTAAAACCTTCTTTACTTATTGACATAAAATTATAAATAAAAAAGTGATTTCAGTGTAGCTATAAAATTGGCTACAGATATACGTGAGACTGACACAAAGGTCCAGATAAAAATAATACGATAAAGAATAGACAGATATGACTACCGAACCCTTACGGGACTCTTAGTAACAAATTTCTGTGACAAAAATGAGGAAATTATTTATTCAAGCGAGGGAAATTCACTCATCTTGTCTCCATGATACATACGTGCAAGTCGACCCATGTCAAACGAGGGCCAGGTGCAATATTACAAACATTTTTATTATGAGCCCTCATTTTTTCTGTTCATACAAAATGTTAATCCAAGTTAAGCAAATGTAACGTTCATCTGCCATAGTATTTAGTTTCGATAACACTTAAAACTCATAAATTCTAACAATTTAGCAAAATAGCGTCTGAATTAGGTATCTACTCACTCTCCAAGGTACAAACGATCACACAAAAAGCTTAACACATCAATTGAAAAATAGCTTTATCACAACGTACCTACTAAGGTATGCAAATATGCGATAAAATAGCAATAATTTTAGTGTTTCTTCGCTGAAAGAGTATTTTTACTGGACTATGACATTCATATTCATTCATTTATCACAATGTTTTATCATTATCAATTCGGACATAGAAAAACAATTTAAAATACCAATTTTACAAAAGTTAATTTTAGGAAAACAAAATTAAACATTTGAAACCTGTCATTCCCAAATGTGTTGTTGACGGCAAGTTACATGAAGGAAATGCAAATAGCCACATATGTAGCTGAAATGTTTTTAATATTGTTTTCCCTTTAATCTTAGAGTGCGAAGGTTTCGTGTCTTGTCCTTTTATCTTTCACAAGTGCCATATTCATCACTTGCATTTTTCATGTTATTATTTGTGGGTAATAATGACAACTTATTAGTTACTTCTTAAAAGTGTAACAATATAAGATACGAGTAGATATAGATTTATTTTTTAAAATAATTTAAAAGTAAGTAGTTGTCCTCTTTAGAGAAGAGATAATATAATATTCCGCATCAGTTCTCATGTTCTACTCTAGTTAAAAGTAATAGAAGTAAAACAGTTCCTAGTCATGTAGTTGGCATGTGTTTCTTGCCACAGATTCCGAACTTTAACTTTCTACGTGCTCCTTAAACTTTGTTGATCTTTGCTCTTTATTTGAAATTCCTGGTTCAAAAGTTAATTAAAGGAGTGGACGGGTCAGTCCCTGGGAGGTTTAAATTATTGCATCGTCCATTTCTCTCGCACTGTGGTTCTACCGCGAGTTTAAAATATTATCGGGAAAAATGTAGGTGCAATTCTGGGAATATGAATTAAGTAAGTGAAACGAAGCCGCAAACCTCTGGGGATTCGCATTCTGGATGTCGTTTGTTGTATTACTGCTACGTGCTTTAAATTCTTCGAGACATGCCTTTGTCATCGATGAAGCATGGCATCACAATCTAACAAATATTACAAATCAGTTTCAAATATTTCAACTAAGTTAACCTTTTGTAACTTACACAACAATAAAATATTATTGTGCCTAGTCCGTGGATACTTCACAAATTAAAACGTATTAAAAAGTTTTCTGTTCATCTAGGACAACATTAAACTTTTTCTGTTTTCTTACAGACCTCCTCGTGTGTTTCTCCTGTACAGGAAGGAGTGGGTATATATAGTGCGCACTTGCTAAACTTCTTGTAAAATAGATTACTGTGGTTCCAATAAAGTCTCTGAATAAAAAATTGCATTCTTACACTCTCATCTATTAAACAACCCAAATAAGCATCTTAGAAAGATTGCCATATGGATAACTGAAAAATATGGATAGTCACTATACGCTATCAACATTCACCCGCGGGGAGGTGCGAGCTATCATTTAAACTAAATAAACCTACAAACAACCATTATGCAAACAAAAACACTGCTAACAAGATGCAGTTAAATGTTAACTAGACAAACCAGTAAGTTCCATTGTACTTATTTGGAGAGTAGGGGTTAAAGTATGAAGTTGCCGCTTTATTGTAATAGGTACTTCGAATTGACATATAACCGTCATGGTTTGAGATTTTTGTGTGAAACTTCTTTCAAATGGTACCTATGAGGTTCTTCTTTTAAAAAATGTGCAACATTCGATTATCAACCTTCAGTTGTTTTATAGACAATAAAGATGGATACTTCGAAAATTCGAGTGATTTTTGAATACTAGTTCCGACGCGGAACTAACGCGGCAGAAACAGCTCGCAATATCAATGTTGCGTTTGGAAAGGGGACTGCTAACGAACGCACCGTGCGATTTTGGTTTAAACAAATACATAGAAATTTTGATTTGAAGAACGAACCATGTGGAAGTCCGCCCACACAGGTAAATAACAATGTTCAATTCATTGTTCATTGTGGTCAGAGATGGTGGAAGCCGATCCGAGCCAAACTACCCAGGAATCAACGGCATGGTTTAACGTTACCTTACCAACAATATTGACTCATTTACGTCAAATCAAAAAAATAAAAAAGTATGAAAAATGGATGCCTCATGATTTGACTGATCTGCAGAAAGAAACGCGTGTTGAAACTTGTGTTGCCTTGTTGAATCAATACAGAAGTGAAGGAATATTGGATCGAATTGTGACATGTGATGAAAAGTGGATTATTTACGATAACCGTAAGTGAAAAATGCAATGGCCGAGCCCAGGTCAAACGCCGCAACAGTGTTCTAAAGCAAAGCTTACCAATAAAAAAGTAATGGTAACTGTTTGGTGGTCTCTGCATAGTGTTATTCACTATAGCTTTCTCCGATCTGGTATAACGGCAGATGTCTACTGTGCCGAACTCCGAACAATGATAGCAAAACTTGCAGTGAACAGCCCCGACTCATGAATCGGTCTTCACCGTTATTGCTCCATGATAACGCGAGACCTCATACAGCACGAGAAACCGTTTTAACTCTATAGGAACTGCAATTAGATACCATTTGTCACCTTCCGTATTCGCCAGACCTTGCTCCAACGGACTACAATTTTTTTCGTGATTTGGACAATTTTCTACGTAATAAAAAGTTTTCTTCCCAGGAGGCAGTACAAAATGCTTTCACCGAGTTTGTAGAATCTAGATCACCAGAGTTCTATCGCAAAAGCATAAAGGACCTTCCTATTCGATGGCAGCAATGTATTGATAATAATGATAGATATTTTGATTAAATAAATATGTTAAATTAAAAAAAAACGAATTTCAGTTTTTCAGTACAAATCAACAATCTCATACTTTAACCCCTAATATTACTGGCGAAATTATTTATCTACATTCTTATGCACAGGTAAACCTATCTCTATAAAAGATCAGTCATCCCAGTGCTTATAAGTAAGCACATTCAAACAATTTAAGGATTGAGATTAACTCAATTATTGCTTTATTTGCTATGTACAGAAAGAATAATAAAGATTGACAAGACTTAATAAATTAATTTCATGGGTTTTTCATAGTCAATATAGGTCACAAGGTATTATTTCTAGTTTTGTACCGACCCTCCCCATAAATGAATTTTAAACTTTATTATGAGTACAGACTAAGGATGATAAAGTTACCGGTTTAAAGAGCTCGGCCAGCAACGTCAAATACAATTAATTTGATCTAAAACAATAAAATCACTTAACATTTAACATAATAATTAGATCGTCCAAAGTGTAGGTACTAACACGGAATTTAGATTACCAATTAAGTCAAGGAATACATTAACAATTTCATGGTCTGTTGACTACGTAACATACGACTAGAATCATCCAGAAAGTTCTACATCAAGGGCCAATGAAAACGAGCCGTCCGAAATGGTCCAAGCGCGGCGCAGTTAATTTCACGGAGTATTTGTTTGCTGCAAAACACCACTTACTCGCACCCCTCGGAGAAACACTAGGTATTAAGGCAAGGGGCCGTTAAGTTACACTTAGGCATCCTTAAATGCTTACAAAAAGATCTACGAACCAAAAAAAATGCTTTAGTGTAAATCCTGTATAAAACGCTATTTTTAACCGACTTCAAAAACGAGGAGGTTCTCAATTCGGCCGGTATGTTTTTTTTTTTTTTTTTTTTTTTCTATGTATGTACACCGATTACGCCGAGACTACTGATCCGATTTACGTGATTCTTTTTTTGTTCGATGCGGAATAGCTGCCATTTGGTCCCAAAAAAATTTTTTCAAAAACAGTTGGGTACTTTGGTTTTAAATTTAAAAAAACTGAAATTATGAAATCGTCTACATAAGCGAAATGGCGAATTTTTACTTTTCCAATGACTTTTTAGTGAAACGATACGATAGTAGGAAACAATATAAGTTGACGGTCACCCATCTAGCTTCGACCGTAGAAAGTTATCACTAAAAATTGTGAAAAAAAAATTTTAAACAAAAATTAAAACCGACTTCAAAAAACTGAAAAGGATGAAATAATTAAATTTAAGTAGGTATTCTTCCCCTAGAAACATATTTTTGGAGTTGGTGCTAAGTGGTTTCCAAAAACAATAGAAAGTAAAGCACCGACTCCAAAACTATGTTTCTAGGGGATGAATACCTACTTAAATTTAATTATTTCATCCTTTTCAGTTTTTTGAAGTCGGTTTTAATTTTTGTTTAAAATTTTTATACTCAAAAATTACTTAAGTGTTAATAATCAAGGCTATTTTTATTTTTTGTGTACCATCTAAGTTTTAAAAATCTAATGACAAATTATCACTAAGCACATATATTAAACAGTTGGTAACTAAAAAGCCCGAGGGATTTGATAATTTTTGTTAGTTTTTAATCATATGACATTCAAATTATGATTTATTGTTTACTTTACTGGTATCGCAAATTCTGCGTATGGTATTCACATAAAGTGGCTTCGAACTTTCTTGGAACTTAGTACAAACAAAATTAATTTATGTATGATTTGCAAAATACTATTTAGTAATTTTAGAAATAAATCATTGCAATTATTACAGTTGTAACTAAATTATGTTACATTAAAGTGCTGTATTTTACATTTATTTTGCATTCCGGGCCTAGCATACAGCCACTCGATGTCCTTGAAGTTTATGCAAATCTCATCTCTAGTAATCATCAATCCAAATCCATAATTATATAATATAATAATGATAACAGCATTGTTGTGTTTCGGCAGTTAGAGGGAAGATAGCCAGTTCTTGTATGGTTGAGGAATCCAGGTGTAACTCGCTTCCATCGTCGACCTTATCTTCACTTACCATCATGAGAGATGAAGGCCAAGACTTACCCCGTTAAGGATAAAAAAATGTATTATTAATATAATATAATAATGTTATAATTGCAACTAAGTTATTCACTAAATGATGTCTAAGGTAGAAGTATGTGAAGCAAATTTTATAGCATAGCCCAAACCGTAATATATTATATTTTATATAGCAATTTACATATAAGTGAATTATAAAATTCTTATGAGAAATAAAGTTCTTTAACCATAACTATTGCACACCTAAGCCGTTGAACCCATTTAGATGAAATTTGGCCATGAGATAGATTACATCTGAGAAAGTACATAGACTACCTTATGGGGGGATAAGCGACATCCACTTGGGCGGAGTCGCGGGCGGCTTCTAGTCAACTATAAAATAAAACATACATTCAAATAAAAATCGTTAGTAATCATATAATTTTTGAATGTTGGTGAAGATGATATTTTAATTTCATTTTTATGATAACCATATAAATAACAGTTCGCTGTGTTTCGGATTGAAGGGAAAGGTAGCCAGTGTAATTACTGGGCATGGAAAGCATTTCATATTAGGCCTCAGGATGACAACGCACCTGTATTGCCAAGTGATTTTTTTCTTGCTATTGCAGGTGTCTATGAGCGACGGTAACCACAAACCACCTGGTGGACCGTCAGCTTGTTTGTTTTCTAGTTATATAAAAAAAAACAGAACATCATCTTAACAAACAACATAGAGTGTGGTGTGAAGTATCTTGGGATGTGGTAATTGGGATTGACATGTGCCAAGTATGACATAAAAAGGGTACGATGTCTAAACTTATATTATACACAAAATGCTATTTATTATACATGTATGATAATTTTGTTGAATTTCAACATATCATATACACAAACGTGTATGAAACTTCCGCGTGTATTTTTATACAATACGAATAAATGTATTATCGATTCTGTTTACGTTTCCATAGATTATTCATAATGGAAAAAAATGCATTATTTTTTAAGCTAAAAAAAATATATATTTTATCAAATTTTTAACAAATATTTAAAAGTGTTATGAAAGTGAACAATGACTTAGTAATTAAAATAGAATAAAACTAGAAAAATTTCACGTCCTGAGGCAGGAATCGATTCCTGCCTCAGGACGTGAAATTTTTCTAGTTTTATTTTAGTTAGTTTAGTTTCATTTTTCAAACATTTATAATAATGTTAAAATCAAAAATTAAGAATATTTGAAAGCACTGCCCCAACTTAACCGAATCGTCGGTATTTGTAAAAATACTCGTTTCGGATGTTGAAATAGAATATTTCGACATTGTAGGGTGGACGTTAGCTCATAAACGCAAATACAAGATAGACTAGAAGAATTTCACAGGGATATCCCAAGTCCTGGGTGGCTCAGTGGTCACAGCAGTCGCCCGGATTGCGAAAGGTCGCGGGTTCGATTCCTGCCTCAGGACGTGAAATTTTTCTAGTTTTATTCTATTTTAATTACTAAGTCATTTTTTAAACATTTATAATAATGTTAAAATCAAAAATTAGGAAAGTGAACAAATAAAGGAAAATATGAGAAACCAAATTTCGCGTCAGAATGTAATATAATACAAACAAAGCGAGGACCATAAGTTTATAGCCAGACCATGATTATAAAGGTCACACTTCCTCGGCGCCGGCTGCACCCAGGAGAGTACTGGTGGAGTAATGGTCAGTTAGTTGAAATTTATGTTTATTGTTTCTAATTTACAACAAGTAAGCCATGTAACTATTTAAAATTATTTTCTTCGAAATTATTTAGGATTTCATTGTTGTAATAGAAACAATGGCCCGGATATTGTCATATCCGTACACGTAATAAATCATAAGTAAGTAAGTTCATCTCGTTTTGTCAATTTTTACACAAAAAGGATACCTACTCAGCAAAAATTAAAACTGCCAAATTACTTTTTAGACAGCTCTTAAAACCATGGGCATAGAAGACCTAATAATGTAGACCTAACAAAAATAAAATTATTTACCAATAATGCTTATCCAATTTTAACAAAACTGTCATCTACAATGACCAAGCAACAATATTAAGTAAATGATCTTAACCTTCTTTTTATAACTAAGTATGTATTGTCATTAATTTTACAAAATTAGAAAATGACTATTTCAATTCTTAAGGGGGTTTATACTGTACGGCTCTTCATACAAACTCAAGTCGACAAATTCTAACAAAACATGCCATGCATAAGCAAGTCAGGTTAGTCTAGAAAGTAGTCAGAGGATTTTTCGAAAAGACTAATAATTAAGAAGTTATTGGTGATTTTTGGTTTGTATGAAAAGCTAGAAATTGCTATTACTCAATTATTATTAGAAATTTCGAAAAACCTCTGATAACTAATTAGACTAGCCTGACTTGTTCATGTTTGTAAAATCTTATTAGATTAGGTTTCTTCGTTTCTAATATTTTCGACTTGAACCACCAAATTGTCCTTTTCTATAAAAATATTAATTCCATTTAAAATTACAATTTGTTACCTTACAAAAACGTCTGCTTTTAGCTAAGCAACACCTCACTCCGGATATCGTCTTTAGCTTAAGGCAGTAAATCAAACCCGGGCAACAGTGGCCTATTACTATCGCAGTTTAAATTTATGTGTTACCTATCGGCGAACACCTTTGAAAATTATATTTGGTGTAGCTGCAGTGCGGTCGGTGAAAAGGAAATAGCGTCATTAGTTTTTCTCGTATTTCTTGTTCCAGCGGACATTTGCGCTCACCTTGTAGGTTTCTACAATCTACTTACTACTTTACCATTCTGGCGAATATTTGGACAACTAAAGACACAAGAATCGCAAGTTTTCCGACATAGGTACTTTTTTAATTAAGGATATAATTTTTAAGTCATTGGGGAAGAAAATTCAAAACTTACCGAGCCGATTGGATATTTGTATTAAATTATCTCATGAGAAAAAGTTTTTACTGTTCTATTTTCAAGCGATAATTTTCAGATTAAAATAAAATAAAATTTCTTATCACATAGTGCTAAAAATAACTTGTCAAAATATCTAAAAAACAGTTTCGTTTTTGCTTAAAATTATTATCAAATGATTTTTATATATTTTTTTATTCTTGCATTTTTAAGTTTTTGTGATGTACTTACCTATTCTAGTTCTGTGACATATCCTACGCAGTTGAAGGAGGAGTTTAAAAATTGGTGCTTTTCTGCTAGGAAAAATAGAAAAATAAAAGATATTTATTTTAGATTTTTTAAAATTTGGTATAGTTGGCAGTAATCTTCTCTATTCATAGTTAGTCATTGTCTAAAGTGTTTATTTGGGGTAAACACTTGTAATGTTAGACTACATTTTACAAAGGAGCCGCCAACTTCTCCGTTCATTATCAAAATATAATATCAAAGCATCGTATACCAGATTGTGCAAGTTCATAAGGCAGAGTGACCCAGGGCAACTAGTGACGAACATTAACTTGACAAGCAGGCCTTTGCCTAAACATTGGATGAAATTATATGGACTAAAATATTATAATAATAACTAAATTATATAGATTTCAAAGAAACCTAGACAATTTTAGACGGCATGTACGAAGGTGATTCCTAAGCACTGCATTTTATCATCTTCAATAAGGTCGAAAATTGAACGCACGTTTCTAAATGTCAAAAAAAATGACTGTCATCCTTTTCGCATCCATATTAAGAGATAGAGATGCGATAAACTTCAATTTAGACTTAGCGTGTATTCTTCAGAATTACTTTTTTTTATGAACTCGACTAACTTAGAATCGTTTTAATTACATCCAAAGTACTTACATAAAAAATACCGTCACCTTGTAACTAAACTAATCTGAGTCCCGATAGCGCTAATTTACAATGTATTTACCAAAGCAAAACCAAAAGTGTTCCGTTGAGCACTATTTGTATTGCGCTAAACATTTGAACGGCAACCGATAACTTTTTTTTTGACATACGTAGATGTTATTAATTATGATTGTATTACACACTTATTAAGTTTTAATGCTATAAATTATGAAAATAAAAAATTTTAAAATTGAGTAAATATGTCGATTGGTTTTTGACAGCATCTAGACACAAAGACATTACTATGGCAACCATCGATGGGAACGTATTTACCGCTATCGGACGAACGTTCTTGATTTACTTAGTGACTAGCAACTTTCCAAAAAACGTCAAAAATGTTTTTTGGACAGCGGAAAATACGTTTCCGTAGATGGTTCCCATAGCAACGTCTTTGTATATAAATGCTGTCAAAAACCGTTCGATTTATTCACGCAATTTAGAAAGTTTTTATTTTATTTATCTAAGTAATATACATTAAATAAATAATTAAATAAAATCAAAGATATCAACGTATGTTCCTAAAATCAACCTAATTGGTGGCCGTTAAAATGTTTAGCGCAACACAAATTGTGCGCACTGTAACGTTTTTGGTTTTGCTGTGGTGATACGTAGAAAATTAACAAGAAGTTGGTAGGCATCAATTAAATCAAAAACGTTCGTTCGACAGCGGTAAATACGTTCCCAAAGATGGTTGCCATAGTGACGTCTTTGTATCTCAATTCTGTCGAAAACCACTCGATATATTTTACGCAATTTAGAAAGATTTTATGTTAATAATATATCTCAGAAATTGAAACTAAATCAATATGTAATATAATTATGTATAGTCAAAGACATCAACATAATGTTCCCAAAAAAAACTAATTGTTGTCCGTTGCAGAGCGCTCAAATCACTACGCCGCCGAGCTCCTCCCAAAAAATAATGGGAGGCAATAATGTAGACGGTTTCTAATTTACACCCAATAAACATTTGCTTGTGTATGATCCTTTCAAAATTTCTTTGAAAGCAACACACACAAGCAAGGCATTTACTTTTAAAAATATAGGTAATAAAAACCTTATATTTTACACCATTACAAGAGATAATGTCTATTAAGATTGATCCCTTGAAATGGTCGTTCATAATTACTGCATTAGTCATATGACTATGTCACAGATAGGACAAAGAGCCATAAAAAAAGCTTATAACATATACAGAACTTTACAAAGTATAAAATTATATTGCGCAGTATTTTTACGTAGTTCCGTACTAATATGAAAAGAGTGTGTTTTATATTTGTATATAAAAGATTAACACGGTTCAAATAAGATTGTTTTTAGTAAGTACTACAAACTGGAAAGCTAATTCCACTATTTCGCTTAGAATTGGTCCCTGTAGGTCGAGGGATGTCCAATACTCTTTGTTGCGCAAGCAGACAAAGCTAGCGTACAATTCCTGAAGATAACGAAATAAAACGATGCTTGAAGCAAACGTTCCTTACTGTAAATATGCATTCTGGTTATACACTTTTGCAAAATAGTTTAAACAAGTACAGTCTACAGCACATCAAGTGTCGTTAAAGTTTTAACCTTGAGACCTCCCTTACTGCGTTCGTAATAGAGGCGGCTTTCGTAGTGCGACTGCTGCATTTGATGTGCTGTCGTTTGTATATTACCAAATACATCATAGCTGCAATAATGACGAGTGATCATTTATAAAACTATTATTTACTAGAAAACAGTAAAACTGTGCTCAATCACAAAAAGCAAATAATTACTGACATAGTTACTAAATAGTTAGGTGTGAAGCTGAATAAAATGCGCTAAGGTTTCTAAACAGCCCCACTATTCACTTGAACGCAATCGTAATTTCGTCTAAATGCGAAGCCTAAAGGAATTGAGTGCGGCGCAGCCCCGGAGCGAGCGTGCGTCTTCCTGAGTTCCGGAGCGCAGATAAACCGCTTCCCCTTCCTGCCCCTTTGCTTAACATCGTGTAACGGACACACTACAAAAGACAAAGTATAAATGCGCGCACATCTAATAAGTCACTTTTAGTTTCCACCGTCCGAACAATATCCCGGCTTTTACCAAAACGGTTATCGAAATTTATTTGTAGCCCTCCAACTTCTGTAAATCACAACCGCGCATACCGTTTGCCGGATATAAATTCCAATCCACACAAATTTCCCAATTTGGATTCGGTTTACAGATCTGTTTGACATGGGCCAAACGAATGTTCTCTAAAATAAAAAGCGTTAGAGTCCGGTGTAGCATCCACGCGCCCGTGCGTAATTTAATCTTGAATCACTTTGACGAAGCCTTGTTTTAAATAGGTTCCGGCCACGGAACCTCGTTTGAACGTAAACGGTTTGTTCGTATTCGTAATCTTTCGTAGGAGCTGTCGGATAGAACAAACCGAGCTTAATTACTGAGCCCGCCGCCTCTACCCACTTCATTATTAGACCAATGAGTTAAAGCGTCGAACTTGAAGCAATAACTAAAACTAAACACGTTTGTAACAAGTTGTTTGTTGTGTTATCAGTGCGGCGCCAGCGTTCCCGCCCGCACACTCGCCGCAAACTTACGCCGCCCCTAATGAAAACTTCGTCCGAGGTAAACGCGCTCGTCCTTCGCCCAATTATTTAACAATATACTATTATGGCTCACTTGACATATTATCTCTACATCTTATAAGTATTATGATACTTTGATAAAAACGATAACCTATTTAAGCACACAAAATATAGAATTTATTAAAATCTCCAATGATGTTTCATGTGTGAGAAAATCCCCGTCGTAGACCCCAATTAACTGGAATTGAGATCCATATAGTGCTCGAAAGTACACTCCTATTTAATATTATTCCCACATAGACCGCGACTACTACAATGGAGTATAAAGGCTTATAATACAAGTGCATCGTTGTTAGTTTCAGCGATATCATAATGCTGAAGAACAATGTTGCACAGGTGACCTATTTTTATCAATCTAGGTACTAACCAACCGCAATATTTTCGTTTTCCATCAAGCCTCGGTTTCACTGGGTACATACTTGGGAGAAAACGAGTGAGATGGTAAAGCAGAGTAAGTAATCGACGCTAATTTAATTTGTACAAAAATCTCGCCTCATGTAACTAAAAAAAAATACAATCGAGAACATAATCGGATAACTGTAACAATAGGTGTACATTGATTCGATAAATCGGCGGTTCCGTCTGCGGGTGCAAATGTGTGCTTCCGAAAGTAAATCAGTTGAAACAAATGTGCGGCATCAATCAAGGAGCGGCGTCGTTAGCGGTCGCGGCCTACGACTATAAATCTCGCAGCCACCTTGAGAACGGACTGAAACAATTTTTGGTTAAGTCCCATCACATGTTTATGTGCCTTTCTGACCTGAAGATACTTACATTTAGGTTCTAAACTTATTGCGATTGTTGTTTACATCAGTGAGTAACGAAAAATACTTTAATACGGTGTTTCAGACAATTTAAGTCCTGAACATAAAATATTATCCATACTACAGGCACCACAATTTGAATGGTGTACATACGTAGCCACGAAACGATGATAGTAAAAATAGTAATAGATATCAAACTAAAACCTAAGATTTTTTAGACTCAATAGCAGAAAAGGCAAGTGATTATATTTACCAACTTTTGACGGTTACTCTTATTGGAAGTTAATAAGGATACTGAAATTTCGAAACTAGGTACATATTGCACGTGATAGTAATTGTACTCAGCTTGTTTATTTAGTTGTGTGTGGCTCAAAACTTGTCTAAAAGGATAGCGATAGAATAAAGGCTTCTAGAAAGCCTATTATTAATATGCCATAGATTGAAAACGTCGAAACTCTTTGATATCGAAAAAAGGGCAAATGAATATAAAACTTGGAACAATACTGCAACATATCGTGCAACATTTATTTGTGGGGAGAGCGAGCATTAATCATAACGAGCAGCGGGTGCCGTCAGAGAACGAGTGCATGCTAAGGGAGGCCCGCCGCAAACAACTGCGCCGGACTTTTAATCTCACCTGCCGACGGACTTGCGGTTACACTGGGATCAGGTACACTAGCGCTGCTGTTTCTAGCCAAAGTCTAATTTAACTGTTTGGGTAAAGTTAATTTTGTAATTTATGTAGACTCCTAAACAAAACACGCAACACTTCTAGAGAAAAGGTCGCCCGAGCTGATTGAGAAAGCGATAAGTTGGGAGCGCACTCTCTTGATTTATAACCGAATTAAAAAAAAAAGATTATCAATTTGACCTGTATGTATGTAATACTGTTTGCACAGTTTATGTAATTTTAGTGTTTACCAGCTTCTAAGCATGGGTGCCAAATTTTATAAGTGTATGTATGTTTGTTTGTCACCGCATATCTCAAAAACTATGAGACGGGTTCCAAGAATTCTTTTTTCGTTAAATTAGTATAGTCCAACTAAGGGACTGTGTATGGTTGATCATAATCGGTGAAGTATGTTTTGAGATAGAGAGTTAAGTATGTATCAATCACTAAGAAAACTCGTTGTTGGCTTAAAACAGCGTAATTCTAAAACATGCATTATGCATGCTGTTTTAATGTTTGCAAACAGTTTGGTTCTAGCTTAACAAAATAAAAAATAAAAAAAGAAAAGAAAAAGTGCTATAAAAAATTTATACCCACTTCAAAACACTAAAAAGAAAACAATAATTAAATTGTAATTCGGTATTTATCTCACAAAAGGGTATTTTTTTGGTTGGCACTAAGCTGTTTCCGAAACAATAGAAAGTGAAGCACGACTCCAAAAATGTCTTTTTATGAAATGATTACCTGGCTTTAATTTGATTTTTTATTCTTTTTATTGTTTTAAAGTAAGTTGGATATTTTTTTTATTTTTTTTTACATGTTAGGTAACGCGTGAGTAGTCCCCAAGGTACTACGAGCGTCTATAAGCTACGCTTACCGCTAAGGGAGCCGTAGGTACGCTTATTGTATGCCACCTTTGTGTAAAAATTAATATCGATACCTAATAAGAATGATATTCAATTTGATCCCAATGTAAAAGTACGAGTAGGTGCAATGTAGGTGTAAGGGGTCCCGAACAACACCTCACAGGATCCAAGCCAACCTCACCTGCACGTGGTGCTCTGGCGCCCCCACCAATCCGCACTGGGCCAGCGTGGTGGGAGATGGCCCAAAACCCCTCTATGAATTTCCTCAACCCAAGGTCCCAAGTGCCCGGCGGTACCGGAAGCCGTGCCGGCGTTGACGGGCGTTGGCGAGGCGCCGGGACCAGGGATGCTAAGAATCCCCGGGTGGCGACGGCATTCCATCATACGACCTTGGCCCTGGCAACCTATAACACACGCACACTGCGAACCGAGGAGAAGCTGCTAGAACTGGAGGAGGAATTGAGTAGGATTCGCTGCAGTATAGTGGGACTATCTGAAGTCCGACGAGAGGGCGAGGACACGATGGTTCTTAAATCCGGCAACCTGCTCTATTTCCGGGAGGGTGAAGATTTGTCCCAAGATGGTGTCGGGTTTATGGTCCATAAGTCTCTCGTGAATAACGTTGTACAAATAGGAAGTGTGTCGAATAAGGTGGCGTACCTTATACCCAGAATCACCAAACGGTATTCGTTGAAGGTCATTCAGGTTTACGCTCCGACCTCGACTCACCCCGACGAGGAAGTGGAAGTAATGTATGAGGTTATGTCTCGGGCAATATATACTTCCGCGACTCACTACACTGTTGTCATGGGCGACTTCAACGCAAGGCTGGGCAAACGTGGCGATGATGAGTTGAAAGTGGGGCAATTTTGGAGCTGGAATCCGGAACTACCGTGGTCAAATGCTAGCCGATTATATGGAGAGGGAGGGACTCTTTGGGCCTAATTCTGGGAACACACTTTAATTCTAAATTTAAGTACAGTATATCTCTTTCCCGCAATAAGTAATAGGAAAGAGATAGCAAGAATCTGCTTAGAGCTGTCACTTAAATTTAGATAGATTTCATAGAAACCATAGACAATTTTAGACGGCATGTACGGAGGTGCCTCCTAAACAGTGCATTTTAGCACGATCAATAAGGTCGAAAATTGAACGCACCTTTCTAAATGTCAATTTATATGACAGCCATCCTTTTCTTTTTCATTTTGAGAGAAAAAAATAGACTGAACTTAAATTTAAACTTAGCATGTGTTTGCCAGAATTAGGGCCTTTATGATGAACTCCTTCTTCAGGAAACGGCTGCATCGAAAATGGACAGAATAGACATCGAAGCAGAACAAAAAATGAGATCGACTTCATCATGTCGACTAAGACTCGGATATTCAATGATGTCTCAGTGATCAATTCGTTTAACACGGGGAGCGATCACCGACAGGTAAGAGGCACATTGAATCTGAATGTAAAATCCGAACGGTATCGACTGATGAAGTCTACGCTCCGCCCTAATGCTATCCAGATCCAAAACCAAGAACGCTTTCAACTCGAACTACAAAATCGCTTTGATTGCCTGGAGGACTGCACAGATGTGGACACATACAACGACTGGTTCGTGGAAGCTGTCCTTACGGCAGGTTCAGGGCTCTTCAAACCCAGCCGTAACAAAAGAAGTAAGAAAATCTCGTTGCCAACATTAAAGCTCATGGAGGATAGACGTAGACTGCAGTCTTCTGAAGACGCTCGTCGGCAGCTCAATAAACAGATCTCCAAGTCCCTAACCCGAGACGTGCGCCTCAAGTGGCAGTGGGCAGGCCACATTGCAAGGAAGACTGACGGCCGTTGGGGCGGAAAGGTCCTCGAGTGGCGGCCACGTACCGGATTCTGCGGACAGCGCAGAACCGATCGGTATGGAGATCTTTGGGGGAGGCCTATGCCCAGCAGTGGGCGTCTCTCGGCTGAAATGATGTAGAAGTACGCATTCACAAGAAAGTTTTTTTATACAACTAGCTGATAAATGGATTTTTACACAAACGTCACATATAGACACCTGCAATAAAAAAGAAAATTGCAGGTACATTGTCATCCCGAGGCCTCAGGTGAAATTCCTTCCATGCACAAAGTTCAGGGAATAAAAGTTATTTAATATAGATACATCATTATCAAAGTGAATTAAAAACTATTGCATTTGAAATTCCCAAAGCAATCATTAATACTTACTTTTCTATAAAGAATGAGACTTGAATACAGTCATTCCATTAACAAACTTTTACATCACGCTAAAAACTGACAAACTAATGTAACATTGTCGTATAAACTTGCAATATTTATATGTGACTTTGTGAGAGAGTGGGCATCAACCATAATGAACTGCGAGTGCTCTATTCAAAGCCGCAGCAAATAACACTGAACTTTTAATCTCACCTAGAAACGGATTTACTACCTCTGTCATCATTTACGTAGGAATATTATATATTACAGACCTTAGTCTGATTGAGGTTGCGTTTACACTCCACGATTTTTGTTATTTTATGTCAGACTGTTATGATTTTCGCATGACCTCAATCTGGACAGCAATATCACTTATAACTTGTCATTCGCGCTTCTACTACAAAAATTCTTGAAAAATATGGTTATCTTAAAGGCTAGATCGCAAAATCACGTGAACTCCAAACGATATATATACGACATATATACGATACGTATGATCAAAAAATCAGCAGCAGTATAATCATTTTAATAAACTTAGCCGTTTTACTTCAATCTTCAGTCTTTCCTAACATACATATTATCGCGAAAGTAATTATGTCTGCTGAACCGATTAAGATGAAATTAGGCATAGAGATAGATTACATCGTGAGAATGGACATAAACATCCACTCAGGCAGAACCAGTAATTTTGAGTATTGCAAAATATTAATAGTATTTCCTCCTTGCTTAATAATTCTCAAGTCACCTATTACCTTATCCAAGTAACCATTTTATAATAAAGCGTGTTTTTAAACAATTTACAACTTTTAGGCCTGAATATTTACAAAATAATTAAACTTCATAATTTAAGAAAGTTTCAGTTGATGAATATTCAACAACTAGATTCAAAATAACAAAACGTAGGTAATTATTAAAATGATTTATAAACTTTTAAGGCTTTGAATCAATTAACTTTTTAACGGAGTTCACCGTTTTTGAACATTCTATTCATAAACCTTTTTGTGCATTTATCTGAATATTTCAACAAAAGCTTACTTACACAACTTCCCTGTTTATTTAAAACGACCAGCTGACGTTAATTTAGCTGTCAAAAGTATATATTCAATAATATCTTTTAAATTCATACGAGTTGTTTTACGTAACAATCAAATCCTATGATATTATAATTGAATTGATAAAAAAAAAGTGTTTGGGATATAAATAGTGTCATATCATCATTTTTCAAACCAAACATCATATCTTCTCTTGTAAAAAAATCACTGGTTAAAGTAGACGATTCTAATTAGCTACATTGTAATTAAATGTTTTGAACAGAAAACAGTGCATATGAAGAAAAGAAAAATCCCGTCATCCAATCGAGTGGACTGAGCTATCGGGAATCGTGGTAAAACTTCTATTTCTTTATAATTGTTTCCCATGTTTTTATACTGAATGTATACCTTCAATATTATTGGATTAGATTAGTAGTTTGCAATGTTACATAAATAAATTCACGTCTACATTTCACTGCAGGACAGTAATTCATGATGAGTTTGAGGTGTAACAGCACGTCGCTACATTTACTGACTGATGTTGTTTGATGGGTAAAAGAGCAAAAAATATCCAAAAAAGGCTCACTATTTTTCATTGCACCAAAAATGGCGTAGTTTACAAGAAAATATAGCTGTAGAATATTATAAATATTTATATTCTGTATTGAAATGGATATCGCAGAGGCGAGTGGCAGTAAAGTCTGACAATGGGACATACGGCACTCACTAATCATACTTTGCTTTCTGTTTTATTTCGCATTTCCATTACCGTATTTCAAAAGGTATTGACATATGAGGCACTTTTACGAGTTTTACTCTACGCTCAGTGTACCGTAAATTTAATGCTACTTTGTTCTGCCTTGAGCTTTGTTTCGATACGTAAGATAAACTAAAATATGTAACTAAATCGTTTAGTACAAAAAAGTAAGCTCTTATGTCGATCTCCGATATTATGTTGAGGACATTGGTAAGCAAGCTTCAACCCTTCGTATAGCTCTATCTAATAAGGTACTAATGGATTTTTGAAAACAAAATCATAATAAAAATTATGTTTTCACGAAGCTCTTAACATCTCTCTTAACATTTTAGTAGTCTCTTAAATGAATTATACCTCCGATCCTTTTTCAAGGATTTTTTATTTTACCTCTATTTAATATATCTCAGAAACTGGTGACGGCGATGGAGAGAGCTGCCACCACTCGAGGACCTTTCCCCTTGCAATGTGGCCTGCCCATTGGTACTTGAGGCTCGCAATTCTTTGGGCAATGTCGTCGACCTTAGTTCTCCAGTAGCTCTCATCATTTCTGATTCGATTTGCTCAAACATAACTATGATGTTTTACAAGACAAGCAATCTATATTGGAATCGCCATACACTTGAACAACTTTCAATTCTATCATTGCACTAAGAATAGCTTTTCTGTGCAGAAACAGTGCAGACATTTTCGGTTACTCTGAGATCCGCATAAGATGTCCGGAGGTCTCATGACAATTAAAAACCAATTGTGTTAGGAATCTGTGTTTTGACAGGTTGATTTGAGTTTCGCTGGTCACGTGGTGTCATCCGCACCAAAAAACGATAGGCAGCACAGCCTCTTGAATGGAGACCCTGAAAAGAACAATATGCTAGAGACGTCATCCGGGTCGTGCAAGGTCATGCGCTTGTATCCCACAGCAGGAGTTTTTTTATACGATTGGTGGCAAACAAGCATACGGCCCGCTTGATGTAAGCGGTTACCTTAGCTCATAAACGCTTGTGGCACCTTGGACAATCAATAGAAAGCATAATTTTGACAGCATAGGAGACAAGTCCATTAAAACCTTTCCAAAACAGTAATTTCTCAGTGAGCTCTGACGACCTTACTTATCGCTGGAACATATCACTATAAAGTAGTGTTATTTAACTGCGAACTTCTGTAAGGAAGAGGTGTTACCTCAATCTGCCTTTTAAAAATCGAATAATTAATACTATGCCCTTTTTTGTCTAGTCATATTATACCGAGTCATACTGAGATAACTGTATTATTTTATATTATAGTAAATTGAAAGTTAAATTGTATTTAATGTATTGTGCCGTCACTGTGACCCGCATAACTAATTTTTAGTTGGCCATATCTGAACTCCAATGGTTGTTTATCATAAAATTATTGCAAACATTAAATTAAAATTCATCTGTATTCACCATTCACATGTTATTTGCAATGTTCATAGATGGTAGTAGGTACTTAGGGAAGAGTGGGCTAATTCTGAACGCGAGGTGTTTTTTACAACTAAAATCAAGTTATTAGATGACAATCAAATTTATGGCTGTGAATGAGGGGCTCGGTGGCGTATTGGTTTGAGCGCTCTGGTTTCATACGAAAAACAAAGCAACTTTCGCCAAGGTCGATCCTGGGATGAGTCAATCAAAGTTTGTTATATCGAGCTTCTCCGTGCTTCGGAAGGCACGTTAAGCCGTTTTTCGCGGTTGTTCCTGCAACCGCTTTAGCCCACCAACCCGCATTAGGACAGCGTGGTGGTGTTATGGCCCAAACTACTCATGTGTTTCTCCCGTAGGAAGGCCTGTGCTCAGCAGTGGGACGTACATAGGCTGGTGATGATTATGATGATGAAATTGATGGTCCACCTGGTGGTAAGTGACTACCGTCACCTATAGACATTTCTTCATCTTAGGTCTCAATAAGACAATGCACCTAGCGTTATCTTTCTCAGTAAATTCCCTAATTACCTTTCCAGTCAATCCAAAACATAACGAACTTTTTCACTGCCGAGATAGGAAAGGCGGAAAGAAATCGGATTATGGACCTACCCACCGCTGGCTAAGCGACGAGTGCGTGGTGGGGGTCATCTTCCAGCGCTAGCAGCACTGGAAGCCGAAGCGATTTCACCAGCTCACCCCAAGGCAGCCTGACCTCCTGGCCAGGTTTCACGCCGATAGAAATTACCCGGAGTCACTTGGGTAATCCCAGGAGTGACGGCTTGAGCAATGCGTGCGTGCGGGCCAACCACGCACGCGGGCGCGCCAAAGATGCAGGAAGTGCCTCCTCACATCCACCCGACTATGCCGGAAAGGGGCGGCTAGAGCAATCTCCCTCGCTTACTCTTCGCTGCATCCTTCTGCGTGAGCACAGTCTCGCAGAAGGAGGCGTTAGCCTACCATGCCCTCTCGCTACCAACCATGGCTCTAGGGCTCTATCTGTTTCTATAAAAACAGCATCGTTCGAAGTTACCCACCGTTCGTAATCATCCCACTTTCCTGTACATCATCACCAGCCTATACCGTCTCACTGCTGGGCACTGGCCTTCCTAAATTGGTGAAACACATGCGGAGCTTGAGCCAGGACACCACCACGCGTGCCTAATACGGGTTGGTGAGTTAAGGCGGTTGCTGTTACAATTGTGACCAACGGCACAGGCCTTTCTAAATGGGAGAAACACATGGGAGCTTGGGCCACGAAACCACCACGCTTGCCTAATACGGGTTGGTGGGTTAAGGACCACCTTAACCGTTGGTCCCAATTGTTACAGAAACCATGCTGTAACAATTGGAACCAACGGCACCGGCCTTCCTAAATGGGAGAAACACATGCGGAGCTTGATCCACGACACCACCACGCTTGCTTATTACGAGTTGGCGGCTTAAGGCGGTTGCTGTAACAATTAGGACCATCGGAACAGGCCTTCCTAAATGGGAGAAACACATGCGAAGCTTGAGTCACGACACCACCACGCTTGCCTAATACGGGTTGGGGGGATAAGGCGGTTGCTGTAACAATCGGGACCAGCGGCTTCACGTTCTTTCCGAAGCACGGAGGAACTCGTGATTACAAATTTTGTGTTTTCGTTATCAAAACCGCTCAAACCACTATGTGACCGAGCTCCTCGTACTGCTCTTCTGTACATAAATAAATCAATACATATTTGTAAGTACTCTCTAGATATCACTTAAGATCCCAACTTTAGGTAATTGCCACTAACTTATAGACGCATGTAGCACAGTAATTTACGGTGCCCGCTTGCTACTGACCGATAATAACGTTATAATTCTCCCTAATACAGTAGACGGTCTTGGAAATGTTACTTTAATCACTTCGCACGACCCGCAGTTTGTTAGTCGCTGTTTAAGGGTATCCAAACGCATAATACTGTTTGATTTAGCGTGTAAAGTTCTGTAGCACGAGATTTACGGCTAAAGTGGCGACTGGAAACGAATATGAAATAAACCTGACAAATACACTTTAAATTATCAATAACATGAGAATTCGATCAGGTTGAGATTCACAGTTCAAACTAAATAATCACACAAATGTAATTATTTAGTTTAAATGGTTTCTCAAAATCTCAAATCAGGTTTGTGGCTATTTTTAACCCTGAGCTGATACTGTATCATCAAATAGTCTGCGAGGTGCTCAAATCTTCATAAACTTACAGCTGATATAGCGTTTTTGGGGTCATAAGAATAGTCTCAATGCAATGGGATGGTGTTAGATGATTGAAAGAGGCAGGGGTTACTTAAAATTTTTAGTTTTATATCAGGTTTTTTTTATACAACTAGATAACAAACAAGCTGACGGCCCACCTGGTGGTAAGCGGTTACCGCCTATTGACACCTTTTATAACAATCAGCAAAACGAGCTGAATAATGTATCGTGTTTTAAATTACAGCAAATAATGTATAGTTTGAGCCGATAATTTCGCAAGCATGTATACATATATTACAAGATATTTGTGCATTAGATACTATGACGGATTTTATATAAAACTTAATGTGATGTTGCTGAATAGACACAAATCAACAGATAAAGTTGAACTCTTCCTTTTCGAGTTCAAGAGGTTATCCATAAGCAGCCACACGACAATTTCTGCTCGAATTGCGAAATGTAATTTCTTGCTCTTTTCGCTTCCTTTTCACGACACTTCAAGATATAGGTGGCTTACGTCTAATGCACATAGAAATAAGAAACTGCAACGATACACAACTTAAAAGCAATTTTTTTTAGAGAATTACTAATTTTATGTCGCGGAATCGAGCCATAATTCTTGATAGAAAATGTTATTTTATCACGCAATATTTATACTGCGGAACGATAGAAAGTCATAAAAATTAATTGTAGGTATTTACTGCTTCTCGTTGATCGATTACTTTAAATTGTCCGTTAGACTATACCTAATCGCTACTAATTATCGTTTGATAATAGGTTACTTATACAGAACACATTTTCCGTATGTACCCTGACTGGTGTCAAGAAACCTTACGGTTAGCCATTACCGTGAATAGAGTGGGATATTCCGAACACTGTATTACAAGGTCGTGTTCATATTGATAGAAAAGGACAGTAGATGATCTCTTTGCGTTGGTTGAGAAGGAGAACATGAACTAATTTCGTTGGGAGCTACCACACGTTCAAAATAACCCTACTCATCATCTAGACGCCTGCAACGCCAAGGTGCGTTACGTTGACAGAAAAAAAGGTTAGGAAAGCTGATAAATCAACAGAATGCTTCCTCAAAGAGCTCCGGTGACCTTTTTCTCTCAGGAACATACTTAGCTCTATCTTACAGATCACAACCAAATTACTCTAATATTGTGTAAGGATAGAGAAGAATTAGAAGAGGAAGACTCGTTATAGCGTCTACCCCACAGAAAGTTGGGACTAATTTAAGGTACGCCAATTATGATTTTAATTGTTTTTTGTCTTATTGTTAGGTTACTTGCGTACGAGCATGAATAATGCCTATTATTTTAACATCGATTAAGATTTTCGGAACACAGATCATAGACTTTTATGATTTTGTGGATATACATATTTTTTTTTTAATTTATTGTGCCCATGTTCTTAGGTATAACTTATATTTTATATTGGCCTGGAATAAAATTAAATTTAAAGTCAGAGCTGCTCTTTCATTACAATTGGACCGATAAAAAGGCAACATTTGAACATTATACAATTGCAATTTTATTACATGTTTATAATAACGCACATCTAAAATTTATTAAAGTAACTCAACTTACTGAAGTAACTACCTTATTAAAGTAGAATGGAAGAAAGACAGCTAACTTAATTTTAGTTTTAGAAAATGGCAGCAGAATCGACACCTTTGTACACATTGTATACAGACACTATAGTTACAGATTATGAACTTGAAATATTGACACCTTACTGACTAAATAGGGTTGTCAACATTCACTTCTATAAATTGTAATTGTTATTTAGTCTTATTTTAATTTTATATTGTCTTATCGATGTTAGAAGCTTGGTGGGATAGAGGATTGGGCGCTCTAGTTTCGATTACAAAAACAAAGCAACTTTCGCCATGGTCGCTCCCGGGATGGGTCAATCAATAATTTGTAATTTCGAGCTCCTCCGTTCTCCAGAAGGCACGTTGTTGGTCCCGGTTGTTACATTAGTGGGACGTGAATATAGGCTATTGATGGTGATGATCATGAATCATGATGATTTGATATTTTCGCGTGCACTACACATTTAAACTAAAACCACTTTACCGAATTATTTCATTTATATAAATAACTAATCTACTTTTCTATTGAATCACCTAATCGAATAAGTCATCAAAAATTTCATCTGATCCTGTAATACTTTTCCAGCTTTTAAATTGATAATAAAGTAATTCTAATTAGTTTAAAAAACACAAAATTAATGACACAGTATCATAAAATTAACAACCAAAAAATATCACAGAACGCTCAGCCCTGCACCGACATAAACATAAAGGCTCCGTAAAGTAATAAATAATACATGGGGACCGCCATACTTGGAAGTTATCCTTGCCATGCCGAGAGGGATCGGGGTACATTTTCCTGATCTTGCGGTTTCCTATACGTGCTGTTAATATTAGTTTATCTGCCCCGTAGCCGCACTATGTGCAAGATTTACAAATACCTGTTGGTAGCAGATAGTGGGGTTTGCCAATAATTAAGTGATTTGATATTCATGCGATTAGACCTCTGATCTATAATTTTACGAGCTTGGAATATGTTGTTAATATTTTGAAATACCGTGCTATGAACTGGAGCCCATATCAATCTCAAAATTCGAAAGTCATTTACACGTACGTACGTCTGCCTAAATTATAATACCTTTTCTACAATAGAATATCTAATGTATCTGGTTTAAAAGCACTACAAACGTATTGTTTCGTTCTAAATCTCATTTTCCATTTAAAATATTTTATATTATATGAATTTTACTGTCTTTAAGCGCACATGAAAAAGAACGAAGTAAAGTTGTCAAAATAAAAATGTTATTGGTGATCCTATACATTTCAACACGTAATCACCCACATTTAATTCCCCGAAAAACTTTTATTGCACACGAAATATTTTGGTGATGCAATTATCAGTAAGCTCTACCAGACATACATATGGGTAGTACTTCAGTCGTACAAATAATACTTATCTGTTGATTTGACTCGGCAAAATATTACGGACAAAAAAGAATGCAATTCTTTTTTTATCAGCTTTTTTCAATTCGAAACGAAAACTGCGGTTGCATGCAGCATAACTGACGCAAAACAACTTGTATCCAAGCACGTCTGGTGAACTCTTTGAGTAAATTCACCCCAAGGAATAATAATCGTTGGAGCATACACACGTGTTCTTTCGAATATTTTGAATAGTACCGGCTTCAATATTGTATCCGAGCTGCACGGCATTGAGAGTGGAAACAGCAATATTTATTCAAAACAGATAATATCGAAACAGATTGGATCGCGTATTATTAGGTCTAAGTAAATACAAAATCGGCGTTTACATTGTAGTCGTATGGAACAAAATGAAAAGTAGATTAAAAAATTTTAAACAAAAATTAAAACCGACTTCAAAAAACTGAAAACGATAAAATAATTAAATTTAAGTAGGTATTCATCCCCTAGAAACATATTTTTGGAGTCGGTGCTTCACTTTCTATTGTTTTTGGAAACCACTTAGCACCAACTCCAAAAATATGTTTCTAGGGGATGAATACCTACTTAAATTTAATTATTTTATCCTTTTCAATTTTTTGAAGTCGGTTTTAATTTATGTTTAAAATTTTTTTTTCACAATTTTTAGTGGTAACTTTCTACGGTCGAAGCTAGATGGGTGATCGTAAACTTTTTAAATTGTGTCCTACTATCGTATCGTTTCACTAAAAAGTCATTTGAAAAGCAAAACTTCGTAATTTCGCATATGTAGACGACTTCATAATTTAAGT
This sequence comes from Nymphula nitidulata, assembly GCA_947347705.1. Taxonomy (NCBI): domain Eukaryota; kingdom Metazoa; phylum Arthropoda; class Insecta; order Lepidoptera; family Crambidae; genus Nymphula; species Nymphula nitidulata. The sequence continues at coordinate 11,390,662 of OX374623.1, forward strand.
TTTTTTAAATTTAAAACCAAAGTACCCAACTGTTTGTGAAAAAATTTTTATGGGACCAAATGGCAGCTATTTCGCATCGAACAAAAAAAGAATCACGTAAATCGGATCAGTAATCTCGGCGTAATCGGTGTACATACATAGAAAAAAAAAAAAAAAAAAAAACATACCGGCCGAATTGAGAACCTCCTCGTTTTTGAAGTCGGTTAAAAATTACTTCAACTTCTGGTGGAATTTGTAGCCGCACTTTGATTAGCAATATAATTACATACTTATAACTTCTGAATTCTCCACAGTTATATACTTTACCTAAAAAGAAAGCAATAAATAATTGCATAAAAATGCTAAGAATAACATTATCCGATATATACAAAGCAATGTACCGCACCTATAACATTGGCTCCTTTGTGTGTAAATAAGTTCAACAGCACACGAAAATACAACGCAAAAAGGTAAAACTAAAATTATATGTAGATAGTAGATACATACCGATCTAATCTAAAGGTATATTTTGCCTTTTTAATGATTCAAAGAGGGCTTTTTGAAGTTTTTTGTTTTTAATTCTCCATTTGTGACGATAAGGTCTAATATAGATGGGTGAACGTAGCATTGGGTCATCCATAGACTAGAGCCTATCAGTCGGCTTCAGATGGAAAAATATATATTACATTACTTTTTAATATCGCCTAACTGATGTTAGTTAAGGAGTTTTTTCAGTTATCTGTCTCTTAAAATCTTTAACTGATCATGACCAATCCGGTTATCTGCTAGATACGCTTTCAAACATAAACTATTGAAATCTGTTTGGATACGGCTAAACATACAAAAATATATATAAAATATTATAAAACACAGAATAAAATACAATTGAGAATCTCCTCCAATTTTGGAGTCAGTTAGAAATAGTTTCAAAAAATTTCCAATCTAATTTAAATCTGAATGTTTCAGAATACTTCTTTTAATTTATAATTATATGTATGTCAGGTTTTAATTTTAAAAGATTACAATGATTAAAGTAATGCTAACCGTATTATTAGGGAGTCGTTGTAATTAAAAAGTGGTCGGAGTGCCTATAATATTTCGGCACAGAGGTTTACTCTTCACAATTAGAGTGACGCTTAAATGAATTGGCACAATCTTTATTTAAAATCAAATCAAAGTTCACTAGCAATCTAATAGGTTGGTCGATAGGTAGGTAGTATTTTGAATATTACCACGTCACTATAATACTATCGTAAAGTAATAATAATAAACTATCGAAAGCGATCGCTGATCACCGTACAATCGAACGGTTCGATCAATGGACTTCTTTTTACCCGACTGTCAAAAAGGGTACTTTATTCATAATATGTATCTTTGTATGTGTGAATGTCTGTATATTTTCGATTTGAATTATTTGATCATTAGACTACCGCTACTCGCCAATTTTTTTATAAATAAGTAAGTATGTATTTTATATTCCAGAAAAATTAAAAACAATACGCTCTGGGATGGTGAGTACAGTTATATCATTTATTTTGATTATCTGTCTATTCCCTTGTTAGTTAACACTATTCTATTCAGTTATATCACTTGGATATGTATGTCATTCCGATCAAAAAACGTTGCATAACAAACACAACTCATTTTCTTTTCTTGCTTAGTAGCCTATAGATCTACCCATTTTCCAAGGCACAAAAGTCATGCCGTCAGGCCTCTTTGCTATCATTCATCGGGTTTATGCTACTTCCGGGGCCCCTACTGCTCTGGGCCTAACGGTTTAGCGCGCGATGATGGGAAGATATATATAAAACTTCACGCTTCCTAAACCGATAAATCTTAGTGATTTGGTTTAGGCTGAGAAGCCCGTACAATTTATATATGTTTTCATCTCGAGTCACTTAAAATTAATATACCATTTTCAAACAGACGCAGCATAGTTGTGGGGCAGTTGCGGCGCGACACGGCCGTCTGCGGTGACCTCTCATTAACTGTGAGTGAGCGGTCGTTGTCACGTCGTGGGCCCGCCCTGGCAATTTGTACAGCCTTAACAAATTTACCGGAGTAATAGTTTTCATAACATTAATTTTATTTCACCCGTACAGCCGTGACTGCGCAATTACTTACTCTGTATAATGTTTTCGGTAGGGTCAGTGGTATAATATTTTTTCTTTAATAAAATTGTCATGAAAGCCGCAACGGTATTATTTAAGTTTCAGGTTTAGTTTCTGTAGTGCTTTACTACCTCTGTGATGTGAAAAGAGATAGCGTCAAAGAGATTTTTCACTAGTCAGCAGATAAGTACTACATAGCTACCTACCTTTAGCGGATCTCTATCTAACTTAATGTTTTATATTATAATTCTACTCGGAAGTGAAATTGCCGAAGCTTTTTGAAGTAAGTCGAATTTAGTTTTTGCTGCAAGTCAACTAATCCTCACAAATTCAACAACGCTGAGAGGCACTCCTTGTTACAAGCACCTAAAAAAATAAACTAATTTTATAGCTATATTTGTCTCGCTGTATGCAATGTATACTTATGTACCGTGTGCTGAGGAGCTCGGTGGCGTAGTGGTTTGAACGCTGTGGTTTCGGTTGCGAAAACAAAGCAACTTACGCCATGATCGATACCGGGATGGGTCAATCAAAATTTATAATCTCGAACTCCTCCGTGCTTCGGCAGACATGTTAAGCCGTTGGTCCCGGTTGTTACTGCAACTGCTTTAACCCACCAAACCGCATTGGGCCAGCGTGGTGGTGTTATGGCCCAAACTCCTCATCTGTTTCTCCCATGTAGGAAGGCCTGTGCCCAGCAGTGGAACGTATAAGCTGGTGATGATAATGATGATAATGCAATGTATGCAATATAGAAGCTTAGTCTATTGACTTATTATAATTAGTCATGGCTGTCTAAAACTGCATTATTTAATATTCGATTGCCGACTATTGTATTGTATCATAAAGATCGCAAGAAGATCATAGGCTAAACCAATAAAGCTGAGCTGTGAGACTCAATATTGCTCTTACAACGTAGACGGATATTTCCGCTTGATGCATTTTTGATGTTTTTCTGATGTGGGTCTATCGGGCCTCACTATCTAAACGTGATGAATATTCAACACGTTAGCTTTACAGAGATGCGTACATATTTTAACTGAAAAAATAAACGGTAGGAATGTACTGCGAGATTTGCTTTTCAATGAGAGTTTAAAATTCATTCGATAGATACAGGTGTCACAGAGGGATAAATTGATCAAGTTTATTATTGCGCATTTAATATTACTCTTTTTTTATTTGTTCAAATAGGCTTTACCTTTTACTAAATTACACGTAACTCAAGAACACTTTATATTATTGTATCCAGTAAAATAGATAATAGAATTCCAGTGACTGTAAGAAATTAAAAAAATACTTACACTATATACTGAAATGTTCATATTGTACCCAATTAAAAATGATATTATGCTATAAATTATTTTTTTAAAGACGATATAGTTTATTCTTAATGTAATTAAATTATCCCAAAAAGTTATTAGAACTAGATTTAAGTATCTTTAAAATTTGCTATGAAGTTTCAGCGTAAAGGTTCTGTACTTATGATCTTTAAGAGCCTTGTATCGCAACATGATGCAACAAAGAATATGAAATGAATATTGTGAAATCAAATTATTATTGTATTAAAAAAATCTACGGCCCCTTGGCCTGTTATCATAATATCCGGTGTAAATCCCTTCGCCGACAATTTTTCCTCGACGAACGTATCGCCGACACACTAAAACTCCATTCTGCAGATACCACTTGTAATAATTGAATAGAAATAATGGCGTTACCAGTGGGAGTGGGTTCATGATTATTTTTTTATAACCAAGCAGACTTGGATATTTTGTCTAGTATTTAAAAAAAGGCCTTTGGATTTGTCGGCGAAACGTTCGTCGACGAACAATTCGTCGCACACCCCATAATATCTGGAGAGAGATTGGAATTGGATTGGATTGTATTGATTGGAATTTCTAACTATAATCATTTAACAGGAGTTTATTTTCTATTATAATAAAATAAAGTTTTGAAATATAGAAATCTTATCCATACCTTTACATCAATTTCTATCGTCCCAATGAGACAACAGCATCCCTGAGCCCATCAAATAAAAGGACCTTCTGTGCATAGATAAAGAACAGTCGACTATCGTCGACTAAATGGAATTTTGAAGCGATAGACGTAATTTATACACATATTACAAATATAGTTTTATTTCAAGACTTAAAAGTACGGTAAAATATAATATTTTACCAGCTACCTATTATCTTCTAGTGATTCTAAAAAAGTTACATGTGTAAAGAGAAATCTGCATAGGCAACTAATGGTTGTAGGTGTTCTACTGTTTCTGGAAACAGTCTACGATCAACTTTGGAGTTAAATAGAAATTGAAGTAGCCACTGGAAAAATACTACATTTAGTTTTTGTTTTGTTTTGTTTGTTTTATTCATAATAAAGAAGATTAAATTGAGAACTTTCTGAAGTCGGTTGAAAAGTAAGAAAGTAATAAATAACAATATTGTAATATAACTAATTTAATTAATGTGCAATATAGATACATGGTCCATAAGAGAAACGGGTAGTCGTTACGTGGCTGTGAGCTATTTTGTGACATATATAGCACTACTTGTAGCCGCCTGCAGCTCTGACCACTTTGTCAGGTGGTTTTTTCAGGATGTGCCCTCAAGCCCAAATTTCATCAAAATCAGTTTAGCGTCTTAGGAGTGAACACAAAGATAGACAGACGGACAGAGTTATTTCTGCATTAAAACGTAAGTATGGGTAGATGCAAATTAGCCATGTGACCATTTTTGATGATATTGATTATGATATGTGAAAGATATTAATACTTGATGAATATTTGGAGTTCCAGTGCAAATAACACTGAACAAACGTATTTGAACGTGGAACACAGAGGCACATTGCAACAGTCAGCCGGCCGATAGCAGTCTTTCAAATTAATCTATAGAACGCCAGGAACGGACTAGGACAACAAACGTGACACGAAAGCGGTCGCGCAATTGCAACACGGGGCATGAAGAGCTTAGTCAACCCTCCACTGCCGCCTATTTGCACGCTACGAATCTGAAAGGTCAACCCTGCTGCTGCTGACAAACAAAGAGGTAACGATTCAATTGAAAGTTGGCGTTTTTGTTTAATTAACTTTCATTAAGTTTGGGCTTATATTTTAATCCTTAGATAAGTTTTATAAGTTTCCAGTTGATATATAGAAAATCTCTCAAAACTTCAGAATCATTTGTTGCCACGATTTATCTGAGGTTTGGAAAATTGACCTTTAGCTTCATTAAGTACACTAAAAAAGGTGGACTGCCGTATAATTTTAAACTTTAGAAATCAAAAATAATACTAATACCGATACCAAAATTTAACGTTTTAACACTATTCGTTTAAGGTAACTATTGATAAATAAACTGGACCTTAGTTGATAATCCACTGTTTATGTGAGCAGTGACCAAAAATTACGATGCTTTTACTAAAACAAACTAACAATTTTTAAGTTCAATTACAGCACTATATTATTTAATCAATTATGAATAATTATTGGGCAAAAGTTAACAGCATTTCAAAATGTTACAGAATTATGAAACACCAAACAAAATTTTTGGGTAAATCTGGGAATCATGACGGACTTGCTAATTGATTGGCTTTTCATGTTTACGCTACAACGTTGTATATGTACATAACATCGTCTGCATTTATTTGTAGCCTTGTAATCAGAGATGCAACAAACAAATGGCGGTAGTTAGCAGCGCCACAGAGGGCACTCGCCAGGATTTATGAACGGCGAGCGTCCGCGGGGAGGAATGCGCTGCCGCACAACACAAACCTTTTCGATCCGACACTGGCTTTATCCCGCTTGTATCATCATTTTTAGAGACACTTTAGATTTAGAACCAGCTCCACACCTATGCATCTGAATTATTATTTTCAATACTTAACTACCTATTCATCAGAAATAACACTAATACGTGTCATAATATTAACCGACTAATTTCTTGCACAGTCCTTAACTTAAATAAAATAAAATTGGTTTACTTAATTTTAACATTTCATTTCTGGTATTCAATTTCTGATTGGCTACGAATCAAATTATATTTTGATATTCACTGCAATTCGTTCAACATCCAATTAGGAAAGTTATTACTTTGTAGTTCTAGTGCTACTTAAATTCACAGAAATAAAAAGAATAATGAATGAGTGAAGCGTAACACTTTCGTAAATTTAAAACCAAAAGTAGTGGTATCGCAAAGGGGCGATACGAATAATTTAGCTATTCAATTTCATGTCCACAAACGAAGCGAGCTGTCATCAGTGCGATATATCGATGGATCGTATAGCGCTTTCGATTACATGTGGCATCCGCGAATATCCGAGCGATGACCAAATATCTGAATCAATTCGGTTTCCCAAACGCAAGTCTGTAGATTGAAAAAATCAAGCACGAGTCGCGTATAAGTATTAAAAATTAGCTTTAACATCGCTTCATTCAGTCCAAATTAATCTTATTTATTTTATAATATTTTAAGGTTTCATTTGACTATAGCGCTCAAAAATTGCATACCCTTAGCGTCTCTACGTTAGAGACGCTAAGGGTATGCAATATCACTACTTTGTGGTGTTGTCTCCCTACAGGAAAGGTCACCAGAGCTCATTAGGGAGCGTTATGTTAGGAGGGAACTCGTCTCTCGAACTTTCAACATAACGCTTCATTTTAAAAATTATACTATATATTATCATTTTATTTCATATCATTTTTGTACGTTAATATTTTTTCTCAAGATCTCACCTGTAAAGAATGTAGGTAATTTAATACCTGCCTATGTTCTTTATATTGAGCCAAAAATGACACAGATCTATTCTCGTTCAAATGGTAACTCATAAAATAAAAATGCTAGGTACCTATGGTAAAAGATGTAAGTTTATGAATATACTATTATTTTGATTTCATAGGATAGGCAACGCGTGAGTAAATAAATGAGTATTGCCCAAGGAACTACGGGCGTTTATAGGCTACGACGCTAAGCCGTAGCCTTTCTTGAGGCTATGCCGTATTTTCATTAAAAAAAACTTGGTAAGAAAAAAGTCTTATTGATGAAAACTTGGAGTCATGCCTAAAATTAAAAACAACAACCTAAACCTGACTTACTCAAACTTTCCTAGGAGATACAAGCACATTGTTCGCATGAATACTATAAATATTTATTAAGTATGAAATTTAGTTTTATTTAGTGTCATAAAAGTTTACTAAACAAGCAGATTTGGCTCCCAATTTTCTTTTAAATTGTAACGTTCATATGGCTCTTTGGCTAATAAGTTTGCCGACCACTGTCCTACGGCAACCACTTTTGCCGCGAGACAACTTTCTTTATACGACAACCCATTACTTTTGTTAGATACTCAGACAGCTGTCAAAAGCCTGCTTAAGAAATAATGAAAAGTATTTACACATTTAGCTAGTTTCAATAATCAGCAAGCGAGCCCTAAAAAGCCGTTTTATTTACACGGACGCGGCCCTCCGGTACATTATAAAGATTAAAACTTTCAGCTCGCAAGCCAGCTAATTAATCCGAGCCAGATATCCCGCTACGATGTGAAGGCAATTACTCGACTCGCAGCCACGCCGTCCCGGGGGAGCCCTGCACACACTTGTTTAGCGTTCTTCAACGTGTTAATAAAAGTTATAATATCATCGTGCAATTATAATTAGCTGGGTATGGCATGATGTAAATTGAAATTTTCAGCAGTTCCACGGAATCAAAATAATTATAAGGTGTTTAATTAAATTACGTACAAAAATAATGTTTTTTATTATTATTTTTGTACTGATGTTATGACAGAAGAAGGGAATGGATATGTAAGCCAATAAACTGTATCAGCGAGGAAAAAACCCACATACTGAAATGATTTTTCTTTCAATTTTCTAAAGGCCTTATTGCATACTTAAGTACTTTTGTCAGATTAATGTATAAACATACTAAAATTTAATCGTAAAGCAGCAAATGATTAGTCGATAATCAACGGATAGCTTTCATCGCAGCAAATGGGAGCGCGGTCTCCATCCGATTGGCAATCGACAGCGCGCATTGAGCCTTCCGCAAACACAATAGCGCGCGATGAGACCTGAATGGACGGACGAGGGCCCCGCAAATAATAACTGTTTCTATTACACATTCGTACCGTTTTGATCTTTATTATGATAGTTTCGTAAATGTTGAAAGTAATGAAAGAAAAACGCCGTAATGACACCTGATTCGTTTTTCCTTTGATACGCAAGTGATTTATTTTATTTGGTACGGTCAGCAACAGAAGTTGAATAACGCTTTAGTACCATGTCACACTATTTTATTCACAGTCTCATACAGACTGTGAATAATACAGACTCATACAGATTGTCAATAGTATCATTATCATTATCATCATATCAGCTGAGAGACACCCACTGCTGGGCATAGGCCCAAGGATCTCCAAATTGATCGGTCCAGCGCTGCCCTCATCTATCGGCTTCCTGCGACCCTTACCAGATCGTCGGTCCACCTTGTGGGGGGCCAACCAACGCTGCGTCTCCCGGTACGCCGCCGCCACTAGGAGACCTTTCCGCCCCAACGGTTTAATCTGTTTAGCGTTTAAGGAGTGAAACGTAATAAATAGACATAGTTATGGATAATGGCTCGTTTGTGAAACTTTATTTCATCTATCTGTCTAAATATTCTTAAGCTAGCTTCTCACGGCGCGAGATATCACAAGTCGCGCCGCGCCCGCTCGCGCTTACGCGCCGTGTGAAGGTAGTGGCTCGAGGCGACGCGGGCTGGCGCGAGTAAGCGCGCCCGATCCGATCGAAGTCAGTAACTTCAAAGGCGCGGGCCGGCGCGGCGCGAGCGCACTCGTGCCGACTCGAGCGCGCGCGGGGTGGCGCGAGTAAGTGACAGAAATTTTCAAATTTTTTGCTCGGTTCTTAACTAAACCAGTTAATCCGAACCGTTGTATCTGAAAAAAAACCTGATAATGGGTGACTTACATACAACAGAATTTGACTTCTACAGTAGTCATCAAAAGAACAACTTAGCTCCATCGGCTCTTATTGAACGATGTCATCCACTTGCGTCTTTTTCTTTTCTTTTTTTGTTATTTCAATAATATCCACTAAATAACACAAAAACAGCAACAGCGATGATTTCTATGTAGTGTCGACTTAGCCGCAGCGCGGGCCGAACGCGCGCCGAGCCGCGCCCGTGAGAACGGGTGGCGCGGACTCGCCCGTTGACGCATGCTCGCTCGTACAAATTGGCTCGGTGCGGCGCGACTTGTGATATCTCGCTCCGTGAGAAGCTAGCTTTATTATAAGGTCCGTGTGCAATTAACTGTGTGAATAGTTATAGGCATCCTTTCTCACTAATCATTTACATCAGCTGTGTCAGTGTGTTGACACTAGTGTATATATGTATTCTCTGCCTGTGTGGTCTACGCATCACATGGTAATATGGGTTAATTAAATTGATATAAGTACGACATAAAATATCAGAAATATCAATTATTAGAGTAATGTTTTGATTAGGCGTTTAAGGAACGAAATTCATACCCTCTCATAGATGGAATGCCGTAGATATTATAGCCCCCTTATTCAGAAAAGAAAGTTGAGAGAAGTACTAGTTAAAAATATAAAGTATAAAAGTGAGAAAAATATTTTTTCCTCTCACTTTTATACATCCATTATTACAACATGCTGTTACAGTATTAAAACGAAAACTAGAGATTGAATTAGATTTTTATAACTTCATATTTTTAAGATATAACCTGTTTTAGATTATCATTGATTTACCACCAGTTGAATAGTATGAACACATTTCCTATATAATTTTATGGACGTATTTCCTATTATACATCCGACAGTCATATTCAAGTCCGACATCTATTGTTTGCGGAATACTCGATGCTCGATATTGATTGTCAAAGGATTTGTCCTTTGACAATCACGTCAATATCGAGCATTAGGCATCGACGATCGATCTTTAGATCGCGTTCTGAAATTAGTTGAACCAAATTATGCCGGTGATTCGTTCCAGTGATCGTAAATACCATATTTACTAAAGAACAAAAAACATTGTTAATAGCCACACTCACACCTATTTTGTGGATTCTAGCCCAAATAAATATCATTAAAAGCCTGTGTTATGGATACTAGATATCGGTAAACATATTTACCTAGTAATATGTACAAAGTAATTTTCTGTATTAGAATATCAAAAAACCTGAGAACAAATATTTGTATTTATCACACAAAAAACGCCCCGGCCGGGATTCTAATCTAGGACCCCTGGGCAAGCAGCCTGTAGCTAGGGGTATTGACCACTCTGGCAGCTGGTCTTCGTTTACGTGATAAAATTCATTAGCTTTATATTTTTGATTTTTACCACCACCTGTCCGACAGTGTGGTGATAATGAGCATATACCGGCAACTTTTCAATATACTGACAACAAAACTACAACACAGTGTGTTGTGTATTGACTATCATGACTGATGTCAAAGTTTTTTAACTGTCGTTCAGGCCTCTCGTGTGTGATATCATTTTTAATCATGTATTTAAAACAAAAAAATCTAAGTACGTCTACTTACCTATTTTTCTAATGATCTACAAACTCAAAGACGTTATCAAGACTTGGCAATTCCATAATCCATTTGTCGGTCCCTAATTTAATCTAATAAACTTGCTTTTGTGATGACGTTGCTTGGTTCATTGTCGTAATGAAATTATATTATCTATCATCCACATTACATAAACCTATCTCAATCTTCCATTTCAAGCGTGCTATATAAAATATAAGGAATTTGCTTTTACACACACACTTGGGTTTCACCTGGAAAAATTCCCACATATTCTTAAAACAGCTTTATCCGAGGGTTCGGGCGATATGTGTTTTTAAAATCCTTTCCGTAATAAATTATTCTGAACGTATCTAACGGCCGAGAGCGTAAGAAACAATTTCTTTTACTATTCTTTATTTGTATAGGTGTTAAATTTTCCTTTTCTCTTAAAATAGTAGAGCTTAAGCTTGCGAGCTTTACTTAGAGGAATCCACTTAGATGCCGAGTTCAGTTTACGTTTTTCAACTGCTGCGTTTTAATTTCATTCCATATAATGCAGGTTTTTAAGGTCATGTGTTAAGTTAATTAGTTATATAATTCTATTGTACAAATAACGGACTTATACGAAAACTCTCACTTTATCACATTATTTAATTCGTATCTCCAACAAAATCAGCAGATATATAGATTGCTTCGGTTATATTATTTCCTTTCTGTCAGTCACCGGCCCAGTGTAAGTCTATAAAGTTAGGAGAAACTGATTAGTTGCTATTATACTTTCTCTAAATTGTACCTACACATAGAATTTTTCACCGTTGCCACATAATCGTAATTTCACATGATGGTTACTTTCCTTTATTTAAATACTTGCTTGGACCATGTTAGTAGATGTTTCAGAACATAAAAAAATAAACATTTCTAGACTAGTAAGACGTCATGTCCAGTGGTGGGGTGCGCAGAGCAGTCACCGAGATTTTCAAAGGTCGCGGGTTCTCATGCTGCCCTAGGTTATGACTGGTTTCTAGTCTAGTCTGTATTTTTCTAAATATCTTTCAAATACAAATAACGCATAAAACACAACTAAACGCATCGAAAACATTAAAATGTTATCTTTCAAATATTTATTAGAATGCTAAAATAATAATAATATGAGTGTATATATACACTCACACCTATTATCTAGCCCAAAGTAAGCATCATTAAGAGCTTGTGTTATGAATACTAGATAACGGATAAATATTGATAAAAATATGTATATAAATATTACAAATATACAAAATAAACATCCATGACTCGTAAACAAATGCTCGTACTCATCATACAAACATTTGCTCCTACCGGGATTTGAACCCGGGACCTCTTGACCGAGTAGCCTGCATAGCAAGGGGTACAGACCGATCGACCAGCCGACCGTCTTAAAATATTAGACAATTGTGTTAAAATAAAAATGTTTTGCTCATTTTATTTTATTAAAGTTCCCCACCGAGCTAATCTCCGCCATTCCAAACATGTAATAAAGTAAGCGTTCGGCACGAAATGGGTCTTGTCACAGTTTGTCCTCGTAACTCCATTGTGGACGAAGTTTTATAGGCGCATCGAAGGCGGGCTGACCGCGAGTGGCGGGCAAGTCGGAAACATTAAGGTTCCATCAGCGTCCATATTTTCCGGCCGTTGTGAATTTTCACGGCAGCCGGCGGCCGGCAAACACGCCTTTGCACTCAGACGCTGGCTGGCGGAGTGCCCCGCTCCAAGCCAATATTTTCGCACACGTCCGCCTGTTTAAGACGCGAAACGGGCCTTTTAAGGAATGACCGGTGAACACGGTGCCATCCTTATTGCAAGAGACCGTTGTGAACGGAAATGTTGCATGCTAAAATTAAACATGCCCGTTAGTGCGCGTAGTAAAAGTAACATGTATCCTGCTGAACTTTTACCCACATGTATAGTATTAAAATAAAACAAAAATTACTATACGAATTGTTAACAGCCTATACCTGAGTATCAATTTGGAATTTTTAATCAAAGACAAAAGCAGATAGCAGTGCTAGTCAGCATTAATACGACTTAATTTAAAATAAATTTGAAAACGCAAAAAAAAAAGTAAGCGAGAGTAAGATGGCCAGTTACTTGTGTTTATTTTTAATTTTTTATGCAACTAGATGACAAACAAGCTGACGGCCCACCTGGTGATAAGCGGTTACCGCCGCCTATAGGCACCTGCAATAACAAGGAAAAATCACCTCATATTGCAGGTGCGTTGCAGCTCCTGTATTAAAGGTCCTGAGGCCTAAAATGAAATGTTATCCATGCCCAGTAATTACACTGGCTACCTATCTCTTCAATCCGACACACAGTGAATTATCCTAGTAAAGTATCCGGGAGTAGAGCTCGTTTCCGTCTTCGTGGTGAATAAAATAGCCATTAAGATCCGTATAGACCGAAGATGACCTTTATCTCACCTGGTGGCGAGATGAGGGCAAGAGTTACCCCGTTAAGAATAATAATAATGAAAGCTGTTCCATACAAACTGGTCGTGTAGGTATTACAATTTAGTATGAAACAGCTGTTTTTTTGGCGGTGTCAATTTTTTTTGCAACAAGCCGTGCTTAAGGTCACCATCACTGCCATCTGCCTGCGTTTTCGAGAGCATTCTTCTTGATGCGATGAGCTGAACGCCGCCTCATTCAAAGCATTAACTATATTTGTGATAAGCTGTTACATTTTATTTTTTGAATTCTGCCTCAGAGATGATTACTTTGGATTAGTAATCATCTCAAAAAAATATAAATTCCCGGTTCCCGGGTTCGAATTCCGGTATCGGCAGATGCTTGTATGATGAGTACGATGATTTGTTCACGAATCATGGATGTTTGTTTGTTATTATTATCAATTATTCTCCGTTATTTAGTATCCACAACACAAGCTCTTAATGATGCTTACTTTGGGCTAGATAATAGGTGTGAGTGTATGAATATTATTGTTATTTAGTAGTGACTATTTGGGCACTTACGTTTTGGACGAATGCAATTATATAACAAGAATATTTTAAAACTCATCATACCTGAGAAAATTTATGCTAGGATACGTGACGTGAAGATGTATACCAAACCTTCCTTCGAAAGTGATAAAGAATGATTTATCCCGATTTTTAACTATTGCTTGTTAATAAAGTAATTGATTTATACGTATGTAAGTCGGTACCTTACATATTTTCACCGGTATGTAACTTACATATTCTTTACAATAAAATGACCCTCTCTATAAACTTAAAAATAGTTTTTTACACTTATCAAATATATCATCTTTCATCAACAATAATTATTATAGCGATATTTTATTTTTTAAATCTTAAATATTAAATATTTTAAAAGTACAGTTTTCATACTTAATGGTTTTGAGAACTATACCCTCGAACTTCTAATAGTGTATTCTTAATTCATGCTTTCCTTTAGTACTCTCCAGCATAATATACTGCCGCCACGCTAAACTAACACGGTGAAACTTGTACTTAAGCTTTAAATATCTCCGAAAGAAACAAGTAAACAACGCCACGTTTGTACGTTATCCCAACTCCAAACTAAGTCTGAACTCGAATACAATTGTTTTATTGTGTTATTCAAATAGAGAACAATGAAAGCGTCACATTTATTAGGAACATAATAGAGTACCTACCTGCTTACATGGCTTTTTTCAATTATTTTCAATTATTTCAATTATTTTTCAATTAATATTGAGATGTGTGATCACTATGTGTAGTAATCAAATAAAAAAAAGCTATGAACTATATAATACATTAATAATACCTAAACTAAAAATCTTATCCACATAATTTTATATGCATGTAGCCGCAGAATGCAGCGCTGGACCGATCAATTGACTAGCGGTGAACCTCTTTCGCCTGAAATTAGATGATGATGATGTGAAAGATCAATAAAAATTCACTGCAAGCGAAACAACAACTCACACCTTTTGTTTCTGCCTAGTCGTACATTCTTAAACAATATCTATTTGGTGCAGTGAGACCTCAGGGGTCAAAATCTGCTTGTGATTAACGGAACTTAATCTGTCAAGCGGCGTTATACCTCTGGAGGTCTATGACAATTGAAAAACAATTGTGTCTGGAATCTGATGTTTGACGGGTTTAAATTTTTTTAACTTTAAAATATTTGAGAGGAAACTCCTAAAAAAAGACACTAACATATACGTATAAACCGATTTGAACATAAGCTAGTAAGTATAAAAGTTCGAGTAGAATGATAAAAAAACATAAAATTGTTATAAGTTTGGAAGCTTTCAGCCAAATGACGCCGCTGGGCGCCTTGTCGCCCAACAAACACCCCGTGAAATTGAAACAGACTGGGCTATGCATCCCAGAAAATTTCATAGCTTACCTCTTCCTTTGATAATTTTAATCCAACGAAAGTTCATATAAAATATTGCTGATGTACGGGGACAAACTAGTACAGAGCGACAATGCATTTTACCGCTTGTCTTGATTGGAACTAGTTTTACAATACACCTAGTCATGATTATTGTAATAATAAATTATTATTGCACCAATTTTATAATGTTTTGCAAACTTTCTATTCAAATAATAAACTATTAGATTAAAAATGTATCACTTACCAGCACGCCTTACCAACAAAAGAAAATGTATTTTGTCTTATATGAAGGAACATGACAAACTAATAGAATACATAGGCAACATAAAATATTATCGGTATGAGATCAGTTTTTTATACAAATAGATGACAAACAAGCTGACGGCCCACCTTATGATAAGCGGTTACCGCCACCTAGACACCTGCAGTAACAAGAAAAATCACTTGATATTGCAGGTGCGTTTCATCCTGAGGCCTACGATGAAATGCCGTCCATGCCCAGTAATTACACTTCCCCCCACTTTCACACCTTTCCCGTCAATCTGAAACACAGCGAACTGCTTCACGGCTGAAATAAGAAAGGCGGTAGTACCTACCCACACGACCCTACATACGGGCCTACCACCAAGTAAATCAGTTTAACAATACCGTAAGTCACAAATTTACATAAAAATCTCAGCGGGAGAGACATCATTAAGGAAGAGTATGTGTATCCGCCACGGTACAAATTACAGGGACCCTGTAATGAATACGTGTATGATGATCTATCAGAATTAGAAGACCTTTCTCCTGTCGCTCGCATGATCGATGTGCGGAAATGAAGACGATCTTTTTCTAAGAGCATGCAGTGTGGTGTGCAATCGCTACACTCCATCACAACGCGACGTGTGAATTGTGTGAAGGATTTAAACTAAAATTTGTTATTACAGGATTTAAAAATAAAAGTCCATCATAATTTTATTAACTAAAATATCTATAGAAATAACCTTGACATCATCTTATAGGCAACATTTGACCTTGAGACCGCCTTTAATGCGTTCATAATAGAGGCGGCTTTCGTAGTGCAACTGTTACACTTGATGTGCTGTCGTCTGTACATGCCAAGCCTCATGTTCATTTGTACGATAAAACACAAAACTACACGTGCTGACTTTTCAACTCTCTCTAATTTAATATTTTAACAAAGAGCTTGATACCGTTCCAGTAGACAATATATTTAACAATAGACTGAAGAATTATTCCTTATTTTAAGCGGAACACCTTCTAATTAGTGGAATTTTGTGTACTTGAACCTAAGTAGGTTCGTGGCTCGCGGACTCATTAGTGGACGCGTGTACGTACAGTCGGACGGACGTGTGATTGACACAACGGAAATGATTTCCCGCCGCCCGGCGCCGACGTTATCTCTTAAAAGGTACACTCGCTTAAAAAACATAGTAGGCTTTGACGAAATAATAAGTTTTTTTATCAGGATGGTCTAAATGATAGAGTGAAACAACTTTCGCGTACTACGTATGATTAAAATTTTTACTTTTTAAATTTCATTCAATAAATTTTTAGATTAATAAATCTATATGACAGTCATCTTTCAAACCAAGATTGAATAAAATCCTTGCTATTTCAGACCATGCCAACTCCAAAACATCGCTTGACAGCAATATTACGAGTACAACAGTTTTAAAAAAAGTCTTTATAGGTTAATAAGAAAACGTACCCGTTACGAAAAATGTGTGTAATTTAACAATAGGTAGATTCCATTGACAAATTTTGTGATAAAGAATAATATTTTGTGAACAAGTGTACTTTGTAGCAAACTAAATATCCGTTCATTTGTTCATTGCGCCGGTTTGTTTGATTTTGTAGCAGATAATGTAAACAAAAAGTTTTACCCTTTAGTAAGTTGGCCTTATTTAACAAGGGCTGCATTAAAACAAACCGTCAAATTTATACTTAGTTAGCACATAATTAAAATATACATTAGTTGTACCGAGGATGATATCATTAGTCTGTGGTTGTAATCACCACTCCACACGTAGGTACGAACGTATTTCTCATATTTTCTGGTAAAATAGCCAATATTTCTATAATATTATTGCCATGTGAAAATTAAAAGTTCATTTTGCTTCGACGAACATGTAAAACAACTGTAAATTCGATTAAACGTTTCGGAATTAACCGCTAGTAAAAAATACCCGAAGTCTGATTGAAAATACAAACTTTATGAGAGCAGCTGATTTTACCGTTTTTTTTTATCTTTAATATTGTTAATCAATATAAACATACTACCATAAACAACAGAAAAATATGATATTTACATATTTTTTTTTACTGCAAAGTGTCTTAAACATAAAACCAAACTTACGAAATCCACACACTCACAAGTAGAGCCGACATATCTTTTCACAAAAAGGATTCTCGGAAACAATTTTCTATAGATGATACCGTAGGGTGAAATAAACCGTTACAACGGTAGAGGAAACCCATAAAAACGATTCTGTGTAAATTAACTCAATCTGCAACAAGCAAAAAATTCTGGCTTGCTTTTGGGATGGAGCTAGGGGTGCGACAAAGTGTTCTAGACTTTATGATCCCACACACACTTGGAAACAAAGTTATGCAAAGCAAGCAATCTCCGAAGATGTGGTTTTATGTTTCCATTGTTCTTACTGAATTAACTTCCTCGTGAAATAGGGGAGACACGTGTGTAAATGAGATTTATCTCCATTAATTTTTATATTTATAAAGATAACATAATAAGATTACGAAATTGAAATATACCCTACACCCTACCCTACCCTTTTTACTAGGTGGTAAGCCCGTTTGTAGGGTCGTCTGGGTAGGTACCGCCTTTCTTATTTCAGCCGTGAATCAGTTCGCTATGTTTCGTATTGAAGGGAAAGGTAGCCAGTGTAATTACTGGGCAAGGACGGCATTTCATCTTAGGCCTCAGGATGACAACGCACCTGCAATATCAATTGATTTTTCCTTGTTATTGAAGATGTCTATAGGCGGCGGTAACTGCTTACCATCAGGTGGGCCGTCAGCTTGCTTGTCATCTATTTGTATTAAAAAATACAATACAATAGATACAAGTATTCTTTATTGCACACTTAACAAATTTTTTTTAACAAAAATAAAACCGACTTCAAAACACTAAAAAATTAAATCCGACTCCAAAAAACTGAAAAGGATAAAATAATGAAATTTTAGTAGGTACTCATCCCCTAGGAACATATTTTTGGAGTCGGTGCTTCACTATCTATGGTGTCTGGAAATAACTTAGCACCAACTCCAAAAATATGTTCCTAGAGGATGAGTACCTACTAAAATTTAATTATTTTATCCTTTCCAGTTTTTTGGAGTCGGTTTTATTTTTTGTTTAAATTTTTTTTCTACTTTCATATCATTTCACTAAAAATTCATAGGAAAGCAAATATCCGCAACTTCGCATACGTAGACAACTTAATTTTTACAGTTTTTTTTATTTAAAAACCAAAGTACCCAATGGTAGTTCAAAAAATTTTTATGGGACCAAATGGGAACTATTCCGCATCGAACAAAAAAGAATTATTAATATCGGTTCACCCAGTCAAAAGTTCTGAGGTAACAAACATAAAAAAAAATTAAAAAAAAACATACAGACGAATTCATAACCTCCTCCTTTTTTTGAAAAGGAAAAAATGATTAAATTTCAGTGCCTAGGTACCTACTTACCTGCGAAAATAATTTTTTTTTACATTTCTAAGTGATTTCCTAAGGTCAAAGCAAGATGGGTGAGCGTAAGCACTATCGACTTGTCTGCCTCTCTGCCTGCCTGTATAGTAAGGGATGCAGACCACGACCAGCCGGACGTCGAGGGTACTACTGGGGTAGTAAGATCGAAGATTACTAAATAACACTGCTTTAATATTTGTGTTTCTACGGTGAGTAAGGTCGCCCGAACTCATGAAAAAGCTGTCAGGTGAAGGGGAAATTTTCTCCCATGCTCTCTACTTTCTCTAGCGTTTGAGTAATGCCCAATGTGCACGAGCATCTCTAGGCTACGGTAACTGCTTACCACCCTTGTCGTGTAAAAATACGTTCCACTGGTGCGCCGGCATCGCTCGTTGCGGACCTGTACATCTCCGAAGAATGTCCTAAGGGCATCGTGGACAGCCTTCCCGTGATGGAGTACGTGCATGGTGAGAATTAGAGCTTTACACTTTAACCCCCACCTCTGACTGAAGTGGTTGTCGTTGGACATATTACCGCTTCTTACGAAGGTTATTATCGCGTCGACTTCACGTTTCCTACCATTAAAAACATTAAATGTACAGTCGCTTTTATTAAATGAGTCAACAGCAATTAGATTATATAATACGCAAACTTAATAACCGTCATTCAACACAAATTATATTTAAATAAACCTCTTACGTTTAATGATGAAGTCCTATAAAATGCATTTGGATATTTAGTTAATACCGACAAAATGGCGATCAGACAACTAGTGATGAGCCACTTTTGCATTACACTATTTGATGTATAAATTTATGTGTTGAGCAATAATAACTTATCAAAAACAATGGCTAGTGATGAGTGTTGTATTAGAATAAAATTTCGTATTGAAAAGTAACTAAAAGGCTGCAATTGCTTCTAAGGTAACGAAGAGTCGAGTATTCAAGAAGACTTACCTTATTATATCTTGTTCCACTTGTCCTAATATTTTTTGTTGGATTACTTTATTTAATTATTAAGATGCAATCAAACATACAAGATAATAATTGTATATAAGTACCTATTTCTCTTCACGAAAGAATAATAAAATCTTATAAGTCAAATCGGTAGTAGAGCACAAATAAGAACCTTTTTTATGTACGAGTATGTCTATTTAGATAAATAGCCTTTTGAGACTAAATCTAAAATTGTATAGATACTCTAATTCATATTACACACGAATATGTCGCGATTGAAAGGTGCGCTTCGAGGAATACCTCCCTCATTAACGTTACATGCAACACGCTCGATGCGTAGAATAACGCACTCTGTAGAACCGACTGAATAATTTTATGGCCGTGGCCGCATAAATCATTAGATGCGCAAAACTTTGTCAACAGCTAAGCGATGTATGTTCGGCTTCGCCTGAAATGCTGAAGTTTTTGCAACGATTTGGCTAAATTAGTAAACGAAAAAAAAAACATAGTTTGTTAAGAGATCCCCAGAGAATGAGTTACACTATGATTATAGTCTTATCGGTTATTAAGAAGAAGACGATAAACTTGAGTAGTAGTTTAGTGTGTACGCGTAAGTTTTACAAATAAAAAAGTTATTTTTCAATAACGTTACTCAGTCTAATAATTTTATCAGATTTATTCACCGAACTCCGACTCCACCTCGGCGCATCACTATCGACAACCGCAGGGCGGGAGCATCAACACTTATTAAAAGGGGATTAACTCGTTTAAAGTCCGATTGAACTTCCTCCTTACACTTCACAAGCCGGCGACCTTATACTTCTCAAAGTTTACAATCTTCGCTATTATTTGACGTTTGTTGCGATATTATTATGTTGATTAACAGAAAATAATTCAAAAATAGGACTGAAACAAATTATTTTCTTTTGGATTTTGAGAGGCTGGTGGCTGACAATATTAAAGATTACTCATGAATTTATCGTTTCTATCCTTTCCTTCTTTGGCTGGGTAAGTGTGAACAAAGTGAGTGTTAAAAAAGATGTTTCATATCCGGTCAAATATTATGTACGTACAGTATTTCAAAACATCAGAAAAAATCGCCTGAACCCGCGAAAAATACTAATAATTCGTTTTTATGCATAGTTTGTTTGTACAAAAGTTGTAATTTTTTGTCGATTTTACCGTTATACAAAATGGCGGGCGACATAGAAGTCAACTAAACTTTACCATAGTGACATACGCGCCATGATGAATATTTGGCTATGGTTCAGTTTTTTCTATAAAGATTCTTGTTTTGTACCACGCAACAAAGCGAATAAAAATAAAATGGACAATTGATTACTGTTCTACATATTACTGTTATGTTCTGCCGGGTCTCCATTCATTTTTGAAACATCTCTTTTGACACTTTTTACATGCACTAACTTATAGTTAGTCGTCCTTTTCAATGTCTTTAGGTATATCAATGGAAAATCAAACGAACTTATCTGTATTTGACATTCGATTATTATTAAACGTTGTGATCCAACCGAGAGATTACAATTACTACTTGTAGTAGCACGCTTATGTGCTGCCATCGTACACAATTTTAAAGCACTAAAAGAGCAAACAAACAAAAAAACCAAAAAAAGAAAAATGTTCATCATATCATTCACACACTATTTCGTGTAATATGAGCATAATGAAAAAATATTTAAAAAATAATTAATCTCGCTTCTAGTGTCCGGGAAGTATTGTAATCTCTCGAGCAAATCACATTGTTTCCGATAAATCCGATTGATTTTAAATTTGGTGTATTGACATACTAACCTTCTGCTGATCCAATACCATCAAAAAGTCTGCGGGAATCTTAATTGTTCAGAAACTTACAACAGATATAACGTGTTTGGGTTCATAAGAATAGTCTCAATGAGATGGTGATTAATGAGGCTGGAGTTACTTAAAATTTTCAATTTTATATATTTAATAAGCTTTTTTATGCTCACGCCAAGTCTGAGGTAGAGACATGCCTCGTGCTATGAGCACAGAAACTCGACGTGTCTATAATGCTCTCTTTCAAGGTCTAACGACTAAGAGATTATAACTTCCCCTTCTGTTAGGTTTCTAATAACTTATAAAAACAAAATCACAATCAGAACATATCTTTTTTGCTGCAACAGTTATATAAAATTCTATTGAGCTAGCAGTGACATATAAATTAACAAAAGTGGAAGAATTAAGATAGGTTCTAATCGGTATTATTCAGTAGTTTGAATTTGATCTGAAATTTTAATGACAAATCTTTTATTAAGTATTGACTTTATATATATTAAATAATCTTATCATTGATAGCCTATAGACCCGGTGTGCTTAAAGTAGCTGTAACCAAAGCTGAGAGAGTTGGAAGATTTTTAGATATTATGTCGAAACTAAGTTGGTGATTTAGAAACCAATTACCTAGGTAATTGGATACAACAATGGGATCCCAAATTACGCTATATCTAAGAAGAGGAATTCTAATTTTATACACCCCTTTCATAAATATTATTATAGGTAATGGAACGGTTCATTATTTCAGATCCTAAAATCAATGTTGGGGCTGATTTAGCTCTTTTGATTGTGCCATATTTACAGTTTTCATTAAATTACAACAGAAAATATGCCCGCACCTTCCTAACTATAAAGCTCTTTACAAATCAACTTGATATCATAACCAAGTGAATGCTATTATTGTTGGACAGGAATCGTACTGTATTTAAAGTGTTATTTGACAGTGTAGCAATCACCACTTCTGTGGCCTTTGTTGAGATTCTGAGGTGGTCAAACGCTTGCCTGAGAGCAACCAGAGGTAACCTTTTGCTAAAGTTTGTGCTTGGAGAGGCACAGAGTAAATTCGCATTTTTAACCGAATTCATTTATGTAATCTGGGTACAAACAAATCTATAATCAGTCTGGCCGAAAACTACACCATTAAATTGCAAACTATATTGGGGTTAATGCACTATATTGGGGTTGAGACAGCTTGATTCCTTATCAGGAATAATATAATTATTATCAGTTGGAACTTACATAAATAAAAATAAAAATATCGTTATTCAAATAGGCCGCCAAGAAGCACTTTTAAATCGTCAAAAATCTCATTTTTATGGCTATCACAAAAAAAAATTACTAACAATGTTATAGTGTCTGTCGGTCTGTCTGTCATGTCTGAATTTTACGTTACCTTGCTATGTCATAATGTCTGTCTGACAGACGGACGTCTGTCATGTCTGAATTCACACCGGTTCCAAAAGTTGAACTACCGAGACGATTCCGTCAACAAGTTCGTCTAGTCACTCTTTTCAAATATTAAGTTACAATGTTTGCAGTTACAAAATTATAACTTGTAGCAGTGCAGTGCCGCCCAGAGAAAAAAATTGAAGAGGAGGTATATCAACGTACCAACAAAGTAAGTACCCAATGACAGAAGTATTACCATTATTTTCAAGCTGTCTGACAATGCACAATCACAATAAAGGTATTCACAGGGTTAACAGTCCCACTACCTACTAATACTAATAAACATATAAAACATTTTGAATATTTAGTATTTAAAGTTTGTTTGACAAATAGCTTAAGTTTCTGAAAAGGCATATAACTACTATAACACTTATGAATACATGATTTAGTCATTGTTGCAGTACAGATTACAAAATTTATAAATTCAGCCAGATGTAACAGTGTTACTGGACACCACACTAGTTTGGACTGTGTTGTGGTGACTGTATTCTGTGAAAGAAAAAACAACATTAGTCATGAAAGTTTTCATGAATGTACTTCCAAATAATTCTACATATTGTAAGAGAATTTCAACCAAAAATAACAGAGACATATCAGCTTTTAACTTGTGCCATTCTGAGCCATTTGACTTCATCCCAGTTCTTTGTTTAATGTTTAGTCGGAGTGTAATGTTCACCACATATGTACGCGGCCGGCCGCACTAAGGAACACAATATTTCTTCAGTCAAGACAAATAGCGGTCGGGCGTTAGTTTGATTGGAGGTTATTTGTTGCCTTTACAATGAACATTAGTGCGGGCAACCATTTTCATCGTAGCGTGGTGGTTCTATCTCTATTTTCAGTCTTATTGCCGGTTGCTCACCTGGACGTGTCCTTTTTTGTAACAAAGCGTACATTTAATTATTGTCAGCTTTCTTCTTACAGTTGGGTATGATAGAAACGTCGTTTATATCATGATAGGAAAGGATAAATAGACCTAGTTCGATACCTGGATTTAACATGGGTCTCCATCTCAACCAGCAGAAAAAAATCATTAACTACTTTTCTATTATGATGTGCACAGTCTCATTCAAAATTACTCCTTTTTAAATGCATTTACGCACTCGCGGGCAGGGTGGGGCCCTGCTCGGACAGTGTGGGACTCGAGGCACTAATGTACAGTACCCACTAAAAACCAACGTGGTCCTTCGCTATCAGGGCTTCAACACAGCGCAGTGAACTTCTCGCAAACTACTGCGCCAATGTGTCGAAGCTACTAAGACTGCCCACTACTGGACTCAACAGGACGGAGAAAGCCCGTACCGGGCATTCTCCCGTCATGGGGTGTTTTTGGTGAAGATGACAGGGCCCCACCTTGTCATCCACCACCCCTACTATGGCGGCCGGAGTTGGGCGGCGTAGCGCCGCATTCTACGGCCAAGCCGCCTCCGGCGGAGTGGGTCCGCGAGGGGATCTTCCTCCCGAGCCCGCTCCAGGGCCTCCTTCTGTGAGATAACATCCTCACAGAACTAGGCCACCGCATCCCACGACGTCTCACTGCCAACCATCGCTTTGACGACAGTTGGCAGAGAAAGGTCTACACCGATTGCCGCGATAACAGCACGGCGCTGCTCCGCCCAGGCTGGGAAGTGCTCTAGCGTATGCTGGGCCGTGTCCTCTTCACGCCCACAAGAATGGCAGCATGGGCTAACTTCTCTTCGGGCGATATGGTGCAGATATCTACCGAAGCACCCATGGTCCGTCAGGATCTGCACAACCCGAAAAGTTAGTACACCATGTTGCCGCCCGACCCAGTCCTTCCACGGAGCACAGCCGTGGGCTCATTATGGCGCTCCCGCCACTGTATCATGATGGCCCGTTGTGCCACTTCTCGCCAGCGGCGAACCAGCTCAGGCATTATTTGACAGCGCGGAGCATTGCTCCATGATGATATACCTCCGCCACGACCTTTGCCGCGAGGTCTCTCAATCCGGTGAACAATTTGCACAGCGCCTACTTTGGCTAGGTGGGCCGCTATGGAAAAGTTCGCGGCCCGCGTTGTAATCAATGTATCGTCGGCGTAACAGAATACGTCGACGCCAGGAATTCAAAATTACTCCTACTAAGACTTTTAAGTAGTAACAATAGGACTAGATACTTAAAACACAGACGATAATAATTTATTATTATTGTCGATTTATTGTAAATATCTATTATTACAGATGACTTATAAAATAAGTTAACGGGGACAAGGGAGAAAACTATGCATTTATTTCAATTGAATGCCGTTAGATACTTTGTGTTGAAATATAACAACTTAAAAAGTGAAAGCTTATAACGTCAACTCAGAAACACTTGACGAAATTCAATAGCTTCTCTCAAGTCCTCAGAATTATTTTATCTATTCTTAATATTTCTCTAAATATTTATTAAATGTTAAAATAATAAAACAAAACAAAATTTAGACAATTTAAATCCACAACATCTTAACTCGTTCATAAAGGAGACTGTGATTTTCAATCGATTTACTGGAGTAAGAGATCGATGAATGAACTCCACATAGAGTTGCATTATGCAGTGCACCTTTCGTCACGTTACCTTCCTAATTAATGAAGGCGGCGTCTATGCCGCATCATGCACTTATGCACAGTACAGCGTTATACCGATGCATCTATTTCACGCGTTAGGTTAATCGAATTTGCATTTACTATGAGATATTGAATGCTTGAGTATGTACTCTCAGCACTATAAATGATTCACATAAAGTTAATTCATACTTTGCATTCTAAAATTGAAATTCACATTAATATGACGACCGTCTGGTCGAGCGGTCTGTACCCCTTGCTATGCAGGCTACTCGGTCAAGAGGTCCCGGGTTCGAATCCCGGTAGGAGCAAATGTTTGTATGATGAGTACGAGCATTTGTTTACGAGTCATGGATGTTTATATAATTATATAGTATATTTCTAATATTTATATACATATTATTATTAATCTTTATCCGTTACCTAGTATCCATAACACAAGCTCTTAATGATGCTTACTTAGGGCTAGATAATAGGTGTGAGTGTATGAGTATTAGTATTATTATTATTTTTATTATTATTATTATTATTAATAATATAACCTTTTGTTCGTTACCAACTAGCCGGCATCTTCCAAACAATAGAAAACCTATTGTGTCTAGTTTCTGGGCACTTCACAAATGAAAACCCTAAGGGTAGTAACGATTAAAGTCAAATTAGGTATGTACTTATACTTAATACGATTGGGTATATTTACAGAAATAACTACAATACAAAAGGTATAGGCAAGTAAAATAAAGTAAATTAATAAATATTTTTTATTGCACACAAGAGACAAATTAAACAATACAATGTAATAAACACAAAGCAGAACAATTGCAAAAGCAATTTCTTCCAGGCAACACCAGGTGATATAAATATAATAGCTTAATAATATAATAGCTTATAATAGCTTTGTTGTATTTTTTTCATTTTTCATTGGCAATGTGAGTTTATTTATTTTGTGATTTTACCGACGATTTTTGAGTCGAGACGATCGATAAATAAAACAAATAGGTATCGTTATCGTTAAATATTGAATTCGATAAAACCCAATTTAAATGAGTAAAACAAGAAAATATAAAACAAAATAGAAGCAGAAAAGAATTCATTAAATTATTTTGTAATTTTATGGAAAGTTAAAACAAACAAACCGACTTCATAACTATATTAGTGAGGCTTAGAATTCATGAGAATAACACTGTAGAACATGCTCATCAGTCTTCAGTCAGTGCTAATGGCTCGGGTCGTGTTTCGTTAATAATGCAATGTTATGTCGACGGAACAAGCATAACTATGGAATGTTTTTATGGGAATAGTTCTATTCCAGCACCGTGTAAAGATTTGACAAGGGTAGGGGTAGGGGTACCAGCCTCTAACTCGGACATTAACGAATTAGAAGACAACCAAAACGAAAGCAAAATCTACTGTAAGGAGGCGGCATAATAAATTTAGTTCCTTTTGTAATCATTAACTGATATTATGTTTTGATTTGACATTGCAGGACTATTAATAAGACTAGAAGAAAGGACAACGCTCATAAAATAAAGTATGAAAAAACTCAGGCCCGGCCCGGCCCAGGCCCGGTGCAAAAGATATAATTTATTAAATACTGCATCGTCGAAATTCATGGCTATATGTGTGAAATTGATATTCGAATTTTTAGTGGTTGACATATAATGTATTAGTAAAGGAAGCAGTAATTAGCGTATAAAGGTAACTCTCTCAGCTTTACAAAATAATCATTAAAAATAAAGACAGGTAGAAAAAAAGGCTGTATAAATAAATGTGAAAGTTAACTGGAATGATTTCGCTCATAAGTTACCGATTTTCTAGGTCTAACACGACGTGACCGAAAAATGATGCGGGGTGCTCGAATTGGTCTTCATGTGGAGCCCACCCCAAGAAATATTAAACGCTAGTGACGTGGTTAGGTTGCAGGAACAGTAATATCTGGATATGCCATTCCTGTTTTCGTCAGTTACATTCCTTATGTAAGGGAAGATCCATTTCATTAGGAATGTAACTGACGAAAACTTATTGACATGTCGCATACAATTGCTTTTACGTGCCTCGATTGTATGCGACATGTCAATAAGTTTTCGTCATTCAAATGGATTAAAACTGACGGAAAACTTCTTCTAAGGAGCTTGGTTCTTATCCTCATGTGTTTCTCTCATGTAGGAAGACCTGTGCCCAGCAGTGGGACGCTTGCGAGCAAAATGGGTGACTGTCAGCACTTTCGAGTTGTCTGTCTCTCAGTCTTTGGTTGAAATACATAGTGAAAGAATTATCTTCCAACTCCTAACCGTTTAGGAGTTGTACCATCCATCACCAGCTCATTACATGAGAAGATGACTAACAGAAGCAAATACTTGAATAGCTTTGGAAAAAAGTAAAACATGTCATACGTGCCTATAAAATTTTAGGTTTGCCTTCGATTTCCCTGGGATTCCATCATCAGATCCTGACTCGGTGACTATGGGACCACCTCAGGAGTATACTCTATCGAATAAAAAAAGAATTTTGAAAATCGGTTCACAATTGACAGAGAAATCGGTGAACATACATACAAAACGAAATACATACAGTGGAACATATAACTTCCTCCTTTTTTTTTGAAGTCGATTAAAAATTACAATACATAAATAGCATGTCAGTCAGTAACACGTTCTGTCATATTTTGTCTGCCCTTGGTTATTGATCTGAGGTCTGCCCAAAAAGTATGAAGACTGTCTTCCAAGAAAATATATAAATACTCCTTTTGTCTGCCACGGATGCCATCTATTGAAAGCAACCTGAAACGGCGATGAAAGAAAGCACGTCAGATAGCCAATTTTCCATACTAGATTCTTACAAAATTACCCTTCTCGGATTATTATTTTTAAGCTTTTCTTTAGGATTTTCACTATTGTTTTTATTTTTAAGCCAGCCCCTGTACTAAAGCGAACAAAACCAAAAGAGAAAAATAGAAATCGGCCAAGCTGTTTTTGAGTTTCAGCGAGACTAACGAACAGCATTTCATTTCTACCTGAGAAAAGAAGAAGATGGGTATATCTACCTAAATAAACATAAAAGATCTATTGACGCGTGAACTAAATGTTTGATTCGACATATGCGAATGCGAGTCCTTTCCGTTCGATTATTACAGGAAATATTTTTTTTACAGTAAGTAATTTGTAAAAAAAGAAACTGTTAATAAAAAGGCAATGTATATTTTGATTATTTCATATTATACTCCTATGCCAACCCTACAAAAATATGTACAACGTAAACATTTTGACCGCTTTTGACCTCTTATAAGCATTTTTTATTTATAATAATAATAATAATATTTATACACTCACACCTATTATCTAGCCCAAAGTAAGCATCATTAAGAGCTTGTGTTATGGATACTAGATAACGGAGAAATAATGATATTAATATGTATATAAATATTAGAAATATATTAAATAAACATATAAACATCCATGACTCGTGAACAAATGCTCGTACTCATCATACAAACATTTGTTCCTACCGGGATTCGAACCCGGGACTTCTTGAATGAGTAGCCTGGGGTACAGACCACTCGGCCAGCAGGTCGTCAAACTGGTCGTCAAATAAACTCGCTTTTTCGAAATGTATCTGAAAAACCTACATTTTCACGTGTAGGAAACACCTCTATTTATCCTCATAGCGAAGGCAGGTAATGTACCTTTAACCTAATCATAGTTTCACTCCTCGCAAAGTAACTATACTTTACCGCAATAATATAATAATATTATCATTAACGCCTTTCAATGATTCGTGTCTACGATTTCACTTCGAAGACCACTTTCTAACCGAAATCGTAGACTACAACCCTCGTCTCTCTCGTTACATTACGTTATATAATTATAATAATATCACTAGTATCTGCCTGTGTTTAAGATATATTCGTAGTAAGATAGTCATGGAATGTTTTCTTATTATGTATCCCCGCGCATTTTAATTTATCACTGGGTTATTAATCATGTCTCGGCTTTAGCATCACAATTCGTAATTTTATTTTGGATGCTCTTCGGTATATTGCATACACTTTTCACGTTTAAACCGTTTGTCCCTTACCAGCCCACCGCGCCGGTGCTCAAACTTTATAAAAATTCTTTAGTATTTGAAATGTTACTTCTTCCCAGATTGATAGTACTTAAGTCTATTTCAGGATTCTTGTAGATAGCTCTCTTTTGTGAAATATTTCACAAGACGTTGATACAATATACGAGCAACAGTTGATAGCGTAGTCTGATCCCATTGAGACGTAACGCGGCAATTTCCTCCGAAACCGATACGGACGCCCCATCGTACGAGCGTAATACATTGGGGGAGATGACACAAATCTTATATCTTTGCGCTTATGCTTGGAATGAATGAGTAGAATCCAAGCACAAGGATTATATGGATTGCATATTAGATCATAAAGGTATATTTAATCCGTCAAGCATAAGAATCCAGACACAATTAATTTTTCAACTGTCATAGACCTCCAGAGTTATAACTCAGCTTGACAGATTAAGCTACGTGATATAAAGAAATAATGAAGTATATCATTTCACTATTTTGTGTATGTAGACGATGCTTTCACAATTTTATGCACTGATAAAGTCACTGCTTTATCTGGACCACCACACTTACAGAAGATCCACATTTATGTCTTCATAAAATTTTCATAGACCTTTTCGACAAATAGCAACTTTAAAAAGAAAATATTACTTCTAGTAAATTTTAAGATGACAAAATAAATATTTAGTGTACCTATAGACATTTCGAAAAATATCAAGCCTAGAAATAATTCTAAACCTAGGG
This sequence comes from Nymphula nitidulata, assembly GCA_947347705.1. Classification (NCBI taxonomy): domain Eukaryota; kingdom Metazoa; phylum Arthropoda; class Insecta; order Lepidoptera; family Crambidae; genus Nymphula; species Nymphula nitidulata. The sequence goes on from OX374623.1 coordinate 11,420,956, forward strand.
CCCTTAATTAAATTGGCGATACAGTGGATCGGAGATCTCAATTTGATAAACTGGTTCTTGACTTTATCTAATGCTCCTATACTATAACGAACTGTATAGGTAATCGGGACTTGGTAGATATAACCTTATTCCGTTATGCTAACGTAACCCTCACAATGTCGAACCTAAACTCTTATGTAGATTATTTCTAAATATATTTTAAACATTTAGTTAAAAAGAAATTTAAAAATTAATACAGAAATGACAAAACTATAAGGATTGCGCCTCATCATTTGTGGACGTCTCTCACGTTAGATTATTATTATTATTATTATGATTATTGGGGTGGAATGAAAATGTGCCTATGAAAATGTAATATTTTTTTTTTTCCATCAATATAATAAATTTTATTAAATATGCATAAAACACAAATCAAATCTGGCTATGATGATTGCCAGTGGAGGAACCTATATTGAGTACGTACCTACTTTACTACAAAGCTCCGTCCCGAGAATCGATTATCTCTCTAGACAGCTCGAATTCCACAGATGTCGTCTTCATCTCCATCTTCACTAAGGCTGCACATTAAATACCTTTGTCTATGTTTATTTCTGCTCGCTTTATCTAAACTATAACGCAGATATCAAAGCTTGAGAATCTGCTTTAATGATAGGTATTTTGTCTTTGAAAATGTGTTCTCAGAATGTTTCCCTGTTCCTCGAATTCACATCAACTTTTTGCAATTGACAAGTAAAATTAAATAGCCCTTAAAGCGGAGTGTTGTCTAGCCTAAGAAGGGAAAGCAGTGAATTTCTTATATTTCCTCATACAATGGTAAACACAAAAAACGGTTGTGCTAACTATTATACGATATGTTATAGATATGAGTATTATGTTTGAAATCCTTGTATCAAGTCTTGAAATCGCTTCGCATTGTTGTCTTTTGTGTTCGGGTTCGCATTCGTTTTCCATCGCACACCATTATTCACATTAAGTGGACAGATCTCGGGTCAGACCCAGGCACAAGAAAAGCACAAAAAGTGCCCGCTTTATCCAAGCATGATAAATCTACTTCAAATCCGAGAATAGCGTCTTTTATGAAGGAAATTGAAATAAACCGACCGTGCGGATAACAGCTAAGTAAGATCGGGATCCCTTTAGAATATATTGGTGAATCATTTTCATTCATCAACTCTGTCCCTCTGTGGATAAGTACAATAAATCTGTAATTTAGCAGAGCATTCGCATTGTGTGCTGAAAAATTATGTTTTGCTTTTACCAAATACCATATTAGCTAACAATAAAGTGTTTGCTTTACAAGGCGTTTTACTCAGAAAAAATGGTTCCCGTTGTCATACTTAATAAAAGAATTCTTACGCCAAACACACTTACCCACGTACCCACAGAAGCCAAAAAGAAACGTAACCGAATAGATTGCCAATAAAGGTTTTCTTTTTCTAATTTTCCCCTATTCCATATAATAGATTGTTCAGGAGATACGTCCCTATTTTTAGTGGCGGGGCAGAAATCGAGCGTGAAATGGTTACCACACGGAGCGGTTGTCTCGCGAACAAACGGAATGGCGGACCGCGTCCCCGTCGGGGCGTTTGGCGGAAAATTGGCTGGCGCACAATGCTCCTAGTACACTACCTTAATAAATAATACAGTGCGACAGCGCACTTAGATACGTAAAAAACAAAATATAATATAAAAATTACAAAAAAGCAAGACTACCGAAGGTAAATATTATATTTTGTTTGAATTTCATTTAGGATACTAAAATTAATTAGTCTAGCTAGCCATTTACCATGTGTAGGTACCTATGTGCATCAAAATATGAAAATATTATTTCCTTATAAAATTATTTTCAACCTACTTACACTAAGATTTTCAAAAATTTGCTTATTAGGTACATGCAGCAAAAACAATGTAAAGGATAACTTGTATAGTTACTTCCTAAATAATTTTTCTCAACTTGTAGCATCATAATAATATTTAGAAGTAAAGCTCCAGTTAACATAATTACAAACTTTAATAAATTTTTCCCTTGTCCGATCTAAACTGACAAACGTCCAAGATAAACCAACAGATTGGTAGGTACTTATCAAGAAAACAATCGTCGTCGACATCGCACTGACGAGCCGATACGCCATAAAAAGTCGACCGTTATGATTTTCATCACGGTCCGAGGGAACGAGAAATGCCGTTTTCATTTTATGGAAGGGCATTTCACTTTAGAAAGCATACTGCTGAATATTATTGGATAGGTACCTATTTTAGAATACAATCAATGTTTTTTTATCTTTCGTGATTTAATTAATTGAAAAAAAATTACCACACGTGTCTTTTGTTCTACGATTTTATGAAGCGTTTGGGTCTATGCTGTAGTGGTCTTTTTCAGAGTGCTTTCACCATACTGACTTTCTAAACTCTAAACGTGAAGTGAATAGTTCAGATAAAAGCATAATCTACTTTTTTGCCATAGATTTAAACAAGGCATTTAAAAATATTTGACTTAACAAAAAATTACAATTTTACCTTCCATTCCTCTCCTCATTGTCATACCTTACGTTCCTCTTCCAACCTCACTCTTCAAGTTCCTCTTCGTAGTACCGTCTTCCTCTCTTATTCCTTCTGCGCACACGCTGTCCGGCTGTGGAACTCCTTGCCTGAATATTTAAGGAGGGCTCGTAGTTTGGAGTCCTTTAAAATTCAGGTTACGAATTACTTCCTACTTCCTAAGCTCTATTCTGAAATATATTTACGTATGTATGTGTGAATATGTATTATTTGTATTATATAATATGTACCTATCTATATCTTTATATTCGTGCACCCATTCTGTAAATGACAACAGAATGGGTGCACGAATATAGAGATCTATTAGTTTATTGTTAGTAGTCTATTACTTTCATCCAAGGTTGCCTGGAAGAGATTGCTTGTTAGCAATAGGGTCGCCTTTTGTATTATTTGTTTTCTTCTCTGCTTTTTTTCGTTTCTTTGTCCTTGTGTGCAATAAAGTATATTTGTATTGTATTGTATTTATACCTATGTAATACGTTCCTTTCCAAAAAGAGTTGCTCTTCAATAAATACTTTCATACTTTTCATGGACAGTTGTAGGTACTCTTTATATTGTACTCTTTGCTCCTTCTCTTTATTGATATGCTAGACCTACTATTTACTTTTTTACATTATATTTCTCTATGTTTTTTACTCTTTGCGCTAGGCTTTTGACATTTTTGTGTTTATTTATTTTCATTTAGCTTATTTTTTTCACCTAAAATTCTGATTTTTACATATTTTATAGCTTTGCAAATACCAAAAAGTTGGTGCCCGCTGCCTGATCGTAATTTGAAGAAATACATAATCACTTTAAACACTTTACAATTTACTTTGAAAATGGGTGATAATCTGAATGTGGCTGATCCCCCAAAAGCTAAAAATTTTGGTGAAATAAGTGCCAATAAAATGATATGCGCTTTGTCTGCTATAGCTCTGGAAATGCAAAAGTAAAGATAATGATTTGATTTTAATATAAATATGTACTTAAATAAATATGGAAAAAAACGTAACTACACATCTTCTTCATAGGTTTCATACGGGTACATCAATCTCTTGTCATAATTTTGATCACAATGAAGAGCTATCCGAAAACTTAAGTATTTGCAAGTCCAACCTGAGACTTAAGAAACAGCAAATAAAACAACTAAAAGAGAACCTAAGAAAAGCGTGCAGTGAGTCCCCTTTTCCTATCAAATTTTTATCCTCGATAAATAATTTAGGTTTCAGTATTGGATCTAGGAGCTCGGTGGCATAGTGGTATGAGGGCTATGGTTTCAATTAAGAAAACAAAGCAACTTTCGTCGTCGATCCCGGGATGATTCAATCAATATTTTTAATTACGTTGAGCCGTTGGTTCCAGTTGCTACTCCAAACGCTCATTGGGCCATCGCGGTTGTGTCATGGGCTAAATTCCTCCTGTGTTTCTCCCATGTAGGTAGGCCTGTTGCCGGCAGTAGGACGTATATAGGCTAGTGATAATGTTAAGGTTTGATACATTGAGAAACCATCCTCCTTCTTAAGCTTGCATTGATGGTCTAAGTTTTTATATGTCTCTGTTTTATTGATTGACGTTTGGTTGTATTGTTTTGAAAAATCAGAAAATAAATGTTATACCTTTTGTTGATCAATGCTTTATTAATTATTCAGAGATATTTTACATATTATTTATAGTGATATCGGTAAGCTGCACATCTACCAAATAATCTAACAGGTTATGGGCCCAGAGTAACGTCGATTACCGAAAATGGAGCTGAGTAAAATTCAAATTATGAAACTTGACGGGAATAATTGGATTCATTGGAAATACCGAATTGAAACACTTCTACGTGGATTGGGTATGATGGATATCGTACTAGGAACGTCAAAATCGCCAACGAGACCAGTTGTTGCAGAAGGTGACGCGGGTGGACTTACGGCAGTTAATGAATTTGAAAAGACTCAGGCGGAGTACAGGAAGTTGGAATGTACTGCTTTGCTCCTGATCACTACAAATATTTCTGATGAGACGCTAAGTAAGGTAATGAGATTCTCAAATCCTAAAGATGTATGGGACGAACTTCATCGACTGTATGATGGTGTCAACGACAACAAATTATATGAGGTCTGTATGGAATTCTTCCAACTTCGTAAAGATACATCGGACGACATCGCATCGCACATAGCAAAATTGAAGAACTTATGGCACAGATTAAAGACGGAACTTTCTAAAGAAGATAGTAGTAAAGATCTTCCAGAACTCCTTTTAATTTGCAAAATACTTGACACGCTGCCAGAAGAATATTTTTCCTTCAAGTCGAGCTGGATGTTGATGGCTAAAAAGGATCGAACTATTGAGAATATCACCAGTCAGATTTGTGCCTATGAGAAGGCCCTAGCAAATAACAAAGACGGTGGACCTACAGAAGCGCTAGTATTAAAAGCAAAGAATAATCATGTCAAAAAGGAACAGACATACCAGAAAGGATCCAAGAGTAGATGCTTCATTTGTAAAGAAATGGGACATCTTAAGAAGGATTGCCCGAAGAAGAGAGATAGAGACGTTGGTACAAGTAACTCGGACAGAGGCACGACAAGCACCAATTTTGTTCTCGCAATTTATTCAACTGACTGTGATGTTGATCGTGAGTCTTGGTATGTCGATAACGGGGCTACTCACCATGTCACGATGCGTGGAGATTTTTATGAAAAGTTTCAAGAATTTAAAGAACGTCGCACAGTAACAACAGCAGATGGCAAAGTGATTGAAGCTTTAGGGAAAGGCTCAATCAGGATGAAAGCCAAATCTGGTGAAGAGTTTCTTCTTCAAGATGTATGGTATGTTCCGAATATTTCAAAGAATTTATTTTCAGTTTTAGCAGGTCAAGACAATAATCCAGAAAGTCTGTTTGAGTCACAAGTTGATAGCTGCAAATTTGTTATTAACGGAAATGTGGTCGTGACAGGAACCAGACGGAGGTATGGTGGACTGTACAAGTTGCAATGTTCAGCAATAAAACCCATGGAAGTTGCTTGTGTTCTACTTACACAAGATACCTTGCAATTGTATCATGAAAGAATGGGCCACCAAAATAAAAGGCATATCAAAAGTCTAATCGAAAGAGAGTTAGGTATCAAGACTAAAGAGACTGGCGAATTATGTGAAGGATGTATTTTTGGAAAAACACATCGTAAAAAGTTTGGTGTTAGGGATAAAGCTTTAATGCCAGGTGAACGCATACATTCGGACGTCTGTGGTCCGTTCCCTCCTTCTAACTCAAAATTCCGTTACTTTGTTCTTTTCAAGGACGAATTCTCTCGATTTCGCTATGTTTACTTCATGAAACACAAGTCTGAAGTATCAAGTAAACTAAAGGAGATGTTAGCTGAAGCGAAGGCTACAGGACACTCAATTAAAGAGTTTCTAAGCGATAATGGCGGCGAGTTCGACAACAATAGAATTAGAAAAGTGCTAGCCAAGTACGGAATACGACAGAGAATGACAATGCCGTACACTCCAGAACAGAATGGGTGTAGTGAAAGGGATAACCGTACGATCGTTGAGTCGGCTAGAGCGATGATGTATGCACACGAGGAACTGCCTCAGTATTTGTGGGCGGAGTTGGTACAAACAGCAGTTTATATATTAAACAGGACAGGACCAACTTGCGTGGATCACAAAACACCATACGAACTTTGGCTAAGGAAAAAACCTCAACTGAAACACCTTAGAATCATTGGTTCGGTGAGTTTTTCGCATATTCCTAAACAACAAAGGAAAAAAATGCAAAAGAAAGCCAAGAAGTGTGTATTGATCGGCTACGATAACGATGACGGATATCGACTTTGGCACAGGGAGTCAAATGCCATAGTCAGATCTAGGGATGTGACATTTGATGAAAAGCCAATTGTGTCAAAATTTAGTGAAGAGTCTGTTAAAGATGAGATGTCTGAAATGGAAGTAACATTACAAGGACCTATAAATGACTCTAAGATAAGAGAAGATACTCCACTCACGGATAATAATGATTGTGATGAGTATGAGTTTGATGACGCAGTGTCGACCCATGAACAACCTATTGAATCGAGGGAGGAGAATGAGGAAGTCGAAAACACAAGAGATGATACTTCGGAAGTTGGTGACAGTGAAGAAGATGAACCTGATGTTGAGAGACTAGTATATGACAGGGTTCTTCGCGATCGCACTATGCTTCGACCACCTAAGCGATTTAATGATTGTGTCATGGCCACGATGGATGCTGAGAGGTACGAACCATTCTTCTATAGGGAAGCAATAGCCTGTCCTGACCACATTTTATGGATGAAGGCAATGGAAAATGAAATGAACTCACTTCGTGAAAATGGAACTTGGGTTTTGGAAAAGCTGCCCAAGAATAGAAAAGCTATTCCATGCAAATGGGTTTATAAGATCAAGCTGAATGCTGATGGAAGCGTTGACAAATATAAGGCCAGATTAGTTGCTAAGGGATTTAGACAAAAGAAAGGCGAAGATTACGATCAGACCTTTAGTCCCGTGGCAAAGATGGCAACGGTAAGATCAATTATAAGCATCGCAGCAAGTGAAGGATTAACCTTAAGTCAGTTTGATGTTTCAACGGCATTCCTATATGGATCTCTTTCCAATGAAGAGATATATATGAAACAGCCTGAAGGTTTTGATGACGGTTCTGGACGAGTTTGTCTTTTGAAGAAAAGTCTTTACGGCTTGAAGCAGGCTCCAAGGTGTTGGAATGCAACGATCCTTGATTTTTTCAAGAAAGCAGGTTTTCAGGTTAGTGAAGCTGATCCCTGTCTGTTTCAACGCATCACAGAAAGTGGCAAGATCATCGTAGCTTTGTACGTGGATGACGGATTGGTAGCAGGAACCAATCAGAGGGCTATAGACGAGTTTCTTGAACAACTCAGATCGAAGTTTAAGATAACCACGAAGCCAGCCACATACTTTCTCGGATTGGAGATTTCAAGTAGAGAAGACGGTATATTAGTACACCAAAGGTCGTATTCACAGAAAATACTGCATAGATTCGGAATGGAAAACTGTCGACCAGTTACTACTCCGATAGTTAAGGAAGATGCACTATCGAAGTTAGATAAAGTAGATCTAAACTTTATTGATAACTACAGACAGATAGTTGGTAGCCTTGCCTATCTTATGGTTGGTACAAGACCCGACCTAGCATATGCAGTGAGTGTAGCATCTCGAAATTTAGAAAAACCTACAGCAATAGACTGTTTAAGGGTAAAAAGAGTATTTAGATACCTGAAGTATACTCCAGACTTAGGAATATTGTATAAACGGGATCATAAGAAAGGAATATTAGAGTGCTATAGTGACGCTGATCATGGTGGAGATATTTCCACCGGCAGATCAACATCAGGTGTGCTATGCATGTACGCAGGTGGAGCCATTTCCTGGCTCAGTCAGAGGCAAACTAGCGTGGCCATATCGACCACTGAAGCTGAGATTGTCGCGGCCAGTGAAGCTGCTAGAGAGACAATTTGGCTAACAAGATTGTTCGCTGGTTTAGTCGAGCTAAAGCAAAGACCTGTCTTGCAAGTTGATAATGAAGCAGCACTAAAGCTAGCTGAGAATCCAGAGTTCCATAGGAGGTCAAAACATATCCGGACAAGGCATTTCTTTGTAAGGGAACTCGTAACAGCTGGAGATTTGTGTGTGGAAAAGGTGAGCAGTGAGTTGCAGTTGGCGGACTTACTCACAAAACCACTGCCACGTCCTAGGCTTCTAAAGCTAAGTGAGAAGTTAGGTTTGCTCAATGAGAGAAGATGTTAAGGTTTGATACATTGAGAAACCATCCTCCTTCTTAAGCTTGCATTGATGGTCTAAGTTTTTATATGTCTCTGTTTTATTGATTGACGTTTGGTTGTATTGTTTTGAAAAATCAGAAAATAAATGTTATACCTTTTGTTGATCAATGCTTTATTAATTATTCAGAGATATTTTACATATTATTTATAGTGATATCGGTAAGCTGCACATCTACCAAATAATCTAACAGATAATGATGATGACGGCCGGCTGGTCGAGGGGTCTGTACCCCTTACTATACAGGCTACTCGGTCAAGAGGTCCCGGTTCAAATCCCGGTAGGAGCAAATGTTTGTATGATGAGTACGAGCATTTTACGAGTCATGGATATTTATTTGTTTATTTAGTATATTTCTAATATTAATATACATATTATTATCATTATTTCTCCGTTATAGTATCCATAACACAAGCTTTTAATGATGCTTACTATGGGCTAGATAATAGGTGTGAGTGTACTAAACAATAATAAGAGTGATACTAAAAAATACTCAAATTATTTGAATAAATCCCAGAAGCCATATGCTCTTCCTGTCGTTTCGTTTTCACTTGCTAATGCTTTGTAAATAAGTGTATATGTCGCAGCCAGTTAATTAGCTGCCTAGGCCGTTCATTAAACGCTAGGATTCAACTATATGACTCAATATTTAAGAACAATTCACAGTCTCCACCTCAACATCACGCAAAAAAAGTTTATTAACTCGTTTCTTTGTCGTACTTCCAAAACTTGGAATTCTTTGCCAGCACATGTGTTCCCTCCTTGCTAAACCACGGGTTCCTTTAAAAGGCCCCCTTTTCAACAAACGTGATTTTACTTAATTTTGCTCGATATTGATAACGGCAACAGGTAAAAGCTTCTTTATAGATAATGGTACGGAATCCCTCGTGCGCGAGTCCTCCTCCACTCGCGCCGAGTGCGCGAGTGTTTTCCTCGATGTTCATGTTCGGAAATGCGTTTTTATGGTTTGATACGTACTTCAATGATTTAATTCCTGGTCCCATTCCAATTTCAGTTGTTGCAAAAACGATTATGTCAGCAAAGGAAACAGTGACTACATCATTACAAAATGACATCAACAGCGTCAGAAATGAATGTGCCAGTTTGTATGAAAAGAACAAAGTAAATATTGAAACTATTAAGCTTTTAAAGACAGAAAATCAAACTTTGCACGAAAAAATACAACATTTACACAGATTTATAGAACTTGGTTATCAGGAACTGCAAAAAATACGCAACATTCCCATAAACGACGCGCCTACTGTCATACAATTAAAAGAAATAATGCTTTCGTGTGGTCAATACTACGCTGATTATTGCAATGAACAGGAATCACGAATGCAAATCGAACAGAAGAATAGATTTCTAAGCAACAAAATTAGTATTCTAACCACCAACTTAGAAGCAATTATGGAGCAATTAAAAAATATTCGTTTTGAGAATAACAAATTACGTAAACAAAATAACATATTAAAGAATAAAAAAATCAAAGAGATCGAAACCAATACTATGGATATTCTATATTGTAATGAAACTATTTGTGGTGACAATAATATGAATAAAAAGGAATTAAATAATACCTCATCCAAAAAAAGCGTGGACAATGATAGGACACTCGATCTAAGGCCACATTTAAACTTAGTTCAATCTCTTCTTGGTGATCAAGATATTATGCTAAGAGATTTAAAAAACTTGTCAGATGAAATAAAATCCTCAAGTATCACAAATACCTCTGAATTATTAGATTCCGAAATATGAATTTTCAAGAAGAATTGTTTATATCCTTTGAAAGTTACATTTCTTGAAGGTGAATAATAATAATAAAGATTTCGATGCTCAGAAAATTTCATTACGTTTCATTTTTAACCCCTGACGAAAAAAGAGGGGTGTTATAAGTTTGACGTGTCTATCTGTGTATCTGTGTATCTGTGTGTCTGTCTTTTTTTTTTATATACAACTAGATGACAAACAAGCTGACGGCCCACCCGGTGGCAAGCGGTTACCGCCGCCTATAGACACCTGCAATAACAAGGAAAAGCACTTGATATTGCAGGTGCGTTGTCAACCTGAGGCCTAAGATGAAATGCCGTCCATGCCCAGTAATTACACTGGCTACCTTTCCCTTCAATCCGAAACACAGCGAACTGTTTCACGGCTGAAATAAGAAAGGCGGTGGTACCTGCCCAGGCGACCCTACATATGGGTCTACCACCTAGTAAATAGTAGTGTCTGTGGCAGCGCCTAAACGAATGGACCGATTTTGATTCGTTTTTTTTTATTTGAAAGCTGATGTGACTGGTTCTTAGCTATAATTTATGAAGATCAGTTCAGGCGTTTGATGACTATCAGCTCATTTTCTACTTGATTATAGGATTTTACTAACTTTTACAGATCCGATTGATTTTAAATTTGGTGTACTGTCACTTCGGTGACATTCCCATGACATACTAACTTTGAGCTGATCCTAAGTATATCATCAAAAAGTCTGTGAAATGCTTAATTCTTCAGAAACTTACAGCAGATATAGCGTGTTTGGGCTCTTAAGAATAGTCTTAATGAGATGGTGTTAGATCTTCTTTATCTGAGTGTGACGCCGGGGGTTACTTAAAAATTTAAATTTTTTAATTTTGTAATTTTATATTTTTTCAATAACAATTTTTTTCTTCTTTCTAGACATTCTCTACCAAAATAATGTAACCTTCTTCAGCTGCCGCCTTTACTTATGCCATTCTCACACTATTACACTTACTTGTGACAGTTGTGACTATTAGTAATTATTCAAATTCTTTAAAAATAAATATAAAGTTGAAAATTTTAAGTAACCCCGGCCTTATTATTCATCTATCTAACACTATCTCATTAAGACTATTCATAAGAGCCCAAACACGCTATATCTGCTGTAAGTGTCTGAATAATTAGGGATCCCGCAGACATTTTTATGTTATGGGATCAGCTCAAGGTTAGTATGTCACGGGAATGTCACAGAAGTGACGGTACGTACGACGGTAATTTCAAATCAATCGGATCGGTTAAAGTTAGTAAAACCCTTTTATCGTGTAGAAAATGAGCTGGTAGTCATCTAACGCCTGAACTGATCTTCATAAATTATAACTAAGAACCATCCTTAATACGTCAGCTTTTAAACAAAAAAACCTGAATCAAAATCGTTCCATTCGTTTAGTAGCTACGATGCCACAGACAGACACACAGATACACATACTGACACATCAAACTTATCACTCTCCTCTTTTTTCGTCGGGGGTTAATGAAATATGCTTTCCAATAATGTAGGTACCTACCTTAGTTTTGCGGCAAAAGATACTTTTTCTTGCAATAAAGTCTCTTTGTGACCATTCGTCAGGTACCTATTCTATGGCTTTTTGCTGTTACTGTTTATTCTGTATTTATAATTTTGTTTTAAATAAGAACAAAGAAAAAATCAACGTAGACAGCTCTTTGGAACTTTGAGATTAAATTTGATATTAAAAAGTAGCCACGAGCATACCAGACACTTATAGATTCTTAGTGTTTGCAAAAAGCTCAAGTTGTTTAAATTGTACCTTAATCTGTCAAGCCGCGTTAAACCTCTGGAGGGCTATCACAATTGAAAATAATTTTAGTATGGAATCTGATTCTTGACGTGTAAAAAAAATTAGTAAGGGAGTTCACCTCATTTTAAAAAATTTAATTTCCATTTTTGTTACAACATTAGCAGCATAACAAAGCTCGTGAACACTTAGTCCAACTGCTTGGACCTATCGATCGGACGTCGTGAACTTTTTTTTACTTTTGGACCGACTCTAAGGTATCAGACTATAAGATATTTATTAGGAAACTCAACAGCGTTTTTTAACAATCATGCTTTATATCCACAAATCTTAGCCAATTGGGACGTTGCCTAAGTTTGAATTATGGCGCTACTTTTTTCACTAATTCGGAAAATATACGCTACTGCTACCTATAAAAACAATTAAAACTTAGAAGATAGGGAATATTTTGGAAGTTGTACTACTCTTTAGAAAATTCATAAAAATGGTATTTTTTCCCCCAAAACTTGTCAAAAATGTTAATGAATATAGATTTCTAACATCAACTAAAACAACTATTATTATTACAACTATGAATCAAAACATACATAATACATAGTAATCATTAATTTTGTCAGTATGCCCATACATTTCATAAATATCGGAACATGTGATGTCACCTGTTCGATTATGCGCGGCAACACATCAGACATAGGTACCATTAAATGAAACTATTGATCTCAGACATACTATTTCTTCTGCAATATTTCTTTATGAGGTATAAACTTCTTATTTATGTAATAAAAAAAAATTGTCAACTACCCTATTACAGAGTTTCACAACCTGGTACATACATACATAAATAACACTTACGAAGCAAAGCAGTTTCTAAGCAAGTCTACGTTGTACACGGAAAGAACTAAAAGATCCCAGATTTGGTATGGTTTGGCAGCCAAAATACAGAAGAGAATAGAAAAGCGTAGAGTGGGGTCGGGCTCGGTGTCCTGAACAAGGTGCTTTTTTGTGCGGTTTTTCACGCCATCCAATACCCAGTAATTACACTGGCTACCTTTCCCTTCAATCCGAAACACAGCGAACTGTTTCACGGCTGAAATAAGAAAGGCGGTGGTACCTACCCAGGTGACCCGACATAAGGGTCTACCACCACTAGGGATATAGTACTCCATCCCTAACGTGATCTCACCAGCAACATCAGTAGCGCTAGCGTTCGGGTCCAGCTCATTGAAACAGCGCTGCCTCGTAGGGACAGATGCGAAGTAATCCCGCATACCGTCCCAATCTGCCGACGCATAGTGCCAGCTGCGGCGTTTAGCAACCATAGGTACCGGTGCCGGCGCCTATGGCACGCCAGCGGATATTAGGCAGTAATCGGATGTTCCCAAAGAAGCACGAAACTCTAGCCGATGTCCATCCGGGCGAGTCGTCAGCAGAAGGTCCATCAATGAGGGCGCGTGACCGACAATGTCTGGAATCCTGGTGGGCTGGTTTACCAGTTGAGTTGGAAACTGCTCCTGCGCAACATCTGCCACCCGACTAAGATGTTCGAAAAGTCGAGTTGTCTCCATGTCACCGCTGTGGGATCTAATTATGGAGACTGTCATCATACATTTCGCGGCAAATTCTCCCAACGTGCATTGAAATTTGTAACACCAGCATTTCAATGCAATAAATAAATAATTATAGAAATACTGAAGACGTGGCTTTATGGGCACTAGTTTCCTTTGCCTTCTCTTTATAGGGAGAATTAACAAAAAAACGGAGATTGGCGGAATTTAGTGGTGTCAGTGTAGATTTTTATTACAATAATTAAAAATTGTGTCGGAGCGAACTTTGTGTTATAAAATTGGTATAGTTTTATAAATCACGTTGGTGTAGTTTTATAAACAAAGTGTTTGTGTTGACGTGCAACTAAAAGATTATTATATAAAAGTGATTAAGGTGTAAAATACGATGAGAATTTTTTTTAGGTTATCCACCTGATCAAGTAGCATTATATGGAGGCTGTCATCATATATTTCGCGTCAAATACTCCCAAGATGCATTAAAATGTTTTAGGCCAGCCCGCCTAGCATAACCACCGAAACGCGATATGATAAAGCCAGATTTTTGACAGTACAAAGCGATAAATGGCTTTATCATATCGCGTTTCGGTGGTCATGCTAGGCGGGCAGCATTTTAATACAATAAATGAAGAAATAAGAAATGGCTGTATGGGCATTAGTTCCCTTTGCCTTCTCTTTATAGGAAGAATTAACAAAAAAAACTGGTTTTTGGCGAGTTTTTGTGGCGTCAGTCAAGATTTTTATTACAATAATTAAAAATTGTGTCGGAGCGAACATTGAGTTATAAAAATCCTGTAGTTTTATTATTCAAGTGTTTGTGTTGACGTGCAACTAAAACATTATTATTATAAAAGTGATTATGGTGTGAAATACGATGAGAACTTTTTTGTGGTTATCACCTCATCAAGTAGCACATAAAGTGACTGTCATCATATATTTCGTGTCAAATATTCCCAAGATGCATTGAAATGTGTAACACCACCATTTCAATGCAATAAATGAAGAAATAATAAACACTGAAGACATGGTTGTATGGGCATTAGTTCCCTTTGCCGTCCCTTTATAGGGAAAATTAACCAAAAAAAAATTATCAGTGTCAGTTTCATTAAAATGAAATCACTGTTTTTTTAAACATAAGATTGAACTATTAATAGTATTAATATTGCGTTTTTTTAAATATTAAGCTGAATTATTACTAACGCATGGTACTAAAGTGTGTAACGTTTGCATACTTTGGCAAAAGATTTTATTTACGAAGTGCAAGAAAAATGTCTCTTGAACAAGCTAAACAAGTTGCAGCATACCGGGCTGTTGATGAATTTGTTACAAATAATTGTGTATTTGGTGTAGGCAGTGGGTCGACAGTGGTGTACGCAGTGCAACGCCTTGCCGAACGAGTCGAAACTGAAAACTTGAAGGTGACCTGTATACCGACGTCGTTCCAGGCCAAACAACTTATAGTTAAACATAACCTTGTATTGGGAGAGCTTGACACTAATCCTATAATAGACGTTACAATCGACGGCGCTGACGAAGTTGACTCAAATATGGTTCTGATAAAAGGAGGTGGTGGTTGCCTGTTGCAAGAAAAAATAGTCGCATCCTGTTCCAAAAAACTAATCGTGATAGCAGATTTTACAAAAGATTCTGTCAAGTTAGGTGACAGATATAAAAAAGGCATACCTATTGAAGTTATTCCAATGGCATATGTGCCTATTAAAAATAAAATAATTACTTTGTATGGAGGAGAAATCAAGCTAAGAAGTGCTGTGGCAAAGGCAGGACCTGTTGTGACTGATAATGGTAACTTCATTCTTGACTGGCTGTTTACAAATCAAGACTTGGACTGGGAGAAAGTAGCTATGGCTATAAAAATGATTCCTGGTGTTGTTGAAAGTGGTTTATTTGTAAACATGTGTAATAAAGCTTACTTTGGTCAGCCGGAAGGGACTGTAGTTGAAAGATTTTCATCATAACATTTTAAAATATAGTATAACTGCCATCGTTACATTATGGACACTAGGCCCCAATTCATCTACACACATTTTAGAATACACCTTTTAATTTTATAAGATTATTAACAATGCAGAATTGGGCAAGCTCTACTGTTCTATGACTTTGCTTTAAATATTTTTTTACTGTATAAATTTGGGCATAAGCAATCCACTGTTTGAATTATAATTGGACTACAATAAGCAATTGAGTATTAAAAGAACTAAGACTAAATTATTATGGATCTGATTGGTGATGTCATAACAGTATAAATAAATGACTAACATTATTATGCTACAGGTGTTCAGTGTGTTAAAATATATAAATTAAAATTGCATCAACCATTGTGAATCATTTTCATTTATTGTTATCATAAATAGATTGTAAGTAATACATACTATGACAATCTTAATTTAAAAAATTGTAAGATTCACTCTGAAACACTTCTAATTTTGAGGCAAGTATAAATGGTTTGATCATCATAATAAAAATTAAAGATCATACAGAATATATTTGAGCATTATGTTCATATTGAATTTTATGATGGTCAAAAGAGAGGGACTTCTTATAATTATGTGTAGATATGTATAGAGTTTAGGTTTTAGATTTTTATTATATAATAGTTTATTATTTTCATATAAAATCATAATACATGACATACATGACTTTTGATAACATAAAATATAGGTCCTTTGTTTTCATTTGGTCAGATTCATACTAATACATACCAAAGATAGCTTCCATAAGTTTTTATTGTATTAGATATTTTTACATTTAACTTGTTTATTGTAACAATCCTTAAAATATAATAAGCAGGTTAGACCCAAATGTAAAAAAATAGCATTCAATTAAATTTCTACTTTGTGGTAAATGTTAAACTGATAGTTAAAAAATTTTGTAACCTAGTGAGCTCTTTGAAAGATAAGTATGATAATGAAGTTGTTACAAACTGTTGATTAGCATACTTTTTTAATTACGTGTTCTTTACTAAACCACTTTTTTATATTAACAACCTCTTGAAAATAATGTTTTCTGTAAAAAAATATTGTATCGCAAATCTCAACATAAATACAAATCGTCTATAATTGTGTTGCCTAAATCAAATATGTTTTATTATTATACTATTACCTTTTCCTTTCTACTTTTATAATATTATAGGTACCTACTATACTAGTCTATTTGTATCATAGAAATATTATGAGCATTTTGGTAAATCAATTTGCTGCTCATATAAATTATTGATGAAATAGGAACTATATTAAAAGCAAACCCCATATCTTTTATGCAAACATCTTTTTATTCAGTCACTCATAAAAATATTATTTTTAATTTTTACCCCAGAGGCGGGTTTTGTAATACAACAGTTACACTTCAAGTGCATCCTCAGGAATATTGATTAATTATTTGTATTGGCCTCTGTCTCAGGTTCTAAAAATAATTTTACTAAAGTATCTTTATGACCTGAGAACATACTAATACGAAATTATAGACTAGCTAGATGAATGTAGACCACCAGAGACCCAATAGAATATAAATTGCGTGTGATATGTGGGTTCTTCTTTAAAATTTAAATATAAAGTTTTAGAACATAGCATAGATTATGTTTATTTTAAAATGCAATAAAGTAGATAATAATATTAATAGGTACTTAGGCTGCCCACCTGCTTCAGATATTCCTGCAATGATTTTTGGCAGCCAAAATTCAAGAAGCCAGTATAAAAAAGCACACACAGAAAAATGAAATTCTTAGAAAAGTATGCACAACACAGGCTGCTCACAGGTAGTGAGCCACATTCAATTGTTACGGAATGTACCAAAATCTAAATGTAATAAAACTCACCAATCAAATTAAACATATGGGTGGGGTTGTTTGGATTATACATAAACTCTGATGATATTTTATACTAATAGATAAATGAAATTTCACAGATCAATCTTTTAAACATCTTATAGCTTGTAAAAAGTACATATAAAAAAACCATACCTTTTGATACTCACAAGTAAAATTCATTTAACTATAGTCTCTTACAAGCCACCTAAGTCCTCAACAATAGAATATCGATTGAGTCTGCTTTGTAGACATATAACAAGACCAGTCATGACCTCATGAGCTTCGAGGATTTAACAATTTCCTTCTAAAATATCAAAAACTTAATGATATCTTCGTTTTAGTAGTAGGTATGTAAAGTAGTAGGTACTTCAAAATTATTTTAGTAATGATGTTGATACATAAGTAATATTCTGTAGTTAAAACTTCAACTGAATCTCACTAAACAACCATTTAAATTAGACATTTACAATAAATAAGCTTTATTAAAGTTAAATCAACTTACTACAAGTGTCACTTCATTATATAGACTGAATGTTATAGAAATCACTTTTAACAATTGTTAAATTAAAGACACTTCCAAATCTGTAAAACAAAAAAGTTTGTGCGGGTACAGTACAAGTTCTTTATGTTTTCTATGTGTGTTGAGTAAAGACACAGTTGATAGTTAAAGTGAACTCACAATGACTACACAAAATTAGTATAAACTAGTTTTCTTCATAATGCGCAAGAACTCTTCTTGATTTATTTCTCCATCACCATCCCGGTCTGCTTCATCAATCATCTCATGAAGCTCCTCATCAGTAAGATTTTCGCCAAGTTCTTTTGCTACCCTTTTCAAGTTTTTGAAGGATATTTTACCTGATATAATATTAATACTTTATATGTATTTCAACCAGTAAATGACAGGAAGACTAATTGATAATGTTGACAATCACCCACACAGAATACTTTTACATCACTCATTTAGCTTCTACTTTGGAAATTTTGATATTTATCACTAAAACTAGTGAAAACAAATGAAATTTTAATCTGTCAGCTACAGATTCCAGAAACAAATGGTTTTAATTGTGCCAACACTCCTGGGAAACTTGCCTGGCTTAAAAAAGTAATCAAATCTAAAGAAATACTTTGTGATAATGAGCAAAGTTTTAGTATTGTTAATTCAAATGAATACTTGATCATAATTATTAATTTTAAATATTACCTGTTTCATCATCATCAAAAAGTTTGAATGCTTTCATAATTTCCTCTTTTGTATCCTTTTCTGCCATTTTTACTGTCATTAAGTCTAGAAAATCTTCAAAAGATACCTTCCCGTCCCCTTTATCAATTTCTGCAATCATCCTTTTTATTTCTTCTTTCTTAGGCTCAAAACCTAAAGCTCTAATAGCTACTTTTAACTCTTTCGTATCTATTTTACCCGAATTTTCTGTATCGAACAAATCAAATGCTTCTTTTATATCACGTCTCTGTTCCTCAGATAGTTCAAACTTCGGCCCTGATTTTTTTCGGACTCCTCCAGCAGGGGCATTATTAGAATTGACATTCTTTTTGCTGTTGACTACGACAGCTGCCTGCAAAAATGTTCGACCAGTTTCATTGTAAAAAGTAATAACTCAAATAGTACTGCCAAAAAAGGACTTCGCGCAATGGAAACGGAAAAGTGATACAAATTAATAATAGTATTTATTGATGCGGTGTCCTTTTATCTCATTATTGTAAAATTTTAAAGTATTGTGTATACCGCACCATTGTCTGAAAACTGTTAATAGCCAAAATGGGGTTTCAACTACTTAAAAATAGTATACATTGGATAACAAATGTGAGATATTGTATTGATTATCAACAAACAAGTAACAAAACGACAAAATTCCCGCAAAGTTTGACACTTTTCTTTTTAAATATTTTTAGGACGTTGTCTACAACATAAACAGCCTTACTCGTAATTAATTATATGTCGCTGTTTTTTCACGCATGACTGTAGAATAATTCGTAATCCTTTTGAAAACACTATTATTTATGTAAATATTCAGATTTTCTTAAATTAAATTAAATACTATGTTACGTTACGGGCTTACGGCCAATGTTGGAAGTGAAAATAACCTAAGTTTGGGCAAGTACTAGTTTACTAGGTGGTAGGCCCGTATGTAGGGTCGTCTGGGTAGGTACCACCGCCTTTCTTATTTCAGCCGTGAAACAGTTCGCTGTGTTTCGGATTGACGGGAAAGGTAGCCAGTGTAATTACTGAGCATGACGGCATTTTATCTTAGGCCTCAGGATGACAACGCACTTGCAATATCAAGTGATTTTTCCTTGTTATTGCAGGTGTCTATACGCGGCGGTAACCACTTACCACCAGGTGGACCGTCAGCTTGTATGTCATCTAGTTGTATAAAAAAAAAGTAATCAATTGGGGAGCTCGCTGAGGCTGTGGTATGAGCAATTTGGATAAATTGCTTATCTTAAATTGAAAGCTCTAAACAAATTATTGCTGTCTTTTTCTATTACTTTTTGCATAAAAAGAGATAAAGAAGAGTGTGTCTTCAGAATTAAGCCCAAACATGATTGATGAGTCCTCAGAACAATAACTGATGAGTCTATTTGAGTCTATTGAACGAAACTAGGTTTAGCTCGGCTGAACCAAAATGCAATCCTTAACAATTATATTTAAAGATATTTCACTTTTATTTCATTCCTGTAAAATAGAAGGCAAAGGGTTAACGCCAAACAGTCATGTTTGATGTATTTGGTAAGTTTCGCAGTTATTGCATTCAAATGCGGGTGTTACGTAACACATCTATAACAATTCAGAATAATTTGGTGCCAAATATATGATGAAATTGATGACAGTCTCCATGATACTACTTCGATGAGGTGGATAACCTTGGAATACTTCTCACTGTCCAAGTCCTCTTAAACACGTCCCTGAAGCAAGTTCCACGCGCGCTCGATTGGGATTGAGGCAGATTGAGATCTGTTATTTGTGCAGGCCAGGGCAACGCCAAGAGGTTGTCTATTGAGTGAATGAATGGACCTTTACACCTTTGGTATTAGAGAAAAATGGGTAAACCAAGAAAAACCTGCCCTAGCTAGAAGTGTAGAAATTAAAGTAATTTACATGATGCATGTTTTTATACAAAAGTTCTCTTCTAGTACATCCAGGTAAAAGAAAGATATGAAAATGCTAGTAGCCCTCCGCGGCTACACCGACATAGAAAATATCGGTTATCGCTCCAAAAAGTATCCTACGCGATCCATATTATGGTAACTTTAGGTATAATTGCACCCGAATTTCCGACGTCAATTCATCATCATTTTGTGTAAATCGTTCTGGATTGGCCACCAACACCGATTTGGATTCTGATTACACCAAAAAAATGTCGCGATGTCGAAATTTGTCCCCCAAATATCTGATTTTGTCGGACCGCGGCTTGAAAGATAAATGGCCCGGTTCGCCCTGGATCGGCCACCTCAATATCTCGAAAACTTTACCACCTAGCCAAAATATGTTGCGATTATTCGCTAAATATTAGATTATGTCGAGCCGTAATTTAAAAGTTATAGAGGTGTGTTGGTGGCCCAGCCAGGACTCATTCGTTCTGGATCGGCCACCTCTATATCTCGAAAACCATATCACCTAGCGACGAACTGTTTCATCTCAAAATATGTCGCGTTAATTTGCAAAATATCAGATTTTGTCGGAAAGTAGGTAATATAGATGATAACGGAGCATTAATATTTCCCATACAATGGTACAGGCGAGTTGAAAATACTTTTTGATACTTCTATATATGACGTGTGACGTCATAATTTGTTTTCTAGTTTTGTCTTTACAAATTACAATTTTTTAGGACAAAAATCCCTAGTCTGCGCGAGCTCTAAACGTACCGCGTACTAAAGTCCCCCGAATAACCGAAGACATGCAGAGAGCAGACCGGACAAAAGTACGGGAGAGTCCTCAAAAAAAATAGAACTCGTGTGACTAGGCGAAGCGACGCAGACGACGGACTTTTCTCCGCGGTGGAGGATAAAGTACGCTCCGCGAATAAAAAGTCCGCCGCGGATTTACCGCAAACTAAATAAATAAATAAACTCAACGCGCACGTTCGTATCGTTTATCGTCCTGCATATGTACGTCATTCTCGAGCGTACAACGCGGTGTAAAGTCCGCCATAAGCGTTGCTTCGCCTAGTCACACGAGTTCTATTTTTTTTGAGGACTCCCCAGTACTTTTGTCCGGTCCGCTCTCTGCATGTCCTCGGTTATTCGGAGGACTTTAGTACGTGGTACGTTTAGAGCTTGCGCAGACGAGGGATTTTTGTCCGCGGACTTTTTTGTCCGCTAATATAGATCACTTACAACCTGCATACGTACGTCACTCTCGAGCGCACAACCAAAGAGAATATAAAACGCTACGCTAGCGCACAACGCGGACTAAAGTCCGCCATGTGCGTTGCTTCGCCTAGTCACAAGAGTTCTATTTTTTTCGGGGACTCCCCCGTACTTTTGTCCAGTCCGCTGTTTGCATGTTATTCGGGGGACTTTTGTAAGCGGTTCTTTTAATCCCTCGTTTGCGTTACTCGATACAGTTGTAAGCGATCTATTTTAGCGGACAAAAAAGTCCGCGGTCAAAAATCCCTCGTCTGCGGAGGCCATAAACGTGACAATTTGATAATAATAAAATTATTATACCTATTTCCATCTTTTACAATTTATATTCTAACGCCACTTGTATTCACGCACACATTCGCAGCGTGTTCGACACTTGGTGACCACAAGTAATGCGCTTGTCATTCGTATTCGCGATGTTGATTCGCGATAGGACGAATTGTTTGGCCACACATGTCGCGACAAAGCAAATCTTCGCGTTATCGCGATAGTGTAGCCGTAGCATTAAGGAGAATAAAAAAAACAGTTTTGTTTTAAAGTTTATTACTCCAAATCAGATAAAAATAATAAATACAGTTTTAAAAATATATTACTGTTTTCATAATAGGCGATGGCAGTTTTAATAGATTTTTTTATTCAAGATCTCACAATGTATAGTTTGATATCTCATGATTTCTCACTATAAATCAACTATCACCAAATCCATTTCCAATTTTTTTTTTATCACTATTAAATCTTTTTCGGTCACAACTATTTTACTTATTTATCAATTTCTTGGATTGTATGATATAGGAGTAATATAAAAATATATCATTACTTTCTGATTCTAGCACACAACACAATACAAAACACAGCGAAATGTTAATATATTCATAAAATAAATTAAACTCATTGTTTTTACATTTAGTAACAATATTTTTACAAATAACATGTTTTATCAAATCAAAATAAATCGTAAGCTATGCTTGATAAAATTACTAACATTAACATGAAAATGGTTTTCTACCTCTAGACTCAAAGTAAAATACACTTTGTTGCCGACATCGAGACACTTTCATAATTTGAAATAAAGTATTGCTTTAAATTTAACATTTTTCCAAAAAAACACAGGACAACTTAAAATAATTTCAAGTTTATAAAAAGTGTATTAGAATAGGCAATCTATTTAGGTACCTACATATAATACAAATTACAATACGTTATTTACTTATAATATTCACATTTGATCATTAACTTAACATCAGTGTTATTTATTCAATACTAAATCTAAGCTACTGTATAAACCAAAGGCTATCCTTAATGTCTCTTAAACTTACCAACATTGATTACAAAATTACATATACATAATCTAATCACAGACTTTTATAAAAATCTGGCTACAGGCTTGCTTATATACTTAATCTGTCAAGTGAAGTGTTATACCTCTGGAGGGTTATGACAATTGAAAAATCCATTGTGTCTGGAATCTGATGATTGACGGGTTAAAAAGCTTACATCTAAAAAATTACTTACTTTTTTGAAGTTGGTTAATAAACAGATGTCTCATGTCAGCAAATAAAAAAAACGGTATTGTCTTTGCTATCAAAATTAAAGTAAAAATAATGGTTTAAAATGCTCCTGTTATACATCACGAGTCAAATGAGGATAGGATATCTTATACTTAACAAGACACAAGTTTAGTTTGATTGATCATTAGTGATGTTTATATTAGAATACTAAGTACAACCTATGGTATCAAACCGTTTGTGCACTGGGAAACATTGGGGCCTTCAAAGACAATATAACCTCGAATTTGTATTACAATAATTTGCCAAATTAAATGGGTTGTTTTTATCTAATGATCATACATAGGTGAGCCTCGCGTAACCAACAAAAATCTAAATTAAAAAGTAAATATTACTAAAATTGATATTTCCAGCGCTAAATATTGCTTATTTGAAGAAACAATTTTTCTAAAATTTAAGTGATAATTAATTTGAATAAGCAGATAGAAACTTTCCGCGCAAACACTATCAAATCATTCTGCATCACAGCGAACTGATTTAAGAGTTTCTTTCAAGTAATTCTGCTCCACGACATATTGGTAGAATAAGTATATTATGGGAATAACTGGCAAATTTGAAACACTCTTTAAGTGCCTTTCGTTCCTAATCAAAAGGCCGGAATCAGGCTTGGCCTTGAAATATCATGTAGACACACGTAATAGGAGTTAAGTATATTATTACATTTGAATTGGTAGCAGCTACTGCGGTGAACGATCTTACTTAGGGTAAGCTCTATTGACTATCCTATGTTCTAGAAAAAGGTACTAATGTGAGCATAAAATACAACTTCCAGCTGCTAGTGTACTTTTTTTCACTAAAGCTGACACAAATAAATTAAAATTGAATATTTAAAGTAAAGTTGAATGAGTAACAAATATGTTATATACTTGGCCTGGGGAGCTCGGTAATCTCTTCTCTATGCATATGCCTCTAAAACCGGTAAATGGATTTGGTGCGGTTTTTAATGTCAGGTAGAGGATTTTATTTCATCATGCTACCACAGATTAGATAATAGTTGAATGCTACGACCAAAGTGAGCGGCGCAATAAGTTTTAGTGAAGCATGTCGTAGTTTCGCCATTGTTTTTGAGGTTAAACCTTATGATGTGCTTCATCAATTCTATGTACATACTAAAAAATAAAAATATAAAATAAAAATAAATAAAACTCCTTGGCGCAGGCTGAAGTTACTGGGGAGTAATTAAATTTAAGTTCAGTTACTCTTCCATTACAATCTTTTTTGGACGTCTTTTAGCGTTTTTAAAATAGGTAGCAATTTTGAATTATTTTAGCCACATTTTCGCGCACTTAACCTGATTAAAATATGTCACAAGTGTGCTATGTGTCAACTGACTTCTATCTCATAATAAAAGAGAGGCAGATAACTTATTTTCAAACTTTACTTTTCCTAACTTAACTTCATCGCCCGACCGTTCCCGACGAACTGATGAAAGAGATTGCATATTGCATTTAATTTTGTGTATAAATTAGGGAACTGCAATGAGGGATCAAGCTAGCTCACTAAGTAAGCTAGATGAGAGATACGGCTCTGTTGACCGATAGATCGAGATTTTTTTCTTTACTTTTCAGTGATACTGCCAAATTCCATCAGTACCGTTCATCCCTTCGAATCAGCTTTTGTAAAATGGTATCTATCACTAAACGTCCTCAAATAGCCAAAACGTCAGGGTATCGTAGGTAGTGAGCCAACGGACCTCATTAATTCGTAGCAGTGTGGTAGCCTACTGCGGTGTCCAATTTTCTGTAAGGTATTTTTTCTTTACTTTTCATTTTAGTGAGTTAATTTTGAAGTGATACTGACAATCCATACCGTTCATCCCTTCGAATCAGCTTTTGTAAAATGGTATCTATCACTAAACGACCTCAAATAGCCAAAATGTCAGGGTACCGTAGGTAGCGAGCCAACAGACCTCATTAACTCGTAGCAGTGTGGTAGTCTACTGCGGTGTCCAATTTTCTGTAAGGTAGTCGCCGCTTGGGTGAGCATTCCGGCTCGTTCGCCCGGAGCGGCGAGCACTGCCGGGGGCAGGTGCTTGCACGCCATGTATAGGGCTACGGCTCGCTCGCCTTCACCGCCGCCGCCTTCTAATGCTCGTTCTGTCGATCAAAATATCTCTTGTTATGGTAACTTGCATCTTGTAAGGTGGATGATCCAAGACCTTACGAATAGCAGTTAAAATGTACGAGAAAATCGCACATACAACACAAAATAAAGACAAAGTCGTTGAATTTAAAAACAAGTTGAAGAAATATCTGATTCAAAAGTGTTTATTTATATTGCAAATTTTGAGGAGGGTAAATAAGATTGAATTAAAAAATATTAAATTTCTATTTAAACAACAATTTCCTTTAATTTTAACTTCATAATAAATGTATGAAAGAGATCGAGAAAAATATCTAGACTAGAAAAAAAACATGTCCTGGGACAGGACCCGATTTTTTACAATTCGAGTGACTGCTCTTACTACTGAGCTAACACGGACTTGGGATAAGCCTTCAAATTTCTTCTAGAATTTCGTTGTAAAAATCCTTCACAATGTCACAAAAAATATATTTGAATTATTAAGGTTTTTAGAATTCTATTCGTTAAAATGTGTAGGTATGCTAATACTAACTGACAAATTCATACTTTTCGTTTTAAATTAAGTATCCCTTCTCTTGTAATAGATCTAAAAGAATTATTTAGCACCCAAGTGACAAATTAAATTTAAAATTTGTCATAGTGTTTAAATATTAAAATCTCAATAAAATTACGAAGGAAAATTAAGAAGGAATCAGAATATGAAAAATGTTATCTAATAAGATAACATTTTTCATATTCTGATTCCTTCTCATTTTTACAAAGTAACAGCCTAGTTAAAAATACTAACCTTTCCCGCATATGATGGAGGATCTATTGAATCGAGGTCGTAGACTGCCGTCGAGTAGTTGCTGGGTGCGCTTGGGCGCGGCGCCGGCCATCATGCGGCACACGGCCGATTGGAGGAACACGCGGGAAGTCACCCACTACAACATTATTATTAATTAAAATTAACATATTTTATCAACGTCATCCATACTGATATAATACAGGATGTTAGGGAAACGGCAGGTGGCAGTACTGGTCACCTTAAACGCGATTTGTTGAAAAGTAAATTTTAAATTACGAAAAAAAATCGGCTTTTCCATACAATCAGGCCGTGTAGATATTTCAATTTCTTTTCTCGCGATATCAAATTTATTTTTTAGCAAGTCGTGTTTGTTTAGGGTGACCAGCACTGCCACCTGCTTTCGTATTCGAGAGCGTCCCCCTAAAGTCCTGTATATGCGAAAGTAACGTCTGTCTGTCGGTTACATTTTGACACAAAAACCGCTGAATAAATTTACTAAAATTTTGGCATAGAGATAAATCACAATCTTGAGAAGACACTTTAGGCTACCTTTTGACGCGATAACCGACTTCCACGCGGGAGGAGACGCGGGCACCACTAGTATAAAAGCATATTCACAGAACATCAACGCAAAACAGTCATATCACTGTCAAACATAACAACCACAACTATAGTCAAGATTTTTGAGAGGTTAATTTATTTTAGCTGGATAATAATATTTTATAGGATTTTTTCCGGCTACTGGCGTAGCCATGGTCACGGATATCTTATATTTTTGGTACAGATACCTAGATATTACAAACTGGATATCTATTTTAATTTAGACACCATTAATTTATCAATTGTCATATACCTTCGGAGGGATAACGCCGCTTGACACATTAAAATAATAATATTTTGCTTGTAGTAAAATAAATTTATCAATATTATAACAAGGTTACTTACAGGTAAATTCTGCGATAGCCGCCTTAGGGAGTGCAGATCTCTCTGGAAGCCGCGCAACTGCGCATGCGGCGCGGGCCCCGAGCCGCCGCGAGACTCCCACACGCCCGCGCGAACTTCCAGCAGCCAATCACAGCACAACACTTGCATCATCTGAAGCACACGAACAATAAGAATAAATAAATAAATAAATATCCATACACTAACACCTTTATCTAGCCCAAAGTCAGCATCATTAAAAGCTTGTGCTGTGGATATTAGATAACTGAGAAATAATGATAATAATATGTAAATAAATATTTAAAATAAACATATAAACATCCGTGAGTCGTAAACGAATGCTCGTATTCATCATACCAACATATAGATTCGAGGAGCTCGGTGGCGTATTGGTTTGAGCGCTCTGGTTTCGATACGAAAACCAAAGCAACTTTCGCCATGGTCGATCCTGGGATGGGTCAATCAAAGTTTGTTATCTCGAGCTCCTCCGTGCTTCGGAAGGCACGTTAAGCCGTTAAGCCGCATTGGGCCAGCGTGGTGGTATTATGGCCCAAACCTCCACTACTCCAAAAACATCGGTCGGTCCGATTCGGAGATGAGGCAAATATTTTTAAGAGATCTTTCAATTCAGTGTTACAAAAATAAAAAATGACTTTGAATTAATAAAGGACTGAACACAGAGCGAGGTGCGGGATGATTTTGTAATGTTAGAATTCTTATGCTAAAAGCTAGTCTGATATTATAAATGTATAATTGGACTTTCGAGTCGGGATTTCACTTTGTTTCTGAAAACAGCCTATCATTTTTGATAATTTTCTAAGGTCAAGATGAAGAATTGAAAACATTCTCCTTTGGTGAAGTCGGTTAAAAATAAAGTAATATTTCCATAGTGCAAAATATCGTATCTACAATGTATAAGTTACTTTCCTTTCATATTGCATAGCCCCGCTTTGGGTCGGGGTGTATAGTATGTTTTTTTGCAATTCGAATAAACAGAAAAGGATGTTTACGAAGGAAAAGGTGGGGCCAGTATGGAGCTAAACTAAACGAGAAACGTTCACGTACGGAGGATAGGAAGGGGTAATAATGAGGACATTGTAGTGTAGACTAAGAATGAGCAAATTCCGAAAATAACGGATTGTAAGCCACTTGATCCTATTGCAATATTGGGAAAGATTATCACAAATTATGAGTCCGAAAAAACCGCTCGAGTTCATTGACAAATCCTTTTGTCGCATCGAGATCGCGTCATCAAAAACAGACTAAATGAGACTTCCGCGAAATGTTCCTTAGTATAATCACAGATTCGATAATATTTGATAATGTTTTGTTATTCCATTTTTTGTATCCCTAAACTTATAAAAATCATAGTAATCAATCAGGAGGAGGAAACTAACGACTCAATTTCATGCCCATCCGAATAAACTAGTCGCGGGCTTAGCGATTACGTAATTTTACACTGGCCGTGTATGCATAATATAAACATATGACTTTATTTACAATTGGTTCTAAGACAATACATATTATGCTTAAATAATAGAAAGCAATGTTGTGAGTTCAGAGAAAAGTAAGAA
This sequence comes from Nymphula nitidulata, assembly GCA_947347705.1. Taxonomy (NCBI): domain Eukaryota; kingdom Metazoa; phylum Arthropoda; class Insecta; order Lepidoptera; family Crambidae; genus Nymphula; species Nymphula nitidulata. Next base: position 11,449,592 of record OX374623.1, read on the forward strand.
AGATATTCGTGTTAGTATCGTGTATAATCAATACATTTTATTGTATTTAAGGAATGTAACCGAATAAAATATCATAAGTATTTAAAAATGAACATTTACAAATTTTAGACGAAAATAAGAGCAAACAATATTAAAAATGAACATCAAAATTTCTATAAAATTATTTGCATTTTAAGTCTTACTCAAGCTGACTAGGAAAATATACTAAATTAGTCTATATGCAGACATGGATTTTACATATAATAAATAAAGATATAACTATGCTACTTACCAAAAAAACTGAAGCGAAATAATAATAATAAACTGGAATCTTCGTTGACCGTAACTAATGCAAGATTTGCCTTGTAGTAATATTGCACAAACTGGAAACTGGTGCAATGCAACTACAATGCACTCCCGTAATAGTTTGCTAAACTTCATCCCAAATTATTAGCATATAACTTCATGCACTCTAAAACTATGCCTGAATAATAAAAAAAGAAAAACAATTAGTGAGTAAACAAATGTTATGATATTTTTACTTACTGTCATGAGCTGAGTGGGTTTCTTACAACAGTAATACGCCAAAGAATCGGCTAACTTGGCTCCGGCGAGATCACACACCTAAAATAAATAGAACTATAAATTATGTGAACTTAATTCAATAAATGTACATACGTACAAACAACAACGTTATCAGGATCAATTTCATTACTTGGCGGTACCTATTGTATTTATAAAATGTTTGATTTGCCTCAGAAGGCCCATAATTGTTACCTTAAACCAACTTTAATATTTTTACCATCTGTATGTACATTATGGGGCAATAAACAATTTGATTTGTAATTTAGTCCAGTGGTCAGTACCGTTGTCTAATAAACCCGAAATCCTGGGTTCGGATCCCGGTATAGGCATACGTTTGGCTATATAATAGGTGTATTAGTATATTATAATTAGTTAACTTTTCTTTGGTTATATTAACTTGGCTGTTTATGTATACCTTAGCATTAAGTAAATACGAATAGTACTTCAAAGATGCTAGAGTATGTGGATCTTTGTTACTTTTGTACAGAAAATTACAAACCCTATCTATGTAGTGCAGCAGCTATGCCATTGATGAAGATAAAAACATACCGGCCGAATTGAGAACCTCCTCGTTTTTGAAGTCGGTTAAAAAATCACTATAAAAAATAAAGCCAAATCAAGCCACATTTAGATTAGATCAATCAGTTGCCAAATCGATTGAGATCTATAGTCACTCTGGCTGATAAGGACTGTTATTCTAAGCACTGCACTTTTACTTTTCTATTGCTAAAGGCTATCATTCTGGAGTTAGCCCATGAATGCAAAAAGGACATCTGACAAAAATTTTACATTTTAGGTGTGTTAGTTTTCGACCTCATTGAACGTGATAAATGTAGTTTTCACGAAGCACTTCATAAAGTGAACAAAAAGTGCTTAGTGCATAGACACAATAAGGTTATTAAAAAGTTGACTTTAATGTCAAATTGATATTTATTAAAATTGTCATTCTATATTTTCAACCGCGAATGTTTTGGATGCGCTTAAAGTATTATTGGTTTTTTTTTTCGAAATTGTTTGACTCTGGTTTTGAAAAAAACGATAATATTCAACGTAAAGTCGTTAAAAACAAAATTGTAACATGCCATTGACACAATTACAGATAAAAAAAGAAAACGATGAAAATAATAGACGCGGATGAAAAAATAGATCAGGAGACGCGGGTTCGATTCCGCCTGGAGCATATAATTTTTCTTTATTTATTTGTAATAATTGTTACAATAAAGTAGACGTTTAAACGCCTCAAAAACATTAAAATGTGATGACATTGACATTTTGTTTTCTTTAAAATGATGACTGTGATATTTTTCAGCTAATTAAAATGTTTTTTTGGCCGCTTCTGTCAGACAAGATTTATGGAAATCATAAGGTAAAATGGGTTCGTAACAAAATAATTTTAGGGAAAAATAGTGCTCATTAGATAGCCCACATCCCATAGAAATTTTTACTATCTCCTTTGAAGAAAAGTTAATAGTTAGTTCCTACAAGAAAAGTTAATAAACTAGAACTTAGTTTATTAACTTTTCTTGTAAAAATCACAACCGCAATAATGTTTAATTTAGGCAATACACTAGGTTACTTGAATATAGAATTAGTGTCTTCAGCATCGAGACCAATATTTAAGTAATATAAAACTATTTCAACATACCTTGAGCACGATCTCAGACGTCTTCTCCGAACCCGGGCCATCTTTGCACTGCGCAAGTCCCAAGAGGCCGCGGCGACTTTTGTATGCCATATGCAGTGCCCTACAATAACAGCACAATACCGATATTTTCATTTGCTAATGTTTAAACGGCCAAAGACAATAGTTAACTATAAACTACACAGCGGTGTTTTATAAACACACCTCTTAGAATTTCTAAGCTAATGTGCGAGTGAGAATTATGCGTCATTTATTTACCATAATTTGATTTGATTATTTACATTTTACATATTATATATTTTGAGAAATATCTAGACTACATTTATGACCTGGGGCGGGACCATAACCTTTCACAATCTGGGTGACTGCTCTTGACCACTGAGTTACCGAGTACTTGGGATAACTCTATCACTTTCCTCTAGTCCTTCTTTTTACGTTATAATATATCGTCGTCTTTCACAGTGTCTAAATTTAAATATATTTCAACACCTTAAAAAGTCCAATGGTCGTGTGTTTCGGTTCGGTTCGGTTTCCACGCCCAGGACATGAATTTTGCCTTTTAAAATTTTGTAATGATTGCTCTTGAAGTAGTGGGTGGGCTACAGATCAATCGAAACTACTACGATCACTACTTCAAGAGCAATCATTACAATATTTTAATACTTAGTAATTTATATACGAAATCAATCATGCAATATTTGAAATAAATTAAAGCACTCGTACCCTGGCAAAGGGTCTTCGGAGGTGGACAGTACTTCAGGCAGCATGCATAGCCTATCGCCATACTCCGAAGCCCTGGCGGCGTCAGCTAAAAGCCAAGCCGCTGCCACACCTACGAGGTTGGCCCACCATTCCATCACGGGATCCCAACAACCTAGAAAATAAATTTATTTTCGTAATCCAGTATTTATTGTCTTAAACAGGACACAACATTTTCTGTTGAACATAATTGATCTGCTTAAGCTTAGAAAAGCTCAACAATATGCCAGTTTAAAGCGGCAACGGGTACATAGCTCGTAAAGACGCCGGATTTAGTAAACGGCTGTCGGCTTGGAAGGCGTATTATATGAGACTTTGAACCTGAGGATTTAAGACTGACGACTTGATAAGGGTCGCACAAAATCGTTGTTTAACAACATGAATTCATAGAAGACAAGATAGATAGATTCATAGATCCCTATTCCCAAAATAACGCTTTCTTAGTGAGCTCTGGCGACCTTACTCGCCGCAGGAACTCAAAACTACTAGGTAATTAAGGCCCTAATTCTGTAGAACACACGATAAATCTAAATTTGAATTCAGTGCCTATCTTTCTCTCAATAAGAATACAAAAAGGATTGCCGTCTTATAATTTTTTTATACAAAGCACGACATATGACTCAACACCACCTGATGTGAAGCGGTAAGAGTCCATATGCGAAGACAGCTAGTGCAGTTCAGACACTGCTCTAGCTGCCTCCACCTTGCCGGCCCGAAAGGTGCTTTTTCACGCCTCTTTTGAAGGAACCCATGTTATAGGAAGGAGGGAACACATGTGCTGGCAAAGAATTCCAAGTTCTGGAAGTTCGCCAAAGAAAAGAGCTACTAAATTTCTTTGTACGTGATGTTGAGGTGGAGACAGTGAATTGATGACTCCGAAGACCGTGACATTTAGAAACGTGTATTCAGTTTTCGACCATAATGAACGTGATAAATTGCAGTGTTTAGGAAGCACCTTCACACATGTCTTATAAAATTGTCTATGGGTTCTTTAAAATCTATCAAATTTTTGACCGCCTCCGTAGTATAGTGGTTGAGACTACATACTTTAGATCTAGAAGCCCGGGGTTCAATTCCCGAGGGGCCAGAAATTTGCTGATCGGTTTGGTTGGTGGTAGGACTTTTGTAATTTCGCTAGCCTAAGTCTGCAACCATAACAATAATGTTAACAGCATTGTTGTGTTCCGGCAGTTGGAGGCAAGATAGCCAGTTACTATGTGGTTGAGCAATCCGGGTGTAGCTCGCTTCCATCTTCCATCAATTTGTCTACACATTTTTGCTATTATACCTCTTTCCTATACATATTGCGAGAAAGAGATATACTGTAAAAGGGGATGGTAAGGTTTTAGGCCAGCTTATTTCAAACAGCGCACCATTTCGAATTATACACATAAATGTAGTAAATAACATGGTTTTTATTGAATAACACAGAACTCTTTTATCTTATTGCAAAAAATTACGAAATAAAGTAAGTATTGTATAAAATGGCGACATTGAAATTATAATGTGCCCGAAAGTGCATAATCTATACCTACAATAACGCTGTTGAAATAGTAGATTATTAACCAAGGGGATAAAGCAGTGTCTTCTGTCGCGGGTGACGATTTAAATCGCGAGCGTAACGAAGGACTCGGTCGGTCTAGGTTTACTCGAGGGTGTTAAAAACTTAAATCACGAGCTAATAGCGAGGGATTTAAGTTCACCCAAGACTAAGACAGCTTTATCACCGAGCAAAATACTCTACTTTTCGTACCATTTGCGAAAAATTAACACAATAATAATATGAGATAAGCATTTATTAAAAATAATGACAATTAAAAGTAAAAGTTAACTAACATTCGGAACATTGGTCCAATTATTGATAGAGAGAGTTACATTTTTGTTTGGTACATTTATCCCCTTGGTTAATAATCTACTAATTCCTTTTTTAAAAAGATGTATAATGCTTTATATACAAACTCAATGGTGTAAACACAGATGAAGTTCAGTATAAATTTCGGTATGTATTCCAAATTTAAATCACATTCTCCCCCTAGAGGATGAATTAAATTCAGTACAATTTTCTTTACCTGTTTTTAACAAATTAAAAATGACTATAATTATGTTCGCTTTTTGTGGCATAGAATGTCACTTTTTTGAGCAAGTGGTACGAAAAGTTAATTTTAATGTCACATTGGGCCTAATTCTGGGAACACACTTTAATTCTAAATTTAAGTACAGTATATCTCTTTCTCGCAATAAGTAATAGGAAAAAGATAGCAAGAATCTGTTTAGAGCTGTCACTTAAAGGACATGGTAAAAGTTTCTATGAAGTTTGGGCCAGCTCATGAGCACCATTTTTTCTTATAGCTATATTTGTAAGAAACCGTAAAATCTATACATTTCTTCATAACATTACTGATTACAGCCGCAGAAAATTATAATAATTTCAATAAAATATTACAAAGGTAGCCATTTTAAAAAAACAAAATGTCAATGTCATTGTCTTGTCACCTTTGAAAACTATATCTCCTCGTCGTTTTTTATATTTTACAGAAACTATTACAAAATAAGAACACTTCAGCTCGTTCAAAGTTGGGTCAGACAGAGTGGCATTCATGGTTTTCTCTTTACAAGTGTTTTAGGAGGACTGACTTCAAAAATATGTACCTACTATGTATATTCATAATGTATTCCAGACACTGATGTTTTTTGTCATCGACTCCCGGGAGTCTATCGCGGCTCGAGAGAACAAAGTGTGTCTAGGTATGCTACATATGCCCCTGATTATGGTCTAATCTGATTTGCGAGATGACATTCTATAATTAACTACCAACCCGCATTGTGCCACCGTGATAGTGTATTGGCCCAAGATCCTCCTGTGATTCTCCTATGTAGGAAGGCATGTGCCCAGCAGTGGGACCTATATGGGTTGATGATGATTTTTCAATCATTGTTACTTATTTCTCAAAGTAAATAAATAAATATTCATACAGTCACACCTATTATCTAGCCCATAGTACTCTACTTAATAGAATTACCTACTTGTGCCAAAAAATAAAAAGTCCATGCATCAAAGATAAACTTATTGTATGTTGATTTTAAAACTACTCTAATGAAATATTCATGAAGTATGTGAATAACCCTTTTTATGTGTTTTGTTAGTAATAAGTTTCATCTACAAATGTGGTGCAACTACTTTTATTATAGGTAATTATGTGATGACAGAATGAGTTTCAAGATCCTAATAAGATCAAGGCAACTTCAAAATGCTTATGACCAGCTGCTAAAACTAATAGTCTATTCTCCACTGCTTGTACCTTGTTAATCTGTCAAGCAGCATTAGACCTCTGGAAGTCAATGTCCATTGAGAAATCAATTGTCTAAACTCTGATCCTTGGCAGGTTAAATGTTTCAACAGATGACATTGACTTACTGTAAAAGCCAACTATATTTTTCATTGCCATCATATTATTTGGCAAACAGCAAAAGAAGGAACTACCACTGAACATTTAACACTACTCATTTCACATATAAGGTGGTACTACTTTATGAGGAGTTACTGTAAAGCTTTAAAAGAGGCTTCACTGTAACTTCTATAATTTAAGCTCTGAGATAATGAGGTTTTTATAAAAAAAAATATATATTACACCATGCTAAAATGTCAAGCTAATTTTGATTCCAGCATCACTTGGTTCTAAAATAAGGTTGTGAAATTAAAGAAGAACAACTCCTTTTATCATTTATTGATATTTATTCACAATTCATATATTATAATTCTTCTTGAAGTAAAATACCATCTTAAAATGAGGCCGGAGGCTCAATATTGGTTTGGTGATGAGCCCAGCCCCAATACCACACTATTGTTATCACATGAGAGCAGTACCACACTGTTTGTTTGCCACATATGCAACTACAATAATATTCATTTATTCTGCACAGTTTTAACCTTGTGGCCTAGTAAATATGTTGTATATTTCTGAGGACTGATGCTTGGATAAGGTGCTCCGGCAACTGGGCAGACATGTGCTGCTAAAGGTATCTGCAACAGTAACAGCAATATATTTATTCCATAGTATGTTTTTTAAAAAAATTATAATAGTACACATTTGCTTTCATAAAAAAATTAGAATATAACTAAACAAACATTTCTAACATACCTGTTGAGGATAAATCCTTGTCGTTAGATCTTCACTCTCAGGGCCAAGCAATCTATACTGCCTATGATTCAAAGAAGTTGAGCACCTGTCGCTATCACCAAGCTGCTCACTGTCATCTCTTCTGGCATGACATTGAGCTGCTTGCCAACAACCCAACAGACACATACACCTCCAGTAATCTACAAACACAAACATGAAGATATTTTCATACTAATCTTTAAACAAATTAACAGTAATATAATTAAAAGAACTTAGGTAACTACCTGTCTTGGCTAAATTGTAGTTACAATATAATTCCTCTCTAGACCATATGGTAAAGAATGGGAACATATTCTAGCAACAGAGAATCCACAACATACACAAATGTTTGTATTCTATGATTCTTCAACATATTCTATATTTTGTTCCAGTGCAACATTTTGAATATCATTCCAACATGACACACAAAGTGTAAACTGCCGTCAAGTAACTGTAATCAAAGTATTGTTACATTAATTATTTACTTACATAACAGTAATGGATCATAATAAATGAAAAAATGCTATGAGCATGTTGATATTACTAGGTGGATAGACCCTATTTGATTGGATAGAATGTGTCTGAGTGGGTCAAGAATACAGTGTGATCTTCTTCTGAATTTATGATGATCGACACCAAATACATACATGATCATCATGAGATACTGCAACTTCTATGGTATGGTCAACATTTTCCAAAATGTTGTCAAAACAATCCTGACATAGCTCACTATGCTGAATCTGTAATAATTAGGTTTTGAATAAATACAATTTATTTTAAGCATTTATAATATTAAAGATAGAAGAGTCATTAAAATATTATAGAAATAATGTTATCTTACTTCATGTCCCATCTGCAATTCTTTTGAATTAGGTGATCTCAATGCCCATATTCCATAGATGATATTGAATATCAGCTCCAATGATATAATCGCACATGAGGTGCTATTTTACAAACCTACAAAGAACATGTTAGAATAATTGATAGAATACTAGAAATCAATAAAATATGCCTCGTAGAATGGGAGACAACCATATAAATAACTATCTTAGAGCGGTTAATTGTAAACTACGGCAGAAAAACTATGTTACTCACCAACTTGTTTAAATGACAATAATCAAAAACAACAGCGTATATTAATCAGAATCAAGGTTCACGCCAAGTCACCAGATGCTTATTCGTGAGAGGTCTAAGGAGAATAGGCTGGATCAAATAGTTCCAGCAATCAACAAGTCAGCATAATCTCATCATAGTCGAAACTCGAAACACAAAATGACAACTAAAGTATCACAAAGACAATAAGTTTAACTTTTTAACGTCGTTTATAGCTTTGGATAATACACTTTTGGGCACTTTTACGAATGCAGTGCTGCCATTTTATTACAAAAATTATTTTACTTTATAATTTCTTGCAATCAAATGAAAGAGTTTTATTTAAGATAAAGGATACTACGTTATTCAGTACATTTTTGTCTACAATCTGAAATGGTGCTTATGAGCTAGCCCAAACCTTTACTATCTCCTTTAGATAGATTTCAAAGAAACCATAGACAATTTTAGACGGCATGTACGGAGGTGCCTCCTAAACACTGCATTTAAGCACGTTCAATAAGGTCGAAAATTTAACGCACCTTTCTAAATGTCAATTTATATGACAGCCATCCTTTTCTTTTTCATTTTGAGAGAAAGAAATAGACTGAACTTAAATTTAAACTTAGCATGTGTTCGCCAGAATTAGGGCCATTGACATTTATTAAAATTGTAATTTCGTATTTTCAACCTTGAGTGCGCTTAAAGGGTTTGTGTTGTTTATCGAAATTATTTGACCCTAGTTATGAAGAAATAGAACAACAATATTCATCGTAAAAAACTAAATTGTATTTCTAAAATCGACATTTTCTTTTTCTTCAAAATGGCGACCTCTGTGATGTTTTTCAGCAAATTAATTTTTTTTGCCGGTTCTATCAGTCAAGATTTATGGAAATAATAAGGTAAGATGGATTCTTACCAAAATAATTGTACGAAAAAATGGTGCTCATGAGCTGGCCCAAATCCCATAGAAATTTTTGCGTCTCCTTTAGATTTAGAGTGTGTCTTCAGAATTGTGCCCAGTGTAATGTAAGGTGAAGGATTAACCCCAGTTGGCGCATTGGAGTGAGAAATACCAGTATGCTCTCTACCTCACTTATCAGTATTAAAGGTCCGAAAGGATCAAAGTGGACTGTGAAATTAAAGCCCCGAGTTATGATAAACCCACAATTGTGCTGATGAGTTTATCCATCATACTTACCAGTGTGCTGAGGAGCTTCAGTAGAAACATCATCAGTGATTAGTTTGACCAGCTCCAGTACATCTCTGGTGTTGCTCCGCTCGTCCGCGCACAGAAGCATCTGTAGACTCTTCTGAAGTAGATCCAAGTGGTAAGCCTAAAAGAATTCATAGATAAATGATATCCTTTTTCTTATTAATTTACCTTATAAATAAAGCTGAATTGAGAGATAAGGCAGGTAAAATCGGTTGAGCGCTCTGGTTTCGATAGGAAAAACAAAGCAACTTTCGCCATGGTCGATCCTAGGATGGGTCAATCAAAGTTTGTTTTCTCGAGCTCCTCCGTGCTTCGGAAGGCACGTTAAGCCGTTGGTCTCGGTTGTTCCTGCAAACGCTTTAACCCACCAACCCGCATTGGGCCAGCATGGTGGTGTTATGGCCCAAACTCCTCAAGTGTTTCTCCCATGTAGGAAGGCCTGTGCCCAGCAGTGGGACGTATATAGGTTGGTGGTACGTATATATGAGGTAAAATTGAAAACACTTTACGGTATTCTGATCAGTAAGCATCATGCTTCTCGTAGTCTTTTTAACAAACTTTTGTGCCTAGCGGCTCAGAAATATTTCGTGGCTCCTCTGGGGAGCGCTACACTTTACTCAGTCGCTTGCTAGCGTTACTGGAACGAACGCGTACCTTGTTACAGTAACTATTACACAAAAATTGTGTACTCACTTCTGTAATGATCAGATAATATTTTATGTTGGTCTACTCTAGCAGAGAAGTCACTGGATGTTCGCTCTGACGTAAAACTACCAAACTTAATGCCCAAGGAGTTGAAGGCTATCAATTCGACCACAAAAGCGAATAGTGCCAAACGGGTGTAAATATTTTTCTTCCACCTGAATTGCATATAAAATCACGGCGTTTACAGCATTTTGTTTGTGAAAACAACTACATCCTATTTTCGAAATGCATATGGAGTCTTCTTACCGCTTCACATCAGGTGGTGTTGAGTCATTGGCCGTACTTTGTATATTGCCGTCAGTACGACAGTAAATATATTTGTTTACAGAAATATTTTGCCACTTTCAAAAACATCCTATCCATTTGATAATTTTATGACATTTTTATGAAATAATATAACATTGGCTGCATTAGTTCATAGAAATGTCATGAAATTTGATGCATTTGACAGTGGAAAATCATTTCAATGAATTAATTTAGTCCATGTTTTAATTTATTGTCGTATTGACGGCACCATCCTGTATGAAAAAAACATTGGGCCTAATTCTGGGAACACACTTTAATTCTAAATTTAAGTACAGTATATCTCTTTCTCGCAATTAGTCATAGGAAAAAAATAGCAAGAAGTTGTTTAGAGCTGTCACTTAAATTTAGATAGACAATTTTTGACGGCATGTACAGAGGTGCTTCCTAAACACTACATTTTATCACGTTCAATAAGGTCGACAGTTGAACGCACGTTTCTAAACGTCAAATTATCTGACAGGCATACTTTTCGTATTCATTTTGAGAGAAAGAGATGCACTGAACTTAAATTTAGACTTAGCCTCTGTTCTCCAGAATTAGGGCCATTACAAGCGATAGCTTTTCATCTCAATGTTTGTCACTTTGTACTCACCCTCATAGCATAAGCGAGGGGGTCCGCGGGATCCGGTAGCCTGCAGAACAGCGCGGACGGCGCGTGCGCCCGGTCGTAGCTCCAGCGGCGCGTGCGCAGGAACCTCTGCCCGCGGGCGCTCGTCACCCAGCGCAGGCGCACAGGGGGCACCACACACGAATCCGAACACATAGCGCAGGACAGCCGCAAGTAATACCTGAGGTAGACCACCATTACGTTACCTAAACTAGTTTTATGTATAAGGATGGCAAACCTAACCTGGTTGATGGTAAGGATGGGATGGTGGTAGGCCCGTATGTAGGGTCGTCTGGGTAGGTACCACCGCCTTTCTTATTTCAGCCGTGAAACAGTTCGCTGTGTTTCGGATTGAAGGGAAAGGTAGCCAGTGTTATTACTGGGCATGGACGGCATTTCATCTTAGGCCCCAGGATGACAACGCATTTGCAATATCAAGTGATTTTTCCTTGTTATTACAGGTGTCTATAGGCGGCGGTAACCGCTTACCATCAGGTGGGCCGTCAGCTTGCTTGCCATCTAGTTGTATATAAAAAAACCACCATTATGTTACCTAAACTCGTTTTATATAATATTTGTATAATAAGAATGGCATACAAGCAACTGTTAACTGTTAAGCGTATAGACGAAGAGCAAAGAGGAAGTTGATATAACTGTCAACAACATAGAACTCACTATCAAAAAATATGTTAAGCTCCATTAGGGACGCTTACTGAGTTGAGAATTGAATACTTTGCTCACACACAAATAAATGGTACATGATTAGCTTCAATTCTCAACTTAGAAATCGGCCGTTAAGCATCTTAAAACTAAGATTACATACAACACTAGTAAACAATTTATGGTATCGAAAAAGACAACAAATAAAATAGTTTGACCTGTTTACATTTTACTTTAAGCTTATTTTTTGGAGTTGGTGCTAAGCTATTGTAAGTAAAGCACCAACTTCAAAAAACAATATTTTTTTTCCTTTTTACGTCCTGCTGATTTTGGTTTTATTTTTATTTAAATAAATTAAGTACTTACAAGTTATCATAATTTAATAACTAGAATATACACACCCGCAAAGCCAGTTCCCAATCTTGGGCATGTAGTCCTTGAAAACTAGTGCGGAGGTAACATAAGTGTCCGCCAACAGTTGCTTCTTCCCAGCAGCTTCAGCCAAGTTGACAGCCTGTAGTGCTAGGAGGAAACATTCACTTTTCCCACTGTGTTCTGACAAGATTTCTAGCTGAGCGAGGCGGTGTGATACATTTGAAACTTCGGCTGCCCAACGCTGCGTAGCTTTCCTAGCCGGACTGTAAATAAATAAAGATTGACTTAACCACAATACATGTTACCATCAGACAACAGGACATCAAGTGTAACAGTTGCACTACGAAAGACTTTGAGACCGCCCTTACTGCGTTCGTAATAGGGGCGGTTTTCGCAGTGCTACTGTTACACTTGATGTGCAGTCGTGAGTATAACATATTTTTTTGAATATTTTGGCGCAAAAATTTAGATTACCTTTTAAAGATCAAAAATAATAATAAATATAAATTCTTGTAAAGCATCGTTACTGCTCTTCGTGAATGTCAAAATGACAATGGATTGCAGCGATCAATAGATCAATGAATTTATAAGTTACAGTCAAGACCCGTTTTGAGTTGATCGCGTTATCACTAGTGAAAAATAGTTTAATTTGATTGAATTTTTAAATGTAATTAATTTTACTATTGATAAAAAAAAATCGATAGGAACACTTTTAAAGAAAATTATAGTGCCATGTCGACACCATTAAGGGGCTACCTCGTGCACACTAGCGACACCAATTGATTGTTATAAATTATGGTGAATTTAGAACATAATAAACAAAAACGCTTTAGAGAATTGCTAAAGAACGGTATTCGTAATTTTTAAAAATGTATCTTGTATAAAGTGTCTACCTATAAGTGACCAAATTTTTTATTATTGTTAAAAGTGGCCAGTTTCGGCAATAATGAAAAAATAGGTTACATGTAAAGGAATATACCGAGCACATCTCAAAAAATTACAAATACCATACTTTAGTCATTCACTAAAGCGTTTTTGTTTATTATGTTCTATATTCACCACAATTAATATAAATCAAGTGGTGTCGCTAGTGTCGACGAGGTATCGCCTTAATTTATGTATTACAAAAATAACATATTCTATTGGGACATTTTTAATAAAAATTTCAGAGGCATATCGACCATATTAACATCGAAGACACATCATCAGTTTATATCAATTAAAGTTCTACAAAAGTAATCATCCAATAATGGGAACAAAGATAACAATTTTTAATTACCTGTTATTCCAAGGCAAACTATCGTAGATAAGAAACGTTCGTCGAAAGAGTGGCAATTTAAAAAAATAACATATATGGTATATGGTACCTAAATCTGTTTGCTTTGCCAATATGATATGAAATTCTTTAATAAACACTATTATAAGTAACGCTGTTGTTTTATGATAATTATGCGGGTATTTAATTCGATGTAATAATGACCTGTCACTCCACACATCACCAGCTCGCCTTGACAAGTAACCACCGAATGGAAGTCTCTGCATGACCTGTCGAAGCAGCGCTGCGACCAGCGCAGAATACTTCGCCCGCCCCTGACCACCGGCTTGTACACTTTTACCGCACACTGCTAGAGCTCTATGCAGTTCTAGTTGGGCGTTTGCGACATCATCCTAAAACGGTCACAGTTAATCGATTAGTGTTTCTAGAATCCAGCTGAGTTTTTTTTTATTTACTAGATGATATCAAATGGTAAAGTAGTGATTCAGATATATCTCGGCAATATCAGTTAAAGGAGGTGTTTCAGGTTTATATGGAGTCCCGGCTATGAGTATGCACAGTGGTTTTTAAGTTAGGGCAATGGAAATAAAACATTATATTTCAATTCATTTTCATTATTTTTTTGTTTTCCCGTACAAAATACTTTCTTATAATAAGTGACAGTTTTATAATTATCAATATAATGACAAGACTATAACGTCAAACTTCTTTAATTGTACCACTTAACAACTATACAGAAGAAAGCAAAAAACTTATAGATCTGTCTATCAGACTACTAAGTACATATTCATAGACTAAAAACGAAAGTTTTTCCGAACTTTTTAAAAATATGGCCACAGATTTATAGAAATTATATCTTAATATGGCCTCCTATGTTGCCATATTTGTTTTTTTATGGATGCTTCAAAATATTTTTGTACATGGTATAACGGCCGAAAATATCACGCACAAGTTTGTAGTGGTTTTAATCATTTTTTGTCATTTGTACTTTACATGTTCATAGCCGAAAATGAAACATCTCCTTTACATTGATGGTGTGTAGGAGAGAGTTCGTGCCTGTGTATAGTGGACAGCGTTCTGCTCGTATGTTCAATACTTTAACTATATCTCACTATGTAACATTAAGTATTATCTGTGACTCTGTAATGATTATCTTGTAAGTGTTACATATGGTAACCACTGTATTCTATGTGTCTTAAAGATTAATAAACATGGTGATTCTAATAATACATCTTTTAATTAATGTTATACACTATTAAGTCTTGAGTTTATTTAAAAGTTATATCTTAGTGCCACTGGTTATCATTAGTTTGGTCGGTCGGTTGGTATTATTGGTTTGGTATCTATATATAGCATGGGGTGGATGTCAGAATTAAATATATTTGTGAAAGGCATTTATTAAACTGAGCACCATACCAACCTTTTTTTGTCCTAATCAACATAAATACTAAGTGGGTAAACATACGATTAGGTGCCAGTTCATTACTTCTGTTGCCCACTTAGATTTTTCGTTGGTCATTTTATTATTATCCGTTATAAAATATTGTTCATTATTACCTTTTTCAAAAATTTTTCTGCCAATTCTTTGTGCTTATAGAATGTACCAGCTTCTTTAGATTGTGATTTAGGTACTGAGTCTCCATAAACTAAGAGTTTAACAAGACATCCTCCAAGTATTAAAAAGTTTATCATGTAGATGAAAAAAGTGTTGAAGAGCCAAGCTGCCCAAGAAATCCCACTGTTGTCTGAAAAAAGTTTAAAATTGTATTTATCTGCTACTAGTATGTAATTTTAATTAAGAAAATATTATTTTAAATTTATTATTTAATATATAAATTTTATATAAAAATTTAAGGGGATGGTTGTGTTCCTTGTCAAGAGCCGGTTTCCTTATTTCAGCCGGGAAACAGTTCGCTGTGTTTCGGATTGAAGGGAAAGGTAGCCAGTGAAATTACTGGGCATGGACGGCACTGTCCTGCTCGTGACAACCCTAAAAAATGCATACTACGACACACTACAGTTATACCACACAAACACATACACAACCCGCGCACATACTATAATATCGATCCCCGCAACCGCAGGATTTCATATTTTATTTCGGAATTCTGTTACACCCCATATCAAAGCTGGAATTTTAGTGCTTTTCCCAAAGCAAAATAATAAAGTCTTGGTAGTTCAATGATAATAATAGATTGATTTTACTTATTATAACATTGTTTATTATAATATAATTACTTACATGTATTTTATATCGAAATTAAAATAAAATTGTGAAAATCAAAACTGGAAAGCAACCTCGAATCTATAGCAATACCTAGCTATCGCGATACTTTCGCAAATCGCGGGCAGCTTGGACGGCCCGCCGTTCTCTTGTCGAAAGTTGATAATATATGTTTCAAATAGTACCATTTTGATCATATCTGTCTGCCGTGGGACAACAAATCTTGAATTTTCAGCGTGAATAATAAAATTACAAATTTTTTTTTACATTTTTTTGAGAAGTATTGATAAAATTATAATACTTTTTTTATTTCCAAAATCTGCACTCAGTAGCTGTTTTATATGTATATTGTAAAATACAGTAACCGATACATAAAATTGTGTACTCACTGCTGTAATGATCAGATAATATTTTCCGTTGGTCTACTCTAGCTGAAAAGTCACTGGATGTAGATTCTGACATAAAACTGCCAAACATAGTGCCAAAGGGGTTGAAGGCTATCAAACCCACCATAAAAGCACATAGCGCCAAACGGGAGTGATCTCCCATTCCCATGACAATTTTTGAATATTTTTCTTCTACCTGAATAACAAATAAAAGTAAATTAACATAATATTTAAAGATAATAATATCAAAGATGCTGTTTTCTTTAAGTCCTGGATGTTTATTATGTATATTTCTAATAAAATATACCTACATATTATTATCTATACTTCTCAGTTATCCATAACACTAGCTCTTAATGATGGTACTTCTACATGGGTCATATTAAGTTCTTATTATATTTCAAAGAAAAATATTTAGAATACAAGGAGTCCTAAGTAAAAGAATATTGAATGAATCAACTCGAATAGGATTATTTCTATATGTCTCAAAACACTCCGAAGAACTGCTGGGATGCACTTGCACCACATATATGGCCTCGATCAGCACAAGCATAAGACATTCTCGTTTGCGTCACTAGAGGCACTGAGAAAGACACAAGTCTGCTTTCTTTATCTTGGCAGATTTATTCGAAAATTTTATATAAATTTATCTGCTCTATAAGTAAAAAACAGAAATGTTATATAACTGAGGGCATCAAGCTCAACTACACTATTTATAGAGTTCATTTCATGTCCCATGCATCACATATAATACATAACAAGTAATTTTTACTGTGTATACTTTGTGGACAAGTAATACATTAAATTCAGATTATCTAGTGTGAACCACAGGCAAATAACATTAGTTTTATAGAAATATTACTATAGGTAATGATGGCTGTTTACCATTAAGCAGGTCAAATGCTTGTTTGCCATCTATGAAGAAAATAATACTATCTTTTTATTGGTAATATCTTCTTCTATATTCATGTTTTTAATCTTAGCAAGTATCTAATTAAATGATATAATTCCTTAGCATTATTATTTATATTGATAACATAAATTACCTTGCACTCTGGTGATGAAGGTGAGTCACTATCCAAAGTATGAGGTGACTGATATGGGGATGAGATATCACTGTGTGGAGGAGTGTAGGCCCCTTCAAATGATGTCTCTTTGACACCACCTTTCTGGTACCTTCTCAAAGCTTCATTTAACCTGGCATTTTCTTTCCGCAGATACTGAATATATTCTATGGTTTTTCTTAATATTGCTGATTTGTTTAGCTGCATATTTAAACAAAAAAAAACATTAATATAGGTAGTCTCATACATATATGATGTCCTATCATGGGATGACATAAGATAAGATGTTTAAGCCTTTTATTGCTGATGTGTTTTACATTGTAAAATTACATTTTTATAAATAAAAAATAAAAAATTAAACTATTTTTAATTTGCATCAGTTTGTCCTCGGACATATGGGATGACATAGGAAATACTAAACATAATTTTAACTAGTGGCCACCCATGCAGATGTTAATTATCATCAGCCATTTTCCTAATTGGCTGATGACATTTAACATCAGCATGGAGTCATTATTTTAAATGTTTTATTTTACATTTGATTACAGTTTACAAAAAAAAATGGTTTTTAAATGCTGCATATGACAATAAAGTGAATGCTAGTGTGTAAGCTTTTATTATATAATATATATCTATGTCTAGATGGGGTGTTCCGCTACAAAACAGAAGAAAGAAGCAGGCCAGCTGGTCACATGCTTGTGTGTGTATCAACCAAGTACCAAGAATCAAGCAGATGATCGAAAATATTTTGATCTAATTTTTTAAGAACAGGAGATTAATATCATCACAATTATTGTGCACAAATTATCAAGTAATGAAATTTGTACCTATTTTAACTTATACTATTAGTAAGATAACTAGGTGGATGGCCCGTCTGGGTGGGTACCAGCACCTTTCCTATTTTATTATTAGAAGTTTGCTGCAATTACTAGACATGGATGGCTTTTCTTTTGGGCCTCATGATGACAACGCACCACCACAATACCAAGTACCTTTTTTCTGGTTTTTGCCGGTAATAGGTAATAGGTCTATAGGTGACAGTAGACACTGATGGCCTGTGGGTTGTCAGTGGCTACCGTGGCAAGGTCTAATAGGTTTAACTAATATTTACCTTTGCTTCTTCTCCAACAAGCATATTTTTCAGTTCAACAATTCTGTCATTTATGCTGGTTCTGTATCGTCTTTCAATTGCATTGTGAGCACTTCTCTTGACTTCTTTAACTATAGGTGGACCATTATTAGGAGCTTGACTCAATGCTATCTTCTCACCTTCTAGGACCACTGGTATGCCAGTTGTCAAAAGAGTTGGTCCACTGTTACTTGTGAAAAATGTATGAATAGGTCGGTTTTCTGAACTTGAATTTAAAATAGAAGAGTTAGATCCTGAAACAATAAAATTATAAATATATACAATACTTATGTAATCCCACTGTAAATAATATGTTAAACTACTTAAGGCCTACGCAGACCGGGACGGCATGGCAAGGGATTAAAATTTTTACTAATGCACTTTCAAACATATCGATACAGAAATATGACATAAATTGCTATGCTTTAAAATGATGCCGTGGCATCGAAAGAGATTTTATTGCACAATGCCACAGACAGACACATCAAACATATAAAACCCCTCTAATTTTGTCAGGGGTTAAAAACAGGAACTGTTAATTATTTTGTGAAATAAGCACGCAATCATATGGCTCACTCTATGGTAAACCATAATCATAGCCTAGTTTCATGAATAAATCTAGCATTTATACAAATAAATCACCTTTAGAAAACATTATCATTCTAAAGATAAAAATAATAGTATTATTATACTCTTTATTGCACTTTAAATTACAAAAATATAATGCATTTATGTAACATAAGTAAGGAAAGAACTTATCTCTATAAGAGATATCTTCCAGCTAACGCATATAAATGAAAATAAAACAAAAAATTTTTACCTTGCACTGGAGCACTTGTATACATCAATGTTTGGCCTTCAGAGTTGATTAAATTTTGTTGTAAAATTACTGGTGAAAAATTCGCATCAGTAGTTTTTAAGATCAGTGGAGTTATACTTTTAGGATTGTTTTGAATCAATAATGGTTGTGGAGTCTGTTGAGGTTTAGCTGGATGTTTGACTGAAGGGATGCTGTCTAACTGTACAAAAGAACCGTTGCTGTCTGATAGTTGATGTATGCTGCCCTGAGTAAGATTCACATAGAGAGGTCTCTGCACAACTTGTTGTAAAATCATAGGACCCTGTGACTTCACTCTGCTTTTTTGAACATTTTGTGTGATATCTGGTTGAGGAGCGCGATCACGAGTTTGACAAAAGTTGTATCCTTCTGGTTTTACCGGGACGGGGTTAGGTACTTTCTTTTGAATATTTGGTGAAGTCTTCACTGAAGGTCTCACTGTATGTGTGTATTGAGAAACTAGGGGATTTCCAGAATGATTGTATTGTGGCGAGAGTTCAGGACTTGAAGAACATTCCATTTTAATCGAAGGGTCAACACTAAGCCATGTGGAGTCATCTGCTATTGCTATCTCCTTTTCCAAGCCTTTCATAAATTCATCATCGCAAGTTTCAAGCAACTTTGCTAAAGGGAAAAACAGAGTAAGTAAAAATAAGTAATTGTTTACAAAACAAATTGGGCTGATGAAATCATGTTGCAGTTATAGAAGTGAAGAAATTACACTTACCGAATTCGTCGATATCTTGCACCTTTAGGTCCGGAAGGAAAATTGCTTCGTCTTCGTCCATTCTATCAACAGCAATAAAACATTACAGTTAATTTAATTTTAAAATACTTTGTTTACCAAAGTTCTACAACAACAACAAGCAAGAACGCAGATTTTAGATTTGTACTTTTGTAGTTTTGACATTTTGACATCTGGTGATCTTTATTCTCCAATCAGCTTCCTGGAAAAATGTGGTGCGATAGTGACGTAACAGGTTGTAGTTTTTCGTTGCTGCTGTTTTTATGTTATTAGTAAGGCAAGGGGAAGTAAAATATAATCCTTCATCATTGAGTAAAATGCCCATATAACGGCATGTAATAAGTATTTTCTTTAATTCTGCAAATATTGCATTGAAATGCTGATGTAGCACATTTCAATGCATGTTGGGAGAGTTCGGCGCGAAATACATGACGAGTGGTGACTACAGTCTCCATAACGCTAATTTGATGAGGTGGACCAAAATGTACTCTTTGGGGTGGACCCCTATGAAAAACTTCTCAACATTTTTTAAGTCAAATTCACTTAATAATAAATAAATTATTAACGGAAAAAGTACAATTATTGTTAATTATTGTTCTGAGCTTGGAGTAAAAGTATTCTGTGATTTGAGCACGCTAATAGCGCTGATACTATTACTCATACTCACTTATTGCTGGTTATCGGACCGCAGCCTTAAAGTTCTGTGTATCCGAGGTTTATCCCCACTGGGAAAGGCAATGGTACAAAGCCATACAGCCAATCAAATTCACTGAAATGACAATGGTCTGTCTTCCAATAATTACACATCAACACAAGCACGTGGTTTACAAAATTTAATAGCACAACGTTCGCTCAGAAATAATTTTGTAATCATTGTAATAAAAATTTTAACTGTCAGTCGGATTAATCCAAAAATCAAAATTAAATTATCAAATCCCAATCCCACTAAAAACTCACTGTTTTATTGCGTTTTCCTAATATTAAGTACGGCAAAGGGCCATGTATTACATATTTTTTATATATATCTTTAATTATTATATTGCAAGCAAATTAAAATGAAGCTGTCACACATTTTATGCATTATGAGAGAGAGCGCCAAAATATGATGACAGTATTCATGATGCTACTTACTTCTATGAGGTGGAGAACCAATATGAAATTCCCAACGTCTTTCAAAGTAAATTAACTTATATCATAATGGGCCTAGTTCTGGGAACACACTGGCCCTAATTCTGTAAACAATTCTGTGTTCCCAGAATTAGGCCCTCTTTAATTCTAAATTTAAGTACAGTATATCCCTTTCTCGCAATAAGTAATAGGAAAAAGATAGCAAGAATCTCTTTAGAGCTGTCACTTTTTAGATAGATTTCAAAGAAACCATAGACAATTTTAGATGGCATGTACGGAGGTGCCTCCTAAACACTGCATGTTATAACGTTCAATAAGGTCGAAAATTGAACGCACGTTTCTCAATGTCAAATTATATGACAGCCATCCTTTTCGTATTCCTTTTGATAAAAAGAAATGCACTGAACTTACATTTAGACTTAGCATGTGTTCACTAGAATTAACACAAACACTTGTTTCACAAAAATACACACCGATTTCAAAAGCAGGCACAATTTTGTAACTGGAAAAAATCCACAGATGTCGTGCCTCACAAGCACAGACATAATAGTGATGCAAGCATCTCACACGACTATCCAGTACATTAAGAAAGGAATCTACGGACTACGAAAAAATATTGTCGCTATGCGACGAGAAATTTGACTTTTTTCAAAAAGGAGCCTATACTGGAGCGAACGAAAATACATTTCCAATGTCAAAAAAAAATTTGAACTCAAATGCTCGTTTTCACTAGTGTCCGTTTTCAGTAACCATTCCCTAGGTTTAAGTGACTCTTATCGACATTTGTCTCTTTCTATCCCCATATGCAAAATAACCCTAAGCAAATGCTAATGAAAAAAGCATCATATTTGCTAGGAGTTAAAAATTTCTTAGTGATTTTTAGCTCAGTCTATTCCAAGGAGATAGAAAGAGACAAATGTCGATAAGAATCACTTAAACTTTGGGAACGGTTAGTGAAAATGGACATAAATGGCGCCAAAAACTCCCGCTTCACATTTTTTAAAGTAAATTGTAAATACTCCTTGTGGAAGGACGGCAAAGGAATAGTCCATTTATCGAGGAAATATATATAGGCTTTAACATTACACTATGACTAATAGGAGCTGAACATCAATTAAAAATGTTGCAAAAACGGGAAAAATATTCCTTTTCAGAGCTTTCGTTGCGTCGTTTCACGTTTCAAAATCGGAACTGTGAAAGTTATTAAATCCCCTTAGTCAAGTAGAAAATCAACTGAATATTATCAAATGCCTGAATAGATCTTCATAAATTATAGATGAGAACCATCTGGATTACGTCGGCTTTCAAATAAAATAAAACCGCATCAAAATCGGTCTAAGTATTCGTTTAGGAGCTGCGATGCCACAGACAGACACACAGATACACACGTCGAACTTACTCGTACAACATTCCTATTAAAGTATCGGTGGGTAAAATAGAGTATAAAGGAGGTACTGTATAAAGTACAAAGAGGTCATTTATTTAACATAATTGGGTTGCTTGATTGTCACCGTAGTGGCATAAAAGATCCCCTACCTTTAAAGCGCTTCCTCAGAGAACTCTGGCGACCCGGCTCAATAACCCAACATTGTAGCTACTTTTGTCTAAGTACCAACTTAATCAGTTGTTATTTGGTTGCAGGCTTCTGTAATGTAAAGTCACAGAATATGAGAATCCCTACATAGGTAATTGGTTAATTTGCACTAGAGTGACTCGAGTAAAAATGAGTGGAAAATACCCTACTGGTAAGTACTACACGTGTGTACCTTATTGTATATCAAAAATAAAATTGTTTAAATCTAATTAATTATTCTGAAGTAAGTAGGTAAGTATAACATATTGTAGAATAATTAAACGCCTTATATAGAAATATGGCAAATTATTGGCCCCATAACTTTGCCGTATTTTATTTCTTCTATGCTATGATAGGTAGTGTTAGTGTACTTACTTTCTTCGGTTTGAGAATTTATGTTTCAGACTTATGCAATACTACTGCAATAAAACCCTATTGTGTTGGGTTTGTGGGTACTTCTAGCAAATGAGGTTATATGCCGAGGCGGAGAGTTGCGAAAATTACATTTTACAATTAGGTAGGTAGTCTTCTCCATGGCATGATTGACAATTAGTTGTTAGACGTAGCCATATATGTAGGTCGATGGTTTTGTTTTAGCAATCATAATCAAATCAACCACGCACTAGCCCACGTCAGTTAAGTGAACACTTACCTACATCACTGTGGTATCTATACCCCATCCTAGGGGTCTAAAAATATAAAATTTAAATTCTTAGTAACTTCTGGCCCAGATCATCATCAATGTAACACCACGTGTACCTATCACTTCTCATTGAGACTTTTCATATGATCCCTAGCTATTATAATATCTTCATTATCGGTCACGTCAGCTTTCAAACAAAAAAAAAACGAATCAAAATCGGTCTATTCGTTCGCCTCCGGGGTGTATTGGCCCAAATGTTAGAACGTCCGAATGTCAAAACGTCCAAGGGCACAATACCCAGTTGCCAAAATGTATGTTGGTCAAAACAATCAAATGAAAAATTTGCCCGATTACCGAAATGTCCAGTGAACATAACCTCCAGTTGTCAAAATTCCTAATTGCCGAATCACGTAATTGTAAAAATGTCCAGTTGCCAAAACGTCCTAAGTTTTTTTATCCATAACACAAGAAGCTCTTAATGATGCTTACTTTGGTCTACCTAGATAATTGGTGTGAGTGTTATTATTAATAATTGTTATTATTGACCAGTGGTCTTCGTGGCATCTGGACATTATGGTCTCCTGGACAATTCTACACTCGGGCCTAATTGACCAATGGCCTTTGTGGCATCTGGACATTATGACCTCACGGACAATTCAACACTCGGGCCAAATTGACCAGTGGACGTTGTGGCGTCTGAACATTATGACGTCCTGAACAATTTAACACTCGGGCCAAATTGACCTGTGGTGTTAATGGCATCTGGACATCTAGACCCCTTGGACATTTTGACACTTGGGCCAATACACCCCGGAGGCATTCGTTCAGTAGCTATAATACGATGCCAAGATCCATGATATGCCGCCAGACACGTCAAACCTTTAACACCCCTCTTTTAGCGTCGTTTAAATATTAGGTACTAGACAGAGATACCAAAAAAATACGTGTCCTAAATACTCCCATAGTCCTTAGATATGTATAAGTTACAATTTATTAATTTATTTGCTATTTTTGTAAATATCTATATTGAAGTCGAATTTAAATATTGCCAGAGGTAAAAAAAATTGCTACTTAGCAACCAAACAAACTAAAAATTGCTATACCTATAATGGTATGAACCACATGACTCCTGCTATCACCCTTGATTTTGGCAATAGATAGTAAATTATTGTTTGAGTGGTTGATTTTAAATAGTTTTCGCGACGTAAATAGATTAAATATGGTTTCACATCTACGGAGATCATTTAAACTTCGCAATATTTCTTAGTCCTGTATAAAATAAAAGCAATGTTGTCAGGCAGCATACATTCAGTTGCTCTTGCTTTGATTGCTCTTTCAATACTTAACTATGTATAGCACTAATCTGTGATTGCTGTCATACAAAAAACATACCTAGGTAGGTACCTAATTAATTTTTCAAACGTTCATAATGATTGCTGGTTTTAAAAATTTGTGAATTTGTTTGTTTGTGACAAGCGACAGCTGTTCAATATGGTGATAAATAGGAAGATTACAACCAAAAAAAATCTAATCATATCAAAATATAACTACCGTTCTTTCATAAATTCAAATGAACTTTATAGTAAGCTTTGATTATAATGACAATTTCCGAGACGCTTTTCGTAAGCCAGTGTTACGCTTACGAAAAGCGTCTCGGAAAAAATAGTTATTACCTACGGTAAGTTGGTAAAAACCAACCAGTCGAGGACTTACCATAGTCCGTAGTGGCACGTAGTGGTGCGAGTTTGTATACCAATTTCCGCACCTGTGTCATACAATGTTTTTCATCACATTTACGAGAAAACAGTACTTACAATAGTAATTTGTTAATATTTTGTTAAATTTTTTATACCACTAGTGTGGCAATCAAGCATACGGCCCACCTGATGGTAAGCGGTTACCGTAGCA
Organism: Nymphula nitidulata; assembly: GCA_947347705.1. Classification (NCBI taxonomy): domain Eukaryota; kingdom Metazoa; phylum Arthropoda; class Insecta; order Lepidoptera; family Crambidae; genus Nymphula; species Nymphula nitidulata. The sequence goes on from OX374623.1 coordinate 11,474,586, forward strand.
TATGGACGCTTGCAACACCAGGGCAGGGGTATCACTTGCTCGTTGTCGATTCTTTAAAAACCTTTTAATGCCTTTTTTGAAGAACCCCATGCTGTACTCATTTGAGAAAACCTCTGCAGGGAGTTCATTCCACAATCTGAGCGTACGTGGGAGGAAGTTTCTCTGAAACCGTACAGTACGCTACCACTTTGGTTCCGATTTGTGAGGATGAACTCCCTGCCGGTGGCGAGCGGTACGATGATAGATAGAGGCCGTGGGCATCATTAGGTGGGTAGAACACACACAAGGAGGGAAATCTCTTCTTAGGCTAAAGGTTCAATACCGCTCGTGAGCTCAGGTCGTCGACAATTCTCATAGCGTCTTTGGAACACGTCAAATGGTTCAAGCTGGTATCTAGGTGCTCCCGTCAATACATGGCAACAGTACTCAGTGGCGTAGCTTGCTTTAGATGGGCCCTGTATCAAAAATTTTTGGGGCCCTATGATGGTTACACAAAGTGTCGGGTTTCATGTGGTCTAAATAAGTCTTTATTTGTTGGAAAGTCATTGTTGGAAGGGCTCATGGCTTTTTGAGAAAAAATTTAAAGGATAAGTTTTTAAAGTAGGTATGTCGTTTTTGTTATAGGATTTTTCGAAGTGAAAACCTCCTAAAATAAGAATATAAATATCACCTAATTAAAAAAAAGTTTATATTTCCCCCCACAAATTATTAGTACGAATTAAAGCACTGTATTATTAATCTAGCGGACTTATTCAATATTCACATTCACAAAAAAAATAGGCCCGAGAATAAGAGAAATTTAAAAAGTATGCAACATTTAGGTTAGGTTTTAGGTCGTTTAGGGTACCTTACTATCGACAAAAAATGCTATTTTCTTGATAACTAAATTTTTGCAAAACATACATGGGGGTCCTTCGGGTAGCCCATGGTTTTCTTTTGGATCACATTTTTTTTTCTGGAAAGCACGACCTAAAATTTTACGGTTTTTTTTTCTTACACGTTCGGGGCCCCTGTAACCCGGGGGCCCCGTATCATTGATACGGCGGATACGGCGGTAGCTACGCCCCTGACAGTACTCCACAGGGCCTGACTTGACACTTATACAGTATCAGTCTTTGCCCCGAAGTGAAATACCACCGCGCTCTATTGAGCACACCAAGCTTCTTGGATGCCAGCTTGACTTTATTTATCCTTCATAAATGACTGCGGAACTGCAAGTCACTAGAGATATCAACACCAAGGATTCCGATACTCTTAGAGATGGAAAAGGGAGTGTCAATTAATTGTAGAACCACAGCGAATGGAGTTTTTTTAGCGGCGAACGCGCAGGTTAATTGTGTCTTAGTGGGGTTGAATTGGAATAAGTTTAGTCGTCCCCAATCGGAGAATCTGATTAGAGACCTCTCCATTTCAGACACAAGTCGACCGCGACTTTCCTCCACTGTAGTTCGTATAATAGTTATTGCCACGAGCGCGTGTTGAAAATTAGAACCATAATCTTTCGTCTCATGTCATGGTTCTTATCTACAATTTATGAAGATCTATTCAGGCATTTGATAATATTTAGCTGATTTTCTACTTGACTAAGGGGTTCCGATTGATTTGAAACGTGAAACGACGCAACGATAAAATAATTGGGGCTTGGGCTTGGGGCTAGAAATAACAGAATGGGCAACAATTCTATAAGGCATTATGCCATTTTTTTTTTGAAATATGGAAGGAATTATATAATCAATAGAGGCTTGTACGCAACATAAGTGGATAATGTGGTGTCACGTTTGATACACGCGAATAGAGCCCACTGTTTGCTAGAGACATAGGTATGTCATCATATTAGGTAAATCCAGTCACCATTTGGTTAAATAAGTTAACAAATAAAATAGTAAATTCATTATGAGAAACACATAAAATAATAAAATAAATTCACATCAATCAGCTTCACTGCTTTTAACTAACATCCGTTTCATAAATTTTCCTTTTCTTAATGTTTTTTTGTCATTAATCTACTAGTCTTTTGCTGTAGTTTTCCTTTTTTCAGTCGTTGCTCTTATTTTATTAAAATGGTAAAATGATTCTTTGATGATGAATTAAAATTTTGGTAAAATGATAGATTTAGAGACTGAACACGTCGTGGAGCTTTTGGTAAAGGTCTTAAAGTTTCGAAGCCTGAAAGCAAGTCAGGTTAGCCTAAATGGTTGTTGAAACATTTTTCTAAAAGCAGTATCGTATTCGAGTAAGGATTTTCTTACTTTATTTTTATACAACTGGATGACAAACAAGCTGACGGCCCACCTGATGGAAAGCGGTAACCGCCGCCTAATAGTAGTAATAGACACCTTTTTTTTTTAACCAGGAGAAATCCATTGACGGACCTACCCGCCGCTGGCGAAGCAGCGGGCGTGTGCGGGGCTTGCCCAGCGTCTGAATTGACCCTGGGAATACCCGCTAAAACTCCTGGATAACTCCCGTGCCTTTCGCGGATGTGGTCTGAGGTCTGCAAGCAAATTCACCAAACCACTCCCAGGCAACCGGGCCTTGCGGCACGGTTTCGTCCAGACGGAGATTGCCCAGAGTTATCATAGGCAATCTCAGACGTCGCGGCCTTTGTATTGCGCGCGTGGGAGCCACCCGACGCGCGCGGCCGCACCTAGGGCGCAGGCAGACGAGCGATTGCCGCCCGCCTTCTCGCGCCCACCCGTCTACGCCGGAGAGGGGCGGCTAGAGGGTCCTCCTCCCGTCCGAGGCGACAGCCTCCCATACTCTATCACTGTCAACCATGGCTCGTACCATAGCTGACAATGAGAGAGGACCGCCGCCGAGCACCGCACGCAGCTCGTGCCGCTCGTGTCGCCAGGCCCGCCTATAGACACCTGCAATAACAAGGAAAAATCACTTGATATTGCAGGTGCGTTGTCATCCTGGGGCCTAAGATGAAATGCCGTCCATGCCCAGTAATTACACTGGCTACCTTTCCCTTCAATCCGAAACACAGCGAACTGTTTCACGGCTGAAATAAGAAAGGCGGTGGTGCCTACCCAGACGACCCTGCATACGGGCCTACCACCTAGTAGGTACTTTTTATAAAACCTTAAAAATCCTCATGGAAAATCCTCTGATAACTTTTTCGACTACCCTAACTTGCTTAAAGTATGCATAGCAAGTCTTATTAGAATGTGTTTGTTCGTCTGCAATATTTTAGACTTTGTATGAAAAGCCGTGCGACGCACGTAAACGCTCTTAAAGGGTCAAGGCATGAAAACTAGCCACGGAAAACTGCGCTAAATTTTTCAAAGATTCGAGAAAACGCGATATATATATTGATTTACCACCATTAGTTTTATTTCCCTTTTGATCGAGTTACCTGAAACGCAAGTTGCCATTGAAGGCGTTATACCTAAACATTTGTTGGGATATTTTTATTTGCAATTCCTATAAGTAAATCGTGAAATATTTACCTCTAGAAATTGTACAAAATCAACTTTTTTTTATTTTTTATTATTATTATTTATTAGGAACACATACAGTGTATTGTACAAAATTCTTATCATCTAATCTATGTTACTGTATAATACTAATACATACACAAATAACATGTGTCCACAGCATTTACATAATTAGAATTTCATGTTATTGGGTAAATTAAAGAAGAGACTTATAATTAATTAAAGAAAATTATAGTTTTTCCGTGACGGCGTTAGACAGCTTCAATACTAATTTATTTTTAAATTTAGGCTTAGACAGACTAAAGATATCAATATAATAAAACTTCTTGTTGTATGTTCTGGGAAGCCGAGTCATGACTGCATTCTTGCCAAGGTTAGTGCGATCAATCAATCAATCAATCAATCAATTTATTTGCCAAAACACAGTTATAAAGTTCTTACAATGCTAAAAAAGGTACATGTGTTCAGCCTGCTCGCAGGCGTGCAAAAATTACAAATTATAATGTTAAAGATAACAAACAATTTAACTTAAAATGTCAAACAATTTATATATTTACTATCAAATGTTAATAGGTACACAATATTAAAATTATTATTTTTTGTCTCATAAATTCAATTACTTAAATTTAATTAATTATTTATTTTGCCAATCTAAGTATTCTTTAAGACTATAAAAACATTTGTCAAGAAGCCATTGAGTCAGATTTTTTTTAAATAAGGTTAGCCGTTTTAATGCTTTTATATTGTCAGGAAGTAGATTATAAATTTTAATACTCATGTTATATATATTTCGCTTATATATCCTTGCTACAGGGAGGTTGATACAATAAGTCTACATACTGCTGTCTTATTCGTCTTCTTGTCACTTCTCCGCGTGTTTATTAATATTTAGGAAATGACCTAACAAAAAAACAAACTTCCCTTATATATATGCATGGAAGCGGAAGCAAACCAAACCCTTTAAAAAGCGGTCTGCAACTTTTCATGTACCATACATTGCTAAAGGCGCGAATACACCGTTTCTGTACTATAAAAGCTCTCTTTATATCAACAGAGTTACCCCAAAGCAATATACCATAACTAAGCACTGACGACACATATCCATGGTATGCCGTAAGTGCAGCCTGAATAGACACTGTTTGTCGTACTCTTCTAAGAGCAAAGGCAAAGCGGTCAAGCCTTTTACATACTACGTCAATGTGTTTCTTCCAGTTAAGATGCGTATCAATGTATACTCCCAGAAATTTAAAACAATCTACTTCATCTATTTTTTCACCGTTATATTGAACGTTCAGTGGTTGTTTAGAAGTATTATACGACCGAAACTGCATTATTTTTGTTTTACCTAAATTAATATTTATATGTTGAGCGATGTTGAGATATACCTAGTAAGGGAGTTTGTCTTGTACGGTACTTAGGAGTGCAGAATCTGACGCTAGAGAGAAGATTAGGACTATATAAATTACTGTTTAGTATGTCATGTAACAGACACATGTCGAGCAATCCACGACGAGGTTTAAGTGATATCAGTCCGTATCTTAGGCAGTCCTCCTCATAGGTACCACGACGCGTTCATGTCTTAAAATTGATAAGTATGTTTAATAAACCGTTTTTGTATTCTCTCCAACCTGTCAATATGTGTAGCATAATGTGGAGACCATATAGAGGCACCATACTGAACAATACTCCGACAAAAAGCGTAGTAGATACATTTAAGACTATGCAAGTTTTTAAACGGTTTACATGTCCTGATGAGAAATCCTAGGTTGCGGTACGATCTATTAACTACATCATTTACAAATCCAAAAGAATTCCCAAGCCTCTCACAACCTCTGTCCGCCTAATGCTCACACAATTAAAATGCTACGGGTATATGATTTTAGACTTCATTCGGCTGAAACTAGTGCATTGGCATTTGCTGATAGTAATATTATAATGAGTATAATACAAATTTAAGTTGTAAAGTCTTGCTGAATGAGTTCACAGTCATATAATGATGCTACCTTCATAAAAACTTTTTTGTCATCAGTGTAGAGAAGATGATTTGAAAATTCGAAACATTTGCTTATATCATAAATGTATGCGCAATAAAATAAAGGACCAAGGTGGTTTTTCGGTAGAAAAGAAAAATAGTAAACCTTGTGGGACTTTCTAGACAGTGTTTTATCGAATACTTATGCTAAACATATTATGTGATTGAAGTGACTTTCGGCTTGTTGGTAGGCTTTAAAATCGCGTAAATCGGACCGTTTCGTAGCCAGCTTTCGGAGCCAGCTACCGTATGGGAATTCAATATCCTGTTCAGGAGCTGGCTCCGAAATGAAATTTTGATGCGAAAGTGGAAGTTAAATATTTTTTCGACTTTTATCGAACTAAACGACGATAATCAAAAAATATTATTTATGTATCGCTGGTTTTCTTAAATAACTGACTAAATAACGTATTTGGGGCCTAGCCTGAGAATAAAAATAGCCAAAACTTCTTTTTATACAACTTTCACAGTTTATTAAAGGTACCTTTCTTCAAGGATTAGGTATATTTCAGTTTTCGGGTTCCCTTTATTGCATACCTAAATTTATAATTTCAGACGGGTATTTTTCTAAAAAATTGTAAGATCTTTTTAAATATTAGTGATGCGTTTACATGCCTACTTTACTAGAGTGTGCTATCCTCAATGAATGGTGAGATAAACGTTGCTATAAAAACGTTAAGAAGAAGGATAGAAAGCGGTGAAGACATTAGTAGGCTATACCTAGTGCTCCAGTGTCGTAGTGGTAATCGCGTCTGGCCGGATATCAGGAGAAGCGGGTTCGATTCCCGCCTGGAGAATTTATACAATAAAGTTACAATAATTTGTAAGATATATAGAATGACACAGCACAGGTCATGATCTGAGATGACATGACACTTATAACTCATGGCAAAATATCTCATCTCATGACATGTCTATTTAAATGTAGAATATTTAATTTTAAAGGTCGCAAATAAACTGACATCCGTATCTATTGATAGTGCGCTGCATAGTTTGTGACGTGCTATAATTAAATTATATTAGTTGATTTGCGAAACAAAAGGTCTTCATGAACCCTTACACAAATTTTCACTATCCGAGTGACTGCCTTGACCACAGAACTCACGAGGAATTTTGGAACCAGCTATAGTACGTTAGCTTTTACCATAGCCGAAAGTTTTTACACTACTATAGATGAAAACAAAGCCATTTACGACAAGATACTCAATAACAATCAATAAATCATTTGGTATAGTAGGTACGTTGTCATCCTGAAGCCTAAAATGAAATGCTTTCCATGCCCAGTAATTATATTGGATAAGTTTCCCTATCCTAAACAGAGCAAACTATTTCATCGAAATAAGAAAGGCGGTGGTACCTATCCAGACAATCCTATATACGGGCCTACCACCTAGCAGCCTATATAGTACCAAGAAGGTAATTAAAGCAACAGAAAGAATCGAAGAAATTGATTCTGCCCTATTAAAAAACTTGATGTAAAGTTTAACACGGCTTAAGCCTCTATCTCCTCTATCTCTATCTGCATATATCAACAAATATGGAGTAGCCTCAGTTTTAAAGCAGGCGTACATTTAAAGCTTAAACCAGGTTTGGATTAGGGTCGTTGAGTGAGACGGCTTGGATTCTCTCAAATCCTATCTATCACCTAATTTTGTGTAAGTAAGTTCACTCAGGGCCTGGCCACGATTCACCGCACGCGCGTCCCGCGACGCGCGAATCAGCGACCACTGCGTGCTGTCTCGATGTCGGCCTCGCGGCGCGTCCTCGTGACCGCGCAGTGTCCAGGCCGTCAGTCCTATCAGTTTTCTAAAATCTTCTTCGCCTCACAACCTCGGAAAGATTCTGTTTATCTTTCGAAAACTGCAAACGTGCATTTTAAAATACCTATTTAATATTTTTCCATACCGCCAGCAAAGAATATAATTACCTTTTTCACTACGCTAACCGCCAGTTCAGTGAAAATGCATTAAGGGGCTACCTCGTGCACACTAGCGACACCAATTGATTGTTATTAATTATGGTGAATTTAGAACATAATAAGTAAACAAAAACGCTTTAGAGAATTGCTAAAGAACGGTATTTGTAATTTTTAAAGATGTATCTTGTATAAAGTGTCTACCTATAAGTAACCAAATTTTTTATTATTGTTAAAAGTTGCCACTTTCGGCAATAATGAAAAAATAGGTTACATGTAGAGGAATATCTTATACCGAGCACATCTCAAAAAATTACAAATACCATTCTTTAGTCATTTACTAAAGCGTTTTTGTTTATTATGTTCTATATTCACCACAATTAATACAAATCAAGTGGTGTCGCTAGTTCCGACGAGGTATCGCCTTAATACATATTTCGTGTCAGCCTGATTTTTAGAAAAATCGGACTGACCAGTACGACAACTGCAAGAAAAAAAATAAAAAACTTTTTAAACGGACGTTGCCTAAATTTGATCATGGCGCTATTTTTAACAAATTCGGAAAATATACCCTACTGTCGTATAAATAAACTTAAAAGTTATGGAATATTGTTGAAATGTAGAGTCCAGAAAAGAAAAGTTCAAGTTGTCATTTTTTTCTAAAATTTATCAAAACATTATAATGATATTAGATTGCTTACACCCATAAAACAACTATTATTATGACAACTATGAATAAAAACATACATATTACCTACATAGTCATTATTAATTTTGTCAAAAATGCATAGACAAATTTTTAGTAACATGACATCATCTGATCCGCAGAATTTATATGGAGCGTTTTAGATGATGCGCTGCAATTATAAAATATACCTACTACTACTACATACTTTTTCTTTTGCAATATTTTTTTATGAGTTCTAAACTGTGAAATAAAAAAAGTTGTCATCTACCCTATAAATTGCCCTTTTGATCGAGTTACCTTAAACGCAAGATGCCAATGAACGCCTAAACATGGGGTTTGCCTAAAAAGCTGTTTGCCTTAAATGAGAAATGCCTATGAAGCAGCATGCCTAAAATGTGAAATTGACTAAGAAGCAGATTGCCTGAATTTAAATTGCCTGTACAGCAGTTTGCCAGAAAAACAAGATGACTGTGAAGGATGTTTGCCCTAAACGAGAGATGCCGATGAAGCAGCATGCCTGAAATGTGACATTGACTAAGGTCGCTGAAAGATGGATCTGAAAATCAGTTATACATTTCTTCGTATCTTTTTATTTAGACACTTGTAGAACCAAAACATAATTAACTTATTTTGCCTCGATACATTTTATTTCCTAATAGACTTATGATTGTTGGTAAACGATGTAGATGCCAATAATATTCACAATTGTGTAAAAACGTTTTTTAGTAACCCACCCCTAAAGTAATTTAAAAGAAATGTGAATTTTTGTGTAATGCTCTTAAGGATTATAATAGCTTATACCCTGCGATGTACTACTGTGCATATGTATTATTTATGTCGCTATTCATGCAAATAAACGATATTTTGTCTTTTTCGTCATCGGCATGCCTGATGATAAGCCTTTTCCGTAGCCTGTAGAAGCTCGTAGCACCTTGGCGTAGCACTCACACATTGCCTACTCTGTAAATATCAAGATAAAGCGTTACTTTGACAGCAGATAGGGATAGCAATATGACTGACTAGTCAATCTCTATTCCTATCCGTCTCGGCCGAAAACAACGTTACAATAGATCGCCTTAGTGGATTTTTGACAAAAATCGCAGTACTTTGTAGTGTTATCGCCATAGCTTATGGTCAAGCGTTAAAATGTGGGACTTTATGTCCTATGCTGTCAAAGTAACGCTGTCTCTTGATATTTACAGAGTAGGCAATGTGTGAGTGCTGCTACGCCAAGGTGCTACGAGCGTCTACAGGCTACGGAAACGAATTATCATCAGGCGTGCCGCATGAATAATAATTTAATTGTTTACCAGTCTTTTCGTATAAAATAAGGACTTTAGAGTTTTATTAATATTTTTTTTAATAAATAAAGCTTTTATATTACTTTTCTTGATAAATAAAGGTAGTTGTTTGTACTTTTTGAGTCCTAATAAAAATATAGGTAGGTTAGATACTTACTTACGCTGTCCACTTGCTAGATTTAAATCGTTAGGGTTTGGAGTTATGGTTTTGATTTGATTTAACTTATCCCCAACCATTAGGTAAACATATCCATTGTAATTCAATAAAAATAATTAAATACGGTTAAATAATTAATGTATAATTATTACAGCAACGTAAATTCATTTCTTATAGAATTTCTTAAGAAATATTGATTTTTACCCTTGGAGTAAGATTAAAATAAATAGTTCAGATATTAAACGTTTAATTTATATTTTTAACATTATATTATTTGTAAATATAGAGTTCTTATAATATTATGTATGTACGAGATAATCATACTCAATCTAATATAACTTATGAGTACCTATGTAGATAGTCAATTATATAGTATTTAGCCAACTACATAAAGTACTTATGACATTTTTATTCACAACTTAAAAGATGGTCTCTAAGTGCATAACATACTTAATAAAAATATATATCTATAGGCACATAAGTGGATATATAATGATATAACATCTGTTTTAAATAACAAACTGAGGTAATAGTGATTCAAACCCGATACAGGCACTAGGTACAATAACTACACGCTATTTAAACAAACATAGTCCAATATTAATTTCCAATAAGAAAATACCCGGTGCTTACAAGTAAGGCAAAACACGAAAGCACGAATGTGCACCTACTGGAATGTCCTAACATACACACGTCTCATCAAACAAACAAAGGCACAACTCAGTGAGACCTCCGTAGTGTAGGTAGCTTCTACACACACACTAACGTTATTTAAAATTACATTAAACTTTATGTTTGCGTATCTACATACACTCGTATCTATGGCATTTTCAAACTAGACTAAAGTAACAAATCAGTCTTCAATTAATTACAAAATAATAAGTATTGATATAGGTAGTTAACTTAAACAATATGAAAGATTAACATTGCTACTATAATGATATAGCATCGCACGCAGAATATTGAATGATAAAATATTTAACAGTAAAAATAATTGTATATACTTGTGTTTAATTGTTATATAAAACAACCCACAAAGACAAATTTCACCTATTTAATTTTAATATCTATACCCACATAATTTTACAACAATATTTTACGAGTAGTGTCCCAACGTGTAATTTCAAATATGTTACACACCTAAGTATTAATGAAAAGATACTTATAATTAGGTATTTTCACGTATAATAGCGATTCGCGACAATTTTGAATGTTGATACCTATGTTTTCATACAAAAACTTACGCAGACAATTGAGCATTTCAATAAATGACTTTTAACGACCGTGCTTGTGCTATACAATACAGATACAGATATCATAAATTCTTGGTAAAATAATGGTTAAGGGAGCTTAATTAGACTCTAATAACGAACAATCATATTAGTATATGGCAATTGACAGGAATAATTATTTCAACCCGTAACATTTATAGGTAGAAATATAGTATAAGTATAAGTAGGTCGCTATTCGCAGTGACTGAGCGTCACGCGTCGCACTGAGCTTGTCAACTATTCTAGACAGTAAAGAATTGCTAGATCTCATGACATGACACACTTGATTGTTTTAAACGAGGTGCCCCATGTTGCGACGCGTAGGACTAGAGTTAAGCTGTAGCGAGCGTGAGGTAGTAGCGGCATTTCAGTCTATAAACATCACAGTCGCGGACAACAAATTGCACAATAACTCGTCTAGGCGGACCCGCCTGAGGCGCGGCGGCGGCGTGGCCGCCGCTACCTTCCTGCCCTTCGGCCGTACACTTACCGGTTACCGCTCCAACACAAAAGTTACAAACTAATTAAAGCTAACCTATTTCACTAAACTAAGCTAAAATATAAACAGAGATGCAATAATAAAACAAAAGTTACAGAAGAACAAAAAAACAAAATAAAATCACAAAAGGCACCCTTTCCCTTAACGGAAATTTTATTTCGCTATAGGACATCTCAACAGTGCAAGAAAATAAATAAAGAAGATAAGAGGTAGAATAAGAGTGGCCGCGGGGCCCATTGCAATCGCCCGGCCGGAGCGCCAGGTCAGTTGGCGTGCGCGCGCGGCGCGTCCTACCAGTAGCTTACTATGTAATTAGTGTCTTAAATACTTCTAACTTTGTACGCCTAGGTCAGTCTTTTTCGAATGTTTCCTCTAAACGACTTTTCTATGTTCAATCTCTTTCGCTACTACAATCTAATACGAAATTTCGCGGCGGTACGATTACACCAGATGGTGGATCTACTTCATGTCGTCGAGACACAGAGAGATCTTCAACATGATCTTCGTCGGGCAGTGGTGACCGCGGCGAATGTGGAGGCGATCGCGGCGGAGTTCGCGGGGCGAGTGCGGCGTGCGCGGCTGCCGCTAATGCCATGGCGTGAAGTGCTTCGCGACCACCGTCTCTGGTGGCCCCCTCTAACGCTTGTTGCAAGAACGATGGATCAATGAGAGGCGTAGTAGGGTTTCCTTCCTCGTTGCCCCCCGTACCACTCAATCCATAGGGGAATGCAGCGCCATTTGATTCCCTTTTAACGCCGCGACTCATTGGCCGACTTGTAGTTATACCTAGTTTCTTGACTTTATCGTATAAAGTACGTGACGGAACGCCATATTTACGTGAGGCTTGTAAAGCGCTCATACCATTCCTGACGCATTCGATTGCTGACATGATATCGGATCTAGTATATTGCTTATACCGTTTCCATTCTGGCTTTTGTTGCGGCGGAACGTAAGGTGCGAGTCCTGCTCTAACATCTTGTTGAAAATTAGCCGGCGGAGGAGAAGGGTGAAACGTGCGCGAATTATCTTCTTCAAATGAGCGCTCCGTGTAAGGCGAATGAGCGTCTTCTGATCGGTCTGAACGATTATAATGTGGCGAGGAGGCTCTGGACGACAGCCTACGGGGTCGGTAATCGAACGGTCGCTGAGGGCTCGGAGCTCTTTCAGATTCGTGAGCTGAGCCATTAGAGTGAAGACGAGGAGGTGCATTGTTGGCAACTGGATGGCAAACAAGAGATATAGGTTGTAAAGAATCTACTGGGGTTGTCTGAGCAAGAACATTGCGTAGAATAGGTGTATCTCGAGTGGCTAGCATACTGGAGAGCTTTTTACGTTTTAAAGGATTCATATCGGTAGAGTCGTAGGCGGCAGAGAGGACTGGAGCGGCAGGCGGTGGTGGCCAGCGTGTTGGGGGTGCTGGTGCTGGCGGTGACACGCTGGACGGCGCTGCAGGCACCACGCGAGGTGGCGAGGCAGCAGGGGTGCGCTCGCTGGTGCCTGGTCGCCGGCGGAGTTCTGTCATATCGAACAAACCTTTAACTTCAAGCTGCTCGGCTACCTTCATTATGCGTGGAATTTGTGCTTGAGTCACGTTAACTTCGCCAGTGTACATGTACTCGAGAAGAGCCCGCATCTCGAAATCTTTCACTCCAGGGAAGAGGATACTACAGTGATCCATCGGGACATCAGCTAATATCGATTGAAAGTATGGCGAGTTCGCGGCGAGCACGACCCGATGGGCCTTAAATGTGACCTGGTCGTCGACTACTAGCGTGCAGTCAACATAAGTCTCCACCTTTATCAGCGCTTCCAGAATTTCCACCAAGTTTGTTTTGTGGTGATTCCATTTCAGGCAGAAAGTCTGTTGACCTTCGCTGCTTCCCATTTTTTTAAATTGAGCCTCTGTGAACAAACAAATAATATTTATATAAAATATAACTATTAAATATTAAAAACAAACCATACGAGTAGAAAAGTATCTCGTTGCATTTTATCTGATTATCCATAAATAAAACCCGCCCATTCAAAATCTGTGCTGTATTTAAATTTAACTTTAGTAATTTTTTTGACCAATCTGTCCTGTACCAGCCCACCGGCGCTAACATATCGATACAATATAATGTCTTTTATGGCCGATATGAGAGTAAACACTACACAGATACACGCTACACTGTACACTTTACAGATTACTCTTTTTTTCTTATAAGATCCAAACCCGAAAAAAATTGCAGTCTACATTAGTAATAAAAATGTGTCTATATAGGTACTAACTCTAAATTATGATTTATTATACCTAAATACAAAAAAAACATGTAACATACAAATAAACTTGTGTGTTACTACCGACAGATAGTAGACAGTACGCGGGATAAATGTTATTTAGAAACTCAAGCCTTACTATTAATAATTTTTAACTTAATTCTGGTTTAATAACCATAGTAAAATAAACCATTGACTACGATCACTAATATCAAAAACATGCAATACAGACCCGGCAAAATCCCTTCAAACGTAGTAACCGGATACATTGTAGAGACAGCCGCTAAACGGCTAACGTATGTCTGTAGCACTGATAATACACTAACTCCGTAGCCGCACACTGACTGAACGCACGGCTGTCGGCATCGAGTGCAAGAGCGTAGTACGGCAGTCGAGCGCCGAGTGTGGACGATCGGCGGATACTAACTTGACTGCCCGACTGCATCGCCCTTCCCCATTTACATATTTCGCTCTATAGCCCTTCCTCACTGCCAAATTGACTTTTTACCTTTTATTCGGCAGGTAAATCGAACTAGGGGACTGATGAAAGCACCGGCGTCCCTCCTGGCACGTTGCTGACGAATTGGCACCACGCGAACTCCTCTAAAAATTCTTATTGACTACATACCAAAGCATGAAACTCCCTAGCAAAAGTGTAAGAAAAATTTTAATAACAAACCTTGCTACGAAGTTTTCGTCTACGGATCGTAGTCTCTTGCATTTACATAATTTTTATAAATAATAAATAAGTAGGTATATAAACTTACCCTTTATAAAAAAATCCAGCCGGATGAGTAATGACGAAAAGCGCTCGTAAAACTCATGAGATTTTTTTCACACAGTCACTTAAAGTTCGTTTCACGTTCGGGGTTGTTTTGCACAAACGGGGTCTAAAGGTCGCCCTGTGGGGGCGGCGTGCTCTTGCGAGCGTCTGGCGATGACTGTCGTGTCGTTGCGTTGCAGGCGCGTCCGCGGTCTGGCCTGCCGCCCGCCGCAGTCCGCACGCCCCGCGCCTCCTGCGTGCGCTTTTTACGCACGCACCGCGGCGGAGTGCAGTGCAATTGCGTGCGGGTGAGAGGGCGCGGGGCGGACGCGCGGCGCGCCCGACGAATTGCAGCGCGCTGAGGAGGGCGCCTGCCTCTGTGTGCGTGAGTGCGCGCGCGCATATCGTGCTCGCGTTCTGCGTATGTTTGCGTCGAGACGATAGTATAAAGTCGATTTCGGCTTATAAAAAATTGTGCCTCGCCTGTCCCTTTGTATGCTAACTCTAAACTCCTCAGCGAGTCATCCAAATTCTGTTAGTATACTCTGCTAATTTTCATAAATATGTGATTAATATTCTTCGTTGCATTTACTTCGAAACAAAATATGAGGACTTAGAAATAAAAAGCAATGGAGTTTATTACATCACGTAAATTAAAATGTAATTGTTATTTTTTTTTAAACACTTACCAGAAAAGGGACTATCCCTTTCTGGTAAGTATTGTTTATTTAATATTGTCATGTCATGTCAATCAGTCTCTGCTATGGTAGTTTAATCAAAGTATAAGCAAGGTTTTAGCAGTATCTGCAGAACTACTTTTAGAACATTGTTTTTCCTAAAAATTAAAATATCTATAAAAAGAACACAAACCGCAATATACAGACATTAATGAACAAAAATGCCAACGCATAGAGTAGAGCCCTGAAAGCGTCGCCGTTGAAATACGTAAATCGCCCTAAAAATTCCTAAAAGTGCGTGAACAAACGTAGGCAAACGGGGTCATTGACACATCGCCTGCGGAGGGAACGCCAAAATAGCGCGAAATGCACTCAGAAATAGACCAAGCTCTGTGCAATATTTTTTGTTACAAGTCGGCTTCCGTTGACTTTGGGGAATGTGGGATCATTCAACAACACACTATTATTTAAATAAATGTTTGCAATGGGAAAAGATAGCCATCAGATAAGTACAAAAATAGCAACTTTGAACGTTAATTACCTACCCAAAGCTCTCTTTGAAATTCAAATGTTTTCAGAACGTTTTCGTTTTGAACAAAAACACCAACAACATTGTGGTAACATTGTGTACTCTCTGATCAATATGCCAATCTTCATGATCTTTTCTAATGAATATACGGGACACGTGGATTGTCATCGAATTTATAGACAGCAAAGGGGAATAATAGGGTATTAATAAATTGATTACCACGTCAATAATGTCGTGTACGTTGTATTACGATAATGTAAGGCGAGAATATTCTCAATAGATACTTAGTTGTTATTTTTTGAATTTACTGCGAGTAAATACACTGAAATACAAATAGCTATTCTAGTAATGGAGGAGCTCGGTGGCGTAGTGGTTTGCGCGCTCTGGTTTCGATTACGAAAACAAAGCAACTTTCGCCAAGGTTGGTCCCGGGATGGGTCAATCAAATTTATAATCTCGAGCTCCTCCGTGCTTCGGAAGGCACGTTAAACCGTTGGTCCCGGTTGTTACTGCAGCCGCTTTAACCCACCAACCCACATTGGGCCATTGGGCCAGCGTGGTGGTGCTATGGCCCGATCTCCTCATGTATTTCTCCCATGTAGGGAGGCCTGTTCCCAGCAGTGGGACGTATATAGGCTGATGATGATGATGATTCTAGTAATTGCTGTCTAGACCTTTTTAGTTTTCGAATAAGTTTGTCAGATGTTTCTTCAAATTAATCAATTTAACGCTACGAGACATGCATACTTACGGAGGTAGGGATTTACCTACTTACTTACACTGCTTGTAAGTAGGTATTTCTGTGTAGAAATAACATCGCTTATTAAATGCAACGATGTCAATATTTGATAGGTCCCTTACGACTTTAAATACTTTTCTCACGATTTTACAATACGCACAAATTCCGTAGCAGAAACAAAGCCAGTACCTAAATGCCAACGAACCACTTACGTGGTTGAGAGCTCTTGAATCAAGCGTCAAACCATTTGCATATCGATGACGGATCGTAGAGTGGTGTAATGTGAACATTGAACCGCGCGAATATATGGGAATTTTTAGACATGGATAAATAAACTCTAGATACTTGATGACTAAAACTTAATCATACTCAACAATTTGCGAATTTTGTTGTTATGTAGGTGGATATTAACGTTATCCCTGTGCAAATATAATGATCATAAACATTACAATTATAATTATCTTCATTTATCATTTATCAACCAAAACTCAATTACCTATTAACCACTCTTTGTCCAGTTATAACTATAAGATAACAGAAAAGAATTCGCCATTAAAGTCCTAATGCGGTAATATCGTCGCAGTCAGAAGACCGCATGACCGTTAGCTGATGAAAATTTGACTATTACACCGGAAACATAAATGCAAATGTACTATTGTCCAAACTCTGAACAGTTACGACCTTTGATTCGGACGTTTTGTTGATTGCTTTAATTAGTATTGATATTCGCGCGGAAACGTCGCTCCCGCTTGCATTAATCGAATGTATGGTTCAATCAACTTTATAGAGGAAGCTTTTGCAATTCACACTGCTATAAATTTAGTTGACAATTGCCTAACAAAGAAATACAGCGATGCACAACAGCATATTATGCTAATACCAGCATAAACAGCATAGCGTCGACGTATCCCACGATTCGTGCGCAGCGTATAGTATAAGTTGTGCGGGGGTTACAGAAAAAACTAATAAAAAAGCAATAATGAGATCCCGCATGTTAGCTTGTTGAGTCCGAAATTGACTAGACCGATGAACTGTAAGGGATAAAGTGATCGACAATGAGCATTATTGCACAGATGATGCCCTCACAACAATAAAGGTCAGGCTGCACAAAACTACTAACCATGACAAAAAACTAAGCACAATAACTGAAAAGTAAAATTTTAATATTGTCATTAAAAACATATTATACATTGTAAATAATAAGAATAAAATAATTTTGATCTAGAATTTGGTGTTTATAATTCAAAGCTCTAGAAACGAAAGCGTTTCTCTAGTGCATTGTAAATAATAAGAACGAAATCATTTTGATCCAGATATTGATGTTCAAAGTCAAAGCCATACAAACGAAAACATGTATAATGCTATTTTTCTAATACCTATCATGTGCAAACAAATTATTAATTCCTTTCATGACTGATATGATCTTTTGAGAAATCGCAGATCTTTTTATTATGTAAATAATTATGTAAATGATTAAATGAAAAACACAATGTGATTTTAGCTCTCACCCTTTTTAAGTGAGTCAATAAAGTTTTGTAAGTTTTTTTTAGTTAGTTTCATATAAGTAACATTAAAAAAAATGGCAAACTAAGGGGTTCAGTACCTATATAATATTCATTAGCAGCAATTAATGCGGTAGATTTGCATAATGAGTCAAGGGTCTACAGTATAAAGAGATAATTGTAATTTCACGCGGACCGGCGTCCTTGTCATTTGTCACCAGCATCCTGGCACGCGCCCTGTACCGAATTTATTATTTTATACTATCAGGGGAACCCTACCCTCTTAACTATGAGACAATTAAATAATGGACGAGATAGATACAGAGCGGTTTAGAGAGACATTGCCACGCGGTGACTGACTCTTGATGCTATTAAATTGTTATTTAATGAAATCAGGCTTTTGTTAGCTATCACAATTTTGCATGAACTTTGTAGGTATATAAGTATGCAGTGTTTACTCTTTGGCAAAGAACCCTATTAAAATTTGTATCAACTAAATATTTGTCTACTATAGAATTAGAATTATTTACGGGATATTTACCATGTAATTTTATAGTATGTATGTATGTATGTATGTATGTATCCATGTATATTTTTTTTGTTTATTTTGTTTTTTTTGTTTGTCTACTATAATATGTAAGTAAGGTAAGTTTCTAAATAATAAGAAGACGAGTTAGAGAAATCCGAATTATTTCAATTACCATCCTAGTACACAGGTCTTAACTGATCTGAAAGTAATTTTAATGAAAATAAAGGCATTGTGTAGTAAAAAATAAAAGATTACCACAGGTGGTATTAAAATCATACACACTAACAGCTACATAAATTTACTTTTCCTGAAAATTATTTTTAGTAAAACTAATTTTCTACAAAAAACTACAAGCTCTAAGAGCTTGTAATTTTTTGTAGAAAATTAGTTGCCCAGTTGTATTTTTTGCGGGTATAAATTGATGATTAATCTGTCTTGATCTAGAGCCATTTCACCTACGTCTTGTGCTATTAGTACCTATGTGTCACCGAAGGACCCTACTGTGGTCCGCACACGGGCGTACGCCGGATGCCGCTCATTGTAGCGAAACTCCCCGGCTAGTGAAACAATGCACTCTTTCCTCCTATTGTCTACTACGAATATCACTAACACTAAATTATGATCATTCAGTAAATAACTTTAAGCAGTCGCAATGTTTATCTGCATGCTTCTAATGTTTGTTTCGATTAGAGTTTGTGATAAAATTTAAGTTGAGTTCAATATTAGTTCAATAATGCTTACATAATTACATTAGCGCTCAGCCAATAAAAAAACAATAATAACTCAGTTTAGAACAAAATATGATATAATGCAAATGTCGATTTTTGTAGAGATAATATCCCATTCGGAAATGGGTCAAGGGGATCCAAAAAAAACTATTATAAATTAAAAATGGGTGGTTCTGCTAAGTATCGTTGTCAAAATATCGACGAGCACCTGCTTTATAGACAGGGTGGCGCGTAACGAACTTTTATAGTATTCCTAACGTTTTAGCATATTTTAGTAAAAAAAAAACACTTGTGTTACTTTTGGGTAAGTATCTGTTAACATCGGATTTCTTTCTTCTTTTTTCAGACAACTATAAAGCTAGGCAATAAAGCACGATTAAACGCGCTAAAGCACACATTACACATTTGAGCTTTGGATTATTTATACGATGCGATAAGAATCTTAAAATAAAGTATATCTAGAGATAATTCGCTGTCCGGGTCGCGGCCATGTTACCGCTCGAAGCTTTACAAAATAAAACAACCGCGACTTCAACATTTTTTACTTTTTATACAGGATCATTTTTCTTACTGGGGATTATATCATCTGCGTTCACCAATTGATATTAATCTTTATACGCTGGATATAGAGTCGTAATGGAGTTCGGAGGCTGTATCAAAGTGGACGTCCTTGGGCGGACTCGATCTGCTAGGCACGAGAGATCGTCCCATCGCCGCATGGTCGTTGCACCGAAACGATACTTTTAAAATGCATTGGAAAGTTGAAAACTTATTCATTGGACACACTAAGATATTTTGCTGCCAGCTATAGACGGGTACCATTAGATATACAATTAAATTATGTATAATTATATATCCTTATCAAATAACTATTTTAGACCTTTAATTAAAGTTTTGTCTGTTAAATATTTACAACCACAGTTTGCTGACAATTTCCCCATTTCAAACACCGCTTACGCAATTTTAGATATCGACCGCGGCTAAGGAGGAGTAGGTACCTACATAAATAAACAATCCGAGAGAGCCATTATGTCCTATTTTGAAGTTTTGTAAAACAGTTCTTTATGACATGTTCAGACGCACCCATAGCTAATGAGGCAAAATGGTTTGCTTTTAAATTTACGACTCGTTGATGTCGCTAAATGTTGAAAAAACTGTTTTGTTTTGAAAGCACGATCATCAATCAATGTATATAACTATTTTAAAACTTTCGCAATTCGGATACTTCAAATTGCATAAGTGGAATAAAAACATGTATTTTACAAAAAATACTATTTTTTTTTTCTAATTTACTTTCCGAACAATTAAGTGTAGGAGCTTTTTTGTAGTCAATAATATTCTTACATGTTCAGTTGTTATTTTTTAATTATTTCAAAAATACCATAATATATTCTTATTCTTATATGTATTCTTAATTTTATTTTAAATTATATATTTATATATTATATACTTATATATTTATAAAATATAGATATTTACATAGAAAAAAATCTAAACAAAAAAACTTTATTTGATAGAACCCGCAAACTTTCACAATCCGGGTGACTGCTGTAACCATCTGAGCTACCAAAGACTTGGGATAACCCTGTGACGAAGAAATTTTGCCTGGATTTTTTTTAGATTATATAATTTTTTTATGTAAATACATAGGTAATGAAACGATGAGCCGCGCCTTGCAAACAATTCTATTGGATATTAATTACTAGAGGTGATCAGTACAAAAAATGTTATTAGTAGGTATACGTAATAAACTCATTAAATAATCAGAAGTAAGTAGGTTGGTATTACTTTTTTGCCCACAATTTAATAGCTGTCTACATGTCGTCCACGAGTTATCTATCATTAGAAATTATGTCATTACTAAACAAAAGTAAACCATTCTGACGACAAATATTTTCTACGCGTACAACCGTCCAAATGAAAGGTGGGGCTTTTTTTAGCAAAATCAATAGTTGAAATATGGACATACGTTATTTCCTGGGCATGCACGGACGAATAGATGGGGCGATAGGAGCCTCTAATTACAGGTATCATTCGCAATAAACCAGTCCACGTTTGCTGGTGACACTGGACGATATGCAAAACGTCAATAACCAAGCCTCATATTACAAACAAGTAAGTAGTATAAAACTGGTTTAATTAAATATGCTTACTATTCTATAGATGCTCTTACTATTTCTACTCTTTGTGGTTTGTCAACTGACAACACCATATTCCGAGCCTAACCTAAGTATGAATTATCATGCCAAACATTCTTGTGTTTTGATAATATAAACAAAAACTATAGCCACAACTAACACGCAACAATACTTGGTAAAATCGAAGATACCAGAGCACGGATTAAATGATCATGGTGGACAGGACATTGATAGACAGATCTTCTCAAAGCTGTCTGTCATGAAAGAAGACTTTCGAGTGTGTTCCATCAGAAGGTCATCTGTCAAAGAGTACCTATAGTAGCAACAAACGGTACAACCTCAGATCATAGAAATAAGGGTGCAACCAAAGCATGACAAAAAACTTTTTCAGACCAACTTAATGACTAAGATTTATGATAAACTATTAAAAATTCCGTAAAATAATTAATTATAATATTACTATCACTATAAACACTGAATTAGGAAATATATGTCTTCTGTAACATTTACCGAATTGCTCTGGAAATACAGGTATAATAATAGTGACTGTTGCCAATAGTGACTAAAACTGAATTCTTTATCAAATATTTTCATACATAAGTATGCATATATATTAATATAGTTTATGAAATTTTGTTGTTACAGAAACCAATTTTAATGATAATCGAATATGAATAACCATCTAGCATATGTCAGTAAAAGTTCGTTTATTACGATTTATTGTTAGCTTTCGCAAACCCTCCTTTTAGGGTTGTGGGCGAAATTGTATTTTTATTATAATTGCTGCGTTTTATTGAGAGCTTGTCCGCTAGGGTAAACATTGTAGGGTTGTTTCGTTAGCTAGACAAACCACGAGGGTATCATGTTATTACTTAGTTGTGAATAATGTTACTGGTTTACAATGTATAATGAAGCGTATTGGCTCAAAACTTTGATATTAGTTTAATTATATTTTTTTTCCTAAATTTCGCAACAGATTTGAAAGGGGTAATGATTATATAATTACGTAACTACCTTTTTTATTGAATATGCGGAGGTAGGCTACTTTAGTAAGCGCCATGCGCGAGCTTGTCTTTTTGCATTACAATAAATTAAATCGTTTCTTTCGTTTTTGACTTGATTTGCTGCACAACCCTCACTGAATATCGTAATATCAAAAAAATAAATATTAGTTACGCTTATACGAAACTGACAGTTTTATTATTCAAATAATAGCAAAAAACAAGCGAATACGTCCTCCTGTCCATACTCAATTGGACCCGCATCAAAGGGCTTAGCATAAACCCCTTTTCTCATTTTTATATCACGAAAAGATTGCCCATGACCATTTTGTTGGCAAATATGACTTGATCCTTTTGTCCCCCGACAAACCATTCGTGTCATGTAAGCTTTTTAAGCGATTGATATTTCACCAAAATAGGATATCTGTAGGTATTTTTTTAGTAACACCAAACGTGCACATGTCTCGTGTTCGATCTATACTTATTTATATTATTTCTCTCTCTTTAATACTCGTAAATTGAAATTTATTAAAATTATAGAAAATTCTTATTTTCAGTAACATAGGAATATGATATTTAGGTAGGAACATTTATTATATTTAAATTATCCTGTAAGCAACAAATTTCTTTGATGAATCTTAAAACCTTTCAGACTTTTCCTTACCTATATGCATCACTTGAGCTGTCAAAATTAGTGAATCAGCCTGAAGTTTAGAGATCAATAGATCTTGAGTCTACAAAAGTTTGTGGATCAAGACCTGCACGTATTTCAGATCTCTCTTCATCAATTATATTAGCGTTTTAAGGACCCAATATACCTAAGTAACATTCAATTAGCCTTAGGATATTTATAGATTAGCTAATTATTCTATGTTCTTAGAAATTATAGGTACTGATGGACTGCATTAGTTGCGTTACACATTAAAAAAGCCGTACAAATTAAACAAAATTTGATATTAATGCTGATCTATTGCAATTTGTCATTAACACTATCTTTCGCTATCATAGAACATTCGAATTCTCGGTATGGATAACGCTATCTGTTGTGAGAACTAGCTACGGTGTAGATAGAGAGAACATATTATTTTATTATTTTTTAACAATGCAAATCATTTTACTGATATATTCTTAGAAATTTCCAAAAAAAAAAATATTATACAGGTGGTGCCGTCAATACGACAATTAATTTAAACATGGGCTTAGTTCATAAGAATGATATGCCATTTTCAAAAACATCTTATTTATTTGATAATTTCATGCAACTTATATGAAATATTAAAACATTGGCTGAAAATTTTTTGTGGATCTATAATATTGAAGTAAAGGTATTATTACTTTATTTGATGACCAGCACAAAGCTGTTAATATCTATCATGTTGAATAGTCAATAACGCAATGTGTGCTTATCAGTTCTTTGCACGTGCGTAACGCATATTTCACAACCAATCTCACGTATGCTGAATTGTATTAGTGTGTCTCCAAAAGTGATACATTCGTTTTATGCAATATTAAGGGACGTGCGAGACGATGCGTGCGAGCGCAAAATGCAGCGCACTATCGGTGCGTACATTTTGATAATGCGCGTTCGCCTGATAGCGGCTGATAACGCTCCGTCCAATCTCAGGGCCGATACAAATAAATTTGCTCATTGCTCATAAAATTCCATTACATTTCTAATGATATCAACAGTGGCTGCCAATATTAAACATAAATTGCTTTTATGAAATCCTCGTGTTTTGTGTCCTTATTTACTTTTCGAATACAATAACTAAGTAATTAGAAAAATAATTAAGTTAATTAAATACCTTTAACATAATTACAGTTACGTTATTAGTTTTATTTGTTGGATTTAATAAATCAGATAAATAGTCAGCAGTCAATATTTTTTTTGACTATGTTGTAGATATTGTATTTAATTGACACAAATTATAAATAAAACAAACATTTAAAGCACCAAATAACTAATAGCTCCAAGTCTCTGCCAAATAATCACAGAATAAATTATAAAGATAGTGCTCGTCGCTGAGATACTTGTCGCTGAATCAACACCACAATTCACAAACAGAAATAAAGCAAAGGCGCACATACAAAACACAGAACCACTACCAAGGACGTAGACGTTTTGCGGTATTCGCAAATCTCATTCATGAATGAACGAGAGGGTATCCCCGACCTACAAAGAAAAGTAACTCGGCATAATAAGTGCACCGGCCACTTTTGTTGTGCAGCCAGCGTAATGATGACATAACAATGAGTTGTATTTGAGAGAACGGCGCGTGCGCATGCAAAAAAATGAATAGTATTGTGAATTGTGAGCAGGCGTGAGTTACGTCAATTTCGCACAAATGTACCAGGACCGCATAACGATGAAGGACGTTACTTTGGCCGAAAATTTGTTCTCCTTTATTTGGATGAGTGAATTACGATCATTTTTTTGTTGATATCATCATATCGTTATTAAAAGTGTTTTAATAATGTACAATTTATATAGTTTTAACTATTATTTACAGTTAGGTACTTTTCTGAATGCAAACTTTTATTTTATGGTCCAACCAATATCCTTGTGTTTAGATAAAAAAAATGACTTAACTTACAATTTCATTGCAATCAAGGAAACGAACTCTTGGTTTTTAGTATGACATTATTCATTACATACAAAATAAGAAATAATGAAGACATTACCAGAATCTGAAATGTAAGAACAAACGCATACCAGGATAGTATAAAATAACAAAAGTAAATTCGTTAATACAGTTTATTTACATGTTGTCCATGAGTTAAAACTTCAACACATGTATAGAATACAACACATAGCTACCCACATAAACTACAAATTTTAGGGTCCCATTTATTATTTTTAAATCAAACTTATAATTTTATGTTCAATTATGTTAGTCTTATATAATTCAAAATAAAGCACCTAACAACCTACTAATTACTAACGTAGGCTACTGTCGCAACAGCGCAGTGCGAAAGTAATAAAGTGTTTAAAATGCGAACATTGAATAAATAGAGCATTAAAAATTTACCTACGTACTATTGATAAAATAATACATGTATCTACCCATTGGTACTGATAGTGTAGGTACTTTTACATTGAATAAATATAATTTTTTCATACAGTCAAAATCCAACCTTTTCATATCATGTAGGTAGATAAAAATTCAAAACAAAATACAAGGTACCTACCTAATTATTATCTATCACCGTACCCTTCATGATATTGCAATAATTGCTTGAAATTTGTAAAGATACCTACCTACTACTAAAATGTGTTTTTACGATTTAAAAGTGCTACTTTGTGGCCTATTTAAATAAAATATTTTTTCTTTCTTTCTTTCTTACTTGTTTTCTTAAATTTTATTTTAACATTATAAAAATTCTGTTTCTATAACCAAAAAACTAGAAACACTTAAGGATATTCATAGAGTCCTTCCAAGTCCTTTGTAGTTCAGTGGTCAAAGCTGTCACCCGGATAGTAAAAGGAGGTCGCGGGTTTGATTTCTGCCCCGGGACATATCCTTTTCTAGTTACAAATATTTTCTAACTTATTACTTACAACTTCAAAATCTGCAGATTTCAAAAACAAAGAGTAGAATTTCTTGCTGGCTCTTCTCGGTAAAGGCTCTCCCAAAGTTTTGAACTAGTGGTAGCACTTGGCGTCTTGTTACTCTTTACATCCAAAAGATGATATCGTTAAATACGGAACCCGGACAATTATATTTTTATGACCTTGGCATCTAACAGTCTACTACGGTGAGTCATTTTGGCAATCAGTCGTGAGGAGGCGGCACTGATTACGTTGTACATAATGAAGTATATAACCGTTCGCGAATCGCGAAACACGCTGTTCGCACACATTGACAAGCCTAAGGAGATAACGTAGCTTCTGGTGCCCTGGTACTGAATTACTTATGTCTCTTACAGTTGGTTTTTGTGATTTTTTATCAACGTGTTGTAAATAAATGTTCAATTATTGGTGATTATTTTACGCAAATTTCGACACTGTCTTAAACTTTGTAGAGCTCGTGGGAACTTTGACATTTCATACAAAAGTTCATAAAAATATAATGCTATTAGGTATGGTTAATATAATTATGAAATCAAGCGTGTGCCTATGGTTAATTGAGAATTGTTAATGGAACTTTTAATTTTTTTAATGTTTAAATAATTATACCTATATTTCAGTTTAATATTAGTAATATCCGCTATTTAGAAAGGGATACCTACAATTTTCTTTTCGATAGATGGCAAGATTGAAAAGCACCGGATATAGTTAATTAGCTAGTTATATTACACCTTTACGTCCGAAATATTAAGTACGAACTTAAGTACATTACGAGATAAATAATGATTTTATTGATATAATATAATCGTTAAAATCATGATGACTCTAACTTATAATATCACCAACATAAAAACATATGGCTTTAAATATATTTTGATATATTTTTTGAAAAGTGCTTATCAAGGCAAACTCTATAGTTAGATAGATACCTTACGATATCTTGTATGTAATGCCAAGGTTGTATACAGTGTGTTCCGAAAGTCCAAAATAAAATTTAAGGTGGTGGTGGTGTTCCGTGTCAAGAGTTACCTCTGAAAGTTTGACATCTTTCAGACCACTTTTATTTTCCCAATTAAATTAATATAAACGGACGTAGTTTAGGGTTGTCACTAGCAGAGCAACTGCTAGTGACAACCCTAAACTACGCACAAATAACGATATCGACCCCTCGCAACCCATAATTCTAAATTTTATTTCGGAATTCTGTAACACCCGGTATAGTCATGATTTCCCCACCCTAGCCACAAATTCTAGACCAAACCCTCTTATTATAAAACGCGGACTAAATTTAGTCCTGGTCTAAAACTGATGCTGTCACTGTTTTTCTTTTAATAAATAAAATCACAGCATCAGTTTTAGACCAGGACTAACTTTGGTCGGCGTTTTATAATAAGGGGGAAAGGGTTTTTAATGGTCGTATGATCCTGGTCGTCTTACGCGGCTTCACAAATAAAAATCAGAAAGAAGCGTTATGTTGACAGCATATGACAAGACCCCCCTCAACGCTCCTCGATGAGATTTCTGGCGACCTACTGACCGCAGGTACGCACCCCAACAAGAGTTCAGTACTAGGTATCAATAGGCCAATAATAAAATGCATCATGCACCAAGATGAATTAGCAATTCCTTGACGTTTGAGCTAGCTGGCTGACGTGTTAACTGCCAAGCTAAAGACAACTACATACGTTAATAAGGTGCCTTATTTATCACTATGATACTGTAGACATTTTGAACCTCCTTTTTTGAAGTCACTCAAAATTTAAAAAGCAGTTTTTTTATTAAAATTATTTGTAAAATCACATTTTAACCCGAGGCATAATTGGTCAATGAAGCATTGCGTGGAGAGGTGCCTTTTGAGTGAGAAATACTAAATTACGGAGCTAACCGCTGCTGGCGAAGCATGTGTGGGGGTCGCCCAAGGTCTAAATTGACCCTTTGAATACTCGCTAAAACTACTGGGTAACTCACTGCCTTTCACAGAAGTGATCTGGGATCTGGTAAGCAAATTAGTCACCCGCTGGCACTCTGGCACCCCTAGATATACCCTAACGCTATTAGTAATTCGTTACTGAATTGTATTTTTTAATTCAACATTAGGTAGTAGCTACTTACGTTATCTTGCAGACTTTCATAGGTAAATTTTATTGTGCTCCATTGAGCAAAAAAACATACTTTTTATAAATAGGTAACTCACTTTAAAAACATACCAAAGTACCTATAATTTTTTGTGATACCTATACTTAAGTGAATTTTTCATGCGTTCATCTATTATGGCAAATTCAGGAGTATCACAGCCGATCCTTTGACTTGTTGTTTCATATGTTGAACCCCTTTGAAGCGTATTGATATGAGAAATTGTCGGTGGGTGCCAGGCCTCGTGACCAAAATACGCGTGCTGAATAATTAAAGCGTACGAGGGTGGCCAGACCTCACTCTTTATCGGTTGATTATAATATGGCCCAAACGCAAATTATTGATGAGACAGATACGGTTTTTTAATAGTCAACTAAATGCGAAACAAGCGGCTTCATTTCCTTTCTTATTTTTTAATTAATTACCTACATTAGGAAAACGAACAAGTTTTTATAGAACAATAATATTTATTACATGAAAGTTTTGCAACTCAAATAAAACATGAGCTAAAAAGAAATAAATAGCGTCGAGAATATTTAGCAAAGATCAAGCTTAGTTATCATTAAAAAAACTATTACAAGTATAACTACTCAGTGTTACGGAATTCCGAAATAAAATTTGGAATTCTGGTGTTGCCACCACATCGACCACTTGGTCGATATCATATTATGTGCGCGGGTTGTATGTGTGTGTATTGTATAACTGTAGTGTGTCGTACGATACGCGATAGTACGCATTTTTTTAGGGTTCTCACGAGCAGGTATGACAATGTTTTTATAAATTTAATCGAAAAATAAAAATGGTCTGAAAGCTGTCAAACTTTCAGAAATAGCACTTGCCAAAGAACACTCCCTTAAATTTTATTTCGGACTTTTGTTAGACAATCTTAAATAATATAAAATAAATATTCTATTCATCATGCACAGTCTATTTGTGGTTTTAACAGACACGACCGCCTTAAAAAACATGAGTACCTACCCTAAATTACACGCTTGAACTTTCTTGGCTTGTCAGAAAAAATATTGACGTTGCATTCTCTTAGTAAAGATTGTTTTGTCTTCACTTTCTTAGCGTAGCGGCATGATTTGATGACTTTAGCACAGGTTTCATAATATTTTTATATTTATTTTGAAATAAATTGATAATTTAAAGACATGCTTAACTTTAAATAAAAACGCTTTATGTTTGATCTGATCGCTTACTCCTAATTATAATTATTGAAAAATGATTAAGACTATTATATAGGTGTGTTGCTGATGTACAGACAACAGCACATCAAGTGTATCAGTTGTAACGGAATAAGGGCGGTCTCAACTCAAGGTCAAACTGTTACGCTTGATGTACTATACAAAGAACTTTGTGGAAAATTAAAAGTTGTTTTTAATTAAGTAGGTAAATCAAGAAAAATTATTTTTTCATTAGTTGTTAAGAATGTAAAATACTTCGATTTATAAATATTTAGGACTAAGTTTAAATAAAACTAGCAATCAGGGAATAAGAAACATTAAAATTCCATTAAAATTAGCCAATCAAAAAGTAAACACATAGGTAAAAGAAACACGACAAAGGCCATAGAATGATAGAACGTGCCTCTTTGCTCTGTATTCATAATTATAGAGAGATGTTTTGGGGCCGTGCGTTCGGACGGCAACTATTTGTCTTCCACACGCAAATGTGCCGGGGAAATTAGTGTGAATAATTGATACGTGTCATTTGGCAACCCCCTACACCCCTCGGCCTATTGCCCGATAGGTTTTGGCTACCACCACGTGTCACCAAAGTCAATATAAAATATAGTCCGACGACTGCTTGACAGGTTACCTTCAAGTTTTAGTGTTACAAAAATATTCGGAAAAAGATATGTAGGTCCTGAATAAGACGTGAGGACACTAATGACCTTCTAAGGGCGTAAACAGTTGTATAATTACCTGAATAGGAAACAAAAATACAATAAAAATAATATAAAAATTATGTTACGTAATAGGAAAAAAGTTGAAGAAAAATATTTTTCAGTTTTCCTTACTATCTAGATATATTTAATAAGTACGCACCTATTAAAACAATAAATCTTTGAAATAGTCTTCTATTTTTTTTTTTCTTTAATGATTAGGTATTTAGATAGGCAGGCTCGCATTCCTTTCCAAAAAATTAGACTGCATTGCAAGGTTAATACGCCAAAACCAGGTACCTATATTATTAAAATTTATTTTATTGTTAAGAAATAACAAACCGCCAACATGAAAATATAATACAATGTTGAAATTTGATTAATACTTCTTCGGCTAAAGAAGATGTCCACAAATATTACAGAAGATTATAATTGATATCTCATAAAGTCTCGACTTATTTCCTACAAGCTAAACAATACTAAGATTTTAGACAATGTTAGTTTTTCAATGATATTTGGAGAGGGATGTGTCCGTCGGCGGCGGTGGTGGGCGGTTGGTGATGGCCCACATCGATATTTCGTGCATTATTGAGCACTCGCGTGCCACCTCCCGAATTTCCAATGTTTGGCGATTGATGTGTAGATTGACTTTTGTCATTTGCTTCGGCCATGTCAAATACTAAAATGTTTTTCTATACCCTCTCTACAAATTGTGGTGGGTCGTATAGTAATGGACTCAGACGATTTATATAGTACCTACACCTGATTGCTACTTTGATGGATGAATACTGTCCGTTGTTTTCTCTTGGAGCCATTTAGAAAAATCGATTTTCATTCAGGCTATTTTATATCAAACTATTACGAATTTGTTGCGATGCTCGTCTGATAAGAAGCGTTTGTGATGGTAAAAACTGATTTTTATTTTCTTGTTTGCTTTTAGTAGCATATATACGTATTATTATGTGGGAATTTTAATGATTTGTCTTAATAACTTTTGATTCACATAAGAATAAAGAATATCTTTGGCGATGTAGAGTAACGAACAGCCTCGAGTCTCAACATGGCGTCGCTTAATAGTGTCGCGACATTGCGCTTAGCGCCTTCTATCGGCTATATCCTGAAGAGTCCTCTGAAGAGCCTTTCGAACTCATCCTACCTTCCCCCTACCTACTCAAGAGCACGCGTGCCGGTCTTTTAAGTCATCTATCTCCACCTCAACATCATGCACAAAGAAGTTTAGTAACACGTTTCTTTGTCATACTTCCAAAACTTGGAATTGTTTGCTAGCACAATTATGTGTACTCTCCTTTCTATAATCATCATGGGTTCCTTTTAAAGAGGTATGTGCTGGCAAGGCGGAGGCGGGTAGAGCAGTGTGTTTCAAGCTGCGCTAGCTGTCTTCGCATATGGACCTTTCTTTATAATCCAAAATGTAGTTTTAATTTCAATCTCACATTACTGTAGGTATAAAGGTCAGGAAGAGAAGATTATATCATCGACTGAACTGTTAAAAGGGATTTTTAAGTGATAAGAAGGCCAAGACTTGTGCAAAACTTCTGGGTGGTCGGTGAAAGGTTCAGATGTCATAAAGCGGCTTCTTTCAAAACGATGATATAAAATGTCGGTCTCTTTAAACTAGCGCCGTGCTAAGGCTTATTCAACTAAAAAGTTTTATCTCTTAGAAACAGTTAGAGGTTCATTGTTAACTTTTTTAAAATTAGCCAATCTAATATAAATGTTTTTAAACGTTACTATAGTTGGGATTTTTTTACTATTGTTGTAGTTTGTTAAAATTATTGTGTAATAAAGTTGCGTGTTATTGCTTTCAGAATGTTATGAAAGATCCCTCGTGTTCATTACTAATATTTGGAAGATCACCTATTTATAAATAGTTTTCCTACATACTTTCAGTTTACACATTATCTGAAATATTAATTTTTTTTAATATAAATACCTACAATATATAAGTGATAAAAAGAATTAAAAGAAAATAATAAAACTAATTAAATTATTTTATTTTATTGTAATTTGTAAAAATAATAGAAAATACAAATATATTTTAAAATTGAATGTTTTTTTTTGATGGACTAAATATTGCTGTTGGCCGCAGATGATCTTTACAGCGTAAACGGGGTTTTAAGGAGGCAAGAACTTTATGGTGAGTCCTTAAAAATTGCATGATAGTTATCCTACCTTATGTATGTACCTATACCTAGCTAAATCTTAAAGAATTATTTCCTGAATGTTACAGTTACTAAAGGAATGGAGCTTAATTTATATTTTATAATTATATCAAACGAAGTAAAATTTCAAATGAAAGTTTCTCGTTCATCTTTGACAAAATAACTATAATAAAATGTGAGCAAGAAATATCTAAGAAATGATTAACTATTGTCAAATACTTAATCAAAATAACACTAGGCATCCCTTTTGATCGAGTTACCTTAAACGCAAGATGCCAATGAAGGCGTTATACCTAAAATGGGATTTGCCTAAAATGCTGTTTACCTTATTAATCTGTAAAGAGACATTAGGTCAATTTCTTTAAATAGGTATACTTATATTGTTTTAACATATTAAAATATTTTTACGTTTCAATAGAGTTAACGCTCTACGTACGTTCTACTTGTAATAAAACGACAAACTACGTAACATTTCACTTAGCATCTACAGCGTACTTTCCATTAGGAAAGAGAGAAATTATTATTTATAAGATATACCGTTACGGTCCAAAAACGACTTACAAACCGTCAAATAAAAGAGAAACGTCCGCCCGCAATGTTAACCCTTTAGCACGTTTTCTGCATAGAATAGCGCAATTTTTATTATTTTACGACAGCCTCCCAATATTGCAGATCTCCGTAAAGATGCCGACCAAGAACCACATAAAGGGTACAATAAAAACAAACGGAAAGGGTTTATACAATGCAGAAAATTACGCAATGACTGATTTTATGAGTTTGTCAAAAAAGCAGGAAAAAAAATGACTTCTCAGGTACGAATAAGGCCCTATTGTTGATATGAGGGTTGGACCGACTCGAATCACTAAAAAGGATCGTTATGCGAATTGGAGAGCTATTTACCACCTCAATGAGCTGTATGCAAATAGACGCAAATACTTTGCGACGGATGGTTCACTAGTTGCGACAATAAAATCTTTTTTTTAAGAAGACGGGTGCTACTGTATTATAATTATTTTGGTTGTAAACAAATGATGTTTTCTTGGAATATTTCAGTTCAGTTTTTAGGGAGCGATATTGGTAGATTCTTAAATTTGAAGTTCTGACAATGATTTCTAAAGAAATACTTATAAAAGTCAAATGAAATCAAACATTTCATTTTGTATCGTCAAATAATTTAAGTGAGGTAAATGATTGATTTGAGTGATTTTATATACCTACCTACTTTATGCATCTCTATACTAAGTTCACAACAATCACAATGTTTGGTAGATATCTGGTGAAATGTGCCCCTTCAACTTGATCTTGTTATCGGGGTTGATTCCAACATAAATGTAACATATTTATCAAAGAACATTATACGTTTGCGAAGGAGAAAATAAATAATTTATAGGTATTCGTTTCTACGTCAAGAATTATACTAGAAAAACACTCATTTATTTTGTTTTCGTGTACGAACATGCCTAGTAATAAAGGTTATAGTTAATAAAAGTTAAGCGAAAGAATATTTTTTTAATTAAATTAATTAGGGCTGGTGTGTTATTAACTTAATCTGTCAATCGGCGTTATCCCTCCGAAGAGCTATGACAGTTGAAAAATCAATTGTGTCTGGAATCTGATGCTTGACGGGATAATGGGCCTAATTCTGGGAACACACTTTAATTCTAAATTTAAGTACAGTATATCTCTTTCTCGCAATAAGTAATAGAAAAAAGATAGCAAGAATCTGTTTAGAGCTGTCACTTAAATTTGGATAGATTTCAAAGAAACCATAGACAATTTTAGACGGCATGTACGGAGGTGCCTCCTAAACACTGCATTTTAGCACGTTCAATAAGGTCGAAAATTGAACGCACCTTTCTAAATGTCAATTTATATGAAAGCCATCCTTTTTTTTTCATTTTGAGAGAAAGAAATAGACTGAATTTAAATTTAAACTTAGCATGTGTTCGCCAGAATTAGGGCCAATTTCGTTTCAGGGATATTAAAATACATATTTAATGAATAATTTTGATGTCTTGACAGATTTAGGTACTTATGAAATAAAACCAATTTAGGCTTGGCTTGGCTTTCGGCTTTTATGACTCTGGCGTGGTATTTGCAGTTTGCCCCGCAATACATGCTTGACATGCTGAAGCTCAGTTATCAGGTGTTGGTTGTCACAGATGCCTCGCGCTCTCTGAAACAAAAAGAAAGGCGTAAGGCTATTGAAATCAAAAAACATCCTAATTTCAATAGAGAAGATGGTTGGAGTGTCCACCAGCTTGGGATTCCACCACTTGGGATCTGACACCGTGAGCTCCGTATGCGTAATTCGGACCGCTCAAAATATAACACAAAGTGACGGTACTTAACTTAAAACTTAACAAACAGAACTACTACTACAACTACTTAAAACTTATCAAAGACATTTGACATCTTCAGTCTTCCCATGACCACAGTTGCTGTAAGTAAAGTAATGAAACGTCGAGTGTATAATAATAATAATAATGTAACGTTAGTTTAATAATGTAACGCTAGTTTAATCTGGTACATTGGTTTTATTTCAAATATTTGGTGCTCGTGAAAATATAAGACAATTCTAGGTAATTATGATCAACTGTCAACTTGTTTAAGTTATTCGCTGGATAAAATTATCTGAGTACTGAAAAATCGGCCCTAAGATTAATTAATATTTTAGAAAATAAATACCTAAAAAGTCGTCGAATCGAGGAACTCCTCCTTTTTCGAAGTCGGTTAAAATAAAATGCACATAAAGCATATTTAACACCAATCAGAGGAGCGTATGACGTCACATTCTGATAAACCCAAATCTGTGGTCAATTGATCATTACAAGTTCGACAGTAATTTTATTTCTATTTAACTAGGTATACCAATACAAAGACATCATCAAAAAGCAAGTACCTAATGCGCGCAGGTTTCATCAAATCAATGATTAGTAATTTTCTGAAAAATTTGCGTAGGGAATATATGTAGACGTAATTTTATTTTAACAGTGATTTTTGCCCAGGAGAGCTCTAAGATCAAACAAAACCTTGACAAAATTTAAGTGCAGGTTCCTAAGTATAAATTTACACAAATTATCATGTTCAATATTTATTAATTTTATATTAACACCTACAGCATATTTTATTTGGATTACCCATAAAATTATTAAATGATTAGGACTGATTACATTAAGAGCACTTCAAGTGAACCAATTCAATGCGAAATCGCTATATTTAAAGGCCAATTTATTATTTGATATAACTACGATTATTGGGAGGAAATATGATCAGTAATCTCATTATCAGGTCATACCGAAGTCTTAAAAGATGATGTAAGTAAAATTTAAAATAATACTTAGGTATATTGCAACCGGTGAGTGTTTTGATGCGACTTTAATGGCTTGCTGTGCTCAAATCGTGACTCTACTAATATTTCTATCACAAAGTTTCATATTCTCTCAATTAACGCCAACACGAGAAACGGAATAAAAACACAATGTTTCACATGTATTTTTTTGCAATATTAGCGCTTAAATCTGTTCACGCTTTTGTAAAATTTACAAAGTTAGTGCAGATATGCTATTTGTTGAGCAAGATCCTACTTGCCAATTTTTTATAAAAAATAGTTTGCTTGAGCATTTGTAGGTATATCTATCTATTTCAAATCTTCTTTAGTTACGATCAACTGAATTAATGTTTAATGTTTAGGATTTGGCATGGTACGCCAGCGCAGGGCGACGCATCGGTGGTGAGTTCTGTCCGGGCGGGGCCAACGACCTACCCAATCTCACTGCATTAGCATGACGACCATATCCCACTATCCCTTGTATGCGTACATTATACTGCGCTCAAGGATCTACTATTGAGGATGTTTGAAGTTTTACAATAAAAATGTAAACAAAAATTAAAACCGACTTCAAAAAACTGAAAAGGTTAAAATAATTAAATTTAAGTAGGTAGGTAACCTACTTAAATTTAATTATTTTAATTTATACCTTAAGATAATTAAATTTAAGTAGGTAGGTAACCTACTTAAATTTAATAACCTTAAAATAATTAAATTTAAGTAGGTTACCTACCTACTTAAATTTAATTATTTTAACCTTTTCAGTTTTTTGAAGTCGGTTTTAATTTTAGTTTAAATTATTTTTTTCACAATTTTTAGTGATAACTTTCTAAGGTTGAAGCTAGATTGGGTGACCGTCAACTTATGTTGTTTCCTACTATCGTATCGTTTCACTAAAAAAAGTCATAGGAAAGCAAAAATTCGATATTTCGCATACGTAGACGACTTAATGATATCAGTTTTTTTATTATTTAAAACCAAACTACTCAACTGATTTTGAAAAAAAATTTATGGGACCAAATGGCGAACAAAAACAGAATCACGTAAATCGGATCAGTAACCTCGGCGTAATCGGTGTACATACATAGAAAAAAAAACATGCCCGCCAAATTGAGAACCTCCTCGTTTTTGAAGTCGGTTAAAGAACGATTCATCTTTCCTGGTCCATAAATCATGCAATGATAGTGGGCGTTTTTTTTAACAAAACGTTCCTAACCTAATATAACTAACCCTCAGCTAAGATTTTTTTTTTGAAATTGTAACAGTTTCAGCGAACTGTTTGTTTCAAAAACATTTATAAAACATATTGAATTTAATATATTTTTACACTTTTTTAATCTTTAAATAGCATGAGGTGGTAGTATTGTCATAAACTACATCAAAACAACCAAAAACTTAAGCGCGCTTTTGTCTAATTAAACGGGAGTTAAAGCTGGTAAAGTGGTTTTATTCCAAAGCATTAGGAGGTATTTAAAAGTTGGCATAAAATATAATCTCTCTCTCTCTCGCGATGCTTGTCGAGATATCTCTTCTCTAACCCTCGACAGTGGTCAGACCCAGAAGGTTTTGTGCAAAGAATATGAAATAGAGTGTCTGTTTTTTGCAGCTATTGCTGGCCTCTCGGGTCATCATCATCATCATATGATGTAGCCCATATATTAACAAATTTTTGTAAGGTAGTAAGATATAGATAAAACTACTAAGTAAACGCTTTACAATCCTAAAGAAATTATCATCTTATACAAAAATCATTAGTTGGAAGAAAAAAACTTCTTTCTTTATTTTTAATTGTTACAGTAAAGTAGGCGTTATGAACGCACAAAATCAAACATTTAAGGGTGATCTTTAGTTGCAGTCAAGACACAAGAACTTTGTAAGTAGAGTACCTAAATATTTAATAGTTGATGATGACTTAGGATTTCTGTTGCCGTAACAGTTATGGCGTTGTAAATCATATAAATGTTCGAATGTAATCCGTGAATCAATAAGTAGACATATTATGTATAATTGGTGGTTCTATTATTTCTAAAGGTATTTAACTATGTGTGTGTGACGTGGCGACTGATGGCGTTGGTATTACTTTGTGACAGTGTTAAAATCGGTCGATGGGCCGCGTCGGCGCTGCTCCGCTGGCCAGTGACCTTGAGCCGAAGCGGCGCGGGCGCAGCCAAATACAAACGCGCACACCGCACCGCCCGTCCCCATGGCTGCTCACTGTGTGCGTGAATGTATGGGAAGGGCTGATTATTGCACCTATTATCGGCAGCCATGTGCGTAGTTTTGGATGATATAGGATAAATACTTATATCTGTACCTAAGTATATATTACAATACCTGTGTATTGTATTAATCAATAATATAATTCATTTATTTTCAGATAACTTTTGCTCCAAATTTTGTTAGTAACAATGAACACTTAAAAATATGTTAGTAAATCAATCACATGATAAATTCAATTAAATACATACAATATTATTAGTCAAAAAGTGGATACAATGTACCTACCAAAATAATTGGTTTAATGGGTGTATAAAACTAATTAGGCAATTATTGTCATCATAGATAACTCCAAATTAAAATTTAAATGCCGTTGCTCGAAGATCAGAAGAAATTTTAAAAAGTTGCGTGGGCGATTTGACAGGCGAGGCACAAGTCGGCTCAGTCGGCGTCGGTCGGCGCATAATGGATGCATAATAGTGGTGTGCCACTTCTCGTGAAAGTGCATCGGCTGCAGCCTTGAACGGACCCTTTCCCTCGTCCATCAAACATAGCCGAGGCATGCGCTCTCACATTTTCCCTAACCTCACATTATGCTATCGAGCAGACATTTATCGCGGTTACGCCATTAAAATGTTCACCCAGGGGCGTAACTAGCTTGATTCATGTTATTGTAAGTTAATTTTATAACAAATCACTTACTAACATACAATATTTTGAAAAGTAAAGGTATATTTACCTCATTTTTTGTCCAAATTATTCGCATTTATCTATTTAGAATCACCAGAGATATTCTAAAATTTTACGTGTTTATAACAAAAAAGAAACAAGCAAAGGTATTTCCAAGTATTAACTTACTATTTTATCTAATATTTTTAAACTTCATTTCATGTGAAAAAAATCCGTGCATTTTTGTATTCACTTACCTATCTAGTTTTAAACTTATTTTGATATTGGGTAAAACGATTCATTTCTTAGTTTTCTTATAGTTATAGCTACCACTCATATATTTTTCATTGTATCCAGTGATAACATTATTTTCTTGAATAAATTCACTGATTGTTACAAAGAAAAATATATCGACTGGTCTGATTAATTTATTATTTTGTCAGTAGAAGTGTTCTTCAAAATTACTACAGGTGGCATAACGGTGAATCTGTATTTAGCTTCGTGGTACCTATTATATTTTTTACCTACTTACCTATTTATATCAGGTGAGATTAAACGAATGAAACAGTAATAAAAATAAAAACTGTTGGTTCAGTTGCCGGCCGTTTATGTCTTATGTGTATTTCTTTAATTCAAAATTAGTTTATTGTCCTAAGAAATCCTATCAAATGTTAATTCAAACGATTAATAGGATTCAAACGCCATGAAATAATGTACAAAATGTTCTGCTAAAAAACTCCTTCAGCATATAGGGGAAGATTAACAAATAAAAGGAGTAAAGCCGGTACGTGATAGGCGTGCCGAGCGGCCATAGGACCACATCCTGCGGGCGTGGGCGCGGGCGGCGGGCGGCTATTTCGGTATGCACATTGCATGCGCGCAGCTCGGCGCACTTGCCACTCGAAATAGTCAGGTCAGGGACCGCGATCCTGCCCCAAGGTCAAGTCTCTGCAGCTACTCTTGCCTCCACCTCCCCCTGCGTACACCCCGTTGCACTATAAACGGTCAACTGACGCCCGCCGCCTGGCCAATGCATTTGATAAAAGCCTGTGAATGTCATGTCATCTGGCAGAAAATATTATTACCCTTTACCATCTTTAAATGCAATGGCACCATAAAATAACGCCCTTTAAATGTAACTCAATAATATGTAGTAGGTAGGAATTAATCATTTTCATCAGAATGAAGTAGTAGATACTTACCGTAGCTCCCTGAAATAGCTAGATTAAGAATGACACGTTATAAGATAATTAGGTTTAATATCTCATCACGACATCACTTTCTGAAAAATATCATAAAAGAAAATATTGAGGTAAATTGTGTCAAAATATTTAGATTTATTTCTTACGAAAACTGTATTCTTAGAAATCGCAGCTTTACGATTTAAAGATTTAGAAGTGTGTCCGTTTTTACTTACCTACAGATGCTTAACGAACGATTTATATATATATAGATTAAAGTATTTTCCACTGAACTGATACAGTAATGGAATAAAACTATATTAATGTGCAATAGAATACCCAGTTCACAGTTAGATACTATTATCATTTGGTATGTTAGCAAACGTGACATTCGGACGATTTAATCGATTCTTAATTGCAAATACCTAGTCTATTAAACGTCGTGAGATAAAACCGCGAAGAACGTCGGACTCGTTAGTCAAAATTAAGATAAGACTATCTTACTTCGCACTAGCAACTTACTAAGAAATAAGTATGTACTTTACTATATTTCTACCTACAATAGAGACAAAAATTTCTCGATGAATAATTTTGTGGCAATTCCTTTTCGCATTTTCCTATAAAAAGTAAAGATCGCTTGATATTTTTTGTAATTAAAAACTTCTTTATAAAGGTGACATCATATCAAAGTTTATCTTAAGTTTTACCAAATTGTGATTTAATAACATCTATTAGCATCTGCGATACTGCAAGTCAGAAATTACCTATTCGTAGGCACCGACTTATATTGTTATGTATTTATTTATTATTTTTTGCGCATCAACCAGGTATCTTCTGTTTATAACAAACCATTTTTGACCCAATTCAGTCAGTTTTAAAACTGCCCCATTAAACTATCTACAAATATTTTTAAAAGCTAAATTACCTAGGCACTCAATACATTGCAGTTGCATTGAGTACCTAGGCAATATAGCATTGGGAATGCATATCAATACAATATTTTGTGCACCATTCAAAGAGTGGTCCGATAGTGATTTTCTTATAAAACCGGTGGTAATTACATCAATTGACGGTAGCGTTTAAGATTGATTCGAAATGATTATGATTGATCGCTCAGTTTAGATGTTTACAATATCGATTTAGCTATTTCATTGATCGAAATCGAATTGTGAAGGTGGAGCTTGTATTAAAATAACAGGATTCACCCTCGCGGCTGGTGGCCACTTTTATGGCTTCAGCTTCCCCTGGCTTGGTCATCGACACCGGCTGTTGAGGACTTGCAAGCCCCTTATTAACTTGTTTGACATCGTACACAATTACAAGTGCTTATTTACCCTCCAAAATGATTTGGGTGCACTTGCAGTAAGATTTTTTTTAATACTATGCCCATTCAATAAATTATTTATCATACGGTCTCACTTTTAGTGTTTTTCAAACTGTAGTAGCTACTAAATAGGCGAAATAAAAAATAAATAAATTACCTACTCCTTGGGTCATACTCGAATAAGCTATTCCGTGTTTTGTCTTATTCTTATCGTATGTCACATGTAAAACTATGACAAAACATAGATTAGCTATTTCGAGGATCACCCAAGGAGACGTTAGTGTTCATAGCAAAAATATCGCTAGCATCTATGATAAAATACGTTAGAGTTCTTGCACTGATAAAAATGTATGCCAAGAAATTCTGACGTAAAAAGTCATACTTTTTCATACAAAGAAATTTAATAACCTACTGAGTCTTAATAAAATAAGTTTATTACTATAACGCCAGCAGTAGACAAGCTTAAGGAAGTGATGTTTAATATTAAATATTTATCAGTGTACCAGACTACAGCATAAATAAGTCATGCATGCGTATCATAACAAAGCTCAAGATACGTCTGAGATGATCAACCGTGCATTCCTCATTTCTTAAATTTTCCATAAAAACATCGACACGTCTCCGTCTCTAGATAGAGCGAGGCATCTACGATGTTGGCGAGGACATTGCACTTCTGTGCCTCCCCCTGCCCCCTAAGTCCTTACTCCCCCTTGGCCCTGCCGAAACTCGCTAACCGACTTCGCTCTACGACCGGATTTTAGTATTTAGTCACCAGCCGGGGTGTTTGCTTTGTCGATGATATTTTCAACTTCTTCTGTTACAGTAATCTATTGCTTGAATGACACAGTTATTATGTGTTATTTCAGTCCCTATTTCGTAGATGCAGTTTAGAAAATCTTATTTCATGGTATCGTGGATGGATAGTAGATATGATCTGCCACATTCCCTCATTGTCTTTATATATTGTTCTATGGGCTATAATTTGTACTTAAATGATGATTTTGAAATTAAAATAAGAAAGAC
This sequence comes from Nymphula nitidulata, assembly GCA_947347705.1. Classification (NCBI taxonomy): domain Eukaryota; kingdom Metazoa; phylum Arthropoda; class Insecta; order Lepidoptera; family Crambidae; genus Nymphula; species Nymphula nitidulata. The sequence goes on from OX374623.1 coordinate 11,516,274, forward strand.
TTATATTTCACCTTGATGTTTAGGTTACTAATCTAACAAAAAGGCTGATTTAGCATAAAAATATCTAAATGCTCACCAAAACAATTGATTTATAGAATTTTGGCGGATCGTTTTTTTGGTAAGCTCTTCAATATATGCCAATAAACATGTAATTTTCTTTAGCTATATAAGATCGGATAAAGATTTGCTGACTCATTAACCTGAACGCCGATTAAATTGTAGATTTTTATAAAACGTCACGGTGTAGAATAATATTGCTGTAGATACTTATTATTATGACTTGTAGAGTTTGGTGTTCATTCACCGAATGTCTTACTGTTTATTATTGAATGGCGGTGCATCGACAGACGCAGCAAAGTCGGCGTCGACTGCACGCTGCGCAGGCGCATCGCTTCCCGTTACTTACTATGTACAAGGTATGTACAGTCATTTACTGTCTTTACTTGTTGTAACGTCCGCAAAGAAGTTAGTTCTATTTGAATAAGTTAAGTTTTAAGTTGTTTGTTTTGATAAGTTTTTTTTATGATTGTTTAATTTTCACCAAATGCAATTACATGTAAATTTTCTGGTAAATTTTCTGTCTGTTTCTTCCTGAAAAAAAGTCGTTTCGAAGGTCGGCATGCGAAACAGTGACATTTTACAATCAGAGTGACGACTGCCCTACAATACGAATTACGAGCTGTGTAGGTACCTACTAGAAAAAATAAGGAAAAAAGGAAGAAACTTGTCAAATGTTTATGTGCTATATAGGCATTGGAAACTGAACATAAGTACTCTGTTACTTTTAAAATGTCGTAAGAAAGGTTTTATAACTTATTTCTATTAAATGAACCGTTTATATAATATACTGCCAAATGGCAGTTAGGTATGTCTGTCTGTTTATGCTCTGAGCTAGTGATTAAAAACTAAATTTTAGAACCAGTTTTGATTAAAAGTCGCAGAAAACTATAATAAAATCCAAGAAAAAGAAAATTGCAGAGGAGGTTTGTTCCTGATTCGCCGGATATCTGATTCGCCGGATTCTTGTTTCGTCGGAAATATTAATATACAATAAAATCACTTATGTAAAGAAAACATGTAGTTATATTTATTATTGTATGAATTACTATTTTGTACCACTATCAGACATAACTTAAATTAGCTACCTTACCTACCTTAATAGGTTCGATTCATATTTTCAAAGAAATTACGATTTTCCTATTAATACTATCCATATTTTAATAATATTCACTTATATGGAGATTTCGGAATCGTTATCGGACTGGAATGCAACACTCCAGTTCCATAACTAATTCCTGAACTTCTGGATGCGTAAAGTTACCAGCTCATTGTTTTGCGTTAGTGAGGAAGAATTCCGAACCAATAACGACGTTGAGGGATGGAAATATAGAATAAACCATAGGATCCCTAAAAAACACCCCTTTTTCAATTTATAAAATTACTCAGAGCCGACGCACAGCAGAAAGATGTTGTTATAAGAAAAATGCAGCTACATTGCCCCGATGTTAAAAAGTTGCGTCGAATTAACATGGCAAGATATCGACAAGAAACGGCCATACTCAATGACTACACCGAAGGAAGAATAACAGTTATAGAATGTTTAAACAGGTTATGCCAATTAAAATAATTATGATAATGGGGTTTAAACATTCTAAACCTGTTATTCTTTCTTAGATGTAGTCAGTGACTATGTTCAGGAAGTAGTTATGGTGTTTAAACATTCTTTATCTGTTAGGTTATTCAATTGAGAACAAATAAATATTTTTATTAATGTACCGTAATATTTGCCTTTTATTTAATAGATAGGTAAAGCCGCGATATTTCTATAGTTTTCCTTAAACAAAAAAATCCGACGAAACAAGAATCCGGCAAATCAGGAACTAATCGCGGAGGAGAGTTCTCCATGTAAATTTAAAATAAGTACGTGAAAACTGATGAATACTTCGAGTTCGGCCAGTTTAGGGGTTTGAAATAGAATTAATGAATCCTTCAATGCCCGGACATCAACTTAAGTTGCTATAACAATTAAAATTTAATTGTGTCTGGTTTATCGGGCTTCAAAGGGTAGCATAAACGAATCCTAATTCTTGTTAATGAGAGACGCCAGTCGCTATTATATTGTAAAAATGCTTTCATTTTAATAGTAAGAGGTTCAATAAATGGAGCCTGTTCTGCTGTCGGTGCGTGCGAGCAACGTAGCCGAGCACAACGTCCCGCCCTGCCTCAACACGCGGCTCGTTCTCCGCGGCCACTGCGCCCGCGCTGACGACTACGCTTCCACGTCACGTTCCAGTTTCCTGCATACTGTCAATATTTTTAATTATACAACGAACGACATGTTGGTCAGATTGTGTAGACTAAGAAAAAATATGATTCATGTTACGATGAGTGTTTACATACTTCCTAATAGAAAACGAACCGTAATTCTATTTGATATTTGCCACAGAAATCTTTACACTACAGCAGAAGATTTGCAAGCATGCAGAATATTTGTTGAAAATATTAGGGTTTTTGTGATATTTACACACTAAATGGTGCAGTTTAATTCCAAAAAATATGTATATAAGACAAATTGTTTATGACTGCAAAAATATAATATCTACTCATTTATTTTTATGACATTATTTATTATAACTAATGAAACAAATGGTTGTAGAAATTTCAGGTCAGAAATTATGATTTTCAGTTGGAAAGCAGATAACTACTGTTTGAATGGTCTATTCTATCTGTCTAGCGGCGTTAACCTCTGGAGGTCTATAAAAATTGAAAAATCTATTGTGTAAGGAATCTGATGCTTGGCTAATATAACCTAATTATTCATATAACCATTTTCTAATAAACAAATAAATATAACTATGCTTATAGTTTGTTTAACTACAAATTACCTACTTTAAATTTTATCAGAAAGTGAAATTATTAGTATAGATAGATTGTATTTGACACCAATTTATTTAAGCCAAATAATGAACCAATAAATAATCTGGATTATATTTGTGTACTACTTTGACCAATCCTTAGTTCAAATTTTTTATTTAAAAAAAAATCAGCCGTGTTATTACACTTAACAACGAAGCAGTGCCTGAAAATCATATTTTTTACATCCCATGAATTTTCAAATTCATTCAATTATAAGTTACAATACACCTACTTATAGCCGCTACTTTATAGTGTAAATCGGTTTATAATATCTATCAATAAAGGCAGAACGTAGTTAATATTTACCACGACAGTCTCGACAATATTTGTGTTTTTGGTACAGTGATAGTGTTATCGCCTATGCAAATTACCCTTCAAATGGCCAATGCTAATTGCATTGCGCTATAATTACACATGTTGGAATATAAAAGATGATAAGCAATTTCCGTGGTCAAGTATTATTTGATAATATTCACAACAATATTTCTGTTAGCTACCAAAAATCTTAGTTTTGAATATAATATGCAAGCATAAGGCGGGGTTTTATCCCAGATTTTGAAATAAGTCTAATTACATGTAGAATACTTTTTGTCTGACTTATTTACCCCTTCGGCCCTACCAGCCCGCCGGCCGGCCGGAGTATGTTAATCAATTTTGATACTGCAAAAAATAATGAATATGAGATACATGTGGCTTTTGATCTGTTAATTTTTTTCTTATTCTATATTTAAAACACCTCATCGCGTAATCTTTCTACCTGCCTATATTTCAATTGCTTAATTTTTCCGCTCTCTTCTGGTTACAAACCAGGACCAAATAATTAATTTATAAGTTTTTATCAACAATATTGAATCAATATAGGTACAAGACATACCTACATCAAGCAATTATTTATTCTCCCCGTCTTTATTTAAACGCCCGAAACTTTATACTGGTAAAAAGAAAAGAGTTCAATTATATTTAGCGATCGCCCCTGTAATTAAAGCGGAGGCTTCCTTAATTACGGACCAAATAAAAGGTTTGTGCTTCCTACTTCCCACGTGAGGCGCGGGTGCGATGCATGTGCGCGATGCGGCTTATTATTACATGCGCGGTGCGCGACGGTAAATATTATCAAAATATTGTCATAGATTTGAGAATCTACAAGAATATTCAATAAAAACTATAGGCCAAGTCAAACCTGTACCTACATAAAAATTAAATAGTCCACAGAAGTTTTTTTTCCTATATCAGATAAAATATTTTGAAACCGATTTTATTTCAATAAGAAAAATATGTAGATAACGAGTTTATGTTAGGAGCTTACACTGACTAATTTTTTTGCCCGTTTAATTGATACCAATAATTATATGCTATTGCAAAATTTTAAGTTACATTCTCAGTTAGATGGCTACTTTACAGACTCTAAAATATGTAAAAAAATTAAAGTAAGTAGTTATAAAAGACATTTTATAAGTTCTTTGATATTTTGTAGTAGATTCATAGCTCTACATACCATCAAGATTAATAAAATAATAAAGAGTAACATTATGTTCCGGTCTCACCGCGAGACCTGCGACAAGTCGCTCTATTTCAGGCGCGTCCGCCGCAGTCGTCTTAATTGATCACGTGTTATATTACATGAATCATGAGCAAGCTCTACATAAAACTTTTGATTCTAAAATATATTACGATGAAATAAATGTATCAATTTTAATATAATTGATAAACATGGGATCATCTGCTGTACAATTAGCTGATTCCTTGTGATCTGTATGTCTCTAAGTTTAAGGAAAACATGTTAGGACTAATATTCAATCCTCTCATCAGATAAAATATTTACTAAGACAGAAATTTAGACTGTCAACTCTGAAATGTACCTAATAAGTATACTCGAAGTAAGTTATAAAGCCAGTGTAATTACTGGGCATGGACGGCATTTCATCTTAGGCCCCAGGATGACAACGCACCTGCAATATCAAGTGATTTTTGCTCGTTATTGCAGGTGTCTATAGGCGGCGGTTACCGCTTTCCATCAGGTGGGCCGTCAGCTTGTTTGTCATCCAGTAGTATAAAAAAAAAAAAAAAAAAAAGCTCTATGTCTCTTACAATTTTAGTAATTGTAAAACCAATTTACATAAAAAAATTATGAAAAGAAAAAAAACTTCTTTAATAACAAGCTTTTATTTAAATGCGCCAAAAAGAATCAAATAAACCTTTCCCTTAAAACTTTTCCTATCTTATAACGTCTTACATAGAACATCATTGCACAATTTATATGAATAAACGCTTGTCGCGAGATTTAAGTAAGTTCCTTATTATATAAAGTAGGTAGATACTCAGTTCGAAAATATTAAATTTTCAAATCAAACAGATCAAGTTATTTAATTTTCTTGTTTTCCTACAGAGGTAAATACAAGCTTTCATATCATAAAAATTGTGTAATGACGTTATAAGTAAGACGATTTAAGATAGTAAAAGTTTTAAAGGAAAAGTTTATTTTATTCTTTTTAGCGCACTTATACAAAAGCTTGTTTTTAAAAAAGTTTTTAATTTTAAATAATTTTTTACTTTTTAGCTATCGCTGGACAGGTCTCTCAGTCATTTTGATACCCTTATCATAGGAAAGCTTATGAAACTTAGTTAACCATCTTTAGAGGTCCGCCATATTGGATTTAGAGTGACGTCACTTTATTTTTAGAGGTACTCTCAGCAAGCCCTTTCATTTGATACCTATGTTGTTAAAGTGCATTAAATATAATATCTTGGGTGTTCCGTTATGTTAGATTTAGAAAGACGTCACACAGGTAACCATCCAAGCTAAACTTGTATACAAAATTTCAGCTCTATCAGTTGAAGATATGCTGCTTTAAAATTCAGTAACTAGCACTAACTATGTAGTTACATAGATACATACATTGCAAGTTAAATAAAAGCTTGTTAAAAATAAGCTAGAGGTGGGCCCTTACTAATAAATTATAGGCAACAGTGTTTTGTCGCCTTCATTCGTATGGGATTTTCAAACGAATTTGAACAAAAGAGATGAAACAATGTGTAAAATAATTATATGAAGACTACAAAGTCACGTCGTTAATAAAGTATAAACAATGGCTGCCGTAATTTCGATGATATACTTTGAATAACCTGCTCAGAATCTGAGTCTAGTGGTGCTTAGAAATTACAAGCAATTTGTATATCTGTATTAAACTAATAAAAAGATCATTGACACCAGCCCTCGAGCGCCGGTCGAACGATGAACCTCATTGTTCGGATTGCGAAACCAACATTTGCATGCGACCCCGCGACCGCGTAGAAATCGCAACTTCAATTACTTATTCAAACTGCGATTAAGATTGTTTGTATGTTAATAGTGTGACACTTGAACTGCATTATTTCTTTTTTATACGATTCATTTTGTAGTTCCTAGCAAACGAATTGACATAAAAATGCATACAGAACTTTGGTATAATTTAATTTTATTCAATCTTTGTAATCTTACAATAATATCTTAACAAGAGATAGTCTTTAGTCTTTACATTGTAAGGTACCTACTTATTTTATTTACATTTTCTAATGTAGATTTTTTAATAAACCATTGAGATGTTTGTGATGATGGTAGTTTATCACTATAGGGAAGGTTTTTAATACGAAGTTCAAGAACTTAATCCTACGATCGACCCTTTTCAAAACTGTCCCACCATAGGTTACCTGGCTTATTTGATTTTCCATAAAACTTGTTTAAATCTGACATGCTTTAAATTATTTTATTTTGAGATACCTACAGATAGACAGAAAAATTTATTTTGCACATTTACTTAAACAGCACAGAGATAAAAGAAACATAATAAATATTATAGCTATCTCTACCGGAAATGACACCAAACAATATGCCTAACTACTATTTTCCATATAAAAATAGCTTTACATAAAATAAAAAGTATTTCCTCTACGCATTTTTAATATCACGTTTAGTTGCAATGATCTACCAAAGTACCAACTACTCATTCAGAGAGCACTAAGAAAATAATATTGCCTATTATTCTCTACAAACTTGCGGTGCAACTTTATTACATACAACAGAAAATGTACACATTGAATCTGTATAAATTTTATTCCCTTGCATTAAAAAATTACAACGTCCGTGCCGACGTTGGTGGGTCAGAGGTGACCAACGGACTGAGTGCACCCTTTTGCAACCTGCATTCAACTAGTAGTAACTAGAGGTTAATTCCACTGGGACGAATCTAAGTATAAAAATGCTGTTAATGGCAATCATAAGATTATAGTTTTGACAATAATATATTCGCCCCTTACCAGCCCGCCGGCGCTCACACACAATAAAAGATCTTTTGTGTCTGTTATGTGAGTATTTCACAGATTACCAAGGTAATTAAAATAACTACAAATATTAAAAAATACACAAAAAAACATTTTAAACTAGTAAAAAAATGTCATTATGATTACGTACTTTAGCAGTAACTGTAATATTTAAAAGATGAACAATGTAGGTGCTATCCTAATTAGATGGAAAAAGACCGTAAAGTAGAACGACGGGTACCTATAGGTGAATAAATCGATCTAAAGTCGCAAATGGCTCGGGATGATATTGAATTTTTTTGTAACTTGTTTAAACTACTTATGAATTGATGCTAACGCCAAGGAGACGTACACTGAAAAAATTACCTCGAATCCCGATACATTATTAAAGCCAATCCATCACAGATTATGAAGTTCATGGCACCCACTGAGATATGAATCCCTAAATATTCAATATTTGACACAAAAAATATCAAGTTTAAAGTACTGAAATTAAAAAAATAACATAATCCTAGGTCAATGTCATACAACAAGTTGGCAAGCACAAGTTGTGGATCCCATGAGGTCACGGGCCGGTCAAGGGTGACCAACGGACGGCAGAGGGTTGCGAATAAACTATACGGCTACGTTTTCTATTCCCTGATATGAAAATAAAAACGAAAGACTCAAATAAATATACATTTATTGATGCAATAGCAAACTAGACGTTTTATCTATTTAATGACTTTTCTAGAGGTTTGTGTCTAAATAAATTGTTAGTATGCTGACTACAATTTTTTCTCAACTTTGAAAATAGTAAGTACGTAACTAGGATTGCAAAAGTTTCAAAACACTGTAAACTGGGACTGTACTTCATATTGGCAAACCTTAACTCTCTTGCTCTACTAAATGTAAATCCTAGTTTTGGAAATAATAATTATGTATGACCTGTGGCTCGACTTTCTCTTTCGCTCTTTCTATTGCTTAGCTGGACTTTCTATCGAGATAAAATGCAATTTTTGACAAAAAATGGAGACGCAGCTGCCAACATTATTGTTTTTATCAGAAAATTCTTAAGAGTTTAAAGGTACTCTATTCCGAAAAAATGTGAACACCTGATACAATATTTTGCATAGTGCAATATCGTAACTATGAAGTTCAAGTTCTCAGTCCCATGAGGTCAGCGGTCAGGGGTGACCAACGGCTAGTGAACTGAACGCACTGCGGACATTGCTAAAATACTGACCCGCGATTACCCCACACCTGTATCTTTACTTTTGTTACAAAACACAAAAGCAAGAGCATTTTTGCAAACTGACCTTTTTCTAAAGATTAAATTTTTTAACAATTACTTATCACACAGTTTTGGCAAACCTTTTGAGAAAGGAAAGATAATGCTAATGGGTCTAGCGGAGATAAGATTCGTACCTACTAATACGAAATTCATCATTTTCATACTTATTAAAAAAAACCACTGTTAGTGTTTTCTACAATTTGTTAATGAAGTGATATTGTAGAGGTAGATATTGTTAGGTAATTTTTATTTCCTTCGTAGTATTTGAACTACAAGAAAAACGCTTCATTCGTTTCTGCAAAATTTCGTAATTTTTCATACGTATTCGTATCTTGTTTTCCGAAGTAAAAACCTACGTATCTAAAAACGTTATCTATAAAACGTTTCTTCTAATTTCTTCATAAGCATCTCATTTTTTATTCGCTGTCTATAGGATGTAACACAATAGGTAATGTACCCTTGAAATATGCAAATGTTGGGGAACAAAAGTGTCCGGATAAAAAGTTGTGTAGAACCGGACGCCGCGTCCGTTCGTCACCTCTGACCCACGCTTGACCAGTCCGCCAATCTTTAGATTAGCAAGTTCACACACTAGCGTTGCACATAGATATCTAAACGTTATCTAAATTCTTACATTATAAAATCTATTATAATTTAATGGTAATTTTACTTAAATAAGTATAAAAACTGTAAGTATTCTTTGAAAGTGAGAACAAATGTTTTTACATAATTATTATGATTCTATCTATAACAATTCCGTTTTTTACGTTATTAGTTGATGTTTGTCTACCTACCTACGTATGTATAAGAACAAAAATATCTAACGGTTTTAGGGTTTGAAGACTATTTTAATTCAGTGGTCTAGTTTTTTATTTATTTCAACACTAAGTTTCCTAAATTTTATTTTAGCATTACCTACAATATTAGACGTTTGTAACATTAACAATTCGGGTGACTGCTTAGCCCCTGAGCTACCGAGTAGTCTAGGACTTGGGAGAATCATGTAAATTTCTTCTAATCTTTTCGTTTTTACGTTATAATCTATCGAAATCTATCGAAATATCGAAAACGAAATAAACGTCAAAGTATCATGTTTCAACATCGAAATAATTGTAATTCAACCCCCTATCTTTCAAAAAATTATTTGTTGTAAGTAAGTACTATTATTTTTCTATAGTTAATAAAGGTTACTTTCAAATTATCTCTGTGTGTTTTTTTAAATCTTTTCTTTTCGTTATACTTATTATACTAGTCTTAAGATATTTAAAATAGGATCATAAGACTACCTACCTACTAAACGTCACAGCGAATTTCACAATCGCCATGTGAGTAGTGTTCACCGGACAGCGGTCACTACTCCGATTTACGATTCCTTTATTTACTTCAAGCTTATTAAACCCTTTCATTGTGTTCTCGAGGAGGGTAATTAATATGGTCGGCTTTATGCGAAAACGATGCTTTGTTCTTTATTGTTTTGAGCCATTGTAGCCAGACTTTGGGTCGGTTTTTGTCTACTATTGTTTAGGGGATCATTAGCTCAGTGGGCAGTTTCGCACTGACCGCTATGGGTAGGTTTTTCTCACATATCAAGTTGACCGTTACTTCGGGCACTGCAAATAATACAAGTGATTAATGATTAGATTTCAGTGTTGGAATACGTGTGAATTTCTGCGTCATTATTAATTTATAGAAAGTTAACTCAGACTTCATAATCATACCTATACCTACATTAACTCAGACTTAAAAACTTTTTGACCTCTAAGTACCATTTAAATACCGAATGTTTTAAAACAACATCTGCAAATTGATAAATTTGCAGCTCGGACAGCTCTAGCAAACTTTTGCACCAAAAGCTGATTAATCGCCCGTACAAAAATGATTTGTAGAGGTAGAGTTCCATTAAAACAACTTTTTTATGCCAATATCAAAACAAAACACTTCCTCTAACAATCCTGTGCGCCTGTTATACCTAAAGATCATCAGTTATCTCGCGGAACATACAAGTAGCACACACACACACGCCTGTATTTACTCAGGACATCGGCTGATTCGCCAAAGTAAGTGGGTACTGGTTCGCGAATCATATTATGCGAGAGGACGGAGGATCGCCCTCCCGCGCCGCCGACCAATCAGAGCACCCTATTATATTCTATGTGTGCCTCTATCTCGCCAGGGAATTGCGAATATATTAGCGAACTCGTATCTTGTCGCTTGTTTCCTTATATACTACGTTGGTATATGTTTCAATATATATATTTTAAACGTTCACTATTGGTCAATATATTAGAAAACATAGTACCTACATTATACATCGACAGATAAGATATACTGTTGTTTGTGTACTCACGTGAACTCCTCGAGGTCATGCGGCCTTGGTACTTGGACGCCGACATAAAGTTCTTCCGAGCAATATACTCCAACTGTTTTAATGAAACAATAACGTCCGGAAATACAAAAACAAAGCAAGGGGTGAATTTCTATTAAGCTGGCTTACGGTCCAAATTAGTGGGCTCTCTATGTTTAGCAAAGGTGTGCAACCCTTCCGCGTAATATATCGGCTCGAACAGTTCAGAACACGTGTTTGCTCTAACATTGATCCCCGGAGGAGGTTGTAGGATAATGCATCGCTTGCTACTGCAGTTAATTAATTAATCTCAACTGTTATATAAATAAATACAATCACTTAAATATATTTGCGCTACTTTTAGATTTGGAGCTTTGTGCGTATTATGTATATTAATTAATCAATATTATTATAAATACAAAGCCAAAATGAGCTAAGAAACTTTATATTTATAATAATCTACGACCAACCTCCGTCTTGAGACTTCTAAGGTTCATGAATTGTTAATAGTTAATAATTTAAAAAATGTTAATTGTTAATAATTGCTTGTTAGTATTCCAAAGTTAAGCTTTAATAGTCGGAAGCGCTACGATTATTTTTGACAAAGATTTATCTGTCTTCAATTTAAGAAGATTTTCAAAAGTATTTTTGGTGTTTGAAAATAAATAAATTGTCTTAAAAACAAGTAAAAAACATACCTACTATGCTTTATTGTTTTAAGCTTTTTAAACCTAATATAAAGTTTAATTATAACTATTCAAACACCAAAAATACTTTTGAGAATCTTCTTAAATTGAAGACATATAAATCTTTGTCAAAAATAATCGTAGCGCTTCCGACTATTTAAGCAACTTTGGAATACCAACAAGCAATTCTCTTGTAACCCCTTCGTAATGAAGTGGCGAAAAAAGTGAAAAAGTGTCGGGGGGGACGTCGCGAGATTAGCCCTCCGTGTGTTCAGCAAAAACAACGCAACACACGTGGGCGTATTTCAATTAGCTGTCAGTTTGTCAACTCTTCTGCTATTACTCTTGTCTTGAGTTGCAGGCGCCAATACCGCCCTACCTTAATGGGATTTTAAAAATAGTTAATGATGTTCTCTCGCTGTTGCAACTTTATGACATGGAGATGAATAAGCTTTAACTAAAGCTTTTTATTTCAGTAAGCAGTTGCTACTCCATTTAAAGTGATGTTAGAGGACTGAAAGTTTCTGTAAGGTATTCTTTAATAGTTTATCTTTGTTCTTTACAGTGAAATTCTATGATCGTTGGAGGTGACGATGACCACTACAGGGATAAGACTGTGCGCTTAGATAAGTGCTCTTTAGGCTGGCATTATATTAACTTTATCAAACGGAATCCTTCACGCGTATATCGGTATTGTAGAACTCAGTGCCTTCTATAGTATGTGACAGAATCATTTTTATTTAAGAAAATAATCAAACAGCACTATTTCCAATTTTTAAGTATATTTTGAATGTTTTTAGGTACCGATTACTTAATACTTAACAGTATCAGCATGTATTTTGCACAATCTTAATCATCAGTACACGCGGTGTGTATTTTTCCCAAGCACTTTTCCTATCGTTGCTGAATGGGAAGATTTTTTTTAAAGCCACACAACTGGTGATGTTTCATTTATTTAAGTACTTCTGCTGTGTATATGTGTACTTAATAATTATTGTTTCCTCATTCTTATGACACGAGTTTCTTAAAAAGAGGCGTGAAAAGCCACCTTTTGGGCCGGCAAGGTGGAGGCGGCACTAAAGCACACGTTTCAAGCTGCTCTACTGCTGATGTGTGTGTTTTCGCATATTTTATGGACTCTTCCTAACGCTTCTCATCAGGTGGTGTTGAGTTGAGTCATTTGCCGCGTTTTTTTTTAATAAAAAATTAAAAACCTTAAAGTCAGTTTTAACTAAATATTGTATTCAAAACAATGTTCATGTACAAATTTCTGTTTGTTTTTTGTTCAGTCTTTTACAGTTGATTAAGAGAAATGTATCAGTGGTATGAAAATTCTAAGTTTATACTTAAAGAAAATATGAAGATATTAGGAATAAACACACACCGACCTTTAAAATAAAGAGCTGCATATTATAAACCTGCACGTAATGAATAAGAACAAAAAATTAATCTGAGACGAGATTGTTGATGAAATACGCGGATATTCCATTTAACCCTTCAGTACAGAGGAAGTGTGTAAGTAGGTCAGACAGTCGATTGTGCATTGCACATGTTGTGAAAGCGGTACAAAAAATTAACCCTCTTATTGCGCTTTGTTTCGGAACCTGAAAAAACTTTGATTATTGCCTGCAATTTGTACCTACCCCTGAGATGTGCAGTAACGCCATGTTAAAATGGTCGCTGGTATTTATTTTTTCACAGCTGTAACTATGTAAAAAAAATAATCTTAAAATATTTCAGTAGCTAATGGAGGATACCTAATAGGCACCTACATGAGCTTTGTTCATTTGTCATAAAAATGTTATGAGCTATAATTTAGTGTTTACATTTAAATAATAACAAATATTAAAAGAAATGCTTAGTATTAGCTAAGAAGACGCAATCAACGCAATAGTTGATTGCGTCTTCCTAGCTAATACTATTTTCTTATTGGCAATATTCCTTAACTTGGCATGCAGATACCAAATCAAATTTGGGTTAGTATATCAAACCAGCGTTTTATCAAATTTTTTGCTTTATCTTGCATACGTTTTAGCTCAACCCTTCCCGCGGTCTGAGCAACCATTCTTTGCCTGCTAACCGCTTTTTTTGTCAGTCCCCATTTTGAATGGCACATGCAGAGAGAGTTTTTTGTGCGTAACACATCAAACTATTCGATAAAACGCAATATCATCAGACTACCTGGGCAAAGTTCAAGTTATTCTTCTTTAATCGATTAAAGTTTACTGCGTTACTTCTTTTATAATTTTTTTGGTATTAATTTTTATTTTAATTTTATAACTTTCGAAAATTTCGAATCAAAAATTAAGAATATTTTCGAAAATATATTCCAATAACAAGCATATTATGTAGGTACTGCCTATTACCTAATAATGCACTTTTGTCTCCTTGTGTCTTATCTTATGTTAATTTAAAGTTTATTTGTGCTAAAACACAAATCCACGGTTTTTAGATTAGTATTATTACCTAATCCTGTCTATTTCTGTTGCAAAATGTACACATACTTATATACCTAGGTTTAGAAAAACATGTAAACATAATATGTTTCATAAGTTTAAAAATGTATCATTGCTCGTCGGGTTCATATCAAGAACCCGACTTATCTTTTTCCTACTGTCTATTAATGGGTTAAGACAGCATTCACTCAACAACATATTGGCAGAAAGAAATACGCCTAGAAATTTAATCTTTCTCCGAACGCTATTTTTTATCTAAACTAACAGTAAACCCAAATCCCTTAGACTCACGAAACAAACGGCCGTGCAAAATATCAGATACTACGGAATCTATCATTGGGACAAAAAATCGCGCAGGTAAAAAGTCATATACCGGTATAATTGTCACAAATTAAAGCAAAAAATCTTTACAAAAGATATCAAAATTCTGCAAGCCACACGAGCAGGTAGACGCGCTTTATAAAATTTAGTTTTTTGGCTATAAATTGTGCAAAAGCGTGGGATGGTCGTAGGATAACTGTACTCAGGGAGACTGGGGCGGGGGAGATGCTAATCGGATTCATTAATTATATTGTTACAAACAATGTGCTATTGTTCTTTCTAACATTTTTTAATAACTTTTAACTTTTGAATGTGTTTAGATTAGGTATAAGTGTGTCGTAACAATTAATTTTACCTTATTCATATTAGCTATTGTAAATTTTCACGAACTCGTGTGTGAGGAGTTCGGAGGCGTAAAAGTTTGAGCACTCTAGTTTCAATTACGAAATCAAAGCAACTTTCGCTATGTTAGATCCCGGGATGAATCAAGCAAATTTTGTAATCTCGAGCTCCTTCGTGCTTTGGAAGGCTTTTAGGCGATCTATCGAAACGTTGTTTCGGCCGAGATAGATAGGAATTGAGATATGACTGACTTAGCGGGAGGAAAAATGACAAAATAGATTGCTATTTTGCAGGTGTAAATTAAGCGAAAATATACAAATTATTTTATTAAAAAATGATAATTGCAAATATTTTCAAGTTAAGTAAAAATAAGTTTACAAATGCGTGATTAGTATAAGAACATTTTTGTCTATACCTACTTTAAGTGCAGGAAGGCATTTGTGCAGAATTTTTATTAATGTAACATCACGAAACATTATATTTAAAAAGTTTCAAACGTAACCTTCTCTTTGTGACAAAAATAAACAATCCGATCAAAGTTATTTTTTGTTACTAAGAATTTTGTGCAAAAACTCAGCACAAAAAGTTTTAAATCTACTCGGAGTTTGGTTACGACGTGATAAGTTTATTTTGAAATAGAGATGGTTGGTTTACCGGCTTACGGTCCACAAATTCTACACACTTCGGCGTAAAAACTTGGAATTGTAAAATAATATAGGTAGTACCTACTTGGTCTTCTTTTTAGTGGTCCTATTTTATGCGAGTTGGGGTGCAGTAGTATTTTCAGCCTGGATCAAGAGGGTTCGACTGGGGAAGCACAAGCAAAAACGAACTTTATTAGATTTGAACGGATTGCCCTCAGATCATGTTAAAGCGATGTAGGGACAGCACAATTAAGATTGTTTAACAATTAACTGATGTCAATTATCGTTAATTTTATTTAAAATACATAAAAAAATAATTATTCAGGTCTTTTTTTATATTGTATCATGGACAGGCAAGGATACATTTTTTGTCATACTTTTTTTTTACATCAATCAATTCACCTATTTACAGAGTAAACATGAGTAAATGAAAAAATACTTCTTACTTATGTGCTAACGATAAAAGATATCGATCTGCGGGCTTTTTCGGCAACTTATTTTGACAGCTAAAAAGATGATCTTTGAAATATTTACAAATTCACTACTAGCTTACTTTAACGTCAACGTGATATTTTGCCTTGAAACGCAGCAATTAACAGGCTTAGTGGTTCACTTTAACTTTTAAAAAGAGTTAGCAAATAAGCCGCTGATCTCAAAGAAACCAAATAGGTGAACATTTGCGCGTGTCGTTGAACCCCTGAACAAAAACTCCCCCGCGTTTCAGCCAGGCCTGTTCTCACGCCAAGCCTGAACTCTGACACCGATAAAAACCGACGCAAACTGAGTACCTACCACTAAACCAAATATAGTAGTCTAATATTGCATTGCTTACATTTTTCATATGCGGCAACAAAACAGTAACAGCTGCAAAATTAATACGGTTGGGATATACATAAAGATCAATGTTCTTAATCACAATATAAAACATGGAAGTCGTATAGGAACAAGAGAATATGTATTTGAGCTATAAATATCTAACTAAAAATCATTTGATATCAAAACTTCAAAGGTTAAGAATTAGTAGAATTGGAGGAATTCGATTCTCTATTTTCTATCCCTTCTGAATAATAATAACTTTGTTCGTAAAATGTCATAAATCACAATATTCTTATTTTTTTAAGCATTATTATAAATTTGTGGAAAAAATGAGATTTTTGCTAATGATGTACCTAAATACATCACAATGTTTTTTTTTTACAGCACCCTTATTATTAATGACGAAATATGGAAGACATCGAAATTACATATAGAAATATCTGTAATCGTTTTTTTTGCTCAGAGAAAGGGATGCGAAAAGAAAAGCGCTTGTATAACCCGATCCCTTCCGCATATGGTAAGTTTTTGAAAAGTGCAGTGGTAATTACGGGGGAAGGAGCCGCGGCGGATATAGCATCTCACTGCGAATGTCACATCCGGCCCCACCGCTGGGCACCGCTGCGATCGCTCATCATTCTTGCCGCAAATATGTTGTGACTCAATCCATTATCCACCTCTTCCAGGCGGACGTCGCAAATGATCTTAGATCCATCAAAGCCATTATTCAGGTTATTATCAATCATTAGGGGCGAATCACCATATGCTTAAGAAAAGGGGATAAAGGATTGATGGAGATGTAAATACAGCCTAAAGGTGAAAAGTCATAATAGATGTTAGTGATACAAAGAACTAAATATTATACTGTTTACTACTCAATTAGGTCTTATCTATCCCATTGAATATAAGTAAAGTATTTAACACTACGTTTTTTCAAATGATAAAGCTGTTTATTTTTTGCACAATCGACTAACGGTTGTTATCGATTGAAAGATCTCTAGCTGTCATCGGTTCCCGATCGCACTTAGAAATGTGGGAACAAATTATCGCAAACACTTCTCTGTTGCGCAAAAAACCTGAACACAAAACTATTGGGTCGCTAAAAAAGTGCACTCCCACGCTACGAAAGGGTTGAGTATGCACCTGACCTATATTAATGCCATAAAAAATGTGTTTTCTTTTGCCTCTTTTGCTATTCTTATTGTAGTGTATACGAATGCATTAGATAAAGTTATGATAACCACACATTTTCTCTTTTTTGAGAATATATTATGCACTTTATTTAATTACACTAGAGGAGTAGAGAAACCTAAAATATTAGGAGGTTAACTGTCTAAAAACATTTATCCCTACGTTTTCATTTTAAGGTGTCTCAGTTTACACCTTTGGCATTAATAAAACACTTGATTATTTACAAAAAGACGAAATTAATTAATTTATCCTGTCAAGCCACACAATCCAGACACAACGGGTGTTTAATTGTCGTATGCTCCTAGAAGTCTAACGCAGATTAACAAAATTTGCAGTGACGCTGTGTTTTGACAAATTAATGTTAGTGATATTGTATTTGTTGCTTACGTTATCGATGACGTCATATTAAAAGTCAATATTGTGACTGGGTCGTTTCGCTTATCTAATAAACGGGTTGAAAATGATGATCTTAACAATTAAATTACTTTTTTTTTGGAACTGTAACCATCATGGCTCTATTGCTATGTTGAAAATTATGTTTTAACAGCTTACCTACCATACATTTTTTCATATTACTCAGTGTATGAATATAATATACTTTTAAAGAATAAAATCAATTGTCATAAGGGTATATATCTTCTTCAGTGTCAGTCAAAATTAAAATTAGTAACGTATAATAAGTTAACTTCTTTTTAAATATAGTTAATTTAATTTTTCATAAAGTTAATTTAAATATATTCTACTTTTATAAACCACCTATTCCTTCATAATAGACGAATTGTACACTTTCCTGAAATTTTCATTACTAAAATATTTTAATACTCCACTACAAATGTGGTAAAAAGCCACCAATAATATAAAATCTTATTGGATGATGTCCATCTATTAAGCATGAATGACATCAGATAACGATCTACAAAACACTTGGTTTAATAAACAAACAATAACAAATCCGTTTGTCCACACACCCCGGTTATTGTATACACCCCACTTGCACAACCGGGGCTGCGCACAATACTCGTATTGTCTGTGCTGGAGCAGGTAGCAGTAAAGGGTTATCCGCTTATGCAAAAAATATATTACTATCCGATTAACACTTGCATAAAACACGGTTTAGCTTTTTAAAAGCTAGCGATTGTGACGAGAGATTTATAACACTTATCCAAGTCGTGTGCTGATTTACATTTAATTAATTCTCTGTCTTTCTTATTTTTTTAGTATCTATCAAAGTGATATAAGTATAAAGTCAAGCCTTATCACGGTGTTCATGTATGTTTTGTCATAAACCACTATTTTTTTACTTACAAATAAGTGTGATAGTAAGTCAGTGTACTTTTTGAACATAATTTTAAATTAAAAAAATAGTTATTTATAAGCAATATTCGCTAGATATTAGTTATCTACCTATGTTATGAAAACAATATAAAACAATAAATAATCAAACAGGTAATAGAATATCGGGTCATCGAGTATTAAATAATAATGTAACATCTAATAAAACGCGAGCTCAATCTCGTAAAATGGATTTATTTCATGTAGGTATAAAATATGTCCCTTCAAACAATTAATGCTGTTATTTTTTTATAAACATACTGCAAAATAAGCAATCGTGTCCTAATTCTATCCAACACGAAAACTTGAAGCCGTTAACGTGCGTGTCGCTGTTTTGGTTAGCGCCTAACAACGAGGGGCTTCGAATTTGGCGGCCTTTAACGAACGAGCTTCATTAACTATTCATCGACGTGGACGCGTGAGCCGCCGGGGGTGGGTGAAAAGGCTGACAGGCGATGTGTTGCAAAATGAATAAATTGTGCCGAGAAATTAGGGGCAGTTCGCTAAGGTAACGGCCGTGGCTTATCAATAATGCACAGCGCTACAAGCGCCACCAATATTGAAGATCCTTACGCATATAAACAACAACATAGGAAATAAGGTCCATATAATTTGGTCAGTGCGACTACAACGCGAAACACAGCATCGGTAATAAGTTTGTCCGCCGACACGATAATGCCATGGCAAACAGTTGCAATCGACAGTTCGCAACCGCCCCTATATATATGAGAGTTCATTAAACAATTACAGTTTCAACGTACGACATTGATTATACCATCAACGTTTGATATTCCTTTATTTGCATTAAGAAATATTCCAGCCTTGTAACCAAATTATTGTAGGTTAGATAGAATTTAATTTTTAATTTAGATAAGTATATATTGGCACAACGCCCAGCAGTTGTACGATAAATAAGTAAATTAAAAAGTAATTAAAAATGATACGAACATCAAGAGATTTTCAGTCACAAAACAATCAAGCACATGCTATTCAAAACATTACCATACACACAAATATGGGATGTTACTAAAAAACAGCATTAGACAGATCTCTGCGCACAAATCCATAAAAAATATAGTGGGCGAGCACCATGTGCATACGCAGGTGCCCCCCGTTCCCACACAACCCTTTAGCGGCCCTCCTCCTTCTCTCCATACCCCTCTGACTCCCAAAAACTGCATAAAACTAATCACCAAAATAATCACAGAAACATAGTCTCTAAAACTAAACACATAAAACCAAAATTCCACTGCAAAATATTCCAAAATTAAGCTCCTTTACACCTTAGACAGCTTTTGCCTCCAAATTCTACCTGTTCCGATTATATTTATAGTCGCTGTCGTGTCATTAGATTTATTATGGATATAATGCAATCCTCAGAGTTTTTTTGCTTTGATTCAGACAATTTTGGAGTTTGAAGATGTTTTTGTTAAGTCATGAAATCGAAGTCTCTTCGCAAAAAGTGTAAAATTTCCTTATATTGACAAAATCAGTTAAGTATTAAGTACCTATGTAGATTTAATTATTATTTTGAAAGTTACAGAAAATAACTTGACCTACTATATAGGTGACTATTTTAGTTTAAAAATGTAAAATACCCATGTCTTCTCCGTTTTTAATTTTTTGTGATGCCTTTCATAATTTTTCAGTGTTGTGTTTACTACGGAGAGTACAAAAGTACATAAGTTCATGAGCAGGGGATCTTGTCTCCTATGCTGCCGCTGACTTTACAGGGTGGGCAGCGCGTGAGCAGGTTACGGTTACCACTTACCATTGACATGAACCTTGATACCTACTACAAAAAATATAGACAAGACAAGATTACTGTTAATAAAGGTACGAGTAACATTTGATCACTCATTCGTGAGCTACTTATGTATTCCTTATAGTACCACCGCCTTTCTTATTTCAGCCGTGAAACAGTTCGCTGTGTTTCGGATTGAAGGGGAAGGTAGCCAATGTAATTACTGGGCATGGACGGCATTTCATCTTAGGGCTCAGGATGACAACGCACCTGCAATATCAAATGCTTTTCCTTGTTATTGCAGGTGTCTATAGGCAGCGGTGACCGCTTACCACCAGGTGGACCGTCCGCTTGTTTGTCATCTAGTTGTATATAAAAGTAAAAAAACTAGACACGATCAGTAGGTACCTGTATAAAATTTTTTCCCCTCCCCAGCAAGAAATAGGTTTCTTTCTTTAAACTAGTATGAAAGTTGCATTTGCTCTCATGGGAGAGAAAAATTTATTTAATTTTCGAACACGGGATTTCAATATTGACGCGGCGCAGAATTTTTCTTTTTTGGTATTTTACTGACCTGGATACAAGCCCTTTAGGCCAGGGCAGCTCAGAAAAATGTAATGTTTTATATGAGAGCAGGTTTTTTATTGCTTGTGTATCTTTAAATCATTTACCAGGCTCAGTAGTCTATTTTTGAGTGAGTCAATTCTAGATTCGGTTCGAGATATAAAATTAGCACCAGCAGCAAAAAATAACTTGTTCACTTGTTTAACAAATAACTATTGTATACTACCAGGGTGTCAAGTAAGAGCACGGCCCGCCTACGATAAGCGGTTGCCGTAGCCTACAGACGCTCGTAGCACATTGGACACTACTCACGCGTTGCCTACTCTATGCTACCTCAGGCACCACTCAAATCTCGACCGATACATACCGACCGAATTGAGAACCTCCTCGTTTTTGAAGTCGGTTAAAAATACCTACGACTTTACCCTACCTTCTACTTTATGTTGTGTATGGGCTGGTAACGGACGACAGGCTGACTTTTTATAGCTCCAAGTTTTTAATATTGCAGCATAATCACAGCCAATTCTGTTAAATATTTCATCGCAATCGCAAATATTCTTGTTCGTATCTTTATTTATCCGACGTTGGCGAAATTCAAGAGATTAATTCTATAGTGTTCGTCACCATTAACAAAACGCAGTGTTTTCCAACCGAAAAAGACAAAATCCCGATCTGCTAATCTCAGTTCTAACATAACAAAAAACTGGACACACTTTCTTATCAGAGACCATTTTTGTAGATGGGGTGAGTTTTGTAGCCATTTAATGGTAAAGGAAGACCGGCCTTATACCGCAATAAATCGCAACCCAGGGTCCGCAACTTCCGTCGTTCAGGATGTGACCCAGCCGGCACACCTCCATAATTCACATTAAAAAAGAAATTTTAATTTTCGCCTTTGTTATTTAGACCATAACATTAATTTTCGCTGTGACCTCTCTTTGTTTTAACTTTTTAAACTTTGATATAGGTACCTACCTACAAGAAAAAAAATATATTTACATACTTTTATGATTTCATTTGAAATAATGAGTATGTTAATTAGTATTCTGTTGTTAAATAAAAGCATAAAATTATATATTTATGTATTTTGTATTACATTCTAAATAATTCTATTGTAATGTTTGTAAAATTCACTTATTTCAGCATTTTTTTCATACTGTGTGTTAAATAAAATATATTTAAATACTTTGCTATAACTACCAAAAAATTTAGGTACTAAAAACTTTAATTTACTTGACTAATGAATAATGCCGTAATTTTTCACGGAACACCTTGCGAATAATAATAATACATTACAGCTTTGAATGTTCCCTCCTTCTTGAACTAAACGGCGCGCGGAGGCTTTCGATTGGCCAGGGGCTCAAGCTGCACCGAACTGCAGTTGCAGATCACGATATCATACTCATTTAAGTTATTGTACGTTAACTTGACCACATCTGCCCATGCTTATCGTGTTTCGACTTCCGATTTTAAAGTGACTGTTCAAGATATAATAAGCTAGAGTTATAAAAAAAAACTGCAACTCTAATTATGGATTAGTTATTTGTTTGTGTATTCTTTAAAGTCCTTAAAGAATCTGTTGGATCATCTAAGTAATCTCCTATCATAGAATAGATGAATATGCTGCGTAGTAGGTATAGACGACGTCCTCTCCTCTACTCATTGCTATGCCTGACAGGGTCCATAATCTGATCTGTATAATTATTATGCGTAACACCTATGTACTACTTACATTATGATTGCAATAAATGATTGAGTTCCTATTTTAGACCTCCTATTGTAATGAAAGTCGGGAAAGCTTGACAAAAAAGTTCTAATCGTGTTTATTATTGGTAGATAGAGCTTTTCCTTAGT
This sequence comes from Nymphula nitidulata, assembly GCA_947347705.1. Lineage (NCBI taxonomy): Eukaryota > Metazoa > Arthropoda > Insecta > Lepidoptera > Crambidae > Nymphula > Nymphula nitidulata. Next base: position 11,539,050 of record OX374623.1, read on the forward strand.
GAAGTTTTGGTCATTACTAGAATTTTTCTGAGGAAGTTTGTCCTCTCTATGTAGCGTTTCAAAAGTTTGATTACATTATCTTTACTCCCATCATGTCACTAAAAAACTAAAGGGCAATCAAATATTTGTCAATCCGATATGTGCAGTGGAGTGTTTCCGTAACCGATATTTCTCATTAAGTTCGTTTGTTTGGCGTTCGATAAAAAACGCGTGTCCGAGGGCGACCGGTGGCCAAGGGTTAGTTATCTCAACCCTCTGAGGTGCAGACAAACAGACAGATGGTTACGGCTACAATTACATAATCAACAGCTATCGTATTCAAATTAAAAGCATCGATTCCGCTCGTAGGTCTTAAAAGTTAATCGAGTTTTTAAAAACTTTTGGCAATAAGTATAATTCAATATAGGTATATATTTTCACAAAGTCTTGATTAAGATTTTTAAACGAAAAAAATGTGTTTAACTAAATAATAATTTAGTCAAACACATTTTTTTCGTTTGTGTGTTTGACTAAATTATTATCAGGATGACATAATGCATTCCACACTAATACAGCAATAACTTACACAGCAAAAGACACGCGATCGGTCGAATATTCGAGGCTATTCCGGTTTCGTCTCATTGAAATATCGATAAGAATGCAACATTTACCTCGATGAAGGTCGATTAAAATCAGTATAATATAACAAAAATTGAAATCGAAAGTCAAAAGATAACAGATTACTATTGTATAGTCACTGTGGCACCGGTTAACTACACAATTGTTTCGGTCATGTGGCCCCGTGAATTCTTTTTGAACTCCTAACAAGAACTGCGCTGTTAAACTATTATGTTGCTTAATGTAACTCCATTGCGGCGTTGTTAGAGTATGGCAGCTTTGCGTTTCTAATTTGAAAGTTAATGGATAGTGCCTATTCGACGTTTCGATCAAGTTTCGATGTCTTATGTGTAGGAGAGGATTTAAAAGATCACGATACGCCTGTACGTAACGGTGCATAGGCGACTGAGTCACAGGGAACTGACCTAGGGGCATGCAGCGAGTGCATTGACGCCGCGCACTTATCACTGGCATGCCTCTTCAGAGATAATACGTAAAACATGCACATGGGCCCACCACTAATGAATAACGCATCTGTTTCCACGTCTGACAGCCCAGATTACATTTTAGAGTTCAAAAACACGGATCTTGACACGCGGCAGCTGAATGAAGTGTGAATATGTTGTTTGTATCAAATTGTTAAAGAATTATTCAGACTCTTAATATTGTTATGGTCTGGTAACATTCGTGCATTATGCTCTTGAGGATAAATATCATACATATATTTTCCTTGTTCCTTAAAGGTACACATTTCTTTTGTGTTGCAATTTCTTATCCAAAATCAGAAAAAAGATACAGATTAAGATACATAAACATAAATCAACAGGAATATAAATCTAGGTATATTGTGATACTAACACATGTTAATTTCATTAAAATAAGTAGATAGTTGTTACGAGCGGCGGAAATTTTATTATCATCATGTTATTATATCGTGAAATCGTCAACTTGACCGTAATTCAAGTGATCCAACCAAGGCAAGTGATAAGGTGCGGTTTCACAATAGCAGAATTATTTGCGGCGCAGGGCTTCGCCTTGAGATGAGCCACAAACAACTATAGGCGGCCGTCTCCGCTGAAACGCGGCACGCTCGCACACGAAAGTGTTAAAAACAAACAGGAAAAATATTTAAATATTCTAAGCGACGTTATAAGTAAATATTAATATTATTAAAAACTGAGTAGTTTTTAAAAGTCGTTGAACTTTCTTCGAATTCTACAAAATTTGGGGGTAGATTTACTAATTATATTCATTATCAAAGGTATTAATAATAATATCCATGAAAAAGCTTGAAATTGAATTATAAAATGAAGTTTCTTAAATAAAATTTAAAACGTTCTGCATAACACAAGTACACATGCGACGTGCAATGACAGTTTTATTAAATAAATAAATAAATTTCTGATTGGAATTTATAAATCTTTACTAGTCTTATAGCGAGGGTACCCATCGGCAACGTATCAGGTATCTGTCTTTAAAAAAGATGAACATCGATATTAATTTTCATACCCGGTCTAATTCCGTTAAGGTATTAACTTTCAAAATCCTAAGTCCTCTCCTACTGTAGAAGTAAAAATGCAAAATTGTATACTTCGAGGACCACCAGTTTTGGCTGTAGTAGGCTGGTACTGACGTCTGTCATTTAGTGTCAAAGTTAAAATACGTAGTTATCATAAATAATAATAATATCATACACTAGCACCCATTTTCTAGTCCAAAGTAAGCATCATTAAGAGCTTGTGTTATGGATACTAGATAACGGAGAAATATGAATATAAATATTATACCTACCTAACCTAACCTACCTGTATTCGAACCCGGGACCCGAGTAGCCTGTATAGCAAGGCTGGTCGTCGATATTAGTGTAATTGTAGAGTTGCAAATATTGCGGGGATTCCCTGAACAGCTTCGTTTGAAACTTGAAAACCGACCCATATGATGCGTCGTGGTAAAAACCGATTTTTTTATAACATTTCGATTAATAAAGTATGTCTTAGAGCTTTATGTTTACCAGAGTATAAGAGGTACTCATGTTATAGAAATGAATTTTCAATTACTTAAGCTTTCTTTATAATTTAGGAGTACATTGTAGCAAAATATAATATCGAAAAGTAAACTTAATATGTAGGCTTTTTTCTAATTTAATTGCACTATCCCGTCTCGACTTTTATCTTTCATGCTTTCCTTTACCTTCATTTTTCCTGATAGGGATTGCTACCTTAGCAATAAGGCCGTCTTTTGAATGTTTTTCTTTCTATTCTATCTTTGTACAATTCAGTATAAATTTTCACTTTTATTCAAGGAGCTCTGACAATGCTGGAAAATTTGCCTGTTGTCGAGACTCATAGTCACTTTTGTGTTGAATTTCGAGTTTAATAATGAAACAGGAGAATTTCACATTCATTTTACATGTGAATTGAAAGTAATTTAGTAGTGACTTCTAAATTCGTTTCATACCGCAAAGTAGGTACTAAGTACAGAAAATTGAAATCGAGTAGCGTCATTTCAAAAACGGATGTAGTTTCCTGGTGCGGAACGAGAACCAGCGACCTTTCACATTCTCGGTGACTCTAACCACTGAACTACTGAGGACTTGGAATCCCTATGATTTCCTTCTAGACTTTCGGTGTTTGCGTTATAAGCTCGTCTACCTTCACAATGTAGAAATGTGCGTGTGTGTGTGTTTTTTTATCATACTTGTACATATTCTTGCCGTGTTTTAGTAATCTAACTACGTGACTAACAGACGACAACATGGGATTTCAGCGCGACAGTACGATGCGCACACGCCGCCATAGGTACGCGTAAGTAGGTCAATGGCGGCTCGTGACGCCGGGGCCCTTTGCGCTGCCTTGAACCGCCCTACTATGACTTGACTCTATTAATTTGCGCTCGTTTCTCTGCTAAAAATAAAAAACAAAATTTTAGTAAACAAGTTTTGATGGTTGCACAATGTGTAGCGAGTACGTTTTGAGCTTATGCTTAAGTGTATTTTTTTAATGAAAAATTTACTAAAGTGAAGACTGCCGGGACATGCTTGGCTTAGTGAAAAATTCCGTGTCTGTTCCTAATGGGACTAGAATACTAAGAGGTTTTTCTAGAAAAGTTTATTGAAATTCAAAACTAAGCTAGTGAAAAATATGAAAAGCCGATGCTATTCATAGTAGGTACCTACATAAAGATATTCCTACCTAATTGTCAAAAAATAATATTTTGGACAAGCAAAATGTCATCATCTTCATCACCAGCCTATATACGTCCTACTGCTGTGCACAGGCCTTCCTAAATGGGAGAAACACATGAGGAGTCTGGGCCATAACACCATCACGCTGGCCCAATGAGGGTTTGTGAGTTAAAGCGGTTGTAGTAACAACCGTGACCTACGGCTTAGCGTGCCTTCCGAAGCACGGAGGAGCTCGAGAATATAAATTTTGATTGATCCATCCCGGTCTCGACCGTGGCGAAAATTGCTTTGTTTTCGTAATCGAAACCAGAGGGCTCAAACTACTACGCCACCGAGCTCCTCAAGCAAAATGTGCTTATTCAAATATTTATTTATTTAAAAATTTATGTCTATACACATAAGTAACAAAAGCCACAATTAAAATGTACCTACCGTGACTACCGTGCCTACTATTTAGAAAAATATCATTTATGTTTTATGTTATGACATATTTTAAAACGCCAATGAATAGTAAATTACGTACTGTGAAGTTCCATGTACGGACTCACTGGATAGTACAAACAAACAGGCGTGCCCAATTGAGAATGTGTAACAGTGACTACAAGCCCTAGTTTCGCAACATACATAGTGAATGAGAGAACTGTTCTCGATAGAATTATTGCCGAATTAATTACACTAAGGGCCTATTTTACTATGTAAAGTATCAAGTAGCCTAGCTGCCAGTTAGTCCACTAGTGAATATAACTACTTATTTTATCATGTCTCTAAACAAGACTTGGTGTAACCTGGGTTATAAAGCTAACAAACTTATTCTAAAAAGTATAATTGACATACCAAGGGTCTCTTTACAACATATAGTAAAAGGTGAAAGTGTAACGTAACGGACCCTTAGTTAATTTAAGACAACAAATATTACGTCTATGGTTTAAGATTTAACACATCTGTGAAAGTAACTCTGTTTGACTGGTACGTTTTCATTCCTAAGACTGACTCGATTTAGATGCAATTTGGCATGGATATAGATTACCTACATCTAAATCCGAAGAAAGGACATAGGTTACTTTTGACGCCATAACTTATATCCACGCGAGCGGAACCCGCGGGCGGTTCCTATCTTAGTTATCTTTACATTCACCCACTGAATTAATCATATTTATTCATTCGTGTAAAAATACACCTATTATTGTGCATTTTTGAGGAAATATTAATTCAAGGAAAAATATTAAACAATTCAAAAAGTATTGCAATATTGTAGTCAACGAAAAACCAGTGTCGAATTTCCTTAACAGAAGCATGTTTATACCAGGATATCATATTAGTACAGCTGGTAGAAGCACAATGTAGTGTGCAAACTAAATGCTCGAAATGTGTATCATGAGATAATAAAATACCAAGTTAACAGCTCCCGCCGGTAGCAGTAATAATCACGCGCAAAGACGATTTGCATAAGGGCCGTTGTCAATGCTAACACAAGTGGGCAATGGGCTGAAGGTCTTGACCTCCAGGCTGGTAACGCCCTACAACAACCGCTGACTGAATCACGTTACAAATCACAGAAGTAAACAGCCAAATTTACATTACATAATCCGCACAAAACCTATAAAACGTACGTGAATATCTAACTGTTCTCTATGTATTATCTCACCCAAAATGTAAACGAAAGTGACGAAAGTATTTTAGCACGTATTATCTTCATAACGTAGTTAGATTGCTAATAAAAGTTTTAGTTTCTTTGTCATAAAATTAAGCTAAACTTTACATGCTAAGACAGCTCATTATAATGAAAGTCATAATCAGAGCTGAAATAATGACTTCCAAAATAGAATTTTAACTTCTTGCCTACTTTTATCTTTACTATACAATATATTTATAATAACTTTTATTCATTTTATTTGTGTTCCCTAATATTCTACAAGTTCGAATTTTTAAATAGTAACAAACAATCCAGCGACTATTTTTATTTGGCACCGGGCGCTAATCTAATGAAGGTCAGTTCGCACTTGACCGATTTTTAGTAGATACAAATATTTTATGACTACCTACCTAGTTGTAAATACGCTTATCAGTTTTCCCCACCAGTGAAGCGTTGCTACTGTTTCACTAAGATCACGACAATTATTTATTTGTTGTACCTATCAAAACTTGGCACGCAATGACACTTTATGATTTAGCTTTTGTCAATGGTCTGGAGGGAGAGGTCGCCCCCTACCACCACCGAAACTAACTCTCGACGCTCCATCGCCCAAGCCGGGCACTACTCAAGCGCATGCTGCGCATCATCGCCTGAACCTGCCCTCTGTCCAACCACTGCTTAAATACGGATCGAACTGCCCCAATGACGCGGACTCTGACACTTGATCGTTCGAGTCTTCGCGCCCAAGAAGCATCAATAGAGATGTCTCTATTGATGCCTCTCGTAGTTCGGCTCTACAGCTTTCCACTTCACGTGGTGCCGGGTCTTGGCCTCTGGCACGCGCCTCTACCCGCCAGAAATAAACTGATAAGAGGGCCCTCGCGTCCACTGGTCCACGGCACTGTTCCGGCAAGTATCGCCGCCGCCTCACCCGAGACCAAGGTCTTAATCCTAGGATAACTCTGTCAATAAAAATTTCCCTTTTTTCTAATAGAAAATTTGATGGTGAATTAAAGACCAATGCTTCGTCTGAAAATTCACTCGAAATCTAGGTCTACAGTAATAAATCAACTATCTATTAACCTATTCATTTATTATCTACATCAATATTCTAAGTATCTGATTAAAATATCAATGAAAAATCAAATAGTTTAATACGCGTTACAACTTCATTTTTCATAAGTTCCATGTTGTTCCATATATTCGCGAGCACAAGGTTGCGTTGCGCAAACGTTACACGTGTCCAAACACAGCACGCCGACCTCTTCCGAATACTTCCGATTCGCATGCTCGCAGCGAACGGCGCGAAGGTGATGCGGAAACGTATCTCAATAAAAACAACTCGACACCTTGACTTGTAGAACTTAGAGAAGAATAATCGGCCATTTCAATTGAGATTGCACTTGGAGATTACAATAAACAATAATTATATTGAAATTAATTATTTTTCCATAGCAAGTAGTATAGGTACCTTAGTAGGTACGGTTGCATTGTAAAACTAAAAAGTAGGCGGTAGGTAGGTATACCTACATTTTAAAGTAGTCTTTAGATACTAATCTATATTATTATGTTTTTGTATACTATTATTACCCTATATATCCTATATATATATTATTTATGTATAGATACTACTATTATTATACTTCTATTAGCCACACATTGTCAATCCTGTAAAAGATTAAATGTTTTGGCTCAACTTTCTCAAGATATTCTGTCAATCGTCCACTATCACTATGTAGTTCGTGGAAATTTGTAATCTTCAGCAGAACGACTGGTTTTTTTTTATTATATTTACTAAAATTTTATTATTTACTATTGAGATGACATGTCCTGGAGCATCTCGGCCCAGGACATGTATTTTTTCTACTCTATTTAAGTATTTTCTGAATATCTTTTAGGTATATAATTATTATTTTTACATCTATGTTTTAATTTGCCAGTGCTTACATTAAACACTTCCTACAATGACAATAAATCCGTTAAGCTTTTCACTTATATAATATTTATGTATAGCTAGAAAATAATTACTGTACAACACAGTAGCTCAGTAATGAATTGGTCACGTGCAAATTCCGACGGTGACCTATTTTCTAGCGTGCGACGTTACTCGGCGCCCGCGCATTCGTAGCAACAGTGGTAGCGCCGTAGCACCTAGCGTACCAAAAGGTCGTATCCGACAAACCTCAAAAAAGTATAGTAAAGTATAGTTCAAATTATTATGTGTATTATTCATTTAAACATTCTTATTGGGTATATATTTACGCACTGTGTCGTATCCTGTACAAAACAAACTACTATTCTTACTACATTTCTACTAGCAGACCTGCCTGCTAGTAGAAATGTCATTAGAATTAAGCAATGCCTTTGTACTCAACTGTGTTTTACGTATTCTCTTTTGAATGTTTTTCGTGTGCATAAATGAATAAATAGATAAAAATACTTTCTGTATTTATAAAAGTAAAAAATTAAATAATAAATAAGCAATATAGTGTTAGACACTCACTATTTAAGTATTGATTGTTCTCATAAAGATTTCAATTTATTTAAAATATTATAACAGTAGCTTAGCAAGTAACACGTGTTTTTGGGCTACAGTCTAGCATTTAAATTTATTTAAGTAATTTTTATACCATATCATCTTTTATCATGTGTCTTTAAATAAATAAAAAACAGTGTTTCAAACAAAGGCCTCCATATAAAATTGCTGTCCTAACCGATAAAAACCTTATCTATAGATATTATCACTAGAGTACCTAGGTACTTATATGTATTTACTGACACTTTTTCTTTACATTTAATTTTACAGTATTTTATTGACGTGCATAATTACGTACCTTAAAATCATAAATCCTGCTTTATTACAAAAAATATGAGCTTCAGACATCACGTAACACTACCCAACTGTGTAATAAAAACCAACCAAAAAACCAAAAGAACTCAGTTAATTAAATAATTATGTAAATAATGCATGAAATTTTCTGATTTTAAGGAGTCTTTCAGTAAAACAAATTTCACAAATGACAACTCAGTGGCTAAGTATAGCAAATATACTGGGTGTTACAGAATTCCCAAATAACATTTGGAATTCTGGGGTCCATATCATAGTACCTATGTGCGCGGGTTGTGTTTATAACTCTAGTGTGTTGTACGATATGCGGTACGTAGTTTTTAGGGTTGCCACGAGCAGGACAATGTTTTCAATAATTTAATCAACTTCAACTTCAACTTATTGAGTTTGATGGCAATCGGTCGTCAAGTGATCACGACCATTTCTGCCAGTGTCGAGTGACGAATAATTTAATCGGAATCTTAAAGTGCTGTGAAAGGTGTCAAACTTTTACAGGTAATTCTTGACATAGCACTACCATAACCTTAAATTTTATTTCGGACTTTTGGAACACACTGTACATTTCGGACTTTTGAAACAAACTGAATATTTCAAACTTTTGGAATACACTGTATATTTTGTGTTACTGAGCCATTATGTTTGGTCTGACTTAGTTATAATTATTATTTTTCAGCATAGTTTTATCTGTAGAAACTGCTGCAGCAAATATTTTTGTGTTATTTAAACATACAAAGATCATAATAATTTCTTCAAAAGCGCAGGCGTCTGGAGGCTTGAAAATAAGTAAAAAATATTTTAATTTGTTATTGAAATTTTGTCGTAGAAGGTTTTCAAATACCATTTTAATAAAAAAATATCCAGTCGTTATCCGCTAGCTGTAGACTAAAGTTAATTCTGTACAAAATGTTTTGCTAGTGGAATTTTCCTAACGCATGTTTAGATAGAGGCCAGTTGCCATTTGTGCATTCTGGCACAAGTCCGCCAGATAGTATCGACACGTTCGTAACGGCATACACGTTGACATGTTTACTGGTATATGCTTTGCTTCTGAGACCCGTGATTGCCTCAAAAATAATGTTGCTTACCTATGCATAAATTTATATTTATTTTATTTGTTTTTACAATAGGTACAGTTGTTTAAATTTGCAATAAGTATGCCTTCATGATTTCTTCAATTTCCTGCATTTTAAACTTCTTATTTCTATTTACAATTGTCAGCATAGGTATATTATTATTATCATATTGGCTTCATTATATATTGATAATTACCATACAGAAGTAACAAAATAGCATAATATTTTTTAAGGCTATATTGCAACCTTTGATCTTTCCATAGCAGTTTAGTATGTGAAGATATTGTAACAAACAGTCTGGACTGAAATATGAATCCTCTAATTTTACCCAATACATAAAAGACCTTATATATTGTAGTCATTTAAATATAGCAAGTAGTTCGATTAGGTATTTCTTTTACTAGACGTGAATAAAATCCTTCCTTGTTTAATTAAGGAAAATTCATGGCGCCTACTTTACATTAAATTCATCAACATCGCAACATAAACTACTTATGTACCCTTTCCACACACACGTACATTGTTTGCACACTGATGCAGCCGCTAAAACGTAACGAAAATGTTTAGTGTGTGCTATACGCCGTGTGTATGTGTACCTATGTGGAATGTGCCACTTACGCACACAGCTGCATCAGATACTATAGGGTTATCAGTTGTCTAAAGTAGCTTTTTAATATTGTAGGTACTTTAATCCATTGAAAGTGAAGCATTTATAAAACGCACCTACCTATTGAAATATTTTCCAGAACTTTCTATTATGTTACCTACATAAGCTTTGGAGACAAATTTTACATTCTTAATTTTATTTTTAACATTATTATAAATGTTTGAAAAATTTATTTACTTAAATAAATATCTATACTCGAAAAAATTCACGTTCTGGGGTGGTGATCGAACCCGCGACCTTTTAAAATCCGGGTGACTACTTCAAACATCTGAGCTACCAAGGACTTGGGATAACCCTTTGAAATTCTTCTACTTGGTTTATATCTATTTGCGTTATAAGCTAACGTATACCCTACAATGTCAAAAGATTATATTTGAACATCCGGACGAGTAAGTATTTTTACAAATAACTAGGTAACTACGATTATTTTGTAGGGTATACGTTAGCATCGGATTGGAGAAAAAGGAAGCCAGTGTAATTACCTACTGGGCACAGAAGCATTTCATCTTAAGCCTCAGGATGACAACGCACCTACAATACCAAGTGATCATTTCTTTGCTATTGCAGGTGCCTATTGGCGACGGTAGCCACTTATCCCCATGTGATTTGTCAACTTTTTTCATTTACTTACTAGTAAAAAAAATCGTTCAAAAGATCCAATATGTAAATAGGTCTGCCTGCCGAACGACAATTGCTGTCAGCCCTGTCGAAGACTTTGTTTTGCTGTTGAGATTCGCGCGTGTCGTTGCGCAAGCGCATGGAGGCCGTTGACTCTGCCGCGGTCGCCATATTGGCAGCGGGCGGGTCGAACGCAGTAATGGAGCGCAAATTCGGCTTCTATTCCACGCGCTTTCGAAACCTTGCTTGTTCAAGTAGGTAGGTACCTATGTTCGCATTCAAACACAAAGATAAATAATATCAAATCACGTAAACCGTGATATGGTTACTGCTGAAAATAGGTCATACTTGTTAAGCTCCGATGGTTTGCGAGTAGATAGTTAACTGCTTAAGTTATTTAGCATTGTCATTATTTGTGTTATTTGATTCCCACATATTTACAGTACATGTAATATCGTTTTTGACATTGGCGTTGTGAATTATGTCATTTTTATACATGTAACTACATATCTAATGAGTCGGGTGAGTTAATTTTCGTATTTTGGACTGGTTGCACCTGACTGGTTAAGATACCTTTGAAAAGGTGATATTATTTGTACTTACCTAGGTACCTATTCATCTACTATAAACGAATTGTTTACCGCCATAATCAATTGGTTTTATCTTCGTACGTGACAAATTCTACTAACCATGATTTTCGGTACATTTCGAAACTTTATCAAGTGATTAGGTATTCCAAATATTTCTGCAAAATTGTATGGTAGAGGCCGCTTCTATGTAAGTATTGTCAATGACACCACTGAAACAATTTATTTCGTCTGTTAAAAAGGGTAAATGCAACACCAGACCCAAAAATAAATTTAGGGTATTATGAACCTTTTTCTTTTTGATGCTGAGGAGAAGCTCCACCAGCCGACCCCCTGACCCCGGGGGGAGACGGAGAGGTGACGCACCTACCTAACCACTTCCTTACGACATCATGGGATGGCCCAAAGACGTTTCAGCATTGTGTCGTCAAGACGGTTTGACCGCGGTCCGGTCCCTACTTGAAGTTTCGTTGGGGGGATATAAAGAGGAGGAAGGAAAAGGACCTGAAAAAGGGACACCTAACGTTAAATTGTCGCATGGAAATTTTTACAGTTAAAGGTAGGTACAATTCAGTCTACCCTGTTACAGATAAAGGTGATGCCATTATCTTGAGAAAAAAGTGGACCAAGAGATCCTCATAAATGGGTGTCACACGAGCTCACTGAAACAATTCCACATGAACCACGTTCACATTTGCAATTGTCTGAAAAATCGTAATGGAACTGACATAATTATCATGGGGATGGGGAAGGAGAGTGATCTAACACGACAATACCTAACGAGCGGGAAAGGTAATGGTCAAAGTACAGACAAATAAGCTTCATAGTCTAGTGAAACTCTGATTAACGCACAATAATGGTGATGTGGTTGATTAACACATCACCATTATTGTGAATAAAATTATGGAAAATGGTAAAAATCCATTAAATCTGATCTCTAACGCGACTGAATATAGTGTGTTCCACCGTTTAGTAAATGGTAGAGTGAACTGGCTCTCTACCAATTTTAGTTACTAGGTACTATACTGATCGGTCTACATTGGTATACTTTTATAGTATGGTTTGTCCTCTACCGTGCTGTCATTGACTCTACTACTAGTACGGCAAGAATTAACGTCCGGCCGGAATCATAAAATAAATTTATTTCTTCATGTGTCGCTGAGGAGCTCGGTGGCGTAGTGGTTCGTTCGATTACGAAAACAAAGCAACTTTCGCCATGGTCAGTCCCGGGATGGGTCAACCAAATTTATAATCTAGAGTTCCTCCTTGCTTCTGAAGGCACGATAAGCCGTTGATCCCGGTTGTTACTGCAACCGCTTTAAATCACCAACCCTCATTGGGCCAGCGTGGTGGTGTTATCGCCCAAGCTCCTCATGTGTTTCTTCCATGTAGGAAGGCCTGTGCCCAGCAGTGGGATATATATAGGCTGATGATGATGATGATGATGATTGCTGTCTACATTGGTATACTAAGTAAGGTAAACGCTGGTAATGTCGACAGTGTCCCGGTACCCGTCAGTTTATAAAAAATAACGAATATTTCTTTTTCTCCCGTGGCAATGTAAGAACTTTCTATGGCATCATAATCTTTGTTATATACTACAAAATCAGAACCACAACAGTTAATTAAAAAAGCAATGGCGACGGAAAAAAAATGCATCAAAGTATAACACTCCCAAATTTTGATGTTTTTTGTTAGTTTAGGTACTGAAAGTGAACTCTAGTATAGTACATTAGATTCTAAACCTTGCAAAATCTATCGACAGTTCGATGATAGTGATTATTTCTTAATGTAGTCAAGTGAAGTATCTAATGAATTTTAACCTTTCAATTAATATTTATTATTTATTTTGTGGTATTTACCTGTGTGACATTTATTGGTACCTAAAAATCCCTCAGTGACCCAATCCTCGTCAATAATTGACGGTTACTGGGCCTAGCGTGGAAACCTGCACCAATTACCGCCATTTCGTTAAATTTCGCCTTTATCCTAATAAAGCTAAGGTCGTAAGATAGTATCTCGCGCAAATTCCTAGAGTGAAATATGATTCCTTGGCGGTATATATTTAGTCTGGCCATAAATACTGTTACAATTAAAAATAAATAAATATTACGTTTGAATTTGGAATCTGTCATTTTTTATATGATTGTTCATTGAGTTTTCTCATTTTGGCGCCAACACAATGTACAATATTTTGCGATATTAAAATGGAGTGGGGTGATAAAGAGAACCGAATCGCTGTGATTGCATTACACAAAGTAGGTATGGAGCCATATGCAATTTTTAAAACTCTCCATACGCTTGGTATTAGTAAAATGTTTGTGTATTGGGCTATTAATAGGTACAATGAGACCTCCTCTATTTGTGACAGAAAAAGATCTGGCCGTCCACGTAGTGTTTGTGCGAAAAAGGTGGTCAAAGCAGTAAGGGAAAGAATTCGAAGAAATCCTGTCCAAAATCAAACGATTTTATTTCGGGAGATGAAGATAGCACCTAGAACCATGTCGCGTATGTAGACGCGCGTAAGACTAGGTATATTTATTTACATATATGAGTACACATATACTCTTTAATTCCAAGCCCCGTTTATTCCCGTGGCTCTCGCAAGGGGCGACTAAGCTATCAACTGCTTCACTGGTAGTGGTAGGGTCTGAACACCATCTTGTTGGTGACCACCATACGCATAGGGTAAAACCAAAGCTTGAAGAGACCTTGCCGCAATGCATGCGGTCAGTGATGCCTTCCGTCTGCCAGTGCCAGGTGGAATGCATTGACTCGCCTGCAGGAAAACCCCAAGAAACAGCTGCTCCGCTGTCCGCTGAAAGCACACTATAGGGGCCCAATTTAACCTAAACAGCTCGTGGAGCTCTCTCTCCACGATATGACGCAATATCTTGGAGTGGTCCGTCGTGCAGGTTTGAGACCGCGTGACTTGGGGTGCACGTGGACCAGATCCCACGACGGTGACATGAAGACAAATCGACTATTTGAACATTTTAGTCAGAAGGCACATGTCACGCAGGAGCAGTTATCAACCGCGGAATTGGTATTTTTGGGGGACTTCAGTGCTCACTACGAGTTGTGGTTAAGTTTCTCTAAAACAGACCATGCTGGTAGAGCAGCCCAATCTTTCGCTATCACGCGTCACCTAACTCAACTGGTTAACCAGCCCACCAGGATGCCAGATATTGTCGTAAGCGCGGGACCATCTGCTGAGAACTTGCCTGGCTGTATATCGGATAGAAGTCTGAGCTGCATTGGAAACATCGGACCACAGCTTAATAACCGACGAGGTGTCATGGGCGTCGCCTTATTAGAAATGAGATACTACACATCCCGCAACCGATCTCCTCAGGAAAGGTAGGCGTAACTGGTTTATTCGCGAGTGTCTCTTAGATGTTGAGGCAAAATAATCGTCATTCCATGCTTGGATCAGAGGCCGAGCTTGTCGGGATTCAGATATTGACTCAGTGTAAGCAATGCTTTCAAGTCCTGCAAAAATGGCCTTCATCAGAGTGCTTGCACAGCGTATTTCACGAGTTGAGCAATAATTACTTACGCATCGAATCCCACAGAATTCACGGAAAGCAGTAGCTACTGTCGTTTATCCAAAGCCATGCAGTTCAACTTCTACCAACTCTCGCTGCCCCTGTTAAGATGTTCTGACTAAACGCTAGCTCATAAGCCGCAAGATAAAGCGGATCTTTTGATAAAATTCTTTGCTGCTCACTCAGTTCACTCTCAAATCTATGACTGAAATTCATAGCCACCACCTCTATACCACTTCCAAAAAATATGTCAATTGACGTTTGAAAAGCTGGCATCATCAAAAGATGGCATCGCAGCGATAGTTCTCAAAAAATGCGCAGTGGTCTGAACTGCCCTTGCTAGCAGTTCTCCCATTTTAACACAGCTATACCGTCTTTCTTTTGCTCTTCTAACAGCTGACAACTAATTTTTTTGCAAGATCAAGGAATGAATCTTAAATACCTAGAAAAAAGTTTGTCAATTAATGATCTGTAATACGGGTTTCTTTTGGATAAAACAGACAATGGGTGATCTTCTTGCGTATTTAATGCGGCTCTGGAGTGCAGCTATTAACAAACGTAGTCAGCCAGTGGCTGTTATTCTTGACATTGCCAAAGCCTTTGATCGGGTAAGGTACAAGCCTCTTTACACTCAGCTATGCAACTGCGTCGCTGGCTTCCTGCATGGGCGTCGAATCCATGTCCTCGCAGATAATTCTTATCAGTGAACGTTTATCAATGTACCGCTGGTCTCCTTCCTATTCCCCTCACTCTAAGTTTTGCATAACAATCACATATTATGCTTCTTTTAGGAAACATTCATTGCCATGCGGATAACAGTACAGTGCATGAGAAATATTATGACCGCCCAGGAGTCAGTTGCGTTAAAACCGAGAGGAGAAGAATGAAACTTAGCATTCAGCTCAACAGGGTGTTGAACCTTATACTTGAATGGGGATCTATTATTCTTGTTGAGTTAAAAAACACAGGAGTGCTTGTTTGTAGCCAAAATGTCCCCTTCCCTCTCTTCAGGGCACAAACCTTTCTTCGGCATAACAAATGATTCAAAACCACCTGATAAAAATCGATAGAAGAGTCCATATGCTGAGACAGCTATGAGGAGCATAAACATTCAATTCTAGGCGCCTCCACCATTGCCAGCCCGTGGGGTGCCTTAATCTTTATCCTTTTTTTTCGGGGAGTAATCTGAATACAGACTTATCCGCCGCTGGCTAGGCTAAGCGCTAATGACACTGGGAACATCTACCCACTAAAACTCCCCGGTTACTCCATTGCCCTTCGCGGGGGTAGCCTAGATTCTACTAAAGCAATTTCACCAGCCCACCCCCAGGCAACTTGCCTACGGCTAAGGTTTCGCACCGTTGGAGACCCAGAGTCACTAGGATAATTCAAACCGTGGCAGCCTGTGTTATGCGTGCACAGTCTTGCAGAATGTGGCATGGCCCTTACCATGGTTGGCAGCGAGGAAAGACCGCGACCGAGGGCCGCACGAAGTTGGCGGCGCTCGTGTCATAAAGCCGGACACTTCACAAGATTGTGCTCGGCCGTATCGTTCGGGGGAGTCGCAGTGATGACAATGCGGCGTTTCCTTCTGACGGGCGATACGGTACAGTTAGTGACCAAAGCAACCATTTCTCGTCAGTAACTGTATAATGCTGTCAGTGAGGCTGCCCAGCCGGCGCCCAACCTACTCCTCCAATATCGGGCGAATCAATCATCCGGTAGCTGGTTGTTGGAGTGACACGAGCCTCGTCCCATTAGCACAGAGCCTCCCTCTACACCAGGGTGCGGATCTAGCTCGCTTCATCGAGGTCAGATCGCTCCCCCCGCTCTCTTGCTGCTACCGTGTTTGCGGTGTTGATGCACTCTGGCCAGCACCCGGGCATCAATCTGGGCATCGACTAACTTTGAGGTAAGTCCACATAGCACGGATCGCGATGACCCTCTGCGGCTGCCGCAAGAGGGCCCGTGCGCGGAGGGAGAGGCACTCTGCCCACATCGAAGTTCCATACAGTACCATACACTTTACCACCCCGAGGTAAAATCGACGGCACAACGATGCGCTGGACGCCTACGGTCGTGCCGACCAACGCATGGTGAACCGCTTCTCCCATTCACGTGCCCTTGTTACGACCAGCGTGTCATCCGCTAAGTAGACGACATCCATCTGCGGCAAAAGCGCGCCGCATAGAACCCAGACGTATGTAGCTTAGTAATGGGCCTACTAAGTGGGCCCTAGGGCACACCTGCCACTATTGTCCATGACTGGATGCGGCCCTCTTCGTCTTCGAAGAGGATCCATCCACCACCTTCTGTCCACCTGGCAGGGGATACCTTACACTACGTTTGCTGAAACGTGGTCTCCATTCAAGACCTACTTACTTCACCGATCATCAGTTGTACGAGAGTGTAACCGTCATCTATCCAATGTCAACTGCTTAGATCTTTAGGCGAATAGCAATATTTCCACCATTGAATTGATAACGTGGAACTTCATGTCGCTCAGCAAGCAATAGAGAGATTTGCTAAGCGACATGAAGGTCCTCGTTTTGGCTCCATTAGTCATAACAAGTACGACGAAATTCCCACTCTGCAGATTTCTGCTGCCTTCTCCAGTCCACCAGTCCTCCATTGGTCCAGTACTTCCTGCTCTCCAGTTTTAGGAGCAGTTTATCTAACTCAGTTATGGTAGACTTTACTGCATCTATACCAATGTGTGATTTTTTATATACAACTTGCCACCGTCGTTTATAGACACTTGTAATAACAAGGGAAAAATCACCTGGTATTGGTACGTTGTCATGCTTACTCCTTTTTTTCGGGGAGAAATCTAATAACAGACTTCGCCTGTTCCATGTGTTGAGGTCGCTCAGCGCTGATGATGCTAAACACACTTAAGCACTGCAGTAAGTCCACTGCCCTTCGCGTGGGTAGCCTAGGCTCTGCCGAAGCAATTTCACTAGCCCACCCCCGACATGCTGTGGCCTAAAATGAAATGCCTTTGATGCCCAGTAATTATACTTCTAACTTTCCCTTTAATTCGAAACACAGCGACTACAAACACCGTGAAAACAACGTCTAAGGATATTCAATTACGAAATAAAATCATTATGAACCTTAAATATACATGAAAACGGTTCAAATTACATTATGCTTAGAATGTGTCGAGTTTTGGTACCATTTGCCGATAATTAGGACATATCTGTCGAATACTGGTACAAATGGGTGTTTCTTCAATTTATTATTTATTTGATTTTTTCCTTATTCTACTTTATAAAACGAATCATTATGTCTAATAGAGGAATAAATTCTGTACCTCATGGTGTAACTACAACTTCGTAAGAGCAATGATGTTTGTGTGACAAGTCGTCAAAGTCAGCCAAGTTCAATTTCCGACGAGTATTGGGACGTTTACCTTAGTATGATTAGTACCTACATACTCTTCACTGAAAAAAATATTTCTCCAAACTACTTAGGTCACATCAGTTATAACCAAAATTTTGCGAGATGTAATTACAGTTTAGTTAATTTAACAAAATAGTGCATCTCTATGCAACTTTATTTTTGGTTAAGTGTTATCCTAGGTAAGTTATGTAGTCACTTTTTTGAGCTACAGTGAGTCGAAAGTTCAGTTGTCATTTTTTTCAGTGTACCATGCTGCCATATACTAGGTAAGTATAATTATCTACCCTAGTACGACATGAATTAGAGACTAAACGGCCGGAATAATAAAATACTTAAAATAGGAAATAAGAAAGGGACTTAAAATAGAAGGGGACTTTTCATCATGATATTGTTATCTACATTGGTATACCTACTTAGTAGTATTGTTAGTACTCTACTGTGCTGCCATTTACTTACTCTACCCTAGTATGTAACGAATTGGGGACTAAACGTCCAGCCGGAATCATAAAATAGGTAGAAAGGGACTTTTTATCATGATATTGCTGTCTACATATTATGGTTAGTACTCTACTGTGCTGCCATTTACTCTAATCTATTACGGCATTAATTGGGGACTAAATGTCCAGTGAGAATCATTAAATAGGTAGAAACGGACTTTTCATCATGATATTGCTGTCTACTATATGGCAAGTATCTACTCTACCGTGCTGCGATTTACTCTACCTACGCACGGCATGAATTGGAGACTAAACGACCGGCCGGCAACATAAAATAGAAAGGGACTTTTCATCATGATAAATATCGCCGGACCACACACGTGTTTAGTTACTTAATTAGCAAAAATTGAAAAAGATTGTTTGGACAATGTCAGTTCTCTATGCATTAATACTTGAAAACCAATCTTGAAACAATTAAGTATCAAGAAAAGACTGTCAAATCTAAATACTTTACCTACTTGATATCTATTATTTATAAATAAAAATGAATCGCCGAAATGTACCTACCTACTTACTATAAAGGAACATAATTTTCGAACGAAAGCACAAAATTGTATACAATTCTTTTTTTGTTGTGTTCGTTATTTGCAGGACAAGGTTTGTTTATAAATTTTTTTTTTAAAAAAAACTAAAATAATTTTTAATAATATTTTACTATTAATACTGAGTGACTGAGTAAAACAGAATACAGACATAAGAATTTACAATTAGTTGCATAACTACCTACTTACACTAAGATTTTTCATCTTATAAATAGCTATTAAAAATATAACAAAAAGGTAAATTTAAACTAGCTACAGATTTTTCACAGAAAACATCAAAACATGGTTTCAATACTTTCAATACTAAGTACCTACCTACATCATTATCTAATTTGTGATTTGCAACACAAGTGATCGCGTAGTTGATATATTCATAAAATACAGACGTCTTGTCACGTATTAAGCAGAAAACTTCCATTTTCCTTCACCAAACAATGCAAGGCCTCACTAATTTTACGCATTTCTTCCGCGGCGTACAGCTGGGCTAACGCGCAATTTAATAATTTAATACATATCGATTGGACCGGTTTCGAAGGCTGTTCTGTTATTAGGCACCATGTAATTGAGTGCGCGTCAGAATCGAATGAAAATTAGACTGAAAAATAATATGTGATCGATAGCTTTGTTTGAATGAAAACTGTCGCTTTGTTCGTGCTACGCCAAAACTTATTTTCGCTGTTGTACATTGCGCAACATTATTCGCAAACAGATAGCGACGTAGATACCTACAAAGCGGCCCCTCCGTCCTCTCGCAGAATCCGTGACTCTCTCTCCCTCCCGCAAGTAGATATTCCTCCGTCCCTCTCTGACACTATGACATAGATACCGAGCGAGTTGCGAAACAGCGCGGATTATATAGCAGGTGGATTGTGCGGTAAACGAGTTTAATAACTGCTTTCACGTGCCTTTGAATATATAAGCGATTCACAGTCGTTACACATGGAAACCGTTGATTTGGTTGGCATGCGAATGTCAACCAGTTCTGCTAATATAATAACAACATCGGAAAGTTTCATCGAACGATTTAGTTTTACCTAAATAAGAAAGAAAGTAACAATTTTCCTTTTCATATGATTTTTATTATGTATCTATTTAATGAGATTATTTTGACGTAGATAAAGCAAGAGAAGGAAAATTAGATTCTAGAAATTTTGATAAAATATGCATTAAATGTGTAAAGTAGTTTTTGATGCCAATTATACCTATCGTTAATGTTATATTCGAAGTGGAGTTATTAATACATAGATAATGATAGCATGACCTGATTATAAATAATAGATTCAACCGTACCTTATTTTACTAAATAATGGCCAACCAACTTGAAACAGGAAAATTAGTAACTTCGCTTAGGTAGGTATGACTTAGATAGTAATTTTCCAAATTTTCTCTATATTGCCAACTTGTAATCTCAAAACGAAGTTATATTTAAATATCAAACGGTTTCATAAGACAGTCGAAAACTCATAAGTATAATAAAAGCTAAGGACATACCTAACATTTGTGTTTAGTAATGCGATTGCGAATTGCGAATAATCTGCCCGTAGGCGGAGTTAGTGGCGTCCAATGCTGATTCACACGGAGCGCAGGCGCCGTAAATAGCGCTAGGTACTCTACTTTAGGTACGCTTAACAAGCGTGCTCATTCTCATTCCGATAGGGTTACCATCTGTTAACAATATTCAACGGCCCATAACTTCTAAATGTTTACATATTATTTCTTAGTTTTATTTATAATTAGGTACCTGTACCTAACTAGCTATTAGGTATTGTAATCTCAGTAAAATAAAAGTGAATAATTTATCATCATGTTTATGAATTAATAGATAAAAGAAATCTAAAGTACTAACTCTACATGAAACCAAAACTCTACAGCTCTACATGTCAAAAATACTTATTATATATTACGGAGCATGCTGATACTTAGGTATTGTAGCTCCGTGCATAAAACACTTTTATACTTTGTTTTACGATACTTGGCCGCTTATCCTAAATCACAAGCTAGAACAGCCCAACTCCATTCGTGTAGCGCGACAGGGCAGCGATAGTGGGCGATAAGATAAAAATAATCGATATTTTCGCGCGATTTGCCGCTCGGCCACACGAAAGGTCACTCCGCTTGCGAAATAATGTACGAGCCGAGCTTCAGGCACGAAACCTCTGATGGTATTGATCGTTTGCATAAAACAAAGGCACTCCATAATTTCTTTTATATTGCTATGTCTATATTGCTCTTGATTTAATGGAAGTTCAGGTAAGTAAAATATCTCAGATGGTATCTAAGACATTGCACTGATTATTATGACTGATATATTTGACTTACTGAAATTAGTGTAAGAATATTATTATTAACTATTTCGATCGGAATCTACATCTGAATACTTTGGTATCTTATTTTTTATATGTTAATCTTTTTTTTCGGCAAGAGTGGCAATCAAGTAAAAAGAACATGTTGGTAGCAACGAGTCCCCCTGCTCGAGCTCCTCCGTGCTTTTGAAGGCACGTTAAGCCATTTGTCCCGGTTGTTACTGGGACAGCTTTAACGTACAAACCTACAATGGACCAGTGTGGTGGTGGTATGACCCAAACTCCTCGTGTGTTTCTCCCATGTAGGAAAGCCTGTGCCCAGCAGCGGGACATATTTAGGCTTATGGTGATGATGATTATCTTAATATGATCAGTATCTATGCAATTAGGTAGAGAAAATGCATATTTGGAATACTGCAGACAACTTGGAATACTTAGGTTTCTGTTTTTTCCAGTCGAGGCATGATGTCACAAGAGATATCTTGAATTCTTGAAAGCAGCACGCCACTTTGCAATTTCTGTTGGTAGGCTGCACGGATACGATAGGTCTATTTGGATTTTTTGGTGAGAATCCAATTCTTGATAATCACTTAATATGCTACGTAAAATATTTCATGATGCGGGGTTGTGGGTGAAAGCGGTTGCAGTAACAACCGGAACCAACGGCTTAACGTGCCTTCCGAAGCACGGAGGAGCTCGATATTAGAAATATTGCTTGACCCACCCGTGATCGACCATGGACAAAGTGGCTTTGTTTTCGTAATAGAAACCGGGGCGCTCCAACCACTACACCACCGAGCTCCTCGATAAGATTAAGATAGACAATTTAAAATAATATTTTTATGAATACTTTGAAATTTATTTGCATAAATAAAAATTTACGTAAATTAGAACTCATTATATCATTGGTAGGCTTTGCATTCTGAATTTAAAAACATATTGCGTGCGACTATTTTTACTGTAGTAAATCAAAGCTAGAAAACCGCAAACAAATTACATTTAAAAATTCATTCAAACAACCCTCCCTTCTACTTAGGCCTTATAGTCAAACGTAGATTATAGATAAAAGTATACCTAAACCTAATAAGTAAATGAAGTATACCTAATAAGTAAATGTAGAGGAAAAAATACTTTAACTTGAATGTAATGTTTATTTCATACGGAACGTTGACAAGTTGTCAATGACATAACCATGAGTTACATTAACCATTTTATAAAAGTCATCAGACCCTGCACTTTTATTACAATTCATCCACAATATCTATCTTCTTAAAAAAATATATTTTTTCTATGAAAAAACTCACATAGCTGTTTACGAGTATCATAAGATATATTATTATTGATCAATAATCGTCAATTTTCTTTTGGTAAATATATTATTATGTGAATGACGCGTGCAGTGCATGACCGATCATCATGGAAATCTTTAGGGGAGGCTTTTGTCCACAATTCGACGTCTGTCTACTGAAATGATGATGATGATGATGAAATATAAATAGGTAAGTACCTAAAATATTTTATCAGGCACAATTAATGCTTCCGGTAGCTAAGTCATATATGAATTTACAATATTGCTCAGAATATAACTAAACTATTCACTAACTATATTTCCTTGAAGCATCAATAGTTTCTAATGCAGACAATTTTACAAGCCTCGCCGATACTGACATAGACAACCCTTGTAAATTTTATATGAATCGGTCGCATGCAAACCTTAGAAAACCGTACCTGCGTTCTAGGAGATCAATTTACGTAATACTTACTTAATGTGTGAGATACTATATTTCAGTTTATCGAAAATGTAGGAAATAAAGTTAAGTTTTCATAATTTTATTTATTACTACATACCCAATAGATTTGTAGAACGGCGACACCTTTTTAAAGCTGCCTTCACTTTGAAAACAACAAAAGTTTGAAAAAAAATAAGCATGATTAATGATCAAATTGTTTTTGGAAAAAATATGCGATGATACACTCAGATGCATAATTGAGTGATTTATGAACTCGAAACCATTAGGTACGATTGACACGGCTTGTTGGCTGAGTGGCGAAAGAACCCAAGAAACATATGCTTCAGTTTGACATCATTATGCATTCATTTACTAAAACAACATTCCCTGGCAGATTCATCAATTATACATCAGTCAACCTATTTCAGACGTCCTAGTGATATTCCGCCAATAAACGAATTTTATAGAATAGGATAAATAAATTTCTAAATTTTTTTGTTGTTATTTAACGTAATCTGTGAATGCTATGACAATTTAATATGACAATTTAAAAATCAATTGTGTCTGGAAACTGATGCTTGAAGTGTTAATAAATATTGCCGTTATAAGGTAAACGCTGGTAATGTCGACAGTGTCCCGGTACCCGTCAGTTTATAAAAAATAACGAATATTTCTTTTTCTCCCGTGGCAATGTAAGAACTTTCTATGGCATCATAATCTTTGTTATATACTACAAAATCAGAACCACAACAGTTAATTAAAAAAGCAATGGCGACGGAAAAAAATTGCATCAAAGTATAACACTCCCAAATTTTGATGTTTTTTGCTAGTTTAGGTACTGAAAGTGAACTCTAGTATAGTACATTAGATTCTAAATCTTGCAGAATCTATCGACAGTTCGATGATAGTGATTATTTCTTAATGTAGTCAAGTGAAGTATCTAATGAATTTTAACCTTAAAATTAATATTTTTTATTTATTTTGTGGTATTTACCTGTGTGACATTTATTGGTACCTAAAAATCCCTCAGTGACCCAATCCTCGTCAATAATTGACGGTTACTGGGCCTAGCGTGGAAACCTGCACCAATTACCGCCATTTCGTTAAATTTCGCCTTTATCTTCATAAAGCTAAGGTCGTAAGATAGTATCTCGTGCAAATTCCTAGAGTGAAATATGATTCCTTGGCGGTATATATTTAGTCTGGCCATAAATACTGTTACAATTAAAAATAAATAAATATTACGTTTGAATTTGGAATCTGTCATTTTTTATATGATTGTTCATTGAGTTTTCTCATTTTGGCGCCAACACATTGTACAATATTTTGCGATATTAAAATGGAGTGGGGTGATAAAGAGAACCGAATCGCTGTGATTGCATTACACAAAGTAGGTATGGAGCCATATGCAATTTTTAAAATTCTCCATACGCTTGGTATTAGTAAAATGTTTGTGTATTGGGCTATTAATAGGTACAATAAGACCTCCTCTATTTGTGACAGAAAAAGATCTGGCCGTCCACGTAGTGTTCGTGCGAAAAAGGTGGTCAAAGCAGTAAGGGAAAGAATTCGAAGAAATCCTGTCCGAAATCAAACGATTTTATTTCGGGAGATGAAGATAGCACCTAAAACCATGTCGCGTATGTAGACGCGCGTAAGACTAGGTATATTTATTTACATATATGAGTACACATATACTCTTTAATTCCAAGCCCCGTTTACTCTCGCAAGGGGCGACTAAGCTATCAACTGCTTCACTGGTAGTGGTAGGGTCTGAACACCATCTTGTTGGTGACCACCATACGCATAGGGTAAAACCAAAGCTTGAAGAGACCTTGCCGCAATGCATGCGGTCAGTGATGCCTTCCGTCTGACAGTGCCAGGTGGAATGCATTGACTCGCCTGCAGGAAGACCCCAAGAAACAGCTGCTCCGCTGTCCGCTGAAAGCACACTATAGGGGCCCAGTTTAACCTAAACAGCTCGTGGAGCTCTCTCTCCACCATATGACACAATATCTTGGAGTGGTCCATCGTGCAGGTTTGAGACCGCGTGACTTGGGGTGCACGTGGACCAGATCCCACGACGGTGACATGAAGACAAATCGACTATTTGAACATTTTAGTCAGAAGGCAAATGTCACGCAGGAGCAGTTATCAACCGCGGAATTGGTATTTTTGGGGGACTTCAGTGCTCACTACGAGTTGTGGTTAAGTTTCTCTAAAACAGACCATGCTGGTAGAGCAGCCCAGTCTTTCGCTATCACGCGTCACCTAACTCAACTGGTTAACCAGCCCACCAGGATGCCAAATATTGTCGTAAGCGCGGGACCATCTGCTGAGAACTTGCCTGGCTGTATATCGGATAGAAGTCTGAGCTGCATTGGAAACATCGGACCACAGCTTAATAACCGACGAGATGTCATGGGCGTCGCCTTATTAGAAATGAGATACTACATATCCCGCAACCGATCTCCTCAGGAAAGGTAGGCGTAACTGGTTTATTCGCGAGTGTCTCTTAGATGTTGAGGCAAAATAATCGACATTCCATGCTTGGATCAGAGGCCGAGCTTGTCGGGATTCAGATATTGACTCAGTGTAAACAATGCTTTCAAGTCCTGCAAAAATGGCCTTCATCAGAGTGCTTGCACAGCGTATTTCACGAGTTGAGCAATAATTACTTACGCATCGAATCCCACAGAATTCACGGAAAGCAGTAGCTACTGTCGTTTATCCAAAGCCATGCAGTTCAACTTCTACCAACTCTCGCTGCCCCTGTTATGATGTTTTGACTAAACGCTAGCTCATAAGCCGCAAGATAAAGCGGATCTTTTGATAAAATTCTTTGCTGCTCACTCAGCTCACTCTCAAATCTATGACTGAAATTCATAGCCACCACCTCTATACCACTGCCAAAAAATATGTCAATTGACGTTTGAAAAGCTAGTGGACCTGATGGCATCGCAGCGATAGTTCTCAAAAAATGCGCAGTGGTCTGAACTGCCCTTGCTAGCAGTTCTCCCATTTTAACACAGCTATACCGTCTTTCTTTTGCTCTTCTAACAGCTGACAACTAAATTTTTTGCAAGATCAAGGAATGAATCTTAAATACCTAGAAAAAAGTTTGTCAATTAATGATCTGTAATACGGGTTTCTTTTGGATAAAACAGACAATGGGTGATCTTCTAGCGTATTTAATGCGGCTCTGGAGTGCAGCTATTAACAAACGTAGTCAGCCAGTTGCTGTTATCCTTGACATTGCCAAAGCCTTTGATCGGGTAAGGTACAAGCCTCTTTACACTCAGCTATGCAACTGCATCGCTGGCTTCCTGCATGGGCGTCGAATCCATGTCCTCGCAGATAATTCTTATCAGTGAACGCTTATCAATGTACCGCTGGTCTCCTTCCTATTCCCCTCACTCTAAGTTTTGCATAACAATCACATATTATGCTTCTTTTAGGAAACATTCATTGCCATGCGGATAACAGTACAGTGCATGAGAAATATTATGACCGCCCAGGAGTCAGTTGCGTTAAAACCGAGAGGAGAAGAATGAAACTTAGCATTCAGCTCAACAGGGTGTTGAACCTTATACTTGAATGGGGATCTTTTATTCTTGTTGAGTTAAAAAACACAGGAGTGCTTGTTTGTAGCCAAAATGTCCCCTTCCCTCTCTTCAGGGCACAAACCTTTCTTCGGCATATCAAATGATTCAAAACCACCTGATAAAAATCGATAGAAGAGTCCATATGCTGAGATAGCTAGTGAAGCATAAACATTCAATTCTAGGCGCCTCCACCATTGCCAGCCCGTGGGGTGCCTTAATCTTTATCCTTTTTTTTTCGGGGAGTAATCTGAATACATTTTGTCCGTGCGGTGACGGATTAAGAATACAATTCACCGCCCCATTTCTTCCCGTGGGTGTCGTAAGAGGCGACTAAGGGATTACCGAGCTACCAACTGCTCGACTGGTGGTAGGGTCTGAACACCCGCCTGCTTAGTGACCACCGTACGCATGGCGTAAAACCCGCCAAGTGACCACTTGTGGTCGCGTTCCGGGATCAGTCAGCGTACAACCAGAGCTTGGGGAGACGTTGCGGCGATGGATGCGGTCAGTGACGGCTTCCGTCTAACCAGAGCCAGGTGGACTGCGTTGACCCGCCGACCAGGGAGACCCGAAGAAACGGCTGTTCCGCTGGCCGCCCGTGGTACAGTACAGGGGCCCAAGCGAACCTAACCAGTTCGTGAGGCTGCCCTATCATGCCACGCATAATCTTGGGGTGGTCCGTCGTGCCGGTTGGTGACCGGGTGGTGGGGTCCCGGCGGCCATTCCCGGGGGGGTTCGGGGGCCCTTCCGTTCGGCGGGTCAGCGCTTCTCTGCTGTCGGCTATTACCTGGGGAAACAGGCCTCACGCTTTGACCGTATATATCGCGACGACGTTCCCCCAATTCACGCCTCTCCTCCTTCATCATTTACTATGGCAGCGCTAAGAAACATTTCCGGTCGTTCAGCGGTGCACACCCCCACCACAACCACGCTGTTTGAGGTCGGGCTCACTAACATCCGTGGGCTCCATGCTAACCTCAATGCCGTCCACCAACATCTCGAGACGGCTCGACCCGAAATGCTGTTTTTGACGGAGACGCAAATACTCCGCCCGGCAGACACTAGCTACTTGGATTACCCCGGCTACGTTCTTGAAGAGTCCTTCAAAGCGAAGGCCGGGGTATGCTTGTTTGTCCGGGCGGATGTTTGCTGTCGCCGTCTGCGCTGTTTGGAGGACCCTTCCTACTCTATTCTTGGGGTGCATGTGGACCTGGGCACACATTGCCGTATCTACGTGTGCCTGTATAAATCCCACAGCGGTGACATGGAGACAACTCGACTTTTCGAACATCTTAGTCGGGTGGCAGATGTTGCGCAGGAGCAGTTTCCAACCGCGGAATTGGTGTTTTAGGGGACTTCAATGCTCACCACGAGTCGTGGTTAAGTTCCTCTAAAACTGACCATGCTGGTAGAACTGCCCACGCTTTCGCTCTCACGCATGACCTGACCCAACTGGTAAACCAGCCCACCAGGATTCCAGACATTGTCGGTCACGCGCCCTCATTGTTGGACCTTCTGCTGACGACTCGCCCGGATGGATATCGGCTAGAGGTTCGTGCTCCTTTGGGAACATCGGATCACTGCCTGATATCCGCTGGGGTGCCACGGGCGTCGCCACCGGTACCTATGGTTGCCAAACGCCGCATCTGGCACTATGCGTCGGCAGATTGGGACGGTATGCGGGATTACTTTGCATCTGTCCCTTGGAGGCAGCGCTGTTTCAGTGAGCTGGACCCGAACGCTAGCGCTACTGCTGTTGCTGATGAGATCATGTTAGGGATGGAGTGCTATATCCCTCACTCCGATCTCATCAGTAGGGGTAGGCGTAACCTCTGGTTCAACCGCGATTGTGCCTTAGCTGTTGAAAACAGACAGTCGGCATACCGCGCTTGGATCAGGGGCCGAGCTTGCGGGGATCCTAACATTGACTCACTGAAAGCAGCCTATAACAACGCCACCAAGTCCTGCAAAAGGGCCTTCATCAGAGCGGATGCCCAGCGCGTTGCACGAGTTGGCCAAGAACTTCTTACGCATCCTACGGGAAGCCGTAGCTACTGGCGTCTGGCCAAAGCCGTGCAATCCAACTTCTGTCAACCCTCGCTGCCCCCGTTGAGATGTTCTGACGGCTCGCTAGCTCACAAGCCGCAAGAGAAAGCCGATCTCTTGGTAAAACTCTTTGCTGCTCACTCCCGAATCGATGACTGCAACTTACAGCCACCAACACTCTCCCACTGTGGCCACACAATGCCCGATATTCGTATTAGGCAATGTGATGTACGTGCGGAGCTTCAGTCAATCGACGTCCGGAAAGCTAGTGGACCTGATGGCATTCCAGCGATAGTACTGAAAAACTGCGCAGCGGAGTTGTCTCCTGTCTTAACGCGGCTATACCGTCTTTCTCTCTCTTCTGGGTGTGTGCCGGAATCTTGGAGAGAGGCCAATGTGCAACCGGTCCCCAAAAAGGGAGACCGATCAGACCCAGCTAACTACCGCCCGATAGCTGTCACCTCAGTTCTTTGCAAGGTCATGGAACGGATCTTAAACCACCAGCTGATCCGATACCTAGAAGATCACTCATTAATTAATGATCGACAGTACGGGTTTCGGCCGAACCGGTCAACGGGTGATCTTCTAGCGTACTTAATGCATGTCTGGGGTGAAGCTATTGACAAACGTGGTGAGTCACTGGCAGTTAGCCTTGACATTTCCAAAGCGTTCGATCGGGTCTGGCACAAGGCTCTTCTCTCCAAGCTCCCGGCATACGGTCTGCCCGCTCAGCTCTGTAACTGGATCGCCGGCTTCCTGCATGAGCGAAGAATCCGTGTCCTCGCAGATGGATGCGCTTCGCGGTTCATGTCAGTGAATGCTGGTGTACCACAAGGCTCTGTTCTATCCCCCACACTCTTTCTTCTTCATATCAATGACATGATTCCGTTAGGAAACATTCATTGCTATGCAGATGACAGTACAGTGCATGGGGGATATTACGGTCGCCCAGGGGCTGGGCGCGCTGAAACTGAGAGGGAGAGAGAGAATCTTGCCATTGAGCTCGACAGGGTGTTGAACCTCGTATCTGAATGGGGATCTAACAATCTTGTTGAGTTCAATGCTAAGAAAACACAGGTGTGCGCGTTTACAGCTAAAATGTCGCCGTTCCTTCCCCTTCCGTCTCTTCAGGGCATGACTCTTTCGGCACAGGGCTCCCTAAATTTGCTAGGCATGGAGATATGTTGCGATCTGAATTCCAGGAACTACATCGAAACCGTGATCAAAACAGCCTCACGGAAGCTCGGTGTCCTGAACAAGGTGCGTCGATTTTTCACGCCTGACCAATTATGTCTGCTCTATAAAACTCAGGTCCGGTCTTGCGTGGAATATTGCTCGCACTTGTGGGATGGCTCCGCCAAGTACCTTCTCGATGCCCTGGACAGATTGCAGCGTCGTGCTGTCCGTATCATTGGCGATATAGAGGTCACCAACAACCTTGAGCCTCTGCAATTGCGTCGAGACATTGCGTCGCTTAGCGCCTTCTATCGGCTATATCACGGAGAGTGTTCTGAGGAGTTATTTGACCTTATCCCACCTTCCCCCTTCCTACTCAGGAGCACGCGAGCCGGTCTTCGGAGTCATCAATTCACTGTCTCCACCTCAACATCACGTACAAAGAAATGTAGTAGCTCTTTTCTTTGTCGAACTTCCAGAACTTGGAATTCTTTGCCAGCACATGTGTTCCCTCCTTCGTATAACATGGGTTCCTTCAAAAGAGGCGTGAAAAAGCACCTTTCGGGCCGGCAAGGTGGAGGCGGCTAGAGCAGTGTCTGAACTGCACTAGCTGTCTTCGCATATGGACTCTTCTTACCGCTTCACATCAGGTGGTGTTGAGTCATTTGTCGTGCTTTGTATAAAAAAAAAAAAAAAAATACAGACTTATCCGCCGCTGGCTAGGCCCAGCGCTAATGACACTGGGAACATCTACCCACTAAAACTCCCCGGTTACTCCATTGCCCTTCGCGGGGGTAGCCTAGATTCTACTAAAGCAATTTCACCAGCCCACCCCCAGGCAACTTGCCTACGGCTAAGGTTTCGCACCGTTGGAGACCCAGAGTCACTAGGATAATTCAAACCGTGGCAGCCTGTGTTATGCGTGCACAGTCTCGCAGAATGTGGCATGGCCCTTACCATGGTTGGCAGCGAGGAAAGACCGCGACCGAGGGCCGCACGAAGTTGGCGGCGCTCGTGTCATCAAGCCGGACACTTCACAAGATTGTGCTCGGCCGTATCGTTCGGGGGAGTCGCAGTGATGACAATGCGGCGTTTCCTTCTGACGGGCGATACGGTACAGTTAGTAACCAAAGCAACCATTTCTCGTCAGTAACTGTATAATGCTGTCAGTGAGGCTGCCCAGCCGGCGCCCAACCTACTCCTCCAATATCGGGCGAATCAATTATCCGGTAGCTGGTTGTTGGAGTGACACGAGCCTCGTCCCATTAGCACAGAGCCTCCCTCTACCGTGTTTGCGGTGTTGATGCACTCTGGCCAGCACCCGGGCATCAATCTGGGCATCGACTAACTTTGAGGTAAGTCCACATAGCAGCTTCATCGAGGTCAGATCGCTCCCCCCGCTCTCTTGCTGCTACCGTGTTTGCGGTGTTGATGCACTCTGGCCAGCACCCGGACATCAATCTGGGCATCGACTAACTTTGAGGTAAGTCCACATAGCACGGATCGCGATGACCCTCTGCGGCTGCCGCAAGAGGGCCCGTGCGCGGGGGAGAGGCACTCTGCCCACATCGAAGTTCCATACAGTACCATACACTTTACCACCCCGAGGTAAAATCGACGGCACAACGATGCGCTGGACGCCTACGGTCGTGCCGACCAACGCATGGTGAACCGCTTCTCCCATTCACGTGCCCTTGTTACGACCAGCGTGTCATCCGCTAAGTAGACGACATCCATCTGCGGCAAAAGCGCGCCGCATAGAACCCAGACGTATGTAGCTTAGTAATGGGCCTACTACGTGGGCCCTAGGGCACACCTGCCGCTATTGTCCATGACTGGATGCGGCCCTCTTCGTCTTCGAAGAGGATCCATCCACCACCTTCTGTCCACCTGGCAGGGGATACCTTACACTACGTTTGCTGAAACGTGGTCTCCATTCGAGACCTATTTACTTCACCGATCATCAGTTGAACGAGAGTGTAACCGTCATCTATCCAATGTCAACTGCTTAGATCTTTAGGCGAATAGCAATATTTCCACCATTGAATTGATAACGTGGAACTTCATGTCGCTCAGCAAGCAATAGAGAGATTTGCTAAGCGACATGAAGGTCCTCGTTTTGGCTCCATTAGTCATAACAAGTACGACGAAATTCCCACTCTGCAGATTTCTGCTGCCTTCTCCAGTCCACCAGTCCTCCATTGGTCCAGTACTTCCTGCTCTCCAGTTTTAGGAGCAGTTTATCTAACTCAGTTATGGTAGACTTTACTGCATTTATACCAATGTGTGATTTTTTATATACAACTTGCCACCGTCGTTTATAGACACTTGTAATAACAAGGGAAAAATCACCTGGTATTGGTACGTTGTCATGCTTACTCCTTTTTTCGGGCAGAAATCTAAAAACAGACTTCGCCTGTTCCATGTGTTGAGGTCGCTCAGCGCTGATGATGCTAAACACACTTAAGCACTGCAGTAAGTCCACTGCCCTTCGCGTGGGTAGCCTAGGCTCTGCCGAAGCAATTTCACTAGCCCACCCCCGACATGCTGTGGCCTAAAATGAAATGCCTTTGATGCCCAGTAATTATACTTCTAACTTTCCCTTTAATTCGAAACACAGCGACTACAAATACCGTGAAAACAACGTCTAAGGATATTCAATTACGAAATAAAATCATTATGAACCTTAAATATACATAAAAATGGTTCAAATTACATTATGCTTAAAATGTGTCGAGTTTTGGTACCATTTGCCGATAATTAGGACATATCTGTCGAATACTGGTACAAATGGGTGTTTCTTCAATTTATTATTTATTTGATTTTTTCCTTATTCTTCTTTACAAAACGAATCATTATGTCTAATAGAGGAATAAATTCTGTACCTCATGGTGTAACTACAACTTCGTAAGAGCAATGATGTTTGTGTGACAAGTCGTCAAAGTCAGCCAAGATCAATTTCCGACGAGTATTGGGACGTTTACCTTAATAAGTTTCAAAAGATAATTCATATTTGTTGTTTGATTGTTTTTATTTGATAGGATATTTTGGTCCTATGTCAATTTGATACTCATAGTGATCTGATGTCGATCTTCGAAGATAGAGAACGGAAGTCTTAAACGAAGCGAGATTTCAATCAGTGACAAGTCGATAACACTAACGGTCACCCATGTAACACCACAATTATTTTATTGGTCATCATGATTTTCCCATTACCTATATATAGTATTGTTAGTACCGCTATCTACCTCTTAGTATATGTAGGTAGAGGAACTAACAAAACTATATAGGTAAAACTACGAATGTTATATATATATTAACGTCATTGAATAATTACCTACCTTTCAAAATATTCACTATAAAACAAAAACTATTCATACATACGAGTACCAACCAACTAAATCGAATTTATTGATTCTTTTTTTTTTATTTTAAACCACACGAATATTGGAATAGAAAATGGATCTTCACTTAAGACGTTCAATACGAAAAAATGTATAAATAGCGTGACTAACTGGATGCTTAAAATATTTATGTACAGGTATTGTTTTTACCCATAGTCCAACCACCCTTGACGAACATGAAAGTTTAGCTCCTCGAAGGTGTCCAAACATCGTAAAAGTTAATTGGTGTCAAAATAATTTCTTACCCCGTCAAAGCTTGGCTGGCATCATATGCTGTCGATAAACGCCATCATTATTAACGACAAAAACCAATGAAAATAACAAACTAAACATATCAGTGCTGAGTATAAATTTTCCACGCGTAGGTCCATTAAGTATAAAACTAATTTTTATTGATGTTGAAAATGTGCTATTAGCTTAACCCTAGAAGCACAATCATATCTGGCTACCTAAAAAGCCCAATCATATGTCAAATTTACCTACATGAATTAAAACACTGGTAACATAGTTTATTCTGTGTCATTTATTATTTTTTATCATTATTTATTTGTATTTACTATTTAGGAAATGAAAAAACTTTTATTAGACTTTGAAAAAATTTATTTATTAGACTTTGAAAAAACAACTATTAATATTTTTTATATAAATTTCGTACAAAATGAGGTTCTTTCGGTTTGCTTCTTTTTAAAATAAAAATATAAAAAATAAATAAACAAAATCTTATTTTTTCTACTAACCAATAAATGTTTTATAACTACATATTTAACAGTTTCATATAATTATTTCTTCTTTATAAACACTTTTAAGACACATCAATATTGTGCTCAGGACACATTGCCTTTTTGCATTTTATGCACTGTGAATTTGTTTTTTTATAACTACAATATCCACAGTAGCGACGCTTTTTCGGTTCTGGTTCTTCTGTGAGGGCTTCAGAGCAGGGTCTGGTGAAATCTTCGCCATCTTGTTTTTTTTCCTACATAATAATATTTATTCCTTAATAACACAATAAAATACAACGTTCATCTTCTGGAAATAGATTTCTTTAAAAACTTAAAATAATTGTAAAAAGTACAAAAAGTCTAAACATAGGTCAAATTGACCTACAACAGTACGATAACTCCAATATGAAGGGACTTACCAAGGCAATGCCGTCTCGTGCTGTCTCCTGGCGGGTACTAAGTTGGTTCGATCAATCACGGCAATCGAAAGAAGTATGTGGAAATTAAGGCAGATATTTGTTTGCGTATAGGTAAAAATGAGGAGCTTGGCGGCGTAGTGGCTTGAGCGCTCTGGTTTCGATCACGAAAACAAAGCAACTTTCGCCATGGTCGGTCCCGGGATGGGGCAATCAAATTTAGTCTTGAGCTCCTCCGTGCTTCGGAAGGCACGTTAGACCCTACTTAAAAGGCCAAACAACCAAGAATAAACCACGAAAATAAAAAAACTCCGTAATAAGCGTTGAATTTGACTACCGCCGTAATTGGACGTTAATGAAGATTTTTTCAGCCTACAGGGATAGGGACTGCAGTGAGAAAGTATAAACACTTTCTTATACCTACATATTTACTGTCTTTATTTTACCAGCACTATTTTTGCCAAAACAGTGAAACAATTTCGCATTAAAAAATATATTGACCCGGTCACAGGTATGGGGTGACTGGTTTTGGGTCACAGTTTTATTTGCTCTTTTATCTTGTTTGAAAAAGTAGGTAAATCGCAGACGAGCTGGCGGGAATCCTCCCTTCTAGTATGCAGCAAGATTTTTTATACAATTTTTTCAACGTCTGCGCATAAGCAGGTTGAAGCAGGGTTGAATTCAGGGGTACGTGAGTACAATTCGCCCGGAATAAATAATGGACAGAAAATTTTAAATGTAGGTGTATTTCATGGTTTTGATAGGCCACTGGTTTGCAGGCCTTAATAAGAAATAGATATACCTAAATATGACACTTATTTTCTCGGTCTAAGGCTAACCTATACACATATTTCGCCTCATCCTTGCTTGCAGTCTTACTGTGCTCTCGTCTCTTCTACTAAAAAAATATTACTTATATTTTTTATACAAATCACGCGGCAAATGACTCGACTCTATTTGATGTGAAGCGTGTGTCTTCTTAGCGCTTTATATGTGATGACAACTAATGCAGCTCGAAACACACTGTTCTAGCCGCCTCCACATTGACAGCGAAAATGGTGTCCTTGTAAACCTTTTTTGATACCACGTGTTATAGAAGGGAACACATGTGCAAAAGAATTTGAAGTTTTGGAAGTACGATATAGAAACGATTTACTTTGTACGGTGTGTACTACAGTGATTACTCGGAAGACCAGCACGCGTCCTCCGGAGTAGGAAGGGAAAGGTGAAATATGGTCAAAAAACTCTTAAGACCACTCCTTATGATATAGCCGATAGAAGGCGCTAAGAGACGACGCAATGTCTCTACAGAATTGTAGAGGCTCAAGGCTATTCGTAGACTATACATCGCCATCAGTCATCAGCACAAGCCCGCAATCTGTCCAGTGCACCGAGGAGTACAATGGTGAAGGCAGAAGGCAAGCGCAAAAAGGAGTAGTATGATTGGACAATGTAATCACATCACTTCATCGCTAAATAAACATTGCACGTGGTAAACACTTAAGTTTGTCGCTAACGTTAATTAAAGGGTATTATAACCGCGGGATTGTGATCGCGAGTCCGCCCCGCGGTTCTGTTGAGTTATTTAATAGTGTTTTTTGTTAGCAGGCGATTGCGCTCCGCCACCCTTGGGCCCGCGCAAAAAAACCCTCAGTAATACTCCTAACATGGTGAGGGCGAGGGTAGAGGGGCGCGGGCGCTGCGGTGCCGCGGAGATCGCTATCGCACGCACCCACTGCACGCACTATCCTATGGCTACTTAATTGTGCCGCGAGACTACTTGATGCGGCCCTGAAAACAGTTTAGTCGGAAATCTTAATTGGAAAATTATACTAACCGTCTTCCCTTATCAGCCCGCCAGCGTCTTCCCGTTTGTTAGTGCTTCAAAAATTACGGATTGTATTGTCATTCTTAACTGCAGAAATTGTACCTAACTTGAAATTCTTATTACTATATTCAAATATCCTTGAGGATAATCAGCCGCAAAATACTACTATATTAAACGAGACCAAGCCCTGCGACTGGGAATCGTTTACACCTATTTCATGTCCAAATCAACTGCTAATGTCCAAAATAACTGCTGATAAACCAAAGAGTTTTGTAAAACATCAAAAAGGAACATTTTCTTTTTAATATTTTTTTGCTTCTTGACTAATAGCTCTTGACGTTTGGAATGGAAATTCGCACAAATAACTATAAGAGCTGCTAACTTTCTCAGAGTTCATTATCATAACCTATTGAGGCCCTGCAATAAATTTCACAAAGATACTCATTATATTCGTATGTATGTATACTAAACATTTGATGAAGCGACAGGTGCTAGCAACCTGTTCTCTCATAAAAATGACAGCAAAAACTCTCACTAACCCTTTAATTCCCACCACGGCGGGATCACCTAAAAAAGCTGTGTCAATATGCTACAGTCGTGCCGATGCATAGATACTATCACAGAAAATAAGTTAGCTTTCTGTTTCAATGCATAAATTATACAATACACCTTTACCTAAATAGTTACAAGAAGCTTTTGTAAAGGTATAGCGACAATAAGACTGTTGAAATATACTTACATTTCGAGTTCGCGCAACGAATTTATTAGCCTCACCATTCAGCAAGGTAATGCGTCTACACTTCCTGTTTCTCAATATTTATGCGGTGTTTTTTTTTTATGTAGGCTAATTGTTTATATTAAAAATATATAAGTACTTATATATTATTGTCATTACCTACTTTATGTTCATTATGTGTCAAAATACTGATATTTATAAACAAAACCATACCTTTATCTACTTTCGTATCTTTTTTGTCTCTATCTCAATTCGTATTCTTAATTTCTGATGTTTCTTTCTAATGTTGTGTAGCAACAATACATTGATTACTTTCCCTAATAAAATATGTAGGTGAGTATGGCACCCATCGAATGCTTCAATGATTTTAGCGGGAATTATGTAAATTTTATGCCAATTTTAGCTGTGTAGTATTTAGTAATGACTTCTCTTGAAATAGAGAACTAGTAGATGGGAATAAAAACCTTTTATTTGTTATTTTGTTTATTTTAATGCACAAAAATACGTAGTGTCGCGTGCGTGCCGCGGTGCCGTGGGCGACGCTATGTGGTAGCTCATTAAGGCAAAAAGCCGAGTGCAAACGCGACTAATGGCGAATTACACGTGGGGGAGCGATAGCCGATACCACGGCCCTAGCAGAAACAACCAACACCCAACTACGGCTATAAAACATGCACAATGTTGTAAATATAAAAGATCTCGCTTTAAAGCGACTTTTCCAACTTTAGTGGACTATAAATCAGTCTTATAAAAGCTATGAACATTACCTATAAGGTATATTCAGTCTCCTAATTTTGCTCGTTTCAGAAGAAAAAAATATTTAAAGGAAAAACTATCAGTATAACTTCAAGACACAATTCGTAATCTATTAATGATAGTGAGGGATATTTTTCAATTGTGCACAGGTAGGTATAGCTATCATCTATCATGAACTTTACCTAAAGCGTGAATGCAAGTACAGGAATGCGTAGTGCGTCTGTGCGTGACATCGCGCT
Source organism: Nymphula nitidulata (assembly GCA_947347705.1). Taxonomy (NCBI): domain Eukaryota; kingdom Metazoa; phylum Arthropoda; class Insecta; order Lepidoptera; family Crambidae; genus Nymphula; species Nymphula nitidulata. Next base: position 11,577,210 of record OX374623.1, read on the forward strand.
CGGGCCCGGTCGCGGGACTCGCGGCTCGCGGGGGAGGATAACTATCAGCATTTCGGCGCGTCCACCCTCCCGCCTTCCCGCACCCGTCGAATTCGCCCTGCACCACGTTCCCCTCCTAAGCGCAACCTAACCTTGAAAATAGTTTTTTCCTAGCTCGAGGGTATTCACCCCGAACCCGAATTTCGGGCCCGTTGCACACTACCGCCTTTCCAACAACTCAACACAAATTCTTATTCGAGAACAACGTCAGATTTCTAACCGTTACCAAATGCGAGTAGTGTGTACGAACAGTGTGCGTTGGACCAAGGATATTTGACTACAGTTTTTTAGGCGAGTCGTGGCTCGCTGGCCGCAGTCAGGATTTGTTTGTGAATTGCGTCTCCTCGTCCGCTAAGGAATTTTGATGCGATACGAATTATGACAAGCTTATAGTATAGTTGTCATGACTAAGGATTTTTTTAAAATGAGGAATGAGGGTAAATCATGTATTTTTGTATTGCTATTTGCTTTAGATGCCATCCTTGAACTTTAATATTTTAATATTTAAGAACAATTTTGCAGAGTGTAAAACTGAGCATAAAAGAATTTTCACTTTTATCAATAACTAAGCTACGAACATCAAACGGGACTAATACGAATGTAAGGAATAATTCTAGTTCTAAGAATCTTATTGATTCCAATTAAGAACCTAGGTATTATAATTATCTATGAAGTAGTGCCTAGTCCACACATTATGTGACTGAATTTTAGAAAGCAACATGTCCTGCACAAAATTCCTCCCGTGGCGAAACGATAACAACAAAAAGAGGGTCATTTCATTTACCTGCGCCGTCATGCAAGTCGTGCGCAGGAGATGGGAAAATAAAAGACGATCGCGAGCCGCCATGCTCCGGCGCAATACATAGCGAGCGAAGAAGGGTAGAGCAGCAAAAAAGGTAAAAAACACCGCGACTCGGCGCGGCGCGGCGAGATGACGTATGCACCGCGTCTCGCCTACGCGAACGCCTGCCGAGCACGCCTCCATAAAACTTTGCCCACGTAAAACTTATGATGTTCGACGAAATCTTATCCCATGGCTCTGAATCCTTCGGTCACTTTAATAACCTACGTTTGCTCGAGGGCTTTCTCGGTGAGAATGATTATTAAGTACCTATTACATGTCGTTCTAATACTAGCATTTCCCCGTGAATCCACCCGCGCAGATATCGATTATCGCGCCAAAAATTACCCTACATTCGTTCCAGGTTCTTTAACTATCTCCATACCATTTTGTTTATTCTTAACTTAGTAGCTCTTGGCCTTCATCTTACCTGACGATAAATGATGATGAGGTCGACAATGGAAGCGAGCTACGCCCGGATTCCTCCACCACAGAGGAACTAGGTGGTAGACCCGTATGTAGGGTCGTCTGGGTAGGTACCACCGCCTTTCTTATTTCAGCCGTGAAACAGTTCGCTGTGTTTCGGATTGAAGGGAAAGGTAGCCAGTGTAATTTCTGGGCATGGACGGCATTTCATCTTAGGCCCCAGGATGACAACGCACCTGCAATATCAAGTGATTTTTCCTTGTTATTGCAGGTGTCTATAGGCGGCCGTAACCGCTTACCATCAGGTGGGCCGTCAGCATGTTTGTCATCTAATTGCATAAAAAAAAAAAAAAAAGAACTGGCTATATTACTTTAACTGCCGGAATACAACAGTTGAATTCTATGAAAATTAATGTTATGACGGCAGACCTAGGTACTAAGATGATGGTGTAGCAAGCCAGGCGGACTTAGAAAAGGCCTACCACCAACCAAACTGAGCAAAAAATTTCTGCCCCCACGGGGTCTCAAACACTAGACTACATTTTGGTCGAGTAGGTGTTGAATTTTTGTACGAAACAGCTGTTTTTTTTTCATGATTTCACAGTTGGTCTCATAATGAAAGATGTTTATATTCATGGGTAGAACGCATTGTGAAAATTTCGGGCATACTTAAAAAGTAGCCCGGTATACAGGGTGGTGCCGTTATTGCGACAATAAATTTAAACATGGGCTATATTAGTCCATAGAAATGGTTCGCCACTTTAAAAAAATATCGTATTCATTTGATAATTTCATGACATTTGTATGAAATAATGCTGCCAACGTTACACTATTCCATACAAATGTCATGAAATTATCAAATGAATACGATATTTTTGAAAGTGGCAAACCATTTCTATGAACTAATATAGCCCATGTTTAAATTTATTGTCGCATTGACGGCACCACCCTGTATACCTAAGCATTATAGAATTTGACATAATTACTCAATATTCTAGATCATTTGCAGATTATCTGAAATACCGTACCAGTACTAGAATCATTGGAAGTTTCGGTAATTTTCATTATAAACTTACAGTTCATTAAAGTCGCATTGTGCCTAGTTTTGCAAGACCTGCGCCAGAAGTCAGAACCATTTTTAATGAAAAGTAGAACAATGATTTTGTAGTAGTTAAGTTTATGTAATTAATATAAGTAGACTATGATAATTTTGATTTTGATTTTCCATAACCTAAACCAAAAAATAATAATTTACACACTACAAAGTTATATTCTGTTTAAACCTTAGCAATTAACAAATGTTTATTCCTAATAATAATAAATGCACGTGCAAGTTTGGTATGCTCTCGTAATACGTAGATGTAAACAAGGCTGACGATGCGGGCGCGTCTCTTCCGTTATCTAATAACTAGTATGAGACAGTCTCGGGTCAAACCCATGATAACTTAAGTTTCTCTTTAACTTATCTTAACTACATAAAAACGAAAATCATACTTTAATATTGATCACTATTTTTTGTCCAAAAAAATCCGCAAGCATGGTACGCTCAATTCTAAATGAAATATTGCTTCAGAATATTTATTATCAAATGTTTGATTTTTATAAAACTGTGGGTACCTGTTTTGCCGCTGCATTAATAAGAAACCTGATATTGAAAATAACGCACTGTCTGCATAGTACCTATTGTCTTAAATTTTCGCTACGAATTTTCTGGTGAATCTTTCCACGTTTTGTAGAATAATCCTTTGAGGTTAAATCTTATAACTTTTTATAGAAAGGCACGGTCATGACTTGACGATTACCGGCGACCCCTGCACAATGCACATTTTGATTGGTGGGCAGCTGGCCGTGGCAGCAAAAACTTACCAAATTACTGCTATTAACCGTGCATCTAGTGCACACTCGCCCAAAGATCACAATCGCCCTCCAAAAACTATCGTAGAAAGGAACTCGCCGCGCCGTCTATAAGAATATAAACGTTATTATGTAATATTAATTTGCTGAGTCTCATTAGACCGCGGCTCTCTAATAATAGAATCTATTGTGTCTTGTTTGTATGTGGTCTTAATTAATTAGTATTTGACGACCGCCTGGCCGAGTGGTCTGTACCCCAGGCTACTCGGTCAAGAGGTCCCGGGTTCGAATCCCGGTAGGAAGAAATGTTTGTATGATGAGTACGAACATTCGTTTACGAGTCATGGATGTTTATACGTTTATTTGGTATATTACTAATATTTATATACATATTATTATCATTATTTCTCCGTTATCTACTATCCATAACTCAAGCTCTTAATGATGCTTACTTTGGGCTAGATAATAGGTGTGAGTGTATAAATATTATTATTATTATTATTTACATTTACGTTAAAAATATCTAACATTTATGATAAAAACACTCATATTGATAATAATTAACGAAAGGCTGCGCTCACCTCTTAGAATAAACTTTAAAGATAAAAGATATTTGTAAAAAAAAGGGTTAGGCTTTGAATCGACTAGTCAAAACAAGTTTTCTTTGCTTATTTCACTGCAGCATTTGCCTGAGCTCATCATTTCCAATGCAATGACAAAATTTAAGTTTTTAATTCCAAAACACTATCCAGTCCCAAAAAGCTGCAACATGGGTTGTGTCGGCGCGGGCGGCGAAGCTTGAGATAAGGAACTGTTTACACTGTTGAGTCAATGTCCTCCTCCCGCACGCACAAGGAAAACCTTGGAGCGGCCCAGCTAACATCTTCCTTGTAGATTGTAATGAGCCATTCAGGCCGTTGGCCTTTTGACAATGTACAATTTGTATTTTGTTTATTCACAACCTCTGTAGGTACTATTAGACTGGAACACCTAATTATTCAACGATTAAGGTATGCTACGAGATCATTACAGTCTGTTGGAAACTGGCTGGTTATCGCACCATTTATACCATGTTTTGATACTACTCTATATTTTGGAATGCCCTTGCCTTTTGGCTTGGGCTGGCTGTCAACGCGCTTACGTGTTACCTTTTCTATCTGTCACTGTATTGCTTGCTAAAATATATTATAAATCGTAAAATACGTGTTTGCATCATAATCAGTCCACTCTCGTTAGCTATTATTTGGTCCTTCGTTAGTCAAAATTAGTCATTTCCAGCATTAATTCGGTTTTTCGTCAAAATCATTTTTTCACCTACGTCATTTTTTTTCCATAAATCATACGTCATGGTGCAAACGCGTAGCGAGAGCAAATCAGTTGCAGATACATCGGTGCCTTCCGGAATCGATCGTATACAGCGCATCCCACAGTCCGCGGATACTCCGCACGATATCCGAACGATTCCGGGTGGTAACATTGTAAGTATTTCAGCGCGACCATCGAGCACTAGCATGCATTCAAGCATCTCACAGCGTTCGCAGTCATCGCATTCATCGGCTACAATACGCGCCAGAAAACTCGCCGTTGAAGCAGAGCACCTTCAACGTCGCGCGGAGCTGGCACAGCTACAAGCTGAGCGTGAAGCTGAACGCGAGCGTGAGCTTGCGCGCCTGCAGCGCGAAGCCGCGGAACTGGCACAGCTACAAGCTGAGCGTGAAGCGGAACGCGAGCGTGAGCTCGCGCGCCTGCAGCTCGAAGCCGAGCAGATGAAACTGCAAGCAGAACTCGCCGCTCTTGACGCCTCAGATAAGTCCGCACATTCTAAGAGCTCATCTCGGCATACCTCCCGTAGGTCCGAACCTTTCACAGAAAATTGGGTGATGAATAACGACACTCACTTAGCAGAAGTACACGTACCATTACCCCATGGTGTACCGACTACATCGTTGAATACTCAACACATGTTTTTGCAGTCGGTTCCACCGGTAATATCAGTACCTGTAGCCGAACCGCCGCTGCCGCCCGTGGACCTGCCAATACAGGACGCTTTACCACGGCCCGCCCGCCTAGCGACGACAGTTCCGTTACCAACTACTTCATCTAAGTCATTTCACCCCACAATTTTAGGTCAATCTCCGAGACACGGCAACTGTGCTGACCTTATACCACAGCTCACAAAAGCAATCATTGCTTCTTCAGAACGGCCGAAACGACCCGAACTCGTTTCTTTTTCTGGAGACATATGTCAATGGATGCCCTTTAAATCTAGTTACGACAAAACTAAAGACTTTATCTCTCCAGCTGAAAACTTGGTGCGTTTGAATAATGCTGTTCGTGGCCCAGCATACCAAGCTGTCGCGTCTCATCTATGGGGCTCAAGCGACCCAGAGCTCGTCATGCGCACACTCGAGCAAAGCTTCGCAAGGCCCGAGCTGCTTGTAGCGCGTGAAATAGCTGGACTACGCAACATAAAGATAAGTAATACGGAACATTTAAATTACTTAGCTAATACTCTACGCAACTGTGTATCCACGATAAAGTATCTTCGACAATATGAGTGTTTGTACTCACCGGAACTCTTTCGTAGCATACTTTCAAAATTAAGTGAGCATACCAGAAACCGTTTCACGGATTATGCGGCCACTTATACTCCACCTTACGATCAAAGTACATCTAGGTTGGAGATTTTGTCGGAATTTCTATTAATTGAGGCCGATCGCCAACTGAAGTTTAATTTTACGTACGACGCAGTTACTGTTTCTTCCACTAATAAACAGACATTTTTTAGGCCGGTAATAAGAGAAACCGTACACACCACACTCGCTAAAAACAACACAGTGGCATCTCAGTGTATCTTTTGCAAGCAAGGCCCACACACGATTATTAAATGCAAAGCCTTCCAACTGCTTAGCATTGATAATCGTTGGCAATGGATACGCGAGTCAAAGGTTTGCTACCGCTGCCTAAAATCGAACCCGCATAGGTGGAATTTTTGTAGAGCAAAGCCGTGCGGTAATAATGGTTGCACAAGGCGTCACCACTCACTTCTCCATGGCACCTCAGAAGCAGAACTGCAACCAAGCACTTGTTCCGTTTCTACAACTATAGTTGCTCCATCAAACCTAGAGAAGCCTGACATCAAACCTAACATCTTAATTACGAACACCGCTGAAACCGTTGTCAATGTAACAGGGTCACCGCGGACAGGACCACAGACGCGTGGTCTCTTGAAGGTACTGCCTGTCGTGTTGGAGGGTCCAGCGGGCCAGTTCGAGACAGCGGCCCTGCTCGACGAAGGTAGCACTGCTACGCTAATCGATGGTGACGTGGCAGCACGCATCGGAGCTAAAGCGAGCTGCAAAGACCAACTTCGCATCGAAGGTGTCGGTGGTATGTCCAAGGATGTTGACGTAAGTTACGTCAGTTTTCATATCAGAGGACGTAACCTCACTGACCGTTACCTCGTAGAAAACGCTCGCGCAATTACTCCGTTAGGCCTACGTACACAAAATTTTGCCAAAATAAATTACTCGGACTTCCAACACTTAGCAGATTTGTTTCCTGAAACATACTATGACCAAGTCACTCCAACTGTCCTCATCGGCGCTGCTGATTGGAATTTATCTTTAAGCCGAGAGATAAGGGTGGGCAAAAAGAATGAGCCCGTCGCTTCGCGGACGCTCTTAGGCTGGGTTTTGCATGGAGGTTTTTCATCTGTTTCGAAACCAATTGACTTCATACATCATACCTCTGAAGCCAGTTTTGATCATTCTTTATCATCGCAACGTCAATATGAAGAGTTAGAGCGTATGATAAAAGAACACTATGATATAGACTCTCTCGGTATAAGCAAGAAGCTTCCGAAGCAAAAGCCCGTAGACTTAGCACGGGTCGCTTCGAAGTCGCTTTGCCGTGGCGTGATGATATACCTAAGTCAATTCCCGATTCCTATCCTCAAGCGTTGGCTCGCTTCAAACTCCTTGAAAAGCAGTTCCTAAAGGATGAATCGTTTAAGACCAGTTACGAAGACTTCATTTCGGGTATTATACAAAAGGACTATGCCGAGGAATGCATGCCTGATACTTACCATGGCGCCGCTCACCGCAGCGAACACAACGCTAATTTTCGATGGTATCTTCCCACTTTCGGTGTTATGCACCCACAAAAACGCAAACTCAGAGTTGTTCATGATGCAGCAGCTAAGACAAGAGGCACATGTTTGAATAGTCTGCTTTTAAAAGGGCCTGACTTATTACAACCTTTATTAGACATATTGTTTCGCTTTCGAGAGGGCGCTATTGCTTTAAACGCAGACATCAGGGAGATGTTCCCACAAATCAAAATAGCTTCAAAGGACAGAGACGCGCAACGCTTTCTATGGCGCGACAAACAAGGGACCCTGAAGGAGTATCGTATGTCCTCAAATATTTTTGGCGCCATATCTAGTCCATTTATCGCGTTAGCTGTAAAAAACAAGAATGCTGAAGAGTTTAAAGCACAGTACCCAGAAGCCTATCAGGCAATAACCAATGACCATTACATGGACGACTACCTTGGCAGTCACTTTAACCTCACTCACGCTTCAAGGGCTGCCTCGGACATAGTAACGGTCCACAAAAAATGTCATTTCGAGATGCGTTCGTGGATCTCGAATTTTACAGAGGCACTTAATTTGATTCCCTATGAATTACGAAGTGACGGTGGCTCTGACGTAAGCTTACCTCCTAATGGTAACGTGGGCGTTCTAGGAGTGAAATGGAACCCCCGTGAAGATCTTCTTAGCTTCCGTATAGTTCAGCGAGACAGGGACGTAAAATGGACAAAACGCTACATATTATCATGCGTCATGAAGATCTATGACCCACTAGGCTTGTTGATGCCCATTATTATTCAAGGTAGAATAATACTGCAGCGTTTATGGAGAGAGGGCTTAAATTGGGATACACCTCTTCCAACGAAATACGTGTCCGAGTGCGAAGATTGGTTTAATCTTTTGGAGACCGCTTCCAACATCAGAATTCCACGTTGGTACATGGGCAAATCGGACCCAGTCGACATTCAATTACATTTGTTAGCAGACGGTGGTGAACAAGCTTACGCTTGCGTTGCCTACTGGCGCTTCAGCTTTCAAGATGGTTCGGTGTCACTAGCACTCATAGGCAGCAAAGCTAGAGTTGCACCTTTAAAGCCGGTTTCCATCCCACGGCTGGAGCTACAGGCGGCTTTAATTGCATCAAGACTGTCGCAAACTATTGTGAATGCGCACCGTATTAAACCTTCTGCTGTTTTCTATTGGACAGACTCCACCACAGTTTTAAAATGGTTAAGGAGCGATGCTAGGTCTTTTAAGCCGTTTGTAGCACATCGTTTGGGAGAAATTTTGGAAACCACAAATCCTTCCAACTGGAGGTGGGTACCCACTGCCCTCAATAACGCCGATGACGCAACCAAACCCAAAGCTCTGAAGTTGAGCTTATCTCATCGTTGGTTCTCTGGACCCTCTTTTCTTTTACAGCCCGGCTGTAACTGGCCCGTTGAGCCAGAATCCGACTTGAAAGAGGTCACGCCAGCGTCTGATGTCACATTGGAACTAGTGCGACTTCTTGTCGATGCACCTCTTCCAAATTCTATCGTTCCTGACTTTTCGCGGTTCAGTAAATGGCTTCGACTCTTAAGGGCTACAGCCCGTGTCCTTCAAGCAGCGCGCATCTTTCGTTCTAGTATATCTCGGCCAATTACTCAAAATTCTAATCTTTATCCAGATGACACCACGCCACCCCACGAGCTTTTGGCGTCAGACATCGTGCGAGCAGAAACCCTTCTTCTTCAACGAGCTCAAGTTGACACCCTTCAAGAAGAATGGCAGTCCTTGCAGTCATCGCAAACCGTGAGCAAAACCAGTAGAATCGCAGTACTTTCCCCAGCGTTAGATAAAGATGGCCTTATAAGACTGGATTCCCGTATAAGGTCCGCTCCAGGGATAAGTGAGAGTGTGAAAAGCCCGATAGTTTTGGACGGCCGCCATCACATCGTCCGCCTCATGATCCTTCACTACCACGGTCTAATGGCTCACTCATTTAATGAGTTAGTCTTGAATGAGTTGAGACAGAAGTTTTGGATACTAAGAGCACGAGGGACGATCCGTAGTGTGTCAAACGCATGTCTAGAGTGTAAAAGACAGAAGGCCCGCCCGAATATCCCACAGACCGGTGACTTACCACTCGAGAGGCTAGAGCATCACAAAAGGCCATTCACTAACGTCGGCCTCGACTATTTTGGCCCGGTTGAAGTAACTGTCCACCGACGTCATGAAAAACGATACGTCGCTCTTTACACATGTCTCGTGACTAGAGCACTTCACCTGGAGGTAGTGGGTTCGCTGTCATCAGATTCCGCTCTATTGAGCCTGAGGCGTTTCATAGCTCGTCGAGGATCTCCAGCTGTCATACTGTCAGATAATGGAACCAACTTTGTTGGCGCTAACAGAATACTCCGAGCTCTACATGGCGATGACGTTCGAGATTTTGCAACGAACCATAAAATCCATTGGCGATTCATTCCACCCGTGTCACCATTTATGGGTGGTGCCTGGGAGCGCCTCGTGCGCACAGTAAAGACCGCTCTGAGGTACACTCTGAAGAGTAGGGCACCCAAGGAAGAAGTTTTGACTACCCTCCTCATGGAGGCCGAGGCCATAATAAATTCGCGACCTTTATCTTATATCCCATCCTCACCTGAGATTCCAGAGTCAATCACGCCATTCCACTTCATTCTTGGCACATCTTCAACTGTTCCGTGGACAGCCTCACTCACAGACGCAGACCTTTCGCGACGATGTGACTGGCGGCAAACTTTGCGCTTGGCTGACCATTTCTGGTCTCGATGGCTGCGGGAGTACCTGCCAACACTGAGACCAAGAGGACCCCGCGGCAGTCGACAAACGTTCGCCGAGGGTGACGTGGTGCTCATTGCGGATTCTTCCCTACCGCGCGGCCTTTGGCCTCTGGGAAGAATCACTAAAGTATTTACAGGAGCTGACGGAATGGTGCGGGTCGCTGATGTTCAAACTAAGGGGGGAGTTTTGCGCCGCCCAGTCCGAAAGCTGCTTTTAATCAATGCTGAGGATCAGTCAGTTTCCACCGAGCGTTGTTAGTGTTCCACTGGGGGCGGGAATGTTGGAAACTGGCTGGTTATCGCACCATTTATACCATGTTTTGATACTACTCTATATTTTGGAATGCCCTTGCCTTTTGGCTTGGGCTGGCTGTCAACGCGCTTACGTGTTACCTTTTCTATCTGTCACTGTATTGCTTGCTAAAATATATTATAAATCGTAAAATACGTGTTTGCATCATAATCAGTCCACTCTCGTTAGCTATTACAGTCCATTAATGTTACCATATAGAAGGCTTACCTTATTCAACACCTTGATCGAAATTCTTCAGTTGAGTATTTTAAGGTAAATAGAATTTGTAAAGTTTAAAATATATTTTATACAAATTCATTACCCCTTACTAATATTTTTTTTTTATACAAACACGACAAATGACTAAACACCACCTGATGTGAAGCGGTAAGAAGAGTCCATATGCGCCTCTTTTGAAGGAACCCATGTTATAGGAAGGAGGGAACACATGTGCTGGCAATGAATTCCAAGTTCTGGAAGTTCGGCAAAGAAAAGAGCTACTAAATTTCTTTGTTCGTGATGTTGAGGTGGAGACAGTGAATTGATGACTCCGAAGACCGGCACGCGTGCTCCTGGGTAGGAAGGGGGAAGGTGGGATAAGGTCAAATAGCTCTTCGGAACACTCTCCGTGATAAAGCCGATAGAAGGCCCTAAGCGACGCAATGTCTCGACGCAATTGCAGAGGCTCAAGGTTGTTCGTGACTTCTACATCGCCAACGATACGGACAGCACGACGCTGCAATCTATCCAGGGCATCGAGTAGGTACTTGGCAATATCAAGGCTAACTGCCACTGACTCGCCACGTTTGTCAATAGCTTCACCCCAGACATACATTAAGTACGCTAGAAGATCACCCGTTGACCGTTTCGGCCGAAACCCGTACTGTCGATCATTAATTAATAAGTGATCTTCTAGGTATCGGATCAGCTGGTGGTTTAAGATCCGTTCCATGACTTTGCAAAAAACTGAGGTGACAGCTATTGGGCGGTAGTTAGCTGGGTCTGATCGATCTCCCTTTTTGGGGGCCGGTTGCACATTGGCCTCTCTCCAAGATTCCGGCACACACCCAGAAGAGAGAGAAAGACGGTATAGCAGCGTTAAGACGGGAGACAACTCCGCCGCGCAGTTTTTCAGTACTATCGCTGGAATGCCATCAGGTCCACTAGCTTTCCGGACGTCGATTGACTGAAGCTCCATACATCACATTGCCTAACGAATATCGGGCATTGTGTGGCCACAGTGGGAGAGTGTTGGTGGCTGTGAGTTGCAGTCATCGATTCGGGAGTGAGCAGCAAAGAGTTTTACCAAGAGATCGGCTTTCTCTTGCGGCTTGTGAGCTAGCGAGCCGTCAGAACATCTCAACGGGGGCAGCGAGGGTTGACAGAAGCTGGACTGCACGGCTTTGGCCAGACGCCAGTAGCTACGGCTTCCCGTAGGATGCGTAAGAAGTTCTTGGCCAACTCGTGCAACGCGCTGTGCATCCGCTCTGATGAAGGCCCTTTTGCAGGACTTGGTGGCGTTGTTATAGACTGCTTTCAGTGAGTCAATGTTAGGATCCCCGCGAGCTCGGCCCCTGATCCAAGCGCGGTATGCCAACTGTCTGTTTTCAACAGCTAAGGCACACTCGCGGTTGAACCGGAGGTTACGCCTACCCCTACTGATGAGATCAGAGTGAGGGATATAGTACTCCATCCCTAACATGGTCTCATCAGCAACAGCAGTAGCGCTAGCGTTCGGGTCCAGCTCACTGAAACAGCGCTGCCTCCAAGGGACAGATGCGAAGTAATCCCGCATACCGTCCCAATCTGCCGACGCATAGTGCCAGATGCGGCATTTGGCAACCATAGGTACCGGTGGCGACGCCCGTGGCACCCTAGCGGAAACCAGGCAGTGATCCGATGTTCCCAAAGGAGCACGAACCTCTAGCCGATATCCATCCGGGCGAGTCGTCAGCAGAAGGTCCAACAATGAGGGCGCGTGACCGACAATGTCTGGAATCCTGGTGGGCTGGTTTACCAGTTGGGTCAGGTCGTGCGTGAGAGCGAAAGCGTGGGCAGTTCTACCAGCATGGTTAGTTTTAGAGGAACTTAACCACGACTCGTGGTGAGCATTGAAGTCCCCTAAAAACACCAATTCCGCGGTTGGAAACTGCTCCTGCGCAACATCTGCCACCCGACTAAGATGTTCGAAAAGTCGAGTTGTCTCCATGTCACCGCTGTGAGATCTATAGAGGCACACGTAGACACGGCAATGTGTGCCCAGGTCCATATGCACCCCCAGAATAGAGTAGGAAGGGTCCTCCAAGCAGCGCAGACGGCGACAGCAAACATCCGCCCGGACAAACAATCATACCCCGGCCTTCGCTTTGAAGGACTCTTCAAGAACGTAGCCGGGGTAATCCAAGTAGCTAGTGTCTGCCGGGCGGAGTATTTGCATCTCCGTCAAAAACAGCATTTCGGGTCGAGCCGTCTCGAGATGTTGGTGGACGGCATTGAGGTTAGCATGGAGCCCACGGATGTTAGTGAGCCCGACCTCAAACAGCGTGTTTGTGGTGGAGGTGTGCACCGCTGAACGACCGGAAATGTTTCTGAGCGCTGCCATAGTAGATGATGAAGGAGGAGAGGCGTGAATTGGGGGGACGTTGTCGCGATATGTACGGTCAAAGTGTGAGGCCTGTTTCCCCGGGTAATAGCCGACAGCAGAGAAGCGCTGACCCGCCGAACGGAAGGGCCCCCGAACCTCCCCGGGTATGGCCGCCGGGACCCCACCATTACGCCATGCCCACGGTGGTCACTAACCAGTCGAGTGTTCAGACCCTACCACCAGTCGAGCAGATGGTAGCTCGGTAATCCCTTCGTTGCCTCTTACGACACCCACGGGAAGAAATGGGGCGGTAAATTGTATTCTTAATCCGTAACCGCACGGATCGCACGGACCACTCGATATAAAACTCAAACTCGAATCTTTATTGTTTCTTTACTTTATAAACAACTGATAATAATTTCAAAAGTATTTAAAGTATTGTTCATTTGAACAGGAGTGTGTTTACGAGCCTAAATTATCCCAATGTCTCACAAGAGTGCAATAATCACACTCCGTGCCAATCAGGGCTTTGCAATAGAGAAGTGACAGGTAGTAGCTCTACCTGTCACTTCTTATTGCAAAGCCCTCGCTTTTTAATTTTTTAAGAATAAGTGGGTAGTTCAACTTTAGTTTTCCACATTGTAACGTTTTAATAAAAGACGTCCCTTTTTATGTATACCTACTAAAGATTTAAGTAGTTTATTAAAATGATAACCAGCACCTTTTTTTTTTTTTTATACAACTAGATGACAAACAAGCTGACGGCCCACCTGGTGGTAAGCAGTTACCGCCGCCTATAGACACCTGCAATAACAAAGAAAAGCACTTGATATTGCAGGTGCGTTATCATCCTGAGGCCTAAGATGAAATGCCGTCCATGCCCAGTAATTACACTGGCTACCTTTCCCTTCAATCCGAAACACAGCGAACTGTTTCACGGCTGAAATAAGAAAGGCGGTGGTACCTACCCAGGCGACCCTACATATGGGTCTACCACCTAGTAAACCAACCTTACCAACCTTTTCTCAATTTGAGTACTTTGATGTTTACTTAAGGGGAAGTAGGGTAATTATATACGTGGAGTAACTCCGAACAATGTCGTTAACATTATGTTAGAAAAAGGTATAGAGCCTATGCTCGGTGTCTCACAGTAGAAAGAGATTATCGACTACCTTTATCCATCATGGCCTGCCCCTTATTCTCAACTGTCGAATCACGGATTCGATTCGAAAAGTCACATGCCATCTCGCTTTGACGCACCGCGCAAAAGTGACAGGCATAGAGTTTCCGATATTCGAATCCTTTCCGACGGTTGAGAATAAGGGAGCTGGTTCAAAATTTTCACGCGTTTGAAATTACTCCACTCTCCCCTACTATTCCACTCTACTCCACTCTTTACTACTAGACTAGTATTAAGTATTTACTTTTATATTAAAAATATATATGAAACGCATATGATACGACTCCATAGCGCCCATAAGCGTGTCTACGCGCCCCTAGCGGCTGCCTCGTAAATAAATTGAGCCAGCATTAGTGGCAATTGTTCGCTATTGCTGCCGCCGCCCGCGCCATCGGTGCACCTTCCTTGCTGTAAGCGACTAAACTATTTTGAACTCAAAGATATTTACTTTGTTAGTATAGATAGACTATTAGTAGCAGAAGCAGCAATCTTAAGTATAATGTAGAGTCAGGAAAATCAAAACTCAGAGAATGTATATATGAAAATAATACTAACTGAATGAAAAAAAATTACACATCACATGTTTAAAATTTCAGCCAAGAACTGTAAGATGATTGTTACTTAGGTTCGCTCAGAAAATTTAAACATTCTGCTTAAGTCATTTTTTTAAAATTAATAATTGACGACCGGTTGGCCGAGTGGTCTGTCCCCTTGTTTTACAGGCTACTCGGTCTGAGGTCTCGGGTTCGAATCCCGTTAGGAGCAAATGTTTGTATGATGACTACGATAATAAACTTATAAACATCCATGAGTCGTGGATGTTTATAAGTTTATGTATCATTCTAATATTCATATCCATATTAGGTATTATCAATATTTGTCTGTTAACTGTATTCATAACACAAGCTCTTAATAAAATTATGCTTACAGAAAGTTTGACTTGCGAGTATGTAGTTAGTTATTTTAGAAAGATGCCGAATAAAATTGCTGGTAGGTAAGTACTAGGTAGTCTATACGATTAAACCGAATTTCCCAAAAGCGCATTCAGGCACACGCTTTTAAGCTTATTTTACACATTCCTTACTTTTGAATGAATTCAGACACATTAACATATAACGACGACCGCCCGCCTGGCCGAGTGGTCTGTACCCCAGGCTACTCGGTCAAGAGGTCCCGGGTTCGAATCCCGGTAGGAACAAATGTTTGTATGATGATTACGAACATTTGTTTACGAGTCATGGATGTTTATATGTTTATTTAGTATATTTCTAATATTTATATACATATTATTATCATTATTTCTCCGTTATGTAGTATCCATAACACAAGCTCTTAATTATGCTTACTTTGGGCTAGATAATAAGTGTGAGTGTATAAATATTATTATTATTATAACACGTAGAACCTTGTATACAGGGCGGTGATGACAATACGACAGACGACAAATTAAAACATGGGCTATATTAGTTCATAGACTAATGGCAACTATATTCTGGACACAGGAAAAGTAAATGCAGGCGAGGCACAAAAGATCCCAATAATGGGTCGAAGTGCACTGTGACTTAGTCATGGCCCCATAGTAAGAAAAGATAAGTTTATATATTAGAAATATTTTGCAACTTTCAATTTCATCTCATTAGTTGGTTTCATAAAACATTTCTATGAAATAATATAACGCTGCTGCGTTATTTCATAGAAATGCGATAAAATTATTGAAAGTTGCAAAACATTTCTATGAACTAATATAGCACATGTTTTAATTTATTTACGTATTGTCGTCAACACCCAGTATAACCAATCTTGCGCCATTATAAACCCTCAAACTGTATGTAACCAATAATGAAAACATTTTCCTGTGCACTACAGTGTTTCTGCGATAGCAAGTACAGCTTACTGCCCCGTAAGACTCTACGTTTAGACAAATCACTATAAATTTGTAAAGTAGGTATAAATAAGACATAATAGATGGCCTATTTCGCCATTACCTACATCTATATTATCGTACAACGTTTTACCTTTACTTCAAAGCTTTAAATAATAATATGAACACCTACTCAAATTTAATCCAACAGTAACGCTATCTAGGTACCTACTACATACAAGTGGAAATGACTAAATAGATACACTTTTTTACTTGAAATGTTAATTCGTCTAAAAACATCGAAATATAAATGAGGTGTTATGTAAAGTACAAACAAAAACAAAAACTGACTTCAAAACACTAAAAAGAAAGGATTTTTTTTTAATATCTAAGGTACCTACTTATTTCATAAAAAGTTTTTTTTTTTGAAGTTCGTGTTAAGGTCTTTTCAGAAACAATAGAAAGTGTAGCACCATCTCAAAAATATATATTTTTATGGATTATTCCGTAAGTAAATAATTATATTTAATTATTAGTGTTTTGAAGTCGGTTTTTATTTTTGTTTATATATTTTCACAATTTTTATGGAAAAATGTCGAAGGACAAAGCCAGATAGATGATCGTGGACCAACCTGGGTCGTATTCTAACCCAAATAGTTATAGAATTATCTTATGCACTACTGAAAGTGTCAAAAAAGCTAAAATCCGCAATTCCGCATACATTGATAACTTAATTATTTCGTTATTTTGATTTTAAAACTGAAGCAGTGAATATATATTTTTTAAAATTCTAAGGGACTAATCATAAAGTACCTATACCTACTTATCTACTCTTTCAATTTAATAATATATATTTTAAATCGGATTATAAATGACGGGAGTTCTGCGGTAACAGCCGACTTGGCCTCCCATTTTGAAGTTGATTAAAAATAAATAACAAGCAATCTTAATAAATCAATAAAGTATTAGTATTCTAAGAAATAATTCAAACTTTTTTTTTTCAGACGGAAAATGCTTAATGCATACCCCGATGCCTGTGGGCAGCTCTGAGGCTATGTGGGACTTCTCCGCCGCAAAGATCATGATGCGACGTGCAAGCCTAGGAGGCCTGCCATACCCTTCTCCTTGGAGGGGGGTCCGCTGGTCCTTACCTGTTAGAACCGCGACGTATTAGGCACAATTCGAAGAGTAAGGGTGGGCCCCTTGGAGACCAGGCATCCACTGACCCCAGAGGGTCCGCTACGCCTTAAAAGAGGCCCACAACAAATGCGCGCATAGACTCACACCACCAAACTAGTCAAAAGTGCGACCCGCGGCCTTAGAGGCCTACCATCCCGCGGTCAAACTGGTCCGCTGGCCCAAGCTAGGCCCCCCATCCACCGTTATCTCCCCTGCCTCCTCCATTGTACGGAGGAGTGCTGGAGTAGCGCCACACCAGGCATCAGACGTCAATTGACGTCGGTGCCTCCGCGAGCTCCCGGGTCCCGGAGGAACCATACTTCCCGCCACCGGCGCCTTGGAGGACGGCCAAGAAATAATTCAACCTTACGTCAAGTTTCATTCCTCACCAGCCCGCCCTTACACAAAATGGTGTATAAAATGTTCACTTCTTAGTAGATGACTAGATTAGAGCAATATTTGTGTCGCTAATGCACGTCGATAAGACTTTGTAATATAAATATGTTTGTTGCAGACTGTGATATCTTACGAATATAATCTTATAATAGGTCATTGTTCAATGAACAATGAACGAAAATTTAATAATTTAAAATAAAGCATTTTAAAAACCATCCATTGTCAAGTTTTAAAAATTTATGCAATTTGCTAAAAATAAGTATACTTTTAACTTTTGTGCAGCTCATTAAAATTGTTAATATTTTAATAACATTAACACTAGAATGCCGACAATTATCAAAACACCCACTGGGCCCACCGAACTTTGATAACGAATGGCATGAAAAAAAAGGTTCACGATTAAAAAAGAAATCGCAGATACGCAAGCCATTAACTTTTTTAGACAAAATATAAACTTTTTTGATATAACGGTACCGGCCAAATTATTGCGTGTAATCTTTGAAAAAAAAATCGTGTTTCTATTGTTCTTTATTAAAGGTTTCCCACACATTATTAAAAATTGACTAATGTTGTCTCGGAAGCCTAATAATTAGGAATCGGTTAGATTTATTGCTTAATTTGCAGCAATAAATCCATGATAATAAGATAGGTAGATATGCCTACGTGTAACTGAAAAGTAAAATATAATAGATCTATCTTATTTATCAAGATAGGTACCCTGCCAACAGCACGCGTAGCGAGACGAATTTGAAAAGGTTTTGGTCATCTACATGGTCTACATGTAAATGTTATTTTTATTGGGACAAAAAAATGGGAATTTAAATACAACCCGAGAAATTGACATTGCGATATACCTATTATCGACAGCCTTTCGCAAGACGGGATACTATTTATTTAAGTTAGTGTAATTAAACTTGGATATATCGTTAAAATATTGTAAGATGATTAATAACATGTAAGTAATGAAGTAATTACCTACTTATAGGTAGGTCTTTAATTATGAAATTGTATGAAGTATTTTGTGCAAGCTGGAATCACCATACTATGTTTTTTGTATTTAATTTGAAATTGGTTTGCCCAATTTTTTGAGAATTTTCTGGATAATGCTGCCTGCTTGTATACTGCACTTTAAATATAAACTGTTAAGAATATTTAAGGTAACTATAAGAATAACGGACTTTTATTTAAAATGCGAAAAAACGGCAGTTTTATATTTAAAGACTTATTATTTGCTTATTTAAAGTGGAAGTCGATCATACCACCAAAAGGTAGCGTAGATGTAATTCATCTCCATGTCAGATTTCATCTAAACCGATTCAGCATCTTAAATGTAAAAACGTAGCGGATATGCAGGAAGAGTTATTGTTGCTTTCGCGTTTAATATTCGTATGGATAATAAATCCAATTGAATTAACACTATCTCATCACTACGTTACGTGGTCTATTGCAAATATAATTCCTGAGCACTTTGGATAGTCGATTACATTTATTTATACTATATTGTTTGTGTCACAGTTCGTAGCGAATGTTTCTTTTGTCGATAAAGACAAGTAATCTCGCTTCACCCAAAGATATCCTATATGTCATTCCCATGCTCGTAGTGTTTACGTTTCACTTTTGGAGTATTCAGCAGTTGGTAGTCGCAATCCCACGACTCCATAACAAAGAATGCACAAGTCACAGCAGCACCTGTGCGTGCACCTACATTTATAGCTATTATTGTAGATAAGTACCTATCTATCCCATATTATTATAAAGGAGGGAACACTATTGTTACATAAGATATATTTTTTTTTAATTTAACGGAGCAACTCTTGGACTTCATCTCATCTGATGTGATGATAAGTGAAGATAAGGCCGACGATGGAAGCGAGGTACACCGGGATTCCTCAACCACAGAGGAACTGGCTATCTTACCTCTAACTGCCGAAACACAACAATGCTGTTAACATTATTGTTATGGCGGCAGACTTAGGTAAGATGGTGGTAGCTAGCCAGTCAGACTTAGAAAAGCCCTACTACCAATCAAACCAAGCAGAAAAATTCTGCCCCCACGGGAATCGAACCCCGGACCTCTAGATCTGAGGCAGGTGGTCTCAACCGCTAGACCACAGAGGCGGTTAAACCGAATGCGGTCATAGAAATGTATATAGATCTGAGATGTATATAGATATGATCTGAGATTGTCACTAAAGCCTTTAAAAATCCTTATTTATACTACCCGTAGATTTTTATTAGATAGGTAGGTATACTACTGAGTTTATTGTACTTATATACTGGTTTACTGAGGTAAACGACATAGCCCAAAGAATTGCGAGCCTTAACTGGCAGTGGGCAGGCCATATTGCGAGGTGGAATGACGTTGGGGAAGACAGATTCTCGAGTGGTGCCCGCGTACCAGGGGACGTAGCGTTGGCAGGTCCCCACAAGAAGACCGATGATCGGTAAGGGTCGCGGAAACCCGATGGATGCGGGCAGCGCAGGACCGATCCTTAAGTGAGGCCGATGCCCAGCAGTGGGTGTCTCTCGGTTGAAATGTCGATGACGATGACATTGTAAAAACTTTTTTTTAAAAAAGTGGAATACTTAGGTGATGCAGTTCTTTTTAATTTTTTAACCGACTTCAAAAACGAGGAGGTTCTCAATTCGGCCGGTATGTTTTTTTTTCTATGTATGTACACCGATTACGCCGAGATTACTGATCCGATTTACGTGATTCTTTTTTTGTTCGATGCCGAATAGCTGCCATTTGGTCCCATAAAAATTTTTTCAAAAACAGTTGGGTAGGTACTATGGTTTTAAATAAAAAAAAAACTGAAATTATGAAATCGTCTACATAAGCGAAATTGCGAATTTTTGCTTTTCCAATGACTTTTTAGTGAAACGATACGATAGTAGGAAACAATATAAGTTGACGGTCACCCATCTAGCTTCGACCGTAGAAAGTTATCACTAAAAATTGTGAAAAAAAAATTTTAAACAAAAATTAAAACCGACTTCAAAAAACTGAAAAGGATGAAATAATTAAATTTAAGTAGGTATTCATCCCCTAGAAACATATTTTTGGAGTAAGTGCTTTACTTTCTATTGTTTTTGGAAACCACTTAGCACCAATTCCAAAAATATGTTTCTAGGGGATGATTACCTACTTAAATTTTATTATTTCATCCTCTTCAGTTTTTTGAAGTCGGTTTTAATTTTTGTTTAAAATTTTTCATAGTGCGTTCAATTTTGCTATGGGTAAATTATGTAGCAAATTTTTCTAAATGTCATTTACAATTGTATTAAACATAGATAAATAATGCTACTTATGACCTTGAAACTTAATTAGACACATAAACAATTATAAAATAAAAAATAAATTATTTATGAATGCCGTTTTGAGAAACTAGGTAACTAGGTAGAACATCGGCACCTCTCTACCTATATCTTCTTAGGTACATTGAATAGATATTATTATTATAACCTATAGGTACTTACTTATCCATATTCTATGAAATAATATAAGTACGTATTTGACAAATAAATAAAAATACCTACCTGCTATTCTTGTGTTAGTGACCAGTATAGTTACGTAGGGATCTTTAATAAGAAAAAACACCGCATCAAGCTGCCTTTGTCGACTAAAGGCGAATAAAGTTTATTAGAATATTGGAATATCTATCAAGGATTTTCTATAAAAACTATTGTAAAAGGACGCTCTGTGTCGCTTGCATTCTTACAAAAAACACCACCAACCCCTCTCATTTGTATTTTTTAGGTTTTGATAGAAGTGAGCGGCAGGTAGATGAGCCCTCAGATTGCAAACTTTGTGTATGTAATGTGTCTGTTTATATTTAATTAACTCTATAATTATTTTTAAAAGTGTCAAAATTTTTATTATGCAATTTTATCCATTTACAATGAGAAGTGGCGGGAATTTGGAATGAATATTGCGGTTCCCATATAGGGTCCATGTTTGACACTATTCACTTTTACAACATGAAATCAATAAATGATTGAATTGAATTGAATTCAGTAAAAACTGTACCTACCTAAGTTGAAAAATAAACAGGTAAGTTTACTCTTTGCAGGTAAGTTAGTCCCTATGTAATTATATTACATATAAAGTTATTTCTGTTTTATGGGTTTTAGTCAATGTTTTCATTTTTTTTTTCATTTATAATCTTGGTGGCTAAAGCCTAGGTTTTAAACTATGTTTTTGAATCATTTTATGCAAATTGCTCGATTGACTAAATAATACCTGACATTAAAAGAATTAAAAATAATTATTATGTAGCCCAGGGATTTCCAAACTATTTTGGACGAGAGAAAATAGCCAAATTACTTTAAAAATTCTATCTCTATTTGCTTTTTTGTGCATGTTTGTGCACGCATACCGACTTATTTTCTTAACTTAACAAAGACAATTGACATCTTCAGTCTTCCCGTGACACGATCGCTGTCAAAGAGTAATGTAAGCTCAGAACAATAACTATGCTGCTTTAGTTATTGTTAGAAGTTAGAGGTAATCGAAACGTCGGCTGCTTAATAATAATGTAACATTTAACAAAACGAGTTAGATCCGGTTAGGAATTGGTTTTATTTCAAATGCTTAACGACTTTTTGAGTTTTTTAAAAGCACAACAATGATACTTCCCACTAAAATATTAATAATAGATACTTATTTACAACAAAACTAACTTCCATAGAGTAGGAAGCGCTAACTACATATAAATAAAGGCTTGCTACACTGACTATTGCGCTTACCACACGCACAAGCTTCACCTCAGTTTGGCCTGCGCAAGCATCTCGCATGAAAAAACTGAACACTTTGTGCCTTACCACACGGCACAGTTAAGTAAGCGCAAGCCTCATTCTTTTCGAAATCCTAGGCGTGGAAAAAATGTCTCCTAATGAAAAAAGATTGTTTATGCTATTATTTTCCAACTGTTTGCTATTAAAAAAAAGACAACGCAAAAGTACATGCGTACATAAATACATAGATACAGGGACAGTATGGCGGGAAGCGACTTTGTTTATACTATGTATAGACACGTAAAAATACCAAATATTATATGTAGGTACCTAGGAGTGTGTCATTAACATTTGACATTGACTGCCTGGGCGTCTCATGATCCTTTAAGAGCAGTTGAAAATACCATAACGATGGTTCACATATTAATTCAGCCGTGAATTCGCGCTTGTACGTACGCAGATCTGCCATTTTTGAGTGACGATTTGACGAACGACCTAATGAACGATGAGCGAGCCTCGACAAAAAGTACACTCGACTGTGGCTTGAACACTGAACACCCAACCACACGCACAGACAAGTACGCGCAGGCCGGGCTTGCGCAGGCAAAATTTCAAGCAAGTCGAAAACTGCGCAAGCCGCGCTGTGGGGTTGGCGCGTGATACAATTTTACCAACCACACGCACCGTGTTCCGTGTACAAACCGGCCTGCGCAGGCAAAACTGTGGTGAAGCTTGTGCGTGTGGTAGGCCCATAAAGGCACATCTATACCTTTTCCCCAAGAAATCAAATACTTGGGCGTAACAATCGACAGACACTGACTTGGGAAACACACTTAGGTAAACAACGTAGAGGCCGAAAACTGCCTCGGGAATATGTCACCCCCTTGCAGAGACAAGATAGGGTTTAAACGCTAAAACCTTTGCTATGCGCACAGCCCCGGCGGCAGCTCAACCTCTAGATCTATTTTTCAATGCATTAAATTGCGAGTGAAAAATAGATTTGTTTCGGCAGTTATTGCTAACTGCCGAAATACAGGAAGAACTTAATACTCGGCTTTATGGGCATTACACTTTGCCGTCCCTTTTTTATGGAAAACTTTACAAAAAAAAATAGAAAGAAGACAGACCAAATTGAAATTTTATCGAAACTGCGAACTTGTATTGTATATATACATGTTCGCAGTTTCGATAAAATTTCAAGATAGCGGTTATATCCAATGATTTTTGACAATTCAAAGCGATAAATAGCTTTATCATATCGCGTTTCTGTGGTCATGCTAGGCGGGATGGTGTGAAATACGATGAGAACTTTTTTGTGGTTATCCACCTCATCAAGTAGCATCATATGGAGTCTGTCATCATACATTTCGCGTCAAGTACTCCTAAGATGTATTGAAATGTGTAACACCAGCATTTCAATGCAGTAAAAGAAGAAATAAATAAAAAACTGAAGAAATGGCAGTATGGGCATTAGTTGCCTTTGCCTTCCCATTACAGAGAGAATGACATTAAAAAACACACAAAAAAATGAAGTGACAGCTGTGTGACAGATTATGTTTGACAGTTTTGACAGATCAACAAATCAAATGAAACAGTCCTGGAAAACAGCAACTGAGCAAATATACTTAAATTACTCAGTGATCTGTGAATTACTCTTTGCAGCAAACATTGGAAAGCACATCCTTCCAAACATTTTCGTGTTATAAACTACACTATCAAAGAAAATATTTCCCATTTTACTGTTCCTAGGGAGGATTTATAGAATATAATATATTTTCAGTAATATTCACGTAATTTTTCAACATGAATAATTACACCAACAAGGTAACGAATAATTATCGTAAATTTGTTATGCTCTATAAGCATGGTGAACTTGATATCTTTTTTTATGATTACAGAACTTTCCAGAGCTAAAAAATGATAGACTTTTGCGTGCTGCTCTTGGTAAGGAAGTTGATAAGGTACCCGTTTGGGTTATGAGGCAAGCTGGCAGATATCTACCAGAATTTCAGGAAGTTCGAGCGAAACATGACTTCTTTACTGTGTGTAGAACCCCGGAGTTAGCATGCGAGGTGACATTACAGCCTTTGAGACGTTTTGAACATTTGGATGCATCAATTATCTTCAGTGACATTCTAGTCATCCCACAAGCTTTGGGTATGACTGTAGAAATGCATCCAGGTGTGGTAAGTTGTTTAAATTTTTACATTTGGTGCTTGCCAGCTTGCAGCTGGTGGTTACAAATATGTTGAAAATCAATTGAGTCTGAAAGATACTTCACAGATAAACATAGCATACACAATCATTGACCCTTGTTTAAAATCAGACTCCATAAATTACTTTAAATTTTATAAAATATTTTTGTAATTGATTCCATAGTTGTCAATTGACAATTGGTATAATATAAAAATTTTTAAAGTTTAGTATAATAATATTGATGATAATAAACAATGTGCATAAATAAATTTCAGGGCCCAGTATTTCCAGCGCCATTGAAGTCACCTTCTGAAATTGACGAGTTGCAGGAAGATGGTGCAGTTTCAAGATTGTCCTATGTAGGAGATGCTATAACATTAACAAGGCACAAGATTAAGGGAAAGGTTCCTCTGATTGGATTTACAGGTGCACCGGTAAGATATTAGAAGCATGTTGGTGACCAGCATAGCAAACCTTTTTCAGAAGTCGTAATCTAAATTCTTGTGAAATTTGAAATTTTGATAGCGTCTAGATACGTAAACTACTGCTTTTTGTTATATGTTTGATGTAAAACCGAAAGCAGTAGTGTTGGTTATGAAAATATATGGGATACACAGGTTCAGGTGGTTATCTCGGTCCTCAACATTGTACCAGATTACACACATTAAATCGTTTTTATACCATAATAGTTCACCAATTCAAACAGTGATGCACAATTGGTATGCACCAATCCAACTTCATGATAGAGCTGTAGTAATTTATACTGCTGGAACACTAAATATTATTTTAATAGCTGTAATATTTTGTAAATTTGGGCATAAATACCATAATCCTATCCTACCTCTTAATGAATTACTGCATTTATTTATCATAATAACTTATATTATGCTTCCTGATGATATCATTATTTCTTTTTTAGTTTACATTAATGGGTTATATGATTGAGGGTGGCGGAAGTAAAACAATGTCAAAAACTAAGGAATGGCTTGAAAAATATCCAAAAGATGTTCATAAACTACTAAGTATGTTGACAAGAGTTATTGTTGAATATTTAGTCATGCAGGTAATTAAGAACATTCACTTATAGGTTGAAAGCCTATTTAATTTTCTAAACTTAAAACTAAAATTTAGTAGATCACCAGTTCCTGTCAAATATTATTCATTGAATCTGTTATGTCTGGAATCTGATGCTTGGTAGTTTAAACATTACATTTTTTCTTGTAATAATTTATTTTTACATATCATTTACACAAGTCACACAACACATACAACTTGTATTTTGTGTTGTGTGACTTGTGTGAATACAAGAACTCCTTTCATTAATTTTTTACCTGATTAATTAATAAAATCTGGTTGATTTGCTAATCACCCAAACCAGACACAAGATGTTAACTATTGATAAGGTAACACCGACACTTACCTTACCTTAGGTTGCCCGGTTGGTATTAGAGATCAAAGGATAATGTTTCAAAATGACAAATACCTATTTATTGTTATTTTTTAGTGACAAAGAAAATTTATGGTTTGCTACTGTGCAACAGCAAATCTGCTAAACAGTTAAAAATTGCATACCAAAAATCTTGATTTATACTGGCTTCAGGTAGAGAGTGGTGCACAATTACTTCAAGTATTTGAGTCCAGTGCTGACCACCTTACAAAGGAACAATTTGCTGAAGTTTCTGCTCCTTACCTCAAGGACATAAGGAGTAGTGTTAAATCAAGGCTTGAAGAAAAGAAATTAGATCAAGTTCCCATGGTACCTAAATTTGAAATCTTAATTAAACAGCACTAATTGCTATTCCATACTATTCTAAGTACCTACAGAATTATGTAATTTATACATTTTTAAATTTTGATGTTTATAAACTAAATATGGAGTTACATTGATTTTCTTTATATTTATGTAATAAGAAAATGCTAAAAGAAAAGATACAATATTTATTGGAACAAAACATTGATTTATTCATTCTTTACTTGTAGACTGTATTTGCCAAAGGTGCAGGACATTCCTTAGATGTACAAAAAGAATTGGGCTATGAAACTATTGGATTAGACTGGACTGTGGACCCCGTGGAAGCGAGAAAGATTGTTGGTGAAAAAGTAACACTCCAAGGCAATTTGGATCCTCAAGACTTATACAAATCTCAGGTTTGTACTTTGTTTTTCATACTATATTGTGTACTGGAAATATTAATAATGTAGGTATATGAATTCTTTAATTCCACTTTCCCATCTTTCACAGGAGGAATTGAAGGAATTGACTGTAGACATGGTGAGAAAATTCGGTAAATTCAGGTATATCGCTAACCTAGGGCATGGCATCACTCCTCAAACTCCAATAGAAAGCATGAAAACATTTACTGAAGCTGTTCATGAAGCTGTATAAAATTTAATTTAATTATTAATGGGTTTAGGGTATAGTCTGTGGTTTTCTACTGAAATTCGGGACGCCCTACCGAAGGATCTCTACCTTACAAATTGCAAAATAAGTAAGGTTATATTTCTGCGGTAAGTTCGCTAGCTCGTCGAGGATGTATTGTGAACAGAGATTTTTCTGTGTTGCCAATCAATGCTTTCCCTTAATTTTTTCAATTAAATCATTAGTGTCAAAAAGCATCATAATAATATGCTATTGTAACTATTGCCCTCAGGCTGGTTGTTTATTTATTCGGAACTCACCAGGTGTAGGGAATTATTTGTATAATAATAAAAAAATAAATTGTTTTAGTAACTTGTTTTATTGGTTTGTTGTTTTATTACATTATGAAAACTTAACCTAACGCTAAATATATAACTTATTTTACATAGTATATGTGGTTTTAGAATTCTGACTTGTTGCTGGCATATCCTCATCATGGCTTCCAACAGATTTCTTAACATACTGGAATTAAAATAATAAAAGAATTTCTGTTAGTGTCATAATAATAAATACCACGAATATATTTCTATGACTTTGCTGATTGAAATAACTTTGCAGAATCAGATTCTTAGGTCATTAAATCTTAGTTGATCTTTTGAGGTGGAGGCTCTTTGTTTCTTTCAATATGTGTCTATGAAAATAATATAAACTGAGAAATAATTTAAAAGATGAAAAGTTTATAATGAAACCGTAGACAATTTTATAGTTCTGCAGTTTATCATGGTTCAAAATTAGACTGGGCCATTGACCACTCATCCAGCTTGCAGATAATTTGTTAACCTTAGATTTTCCGCATAATTCTAATAAATATTATAAATGCAACAGTGAGTTTGTTTGTTACGTTTTCACGCCTAGACCACTGAACCGCTTAAGATGAATTTTGGTATGGGGATACTTTGAGACCCTTGGAAGAACATAGGATTCTATTCAGAGCGACAACAGACATCCAGGCGGGCGGAACCGCGGGTAAAAGCTAGTTAATCATAAAACATTTTCTAGGTAGTAGGCCCGTATGTAGGGTCGTCGAGGTAGGTACCACCGCCTTTTCTAATTCAGCCGTGAAACAGTTCGAAGTATTTCGGATTTAAGAGAATGGTAGCCAGTGAGATTACTGGCGCTTATTTTAAACCCCATTTAAAACAGATTGTTAATTTCCAAAGCAACTTTGAGATGAATAAAATAAAATATATTGTGAAAGTTAGTCTAACCTGGGGATTAACTTGAATTTGCTCATCCATCTCTTGAATATATTGATGCAGTTTTGTGCAAGCAGCCATTTGTTGTTCTAATACACACAAAGTTTCAGGTGAGGCATATTTTTCAGGGCTGTCGAGGAATACTACCATACCATCTTTTTGGTTGATCATTGCATATATCTCACCCTCTTCAATCTAAAAATTTGAAATTATCAAGTTATAAAAACTATTAAAATAACATATTTTTTAATATTCTATGCTTTAAGTACGTGCTACCTTACATAAATGTTTAGATAAGAGTCGTGTACGGAAAAATCTACAGGGGTTTGTCGACGGCACATCAAACAAAACAGTTTGAGCTTGAGACCGCCCTTCCTTCGTTCGTAATAGAGATGACTTTTGTAATGCAGCTGTTACACTTCATGTGCTGCCTGTACACTACATACATTTTTGGAAAAATAATAACATTTGAGAAAAAGGTTTAATAAATATTTTTAGGTTTTAAATATGTATACTATAAAATAGACATCTTCAGCATTGTTCATCTACCTGTAGATGTCTATCTATTTTATGATAGTTATAACTTTGCGCGACAAATACGCAGTCTCGAAGTGCATCCTTATTGATATAGTAACAAGAAACTAGTTGTTATTTACTTCAAGCACAGTCTTTCTAGAATAATTATAAGCGAAATAATGTAAACTTAGTTAAAGTGTGTCAAGGTGGTTTTCCACCAGAGGGGCGAGTCGAGGCGAGGCGAGACGATAATTGAAATCTCGCTGACCCTTTTCCACTAAAAATTGCCCGCGCGAGCTCGCGCGCGATCTCGAGATGATTGAACACAACAATAAACCTATCGCGATAAGCGTGTTTCTGTTGCAGAGTTAATTTATACTGTATATCGGAAGCAATACGGTTCATTTTTACACAAACAAATATTTCAATTCACGCCTCGCATATCCTCGTCAATGCTGACTATTTCCACCAAAGATGCGCGAGGCGAGGATTGATATATTTGTTTGTGTAAAAATGAACCGTATTGCTTCCGATATAGAGTTAAATTAACTCTGCAACAAATTTCAATTATCGTCTCGCGGATCTCGTCGTCTCGTCTCGCCCCTCTGGTGGAAAATCGCCTAGGGTTCGAAATCATACAAATTTCACATTTAAATTCATTCTCTATATCGGAAGCAATATGAAAATTTGCCATACAAATTTTAAATCTCGTCTCGCCTTGTCTCGCCCCTCTGGTGGAAAACCACCTTCAGTCTTACTCAAGTTGATCTTACCACCTGTTGGTTGTTTAATTTAATAAGATGACCCTTGTAAACGATATTATTTTGCATACTTAAAGTATAACTAGTATTATAAGCTAATTAATGATAGATCTATATGTATGAACCAAATACCCACCCACCGCCATCCACTATCGTTTGATTTATAAAAATCATCTGATTTGAATGATTAACAAATAACAGACTAATAAGTACATTAAACATTATTAATACTTGCCATGTTGAGTATGTAACTTTCTGCCTGAGCGGGTCCAGAAAGTTGCACCCGTGATGCCACATCACTCAATGACAGAGTCAAAAATGTTTTTGTGAGCCTCTGAATATTTTTCTTATACATTGAACTTAACACCTATAAAAATTTTGATTATTTTACAAATAATTATGATAAAAATTAGGTTTGTAAGCACAAACAAAGCCTCTAGAATTATAGAGACCTATTTCAAAATCTTATTCGAGGTAGAGTTTCGTTTCGTTAAGTTCGACAAACTTACACTGCGGTCTGCTTTACTCCGTCCATCGTCGCAGAAAACAGTCATCATAAGATTTTGAAATAGGTCTATTTCTAAAGGTTATGTTAAAAATATTACCTGATTAACAAGACCCATATTTTTGTCTCGTACAAATGTTTCACGGTGTTTTATGGCGGCATGTTGCGAAGTAGCTAATTCATGGTATGCTACAGACAATGGTTTTAGAAATCGACATACGACTTGAGATACATATTTAGGCATGGGCAAAATCTAAAACAAAAATAATCATTTATTAGATATATTATTTTAAAAATTAAGTTTTACATATTCTTAATTTTTGATTTTAATATTTTTATAAATGTTTGAAAAATTACTTAGTAAGTAATTAAAATAATATAAAACTAGAAAAATTTCACGTCCTGAGGCGGGTCCTGGGGCGGGTATTTTTTCTAGTTTTATATTATTTTAATTACTAAGTTTTACACGTTAAACTAAAAATAAAATTTTAAAAAACATAATTCAAGAACCATACACACCTTTCCATGTAAAATAAATGAGACTAGAATATACTTTTTGTAAGCCTCTAGCATAATATGAGACACTACCATAGCTGGAACAGTAACCACTACTTCAAAGAAATACAGAGCCCTGTCATAATTTTTCATTGCTGTGTAAATCATCCCTCCATAATAATAATACAGCAGAAAATGCTTAGAATCATTGTTGCCACCCAACTGAAAAGAAGGTGTAAAAATAGTAAAAAATCACTACAGATCTAGTGAAAAATGATAGTCATAAAGAATTTATTTGATACTGTCATTAAAATATCATAGATTCACAGTCGAACTTCAGTAGTACTATATCACACTAAATACGTTGGTACGAATAAAAACGGCGCTTCCGGTCTGTTAGAACAATTTTTTATAACGTACAAATCGCCAATAGAACAAATCCTAAAATCACCTTTTCCCAAAATAACTGATTTTCTACATTTTTTTGAATGTCGGAAGTTCTTATCGTATGACAGTAATGGTACATTCAAGATATTAAATCAAATAAAATTTTAGGCTCAATAGTCCAACTTTTGAATATTATTATGTCCGTCATTGAGACCGAGCTTTACATTTTTCATAATATAACATATTAAAAGTTGTTTTCAAAAGAGACAGTGCCATTTTTCAATTCAAATATCTCGAGTATTTTTTTGACTAAAATTCTGTTTGCACTATTAGCAGTAAAACTTTAGGTATTTTTTACAAATAAATTTTTCATGCATATTACATATTAAAAACCTATAGTGTGTCTGAATTTTTGGGTTAGAGTGGAAATATTTACAAATACAGTGTTAGCGACTTTACTCTAATTTGGCAGTTTTATTCCCGACATTCAAAAACAAAGACATTTAGAAAATCAGTCATTTTGGGAAAAGGTTGCCTATTTTAGTATTTGTTCTAATATGAGATTTGTACGATATACAAATCTGTCCTAACAGACCGGAAGCATTACGGCAACCATACACATACGAACGTAATATTTGGTGTGACATTATGATACTCATAAAAATTTGTAATTAATCAAAAAGATCGTCTGCTAGTACCTACAGTCTATAGCAAGAAGCAATTGTAATTTTTGGCAGATCTCAATGGCCCATTAATACGATGCAAGTTTCTTGCGTAGCATACAATTAAATTGAAGCAAGAATGACTTGCATAGTCTACAACACATTAGATTTTGAAAATCATTTCTTGCTTCAACTGTATGCTACAAGCAAGAAACTTGCATCGTGTAAATGGGCCTTAAGATAGCATTAATAATAAAACCAGGTTTCATACGCCATACCTAATGAGGGAGATGGTGAGATGTCAACTGGCGCATTCACATGTAATAATAATTGATCCTATGTAATACTATACTATCTGACAGAGTGAGAACATTCCAAATTGAAATGATTAAAATGAATTATAATAATATACTTACTGCAGTATATGATACTTACTTCGGAACTTATACCAGTGACATCAGTATCTAAGAATTCAAGAGCTGGTTTCATATATTTAGAAAGCAGGCAAAGTTGACACAAGTCGGCATGAATAGAAGTAAGCTGAGAATCAAACAATTGTATTTTTCTAATAGCTTTTTTTAATATTTCAATTCCCCTAATTGGTTGTTTGCTTTCGACTAAATGCTCTGTGAGTAAATGACATAGGTCTGCATCTGTAATGAAAAATTAAGTGTGTTGACATGTAACATTTATATAAAATAATGCATTCAAACAAATGTCATGAAATTATCAAATTAATAAGATGTATTTGAAAGATGCAAAACATTTCTATGAACTATTTAATCCCATGTTTTAATTTATTGTCGTATTGACGGCACCACCTGTATTATAATTCTGTCGCTGTGCCAACAAACATTAATAGCACAATTAATGTAAATGCTTATGATGTTTTTTTGCAGTTGTTTTACTAGACTAACTTTGAGATCAAAATGACAATACTATATTTATATTGAAAACTTAACTCCATAACTCAATGCGTGCTTTACTTCTACTTACTTACCATTTTTTTTCATAAAAAATTAAAAGGTTGTTAAATTCTAAAAGTATATGCAAGCAGCCCATGAACGGCTTCGACATGTAAATTTAGAATGAGCATTTTTCAAAACCTTAGATATCCACCAGGCAGCTCTGGATATGGATAATTTATAGTAATATGGAGCAGTAAAACAAATGTAAGCTTGTTTTTAGTTATTTGACCAAGATCGCGTTAAATCGCGTCGCCCGTGGGCGGCCTCGACATGTAAATAAATATTGTTTGAACACCCATGGTGGGTGGAGTCAACATTGAATGGGTTAATAAGTGGAGAGGAAAAGAGCGCCGTAGGTCCCATCGTCTTAAACCTACGTCGCAATTCGTGATCTAAGCTTCTTGACTCAAACTCAAACTGACCGACCGACTCAATCTGTCATATCAGTTGCAGATGATAGCGTTACTGCCAAAGTGATCCTTATCAGTGACTATTGGATGGTGCTATTAGTACCCACATGGGATCCTCTAAGTTGGCATAAGGTATTTTCTCCTAATATACTTTGGCATAACGAAAATCGCATATTGTTTTTACGCATAATATTACTCAGTCATAATCGTTATTTTGCATAATATATATTTAGGCATAATTATAATTTAGACTAATGTAATTACACATAATTGCAATTTGCATAATGGTTTGAGGCATAATGTAAAGTCGTATAAATGAACATGTATTTGAGTAGGTACATAAAAATGAGTAGAAAAGTATTTTATTAGAGCAATTTAAAAAATTGTGAAATAATGTTGTTGCCAGTATTCACTATGGTTTTGTATCATTATGCCTTTTTATAATTATGGTTTAGTATATTATGCTTAAATATTGTTATGCTGATGATAGTCATGACTTAAAGAATTATGCTGAAATTTTTATGGTTAAATAGGATTATGCGTATTAATATTATGCGTAATTATTCTATGCCTATATATATTATGGCTAAAAAATTTATGCATTCTTATATCCCTTTATGAATGCATAAATTTTTAAGCCATAATATATATTGGCATAGTATAATTACGCATAATATTAATACGCCTATTTAACCATTACCTATATGTATATTTTCAAAATCAATGGGTGCCAGGTAAGAAAATTTGTATTTGAAATATACAGTCGTAAAATTATGCCGCCTTGCACACAAACGCGAGAACAGTGAGTCGGCAGAGCGGGACAGTGTCGTATTATTTAAACCAGATTTAAAAAAAAACGACTTGGAAAACTACAGTAGCGTAATAATGGTTTACGAAAAAATGATAAGATGTGAGATTCAATTGGTCCGGTGTCGGTGTTTGGAAAATTGCATGGAACATGTTTAACTACATAAAAGTTTTAACATAAACAACTTTATAAATTACCTCTGAGATGATACTTAAGCCTTCGTCACATTTAGTAACTCTCTCAATATCCAATCACTAGTTCACAGTTCAAGTTTGGCTGAAGCTTTAATTTTTATCAAAATTGACCCTGATGATGAATTTGTTGTTCAATCTATACTACTTGATGATCAATCTATACTTATTTTATCACCGCGAAAGTAACTATCTGTCTACCTACTAAATTGTCACTCCTAAGCCGCAGAATCAATTTAGACGAAATTTGGCATGATCTCCAGGCCAAATCAGAAAAAGCGTATATCCTGATAACCGACATTCACGCTCGTGGACCCATCCTGATAACCGAAATTCACGCTCGTGGAGCCGTGGGCAATTACTGATTTCTTACTAGGTGCTATCGGCATGCCAGCGTACCGACTCAAACTGATCGACCGACTGTATCTGTCAATTCGAGTCGGCATGTATGACTACTTCGCAACTGCCGCTTGCAGGCAACGCTGTTTCAGTCAAGGATCCGAATGCTAGCACTACTGCCAGTGCCAATGTGACCTTTATCAGCGAATACAATTTCATATTTAGTCATCTACATAAACTTAAAAATACGTTCTACAGTTGTCATTCCCATTATGACCATTATGAATTTATTAAAATGATCTTGCAGAAAAATCAAGCATTCAATGCAGGTCCACTATTTTGTTATAATTCTTCAAGAATCAAATTAAAGTATACTCACATAAATCTGGAGAGAAACGAACTTGTTCACCATTACAGTTGTTAATGAAGTCATGAATTTGTTGAAACATGGTTGATTTATCAACATCATTAGAGCCCTGAAATATACAATAATTAAATTAAAGTTTTACCTTAGCTTCCCTAAGTTTCACCAAAATCGACATATATGTACATACATATGATCATCATCATCATCACAGCCTATATACGTCCCACTGCTGGGCACAGGCCTTCCTGCATGGGAGAAACATATGAGGAGTTTGGGCCATAGCACCACCACGCTGGCGCAATGTGGGTTGGTGGGCTAAAGCGGTTGCAGTAACAACCGAGACCAACGGTTTAATGTGCCTTCCGAACCATGGAGGAGCTCAGGAAAATCAATTTTGATTTACCCATCCGTGATCTCCTTACAAAATATGTTTATTTTCTTTAACAAGTACAACTTGATATATGTATATGTCTCAGCCGTCTGGTTAATTTAGACGCTTAACTGGACGCCTAGCCCTAGTTACAACAGCGCTAATTACAACAAAAGAAAATAGAGTAAGGTTAATAAAGAAGCACACTTTGTAGCTTTGTAGCGTACCCAGTATGGAAATGCCATGAAACTAAAACCAAAATTTTTAGGAACTTACAAGGTAGTAAAAGTAAAAAGAAACAATAGATATGAAGTTGAAAAATTAAATCCCCAAGATGGAGGCCCTATTAAAACATCTACATCCTCTGATTTAATGAAAGAAGTGGTAAACATTTTATCTTTCGTATGAATGTTAAATTAGTTACCTAGGTAAGTGCATCTTTATGTTATTGTTTAAGATTAATAATATATCATTTTAATGATCCTCGTTTCACAGAGTTATGTACAGTCGACGGCACTAGGAAAACAACACTAAATTCAGGGATGCGAAGACAATACGATAATAAATTAAAACATAGGCTGTATTAGTTCATAAAAATGTTTTGCACCTTTCAAATTCCTACCTCTTATTCAATTTATAATCTTTCACAAGCCGGGTGACTGGAGTTCGGATAAAGTTGGGATAACAATATGAATATCTTGTAGTCTATATGTATTTGCATTACAAGCTAACATATAGATTGTGAAGATATTTTCATTCAACACCAGAACAAGTATATTTTCAAATGCCAATTCACAGTTCAGTTGAGTTGCACATAGCTTTGAATATTCTTATATTTTCCATAGTTGTACATATATGGAAATATGACTTATCATAAGCGAAACTTTTATCAAAATTGTGATTTTTAACGTAAACGATGTTTCAAACTATAACAGAGATGGTCTCATTGACTTTTCCCGCCGCTTTTATATGCCAATTTAAAAGTTATAGCATGAGCACAACCATTTTTTATATTTTATGCAATCTATTTCTTACTGTGATTATGATTAAAAGATTCTTTAAGGCCATGTAAAATGTATTTGGCGATTTCTGTAATTTTTAGTAGTCATACCTTAAATGGTCCCATACAGTCTTTTGATTCCAAAACAAAATAGGATTGATAGGCATAAAAATGTTTGTTTTTTTTATTATATTTTTTTTTCGCTGACCATACACTTTCTCAAAAATTTGTGAATGCAGTTCAAAATATCTTAAATAGTTATGGATGGTCTCCTAGGAACATTTTTCTATCTATAATGGTTAAGGTACCTGCCCTTACCGACCTGTCTCAAAAATCCATTCTGTATAAAATAATTAAGTGAAATTTTAATTATATTACAGAATTAAATTCATGATGGAAGAAATTCAAATATTTTAACAGATATGATAATGGGACCTATACATTTCTCTTGATTTAACTGAATATACCTAGATCTGTGTTTTTCCAAGACATTTTAAAACTGAAAAATAAATACTAATTACCCTCATAAGGTCCAATAATGATATGCCACAGTGTTAGACCTAAGGCCAATCTGATTTGGAATATTTCTGGCTGCCCTAAGATACAATCACAAATTCCTGTATTCAAAAGGAGAGGGCCATAAAATGTATGAAGCCTGGGCTTAAAATTATTTAAATTTTGAACAGCAATCCTACCTATATATGGTGAAAAGGTTTAGCAAATTAAACAATATTTTAGAGCCCCTTTTATTATTAAAATGAACATGAAAAATTAAATACTATAGTTGTTTTTTGAGTTTTGTTATTGCATTATTATAACAAACATTACTTTTTACTTTAAAAATATGGAACTGCAGCTAATTATAGCAAAAACTTCAAACATTTAATAGACAATGCAACAAATTATTTAAATTTTGAACAGCAATCCTACCTATATATGGTGAAAAGGTTTAGCACATTAAACAATATTTTAGAGCCCCTTTTATTATAAAAATGAACATGAAAAATTAAATACTATAGTGGTTTTTTGAGTTTTGTTATTGCATTATTATAAAAAACATTAAATTTTACTTTAAAAATATGGAACTGCAGCTAATTATAGCAAAAACTTCAAACATTTAATAGACAATGCAACAATAGGTAGGTACATATGACATGTTTTATGATTTAAAAAATGAGGAAAAAAGGAATTATTTTCATTTTTAGACAAATAGGCAGCCAGCAGCAGACTTTATTCAACTTTAAAATCAAGTCAATGTAACAAATAGCACAATACATTATTGTTCAGGATTTCATTTGTCAACTGCAAAGAGGATCAGTTTGAGGCCCATTATCTATTTGGTCGTTCTACATACCAGAATTATCAATCCTGTAACAACAGAATCATACAAGACTATTTTACTAAAAATTTCTTAGAAGTATGTTATAAAAGACATATACTAGCCTGTGGTAAAGAAAACTTTGCAACTAGAACCGCCAAAACACCGAGTGAATGTTGTTGGATATCAAGTGTCTCCAATACAGTAGCCAAATGAGCACTGTTTCTTTGCAAAACCTCGTCAGATTTTCCTATGATTTCGCATAGCTCACGGAAGTTTCCTGTAAAAATAAATTACAGTCTAATAAATTTTTATCAATTTCCGAAAAGGTTAATTTTAATTTTCTTATTTCTTACCTGACGCCGACATTGTTCTAACATTATTTACAAACTGTTCCAGAGGTGACGCCATCACGAGAGCTTCTTTTGCTTTATTACCATAAAAGATGTGTACGATGACAATAAGCGCTTAAATTATAACCCGAATAATTCACTGCAGAATTATGTGCAAGCAAAGACAGGAATATTGAGAGGATCTTTCTAAAGTTGTAGTCAGTGTGTAAAGAATAATGAATAGGATCGCTAAGCACTAAACACCTAAGTATATTAAACAGAGACCTAATATCTTAGGTTTACACAAGTTTTATCAGATTTAATTACATAAATACTATTATTTTGGAGAAATTTTCTGGTGGAATATAAGAAATTATTTTGACATTTTGTTTTTTAAAATTAGTTTGTTTTTTTTGTTACTTTTCCCTATAAAGGGAAGGCAAAGGGAACTAATGCCCATGCAGCCATATCTTCAGTGGGCCTAATTCTGGGAACACACTGG
Source organism: Nymphula nitidulata (assembly GCA_947347705.1). NCBI lineage: Eukaryota > Metazoa > Arthropoda > Insecta > Lepidoptera > Crambidae > Nymphula > Nymphula nitidulata. Next base: position 11,615,235 of record OX374623.1, read on the forward strand.
CCCTAATTCTGGTAAACACATGCTAAGTCTAAATTTAAGTTAAGTGCATTTCTCTCTATCAAAAGGAATACGAAAAGGATGGCTGTCATATAATTTGACATTTAGAAACGTGCGTTCAATTTGCGACCTTATTGAACGTGCTAAAATGCAGTGTTTAGGAGGCACCTCCGTACATGCCGTCTAAAATTGTCTATGGTTTCTTTGAAATCTATCTAAAAAGTGACAGCTCTAAACAGATTCTTGCTATCTTTTTCCTATTACTTATTGCGAGAAAGAGATATACTGTACTTAAATTTAGAATTAAAGTGGGCCTAATTCTGGGAACATACTTTAATTCTAAATTTAAGTACAGTATATCTCTTTCTCGCAATAAGTAATAGGAAAAAGATGGCAAGAATCTGTTTAGAGCTGTCACTTAAATTTATATAGATTTCAAAGAAACCATAGACAATTTTAGAAGGCATGTATGTACTGCATTTTAGCACGTTCATTAGGGTAGAAAATTAAACGCACCTTTCTAAATATCAATATAAATGACAGTCATCCTTTTCTTTTTCATTTTGAGAGAAAGAAATAGACTAAACTTAAATTTAAAGTTAGCATGTGTTCGCCAGAATTAGGGCCAGTATTTCTTTTGTAATAAAATGCTGGCGTTACACGTTTCAATGCTTCTTGGGAGTATTTGACACGAAATATATGATGACAGTCACTTTATGTGCTAGTTGATGAGGTGGATAACCACAAAAAAGTTCTCATCGTATTTCACACCATTATCAGTTTTATTATAAAAATCTTTTAGTTGCACGTCAACACAAACACTTGAATAATTAAACTACGCCACTTTAATAATGTTCGCTCCGACACAATTTTTAATTATTGTAATAAAAATCTTGACTGACGCCACAAAAACCCGCCAAACATTAAGCCTAAGAAGAGAGATTTTGCTTCCTTGTGTGTTCTACCGTTTGTATAACGGAGTGTATTTTGAAGAATTCTTTGACATAATGCCCACGGCCTCTTTCTACCATCGCACCGCTCGCCATCGGCAGGGAATTCATCCTAACACGTTGGAACTAAAATGGGCTCGTACTGTGCGGTTTCAGAGAAACTTTCTCCCGCGTACGCTTAGGTTGTGGAATGACCTCCCTGCACAGGTTTTCTCGAATGAGTACAGCATGGGGTTCTTTAAAAAGGCCTTGAAAATGTTTTTACAGGGTCGGCAACGCGCAAGTGATACCCCTGGTGAAAGCGGTGGGTAAGCGTCCATAGGATACGGTAACCGCTTACCATCAGGTGGGCCGTATGCTTGATTGCCACCTTAGTGATATAAAAAAAAGAAATATCTTCAAGAAACAGGTCTATGCGCTCCCTAAGTAATTTGTCATAGCTATAATTGCTGTAAGCGATGGCGAGGGTTATTATGAAAACCAGGATATAAAACGATAAAATTAGTGTTTAATTAATAAATAATAAAAAACAAGTGACTTAAAGCACAGAGACAAGAAGACAGTAGTTATTAAAACGATCATCATTATCATTACCATATCAGCCGAGACGCTCACTGCTGGGCATAGCCCTCCCCCAAGGATTTCCTAACTGATCGGTTCTGCGCTGCCCTCCCTCATCCAACGGTTTCCCACGACTCTCAACAGATTGTCGGTCCTACCAACTCTGCATCTCCCGGTACACGGCCGCCACTCAAGGACCTTTCCGCCCCAATGGCCGTCAGTCCTCCTCTCAATGTGACCTGACCACTGCCACTTGAGACTCGCAGTTCTTTGGACTAAGTCAGCGACCTTAGTTCTCCTGGGGATAGATCACGCAGGGAAACAACAAGCATAGCCCTCTCCATTGCTCTTTGGGTGACTTTGAGCCTTTGTATAAGGCCCATTGTAAGCGAACACGTCTTGGTTCCATATGTCATCACTGGCAATACACACAAATTAAAGAATTTCATCTTGAGACATTGTGGTAGTTGTGCCGAGAATATGCTGCGAAGCTTCCCGAATGCTGCCCAGCTGAGTTGGCTCCGTAAATTGACCTCTTTCTGGAAGTTGGACCTACCAAGTTGAACTATTTATTTGTCCCAGGTAGATGTATTCGTCAACAAGTTTGAGTGTAAAGTATATAATATATAAATGTTTGGAAACATTTCAAGCACAATCTAAATAAAAGGGGAGCATCATTTCATAGATGCTGCTGGTATTATTATTTATTCAAACATTTTTTGCTGCACTTACCTACCTTATTTTTTTTTCAGTATCTTAAATCACTTCCAAATCCAAACACATCATTAAATGCTTGACTTAATCCATGTTCTTCCATAAATTTATAAAATTCACTCATATCGGAATGTTTGCTCGATCGATTGACTGGATTTTTAAAAACTAATTCTTCAAAATTAGAAAATTTTTTATGCATGTCTTGGTCAGCAGAATCGAAAATTTCTGTATTTCTTATTACTATTTTTTTCCAGCTCATTGATTTTATATCTTTCCACCACTCTCTGCAATCGGAGTCAAAGCCTTCTACACATATAATGCCGGGTTTCCCAGGTAAACAAAAACCTGTTAATTTCAATTCTCTAGCTTTTTTCATTAAATCTTCTCTTTTTTTCTTATTGTAAATGTGATGGGAATATACCCATAGCCTAACAAATTTATCCTCATTGAGATTTCTTATCTCATCAGTTTCATTTAATTTCGCATTACTAGATTCTTCTACAGTAAAGACCTCCGCATTGTCCTGTAGCCAAGATATTACAGTATATAAGCAAACTTCACCTAAGTGATTATTTTTAATATACTCCGAAAGGCCAGCATTCAATGCTGATTCCTGGTGCCGATTTAACTGATTGCACCTCACATAAATATCTGGTTCTTCGTCGGGGTATAAAGTGGGCAGATTTATGCAAATTTCTAACTTCATGCAGCCAATTAAAATTTTTACTGTATAATCCAAGTGGTTCGGTGTAAAATCAGATTTGCTATGTAAAAAGTCCTCTATGTCTTTTAGAACATTATTGTCTGACAAAATTATTTCATCATTATTTGGATACATTGATTTTAACAATTCAAATTCGCTTAGCTGCTGTGATAGACATTTCGTAATAGTATCTATAATTGAGTCTACTGAAATTTTATCCTCAAACATTTTGGAAGAATTAAATAACCTCCTTAACAATTGTCAGCGTAAACACCCACAACACCACAGATTAGAAAGAGGCACAGATTAGAAATAGGAAAGAGGTAAACACCGGCCGGCCGTCGACACTACGTACTAAATGATTTATGTAGGGAATTGGTACCAACATAATAATCGGACGTATTAAACTATCTTTCTTATGTTGGTTAACTTGTCAATTCTATTTTTTATTGTGAAAAATTCTTCGATATGTGATTTAATATACCCAAAAAAACTTCTAAGGCGTAGTCGTAGTACTATAATGTGGCAAATCTTTAAGGAAAAGTGAAATATGTGGTAATAAACGTGAAAGAATAGGTTTTTCTGGAATATTTTAGTCGAGATTACCACTTGACCCGGAAAGGTAAACTTTTATTACAATTTTAATTTTATATTACTCTTGACTTTGTTCCTGTTTTTTAGTTAATAAAATTTAGTCATATTAATATAAGATTACTATGAGTAGCATATTTTATTCGCCCGGGGACGCTCGACCGCGGAAGAAGTAGTGGTAAGTTTGTTATTAATGGCAAAGGTTTTCTTTTAAAAAAACATTTTGCCAGCGTCACGTCAGCGTAAGAATACAAAAAAAAACCGAACAAAGTTAGTTAATCAGGACTCAGGACACGCCTGCCTGAAGCAAAGGAAAAACATTGTTATGATCTAAACTACAACTAAGCTACATACAAAAAACTAAAATACCTACAATAATATTATTTACACAACAATACATATGAGCGGTAAAAGGGATGAAAATGCATGGGACCAATAACTAACAGCTAATACTAAAGTTTTAAATTGTTACTAGCAACAAAGGAAGTAATTATACTAATAGAACATAAATCTAGCTTAGACAAGATAACTTCAATACTAGTAGGTAATGGATATTTACACTTGACTAGAGTTTCAAAAAGCTTATCATGATTAAAATTTGGGCACGAAAAGAAAACGTGATTGGCATCCGCCTCTCCCAACCCACACTCGCACAGTGAGTGATGTGTTCAAAATTCGCCGCGGATGGGATAAATTTATTCGAATAAAATGAAATAATGAAAAACAAAAAAATTAAAGTTGTCACTTAGTGCTGTGCACAATAAATCGACAACTATTATTTTTTAGATGTCGATTTTAAGTGTAAAATAATATGTTATTTTTGCAAATTACTTCTACAAAACTAACTAACTACTAAAATAATTAGTTATTTTTGCAAATCACTACCCACAGACAGCGTTTAATCAAGGCCTCGGATTAAAAAGAAGTCCCATACCCACTCCAAACTAGCTCTCTTTATAGAGACGGATTAAAGAATATGCCTTCAATAAATCTGTTTTAACAGATAACAAATTAAAAAAATATGACGTAAGTATTATTATTGAACCATTTTACAAGATAAATGATAAGTTGTGGACAATAACGTTTGGAAAAAAATAATTCCGTTCCAGTTACCACTATCGAAGTATACGTTGACCGTAATCTTGTTTTATTATAAACATCTCTTTATCGTATTTTTATTATAAAATTGTATTGCATACCTTTCTTCAAGATATTGTTTAATATGAGTTAAATTATAATAATTATTATATGTATAAAATGTTCATGTTATTTATTTAAAAGATGGACAATAACAACTCATTGAGTTTCTTGCTGGTTCTTCTACGTAAAAGCTACAACTTTAGTCAACTCTTAGGACCAGTGGTAGAATAATTAATGAATTACTAATGACGTCAACAAGTACTTTTTCAGTCCACGTTGAGTAAATTATTTTTAATTTGTTACGAAAATCGTTATCTGAGTAACTTGTGTGTTTAATTCATTTTTCCTATATCGTATTATTGTATGCCTTTAGTTAGTTAGACCATATTTGAATAATAATGTCAGTTTTCCGAAATGTTATAGATATTTTGTAGGTACCTACTGATAAAAGTATTGTCACTTTTCAGATATTGGGATCAACTTGCGAATTCAGTCACTTTTAAAGAAGCGACACGATGAAGTGTAAGTACGCAGAGAAATTAAAACGTTTTTTAAAATATTTTTATAAATTACAATATAAAATGGAATGAAAATATTTTATGCAGCGGTTCACAAAAATCCTTAAAATGTTAACCTTAAACTGCAATAAATAAATTATTTTTAAGCGTGGTTCTAGTTTTTATTTGCAACTGAATATAAATGGTGATTATACTAAGCGTTATGGCCGATTTCTCGATATCGATAAACAAGCAAGGTGAGGTGTGTCAATCTCTAGTATATTGTCAAAACAAAGTTGTTTTTGATTATGTTGGTACTACAAAGTGTTTGTGTTTACGTGCAATTAAAAGAATATTAGAATAAAAGTGATTATGTGGTGAAATACGATGAGAACTTTTTTGTGGTTATCCACCTCATCAAGTAGCGCATAAAGTGACTATCATCATATATTTCGTGTCAAATACCAAGAAGCATTGACATGTGTTACATCAGCATTTCAATGTAATAAATGAAGAAATAAGTCTCTGTTTAAGCTAATGGCCCTAGCAGCCAAAGCTTCGATAAATTAAAAAAAAAAATCTCAGAACAATAACTAAAGCTGCTATATAAAATGTTCTGAGATCTGAGATAAATGTGTATCTCTACTCCACAGATTAGAAAGAGTATGTCTAAAGCTCCACTCTATGTAATTGTTTAAAATTGATCTGTAGTTAATTTCTAACCTCGGAACAATAATTGTTCTGAGTAGGGATGAATCAAAAGTATCGATGTACGATAAATATCAATTGAAATACATCGATACTTCTAAAACATCGATGTTTTTCGGTAACAAATCAAACTGTCTATTATATTTATGAAATGTGTTTATTATTATTATTGCAATCACAAAAGTTAACGAAAAAAAATAAGTAAATTATATTTAGTATATTAATTACAGTTTTTTTAGGCACTGAGAAAAAAAATAACTTTTTAGGTTTTTTCAGTGTCATCTAGTGGAAAATAGTTGAACTTGATAGTAATCTTATAATGACCATCCAATATTTAGTTGAAGCTAGTATGTACGTAGTTGACGTTTTGATATTTTATTCTTAAAACATCCATGTGTCGATAATATCGAATTCAACCGATCGATGTAAAAACATCGATGTTTACCAGTTAAATATCGATGTTTATTCAACAACGATGAATATCGACCATCCCTAGTTCTGAGCAAAGAGAATATAAAACGCTACGCTAGAAGAGACGGGACTTCAAGGAAAAAAAAATTTCTATAGAACGTGCACGCCAGACTCATACCAATATAATAAAAATTCAGCCAACAGTCTGGCAACAATAATGCCAACATAAGCAATAAAATAGGGATGTGCTTAGTAGGGATTAGAGATATACTTTAGATTTTTATCGATAGTTATAGGTGTTTGAAATTAATATACAATGGTACTTGAAAAACTTTTATTCAGTATAATATACAATATATCAAGCGTGACTACTATGAAAACATGGTAGGTTGTTAGGTTGACGGTAGGCGTGTGAATCGTCCTGGATCGGCCATCAACTCCGATTTGGATTCCGACTACACCAAAAATATGTCGCGATTTTGTTGTCGATTGGTACCTACACCAAATCCTTCCCTGTCAATTGAACCCACTGTTTACATCTGCGAAAAAAATAAAGTGGTTTATTTAATGGGCACGACATCGATAGGGAAATAAAATTGTACAGACAGCACTATTTTTTACTTAGGTCGGTAGCAAAGAGAATATCAGACAAAAATATTTACGGTTTTTTCCCCCTTGGCAATAGAGTAACTAATGGACAAAAACTTTTGTTGTTTTTCAATTTTCTACTAAAATTACAACAACCATGTATCATTGCGGAATGAGGCAAATGGAAGAAAGACATGTAGCAAACAAAGTGGACCTAATCGTTTGGAGTAACCGGCTCGATCTTCTGGCATTAAGTAATTTCAAAGGTGACTGAAGTGCAGAGAATTTTTACATGTTTACAATATTAAATCATCCTAGCCTATCCAGCAATTTCAGATTCCAGACACAATGGATTTTTTGAATCTTTTTAACTGCCGGGAGTCATAATATGCGGCTTGACGAATTAATATCATAATATTATTCTTTCAGGCGAAGTTCAAATACACCGGCTTCACTGGCAGAAGGTGTGGAATTTATCACCTCCCAAAGAGAATGTCACGGTGTGTTGTATGGCATGGAGGCCCGATGGAAAGGTGTATATTATTTTGACATACAAGTCCCCTTCAATAACTCCTCAGCTTATAGATTTTGATTGAATGAGTTGTCACAGTCAATCACAATAGTTTGCAGATTTATTATGGTACCTAGACATTCCAGACACAACTGGCTTGTATTTTATTTAAAATCACACAAGGGCATGACAGAAAAAGCTAGTAAAATAAATTTCTATATTTTTCATATCTAATAGGGATGTTATGGAGGTAAGTTTACTAAAACTGGAGTCAGAGTTCTTTAATTTCTTTTATCAGAATCAAATTCTGAGCTGGAGTAGAAGAGATAAAGTGGTAGAAGTATTCCATATCTGCTAATTGTTAGCTTATAGAAATAATTTTTTTTCTGTTTAAAGCTGGGCACAGGCAAATTTATGTGGGAAAACTACTGAGGAATTTAACCTGTCAAGCATGAGATTCCAGACACAATTGATTTTTCCATTGTCATCGCCCCCTGGTGGTATATCACCGCTTGACTGATTTAGCCCTATTTTCTGTATTAAAATGTGTATTTTAAGGATTTTAGCATATTATTACATGTTTGTCTTTTATGTTCTCATTCCTTAAAACAAAGAGTAAATAAGTAAGTTCTGTCAATGGCATATATTTACTATTTCATAGAAATAAAGCAAAGGGACAGAACAACAAATAACTAATAAAAAATATTTTTTTTATAAATAACTTTCAGCCTGAAAAGGAAAAATAAATAGATAATAGGTTTCTCTAAACATTGAAAGAGAATTTTTTTAATTCAAGTGATACTCCCCCTGGTGTTGCAAGTGTCCATAAGCTACAGTAACTACTTACCATCAGGTGGTATAAAAAAACTAAGAAAGGAAAGGCACACTAGAAATGTTAAGTTTTGACACTTAGCTAAACAATACTTAGAACATATTTGCATGATTTTAGATGTGTGTAAAGCTCGAATACTTTAAAATTTTGTTTGAATCGTTCTGGATCGGTCACCAACACCGATTTAAATTCTGACTATGCCAAAAAAATGTTGCCCAAATATCTGATTTTGTCAGACCATGGTTTAAAAGTAATGTATATTGGTGGGCCAGCCAGGACACATTCACCCTCAATCGGCCACTTCAATATCCTGAAAACTATAGCACCTAGCAGCGATTTGTTTCATCTCAAAATATGTTTTTTCTATTTTTATATACTACTAGATGACAAACAAGCTGGCGGCCCACCTGATGGTAAGCGGTTACCACCGCCTATAGACACCTGCAATAACAAGGAAAAATCACTTGATATTACAGGTGCGTTGCCATCCTGAGGCCTAAGATGAAATGCTGTCCATGCCCAGTAATTCGCCAAATATGAGATTATGTCGGGCCGTGGTTTAGGAATTATGACATATTAGAAATTACAATGGATAGTCCAAGACTTATGAAGCAAACTTTGCTAAAAATAGATAACATGTGATATTTATTTACGATTTGTTTAAGATAACCACACAGATTTATCAATTTAATAGCCCAAAATGCAAAGAATTGTTAAAGGTATTGTATAATTTATGTTTACTGTGATATAATTATGTCCACTTATGTATCCCTTCTCTACACATGTGTCCCACCCATCTCCACTTAACTTTTTTAGTTTTGGGCACTACATCTTCTATTTTTGTTATTCGCCTTATATCAATGGCTCTCTTCTTGTCTGTTTTAGTATAGCCGAGTATGCTCCTTTCCATGGCTCTTTGGCATGTGGTCAATTTTTGATCTTGTTTTTGGGTGTTTGCCCAGGTCTGGCTCCCGTAGGTTAGTATTGGTAATATGCATGTGTTGAATATTTTTCTTTTTATTGCAATGTTATATTGTTTATTTTTCATAATTTCTTTAAGGGCCTAATACCTCTTCCACGAGTTTGAAATCCTTATCTCTATCTCTAGCTCCATTTGGTCATTGAAGGCAATTAGTTGGCCTAAGTATATGTAGAAATTAACATATTCTATTTCTTCATCTTCTACTTTGATGCTTTCTTTATATCTATATGTTATTATTTTGGTTTTTGTTTTATTCATTGTTAGGCCCACTTTTTTGCTGCCATGTGCTAGTTCTTGGAATATGGTTTGAAGACTTTCTGGGTTATCTGTTATAAGTATTATATGATCTGCGAATCTTAGATGATTGAAGAGTGTTCCGTTAATGTTAATTTCGATATTGTCCCATTCCATTTTTCTAAACACTTCTTCAAGTACTGAGGAGAAAAGTTTTGGCGAGAGTGGGTCCCCCTGTCTCACTCTTCTGCATATTGGGAAGCTTTCTCCTACAGTTTCTAGTTTGATTTGTGCTGTGCTGTTGGAGTATACGTTTTTTATCAACCTTGTGTATTTGTTTTCAATGCCTTGATTTTTTAGAGCTTTCCAAATGTGATGTTCTAGAGAGTCAAATGCCTTATTGTAATCTACAAATCCCATATATAATGGGAGGTTATATTCTTGACATTTCTCGATAAGCTGTTTTATCCCATGTATGTGGACAAATGTGAAGAATCCTGATCTGAATTCAGCTTGTTCTCTCGACTGTTGCTCATCAAGTTTTTTTGCAATACGATTTAATATAACTTTTAGATGCAGAGAATACCTTATAGATGTTAGACATCAAGCTTATCGGGCGGTAGTTTCCTATTTCAGATCTGTCTCCTTTTTTGTGAATGAGGACTATAGAACTTATTGTCCATTGGATGGGTATAGTTTCTAAGTTTAGGGTGAAGTTAAATAGCTTGGTAATCTTAATTTTTGATTTTAACATTATTATAAATGTTTGAAAAATTACTTTGTAATTAAAATAATATAAAACTTAGCTTGGTAAGTTTAGTTGTTGTTTCTGATAGTGATAGTTTCATCATCTCGTTGGTTATAGGGTCAGGACCTGGAGCTTTGTCGTTTTTCTGTGTCTTTATTGCATGAAAAACTTCTTTTTCGAGAATTTGAGGGATTTCTTCTGTGTTATCTTCAAGGTCTAAATTTCCTTGGGTGTTTTCAGTAGAGTATAATTTGCGGAAATAGTCTGTTTCAACCTGAAGAATGGAATGGCTCTTTGTTTCTTGTTTGTTGTTTTTTTTATTATTCATTTTCGGGATCCATAGCTTCTCTTCTCTTAATTCTCTTAACGCTTTGTTGATGCCTCCTGTTTTGCTTATATGGTGATTGATACATTCGACCTTCTTTTTGTCTTATCTTGTTTTATGTTGCGACTAATTTCTTTACTTAAGCTATTTCTTTTAATGTTGTCTTATCTCTTTTTTAAGTAATTCTTTCCTTTTCTGAATGAGGTTAAGTGTCTTAAGAGTGAGTACATTTTTATCAGATTTTCCACTATTTTTTATTTTGAAGGCATTGTTTATTTCTGTGTCATACGGTTCTTGTATTTTGACTATTTTTTCAGTTATTCTATTATTTGGTGTTGTTTCGTAACATGTCAAATTAGTATCTTGGTTGTTAACATGTTTCCTTAGTTTCTTATGTTCTTTATAAGGTAGAGCTGCTCTTACCTTACCATACGGTGATTGCTATTAAAGTTAAATTTGTTTATTATGTTGACATCTTGGAATGTTTTGGGTTGGTTGCTTAATATATAGTCAATTTCATTACGAAAAGTACCGCCTGGCGATATCCAAGTCCATTTCTTGGATGGTTTTTTCTTGAATAGGCTGTTTATAATGGTTCTGTTGTTCTCAAGGTCCATGTTTACTATTCTTTTTCCATTTTTGCTTCTTTTTCCTATTCCGTGGTTTTCCACTATATGCTCTTCACCTTGCTTTTGACTTACTTTACCATTGAAATCTCTCATTACAATGACGTTTTTATGAGCAGTCTCTAGTGCGACTGAAAGTTGGTTGTAGAACTCATCTTTTGTTAATTCGTCTGCTGCTTCCGTCGGTGCGTAGATTTGTACTATAGTCCAAAATTGTCTTTGTAGCCTTGTATATTCAGTATTGCGATCTTTCAGATATCCCTTTGAACTCTGCAATGTGTTTCTTTAACTGTCTCTTTACCATAAATCCTACTCCATATTGCCCCTTTGTCTCTCCTATGTAGTAAAGGATGTAATCGTTATGTTCTTCTATTTGATTTCCTACTTGCCTTACTTCGCTTAGACCAAAGATGTCCCATTTAATATTTTCTAATGCCGTTTCCAGTTCGAGAAGTTTTTCTGTTGTTCTTAATGTAAGCTATATATTTTTTTTGTTTTTCTTTGGTTATTTTGTTTGCTGGAGGGTCGTGATCGTATTTCCCCACGGTGACCAGCCGGCTCTTCTAAATATAATAAAACTTAAATAAATATAACAAAACTGTCGTCTTTTAAATAAATTGTTTTTTATCAAAATGTTTAAATAGTTTACTATGCGGTAAAATCTTAGTGCGCATGGGGCAACAACCTCGTAGTCCATTGTAAGGCGAATATTGTAGTGCGGAGCAACGCGATGAATCTCGCGAGTGTGGCGTGTGGCGGCAAGTTGCTAGACGAATATTCGTGACAGCGAGATGGGCAGGCAGTATGAGGAGCAGTGTGAGCAGCATAGTGTGGCTGGAGCATTGAAGCATTGTTCATCGATGTATAATGCATGTTCCTTAGAATTATTAAGGCATGTTCAAATATAAGATTCATATAATTATGAAACCTTAATAAGAACGGATTAAAGGCAGTCTAAATTTAGAGCAATTGCTCTTGATGTACAGTCGACAGCACGTCAAGGGTAACAATTTGACCTTAAGGCGGTCCTTACTGCGTCCTTAATAGAGGCGGCTTTCGTAGTGCGACTGTTACACCTGATGCGCTATCGTGTGTACTGTCGACTTTACAACCGATTATTTAGGTACTTACCATTAAAAGTTTCTGTGTGGCGCTTACCTATTTTACTGTAAAAAGGATCATTTTCGCTGTACTTATCAAATTGACTAGTAGGTAGTATTTATTTTCAACATATTCGAACAAGGTTGTTATTACCTTCAAAAGTAACAAATTTTACAAATAATAAGACCAAACTAGAAAACAAATCATCACGTCGCACGTCAAAAATAGAAGTAAGTATCATATGGTATTTTCAACTCGCCAGTACCGCTATATGGAGAAATATTGATTCTCCGTTATCTTTAAAAAAATACTTTGCAATGAAATCTAATATTTGCCGAGTTACTGCAATATATTCGCCACATATTTTGGGATATGAAACAGTTCGTCGCTAAGTGCTATGGTTTTCGAGATACAGAGGTGCCCGATCCAGAACGAATACGGCCTGGCTGGACCACCAACATACCCTTATAACTTTTAAACTACTGCTCGACATAATCTGATAGGTATTTGGCGAATCATCGCTAAATATTTTGAGATTAAACAGTTTCTTTCTAAGGTGTTATAGTTTTCGGGATATTAGGTTGGCCGATCCGTTGAGCTTTTAAACCATTTTCCGACAAAATCAGATATTTGGGCGACATTTATTTCGACATAACCGAGACAATTTTTTTGGTGTAGTCAGAATTCAAGCCCAATCCAGAATGATTCACACTGAAATTTTCATTAAAAAAATTGTCAAATCATGACACTGGTCATTGTAACAACAGGTCAGTTATCATTGTAAAAGAATATATCAGTCAAAATTCATATGAATTAGTACCTGGTATAAAGTTCAGATCAGCAACATGCCTTATTTACCTGCTTACATTTTTTTAGGCATTGGCTGTTGGTTATAGTTCTGGTAATGTGTACATAATTGACATTGAAGATAAAGAAGTTCTGGATAAATATGAACTGGTAAATGACATGCTACAAGAATTTAATGCAATGAAAAACTTTGGTATAACATGTATCACATGGTCTGTGAGATCTGGCACTTTGGAAAGTGCTACAGAGTACAACTTATATGTAAGTAGAGTATAGATTAAACCAAATAGGTAAAAAGTATTTGCAGTGCCACAAAAACGTAAAAATAATGTCAATAAAAGTCCATAATCTTTCCAGAAAAGACTTGGTAGGTACTCACTCTGCAGTAGTTCTCCCAAATAAAAAAATCAAATATCAGCCTAACCAAACCAAATAAAAAACTGAGCACCAAAAATGTCTAAATGCTCACCAAATCAATGATTTATAAAATATTATCTCATTGTTAAATTAAAATGTGCTAAATTCAGTTGAGCAGCAAATCATTGATGAGCATTTAACTTTTTTAGTGATCTCATTAATTTATAGGTAGGTATGTACCTACCTTATGTGATGATGAGATCAGATGAATGACATCTACCTTTTTCAAAATATGCTGGATATTATTATGTCGTTACTAAGCAAAGAAAAAAACCCCAAGACGTGTTTTTTTTTCTAATTTAGATATTTTTCTATGTAAATATATTTTTCAAACATTATAGTAAATTTAAATAAAAATATGTATTAAGATTATTGTTTAGTGTCCTTTTGTAATTTACATAATATGACATTATGTTACAGGAAGACGCCTCAATATTTTTACAAAAACTACCTTCTACAAGTGCTGGTTACAAAAATCAAAGTGCAGAAGATAATGTCAAACATTGTAAGGAAATTCAAGAGCCCACACAGTTGAATATGCTGTTAATTGGATATGGAACTGGTTATATTTTTATGAGTATCTTTGGCAGGTATCACTATGGTACCATACATTTAGGACAAATAACAAAGGATGAGTGTGGGGACTATGAAGTTATTGATATAAACTTGTCTGATGACTTCAGCGTAATGCAAGTGGTGTACTCAGATAGGGCCACAAGAAACACATTACTGTCCCTAATAAATACAAGTGTATTATCTGCTTATGCTGAAGAAATGTTTATAGTGGCAAACAAGCATGACCAAATTTTACAATTGGTCTCACAACTAGACCTGACAATGATATCGATTACTGAAGCGTGGGAGCATATTTTATTAGAAATGGATACAAAAATGGCCTATTATGCAGCATCGGTTCCAGAGGGTGGTGTGTCTGCAGATTTGCTGGAACTTCTTATGTTAGGTTTGATTTTTTCTCTATTTGTTATAATTTTTTGAAATCTATAACGTAATATTTTTAGCTTCAACTCACTACCTATATAAGTAATGAAATATAGATTGCCAAAATTAGAACTGACAAATCATAAAACAGCAAGAAACCATCATATTTTTACAGGTGTAGGCAATTGTGTGAGTAGTACCTCTGGTATTTAAAGCGCTAAAGGCTACGATAGCCGCTTACCATCAGCGGAGTGTGTTGCCCCAAGAAAATGTCTACTAGGTGAAATTGAGTTAAGCCAATTATTAGAGTGTAATGTCTGTAAATGTAATCCAAATTAAAAAATTGTGCGTGCTATAGTTTTGGAGAAAAAACATAAAAATGAGTCCTGCTGGAGTAACGCTCGTCTAGCAGGAATTCTAAAGAAATGATCGGAGAGAGAAGTAAAGTACATGAGCAGGTAGCTTATATTTGTGCGTAAATGTGCGCCGAAAATGAAATTTGTGCGTCTTAAGGTTTTAGACATATTCAGTTTCCTGCTGGAGAAACGTTTTGCATAATCTAGTAACTAGGAAACCTATGATTGTGCTCACGTAAAATAAATGTATATCTATCTAGCGCTCAAATGAGCAACGTACAAACCAACTGAAAATAGAATTCGCTTCTTCTTGTTAATCTTATTGTCCACAAAAAGTGTGAAGACTAAGTATACACAAGTTTTTAAATAATTTAACTTTAATTCAAAACCAACAGTGCCATAACTCCGACTTTAAATTACAAGAAACAGAATTAACCCAATATAATATAATTTGGTATTAACGCACAATTATAACATTTCGTGAAATATAAATTCTGAAAATTTTATCTTCATACGTCTCGTATTAATGTAGTAAACAAAAAACCAAAATAACAGCTAGATTACCGGTAATCCGACATAATTATAATGACTACAAGAAAGCGACCTTCTTAAATTGGCTCACAAGCACGTTTAAACATTTTGTTCCTGGGTACACTGATGCATAAAATTGTTAGAGAAAGTTATTAAAATACATTTTATTTTAAGTAAAAGTACTGACCTATGCTGGTATGTGACAATGTGTACTTAACTAGTTTACTTGTAAACTGATGCAAAGTAGATACCTATTAAATTCAATAAAATGTGCTAAACATTTCAGAATTTATTATAAATTTTTAACATGATAGGTATTTTCTTGCTGGGGTAATGCACTCCCATCAGCCGGGCTATATGATTGTTTGCCACCCTTGTTAAAAAACACTAAAAGAGCATTCGCAAACGTCCTAATTTATTTTTGAGTCGATATTTTCGTATCTCAAGCTCAAAAATATTTTAAATCGTAGAATAATTTTTCATTTACCTATATCTTGTGTAAGATGGCATTTGTCACCTGTCATTTACTTATTACTATTGTTTTTTACATTTTGTGTGTTATCCAGAGCCAGGCACGCTATTATTAAATATGTTATTTAATAAGATCCTATTGAATTACAGGAGTTCCATCTGACGAATTAGAGTTGTTTTTGCTTCAAGAACTAACAGCTAAAGGTCTTAAGAAATTCGGTAGTTCAGTTGAGTTGAGTTATTCTACAATACAGAAATTAGTTTTGAAGCAATTAAATATTGTTGGACAACAGCTAACTTATTATCTCGCCGAGTTAAGAGGACTTACCCGAATTCCTGATAGATACAAGGTATTATATTTACAAACTTTATAGACAACCTGGATACTGCAATAGTTTTTTTTATACAACTAGATGACAAACAAGCTGACGGCCCACCTGATGGTAACCGGTTACTGCAATAACAGAAAATCACTTGATATTGCAGGTGCGTTGTCATCCTGAGGCCTAAGATGAAATGCCATCCATGCCCAGTAATTACACTGGCTCCCTTTCCCTTCAATCCGAAACACAACGAACTGTTTCACGGCTGAAATAAGATAGTGATTGTAAATAAAATTCTAAAATTCATTCCAAGAACAGCCTGGATACATAACTTGATGGTAATCATAATGGGCTCCCTATGACATAATACTATACTATGCATTATATCAGACACAATAGTTATTGCCGAGGAGACGCCGCGGCGTTCGAAATGTTAATAATACTTATTATCTTTAATTTTTCAGATTTTAGGCCTTGAAGAAAATGCGGTAACGGAAGCAATTAGAGCAAGCTTTGCATTTTTGAACAAAAGTCTCGAGTTACAACAAGTCATTGATGTTTCCATGCGAAATTATAAATCATTTTTCAGATGGCTTTTTGTTGTCATAGTCCGCTTACTTGATGAACAAACACCGAGTGAAATTGTTAAAATAAATCAACAAGAAATTCGCCATATCGCCGACTTCTTGTACAATTTTGATAATGTTCAAGATGAAAAGAATGAAGTTGCTCCTGAAAAACCGGTCAAGTTTAATTTAGAAAGATTGGGCCAGTATCTACAAAACCAAGATTTAACAATAATGCCAAACAATGCTGACAGTCCCTGGCAAAACTTTCTCAAAGAAAACCGTTGTCTATTAAAAGATAATGATACAATATATTCCATGACGGAATTTAAAAAGTTTTCTCTGATACAACAACAAACATACTTGAAAAATGCTATCAATAAAGTGTTCGATGTTTCTGAAAAAGACATGGCAAATAATTTTTCTGTAATTTATAATCTTAAATGTAACGCTAATAATACAGTTGATGCACTTGACAAACGTTTAAGATTGTCTCAAATATTTGATACAAACCGACAAAGATTTATGATGGCATTTATAGACACTAACAATGAAAATGAAATATGTTTTATGGCTATAAATGTGAAAGATAAGACGTGTACAGCTACCGCAATGAAATACTTTTTTTCAGCAAACATGCTAAAAGATAAAACTATAGAAGATCCAGAGTATGAGGTTATGACTATAATCGACTTGCAATTTTATTCTTCTGAATATTTGTCAGTTTTACTAGAACACCCAAACCGGGAAGAAACCACTGTATTTGTACAGTTACCCCTGAATGTAGCATTAGAAAATGCAACAGAATTCAATACTAAGTCAAAGGGTTATATTTATGATATGACTCAAAATAAAAATATATCTGTCTTATTAGACCAGGATGTTTTTAAAGTACTAGATAAAATGGATGGCGATAAAATTGCTGTTTCAGGCGGTAGAAAAGTGGCTGTTGTTTTATCAAAGAGCCGTAGGAAAGTAAGAGTATTTGAAATGGAGGTAGATGGAGAAGAAGAAGACGAAAATTTTGAATCTACCCCACATTCACATACAACGCAAAGAAGTAACAATAGCACTGATCAGCAAAATCTCACCACGGAAGACATAACATTTTAACTACCAAGTGAATGTGACACTAATTACTAATATCGTTATCAATAAACAAATACGGTGTTCATTTTATACGCATAATAAACCTTTAGAAGAGATTTTTTTTTTTTTTCATTTCTTATAATTTGGTCGCAGTAAGTTGTGATAACAAATAAACCTGAAATTATTACCGCTATTCACACAAATAATTTAGAAACGGTCTACTGAGAGCATTTAGATGAAAGGTATAGAGAAGACTTCACTACAAAAGTCATGTTCCGTTTTGGAACAATAGAATTTAGTTTATTCGCGAACAAAGGTTGTAAGCGCCTTGATTTGATGACGCTTACGCGTTTCGTTAATTTCGTTATAGATAACATCGCTAACCATCTTGTAGCGCGATAACCATACTTGAACGGAACATACTTAGTGGTAATGCGTGGTGTTCTTGATATCTCAATGATTATAAGCTTACACACCAGCGGCCCACTAAAACTTTTACCTTAACTTTTTAACGGAATTTAAACATTCACATTGACTATCGAGTACTTAGTTAATTTAAAACCGTGATGTTGGCCCCGCCGAAGTGAGGCAATATTTGTCGATTTAAATTACCCCAGGAGAAACGGAATGAACTTTAATAACCTCGTAAGAGGTAGGAACTATTAGAAGCAATTCGACATAGCGGGTATAATTCTTCTCAAAGAAAGCGATGCAAAAATACAACTATTCTCCAGGCGAGACTCGAACCTGGAACCCGCGTCTCCTGATTTCCGGCCAGACGCGATTACCACTACGCCACCGGAGCACTAGGTATTATAACCTACTAATTTCTTCACCGCTTTCTTTCCTTTTTCAACGTTTTTATAGCAACGTTTATCTCACCACTCATTGAAGATAACACCTCTTATGATCCGAAAGAATATTTTTACAAATGTTTTTAAACTTCGCGTTAAGGTGAGCCGAGCTATTTTAATAACATTTTAATGTTTTTGATGCGTTTGAAGTTTGATGCGTTTCGATGTTTTTGGTGCGATATTCTGTCGGATTATTAGAGGTGTTAACTTCAATAAGTGAGGAGATAAACGCTGAAAAAGGAAAGAAAGTGGTGAAGAAATTAGGTTATACCTAGTGCTCCGGTGGCGTAGTAGTAATCGCATCTGGCCGGAAATCAGAAGACGTGGGTTCGAGCCCCTCTTGGAGACTTTGACCATAGTTCTTATGGCCTAAGCCTAGGATATATTTTTTCATCGTTTTCTTTTGTTTATTTGTAATTGATAAGTTCCATGATGTTTATTTAGCAGCAATACTTTACCAGCCAATGGAAGAAACAATTTTTAATAGTTATACAGCAATATATTTAAAAAATCTTTATTATTTATTTCTTACAATAAATAATACTTGCAGTGTAGTTAAAACTAAATACAAAAGACAACAATAGCAGGGATTAAAAATAAGTACGTATATACAATTATACTGGCCTTGGATTTATATAAATATGAATAGGTGTACTTTTAGTCCGCTATTTAAACATTTTTGGTGCAATAAATGTAGGTAAATAGTAGATATCATAACATACAATAAATTTTAAATTAAACTTTGTTGTGGACTTTTTATTTGAATGTTTTCAAATACTGAATTAAAATCTGTATCTAACCCTTGATTATCTATACCATATACTAGTTGGTCAGACGACTGATTTCTGCTAGGACCTGCAACAGCTTGGTTAACAGTGGTGGTTGTACTGTTGTATACTTCTTCAGCATCTTCCTCGTCCATTTCATCAACTGCCAAATAAATATTTATATTAAAAATACAATATAAATTACAGCAACCTAGTTAATGCACATATATATTATTTTCAAATTTCTAGGTGCAACTTTATGCTTATAGAAAAAGACCCCGAGCTCACGAGCGACATTGAACCCTTAAATCATATAGAGAGATTTTGCCTTCTCTGTTCCTCTCCTTATCTCTTCCTTCTCCGTTCTACTACCGTTTGTGTAATTGACACCCCACTATACAAACTGTAGTACAGTTCTGAGATTATTTGACATTTATGCCTATTTTTATAATCGCACCTCTCGCCACTGCGACCGGCAGAAAGTTCATCCTCACACGTGGAAACAAAGTTAACATTTGGGGTATTTTGTTTTCTTGATCACTTTATTAATAAAATCTTGTAAGTTTTATTCTTATACCGTATAAAAATGTACTCTATGACACCTATTTAATTCATTGGAGTTTTGTTGGCTACATTTTTTTTAATCGCCACCCTCAATTGAGTCCTGACAAGGTCCAGTAACATGAAAACATCTTCCAACACAATGGTAAACAGTTTTGGAAATATAACATCTCCCTGTCGAACCCCTCTCAGAAGTTGGATAGGTTTCATCCCTATACTGATTCTGTACATGGACCAACATGGTGGCGCTCTTGTACAAGCATCTAATCACCTCAATATACCGAAAGTCAATGTAGCACCTCTGAAAGACCGAAGCACGGCCTATGCTTCGATCGAATTAAAGGCCTTCTCCACAAACGCAAAAGCAAAGTGGCCACTTTTGTAGTGCGCTGGCCGATATGCTTCCTAAAGTTTTCGCGGTTGCAGCTGTCGTGGACTAATTCTGAGTAATTCACGGTCGACCCAACGCCGATGCAAAAAGGTTGCAAAAAGGTTATTTTTTAATATACAAAGCACGACAAATGACTCAACACCACCTGATGTGAAGCGGTAAGGAGAGTCCATATGCGAAGACAACTAGAGCAGTTCAGACACTGCTCTAGCCGCCTCCACCTTGCCGGCCCGAAAGGTGCTTTTTCACGCCTCTTTTGAAGGAACCCATGTTATAGGAAGGAGGGAACACATGTGCTGGCAATGAATTCCAAGTTCTGGAAGTTCGGCAAAGAAAAGAGCTACTAAATTTCTTTGTACGTGATGTTGAGGTGGAGACAGTGAATTGATGACTCCAAAGACCGGCACGCGTGCTCCTGAGTAGGAAGGGGGAAGGTGGGATAAGGTCAAATAGCTCTTCGGAGCACTCTCCATGATATAGCCGATTGAAGGCGCTAAGCGACGCAATGTCTCGACGCAATTGCAGAGGCTCAAGGTTGTTCGTGACCTCTACATCGCCAACGATACGGACAGCACGATGCTGCAATCTGTCCAGGGCATCGAGTAGGTACTTGGCGGAGCCATCCCAAAAGTGCGAGCAATATTCCATGCAAGACCGGACCTGAGTTTTATAGAGCAGGCATAATTGGTCAGGCGTGAAAAATCGACGCACCTTGTTCAGGACACCGAGCTTCCGTGAGGCTGTTTTAATCACGGTTTCGATGCAGTTCCTGGAATTCAGATCGCAACATATCTCCATGCCTAGCAAGTTTAGAGAGCCCTGTGCTGAAAGAGTCGTGCACTGAAGAGACGGAAGGGGAAGGAACGGCGACATTTTATCTGTAAACGCGCACACCTGTTTTTTCTTAGCATTGAACTCTACAAGATTGTTAGATCCCCATTCAGATACGAGGTTCAACACCCTGCTGAGCTCAATGATAAGATTCTCTCTCGATTTCAGCGCACCCAGCCCCTGGGCGACCGTAATATCCCCCATGCACTGTACTATCATCTGCATAGCAATGAATGATTCCTAACGGAAGCATGTCATTGATATGAAGAAGAAAGAGTGTGGGGGATAGAACAGAGCCTTGTGGTACACCAGCATTCACTGACATGAACCGCGAAACGCATCCATCTGCGAGGACACGGATTCTTCGCTCATGCAGGAAGCCGGCAATCTAGTTACAGAGCTGAGCGGGCAGACCATATGCCGGGAGCTTGGAGAGAAGAGCCCTGTGCCAGACCCGATCGAACGCTTTGGCAATATCAAGGCTAACTGCCACTGACTGTTGACACGTTTGTCAATAGCTTCACCCCAGACATGCATTAAGTACGCTAGAAGATCACCCGTTGACCGTTTCGGCCGAAACCCGTACTGTCGATCATTAATTAATGAGTGATCTTCTAGGTATCGGATCAGCTGGTGGTTTAAGATCCGTTCCATGACTATGCAAAGAACTGAGGTGACAGCTGTTGGGCGGTAGTTAGCTGGGTCTGATCGATCTCCCTTTTTGGGGACCGGTTGCACATTGGCCTCACTCCAAGATTCTGGCACACACCCAGAAGAGAGAGAAAGACGGTATAGCCGCGTTAAGACGGGAGACAACTCCGCTGCGCAGTTTTTCAGTACTATCGCTGGAATGCCATCAGGTCCACTAGCTTTCCGGACGTCGATTGACTGAAGCTCCGCACGTACATCACATTGCCTAATACGAATATCGGGCATTGTGTGGCCACAGTGGGAGAGTGTTGGTGGCTGTGAGTTGCAGTCATCAATTCGGGAGTGAGCAGCAAAGAGTTTTACCAAGAGATCGGCTTTCTCTTGCGGCTTGTGGGCTAGCGAGCCGTCAGAACATCTCAACGGGGGCAGCGAGGGTTGACAGAAGTTGGACTGCACGGCTTTGGCCAGACGCCAGTAGCTACGGCTTCCCATAGGATTCGTAAGAAGTTCTTGGCCAACTCGTGCAACGCGCTGTGCATCCGCTCTGATGAAGGCCCTTTTACAGGACTTGGTGGCGTTGTTATAGACTGCTTTCAGTGAGTCAATGTTGGGATCCCCGCAAGCTCGGCCCCTGATCCAAGCGCGGTATGCCGACTGTCTGTTTTCAACAGCTAAGGCACACTCGCGGTTGAACCATCCATCCAGCCGCAACGTCTCCCCAAGCTCTGGTTGTACGCTGACTGATCCCGGAACGCGACCACAAGTGATCACTTGGCGGGTTTTACGCCATGCGTACGGTGGTCACTAACCAGACGGGTGTTCAGACCCTACCACCAGTCGAGCAGATGGTACCTCGGTAATCCCTTAGTCGCCTCTTACGACACCCACGGGAAGATATGGGGCGGTGAATTGTATTCTTAATCCGTCACCGCACGGATAAAAAGTTTAAAAGGTTTTCATTTATACCCCAGGACCTACTTCAACTCTTTTGTAAAAATAAAATAGTAAATAGTTAGCCATGTGGGCATGATTACTCTTTTTTTAGGTGCTGTATGTTACTTATACACTTATAAAAAAAAGTTGTATTAAATTTCACCATAAGTTTTTTTTTAGAGGTACACAAGATAATATTTTTTCCTATTATGATTTTAGTTCATAATTACAGTTTTTTTAGGTACTGTGTGTTACTTATACACTTATGATATACATCAAAATAAATACCACATAACTTGTAGTACCATCTGCATAGACAGATCATCTAGTAGTAAGTATAGAGTTTTTTTATGATTGGTGTTAATTAAATAAGTTGGTGTTAATATGGCAGCAAAAATATAACAACATCAAAATACAGGCAGAATACACTAATTGTGTCTTACTAAGGGGCAATTAAAGTCTACCTTTCAACAAACAAGAGATTTGTTGTCAAAATATATATTATTGGTTTGACAGTCAATTACAATAACTGTTGATTAGTCTGTGAAGGACTTGCAAACCAGATACAAAAAATATTCTATTGTTGAGAAAATGTAAGGCAGTAAACATAGTCAACTACTGTCACAAGGTGACATAGTTAACTTATAAACATCTCAAAGACAACTGACATCTTCAGTCTTCCTGTGACTGATTGCATTAGTCGAACTGTTGGGTTAAAAATAATAATGTAACATATTCGTAACATATAATTTAACATGAGGTTAATCTAGTAAAGTGGTCTTATTTAAAGGAGGATGAATAATTTCAAAGTGGAATCAAATTGGTCTTTGTAAAATAGGGTACTATTGTATTGTATACTTTTTCAAACATTTATAATAATGTTAAAATCAAAAATTAAGAATATTTGAAAGCACTGCCCCAACTTAACCGAATCGTCGGTATTTGTAAAAATACTCGTTTCAGATGTTGAAATAGAATATTTCAACATTGTAGGGTGGACGTTAGCTCATGAACGCAAATACAGATAGACTAGAAGAATTTCACAGGGATATCCCAAGTCCTGGGTGGCTCAGTGGTCAGAGCAGTCGCCCGGATTGCGAAAGGTCGCGGGTTCGATTCCTGCCTCAGGACGTGAAATTTTTCTAGTTTTATTCTATTTTAATTACTAAGTAATTTTTCAAACATTTATAATAATGTTAAAATCAAAAATTAAGAATATTTGAAAGCACTGCCCCAACTTAACCGAATCGTTGGTATTTGTAAAAATACTCGTTTCGGATGTTGAAATAGAATATTTCAACATTATAGGGTGGACGTTAGCTCATGAACGCAAATACAGATAGACTAGAAGAATTTCACAGGGATATCCCAAGTCCTGGGTGGCTCAGTGGTCAGAGCAGTCGCCCGGATTGTGAAAGGTCGCGGGTTCGATTCCTGCCTCAGGACGTGAAATTTTTCTAGTTTTATTCTATTTTAATTACTAAGTAATTTTTCAAACATTTATAATAATGTTAAAATCAAAAATTAAGAATAACTATTGTAGGCACTGAACATTCACCTGGAACTACAGCTCTCCCATCATATTTATTCCACTCCTTCCTTAGTCGCAAATAAATTACTGCACAGCCAATTAAAACAATGATTGAGATGATAATTGCCACATATTTAACAACATCTATTGTTGAAAAGGCTGATCCTTTAACAATCATTTCAATATTCCCAACAGTTATACCAGACCCACTAATCTTCTTTGACACACAGGAATAAAATCCTGACTCTAATGGTGATACACTCTGAAAATAAAATAATATAAAATTATATTTATGCTCTATAATGTGTATATTAATAAAATTACTTTACTAGTATACTTACATCAATAAAAAGTTTTCCTGACAGAACTTCATATTTATATTTCCTTTCATCATAGTCATTGCCAGGCCCAATTACTTTAGTTTGATTCAGAAGCCAGAACATAAAATTATGATTAAAAT
The DNA here is from genome assembly GCA_947347705.1 of Nymphula nitidulata. Classification (NCBI taxonomy): domain Eukaryota; kingdom Metazoa; phylum Arthropoda; class Insecta; order Lepidoptera; family Crambidae; genus Nymphula; species Nymphula nitidulata. The sequence continues at coordinate 11,639,932 of OX374623.1, forward strand.
CATTGCTGTTACAGTTTAAAACTGCAGTAGACCCTGCCGGTACTTCCGTTACCTCCAAACTCTTAACCAAAGTATTACTATTGAGCATTTTATCTTGTGAGAAAGGTTCTCCGTATGGATATTATAATGGAAAACACTTTATTACTAAAAGCGTTTGAGTAACAGAGCATTCTCATATATAATGAACTAGTGCCAAGTTTTAAAATTAACCTGTCACATGTTTCGTCTTGTCTATAATATTACTTAATATAGTTCAAGGTGTCCTTCAGTTTATTCTGTACAAATACATCACCATTCATCCTCTAGAACTCTTTAGTATCTACTACTACCACTTGAATGTTTTATGAGGTGCATAAAAACTTCAACACAAAGAACTGGTAGTAACATCCAAATAGGTGTCATAACCACATAGATTGGTAAACTCACTTTGGTATACTCTAATTTAATACAAATAATTATCTGTGCAGCCATTTTAAGACCTATTGCTGCAATGTACCATACATTTTTATTAATAGTTCCACGGAATCTTTCAATTCCATTTCTGCAGTGTGATATCATGTGAAACAGTACATATATCAATAATATGCTATCATACACCCACATAGGTATGAATACAATAAACCAATTCCAATGAGTTCTTGATTCGAGTCTAAGACATAAGAGTATGAGAAAGACTAAAAATATGAACCAGGTGAAAAGAGCACGATGTAATATAGCCATTGGCCTATTATGTTAGAATGAAGTGACCTGCTTGAACAGGTAATGGTAAAAAAGGTAATAGATTACGAAGAATACGTTTACAAAATTTCTCAATTTATTTTCTGCAAAAAGAATGTAATCACAAATAATTGATTTATATAACACGAGAGTCACAGACAGTAAAGTATATGATTTAATTTTAATTTAAATAGTATTGGATGGAATTATGTCAGTTGGACCAAATATTCTATGGAATTGACAAGCATGACATAATCACAGATTAGAAAGAGTATGTCTGACATAATGACAGTAGTAGTAGTTCTGTTTATCCCCACAGGGAAAGGCAATGGTACAGAGCCATACAGCCATATGTTTGGTATTTCTTATTTCTTTATTCATTGCATTGAAATGCTCGTGTTTCACATTTCAATGCATCTTGGGAGTATTTGACGCGAAATATATGATGACAGTCTCCATATATGCTACTTGATGAGGTGGATAACCACAAAAAAGTTCTCATCGTATTTCGCACCATAATCACTTTTATTCTAATAATCTTTGAGTTGCACGTCAACACAAACACTTTGTATTTAAAACAACACCACTTTTACAACACAAAGTTCGCTCCGACACAATTTTTAATTATCAAAATAAAAATCTTGACCGACGCTATTAAAACCCGCCAAATACTCCTGACATAATGACAAAAAGTCAATAGTCAAAATTGATGTCAAAAGTCAAAATTTAAGCGTACGGCTCTGGTTTCAAGACCTTTTAAGTCACAAATATATTTTCTTTGTTTCTTCTTATTTTGCATCAAAATGATGCTGTCATAGACATTGGGCCTAATTCTGGGAACACACTTTAATTCTAAATTTAAGTACAGTGTATTTCTTTCTCGCAATACGTATTAGTAAAAAGATGGAAGAATTTGTTTAGAGCTGTCACTTTAATTTAGATAGATTTCAAAGAAACCCTATACATTTTTAGACGGCATGTATACGGAGGTGCCTCCTAAACACTGCATTTTAGCACGTTTAATAAGGTCGACAATCGAATGCACGTTTCTAAATGTCAAATTATATGACAGCCATCCTTTTCGTATTCCTTTTAATAGAAAGAAATGCACTGAACTTAAATTTAGACTTAGCATGTGTTTACCAGAATTAGGGCCAATGTCATCATAGTTTCGCGCCAAACTCTCCCAAGATATTTGCAGATTTAGGACTGATTTTTCAATTGTCAGATATATTTTATCTAGAGAATAATTTTGACGTTTTGACAGATTTTCTATAGATTAACTGTCAACTTGTCAAAGTTATTCTCTGGATAAACCTTAACTGGGAATTGAATTCATAATACATGGCTGTATGAGCATTTGTTCCCGTTGCCTTCTCTGTAATAGAAGGAACATAAGAAGAAAGTCTCTATTTGTAAAAATTAAAAAATAATAATAAGTAAATCTTTTAACTTAAAATCAATATAATTAAGTAAATATTAGCTGGCTAACCTGTAGTTTCTAAGAGTGTTGTGTATACCTGTAATAGGTTCATACATTAAGAATGTAGATTATAAAAGTGTTTTTTTAATGTATTAATATGTACTGTTGTTGTATGTAAATAAATAAATAAACATACATGCATATAAAATCTCTCTATGATGCTATTTTAATGAGGTGGAATTACCTCATTAAAATAGCATCATAGAGACTTTCAGCATATGTTTCGAGCCAAACTCTCTCAAAATGAACTAAATGTGTTGCACCAGCATTATGGTTGCCTACTACTACGCAACTATGGTTGCCTAGATACCAACCATTAACTTGTAGAGGGAATGAAACACTTATTTCCGATGGCTAAAAACGGTTTACTGCAAAGTGTTGTACAGTAGGGAAATGGCGATATTAAAGACATCAACTTGCATCAAAACACATGCACAATAGTAATTAATAAGCGGAGCAACCAAAATCTCATGCAATTGACGACGGACATCAGAAAGCAGAGAGCGGCGAACCGCGCATGCTCGCGCACCGTCAATCCCTCAGGTCAATCCAACCGAGACCTATTACGTCACAGCGGTCAAGCAAAATTGTTTTGCAATCTTCCATCTATATGCTAGGTCAAATTATAATAAAAGAACAAAGAGTGTTTGGTGGGAGTTTTGGTGGTGTCAGTCAAGATTTTTATTACAATAATTAAAAGTTGTGTCTGAGCGAACGTTGTATTATAAAATATGTGTAGTTTTATGGACCAAGTGTTTGTGTTGACGTGCAAATAAAAAATTAGTAGAATTAAAGTAATTGTGGTGTGATAGACGTTGACAACTTTTTCGTGGTTATCTACCTCATAAAATAGCATCATATGGAGACTGTCATCATATATTTCAAGTAAAATTCTCCCAAGATGCATTGAAATATGTAACACTAGCATTTCAATGCAATAAATGAAGAAATAAAGAAATACACAAGACAAGTCTGTATGGACATTAGTTTCCTTTGCCTTCCTTTTATAAGGAGAATGAACAAAAAAAAAAACAAAAAAAGAGTATTTGGCCGGATTTGTATTTCTTCGTCTTAAATTGTGTCGAAGCGAACTTTGTGTATAAAATTGGTGTAGTTTTATAAATCGAGTGTTTGTGTTGACGTAATACACACAACTAGAAGATTATTAGAATAAAAGTGACTAAGGTGTGAAAGACGATTAAAACTTTTTTGTAGTTATCCACTTCTTCAAGTAGCACATAAAGTGACTGTCATCATATGTTTCGTGTCAAATACTCCCAAGAAGCATTGAAATGTGTTACGCCAGCATTTAAATGCAATGAAAGAAGAAATAAAGAAATACTGAAGACATGGCTGCATGGGAATTAGTTCCCTTTGCCTTCCCTTTATAGGAAGAATTAACAAAAAATAAAAAATAAAAAAACTGTCACTGTCAATGTCTTAGAACAATAAAAACTCGATCTGCTGAAAACATACATATATTACTAAATAAAAATGTATTTTAATCCACTGATACTGATTGAGTGATGAGCCCTATTGAATTTGTGATGATGACAATGATTAAATTACTTTAAAAGTTCATTACCTACGTCGCCAATTCACAAGTGGTCAAGTTATAGAATAGTTCCAACATAATGATTCTTCAAATTGTTTTGATAGTTACGACGATAAAAGTACTTTTTATACCTTTGTAGTAAGTTTTACTTTGATTGAATTAAAAATACACGGAACCGGCTCCTTCTGACTTTCTTGGTGGGGTTCCATAAAACTAGACCATACTCTATTTATGTAAACATAACCCACCGTAACAAACAGAATCATACTAAAAAACCTATAAGATTTTGAACGAACTTATTTGAATTTCTATCGTATTTACATTTGGGTGTAGCAACATTTGGGTAAAACTTTGATTCTACCAGCCAGCTGGTGTTGATAACATTACATTATTTGTGTCTGGTTTGTAGGCACTTCTTACAATACTATTTTTTACTAAATAAAGCATTTTATTTTTTTAATTTGATGAATATTCATAATATTTTTTTTACTAATTTCAATATTATTATTTTGATTTATATTGATAACTTCAGATTTTGTCTTTTTAGTTATTCTACTGACTTTGAGGTTCATAGAAATTGGTTGGCAGTTACTCACAATCTCTCAATAGATAAGTGGTACTATGATAATACTTCCGAATGGACCCTAGATTATCCCCCTTTCTTTGCTTGGATGGAGTATGCTCTTTCACATGTAGCAAAATGGTTTGATCCCAAAATGTTATATTTAACTAACTTAAACTATAATTCAGACCTGACTGTGCTGTTCCAAAGGTTGTCTGTAATAGTCTTGGATCTAATTTATATTACTGGTGCAAAAAGGTATGTGTAACATTAATTAATATAACACTAAATAGTACAAGTTTCTATTATTATTCTTGGGAATCTCCTATTCACAATTTCCTAAATTTTATATTTAATAGTTTTGTTTAAAAATATAAACACTAAATATTTTATCATTCGTAATACTTAATAAGATAGATAGTGCTAAAATCAATCTTACTTTTCTGTTATGAATAAAAAGGCAAAATTAATATTTTAAGTTACTGTGATGATAATTCATTTCACTGTTTTCGATTAACAGGATGAAAATGAAAATATACCTACATTTTATCTATCAGCATTAATTAATTAATTATAGATGTTGAAGTTGAACATTTTGAAAATTTGATGTAAAATAATTTCTATTGATTACTTTATTTCACACTACTGGACAAGAACAACAAATGGTTATTGGTTATCATGCCTTAAAGTAGCCTAGTTCTTTTCTCAGGATGTTATCTATCTCAATGATGAATTTCATCTAAATCAGTTGCAAGGATGCAAGGACTGAATCCACAGAATACGGGGCGGGAGCGCTGCAGGGCAGGATGAGTTTATAGAATTCTTATGTACCTACCCTGTTACACAAAAAACAAAAAGTAGCCCACCCCATACTTCTCTGTGAGTTCAGTCCTTATACTGTCGCATTTACAAAATAAATATGGATTTACATCTTTAAATTACTGTTCTTTAAAATGGAGAATTAATAAAAAAAAATCTAAAATTTCTATTAATTAAATAAGTGCAGTATACATATAAGTACTCTTGTCAAGTCACTGATTCCAGACACAACCAGGTGTTTATTGTAATATCTTATTCATATTCATTTTCTTTTCAGCTGCTCCAATCTAATAAGTTCTGGAAAACTTCTTGTATTTATATTGTTAGTAACCAATGCTGGGTTACTGATGGTGGATCATATACATTTTCAGTATAATGGATTTTTATATGGATTCCTTTTATTTTCAATATCAAATATGATAAAGGTACCTATCAAAAGGTTTATGTTACTATGACTTTTATTATTACTTAAATATTATTATAACATATAGTAAAACACTATTAGTCTCATAAACTTATTGTCTTTAAGGATAATTTTATATTCAAATTATTCAAAAAAACATAAATAAATATTTTTCTGTTTCAGAGCAATTACATACAGTCTGCCCTGTGGTTTGCAATATTATTAAATTTTAAACACATTTATCTGTATGTGGCTCCTGTATATACTGTATATTTGCTAAGAGCATATTGCTTTACAGTTCCGACCCAAGACGGCTCGCATACCCCTTGGTATGCTTTCTCTATTGTAAATTTATTTAAACTAGCCATAAGTGTCATAACTGTCTTCTGTGTATCATTTGCACCTTTTTTTGATCAATTACCTCAGGTAACTTATTATTTATTGTTTGTATTATTAGATTATGAATACTTAAATAACTAGTATTAACTGCATTACAATTTAACATGTTCTTACAGATTATGACAAGACTATTTCCATTCAAAAGGGGCTTATGTCATGCTTACTGGGCTCCAAATTTTTGGGCCTTATATAATTTTGGAGACAAAATTTTATACCATGCATGTAAGTAATTGTAACTAAAAGTAATACTTAAATACTTAACAACAAACAAACAACAAAACGATTATCTCCCGCTTATCTACTAAATTGGACTTGCGCTAGTAAAGTGAAACAGATTTCTACTCAGAGCAGTTTTAGAAATTCAAAATAATTAATATGAATTTTTTTCATAAATTACACTTACTCGGCAAGACTGATCAGTTTGGAGATCCTTGGGGGAGGCCTATACCCAGCAGTGAGCGTCTCTCGGCTGATATGATGATGATGATGATGATGATGATGATGACACTTACTCAGTTTTGATTTTCTATGCTTATTTATTTTTAACTTTATCACCAATGGTAGGTAATTATAAATTTCGGTTTGTGACTATGTAAAGTAGGTATTCTTTTAATGTGTAATAAAAGCCTCTTGATTGATGTATTTTCTAGTTTGAAAATACATGTTCTTTAATCTGTAAAGTACCTACCATCCTACATATCCATTGATTTCTATTTAGTGTGAACGCTGGCGCGGCGGTGGGCTGCCTGGTGAGGAACGGAAGGTCAAAATGACTAAGACGGCATGCAAAACGATTTAAACACATTGAACTGGCACATGAATACGACATAGTGCGTCAGCTAGACGTAGATTTGCAGATATACCCGCCGAGCTTTAGATACCGTCCTCTCTTCTTTTTTGTTTAAATTACAGGCTGGAGAAGTAGGTACCTATTCATAAAAAAATGCCTAATTGAGTAGTTAGGTATTCATTTGGCAAAATGTTATTTTGACCAATTCTCAATTTACAAATTCACGTTTCATAAAATATTTATTTAGTATATTCACATTTTATAGTGTTTTAAGATCAATTAATTATTTTCCTAATTTTTTTGCCAAGCCTTATACTGGGTCTGGCTGTCGGTACATTGACGTGGCAGTGGTTATGGTTTAGTTAGTTAGGGTAATCTAAATCGCTTAGTCGGTAGTGGCATTGCGTGTACCTACTATTTTTGCTGGGTTAGGTTATAACTCTCAACTTATACCAGATTAGGTCTACATAACCTCACCTGTGGCCTATCGCAGGACAGGTAGATATAAAATCATTTCTAGCGAAAAAAGTTTAGAACTGTGAAAAACGAATTACGCTATATCCGAATTAGGTGGTAGGCCCGTGTGTAGGGTCGTCTGGGTAGGTACCACCGCCTTTCTATTTCAGCCGTGAAACAGTTCGCCGTGTTTCGGATTGAAGGGAAAGTTAGCTAGTGTAATTACTGGGCATGGACGGCATTTCATCTTAGGCCTCAGGATGACAACTCACCTGCAATATTAAGTGATTTTCCCTTGTTATTGCAGGTGTCTATAGGCGGCGGTAACCGCTTACCATCAGGTGGGCCGTCAGGTTGTTTCTCATCTAGTTGTATAAAAAAGATAGGTGTGGTCCAGTGATCGAGACCACCTACCTACTTCAGTTCAATTTCTGTGCGGGTCAGAATTTTTTAAATCCGTTTTGGTTGGTGGTAGGGCTTTCCTAAGTCTGTGTGGCTAGCGACCACCATCTTGCCGCAATAACAATAATGTTAACAGCATTGTTGTGTTCCGCCAGTTGGAGGGAAGAAAGTCAGTTCCTCTGTAGTTAAGGAATCCGGGTGTGGCTCACATCCATCTTCGGCCTTATCATCACTTACCCTCAGGTGAAATAAAGGCCAAGAGCTATCTCCTTAAGAACCAAAAACATATGAAATTATTTTACAAATAATAATCCATAATTATTTATTACAGTGGTAAAAGCGGGATTCAACATACCTAAAATTGAAGCTAGAATGACTAGTGGTCTGGTTCAAGAGTATGAGCATGCTGTACTCCCAACCGTGAAACCTATTGTCACATTTATGATAACTGCCGTAGCAATGATTCCTGCTTTGATAAAGCTGTGGCATCTAGGAGCAGATAGACGCTACAGACCCTTAAGTTTTGTGAGGTGAGTTTATATTTATTATAAGTAACTACACTAGTTTTTCAATGATACTAATAATGTTATTTCACTAACACCTATTATGTAGCCCAAATTGAGCATTATGCTACGAACAGAGCTTGTGTTATGATGGGATACTAGTTAATGGAGAAATATAGATAAAAACATGGAAAGAAACCAGCCCCCCAATTCTGCTATTGTATTTTGATCTGAAACGAATCGGAAACGCTTAAGTTACAACGTTTTAGTATTCTGCTGACTCAACGCAATCGAAACGTAACCGAAACGCATCAGTTTGGTATTCTACTAACAAACACGTAACGCGAACCGTTCGGTTCAATCATTGTTTCGAATTCTGCTAAATGTTTAACATTTGTGGCAGCCAAAAAAATTTTTAAACAAATAATAAAACCGACTCCAAAAAACTGAAAAGGATAAAATAATTAAATTTAAGTAGGTATTCATCCCCTAGAAACATATTTTTGGAGTTGGTGCTAAGTGGTTTCCAAAAACAATAGAAAGTGAAGCAGTTTTTCAGTTTTTTTAAGTCGGTTTTAATATTTGTTTAAAATTTTTTTTCACAATTTTTAGTGATAACTTTCTACGGTCGAAGCTAGATGGGTGACCTTATTCGGGTCAACTTATATTGTTTCCTACTATCGTATCGTTTCATTGGAAAAGCAATAATTCGCAATTTTGCATTGTATTTAGTAGACGACTTAATAATTTCAGTTTTTTTAAATTTAAAACCAAAGTACCCAACTGTTTTTGATAAAAATTTTATGGGACCAAATGGCAGCTATTCCGCATCGAACAAAAAAAGAATCACGTAAATCGGATCAGTAATCTCGGCGTAATCGGTGTACATACATAGAAAAAAAAACCTTACCGGCCGAATTGAGAACCTCCTCGTTTTTGAAGTCGGTTAAAAACGCATCGATAGTTCTTTGTTCGAACTGTCCTAAATTAACAACTGTCTAGTCACTTAGCCAGAATATATTTGTTTCTTGCAATATTGCTAACAATTATCGAGTCGTTATCGTTCCGGCTTTATAAGCAATGTTAGTGGAATACCTTTATGTATTACAACCGCATTGGAAAATAAATAGCAGAATTGACCCACAGGATTCTTTGCTAATCCTTAGCTGATTTCAACTTTAATTGATAAGATAGACTCTCAAGAACAGCTCCAAGAAACAATCCGCTAAAGCATGAAATAAGTCTTATTAAGTACCTAAGTACAATAAAATCATCTTAAGTCAGTCATAGTGAACAAAACTATCGGCACTATTTCAGAAAAGCAATTATTCTAACACTGCAATTAAGAGGCTGATAATTGCTAATTGAGCCTTACTTAAAACTTTTTTTAGCACAATCTGTTGAAATAAACGCATTGAAAAAAAAATATGTTACTCTTGGACATATTTCTGATAATATGCATGTCCCCAAAACACATTATAATCAAAATGTTTGTATAAAAAAAATGCCAAAGTCACCCATCAAAATCAGCTTTCAGAACAAATTCTGCGTTATATGTCAAAGGTTTTTTTCCTATTTTTAGGGAACAAACTTGTTATATTAAATTTTATAATATTGATGTTTTACAATTTCAAATAAGTAACTAGTTTTTTAGTAAATAAATTTATTCTGAATTCTTCAGCCGATTTCAATAGCGACTCGCGCTTTTATCCATTCTTCTCTTTCATTTGTAGAGGAAACGACAGTGATCGCCGAGGCGTGCTGCTAGGTGGACCTGTGTCGCTTCTTTGCTCGCGGTTCTTAATAATATCAGTCTGCGTCTGTTTTAATTTGCAAATATCAAATAGACAAATATATTTTAGGTTTTAGTGATTACTATGTGAGTGTATTATAGTAGATAGACAAAAATGAGTAAATAATTTCGTAAATTTTTATTGTGAAAATTTTATTTCATTAATAATATTATTTATGAAATAAAAATTTTATGGTATAAATATTATTTTGGACTATGGAAAACCAAGAAAAAGGTCTAAAAAGAGTCAAAAACCACTCGTATAGGGGTAAATAACACAACAATAACCTGATATTTTTCTTTAGATAGCTAATTTTATCTAATTTTAGGATCTATCAGAAACTCCATAATCATCTCGAAAGTTGTACTTATTCAGATTCACAGTCACAGATGGAAGTTGTAAAGTAAGTTTATGTTTACTTGAAGGGAAATGTATAAGTATATTGTATAATTTAGATAGTTAATTTCGAAATAAATTACTCTGTCGCGATTGTGTAGGGGTTGAGATGCACGACTTACTATCCGAGAGGTAGGGGTTCAATCCTTCAATGGTTCACAACTTTTTTTTTATTATTTGTATTTTTTATTTCTTATTTGTTTTTTGAATATGAAATATGAAAGGAAAAAAATATAAATATAAAAAACGATTAAACTATAAATACAAAAAATATTTTTTGTATCAATTTTTTTTACTTTTGTTTTTTTTTTATTATTTTTATGTATGTTTATTTCTAGTCCTTTTTTGTTTATGTTTCTTATTTTTTCATTCTTTACTAATTCTTTTTTAATATTTTTTATTTTTTTATTATTCTTAATCTTTGTATCTCTTTGTTTATCTAATAATGAATAAGGAAAGTAAAAAAAAACTTATGTATTTATATGTAATACATAATACAAAGATAAATTTCAACAAAGTTTTTCTAAAGAACCATAAAATAAGTTTGGTTTATTTCATAGACCTACGTAATTGTCAGACCCGGCAGTCTTAAAAATAATCAAGGTATCGAATGGTTTGTTTCTGTTCTTTTTAATATTAGTTTTTCCGGGTACAAAATGTGATTCATGAAGAACAACAGGCACAGTTAATTTTAGATTATTAAATGCATACAACACTAAATTAGCTTAAGCCTAGCCTAGGCTTAAAGGTTCTTTTATATGTAAATTTTAAAACCAGAACTTTTAACATATGCTATAAAAGAGATGTTTCAAAAATGTATGTAGACCCGGCCTGGTCTATACACAGTTTACTGAAAAAGAGGTAAAAAATTGTAGAACGGTGTTCAATTGTCCATTCCAGTCCACGGTGTTGAGTATTCTATATTTCAACTTTTGTACCGGCAAACTATGCATGATTCAAATATGTCCTCTTTCCACTATATTATTGTAGCACAAATTAGCTCGCAGCAATAGGGTAGTTGACAACTTGTTTTTTATTTCATAAATAAGAAGTTTATAACTCATAAAGAAATATTGCAAAAGAAATAATAATAATAATATTTATACACTCACACCTATTATCTAGCCCAAAGTAAGCATCATTAAGAGCTTGTGTTATGGATACTAGATAACGGAGAAATAATGATAATAATATGTATATAAATATTAGAAATATACTAAATAAACATATAAACATCCATGACTCGTGAACAAATACTCGTACTCATCATACAAACATTTGTTCCTACCGGGATTCGAACCCGGGACCTCTTGACCGAGTAGCCTGGGGTACAGACCACTCGGCCAGCAGGTCGTCAAATAGTATGTCTAAGATCAATACTTTCACAGATATAGTGGCATGTTGATATGTCCAAAATGGCTCCATAGAAAATCTACGGGACAGGTGACGTCACATGTTCTCATATTACTAAGAAATGTATGGGCATACTGACAAAATTAATAATAACTATGTATCAAGTATGTTTTTATTAATTATAATAGTTGCTTTAATTGATGTCAGCTATCTAATTACATTATCATTTTTGATAAATTTTGAAAATAAATGTCTTTTTTTTATTTCGAAAAGGGTACAATTTTAACAATATTTCATATCTTTTAAGTTTGATTTGTTTTTATGGGTAGTGGTAGCACATATTTTCCGGTTTTGTGAAAAAAAGCGCCAATTTTAAACTTAGGCAACATCCCAATTCATGTTTATTATAATTTATGTTAATGTACCTAATCTGTGGGCAATGTTGTTAGGATTACATTTAAATGTACTATTTATTATTTATATTGTTTAGCTTAAACATACTGTAACACTGTTTATCATCATCATCATCACTAGCCTGTATACGTTATATAAGCCTTCCTACATGGAAGAAACACATGATACACATGATGAATTTGGGCAATAACACTACCACGCTAGCCCAGTGCGAGTTGGTGGGGTAAAGAGGTTGTAACAACAACCGGACCAACGGTGACCCATCCCGGGATCGACCATGGCGAAAGATGCTTTGTTTTCGTAGTTGAAACCAGAGAGTTCAATCTACTACGCCACCGAAACATATAGTCTTCAATAAATGAAAAAAATCCGTATCAGACCTTCGGATCTTGAGGTAAATATAACATGAACGCTGGCACATAAATAAAGATAATCACATACCTAACCTACAGAAAGAAATCTATAAAAAAATCTAACATGTTCCAAATTTCAATATACTCTAGACTTAGTAATTAAAATATCCGGGCGACTGCTCTGACCACTGAGCCACCCAGGACTTGGGATATCCCTGTGAAATTCTTCTAGTCTATCTGTATTTGCGTTTATGAGCTAACGTCCACCCTAAAATGTCGAAATATTCTATTTCAACATCCGAAACGAGTATTTTTACAAATACCGACGATTCGGTTAAGTTTGGGCAGTGCTTTCAAATATTCTTAATTTTTGATTTTAACATTATTATAAATGTTTGAAAAATTACTTAGTAATTAAAATAGAATAAAACTAGAAAAATTTCACGTCCTGAGGCAGGAATCGAACCCGCGACCTTTCGCAATCCGGCCGACTGCTCTGACCACTGAGCCACCCAGGACTTGGGATATCCCTGTGAAATTCTTCTAGTCTATCTGTATTTGCGTTTATGAGCTAACGTCCACCCTACAATGTCGAAATATTCTATTTCAACATCCGAAACGAGTATTTTTACAAATACCGACGATTCGGTTGAGTTGGGGCAGTGCTTTCAAATATTCTTAATTTTTGATTTTAACATTATTATAAATGTTTGAAAAATTACTTAGTAATTAAAATAGAATAAAACTAGAAAAATTTCACGTCCTGAGGCAGGAATCGAACCCGCGACCGAAATACTCGTTTCGGATGTTGAAATAGAATATTTCGACATTGTAGGGTGGACGTTAGCGCATAAACGCAAATACAGATAGACTAGAAGAATTTCACAAGGATACCCCAAGTCCTGGGTGGCTCAGTGGTCAGAGCAGTCGCCCGGATTGCGTAAGGTCGCAGGTTCGATTCCTGCCTCAGGACGTGAAATTTTTCTAGTTTTATTCTATTTTAATTACTAAGTAATTTTTCAAACATTTATAATAATGTTAAAATCAAAAATTAAGAATATTTGAAAGCACTGCCCCAACTTAACCGAATCGTCGGTATTTGTAAAAATACTCGTTTCAGATGTTGAAATAGAATATTTCGACATTGTAGGGTGAACGTTAGCTCATAAACGCAAATACAGATAGACTAGAAGAATTTCACAGGGATATCCCAAGTCCTGGGTGGCTCAGTGGTCAGAGCAGTCGCCCGGATTGCGAAAGGTCGCGGGTTCGATTCCTGCCTCAGGACGTGAAATTTTTCTAGTTTTATTCTATTTTAATTACTAAGTAATTTTTCAAACATTTATAATAATGTTAAAATCAAAAATTAAGAATACTCTAGACTGTTTCAGATGAGTATTTATTAAAACACATAATTTTTCAAGTTCGTATATCATTTCAAAGATTACTATTCCAGAATTATAACTAAATTTCTTGATTAACCTTATAACCAATCATTACTGTTTGATACAATCGAATAAAGTTTCATACGTTTCATAGAAAGTATATTTCATAATATTATTATTATTTTATCGACAAAACTCTGTATCAAAACATGAATAAATATTAAACAGCACACATTTTAATATATCATCAATCACCGCATTCCTGTGGTGACTAAAAAGCTGTTGTAGTCAGTTCTATATCAATAATACCTTTCCGACATTGAAGTAATAATTGAAATGTTACGGCATTCACTTTTTGTTAAAAAATTAAGTTTGTATTGATAGCCTTGCGGCGTAAACGCTCTTAACTTAAAAAAATAAATACTTACTTGATTAATCTTTCTATTACTTCGAACGGACATTATTTTTACTGTGATAAGATGACACATCCATACTCTTATAATTGCGAAAGTAACTGTGTCTTTCTGGGTGTTACATTTTAACACTTAAGCTGCTTAAACGATTGAGATAAAAAAATAATCTATTATGGATTCCGAATTCCAAATAGAAATAACGAAAAGTACTTAAAAGAGTATCGGGACCGATTTCGATAAAAACTAAAAGTGCAGCATTAGATTTTTGAGAAATCAAAAATTAAGGTAGAAATAGAACCCGTTGATTTTGAAAAAAAAAACACTATCATTACACGATTCGATGGTATCGCGGTTTACAAGGAACAATACATTCCGGGAAGATATTGCATATGAAAAAGGGAAGGGAAATGTTGGATTTTTATAAACTGCTACATGTTTTAAAGTAATGTTAAAGGCCACAGTAAAAAATAAATAAAATGTTAACAAGTGCGAGTAATCCACTTTACGTTTTAATAACATCGTGCCAATAATTTACATTTGGTTTGACGTTTCGTTGATTACTAGTAACTTTTTGCATACTGCTTCGTACTTTGTAGCATAATTTATAAAAGCAAAACCTACTTGAAACTTGAATTTTGTAATTTGGAATCTAATCGAATGGTGTAATACACCATGTGAGTTTTTTTTAAACAATAGTTTTGATTCCTGGCTAGGAATATTTTGTAAACATCCAATGATGCAGTTTAGTTTTTCTTTTACGTTTTCGAGAGTCCTTTGAGTACTTTTCGCTATTTCTCATAGTGTCGGATTGGGACTATCCATGCACTTAAAAATTTACAAGGCGTTTCAAAACCAAAATTTATTCAAGTCGAGTTCTAATTTATAGAACAGCTGACATGAAAATACGTATGTCAAAACTATTATGATTTGTCTTTTATAATTGCATCCCTGATTGTCATGTTTCGATTTCATAATAGGTCCCTTACAAAAATTTGTTAGTATAAATAAGTATATTGACCGTGTATAATATTTACCATTAATTTAAAAATACCACATATTTTTATAAAAGTGTATAGTTTTTTATTGTTCATTTCTATTTTTATAATGGTCTATGGAATAAAGCACGTGGAGCACGCCATCTAGTGACATTTTTTTAGCTTGGCGCTTTTGAGGTTGTAGTAGTTACGCGGCTGGTCGGTGTAGTATTGTGGAGCCACGTTATCGGAAATATTAGTGGGCGGGCCCTCGAAATTCATTTTCTCAAGGTCGCTGGCGTTTATCAGCCTCTTAAAGAGTTGTTTGTTGTAATCTTTCTTTAATAAGTGAAAGGCGATTCTAGTTCTGTATAGTAATACCTACGGTTGCCTTACGGTTGATAAGCTCAGAACGGGGAATATGCATAAATTATTTTAGCTTTTAAAATTAATTCAATACGGTTACAATTTACAAAACTGAAAGAATTTTAGAAAAATATTGATGAATACCTGACTTACAACCACATAAAGTTACGTGTTAAACAAGGAGATCCGATATAAACTTTAACGTCACAGTACACACCCGCCATACATATTCCATACACACGTATTATAATATAAAAAATAATTTAGAATTAGACAGAAATACTGAAATTTCTTAATATAAATATCTCGGGAATTTTTGCTAAAATCAATTACTATTTTGTTATTACCAGTATAATTTTACATATTTTTTTAATAAATGTACTAAACCAGTATATTTTTTTATGCATGTTCATAATTGTACGGGACCCGCCTTGACACCATCAGAGTGTGCGACGATCGAACGTGCTCAGATACGTACTACGGCTGGCAATAATTTACAAGGGCTTCGTACTAGAAAAAGTGGTCTGGGCGAAATACCACTAGATTTTTAGAACTGTATGAAGTAGAAGGGGGATAATAGACGCGTCCAAATTTTCCTTTTGCGTTGCTTATTTTTTATGATTTTTTTTCTAACTCCCATTACTCCGACACCATGCAGCAACAGATCTGTCTTGCTTTAATAATGACCGTCTCTACAAAACCTCAGCTTATTTTCTTGCTATTAGTGGTCTCGAACTGTTATAGCTGTGATATGATTTTAAAACCGAGTCATAACGTTTAAATGAAAACCGCTATCCGTGTACGTAGGTACACTTAAATAAAGCTTACGCGTACGCCTGCATTCGGACTCGGACCACTAGTCCACTAGTCTCTCTGTCTCGGTCGAAACACCGTTTTTCGGGAATACATATTTATATTCCGACTACTTAAATGTAAAAGATAATAAGTCCGTAGTGTCATGTAGTTTAACATTACTATTATTTCTTGAGTACCTATCCTGTGTGACGTCCCTATTTAGTATTATTTTCTATGGAGCGTTCTTTGTTTTGACCACTTATTGTAATATCTCCTCAAACAAATCCCTGTACTAATATCAAAGAAACTGTTGATTGCATATTGGGACTAATTCTGAAGACACCTCTAAATCTAAATTTAGGAAGAATTTGATTACCTGTAGCTATTCATTTTTAGATAGATTTTAAGACCATTGATTTTGATTTGATTTTATCCCTAATGAATTAAGGTCGAAATTGAACACACGTTTCTACATGTCTAATTTTATGACAGCCATCTTTTTTGTATCCATATGGAGAAAAAGGGATGCATTGAACTTCAAATATTAAGCGTTTAAGAAATATTGACCTATTTTCATATTTAAATATGAAAAAAAAGTTGTCATCTATATTCTGAAGACACAATCGTAACCCTTTCGTAGAGTTATATTGATATTTTTAATGATTAAAATTACATCGAATTATATGTTTACATTTCAGATGTATGATCGTATGTGCCACGTGTTCATTCATGTTCGGTTGGCATGTGCACGAGAAGGCTATTTTGATGATAATAATACCACTCAGGTAAGTTATGAAGCTTAGAAAAAAATTGTGTTCCATAAAAATGAACTCTAGTTATCATTGTATACCTTGTTGATTAAATTTATTGGAAGAAGCCTTTGGAGGAAGAAAAGGAAACCACAACTGCACTGATTGAATATCAGTTTATTATAACAGATTTAATAAACGTCAAAGCAACAGACAAGCATAAAGCTTGCATAAAGCATAAAGCTTGTCATAGACTTATGACTAAGAACTTTTTGCTCTTATTCCAACAAAATTGAATAATCATATTATATTTTTTCTTTTTTTTTCAGCTTTATGTCAGTGCTGGGTGATGTGGATGGGAGGCTGTTTTTGATTTTGTCTGTGGTTGGACATTACTCACTTTTTCCTCTACTATATCCGAAGAATCTTGTGGCAATTAAGTTATTTATATTGTTCACTCATACCGCCATTGGTTTCAGTAACATTCCATTCTTTTATATACCGCCTAAACTGAAAGGCCCCAAGAGGCGCCGTTATTTTAGATTGCCCCTGTTGAACCACGCAGAGACAATATACTTATATGGACTGTTGGCGCCATTTGTTTTTGAAAACTTTCTGCATCCTGCTTGGGGCTTAGATAAGACGTTACCATTTTTACCTCTAATGATAACCTCTGTTTATTGTTCGATAGGCGTCCTTTATTTTTTTATTTCCTACTATATTTACTTCATTACCTTTAGTCTCAGTGCAGTTCCTACGGTAGCTGTTAATTTAAGTAAATATGTCAAGAAAACAACTTAAATTATATAGTCATTTGTTAATATATTTTGTTGTATTATTTAGTTTCTATATCTTACTGTATACTACAGACGACAGTACGTCAAGTGTAACAGTTGCATTACCGAAAACCGCGTCAAGTGGGAAGTTTTAAAGTCAAACTGTTATGCTTGATGTGCTGTCGACTGTACCTACCCTGCTCATTAATCCATACTAAAATGAAGATTACATCCCGAGAGAAAATACATGGCTGCGGTTTGGCGCTAACCAAATTTTGACGGTAGTGATAATGCTTGCCTATCCAATTTATTTAGCGTGCTTCTTCGTGCAAAACTTAATAAGCGCAATTTTTTTTTACCTATTAATAATGATAATAATATTTATTTACTCACACCTATCATCTAGCCCAAAGTAAGCATCATTAAGAGCTTGTGTTATGGATACTAGATAACGGAGAAATAATGATAATAATATGTATATATAAATATTAGAAATAAACTAAACAAACATATCAACATCCATGACTCGTGAACAAATGCTCGTACTCATCATACAAACATTTGCTCCCACCGGGATTCGAACCTGGGACCCCCGAACGAGTACCCTGTAGTATAGCAAGGGGCACAGACAGTCTAATGTATCTACGAAACTGAAACTAATTCGTTAATGTAGCAAATACTATATGATTAGCAATTAAATGATACTTATCCACAACAGAGTTTTAGAATGCCTCCTTCATATTAAACAAGGAGGCAACCAGCCATCTGACATCAGAATAGCTGGTCAAAAAAATATTTATGTATCTCTGAATGTATAATATGTAGCAATTATCAAAGGTATATAGCAAATATGAGTAACTATAGCAATTTTTGGATATACTTTCAGAACATTTCGGCGTAGGTAACCAGCCATTCTGACACTGACCGATAACCAACATTCACAAGGGCGACCACTAGTATCATATTATAATTTCAGATTTGGCCATCAACGTACACAGAAAATTCATTTAAATTACGAGTACCTACCTAATACTGTGCTCCCCGTCGCATTAAACTTTTCGAATGGTGAAAATTTTTGTCATATTTCCCATACAAAATTTTATAGTCACACTCAGTAACGATACGATGACGAACGAAGTTTCTAAAAATAGTTCCAAAACCGCCCGCCAGGTGCGCTGTTTAAAATTTCTTATAAAAGCTGATTAGACGATAGCGATCACATCTGTGATAGCGAAATGGTGTAACTCAACGGGAATAAAGGGAATTTTCGTGCTAGGGGTACTGATTGGCTAGCTAGGTGAGGCTTGCAATACCCATACCTTTTTGCTGTAAACACTAATAAAATATTTTTATCTACTCTCACATCGTAAAATTTAAAACTCAAAACGAGCTTATATTGACGAACTTTACAAATAGTAAATCGAAATTAAATTAAAAAAAATAATTATAACACTATTTCTCTAACAAAATAATGCTATGATATTTTTTTTTTACATTACGTTTCGATTACAGACCATTGATACAATACTGCGCCAATTCATATAGCACTATTTCATTTTTTATCTGTGGCTGCGCGCGCTTTGGCGCATGCGCGGTGATACCGGGAATTTTGGCGCCATCATAATACTTTTCCTTGCAATTCGTTGCATTGTATTTCGCTGGATAGTTATTATTGTTTATTACAATTTCTGATAGTGAAAGTGAAGAAAATTTAACGCCGTCCGACATTTTAGACACTGCGGCAACGGTCAGTCTTAACTTAATATACTACCAGTTAAGTGAAGAAAATTATACGATAAATGTTATCAAGACTTTAGTGTGGAAAATGAATAAAAATGCTACTTCGTTCTCAAAAAATGTTCTATTGGCATATTTTTTAGAATTGTCGGAAAATTCCAAATGTAAGTCGCTGTGGTCTAAGTATTAAATGCTAAAGAGTACTTATATATTGATTCATCAATTTCATAATTTTGTAATATACAAAATGTTAACACTTACAATAACCAATAAATAAACTGTATCAATCTCTATCTTTTATTTGATATATTCAATGTATGAGATTAGATAAAGAAGTGTAAAACTGCACATAACTAGGTATTACACACTCGTGAACTCACACTCGTGTATAATACCCCTCATTATGTACCAGTTTCATAAACTATCTACTAATAAGGTCTAATTGGTGATTGCGTAAACCAACCTTAGTATGTTTTTTTCGTTTAATTTATTTTCACATAGGTATTACTTTTTTGTCTTTTTCAAATAAAGAATGCGGGTGAGACTTAAATTGTATTAGCTTGCAGGATTCGCGTTTAGGTATAACTAAGTATTAGAGTTTGTTTTTAAATACATTTATTAGATATAAGATAGTAGATACATTATATTAAAAAATAAATAAAATCATTTTTAATATAAAATACATCGAAATAAGAACATTTCCAGAAAATATTTTTAATAGATAGGTACCTTTTACAAAGTAGGTAGTAGTTACCCTTCTTAGTAATACCTAGAGAAAACGCTTGTTTTCGTTGGCTCAGATTAGAGATTTTTAATAGTCGGTAGGTAGGTAAGTGTACCTAATTGCATTAATCTGTGAAGAAGCTGCTTACCTAAGATAAAATAGGTAGATTATCTATTGTGTGAGCTCCGGGGGGTTGCCAAGGGAGGTACCTAAGGATTTTTTTTTAAATGACACTATTAATTAAAAAGAATTGGTCCTCATGATTACCTACCCTCAGCTGGCTAAGCCACGGGCGGGCGTATGTGGGGGCGCCCAGTGCCTAATCGTAACAGCACGGGGAATACCCATTAAAACTCCCCGGTAACTTCACTGCCCTTCACGTGAAGGTGCTCTGGACGGGCAGCGCAGCTCTGTAAAGCTCTGGAAGAAATTTCACTAGACCACCCCCAGGATGATTAACCTATATAGATAGATTAATCTAAATAATGAGTATTTTTTTAGGTATCAGGTCAGCTGATTGTTATTTAAGATACGGACTGAGTGATTAAATTATTAGATATTTAAAGGAGCCGCTCCTGGCTCGCCTTGACATAACGCGGCCGTATGGTCGGCGAGAGTGCCCGGCGTCCTACTCCCGTTCGTTACACTAAGCTCGTGTGCACCGCAAATCCTGCACCATAGGTAGGTATATCTAGCACTGTAGGTAGTAGGTACCTATCGAGATTTAGGCCAGTCGGCTTTTGTCCCCTAGGAATCTGCGCCCGGGTGCCGTGCCCCTTGAATCTGCGAAGACGACCCTGCAGCTGAACACTAACGAAATCGAAACGCTGATTCGATTGAAACATACACTGGGCTCACTAGGAGTAGGTTACCTACCTATTGCTCTAAAAGCGAAAATCAGAAATAACGGATCTCGGTGGTTTTCACCAGGTGTTTATTTAAAAAAATTTTTTTTAGAAAAATAAACCCCTTTTGAAAGAAAACATACCAGTAGGTAACAAAAAAAGGTTGTCAAATCTATCTATATGCCATGGTCAGGTAGATATTTGTACCTACTTTAGACTTTCTTAGAATATAGGTAGATTCATGAAAGTTTACAAAAACCTTGTTAACTTTATTATACCTACATATTCATGAACATGGCAAGTTTTCACCGGCGGTAGCCTTTAAAAACCTTTGAGTAGTACAGCAGTGGTTTAAGATCGTATTTTAGTTTAGGCATACGGTACGTAGGTACTCACTGTTTGATTACGATAAACTTTTTTTAAAACAAGACTGGATTTACTGATGTCCTAACTTATCTAATGTAACTACTTAAATTCAGTCACGTGGCACGGAAGACGGAAGAGCCATTAGCGTTAACATAATAATTATTAGAATTGTATATAGCCACATAATAACTTATAGCGTAGCTACAAGTTGTTTTGATCATTTAACTTCCATGTGGATGAAGCAATTTCAGCAGCCTGTTCTGCCACCGGCGGCGTTGCGTCTCGCTGCAGGGTCGGGTCTCAGCCGGCTCGTCGGGGAACGAAGGAGGGAAGAATATCCTATAAGCATACAAAAACTTAGTACTTAGCACAAAAAATTGTAAAGGAGATGTTTCATTTCCCGCCAGGTACCTACCTATATAAAGATACCTATAATATCTTAAAAAATCAGGAAAAATCTCCTGATTCAGGGAAAACTACTAATAATTAGTCATGCATAGGTACCTTGTTTGTACAAAAGTTGAAATTTTTCGTAGATTTCACTGTTATTCAATATGGCAATATGGCAGGCGACATAGAAGCATCAATAGAAGTCAACTTATTGTGACCAAAGTGACTTAAACGACATGTAGAATATTTGGCTGCGTTGCAGATATCCCGGACGTCAGCCTGTACGAAATTAGGGTAGCCCTCAAGCAACTTAAGAACAACAAGGCACCGGGAGAGGACGGAATTACTGCAGAGCTTCTGAAAGCTATACCACCCGTACACCGGTACTTAAAGTCCTTTAAAGGCTATTCAATACCGTCATTCTCGAGGGTACAACGCCACAAGCGTGGAGTGGAGGTCTGGTGGTGTTGTTCTTCAAAAAAGGCGACAAAACCTTACTGAGGAACTACAGACCCATCACGCTTTTGAGCCACGTTTACAAGTTGTTTTCAGAGGTTATCACGAATCGTCTCGCGCGCAGGTTTGACGACTTCCAGCCTCCCGAACAAGCCGGTTTCCGTAAAGGCTTTAGTACCGTAGACCACATACATACGCTGCGGCAGGTTATACAGAAGATCGAGGAGTAGGTATAACCGGCCACTTTGCTTGGCGTTTGTGGACTACGAGAAGGCCTTCGATTCGATCGAAACATGGGCCGTGATTCAGTCTGTTCAGAGGTGCCACATTGACTATCGGTATATCGAGGTGATGAGATCTTTGTACGAGAGCGCCACTATGTGTCGGTCCGTGTACAGAATCAGTATACGAAACCTATCCAACTGCAGTAAGGGGTAAGACAGGGAGATGTAATATCTCCAAAACTGTTTACCGCTACGTTGGAAGATGTTTTCAAACTACTGGACTGGACAGGACTCTGCATCAACATTAACGGCGAGTACATCACTAATCTTCGGTTTGCCGATGATATAGTAGCCATGGTAGAATCCCTGGAGGAATTGAGTACAATGCTCGACGACCTCGACAGAACTTCCCGACAGGTGGGTCTGAAAATGCATATAGACAAGACAAAGGTTATGTCTAATACCCATGTCGCACCAATACCAGTTACAGTTGGGAGTTCTGTTCTCGAAGTTGTTGACGAGTACGTTTACCTCGGACAAATGGTTCAGCTAGGTAGGTCCAACTTCGAGAAAGAGGTCAATCGACGAATCCAACTCGGATGGGCAGCATTCGGGAAATTGCGTAAGATTTTTTTTTTTTTTTTTTTTATACAACTAGATGACAAACAAGCTGACGGCCCACCTGATGGTAAGTGGTTACCGCCGCCTATAGACACCTGCAATAACAAGGAAAAATCACTTGATATTGCAGGTGCGTTGCCATCCTGGGGCCTAAGATGGAATGCCGTCCATGCCCAGTAATTACACTGGCTACCTTTCCCTTCAATCCGAAACACAGCAAACTGTTTCACGGCTGAAATAAGAAAGGCGGTGGTACCTACCCAGACGACCCTACATACGGGCCTACCACCTAGTAGAGATCTTCTCGTCCCAAATTCCTCTGTACTTGAATTCGAAAGTGTTCGACCAGTGTGTGTTGCAAGTGATTACATACGGCTATGAAACGTGGTCGCTCACTAAGGGCCTTCTGTGCAAGTTCGCAGTCGCACAACGAGCTATGGAACGAGCTATGTTAGGTGTTTCTCTGCGAGATAGAATCAGAAATGAGGTCATCCGTAAGAGAACCAAAGTCACTGACATAGCTCTTAGGATTAGCAAATTAAAGTGGCAGTGGACAGGGCACATAGCATGCAGAACGGACGGGACTGGCGACCGCGTACCGGAAAGCGCAAAGTAGGACGGCCTCCCTCTAGATGGACAGACGACCTGCCCCCTTATTCTCAACTGTCGGAAAATATTCGAATTTCGGAAACTCTATACCTGTTACTTTTTATCGCTATGCGTCAAAGCGAGACGGCATGTGACTTTTCGAATCGAATCCGTGATCCGACAGTTGAGAATAAGGGGGCTGGTCGGGGTCGCGGGGAGCCGTTGGATGCAGGCTGCGCGGAAGCGTTTTATTTGGAGATCGATGGGGCCTCTGTTCAGCAGTGGACATCATAGGCTGGTATGATGATAATGGTTGTCGATCTTATAGAATGCTTACGGATTTTACATTAGCTTACTTATTGCAATCTAATTATTTTTAAAGAGTTTATAAAAAACTAACTCTCTAGTTTCTTTTGTTGGCAGAACTACGTCAGGGTACAGCTTCTGTGCAGCTATAGTGCTCTTCCTTAGTGACCCACTACTTTTGGAGCTTCCGTATCCACCTGCAGAGGACCTGAACAATTTACAACAAAAATATGACTCTTGTAGGTATTTTTATTAGTAGGTAGGTATCTCCACCTCTGAGCGCCGATGGCCAATTCCACGGCGCGGTGGCGTGACCTTGGGCCTTGCTTTTTTTAAGAAACTATTTCCCAGAAAAATAAATTATCAAAAATAACGGAGCATACCTATTTTTAAATAATATTTTCACACCAGTAATGAATTTTACTCACAGCACTTACTTTAATGTCTTAAATCAAAACTTTAACTTGATGAGAACCATGAGGTTGGACACGAAGAGCCCCCACCAAAAATCTACGACCCCTAATTACCTCGAGCTGAGGGCGCGAGACATCACGCTATTCGCCGAGTCACACGTTTTTCCAATACAACCCAAGGCAAGTGATTTAACACCACCTGATGGGAAGCTGTAAGAAAATACCATATACCTACGAAGGCAGCTAGTGTAGCTTGAACACACCGCTCTACCCTACTTTCCTACTCTACTTTGCCGGGCTGCTTATAAGGTGCCTTTTCACACCTCTTTTGAAGTAGTTGTTTTTTTTATTATTCTTAACGGGGTAGATCTTGGCCTACATCACCTGATGGTAAGATATGAAAGGCCGAAGGTGGAATCGAGCTTCACCCGGATTCCTCAAACACAGAGGCTAGTTATCTTACCTCTAACTGCTGGAACATAACAATGTTGTGCTTAGCTTAATTATACGTAGTAGTAATGGTGGTAGCTAGCCAGACGAACTTAGAGACCTTCCCATTACCACCGATAAACCGAGCAGAGAATGTCTGCACAGAGGCGGTGAATTGATGACTCCGAAGACAGGCACGCGTGCATTGCGAGTAGGATGTGGGCAGGTGAAATAAGGTCAAAAATCTCTTAAAATCACTCGCCATGATGTAGCTGATAGAAGGCATCGTGACATCTTCATCGCCAATAATATGGACAGCACGACGCTGCAATGTGTCAATTGCATCAAGGTACTTAGCGGAGCCATATCGCAAGTGTGAGCAATATTTCACGCAAGACTTGACCTGAGTTTTGTAAAGCAGGTATTATAATTGGTGAGACGAAATCGACGCACCTTATTCAGGATATTGAGCTTCCGTGAGCCTGTTTTGATCACGGTTTCAATGTAGTTCTTACCACCATTGCACCTGAGCCTGAAGACAGCTTTCCTTTAGGACCTTCCCTAATTCTAAGCTCCCCGGCAGAAGAGTAAACGCGACCCGTTCGCAAGTTCTTACCAGACCAGGCCTTGACGAACGGCATCTCACCCGGTGAGCAGACCGCGCCTAGAGCTTCACAACCGGGATATTATCATAGAGATGAAGACCTCTTCATCTCCCTAGTCATGACTCCCTAGTCATCGCCATTAAGACCGTAAAGATGGTCGGGCAAGGAGTCCAGGATTAAAGTCCGTAGCTGTGCCAATTGCCAAAGCGCGACGAAAACCCACAGACAGGCTTATTCAAACCGTTTACTCGTTTACGGATTTTTTGGAAAATCCTATCCTGTTTAATCTGAAAGGGTTTTGTCGTGTAAGTTTTCCGGCTATCACGTGCTCAGCTGTGGAAAAATTTTTTTGGAACAACGCTTAGTAGTGCTTACTCTCGCCAAACCCAGATGAAACCCAGAAGAATATTAGAAACGAACAAACGAGTTCTAATAAACCTTGCATCCATAAACAAGTCTGCCTAGTCAAAGAAGCTCTCAGAGGATTCTTCGAAAAGTCTAATAATTAAGAAAATATTACCAATTTTCGAAAAGCTAAACATTGCTCTTACCAAGGATGATATCTCTTACACAACTAAAAAAATCCTTTGATATCAATTATTAGTCTAGCTGACTTGCTTATGCATGTAAAGTTATTGGAATTGGATTATTAGTTTCCGATATTTTCGACTTTACGTAGGTATTATTACAGAATAATCATTTTATGCACATTTTAAATGATAATTAAATTATTATGTTGAATTTAAATTTGCTCTATTAATCAATCGCTATAAAATAAGGATAATAAAATAACAATAATACCAAATAATTTACTTAGAAAAATATCTAAACTACATAAATTTCACGTCCTGGGGCGGGATCGAAGCCGCGAAAGATTTATAATAATGGTAAAATGAAATAAAGAATAGGTAATGATTTAATCAGGCTTCAAAGGGTGCAATGTTACAGATATAATCAAACCTATATACCGCTCCCAGTATTGTTTTATGGCCCTGAAAAAACTTTTAAGTACCTACCTAAAGTAACTATTACCTAAGCAAATACTAACATTGAAGCTTTAGATTTTCCTGTCTCGGAGGCTGCTGGAAGAGGCCTTAGCATAGTATCGAATGCAGAACGCGGCATACCAAGTATGCCCACGGATATTCCTAGCTCACACAACTTGTCTTCTGGGCCGGCTATCGCTTGCAGCATGTAGTGTAGTCGTGGAGACATTCTTTAAAAGGAAAATATAAGTAATTAGTGTAATTATTGTGCAGGTAGGCGAGTTTAATTCGACAAATATGGTTTCGTTATCAGGCTACCAAGTGTTGGAATAACATCCCTCGTCGTCTTCGGCTACTTAAATGTAAATAGGTAAGTAAGTACCTACACATTTAAGAAGCACTTGAAATCGCTTATACTTATATAACGAAAACAAAAACTAGGAGTACCTGAGCGATATGCCGACCAGCCGTTTTTATGTTAATTCTTATTTTCAATATATATAATAATAAATATTTATTGATATATAATTTAACATAAAGTATAATGATATGTTATATGTATTGACTTATTCTATTTATATAATAGTTGGGGGGAAAAGTTTCATCGCATTTTTTAAAAAACTTCAAAACATTTTTTAATATAAGTAGTTAATTTACATTTACCTTAAGTATGTAGGTACCATTTTGTTCGTAAACTTTTGCCATCTTGTAGGTAGGGACATGATCTCATTGCTGTAGAAATTTTGGGGCTTCTGATCAAAATACCGCGACAAGTGGTTTTGGCAGTCCTCTCGTGATGTTAACCTGACACTGCCTAGAGAATTCTGAACAAAGCGAAACAGGTGGAAATCTGAAGGTGCAAGGTCAGGACTATACGGCAGATGCATTAACACCTCCCATCTAAACTCTCTTAATTTTTGCTGAGTGGCTTAAGATGTGTGAGGTCTAGCGTTATCATGATGAAAAACCACACCCCTTCTGTTGATTAATTCCGGCCTCTTTCTCTCAACTTCTTGCTTTAATCTCATCAGTTGTTCGCAGTAGAGTTCAGAATCGATGGTC
This sequence comes from Nymphula nitidulata, assembly GCA_947347705.1. Classification (NCBI taxonomy): domain Eukaryota; kingdom Metazoa; phylum Arthropoda; class Insecta; order Lepidoptera; family Crambidae; genus Nymphula; species Nymphula nitidulata. The sequence goes on from OX374623.1 coordinate 11,667,540, forward strand.
CTGCCTGGTGGTAACAGCTCATAATGAATAATGCCCGTCCAATCCCACCACACACACAGCATCACCTTGTTGCGAGTTAACCCGGGTTTCGCCACAGTCTGTGAAGCCTGACAGGCCTTTGACCAAGACCTTTTTCGCACGTTATTGTCGTACGTGATCCACTTCTCATCACCAGTTATCAGTTTCTTCAAAAATGGTTCGGTTTCATTACGTCATAATAAAGTATCACAAATGAGTACACGGTTCATAAGGTTTCTTTCAGTGAGCTCGTGGGGTACCCAAATATCAAGCTTTTTTTGTGTACCCATTTTTTATAAATGCGCCAAAACTGTTTTGTGGTCAATTCCCAGTTCTTCAGCTACGTCGTAACTACTGATATGCCGATCTTGCTCCAGTTTTTAAAAAATGGCATCAATTTTATCCGTAATAGGGCGACCAGAGCGACGTGCATCTTTGACATCAAAATTTCCGGATTGAAAATGCTTAAACCAAATTTGTGCTACTCTCACAGACACTGCACTAGGTCCATAAACATCGCAAATTTTTTTCGCGGCTTGCGTTGCATTTTTACCTTTTTTGTAGTAAAATTTTAAAAATGGCATCAATTTTATCTGTAACAGGCGACCAGTGGGTCAGTAGGTATCTACTATTATTTGTTTAAACTTACTGTTGGACCTTTATGACTCCTAGTCCCATCATGCGGTAGTCGATTTGCCTGTGACAGAAGACTTCGTTCATGAGTGGTGACCGCGTGTTGAGCTTCTTGTCGTGGCGCAGGCAGTGCCCGAGCAATACCATGCGCTCTTCCTTAGACATATGGCTGATGTAGCCAGTCTTCAACGTGTGCTCGACGGTGTTGAATATCTCAGACTTGAAGATTCGGTTCGTTTCTAATTCTAAGCAGATAAATAATGAATTAAGTAGGTATTAAGCAAAAATCAAATACCTCTTCCTCGTCCAAAAACTCCTCCCTCCATTTTACCTATTTTATCAATGAATTACAAGTTTTGATAGTAAGACAAAGAAAAAGTTAATAGTTAAGTTCCTTTGTGATGTTGAGGTGAAGACAGTAAATTAATAATTGAGAAAATCTGCCAAATTATATATCAGGAATAAATCGGTCCGTTAGTTGTATTCCGTCTATGGTCTGTGAGATGTTTAATTTTCGGCTATGAACATGTACAGTACATTAAAAAATGACATAAAATGATTAAAACCACTACAAATTATTTTGCGTGATATTTTCGGCCGTTAAACAACGTACAAAAATATTTTAAAGCGTCCATAAAAAAAAATATGGCAATATAGGAGGCCATTTTAAGACATAATCTATTCTCTATAGTCTGTGGCCATATTTTAAAAACGTTCGTTTTTAGTCTAGGAATATGGAATTAAGAACTCGGTAGTTTGATAGACCGATCAATAAAGATTTTTGCTTTCTCCTGTATATATATTGAGTGGTATAATTATAGAAGTTTGACGTTATAGTGTTGCCATTATATTAATAATTATAAAATTGTCTCTTATCACCAGAAAGTATTTTGTACGGGAAAACAACAAAAAAATAATGAAAATATTTCCATTTCCCTAACTTGAAAACCACTGTACCTACATACTCATAGCCGGGACTCCATATAAACCTGAAACACCTACTTTATTAAATACGATCACCATTAAGATTCCGTAATAATACTGCTACAAAATAAAAAACGAAAAACTTGAATATTTCATTCACCAATTTGATTAAACGACTTGCGTCCTAATGCTAGCCAAACCACTTGAACGCACATTCTCAGCAATGTTTCGAACAGGCGAGCATCTTTATCCGACAAGGATCGGCGTTTTTTCGCCGGTCCCATGTGGTGAAACCTTCTTGTATCGCTCCCACCTGAATTAGTAAATAGAAGTATAAACATGATTTTTATTAAGATTTTTTGATTGATATCTACAATATACTTAAGATTTCAAACGAAACTAAAGCTGTTCTCGCACTTTACAATAGTAACACGATATATTGACTATAAAGTGGTCATGTGAAATATAAAACCACTCTATTTTTATTTGACTTTTATTCCCTAATTTTAAGTAGGTACAAGCCCGTCGCGCGCTTTAAAAAATACAGTACAAAATCTTTTGTGTCTTATTTGTAAGTAATTCATAGATTAAAAGGCTTAAACTAATCTGTGAGGTACGGAATACAATAAATAACGTATAATTAGGCGTCATTATTCTAAGTAGTGTTTAGAGTATTTTTTATGTAAAAAGGTCTCACCTATGAGCATAACACTATATTCCTTGGCCACCAAAAGTCGCAAATCTGATAAATTATCACGGTACTGATTTTCTAGTATTTCACAATCTGGAGTTCTAACTTTTGTCTCCAATTCAATAATGCGGTGTGCCATTTCTTCGGCAATCTATAAAATTTTATTTACGAATAATCAAAAAAATCAATAACTTATTGCCAAAATTATTATGTACTACTTAGCTTTTACCCCCGACTTCGCCCCCATTTTTATTTAAATAGGCCACAAAGAAGCACTTTCAAATCGTCAAAAAACATATTTTTATAAGTATCACAATAAAATATATTACCTAACAACGCCATAGTGTCTGTCTGTCTTCAGAGAAAGACAGACAGACACTATGGCGTTGTTAGGTAGACAGACAGACAGACAGTGGCAGACAGTGTCTGTCTTGACAGACAGACACTGTCTGTGACGTCTGTGTCTTGTCATGTCTGAATTTACACCGGTTCCAAAAGTTGAACTTCCGCGAAGATTACGGCAACGAACTCGTGTAGTCACTCTTTTCAAATATTAAATTACAATGTTTGTAGTTAGAAAAATATAACTTTTATCAGTGCACTGCCGCCCAGCGAAAAAAACAAAATTATTACAAGAAATGTAGATCTAGTACCAAACATTCTGGCCTAAATCAAGTTAGAGCAGTGATTCCTTTTCTTCTGTACCACTTATTAGTAATAAGGTATAAGTAATAAGAACTAAATTATATTATTCTGTAATTGAGAAGATATAATGGGGCTGGCATATCTGTGTGGATAAAAACCCCCAATTAAATAAAGAGAAAAAAAAATTAGAAGAGAAGGTATATCAACGTGCCAACAAAGTAGGTACGCAATGACAAAAATATCATCGTTTTATTTAAAATATCCCATAAAATAATCCCATATTCTTTCCACGATCTTAAACTATCTCCATACCAAATTTCGTCTCAATCGCTTCAGTGGTTTTGGCGTAAAAGCGTTACAAACAAACAAACTCACTTTCACATTTATAATATGTATTAGTTATGTTTAACAAGTGTACCCGAACGAGTGTAGCAGGTACCGAAGAGATCTTCATGACGTGGACTTTAATGGCAGGCAATGTTACTTTTTAACCCCCGACGAAAAAAGAGGGGTGTTATAAGTTTGACGTGGCTGTCTGTGTATCTGTGTGTCTGTCTGTGGCGCCTAAACGAATGGACTGATTTTGATTCGGTTTTTTTTGTTTGAAAGCTGATGTGACTACAATGGTTATTAGCTATAATTTATGAAGATAAGGCGTTTGATGACTATAAGCTCATTTTCTACATTAATATATGGTTTTACTAACTTTTACAGATCCGAATGATTTGAAATTTGGTGTACTGTCACTTCGGTGACATTCCCATGACATAGTTACCTTGAGCTCATCCCATCAAAAAGTCTGCGAAATGCTTAATTCTTCAGAAACTTACAGCAGATATAGTGTGTTTGGGCTCTTATGAATAGTCTCAATGAGATGGTGTTAGATACATGATTAGTAACGCCGGGGGTTAGATACTTAAATTTTTTCATTTTGTATTGTATTTTATAATACTGCATACTAACATAGCTCGTAAGTTTAAAATTGTTACTAACATAACTATGGACAAATTAGTCTGAAATAAAAAGATTTTATTTTTTATTTTATTTTATTTATAATGATGTAACAGATAATAGTTACCTACCTGCAAATAATACGCTGAGTACAACGTCAGCGCTCTTATAAATCGCTCAGTCGTCGGAAGATGTAGCATATTTATTAGCATTGGGCTAAGTATTTGCACGGGGGCAGTGTATAATGCAATATCTTTCACGTCCTAGAAATCAGAAAATATAAGTAGATACTCATTTATGTATTAAATTAAATCGGGTGTTTGTTTTTATCTAGCTTCTAGAGTAAACTTCTTCCAGTGTACAAATTATATTTTTAGGAATACTTTAAACACCAAAAACACTACAACTAAAATAAGTGTATACGAATCACGCAATCGCCGAGCCTTTAGCGAGGAGCGAAGCGACGAGACAGTTCGTATATGAATCAGCGTCAGAATGTACCTAAATGAAATGATCTCATTGTTTCGGTGTTATGAATACTTTGTTAAAATCACCCCGAAAAGAAAAAGTATCTCAATAGCCTTTATTTTGCGGTCTATATTCACGATTGCGTGATTAGCGAATGCTGTATTAGTGAAAGCGTAAATTAAAGCTGAGCACACTAACTTTCTCAAATGCTCAAATATTTGATATGCAACAATGACAACAGTAATAATATCCTAGCAATAATATTCTAATAAATAAAAAATAGTAATAATATGAATAAAGAGAACGATGAAAAAGTTGTTTAACGGACTTTACAAGACGCGGGTTAAATTCCCGCCTGGAGATGTCTTTATTTGTATTAGCCAAGTAGGTAGGCGTAATAAACGCACAAAATGAAACATATAAATGTGACAATAATAATATCATGATGTCTAGCTAGAAGATAATTAATTAATTAAGTTCTGTCAATATCTCACCATTGTAGAGACGCTCACCTGAACAGTTATTACATCCGCTTGTCCCGGCTTTAATTTCCTTTGATAACGTCGGCGAAATCTTATCTGTAAAATTTATAGTAGATATAGTAACAAATTACTTACTCTTATTATACAAATTATCATATCATATCAGTACTTCGCTTTCTCTATAATCTAACTGAAGATAACTTAGGCTAATGTTTCACTATACTTCTACTTGACACTTGAGATAGATTAAGATCATAGTTCTGTTGGACCTTGGTAAAAAGAAAAGTCAATACTAATGACTAGCTTACGGGATGGAGTGAAAAAGTCGGCTATTACACATACCTGTTCAATTAGGTCTACGTCATCCCTAAACTCCACCGTACCCGTAGGTGCTTTGGAGGAGATTTGTATAGTTTCAACTGGCTTAGGAGGTAAGTCGCTGAAATTTCAGTGAAAAATTGGTCACTATAATGTTGGTGCAGATATTATGACATCCGCCGAAGACAGCGTCTGACCGACCATTGTAGAAGTCTAAGAGCCAAACGACCTTGATTAAGGTCCAGGACCTTAACCCTTAATTCACTTCCTGAGTCCACTGGACTCACATCGAAATTTCAAACTACCATAATTTAAACGTTTTAGCGACTATTTTCCCCCCAGTCCCAGTACCTTCCTACAGTGACGCGGGCACCGCGGTGGCAAGAGGATGCGATCCTGCGGCGCGTATTTGGTGAGTTATTACGTCGAGTGAGTCCCACGGACTCGTACTAGTGTATTGTGTAATATTTTTATTAATTATTACCATTTTCAAATTTTGGTTATTTGTCGTTATTATTGATATAAATTATATCTTTACCTATTTTTTTTATTGCTATTTATGCCATTACGAAAAGGGGAACAAAGACTGCGTATCTATGCACGAAATGTCTGAAGCCAATATGTTTGACTTGCTCAAAAATGGTATGCCGACGTTGCCTGTAAGCAATGGAAAAGTCCGTTGCATGTTTTTTTTTGTTGTATGGGAGTATATATTTTTGTTTTCTTATTTTTGTTTTGTATACCTTTTTGAGTTATAAAAAGATAGAAATATATATTTGTTAAGAATATTTTTGATTTTTGTAGGGGTTTGAAAATACCTTTGTTATTTGAGACTGTCAAAATAAGTTTATTTAATTTTTAAGACGATCTCAGAAGCTTGTCTACTTTTGTTAATTTTTCTAGTGCCTTAAGAAGTACTTAAAAGGAAGAATAAAAAAAATATTTAAAAAAAGTTGTTTTATTACAGAAAACTACGCTTAGAAAATATATGAGTCCCAAGGACTCATAGACGATGTTTATGTTAGTAAATTTCACCTAGTGGATTGAGGGTTAATGTAACCTTGAGGTTTACTCCCAACTTCCTCCAAATAGATTACCCTATGATGTGCTGTATTCTGTATATTTACCCAAAGAAAGATTCCACTTAAAAATAAAATAGAAACACCTTACGAATACCAAAGACCGAGCGCTATCATCCCAAGTCCAATGCCCGTCCTCATACAAACCACCGAAACCACCTTCATCTTCATCGTCAGACATGTATTCACAATTAAAATTAAAGCTTTAAATTCTTTATTTTTGATAAAATAAAATCCTTAAATATAAAATTCAGTTCTGAACATCAATGACGTTAGTTATTCTTTATAATGTCATTATGACGTTAAGTCAATATTGAAGGAGTTATGCCATAAGTGACGGTTTTCAGCCCTCTTTTTCGCTTAATAAATGCAAATGTACTACCATGTGCCTACCATTTTTTATATTATCGGGTGATACAGAATTCTTAAATAAAATTTTGCATTCTGGGGTTGTACAATACGCGATATAGTACCTACTCATTTTTCATGTTAGTCTGTAACGAGCAGGTGTCACAGTGTTTTTATTCGCCAAATAAACGTTGTGTGAGGTGTCAAACTTTTAAGAGGTAACCCTTCACAAGGAATACAACCAACGAGCTTTATTTCGGACTCTTGTTACTCCGTTCGTTCCACTTGACACCACCATATTGCGCTCGGATCAATACCGGGATTTGAATCTTGGAAGTATTGACCGAGATCTCGAGATCACTAGTGTATGATCTCGATATTAAAAGACCTGGGGGTCTCGGTATTCATGCCCAAATCGCTGCGTAAAAGGCTCTCAAAATGAAGTTACAGTAAATCCGCAGTGGATTTTCTAATTAGCTAATTGATCATTTCATAAAGAGAGCCTTCTGAAGTAATCAAACAATTTGACTATGTAGCCTTTAAAATCAAAGTATGTGACTCATGCATGAAGTGCCCCATAGATATTAAATTCAATCTTTTCTATTGAAACATTTTCAATCGTATATTATGCAAATGTTTGGTTCTGAATGTAAATGAAAAATTATTTTCAGTACCATAAGTAGGTATATATACTAGTTTTCGTTGCAAATTTTATAGCATCCACAACGAAACTATACCAAAAAATGCTGTGAGTTATTGAGAATGCTGTAAGATCCTTGTAAGATAGCTTCTGTAAATATGTTTGTTTGCCTTTTTTTAGTGAAAATATTTTATATCTTTTCAAAATCCAAAATTCGATTAAATAATGTGTTTTATTCGGGATTAGGTACCAGACCCGTTTTTCTTCACCCTTTTTATACAACTAGATGACAAACAAGCTGACGGGCCACCTGGTGGAAAGCGGCTACCGTCACCGAAAAATCACTTGATATTGCAGATGCGTTGTCATACTGAGGCCCAAAATAAAATGCCGTACATGCCCACTAATTACACTGGCTACCTTTCCCTTCAATTCAAAACACAGTTAAATGTTTCACGGCTGAAATAAGAAAGGCTGGTAAGAGGTAGCTACCCAGACCATCAAGTGCTTTTCCTTGTTATTGCAGGTGTCTATAGGCGGCGGTAACCGCTTACCACCAGGTGGGCCGTCAGCTTGTTTGTCATCTAGTTGTATAAAAAAATAAAAAATAAAAAAAACCAGAGCGCTCAAACCAATACGCCACCGAGCTCCTCAACGATTACGCTACTCTGATTTACGTGATTCTTTTTTATTCTATGCGGAATAGTTGCCATTTGGTCCCATAAAATTTATTTAAAATCTATTGGGTTGAACGATAGGATAGTAAGAAACAATATACTCTGGCGGTCACCCAATTTAGCTTGCCCTAAGAAAGATAGCAATATAAATTGTTAAAAAAATTGAAACATAAATTACAACCGAGTTCAAAATACTAAAAAGGATAAAATAATTGTGGATAAGTACCAACTTAATTTTAATTATTTTATCCTTTTTAGTATTTTGAAGTCAAATTTAATTTTTGTTTATTAGATACGACAGTTTCTATTAGGAATAGGTAACTGATTTCGCGAGAGGATTTTTTTGTAATCTTACATAATATGTAAGTAAGTTTAAGAAGGTTTATAAAAGGTGTTTATTAATCAAATGTACCTACCTACTATTACGAGTACCTATACTTGCACACTTATTGCATTCGTTGCTCAAATGATGTAGATTTGCACTTTTAAAAGTTACGCTACCCATATTAACAATAATTCATGGGCAGCTATAACTTCCGAATCAAAATTTCCATCGAGTGTGTTTGCAAGTTTTGTGAATTTACGACGTCATCACGACTTGGTCTCGATGCCACTGAATATAAAGTTATGTTAATGCCACTAGTGAGACTAACTCTGAATCTTAAAATTTGAAAAATGTCCCAAGTTGGTTTTCTTCGTAGCATGAGCAATCATACTATATAGAAAATCGTGTATGACTATTCCTTATAAGCAGTACATATCTGGCTGTCTTTATTTGTCTTCTCAGAAATTTGACTCCCCGTAGATTTACAATTAACGTTTGTAGGTACAGTAAATGAGTATGTACCAAAGTTGAATATTTTTTTTACTTTTACGCACTCATGCCTTTTTATGTGTGTTCAATAGTAAGTTTATTTTTATTTTAATTTATTTATTGAAAAACGGTTGAATTTGATATCATTATAAGTTATAGTGGAAGAAAATGCTTCAATTTTTATTGTTACTGGAAACAATTAAGCACCAACTCCAAAAAATATGTTTCTTGGGGATGAGTACCTACTTCAATTTAATTAACTTATCCTTGTCAGTTTTTTTGAAGTCGGTTTTAATTATTTTTTAAAATTTTTAGTGGTAACTTTCTAAGGTCAAAGCTAGATGGGTGACCGTCCGCTTATATTGTTTCCTACTATCGTATCGTTCCACTATAAAGTTCACATAGTAAACAAAAAATCCGCAATTTCGCAAACGTAGACGACTTACTCATTCCAGTTAATTTGATTTATTTAAACGAAACCACCCAAACGATTAAAAAAAAATAAGACCAAATGCCAACTATTTCGCATCGAACAAAAAAAGAATCACGTATATCGGATCAGAAATCTTGGCAAGAAACAGTATACCAACCGCATAGAGAACCTCCTCGTTTATGAAGTCGGTTAAAAATTAAAGTAACAAGGTTTTTACCGTCTGTTTGGTTAGTTTAATTGGTTATTTAGGTTCTTAGTTACGGTTTCGATAAGACTAGATACTTAATCATTTTGCATTTTTAACTTTACAATCTTTTCATCTTAGGCCTCAGGAAGACAACGCACCTGCAATGCCTAGTAATTTTTTCCTTGTTATTGCAGGTGTCTATAGGCGACGGTAATCATTTATCACCAGGTGGACCGTCCAGCTTTTTTGTCATTTGTATAAACAAATCTAATATCATTATTATGCCTTATTTTATATTTAATACTATTTTATGAGGTTATTAAATATGTGAAGAAATTTATACAACTATGTCATATGTGTTAATCCATTGAATTCGAGTTCACAGGCCATCGCACCTAGCTGGCGAAGCTTTGATCGTGCCCGTTCTGCCATATGATCAAATGAGCGTCTACTTAGCTGGGCGTCCGTCGCCGATTAACCCCTGTTTGTTTATGAAAAATATTGCTCTAAAAGCTCAAAAGGCCTGAAAATTACGAAATTGAATTTTCATTCATTTTCATTTGTATCATTTAGGATAGATTTTTTAGTAAGATTACATAAAAATTGGTTGCATAAATAAATTTTAATAATGTTCTATGTATTTGATATAGCACGGTGACGTCTAATATTATGGGAAATAGATCAAAATCGTATTCAAAAATTTAACTTGTGACTACTCAATTGTTTAACATTTTGTACCAACGAACGAAGCATAGACGCATCAATGGACATGTTTCTAACTCAGTGAACATTCTTTCGAATTTCGAACGACCTATATGGCGGCTATGTGAAAAAAGGGAAATATTAACAAAATAACAGCGGCACAATATTTGTTTACAATTTTAAATATGAGTGTGATTTTGCAGAATAACGTCCACATGTAGACAACTAGACATGTATAATCGGTTTGTTTTTGTTTTGTTACTCTGGGGTTTATATGAACTTTTTCATTACATGTAGGTAGGTACTTTCAGTAGGTATGTAGTGTTTTGCTTAAATGATGATAAAAGTGTTTTTAATCATATTTGCCCATTTTAACTATTTTAAGCATCCACTATAAGTAGTTAAATATTTTGGCAAAAAAAAATTCGAATTTTCTGTTACTCATAGTGTTAGTAATAGCCATTTATTATTCGATAGAAACAATTTATTTCAGAGAGGGAACCAAAATATGTGCGATCCCTTGAATAAAGTGTGTCCATGCCATCAAAGACACAGATCACCAAGTAATAGTGAACGGCCCTCTTTCATGTGACACACAATTCCGGAAATATGTAGGTAAAGGCACAAGGGTAGCAGAATATGGACCGAATGCATCGAACTGGTTAAAATTATTTTTTGGTTAAAATTATGAAGAAAATATCAGTTCTTTAGAGGTATTTACTTCGAGGTGTTTAGCACTTAGCAGGAGCAAAGAAGCATACTGAAATGAAACCATTCTATGGAAATGGGGGTACAAAACCATTTATTTGCCAGGTGCTCATAGAAAAAGTAATAAAAAGTCGTTTTTATTGCAGTTTCTTTGAGAGTAACCAGTTTCTTTGAGAGTAACGAGAAAAACAGCATTGTTTTAAGTGCTGAAGCGCGTATCCTTAATAAAGGCCTACGTACGTACACAAGTTGAGTGGGGCCGGTGTGCATAGCTATAAACATTTGGTTAAATGACGCTTTTCATTCTTTTGAAGGCACTATTTATTAATGGATATGAAGAGGTACCTATCGGAATTGCAAAATTTCAGCGTAATAAATAAAACGTGGAACAAAAAAATTGATCGAATATAAATTGGATCAATTCATCAATTTCTCAGGAGCATGCGTGCCGGTCTTCGGGGTCATCGTTACACTGTCTCCAGCTCAACATCACACACAAAACTTGGAATTATTTCCCAGCATATGTGTTCCCTCTTTCCTGTAACATAGGTAAGGAACCTATGTTATAGGTCTTACAACACCTTATGAGTCGGCAAGGTAGAGGCGGCTAGAACAGTGTGTTTTAAGCTCACTGGCTGTTTTTGGCATGTGGACTCTTCTTACCGCTTCACATAAGGTGGTTTAGAGTTATTTGCGGGCTATTTATGAAAAATCTACATAAATGGATCAGTGACTTTATAGAAAATCCAATAAGTAAATTATGCCAAAATCTTATCAAAAGGAAATAGAATAGGTATTCGAAATAATATTTGATCTCCCATAATTATAATGTGTGCATAATAAGCAACAAAGGCCGTAGGTTAAAAAGGGCCTGATGTTTATATGTATTTATAAATCTTTAAAAATCCGAATTAACAATCGGAAGTCTTTGTCGTACTACTTATGCTTTTTCGTAAAACTCGAAAGGCTGAAACGCATGTCTACTTTAATCAGTTAGATTTTTAATAATTAGAACAAAGACGAAGATTAATATTCATAGAGTTCTCTCCTCAGTAGTGGTTAGAGCAGTCACGCGGATTTTGAAAGCTCGCGGCGGGTTTACATCCCACTCTAGGACATGTCAGCTAAGAACTAAAATTATATTTTTTCGCGCTGGTGAATAAAAAACGCTGAAGTCGCGGCAGAGTAATAACACGTCACAAAATATGAAATGAATGTCGGTGCTTGAGGGTTATTCGCCATCTCGCCCGTCAAAAACTTGCCCGATAGGGCGACTTGGTACCTTTCGAATTTACCTAATATTTTTGTCGTCAACTCGCCCGACCACAAAAATGTGAGGTAACGATCATAAAAATGTATAGTCAACTACTCAGTAGCTTTATTTTAAGATTAATATAATGTCGTTTTATTCAAAGTCGTTTCTGAAATTTAGTTTCAAATTTTTACCTGGCTGTACTTTGTAATGAGGTGCGAGTTGACGACAGAAATATTAGGTAAATTCGAAAGGTGCCAAGTCGCCCGATCGGGCGAGTTACTTTAAGGCGAGATGATGAATAACCCGTGCTTGAAGTATAAAAATAGTTACCATTATTTTTCGTTCGAGGAAGCTTTTATAGCTACCCAGAGGCGAGAGGGGCTGCTCTTGGGTTATGTGGGACTTTCCGTAGCTAGTCTCCGGATTACAGGGTACTTATCGCAGTCACTATCATGCGCTGAAGGCTGGACTATTTTGCCGGCTTCCTGGGCCACCGGGGAAAGGGAACACCTTCGGAAGAAACAAAAGGTGTTCCGCCACACAGGGACGTTCGGCGCAGGTGATAAGGCCCCACCTCATAACCCGCCGCCCCTACCATGGCGGTTGAAAGAGGCCGTGGAGCCGCCTTCTCCGGCCCATCCTTCTTGGGCGAATTGGGTCCTCAAGAGTTTCATCCTTGCGGGACAGCCATGTTCCGGCAGAACTTGCACAATACAATACGTTTAATATAAGTAGTTCTATAAATAGTAATCAAACAACTTTCAATAACATTATAAATTAAGTTCTATAGATCTCACAGACTCTAAGTACTTATCATCTTTGATTTCGATTGTGTAGTGTCCGGATGAGGTTTTTGAATGTGGATAGATGTGAAATTTCTTAGCCATTTAAGTATTAAATTGTGAATTCGGATTAAGACTGTCCCCCAGCCATATCATTTACGATTTTTTGTCGGCGAGGATGACACGAATACGACGTTTCTTGAAAAATCGATGTCCTGGCCGCTCTGATTTACGGTTTCGGCGGGAAATAACCTAACCAAGACTATTTTGGTAGTGATAGTGGACCGCGTGTAGGTACTTTCTAAACAAGTACACGCAGGCTACTAAAAATACATCAGGACTAGTCAAAAGTAAATCTTAGGCTCTGGATTGTCACTTGGCTCATAACATAGAATTTAGTATATTATTACTACAACAAAATAATACAATTAGAAATTTTCCCAAATATTTTCTTTGTTTTTTTTTCTCCAATTTGGTTATGATTGGTGAATCAGTGTTCATTTTTGTATAGATAGGTAGGTAGATATTATCGTACTGGCGTATGTCTTACGAGATAATCAGTTTGTGATACAATAAAGCACGGCGGTTTGAGCGAATATTGCTCTGTAATGACAATTAAGATATTTGGCAAATTGCTTAACTTGGCAGTGTCACGGCGTCAATTAGGCTTGCCGTGCGCACCGCATTTGTGCAATTTGGTTCTAGAACGACCCGATTATCCAAATAGGTGAATTCTCACAGGGCCCATGTTTATTGTGAGGTGATTAATCATTTTAAATTAAATTCCACGTTATTATTCACATTAACGAATTGCATCGCAGGTTGCCTATGTAATTAGTGCAATGGCTGTTCCGTCCAATTTATTTATGATTTAACAGAGCATATGCAAATGTTCGTTTTGTAAAATTGTATATCTTTATCCCGAACAACGTTATTGTAGAAATGCAGTATGTTCAGCACTATCTTAAGTTTTCGGTAGGTAGAGTCGACAAGCTATAATATGAGTAATTACACTACTTATGCCTACTAATTCGTCTATTCGTCTGGTAGGTACCACCGTTGTTGTTTCAGCCGTGAAACAGTTCGCAGTCTCATTACTGGGCATGGAAGGCATTTCATCTTAGGCCTCAGGATGACAACGCACCTGAAATTTCAAGTAATTTTTTCGTTGTTTATTACAGGTGTCTATAGGCGACGGTAACCATTTACCACCAGGTAGGACATCAGCTTGTTTGTCATCTATTATATGAAACAAAGATTATTTCATTTGTCTGAATACAAGTCTCAGAGGAGAAATTATTGCTTACATAAATTATTATTTGATTTAAATATGTAAGTATTTCGTAAGGTGTTTTTTAGTTTTGCAGTCAGAATGGCAAAGACGAAACTTTTTACTTTTACGCTGAGAGATAAAATAAATAAATTTTGTTCAAAGTATGAGAACACAAGGTTTGGGTAGAGTAGGTAGGTAGAGGTGGAAGCCGTTATATCACGATAGAAACAGTGCCTGGCATTGGAAATGGGTGTTCTTCTCAACAATTAAATATTGATTATGACGACACGATACACGACCTCGTTCAAAATTACCTCGCATCCCACGATATAGCTACACTATCATTAACGGAATGTTTCTAAGCCCTTTGAATTTTGGTGCAGCGTTTAAAAAATATTGTGCTACAAATATGAAATAAAGAGCTAAGTAGCCGAAACTACGTGGTCGATACGTACGATTACCATTTAACACCAGACAAGCCGTATTTTTATTTTTCACTTGTATAAGATAGAAACATAAATACCATAAAATTCAAAGAGATGGTCTGTCAAATAACATTTCAACAACAATAAGATTAAGTACATTTTGTTACATAATGCATCATATAGAGTCCAAAGTTTGTTGTTGGCAAGAATCGAAATAACTCTACACTTACCCACAAAATATATTTCGTGTTATAGAGCACGTACCTCACCCACGATATAATCCTTGGCTGTTCAATCTACTCCTTAGTCATAAACTGGTGTACGGTCGACGTAAAATTTGCTACGTGCTGGGCGAATACAACATCGTATGCATTTTTCAGGTGTACATCTACTTTAAAAGATTCTTTGTGATATGGCCAATATAATTGAACATAATCAGGCAGCTCGAGTTATAATTTGACTACGTCACTGTAGGAGACTAATACAACTTTTTAAACCAATATTTGTTTATGAACGCTGCCAAATAAATAAAGAAGAATTTAAATTACATTTTAATGTTTTTGATGCGTTTAAACGCCTACTTTAAAGCGTTTACATTACAAACAAAGAAATAAAACTATAATAAAAATATGTATGCTCCAGACGGGAATCGAACCCGCGTCTCTTGATGTCCCTGATGAATTTTATCTAAATTGGTTTAGCGGCTTAGGAGTGAAAACGTAACAGACAAACAGACAGAATTACATACGCATTTATAATATCTGTATAGATTTTATAAATTAGTAAGCTGATAAGAATAACTAATTTTCAATAGCTTTCAAAAATTGCAATAGCATAAATAAAATAAAGCATAAAATAAATTTGTGTGCTTAATATAATAATAGCCTCTCGCACTGTCTGTTAATACGAAGTTTTTCAGCCCAACACTACAGTCTGTCGGCAATGAATATTCATACCGCGATCGACGTGCCTTCTCTTTGTTCACTGTAAATACGTGTACGTGTCCTTCCAAGCCTGCCTTGTATTATGTATAAATACTCTATCTATTTCTGCCATTACTTAAAATCAATTTATGAATACATTAAAAGTAGGAAACGGAGTGTCGAGTTTACTTCATACTATTCATTCCAATGGCAAGAAGTTCTCCCACAGCTGTTTTCTGTTTTCTGTCCACAGACAGAAGTAAGCCTAGGTAGAGACCTACTAAAGTTAAGTTCACTAGCGTTTTTTTTACTTTTTTTAATATAACAGAGGTTTCAGTTTAACTCAACTATGATAGGCCTATTTCTATCTGTCAATAATGGAATCTGCCGGGCTTTTATACCTAACCTAGCAGTATCACAGGGGCGAGTTCCGAGCCTACACTCCAAACACTCCGAGATGTTTTTTGTCTTGCTCTAAGGTGTGGAACGACTCAAGTTGTTTTTATAACCTCAAATTTTGACAAGGATTTCCATCATTATCTAAAGGCTTCCATTCCGCATGAAATTTTCTGTATTAAGTCTGTATTTAAACTTTTATTCACTTTTATTGAAAGAAAACTAAAAATAAGAAGTGCCTTTTTTGAGATTTTACACACCCCTTCTCATTTGACGGATGTTATGACGTTTTAAACGCCAGAGTGTTTTTTAACTATCAAAATTGATCGCCAAAAAGTTGCAACTCCCGAGGCTCCGAACGGGTTATTTGTGACAGCCAAACGTCATGCCCAAAGGTACGGAACGGCCTTAGAATAAAAAGTTGTAGGCTTGGAACGAGCCCCAGCATACCACTATTATATTCGTGGACCTGTTGGACAAGAGGCGATTAATACTATCGATATTTATGTCTGTATTTTTACCTAGTAAATAATAATAAAATGAATTTGTTTATTGATTGAATGTAATTAGAGTAATAATACATCAAATTATTCCTATTTTAAATATTTACATTAATATTATTCAATGGAGAAAAAATCTTTACGCAACTAAAATATAAACATAAATGGATACTTTTAATCACCCTTCTCCAGTAAAGCTACGACTAGGTACACATGTAGTGGTATATCGAGGTCCTACTAGTAGGTAGATAGGACGTGAAGGGTTTTTTATACAATATTACTATGTTATACCCTAATCATCATCACCAGCCAATATCTATATGTCCCACTGCTGGGCACAGGCCATACTACATGGGAGAGACACATGAGGAGTTTGGGCAATAGCACCACGACGCCCCTTCCTCTCCCAATTCATATTGAGACAAAATTAGTTCGATATCAAGATTTTATTATCTTTTTCGGCGTGTGTCGAATTGCCTTGACCAGCCACTTACGTCGTTGTACTTTATTAACCTTCTTCTCTGGGAAGAATTCCATCGGAAATGCGTCTGGCAGCCACTCTCTAAAAATATAATTACAATTATCTTATTGTCTATATCGTCAAAAGAGTTTGTATATTATTACAAAATTTTTATTAATTCGCTGTGGAAAGTACCTACTTATTTTTTTTAAAGCACAAAATAAATAAAAATAATAAAAATATTAAAAATAATAATAATAATACTCGTACTCATCATACAAACATTTGTTCCTACCGGGATTCAAACCCGGGACCTCTTGACCGAATAGCCTGGGGTACAGACCACTCGGCCAGGCGGTCGTCAAAATGAGCAAATATGAACTAAGGTACAGTTTCAAATTATTCTAGTATTTGATGGAGTTACAAAACAATAAATTAATAATATTTGCAGTATTATTTTTCACTTACTTATCGCATGTTTTTTCTGGTAAAATAACATCGGGGTAAAGCTTATGAGATATACCACTGGTTGTCGTAGTGGTTTTACGTATGCTGCTACGCGACTGCTTCGAAGATGTTCTGCGAAAGCAGTTCTTTGATTAGTTTTATCATTTCAATATGATAATATATTGCATCAAATATATGGTCCTTTGTTATATCTAAGGCCTTTCTAAAAAATCCTGCTCTCCTTAAAACACTCATTAGGTGGTTGGTGATTGGCCCGTATGTAGAGTTGTCTGGGTAGGTATCATTGCCTTGCCTATTTCGGCCGTAAAACGCTGTGCTTCGGATTGACGGAAAGGCAGCCAGTGCAATCACTGGGCATGGAAAGCATTTCATGTAGGCCTCAACATGACGAAGTACCTGCAATACCAAGTGATTTTTCCCTTGTTATTCCTGCAATGACAAGGGAAAAATTGATTCTATTGGCGTCGGTAGCCAGTTACCACCGGGCTGTCAGCTTGCTGGTCATCTAGTTGCATAAAAAAAATCTTACCGTGCGCGAACGCTGGCAGAAGACGACGAGGTCGATACCGGTCTCCTAATCTCTTTCAGCATGGTGTCGAACTGAGACCTTGGCATGCCCAGTATACCCAACGTTATTTTTTTCTTCCCGAACGATTCCTCGTTAGCTGTTAATATTTCTTCAAAATACTGCTGCCGGTATGTTAAGCTGTCCAAAGTGTATGTTGATAACAAAACTAGTAAACAGTTAGTCTGGTAATCGGTCATACCTGACAATCCTGGCAGTTTTTTAAAGAAGTAGTGATAGATGTAGAATAAAATTACTTATATTTTTTTAAACTCATAAATTTAAAATCATTAAGAGCTTCTGTTTCTAATATTAGAAAACTGAGAAATATTTATTTGTTTAATGATTATTAAGTACATATGTTCAATATTTATACTATACTATACATATTATTATCATTATTTCTTCATTATCTAGTGTGCATAAACCAAGCTCTTATTAATGCTTACTTTGGGCTAGATAATAGGTGCATATGTAGTGAATGAATGTTATTTATAAGGGATATTAATTCAAAACACGTTGCCAATCCCAGCGTAGGCTCTGCTTAAGTGAACATTCCTTTCTGCATTTATGCTTTTAAAAAATAAGTATTATAGTACCTAAAGTCAAATAAGCAATACATATTAACTACGTCAAAATATTTGCTATTAATAGTTACTTAAATAAAAATTTAAAATTTAGATTTGTTTACTTACTTAGCGAATTTAATAGTTCCACAGCCAAGTAGACGGAAATCTATAGGACGCGGACAATGTAGTGTGTTCATTAGAGGAGACAATGTATTTAACTTCTTCTGGTATTTGACATGACCCATCAGCACGAAGCGTTCTTGGGGTGCCATTTTAGACTCGAAATTAGTGTGTAATTTGTGCTCCATGACGTTGAAAATTTGTGATTTAAATAATCGGTGGACTTCTAACTCTGAAAATGTTAGTTGAAAAATTTAAATTATAATACCTAAGCTAAATTTTCTTAATTTTTATTTAATCACTCGAGATGACACACACACACACACACCCAACACACACACACACTCACAAACACACACACAAACACATAGCCACCCACCCACCCACACACACACACACTACAACAACCACACCACAACAACCACTTTGCAATGAGTACTGGTGGCCGTTGGGGTGGCAGAACTTCGAGTGGCGGCCGCGTATCGGGAGACGTAGCTTTTTGGTAGGCCCGGACTAATGATCTGGTGAGGGTGAATGCCGGAAGTGCAGTCCCGATAGGCGTGGCGTCCTTGGGGGAGGTCTATGCCTAGCAGTGGGCGTCTCTCGGCTAAAATTATGATGATGATAAGCCAAGATATGTTTTTCTAACAACTATCTAGACTAGATAAGTCATGTATATACAAGGGCAACACGGGCGAACCCGTGAACTTTCACATTCCGGGTGATTGATCTTGCCGCCGAGCCGCTGAGGAGTTCAGAGAGCCCTATGAATTTCTCCAAATCTTTCTGTTTTTACAGTATAAGGGGAATACTGCGCTAATCTGCCGTCACAATGTCAAAATTTTTTTTTTACTAGTCTTTATACTTTTCTAAAGTCACCTAGGTATGCACGATCCGTATCCAATATTTAAATGGTGCTTGGATGGCGTAAATGAAATATTTTTGTAACTGTAACTGAAGTTGCTAAAGAAATTTATTACCTATTTGATTCAACGCAATTCGTCCCAGAGCCAGCCACACTATTTGTATAATTATAAGTAGAACAGATTCGAACAGTATTCTATCCTTCCTCGACAGCGATTCCATTTTTTTATCTGGGCCCATGTGGTGGAATTTTTTGAAATCGGCACCGCCTGAATAAATAATTCTTTCAAATATAAAAAGTAAATATTTCGCGGCTGTAAAATTATTAAATTGTATTTATTTACCAACAATCATAGTGGAGTATTCTTTGGCAACCAATAAACGCAAGTCCTCTAAATTTTCACGGTACTCAAGTTCTACCTCCATAGTCTTAGGCGTTCGAACTTTTGTATCTAGCTCCAATATTCGCTTTGTCATTTCATCTGCTGTCTGCGCAAAATATAACACTGGCAAATAAGGTTGTTAATAATACAAGGGCTAAAATTACCCTTTTTTTTTCGTTTCTTTGTCGTACTTCCAGAACTTGAAATTTTTTGCCAGCACATGTGTTTCCTATAATATGGGTTTCTTCAAGAGAGGCGTGGAGAAGCACCTTTTGGGCCGGCAAGGTGGAGGCGGCTAGAGCAGTATCTAAACTGCACTAGCTGTCTTCGCATATGGACTCTTCTTACTGCTTCACATCTGGTGGTATTGGTTCTATTGCCGTGCTTCGTATAAAAAAAATGTATACGAGGTAGAAATAATTCCTAGCGTTAGCAAGGATGTAAATAGAAACGGAGTTCATAGCGCGGCGTATTACACTCTCTCCTGTTTTTAAATTATTCCCGATATTGAATTTAATTTTCACCACGATTTCGAGGAAATATTTAATCAAATATAAGTAAAAAAATAATTTGTGAATAATTACTTCAAATATTTATTACCTGAAGATAGTACTGGCAGTAGAGTATCAAAGCTCTAATGAATCGCTCCGTAGTTTTCAGGTGAAGCACGTTAATTACGGAGGCACTTAAAATGTATGTTGGCGCCGTAAATAGAACTACGTCTAGAACATCCTGGTGATGGGTTTAATATTTTATTAATATAATCGGTTAAAAATTATTTAAATATATCCTTGTTGTAGTAAAAGAATCAAAACCTGAAGGAAAATAATGTCTTTATCGTCGCACACTTTTCGTTGGAATCTTTTTCGAAATCTTTGCTGAAATAAAACAATATTTTGTAAGGGTCCATTATAAGTGTAGATAAATTTTGTATTACATGATTATGTTTTATTCAAAGAAAAAATATAAAAATTATCTAAGTAACTAAGTTGAACTTTAGAGTGGTCGTTTCAACTCTGCATTTTCTTTGTTTAGTGTTAAATATTATAAGCCCAATATATTATACGACTTTATATTTAACATTAAATAAAACTAGATATAATTAATTATTGAATATGCACACCTGTTCAATTAGATCAATATCATTCCTAAATTCTACGGAACCCAAAATAGTCGGTGGTGGCAATTCAAGGTCTTCCTCGGTTTTGACTATGTGGCTGCAATAAAAACCAGTACCTAAACATTAAATTGCCTTAAATATACAATTGTTTATGTGCTCATTTACATAAAAATATTCAAATCTAAATATGCGCGTATAAGCACCACCTTATAAATATTAGTTCATTAGTAATATCGCTCCATTCCCAATGACCATCTTCGTAAAGAGTTTCAAATTCATCGTTGTCTTCATCTTGATATTCAAACATTTTTATAAAAAATACTTACTAAAATGACTCATAAAAATAATAACTAATGATTAAAAATATAGAAAAAAATTTCAAAATAAACTAAATGTCATTGATACATCATTGTAATGTTTTTCAGGGTAGCATAAAGTTGTTATAAAGTTTACAGTTGTATGTACATGAAATTTTCTCTATGTACAATAGAGAAAATTGAATGTATGTTAGTAAACTTTATTTACGTTGATATTTGTACAGAGAATGTATTTAAACTAAATATAAACGTACTAATATAAACGTACACAAAGAAAGGAAATTCTGATCACTAACTGAGACACATGTAGACGGAAAGTGGTTACAGGGTAAGGGTTAATCGCTCGTTGCAATGATCACTAAGATAGTTTAATAAGCATATTATATCTAAAATATCTTGTGATCACGGCTGGATGCGTACTCTTTGAAAGCAGTTGGTGGAGCGAGAGGATCCCCTCGGCATCGATGAACCGCTCATGGGAACATAACAAGTTCATAGCTGGCCCGATGTCCTGGAAACTCGGGCAGGGGTGAAAATGTGTTTTTAGGTTCTCATTTTTTGTCGTGGATAGACTCAGGCAACCTTGTAGGTACTATACAAAATTTTTAGAGTCGATAGAAGTATTATTATTTTACTAGATGGTGGTCCCCCTCGCAGAGTGGTATCGACAAAGAGATGGTGGTATCTGGGTAGATACTACCTTTCGTATTTCAGAGTTTCAGAAAGTGTTTCCTGTTTCGCTGTGGAACAGTTCGTTGTGAAGTAAAAGGTATCATGTGAATAGGAAACATTATCACCTCTTGTCTCTAGAATATAAATACATCTGAAATATCAAGTGATTTTACATCAATGACCGACAGATAGATTATCAACTTGTTTGGGATAAAAAGGAGGTTTTAATAAAATCTTTCTCTCCATTGTCTCCATCAATAGTTGCAACGCGGAGCTTTTCAAAGTGGAGGTCTCTGTCTCCATTTCATTGGACCGACCGACAGTACATATTGGTTAGACACTTTCTTTTCAAGATGCTAGATATTTAATTGGATCTGAAAACTACCTACATTATCCGCTGCAAAGGAAGCCCCAGCGTCTGTGGTTCTGCGTTGGATTTTTGCCGTCTGATCTTCCGTCTGATCAAGAGTAATTTTATAGCCAAGGTTTATTCATGTAGTGGTCAACGGTTTCTTATGGAAGCGGAACAGCACATGATTTTAATGTTGTCTGTCATTAAAGCTACGTCGTTCGCGAATCGCAAACGACGGTGAAGTCGCCACCACCATCAATAACCACCAATAATGATATCACCATCAATAATGATATCTAGTTTTAGAAGTCTCCTTTCTTGTAGAGCATAATTATCACAGCGCTGCGTTATGCCGTACCGAATATAATAGTTTTGACGCTGTGAGAGGGGTAAACGTTAGATTGTGAAAGGTCACCGGTTCGATTTCCCGGAATTCCGCAACAGTTGTAATAAAAGAATCTAAGACAAATTATGTAATTTGTTTCACTTAAGCAGAGGCTAAATTATACGTTAAACCGATAAAAATAACGGTGGTGTATATTTTATTTATTTACTTTGCACCTTATTGCAGGCACTGAAAATAGGCCGTTGATAATACACAGGACGTAGAAAATTTGTTATAGTTTCAATTCAGTTGTTTTTCGGCTATTGATTCAGCATAGCGCTGTGGTGTGTGGTTTCGACAGCAGAAACAATTCGTAGATTTTGACCTCTGAACTACGTCAAATAAGTTCAAAGGAAATGGTTTTGTACGTTTTGATAGCCAATTTTAACTCTCCGTCGGTTTTTGGTGAAACGCCTAAATTAAATACATTTTTGAAAGGTACATAAATCTGTGATTGTGCAGTTAGTACTGACTAAATAATCAAGCCAGCGCGTTACAACAATAATAAAAAAGTTGCATAAAAACATTGTCCCGCCATTTTTCAATTGTTTTTCTATTATAAAAAATTTAAACTAATAGATAGGTAGGATCGAGTACCTACCTAAAAGAATTTTGCGTATTTTAAGAATAAAATACGCAATATTTTTAAGAATAAAAAATAATTTAAAATATATGAATGGCCCAAACAGAAGTAATAAATTACAAGTAGCTAAAGCTATTAAAGTCCTTTGTCGAAAGCAATTGGAAAATTCTGTTCAAACTAAACTAACGTTAGTGAGTGCACAATAACATTCTATCATCGACAGCAATAAAGCTGCCGACTACAATGCCCATACAATTTATCACTAGGAGCCGCTCGTTCATCCCGAACCGAAACGTCAGTAGCCCAATAGCCTGTCGATATCAGATGCTCGATCAATAGATGTTTCAACTTTCCTCTCCAGCAAGCCACTTACTTCATTGACCTTGTACTAATTTAAATCGTCTTCGTGGCACAAAGACATGCCGCATCCAGTGTACAATCATAGCCACACATTCGTGTATGTGCTCTTTGAATGCCTGTGAGTTAAACTAGTGTAGTGCTCGTTCATCTTTTAATAACATGGCCGTTATTGAATATTCTGTGCAAAAAGAATATGATAATAATACACTTATAAAGCCAGATGATGTTATGGCGATTCGACAATGGCTGATGGAACAAAATCACCTGCCACGAGCGCTCATTACTGGTTAGTTTCGTAAGTACCTACATGTTTTTGTTACTTTCTCTGTAAACATAGATCATTTGTAGCATTGAGTTAGTGTTTTCCAAAAATAGACTTTATTAAAAATCACGTGTCAAATTTTTGTCAAGGTTATCATCTATGCTTGAAATGATGTATAGGTAATAGTTTAGGGTTATCGGTGAAATTGATATGGCTTTAAATTTAATTCTATTAGATTATAAAAAATAGTTTAGTAAATAAAAACCAGGACCAGGACCAGGGCGTGGACATGGGGATCTTTAATACATTGACACATAACCATTAATTATCAATTGTAAATATCATTGGCAACATTTTAGGCCTGGAAGACCTTCTCATTTATGTGGTCAATCTTTCGACACCTTAAGGAATGTCCACTCTTCTGCCACAGCCTCTCTAACAATATTCATTACTTATCACCTTTCAATCATTAACACTTTCTAATAATCTGAAATACGAAAGGTAGTATCTACCTTTATACCGCCATCTCTTTGTCGATACCACTCTGCGGGGGGACCACCATCTGATCATCATCAGCCTATAAACGTCCCGCTGCTGGGCACAGCCCTTGCTACATAGGAGAAACACATGAGGATTTTGGGCCATAGCACCACCACGCTGGCTGGTTCAATGCAATGCGGGTTGGTGGGTTAAAAGGGTTAAAACGGTTGCAATTACAACGAGCTTTCCGAATGTTCCGAAGAACGGAGAAGCTCGAGATTGCAAATTTTTAATTGACCCATCCCAGAATCGACAGTTCCGAAAGTTGCTCAGTTTTCGTAATCGAAACCAGAGCGTACAAACTACTACACCACGGAGATCCTTGATAACAATATTAATATTAAATATTTATTTCAGACAGTCATTCTAATTTTATATTTATACTCGTAACAGTCCGTAGTTAGGTGTGTAAAAAACGACTAGTCGAGATTAGTTAGGTATTAGTGTTACATAGTAGTTTAAGTTTCTTTAGTCCCGGAGCTAACTTATTCAGGAGTGTATAATATATTCTTTGATTCAGGGCCGTAGGATGAGGCAGTCAGGATATTAATAAGTTATAGAAGGTTATTGAATATGTTTTTTCAGACCTGGAAATAATTTTAGCATACCACTGTTGTCAATGTGATATTGAACAAACAAAGCGAGTGATTGACCTCAACTTTACGTTAAGATCCTTGTTCTCCTTTTACTCATACAGACGAGTCGACAAAGATTTAGAAGCAGCTTGCCACACATGGTAAGTATTGTGCTAATGTGACATTTTTGTGTTCCAATACCTTTAATGTTGTTGCGGATGTCGTTTATCGTACCGAAAGGCATATAATAATATAAAGCCGTCTTTTTTCAGGATTTAATCTTTCTCCATGCCAAATTCATAACAGCGAGAAATCGTTATAGCCCAGTCATATTAGGGGTCTACCTCGGAATGAAAGATAACAAGCTGTCAATTGGTATAAACCTTTGTTTTGTCGTCCTAAATATTGTCTCAAAAGTCACAAATGCTATCGTGAAGTCAAAGGTCATAAAAATCGGTTTTTCGCGAATATCTCGGTTTCTATTGCTTAAATGAGATTTGCACCTATTATGAAAGTTGTAGAGTATAAAGTTCTCTATAACTTTTGTTTGAATTTTTTTTTCATACGATTAACTGTTTTGGGGTAGAGAGCAAACAGTGCGCAGCGTGCAGTCATATATTATTATGGGCTAATGCAAGGTCAAGCGTGAGTTACGGTTATCAGTACGTTGTATAATAGTACATTATGGTACAAGTGTGTAATGTTGGTGATTACCGCTGAGGCGCATTGAGGCCCGAGCCGTCAGGCGAGGGTCTTAAGGAGCCGAGGACGGTAATCATCAATACACACGTGTATCATACAACGTTTTTCAACACACTTCTGAATAAAATAATACTTAAATAAGAAACCATTTTACATAGTAGATAAAAAGTTTATTTAGAGAAACAATTAGTAAATGTGCAGTTAGTAAAATTATAATTAACTATTTTTGATGATATAGCGGTCTCATCAGATAGATTATTTACTGAAATACTTTCATGTTCTATTGTTATTTGTGATGGTTCATTATTCGTGTAGGTAGGTGAAATCCAATCATTGGATGTACTTGGTATTTCGCTAGTAGGATGCGTCTCAGAATCAAGTTTAATTCTTTTTGTGATTTTCGCACAAATTTCCTTCTTGTTTTGTATGGAATCTTCTACGTATGATTCTGCTACATTGCTAGATCGCCACCCGCCATGTCGCTTCAAAGTCATTATATCAGCTCCTGAATTTGCCAGCAATGTAGCTGAAGTTCTTCTGAAACTATGTCCAGTGTAGCTCTCAGCATCTACTAAACCCAAAAACTTAGCGATTTCTTTAGGCATATAACCAAATTTGTTTATACCTATAGGCTGACAGGTACATTTACCATTCTGGTAATTTAGAAAGAAACGGTCATTTTTTGTTTTTGGTGAACGCAAACTTTCATACTTCTTAACAATATCATAGAATGGACCGTGTATGGTGAATGACCTAGGTATTTTATTTTTCGTGATAGGTATCTTCACTAAAAGCATCTGGCCATGGTTTTCTATATCTTTTACAGTTATATTTGTTAATTTTTATTTTTTTTTATTTTTTTTATTTATACACTCACACCTATTATCTAGCCCAAAGTAAGCATCATTAAGAGCTTGTGTTATGGATACTAGATAACGGAGAAATGATGATATTATTAGAAATATACTAAATAAACATATAAACATCCATGACTCGTAAACAAATGCTCGTACTCATCATACAAACATTTGTTCCTACCAGGATTCGAACCCGGGACCTCTTGACCGAGTAGCCTGGGTACAGACCACTCGGCCAGCCGGTCGTCTCGTCGTCGTTAATTCTTGTATCCTACAGGCACCAGTTACACCAAATATTAAAGCAACCTGAAACAAAAGAAACAATAATTAAAGTCAACAAGCTGCTATTAAATATTTAATTAAAATTAATTTAACTAACCTTTGTAGCCAAATATTGGTTATCTGGAGCATCTTTAATAAATTTTTCAATATCGTCAGATGATAAAACCTTTGATTTTTTGCTTCTAAATCCATCAGATAGTCTCTTTAGATAAGCTGACAAATTCGAGTATGTTTTTAAGTCCACTCCATTCTTTGTTCGGACTGTACTTTTTAACATTGAGTAAATACACCACAAAGAGCTAGGTTTGTACTTAGAAGATAATTCTTTAAAGTACGCCATGAACACATTTTCTTAAAAAGACTGCGTATTCTTGTTGTTCTGCCATTGTATGAAATTTTGGTACGCTAATAGATATTTTTCCTTTGAGTTTTCTGGTAGTAAACTTTCCATAACGTTCTGGGCTTCACATCTTATATCGGGCGGTGTACAACATAAATCATTTTCTTCATAAATTGTATTTGCAGACATCTTAATTAATAACTAACTAAATAACTTCAAAAGAGAAAACGAGACGAGTTGTGAAAAATGTTTCGTAATGGCGGGAAAAATTAATCAGTTTTCCTATGCGCGCGCATCGGCCATAGACTAATAAATTTCGTAATGGCGGGAAAAATTAATTAGTTTTCCTATGCGCGCGCATCGGCCATAGACTAAAAAATGAGGTTTCTTTTTTTTGGGCTTTTCGCGGATAGCTTTTTAGCGCAAATGTAAGCGTAACTCAACCAATAATATTAAAGAAAGAAAGAAAAATATTTTTATTTGACATGCACATAACAAACAACAACAAGAAGCTTAAACAATATAAAAAAAAAAAATAGACAAATACAAACAGTTTATACTTAACAATAAGTGCAGTCAACAAGGCC
Source organism: Nymphula nitidulata (assembly GCA_947347705.1). Taxonomy (NCBI): domain Eukaryota; kingdom Metazoa; phylum Arthropoda; class Insecta; order Lepidoptera; family Crambidae; genus Nymphula; species Nymphula nitidulata. The sequence goes on from OX374623.1 coordinate 11,695,175, forward strand.
CTATCTCAGCATAAAACTTTTGCGACATTATAAAAAACGTCGCAGAAGCGCTGTTATTATGATAGGGCCTTGGGCGTGACTTTGGATTTTAAACTACATATACTTACACATATACATAAATACAAAAAAATACATATACTTACACATATACATATAGATAAGTGACATAAACTCAATCACATCAGACATGGCTGTATGGGCATTAGTTCCTTTTGCCTTCCCATTACAGGGAGATTTAACAACAAAAAAAGAAAAAAATATATATATTGGCAATTTTAATTATTAAAAAAAAAACTATTACTCACTAGTGAATAATAGTAATGAAAAAGTCACAGTTTGATTATAGGTGTCATTATGTGCCTAATTGCAATGGGATTAGAGCCACTTTATGAGGAAGTGTGTTGAAAAGTAAATTATTTATGTACTAATGATTAATCCTGGATTATATATTTTAATTATATTTTAAAATTAAAAGACAGTAAGAGAATATATTTTACACATAGGTATCTTTATTTATCATTAAATATGGCACATAAAATATATTTTGTTGCTTTTAATTATAATAAAATTGTGAATGGAAGCTAGTTATCTTCTTCTTCGTCGTCGTCTTCTTCTTGTTGTCGCTCAAAAATGTTCAATTCATTGTCATCATCCTCATTGTCGGTCATATTCGTCTCCAAACCTTCCAGAATTTCAGGATCGTATGTGCTTTCTTCATCGGGATTACTTGGATATAGTGGAGCGTTGAGGCAAGCTTGTCCATTGCACTGGCCACAAGCTAAAGAACATACCTAGTAGCCCTAATTTTCTGCACCCATAGCGAGAACCACAACCATTTTTGGAATTGCAAAATATTATGTTTAGTAGTTCGACTGGTGCTGGAGGTAATAACGTTCTTATGGGCTCCAGGATTTCATTATCAAGCATCCAGCCCCATTCTTGAGGTTCTAAGTTCTTCCCTAACCACGTTTGAATCTGGTAGTAGACACGATTGATATGTTGATGAGCTGCTACACTTGTTGGTGGAAGTGTTGACAATTGTACAGGTTTATTTAGTTTCGTTAATTTCATGAATTGCGTGTAGCGGAAATGATTAATGTTGTCCTCAGATTTTGGAACATTATATAATGCCAACAAGATGCGAACTCCTTTTCAAATAATGTTTGTACGGGTCAGTTTTCTTCTTGAAATACTTTCACCAGTTTATCCACATTGGGAATTTTCTCCAATGCTTTCTAGTAACAGTTTGTCGTGTCACAGCCACTAAATGCGTGTAAAAATAAAATGTGTTTTTAGTGCGAGGATATTGGTCAAAACGGGTCATATTGGTTGGTTTTAAAGAAAACATATATAATATCGTTTTAACTTATAATATACTACGTGGTAGGCCCGTATGTAGCACTAGGTGGTAGGCCCGTATGTAGGGTCGTCTGGGTAGGTACCACCGCCTATCTTATTTCAGCCGTGAAACAGTTCGCTGTGTTTCGGATTGAAGGGAAAGGTAGCCAGTGTAATTACTGGGCATCACGGCATTTTATCTTAGGCCTCAGGATGACAACGCACCTGCAGTATCAAGTGATTTTTCCTGTTATTGCAGGTGTCTATAGGCGGCGGTAACCACTTACCATCAGGTGGGCCGTCAGCTTGTTTGTTATCTAGTTGTATAAGAAAAAAAAATATACAGGATGGTGCCGTCACTACGACAATAAATTGAAACATGGGCTATATTAGTGCATAGAAATGGTTTGCTACTTTCAAAAACATCTTAGTCATTTGATAATTTTATGATATTTGTATGAAATAATATAACATTGCCTGCATTATTTCATAGAAATGTCATGAAATAATCAAACGAATACAATGTTTTTGAAAGTGGCAAACCATTTCTATGAACTAGTATAGCTGATGTTTAAATTTATTGTCGTTTTGACGGCACCACAAAAACACCACTCTGTATAATCCAGAATTAATAATATACTATAGTTAAATAGTCAGCACATAATGTACATAATTAATAATTAGTACATAATGGGCATTCTTTAAATACTGATAACCGTAACTCACGCTTGACCTTGCATTAGCCCATGTATGACTATACGCTGCGCACTCTTTACGCTCTACCCCAAAAACGGTTGATCGTATGAAAAAAAATTCAAACAAAAGTTGTAGAGAATTTTATACTCTACAATTTTCATAATAAATGCAAATCTCATTTAAGCAATAGAAACCGAGATATTCCCGAAAAAACGATTTTTATGACCTTTGACCTTCAATATCTTAAGACGTGGACACGATAGCATTTGTGACTTTTAAGACAATATTTAGGACGACAAAACAAAGGTTTATACCAATTTACAGCTTATTATCTTTCATTCCGAGGTTGACCCCTTTTTTACCTAATATGACTGGGCTATTACTTTACGAAAAATCTGGAATAATTAGTCTTATATAAATTAAGCTTTTATTAATTATAATTATATTTTCATGGCGATTTCATTACATTAATCATGTTTTTGTTTTAGGTTGATAACCCCACTGAATAGACCAACATTAAAAGGATATCGTGTCTTTTATTGTCATTTATTGGATCCGGATACAAAGAAGTTCGTTTACAGCGATGTTGTGAGGTTAGTTGGGATAAGAAATGATTAGGTACTTTGTGATGGCTTGTATTTTACTGATTTACCATACCACCTTATTTACATTATTTTTTTGTCAGAAAACCTTTTATCTACTCATTGAGATCTTGCGGGCTTGCCTCTTTGGTTATGTGTGGCTGATGGCTCGACTTCGATGAAAAGTGCCGTGGGTACTCAGCACTTTTCAAAAGACTGCGGGGTGTATTTAGATGAATCCTCTGCCGTTGCAGCGTTGCGCCGCCTCGAGCCGAGCCACTTGTGCGGATTGGGTGCGCCAGCGGATCCTCTTCCGGGCCTTTTCCGCAGCTTCCTTCTGTGCCAACACGTCCGCACAGAAGTCAGCGATGGCCTTCCAAGATCTTTCGCTGCCGACCATCTTTTCGATGACGGTCGGCAGCAAGAAGCCCATCTGGTCATGTACCACCGCCATTCCTGTTTCGGGCGTGGAACTGCAGTTCGTTGTGTTTTTGACATAAATACTCATATTTCTAAGGCCGGTGACATAAAGTAGAAAATTAAAAATTATTAACCATTATTTTAGATAGTCAGTTCCTAAATTTAGTAACTACCAGTCGAATACTCGTACGCTTCTTAAAGGAGATAGTAAAAGTTTGTATGTGATTTAGACCAGCTCATGCAGCACCATTTTTTCATACAGTTATTTTTGTAAAAAAACCATAATAACTAAAGATTTCCATAAAACTTGACGGAATAAAGCAGCAAAAAATACTTTAATTTGCTGAAAAACATCACAAGGGTAGATATCTATATATATATATAAAAGAAAGTCGTGTTAGTTACGCTATTTATAACTGAAGAACGGCTCAACCGATTTGGCTGAAAATTGTTGGAGAGATAGCTTAGAACTAGGAGACGGACATAGGATACTTTTTATCCTATTCCCGTGGGACGTCACGTGAATAGGATAAAAACGTGGTATAACAAAACGCAACTGACATGGAATAACAAAACGCAACTGACAGCAAATCAAAAAATTTATCAGTCAAAACATCAATCTGGCCGTTCATTTGTTAAAAAATTTACAACACGCAACTGACAGCTAAACGTAATGTTGTCTATGGTTAAGTATGGTTGAAAATTTTTAATTTTGAAGTCAACCGGTTGATGTGTTTGTTTCGAGTTTCTATTTAATAAATAACAATCATTGCCAATTGAAATAAAAAGTGAAGTGAACTATAAAAGGTGGTAAACCAAAAACGCATCAGACTTGGAACAACAAAACGCGCATCTAGAACCCCCTTATTCTCAACTGTCGGATCACGGATTCGATTCGAAAAGTCACATGCCGTCTCGCTTTGACGTATAGCGATAAAATGTGACAGGTATAGAGTTTCCGAAATTCGAATATTTTCCGACGGTTGAGAATAAGGGGGCAGCTAAGTAATTTTGTCTTATCAACAATGTATTTCGAAACATTATTTCTAACTAAAAAATAATGAATAAGTAGTTGAGTGAGCGAGCAATTTTAGCGGCTAAGAATAAAGATGTAGATGACCTGAACTACATAATTCAAAATAAGATCATTGGAACAATGCATTCATTCAAATCTATTGACTGCGTCACAAATGAAGATGAAGCTACCAACTATCCAATTGAATCTTTAAACTCCTTGGATGTGCCTGGCTTAGCACCGCACAATTTACGCCTAAAGGTTGGCTCCGTAGTAATCATGCTTCGAAACATAAACCAACCAAAACTGTGCAACGGTACGCGTTTGGTGGTTAGAAAATTGATGAACAATGTAATTTACGTGACGATACTGAAAGGAAAATTCAAAAGTGAGGAAGTTCTCATTCCGAGGATACCGATGATCCCAACCGATATGCCGTTTGAATTTAAAAGACTTCAATTTCCGATCCGTCTTGCATTTGCCATGACCATCAACAAATCACAAGGCCAATCCTTAAAAGTTTGTGGTTTGAATCTAGAACATCCATGTTTTTTCCATGGTCAATTATATGTGGCATGTTCACGGGTCAGAAAACCATCTGCGTTGTTTGTTTTTGCGCCTAATAATAAAACGAAAAATGTTGTGTATCACAAGGTACTTAAGTGAAGAGCAACCTATGTACTGAAATACAGACATAATAATGAATGATTAATGTAGGTACTTAATTTATTTTTGTATTTTTTCTAATAAAAAAACAAATTCCAAAATCTGCTTATTTATTGCCTTTAAGGCGGAACAGAGTTCGCCGGGTCAGCTAGTTTTGAATAAAACAGAACGTCAATATCAAAACACAATTTAGTATTTTACCACTTTAAGTTAAATATTGTCATTTTAGATCTTCATAGCCAAGGTCAACCAAATCCGATCCAAAAATCTACAAATACTAAGCCAAAATATTCACGGTCGAAACACGTAATGACAATTTGTGTAAATGTTAATAAGTTAATAACTTTTGGTTTTTTTTTGCCATTTTTATGTATTTTTTATTATTTAGTTAATTTTTGCAATAAAATAAATGATTTTGTGGTAATTAAAGGAAACTATGATATTTAGTACTTTTTTGTCTTCAAATAGAAATGGTGCTTTTATAAGCTTCACTATCTTCTTTGAGGCTCAAGTACCTATTGTGTATTTCTACTTTATTTTATTTTAAACTTTAAATTGAGTATTCCTTAAAATTTAAGTGACGTTTGAGCATTCGACGGTAGGTAGCAAATAAGAATAAAAGTGAAGCTTAAAAATTATTGCCCTGGAATATAAATTGAAGCAAAACTTTCAGAGCTTTCGTTATGATATTGGATCTGTGGCAATATGAAGAGGGTACGTGGCCTGGAGTAACTGTTATAGTAAATATGGATAATGTTACCCTGGGCCACATATATGGAATGGACCTTGCTGTAGCTCAGCAATTCTTCTACTTCTTACAGGCGAGTACTTCATATTTTATTTGATTTTCTTTTTTTTTCGGACGACCGGCTGGCCGGTCATAATAAAAAAAAATAAGGAGGAGGTGATTAATTCTGCTGTATGTTTTTGCATGTTTGTTACCTCAGAACTCCATCACTTATAAACTGATATGGAAAATTGTTTTTTTTTAATTAAAAGAAAATACTTACAGATTAGTCCCTTTGATTTTTTTTGAAAATCTATTGTGTAGTTTAGTTTTTAAACAAAATAACTCGAATAATTAAGACATGTATGTGAAATTGTGTACTGTTGTCGATTGTTTGTATTTTTTTTTGTTAATAATTTTCATAGAGACTTGTTTCTACTACAGGAAGCAATGTTCATACGACTAAAGGAATTCCACTTTATAAATGCTCCAATTTTTATGGACAAAATGCTCTCACTGTTAAAACCTTTCATGAAAGCTGAAATGCTAGAAATATTGAAAGTGCATCAAGTGGGTTCTGAAACTTTAGATCAATATTTATCGAGGACCGTCCTACCAAAAGAGGCGGGGGGAAGATCTAAAGACTGCATTACTTTGAGAGGTAGGTACAATAGAATTCATTAGACGAATTTTTGCATTATGATTAGACAGTAACCACTATTCTTGTAAGCAATATTCGCAATGAGATATTGTTCTGTTTGTATATATCTTTGAAAAAACAACGTGTGACAAAGGGTATTCGTGATAGTAATTCGAATTTCTGTAGTGACTGTAGGTACATAAAGTTCCTAAAAACCCATTGGATCGTAATTCGTTGTTAATTTGCTACAACTTAAGGTAAGTGCTTACCATCATGCCTCATACCATATCTATGTGATGTATTGCATCTTAATTCAATCAAGTATCCGACACATATTGGTTATACATTTTTAATTGCTCACAGATACCTACCGTAAAACTTTGTACATACTTATTAGGTAGTTCCGAAATTACTTACTTAGTAGGTAGTTTTACTGCTGTTTAATTATTGATATGACATTTATTTCTAGATGAAGTCTGGGCGAAAATAAAAGCCAATGCTGCGTTCTTTGAACAGGAAGGGAAGAAAAGAGTAGATGAATCAAAACGAATTGGAGGTCCAAAGAGTATAAGTACATTTTTTCCAAGCATGGAAAGTTCTTTCAAGAAACTTTCTATTGATTAATAGTACCTAAAATGGATGAATGACCATAAAAATCCAACTACATTTGTGATAATTCCATTAGAAATTAGAATATGGCGTGTAAAATAATTAAAATGTAAAATAATAGATTAATAATATTTACTAATTCCAAAGTTTTCCTTATTTCTGTTAGGCAGTTTTTTAGACTATGAAGGCTAAAAATATTCTTAAACCACTTTTCCTCAATAAGTAATTATACATTAACTTATCAAATGTATATAATAATTAAAATGTAAAACTAGAAAAATTTCACGCCCTGAGGCGGGAATCGCACCCGCGACCTTTCGCAATCCGGGCGACTGCTCTAACCAACTGAGCCACCCAGGACTTGGGATATCCCTGTGAAATTCTTCTAGTCTATCTGTATTTACGTTTATGAGCTAACGTCCACCCTACAATTTCGAAATGTTTCAAACATGATGTGTGTTGTGTGTTGTTGTGTGTTTTTAAACATTTATAATAATGCTAAAATCAAAAATTAATAATAAATGTATATAATTATTCAATAAAGGAAGAATGACTGCTTTTTATAAATGGCCAGTTTTTTACAGCACAGATATCAGAACAGATTTAAGAGCAACGGTTTCCTGTCGGTTTAATAGAGTGAAGGACTGCCTTCTCAATGCCAAATTAATCTGGCTACGACGCGAAGCGAGATTCGTTGGTCGGCTAATCAAAAACTGCACGCACCGTAATATTTTATGTTTTTTGGGGACGTTATCTAATTTGTACAAGAATAGCCGACTGTCTGTTGATTGAGTGGATGGAGCGTCGTTATCGGGTCAGTCAACGGGCGATCCATCCTTTTCTCGCTTCTTTACTGAAACTAGGTAACGGTCCAGTACCAATACCCACTGTATCGCTTGATCGGTAATGAAATTGTGCGCAATTTATCCAACGAACCCATTCTTTGTTCTCAATAGTACATTTAACAAGAATGTTGAATTCAGATCATGAAAAAAGAAGAAACTTGCAAAGAATTTTTGTTTTATTTGCTAGTTAATGATACACATGATAACGCTAGATGGTTTCTTTTACAAATTTTACTTTCCACATTTTAATTTAGCGCCGTTGTGCTTGACTTGAAATTTGAATTTTAAATGAAAAAAAAATGTGTCAGATCAAAAAGATATTTAAAGAAACCTCCAAGAGGAAAATATTCTTAACCCAAAAAGTAACGATTTTAAGAAATTAAAAAGTATTCTCAATGATATGGCCACAGCTGTTAATTTATAAGTATACATTTCCATTCCACCTCAATTCGTAGCTGTTTTTTAGCCGGCTACTAATTGGAGAATCAAATAGCCCTTCATAACAATACTCATTATATAGCTGACCTTCTTGATGGGAGGTTTGCTTGATAGAAATCCCTAATAGCAATAAGACAACATATAATCTGACTATTGTGTACTCTATATTTGTGAGTTTTGTAATTGTTACCTTCTTTCTTAGCAAAATATAACAAATATATACATAAGTACAACGGAAATCGATTTTAACGTTCTTTTTATTTACCCTGCCAATAATTGTTCCATTTTTACCATATTTACTAATTCTTTTTAAAAAAATAATAATATTCTATTTCTCTATTTTTAACTAAAAAAAAGTATAAAATGCAAGTTTTATCGTGACTAAGGCATTTTTTTTTGTCGGACTATCGTAATTTTACAGGTTATTTGATTTAACAAAACGGTTCTTCTCTATGTAACTTTATTTTTGGCTAAGTGTTACACTAAGTTATGTAGTCACTTTTGTACTGTACCCCTAGCACAACCATTTTTAAATTTCGGATCGTAATCGTATCGTTCACGCACACTAAAAATTTCAAACAAAAGCTAGATAGTAATTAAAATAGAATAAAACTAGAAAAATTTCACGTCCTGAGGCAGGAATCGAACATTTATAATAATGTTAAAATCAAAAATTAAGAATATTTGAAAGCACTGCCCCAACTTAACCGAATCGTGGGTATTTGTAAAAATACTCGTTTCGGATGTTGAAATAGAATATTTCGACATTGTAGGGTGGACGTTAGCTCATAAACGCAAATACAGATAGACTAGAAGAATTTCACAGGGATATCCCAAGTCCTGGGTGGCTCAGTGGTCAGAGCAGTCGCCCGGATTGAGAAAGGTCGCGGGTTCGATTCCTGCCTCAGGACGTGAAATTTTTCTAGTTTTATTCTATTTTAATTACTAAGTAATTTTTCAAACATTTATAATAATGTTAAAATCAAAAATTAAGAAAAGCTAGATAATAACCGCTTGATGATTAAGAAAAGCTTGTAAAGATGGAAAGGATGCTCTAGGAATCTTTTGTGACTTGTCCAAAGATCAAACAGATCGTGGTGACCATTAAACCATATTAGGTCAATTGAAGTATTGTGGTGTAACACAAACGCTTAATGAAATATAGATATGTTGCATTATGAATTCCAGGAGCTACATCGAAACTGTGATTAAATCAGCCTCACTGAAGCTCGGTGTCTTGAACAAGGTGCGTCGATTTTTCACGCCTGGTTTTATGATGCCTATTAAAATAGGCATGCAAGACCCAAAGACTATATAACCAAGTACTCCGTGGCAAGACCAGACCTTGCGTGGAATGTTGCTCGCAATTGTGGGATGGCTCCGCCAAGTACCTCCTCGATGCCCTGGACAGATTGCAGCGTCGTGCTGTCGGTTTATTTGGCGATGTAGAGTCATTAACTATCCAGAGCCTCTGCAATTGCGTCAAGACATTGCGTCACTTACCGCTTTCTATCGGCTATATCATGGAGAGTGCTCTGAAGAGCTTCCTACTCAGGAGCACGCGTGCCGGTCTTCGGAGTTATCAATTCACTGGCTCTACCTCAACATCACGTACAAAGAAATTTAGTACCTCGGCGATGTAGAGGCGGATAGAGCAGTGTCTAATCTGCACTGCTGTCTTCGCATACGGACTGACATTCTTACCGCTTCACATCAGGTGGTATTGATTCATTTGCCGTGCTTTGTATAGAAAAAAAATACTTGAAATAAGATTGAAAAAGTTGTTATAAATAAATCTGAGTTTCCGTTTGCGCTTATGCGTATTGGAGTGCCTCAGGGATCGATATTACTGCTTTTCCTAATTTATATGAAAAAATTACGGAAATGTTCATCTAGCTAACACCTAATCAATTTTTGAAATATACATATAGAACTTAAACTGACTTTGTGGATGTAAATAGTGCCGTTTCAAAAATGCTATGCTGGTTAGAAATTACTAAATAACTAATTGTGAAACACAAAAGAGAAAAATTATTGCAAATAATTTTCTTTACATATTTTTTTTCAGTTCAACTGTTTATTTTTTAAAAATAATTAGGTCTTTGTTTGACATTGAAACAACAAGACTTGTTTATTTTGGCAACTTTCACAGTGTTACGTCAAATGGCTAGTTATTATGGGCCATAGCAGCCGACATTGAAGATATTTTAATTTTACATAAAAAGGGTTATGATGCGCGCTATTTACAAAGTCAAGCCACGTGAGTCACTCAGAGATTTGTTTAGAAATTATTATTCTGTCTGTTAAAACATATGGCGAACGTCTATAGTTAAGAATCTATATTAACAAATATTTTTAAATCTTATTAATTTTAGTAACAAATGTATGCATTCGGAATAAAAATAAACTTGCTGTAAAAAGCCTTATACTTCACAAGACAAGTCTCTGATTCATGGGAAATTAATATAAACATTTACTTGCAATAAAGTCTAACGAAATGTAACTGAACTGCCTTTTCACAAAATGAAAATATACGTCAAACTTTTAATGAAATAATAGAAAATTTTAAGTAACCCCCGGCCTCATTAATCGTTTAGCTAACACCGTCTCATTGAGACTATTGTTATAAGCCCAAACACGCTATATCTGCTCTAAGTTTCTGCATAATTGATCTATGAAAGTTAGAGAGACCGTTTTGTCAAGTAGGAAATGAGCTGGTAGGTATTGTCAACAAACGCCTAAACAATTCTTCACAAATTACAGCTAAGAACCATCTTGATTCCGTCAGCTTTAAAAAAAAACCGAATTCAAATAGGTTCATTCGTTTAGAAGGTAAGATGCCACAGACATACACATAGATACACTGACAGACACGTCAAACTTAAAACACATGTATATTGTAAGATTTTACATTATTGTAATGGAAGATGTTAAAAGTCAGTATTTTTATTCTGTTCTTTAACATTACTTATCTAATAACCGTTTACTGAATTTGTGGATTAGAATATTTTTTTAACAACCATTATTGACTAGTAAGGGGAGGGACAACCCATGCTGAGAATCTTGCTTGTAACTTCCCAACAGAACTCCGATAGATTTACGAACGGATGGCTTAGAATTGCGTTTAATAAGTGTAAAATGTACTCTATCACTTGTTGATTAAAACATTTTTACTGTGTTTTACTTCTATTTACTCATAAGTTATATTGTCTATTTTACCGGATTTCGTGGTATGGTTATCAAATGCGGTAAACTAATACAAATAATTCTTAAAATATGTTTCGTCAGCAAATATCAAAGGATAGTAGTTAATGTTTGAACACGAAGACGCTGATCATATAAAATTTATTTAAAGTATTTTTCTGTCCGACTTTTTTAATTTCCTCGTTTTCGTTATCAGTCTGAGTTTGAGCCATCTACGTTTTAGTAACTACTAAAGTTTTTAAAAGTATGAAAATTTCTTCATGTTGCTGCCAATATTGACTTCGTCTGAAAGAATTACTGTAATTTTTCACATATCGAATTTTTCAGAATAGGCATTGTGCTATGTTAAATTTTATTGTCATATCTGCATTATTCTACAAAATTTAAACAGCACAACCTGTTCAAATTTTGAGTGTATGTAGATTGATTGTCACCTATTTTGAAAATCGTTAAATTGACATTTCGTCAAAATGTGTATATTAATTTGTTTCCGGCGCGAGTTTGTCTCTACACCTGACGACCAACATGACGTAAGAGTTTTGGCCGAAGCAAGGCGTCATGTTCCATCCAGCAATTTCGCGGGAGGTTACTCAACACACCGGCTCAGCGCAAAATACAGCATTGCAAGTGAAGTGAAAAATGAATCAATTATTTTCTTCGCTAGGCAGCGAGGGAGGAAGAACTGATAGTTTTTAGTGAGTATGCCAGTCGGAGAGTCTTACATAACCCAACTGTGGCCTTTTATAGCTGTGTAGCTATAAAAGCTTTTCCATCACAAAAAAGGGCCGGATGCGAACCTGTGACCTTTAACAAACCGGGTGACTGCTCTAATCACTGAGCTCATGAGGATCACGGATTAGTGATACTTATTACGTATCTTTGATAATGAGGACTTGGGAGATTGCTATGAAGTCACCCTAATTGGGAAAGAAGGCGGATTCGCATTTCACTGGGCCTTTCTATCCAGAAGTAAAATAAGTTTATATTATTTTTTACTAGCTTTTGTCCGCGGCTCCCTCTGCCCGCATGGATGTCGGTTATCGCTTAAAAAAGTATCCCATGTTTTGTCTAATTTAGTACTATCTCGACACTTTTCATCTAATCGGTTTAGAGGTTTAAGCTTGAAAGCGTAACAAACAAACAAACTCACTATCACATTTATAATATATAGTAAGTTAGGATAAATAATAATGTGTTAACGTGTTCGACATTCAGTTGTTCTAAAAGTAAAGTGTGAGTGCATATGTATCGAAATTGGAGAATACTTTCAGAACGTCCCGCATTGTATTGATACAATGATTTCACCGACAATGGCGTAATGGTTGAAAATAAAATTGCTAAAGCAGAACTGCAATCGGCGCACCATTGTCCCTAAATACGACACAAAAGAAATTCGAATTTAGCAAAAAGCTTGCATTCAATTGCAGATAAAAATACAGTACGTAATTTAGGTTAGATAATCTCCTCATAAGGGTTTTATAATCTTAATCAAAATACATAATGCACCTACTCACCTACACGGTTAAGGATTATTATAAAAAGTTTTTCTATCAGTTATCACGAAAAAACGATTTCTCTTGTATACTAAGAAAATTGTTATCAATTAGTTGCACTACGAAAGCCGCCTCTATTACGAAGGGAGTACGGGCGGTCTCCAGGTTAAACAGTTACTCTTGATGTGCTGTCGACTGCACATGAGTAGTATTGTTTAGATATAGAATTAAATTTAAAAAAAAATCTCTATCGGATATTTTATTACAAAGTTGCGGGAGCGCAACTTTATATTAAATTACCCAATAAAATTTAAATTATTAGACTTTTTTTTTCAATAGAAAAAAACAGAATCCAAAAGAAACATGATTTAATTCCAAATAAAGAAAAAATATATAAAGAAAGCGGTGAAGAAATCAGCAAGTTTTACCTAGTGCTTTGACGACCGGCTGGCCGAGTGGTCTATACCCCAGGCTACTCGGTCAAGAGGTCCCGGGTTCGAATCCCGGTAGAAACAAATGTTTGTATGATGAGTACGAGCATTTGTTTACGAGTCATGGATGTTTATATGTTTATTTAGTATATTTCTAATATTTATATACATATTATTATCATTATTTCTCCGTTATCTAGTATCCATAACACAAGCTCTTAATGATGCTTACTTTGGGCTAGATAATAGGTGTGAGTGTATAAAAAAAAAGAAAAAAAAAAAGAAAAAAAAAGTGCTTCAGTGGCGTAGTAGTAATCGCTTCTGGTCGGAAATCAGGAGACGCGAGTTCGAGTCCCGCCTGGAGCATATATTTTTTTATCGTTTTCTTTCTTCATTTGTAATTGTTACAATAAAGTAGGCGTTGAAACGCATTAAAGACATTAAAAAGTGAAACATGATTTGTTGAAATGGCAGCCAAATGAGCAGGTCAATTTCAGTGTCCAGTCGTAAAATTACATATCTCCACTGCTAATGGTAATTGGTATTCTACGACATTTTTTAGATAGGTAGTACCTGCCCCCAGCATGCTTTGCAAGCCCACAAAAAGAAAACTGTTTGTCATATAAACCAGAAACCTTTGCGGGCGCAAGTAGACCAGCTTACCAACGTCTCATAACATTTAGTGAATAGTTTATAAGCGCATAGGGGACAAAATACAAACATTCGTTATTTATATAGATATGATATGAACAATAGCTTTTCACCTTGAATAAATCTTCATAATGAGCTCTCAATGAATGTACGATAAAGGCGAAATGAATGAAACCATTATGATCACCAATGTGATTAGCCGACTGGACATTGATAATTTCAATTTATTGCGATTACCTGATAGTGTTGAGACTTTTCTAAATCGATTATAATGATGAGAATAAAAATTCAAATTAAGCGACAAATAAGAATTTGTATTAGGGATATTACAAACATCCATGAATCGTGAAGAAATGTTCGCATTCGTTATACAAACGTCTGTAAAACCCGGGCCCTTAATTTGGTTTAGTAGGCAGGGGTATCGAGCACAGACGGCCGTTTAAGGTGGAACCTTATCATCTTCATCACCTCCAGCCTATATACGTCCCACTGCTTGCTACAGGCCTTCCTACATGGGAGAAACACATGAGGAGTATGGGCCATGGCACCACCACTCTGACCCATTTGGTGGGTTAAGGCGGTTGTAGTAACAACCGAGACCAACGGCTTAACGTGTCTTCCGAAGCACGGAGGAGCTCTCGATTACCAATTTTTATTGACCCATCCCGTGATCGACCATGGCGAAAGTTGCTTTGTTTTCGTAATAGAAACCAGCCCCCTTATTCAGAAATTGTCGGATCACGGATTCGTTTCGAAAAGTCACATGCCGTCTCGCTTTGACGCACCGTGATAAAAAGTGACGGGTATAGAGATTCCGAAATTCGAATCTTTTCCGACTGTTGTGAATAAGGGGGCAGAGCGTTCAAACCACTACGCCACAGAGCCCCTCAAAATATGGAGCCTGATATATTTTAATTTCACAGGATTTATATGAATTTTGTATTTATTTCAAAAACTGTATCAACTTTTGATATAGAAACACTGATTCTTTCATTATGCATGAAATTGTTTATGAAATAATATATCCAAAGCAAATGTCGTGTAATTTTTCATGACGCCACAAGCGTACAATAAGCTTTTTATGCTACGCCTACAATAAGTTAAAACGCAACTGGCAAATGTATTAGAGATTGCAACCCGGTATGTTTTTCAACCCGGCCGGGTCCGGTAACAATCGCCGCCGTGGTCGGGTTGGCGGCGAATGTAGCGAATGCGTGCGAATTTAGATAGATAACTTTGCTAGCATTAGTAAAAACAAAACAAATTCTTAAGAGCAATAACAATATTCTTCTGATAATAACAATAACTTTAGGTATTATGACTATTGAGTGTTAATTTTCTACAAGTTGGGGCTTCCGTGCCGCAGTTTTCGTACCTACCGGGCCCGGTCTCCGGCCCGGTATGAATGGCCGGGCCCGGTGGATGTCTAAAAGTGGATGTTTGCAATCTCTAAAATGTATCATCGCTCTTCAACCTTCGAAGGTTCTCCATCATCTTCACCGCCTTGTATTCCCCTGTGGCGTAGCCATCGTACTACAGAGTCGTTTAGAATAACTTTAGGAATTACGTTTATGTTTCTTGCCGCTCGGAAGTCCTTTAATATTTATATATTTCGTTGTCATGCTACCCTGGTAGCCGTTACCGGTATAATTCGATTTTGACGCCGGTAGGGTCAGTTAGTTAGTTGCATTTAGTTTATTAATGTGAGACAGGGCGCTCAGGCTTCATGCATATACAGCGAGCCTGTAGGAAGCCCCTGGGACATGTCGACTTCATTAATGAGGACTTTATGCTATGCCATACCCATAATAGGGAATAGCATACCTATTATTATGGTATTTTAGGTTTAATAAAAATTAATACTACAGAGTAATAATTTTTACAAAACTGAAAGAATATTAGTTAAATATTGATGATCCACTCATCCTTTAAGTTTAAACCATTCTTCGAACTTTTCAAGGAGATTATTTAATGTAGAAAAAGACAGGTATACTGCAATTTCTAATTCAAATATATCGTGTAATTTTGGGCTAAAACCAATTCTTTTTTCACTATTAGCAGTATAAGTAACGTATTTTTGTATAAATTTATTACCCCAGTACCTATATTTTTAATGTTTATTTGCTACTTGTGGCTGCCCGCGGCTCCGCTACGTGTATATCGGTTATCGTCCAAAAAGTACCCAATATCCTTCCCAGGGTCTCAAACTATCTCCATAACAAATTTCATCTAAATCGGTTCAGCGGTTATTGATTCCCCATATATACTTCTGCCCTCCTTTTCACCCTTTTCACTTTGTACCCCTAGCACGAACATTTTTAAATTTCGAATCGTAATCGTATCGTTCACGCACGCTTAAAATTTCAAACAAAAGCCAGACAAAAGTTAACATAACTACTCGATACGAAGGTGATTCGAAACATAAATCCCTTTTGATCGAGTTATCTTAAACGCAAGATGCCAATGAAGGTGTTATACCTAAACATGGGATTTTCCTAAAAAGCTGTTTGCCCTAAATGAGATAGTGACATATACATATATAACTCTTCGGTGATATTTACTGACGCTGATAAAAATTATAAACGACTTTTGTATCTGACTTTTTTATGAAACGAAATGACAAGCAAGCTTAGTTTAGCTTTTACTACTTAGGTAGGCCCGTATGTAGGGTGATCTGGGTAGGTACCACCGCCTTTCTTATTTCAGCCGTGAAACAGTTTGCTGTGTTTCGGATTGAAGGGAAAGGTAGCCAGTGTAATTACTCGGTATGGACGACATTTCAAATTAGGGCTCAAATGATATTTCCCTGTTAATGTAGGTGTCTATAGGCGCCGGTAACCGCTTACCACCAGGTGGGCCGTAAGCTTGTTTGTCATCTAATTGTATAAACAAAAGAAAAGCTTACGGTTCACCTGGTAGTAAGTGGCTGTCGTCGCCTAGAGACACCTGCAACAACAAGGAAAAAATCACACAGCCGAAATAGGACAGGCGGTGGTAGCTATCCGGACGACCCTACATCGGGCGTACCGCCTAAACAATGTTATGTGATGAAAATTATAATAAAAATAAGAAAACAAAAAAAACTAAATTTTCATAGTCAAGTGACAGTGTACCTTATTACGCTATGAACATAGATTAGGTGGGATAACGCAGTGTGTAATAATAAATTTTCCTAGTCTATTTATTTCATTTGATATTATTTGTCGACTAGAAAAAATCTCTTGCCCTACTATCAATTAAATATATCCATGGATAAAATTGGATATAATCAAAATCTTAATGTAAAACGTCATGTCAGAACATTACAACATAGTTTGGGACATAACCCCAACTTACTTTAAATAATCGCTTCGACAAGAAAGATATATAACATAATACTCTTAGTATCTGTAAGAAAATGTACGTAGTAGCAATGGTAGTAGGTATTACGACCTCTCTGTAGAATTTAACATTTAGGACGATAGTAAAAGAGAGTTTTGTCGTATAAAACAAAAGGTTTCAATACTAAAAATCGGCAGCAGAATAAAGTGCATGTGCTGTTACATAGTAAATAATTCCGGCGGCCGCTCCGCCATCCACACTTGCAATAAAACGAACAATGCAATTTAGCTAGTGCTGCATTCAAGCGATGGCTTTTCAGTAAAAGTTGCTAGTGTGCAGTGCCGTCGATTACTTACGCACTCAATAAAACAAAAATAACGGGAATCACCGCAGCATATTAGGGGTCAGGTGCCGTAATAACAGAATGTATATTGCAACACAAAAACTGCGTCCCGAACACGTGCCCACTTTCCTGATACCATTTTTTTAACATTGCCATAAAACTACGCTCTGTGGGAACAGTAAAATATTTCTACTCTATTATTCAAGAGTATAGTTTTTGTATTAAACCTTGAACACAATGTTGTAATATTTTTATTATATTACTATGTTGTTGTCATTAATTACTGTCCACTATAAATAAATAGTTGCTAACGATGGGAAACCAAAACTAAGTACCTAAAACAGTAATGTTTTGTTTCGCGAGTAAGTAAGTATAAATTGGTATATATTAATAATATATTCGCTGGCGCTAAATCTATTGCGTGTGATGTATGGGTAGGTACATAACAGATTAAATAATAATAATAATCATAATTTATTTCTCACCATAGCAAACAACACATAGGTATGTAATTTTATATAAAAAAGGGAACGATGGTTCCTGTATCTCAGGTTATCAAACCTCCACCCTATAAAGTGGTCTTGTAGGAATAATAAAACATTGACTAGGTAATTAAAATTTTTAAAGAAAAGGATCGAAAGCCCGACCCACAAAAGTTTTATTATTGTGTTTATGACATTGTTGTGTTTTGTGTGTATGACACGTATCTTCTATCAATCTTTTATATTTTTTTAGTAACAAGGTGTACCAACCCCCCTTTTTTCGAATGTCCGAAAAAAATCGTTTATACTAAACTCTATACCTGTGATACCTGTCACTTTTTTCTCGCTGCGTCAAAGTATGTAAATTTTCGAATCGAATAAGTGATCCGACAGCTGAAAATAAGGGGGCAAAATATATAACATTTTACCGCATTTACAACCTACTTCAAAAAAGGAGGAGGTTATCTATTCGGCTGTTTTTTTTGTATGTGTGTCACCTCAGAATTCCGTCATTTATAAATCGATTTGGAAAATTGATTTTTTGATTGAAAGAGTATACTTTCAGATTGGCCCCATAGTTCTTTTTTCAAAATCGTTTTGCTGGTTTGTTTTTAAAACCGATTTAAGTGAAATTGCGGATTTTTGCTTTCTTGATACTTTCAGTGGTGCTTATGATAATTCTGTTTGCGTTGGAATACTATCAGGTTGGTCCACGATCAAGTATCTGGCTTTGAACTTCAAAATTTATCGCTAAAAATTGTTAAAATATTTTTTTAAAGAAAAATTAAAGCCTACTTCAAAACACTGAAAAGAAAAACATAATTAAATTTAATGAAATAAATATACCTACCTAACTAATTTCATAAAAAGTAATTTTTGGAGTTTACTACACTTTTTATTCCTTCTGGAAACAGCCTAACAGTAACTTCAAAAAGTTTTTTTTTTTTTTACTTTTTTTAATAGTTTTTTCCGTTCTAGTGTTTTGAAGTCGGTTTTTATTTTTGTTTAAAACTTTTGGGAAAAGAATAAAGTTAGTTAGTTTGCTCTATCTTAATGTTCATAATTTCTTCTATATTTAAAGTATGTTCCATCGACATTCAAATGGTTATGATACAAAATTTATGGAAAGAAGCGATAATAATTGGTGTTATTGCGCTGACCGATGACATAAAATCGTGCATTGGATAACAGGCGAAGTGGTCCGATTTGCGGGAATAGCGTATCAAATTTTCAAAGGGTGTGCGCGTGCAGTGTCCACGGCCGCATCACTCGCCGCCGCATAAAACATGCAAATTGGACCACTTCGCTGGTGTGCGCCGCGCCTAAGTTCACTCGCTTTTACACTTTTATGTAAAATTGAGGCCCATTAGTCATGTAAATATTGTTAAACGTAGCTCTGTCCATTACGAATTTAGGTTTACCCTTCTTAAATTCACCTAAATTAACATCATACTACTTGTAGCATACTTACAATTGAATTAACTTACAGTTTTAATTTGCGTAGTAGAGCAAATAATAAAGACCTTTTTAATTATTCATTAGAAGTGATTCAAAAGAAAATTATATGATGATGACTGTGATTGTTTAGCGCTTGCGACTGAATGGATAGACGTAAAGTAGTATAATGAGCTTTTGTATTTAATGAGTGCGAATGAACTTTTCAGTTCTTTTCATTTCTAAATTGACTGTTTTAACGCCCGGAGTTAAGCTGTGCTGCTGGTTTTTCCAGTAACGATACCATTTCAAACTTTAAAATTGACTTGGTCTTTATTCAGACGTGAAGTCGAACGTTGAACTCGTAAATCAACTAGATTCAATGTTTTCTTGCAGCCTGTAAAGTTGATGGTTACATATAATGTTGCTTACAACACAAAGATCGTAACCAATTCCACTGAGAAAAACGAACGAGCTCTGAGAACTAAGTAGAACAAAGCAACTTAAAATGTTGGTGCAGTAAGTAGAGTGGGAATTAAGTGAGTTGGCTTTCTCAGTCGCCGCCGCACCGATTTATAAGCGGCGTTGAAGTGTCAAAATTAAAACTTCGTTCTTGGTCTGGAGAAAAATTAAAAGGTGACCTCTTTCCTCCTGGGAGCAGATAAAGTTTGTCCTGTCGAAGGTGGCCGGGCGGGGATTAACCGCGGCGGGGTCTCACGTCGACTTCATCAATTATCTCTTGTTAGGGATGTCACTTGAAGTTACATGGATAGATAGTTATTGGGATAGTTTAATTTTGATGCAACTAGACATTTCTTATTACTAAGGAGACTGTTATATTGATGCGGTGATAAGTAAGATCAACTTAATTAGTTATACAATGTATTTTTTTTAATCATATCGGTATTAATTAAGGGAGTATAAGAAACAAAGATATTTTATTATATTAAAAATGCTGATTTTATCGAGCTTAGGACGATATAAAAGTAATATCTAAATTATTATAAACGAAGTAGGTATCCAAATATTATTTACCTATTTATTTATAAGTTTTTTTTATTTTTACCTTTTTTTCAACCTAAAGATTTGTTATAAAGTTTTGAAATATGCGCCGGAGTTTCCAATATCAGATTTTCCGATTTTCACAGAACATTTATGTGCGTGTCGTAAGGTACATAACGGTGCGATCTTTGAGATAGAAAGGAAGGGAGTAGTAGGATAAAAGAGGACGGTATAATGATGGAAAAAAAGCATTTCAGCAAAGGCAAATTCGGAACCACTTGAGTTTAGCTCCGAATTCAGAAACCTGGTATATTTACGTAGATCAAATATAAATCCTACACAGAAATTTTAAAGTACCTCAAGCCTACCTACTTTATTGTTATTGTCTGCTTGAGATAGCTGGTTTTGGCAAAATCAAGTATTGGATGAAGAAGAACAAGTTATTAAGTGAAAGGGGAAGTAAGAGTGGGAGCGAGCGCAATTTTAGTAGCCATCTGAAAGAAATCACGCAGGTTTTCGACGGGCTCTTGGCTCACCGAAACAAACAATTTTCTTCAAATTTATTACAAGTGGGAGGTCGTGACTCAGAACAAGTTTCTGCATATTATTTGTATCTGCAATTTATGCTGGGCATGTAATAAAGCTATTCTAATAATGTTTCAAAATAACTTATATCAACATACAGCCCTAGCGCACGCCCCTCCCATGGCCTGCCCGTACCGTAGAACAGACAACGAAGAACCGCCTCTTCGCATTTCCGCCGAGACAGAACCTTTTGCGCAGATTTACTGATTGATCTAACGATAAATGCATCTTGAAACAAAATAACTCAAAAATATCAATACCTACCCACTAAATTAGTCAAGCTAATTAATTTGTGAATTAGGTATGTACCCACTAGGGTTGTTGAGGAAGTGATTATGAGGAAGAGGAGGAGGAAGAGGAAGTGTCAAGCACAAATTTAGAGGATGCGGATGAGGATGAGGATATTTTTTTGAGGAAGAGGATGCGGATGAGGAAGCGGAAGAGGAAGCGGATGAGGAAGAGGATGATATGAAATATACTATTCTGTCAAGAAAGTAAAGAGAAAAGATCAATAATACATCCAAATTTATTTTATCACCTTCAAAATATGCTCCTTCAGAAACGATAAACTTACGCCAACGAATAATCCAATCATCAAAACATTTTTTAAACGCTGTTTCCGGAATTGAGTTCCGTTCTCGCCGCGAATTCTCCTTTATGTCTTCTACCGAATGAAAACGGGTGCCACGAAGTGGCAATTTGAGTTTAGGAAAAAGAAAGAAGTCGGCTGGAGCCATGTCTGGTGAATATAGTAGTTGCTCGATGGTATTTGTTGAGTGTTTGGTCAAAAAGTCGTTCACAATGATGGCCTTGTGCGAAGGCGCATTATCGTGGTGCAAAATCCAAGAATTTTCTTTCCACAAATCTGGCCTTTTTCGTCGAATTTGCTCTCTTAAACGCCGCATAACGTTCAAATAATATTCTTTATTTACCATTTGACCTTCCGGTAAGAATTCCGAGTGCGCAACACCGCGAGAGTTAAAGAAAACAGTCAAGATGACTTTGACTTTTGATTGACTTTGGCGTGGTTTTTTCGGTTTCGGTTCAGTTGGAAGGCGCCACTCCGAAGCTTGTTGAATAGTTTGCATGTCAAACTCGTAAACTCACGTTTCGTCACTAGTGACATTGCGTTTCATGAATGTTGGGTCGGAATTGACTCGTTCTAGGCTTCTAGCATGTCCTCAGCGATTCTCATGCGATTGAGTTTTTAGAGAAAATTCAGGGCTTTTGGGACTAGCCGAGCGGCAACATGTTTCATACCCAAGTGATTATTTAAAATGGTATGAATCGACTCGTGAGATACAGAAAGTTCGCCGGCTATCTCTCTCAAGTCACTATTTCCCTCACTTTCGCGATGTTAACTTCAGTTGCAGACGTTGATGGCCTACCAGGCAAATCTTCTATCACATCTCGACCGCTTTTGAACGCTTTGTACCACTCATAAGCACGTGTTTTTGATAAAGTCGATTCACCGTAAGCCTTCTGTAACATTTTCAGCGACTTAGAACACGAAATTCCATTGGCGATGCAAAATTTAAGACAAACTCTTTGTTTGATATTTTTGTCCATTATGAAATTCGCAATACACACTAGTTATGATATAACTAAAAACAGCACTGTATTTAATATAAATAACAGATGCAACTCAAACTCAATAAAAGACATTTTGTTTTGATTTGATTTGATTTGATTTGAACTCTGCGCCAAAATGGAAAACAGTTGTGCCAATCTAACAACAACAACAAAAAACAAAAAAAAAATGGGAACCATAAACAAATCATCCATTCCGGATACTTTTTTGACTGAATGTATAATTTAAATGGTCCACTGGAAAATGTTCTTTTAATTTTAAACAAAACAACGCTATGTCAATTGTCAAAACAAACGAGGAAACAACGTCTTCCATTTAATGGTGATAAATGTAAAATAATAACTTTTACACGAAAACGTTATCCTCTGAATAACGTTTATAATCTGTATGATGCACCAATGGGCAGAGTAAGTGACATTCGTGATTTAGGATTAGTAATGGACTCTCAATTAGACTTTCACAAACACGTGGTAGCAATTTGTAAGGCGGCTAATAAAACATTAGGCTTTATAATGAGGACTTCTGCACAGTTTGACGACCCGTCAGTTGCAACGGTGCTTTATAACGCTTATGTCCGCAGCAAACTTGAGTATGGTGCTATTGTCTGGAATCCATACGAAGATAAGTATTGTCTTATGGTGGAGAGAGTGCAAAAGAAGTGTGGTCGTTGGTTGTACAAGAAAAAGTTTGGGTATTATCCGTTCTTGTATCCATCTCTGTTTGTGTCAGGCATGATAGGTATGGTTACCCTCAAATTTAGGAGAGTCATTCAGCTCATAATGTACTATCTGTCTATATTACATAACCAGGTAGATAGCCCAAACATAATAGGTAAATTTGAATTATTAGCTCCAAATCGTCTGGGCTGGGGCGAAGGGGGAACTGTGGCACCGCGGCAGCGGCCGCGTCTGCTGCGGCGGCCTCCGGCACGTACCACGTACGCCGTTCATGCACCCACCACCCGTGCTTTACGCCTTATTGGAGATATGCTCGCTCATGACTATGGTATTGACGTATTTGCTGACCACTTGGGACTGTTGCGTATGAGAGCTCTATTATATGTAAGCAATCATTTTTATCAAATAATTAATAATAATTTCCTAATTTAATCTGATCACTATTTATATAATATTTATTGACTGTAGTTGTACTTCTTTTATATTATTTTTTATGTTTTGTTTCGTTTACCATTGACATATTCATTTATTTGACATTATTTTGTATTCATTTATATTCGTTTGACTTAATTAATATAATTGACTTCTAGTTGACATATTTTGCAATTGTTAATATTAATTCCTTGACATGTGTTATAATTTTGACATACTGGCGTTTTGGGTAACTGTAAGTCAGCATGTACACACTTGAATCAATAAATAAATAAATAAAAGGAAGAGCACGGGTGGCGGGAGAGGATGGTCGCTCGCTGACCGTTCGGCCCGGCATCGTGCTGCGCGGCGTGTGCGTTGCCATGAATACGAATACGCATGCGCAGTATAATTCCTCTTAAATTCCTCTTAAATTTTGAGGAAGCGATAGCGGAAGAGGAATTTTTTATTTTTATTTATTAGGAAGCGGTAGCGGATGAGGAACTCAAAATATTGCGAAACTTCCGCATTATGAGGAAGCGGAAGAGGAATCCTCAGCAACCCTAGTACCCACATATCAGACACAAATAAGGGACGGAAGGTTAAAATGCATTAGTTCATAATTCGAGAGCCAGTTTTATCATTGGTATTTTATAGATGAACGCCTACAGTGTGAGTCAAACTAATGGACCCCCGGAGGTAAAGAAACGTTCTTTTATTTTTAAAAATAAAAATAACAGAGATTTGAAGTTTTAGCGCGTATGTGTATAATTCATGAAGCGTACGTGTTTGTATTTTTTACTATTTCCATATCGCCTTTTGATTTTAGAGGCACTGTTTGTTAGAGAGATTTGTTCATTATGATTGACCTCATCGATTGGTGAATAATAATACAGAATTTTATTTTCTACATTTGGCGGGTCCGATTCCCGGGGTGAGGTAAGTTATTTTTAATAAATCTTTGAAAGCAATTAATTAAGTATTGATATTTCTAAAAATAAAGGAATGTTTCCTTTGAGTATAATTTGCTTACTTCAATTTTTAGGATACATTCCCTCCTGGGGACTTTGGTTTGACTCATTCCATATGCGTCCTACTGCTGGGCACAGGCCAATGCGAGTTGGTGGGTCCCGGAACGCCATACGTCATGATTTTACAAGAATAATTGGAGGGTGTTATTATATTGAATGATAACTAATTAAGTGTATTACAATTTATTTTCTTTAACTAGTGCTTTAAGAAAATGCTACAAATTGTGGATGAATTTCACAACTTCCATTTGTATATTTTTCTACATGAATAATAGACATCGCTGGCCCATCGCAGTTAACTCAAAAACTGCTTGTAGTGTATTTACTTATTTAATTGCAGAAACATGCTGTGCGGTGATCATCGTTGCGTTGTTTATAGCACACAATATCATGGGTTGGCGCTCCGCACAAAACAAATTGAATGTATTAACTGGCCGCGCAAGTTTATACCATTTTATAGCGCGCTTTACGATACAGCACGGCTGCCCAAATTCAAAACCTAGTAACAAGTGATTTTTAAAAAAAACCGTTTTTGGCATTTTTCGACTTACTAGGCAGTATCAATATGATGTGGACCTTAAAACTCCCAGTTTCTTACGTAATTTTAAAAATATAATTTAGCAAGTCTGAGCAATTTGGCATGACTATAAAAAAATCCATGAAGTACCAATTCTAAACATAGCATGTCAGAATACAAATTTAAAACCCTAGCAACTCAACCGACTTACTAAGTTATGAATTTGCAAAACCGACTTGCTATGTTTTGAATTTGGCACCGATTATAAAATCAATGAAATGTCATTTAGTAAATCGTCGTGAGTGTCGTGACACCGTCGCTCGAGTGTTTCGCTCCAAGATATCAATATATAAAATGAGTTTTATGCAATTTTATCGATCCAGGCGTATAATGCGTGCTTTGCAGAACGAAAACGATTGCAGGTAAGAAATAACTTATTCATTATACTCGAACTCCATCATGCTCGAGGGTAAAACGCCAAAAGCATGGCACAGGTGCGTGGTGGCACTCTTCTTCAAAAAGGGTGACAGGACCCAATTGAAGAACTATAGACCCATCACGCTCCTGAGTCAGGTTTACAAGTTGTTTTCGAGGGTTATAACAAATCGTCTCGCACGCAGGTTTGACGACTTCCAGCCTCCCGAACAAGCCGGATTCCGAAAAGGCTTTGGTACCATAGACCATATACATACGCTGCGGCAGGTTATACAGAACACCGAAGAGTACAACCTGCCATTATGCTTAGCGTTTGTGGACTATGAGAAAGCCTTCGATTCTGTTGAGACTTGGGCCGTGCTTCAGTCACTCCAGAGGTGCCAAATTGACTATCGGTACATCAAAGTGCTGCAGACACTGTACGAAAACGCCACTATGTCAGTCCGCCTCCAGGATCAAGAAACGAAACAGGGCGATGTCATTTCGCCGAAACTGTTTACAGCCGCGTTGGAGGAATTGTGTTTAAGCTTTTGGAATGGCGAGTACATGACTCACCTTCGTTTTGCTGATGATATCGTAATCATGGCTAATACCCTGGAGGACTTGGGCACAATGCTCGACGACCTCTGTAGAGTCTCCCAACAAGTAGGTCTTAAAATGAACATGGATAAGACGAAAATTATGTCAAATTCCCAAATCGTTCCCACTCCTGTAAAAGTTGGAAGCTCTACACTGGAAGTTGTTGACGAATATGTTTACCTGGGACAAATAGTCCAACTTGGTAAGTCCAACTTCCAGAAAGAGGTTAATCGACGGATCCAACTCGGCTGGGCAGCGTTCGAAAAGCTTCGCAGCATATTCTCGGCCCAACTACCGCAGTGTCTCAAGACGAAAGTCTTTAACTCGTGTGTGTTGCCAGTGATGACTTACGGAACTGAGACGTGGCCGCATACAATGGGCCTCATAAGAAGGCTCAATGTCACCCAAAGGGCAATGGAGAGGGCTATGCTCGGAGTTTCTCTGCGTGATCGAATCAGAAATGATGAGATCCGCAGGAGAACTAAGGTCACCGACATTGCCCGAAGAATTGCGAACCTCAAGTGGCAGTGGGCAAGCCACATTGCAAGGAGGACTGACGGCCGTTGGGTCGGAAAGGTCCTCGAGTGGCGGCCGCGTACCGGGAGACGCAGCGTTGGTAGGCCCCCCACAAGGTGGGCCGACGATCTGGTGAGGATCGCGGGAAGCCGATGGATGCGGGCAGCGCAGGACCGATCGGTTTGGAGATCCCTGGGCAGTGGGCGTCTCTCGGCTATAAATAATGATGATGATGATGAAACACTTTGTATATGAGTCTGTTTAGTCTTTACCTTACCTCAGAAAATCAAATTGAGAACCTAGTAAACCGACTTGCTAAGTTTTCATATTGTTTTTATAGTCATATTTGGGTAAATTTTCAAATAAAAACAGAGTGTGAGCGATTAAAGTGTATCCATAACCTCTAACACGATTACGAGTATCACAAACTACAGTCAACAATATAGTGAAACTTTTCGTCAAACACCCCAATCGCTACTATTTCTGGTTTCGTCGGGCCAACGAATTAAAGTAGCCCACCTGTTTTTTGGCTCTCCTGAACATTCTTGTTGGAACGAGTTACTATGTTTTGATTTTAAGCAGCCGAGCATGCGTGCTGTTCACTTTTATGATGGAATTGTTCTTGTTATACGGGTGCTGGTAGCATTTTATCAGCTCACAAAGCCGTCCTGATACGAATGCGAACAATACAGCTATTTAAGATTGACTAATATTGAGCAATGTTGTTTTTTCGTATTATTTGCCCGACTTAATTAGTTACTGTGGTAAAGTTGATAAGTTTGTTTTGTGTAATGTAATTAGTGAGGAAAGTAGATGAACATATCAAATTTTGAAAATTACTATTGATTTTACCTACTGAGTAATGTGAATCAAAGTCAAATCTTATCTAATAGTTTTTTTATATATCATTATACGAAATGAGTAACCACTATTAGTTGCTGGAGTTTCTCTATAAACATGATATTAAAGGAATAGTATCCGTGCCGAGGGCTGCGCTCTTCTAGTAACATGAAATATTTATTCTTAATTTTTATTTTTAACATAATATAAATGTTTAAAAGTATAAGAAAAGTATTTTAACTTAAAAAATTATGTCCTAACCCAACCAACCAACCGTCCTCTCCCTCAAGCGGGGTCTGAACCCGCTGCCTTTCACAGTCCGGTTGTATGCTCTAACCATCTGAGCTACCAAGGACTGCCACCTGAGGACATAATTGTTTTTCTAGTTTAAATACTTTACTATTTTAAATATTTTGTATGTTATAGGTAATAAATAAGCTTCATCTAATACACACAAAGACTTGAGCTTTATAATACATCAAAAATTATTGTTTTTATAACAGTTTAGTCTTATTTCATATCAGTTTGTTGCAGCGCAATGCTGCAGAGTCTTATAGGCGCCACTCCATATATCGTGTATAAGATGAACGCTCTCCAACACGAAGGCAGATGGCAGGACTGGCGACCTTAAGTTAAGCATGACTTGTTGAAATTAATATTGAAATTGCCAAAAAGAAATCAGCTGTTTCATACTAAATTGTAATTCCTATGTCGCCGCCATCTGGTTAAATTCTCCGCTTAACTGGATGCCTAGCCCGTTGATTAAACGTCGGCATCCAATTGAATGCCTAGCCCGATACTTAATTGAACTTGAACTTGGATGCCGGCGTTCAATCAACAACACAACAATTTTCAAACACCACATGCCTTCGTTTCCGAGTGCGTTTCCCTTACTCAATGAATACAAAGATATAATTGCTCAATAAGGAAGGTGGTCGGTGGGCGTGCAAGATCGCGCAAGAGCAATTTCTAAATACCGCGTAATTTTTGCAGGAGGAAGGAAAAAGTTAATATCTTGGATATATCTACACATTTCTATGACTGAACTTGTTTGTGTTTTCTCTGGGTGTTGTTTAATGAGAATATATGTAGTAAGTATCAGTGATTCAGAATAACACACATTCACATTGACATGTCATTTTGCGACTTTTGTAAACACACGGTATTGCAAACTGCCCTTACGCGGTCTTGCACGCTTACTGGCATATTTACCTTGAGGAATACTACCGGTAGGTACGTCAAGTCTTCAAAGGTGTATCTACTGTTCCAGCTTAAGTTTCTCGTAATCATCGGTGTTGCTGATGGCTAAACAGCCTCTTTCTAGTTGTTTTTATCTTTTTTTTCATCGTTATCTCTTTATTGCTTTCGGAGCAAGCAAGAGCAAGCCCATATTAATAATAAAATTTTTAAAGTTATTTTATTGCTTTTCTAAACCTCTGTGTTTCTAGTTGTCAATATACTGGTATTATGCGATGATGTGATTTCTTTTTTCCCCACCCGCAAGGCACTGTCTAAGGGCATTAATAATCGGCCCAACAAGTTAGGTATACAAGTTTTCTATGCGCCGCCAATGTGCAAACAAGATGAAGTAAAAAACTTTGTCAGTAAGTCACGTTTGTACATTGTCTAATACAGAGTGGTGCCGTCAATACGACAATAAATTGAAACATGGTCTATAGGTACTAGTTCATAGAAATCGTTTGGAACTTTAAAAAATTCATTTGGTAATTTCATGACATTTGTATGAAATAATTATTTTATAAAAATGTCAAAAAGTTATCAAATGACTATGATATTTTTGAAAGTTGCAAGCCCTTTCTATGAACTAATATAGCCCACGTTTTAATTGACTGTCGCATTGTCGTCACCACTATGTACAGTATAACGTTCATTATCCATTTAGAAGTCAATCATCTCCTTAGTTTTGGAAAGTGTGGTTGTTAAGTGTGAGTTCTCTCCCATACACCCACACCTTTTGCTGAGCATAAGTAAAAACATTATGATTATATTTTTATTGTCTTAGCGTTTGGTTTCTGAATAAAAGAATCACACGACCAAACTATAATGGTTATTTGTTTTGCTACGGGAAAATAAAGCTTCGGTCATACTTATAAAACGCCACTGAGCACTGAAACTTTTGGGTCTGTTTTTACCTTTGTTTATACCTAGTTTGTAGAGATTTGATAAACCTCATATGGTGGTAATGGTGGTATTTTCGAATACTTACTAAAATAAATTAAAGGATATGAAAACAATGCATTTTATTTATTTTAGACATTATATTTCATAGAAACGTTTACTGCTTAAGACCTACATAATCGATATCTAAATGTTGTTAGTTTTATTTTTCAAAACGTCCGGGTTCGATTACCGAGCCGAGTACACGTTTTTTTTAAAATGTATGAATGCTATTTTTCTTATTACTGAAATCGATGATATGGTTCCTAAGAAGAGATTTTCGTATGTCTTATAGTTTCAGACTTTCCCATACTGACCGATCTAAATGTGCCATCCTGTATATCTCTATTTTTTATCTCTAATATACACTTCTTTCAAGCTGTATTCTAACTATGCATAATTAAAGTTATGCCCACGTACATACATCTATAAGCGTAATAAACATATTAAATCTTTCTTTTAAGCAAGTTACATCGTATTTGAAAATACCTTTAGTAATTTGATATTCGACGTAACGACGTTTTGGATAAAATATTATAATCAGAGTGGCCCACATTGAGTAAAGTATCACTCGAGTACCGCGACCTTTCGCCTTTAATGGATACCAAAAACCTTCTTCGCTTTTACGTGAAAAATCTTCTGGAAAATAAATGAATCCATACCGTATGTAAATCAGACTCCGTCGAAAGTTTTTATTGAAAAACTTGAAGAACTGATGAAAATGGGCCCGCGACGTTAAAGATCTCTCCGTTCATCTTATGAATGTGATACTAAGTTCAAAGCGTTTCTAACTTTTGCGAAACTTGCAGGGTCCGGCGGTATGACTTTGTTTTTTTTACTTCATCGAAATAATATTGACTTTGGAATGATTTATCATAGTGTTGGTACTTGATTTGCAAGATACATAATAGTTTATAAAGTTCTGTATAATTTAAGTTAAGGGATTGTGTGTTGAGGACGTGTCATAATCAAGTTATATAAGATTAATTAAAGGCGAGTGGAGTGGACGCAGGAGAGCCCGGCCACGTAGACTGACTAATTGATAAAGCTAACCCTGCGATCCTTAATCAGGGTCAGTTCAGACGGTAATTTAATAAGCAGATATTTATTAAGTTGTCTGCAAACTTATCAAGTCCTTGATGGAGTTTGCGGGGTGCCTCGTCGGATGCAACCACACAACCCGACAACCTTAGACGCAAATTAAACTATAAGATATTTTTGTACTTATATGTTCTGTAGTTGAATGACATAGCTAGGAGCTAGGAGCTATTCAATTTGTCAGTCTAATGACTCATTAGTAACTACTTATTCCATATATATCTAAAAGAAAACTGATAAAAGCATAGATGATGCAGTAAATTTTGTCATCTTAGGCATAGAGTAACTTAGGTAAGTACCTATGTAAGTACATACCTCGTTATTAATTTATATAAATTATTAGGTTTAAGGCATTAACTCTCATTGGACCAGCGTGGTGGTATTATAACCCAATTTCCTCATGTCGTGTTTCTCCCATGTAGGAAGGCATGTGCCCAGCAGTGGGACATATACTGTAGGCTGAATATGATGATGATCATTAGGTTTATGTAGTTTATTTTAGAATTCATTTGGCCACCTATTTCCTTTTCTAAAAAATCCTTGAGGTAAAAAAATATATTGATCCTCCCTGGTTCAGAATAATTATCATAGGTATTTGAAAATATACTCATTCGTTCGGGTGTGGACATAGAAAATTTCGACATTGTAAGGTAGGTATACTTTAGCTTTTAACGGTATACGTTAGCTTCTAATATAATTAAATACAGATGGACTAAAGGAAATTCACAGGGTCACAGGCTTTGGTAGCTCAGATGGTTAGAGCAGTCACCCGGAGGTAGGGTTGCCAGATGGTATCCAAAAGAAGGACATGTCCTCCTTTACATGTTTTGTCCTCCCGTCCTCCCTTACCTACTGTAAGTCCTCCGTTTTGCTGAACGTCGGGCGGGACTTACTCAGTGGAGCAAAGAGAGGAATAGACTAAGTGTGCAGTCAGTTAAATCTTTAATTCTTACTCAAGAAAACTTCAAAAACATGACATGTGAAGATTTTTATAATCACCTGTTAAAAACCAAGAACTTCTTTACAAAATTGGCAGCGCAGCTAAATATGATTAAAGTAAAGTAAAATAATATAAAAAAATCTTTTAATTTATGAATGCCCTCCTTTTTTACAGAAAATCCTCTTTTTTAAACCCATCTGCCCTCCTTTATCAAATTATCATCCGGCAACCCTACCCGGAGGTCGCAGTTCAGTCCTAGCCTGGGGACATGATTTTTTCTAGTTTAAATATTTTTATAATAATGGAGTTTCTAAATCTATTATGTATGTTAGTTATTTATGCATGTAATTAAACTTAATAATGTAAATATGAATACAACTCACGAATTAGGCGGACATGTTTCGTTGGTGATGACTTGTTTAGAATTCCTACTGTAATTTACGACTCACACACTGCTGCCGTGAGTCATACCATCTACTAGGCCACTTATTAATAAACATATACAAAGAAAAGTAACAACCAACTTCCTTTTGCGTGCCTCCGGACATAAAAGTTTCTCGTGCGTATCCCGACGAAAACATAAATTAGGTAAATTTACTACTTTTTATAAAAACATCCCCTTTTTCGACAGTATGTTTGTAACGATGGCAGGGGTCAACGTGGCAGATCTCCCCAGCTCATTCAGAAGGCACATGGAACGGCGAAATTATCAAAACTTTTTAACTTATAACTTTTCCTCGAATGAGTGGAGCGAGCGAGCTTTTTCATCCGTTTGCGGCTCTCGTGGTTTGGGCGCACGTTTTATCCCTGTCTAGCGCACGGAAAGCCCCCGCCGGAATGAGACAGGGGCGAAGCTCGTCGAAATAGAGCCGTCGGTCGTCTCGCGTGGCGGGTGTGTTGGATCCGAACGGACTCCACGAGTCACTTCAGTGCTCGACGCTGCGATGCCGGTGGTGTACGTCTCGCCGGTCGTCCGCCGACTCTACGTAGCGACGATCGCGCCGATACTTCTTTCCCAACTAATAAATCAGGCGAACCGAACGTAGTAACCGCACGGACAGATTATGAGTCGATATGAGATAACGAGCTCGCGTTCCCGCCACGGTGATTAATCGTCAAAGTCCGTTCGACTCGAGATAATCCGAGTTTCGTTTTAGGAGCGCGTAATGTAAACAGATAAACATTGTTGAAGTTTTCCGGAATCGTTAGTTGACTTTAGAGTTAGTAGTTGTGGATACATGCGGCATCATATGGTAGTTATAATGTTCTGCGGGTGCGAGGATTAGTCGGGTCGAGTGTGGCCGGGCTGAGGATGGGGGGCGCGCCGTGGGCCGTGCTCGGCTGTGTGCTGGTGGCGGCGGCGGTGGCGGCCGACACCTGGACCACTTACCAGGAGCAGCCCTGCTGCCGCCCGGTGTCGCACCACCGCGTCCGGCATCACAGAGGTGAGTCACTAGCTACT
This sequence comes from Nymphula nitidulata, assembly GCA_947347705.1. Classification (NCBI taxonomy): domain Eukaryota; kingdom Metazoa; phylum Arthropoda; class Insecta; order Lepidoptera; family Crambidae; genus Nymphula; species Nymphula nitidulata. The sequence continues at coordinate 11,728,371 of OX374623.1, forward strand.
ATTGACCAGTTCATTGTACTTTTTGTATACCTACCAAAGTCAATATTTAACGGTAAACTTATTACTCATTTTACAACACAGCTGCACAGTTACGTAAAGTTTTGACAGTGAAAATACAAAACAAAAACGTACATCTCCTCCACATTCGATACTAAATTGGTATTCACACTAAATTTCTTAATGTTAACTGGGATTAAGGCAGTAGCAGGTTTAATTAAACCGCAAAGTAATTGGTAAGTAGCTACCTATATAAAATTTTTGTTAGTGCTTGTATTTTAGGGTAAATTTTGGCTTTATAACGCTTAATTTAGCAATGTCGACGAGATACGAGCTTCTACGTTAATTTTGAAATAAAAATTATGAATGCGTTTTTGGGCTCCGTATATTTAAAAAATAACAGATCCTTTACTGGCTTATTACAAAAAGTAGTTTATTTATCTGGATTTAACTTTAGGCTGTCTAATTTCTGATAATAAAGGCAGATAGAGACAACACCAGGTTTAAAGCAGACCAAAGTTTTTTTTACTTTTTTCATACTATCTGTAGGATAAGTTAGTTTTATCATATCTGTTTGTGCGTGTGTGTATGTTTGTCTGCATGTCCCAGTTAGTTTTGACCCATTATCTTTAACCTTACAGAACTAAATTTTCAGAGATTTAATTTACCTTGTCTATTTCGAGGCTTTTATTCTACAAGTGCATATCAACATAGTCATATCTAACAACTAAACCAAACTAATCAAAATTATAAAGGTAATATAGTTTTGTCTGCTACAGTCACTGCTACGTCAGGCCGTAGGGGGTCACGCTATTGGCGTTTATATTTAACGAAATGTGTTTCTAATGTGAATGTAAAATTATACTTAATTAGTAAGTATCAGCTAAATTTCATAATGTTTTCCGGGAAAGAGCTTCTATCCCGACTCAACATTTCGTAGTAACGAACTGCAGGTTCACACATTTATTCTACTTCCTACCACATATTTTGCACGGTTCGTTGGCTCTACACCGGAAGAGTCAGCAAAAAGATTAATTTGTGTCAAACTCTGTGACAGACACTACGGGAACGTCCGCATAGTTTTATATGTAACAGATTATAAAAACATCTAGAGATAATTCGTATTAGTTAATTCCAATCAGATTATATTAAAAATCTGCGGCAAAGCTTCCACTTCAACATTGTGTAGCGATTCCATTATAAAATAAAAACATTTTAATAAATTATGTGTAATATTGTATAGTATGTAGTGTGTCAGAATATGGCCGCTGGTTTCGCGTGGAAGTCGTTAATCGCGTTAAAAGCTAAACTTTGTCCTTACTCAGGACTCCATCTAAATACCAATTTTCATCTAAATCGGTTCAGCGGCTTAGAGAAAACTTAGCAGACTTTATCTGTCTGACAAAGTTAGGCACTAGCTGCAACCGGCATGCTTTACAATTCCCCTTAAAGAGAAAACTCTTAGGTTATTGCATGATAAAAAGTAAATAAAAAAAAAGTTTTTATAATTAACTAGCTGTACCCTGCCACGCTTCGCAGTGGCACATTGTGATATAGATAAAAACAATCCTTGATGCGGATTTTATATCATGTTAAAATTTCGATTCAATCGGTGCAGAACTTTTTGAGTTTTTGAAGCGTACACTAACCAACATAACATTTTTATATATATAGATAATCTTTGAGGGTGTCTCCAGAACATCCTACCAAAGTTTCATCACAATCTGATCAATGGTTTCGGAACACATAGGGAACAAACATATAAATATTGATTTTTATTTATATAGTTGTATGGATTGTATTGCACATTCCGTTATTTTTAGCTACCTACTGGGTGTAGTTATTAATAATTAAGAACAAGATCGATAGCAGTAACCTCAAAGAGGAGCTCGGTGGCGTAGTGGTTTGGGCGCTCTGGTTTGATTACGGAAACAAAGAAACTTTCGTCACGGTCGATCCCGGGATGGGTCAACCAAAATTTGATATCTCAAGTTTCTCCGCGCTTCGGAAGGCGCCTTAAGCTTTGGGGCCGGTTAAAACTGCAACTGTTTTGGGCCAGCGTGCGTGGTGCGGGTTTCTCCGATGTAGTACCTAAAGCCTGTGCCCAGCAGTAGGACGTATATAGGCTGGCGAAGATGATGATAAACCTTAAAGAAATAGACGTATATGACTTAGCATTGCTAAGTTAGCAAAAATAAAAATAATAAGTAACTAGTACATGTAAATAGTACTTGCATGGTTCTCCTGGACTTTTCTCGTGCATTTGATTGCATAAATATCCCACTATTATTGGCTAAGCTGCGTTACTATGGTGTTGGTTCTGTGGCACTTTCGTGGTTTGATTGCTACCTCAAGGATCGATATCAGTCAGTCAAACTTGCTAAAGAGGATGGATCTTGCACGGTGTCGTTGCGGAAACAACTAAAGCGAGGTATCCCTCAGGGATCTATTTTGGGACCTTTGCTTTTTATTGTATACAGTGCTGATGTAGTGAGAGAAATTAAATATTGTAACTATCATCTGTATGCAGATGATATACAGATGTACCTATCTTTCAAGCCGTGTGAATGTCGCACCGCAATGTCTAAGTTAAATGAAGATCTTAATAATATTGCTTCATGGTCAGAACGAAATGCACTGGTTCTCAATCCAAGTAAATCGAAGTACTTGATTCTGGGCTCTAAAGATCAGGTTGCTAAAACTATTAATAATAATCCTATAGTGACGATTCAAGGAGTTAGTATCGAACGTGTCAATGAGGCCAGAAATCTGGGTTTGTTGATGGACAGTCATTTGCGTTTCGAAACTCATATTTCAAACTTAGCTAGGGCTTGTTTTTATCGTTTAAGAGTTCTTTATAAAATTAGAAATCTCCTTAGTGAAAATATTCGTATCACTTTGTGTGAGTCATTGGTACTGTCCAAACTTAATTATGGAGACCTTGTGTATGGACCGCGTCTACAGTCAAAAACTCGTCGTCTGATACAGCGTGTCCAGAATGCTTGTTGTCGGTTTTGTTTTAAAATACCTTCAAGAAGTCATGTTACACCTTTTATTAACAGAGCTGCCATGCTGAATATGTGCTCGCGGAGACATTTACATCTCGCATGTATGGTATTCAATGTAATAAAATATGGAAAGCCAGCTTATCTTCTTTCAAAGCTAAGAACTTCGCCATTTCACGACAGATACGGCACTAGATCCTGTAGATTTCTCTTAGAAAGTCACCCACATAAGACTACAGCATTCACTGGCAGTTTTCGTTACCATGCTACCAAATGCTGGAACAACATCCCTCCTCCGCTGAGACTATTGTCATCAAAATTTTCTTTTAAAAAGAATTTGAAACTATTCCTCATGCAAAAACAATGTTTGGGTATTCCCAGCGGGTACTCGGTAGCGGACTTTGCCATCTGAAATGATCACGTTTTATTGCTAGTATATTTATATTTATATTGTTGCTATATGTATTATTTATTTAATTCATATTGCCAAGACATTTCATCATCAGTTTTCCCGTTTGCCTTAGTGTATTAGTCATAGACTTAAATGATTTGAGTATATATATGTATATATATGTATATGTTCTTAATAATTTATTATCTATTATATTTTTATACATGAATTTTTTAGATATACACATGCACACACAGTATAGTTAATGTTATAAACTAATTCTGCTATTTTATTTTAAACAGTTTTATTCTAACAGTTATAATCAGCTTGTTATTGCTTTCTTATTTATCTGTGAATAAGCCCTTGGGTTGTAGCAGAATATCGGTGCCTTACTCAGATCCCGTGGTTTGAGTGAGAATCAGTCACTGAGCTGCGACCCTTTTAAATTCCGCAACACACACATATGATAATCGTTTTTTTTGTGTACCTACCTATTCGTTTGTTTCATGTTTTTATGTAATTTTGTTAGATGTGTGTGATGAAGAATTAAATAAATGTTTATCTATCTTATCTAAATTTCACCAATGACGTATTAGCCGTCGTCGGTACAACATCATTACTCAACTGTATCAATCCAATAACTACTATTATTAGTATTATAAGCAAATCAAATGCGCTTCAAAGTACAAGCCAATGAGTGTGATAGAGCCGCGGCGGCACGCGAACTCGTGTTTATACGTGGACCGTCAAACGGGGCCTACGCACGAAACCTACTACGTCTAACAGCCCATTACCAGCCCAAAAACTCACGTTACCCTCTCTTACAACCAATATACACTATCATAAATAAAAAACGGAATGAAAACTACATGATTATAACGCGGTTATTTATGTGGTTTTTAACTTTGAGAAGTTCCTTTCCTTTCAACTATGAAGCTTCATAGAACGTATTCAATACCAATTTAGGTTTTAACCAACTTCAAAAAGGAGGTTATAGATTCATATTCATATTCTTGATTGCATTATGTTGTTTTATAAAGGTCTTAAAGCTTGGTCATAAGTACAGAACATGAACCCTGCGAAGGCATTGCAAATTTTATACTTAAATCTAGTTACAATTATTTCTTGAGATCATTTCATTATCAACAAGATTTTGTATACCTTATTTTCAAAAACATCTTTAAGAGCATAAATACATTTTTTAATTAGAAACTGTTCTAACATAAAAATTTAACATAAAAACTTTGAAAAAGTATCTTATTCCATATTTGTTGGTATTTTATTATATGTTTTTATAGCCATATGATGTGTTCCTCGGCTAACTAAGTGTATTAACAAATATAAGTATTAGTACTCATGAAATTTGGCAGCCATTTTCAGGAGCTGGTAATGCTGATATAGACTAACATACTGTACCTATACAAAAACTGTGCAATTCTGACAACATTACATACATACGGGTCGAATTAATAACCTTCTTTTTTTGAAGTTGGTTAAAACACGTACTATTACGTATCGTATGACACGCCACAGTCATACCACACACACACACAAACTGCGAACATACTACGATATCGACCCCCCGCAACTACAGCATTCCAAAATTTAATTTCGAATTTCTGTAACACTCGGTATATGTTTGTATATTTGTCCCAGCATATCTCAAAACTATAAGTCAGATTGCAAAAATGTTTTTTTTGTTGGACTAGATAGGTATGGTTCAAGTTAGGGTACCTACTGTGCAATTGTCATTAAAATCAGTTCAGCAGTTTTTGTCAGTCACATAGAAAACTTGTCTTTGGCAATCTGTCAAGCGGCGTTCTTCCTCCGGAGGGCTATGACAATTGAAAAATCAATTGTGTCTGGAATCTGATGCTTGACGGGGTAACAGCGTAATTCTAAAACACGTCATTATGCATGTTGTTTCATTCAATGTTTGTAATTTGCATGCAGTTATGCTCAGGTAGAGCTTAAATGAAATTAAAAAAATGATGAAATAAAATTAGACACTTAAATGAAACAATTAATAAAATTGAAGTTGGTACTTATCTCATAAAATAATATTTTGGAGTTGGTGTTTAACTGTTTTCAGAAAGAATAGAAAGTGAAGCACTAACTCCAAAAAATACATTTTTGTGAGATGGTACCCAACTTCAATTTCATTAATTGTTTCTTTTTAGCGATTTCAATTCGGTTTTCAATTCATAATGATATCATTATGTTTAAGCGTATGATCTTGGATGCCAATGAAAATGTATAATTTTCTGTAAAGAATGTAAGAAAAATTTCAAAACGATAAACTTGTGTTCAAAATTTCACTATCTTTAAAAAGAAAGCTGAAAAAACGGGTTTCTATTTTCCATATAAATCATATAATTATGCTCACAGTAGGTAATGTATCATAGAAGTGTTCACTAAAACTATAAAAAGTTTTTAAGGAGTTTTAAGTTGATTGTAGCTTGTTGTTTGTATGTAGTATAAATTAAATTTATTTATATATACTATATACAAACAACATGCCACTGGATGCGTGCACCATATGACCGATCCTCTTGGAAATCTATAGGGGAGGCCTTGTCCAGAAGTGGACGTCTTTCGGTTGAAATGATGACGATGATGACTATTGATGACATAACACGATACAAAGTAAAAAGATACTACAAGAGTGCTCTCTAAGAGAAATCTATTCCGGTTTTATAGTTGACTAATAGTTTTGAAAAAATATTGTAATTATATGAGTAAAGAAATCATTTTGTTCCTTTTTTATTTTTGTTTCTTTTTATTTTTTACGATACGATACGATACGATATTTCTTTTCAAATACCTACCTATAGTTAACATTTAATTGCAAAAATTTTATCTGAAACTGATTTCAGTTTGATACCAGTCTCTTTTTCTCTGAGCACATTTCCATGTCTGGATAAATATTTAATTTTAGGCACGAAATAGCCCCTCTCGAATTCTTTTCGGACATCTATAGCTAAGGCGGGACAATTTGGCGTCATTAGCAAGTAACAAGCATTCCCCTCTGACGCGGACAGATAAAAATGCACCATATTAAATTGCCGTGAGTCTCCTCGTTGTTCGAGGAATATGAGCTATTTTTATAATGGTTAATGCTATCATTTGACTCAAAACAACAATCATTAACCTATACATAAAGATATTCACTCCAATTATCCACTTAAAGAATGTTATCATAAATGTATTGCGAGGTATTATTTATTGTTTTAGATCTGAGTGATACACTCGTAGAGCCGGTTTTGAACGAGTTTATTCGTTATAGATAACGAGAATTGGTTAAGGGTTCTGCTTATATTTATAAGGAGCTAGAGCAAAAAACACATTATGCAGGATGGGCGCGGGTCGCGGTCGGTGTTGGCCGGCTGAGAAAACGTGGGGCCGTGCAAACCGGCTCTGGCTGTGCGCCGGCGCAGGTAATTGACTCCTCGCGAGCGCGGCTAAATTAAGTTATAAACGTGCTAGTATAATCGATTTGTAAGCGAAACTCGACTTTTTTATTATTATTATAGTCAAATCTATTGTGCCGCTGGTATTCAGTTAATGGGCAAACAGATTACCAACCTTAATTTTTTATTTATTAGTCAGTTGTTATTATTTGTCAGCGTCTAGCAATGCCATTTGAATAACATTAAAATGAATTAGAATTCTTATGAGAGAGACTATCATTAGCTAAATAACAAACTTATTTATCACAACTCTCATTACACCTGTTTAAGTGAAAACACTGTTAGATAGCCTTTGTCTTATTTATTCCAGGGAAACATATTTTCAACACTATTTTAAATAAAATAGGTTTCATTATCATGAATGAGGACCTAACGCCGTTTAAGATGAATTTGACACAAATTTGTAACCAAACGTATGCTTCATTAGTTTATGTTTGTATTAACAATAATCCTTCCTGTACATATTAGGTATTAATCAGAGAATTTAGGAATAGAACGAGTAACACAATACATTATACGCTTCATTAATTCCAAACTCTGAGAATGGCAATTTCACATAAATAATATCTAGAGTTCTCAACGGAACAGCAATAGTGGACGTAGCGTGTGGTCTTCGCTGCAGGCTAACCAAATAGGGTCACTAGTCTAAAAGAAAAATAGAATCATGAAATGCTTAAAGTGTTTGAAATCAACATTCCTTATCTTTCTTAATAGAGGCTTTGATTAATTATCTAGATGTCTGTGATAATAAGTTTCAAATGCTATTTAATTTTTTAACGTCCAAGGCTTGGTAGACATTGACAACGTCACAGATTAGAAAGAGTATGTCTAACTAAAGAATAGAATGCCTAAGAATGCAAGGAGAATGACAATCACATTTAAATTTTCTTCTTTGTGGTTTCCCTTTCATCCACTTTTTTTGTTAAATTCTCCCTATAAAGAGAAGGCAAAGGGTGCTAGTGCCCATACAGCCATGTCTTCAGTGGCCCTATTCTCGTGAACACATGCTAAATCTAAATTTAAGTTCAGTGCATTTCTTTCTATCAAAAGAACACGACAAGGATGGCTGTCATATAATTTGACATTTAGATACGTGCGTTCAATTTTCGACCTTATTGAACGTGATAAAATGCAGTGTTTAGGAGGCACCTCCGTACATGCCGTCTAAAATTGTCTATGGTTTCTATGAAATCTATCTAAATTTAAGTGACAGCTCTAAACAGATTCTTGCTATCCTTTTCCTATTACTTATTGCGAGAAAGAGATATACTGTACTTAAATTTAGAATTAAAGTGTGTTCCCAGAATTAGGCCCATTGTCTCTTTTTTTCTTCATTTTAATGCACCTTGGAAGTATTTGACGCGAAGTGTATGATGACAGTCTCCATATGATGCTACTTGATGAGGAGGATAACCACAAAAAAAATGTCATCGTATTTCACACCATAAACACTTTTATTCTAATGATTTTTTAGTTGTACGTCAGCACAAACACATGATTTATAAAACTACACCAATTTTGTAACGCATGGTTCGCTCCGGCACATTTTTTGATTATTGTGATAAAAATCTTGACTGACGCCGCAAAATCCCGCCAAACAGTTCTTTTTATTGTTTTGTAATTCTTTCCGGTGTATGGATGGCAGAGGGGCCAAGCCCATGAAATCTCTATATCATTTTCTTAATTTTTGCTAAAAAGTATTGCATTGAAATGTAATAATTTATAAGGAAAGCAAAGGGTGAGGTCCATACATCCTTGTCTAATGTTATATGCGTATATGTATGTGTGTATGTATGTATGTATGTATGTATATGTATGTGTGTATGTATATGTATATTTATATATTTATTTATTATTCAGAGGGTATCTGTTTTTCGGTTTGTTTTTGTAGCCCATACCTTAGTTTTAAAATATCACTTGTAACTACTTATTATTATCTTCTTTGTTTTAAATATATTTTTATATTACTTCGCGTCATCGGCTGGGCCCTGTCATAATATCAGCGCTTCTGCGGCATTCTGCGAATGTCGTAGAAGCTAAGTGCTGAGACAGGGGCCTATTGGCGTTGCACTGTTGTAATTTTTATTATTATTATTTTATTGTAAATGTGTAATGTGCAAGTCAATAAAAATATTTCTTTCTTTCTTTCTTTTCTTTCTTATGTTAACAATTTTCTTATGTTACCAGCATATTGGTAGTACGCAGTTTAAATAAGAAAATATTAGGAATTATAAACAAAAATTATGTAGTAATAAACCTCATTTTGACAGCCTTATGAGAATGGAGCTGACAATACCAACCGCAAGCTGATCTTATCGACTGTAATATAAACTTATTGACCACAGACAACATGAATGCGCAATGTACCGTTACTCATGAATTAGTTCATTAGTTTAGTTTTCTCGTGGATATTTATTATTCAAAGTAAAATAACTTGCGATTAAGGTATTTAATGTGGATAAGTAATGAAAATATACCGCTAACTTGGACGAAGTAGCAATTAATGATATTTTTTATACCAATAGTAAGAAGTAATATAATGAAATATTTGTAACCTGATACATGATAACATATACTCATTAATGTATTGGCGGGTGGTGATAGTTTAACGGAAAGCTTATATAATACAGGCATCTTTATCGGCTCCCCGTGGTCAATGATGAAAGATTCCAAATTTACTTCTAAAACACGACCCTTTTAAAGAAATAACCAAATTGACAAATGAGTATCTGCGGGTCATGACAAATTTAATAACGCATAAAATGCTCTAAAGCGTTGTAACGGAGATATTTTGTAGCATTTTTATTTCCAGCTGTTTTATAAATGACCTGCTCATTTTAACGAATACTGGACTGCGACAGATTTTGACGTTGTTTAATAAAATGTAAACGCTGTTCGCTCTTGCACAATACTTGGTACTTTAGGATTATATTATGTATAAAACTATTTTATGCTAGTTGCCTTTGGATTTATCATAAAACTCGAGCTCACTAAGGTGTTTTGAGTCATAATACTGAGTAATTTTGAACCGAGTTGTCGTGTCCGTAAATTGCACCTTTTAACGACTTTGTTTAAGATCTCTAGAAAGTCGTATTGTGAGTGAGGCTGAGGCTAGACTCCCGTTATATTGGGTACAGTATGACGGTTACTTCCTATAAAGTCTGCACATTCAGCTACGTAAAGCATATGTATGGTTTACTTTTGAGACAACGTGGATGTATAATATAATAATACCTATATGTGTAGTTTATGTTCTTAGCCCACAAAAATAACAATTTAGATGCATCTCAGATAAATTCTAAAAAGCATTTGAAAATAAAAGCTTTACTAATAAACTAAACACCATTACTTTACTTAATCGGAATCTATTTTCTTAATCTATGTTTATAATAATTATAATAAGTTTCCAACTGTCTTTAGAGACTCACGCTTCAGACAATACATATAGTATATTGACTAAAATAGAAACAAAATACAAATAAACATAGCAAATTTTAAGTAAGTGTTATGTAACACCCATGAAAGTCAAACTCATCTTCAATGTAGCAGCGTTAGTATATACTGGAATAGCTGTCTCAGCTAAAGGAGGGATCCGTTTGTGTTAACCCAGCTTTATTGGTCGTGTAGCATCGCAAGCGGGCTTGTGTTAATCGAACTGACAGACATGCGCCGGATTGACTGACACGGCTGAACCCTGCTCCCCGATCTTAATCACTGCGTGCACCAACCTGTAATTGGAGAATGCTAGTCCCTTTAGCTGCTTACTTACAACTGCTTAGACTTCACTTGTTCCATTCAAAAGTTATAATATTAAGAATCAAATTGGTAAACAGTAGATACTTACAAATAATATAAATAAACTGACTGCACACTCAATAAACTTGTGGTTTCACTAAGGTGAAAATAATTCTGATTTACATAAGAAGATAAACTTGCGCGTAATATACGAAAACTCGATTTTGGTGACTATTTTGTAAAAATGAAAATTTTTTAGATACCTATAACTATTTTTTTTCTATCGCGTCAAGTTTATTAAATCATAACATCTTTCTTCAGATTCTAGCACCTGCCAAGCTACACTTTCTAGACGCAATGGGCTTTTAAGTCATAAGTATGCCGCTAGGGGTGTTACCGGCTTGACAAATGAAAGTATTTTAAAAATATTTTTAGACGTAGTAAGTAATAAAATTGGTTTTTACAACTCTCATATCTACAATTCTACGGTGTAACAGTGGCAGGAACAAACGCCAAATATTTTCTTTGTTTATAGTACGTCTAATTATTAGGTACAGTAATCTACAAACTTGGTAAATAGTGAGTAATTAAAATTCATATCAGCTACGTACTTGCAGAAATAAGTTTGTGTTTATGAATCGTTAAATACCATTCAAGCGTATTTAGAAACGTATCTTGCAATTAGGAAAGTCATTCTCATACGAAACTCATTAATTCGTTGCTTAATTACGTTGATGAGCAGCTGACATTATTATATTATCCAACATCTTATCGTTTTAATAACATGAAATAGGCATTTATATTTTCCTTGCCTGATGTTATTTTTGTAAATGAGTGGTGAAAAGAATGTCAGTTATTTTTGTTTGGCTTCCGTAATTTTACGTGGTAGGCAGTTATTAGCAGTACTTATTTTATTAATCTAAACAAAACGAACGTACCTAATCATTTCTAAACTTTAGATCTTACATACTTGTCTGTTTTATTCTAAGAAGAGCGTAAAAGCCACTAATTTAAATACTTCCTTCATAATTATAGCCCAAAATATGGTTTAGGTACCTGATTTTGTTTTATTACGTAATTTTATAATCTAAATGATCAAAATTATTTGTGGTCATTTAGAATTCAGTTTATAAAATTGATTTGATTTAAATGGAATTACTCATTATTTAAAAAAAGAATTATTATTAGTCTGAATAGGTAACGGTAATCGATAGTACAGTTGACAGCACATTAAGCGTAAGTAACATTTTGACCTTCTGACCGCCCTCACTAGGTTCGTAATAGAGGCGGCTTTCGTAGCGCAACTGTTACACTTGACATGCTGTCGTGTGTAGATACTGATAAACTATCGTGTTTGACATTAAAATCTGTTGGTATTTATTTCTATTGGCAGTGATTAGTTACTAGGACGTAAGATACTGACTCAAGTATTCAAATATTAAGGTTCGTTGCCTCTCCGATAAGCACGACACACGACACTTTACGACTGTACAAGGAACATTTCTCTGGGAAACGTGCGCGACCGGCACTTATAAAATGTTCATACCTACGTGTATACACACAATTGTATCGTTGTCGACAACCAAGTATCAAATGCCGTATGCCGTAGACATAAACGAATTTATGTATTCCGACTTTTCCTTCGGACTGTACGAGTGTCGGATAGCTATAAATTTATCCGACATAGAGGGAGTAAAGTCTGAATGCTTCGTTAACGGCTGGAGAGTCCGAGGGGTGAGTACCACCAATTCATGTTAATATTTTTAGCCCAGTCCGGTTTCTATGAATTCGCGGTTTGATATAGGTAATTCAATTAAGCCCTTGAAAAAGAATAACTTTTTACACAAAAATATTAGTAATACGTTAGAGAAGGATTGGCAAGTACGGTGGATGACGACCGGCTGGCCGAGTGGTCTGTACCCCAGGCTACTCGGTCAAGAGGTCCCGGGTTCGAATCCCGGTAGGAACAAATGTTTGTATGATGAGTACGGGCATTTGTTTACGAGTCATGGATGTTTATATGTTTATTTAGTATATTTCTAATATTTATATACATATTATTATCATTATTTCTCCGTTATCTAGTATCCATAACACAAGCTCTTAATGATGCTTACTTTGGGCTAGGTAATAGGTGTGAGTGTATAAATATTATTATTATTATTAATCGGACGCCTAGGCAGGTCGTCTAAATCGAAGAGGATTTGTGTGACTGCTTGAATGATTGGTAGGTTGAAGGTTATTGAAGGTTATGACTAAACCACTTTCCGTTCTTCTTTGTCTTACCAATAAGACACAAGGGCCCGTTTACACGATGTAATTTTCTTGCCTATAACACACAATTCAATTGAAGCAAGAAATGACTTGCATAGTCTAAACCACAAATTAGGCTAACAAAATCTTCTCTTGCTTCAATTTAATTGTATGCTACAGGCTAGAAATTTGCATTGTGTAAATGGGTCTTTAAGGTATCACTTATGTCGAAAGAGGCTGCTGCTATGTATGACGTGGTTTGAAATTTATCTGCATCATTAAGGTTATCAACGTACTACCTACACAATCATCTGATATGTCATACTTGAACAAGCTGAACAAAAATACATTAAGCATGCAAGACTGCGTTACCAAGGGCACAGTTTCGTCTCAGCCCTTACCTCCACGTTGACAGGTTGTAAAAGTGGTAAAATACGGGATGTTTTGTTTTACGAGTCGGCGTAAACAGCAAAACATTAATTTTCTACACGAGTTAATTTTATAGCAGCAGTAATTACCACAAGGCAGTTCTACATCAAATATGTATTTTCTATAGTAAAACTCGAATTAGAGTTAAGTGAAGTCGTAACCTCTATGTTACTAATGTCAATTATACAATTTGCACAGGGAATGGCTTACATTAAATCTGTAGATATATTAATATATTACCTATTGAGTGACCTTAATAAATCTAATATAATTCATACTCTGGTAATTACCTAAGTAATAACTAATGCGAGTAATTGAAGTTAATACAATAATATTCTCACACTCACACTAATTATTTAGCTGTAATTAAGGCATATAACAATTATAAGATTACGTTAGATAAAAACATACATAATGAATTTTATTAATATAATTAAGCTGTGCACAAAAACCGTGTCTTAGCGAAATGACGAAATGTCTGATATAAATATTTTTTGCATTATCATTATCATCAATGGCCTATATTGTATACTCCACACTGCTGGGCACAAGTCTTCGTACAAAGGAAACACGCTAGGTGCTTTGGGCCCTAACATCACGACGCTGCTGACCCACAGTGGCTTGGCAAAGTGAGAGATTGCAATATCAACAGGAATAAAGGCGTATGGTGCCTTCAGACCCACGAAGGAGCTCAGAATTATAATTTTTTGATTGAACCATCTGGGGTGAATCGTAACAAAAATTACTTTTTTTTCGTAACTCACACCAGCAGGCTTATTCGGTAACACAATGCCTAATGAAACTTAATTGCCTATCCGTTGCTGCGTTAGGTACGGTATAAGGTAAAATATCATATTGACATTATAGTAAAGTTGTAGTGGCTCTGCAAATAACTTGGTGGCCATCACTTAAGCTGTCAAAATAAGTTGGCGAATAAGCCGCTGAGCGCTTTGGTCATCGACCTTCTTAATCAAAATTGCATGAAAGAGGACAGTTAATCTTGTAACAACTAACAAGTAATATACTCAAATAAACGACCCTGGCTCATGGACAAAAAATGCTCGTGCTAATCACTCATTTCTGATTTAAGAGTTACCACCATGCTACGCTACTCGTATTCTGCAACCAATCTCGTATTTCATTTCATAAGTCGCTCTAAATTCAATTGTCAAACATAACGATTTGTCTCGCATTCTGAGATTCTGACAAATGAATGAATGATTTGTGAAGTGAGATGCGAGGTTTGTTACGGAACTGCACGGCTGATCACATCACCAGCTTTCATTAATTGATTGCAAATGAATAGAAATATTTAATTCTAGTGCTCATGATAATGCTTAGTAGTCGTGGCTATCAGAAAAATATTTAACTCATCGAATGAAACCGGGCTGGATCACACACAATTGCAAACAGATTGTGTCTGATATGTGGGTCATCAATCATCATATCAGCCTATGATGTACACTGCTGAACAAAGTCCTCCCCCATCGATTTCTGAATGAAATAGTTCTGCGAAGCCTAAATCCAACGGCTCCCCGCGACCCTGGCCAGGTTGTCTGTCTATCTAGTGGGAGGCCGTCCTACTTTACGCTTTCCGGTACGTGGTCGCCATTCTAGAACTTCAACGCTCCACCGGCCGTCTGCTCTGCGTGCTATGTGCCCTGCCCACTATCACTTCAACTGATATGTGGGTACTTCATAGAAAATACTAATTTAAGCTTAATTATGCTATAGTTTTTCCGTCCAGATCTCGCGATGCAAATTTTAAAGTTTCTTTACTTGGTCTTAAACAGATTTTACAACAAAGTCGGGTAAGTTAACTTTTTCAAAAGATTTATCCGTTTTATTTGCCTGTACAAATTTCACTGTCATTTAAATCTTAAGTAAATTTCCATTATCCTAACGACAATGTCAGGTGAACCGCGATTCACGCAGTTGAATTATAACAGCCGTGTTAGGCAGCGCAATTCCATCAGTCCGGCAAATTAAATTTTCATGTACCTACATAAAAGCTATACGAACAATAAATTGGCAATTATTTCCAATTTTTTGTGCAATTCATACCCGCCGGCTTGTGTTTATGGCAACGCTTAGTTGAGTGGAATGATTGTGTAAAGCGTTGGACGGCATCCAACGGGTGCGCGAGAAACAAACGCCGCAAATAAAGTCAAATAAGTGAGCCTTCCAGGGTTGCCGTACACAAAAATATTACTGGGCTTGGAAAAAATATTATTTCATTTCAATAAATAAGAAAATTACTGTTTTCTTATCTCAGTACCTTATGACTTTAACTTAAGGCTGTAAAGATTTGATATAAAATATTCTAAAATGTAGTCGGGGCTTCAATTTCCATTGTTTCTGGAAATAGCTTGGCACCAACTTCAAAAACTACATTTAAACGTTGCTGATTGCCTATTTTGTGTTTTGTTGTCGTTTTCTGATATTGTTTAAAAATCCTATCCTATTTTTAATTCTATTTTTTTGTGATACATTTCCAAATTCAACGCTAGATGGGTTACCATTATCGACTTGTCTGTCTGTTAACTTTCAGATGAAATAAATGAAAGATTATTGTTTTTTTTTACTATGGCTTGACTGTTGTTTGTTGAGGAGTTCCGAAAGTCTTCATTAGATAAATACTAGATTAAAAATATAAAATACTAGCTGTGCCCGCGAATTCGTTCGCATGGATGTCGAAAAATAACAACATGTCGTTCGTTGGTAGGTTACGTGATTTTACTGGAGCATTTATTTGGTTAAGGATTAAATTCGTATTTATAAAAACACCTTCGCTATTAATGCATTGATCGCCCCGCCCCAGCGCCTTGGATATCATAAATGCGTGCATGGTACTAGATCATTACTTTGCTGCGGATATATTTTAAAATTATGATATCTCTGATATTCATTAAAACCAAATGATGCCAAGAACAATTTTGTTCAAAATCAAATACTTGTGATAAATAATGTATTTATTTTGTTATGGAATAATACCATGTTTAAAAACACACCTTCGCACATAATGCATTATTTAAAACAAATTTGATACGCAATAAAGGTTATAGTGAGTCCAACCTTAAAAGAGAGAAATACTATGTATGTTTTTGCTGACTTATTTTTTAGGAATTTGAAATATGTATATGTGATTCATTTTATAATTTCATGTCATTTCTGTGAAATAATATAGCATTGGCTACATTATTTCATAGAAATGTCATGGCCTATAGGCAGGTTGATGACTATCAGCTAATTTCCTACTTGACAAAAGTAACTAACTTTCAAAGGTCTGATTGTGTTAAAATTTAGTTTACCTACTGTTACTTTGGTGGTATTTCCAAACCATGCCAACCTTGAGCTGATTCTGTACCATGAAAGTCTGTAGGATGCTTCTTCACAAACTTACAGCAGATAAGTATAGTGTGCTTAGGCTCATAAGAATAATCTGAATGAGATGGTGTTAGAGATATAGTATATGATTTACGAGGCTGGAGGCTACTAAAAATTAACAATTTTATAATACATTGAAAACTGTGTGCCTTCTCTTTCACGTTACATTTTTAAAAGGATTTCACGGCGAACGTATTATCGGTCGCCGGGATTTCATACTAAAATCTTTTTATTTTTTAGACAGAACTGACAGATAGGATATTCAGGGAATACCAGGATCATCCCTAACATGTCCAGGAACAAGAGCCGCGTGCGCGATGCACCGATTGAACCAATGAGGGAAATCAACCGGAATATTGGACCCGGAAAAATACATTTCGGATAATAAGCTCATAACACTGAGTATGCGGATACCTAAGATTTTGCTTATGCAGCGGCGCCTAGGACACTATCATCACTATTCATCACGTATATATAAACTAGGTTTTATTAAAAAATATTATCTACCTAATTGGCTTTTTTCCCAAATAGCCTAGAGTTATTTTTAGTATAACGACAATGTATCGAGGCACATTATGATTACTAACTACTACTTTATATACGTATGTAAGTTTTCGTGTTAACGTAATAAATAAATTAAAAAAAAAACTAAAATTTTATTTTTTGAACAAGCTTATGCGCAATGCGTCGGTAAAAGATAAAAAAAACTGATTCCCGCCTGATGGTAAGCGGTTACCGCAGCCTTTAGATGCTCATAGCACCTTGGGCACTCTACGCACTATTCATGCGTTGTCTACCCTGTAAAAAACAAGGGAAAGCGTTGCTTTCAGCACCTATGCTGACCAAAAAGCGTGGATGGGAGCAGGGGGGCTCTTCTTAGGAGAAGAGTCTCCCTGCTCCCATCCACGCATTCTACACGGGCACCGGCGAACTGTACTTTCGGCAGGAACACAATACTGGAAATCAGTTTTTTAGCTGCAATCTTCTGTAGGTAAGAAATCCGTTAGAATTGGAAATTTTTTGCAGATAGGTACTCACTAGGTAGGGCTGCGTTGCACTTTGATAACTTTGAAGTGTTTTATTGCGCAAACTTAGACCATAAGAACATGTTCTAAGTGAGCAAATAAGAATACTAAGTAAAAACATTATGAAACGTGAGTAAATGACCATTTGTTCTTCACAGTAGTGCAAAAATTATGTGGTTGATTCATTTAACTTTCTGTAAAATCATTTTTGAATTGATGTTTTCTGTGTTTAGTGTGTTCCGATGCATTTTTATTGTTTCCACGTATAATCTAACCTCAAAATGGCAGTAGTTTTGCTTTATGTTTCCTACATTTTCGATATGGCGATCTCACCCGGACAAAAAGTAAAGATGGCCGTATTTAGAATATTATTTTGTGCTATTTTTAAAATAGGTATTAATGGCCTAATTTTTTTCAAGATGCCTATGTGTATGTGTGTGTAGTAAATGGAGTGAGGAGTCATGGAAGGTGTAAGCGTAGCGACCAAGTTGATACCTAAGCTTTTGTCTTCCAGTGAGCATATGATAAGATTTTGTACTGAGCTGGTTGCGGTGAAATTTTTATAAAGCAAGTCTAATTAAAGGTTGAATTCTAAGCTTGATTTGTGTTTACTGGATATATGACAATTCTATTGTACTCAATTTGAGAAGAACACTACTGTACAGATGTGAAAAGAATAAGACAAATAACTAAACGCAAGTATAAGGGATTGGAAAACGCCAACGGAAAGTGGTGGCAAGTCCCGTGCTACTTCGGCCAACTGACCCTGATATGGCGGATGAGATGCCTTATCCTGTTTATTTAAAATCACTTTTTACTGTATGTTTATAACATAAAATACCTAATTTAATGTTGATTTTTTAAAGACTAGTAATGCATTATTAAAATAGCAACAAATGTTTTATTAATCAATCAAATCTTTTCATTTTATCGGTAACGGAAGTCCGTTACAGATAAAATGAAAAGTTTTGATAGGGTAGGTAATAATAGGGTAGGTATTTTTAGTGAAGTATGGGAGGAATCTACCTAGTTTAGAAATCCAATAGTTATATTGGGAAAACGGCGTAAGTTTTAGCAGAACGAAACCCGAAAGCTGCTGACACACAATTAATGTAACGCCGTGTTGTGGTCTGTGTTTTCCGGTCAGTCGCTTTTGATAAAGTAACATTTTATCTCGTGAATTTTTGTACTTTGTTCCGCTCAGCGGATATTTTAGCTTGGATTCGCGGAATAATGTCGCGCGTTATTTATGTGAATATTCATTTTTGTTCTCCCCGCGAATTATCTCTTTAGTCCATACTGTGAACGATCTCATACACTTTATGTTTGAATAACAAGTTTATGCAACTGATAACGGAATAAATATTATATCTATAAAAGATATAATTATTATTTACAAAGAATATTATTACATAATATATCGTTGTCGTTGTAACGTATGCGCAAAGCATTGTTTCGTCTTAGAACTTATTGGCTGCCACATTGCGAATAGATATTTTATCAATTCCGTGATTAGAAGTACGTTTATGTGTAAGTTTATGTAAGTAAACATCAAACAGTCGCCATATTTGATTTAGGTACTTTTCATTTTAAAAACATGTTATCGGCTATTATTCCGGTCTGCTCTTTCGGGAAGAAAACTGAACTAATTTTAATATCAGTATCATATTTTTTATATTAGTAGCTTTACTTTTGCTTAGGGATAGATTTCAGTAGAATTTTGCAATAAATGTGTTGCTATTAGTTTTATCTTATCACATATTATATGCCATTAGTTTATTGCACCCTTGAAACCAATTGAAGCCAAAGAGAATAAAACACTACGTTTAATTGGAGCTAATGAAACAGCACTGGCAGGAATGTGTCGACATCTTGTCACCATGTTGCCAGTCTGTGCACGACTGATATTATGAAAATGCATGTGCGTCCTGTGACCTGTGTGTTTGTTTTGTATCTAATTTTATAGCCTGAAACATTTGCCGACCGATGTCTATTTATCAATGAGGTGATTCGTGGATCGCGATCGTGTATTGTTTTTGATGCTCTAGCGCGTAATATTGAAATGAAACAGTTTCATAAACAAGGTTTTGATTCCAGGAAACAAATAGTTGGCTATGGGTGTTTGTTGGAAACTGGCTGGTTATCGCACCATTTTATACCATGTTTTGATACTACTCTATATTTTTGAAAGCCCTTGCTTTTTGGCTTGGGCTGGCTGTCAGTGTTACTTACGTGTTACCTTGGCTATCTGTTACTGTATTGCTTGCTAAAATATATTATAAATCGTAAATTTACGTGTTTGCATCATAATCAGTCCACTCTCGTTAGCTATTAGTGTCGTTGTTATGATTAATCTAAATTGTTCATTACAAATAGTTTTGGCCCGGGGAGTTATTACCGCTTCAGAATAAATAAAATTTAATGTGGTCTTAACTTATAATAAGCTAAGTAAGTTCAGTAATTAATTATGAAAATGAATGTTCAATGTGAATTAAGTTCAATAATTGTAGAAAAAAAACAGAAAGAAACAGTTTAAGAGTTTTTACAGTTTATTAGAGACATTTTTATATTCTATTAAGTATAAGCTTGAAATTGAAACGTTAAAGATTTGTTTATGAAATATTCAAAAATGTTGTATCTAGGACTTATTGATAATTACTCTGTCCTACATGTCAGTACCCAGTCTTTTCTCTGACGTAAAATAATAGTGAGCACCTCACGTTGACATTGGCGTACCTAATTGACAAGTCACAGATCTACAGCTAGAATACCACGATGTGTACGTTTCTTTATTTATTTTCAGTTTTTTTTAATATTCTGAAAAGCCCCTTGGCCTTTATGTCACCTGATGGTAAGTGATGATTAGGCCGAAGATGGATTCAATTATTTTTATGGTGGAAAACTTAAAAAATCCTACCGATGAAAAATGCGGCACCCATCTACTAAATCCTTAGGTAAGATGGTGTTAGCTAGCCAGGCGGACTTAGAAAAGTCCTACCACCAACCAAACTGACCAGAAAATTACTGCCCTCACGGGAGTTGAACTCCGGACCTCTAGATCTGTGGTGGGTGGTCTCAACCACAGACCACAGAGGTGGATGAATACCTTTCATTTAGATATATATGCTTGTGTATATTTCTCAGTAAATTTCACTGGCGGATGCATTGTATGTAAGTATTGTTGGCGCGATCGTGGTAATGTAAGGAAACGATAAACAGTGCCGACTGTAAGGTTCGTATATCTTATCACGAGCTGCATGTGTTTGTTTTATTACGACACGAGTTAGGAGGAACTCAAATAAAAGCTTAGCCAATTTGCGACCTTGCTAGTTCTTATCATTATTAGTAATAATCAACCTTGATTATTATAACCAAAGCTCATCAAATACCAATTGTCATACCATACCCAAATACATAATATAGGGTTGTACTGTCAATACGACATAAATAGAAACATGGACTATATTAGTTCAAAGAAATGGTTTTGCCACTAAATATAAACATCCATGACTCGTAAACGAATTCTCGTACTTATCATACAAACATTTGCTCCTATCGGGATTCAAACCCAGGTCCTCTTGACCGAGTAGCCTTTATAGCAAGGGGTACAGACCACTCGGACAGCCGTAGCCGGTCGTCGACGTCAACACGTCGAGAAATGTCATGAAAATATAAATTTTAAGATGTTTTTGAAAGTGGCAAACCATTTCTATGCACCACCATGTATTATGATATTAACATTTTGACAATCGGTGTGTCAATATAACACGACTGTATGTAGCATTTCTCTAAAATATATTATAATTTTTCTGTTTAAATCAATTGGACGAGACTATTTTCAAGACATGTTGCTAAAGTAAATAGCAGGAATCGGCGACCGATAATAACATAGACGCGTAACTAGCCCATCCAAAATGACACCCCGAAAGAGACTCCAAAGTGGGCGGGGCTTAAATCGGACTCCGCGCCATGATTTAGTTTGTCATTGACTGCGTCACGGTGATGTACTCGTAAAAGAACAATAAAATCTCAGTAAATATGTCCAAAAGTGAAGTAAAATGGTGTGTCAGCCGCGTAGGTGAACATAATAAGAGCACTGGAATCAAATTTTACATGTAAGTCTCTCCTAAACCTTTATAATCGAGTCAAATATAAACAATAATATTGGCCGCCATGTTGGCCCAATATTAGTGGACAATTTGAACAAATACACGAGTGGATGATGTTATGCAGTCATTTGTGTGTGACAGTATTTATTTATTTTCAACTCAACTTTTAACTCTGCAAACTTTTATGACGACTTATTGTTATTGTGTATGTTTATAGTTAATCTACCTACTAATAAGCAATTATGTCTTTATACAGCGTTGCCTTATATGATTGTTGTACGAATGATAAACAAACCTCCAATTTATGGATATTTTGCCACAGTTCCTTACAATATGATGCCACTTTCAACACATTTCTCAATAAATTTAAGCATTATTATTTTAACATGTGTATGTTTAATTATTACATTAATAATTTACTCCTTTACAAAATGATCTGGAAATAGTATAGGTATCTATTTTAAACTGTTAAGGATAAGTCGTAGTAAGTAAACTTGTAAACTGCAAGATAATTTCGTGAGGTTATTGAAATAAAACAACATCATAATTTCAATAGAGAAGATAGTTGGACCACACCAGCTTGGGATCTTATCATGAGAATTACAAAGTCTCAAGCCCGTATTTACTTTTTCCGACCTTCGGACACTGTAAGCTCCATGGCGTGAATCAGAACACTCAAAATATAACTATAAAAAATATGACGGTATTTAATATTAAACTTATCAAAGACAACTGACATCTTTACTTCAGTCTTCCCGTGACCTTGATCGCTATAAAGTAATCGAAACATTGGGCATAAAAAATCATAATGTGACATCTAATTTAACGCAAGTTAAATCCGGTAAAGTGGTTTAATTTAAGAAACAAAACCACTTGATGACAATTTAATTTTTTTTTATGTCCCTAATACTAATAAATAATATCATGACAGATATTTAGATTTTTTTTATTTAAATGAATGAAGCGAACCCATTTCATTTCTGATTTCTGATCTCAACTCTAAAATTCAATAAGTTTACCGATTTACAACGTTACTATATTTATTAAAAATGACGATATATAATTATTAAAGTCATTAAAAAAATTGTATGGTTACATCCTGCATATATGACCCGTCCGGCGCGTAAATCAGAAGACCGAGAGGGCGCTATACTATTTCGATTTTAGCCAATTGTATCCGACGTGCTCTTCTAGCCGCCGAGGGTACCCATTTTGCGACGAGTTTTGTATGAAGTTATGCTTCTAGGCTCTCTACGTTCGCCGGCAGGAATTGACTTTTAAATTTACGTAGGTACCTACTACCAGTGTTTAAAAAGCTACCTCTGCCAAAAGCTTGTTATAAGAACAGACAATTGAAACTTATTGCAAAAGTATATGTTATGTAATACACGTATAGATTGCGTGTAGCTCCTCCGCTGGCATCGCTCCAGTCGTTTCAATTTTATCCCGCGGGACGGTCTCTGTAAACAGCCCTAAATGATAAACGCATAATTTAACGCCCCAACGAAACACGAAAAATTGTGCACCCATTTATTTTCTAGATCATAGGAGCGTGAAGACGTTTGCTATAATATTTATGGGTTCACGTTAGAGTTCAATAGTCATAGTGAATTTATTTGTCCGGTCGCTGTTCGAGCTCGTTCCATTGTATGTGACGAATAAACGCAATTAAACCACACTCAATTTCTTGATATACGCAGCTAGAAATGTATTAATAAAGTTCTTCAGGACGTGATGGCTTGATTACGGGTACAATAAAACGAGATACCAGCTATATTGCCTGCGTTTATGAAGTTTTTTATACGCCATTAAAAAGTTTATTAATCCAAAAAGGGATGTAAAATGCTTTAGCGTCATTAAAACTCAGTTGGAATTGAAATCTTTTGATTGTTTTTTCTTTTCCTAAGGTAAAGACGTTAAGAAAAGAAAAAGTAATCAGAAGATAATAAGTTGCTTACAATTATTTTTAGGAACACTAAAGATAAATATATTTTGCAGATTTTTTTTTCTCCACTTTAGTATAGTGGAGCTTTATAATAATGATTATTATGGTTGGTAAAAATCATCATATCTTTTAGTCAATCTGTATTTGCGTTAACAACTATCCGGGTAGACGTTTTGGACGACGGGTCTCATTTTGACATTGTGAGGGTAGAAGAATCCATAGGCTTATATCAAGTCATTAGTAGCTCAGATATAGCACTGATAATTTTGACAGGTTGAAATTCGGTCCGAGGACATGAATTTCAAGTTTAGATATTTTTCTTAGTATTTTTTACCTTAAAATAAAATTACGACTTAACCACTATCTATAAAACGCCTGTTTAATTAAGGCTCAAACTCCATTGACTGCAACCAACTCAACGATAAAATTTTACCAGTGCTTTCAAAGCTCAGATACGAAACTTAGGAAGCAAGTTCAAGGAAGGGTTATTAAATTTCCCGCGACTGTGTTGCCGTCGTGCTTTGACAAGGTATATTGTGCAAAATCCAATTCCCACGGAGTACAATGGAAGGTGGCAGCGCCACCGCACGGGCCCGCGGCTCCTCCGATACCATCGCGGCTGTCCTCGCGCAACCACATAAATCTAGTTTCGATACATTTTGGTAAGACGCCAACTACGATGCATCGTACGCCCACTCGACCTGCAAAATAACAACAATCGCTTTTATTTGCCGCAAACAACACGATTCCAGAATAGGAATTTAATATCTTTGTTTCTAAAAACTCCTACGTAGTCATTAACGTAACAATGGAGATCGAAGTGTATTGTAACATTGTAATCACTCAATTCATGAGCTGACTCAGCACAGTCCACAAAGACTTATTCGATATACATACTGAATCCAATTGTAACAGAGATGTATCTTGTGCAATAAAGGCATTGTGGGTGAACTCGGCCAAAGGAGGACGGGACCGCATTCATATCTGAATAAAGACATTATATATTATTATAATGCGTTGAATAGCAGGCGGTCAGGGCTTCGGTAATGAATCACGGCCGCCGGCACTGATAGTATCTGTGCCGAGCCCGTTGCGTGGCCCGAAGTGCTCCGATGTCGACGCACTTTCCAATGTGCACCAAATCTAGCCAGCTCACATTAAAACTGAATATGGGTGGTCGGGAGATATATAATGTTTATCAGTGACCAAATGTTTGTAATGACAATGGATACATTTTGGTAATTGAGATAAATTGTTATTATCATAAATTCTACAATCTAAAAGATAGCAAAAAGCTCGCCTCCATTGTATTTTTATAGCCATCAACTGAATATCCTTTCCGCAGAAAAAGACAAGAAACGTTATTAGGTTTTCACCTGTAGTAGGCGATGGAGTTACGAATAAAATACACTATTCCTGCGTTTTTTCAATGATAACATACGAATGTTCCGTTTTATAAAAAATAATGAGGCGCTAAGCATTCGCTTGGAGGTTAAAGTCGGCAATTAAAGAGTTACTTTCCTCGGGCGATAAGTTGGTTAAGTAATAGGGTTCATTTTCAAGTCGAAGAAGCGGGGTCGTTAATCATCGCGCCGCCGCCGGTCGCCGCACGCCGGAACACAAGCTTATTTTTGATTGTTTTTGATAAAACAAACAAAGACAGATGATTAAAGCAAATCGTTAATCATGTGTGCGGATTAAAATGTACTTCCTACTGCAATATCGTATTTCTCAGTAAATATATGAGATTCGTTTATTATTATTTACTGCAACGAACGCAGCAATGAAGTGCGGGAAGTTTGTAATGAAAAGTAGTGTAATGCAGCAGAAAAATGGTAATGTATTTTAATCAGAAATTACTTTGTTCCCAATAAATTAATAATAAAATTATAGGGTTCATGAAAGTATAGGAAAAAAGAAACCAATTTAATAAAAAAAACAGGGTTAATTAAGGTTGCTTTTTTTTCTTGCTCTATTGTTTTATCTATTTACTTGTGTGCAATAAAGAATTGCATTGTATTGGAATAGTCCAATAGAGATATGATAACCAACTTATTACTCTCGTAAAAAGAGCATTTTAGAATCTTCAAAATGTAAAACTAGTAATCATTGGTTTGATAAAACAATTAACCTAAACATGCACTACAAAAATTTGAAACCCGAGTTTGTTAACGTATGGTGTTCATAATGTTCAATTTGAACAGATATAGTTTATGTTTTTTAAGACCACTTTATTTAATGGAAATGCTACTAAAGGAATCTCATGCAAATTATTCGTCAATAATTATATCTTTTCGACATTTAATGTACATGAATAGATGCAAAACACTAATCTAGCCAAAGATTTATACCTATGCGGTTTTGTATATAGTATTTGTTGAGATTAATTTAATGAATTAGTTACGATAATGGTAATAACATTTAGTAAAAAAAATGTTTGTGTGACATTTAGTGTAGCAAAATTATTCTTCAAAAGTATTTGAATGTGCTTAGAAAATGTAATTTGATGTTTTTTTGAAGTTGAATTGAAATTTGAGAAACAAATTAGGATTTTCCAAATTTAATTTAAGTGTAAGTAATAAAACTGTAGCTAAAATTCACGCAGAAAAATGCTTAGTCTTGAAATCGTAACGCTCTTATTAATTCTGTCTTTTCTAATATTAAATTATTCTACAAAATGAGAAGGCTTCTTTCTATCTTTTGTGATATAAGTTTTTTATTAATTTGGGCACGATTAATTGTCATAAGAGCCGATACTGAAACGCAACCAACGCTAATTCAAATTTTGAGAGCCTCTCCTGCGGTTAAAATTTTTAACAATATTCAAACACACACCTATTATCTAGCCCAAAGTAAGCATAATGAAGAGATTGTATTATGGATACTAGATATCTGAGAAATATTGATAATAATATTTATTTGAATACTAGCTGACCCCGCAAACGTTGTTTTGCCATAACAAAAAAAAATATGTCCAAAAAATAAAAAAATAAATAGATAGTAGCCGATTCTCAGACCTACTGAATATACATATAAATATCCTTTCTGTCCCGGCAAACGTTGGTTTGCCTTTATGAAAAAAAATGTCAGCAAACAACAAAAAAAATGAATAGAAGCCGATTATCAGACCTACTGAATATACATATAAAATTTCATGAAAATCGATCAAGCCGTTTCGGAGGAGTATGGTGACTAAAACTGTGAGTAGAGAATTTTATTTACAAGATTAGAAACATACTTAATAGACATACAAATATCCATGAGTCGTGAACAAATGCTGGTACTCATAATACAAACATCTGCTCCTACCGGGATTTGGTATTATCTATTTTCTCTTTCACATTTTGCTATTTATTTACCTATATTTTTGTATTAAATAAGAATTTTCCTACTATGCTTGATTTTTCAAAGAGAGAACACCATATCATATCTACAAATACAATGTATAAAACGTCATTTATATTATCTATAATTTCATTAAGATATTTATTTATTTATCAAGCTCAAATTAAGCATCCTGAAACATCTGTGTCATGGATACTAGATTACGGAGAAATAAAGGTACTTATGTACATAATAAAAAAACATACCAACCGAATTGAGAAGCTCCTCGTTTTTGAAGTCGGTTAAAAATATAAGAGTGAAATTTTTTGTAACCCTCATTAATCATCTATCTAACACCATCTCACTGAGACCATTCTTAAGAACCCAAAACCACTCTATCTGCTGTAAGTTTTAGAAGAATGGAGCAGCCTGCAGACTATTTGATGTACAGGATCAGCTCCAGTTCAGCATATCTTGGAAATACCACCGAAATAACAGTAAATCTCAAATTAATCGGATCTGTGAAAGTTAGTAAGACCATTTTGTCAAGTAGGAAATGAGCTGATAGTCATCGAAAGCCTGAACAGGTCTCCATAAATTATAGAACCATTTTGATCACGTCAGCTTTCAAACAAAAAACAAATTGAATCAAAATCGATCCATTGGTTTAGACCCTACGATGCGATAAACACACAAATACACAGACAGACAGGTGAAACTTATTACACCCTTATTCCTACTTATATTAGTCAATCTATGACAAATTTTATTTTCAAGTTATTTTGAGGTTGAGGAGATCAGTAATGTAATGGTGATAAGAATATTATCAGCTGTATTGTAATATTACGTAGTTGACCGTATGCTGAGTTAACAGTGCGCCTAAAGGTAAAAAAATCATTATTTCATCCTCGCCCCCGCAACTCGAGGCACCATCGCCGTGCGTTATCATTATCAATAAAGCATGATCAAGGCAATCATCTTAATTAATATAAATCACATAAAAGCAGCTGTTTTTGGAGGTAAATAAATGCATTTGTAGTCTGTTATTTAATGTTATGTTATAACCACATTTTAAATTACAGCTTATTTAGATTTGACTTGATATGGACAAAATCGAATCTAAGATTAGTGGCTGTGGTCTCCCTCTTAAATGTTTAGCAATGTAGTCTCCCTCTTAATTTTCAAGCCGTCATTCTAACATTAACGGGGTTTTTTGTCAGCTTACTTACAAATTTATTACCTATCCAAGGCAGGATAGCCCAATGACGTTAGAAAAAGCTAGTAGTGGATCCGCTTATAGCTTGGTGGTCATCACTTTGGCTGACAAAATCAGCTAGTGGCGGTCTTATCTCGTCAAACGCGTCTATGTCTAGCAGGCTATCATCGTAAACATAGACGTCGTGTATTAACCACTATACTAGAGAGTCCCTCAATGAAACTAGAGTGATTATTGACTTTTAATCCTGCTCACTGGTTTCTGACTTTTGAAATATTATCCTCAAGTTTCTAAGTAGTGCATGGCCTTCCTATTTCCGCCGGGCCTATGAAAAAGCGATCAGGTCGCGCGCCAGGCACCGGTTACCAAATTAATGTGTCATGACGCTATGAGCGGTGCGACGTCACGACGCGGCGTTGATGTTGAAAAATGACGTGATTTGACGTTCCATTGCAATCGTAAATCTCCGTACAGCACAACTGGTCTATCAATCTTTACAACGGTTCTTAATTAAACTTGAAGAGATTATGAAGATCACATAAATAGTTTGATCAATAAAGAAAACTATTGAGTTTTCTTTATTGATGAAATTATTTTTGTGATTAGTAGGAGTAGGTAAGGTAGATAGGGTCTGATGGCAGTCCGCAGTCTGGTGGTAGTAATTCCTTGTAATATTCGCGGTATCATTTACTGTCTCATTGGCCTACAGAGATCACGAGACAACTTAAACTAGAACTGTACTCTCTGTTCGCATTCTTACATAACGTGGCTGAAAGTTAGACCTGCTCTTAATCTCAGTCAAGTTGTCTTATGTTTGTCCTAATAAAGACATGATAGAGATCGCGTCTGATAAAATTTAGAATCAATTTTAGAATACTTTTTAATGCGGTGGATTCACTTTTCTTAAGGGAATTCTTTTTATAGGATTTCGAATAACCTCTCTCACTGAAGGCATAACACTTTACAAATAGGTTTAATTGGCTGAGATCTCTATGAAAACAATCTCTATTTTTATTTTTGTGACTAGCCGATTGTATATAGTTTAAAAAAACTTCGATATCGTATTTACTATATTATCAATGCTTGCTGAATAAAATACTATTTTCTTTTATTCAGCAAGCATTGATATCCCTAGGTGTATGCTTAGTAGAAACCTACAATAATATACTTTTACGTAAAGTTTTGCCAATAACGTGGCTACAAACTATAATATTGTGTTACGTTGGTCGAGCAATTTCGTAGCAGTAACCCAAGTAATCCAACATATCTTATGATTAATAGTGGCTTTATTCACCGAGTGTAGATACCGCGAGGATGAGATCGGAATGATTATCGCCGCTCACGCTCCACTGATCGCGGCACAAAATTAATTTTAGTGTAAGACGGGAAGCCCACTGCTCATATACTAGGATATTTCTAGCCCGCTGCCAGATTATGAGCTCCCGTTATCTTAAGTACATAAATAAACTTTCAACACAATAACGACAAACTCTTTGAAACTGAATTCTTTTCGTAAAGTTACAATACTTTTTCCTAAATTTTGTAAGGCAAACAAACGTTTGCAGCTTAAGATTGCTTGTAACACTGGGAGATCTTAGTTGTATCATTAGGAATAGGGACAAGTTCGCATATCCAAGACAAAGGGTCTGTCAACGGATATAGGTCTACTACAAAAAGTCCGGACTATAATAGTTAGTTACAGTTATGATGTTATAACATAAGCACTTATTTATTATGAAATGTTAATTTGCTTTTGCTGAATCATCAGTAAAATCACACGTTCATCCTTTCAGTTTAATCAAAGCGCATTTTACTCGGGCGCGCTGACAGTGTGTAATGTTTCAATACATTCATGCAGTTGATATTCAATTAGCTTGACATTGTACGATTTATGATTTCAATAAGCATGCTAACGATATATCCTGACAGTATTTATTGAGATTTACATAAATAAATATTATTAAAAAAAAGCTATAGGTACCTTTTCATGGGGTTTAATTTTTGGGTACCCATCAATGCAACAATGTTCGTATTTAGAGTTCGGGACGTGACCGTATTCTTTCAGATTGTTTTGTAGTTCTGCGAACACATCGGCGTTTCCAATGAAATGGAGCTAGAGGAAAAGCGACAAAGTTTTGTTTTGTTGTTGTTGTCATTTTGTTATCCTACACTTTGTTTATTCACATTTAGAGTGCAACAAAATGTTTAAGTTTCGAGTGGATTAATCTGCGTTCGGGGTTTGAGTATTTCACTGTTAATGAATTCTAGGTATATAAAAATGCCACCATTAAATTATTATTTATTTAACAATTTATGAACACACGAAAAATCAATAATGAAAATACAAACAAGGACAACAGAGTACAAAGGAACTGCTTATAAAAACTTTTGCGGCAGCCCGCCAGAACTCAGTCTTCCAGAATTATATTAAGGCCTTCGGTACTATTTGGAGACATTTTTGTTTTAATAGCTAAATAGGCTTGGTCAATCAACTATTTCGTTCAAGGACACAAACTGCTAGAATCGAATGGTCAACAAAACGTGGAATGCCGGACGACGCAATTTTAGAACAATGAGATGGGAAATTGCTTTCTGCTCGTACCCGTACGTAGCAAGTGTACCCGTGCAAGGTGCGGAGGCTGCGGTCGGCCGCGGGCACCCGTCTCTGTTCACCAGTTTTCCCAATCTTTGGTACAACGTCTAACTACTGCTTCATAAACACCTTGAGCGAACATTATTTTAGTACGAATTTCATGGTATTTCAGTGGATAAGATGTAATGTGACGGTTTGAAAATACAAAGTTTAATTATTCTTGCATTTGTATTCATCTTTTATCTATATTACACCAATTATACTTTAATAAGACAACCCGTCAATCATCAGATTTCAAATAAGTACTTTGTAATAAGTAATTTGACTTTTCAATTGTCGTAGCCCTCCGGAGAGATAACGCCGCTTGACAGATTAAAATAACAAAAATCTCAATTTTTACAATTTGATGCTCTACATCTGAGTTAGCTCGACTTTTTAAATCGCGTATACTAATAATTTGTTAAAGACGCAAAAGTCTTTTGATTAGATTAATAGTAAGTAATAATGTCACGAAAAATCACGTTTTGTCGCTTTAATAATTCCATAATGCTTCACGGGAGATGTGTAGGTAATCCAATCTGTATTATGGCCATTACGTTGTTTCGGGATTGAATCTATTATTCTCATAACGATATATGGTAGTAATATCCATAGATTAAATATGTTATGTAAGTAATACCCTTGCTGTAACATCTGAGAATTTATCTGATAGTCGACCGACATTATGGAGCAATTAGATCCGAATTGCGTGGGTGTGAATTACAGTTATATTTGTTATAATTCGTGGTTATCAGGTACTAAAATAATTGCATCTATATAGGTACGCATTGTGATGAAAACTAATAATACGATTCAGTTTTTAAACTTTTTGATTTTCACCAAAAAAATTAATATTTTCACTATCTCCAACTTTTGCGTTCTTTCCCTAAGACCCTAAAAAGTTTAGTTTCATAAGTTTTTCATTTGACAGTTCGCTAGCGTATTCTGACTTATGTAATATCTACTATGTCTTTTTTTAGATTCTTCCCAAATGTTATCGAGTCGAAGAAATAAATTTGTCAATGGTGAGTTTATGAAAGTTTTGTGTCTACTATGTCAATTAATATTGAACAGAATACTTTGTGAGGGACTAGGTAGGTACTTTCGTGGAGCAATCATTTTTTTAAAATCTGTTGAGTTATTTGAGCCATAAGCCATTAAATGCGCCAATTTTTAAAGATAAACAGATATTGCCTTTTGAGGCTTACAGGAATATAGATTCAGTAAGTATAGATATTATGTGTAATTTTGTGACCAATAAATGGTTTAGTAATAAGTAATAAACATTTATTAAAATAACTTATCTCCCAAAAGGTAGGTAAATATAGTCAAAAAATAATAATAGAGAATAATATGTACCTCATGATCCTGAACTACGATTTTCCTGTATTCAGTAATAAAAAGACTTGTATAATATAAAACCTTTGTTAAATAATAAACTTTGGAGCCTTTCAAGTTAGTATTTATATACGGCTCTTAACAATAATTCACGTATCAGTACAATCGAATCATGATCTGTTAGTTGCATAATGGAAAACTAATCAGATGGTGTAGAGCAGATTACTAAACATCCACGCGTTTGCAGTTTATTATAAGCCGGAGTGGTTTATTACATGTGACTGATGCGTGGTCGTGCTCGTAAGGTCCGTCGTAAATCTGACTACACCGGAATAGGTTACAGCAGGGCTTCCCAAACTTATTTCAACTGTGACGCCCTTGGGAAGTTGCCATATTTTTGCGACGCCCTGACCTTCTTGCCATACATTTATCTACTAGTTGAAGTTCTAGCCTAATAACAATTTGTCAGCAAACTCCAAATATGTAGTATCTAAATTTTGATGATGCCGGGCGCATTGTGATCCGCCGCATCACAATGCATATGGCGCTCACTCGACTCTGTCGCATCGACACAGACAGCGGCCTGTTGAGATTGCCCCACGACGCCCCTGGGATGATACCGTGCCGCCCCAGGGCGTCGCGACTCACAGTTAGGGAAGCCCTGGGTTACAGCATCGCGTCCATAAATTGACCATCCATGGTTTACGATGCAGCGCGAAAGGAAGCCGACAGGACTGCCTTACTTCGCATTGAACGCCGTTCACTTGGTAATACACGATTTATGAATGCTCTATAAATATCTAGAAAATATTGTTTGCAATAAAGCAGTCCCTATGTTTCGCTTATCTTCAAAGGTTTATTAAACGCATAAAACAATCTTGCGATTTGCTATTAGTGAAGGTATTATTCTTTACGTGAAGCTTATTGAACTGGTAGGTATGCAAATAATTTTGCAACTTTTCTACTTTATTAAAATAAATAATATTTTAATAAATTAATTATTAGTATAGTTTACCTAAGGTATGGATTCATTTCTTCTATAAGCTATGAAATAAGATAAAAAGTCTATATCATCTCGCACATTCGCAAGCGCATTCTAAGGATTTTCATTTACAACAATAGGTACATCAATTGTTTCAGTAATCAAAGTAAACTGCGTACATTCAGTCATACATAAGGCCTCATTGTAGCCAATTGAGACAACCTTGTCTAACAAGTTAGACTAAGTCACTTTGTATGCATCATCAATAGAATAACTATGTCACAAAGGTCACTTTGTAAGGTTGATATGTAATCTAATCTATACATAGGACTCTTTTTTTTCTAGCACCATAATTAGTTTCTATTAAAAATGATTTATGAATAAGATGTTTATTTGTTCATATTGTTGATGCGTTACTGCTCGTCGTATTTTAATTTATTTAAATATAAAGTGTTATTCTCAATTTGAATAATAATTTTGTTCTGAGTTTTTATCGGTCGCCGGTTTTTATTCATTATAAATCAACAATTGAGTCTAAGAAAATATTTTTGCTTTTTAAAAGTGCTGGTTTTAAAAATTATTTGAGTGGAGGCGAAGTAGAAGCAGCATCGTATATTTCAACCGCTAAACGGCCCGGGGCAGTGGTTCCGAGACGTTTCTTCATTAAGAATACATCGCTTCATTACAGTTTTTATACTTAGCCAGTAACAACGCCATTATAAAAAGGTTTCTACAGTATAAAGTCCGTATAAAACTTTGTTATATTTGTGCAAGAAAGTGATAGCAAAAGGTCAAGGTTGATTAAAAATGACATATCGTATTAGGTTACCCATTGCTGAGCTATCCCAAGAGCCTGTCTTTATATTTTCTAAAAAGAGAATTTATTCTTTCAATGCGTTTCAAGAGAATATTATCTACACAGGGAATTTATACTAAATACACTTGATATAAAAACGTCAATTCGAATACATAAAATAATTCATTACTATTCTAGCATTCATCGGCTATCCCGATCAAGATTTAATTAAGGACAAAAGAACAGACGCTCATGCGGAAGAGTAAATGGCAAGAGTGATACCTATCGTGAATCCCAAACAGGCTCAAAATTATTTCCGTGACGCAGAATCAATCAGAGCTAGGTGCTATGAGCCTCAGGCCTCATTGAGATGCAAGGGATCCATTTATTACTTCACATTCAATTTTCGAATCCTTCGTTTTCTTCAGAAGAAATGTTGACGAAATGCCTATTAAACGCCTATTGTTATATTAATTTCAATACAGCAAGGGGTGGTTTGGCCATGTCTGATTTTCTTTTGATTATCAAAAGGTTGCGAACGTCTGCTTGATTTGCAATTATGTAAAAGTGGTTGTCTGGTTTGTTTGTAAACAAAACTAAGTGCCTGGAGGGCTAGATTGATCAGCTGGAATAATTAATGATAAGTAATATTAATTAGCTATTGTAATTATTTGTAGCAAGTCCTCATTAGCTATGTGGTTAAACAAGAAAGAAGAATTGCGAGTGGCAATGGGCAGGCCACATTGCAAGGAGGACTGACGGCTGTTAGGGCGGAAAGGTCCTCGAGTTGCGGTCGCGTACCGGGAGACGCAGCGTTGGTAGGCCCCCCACAAGGTGGACCGATGAACTGGTGCGGGTCGCGGGAAGCCGATGATGAGGGCAGCGCAGGACCGATCGGTTTGGAGATCCTTGGGGGAGGCCTACGCTCAGCAGTGGGCGTCTCTCGGCTGATATAATGAAACAGACATCCGGGTGGCTAACGCCGGTCATGCTAGTCAGCTAAGTCAGCTAGGAATTCTCTTTTTTTAGTCTTAACATTTTTTCATAGGTTCAATTGACCATTAATGTCCTGAACTGTATTATTTCAAAATGTGGCTTAATGTTAGGTCTGCCCCCTTATTCAGAAACTGTCGGTTCATGGATTCAATTCGAAAAGTCACATGGCGTCTCGCTTTGGCACATCGTGACAAAACTTGTCAGGTAGGTATAGTTTCCGAAATTCGAATCTGTTCCGACAGTTGTGAATAACGGAGCTGGTCTGGTATAAACAGAGGCGGCCTCTTTTCTGTAAATAAAGGCAGACAGAGACGCTGAGAAGCTTACATCAGTCTCTTATTTTAGATCACGTCGAAATGTGTCTGCGTGAGTAATTAAAAATATCGATATGAGTCTAGTGTATCTACAGCAAAATAAGAACTTTTGGGATTTGGCAGTGATACGTAGAGCAGCCGTTGTTTATTTATTCCCAGGGATTAAACATGAAGCGAGTCCGAATAGCGGCATGCCTATACCGCTGGTCGGTACTTAAACTTTGCTAAACGGCAGCTTCGTTGAAAGCCTTCTTAACTCCGACTGCGTTTTACGCTTCGCATTTTGTAGGTTAAAATAATATTGGTAGAGATTATCACGGAGCTTCTAGACTGCATTAGTTTTGTTTGAGGTATTTTCAGTGTGAATTTGTGTTCAACATTCTTATTACGATAGTAGTTTGCGGCCATGAAACAACTCTAAGAGAAGCGAAACCGGAAAAGAGCCGGAGTAACATGGATTAGGGATGTGCATATAAGCAATAAGACAATCGTAACCATTTCGTAAGCCACTTAAAATAGCTATAAGCGTAGGCAAGTGAAATCATGAGCATGACGAATATAAATTTAAGAAGACAAGTCCTTCCATCTGCAGGAATACAACACTAGTGTCATTAAACTGCGATCTTTTGTAAGGTAAAGTGGAAAGTACCACGGATTTTTTTAAAATCGCAAAGAAATACATTTAATGTAGATTTTAAAAAATTGTATAGTAGAATCTTCTATTTTGGACTATAAACTTGCCCCACCTTTCCGGCCCGCCGGCGTCTCGTGAACAATACAATATCTATTGTCTGGTTTGGACTGCACAATAAAAGTGATAAGTTGAAGTACCTTTTTTTTTTATGTGAAAATAGGCAGAACGTTTGGCCACAATCTCACCTGATGTGAAGCGAAGATGAGGCCTTAGGTGGTACACGCTCGCTTAGAAGATGCTTGTTCACTCTGGCCTTAAAGATATCCAGATTATATTGATCCGGGAAAACAGACCCTGGCAACGAGTTCCACTCCTTAGCTGTTCGCATAATGAAAGATGAAGCAAAGCGCTTCGTGCGGATGGGAGGTATATCCACAACGTAAGGGTGAAAGCCTTCGCCGCGTCTGGTCGTCCGGTGGTGGAAAGGGGCGGGGGGGATCAAATTATGAAGAACCTCCGCACACTCTCCGAAATGCAGCCGATAAAAGACCGAGAGGCAAGCTACACGCCTTCGGTGGTCAAGGCTCTGGAGATTAGCCTCAGCGAGTGCCTCACTGCCGATGAGTCGCCTCGCTCGGTGCTCCACCGAATCCAGTGCATCCAACTGATAACGTGCAGATCCGTCCCAAAGGTGACAACAG
Source organism: Nymphula nitidulata (assembly GCA_947347705.1). Classification (NCBI taxonomy): domain Eukaryota; kingdom Metazoa; phylum Arthropoda; class Insecta; order Lepidoptera; family Crambidae; genus Nymphula; species Nymphula nitidulata. The sequence continues at coordinate 11,765,050 of OX374623.1, forward strand.
TACTCCATGCAGGAGCGTACTTGGGCTCGATAAAGGCTTAGGAGCTGCTCAGATGTAAAATATCGTTTCACCTTTGAAAGAATGCCAAGTTTTTTGCCTGCAGTTTCAGCAATGGATTCGATGTAGCGACCGAAATTGAGATTGGCAGAGATATCTAGACCCAAGAGGTCCAGATGGTCGTTAACCGGAACGGAGACATTTCAGAAAGTCGGAGTCAGATGAAACGGACTCCGTTTCGCCGAGAAGAGACATGCCTGCGTTTTGGACGGATTGAACCCAACCAAGTTGGCCTCACCCCAGAGGGAAACAGCTTCCAAGGTTGCATTCACTCCCTCCACCATCGCCTCCCTCAAAGATCAGACATCAGCTCCAGACTTCGCATCAGACAAGTACCTCTCCGAAACTGTGCTGTCGTCCGCGTACCCAAAGATACTGGGAATTAGAAGCAGCTCATTGATATGCAGCAAGAATAGAGTTGCGGAGAGGACAGAACCATGGGGGACACCTGCATTGATACCAAGCAGATCCGACGAGGAGCCATTAATGACTACCCGAATTGATCTGCTCCCCAGGAAATCCGTAATCCAGTTGCAAAGTCCGGTAGCGATTCCGTATGATGGAAGTTTGCCAACAAGACTTGCATGCCAGACCCTGTCAAAAGCCTTGGAGATATCGAGGGAAACGGCGAGAGCTTCACCGTGTTTCTCTATGGCTTCGCTCCATAAGTGAGTAGCATACACAAGGAGATCCCCGGTAGACCGCCCACGGCGGAAGCCAAACTGGCGGTCACCAAGGAGATCGTTATCTTCAAGGTAAGCTAGGAGATGGTTGTTCAATACACGTTCCATAATCTTACAGAGTATGGACGTGATTGCGATTGGACGATAGTTGGCAGGATCGGCACGGCTACCCTTTTTTGGTACTGGTTGGACATTGGCAACCTTCCAGGCATTCGGAACTTGTCCGGTTCTAAGAGTTAAGCGGTACAGGCGAGTCAGAATGGGTGACAACTCAGGTGCACAATTTCGCAGCACAATAGCTGGAATGCCATCAGGGCCACTAGCTTTATTTATATCAAGAACGCTGAGCGTTTTGAGTACCTCTTTTTGGTGAATATGAAGTTCTGACATCACAGAAGAACACAGAGGTAACTTAGGTGGATTTACGCCAGCAGCATCTAGTTGCGAGTTATTCGCAAAGATAGAGGCAAACAAGTCTGCCTTCTCTTTGGCGGTGTGAGCTAGCGACCCGTCAGGCTTAATTAAAGGTGGCAGCGACGACCGACAAAAGTTAGCTTCGACTGACTTGGCCAGAGACCAGAAAGCTTTACTCCCGGACGGAAAGGAGGCCAATCTGGTACCAATTCGGCCAATGTGGTTGAAGCGGGCCTTGCGAAGAACACCTTTGCAGGATTTGGCGGCACTGTTATAGGCCTTCTTCAGACCGATAATGATGATACATGAAAATAAATAAAGTTATTTGAAAGATGGATCTTTGGATGAAATGGGTTTCAGATTGTAATTGTATTGTTACTATTAAGCTTATTCACTGCGTAAACAGTTGTCTATTTTTACTGAGACAGCGGAATGAAACGATGCTCCTAAAATAGACATAACTAGTACAGTTTGGGGCGGACTGGCAACTGGAAGCCTGTCAAAAGTTCCACTACGGCCGCAGTACAAGTTAGCGTCGGAATCCTGGGACTGTGTGCTCTCCGCTAGAAGATAATGTCGTGCTGTAAATAAAACAACACTCACTTAGGTTTTGCTAGTATCAAATTGGTAACAGTAACGAGCTTTTAATGACTTATTACCCACTGCACGTTGAACATGTGTAATTTGTGAAGTACCTACTTACCTACATATCAGTCGCAGGTGTAATGTTGGGAGCGGGGAGGAGGGCGGTGGACTTTTGTGTTTAGTTTTTCTTGGTGTTGTAAGTAAATAGGCCATACTTTAATTACTGGGCATGGACGGCAATTCATCTTATTCATCCAGGATGACAACGCACCTGCAATATCAAGTGATTTTTTCTTGTTATTGCAGGTGTCTATAGGCGGCCCCCACTTCAGCCGAGAGACAGATGGGCATAGTCCTTTCTCAATGATCTCCAGGTCGATCGGTACTGCCCTTCGGTTATGTTAGTTAAAACTAGTGTGCCTATCTTTATGCATATTGTGTTCACGAACCTACCTTTTTTCACCTAATACCCTAGTTTATGTACTTAGACACTTTTTTCGTAGTCGAATGTTCGTAAATTTTTTACAGTGTAGATATCAATCCTCTAATCAAATTGTCTACTTGTCCGAATAAAATGATATCAACGATAGCGTACGTAACTGGCGCGGGTCACGGACTGGCGTCTGACGCCTGTCAGAAGTTCCACCGCTTCCAAGCTCGTTTCAGATTCAAGAACACGACTCGCCTTCCGGGACCGTCATGTGACAGCACCAAATAAGTCTGTAAGCTTCTAATTATTGGATGTAACGCAAATTATATCTATAAATCTTTACAGATATTTCTTACAAAATATCGCAACTATTTTGTTATCTCTGTGCAAAACGTACCGGGTTCCTATCCCAGTAGGGCAAGATGTTTGCATGACGAATACAAACACTGTTTGATTAATTTGTTTACAAGTCATGAATGTTTAGCTATTTCTAATATCCATTTCTTCTTTACCTAGTATCCATAGCACATGCTTAATTTGTGCTGAATAATAGTTCTAAGTGCAATTTATAATCATTTTTGATAAGGAATTACCAAACTCACTTCACTTTACGTAAAAACCCGACTCAAAGTGCATCATTATGATGTATGGAAACAAATGTAATCACAGATGATAATAACATACATGATAGATAATATAGAAGGCAGCACTTATCTTACTTTACGAAAACCATTAAACTCATAACACAAAGTGCCGCCTAACAAGGCTCGTCTAATTAAGGGCATCTGATGCGCCTTTTGATTGATGATTTATTTTTATTGCAGTAGTCACGAGGAGAAGCTTGCGTCTAAAAAACATATTGGGGCGTCATAAAATATGTACCCGTGTAATTGATTGCCTATCAATATGTCAGACAGGCTTGAAGCAATTTACCCATCAAAATACGTAGGAATCGATTACGGAGCTTAAAACAATCATCTGCTGTGAATTATTAAATATATTAATTATAATTTTAAAAATCGTTCCTTTTTAAAAGTTCATTTAGAAAAATATCTAAATTAAACAAAAAATCAAATCCTAGAACGGGAACTAAACTAAAGATTTTTCTTAGGAAATATTAGAGAAATTATAATAAAAAAGTGCACTTATAAACACGGTCACAGTTATAATATATGATATTATACTACCTATTTCTTAAAATAAATCCAATATTCCAATAAGTAAGAAGTAAGTAACTTAAAATTCGTGTTGAGTTGAGTAAGTAACACGAATTGATAAATAAAAGTAAAGCCAAAAGAGCTGAACGTTATCTATATTTCGCTTTACAATGTCCTGTTTCACGTAGCTGAAATGTTTAATAATAACTGTGGGGAATTTTCGCTGAAAACTATTGTACCATTACAAAACTATTATTTCAATGAATATACAATAAATTTACTTATGACAAAAACAAGGGAAGTTTTAAAAGCTTTTCCATCGTTTTTCTGAGTCGTGTCAGTTGGTGTGACGATCGAGTGTAGTATCGGATTACAATGAATAATAAACGATCATTCTCGAATTCCTCAGCTATCGGCGGAATCGTTAATGCATCAGCCAGTCCTTGTTTACTTCGACTGAACTTCTAAGAAAGTGATTGTATCAAATTGATGTTTACAGATGTAAATTAGTGATTAAATTGATGTTAGAGTTCTAACGTTAACTCTGAACTGAATAGTTCGTCGACGGTATGTATTTTGAATAGATTTTACCAATTAACTAACGGTAAAATAAATCAAATGACAGAAAGAGAGAAGAATACCTATTGTTTTAAAAGAAACATGATATGCGTTGTTCATTTTTGAGTAATCTTATACATACTCTACTTAAATTTAAGTAAAGTTTGTGTTGTAAACTTCAATATGCCATGTGTTTTACAAAACTTATAATCTCTGCCGAGGTCTGCCTGCAGACTGCGCCAGCTGCTGTGTTCAGTTTGTTTCATCCTCTGAAAAGTTCTGGATTCAAGTTATAATTACGACTTATTATGGGGTGTTTAAAAACGCAAACGTATTTTATCGTTTATCGAAAAATTAATAAGAAATAATCCCACATTAAAATGTAAATCATCAATAAATGGGTCTTCTTTAGTTTCGATTTTAAACCTGCTTTAAAAGAAATACAAAACTTTATTATAAAGTGGTAATAGGTATTTTAGATAATTCTCAAATATTGTGTGGCGTTCCTTAGGGCTCTATCCTAGACACAAATCTTTTCATTTCGTTCATTGCTATTTTATGTCAAAGCATAATTAACCTTAAATACCATCTAAAGCAGATGACTTGCAACTGTATTTAAAGTGCAACCATGAAAATACTACTTGAATCATAAACTTTAAAAATCAAGATTTAAGGCGTCTCGTTCATTGGTTAAAAACGATAGTTTAATTGTAAGACCAATAACATCTAAAAGGAGACCGATTACATGCCTCTCGCATGTAGTCTTGGTCTCCTTATGGACAGCCAATTACGTTTGAGCAGCACGTAGGTACTGGATACCGTTAGATTCTGTTTTAAAGGTTAAAGGTCACATATTATATCAGGCGAAAGTCCATGTCCATACCAACATAGAAAACAGGCAATAGATTGCTTAAATATTTTATTAGTTTATAAGAAAAATGCTTCCAAAGTATTTAGGCAAGCATTTTTCAGAAATAATAATTTTAATTCAAAATTGCTAGAGGACAATGAAAATCTTAACATCATAATAATATATTCAATCATATTATATACCACACTCTCTAATATAGCTGTAAAAATAGCACCCCCTTTCTTGAAACACAGTTTATTTGTAGACTTATACAATGATAATTACCATTTTGGCAACGGAACTCTAAAATTCAGATAACTACAACCAGCAGTGCTACATAGGAAACCAGAATTAATTTATTTTAGGTTTGATTGATTGACAGATTGGAATGATTTGATTGACTATTGACTTTTACAGTGAATCGATACTAATGATGTTTCGTCAATAAATTTAAGTTTCATATAAATAATGTTATCAGCCAATTTAATTCCAAATAAACGCGTGTTCTTAATCGTGTCAATTGGTCATCGTCGCTAGACTCTCTAACGCGAATGACGCGGTCTTTCATTAAAGAAACATTACTCCTTTTATTCTTGTTTAGATTGCAAATTCTCTCACAGTCCTTTGTCTCATTTAGCATTTATTTACGGCGTATTCAATTTAAATACCGCTCCTTTCGCGTTTTATCGCTGTAGAAATTGCCCCAGTCGGACCCCGGCTTCATTTTATTTATTTCACAGTGTTGCTCTTGTTGTTGGTGTTACGATTACGCATTCAAAAGCTTGTGAGGTTTGTCTGAGATTAGATTTATTAACCTTTTTTATTGATTTATTCACTGTCGATTTTATTTAGTTCTTCAACTTCAACTTATTGTGGACTTCCCGAACTCCACTCCAAAGATTCCCGAATCGGTCTATAATGGTATACAACCATTGCTGTAAATGGATTAACGAAAATAACTTAGACCTTAAGAATAAGAAACAGAACGTTTGGAGCAATCAAGTTATTCTCCGTGTGTGTGACCTACAATTACGTACATTAATATTTATAATATATTTATACACTTACACCTATTATCTAGCCCAAAGTAAGCATCATTAAGAGCTTGTGTTATGGATTTAATACCATCGTTGAAGTATTCCACGTCGTTTTGACTGTATTCCATGACTTTCGGTAATAAAAATTGGAATGTACCGTCCTTTTTAATTGTAATGAAGTATGTTTTAATTATCGACGGCTATATTTTGACTCCAAAAAGAATTATTGCGTATATTTTTGGAGTTTTGCGTCTGACGTCACTATTTGGCATCAATTTCTCAAGAAACGTCAAGTGAAAATCAATTGCCTATGTTTAGGTACCTACCTTTAACATTTTAATGCAGATCTGACGGTTGAAAGTTTATACCCATCAAGTTTTAATTCAAGCTATATCCAGCATTGCGCCTACGCACGTTTCATTTAATCCAATTAGTGATATACTTATACATCTTCCTCTAAGAATGTGGTTATACAGGCTGTTAGGGGGACGCTCTCGAAGACGAAGGAGACGCAGGTACTGGTCACTTCAAACACGATTTGTTAGAAAATAAATTTGAAATCGTGAAAAAAATTAGCTGTTTTATACAAAATATCTACACGAACTGATTGTATGGAATAGCCGTTATTTTTTTTGCGATTTAAAATTTATTTTGTTAAGAGTGACCAGCACTGCCCTCTGTCTTCATTTTCGAGAGCGTCCCCTTAACACCCTGTATAGCTTGTGGTTGGTACATAGTGTAATAAGTGGGCTCCTACCCATGTTGACATAGTCATATAAATAATGTAAGGTGTTCAATCAAAAATTCAAAATTGTAAAATAAATTTCAAATTTCTCCATACAAATAGTTTGATCAGTAAAACAAAATGTACCTATGGGAAATTTCAAAATGAATTGTACAAAAAATTTTTGAATTTTTGTCACTTTAGTATTTATATGACTATGTCAATGCCATTTTCAAAGTACCATGTATATTTGCTTGTATTACCATGTATAAAACACCTGTATAACTGTATTAATTTGTCTATTTAGGTTTTACCTGTATGGGTGGGTGGCTTGTTAGAAACGTCGATAGTACTCCAAACGTTTGTCCCCACAAGCCTGCCGACATACAATTTATTAAATATAAAATAACTGCCGGCGTCTCATTAAAAATAAAATATCTATTTTGTCTGATTTGTAAATATTCCATAAATAATTGTAATTCCCATTCTTCCTGAATTATGATATTTGTTATCTATAAATTAATTCCTAAGTAGTTTCGGATAAAATACCTCGTTAGAATAATAATATGACCATTTTAATTGGTCGGGTAAGCCGCAGTAAAACTGCAGGGAGCTTAGGAATAAAGACAATTAAAAATAAAAAAGCAATTGTGTCTGGAATGTGCAGTTTGACCGGTTAATGCTATAAAATAAAGAGTGGTCAAATGAATACATTAATAAAAACCCCTGTTAACGCACTTGATAAGCTTGAAGCAAAATATATATTTTTGAAGAAACCGCCAATAAATGTCATTTAAATATAGCTCTAAAATAGGCAAACCATATACAATGGAAGGATATACAGAGGATGTACAATTGTACATACTGACGGACTGTAATGAATGAAGCCGGTTGTTTCGCAATTTTTAGGTTCTGTCAATGTAATTTGCAATCGTAATTAAAACTTTAAGTTCGTAGTACTTTCCGGGCGTAGCTACGAGAGCGTGATGGAGTAGGTAGTACGGATTTATTTACGGTAGCGTAATTCTCGTAACGTAACGTAACCGAAGATAATACATATAAATTGAAATACTATCGTATATTGCTCTAAAATCATTCATTAAAAATTGTTTCATAAAATGAAAATATTAGTTTTGAATATTTAACACCTACGTATATCTACAGTCGACGGTCGGAAGATCAATCGTATTCAGTTGCAATAAAAATTGTTTTTTTATACAAGCACAGCAAAAGACTTCACACCAACCGATGATAAGGGGTGAGATGAGTCCACACGCGAAGACATCTAATGTGCAGTATGGAATATAGTTACTTCCTACTTGCCTCCACCTTGCCGAATTTGATTTCTCTTTTGTAGTAAATGAGTTATGAAAACTAGTAACCCGTTGTAGGAATATGTCTGTAAATAATTCCATGTTTTGTATTAACGACAAAGGAAGAAATCACTAAATTTTCTTGTGCGTGATGTTAAGGTGGAGACAGTAGATTCATGATTCCTTATACTGGCTTCCTGTGTTGGATAAGGGGGATATATGGGTAAGGATCGAAAAGCTCTCTAGAGCATATGGCTATTAAGATATCGCTCAGAGTTTCAGCTTTTACTGTTTTGGTTTTTTTCCGAAAGCTCTGACACCAGGGTTTGTCCCATAATTATGTTTTCTGCCCAATGAAACTATCAGGCAAGCCGTACGCTTGTTTACTACCTGACGTATAGAAGAAATATTAACCGGAGACATTATGCCATAATGGAGTTATGAAAGGTTATAAGCGATTATTTGAAAGGAACCGTAGAAAATCAAAAGGGTAAGAAGGAAGCAGTCAACAGTACGAACATAACAATTATACACCTGCGCTCAATTTCAGCAATCAATGGTAAAGAAACGTGCAATTTCGTGGACGTTACCAAGTTTGCAGAAGCGTAATTAAAACTTAAAACTCTCAGTAGAGCGGGTGGCGGGCGGCAGCAGCGGGCGGCGCACGGCGGGCGGGCGTTCGGCGCGGCCGCGGAATGCGGACCGTGCCAAGTGTCGGATTTCGGACGTGGCCCGCGTCCGCAATGCACTCTCCTCTCTCCGTACCTGCAGATTCACCCAGTTTTGCTAATCCGTAACCGATATATTGCTCAAATCCTTTTCTTATTACGAAAACTGTTGTTTATATAAATGGCTCATTTTTTAGTATTTTTGATAATACATAATTCATTATTTTTATTTAACAACTTATAAATAAACTTAACATATAGTTTAGTAAATCTGACTTATAAAAGCTAGGCAATATTTATTAATCACCTACTTTTAGTTACCTAAAAGTTGTTTAATTTAAAGTCTGAAGTGTAAAAAAGCTTTATCTATGTATTTCAAGTTTTAGGAATTAAAAGAAAATACTTTACAAGCGTTATTAAAAATCTTATTTATGTTTTCATAAAAACTTATTTGAACCGAAAAAGTAATTTTACTACAGTGGTTTGGTTGGTTCTGTCACACCGTTGGAGTTTTCCTAAGCTTATACCTAGATGGCTGCCACAATGAGTAAGTGCACCGACACAATGGTAACCAGGACTCGAGACTTCAACGCGGGCTAATTAAAACGTTGGCACATGAACCAACGACGTCACTGTCTTATACGCACACCCTACCTCGCTTTTTACCATTTTCAGCCTGTTGTCATCTACTGGTTTTTTCTCTTTGTTTAACAGGTTCATTTTCATAGATTGTATTAAAGCCAATGAAATAGTGACATTTCAATTAAATTAGTTGTTTAAAATTATTAAGAAAAGTAGCTTGAGCTCTTCCTGGATACCTATATCAGTAAGCTACATAGAATAAGACTATAGTGGATATTGCAAAGTGCTTCTGCCAGAATAGTAAAAATTATTTCCTTAAGCATTGCGTTGCATTATCATAATGCGCAGCAGTAGCTTAAATTCTGCTAACTCTCATCAAGTATTGTGGGTTCAAAAGTTGTGACATTTTAATTAAAATTACAACTCGTTTTTGTGTCCGCCCATCGTACGTGTCTCATGCACGTGACATCCATTGTAATAAACTTTGTGTGAGGCGAGCTCACAGACAACAAGAGAAATGTTTTGTTAATACTAACACGAGGGTTGCGGTTTTGAGTTTTGACCTTTATTTTACAGTTAACACATGCACGTAATGGGTCACTAGTAAGCAATATACGCAACGACTATATCGAAAAGTTATGTCGAAATTTTGAAAGTTCTCATTTTTATACAAAGCACGGCAAATGACTCAACACCACCTGATATGAAGCGGCAAGAACAGTCCATATGCGAAGACAGCTAATGCAGCTTAAAATACACTGCTCTAGCCGCCTCCAGACTTAGGAGTCTAGTAAGGAATATATTCTTCGGGTGCATTTTGGAGTGTCGATAAATATGAAGTTTTACGTCTGAACGCGTAGAGCGGTTCCGTAATTGCCAATAGCTTTTAGCGGTCGGGATATGGTCGAGCTCGCAGGATACACGAGGGTAATTAATAGCGTTGGTGCAATGCTGCAAAAATGGGCTCAGGATTATAGCGCCGTATTGCCTTGAGCTGTGCATGCACCTCATCTACCTATGGAAATATTACAAAAGTTTACCTTCAAAATTCTCCTGGCAACGGTGCTGTAGCACTTGTTGAAGCTTGAATATTGCGGCTACTTTGTCCTTAAAGCATGAAATCCTATTGTCATTTTGAAGATTACTTATAAGAGTGGCTTTTTATTTTCAAAACTCACTGAGATTTTATTTATGTTTCAGTTTGGATTTTTGTTTATGTAGCAAGCAAGTAAGCAAAAACTGTTCATTTTACTTTTATGAGATACTGTTTTGAAAGAGCGTAAGGCGTAAGGGCTGCCCTCAGAGGGCAGTTGCGCTCATCTAGAAAAGGAAAGTCACGATCTCATCGCGGGACCATTCCGCGGAACAAAATAAATATATTTCGCTGATTCGAGACGAAATTTGCAAGTCTGCCAAGAATATTCGTACCAAATCGTTTTCCTATAATTGGAGCACATATGAATTTGTATTCAGTAGCGCATCCACGTTGGATGGAATTTCGCCATTTCGCGGGAACCCCGTCCTCCATCATGCGTGCTTATTGAAGTCATTTGTGTTACCCTGCGTGTATCACGATGCATATTCCTTGAATTCTACGTTCCATCTTATTAGAAGTCCAAGATGTTACCACTCCTATGGGTTGAATCTTGAAGATAGAATAAATGGAAGTTTGTGAATATAGCATAAGTATATTTCCTAATTTTTTTGTAGCTATTATGAGAATTAAACAGGCATCAACTTTAATGTTACTTACTTTTTCTCTAATTAGGAGAAAATTAACTCAAATTCTCTTTTGAATTATGCAACCTCAAATATGATTTAACCTTATGTAGATTTTTCCCAAGTCGGTGGTAAATTTTAACATGTTTATTCACGGAGCTAAATTCAGTATTTTCTGTAAGCTCATAAATTATTAAGGCCAGCCTCAAGAGAATTGGCCAGAATGCCGTCTTTTAAAGACAGGATGGCCTATAAAACAAATTGATCCGTGGGGGCTTGACGAACTCCAATACTATTTTACGAATAAAACCGAATACGCTGAATAAATAAAGTGTAATTCTTTTAAAGTCCTTTAGAATATTAAAGTGAGACACCAGTGATTTGAATGGAAGACTTTACAATCACTTTGATTGAATATAAATGGTATAATATGCGTGACTATTTAAAGATACTTGACTTTTTCTTATTATATTTTTATAGTTGTTTAAAGAAAATTTTACCTTAGGAAGGCTTACGCGGCACAGCTTTCAATACAAACTTTCAAGTTGAAAATATAGGAAACGAACAAACTGATTCTAATAAATCTGGCCATGCATAAGCAAGTCAGACTAGTCTAATTAGTTCTAAGAGGATTTATCATAAAGTGTAACAGTAAAGATTTTTTTAAATAAAAACCTTTTTACTGGATTTAACTTGAGTTTATAATTACATGTTACTTATTATTATATACCCTCCGTTTCGAATACTTTACAGCGATCGTGATCACGAGGAGATTAATTGGCTTTGATAAGCTAGAAAAGTAAACTGCCGTCACTTTGTGCTGTATTTTAAGCAGACCAATTCACGCATACGGAGCTCAAGGTGTCAGTTTGTCGAACAGTGTATGTATTAGATTAGGTTTGTTCATTTCCAATATTTTTGACTTGAAGTTTGTATTAAAACAATAAAATTTAGGTACAATTTGAGGCAAATCAAATACGTACGATAGGAACGAAAAAAAAAAATAGAAACGCTTTTCGATATTGACTATGAAATGAGCAAAACATGACTGTCGCTTGCTGTAGTTTATGTTTTCAGCCTTAACTTACGAATACGAGTAAGTGCCTGCAGAATTATTATTTGCAGAGAGTACGACACACAGCTTGGAGGCTATCAGGATCACGCTTGGCTGGTCGTGCGCCGCCACCCGCATGCACTCATTTCGGCGTGTTTACCTTTGTTTGGGGCACGATATTAAACATGTCAACTAGTCGTTTCGTGTATCTCAGCCGAATTCATCAAAGCGTGCTTTTGTTCGAAGTTTGAATTGACAAATCAGAGATTTTGATACTTGATTTTAAACGGGGTCGGAAGGTTTCTGAAAAGTAATATTACATCTTGATATTATTATGACGATTTCTTGGAATGGTAATCTTGAACATATTACTTTAACTACGATATATCATCAAGTAGTACTAGGAGATTGGAGAAACGTGTGCTTCCAAGCTTGCAACTTTAATAATTTTCCGATTTTTTATGTGTCTACATAAAAGTGGACTACAGCATTAAACATTTCTCCATTTGATATGTTGAACTAGGTACCTAGGTATACAGTGGGAATTCTAAAAATGTACTTACCTACTATGAAAATATTTTCTCGGACAAGCTCAAAATTTTCCTTAACACGATGTCTTCAGCCCACTTCCCGACTACGTAAGAAGTTATAGCTGCATTTATGACTAAGTTTATCAGTTCTCAGTATCTGAAATCTAAATTTAGAAAAGTGCATCGTGATACTGGGTGACAGGAAGCCCGAAGCTCATTTCACGCCAGCCGCACTCATATTTTACACTATCCAAAATATCCTTACTACCTAGTAAGAACCTCCTTTATTCTCATGTTAAATACTCTTTATTACAACCTCGTAGAGTCCAGTTTTCTTTGTACGAAATGTATTCGCTTTTATCTTGCTTTACAAACTAGTTTCGCCATAATGTATGCTTGTATGTAAGCTAGGACAAAGAATGAAAGTCGTTACTCCATATTTATGTAAGTTTTCTCCTTGCCGTTGTGATGTTGTCTAATATATTGAAGACGCAATCACATATTAATCGACTTATTATTATTAATGAAAATATGTGAGCCATGTGTGTACCTACATGAGGATAAAGCAATGTTTTTCAAATGACATTAAAAACACTTACTTCTACTTAAGTTCATAGTTCATATTAATGAAAAAGTATCTTGTATGAAATTCCACGTGTAGCGTAGTCACTTTTTGAGTAGAGTGCTTTCCGACATAAAGGCAGATTAAAAACCTTGAATATCGTGCATGGAGGGTCACGAAGTATTAAGGCGTGCAGTAAACCGTCTTATCTTCCCTACTTATTTAGATAAATGGCAACTTCTTCCGTAGAATGCATCTATGAAAATGACTAGATAAGATTTTATGTCGTAGCAATATAAACAGCATCCAAAAGGGGCTTAGTATCACGTTTATATAAATTTAATGTATCTACTTCATGTATTGCTCCCGCGGTATTTTCAAGCTAAGACAATTGCCCTGAATTTTGGTAGTAAGTTTATTATTTCCTATTTTGCGCATAGAATAAGAAAAGCAAAGGTTGTGTAAATCTACAGTACGTACCTATAAAGCTAGGCAATTACCTACAGTATGACCGTGAAGCTTATTCAGGAAGGTTGTTTAGTTGGAGTGTCACAAGAAAGGTTGGCAATTACCATCTTGAATTGAATGTGGAAGAACCATTCGTATAATAAATTGGTAAAAAGCACCGTAATGTGAGGTGTGTTGGCAAGCAATCGACGTGCAGTGAGTTGGTCAATGGTACGGTGTCACCCCGGTGCTGGTCCACTCTGCACTCAGTGACCTACATCCGCTTTGGCACCGCTCACAATCGCCGCTTCAACTTAATTGTCCCGACACTCCGTGCTCTAACGACAGTGCTGCAATCGGCCGATTTAAGGGGCGCTCTGACCTGCGAGTGTGACCGTATCGGTCACGCTCCGCGCGGATATCCCGCCACCCGCTACCGCCGCCTGCCGCCTGCCGCCTGCCGGGTCAAACGACAGCCGCAGTGAAGATGACGTTATGCAAATCGCGGCTTTGCTCCGATTCATCGTTTGTTAGTGAAACATTCGGTATTCCTTTCAGGAATACAAAATTGTGGCGAAACTCACGGGTCGCGGCACACATAGGGACTTAGAATTAAGTAAAAATACGACACATTGTCTGGGTGCCATGTTACGGGCATATACATATAATGAAAGAGGGGGATTACAATTTGCCTTTGTGACGGCGTCGTCCAATTACATTAATCTGGCGTGCTCGTGCCGCGGCGCCGCCGCCGCCACGCCGCGCCGCAAGCAACTTGATTAAAAATTCTATTAGTTGAAAAGCACAGACATCTTCTTAATAGATAAAGTGCACTTTGCTAGTTGCGGTGACTTATGCCACAGATTTCGTTAAACTCGTGTAAGTTTTATACATTAAATTAGGTTTTTATTACCGTATACTTAAATTGGATGCTCAAAGTAGAATAGAGAGATATCTGCCTACCAACTGTAGAAAATTTTTCTTTGTATATAATCTTCTGCGATATAAGGTATATATATGTTATGTACGCACCTACACACATCAAAAAAAGTTTGTGATCACTAGCATGAGCTGATATATTTTTTTAAATTTAACTTTATCATGAAAATTGTTTTTGTGTTTTCTCTAAATAGTTCGAACCCTGTTTGAAATTAAAAAATAAAACTATTTTTTTAATTTTTATTAATAAAGATTGAGTAATTAATCTTACTTTAATTAATGGAAATTACGTGTAAATTTGATAGAAATAAAAATACTGTTTAACCAAACTTAAACAACAATTTATCAATAAAAGTTTTATATTCAAAATAATATAACTCCTCCCCTGGCTCGAGCGCATGCGGAGATCCTCCTGGGCATGCTGTAGATCAAGTCATTTAGTGTTTCTTGAGGTAACCTGTCCCATTCTTCAATAGCGGCTTCCCTGAGCTCTGGAACTGTCTGGAGACCTGGCTGACGGTTCCAAACAGCTCGACGACCACTGCGGGGTCGGTCAGCTAAATTACCCGTCCCGTGGTATCTCTGCAACGTGGTCACGACACAGGATTGGGATATAGCAACTCTGCGGGCTATTTCTCTCGTGGTGTATCCTTCTTCCCTCAAAGTTACTGTTCTTGCTTGTAAAACTTCTGATAATGCTCTTGGCATTTTTTCATTTACAACTTTCCGCGAAGAAGTATTTTAAATCCGTTAAAATTGACTAAATCAGATTTATGAATGAGTGTAGGCTAGGACTGAAAGCCTTTTTTATGGAAAAATAATTGAACTGCTTTAGTGTTTTATATTCTTATTCTATATTTTTAAATAAATAATCTTAAAAGAAGAAATAATCATAATATAATCCACCGTAACAAAAAAGATTTCGAATTTTCAAAGTGATCGCAAAGTTTTTTTGATGTGTGTATGTACGTACCATATAGTGAGATAGCAGGTCTAATGGCACAATTACTGTCTTGTGATATAGCAATTACTGAAGATGAAACTCAGCAAGCTTTATGAATATGACAATTTATTTGATCATGACGCTTTGATACACATAAAAGAGGATTTAGAAAAATCTCTATTAATATGGGTAGGTAGGTGTATAAATTTTTTGATCATAAAAGTAAAAAAAATAACCTAGGTGGTTACGCCACTTTGATTGATCTCATTTGATGCCTTACATTGATATTCCTCGTTATATTAATTTGATTAGGTACACTAAAAACCAGTGTTTGTGATCATAGTCGAAAGTCTGAAGCTTTTGTGTACCTGCTACTCGACCCTTCTACTATTTTAAATTACGCGCGCTTTTAATCAGTAAGCGCTTCAAGAATGGATCGAGTGAAGTTGGTGCGACCGAAGATATTACCGACCGTCCAGTTCATAGACTCGCAGCTATGTTCAGGATTCATTCAGATTTCAAAACCGACTGAGACTTGTGTGCTCGCATAAAAAATCGTATATATTTAATTTCTCTCCCGGGAGATAGGTACATAACATAGTAATCAAGTGAAGGTGTCCTCGAATAAGGGAAAGATTGCTGGATTGACGACGAGAAACAAACTAGGTAAGTGTGCCTATATTTTACATTGATTTAACGAGGTACTTTACTTTATTTTCTTGGTTTTCTAATGGTGACCAGCACCCGTGTTTTTCCATGACCTATCGAAGGATTCTTTTAATTCGCCAAACCATATTTTTGGTCATTCGGCCGAGATTACTGTTGGAAAACTAAAATTTCTCGTCTCCAAAGTACATTCCTGTCATAGCAAATCGAACCTTATTGTATACTGTATACAGACGATAGTCGCACATACTATCAAGTGGTTGGAGGTAAAAGTTTCAAATATAAATTCTTATTCGTAGTTATTTGGCAGAAAAATATTATTTGGAATATGTATCGGGTGATACTTTGATCATTTTTAACTATCTTATTCGTCAGTTTATAATTTTGCGTAGGCACCTACGCCTAAAGATTTTACCTATACCCTCTTTAAATTTGTTACGATACTAGAAACTTCCTAATAAGTACATAATTACAGATTGATATAGGTAGATGCTATCTCACCACATACAAGTATAGTCATATTTTCATGCAAGTTTTTTTTTTACACGTTAATGTATAAATATTTTCGTAACTCATAGGTAATACTTAGTGGGTAATTTTCGCCGCGTATATCGTTAAACTATTGTGAGTAATTTATTAATTGGTACTTATTGCAAATTAATTTTATTACTCCGCAATTACTCGCAATATTTACGATTTTTTTTTATTGTTTTGTGGGTACAGTTAGCAACATAATGTTAAGATTATATCGATAATATTATTATCAATCTCTAAATATCCGCGAGTCAGTTGTGAGTTTGACACGCTATTGTTTACATATTTCTAAATAAAATAGGTGCATGGTGATTATTTAATGAAACGCATCAGCTCGCGCATAAATTCCGCAAACTTAATTAAGTATATATATTTGTTTACGCTTATAAATAAAAATTGTTCACCTGCAAAACAATTTAACATTTCATTAACATTTAGTACGTACCTATAAATCTATCTTCCCGGAATCTTTCAAAGACAAATCAAACAAAATTTCTATAATTTTTACGAATAGGTAATGTTGTCTTGAATTATAAAGTATACTTATATCCTTTATAATTTAAGTTATATTGCTAGCTTTTGGGCGCATGTGTATTAGCCAGTTCCGATTCCAAGTATCTAGGTCTTATTTTATACATAAATACATATATACCTACCTATAAATCATCGCGCGTTCTGTAGTGTGGTGTAGTGTTTGTTTATTTCGCACGCTCCTCTTTAATATCTATTTAACTGATCTTTATCATATCAAGTTATTGTAACTATGTCTATTATAGAACGTAAAATTAAACTTAATGAAGCTAAGCGGGCTCAATATTTTAGTTCATTGCAGCGGACATTCAATCTTCTTCCTAATTTGAAGGATGAAAAGGCACGCAGTAATTTTGTTGCTCAGGCCCAACTGGTTGATCAGTGGCGCGTCGAGTATATTAATATAGTTGATGAGCTTAATTTATTGCAATTGGAAAATGATCCGAAATATGTAATTAACTATCAAACTCTGACTTCTTTTGAGGAAATGTACTCATTCATAAAATCGTCACTTACTACAATAAATATTACACCTAAGTTACACTCTAATGTCAGTGCTCAATCCATGGCTTCTACAAGTGCCTTACAAACATCGCAAAATAAAAATGAATTGATTAAAATCCCTCGCATATCACTTCCACAGTTTGATGGCAATATACAACATTTTCCATTTTTTTACGAAACATTTAAACGTGTTATCCATGAAAACAATAGTTTGTCTGACTCTGAACGCGTCCATTATTTGATGAATCATCTCACGGGAAGAGCCTCGAACATATGTGCGGGCTTGGTTCCATCAGCTGAGAATTATTCTATAATTTGGAATGCGTTAATAAACAAATATCAAGATAATCGCGCTTTGGCTACATCATATTTAAATCAATTGTTCGCTTTAAAATCTATGAATGGTCCTTCGGTTAATTTATTAGAGAATTTTATTGACAAATTTACAACAACTATAGCTGCGCTTAAACAATTAAAAATTGATAATTTATGCGACTTGATTTTTGTTTATATGGGTTTAAAATTGGTGGACACGGAGACCGCTAAGGCATATGAATCATCTTTGTGTGGCACTAAAGACAATATGCCATCATATGATGATTTTGTGAAATTTATTAATGATCAAGTAAAAATAATGCATCGTACACGCACCACACTGCCCGGTCGCAATGTAACTGTACCCCCGCCCACCAAAATGGCCGCGACTAGCAGTGGAAGTGCCATACGATCACATGCGGTTTTTGTTTCTTCACAACCTTTGGCCGTTGAGAAATGTGTTCATTGCCATGGTGAACCGCACAAAATATATTCATGTAAACATTTTTTAAATTTATCACCTACAGATAGGTATAAATTTGCTAGATCGAACCGATTGTGTTCCAATTGTTTGAGTTCGCAACACTCGTCATATAATTGTAAATCTTCGTCTTCTTGCCGCAAATGCAGCGCAAGGCACCATACCTTGCTTCATTTTGAAAACAAAGGCGCATCATTATCAATGTTTACGCCAACTAAGGCCACAGTGGTCGTAAATAGTGATATTCAAGACAGTAAGCAACCCGATGCTGGTACGAATGATTCGGAGTTATCTATGTGTACTTTATCGTCAACTTCATTGCATAATATGGGTTCATCTTTTAGGACCGAGGTCTTGGCCACCGCGCAGGTTTACTTGACGGCCCGAGATGGGCGGAATGTTCTGGTTCGATGTTTATTGGATCCTGGTTCGCAAAAACATTACATCACGTCAAAGTGCTGCCTGAATTTGGGTTTGCACATTAATCGTGTTCCACCAAGTATGACCGTACAAGGTATCGGTGGTTCACTTCAAGCAGTTAAGGGCTCAGTCCAATTGGTATTACGTTCCAAATTTAACCTCTCATCGCAATATTCTATCGAGGCATTAGTCCTTAATCAAATCACTGGCAAGCTGCCTACGTGTCAGGTCGACAAGCGTTGTATAGATGCATTCGGTGATATTTCACTGAGTGATGATACCTGGGCTACCCCTGGAGATATCGATCTGTTAATAGGCGTTGATTTGTTCGCGCGTTTACTTCTTTCTCGTAAGTATGACAATAAGATTGGATCCCCCAGTGCTTTGGAGACAGTTTTGGGTTATATTATCTTGGGAGAAGCACCGTGTCATACTACGACTGGTTTGTCGTCGCTCACCTTTTGTTCAGTTTCTCCGTGCGAGGTAGAGTCTCTCGTTCGCAGGTTCTGGGAGCTTGAGGAAGTTGATCATAAGGTAACGTTTAGTGTCGATGATAAATATTGTGAAGATTTTTATAATGATACTACCACCAGAGACACTTCTGGTCGGTACGAAGTGGCACTCCCATTTAAAAATAACCCGAATTCCCTAGGTAATTCGTTCGATATAGCGCACCGCAGATTTTTGTATTTGGAACGCAGATTTTCATCACAGCCTGTCATTAAGACGCTTTACGATGAAGTTATTAAAGATTATTTAGAAAAATCATATTTGTCGCCCGTTTCTTCTGACAGTGATTGTAGTAAAGGGTATTTTATCCCACAGCATCCTGTTTTGCGTGAAGACAAAGTTACTTCTAAAGTTAGGCCGGTTTTAGACGCTAGCGCTACAGCTGATAACGGAATTTCGCTTAATGATATTTTACACGCAGGTCCTAATCTTCAGAATGATATTTTCACTATTCTTTTGAACTTACGTTTATTTAAAATTGCTATATCCGCTGACGTTCAACAGATGTACCTCAGAATAGCTGTGAGAGACCAGGACCGTCCATATCAACGTATTTTGTACCGATTTAATAAAAACGACCCAATACAAGTATACCAGTTTAATCGCGTCACTTTTGGGTTAAAATCTTCACCCTACTTAGCTTTACGCACTATTGCTCGCTTGGCTGAAGATGAAGGATTGCGGTTCCCTTTGGCACGAGTGGTAGTGCACAGAGATATTTATATGGACGACGTCGTTAGTTCGTTCCTAAGCTTAGAGGAAGCTATGGAAGCATCGCACCAATTGATCGGCATGTTCAAGGCTGGCGACTTTCAGCTTGCAAAGTGGGCTAGTAACTCTTCACAAATTCTCGAAACGATACCGGAGTCACTTAGACTCGCTCAAAGTGTAAAGTTTGATAAAGATGACACTCTTAAAATATTAGGCCTTCGCTGGTTTCCAGTTGAGGATGTTTTTGCCTTTAATATAGCATCAAATGATCGTCCATGTACGAAGCGGAATATGT
Source organism: Nymphula nitidulata (assembly GCA_947347705.1). Lineage (NCBI taxonomy): Eukaryota > Metazoa > Arthropoda > Insecta > Lepidoptera > Crambidae > Nymphula > Nymphula nitidulata. The sequence goes on from OX374623.1 coordinate 11,785,269, forward strand.
TGTCTTCTGTTGCCCGGTTATACGACGTGCTGGGTCTGGTCGCGCCAGTTATTCTGTATGCAAAGCTGTTGATACAGGCTCTTTTCCTCTTGAAATTAGACTGGGATTCTGTACCTCCCCCGCATATAGTAAAGCTATGGCAAAGGTATGAAAGCGAGCTGCCAATTTTGTCAAAACTACAATTCCCACGACATATTGGTGTCTATGACCAATGTTGTGTAATTTTATTGGGTTTCGCAGATGCCAGCGAAAAGGCATATGGGGCAGTTGTATATCTGCATGTTACTTCTCCCGAAAATAATATTACCGTTTCTCTTGTGACTGCGAAGTCCAAAGTTGCTCCACTCAAGGTGGTTTCTCTCGCACGTCTCGAGCTATGTGCAGCTCTGCTGCTTTCTAATTTAATTAAGAGAGTGTACGATACATACTCATCTCGCTACCCCATAAGCTTGGTTTACGCCTTTTCAGATTCGACGGTTGCCTTGAGTTGGATTCATTCATCTCCACATAAATGGCAAACGTTCGTTGCAAATCGTGTTGCAAAAATACACGACAATTTATCTCCGGAGCATTTCTACCACGTGAAAGGCCTTGAAAATCCTAGCGATTGCCTTTCCCGTGGGGTTACTCCTGCGCAGCTCGTAGACCATCCTCTCTGGTTTAATGGACCGCCATGGGCCTCTTTGCGTAAAGAAGAATGGCCTATACAACCCTTCCATGTACGAGATGGGTCTCTAGATGTCCCTGAATTAAAAGTAACGACGGGATCCTTTATATCCTCCGCCCCTAACGCGCCAATTTCTTACAGGCTGGCTCTTGATCATTCCTCCTGGGCTAAATTTCTTAGAATACTGTCATATGTTTTAAAGTTTATAAAAGGGAGGACTGGGCCTATCACTAATTCCGATCTCGATATATCAGAATTTGAAATCCTTCGCGCAGTTCAACTTATGCATTTTAGTACTGACATTGAAAATTTACGCAGAGGTAAAGTTTGCTCTAAATCGCTTCTTAAATTAAAAGTATTTTTAAAGGATGGTATTATCCGTGTTGGTGGTAGATTGGCACATTCGTCGGAATCCTATGACTATCGTCATCCTATTTTATTGCCGAAATGTGATCATGTTGTTCGGTTGTTGATTTCTCATTTTCATGAGCGTAATATGCATGCTGGTCCCGTACTATTAATGTCCATTCTGCGGACGAAATATTGGATACTCAGCTCCAGAAATGTTATTCGCTCTATAATTTCTAAGTGTAATGCTTGTTTCCGTTTCAAACCTCGTTCCAGTGCTCCTATTATGTCAGACTTACCTCCTGCACGTGTTACAGAAGGTACAAAAGCTTTCCTTCATACAGGTTGCGACTTTGCAGGGCCATTTTATATAACGCCGTACCGAGGTAGAGGTATCAAATCTCGCAAGGCATATATTTGCCTTTTTACTTGTCTCACGATAAGAGCAGTACACATCGAGTTAGTTGGCGATCTGAGTACAAGTTGTTTTCTAGCAGCATTAAAGCGGTTTTTGGCACGCCGCGGTCAAGTGCAATGTCTTTATACTGACCACGGTACCAATTTTGTTGGAGCGCGATCCTATCTCCGCGAGCTCTATTTATTTTTCTGGAAAGAATGTAAGCCTTTATGGCAAACGGAATTGTCATCACACCGTATAGAATGGCAGTTTATTCCACCAAGTGCACCTCATTTTGGTGGGTGTTGGGAAAGTATAGTCAAAAGTATTAAGACGCATTTATTTAAAACTATTGGACTTCAGATACTCACATTTGAAGAACTGTCTACTGTTCTGACGCAGATAGAATCCGTTCTAAATTCCCGGCCATTAACTGTCCTAAGTTCAGATCCTTCCGAACTTGAAGCATTAACTCCCGCGCATTTTTTGCACACTGCCCCTCTTAAGCTTTTACCAGCTTTTCCTGTCAAAGACTCTCCATCGCATTTAATTCAGCGTTACCAGTTGCTTGATAAAGTCGTACAATCCTTTTGGAGGAGGTGGCGTGCGGAATATCTAAATACACTTCAAGTTTCTCAAAAATGGCATTTGCCTACTTCTCCTATTAGGGAAGGAATGGTAGTAGTCGTTATGCAGGATAACACAATTCCGTTATTGTGGCCTCTAGGTATCATTGTTGAAACATTTAAGGGCAAAGATGGTGTCATTCGCGTCGCTCTGGTGAAAACAAAAGCAGGTGTCTACCAGAGACCGACGGTGAAGCTATGTCCAATCCCTACTCAATAACGGCATGCATAGAAATAGTTTAACGATAGTTTTTTTTTTTATAACTTTAAGTTAATTTATAAATTAATTTTTGATTTTATCTAATATATAAAATTCCCGCGTCACAAATTTAGTTACCATTTTACCATACCTACTCCTCCGAAACGGCTTCACCGAATTTTATGAATTTTTATACGCATATTCAGTAGGTCTGAGAATCGGCTACTATCTATTTTTTTTCGGTCAATTTTTTTTTTATGGCAAAACAACGTTTGCGGGGTCAGCTATATGTATATATGGTACATATAATGTTTTTGTTTTGTCGATACTATTTCCCAACGTATCAGCAGTAGGTAGTTTATTGCAGTAAGGTTCGAATTGTTTTTTCTTTTGGAATGCAACTTTAAGGTTTGTTTCTACCTTTTGAAAGGAATCTTTCAAGGTCGGGGGCATATGGTTACGCCACTTTGATTGATCTCATTTGATGCCTTACATTGATATTCCTCGTTATATTAATTTGATTAGGTACACTAAAAACCAGTGTTTGTGATCATAGTCGAAAGTCTGAAGCTTTTGTGTACCTGCTACTCGACCCTTCTACTATTTTAAATTACGCGCGCTTTTAATCAGTAAGCGCTTCAAGAATGGATCGAGTGAAGTTGGTGCGACCGAAGATATTACCGACCGTCCAGTTCATAGACTCGCAGCTATGTTCAGGATTCATTCAGATTTCAAAACCGACTGAGACTTGTGTGCTCGCATAAAAAATCGTATATATTTAATTTCTCTCCCGGGAGATAGGTACATAACATAGTAATCAAGTGAAGGTGTCCTCGAATAAGGGAAAGATTGCTGGATTGACGACGAGAAACAAACTAGGTAAGTGTGCCTATATTTTACATTGATTTAACGAGGTACTTTACTTTATTTTCTTGGTTTTCTAATGGTGACCAGCACCCGTGTTTTTCCATGACCTATCGAAGGATTCTTTTAATTCGCCAAACCACTAGGACATTTGAATTCATCAGGTACTTATTATAATAAAATTGTTAAATAAACTATAAAAGCATTATCTATCTGGTCTAAGTAGATATTTGATTTTTAATAAAATAAAAATTATAGCCTTTCTTGTTACTGTGACCAAAAGTTAACCAAGAATTAGATACCTACTATTATTTATTTCAATTGCATAAAAAATCACCTGTATGAATTAGGAGCCGAAGCAGCCACATTGTGGGAAGAAAACAATCTGTATTTTTATGATACCAATCGAAAGGGTCAATAATAACTGCATACAAACCTTATAAATAAATAACAATTGATAAGAATAAGAATATAATTAGCTACTGAAATTAATATTTTATAATTTACTTTTACCTGTGCCTACTTACTTATACGTAAGTAGAAAGAGGTAAAAATAAATTACGTCCAGCCAAGCTCTTAAGTATCTTGACACTAGTAGTACCATAATTGATATTACACGACTTTTGCGATCTAATGAACGTGCTCAGTCAACGAAAAGTCAGTGTCAATGTCAATATGTAGTTACTACCAATGTAAGTAATTGTTGTTATGCCACAACTAAAGTGTTAAGCTACTTATAAGTTCGACTGTATCTACTTAAGTATAAAATATAGATCAGTTTAGAAAGAATCCAATCTTCCATTAGTGGCTAGGTAAAAAGTTTAGTCCAGTGAGCTAAAGTTTAATAACACTACTTGGAACGTTTTCTTTCATAAGGTAGGAACTTAATTAGGAAACTATGTATGATAAAAAAAAAACATTTCAGGAAGTTTCGTAAAAACTACAATACATGGAATTACTCTATAAAAATGTTTATGAGTTCAGTATATCACACAAGCGTGGTATAAGCCAAAATGAAGTAAGATGACCGTAAAATTAAAATAATTATAATTGCTTAAAATCGTATTAAGTATGTCTATTATGCACAGTGTATAGAATTCTGACGAGGTGGTAATTAACCCTCGACGAAAAAAGAGGGGTGTTATAAGTTTGACGTGTCTTACTGTGTATCTGTGTGTATGTGTGTCTGTCTGTGGCATCGTAGCTCCTAAACGAATTGACCGATTTTGATATGCTTTTTTTTTTGAAAGCTGACGTGATTAGAATGGTTCTTAGCTATAAGTAATGAAGATCAGTTCAGGCATTTGATGACTATCAGCTCATTTTCTACATGATAAACGGTTTTTTGTAACTTTTAAAGATCCGATTGATTTGAAATTTGGTGTACTGTCTCTTCGGTGACATTCCCATGACATACAAACCTTATGCTGATCCTTTACCATCAAAAAGTCTGCGGGAAGCTTAAATCTTTAGAAACTTACAGCAGATATAGCGTGTTTGGGCTCATAGGAATAGTGTGTCAATGAGATGGTGTTAGATAGATGATTAATGATGGGCTACTTTAAATTTTATATATTTTATTTGTTATATCTAGTCCCAAGTCATATCCATTTCCAGTTGTGCATATCCTATCGCAACTCATCATGCCTGGTATCGGACTTCGGAGTGGTGAATCATCTGTCTAAAATACTTTCGAATTGCTGTGGAAAGCAGCCCCCCTCGCTATAAGGCCGCAGCTATGTTGCAAAATCATGTGCCCATACAAAAGAATTAAGTAAAAAGGCGAAGCAAAAATTATACCTACTATCTGTACTATTGCCAGTATAGGATACCTACTACTATTGTAAAAGTCAAATTTAACCTCAGCGCGTACAAGAGCTTTGACAGTGGACTTATTAAAAAGCGTGGACACGTTTTGCCATAGCTCTTTGAGTTTAGTAAATTGTGTGTACGTGCACTACAGCTTTATCGCGAAATGAGTTATGCGGCATAATGTCGGCAATTGAATTAAGCGAGGCGTGGCGTCGTCACCTTGCGCCATAATTGTTACAGCCGAAATCCGTGTAAAAACAACCCCGAGCCGAGCTGGTAATGAGCGCCCCAGGCGACACCGGCCCGTTTGGGGAAATTCAATTTTGTACACTTACGCGCTATGAAAATGCAAACTTCATGTAAGCGTAAAATAAAAAAGGCCATTGACAACGGTCTTTTTAATTATTGTCCAAATCAAATAGCCCGTTGAATTTAATAGAGAACTGTTTTAAATTCCAAATTAAATATTGTACGAGGAAACGTATATTCATTAAACGTTAAAAGCTAGAGTGAAAAAATTTTTAACTTTGTTTTTTTTTATTTAGTTTGAAAAACTAGCAACGGTGTTAAATATTCATGCATAGCACGTTCTGTTATTTTATCAATTTGCACTTCATTATTATTCAAGACTTATTATATAAAAGTATGGTTTTCAATGCCTTTCTACAACCGCTGTTTTCATATTCATACGATTTGATAGCTGAACGCAATAAAAAAAACGCTGAACGTTTGACGAACGTCAAAACTGGCACTAGTGCCTCTATGTAGCTAATACTCCATAAAGGACGGATATTGGTAGTTATCATTAAAACAGTCAATTTAGAGTAGGTAAATAAGTAAGAAAAATTACAGATTTGTTTAATGAATAAAAAATTGTTTATTTTGAAATTTTACCTAATACTAGGACACAATGTTATCGGTACTTAACTATAAATCAACGCGTGGATTCGAATTCTGCAAAAGAACTAAGAACCCACAATGGTGCCACTGCACGATATGTATCTTACGCTAGGGCTGACAAAACGATTGGTAATACTTTCATATTATTTTCCATAACCTACTTAGCTACACAGCTTTAAATCTTTGGTTTCTTTCCAAAGTTAAAATATAACTAAATAGTAGGTATATTAATATTACAAGCATGTTATAAAGATTTTCTCATTTACGTAAATATCTAGTAAAAATAATGTTTGTGTTAAATTAGGCAGCCCTAGGGCAGTGGTCACTCGGACAGATTTACGCTGGACTCCTCGTATCGTCGCCGCATCTCTGCGAGGGGCAGCAGCAGCGACGCGAAAAACTCGAAATGTTCCTCATGCTATAGAGCCAGTATTAGGGCCAGTGCACATGGAAATAAATTTATACAATGCCGATGTTAAGCAGTATATTCTAAATATTCTCGCAGTCGATTAATGAAAAGGGGAATATTGCCAAAAATAAATTATTATGTGTCTGGTATGTAGCTACTTCACAGATTAATATTTATTTCGTGTTAGTTTTTTTGTTTAGTCTCAATTTGTAATTGTGTTATCCTTTTCGCGTAAGACTCTCGGGGAGGTCTTATGATGACAGGAAAAACCATTTTTTTCTGGAATCTGGTGCATGACAGGTTAACAAGTTTTTTCTAAGGGTGATAACAGATAAGAGAAGCACGAAGGTTTATGTTAATAGTGCTTAAACTGCAATTTCAAATATAAAAAAGTTCTAAAGAAGCCGGCACGCCGTGAGTCGGTCTATCTTAAACGTTGGTTAAACATTTACCAGAGAATTGTTCTTTTTAAGTACACAAAGAGTTCCTTCTGTAAGTCGCCGACACTCGTGTGAGCTCTTTGTAAATACGCAGACATTATTTGAACAGACCCGCCCGGGACCTGATTTACTTAATTTTGAGGTTTAGGGTGGCGCTAACTGATTCAATCTTGATCAAAAGAATTTTCAATATGAAAACTTTAGTGTATATTTCATAGATGAATATTATGAGTATGTAATAACGATTTGTAAGTGTGTTTTTATAATTTCTAATACAATCGATATAAAAGTTGCCAAGAAATGTAAAACCCAATAGAAATAATACTATTCTCGTAGATACGTTTATTACTGCAATAGAGATGTTACATGGCTAAGATGAAATCCAACGTTCATTATAAATATGGCTTTCCCTGCATTGGAGTAAGACATACTTACTCATTGCATTATAATTAATCTAAGATAAACTGAGAACATAGACGACCCCCGCGTGGAAGTATCACCGCGCTAAAAAGTACCAGTCATTGTCTTTTCTCAGGATTTAATTAACCTCGATGCCAAAATTCCTCTAAATCGGTTCCGGATTAGGAGTGAAAATGTGGGGGATTGACATAGAGACAGAGTTACTTTCGTATTTATAATATTAGTATGGATGTACGAAATCCCCATAAAATTATGTCATACGTATGGTAACAAATATCGTGCGATTAATGTCTCTAAGTCAATGAAAAATACAACTTAATACCACCGGCTAACCAAATTTAAATATTCCTCCTTAATATGCTACCTACGTCAATCGCGTTATAATAAAATTAAATGAAAATAATATAACTGTAATGAGAAAGTTGAGACTCGTGTAGACCTTTCATTCGTTAATGTATCTTTGTAGGTAGAGCATGTGGGGCAATAAAACAGACATCCTTAAAAACCGATTTTAGAGAATATTTAGATATTTGACTATTGGTTTACCTTAAGCATATATATTAATTCGAAATATTATGTGTGTTTAATTTTCATGACTTAATATACAAATTACCATATAAATTGAAATTTTATCCCAAATTATTTAGAAAATCTCTAATATAAAACACAATTAGTTTTCTAAAGAACTCAATTATGCGTAAAATATCTGATAATCGACAAAAGCCTGTGTGTGAAAAGAATAATTTGGCACTCTTTTCATTCATAATGTCGATAATGACAATAATTAAAAGGTAACCAATTTTTGTTTTATAGAAATGTCCTAAAACGACGATAAATCATTAATAGAACAGCAATGTATTATTATTATTATATTTGACGACCAGCTGGCCGAGTGGTCTGTACCCCTTGCTATACAGGCTACTTGGTCAAGAGGTCCGGGTTCGAATCCCGGTAGGAGCAAATGTTTGTATGAAAGAAAGAAAAAATATTTTATTTAAATAGGCCATAAAGAAGCACTTTTAAATCGTCAAATGATGAGTATGATGAGTACGAGCATTTGTTTACGAGTCATGGATGTTTATATGTTTATTTAGTATATTTCTAATGTTTGTATACATATTCCTATAATTATTTCTCCGTTATCTAGTATCCATAACACAAGCTCTTATTGATGCTTACTTTGGGCACAGATAGGTGTGAGTGTATGAATATTATTTTTATTATTATATTATTATTATTATCTATAATTTATGCTAATCACATTCAATTTTGATTTTGTGCGTTTATAACGCTTATTACGCCATCGCGTCTGACCGGACCCCAGGAGACGTGTGTTCGATTCCCGCCTGGAGCATATAATTGTTTCATGGTTTTTTTTTATTTATTTGTAATTGTTACAATTTATGCTGTTTTGATACAATGTTCGAGTTAATATTTCCACAATCGATTACAAGAGCCGAGGTCATCGCTACTAAAGCACACAGGTTGTACCGGGGCTTAACACTTGAATTGTCTTTTTGGAATGTCCCAAGCTATTTCTGTCGGGTACCATCTCGTTCCACCTTGTTGCTATTGTTAACTGCCGCCGACCCACTTTGAATACTACTTGCTTCAGAGAGAATAAGACATTATTGGAAAAACTTTACTCCAGTGCATCAATTTTTTTTAAAAAATCGGTTTTTTATTTCTGAGCCAAATAGTATGGTTTATTATTATACTTATTATGAAACGTACTTGAAATTGAAGATGGCGTAAGACACTTTTTTGGATACCAAAGTAATGAATTGGAACAGAAGAGTAGGCAGAGATGTCGATGTGGTTCATTACTAGACTTAATTTGTAATTATACCCATAAAAATCAAATCGCGCATAATCTAACAAAAGGCAGATCAATATTCGACACATCGAGATTCCTCTGTGAAATTTAAATTGTAAAATTTATTCATTTAACTTTGACAGGGCACAGTGAGGGTTGGCTTCGGCAGTTTACTTGTTGCGGTATTTAACCGGTGATGCTATCTACATAATGCGGTCGTCAGCGCCGGCGTCGCGCGATACTTCACCTCGTTATTATGGATTGGATTTACATTTTAACCGCATTCGCTCGTATTGCCTATTTTGTGTAAATTAATTTATAACGCAATTTAGCGCCACGGAGCTATCTTGGGGATGTATTTTAACAATTAATAAATCAGAGGCTTATTAATTAGAGGCCATGACGCGTGCTCGCCGTGTTCGTATAAATTGCTGTACCTACACAGTTCGTTAGATATTCAAACAATGAGTTCATTAGCGCTGTAATCGTTGCGGTATTCAACCGGTTGTGGGGCCCAATGCAGCGAAATACACAAGAGTTTGGTCAAGTGTGGATGCTATTCTCGATTACTAGCCGATTATCACGGGTTTAGCATGTGATTTTTGACACCAAAGTAGGTACTCGAATTACCAAATGTAAGCATTAATTTTTATGGACACAAACCAGACACAATAGGTATTCTATTGTTGAGGAGTTTAGAAGAGGCGAGTTGGTAACATACAAAAAGTTAGTATTTTATGTCATCCAACTTATGGTATTCATTTATTATCTGAAATAAGAAATGAACCCGATTTTAGTTGCACTCAGTAAATATAAATTCAAACTTTCATCTCTTATTAGTCGGCGAGTCCTCAACAATAGAAACCCTAATGTCTGGTTGGTTAGTGGGTGCTTCACAAAAATTACAAACAGTGCCTGTAGAACTTTCAAATAGCATATAACAGAAATTAAACAGCTGCTAAAAAGCCAAAAATTATGTTAGAAATCACGCAATGAACTTCCTAAAACTGCATTTGAAATTAGATTGAGTGAGTGTAATTTTGATACATAATTATATCTGTCACAAAGCACTACATTTAAAAGCTCGCAAACTAAAGAAAATATAGCTAGGATTTCCAACTTCTAACAATAGATTAAATTGCTTTAATATCATGAATTTATCAATTTACATAACAATTTCTTAGCCAATATTTAAAAAAAAATGATATTATTATCTGATTAACTCGTCAAGCATCAGATTCTAGACAATTGATTTTTCAATTGTCATAGACCTCCGGCGGGATAGCGCGCTTGAGGGAATAAACTAAAAACGTTTGATATTAGTACGTAATAATATGAATTGCATATTTAGATGTAATATCCATTGTTGTATGGTGGTCAGTAGAGTATTTTACGTACAAACGTATATGCGATGCTGGCTTTGAATCACCTTTGATAGATACAGCCTCAGGATACAGCTGACCCCGACCCCTGTCTTTATTCATTCAGCACAGAGAACTACAGGGTTCGACTTAGCAGTGTGTTTAGTGTGCTTTCAGTATGCCCAATAAATAGTCATTAAAAGATATATCTGGTAAAATTTTTAATATATTTAAGTAGCGGGCGCTGTAAATCGCTTTGAGGTGGGCGAACTCGTCACGTAAGGTTGCGTGTGCGCCGCAGGACTACCTGCCAATAGCCGACAGTACCCATTATAATTAGACCTCGCTTAAATTGCCCACATTTATTTTTAACAAAATATGTATCTAGGTGAACTCCGCTTCTCTGTTTCGGCTAAGTTAGACTTTGCCAAAATAGCGTTGCGGTAATTGGCCTTGCCTAAGCGATGAGCCGGTGCCCCTAGTGTAAATTTTCATCGAATTGAAACGAAAACGTTCGTCGTCGTGATAACTGTCATATTGTATGAAAACGGCAGCAGGGCGTCGGTTGAGAATTATTGTTTTATTTCTTAGTTATACGTTATTGTTGTTACGATCCGATGTTTTCAGTACCCTAGCACGAATACTTTTAAATTTCGAACCACCATGCACCATCGTAATGAATAGTTACGTTAGTTTTGTCTGGATTTTGTTTGAAATTTTAAGGTTGCGTGAACGATACGGTTACGATTCCGAATAAAAAATGTTCGTGCTAGGGGTACCTACTGCTGATATTTTTTTAGTATTGTAAATAAATTATTATGCTCATAGGGTTTTTTGTTTTTGTTTCAGATAACATACGAGAATTTTCATGCGGTAACCTTTTTTACCGCACACTGTATATGAGTGAAGAGAGGAACACTTTATATGTTGGTGCTATGTGAGTACATAATGAAAGTACTGTTTTTTTAACAAAACATATAATTTAATTTTATTATTATATAGGTACGTAGTTTAAATGCGAAGGGTATGGGTAGGTAAGCTATTTTAGTGTAGTTTTTTTTTAAATATAATTTTATATTTAAAACTAAACTATATAGCTAGGTATCTGTGGATAAAAAACTAATTCATATTTTTATTTACTTAAATAGCGTCATATAGCGAAGATTTTATTAGAAAAATCAAATCTGGAGGTAGAACCAAATTTAATATCAATTAATTAACTATTATAGTATCACTCCCATGACGACTGGACATTGGCACAATTCGACAAACATTAAGTTTTGTTTATATTAGAAAAAATATTAATTGGATAAGATATTATACAGCAATAAAATATTTGTAAAAGATAGATTACTAAGTACGTAATCTATCTTTCACAAACATTTTATTGCAAGATAGATTACGTAAGTACGTACTAACTCAACAGATAAGTATCTAGAATAATATGTTTATTTTAACACTAAGTCACTAAGTAGGCACTGACAAAAGTGAAGTCTTCAAAATCAATAAAAATAATATTGATATATTTCGAGATAGTATACAAACCATATTTAGTATACAATTACTTCAGAACTAGTATTTTTTCACTCTACATGTACTAAAATAAAATAATATTAGTATGAGCTTTCTAGAATGTTAATTGGCTATTTATATGTAGGTTGCTAGTAAATGGCTTATTGTTGTTATTTGTTTATACAAAGCACGGCAACTAACTCAAGACCATCTGATGTGAAATGGTGAGAAGAGTCCATATGTGAAGACAGCTAGTGCAGCTTGAAACACACTGTTCTAGCCGCCTCGAACTTGCCGGCCTATAAGGTGCCTTTTCACGCCTCTTTTGAAGGAACCGATGTCATAGGAAGGAAGAAAAAGAAACACATGTGCTAGCAAAGAATTCCAAGTTTTGCAAGTCCGACAAAGAAACGAGTTTTAAACTATTTAGTTTGTGTGTTTGGATAGTAACGCTGTAAGCTATCTTAAAAAGATAAATAGACAAATAAAAAAAAAATGGTACTGCTAGTACCTATTATAGCCTACTACCATATCATTTATTGAAATATTCCCAAATCTGAAATAAATGTCTTGTTTCCCAAATAGAAATGCTCACCCTGAAATTGTTTCACATAATGTCCTTAGATACTCCTTTTACGTAACAATAGAAATCCTCGTGTTACAATTATTATAAACTTAAACTACTTCGTTAAATGGACCGCATTTAGAATACGACCATTTTGAGAGGTTTTACATAAAGCAGGGTTTTGTATCAAATTATTTAGCAAAAGCATTGAGAAGACAGCATTATGACCATGGCGACTGGTCTCTTACGCTATTACTCGATTTGTACAGGGTAGTTCCCAATTAAGGCGCTACGAGCTTCTACAAGCTATGGCAACCGCTTAAAAAGTCTGTAAGCTTGTTTGCCGCCTTTTTTGTATAAAGAAAAAAAAGAGGCATCTGTAATGTAATTACAAATACAGAGAACACTGATAGTAAATAACAAATTATTTTACTAAGTGGCGTAATGTGGACGGGCCGACTATTCTGCGTAATTTATACGGCCCGCTGAGCGGGACTTGAGCAAATAAAATAAATAGAACGGTCGCATTCAGCGCATATGCTCCTCCGGCCACAAAAAGTGGCATTCGTTCCATTCCGCTGCGGATTGTCTAGTTACTCTTACCGCAGTTTTCTTTTATTTTCCACAATTTATATGCAGCTGTGTGAGAACTTTTCGTATAAAATACAATATTGTTTTAGGAAATTAATTTGAATGACCATTAAATTGACTATTTGTTACAGGGATCGTGTGTTCAAACTGAATATGACCGATATTAGTCAATCACATTGTGAGGTGAGTTGCGATATTTTTAGCTGCAGAAAAAACCTGCCTAAAGGATTAAATAAAAGAAGGTTGCTACTCGAAAAAAAATGTTACGTATATTTTAAAGTAACGAGAAACGCTTTCTCTTAGTCGTTAAGAAGAAAAGTTCTAAAAGGCCACTTTTCCGGTACTACACAGGATTTTTAATGCTCCCGCACATAAGGTTTTCCTACATTTCCACACCTAAGTGTCATAACCTTTTGAAAGGCAAAACTCTTCTGTAAGCGCTGCACTTTTATACTTGCAAATTTCACTTCTCTTTAATTCTGAAAGAAAAATAAGGAATTAAATTTTTTCAACGACAGGATTAAAAAGAGGCGTAGAAATATATGTTACAGTTTTACAATAGCTGGAATTTTATATTTAGGTTCTTCTTTATTACAAATAGTATTTTTTAAAGCTTCTTTAAATTTTAACTACGATTAAAATTATTTTTGATCTTCGTCTTTTGTTTTCAATTAGTTAATCACCCAGTTCTGAAACACCATAGGATTTTTTTTATTTAATAGCGACGACGGCGACGACGGTCAAGATATTTATTTCAACCTTTAGAAAATTGGATCGGAGTAGAAATATTGTTATTAAATTGATTTGCGAAACAAGTGTCTGTGTCAAAGAAGAACACGGAGAAATTAACAAATAAATGTATCATTATGTATAGTAATTGAAGCAAACGTTTACTAAGTACGAAAGATGTTGAGATTTATCGTGGTTATCCACCTCCTCAAAGTAGCATCAAGGGCCCAAAAGGCATTGAAATGACACTGATACAGTAGTTCTTACATTTAATGCATTTCAATGCATAACAAACTGCTATTATTCTCAATTTTTGATTTTAACATTATTATAAATGTTTGATGGATGTTGAAATAGAACATTTTCGACATTGTAGGGTGGACGTTAGCTCATAAACGCAAATACAGATAGACTAGAAGAATTTCACAGGGATGTCCCAAGTCCTGGGTGACTCAGTTGGTTAGAGCAGTCGCCCGGATTGCAAAAGGTCGCGAGTTCGATTCCCGCCTCAGGACGTGAAATTTTTGTAGTTTTATATTTTAATTATTAAACTGCTATTATTTTTTATAATTTAGATAATGTATTTGAATATTATATGAGTATGTTGATTTAAATAGCTTTCTAGAGAATGTATGTAGATCTTGAGTAGGTGTCGTTGGTAGGTTTAATACATTTTTTAAAATTAATTTCACGGGTTGTATTTCGACGGTTAATGACTTAATTTCCAACAGAGAGATGCTTTGCTGTTGGAGGCGAGTAATGTGGCTAGATGTGTGAGCAAGGGCAAGTCGGAGCCATTTGAGTGTCGGAACCACGTGCGAGTGCTGCAGCCGGTCGGGGACGATGAACGACTCTACATATGCGGTACCAACGCGCATAGTCCGAAGGACTGGGTTGTCTATGTAAGTATTTGTTATATTTTAATTTGTTTTGACTGACTTAAGTTTGCATTAAATTAAGACTTAAATTGTGCCATTTTAGAAACGCAAAGTGATGTCACTTGCCATATCTCTTTTTCTTTCTAGATTGTAATGAAATAATGACACTGTACTTAAATTTAGTTTCGACGGCGCACAAAATAATTAGGGCCTTTATTGGTTAAAATGACAATAATTGAGTACATTCAATTTCATTTAAATAATTTAGTTAAGTTATATGAAAGTGTAATACTACTATTTTATGGCATGGGTGAGTTTTATGACGAGTTATAAGTCAAATGAATACTATATTAAACTCCTTAATCCAAAACGGGGCGAGTGAGTGACGAAATTTTCTTTTCCTTCGATAAAATTTTCGAATTCGAGTTTCCTCTTCGATACCTTTTTCGACTGTAAAATCTCATAAATCCATAAATCGAGATTGTATTTCGAAAAAGTCGAATAAAGTTCGAATCAAGACTGTTTTGAATGCATGACAATTGCTGCCCAATTCTAAATCAGGATTCGTCTCTATTCTGCCTTCGAAGACAAAAATAAGACTTTTAACCACGTTTTGTAATAAAATAGTTTAAGTAAGTTAGGTACTTTCCTACAGTGGTTTATCTTTTCGTATGTGTATCTCAGATATTGTTATATAAGGATTTTTTTTCCAACAGCTCAACCTCACACATTTACCCCGACATGAATACATACCTGGAGTCGGACTCGGAGTCGCAAAGTGTCCTTACGATCCAGCTGACAACAGCACAGCTGTCTGGGTGACGGAAGGCAACCCTGGGGATCTACCAGCTCTCTACGCAGGGACCAATGCAGAGTTTACTAAAGCAGATCCCGTTATCTTCAGAAATGACTTGTTTGACTTTCGGACGGGGCAAAAAAAGTTCAATTTTAAGAGGACGTTAAAATATGACTCTAAGTGGTTAGATAGTAAGTGTTTTTTTTATTTAGTTAAAGTGAACTTTAGTAATTTTAGTATATTTAATTCTCTTGTAGTCTTACCAGTAAAATAATACTAACGTTTTAAATAAATAAGTATACCGTTTTAAGCAATAGAACTGTGGCTTGTGAATTTCATATAATAGGTTGGAGAAAAAGTTTCTTCGCATTTTAAAAAAAAATCCAAAACATTTTTTAATATCGTTTATTTACATTTAACTAAAGTATGTAGGTACCATTTTGTTCGATAACTTTTTGCCATCTTGTAGGTAAGGACATGATCCCATTGCTATATAAATTTTGGGGCTTCTGATCAAAATACCGCGACAAGCGGTTTTGGCAGTTCTCTCGTGATGTTAACCTGACACTGCCTAGAGAATTCTGAACGTGAGTGACGAAAGACAGAGCAAAACAGGTGGAAATCTGAAGGTGCAACCACGACCTTTTTCGCACGTTCTTGTCGTACGTGATCCACTTTTCATCACCAGTTATCAGCTTCTTCAAAAATAGTTCGGTTTCATTACGTCGTAATAAAGAATCACAAATGAGTACACGGTTCATTAGGTTTCTTTCAGTGAGCTCGTGGGGTACCCAAATATCGAGCTTTTTTGTGTACCCTTTCTTTTAAATGCGCCAAAACTGTTTTGTGGTCAATTCCCAGTTCTTCAGCTACATCGTAACTACTGATATGCCGATCTACCTCAAGTTTTTCAAAAATGGCATCAATTTTATCCGTAATAGGGCGACCAGAGCGACGTTCATCTTTGACATCAAAATTTCCGGATTGAAAACGCTTAAATCAAATTTGTGCTACTCTCACAGACACTGCACTAGGTCCATAAACATCGCAATTTTTTTTCGCGGCTTGCGTTGCATTTTTCCCTTTTTTGTAGTGAAATTTTAAAATGTATCGAATTTCTTCATTAGATTCACTCATCTTGACAGTACGAAAGACAAATGAAAAATACACATTTTCCTAATTTAAATTTGGAATTATCTTTTTTAAAATCTAAACTTTTAATGATACCAAAACCAGCCAGATACAAATAGTACAGCCAAAAAGATTTTATTACAAGTTCATGCGAAAAGACTTTTTCCCGAACCTAAATTTGAAATTATATTAGGTACATGTAATTTTATCGCCTGCACGTCTAAACAAGATCGATACAAAATAAAAATCATTAGTAGCTACACAGAATATTATCCCTTAAAGTAATTTAATTTCAAAACATTTATTTTGACCATCGAAATTTGCAGTTAATGTAAATATGGCGTTAAAAAACCGGGTATAATACTTAATACCTTTCATCACATTAAACTTTATAAATATTAGCGTATCAACTCTTGTAGAATTAAGATAGTTAACTGATAAAATTATATTATTAAGTATGGCTGTAGTTGTTATAACATGTAACAATACAAATTATATTGATTTTGTATGTAATTACGGTAGGTATCTATGGACAAGCATCCATACCAACTAAGTACATGCTCATTTAAAAAATCGACAGAGGTCTCATTTTGTAACTAAAGAGACAAGTCGTAACTACTTTAAAGTGCTAACTATTTTTCACGCTTATTTACGACGTTGGAATCTTGAAAAAATAGGGGTCTCCCTAAAAAGTGAATGATTCCCAAATAATTTAGAAAGAAACGAAATAGTACATACTTAGTTCGAATTTATATGTATTGGAAAAAAATGTTATTTCTTAATTGTTGCAGAAACAAACTTCGTGGGTTCATTCGATGTCGGTGAATACGTCCTATTCTTCTTTAGAGAAACGGCAGTGGAGTTCATGAATTGTGGCAAGGCTGTGTACTCGAGGGTGGCCAGAGTTTGCAAACACGACACCGGGGGCAAACATATATTGAGCCAGAATTGGGCAACATATCTGAAAGCCAGATTAAACTGTAGTATACCGGGAGAGTTTCCATTCTACTTCGATGAAATACGTAAGTAATTTTAATCAACAAAAGAAGACATTATACAAAAAAGTCTTTTTGAAATCCTTGATCCAATTCATTTATATAACGTAAGTAAAATGGTTGTGTCCATAACCCAATAATTAGAAATATCAACCAAATTAACTAATTTACTCCTTTCAAAGAGAATTTTTGAACATGATAATGACGACCAGCAAGCGGTGTGACCGTGACCCTGTTTACTAAATCAGCAGCCCCGGGTTCGAGTCTCGGCAGGGCTAGCCACATGCATGGCTTCAATGTGGATACGTTTTTAAAAGTCTTGTTTGTATATTTACATATATTTCTAACATTTACATCTATTTTTATGTATGTCTCTCCGTTACATAACATCCGTTTCATATGCTCTTTTTTGTGCTTTATTTGGACTAGACAACTCGTGCGAGTATATATAGTAATTATTATGTAGCTATGATAAAAAAATTCATGTCAGGTATTATATTTCTTTCTCTGTCATGCAAAATGTTGTCAAATATAAATATCTACAGATACAAAATGTCCAATCCAGTAGTTCTGTATAGGTAATGAAATTACACAACAGTTCACCTTTTCGAGAAAAAATACATAAATATGATTAGTTCACGTAGATTGAAAAGTTACACGTTGTTCCTTCAAATTTTAAGGTAGAACATTTTAGTTGACTTGAAATAAAATAACCAACGTAGAAGGTCGAATTAACTCACCACAAAAGAGTACTCTTGTATATAAGCCCCAGAGTTACTATCCGCTTTACGAAAGTAGAGAGGGCTTAGTTAACGAGACATGATCTTGTCCAGTAAAGGCTTATTAGCGACCCTTTGTGGTAAATAAATAAACCCATTACTAATAGAATTAAAATAATTGCTTCAAACAATTATCTGATTGTATAAACGAAATAGAAAAATGGTAACTATTTCCATACAATCAATTTTTTATGTTATTTGAAACCGTCTCAACATATGTTGTTGTAATTGCAAACTATAGTTAGTTGGAAAAAAGCTATGCCCTGCGTATTTAAATATTTTAAAAACGTACGAAGAATTACGAACCTCAAGTGGCAGTGGGCAGGTCACATTGCAAGGAGGACTGATGGCCGTTGGGGCGAAAAGGTCTTCGAGTGGCGGCCGCGTACCGGGAGACGCAGCGTTGGTAGGCCCCCCACAAGGTGGACCGATGATCTGGTAAGGGTCGCGGGAAGCCGTTGGATGAGGGCAGCGCAGGACCGATCAGTTTGGAGATCCTTGGGGGAGGCCTATGCTTAGCAGTGGGCGTCTTTAGGCTGATATGATGATGATGATGAAAAACATACCTTTAGGATAAAAATGTTGAAGTATGTAGTCAAACCGACGATACATTGAAAGAGGTCGAATTTAATTACTTCCCGACAAGTAGTTAAGCACTATAGTAATACAATTTTTAAATGTGAAAGATACGGCAGCTTCATAGGTTAGGTAAGGTTAGGCCTTAAAAACCAAACTAATTTTTAATTGGTTAGATTAGGTTGCAAACAATGACTTGTAAAATAAAAATATAAAATTTGGACGAGTTTGACTTACAAAAGAAATGTAGGGCCTAACAACAAGAAGTAAAATAAAAATCTCGTATAAAAAATCTGAATACAAAGTTACAAAACAATTTATATATATCATGAACATTAATAAAGCCAGGGCCTTATCATTATTGTTCATCAAATGTTAATTTAGATTGTTAATGGTCTAACTTTGTCGGAACCTAACAAATAAGTACCGATAAAGCAGATATTGAAAATTACTATTTTATCGAATTAATTGAATAAGTTACTTACCAAAACGCTCGTGCTATTAGTATTCGTAATGTTTCTTGTTTTAACATGAAAATTTACTAATCTTTCTTCGATAGATTAACATACTAATTAGGTATACCTAGTTAGCGGCGTAACCACTCAAAGAATTTCAATGGTTAATCTACAATAAAAATAAATGAGATAACTAATTGAATTTCGACCTTGTGTTAAGAAATAAAATTTTCGTTTTACTCATTTACTTATCTGTCGAATCCCGTAATTTCAAACTAAATTTCAGATGATATTCCTCCTATTTTTTGGTTCAGAGTAAAAATAGATTTTAAAAAAATCACCAGACGCCACCACATAGTCAACTTCAGATTCTATGAGGGTCTTCATCTTAAAAGTTCCCGAAGCTTCAGTATTTGTTATAGCTCCTTCTTCAAGACTTCTGTCTGAAGTTGTTTCGCTGTTTTCCCAAAACTATTTTTCATCCAAGTACATACATACGAGGCATCTCGGAACGCATAACACTATTAGGAAAAGGTATCATATACGGAAAACCAATAAACATTAAAATACAATAATATTTATTTGAAATTAAAGCCATATTACCAAATTAAACTTTTTTATTCAGATGTTATGTGGACCCAAGCGTGGTTTTATAAGCTTCGAATTAACGTCGTGGAACACTACTTCATTCCTAGAATGTTTTAAACATATAAGATAAAACAAATAAGAAGATGTTTGGAGTGTTCCACTAGCTTGGGGTCCCATCATGCCAATTAAGAACTGACGACACACACTGACTACACCCTGCCCGACTAACGGACACCGCGAGCTCCGTACGCATAACTCAAAATAAATAAAACGTAGCTAGCATTACAACATTATCAAAGACAACTGATATCTTCAGTCTTCCTTGGACCACGTCTCTGTTAAGTAAACGAAATCATCAAATGTAATGTAACGTCTAATTAAGAGGGGACGTACAGCAAATCACTAAATGTAGATTTGATTTTAATTATAATAAATCAAATCCAAATAAGCTGTAATTTTTTAATATGGTAATTACATTATATTTATAATTGTTGAGTATGAACAAAAACATGAATTTATAAACTTTTCTCGATAAAAATGTCATAAAGTTACCTCTAACTTTCAACGAATTTCAATTTATTGTCCAAATCATATTACTTTACCATAGGTAAAAATTGATAAATATGTGTGTCACGCAAATTAAATCCGGTAAAATGGTAATTTATTTCAAATGTTTCTTACTCGTAAAAATATAGAATAATACTATTCATATTTATCTCTATAATATGCAATTTGAGCTCATTATAAATGTATGTTAACTTTACTTAACTCTTCACTTAACGACTTCCTCGGTTCGAAAATTGAACTTTTTTATGTTTCTTCTGTATGTTGCTATTTTTATATCAATTAGAGTTTTTTCGTTTTCCCATAAGATTCAAAATGTTTACTTTTTGTTTTTTTTTTATATAGAAAGCGTGTACCAAATGCCGGGCGACCCCAGCAAGTTTTATGCGGCTTTTACAACGGGCGCTAGCGACGGCTTAGTAGGTTCAGCCATCTGCACCTACACCATGGAAGACATTCAGGAGGCATTTGGAGGAAGATTTAAAGAACAGGTAAAGTAAATAACATACCTACTCTGTCAACTATAAAACTGTTACTGTACCTATGCGAGTGTATTCTCTCTCATCTTTATTGAAATGTCTTTTTTGGACAATTTGAATTATTTACGGGTGACACTTTCCTTACAATGTAAAATAAAAAAAAACTTTAGAGAGCCGAACATATTTCATCAACCGGTAGAAAGTTTGAAGAACTTGGTTCGCATAATATTTAATTAAATTAGATAATTATAATCCGCAAAGCTTAGGCTTCGAGATAGCGAAATCATAAGATTTTATCTTATTTCTTTTGTATGGCTTTTGAAAGTATATGGAGATGGGAGAATAATTCCCAGAAATTTAATAGTTTATCAGCATTTTGTATAATTTTTTTTTTTATGAAGCTAAGAATAAAAATATTAAGAGGAGATAATAAATATCTACTTACTAATTTGTTTTATGGATGTTTTACTTACTAAGTACTTAGCTACCTACTTATTTTATTAAATGAATGTTTTATCCGCACATAACATACTGGTGTTATTGGGTATTTGAACAAAACGACATAAAAAAAGAAATGCAAAAATTTTATTTTATTCTTTTTCTTATCTAAGCAATCTAAATAAATTAATTAAATTTAACTGTTATTGATATTCTACTTAGTTGCATAGTGAAACCATACTTACTATGAAACAATTTTTGCCGCATTTCCGAAGAAATTGGGTCAGCTTCGTGCATTAAATAATTATATTGCTATATTACTGGTGTAATGGGCTCTTAGACACAAATAGCCAGGAACACTTATTCTGGAAAATTAAATACTTATCTATTATTGTTTTAGTAATTGGTTTAGGAGGTTGAGGAGCTCGGTGGCGTAGTGGTTTAAGCGCTCTGGTTTCGATTACGAAAACAAAGCAACTTTTGCCATGGTTGGTCCCGGGATGGGTCAAGTTCCGAAGCACGGAGGACCGTGCTTCGGAAGGCACGTTAAGCCGTTGGTCCCGGTTGCTACTGCAACCGCTTTAACCCACCAACCCGCATTGCGCCAGCGTGGTGGTGTTATGGCCCAAGCTCCTCATCTGTTTCTGCCATGTAGGAAGGCCTGTGCCCAGCAGTGGGACGTATATAGGCTGGTGGTGATGATGATGATGAATTGGTTTAGAGAACATAATTTTAAAATGTTAAACTTCTAAGTCGTAAGAATAATACTTAAGTGCAAATTTAAATAAACTAACGAAAGATATAAGCACCTGTTTGAACTGATTGAATTCAGCACATTTGCTCAAAAAATGCATTTTAGAAGCCTGTATACTTTGTTCGAAAGTTAAATATTACGCACCATACAACAGAGCGTGCGGTAAAAAAGGTTTTTTAAAATTTCCTTAAACAATATATAAAAATTCCACCAAAGAGTTTCACATTAAAGAATAAATAGGCTGAACAATGGAACATCTTTGGAAGCGCTTTAGTTCAATACAATTGTCTCTTTTTGAGGAGCTCGGTGGCAAAGTGGTTTGAGCGCTCTGGTTTCGATTACGAAAACAAATCAACTCTCGCCATGGTCGGTCCCGGGATGGGTCCATAAAATTTATAATCTCGAGCTCCTCCATGCTTTGGATGGCACGTTAAGCCGTTGGTCCCAGTTGTTACTGCAACCGCTTTAGCCCACCAACCCGCATTGGGCCAGCGTGGTGGTGTTATGGCCCAATCTCCTCATGTGTTTCTCCCATGTAGGAATTCCTATGCCCAGCAGTGAGACGTATATAGACTGATGGTGATGAATGGTCTCTTTTTAATGCAAAAGAGAAAAAGAGATGAAAGATGCAGTTTTAATTTTGAACATGTGCACGTGGCGCCATTTGCAAATGTGCGCCATTTTCATATTAGGAACGTTTGTTGCGACTTTCCGACTACTATTTATAAACAAAATAATATTATTATTGTACTGTTTTCTCACAAATCAGCTGAGTTGTATGGCATACGTGCGGAAATTGGTATCTACAAACTCGTAACTCAAATCCATTTACAAAAACAGTTTCAAATTTTTACAAGCATAATTTTATGTCGGGTGTTATGGCAATTTTATTTTCATCCCCCCATCAATTTTAGAATCCTACGCTAGCTCGGTCATCAAAATTGAGCACGCGGTTAAAAAGCAACTTTGCACTCTTGTATAACAAATAACTATTTTCTTTGCATGTTGTAAGTTGAATGCAAGCATCGTTAATTTTGTGTGCTATAACGACATAATGAGGTTTCAACAAATAGTTAATATTATGGAAATTTGCTTTTTTTCTCTAATTTTAATCTTTGAATGTGATACTAATGGCCGCTCACGACTTCACCCTCGTGGATGTCGGCTATCGCTCCAAAAAGTATCCCATGTCTTTCCCAGGATCTTAAACTATTTCCAGAGCAAATGTCATCGGTTTAGGGTCTTAAGCGTAAACAGGTAACAGACCGTTACAGATTTGAGAGATCATCAAAAGTCTTTATAATCATAATTATAACACGTTGATTGTTTAAGTTGTTTTTTTGGAAATGTAAAATAAATAATTTTAATTAAAATAGGTTTCAAAAATTAAAAAAACAATATAAACTTAAATGTTGTGAGTTCAGTAATGTATGAAAATATAAATAATTTTTGAGAATATCTTCTCAACGCAATTTTATATTTAATACAAATTCCGAACGGACGTTGAATAAAATAAGGTCAACAATGTAGTATACCAAATAGTAGTAATAATGTCGAAATTTACTTGAGAAAGTACCAATTACTACTTCCTTGCACAGGCAACATCGAGTTCGGCGTGGCTTCCTGTCCTGCGGGCGCGCGTTCCCGAGCCAAGGCCAGGCACCTGCGTCAATAACACCGAGGCCCTGCCTGACAACGTGCTCAATTTTATCAGGTAAATCACTATACTTATAACTCTCAAAATTAACCTTTTATAAATCATTATTCCTTTTCCTTTATTATGAGTTATAAAACAACATCAGCGCTACTTATCTTTCGTCTACTATTTTTTTCGTGTGCTACCTACTAGATGCCAAACAAGCTGACGTCCTTCCTGGTGATAAGTGGCTACCATCGTCTACAGACAACTGTAAAAACAAGGGCAAAAAACTCTTGGTATTGCAGGTGTGTTGTCATCCTGGGGCCTAAGATGAAATGCCGTCCATGCCCAGTAATTACTAGCTACCTTTTCCTTCTATCCGAAACCCAGCGAACTGGGTCAGAGTGTCGTCGTGCTTTACGGCCGAAATAGGAAAGGTGGTGGTACCTACCTGCCAGTTATCATAATATTCGAGCGATCCTAAATTTAGGATCACTCGATACCCCGCCTACAACTAGTCTAGAAGGCCGTCTAGAATTTTCAAAGTTGTAAGAATATTTTTATAAATCCTTACTTCTCAAGCATGTGAATTATAACTGTATTGGTTAAAGGTACATTTTATGAAAATTATTATTATTGTTTTGAGACCAGTTTTATTTAGCAAAATTACATTAAAAGACATCGCCACTGGCACAATTGGATCATTTGGACTTTCCGGTAAAATAATCTGCTGTATCTTCCCTTGCGTTTTGGGGTCAAGTACCGCTCTTGGCGATATTTTATAACTTCCGAATATAGTTTATTCTGTTCTATAAAGATATATCAAATGTTTCCCTTGATTAATATTTCGTCGACAGCAAACATGAAGCTTTACACTGCCTGAAATGCAAAACTAAAAATGATTTTTTTTGTATTTTTTGCATTTACAAATAACTCTACCAAAATAATAGAATAAACTGTCAATGTACTATTTTTATTACCCATTGTGCCACTGGGGGTATGGTCGGTGGTACGGTGGGTCAGTCGTGCTATTTTTTACCTACTCACTACGTGCGCTGTCGCAACTTAGAACAGTTTTCTGGATTGTTACTGTCTTGTCTCGCTATATAATATACATTTTTTAATGATTAATAGACAAACACTTGACCACAACCACACCTAATATTAAGTCATAATATGGCCTTTGATGGTACAAGTTTACCTAGAAGGTGCCTATTCAATCTAGCAATATGGACAGACAGAGAGTTTGCACTAGAAAAGACTTGGCGAAATGCTTTGTGCGGATAGTTTTAATTTAATATACACAATGTAACACAACTGGACAGATTGCAGCGTCGTGCTGTCCGTATCATTGGCGATGTAGAGGTCACGAACAACCTTGAGCCTCTACAATTGCGTCGAGACATTGCGTCGCTTAGCGCCTTTTATCGGCTTTATCACGGAGAGTGCTCTGAAGAGCTTTTCGACCTTATCCCACCTTCCCCCTTCCTGCTCAGGAGCACGCGTGCCGATCTTCGGAGTAATCCATTCACTGTCTCCACTTCAACATCACGAACAAAGAAATTTAGTCCCTCGTTTCTTTGTCGTACTTCCAGAACTTGGAATTCTTTGCCAGCACATGTGTTCCCTACTTCCTATAACATGGGGTCCTTCAAGAGAGGTGTGAAACAACACTTTTTGGGCCGGCAAGGTGGTGGCGGCTAGTGCAATGTCTATTCTGGTCTTCGCATATGGGCTCTCCTTACCGCTCCACATCAGGTGGTGTTGGGTCAATTGCCGTGCTTTGTATATATAAAAAAATGTAAGGGTGAAAGAAAAGCCAATCTGCGTCTGTTTCCTCGATGGTAAATAGTACCTGGTGGAGTTAATTTATGTAATTCCCTCGCACAATTTCCAGAAGTGACTGAGAAATGTGCAACTCTATGGTGATACTCGAGATCTTGGAGTTAATGCTCACATATTAGATACTAAGGGCCTGTTACATCATCATCAAGCATACCGCTATCGATTAAAGCCACGACAGTAACATTTGAGTCGCATTAATTATTATTTATTTAGACAAGCTTAAGTATCATAATTAAAACAAATGTTAATAAAACTGATTGACTACTTTACTCCCTATTTGTATGTATTTTGTATACTTCCATTGGAAGAGGGGTTCCTCCTTGAACAAATATGTATTTTTTAGTATACCTTTCAAATAAAAATATCGTCGCCGTAGAGCGAAAAATGACCAAGTCGACATTTGGCCAAAGATTAGTTAGAAATGACATCGAAATCTCCAAATTCAACCACAGATTTCAACCTTACAGCCATGTCTACACGTATCATAGTTCAATTTTAGATAGTGCTGAAAATCACTAATTCTACATTTAGACCACAACACATTAGTCAACAATTAATTAATTTGCTTAAGCACTTTATCGTCCCTAAGAAAATTAATCATAACTGGAACTTAATCCAGGGCAAAATTAACTAATATAACTTGATTAGTTTTATAATGACTATGAATTCTATAATGACTGGTCTTTTTATAAGTCTTAATCTAAATAACTAGAGTTATTATTTTTAATATTGGTCCTGGCATGGGTGAAAAGTCACTAACTCTATATAACTTAAAATGTTGGTACAGGATTAGAGGGTGAAAAATAAATAAGATTGTTTTTTTTATTATCTCAGTAATTATATTATATAATTCATTAAAAGTAACAATGTTACCATATGCGCTTCTCTATTTTCTAAGCTAAGAAACCATAAAATTAGTATTATCGTATACCAAAACTAAGTTATATATTTTTTGTTTTCTGAAACTTGAAACCTTCATAACTCAAAAGAAGCTTAGACCTATTTAGTGACTTTTGGCTCTACGGCGACGATATATTTATACTTACCTATTTTTACCTAATTATAAATAACGGAAGTCTCATACTATCTGAGGAATTAACTAATCAACATTTTACGTGTAGATGGTGAAACAGACCATAAGTAAATGTAACAAAGCTACCTTAGTAGCAGCTGTATATAAGATGCAGCTATCGTGTAGGTTATTGAAAAGCCAAAGCGGTTGTCTTCTACTCCCTCGGGAGTAATCTCAATAAGACCTCACATTAGTTTCGCAACGCGTGTGCGCCTTAATTGGGTCACACTCGCGCGCTTTAATTGATGACGCGGTGTAATCCGTACCTCCTGAATCTCGGTCGGCACCTTAATGCTCTTTCTTTTCATTTTCAGGTAAACGAATCTAGTTCTATTTGTGACAATGATTTTTTAGAAACTATTTTAATGCTTAGTATGGGTTCCATTTTTTTAATTTATACATTTAGGTATACTCTGTATATATTGATAATTCATAAAGGGTACTTTTATTTTGAAGTGCAAAGGATGGTGGGTAATATTTTAGAAATTAGGGTGTAGAATCAGCAGAATCATTAAAAAAAGGAGAGAGAGCGCTTATAATGTTGTATTCTAAAAAAAGCCAATTGTTTCCTGTATCCACGCGGGAGAAGTCGCTGGCGGAAGCTGCTTTAAGAGTAAAATTTCAAGAGCCAATGATGAGTTGTTAAATAATATACCAAAATTATTAAATTTGGTAATTTAATTTCATAGGTCTCATCCTCTCATGGACTCAGCAGTGAGACACGAAGGTGACGCGCCTGCATTTTACAAGAGAGACCTGGTTCTGACAACCCTCGTGGTAGACCGGCAGTTCGTCGACATGTTGGGCGATGACATCACCTACACCATATTTTATGCCGGCACTAGTAAGTATTTAGTTCATATGTGAAAAAAAGACAAATACACATAATGTGTCATTCTCAATCAGCTCTGGCGACCTTACTCACCGCAGGAACACAACACTACCTGATCTCTGCACAGTAAGCAATAAACGATTATTCTATTTTACACAATATTGTAATTTTAGCTGCGATCTTCTGTATCTGTCAAACCGATAATGTAGCAGTTTCGTACTTTATGATTATAGGTACGTAGAAAATTAACAAAAGAAGAAGAAGTTTAGAATTAGACTATATTTGGGATATTTACAATGTGTTTTGTTCGTAATTAATTTGTTAGTGAAAGTAACTATTAAAAATTATCAATTTTTATAGAATAACTACCTACTAGTACACAACAAGTGAAATACAGATGTAAATAGCCTGATTGGAAGACATTTATTTTAGTATCATAAAGGTACCTGCCTACCTACTGACTTTAAGAATTTACTTCCTATCTAATATAGATTACTTATTTCACAGCTTATACTAACACCTTATCTACTTGGGGGATATCCGTTATATAATTTTTCTGTTCAAAATGACGAGGGTATATGTGTTAATTTACATAGAATCTCAATTTTTCACACTTCTACTTTGAAGTGCAACATCGTATAATATCCATCATTATATTTTTTATGCGACCCTGTCGTTGAAAGAGTAGATTATGATGCGATTAATTCTGCAACGCTTTGTTTTTTTTCAAAAGGGTACGGTCAGCATCAGAAGTCGATTATCATCATAGTACCATGTCACACTACGTTATTTACAAATTGTCAAGAGTTTATCACTACTGTACTGTATTATGAAAAGGTAGTAAAATGATAATCCTTCGCCTAAAATAATAAAATTACAATTCCTTTATATTTTTAGTCTTGTAATCTTCGTACATCAATTATCAATTGTGGGTTGATTTCAAAGAGCTACTTGGTAAAACGTAGGTATGATATTATAAAAGAGTCGATCATGTTGCAATCGCAAAATAATGAGCACTGGGGGGCAGAAATTTTCATCGATGTAGGTATATCTTGCAGCGGAAAATGTGAAATTCTAGAAGCGTCAGGTTGACAGCTTAAAAGACAAGTCATGCTTCAACAAAAAGCTTACTTTGTGAGCTCTGTGCAAAGACTATGTAATAAATATAAAATAGGTACTAAGATGTATTATTTCCCAATTAGATGCAGGCGAGGTGTACAAGATAGTGCAGTGGGCGGGCGGCGGGTCCCGCGTAGCGGATGTGTGGCGCGCGGCAGGCTCCGAACCGATGCGAGCACTAGCCCTGTCTCGCCGCACGCACGCCTTGTACCTCTCCACAGACTATCGCTTGCGGCAGTTACCACTGCGAGTCTGTGCGCATCGGTAATAAATATTTTTGTAGAGTACCTACCATTTTACCTCATTCAAACCTATCATATGTATGCGCATGAGTTGAAATTTTGATTTCTTTTTAAAATTGATAAATTAAATTCTTAAACAGTTACGATAGCTGCGTGCGGTGCGTCCTAGACCCTTATTGTGGTTGGGACAAGGAGGCTGGTGCGTGTCGACCTTACGCGCCTGGTCTACTGCACGACGCCACCAACTCCACTCCCTCAGTCTGCGAGGCGAGCGCTCCTCTGAAGACTGTGAGGGCAGGGTATGGCCAGAGCGTACACCTGGCTGCCTTCACCAGGACCCCAGAGGCTCTGAAAGACCAACACGTGGTTTGGTACCACCACTCGCGGGAGAAGGGCCGGTACAAAATTAACTTTAAGTAAGGTTTTAAATGGTTATTTTAATTTGCTTCATAGAAATTAATAGAAATCAGCAAAAGTAAGTGATCATTTCTGACGGCTCGTAACCCTTATTGGCTTAGCCATGAACTGTCAATGTCTCAAAGATTATCTTACCTTTTTTAATAAAACATCTTTTCACCATTATTAAGACTTGTGATAACTAAATTGAATAGGTTAGGTATTATGACTGGCAATTTCAAAATTGCAACCATTAACATGATTAATCTGTTCGAAAGGTATTATAATTGGTTCGTAAACTAGGTCTAGTATTCACGAACAACTTGCCTACAACAAAACTGTCAATTGTCCTAGCTGGGAGCGAGTACTCCAAACTTCGGAGCGCGGGCTAGTGCTGTTATCAGTGACGGAGGCGGACCGCGGTCGCTATGAGTGTTACTATGGTCCCACCCTTACTGCTTCGTATAATTTAGACATCGATGTCCATAGGTAAGTAATTAAAAGATATTTGTTTTTTATAGTTCTAGACTAAAATGAATGTTTTACGCGATTGCGGCGCCGCGGGGCGGCTTACCAATAATTGAGCTGATGAAGAATCTCTGTCCATAGATAAAGTTTGACTTTTAATATATTTACGTACTAAGAAAAATGAGCTAAAACCATGTTAATGCATAACTATTAAATCTCTAAAGAAACATAGGAAGGTCTACAATCGTAAAATGTATCTCACACAAATAAAAAGGGTATTGGGTTTTTATGAAAATCCACTTCATGTTATGATAGCTTAGCAAAATTACGGAGCGTTAGTTTCACTATTCCTTTGAAAGCTCGCTTACTCTATATCGAACGATTTTATTTCGCCTGCTTTGATTATTTAGATTCAATAGCAGAATCTTGGTGACAATTAAATTTACATAAAAACATTTTGTATAAAACTGTAATTAAGTATAGATCGTTTTGTCGGAGATTTCGCCACTTGTATTTCTAAGTTGTAAAACTTCAATACTTTGGTGCAGATGTACACAGCCGAGCAAGACACAAGAATACAAACAGGTGTACTCGGACTGGTGCCACGAGTTTGAGAAATATAAAAGTGCAATGAAAGCTTGGGAGTCCAGGCAAATGGTAAGTTTTAAATATTGTAACATTTTTTTGTAGATTATCATATTTCATTTTATTATTTGTCATTACTGAAATAGAGTTTTAGTTTTGTATTTTCTTTTTCGGCAGTTTATGAGCATTGGAAATGTAGCACTCAAATCATTAGTCAGTTCATAATTTTATACTGTTTCAATTCAGTAAAGTATATTTCAAACTATAAAGTTATCATAAAACACTCTAACGTGTGCTTAAGTAACATTGTTCCTAACTGCACATGCTTACGAGTATTTGAGATGTCACCAGTCACTAGTGGCCGCTAACGAGTTTGGCAATTTTCAGCAATGCTCCAAA
This sequence comes from Nymphula nitidulata, assembly GCA_947347705.1. NCBI lineage: Eukaryota > Metazoa > Arthropoda > Insecta > Lepidoptera > Crambidae > Nymphula > Nymphula nitidulata. The sequence goes on from OX374623.1 coordinate 11,815,955, forward strand.
AACCTGAACGCGTCGAGCCAGCAAAACAGCATGGCCAACGAGATCGTGGCGTCGCTGCGGTGATACGCCATCCGCCAGTAATGGACGCTCGCCATCCGATACACAACCATCGGTCATTAACGCACACACGCGCACACTATCTACTCCTTACTAATAAGCTGCTATTTAGTTCCAATGTACTAAGACATGATTGAGCTTTACAAACCTGAGTAAGTCTCAGAAGAAGACTACGTGTTGACTTTTTACTACTCATATTATTTTAAATAAATAAATAGGTATCGCAAATATTTCCAGCTATAATTAATTTACATTTTATTTATATTAACATACAGTGAGATGAATTATTATGTTTTAAGTAAATAAATTATGCCTAAACTCTTAAATGTAGAGATAAGAAAACACAAGCAATCATTGTGATAAAAGAAATGTATAACTTCAAAGTTTACGTAGACAATTTCATATAGACACTAAATCAAACGCAAAACGACAACGCAGATCTGTAGTTGGGGAACGAACAGCTGAAAGGGGAACGATAATGTAGTGAAGGGATGATCTGTTAAAATAGATTTGTTGCTCGTTCCGGACACGGCCGCTTGATGGATCGCTGACTTCTGCTCAACTTCAGTTACAACTTTCTCTTTGTTCGCGGGAAAATCGACCGAAATAATATCGAATGGTTCATGTTAACAATCGGCGAGATTAATTATTAAACTATTGTTGAAGAAAGCGACTGAGTAATATTATTGTAAGAAGAAAACTTTCTGCCGAAACTTTTTCTCAGCATTGATGAACGAGTTTGTAATTGTCGGCAAGGATTTCGCTTGCCGCAAGTATTTTACTGTAAATATAAAAGTGTTGTTTCAAAATTAAGAGAGGTAAGATTCCACCAATACAAAATGCTGTGATATCAGTTTTCGCTGGAATAATGCCATATAAAATCAAAATAACGTAGAGTTTTGTTTATGGACACTAGTGTGAAAGTAATGTCAATCGAGGGAATTACACAGAGTTAGGTAATTTTACGCGACGAGCCAAGAGAGAAACGTTATAATGCAAGACGAATTGAATAAAGTTTATTACGATTAAATAAAATTAAAATACTACTTTAAGTAAGTCTCGTACCTACAAATATTATAAGTAAAATAATGAGCAATATGAACGCCAATTTAGACTAAGCGTAAATGTATTATGAAAGCTTTTATATCGTTTAAGGTGAAGCGTTGACGCATAGACTTGGTAGCATTTATTTAATTATTTTTGTTAATTCGTAGACTAGATATTGCGCGATAGACCAACCACTATTCCACATTTATTGTGAAAGGTTTTGTTTATTTGTTTTCTGTTTCAAAAGGTTTGTTGCTGTGAATTGTAATTTTAGGCCCGATTTCGGACGTGGAAACCGAATTTAATAGTAGTTGTGTTGTTCTCGTATTGAGTTTATTAAATCTCGCTAGAATAGTGCCTTGTGAAGCATGCTTACGGTATAATAGAAACCTATTCAAATTATTAAAATTAAGTATCTAAGGAATATTTTTCTGTACTATGTAAAAATGAGTAGGATTTATTGAAATTCATTCAATATAGTAAATGATGCGTTAAATGAAGCAATAATGTTCAACTGAATTGATTGTAAAGTTGTCAGTATTAAAATTTGCAGAGAGTAGATGATATGTGTAATTAACGTTACGTAAACTTAGCTCTTAGAAGAACAATAAGTATATAAGAATTTTTTATTGACCCACAACATTTAATTATTTCAATGTGTAAAATTATTGTTGAGAAATTTTAAATTTCTATGTGACAACATAACGAAATGTAATTTTGATTCACATCTTAAACAATGAAATTGTAAACCTGATCTATGTAAATTTATTTAGATCTGTACTTCCTCTGCTTTGCCATGAATGTACTATGATTGATTTTAGTGATTATGCGATGTTATTGTATAAAGTGTGATGTAAATAAAGTTCTGTTTGGTAGAAAGATCGCTATTATATGTTTACTGTAAAAATAAATGATTAAGCCACGATTATTATAAGCAATTGTTTTATAAAAGAAAATAAAAAATAAATTATTTTAGAACTAAACAATTGTTTCACTTTTTCCTACACTCAATATTCATCCACAAATTCTACAAAAGGTAGATAAAAAGCCTGAATTTTGTATCGACTTTAAAGAAAGAGATACGATTATACGAAGTTTAGCTGAGCGAAAACGCAACTGAATTATCATCACTGTTTGGGTTGCCAACTGTACTCTAAAGCAGTCTACAAACTGTGCTTCACTGTTAGTGTACTTTACTCTAGAACTCTGTTATACAGTATTGACATCAGCTCTTTTAAATTTCTTATTAAAACATAAGTTGCATAGTCCTATTCCTGCCTGAGAAGTGGCGCGGCGCATCGTGACGAAGGTCACTTTGCTTTTACTATTACACAACTTATAACACAACTTGAGCTCCAAAATGAAATAAATAGTAACTTTTTACATGGCCTATTTAAACGCATAACGTATAAAGTAATAAGCACAGAAATAATTCAGATCCAGTGCTGCTTACCTATGTCATTCTGACATCTTGTCTTGGTTATCACTTTATCTGTCAAAATGAAAGGCCAACTCGCATCAACAATACCTACTCTACTTCTTAAAAAATTGGCAACTCTACCACTGTCATGCACATGAAATAAAGATTCAAAACAAGTTTTACGACTACGTAATGAGAACTTAATTATAATTAATTCGTTCTTGAAAAGCTCACTTCATTACATGCACTTTGCATCGTCGCAGTAATACCCACTGAAATCTTTTTTACGGTCAATGAAACCGTAATTTCAGTATCGTAAACGTTGTCTGTCTTGGATTGGCGAACTTCATAGAATTTAATTACTTACGACTTTACGAGTTTTATGTGGAAGGCATTGGATTTTTTATTATAAAGAAATTAAAGACTTCTTTGATAGTTTTATTTCATCTGTTTTACGAATGAATTATAAATTCATGTAATGAAAATTAATTCATGATTAATTGATGTTTATGCTTAATCATATTAGCTATTGAACACCATAACAGAAAATTCATTCTAAAGTGTTAATCTGATAACAATTACAATCATCATATCAGCCGAGAGACACCCACTGCTGGGCATAGGCCTCCCTCAAGGATCTCCAAACTGATCGGTCCTGCGCTGCCCTTATCCATCGGCTTCCCGCGACCCCCGGCTCCGCCAGGGCGTCGGTTTACGTTGTTGGGGGCCTACTAACACTGCGTCTCCCGGTACGTGGCCGCCACTCGAGGACCTTTCTGCCCCATCGGCCATCAGTCTTACTTGCAATGTGGCCTGCCTACTGCTACTTGAGACTCGCAAATGTTTGGGCTATGTCAGTGACCTTAGTTCACCTGCGGATTTCATCATTTTTGATTCGATCACGCAGAGAAACACCAAGCATAGAATAACAATGATGGGTAAGAAATAAAATAAATAAATAAAAGGCATAAATATTGTCTCCGTAAGAGTAAAATAAATTAATTTTCGAACGTTTTACAACTCTCTCGGTTGGTACATTAAGCAGGTCTTAGATTGGGGCACATCATAAGATTTAATTACCCTGGGCGGGGGAATAATTGGCGAGTCGCCGTAACGGCCGCTTTACTGCCAAATTAATAGATCCTACCGCACGCCCGCTCAACCTAGCGTTCATTTTGATATTAATTGCTGACCTAATGCCCACTCTCTAATTATTCTATCGTTATAGTGAAACGCTGTAAGATGCCGCTTTGTACAATAGACAAGCTGAAACAAAGCTTTGAGAGCTTTAGACATAAACATTATCTTATTTTTATAAGAAATACATAAAAACTTTAAGACTTAGCCAGTTAGTATTTTTATGATATGATATGATATGATATTTTATGAAAGGTAGGATAACATTGATTGTATTATGTACAAAAACTAGTTGTGTGTCTGATTATATGTTAAAATAGTTGTAACAAATCGCCAAGGATGAAACTTTGACATTCAAAAATACTTTATTTTATTTTAACTTTATTAGGTATAAATGTTTGAAAGATATAATCAAGAATATTTGAAGGAAATGTCGTAACAAAACCAAATGTTAGGTATTTGTAAAAATACTCGTTTCGGATGCTGAAATAGAATATTTCGACATTGTAGGGTTTATGTTAGCATAAAACGCTAATAAGAATAGACTACTTAGAAGAATTTCACAGCGTTATTCCAAGTGTTTGGTAGCTCAGATGGTTAGAGCAGTCGCCGGGTTTGTGAAAGGTCACGGGTTCGATCCCTGCCCTCAGAACGTGATATTCTGTAGTTTAGATATTATAATAATTAAATATTCAAAAATTCATTCATTCAAGACAAAATTAAGTGCAGATTACTTAATAAACAAAAACATAATATCAGGGCTATCACTTTATAAATTGAACCAGATTGCGGTCTCAAAATGTCTATCGTACCTCTAGCACGAACACTTTTAAATTTCGAAAAGCCATCGTATGGAGTAATTACTAATTACGTTAGCTTATGTCTGGCTTTTGTTTGAAATTTTAAGCGTGCGTGAACGAAACGATTAAGATATGATATTTAAAAATGTTCGTACTAGGAGTATAGTTTTCAAATGAGATTCTTTGTCACACTGTGTGCATTAAAGGCTAAAATGCTAACACCCGTATACACAAACGATACTTATATAAGTAAAGGAGCAATAAGTACTATGCAAGGTAAGGCATTTCTCAGTGCGTTCACTTTGACAAGCCTTTCAATTCACAAACAATACTCAACGAATCTTTAATATGCGGACGCATAGCGTTGAATATAGCTCGGTGATTGGTTGATTAGTGTTACGTAGCTCACTTCACTGACTGACATTTCAATTTTATTGTTTGTCTTTACACTATGCGTTGATTAATATAGCTATCAGGCTCCCTTAGCTAAGTGTTCATTATGACAAACGCATAGTGCCGATTGTATTGTCATTCAAGTATTGTTTATGAATAGGAATTTGGCACCCTGTGCGTCCGCGGGCACTGTGAGACCTCATAGTGTCGTTTGTGAATACGGGTGAGTCTAGGTACTATCAAATTATAGTCTAACCTGCCACACTTAAGATTATTTTTGTACACAAAGGTCGTCAAGTACCTGCCACCTACTTGGGGTATCGTCCACCAATAGAATTTAAATGTTTTCCGAAAATTTTTTGACAGTTATAACAATGGTAAAATACTAAAACAAAAACTAATATTTTGTTTTTGTCACAAAGACATCTGGTCCCGAAATGTCTATGCGACCAGATGTTTTTTGAAAACAATGAAGAGCAATAACCTTTCACAAAAAAATAAGGGTTTCCGATTGGTCAATAATTTAAGGGCTGGAGGCTGGCTAAAGTACCCAGTTTCAAATTTCAAGCGAAAATGTTTTAAAATTGGCAGGTTGGACTATTCTTTGATGGTACTTATTACTTTTCAATATCTGAAAAATTCTATTCACTAAAAGAGTGTTTGATTATCAAACTATTCTTATTTTAATAATTGACACATTTAAAATGAAATGAAATGACGTCCTCATTTCTTTATCAGATAGGTAATATAAGCGACCGATTTTCGTGTGTGAAAAATCTATGCCCTATGTCTAATCAAATTAAATCATCGTGTGACACAGATTTGTGATTGTACCTACAATATTTGTAAGAGACGGACTTATTGAATATTTATTGTAAATGTAAGTGTGTGTAAGTGTAATTACTGGGCATGGAAGGTATTGCACCTTAGACCTCAGAATGACAACGCACCTGCAATACCAAGTGATGTTTTCCTTGTTATTGCAGGTGTCTTTAGGCGGCGGTAGTCACTCACCACCAAGTGGGCCGTCAGCTTTATTGTCATCTAGTTGTATAAAAAGTGTGAAAATATTTCATTTTATTTAAAATATATCTTTCAGGTGAAGAAAATCAGGATATAAGTATACAGTGTGTTCCAAAAGATCGAAATAAAATTTAAGGCGGTGGTTGTGTTCCTTGTGAAGAGTTGCCTTTGAAAGTTTGACACCTTTCAAGACTATTATTTTTCGATTAAATTAATAAAACATTGTACTGCTCTCGACAACCTTAAAAATGCGTACTATTTGTGTATCGTACGACTGAGGACAGTTATACAACACACACACACACATACCTACACAAGCCGCGAACATGCTTGCAGAATACCAAAATTTATTTCGGAATTTTGCAACACCCGGTATACTGGATCGTGCCGTAAATACGACAGTAAATTAAAACATGGGCTATATTAGTTCATAGAAATGGTTTGCCACTTTCAAAAACATCTTATTTGTTTGATAATTTCATGACATTTGTATGAAATAATAAGCCCATGTTTTAATTTATTCTCGTATTGACGGCACCAACCTGTATAAGTCTAAAGCATAATTCTTCCATCATTGGAACGATAATCAGTAATAAGATAGTAGGTACGTTTGAGAGAAAGATCGATTGCTTTCGCTCTGTTTAATAAGAACTGGATACTTATCTAATAAGTAGTGGAAACTAAACTTACTAACATAAGTTACTCTATGTAGTTTTTTAGGTGGATTAAATCAGATACGTGCGTATCTATAAGTATGGAACTTACTGGATTCTTCCATCATTAGCCATTGGAACGTGAATCAGTAATAGGATAGTATCTACCTACGTATAAGAGATTGATTGCTTTCGCTCTATTTAACTCGCTGCCCTGTGCGAGCATAGGTGGCCAATAACTCCCGACTGACTGACGCAGACGGCGGCGACGGCGCCGGGTTGACGGTAGAGCTAATATGTCCGCACAATGTAACTCAGCGTGAGAGTAAATATAAAAGTCCCAGTGATTCAACGTGGGGGAGGTTTTTTATTGGAACAACATAGCATTATTTTAATTAAGCCGACCAAATCATTTTTATTATTTATTCGTTTACTTATTATTCTCTGTTAGTAGTAGAATACTAGAGGCGGCCAGTGTCTCGTGGGATCCTAAAATACAAGCCTACATGTTCGGAGCTGCCATTCCATTAGCATATGTTAAAAAACGAAGGAAAACAGATAGTGTAGATGTGACTCAAAGCTCATGGAAGCCAGATATCACCGTAAAATGCGATGAGCTTGCGGTTTTGCATTAAAATTCGAAATTTTGTTTGTTTTATAACAAAAGTAACTCAATTTTAGTACTTATAAATTATACAGGGTGGTGTCGTTAATACGACAATAAATTACATGTGCTATGTCATTTCATAGAAATGGTTTGCCATTTTTAAAAAACATCTTATTTATTTGATAATTTCATAACATATCTATGAAATAATGCAGCCAATGTTATATTATTTCATACAAATGACATGTAATTATCTGTTGAAAGTGGCAAACCATTTCTATGAACTAATATAGCCCATGTTTTTATTTATTGTCGTATTGACGGAACCATATTGTAGATACCTATAAGGTTTTAGTTATTCTATATACCTACAAAGCACGGCAAAAGACTCAACACCACCTGATGTACAGCGGTAACAAGGGTCCTGTACGAAGACAGCTAGTCCAGCAATCTAATGATTGCGATGCGTCAACTAAATGACAAACAACCTGACGGCCCACCTGGTGGTAAGTGGCTACTATCGCCAATACACGTGTAATAAATAACAAGGCTAAAATCACTTGATATTGCTGGTGCGTTGTCATCCTGAGACCCAAGATGAAATGCCTTCCATGCCCAGTACACTTGCTACCTTTCTCTTCAATCGAAAACACAGCGAACTGTTTCACGGCTGATATAAGATAGGCGGTGGTATCTACCCAGAATACCCTACATACGGGCTTACCACCTAGTAGAATAGATAGATAGATAAACTTAGTGATATATTTTTAAAAGTGAGCAACATAATAATAAGTAATCGATTATTATCTATGGGTAAATATAGCCTTTTACAGTTATTGGAAGACAATTACTTCCGTCTATGTAGAGAGTTACATTGACTTAGTATTAGTAACACTAAATTATGGACTGCATACCGACAATGTAATATAAGCTTACACTTTAATTTTGTGTTATTAAAATACATACATGTGAATGTGAAAAAGTATAGGTACCTACATGTGAATAAGGTACAATTTTGTAAAAATGAAGTGATTTAATAAATATAGCTTACGCGTACCTACTTGTTAGCATTAAGTACTTTTTGTATAAATTCAGCTACTAACTCTATTCACAAAATCAAATTTAAGTATGTCGAAGTTTTTTATTATTTGTGTATTCAAAATATGTTGATCACTGAACAAAGTTAGGCATGTATCTCTTACATTTAATGTAAAGACGGTTTCCATCCAAGGACATGATATTTTTCTAGTTTACACATTTTTCTGACCACACTGAAAAAAATGACAACTGAACTTTCGACTACCTGTAGCTTAAAAACTATAACACATACTAACAAAAATATCGCATGACTTATGGTAACATCTAGCCAAACGTAAAGTTGCATTGAGCTGCACCGTTTTGCACATCAAATAAACTTTGATAATAACACCTCGCCAAATTTTGTTTATTTTTTTTATAAAACTAGATGACAAACAAGCTGACGGCTCACCTGATGGTAAGCGGTTACCGCCGCCTAATGACACCTGCAAATCACTTGATATTGCAGGTACGTTGTCATTCTGAGCTGTTCAAAAAAGGCGGTGGTACCCGGGTAGGTACCACCGCCTTTCTTATTTCAGCCGTGAAACAGTTCGCTGTGTTTCGCAATGAAGGGAAATATAGCCAGTGTAATTACTGGGCATGGACGGCATTTCATCTTAGGCCTACAACCCTACATACGGGTCTACCACCTAGTTATTACTAATGTTACCGAAATAGTTTGTCTATTTTTTTTTCAGTATGAAATATATCATATAACAACATTTTATATTACGTAGAAGAATGGTTAACGTTTTTAAATATGTACTAAATAAACAATTATTCTATTCTAAAAGTTAAAAACTACTTTAAATACATACAACTTACTAATTTTAGTGGATCGTAATACCTTGTTTCCCGCAAGCTCGCCCTAATTGCAGTTTAAGATAGAGGATTACAACAAAAGCAATATGTCAAGCCAGTTGCGAACTTTTGGTAGTAATGTATTGTAATTAATTCTGAAATTCAAAGCATTTGTTTGAATACAACGTAACCTCGACATACTGCATACAACTTGCTGCCATTAAAACTATACTTACCATTTGCTTTTTTTTAAAGACATGCGAAGAATTACTGGGCATGGACGGCATTTCATCTTTTAAACCTCATGATGACAACGCACCTGGAATATAGGCGGTGGTAACCGCTTACCACCAGGTGGGCCGTAAGCTTGTTTGTCGTCTAGTTTCAAAAAAAAGTGTTTAAGAGTCTCATTTATTGAAATAATTATTAACCGTAAAGGAGGATGACAATTTTTGCCCCAACCCAAGTTTAATGTCCAACAAAACAATATTTCCAATAATGCCTCATAAATAGAAAGGTTATTTTTGGAAATAGTTTGAGTTAATATAAAGCTAAGGTTTTGTTGACAACATCAATAAAATCTTCAAAAATCTTTCATTCCGGAATTGTAATATTTTGTCAATGAAAACCATTGACCGGAGCGTTTTGTTTCATACAAAACAAATACTTTTTTATGTTTTGAAAACCATAAAAGGTATTTTAATGTATTTATCATTATTTTTTCATATTATTATTATTATTTTATTACAATAAAGATGAGTAATAATTAAATACAGTTAATTGGATTGAACAAGTTTATTACCTAGGAAGAAAATAACAAAACGTACTTTGACAGATGACAAACATTGCTAGTGTTGTCTAGTGTTTTACGTATATCTAAAAATCGCATCTTTAAACAAAAATGCATTGGTGTGTAAAGATACTTTGTCTTAATAATATCTAATTGCGCCATAAATTACTTTTGGACGTGTCAGATTTTAGGTGGGGCAAGGCTTCATAGTAAGATTAGCATCCTCCTTTACACACCGAATTTTAAATCATACAATGAAGTTTTTTTTTTAATTCGAAATAATATGAATAAAAACTCTTAATATGAATTTATAAAAATTCCCTTGAAATATTGCCTAATATATATTACTTTTACGATTTATGATAGGTCCTTACGTAAAATATTATATAAAAAAAATCTGAAAGCCAATAACGTAAAAACATGATTTCATTTAGCTTGGCCTTGGAAACGTTATTTTGATTATCCTTTGATCTTCCATCTCGACTTCGTTCCTAGTGCTCGAGAGAGCTCAGGAAGATATATTTACTGATTCTGAAACCATTCGATATTCCACGACACGTACCGAACGACGAGGAACTGACGAAGTGTTTAGACGTATATATATTTAAACATTACCAACACAACATACAATAATTAAACAAATCCTATGCTAATATGTATTGGAAACACAAAAGTTTGCCAATTAAATATTTACCTACGTTGAAAGTATTTACCCATAATATTGTCTTATTTTCGCGAGCACTACACATCTAACATCTAATTTAACGCGAGTTAAATTGGTTTTCTTACAAATGTATTTACCCATTATTATTATATTGTGAGATTCCTAACAACCTTGAATTTGAACGTATCTTGATGCTTTGATTAAAATTTTCCATCATAATATTGAAATAAGTATTCTACACTCGGGAGGAGTGTAGAATACTTATTTTCGGGGGAGCTCGGTGGCGTATTGGTTTGAGCGCTCTGGTTTCGATCACGAAAACAAAGCAACTTTCGCCATGGTTGGTCCCTGGATGGGTCAATCAAATTTATAATCTTGAGCTCCTCCGTGCTTCGGAAGGCACGTTAAGCCGTTGGTCCCGGTTGTTACTGCAACCGCTTTAACCCACCAACCCGCATTGGGCCAGCGTGGTGGTGTTATGGCCCAAACTCCTCATGTGTTTCTCCCATGTAGGAAGGCCTGTGCCCAGCAGTGGGACGTATATAGGCTGGTGATGATGATGATGATGATTCTACACTCTCGGCCTTATTAATCAAAATTGAATAATCCTCGAAATAGCTAATCTATGTTTCGTCATATTTTCACATGTGACATTCTACATGAGTAAAAAGAATACAAGAAAAACACGGGAGGCTAATCAGAGGTCATCCTCAGATTAGCTGTCTCGGGTTTTTTAAAATTTAATGTTGATAAAAATTTACTTCATGGATCATTCTAAAGGCAGCTGGAAGGGGCAGTATATGTTCATGATGCAAGTTCTCAAACTGACTGTTCTTATCTGCATGTATAAAATTATATTTATGATATATGGCACAAGCACTCATATGCTTAAAAGGAGACCCAGGCCACTAGCAATGTAATTTAACTACTTGGAGAAATAAAATTATTATAAAAAAAAAATATTATGTAGGAATAATATTCTTAAGCCTTGTGTTACATAAATTCAGACTTTTATAATAAAATAATGAACTTTATTTTGCATTTTATTGAGTTTATTATAATAGAAAATAATTACATTGAATCAATTGGCTTCACGAAATTAATGATTTTGAGAAAAAAAATATATTAAATTCACTTATGGATTTTTTCAATCTATCGATTTAGGAATAAGTGGATCAATCGTCGAGACTTGTTACGTAATCGAATCAAGGGCAAGGCAAAGGCTCTATAAGGGCAAGGGCTCTATAAAGCACGGGTTAGGTGAGCGATGGGCCGAGTGACGGCTGCTTAGTACGCCCGCGGAGACCGATGATCGATCACCTTCAGTACATGTTGCTTCCAACTCCGTAACAATCAAAGCCAAACAGACTGGCGCACAACTCGTGTTTATATTAGAAATAACACGGATTTTCAAAAAAAAATTTAGAATCATAATTAATGATGTAGGTAAGTAAGTGCCTTTTCTTCATACCTTTAACACTTAATTAGGGCTATTACTTAGTAAAAATAATCATTATCAAAATTTCAATTAGATAAAAAAAAATGACCATAAAGTCAAAAACTAAAACTTTTTTACCAAAAAATAATCTATCGTATCGGTCTCGGTAAAATAATAGTATCGGTCTACTGTTACTTTTTGGTTAAATTTTTTTTTGGTAATTTCACTTTATACTTTAACAGCCGAGGCCAATAAAAATGTATACAGGGTTGTTGGTGTTTTATGTTTGGTGGCGACGTTCTGGAGGGGTTAGAATATTAACAAACTCTTTCTACGTAGGCACCAGAGGATCTTTTAATTTTGTAATTCAAAAGCCAAATAAACATTTTCCGTATTCATTCCAATTTGTTTACTTTGGACAAATAGACATTACCTAACCTAACTTAAACTTATGACGTTTATCTTTTTTTTAATAAAGACACTGTTAAAATATGTTTTTCATCTCTCATACTCTGAAAGTGGGTCTTTGTTTATCGAAGAAGGTTACTTGCTGCCTGAGTGACACATTTCTTCCCTTGGGGGAAAAGTAATATATTAAAAAAAAATAGTAAGTAAATATTCGTTTTGTCATTGGACTACAGAATAAATCTATACAGCTACATTTCGAAAACCATTATTTTATTTTATTCTTGACTTGAAACTAAAAATTTAAAAATTATATTAACACGCAAAGAACCCGGTAAAAAAAATTAAATAAACCTGATCATATAGATAGATTAAATAAATTTTACGCATAAAAAGAAAAAAGGGTTTTTAGTGGGATTTGATGATGTTAGTTAAGATTTATATCATTAATTACAAAATGGTATCTGAGCGAAAATTATGTAAAAATAGAAAAATATGACTGATGTGATGATATTGGTGTAATTTACTGAAAGGGTCTGTGTTGACGCGCAATATGGAAAACAATTGCTGTTAACGTGAATTTGGTGCGAAGGCCGTTGAGAATTTTATCATAAGTGTTCACCTCATCAAAGTAGCATCATGGAGACTGTCATCATATATTTGGCGCAAACTCTCCCAAGATGCATTAAAATGTGTTCGATACGTAATACAACAAAAATTACAGAAATGTAAAAAATACATCCAGATTGCTATATGGGCTTTACCCTTTGTCGACTGATTTGGGAAAACTCAACAAAACAATAGAAAAACATGGTGGGTAAGCAAGAATGGTTCGAAATTATTTTCATTACTTAATATAATTTTTTAGCTAGCTTTTGGTTACTTTCCTCGTATTAGAAATGAAAAGTAAAGTGCTTACCTCGTTCGTTCGAGCGTCAAAATATCTCGGCAGGCTTACATTACTATTTTTAACGTATAAGACAAATGGAAAAGACGAGCAGTGGGTTTAACTAGAATAGGGTTAATAAGCGCTAAATATTAAAAAAAACACAACCATTCAAATAATAGGCAGTGTGTGAACACACAGACTTACTCATAAAGTCTGTAAGTGAACCTGCCTATTTTTTTTTCTTTAATACCAATTAGCACGAATTATGTCCAAAAATCATGTGTGTAGTTTACAAACTGCCGTTGTATCTAAGTTGTCGCTGACAATCCAACATGTGTATCGCACGTTTGTGAATGTGTCGACTTCTTATTTGGCTCTGCCCAACGAACCGCATAAATTACCGCTTTCCTGCGATCGTTGAATGTTTGTTTCATTTTTACTTTTTGCCTCAAGACCGCGAGCTAAATTTATGGCGGGCCAGAATGTAAAACTCAGGGATTCCTTTCGGTCTTTCTTTCTGAACTAAGGTGTGACGTCATCTTTCCAAAATAGGACTAAGCCTGTTAACCCGTATTAATAATAGTTAAAGCTCAAGGGCTGTGTCATCATAATAAAATGCAAATTGACACAGATTTAATCCAGACTTATACCGCTGAGCCCAATAACTGTTAATAATCCGGGCGAGCACCCCGCCCAAGCCCGTGGCCGGCCCGCTCACATTATAACAACATTTAGCTTTGCTTTTCTATTTAAATTACCAGTGCTAAACAAATAAGGAGTAAAATAACGTAGGTACTCTAACTTCGCATTCCAAGTTTCAGCAGAAACATGAAAAAACTGTCAATACAGGAAGTTGATGATATTTATTTAGGTTTTACCTTCCAAGTTCGATTTCTGGTCATACATTAAACATTTTAAGGATGTTTAGGTAATATTTTACGCAAGACTACGGCGAGATGCTATTCGAAATAAAGCCCCTTAAATTTGCGCATCGGCTTTAAACACAGCGGTCACGAATATCCTAAGACGCTTTTTAGATTTTTTACTTTTCACAACAATTTTTCGAAACCAATCCGACTCGAGGAAGCTGTTTATTCTAAAATTACACAGTTTATTTTAAAATAACAGTCAATTTTGGTAGAGGAAATTCGTCGCTTTGAAAATTTTGATATAGATATAACAAAATGTGTCAAATTATTTTTTGAAAAATATTTTTGATACTTATTCATCATCATCACTAGCCTATACGTGTCCCACTGCTGGGCACAGACGTGCCTGAGTAGGGGTAACACATGAGGAGTTTGGGTCATAATACCACCACGCTGACCCAATGCGGGTTGGTGGGCAACGTGCCTATCGAACCTACGGAAGAGTTCGAGATCACAAATTTATTTTCATTGACTTGCATTGAGGTTGCCATTACAAACTCAAATTCGAATTAGAAATATTCTAACTTGTTATTTTACATAAGTAAATAGTAACTTTGCATAGGGTAACTTTCACGGGCCACTTGTCAAAACGAGGATAGAAATAATTAAATGTAAATGAATACGTTATCTTGGATGGGGATTACGTTCTTTAATCCTATTAGCCTGACTCGTTAATAAGCTCCGCGTAACATCGCATATAGCAATTATTCAAATCAAGGGTTATGTGTACGTAGTTTCATATTATTTTTATATAGAACATTATTTAACTATGCTTTAGGTATTGAGTATGTAATTTAAACTAAATCAGCTTCTATGGACCAGTGATTATCATAACATTTGACAAAATTACCCACCACCAGCAAAAAGTATAAAAAAAACACACAGACACACACACAAAAAGCCAGCGTAGTTTATTAAATAACTTTACTGTATTTAATAATTTTACAAATTTAGTGGAGGAAACCTTTATAGAGATAGCGCGGCAAAATATACCTTTTAGATTTTAAATAAGGTGGAATTACTTAAATTTAACTTTTCAATTTGTAGAATATTATAGGTAATATTCTACTATTCTATTTTTTATATCACACTGCCTACAGTGTGTAATTATTTTACTGCATTATTTAGTAATATTATTTAAATTATTTATAATTATATTTGACAGGAAGAAAACAAAAAATACACTACCTTTAAATTTTTTAGAATTTGTGTTTTTGAAACATACATTGTACCTTATTTTGTTTGAGTTTTATTTGCTGAAATAAGATCTCTCTAGATTTTATTAAAAAAACTTATGTCTAAGTTAATTTCTTAAGATGTGTAAGACTAACGGTAGCCTTGTGACAAATATTTGTTTACTGTTTGGTAGCTTAAGCTCGTCTTTGTATGAATCCAATTTTTGTACGTACTGTAGGTAATTAGTATTTTAGTACAACAAAAAAGTATATTAAATAAATGGATAGGCAAAAACATTGAGTTTATGTTGTAGAAATAGGTTAATAAATAATACATGTATAAAATCCGCACGCTTGAAGAAATTTTACAATTTATTTACGTCTAAACTACTAAAGTGTAATTGTTCGGAAAATAATATCCGGGCTTAGTTTATTAATTTACACGGATATTGTGTCCGAGAGGTTCGATCCGTATTTGGTCTGTGCCTACTAATTAAACTTTTTTAATCTAAGCAGTGCGAGCAAGGTGTCGACGGCGGACGCCATTCGCTCCATCGAGATAGCTCTTTCCCAATTTAAGGTTCTCACCAGAGCCCTCTGATAAGCTCCAGATTTAGCGCTGAGCGAATTTGTTCGGGTAATTTACTTTCCGAGTTGTGAAGACAATAAAACTTGGCGAAGGCTTTGCTTTTGAGTAGCTTTATTTTGTTTTGTAATGAAGACTTATTACCTACGGCAGGCGAAATGTTTTCTCTACTAAACGAACATAAATAACTCCCGGATGAGTAGCAATATGAACAAGTTAGATGGAACCGTGATACGTATCATGTAGGTATTATATTTAATGGTAAATCTGCAGGTCTGGCGTCCTTGATTTATAGATCTAATTAAATACCTGCACTGACAGCTTAAATAGAGACCAAATTCCAACAATATCGCTATTGCAGTTGTATATTTGTTGTACAGCGAGCAAGGAATTGTTTACTATGGCATATTTACGGCTTTTTGAATAATAATATGGAGCTCATTATAATCAATTAGCTCGAAGATTGGATCAAAAGATTTGTATTGTTTAGATTACAGTATAAGTTCTTAACATTTAAAAAAATCTCATTTCTTTAATTGTCTTGAAAATCGTGGCGTATTCGTAACAAGTAGCATAAACATTTATATCAGTTTTTAATTAATCTGTGAAACATTTACATTTCATACAATAGGATTTTTATTTATTCATTATTTGTAATACATTAGTCAAAAGTAGAATTTATAATCTGTTACGTAATTTTGGAATTTAGCGAAATGCGTTAGTCAAACCTAGGATATCAATCTTTGGCCGTAAAATATAACTTTATATATCTATGTATCTTATCATACAGATTAGGAACATCCGAACATCTAAAAATATGGAGAAAAGAAAGCGACACCGATTATCATACTGGAACAAAACAAAAAAATATAAGTTGCAAAAAACATATTCACATAAGGTCCTTAAATTTGTTTAAGTCTTTGTATAATTACACAGTATTTTGTCACGTTCGTCTGCATTACATTAAAAGAGATGAAATATTGTGTGTCTGTGTAAGTAGGTACAGTCGGCAACAGAAGACGATGCAAACTTTAGTACCTTATCACATTATTATATTGGCATACTATAGACAATTAGTATAAATAAATACTGTGAATGAAATAGTGTGACATGGTACTAAAGTGTTAATCGAATTCTGTTGCTGACCGTTCTAAATTGCAAAGAATGTTGCAATCTATGATCGAATAAAAAATTTTTTGGTCGCTTAGCCACTTCATTCAAGAGTTCTTTTCCGTAGAAAGCTTTTTACCAAAAAGTATAGACATGTCTGCGGCAGCATTAGACATGCTTGTCACGTCAAGTTTGGGTCTGTCGTTCTAAGCTCATCCATCAACCCTTCCCCACCGATCTGCTCCTTACAAAAACATTCGCTACGATATTTTCCGAACTCGATAACTGTTATTTATTAAATCGACGAGTAATCGATGTTCCGTTATAAGAACATGACACATTCCAAAATGATTTGCTTTTTATAAACATGTTAATAATATCACCGTAGCTCTTATACCTATTACTTATGTATAAATATCAGTACCCATTGCTTCATTATAAGCTTCTCATCATAAGTGTAATTAATGTGCTTACGTTTATTTACCTTATATGAAAGCTTTACCTGTAGGTAATCCATAACGAAACATCGATGAGTGCCATTCACAAATTAATCCCATATCAAATTCCTATCAATATTACAAGTATATTGGTTATTAAGAATCTATAATAAGTAGCAGTATTACGTAGGTGTCTGCGTATCCATATCTTACTATTAAGTACACAATTAAGTTTTAAAATTAATTTTATTCAAACAATAGGTATTCAGTTACGTACTATCGTATAGATAACTATAAAGTCCGTTAGGCATCTCCAGTTTTTTCAAGCGCGCTCATAGTTTTTCTGCTTCGGTCAGCTTGAAAACTTTGGGGAAATATAGCATGAAGTGGAGGGGCGACACAGTCACGTGATGTTCCGTGCGCTCACCCATGGATAACTGCCAATAACAGTGTGTTCCACCCTGCCATTATTGTATATTCTACTCTAACTTTGCATCAGCCACCGCATTTATTTTAAAAAGCCCCTTTTACAATAATTACTGCTACGTTTGGCTTACAAGGCACACGTCACACGACATTTATACACGTGTAATCTGATTTCGCAAAAATGATTACGTTCTTTCACCCCTTTCAATTTTAGTAAAAGAGCTGACTGTATTTATAAACGACTGTTTCTGAGTAGGTAAGTAGTAGATGATCCAGTTTTCGGAAAACTGAAAATTCGAAATTAGGCGTGCGGACCTAACATTCCCGTTAAATTACAGGTAGGTACTTCCTTTTTACTGCCCAAATACAAATTCACGAGAGTAATAAAATTCGAAGACAAAAATCCCTTGAAAAAAGGTCATAAAATTACGTGAGTATCCGACGAAGTTTAAAAGTTAACGGTATCGATCTCAATAAAATAGAGGGTTGTTCGTAAAAGAACCAGTATTTTGACTAGCGCTGGCGAAAATGTTTGTGTATAGCTGTAGCATTTCCTGCAATAAATCAGTCCTGTCCGAGTGTGGGAAAATAGTTAGGGCGGAAGACGCGGTCCGCAAGCGGGCATCGCCGATACGCGCGCCCCGCGCCGCTTGCAACATCTCGAAATCCTCTTACATTTATTTACATAAGTGACACCTACCTACTTACTCGCCCGCAAATACCTTTCTACAATTCATTTTACAAAACAAAAACACTGCAAACTCCTGCTTCGGGAAATGCCACTACTTGAGTTTTAACTAATACGCACGCGCTGTCAACTTTTTATTCTTACTACAAACTTTTGGAGAGCACTCGGAGTGGAGGGTACCGAAATGAATTATTATTCTGTCTCATAAAAAAAATCACTTCCCCGAGTAATGAAAACTCAAGCTGATGTGCTCGAGAGGTACAGCTCCGGTCCGGCGGATATTACGGCAATATATTTCAATTACACATAAGAAAAAGAACAAGTCGTTTGAAGTAGCTGAAAGGCCAGATTACAGTCGTGGAGGAAATAATAAGGAAGACCCCGCTAACGAGTCGGGGATGTAACTTTTAGAAAAGAAAACGTGTGGGGAGAGACGATGATTCTTAAGGGTGATTAAATTTCAAAAGTATTATTTTTCAAGATACGAGACAGATTTCTTTAATTTTTTAGGGAAATAGAAACGCCAAACGCACGCAAATTGAAATTTTCTTTCCATCTTAATTTACGTCTACGAAGTAATTTATTTTGCTTATCGTATTCGTATAATTTAGAAAGCTGCGAGCGTTGTTTTTATAGCAATGTTTAAAATGTTGTAGTTTAGTTAGGAAAATTAATTTTGTGACATAATATTTTTTGGATAGTTTCTAATATGTGGCTGACTTATTAGTGTTTCTGTAATAAGTGTATGTATGCTTCTGATTATAATCTGATAGTTCAAGTGAAGTAATTGTTTATGGATAATTGAAAACTCTCAAATAGCCTAGGTCCCTGGCGGCGCGAAGCAGTAGGTCTTGTACGTATATTTTTAATATATCTAACTTTCAATGAAATTTGTAGGTTTAGAACCCCTTATTAATAGTAGTGAAAGGTCACACAAGATTTGTGTGATTGGACGGAATTTAATTACTCGCGCGCGGCCGCTATAACGACGCGAAAATATTTATGTTTACTGTCGCAGAATACCCAACGAGACCGCACGCGACCGGTCGAGGCACCACCACCAAATTTCTCACTAATACTGTAATGTTAATTACGCACTAGTGGATATAACATCATATATTGAACTAAATTATATTAGTTCTATAGTTATTTTGACCAAGCGGGAATTTATTTTTCCTATGAAATTGTTATGACTATTAAAAATCAATTCTCATGATTTACGAAAAAAAAAACACTTTAATGCTTTTAGGCTCATTTTATCAGAAAATGATGTCTTTATTAATTAATATGACGTAGCAAATTAAGTGCGGCTTATAGAAGAACATATTGATAGATAATACACGGTTCCATTTCTGCCATTTTCTCCGCGTAATCTTAAATATTGAGCCTGGTTTATAAGCATTACAAATTACGCAATTAAACTATAATGTTGCTATTGATATGCAGGTATTACTAGATATCTACGAAATGGAACGTGGGATATAAGATGGCATCACTCAACTAACTGAAGATCTAAGAAATAAAAATTAAATAAGCCAGTTTCAGTCACGTTATCTCCTGATCTGGAGCTCTTCGAACAACAAAGGCAAAGCTATCACGCCCCGTCACCTACTCCGGGGGATCGCTTGCTATCATCAGATTTCACCTCTAGGAACTAAGTGCCTTTCCGATATCATATGTTATCGATTCGATATCTAGTTGTATAGAATAGATACCTACATCGCTTCTTGGAGACAGACAATTGTAGTCATTTGTTAGTAAAATAAGGCCTTCATTTACTTTGCACATTATAGTTCTGAGTCCTGACTGACTGATTGACTGACTGACTGACATATATATAAACGCACAGCCTAAGCCACTGGTTCTAGAGACATAACATTTGAAGGGTGTGGTCTTTATGATGTGTAGGTATCCACTTAGTAAGGGTTTTTAGAATATTCACCCCTATTGAATTTTCTATGAAACTTTTTATTCTATGTGTAGATTGTCTCGAAAATTGATACACATACTCTTAAATTTTTATGAAACTCATGTATCACTGTTTTCTTAAATCTCCCACCAACAGAGTCAAATAGGACTTCAAAAATCTTAAACAGCATGGGTCATGGTAGACGGGAAAGTGCGGCGGGCGCGGGGGAGCGCTAGTGAGCGCGGGGTGTAGTATTTCGTTTTAAGCAATTTAGTTATTTTTCTTTAAACTTCGGTTGTCTTAATTAGATCTTTTCACACACGGTTTCAGTTCTGTTAAAACCATACTACTCTCATCCCATGATATAATATAGTTTAGTTTTACGAACAACTTCGTCTTCATTGGTTTGTTTGGAACATTGTCAGTTTGTATATTAAATTGAAAGGAAGAGAGTGCGTTTTTTATATTTTATATATAAAAAATACAATTGTTTCCTGTAGGCCACGTGGTTGAAGCCGCTGCCAAAAGCTAGTGAGATAAAGGGAGGTGTCGGCAATACGACATTATAAATAGAAACATGGCTATATTCATAAAAATAGTTTGCCAGTTTCAAAAACATCTTATTAATTTGATAATTTCATGACATTTGTATGAAATAATTTATCATTGTTCCTTATTTTCCTATGTTCCTTTGTTACTATGTTACTATTCTTATCGGGGTAGCTCTTGGCCTTCATTTCATCTTATAGTAAGCGGTGATAAGGCCAAAGATGGAAGCTGCACCTGGATTCCATTGTGGTTGACACAGAGGAACTGGCTATTTTACCTCAAACTGCCGGCACACAATAATGCTGTTAACATTATTGTTATGGGAGCTTAGATAAGAAGGTGTAGCTAGCCAGGTGGACTTCTATAAGCCCTGCCAATAACCAAACAAAGCAGAAAATTTTGCATCCTCAAGAATTGAACCCTAGCTTCCAGAACTGAAGTAGGTGATGTCGACCACTAAACCACAAAGGCGGTTAAAAGGTTAACCATTCCTGCGACATACAAGACATCCACTATAAAGGCCCATTTACACGATGCAAGTTTCTTGCCTGTAGCATATAATTAAACTGTAATGTAAGGCAAGTTTCGTCTGAAAACTATCCTTGGTGTAACAAGATTTGCGAGCAATTTTTAAATAATATCCGCGTGTAAACAGTTGCTTACAATTAGTGACGGTCTATTATTGCGCTTCTTTATTGCACTCAATTATTGCTCAGACTAGACGACAACACATCAAATGAAACAGTTGCACTACGAAAGCTGCCTCTGTGCCAAATGGAATAAGGGCAATAAGGGCAGCAAAGTCAAACTGTTACGCTTGATGTGCTGTCGACTGCACAAAAAAATGGTGGTTTAGTCGATAGATGCCTAATTCTTAAAATGCCTAGCAGTCTACAAATGCCTAATTCTAAAAATGACAAATTCATAAAAGAACTACATAGTTCTTAAAATAGCTAATTCTTAAAATGACTGTTTCTTAAAAAAGCCAACTCGTAGAAGGAGTAGTTCTTAGAATGGCTTAAGCGCTAAAAGACTGGTTTTCAATTTTTTATATTTTTATTTATTTGAATAGGCCTTTATTAAAAATAAAACCCATTTTCATACAAAATCGCCAGATTGACAATTAAAACTGGAAGATTTAAATTTGACTCTGTACAAAGTGCCGAGCTTTTGTTCGGAAGCGAGTGGCGTGACTGATATATTGAAACTGTTACTTTAGTTTCTATAAAACATGTAACCTGTTTTTATGACAACTTGTGTTAACTCAACACACAGCCTTTCATGGTATTTGTATACTACTTAACCCCAGACGAAAGAAGAGGCGTGTTATAAGCTTGATGTGTCTATCTGTGTATCTATCTGTGGCATCGTTGCTCGTAAACAAGTGCACCGATTATAATTCGTTTTGTTTTGTTTGAAAGCTGACGTTAATGGTTCTCGCAGCTATAATTCATGAGGATCTGATCTAGCGTTTGATGACTATGAACTCATTTTCTACTTGACAAATGGGTCTTCTTAAATTTCACAGTTTCGATTGATTTGTAATTTTGTGTTCTGTTACGTCAGCCAACCTTTAGCTAATGCTGTTGCATCAAATAGTCTACGGAAGGCTTCATTTTTCTGAAACTTTTTTTTTTACATTTTATAGGCACAATCACACCTGGTGTTAAGTAATGACATGTCCTACAATGATACATGTATACCTAGAAGGTGCCTATTCACTCTAGCCTTAAAGACGTCCAAATTGTAGGTTTCGGGAAACAGATTGGCAGGCAGAGAGTTCCACTCCTTGGCAGTTCGCATTAGAAAGGACTTGGCGAAATGCTTTGTGCGGATGGTTGGAATATCCACAACAAAAAGGTTAAAAGCCATTCTACGTCTGGCCCCTAATAGATGGTAAAAGGGAGCTGGTGGAATTAATTCCCTCGCACACTCTCCGAAGTGTATTCGATAGAAAACCGACAACCGCGCAACTTTACGACGATGCTCGAGATCTTGGAGTTTAGCCTCTGCTAATACTGGGTTGTTAATAAGTCATATAACTCGCTTCTCCACAGAGTCCAATGCTGCCAGCTGATATTTGGCATAACCATCCCATAAGTGACAGCAGTTTTCCATACACAATCGAACTTGCGCTTTATAAAGTAACAACAGCTGTTCAGATGTGAAATACCGCCTCACTTTAGAGAGGATGCCGAGTTTTTTTTGCAGCAATACTTCCTATGGACTCTACAGGCTGGTGCCGTCAATACGACAATAAATTAAAACATGGGTCATATTAGTTCATAGAAAGGTTTTCCCACTTTCAAAAACACCTTATTCGTTTGATAATTTCATGACATCTGTATGAAATAGTATGAAATTGGCTGCATTATTTTATAGAAAGGTCAAGAAATTATCAAATGACTCAAATTTTTTTGAGCAAACCATATCTATGAACTAATGTAGCCCATGTTTTAATTTATTGCTGGGCACAGGCCTTCCTACATGGGAGAAACACATGAGGAGTTTGGGCCGTAACACTACCACGCTGGCCCAATGCGGGTTGGTGGGTTAAAGCGGTTGCAAGAACAACCGGGACCAATGGCTAAACGTGCCTTCCGACGCACGAAGGAGCTCGAGATAACAAACTTTGATTGACCCATCCCAGGATCGACCATGGCGAAAGTTGCTTTGTTTGTATCGCAACCAGAGCGCTCAAACCAATACGCCACCGAGCTCCTCATGTTTAATTATATACTTTGTTTTTGTTTGTTCCACCTAGTTTTAATGCTAACTCTTTATAGCTATAACTCCTTTTTCTAACACGTGCAGAAGACATAGTACTGCAGGCTCCCTCAGTCAGCGCTATCGGAAGAACGCGTAGAGCGAGAGAAGTCAGTGCCTTAGTGTACAATTATGAAAAAAGGGTGTTCTTAATCTTTAAGTCCGGTAGTAGTTAATAACCTGAATTTGTACCTCAAATTAAGTTTATGGATCACCTGCGTAGAGCTAGGTAGTTTAAGTATTTAGGTCACATCTATACCGAAGATTTAAAGGATGATGTTTAAATAAGGGAGACAGGGCGCTTTCCGTTAAGGCAATCACGGTGACACGCAGATTTGCTTCACATTCCGTATTGTTATGATGATTCCGCAATTGCAATTGACTCAATAGACAGCCATTGTAACGTTTAATTACAGTAAGATATGCAGCTTAATACAAAAATGATAACAATTAATTATTGAATATTATAAAAAAAATAACAATTAGGTAACAAAATATATTAAGACTGACCAAATTGAGATATGGATATTAAAAAAAAAAACAATAAATAAAGCTAAGGGGTCGTGAGCAAATTTTGGACCGTGTACTGTACACTAATTACCTGTAGAGTAAGTACCACTTAACTGCTCGAAAGCACGTCAATTCGGAGGATGATGGTGATGTTGCTGCTCATAGGATAGTCGGTCGCTTCGTCAAGTTATCTCAACCATACCCAGAAGTTGAATAGCACACAGCACATTGCTCGTTCAATACAACAATGAATTCAGTGCATTGCTCTGGCTGTTGCCTCTAGCATGTAAATGTCGATGACACTACGCAAAGGCGTACTGCTGCGCAAAAAGGTGGCTCATTTTTACGGCGTAATCGCAGTTGCTGCAACAATGTCCAAGTTATCACCGATAGTGGGAACTGTCAACAGGTCGTTTAAATGTGGCCAATTGACCAAATCGTGTTTAGTTATTAAGTACCTATTAATTTAATTAATAAGCCTCGATTTTTACTATCAATGATGGATTTCATGTTGTCCGATAATTAAAATTTTATTATTTTTTTGCTGCTTTTTTGCTTGCTTAAGCACCAAAGAAATATCAGCCAATACGATTTCGTGGTAGGCCCCGCCCTCGCTAGCAAGCTTTGATTGTAAACATCAAGTTTGGGAATCAAAGTTCCTGCAACCAAATTATTTATTTTCAGACTCGACAATTACGGTCATTCGAAGTCAAGCGTGATGTTTCCAGTCCATTTGTCGTAATAGCGCTGCTTTTATAACCGAAGCGTAATGAAACTCGTTTAAATATCACAAAAGTGGCTGGATTACGGCGGCCAAGCACTTTATGCTACTTAATTACTGGCCTCGACAGAAATAATTGGGAACTTGGGGGATTACAACTGGACTTTACTGTCGAATTACTTTTTTAGTATAGACGTTGTTAAGTTAACCGCTATGTTTAAAGTTGAACATAGTAAGCACCTACTATAATATAAGTATATGAAAATTGAAAATATCTCAGGTCACTTATGCAGCTATGGAATAGGCTGTAGGGATAAGGTGTAAGCTGTGTTGATGAGCTGGAATAACCCTTGTTAAAATTTTATTTTTCATGAAAAGAAGATATGATTGATGAAGATTGAATAAAATATCTCAAGTTTATTTTTCTAATACCAAGTAATCCGCTTATCCTATCTTGGTGTGATTTTTAAAAGTTTGTATTTTTATACTTCAGATCATAGAAAGAAGGGTATCACAAATTGCCTTTTACACTTTGCGTATGGCCCAATTAAGTAGAATAATTCATGCTAAATTAATAACTGAGGAGATTTCATTTTGATTACACAATCCAACGCATACTTTCCCGCACATTATGAGTATGTTATCTATTGAACCTACATACACTAACAGACTTTCTGTTGAATCACATTTATGTAAAGAGGATCATACCAAACTCGAATACTTCGATTTTACTGGATATCAACGAAAACTGTTCGGTTTTATCGGATGAAGGCACTATCAAAATTACTCGGAATCTGTTAGATTTGCTATGAATACAAACAATGGGTTATCCGAACTAAAATCCCAGTAAGCTTCGGATCCGAAAAGCGACTGGAACGGAACTCATTGGGCATTGTTCGTTTACCGAATGGGCACAATCAGCTCATGATTCAGGAATCAATGTGTACATCAGCATTTTGATCCTGGTTAATTTTCGTTACGCTGCGTTAATGCCATTTTGGGGGAGTGATGTAGTGGAACACTGTCGTAAAGAATTGCCAGGTATCGTAATTATTTAAGATGACCCAATATTCTTTAATCATTTTTATACAAGATCTGTAATGTTGCAGAATACCCTCGGGAGGCTTAGACAATTAAAAACCGATTGTGAATGGAATCTGTGGATTGACGTGTTAAACAACAAAATTGTACTTATTTAATAAGTATACATTTTATACACAGCTCGCGTAACAAATTTAAGGGCTCGAATTATCATTTTAACTGAGCGGTATACCACAAGCATGACTTGTAAAACCCAATATTACGTTACTAGCAACTTGTAAGTAACTTTTTTTTCATAATGCTATGTCAAGCAACAGCATAATAGTTTACCAGCGAAAGTCAAAGTAGAATAATAAAGCCTTTATACGTTCCACTGCCGGGCAAAGGCTTTCCTACATGGTGGAAACACGTGCAAAGTAGAATTTGTAATAGACAAATGAAAAGACAGTGTTCTATTAGCAGTAGGTACCTTAAAAGTTCCTGTGAGAAATATAATTTGCATTCTTTTCAATAATTTGAAGGAAGTTGTTTCTTGTCATCCGCTTTTAAACTACCGTAACTGTATATCGACTACATTAACTGCTTACCATCAGGCGTGTCGTATGTTTGTTGCCACCCTTGTAGTATAAAAAAATATTCACACAATACCTGCGTAATATTTGCACCCGCCATCATGTAAGTGATCAACGACCTTTTGCCATTAGATTTCCATACTTACTTATTTCTTTCTCTATACCTACAATTCACTTTATTCTCCATCTCCAGACTGCCTCTCATATATTATGCATTACACCAGCCGGCTAAAATAAGATAGTTCAAATGTGGAACGTGCTTTTAACGGCTCTAACTAGAAAGTAAATCGCGAGGAAAATTTTGTGAGTGCGAGGTAATTACGCGTCTGTCGAATCAGACTAATCGAATGAGCTCCTTGATTAGCGAGTTGAGAGCGAATCGTGTTGCCTCGCCTTGATCAATTATGTGATTCAGTTCTAATGTTATCTTAAGTAAATATATCTTAGATAAGGCTAATGCTAACTGTCATTTTCCAATTTGGAACAAAATGGAAATACAAATACATGTGGATAAGGTGATGGAAAATTGTTCACTTTTCGTTTTTTTGGCTTTCACTAATGTAAAAGTGACCTACTGAAAATTTTAAAGTAAAAATACACTTCACCATTGCGTGACTTAAATTAAAACGAAACCTCTTTAATTTAATTATTTAAAGTAATCTAATGTCTTTGCAGTATTTTTAAATCAAATGTTATGTTGGCCATTTGGCTCTTCAACCACGAATTATGATGAAAATAAAACACGGAAAGTGTGAATGTCCAGAAGTAGCAGGCAGTTCTGGCAACGCTAACTGATTAATTCTCGGCTCGGGATCGCCACCAGAAATATTAGTTCCCGGGATATGAGATTGCTAATCCCACTAATGCACTAGACAAATATCGCCGTGGCAGTGCCTCACTTGCATTCAAACGATTTTCGAAGGTATATTCGGTAAACAGCGCCCGAGAGTTGCGCCAATTTCGTACACAATAGTTTTGTATCACACGTACGAGTTTTAAAACTTTATGCAGCATTAGCAAATGCGAACGGCCCGCTTCGGGGTTATGTAAGTACAAATAAATTGAAAGCTGAAATAACTGTAGCCGGTAACGACGCTGTATTAGAGTTTTCTATGTTTCAACAAAACATTTAGAACCAGTAGCAAGCACAGCAAAAGTTTTGGTTAATTTCGTTTCGACAGTAAAGATAGATTTCTTTTTTATGCAAGAAGGTTGGCATGCAAGAATACGTCCTGCCTTATGGTCAGCTGATCGGTTACCGGAGCCTCTAAACTCCTGTAACACCAATAGGTAATGGTACTATTAATTTAACACTAATTGGAGTGTTAATAATGTAACACCAATAATGGTATAATTCACGCGATACCTATCCTGTAAAACGGTGACCCCTAGGAAATCCACATAATACCTCCTCTATGAGCTCTGGCGACTTTACTTATTGCAGGATTACAATACTACTGAGTTTGTTATTATTTGGCTGCAATCTTTTATAAGGTGAAGTGAACTCCCCAGTTCGGACAAAATTTCGTAAAAATGAATCTGGTGAAGCAGAGATAAAGTAATGTAAACCTTTTTTTTGGGAACTAAATAAAAATCTAATCAAGTATTAAGCGCCCTCAGTAGCAAAAATTGTGTTTAACTATTTCCTAATTAGAAACACGCATTGTGGAAAGGTTAACTAGCTGTTAATGGATAAAGTATGGCTTGTTAAACGCACCGTTGTTCATCGTAATCGCTACGATAAATAACAAAGTCGTCTTAAATTTATAGAATGTTATAAGTATTTTCAAAATTTTTTTGTGTGTAAGTGTAAACACCACTTGACTGCCTTACCCCCCGTAAGGCAGTCAAGTGGTGTTTGCACTCGCATTTAGAGGCCACGCTTGATTTAGGAAGATCTCTGTGAAGGTGTCAAATACCCACAAACTGAACTCGAAAGAATATAAATTCCGTAGTTTAGTTGTCGCCAAAAGTAATGACAAAAAAATATTATGATTCTACACATCGTCACATCTAGCTTATCATTCTATTCGCCAAAAATTAGTCATTCAATACAAATTACTGCCAAACAAAACTCTACCCTACTATGAATGCTGGTGCTTGAGAGCACCAGCTGCAGGATGTACTTTGATGAAGCAATTGTTACTGATATTATATATTCATATTATTCTTACATACCTATTTCATTTTTAAGACCTTGATACAATATCATTCTTTGAAAAGCTATAAATAAATCAGATTTGACACTATCATTATAAAACTACACATAAACTTAATACCTGATATTTTCTCCACCTCAGTAAGTAACTTTAAAAAACAACTAACAGAATTATTAAGTGAACACTAAGCAAATGTATTTCTGGTCTTAGATAATAATTGTTTATAAAAATTTTATAATAGTGTTGCAGTTACATTCCAATAAGGTTAAAACTAGTATACTGTGTAAATTGTATTATTAAAAATTGTAGTTGATCGATGGCGACAACTCTTAACCTATTTTTATTTATATATCTACTGTTGTGGTTAATGATGTGGGTGACACAATTACTTAACTGGTTGTAACTAATCTATAAGTTATACTTTATTGTGTACGCTGTTTTTTAACCCAAATAAATGAAAAAAAAAATACCTAAAGCCTACCGTCCAAATAAAGCGTCATGTCGCCTCTGTTATGGATACCAAAGAAAAATGAAGAAAATATAATATTGTACTTATATAAATATTACTATTAATGTTCTCAAGGAAATCGCAGCCAAATAATATCTTGTAGTGTTCTGTTCTAACGTTGATACTCAACGTAGACACACAGAAGACTCACGCTCCCTCCACAAGCCAGGCAAAAAAGAAAAAAACTTTTTTTTAACACACTTCCTCATAAAGTGGCTCTAATCCCATGGCAATTAGGCACATAATGACACCTATAATCAAACTGTGACTTTTTCATTACTATTATTCACTAGTGAGTAATAGTTTTTTTTTTAATAATTAAAATTGCCAATATATATTTTTTTCTTTTTTTGTTGTTAAATCTCCCTGTAATGGGAAGGCAAAAGGAACTAATGCCCATACAGCCATGTCTGATGTGATTGAGTTTATGTCACTTATCTATATGTATATGTGTAAGTATATGTATTTTTTTGTATTTATGTATATGTGTAAGTATATGTAGTTTAAAATCCAAAGTCACGCCCAAGGCCCTATCATAATAACAGCGCTTCTGCGACGTTTTTTATAATGTCGCAAAAGTTTTATGCTGAGATAGGGCCTTGTTGACTGCACTTATTGTTAAGTATAAACTGTTTGTATTTGTCTATTTTTTATTTTTTTTTAATGTTTAAGCTTCTTGTTGTTGTTTGTTATGTGCATGTCAAATAAAAATATTTTTCTTTCTTTCTTTCTTTCTTTAATATTATTGGTTGAGTTACGCTTACATTTGCGCTAAAAAGCTATCCGCGAAAAGCCCAAAAAAAAGAAACCTCATTTTTTAGTCTATGGCCGATGCGCGCGCATAGGAAAACTGATTAATTTTTCCCGCCATTACAAAACATTTTTCACAACTCGTCTCGTTTTCTCTTTTGAAGTTATTTAGTTAGTTATTAATTAAGATGTCTGCAAATACAATTTATGAAGAAAATGATTTATGTTGTACACCGCCCGATATAAGATGTGAAGCCCAGAACGTTATGGAAAGTTTACTACCAGAAAACTCAAAGGAAAAATATCTATTAGCGTACCAAAATTTCATACAATGGCAGAACAACAAGAATACGCAGTCTTTTTCAGAAAATGTGTTCATGGCGTACTTTAAAGAATTATCTTCTAAGTACAAACTTAGCTCTTTGTGGTGTATTTACTCAATGTTAAAAAGTACAGTCCGAACAAAGAATGGAGTGGACTTAAAAACATACTCGAATTTGTCAGCTTATCTAAAGAGACTATCTGATGGATTTAGAAGCAAAAAATCAAAGGTTTTATCATCTGACGATATTGAAAAATTTATTAAAGATGCTCCAGATAACCAATATTTGGCTACAAAGGTTAGTTAAATTAATTTTAATTAAATATTTAATAGCAGCTTGTTGACTTTAATTATTGTTTCTTTTGTTTCAGGTTGCTTTAATATTTGGTGTAACTGGTGCCTGTAGGATACAAGAATTAACAAATATAACTGTAAAAGATATAGAAAACCATGGCCAGATGCTTTTGCATACGTAGAAGATTCCATACAAAACAAGAAGGAAATTTGTGCGAAAATCACAAAAAGAATTAAACTTGATTCTGAGACGCATCCTACTAGCGAAATACCAAGTACATCCAATGATTGGATTTCACCTACCTACACGAATAATGAACCATCACAAATAACAATAGAACATGAAAGTATTTCAGTAAATAATCTATCTGATGAGACCGCTATATCATCAAAAATAGTTAATTATAATTTTACTAACTGCACATTTACTAATTGTTTCTCTAAATAAACTTTTTATCTACTATGTAAAATGGTTTTTTATTTAAGTATTATTTTATTCAGAAGTGTGTTGAAAAACGTTGTATGATACACGTGTGTATTGATGATTACCGTCCTCGGCTCCTTAAGACCCTCGCCTGACGGCTCGGGCCTCAATGCGCCTCAGCGGTAATCACCAACATTACACACTTGTACCATAATGTACTATTATGTTGTACACCGCCCGATATAAGATGTGAAGCCCAGAACGTTATGGAAAGTTTACTACCAGAAAACTCAAAGGAAAAATATCTATTAGCGTACCAAAATTTCATACAATGGCAGAACAACAAGAATACGCAGTCTTTTTCAGAAAATGTGTTCATGGCGTACTTTAAAGAATTATCTTCTAAGTACAAACTTAGCTCTTTGTGGTGTATTTACTCAATGTTAAAAAGTACAGTCCGAACAAAGAATGGAGTGGACTTAAAAACATACTCGAATTTGTCAGCTTATCTAAAGAGACTATCTGATGGATTTAGAAGCAAAAAATCAAACGTTTTATCATCTGACGATATTGAAAAATTTATTAAAGATGCTCCAGATAACCAATATTTGGCTACAAAGGTTAGTTAAATTAATTTTAATTAAATATTTAATAGCAGCTTGTTGACTTTAATTATTGTTTCTTTTGTTTCAGGTTGCTTTAATATTTGGTGTAACTGGTGCCTGTAGGATACAAGAATTAACAAATATAACTGTAAAAGATATAGAAAACCATGGCCAGATGCTTTTGCATACGTAGAAGATTCCATACAAAACAAATAGGAAATTTGTGCGAAAATCACAAAAAGAATTAAACTTGATTCTGAGACGCATCCTACTAGCGAAATACCAAGTACATCCAATGATTGGATTTCACCTACCTACACGAATAATGAACCATCACAAATAACAATAGAACATGAAAGTATTTCAGTAAATAATCTATCTGATGAGACCGCTATATCATCAAAAATAGTTAATTATAATTTTACTAACTGCACATTTACTAATTGTTTCTCTAAATAAACTTTTTATCTACTATGTAAAATGGTTTTTTTATTTAAGTATTATTTTATTCAGAAGTGTGTTGAAAAACGTTGTATGATATACGTGTGTATTGATGATTACCGTCCTCGGCTCCTTAAGACCCTCGCCTGACGGCTCGGGCCTCAATGCGCCTCAGCGGTAATCACCAACATTACACACTTGTACCATAATGTACTATTATGTATCATAATAATTTATGGGAATATAATAAAGTTAATTTATCTCATAGTCTTATGACAAATAGTGACCAACTGTTTCTGATTCCATGGAATCATTCCATTCCATTCCAGTTTAACCTGGTTAATCTTTCGGCGGCAAGTCACAAAGACTGTAACCAACACAAATAAGTAATAAAAATAATAAGAATCATATACGACTCATGCGACACGGAAACGGTCCATTTGATTTTTACAAGGCGGACAACGCGTGATACGTAAACAAACTTCAATAGGTAACCGCTTATATCAGACATACCGTATGTTTTGTTTGCAACCCTTGCGATATGTATGTCTTACCTACACTAAAAGACCGAAAACGCTCTTTAAGCGAAAAAACAGCTCACAATTCGTTAATGTGAGCTGTTTTTTGATGTTTTTTCGTTGTGATCACTGTGAAACATCCACGCCGCGAAATTTATATTATGGTTCTTATAAAACTGCTAACAAGGCGTTGTCACGACAAGAATTCTTGTCTTTGCTATCTTGTTACGACCACAACACATTGTGGCAATTAAGAATAGCCATGACGCGTTCTGAGCACTAGTTAGTGTAACCATAACACGGAGAGGTTGTAACTTGTGAACTCGAGTACTATGACCCATTAAGAAAACATCTGTACAGCTATTTTTTCATTTCTTATCTGTTTCCGAGAGTGAAAGTTCGTCAGTGCGGTAAGAAAAGAGCTTCACCGTCGAATTTTTCGTCGATGAACGTTCAAAGACCATTCAAAAAATAATATAACATTGGCTGCATTATTTCATAGAATTGTCTTGAAATTATCAAACGAAAAAGATGTTTTTGAAAGTGATAAACTTATTGTCGTATTGACGGCACCACCCTGTATAAAAATATGAGTTATTTTTATATAGATATAGCATTACAAGTACTTAATGTCAGAGGTGCAGTTATCGGCATAGTAGATGAAATTATAACTTTCCGGAGCTCAACACAAAAGAAAATCTAATGTACCCGATAAGAAAGTCAGGCATAGTGATGTATTCCATTCGAATTTGTAGCGATCGAGAGGGGACGCCCCTCAATCTTATAAAAGGTTGTAGCTAAATTATGTAGATTTCAGATCACATGAATGTAAAATTGGTCGCAATTTGAACACTATGGGTACGGGAGAAAATTATGATCAATAATAAAGGGGATCTTGTGTCGTTCTCCAACCAACCCGTCAAGCATCGGACTCCAGACACATTGATTTTTCAATTGTCACATACCTCCGGAGGGATATCGCCGCTTGACAGATTAAGATGGATTTTTCGTTATTACAAAAAATAAAACAGTTAGTGGCTTGAGCCACTAAGTGTTTCTGTTTGAACAAATAAGAATTGTTGTTGTTTGTTTGAACAAATAAGAATTCTGATAAACTTAGGTACTATAAGTATGTGTGACATGAAAGGTTTCAACAATGCTACGCGATCACCCAATCCATTTGCATTTCCACGATATAGGTTCCGAATCGTGAAGTAAAAAACATCAGTCATACGTTGATCGCACCCCTCACGCACAAGTGCAGTCTATTCATTTGCCGGATGGATTAATTTCCGCCGTGAGATCGCTCCAAAGGGAAATGCGATTGGAACAAAATACGCGCCCGCCACCGGGGCCGGTCCGGTCTGATATTTCATTTTATGTCCATTTATGTCTGAAAGGGTTAAAAGCTATTCTATGTCAACTAAGCTTTTAATTAATGCATGTGTTGTATTATGTGCGATTTATGTTATTTGAAAACACGGCAGAAATATTAAAATTCATTGGTTTTTAAACAACATAATTAAAAATACATTTTTACTTGCTTACGTATTGTATTTTCATATTCAACTAGCGATGCTCCCCTATGTAGGTAGTTCACTTTTATTACCAAGTCAAAGAAATTCAGTCCAATTATTAGGAAAAGCTATTACCAACATATTGTATATAGGTGTGTAGTTATAAAATTTTACAACCCCTTCCATTTGTTTTCCCTTCCAAAATACGCTATCAGGTTGAATACGAACAAAATTCAATTCGATTTCCTGAGTCATGTCGATTTTCTAAATTTATGTGCACAACTTTATGATGCATTTTACGATGGCCTCTCGGTCAAACACGCGACTCTAAGGTTTATGATACTCACGCAGGGTTTACAACATGAACTAAAATAAAGGTTATTACACAAAAAACTTTAACATGACCTCTTTAAAAAGATTCAAAAACTGCTGATTTATTTATTATCTTTTTTATGTTATATTTGTATTATTTCGTCGTTTGTAAGTTCAACATTTATTGAAGAGAAGCATTAATAAACCACTCTGTGTTATGGTAATTACTTGTGTAAAGTTTCTTTAATGGACTAAGTTACAAAAGTATTTACGCAAGGAAAGTCTATTTGAATGGTGTAAACGTAATTTGTGGACGAAGTTGAACATGTAATGTCTTGCGCGTTTGCGTTGCCAAAACAACCGCCTGGATTTAATTAAACTGTCGCTTGTTGTCAGCTCTATAATATCATTAAAAACAAAGTACCTACACCTTTTAATTGAATTTCTACAAATTTACCATGTCGTTAGCTTTGATATTAATATGAACCCTTAAATAATAAATTGTATCCTACACTAAAATAACATTTATAAAAACAAACTGACCCGACAGACGTTGTCCTGGTCGAACTAAATAGAGATACTACTGAGATACTATGAATTTTCTAAAAATTGAATATTCATAGCTAAGACAGGAGAAATATGTACACTACATATAAAAACATAGACAATTCTTTTGTTACAAAGAACACTAGCTGTCTGTTAAATTCACATTCATCAAACACATGAAGTTAAAATAGTTCATATACCTATATACGGAAATTATCCATTTATCTGTACAATTTTCTTAATTTTTGTTTCCGTAAGAACCTTCTGCGAAGTATTAGAAAACTTAAAAAAAAATATGAATATAACCGGTAAAGTCGTTCTCTAGTAATCGCGTGACCAAGGAAAACTGGGATTCTGCATTTTTCTTTATACGTTTATAGATTATTAATTTTGAGAAGAACTTTCGGACCACTTTCAGTATATTGAAAGCGGAATGAAAATTTTCGTAATAACTTTTTTCATATTGTTGTTTTGTCTTCAAATGAAAACAAAAAAATACCACCTCGAATAGCTTGACTAACAACTGATAACAACAATAACGTAGGTAACAATTTATATTTAAGATTTTAGCCGTCCCTAGAGCAATCTTCGTTTCACGTCGTTAAGCAGATGCCAATCTTGAGACAAATTTAAAAAATAATTGGCCTGGAAATATTTTGAAACTGAGGATTTAATTTACATATCATCATGCACAATGGGAGATGTAAAATCAAAGAAAGATATTATTAGTCATCATAACAATGTATCTAGAATACCTATGTACGTGGAATTTGGGTAAACTGAGAGAATGACCTATGGAAATCAACGAAACCAACCATTTTTTTGACAAAATTTCTGTATGCTCACATTATCCGATTATGAATATCGTACCGTAGGAATAGTAAGTAATTATAAGTAATAATGGTAACTATTTTGTCCACCGAGCGACTCCAAAGTTATGCTCAAGAAATGCCAAAAATCAAACTTCGTCCATTTACAGAAATAGCAACCTTTATGTAAACTTTAACAATAATTATTGACAGTTGCTTCTTACTTATACCTACTGAAATCGGAAATTAATTACGCTATTTTGTTTTCTTTTTTGTTTCATAGATTTAATTTTCAAAAAATATTATGTTCAGCCGTCGAAAGCATTCTGAATTTTCCCGTCTTAAATAACGACCACTTCTGCAACAAGTCCATTTGATTCCTGGAAATACAAGTTTTTGTTAAAAAATGTACGTTCGACAGCACGTCAAGCGTAACAGTTTGACCATGAGACCGCAATTACTCCGTTCGCAATAGAGACGTGGTCGAACTAATCTTCCCGATGATTTTCGTGAGGGATATAACATCAGTATTGTACGCGGTAGAGACTAACAAAGTGACCTATCAGCTGTTTCGGCCAAGCTTAGGCCTCGGCATGAGTCAAGTACACAAAATCTTTATGACCAGTTAGCGGTCAGGAAGCTTTGCACCCGATGGAAACCTCATAATTTGATTGAGGCCCAAATACTCCGTCATGTTGGTTGGTGCCGTTAAATAGTTCAAAGATTTAACGGAGGTGACTTAAATGCTGTGTTCAACGTAATTATGGGTGATGAAAGCTGGATTTACTGCTATGATCCCGTAACACAGTCGTAATACAGTCTGCTCAATGGGTGTTTCCTTCCTTGGAGTTGCCAACTAAAGTAAAGAGAGAACGAAGCGTGGGGAAAAAGATGGTGGCCTCATTCTTCACAAGGACAGGTCATTACCCGACAATTGTTTTAGAGGACCGAAAAACAGTTACTGCTGAGAGGTAGAATAATAATTGTTGCCACTTGCCTAGGAAAAAGTTCGAGAGAAACGACCTCGCAGTAGGATCCTCCTTCACCATGGCAACTCTTCGTCGCATACCCCGGCGAACGATCGACTATATGGCGATGTCAGACGTAGAATGACTGGGTCACCCAAAAGACTAAAGTAAAAGAAAAACTTCGAGGAAAACATTTTATGGACACCGAGAAAGCAGTGACTGCGATTCAAAGGGCTGTCGAAGAGACCCCTAAGGACGAGTGGGCAAAGTGCTTTTCTCAGTGGCTCCATCGGATGCAGCGAATGTACCTATTGATTTCAACAGACCGGAATAGATACTATTTTGAAAAGATATAAAAAAACTAATATTTTGCTAGTTTACATAGTTATTGATTTTCTTAAAACTTACAGTTTGACCCTCATAGTTCAGATTAGGTTATAATACTGACAAAAAATTGGAAAAGACAAGTGAGCGAAATATGTATTGTTTTATTTAGTATGTCGAAGTTTCATAACTACTTTCGTCGTACGGTCTTTCGATATAGTATCTCTTTTACACTCGGCGTAGGTGACTCCTTTATCTTATAATACTGTCATTTGTTATTTCAATTCCTATTGTTTTATTATTTTAGTTGTGTTCAACTTCTTAAGCGGTGTTATCCACCGGAGGGTTATGACAATTGAAAAATCAATTGTGTCTGAATCTGATGTTTTTTAAAATTTGGTACCTAAGTAAATGTTTAGTTATAAGCTGGCAATGCGAGGAGAGGGTTAGGCATTGAACTAAGGTCCTTGAATTACTTGAGTAAAATATTATACCGTCGCCCATTAACTAGTTCGATAGCAATTAGACTTATCTATTTCGGTTCAATAGCTTTAGACAATCATTTGAAAATATTAGTATAGGTATGATTTAACGAATACTTGCCAAGTCAGGTCTTGTGGTTTCATAACTAATTCTGTTTCTTGAGTAGGCTGCTCTTCTATTCATGAAGGAGGCTGCAGTAGTCGTTAATCTATTTGACGGTATGTTGTCATGTGACACTTTGTATTTATCTTCATAATAAGAAACAAGTTTCATCATGAGTACATCCCTTAACGCAGCTTTTTGTGTGCTGAGAATAATCTTAAATATTAAACAATGTAAGTTTAATTACTTGATTAAGACTGAGATAAATCTAAAATAGGGCAGTTAACAACTTTTTTTTATTTCACAAATAAGAAGTATATAACTCTTACAGAAATATTGCAAAAAGAAATAGTATGCCCAAGATCAATAGTTTCACAGATATAGTGATATTATGATATGTTACGGCGCATCGTGCAAAAACGCTCCATAGAAAATCTACGGAACAGGTGACGTCACATGTTCCTTTATTACTAAGAAATTAAATGGACAGATAGACAAAATTAATAAAAACAATGTAATTTGTTGTCATTGAACTATCTAATATTATTAGCATTTTCGATAAATTTTGAAAAGTAAGATTATTTTTATAAATTTTCTAAACAGTACAACTTTATTAATATTCCTTATATTTTAAGTTTGAATTGTTTTTATGGGTAACATAGCGTATATTTTCCGAATTTGACAAAATAGTGTCATATTAAAACTTAGACAACATCTCAATCAGGGTAAAAAAACGAAAACTATCTGTAGTTTAGATATTATTAAAGAAACTTGAAAAATATTAGCATGAACGTTATTTTTTGTAACTTACATCTTTGCGCTGTTTTATTTCGATCTGTGGAGTCGTAACTCGCAGATATTTAACAGTCGGTCTCTTTTGGAAAGCTTTTACGCCTTGCAGCTCTTCTCCACGATTGTACACCATAGCACCCATTTCTTTCACAAAACTCAAGAAATCTCCAGACAACTCTTTACCATTACCATTGTTGTGTAAATAAGGCTAAGTAAATAAAATAAAAATATCAGATATTAAAATAGTCAATTTTTAAAACAAAGTTGCTTCATAATTAATCATCTTACCTGCACCATAACACAGCAAATAAATTCTAAAAATACTGAAGCTAGTAATACAAAATGTCGCCGCGGTGAGATTCGCATGGAAGCACAACCACTCGCATTCACCATTGGAAGAAATAAAGTGCTCACTAAACAAATGTGCTGATAAGAATTTTCGTAAGCGTCGTTTTTCTGCGATAGCGAGTGAGGATTGTTACATTTTTCTATTTATTTTCATTTGTTGTTCGGTTTTTATATCTACACTGATAAAGGCAGGGCAGACCTGGTCATATTCCTGTCCAAGTTGTACGACAAAATACGATAGTGTTTTGATTAAATAAAGCCTGCTGTCGTTATTTAAGGTCACAGCGGGCGAAGTATATACTGTTTAAGTGAAAATATCGGTAAAAAAGAATATAATTACATCAAGTTATCTACACTTCTTACGGGTATAGGTAGTCTTGATTTGATTCGATCCTTTTATTCACTTCGCGGTAATAGTGAATGGAAGTAAAATTCCAGTAAAAATCCGCAACTCGAGAGCTTATTGTGACATCGGTGTGCTGTGTCTAAATGCAAGAGGAGCCAAGACGGAATCTGAGCGTAGGTTTAATGGTTTCGCGTTGATCCTGGAGTCGGGAGCGCAGTTACACGGCTAGATTTATTAGTTCAATTACCCTGGTCCTGTTCGCCGCCGCGCTTGCTTGAGCGCAGACACCAACAAGTAAATTTCGCTCAGGTTGTGAACGCTTTTTATACGTTTTGGACACGACCGTACCTAACCGAATTAAAAATTTCATAGGAAAAGCACTTTCAAGCTTATGCTACGCTTGGGAATAATTCGGTGTCATTTAATTTATTTTAGTACAAAGGCGATGTTTAATATCCGGCCAAGTGTATATACACTAATTTAAAAAACAGGATAAATCAGCTGAATCCGGTATAATACTAATAATTCGTTTTCATGTATTGTTTACTGGTAAAAATGATTCGTCAAATTCACTATAGTTAAAGAATTCAACTAAAAGGAGATGTTTAATATCTGGCCAAGTGTATGTACACTATCTCAAAAACAAGATAAATCTGCTAAATCCGGGAAAAATACTAATAATTCGTTTTCATGTATTGTTTACTGGTAAAAAGTTCAAAATGATTCGTCAAATATCACTATACATGAATATTTGCCTGTTTTGCAGTTTTTTCGTTTAAATCTCTTGTTTTGTACCTCGAAACAAAGGAAATAAAAAGAAAGTAGTGTAAGGAACTGCTCTACATATTTTAGCCTTTTTTCAGTATAGTGTACATAGACTAGCAATGCGATTTTCTAAAGTCAGCAAGCAGCCTTGAATTCGTGGCTGTTGGCAGTGTTGTCATTCTTTTTGGCATTTGTTAGACAACCATTTGACAACCGTTGGTGACACTAGCGTGCCGACGACGAACACAGCGTGAGCCGGAACCAAAAAATTGTTTATATTTATATCTTTATGTAAATGTCAACCAATTGCGATACATTTAAAACACAAGAAAAATTAAATCGAAAATAAAGGATTGTACCTACTTCATGTCGTAGGTATATCAAAAACAGCGACAAACTACTCAGCCAAGAGATTGACGTAGTTATTAAGCGAATACGCTTACACGCAGCACTGTGCTCAAGCGTCAAAATCAATGGCGGTTCGTCGTCTTGTCAGTCGTCAAGCTCGATGTCGAATATTTCTGGTAGTGAATCAGACTGCTGGCCGGGTCTCCATACATTTTTGAAACATCTCCTTTGCTTAGTAGCTTGTGTGTCATGGATACAAATTGCATAATTCAAATGGCAAATAAATTTACCACTTGCATTATGTTATTTATTATTTAATACGGTGGTTAAGGGTTGCTGTTTACGTGTGTTGCTGTTTACATTTATTGTAATCAGGGCTAATCAGAATCCTGATTAACTTACGGCAATAGTACTTACCTATCTGTATTAAAGTTATTTTTAAAAATAAACCAAATGCTGTGTTAGGCGTTAGATATTAGGTATAGTAAGCTGCAATAAAATTTGTCCATGGTAGAAAGTTATGATTTACTTAAAGCCGTTAAAAAAATATTGTTTCTATTTGAAATAAATAGGTATGACTTTCTGTTGAATAATATGATTATGTGCATAGCAACCAAACTTCGTGCCTCTCTCTAATGTGCATGTTATAGCTGCGCCAATGGTTTTGTCTCTAATACTTATTTCATTAAACACAAATTATTTCAACGAAAATAATTGTAATAAAATATTGGATTATTACTTGCTACGTATTTGGTTGTATTACCTTGTATATCAATTTTTTCATGGAAGCTTACCTACCTATTCACAAGATACTACAATGACATAGGACGTGTTGAAACCACAATAGCACGCGCAGCGACGAGCGAGGCGAGGCGGGCCGACCGCAGCCGCCCTGTCGATACAACTTGGCCAACTTTCAACTTTGCGGGTTGGCGCTTTCGGTGCTCATCCCCACTTAGTTAGTTCAAATTGGGTCCACGTATGCGTTACAGAACTAGCAGTGAGTAATGTAATTTATAGTCAGGATAGTAACTGCATTACTTAAATATTTGAACAGTATGTTCTGGCTGTCGCATAGCTCATTGAATTGGAATAACGATTTGCATTTGAAACAAGCGTAATTTGCTAGCCAGATTTTGAATATGTAGGTAATGCTTTTAACAATTGAAACCGAAGTTTGCTGTGTGAGTAGGTATGTGTGTTATTGGGAAATAAGAAACTAAATAAAACTTGTAAGTTTTTATCATACATACCAAATTAGCCACGATAGGTATCTGTAATATTCATTAGAAATGACTTCACCCAATTTTTCTCCAAATTTAGCAACCTTCTTATTTGATGGTAGTGGTTTAATAATCTGAATCAGTGTTAATAAAAGAAATTTTTTAGCAAAAATAATAATCGACTTCAAAACCACTAAAAAGGAAAAAAACTATTGAATTGAAGTAGGAACTTATTTCATATCTGTTGTAAGCAACAACTGTAAAAAAAATAAGCATAAAACCGATTCCAATTCCGCACTCACCCCGATTGTGAAAGCGCGGGTTCGATTCCCGCCTCCAGAAGTGAATTTTTTTTCTAGTTTAGATGTTTTTATAAGTAAAAATATTTTTCAAACATTTGCAATAGCCTCAAAATAAAAATAAAAAATAAAAAACCGACTTCAAAAAACTAGAACGGAAAAAAATAATTAAATTTAAGTATATCTAGTTTATATCATCAAAAAATGTTTTTGGAGTCTGTGCTTCACTGTTGGTACTTACTACATTTGTATTTTTGTTTTAACAACTTTCCCAATTTTTTAGACAAATTTCTAGAAAAAAATATTTACGACAACTAAAATCCGCTATTTCGCTTACATTCATCATCACCAACCTATTTAAGTCCCACTGCTGGGCTCAGGCCTTCCTACATGGGAGAAACACACGAGGAGCTTGGGTCATAACACCACCACGCTGGCCCAATGCGGGTTGGTGGGTTAAAGCGGTTGCATTAACAACCGGGACCAACGGTTTAACGTGCCTTCCGAAGCACGGAGGAGCTCGAGGTTATAAATTTTGATTGACACATCCCGGGATCGACCATTGTGAAAGTACCTTTGTTTTCGTAATCGAAACCAGAGCGATCAAATTCCTGCGCCACCGAGTTCCTCAATTTCGCTTACATTGATGACTTAAGAATTCCAGTTATTTTGATTTAAAATCTTTTTTTATAAAATTTCAATGGGACAATTCTGAAATTCTATTTTTTATTCTTTCGAATGAACTAAGAACTTTGTAAATCGGTTCTCACTTGGAATAGAAATCGGTGAACACTAAAAAATACACATAGTGGAACATAGAACTTTTTTTAAAACCAGTAAAAAAATATTATTATTCTAAAACAATTGAAATTGAAGTGAGTTTGATCATTAAAAAGTCATTAACATAACATAAAAGTCATATTAAAAAGTAATAAGTACCTTAGCATTTTACCCGTTACTCTACACAGTGTGACAGAAAATCTAATTTG
Organism: Nymphula nitidulata; assembly: GCA_947347705.1. Taxonomy (NCBI): domain Eukaryota; kingdom Metazoa; phylum Arthropoda; class Insecta; order Lepidoptera; family Crambidae; genus Nymphula; species Nymphula nitidulata. The sequence goes on from OX374623.1 coordinate 11,858,770, forward strand.
AAAACTGATAAACATTTTCAGACCGCGATTGTCTGTATAATATAATAATATTCATACACTGACACCAATTATCTAGCCCAAAGTAAGCATCATTAAGAGCTTGTGTTATGGATACCAGATAACGGATAAATATTGATAATAATATGTATATGTATAAATATTAGAAATATACTAAATAAACATATAAACATCCATGATTCGTAAACAAATACTCGTACTCATCATACACACATTTGCTCCTACCGGGATTCGAACACGGGACCTCTTGACCGAGTAGCCTGCATAGCAAGGGGCACAGACCGCTCGACCAGCCGGTCGTCGGTCGTGGTATGTACATCATAAACCAGTTAATATATTAAAATATATCTAGTTAATATATTACATTAAAAATATATTAACTAGTATACTTATATAGGTACATAACTCAAAAAATAACAGTAATACAAATCAAAATGAGGGACTGGGACCCGGGACCTCTGTTCATTAGAACAGGTTTACTGACCACTGCATCAGTATGTCGTCCGAATATTTTTAAGTATAAACAATTATTATAAATGTATTTTCATATAATATGCATGAAAAGGTAAATAGGCTTTATAACCATTTTCACTTTATTTTATCTTGTATCTTGTTATCATGTGAATTTGTATTGGAAGCAAAATAAATTGAATTGTGTACGATTTGGCGAGAACATTGTTAAAGAGGTCCCTATATTCTGGTGTATCTGTAATAATATGTATATATAAATAAAGGTGCACGCTAAACAATTCAGGTCAGCAACTCGTTATATTGATGGAACGGGTCCGAATGTGAGATAGTGTTCACGGCGACCCTCGCCGATCGCTGCGGCCGCGCTCATGAATATTGTAGAAGCACGTTCCCCGTATCCTCCAGATTCCACGCCTGTATCCGTAGCTTTACCTCTACCTTTTATATTCCTTTGTATGCACGTAAATACACGACCTCCTTAGTTTTTTGCCTGCGCCAAAAACGCATAAATAAATATACTATTGACTCCACGATGTTTTCACGGAAACGGCTAGCGTGAGTGATCTCCAATTAGTAATAGTTTTTACCAAGAAACCGTAGCGTGGTTGGATGCAGTTAATTTTTTGCAAATGCAACTTATTTTTCTGTAAATATTACCTCGAGTTAAGTAATTTAAAATAATTTGTCACGTCAATGCTCGACATTTCCAAACTAATAACGTTTTTATTTGGTTATTGTCAACTATAAAATCCTTGGATAAATAAATAAAACTATAAAAGATGTGTAGAGTAAAAAGGACACGTCCTGCAGCGGGATGTAAACCCTGGTCCTTGAATTCATTAAATATAAACAAATACATTTCGGTAAAGAATATACCTATACTTATCACAAATAGACAGCTATGGGTACAAGCCCTGTTTTTTTTCAATACCTTCCGAGTAAACTCGTAGAGATATATAGCCATTGAATCTGAAATAAGTATAATCTAAATTAAGTATAAGTTCGTTGTAGATGTGCAGTTTTTGGTCTAGGAATCGATAACTCTAGATTTGGGATGATATATAGGCTGCGATGGTTACGTATACTTACGAATAGATCTTAGTCTTCTTAATAATAAAAGTATGCACTATTCATTATTACTGTGCTATAATTACCTACTTATAAATAAAAACTTATCGTTTGTTAATAAAACAATATTTTGGGACTTATTTTCTGATACATACTTAAAGTATGTCTATAGTATTAATTAGGTCTGTGATTATTGTATGGTTTATTGATCTGAAACACTTGAAAAAAAGTAGAGCAGGCTCAGACAGCTTATATTCATCTAAAGGCAAAGCTCTAAGCAGTGACGTCGATGACTACCCTGCACCCGAGTCGAGCCGCGTCGTGTCTGACGGCCGAAAATTTAATTGCAGTATATCAATTACTACTGTCTGGCACTGTCTACGGGTGGCGCGTCAAGTTGTTAGACTAACTCGTCTAGTTCTGAGGATATAAACAATTATCAGGTAGAGTACTAATGATAGTCCCCCAGGCGACTTTCTTGCAAACACAAAATTCTTGATTTGATGAACCATAATTTCACCATGGAATAAAGTAATTTAAGCAAATTTATATTCTCAGTAAAGATAAATATGCTTAAATTACTTTATTCCATAAAAATATACCTAAGCAGATTATGGTATGTTTCAAACATTTATTATAAACTTTAAAATCTAAATGAACATGCTTAGACTAGAAAATTTGTCTCTCCCGGTTGCAAGCCCACTATTGGTTTTATTATACTATTTATAAATAAATTTAGGTAGGTACGAGAATAAAATAAGCAAAACTTAGAATGAAGAGCTGTATACTTATAATTATATTTAAACACGTTTATTTTTTGTATCTTATTTATTTAGGTACAACACGGAAGTTGTTTTTTATGGATACAGCAACAATAATTCACACCACATTTCACATTCCTCTGAATAACCTCTTGGACTAAGATTATAAACTACCACATCCGACATCAAACGATGTTAGAAATGAATGGTCGGTGGCTGAAAGACCCTCAGTCAAGGGTTGACAGGAGCTATTTGTCGGCGGTGCATCGGTCATTCGTCTTCCACACATGGTGAATATTGCGCACGATTTGAATGACAATTTTATTGCACAAATCATTCGAAATACCCGGCACTAGGTATATGGTCTAAATATCAAGGCAGACATAAATTATCAAATATTATTATTTATCATGGTAAATTAACGGCCTTGTCCGGAGCTACGTCACGTCCGCGTGCCTTATACAAATGCAGAAATAGCAGTAAAACTAAAACTAATAATTGGTGTGTAACATAATAAAAAAATATCATTGCTAAGTTATTTAAGAAACAACAAGGACGAGTACTAACATACTATATTATTTATTCTCAGTTTGACATGGAATAAGCCACCCTTATTCCATTCGTAATAGAGACGGCTTTCATAGTACCTACAACTGTTACACTTTATGTGCTTTTGACTGATATACAAATATTACTCGTTTAACGCGCATAGATAAGCTTAACACATGGATTTCTATGTATGCAACACTGATATATGAAAATAACCTGTAATAACAACCTGTATCTAAACCAGTAAAAAAAATATCAATGATATCATTCATCAGGTTGTGGCTACTACCGGGACCCCTGCTGCTCAGGAGCCTAACGGCCTGGCCACGGGAACGGCGACGGCGGCGGCGGCGGCGCGACTGGCGAGGTCGCCGGTCTGCTTAGTACATTTCCATACATTTGTTTTCGTTCGGGCGAATAGAAGATAGAAGCGCGAATATTCGCCGCGGCGAATTTCCCGTGGGCAGGCCGTAACGGTTTAGCACGCGGTGATGGAAAGAGGCCTGACGTAATGACTCTTCTGCCTTAGAAAATGGGTAGCTCTTTGGTGTGGGACACTACTTGTTTCGACACCTTAGATGCCTCATCTTTCAAGCATCTTCTCGTTGACACCGGGATCGGTAGCTGCTTCTGCTGAATTCCTCAAACGGCGCAAATTTTCTGGCTTATCTGGGGATTATATATTATATTTGAGCCCTATTGGGCTGAGACATTGGGACATCGGGGTCCAAGAGCACACCGACTGTTTATTTGCTGATAGTTTCTGTGAATCTGTAAGTAACAATAAGGCTGGTACATATATTATTTCGCACAGATATTAAGCCTAGCAATTCAGCGAGGTAACACGACCAGCCTTATTGGTACACTTCCATTCACACGATTTATGGGTGTTTTTAATCAAGAAGTTTGTTTTTTTAAAATTGTTTTATTATTTTTGACTTGATAATAATATGTATATAATTATTTATACCTGTAAACAATTACAATACAATCATTTAAATAAAATATACTTAAAACTAAGGAGAAATGTTCTTAAATATTTTCCGGAGAGTTTAGCTATTGTAATATATTATTATGTATATTATTTAGATTTCTTACCAACTTGATAAAACTCAATAAATAATTGTTACACTTTGACATTTAATTGCTATTTTACGATTTACTAATTTTCAATAATGTTTCATACATTGTGCTAATACAGGACAATTTGTGGTTATGTAATTAATCTTCAGTAAGTGTCCTCTGGGCTTAGTAGATATGTTAAGGGCACTTTGGCCACTGGTATGTTATATACGAATATAGCTATAGCATACATGTTAGAACAATTTTCGTCACAAATTTTGCCTATTTTTTCTAGAAAATATATTTATATCTAATACTGACTATTATAGCCATTACAATATCTTATTTGTTCATAAATATTACAATTTTGATACATTATTGTTACTTAATGAATTATCATCCCATTTAATTGATAAATGTGCGATCCTAGCACCGTCTTATGTGTCATGATTTATACCGTGCTGTAATATCAGTTGATCTCTCTGTGACCCATATAAAATTAATTGTTATTTACTATTATCTCAGTAATCTTGATAGTAAATGTAAAATATCTGAGCTCCATCGCTTGCTCAATTTGCTTTAGTTCACTTTGGTGCTTCCATTTAGTTTAGTTCAACTGAACTAAATAATACTAATCTTTGTTTTTAATGATAAGAGAGAATCATTCGGCTTCCAAAAGATTTAAAATATTTTAATATATAATATTCATTCTACCTAATGCTACTGTAAGTGGCCTTTAATAACCTAGATACTTTATTGGAGGACAGATCGTCCGCTTTCCATCGCATTTTCTACTGAAACGTGATACGATTATAATTCGAGTATGTCATACTTTATTATTAGTATCGACGATATTTCTAATAAAAATATAAGGCCACGTCACATCGTGTGTCACCCCCGTCATCTATTGTTAGTGATTGTCTCAGATATTAGCGTTACAATCAATCACGTGTGTGCCCGTGACATGTTCGTAATTAGTAGGACTCGACTAGGAACCGGCATATTCTGGCTTCGTATAACCCCAATATTTACTATGAATGGAATTTACTACCACATATTTCAAGAGTTCAAGAAGAACTGAGGAAAGTATTTCAAATAATTTTAGAAATTAATCTGTCTGATCATTTTTTCTTATGATGTCCAGCATGCTTTCTCAAAAGGGATGTTGTCAAATTTTGGGAAAGTGTTTCATGTCGTGTATAAGTAAGTACCTATTAAAGCCCGAAATAGTTATATATATATTTTTAATACGACTAATGTTTTGTCCCGTGTGGTATGGGGCGTCCTGAGTGGTTTCGGGCTAGAATGAAACCCCGGAGTACGGGCAGTAGCAACATCTGGGTACTAACAAATCACTGCGATCACCAACGCGCCTGCCAAGCGTGGTGATTATGGCAAAATATCCTCAAAATGGCTGACACGACACGGTATCGGCCTCCAGTCCCTGGCGGCCCTGCTATTCCGGACTACGGTAACGGTCACAGTATCGGTGGGGCAGGGGTGCTAAGAATCCCTGGCAGCGATTTGGCTACCAACGACGACGACTGGACCTGGCAACAATTAACACACGCACTTTAAGGACTGACGAGAAAATAGTAGACCTGGCAGAAGATCTGATATCTTAATCTAAAAAAAAAACATTTTTAGAGTGTATATTCTCTGGGTGGCGTTTGCACAGGATAATTGACTAAATTAAATGTTAAATACTAAAAAGTTTTTATCAAGCTTAAAGACCTTCCACAACAATTCTAAAGAGCTAATAATATACAGGATGGTACCGTCAAAACGACAATAAATTAAAGCATGGGCTATATTAGTTCATAGAAATGGTTTGCCACTTGTCGCGAACGCGAATAGGAGCGACTTGAAATGACGTATAGTCTGTGCCATTTGTGTTGGCAGTAGGTAAAAAAGTAAGTTAGAGGTTGGTATTCAAGACATCACCAATAGGTGATGTCTTGAAAGGTAGTGCGCACTATGCGCGCCAAAAATGTGAGTTGATTAATAATTCTTGATAAAATGAAGGCTAGCATAAAAGATTTGGTGAGTCCTGTTATGATTTCGTCAAGAGATAATTATTGACTGTAACCGGTGGGCAGGGAATGGTTGTAGGGGTGGTTTGGAGGCCATTTAGGGACCGTATGGTCCCGCCAAAATAGTAAAATGTATGGTGAATTGGGTAATACGAACGTAAATTGTCATACCTACTCAGATTTAATAGCAAGATTATTTTCAACTAGGTAAGTGTTTGCACAGATTAAAGATTAATGATATATGTATCTACGATAGTGTTTGATTCCAGAAATTTATAAATGCGAAGCAGAATAAGTACCCGGAAATTCTCACTTTCAATAATATCTTATTTACTTATTTGATAATTTCATGACATTTCTATGAAATAATGCAGCCAATGTTATATTATTTTATACAAATGTCATGAAATTATCAAACGAATAAGATGTTTTTGAAAGTGGGAAACCATTTCTATGTTCCTACTAATACCTAAAGCACACGTTTTAATTTATTGTTGTATTGACGGCACTACTCTGTATATCATATTACGATAAACCCCTTTTGCGTTACTTGACGATAGTTTAAAAGGGGAACAGTTGCTTTTGTTTACGATAAGTTGACTTTTCTTTGTCTTCTAAGGGTTTATTACACCCAAGTGTTAACCTCAAATGTCAAATGCTGTATTTTGACCTTTTGTTAGCTGTCAAACTGTCAGCTACTTTCAATGGACTATGAATTATGAATGAAACTCACTGACCCGAAAAAAAGACTACTGGGCAGTTAGTAAAATCCATTGCCTTGCTTAGCTTTATCTTAAAAGAACTATACCTTTACACGTTCGATTTTGTGCGTTTATAACGCCAACTTTATTGTAAGAAATACAAATAAAGTAAGAAAACCATGGAAAAATTGTATGTTCCAGGCGGGAATCAAACCCGCGTCTCCTTGGGACCTGCCAGACGCGATAACCGTTACCGTTACGCCACCGGAGCACTATTTTTTTTCATCGTTTTCTTTCTTTATTTGTATTTCTTAGAACAATACCTACTAATCTACAGTTGTCGAAATCCAGACTCCCTTTTCGCTTTCTTCTTTAAGAGATGAAATTTGTATTGATGGAATTTCTGTTTCTGGCTATGCAATAAACAAATTATTAATATTATTATAAGTCTCTGGAAGCTTACAAGTTTGATGGCACAAATCGACAATTTCGTTCTCGGCTACCAAACTACAGCTCCGTAACTTACCATCGGCCTTATGACTGTGTCGTACAGCCATGGAGCCAGACCCCAGCGCTTGCCTACAGGAGGAGGAGGACAATGCTTGCCGATTTCAGTATGGACTCAAAAGTGCTACAATTATAATTATCTAATCTTTGGTAGGTACTATATTAACGCCATATTATTATAGCTATTGTGTGGCATGGTACTAAAGTGTTAAGCTACTTCTGTGGTCGACCGTATAGCGTAATAGATAAGTGATAATAATTTAGTTACAAAGTGTTAGTCTATATCTGAGTTTGACTGTATAATACCAAAATATAATATAATTCTTTAATAGATTCGCAGGCTCTTTATTTATAATGAAACTTTCTTTTTGAAATTTTCCAATAAGTTTTTATTACTAATCTTCATCTACAGGTTGGTGCCGTCAATGCGACAATAAATTTAAACATGGGCTATATTTGTCCATAGAATTGGTTTGCCACTTTCAAAAATATCGTATTCATGTGATGTTCATGACATTTGTATTTTTTTATTTTATTATACAACTAGATGACAAACAAGCTGACGGCCCACCTGATGGACATATAGACACCTGCAATAACAAGGAAAAGTCACTTGATATTGCAGGGGCGTTGTATGGAATAGTGTAACGTTGGCAGCATTATTTCATACAAATGTCATGAAATTATCAAATGAATACGATATTTTTGAAAGTGGCAAACCATTTCTATGGACTAATATAGCCCATGTTCAAATTTATTGTTGCATTGACGGCACCACCCTGTAGATGAAGATTAGTAATAAAAACTTCTTGGAAAATTTCAAAAGGAAAGTTTCATTATAAATAAACACACACGTCACAATTCAAATATTTCTTCTAATCTTACAGAATATGCATTGCAGCTGAACATGAAAGTGTGCGACATGAGCTAGACGCGACGTGTCGAGGCGACGAACGCGGCGACATCATGTGACGTGATGTCGCCGCAACGTTGCCCAACGTTCGCCTTCAGACACAGATGTCAATGACTGCGCTAATTAAATAGCATAAGAGCAATTACGAAGGCTTCATCTCATCGAGCTGTTTCGCACGATTAATTTTATGAGTTGATTATTGTTATTGCCACTAACATTAGTGGCAATATTAAACGCTTGAATATGGCACACATGGCTCCAGCAGCTAAGCGACCTCGAAATTATCACATAGTTTAATATAAGTAATTTTATTTTACAGTAATCATGTATTATTTACACAAATAATCGACCAATAAGTTGTTTCATTTTTTGTTTAAAAACCTTAATAAACTTCAAATAAGGTACTTTTTACGTAAGGAAGATATACATTAATAGATACATACATTCCTTTTTTGTCATTTTAGATATACATATGTAATGCGGAAAAAAATATATAATTGAAGTATTTTGGTAAAAAGATGTTTTATTAGTGCCATTATACGAATTAATATTTAATTCTTCCGACTTCTAAACTCTAAAAAGAAATAAATGATTAAAATCCAGTAGGTGGGTACTTTTCTCATAAAAAGATACTTTTTGGAGTCAGTGCTTCACTTTCTGTTGTTGCAGTTTAACAGTTTAGCCCCATCTCTAAAAATTCCTTTATATGCGACTTCAAGAAAAGGAGGAGGTTATAAATTCGACTGTTTTTTTTATTCAAAAAATATTTTGAAAATCCATTGGGTAGTTTGGTTTTTAAATCAAAATAACTGGAATGAGTAAGTCATCTACGTATGCGATATTGCGGATTTTTGCTTACCTATGATTTTTTAGTGAAATGATACGATAGTAGAAAACAATATAAGCTGACGGTCACCCATCTAGCTTTGACCTAAAAAAGTTCTCACTAAAAATTGTGAAAAATTTTTTTAAATAAAAATTAAAACCGACTCCAAAAAACTGAAAAGGATAAAATAATTAAATTTAAGTAGGTACATATCCCCTAAAAACATATTTTTTGGAGTTGGTGCTAAGTAGTTGCCAGAAACAATACATAATAAAGCACTGAATCCATAAGTATGTTTCTAGGGGATCAGTAGGTACCTACTTAAATTTAATTATTTTATCCTTTTCAGTTTTTTGGAGTCGGTTTTAATTTTTGTTTTTATGAGATAAGTACCTACCTACTTTATTTTCATTATTTGTTTCTTTTTTCGAGATTTAAAGACGGTTTAATTAATTTTTATTGTTTAATTTTTTAATTCCGCTTAACTAGAGCCTTATTGTATCCCTTCCTACATGGGAAATACTCCTCATGTATGGCCCTTATAGAAGGGCCTTTGCCCAGTAGTTATAGGCTGATAAAATAAACATGCATAATCATATGTTTTAGCATTACGCTGCAAAGCCAACGACACGTTTTGCTAGAGAACGATACACACTTAACTCTCTATCTCAATAACCACTGTAACAAAAAAATAATAAAAGCTTTATTTTAGGATAAATGATCTGTAAGAGTGTAACTATGGTAAAAAAAACTCCCTACAATACAAAATATTGATCAAGTACCACGCAATCATGACACTGACTCTAGCTGTCACAATATACTATACGGTGTAAAATTGTATTACCAAAGATTAGATAATTATAGTTGTAGTACCTTTGAGCGCATACTAAAATCGGCAAGCATTGTCCATTGGCAATGCCGTAAGATGGTAGGCAAGCGCTGGGGCCTGATTAACTAACAATAAATAACAATTATCACAGTACTAATCCTACCTAAATCTATATTTTGCCTATTGGTCCCGGTTGTTGCTGGAACTATTTTCGGCTAGCTCCAAACCTAAAAGGATTGATTTGCATAGCGCAACTTTCTATCGTATAAAAAAGTCTGAGCTTAGTAAGTAATAGGTAATTGGCCGTAAAGTTCTTGATGATGCTGAGGAATATATAGTTATTTATTTATTGAACCAGATAAGGTACAATTTGGAGGACTAAACTTACTTTGGCGGACTTTTGTGCTTTGCTTTTTACTTTGTCTATTTTCTAGATGACAGATGATATAATATTGTTACAAGGAAATCTTACGCAGGTTTATTTTATTTAAAACTCTGATTAGGTTCTTTCAAAATTTCGTGAACATAACTCGTTCAAAGGATGTTAATTAAAAGAAAGCAAATTTACTATGGATGCTTTTAACTAATAGAATTTATAATTTCACGATTGCATTGATTCCAAGATATCAATTGAAGTTTGATAATCAATTAGATGGGTATTCACAATAAAACTGTAGCCAGAGCATTTAATAACAGGCTGTTTCTTGCCATTAGCGCCTGTGGGCTACGAGATAATCTAAGGTATTAATTACAGAATAAGTGCCGCAATGGAGCTGAAGTAATTTCGCAAAGCCATTTTAATATTGTTGCTTTCTATCTTAATAATTCGTAAAAGTACTTCGCGAAGATAATAGGGTTCGCAGATCGTGAATCTTCTTAATTACCAACAATGTTGAAATTAAGCTTTTAATGAGTTTTAATTAACAAGTTTTGGAACGTTGCGTGGAAATACATAACGATTGCCGCGAGATAACGTTGCCGCTAATATTTACGCCATAAATTGGGGAGGAAGGAGCCATGGTACTGAACAAACTGACTTATTGTGTACCAGGTTCAGATACAGTGAAGAAAATGAAGATATTAACAATCAAGAAAACTTTTGAAGATTAAAGATACACTTTGTTAATTGGGTCACATAGTAAATTCCAATCAGTAATACTCAAACGGGAAGTAATAAATAACAACAATAACAGCAGACACTCGATGACGGGGCTCGAGCCAACATTCTCGTATGTAGGTCGCAGGCTCCAGCAGGCAGCCAAAACCTGCGATTTACCTGCAATACTCGCAAATACACACTTTGATTACGGACAACCTACTGAGTTCTATAAAGTGTTAACTAACGAAATAATAGATTAATTTATTTTTATTCTAAATGGTACAATATTTTAAATTTCGATATATCAAATTGAACTATCTTTATAACACTAGCCTAATATTTCCAAAGCGTGACTTAAAAAAACTTACAAATAATAAACAACACCTAAATCTTGCGAAACAGGAAGTGTACAAATAAGGCTGTTCGCATTACCTCGCTGAATTGCGAGGCTTAATCTTTGTGCGAAATATATACCAGCCTTATTGTCACCTAAAGTTTCATAAAGACGACCAGCAATGTCCTTAAAAAGTCGGTGAGCTCCTGGACCCCAAGGTCCTAAAGTCTGAACCCCAAATGCCTCAAATATGTAGTCCCCAGATAAACCAGCATATTTGCGCCGTTTGAGGGATTCAGCAGAAGCAGCAGCTGATCCTGGTGTCTATAAAGTGTTTGAAAGATGGTACATGGCTAAGGTGTCGACACAAGTAGCGTCCCACACCAAAGACTTGAACAAGAGTCATTCCTAACGAAATTCCATTTGTTGATACTTAAAAAATATAGGGAAGAGTCAACATGGGGTTACTTAGCTCCAAACGAGGCCATTTTCATCATGATGGAAAAGGGAAGAGATAACATGTTCCGTGACTGGTATTGAGCATAAGCGCACCTCTCAGCCAGTAATGAAAATAATGACAACAAATTTATAAATCAATTTTTACATAATAAATGCTATTATGACATTAATGAATACTTAAATGATAAATTCATCACGAATTTCCGTTTAATAGTATTCATTCTATTAAACGGAAATTCGTTTGCCATTATTATAGTATATGTTAACTTAATTTGTAATAATCTTATATGTTTGTTATGTAATTAATCAATTATACCGATTCGTCATGAAATGAGTTCTCTTCTACAGCTGATTTCGTGACCGACGGGGTCCATAATGATCTTGTAAATATGTAACTTTACCACCATAGTGTACATTATAGTTTTGAAATAAAGAAATTGAGTATTGAGTAAAATATATTATTGACTACCGTTTGATGTCATAAATTTAAAGATCTTGTTTGAAGTTACTCCGCGTTTAGAACTACTTACTTACCCCAATCACGCTCCCCTATACTAGTAACTAGTAATAACCTGATTATTTTGTAGAATATTAATATTTTGTGTATTTAGCTTTCTATCATAATTTTAGTTCTATGTATTTAGTACCTCAGAAAGAAAATTATTAATATCTATTATGTGAGTAATACTTACTTGTCAACCAATCACTGGCGTGTGGCGCGCATCGCATGATATTTTCACGTAGGTAATTATATTAGGTATTATTAAGTATATTATTAGTAATACCTATCTGCCTATTTATTTATTTTTATTTTATACAACTAGATGACAAACAAGCTGACGGCCCACCTGGTGGTAAGCGGTTACCGCCGCCTATAGACACCTGCAATAACAAGGAAAAGCACTTGATATTACAGGTGCGTTGTCATCCTGAAGCCTAAGATGAAAGTACTGGCTATCTTTCTCTTCAATCCGAAACACAGCTAACTGTTTCACTGAAATAAGAAAGGCGGTGGTACCTACCCAGACGACCCTACATATGGGTCTACCACCTAGTATTTATAATAGATCTTATTAATAATAGCAACTATCCCGGGCTGTCGTAACCTGTCATAACAAAAAGCCTCAAAACCTACATGCTCGCACTTTTCCAATATTTATTTCATTAAATAGTTTATAATTTTACTTTCTAATTTGTATTAACTTCGGTATCGCAACCACCGAAATTTAGCAAACGTCCACCAAAATAAGGTCGGCTGTAAGTATAACTACCATAAATACTTTAAGACTAAATACATCATACTTAATTGAATATATTTTATAACTTTTATTCTACAGTGTCGCTGTCTAAAATGATTAATAGCTAGATTATCCCAAATACTTAATTTTATTTGTCTTCATAGACAAGCACACTTAATTCTCTAAAAACAAACAATAAGTCTTCTGGATTCGGATTAGACTTTAATAAAGTTATGATCGAAGTATCTACTCTTCTCGGGTTATATTTAGTTATGAGGTTCGCGTCTTAGCTAAATATATCATTAATTTCAACACAGCAGGTGCTGTTACACAAGTTTTGCAATATACCAAATACATAATACAGAAGTCTTGTTTAGTGCTCCGCAACCCCGAGGCAAAGTTAGAGATTCATAAAATCAGTCATATGACGTTGATACATAATGAAAATTTTAACTTCTCGAATGTTCTGTGAAAGATGAGCTTGAATACATACTTAACATTTCTTAAGAAAGTTCGCAGGATATAGTTCACAACTTCTGTTTTCAGAGAAAATTGTGTAAGTTTCACAAGGAACATTCGCTTTTGGGAATATTATGGAAATCATAGAAGACAGTTTTCTGACAGATAAGTAAGCCAAATAAGCGGCATTCGCATTATAACGCCTAGTGCAGATTTATGATATACTAGCTGCTGCCCGCAGCTTTGCCCGCGTGACCGTTTCCATGCCGGAGAGAAAGGCATTGATGCCTGCCCTGCGCCATAAGTATAGTCCATGAGAATTTTAAATGATTTTTTTTTATCTTAACGGGATAACTCTTGACCTTCATCTCACCTGATGTTAAGTAAATATATGGCCGACGATGGCAGCTAGCTACACCCGGAGTCCTCAACCACAAATGAACTGGCTATCTTACCTCTAACTGCCGGAACACAACAATGCCGTTAACATTATTGCTATGGCGGCAGACTCAGTTAAGATGGTGGTAGCTAGCCAGGCGGACTTAGAAAAGCCCTACCACCAACCAAACCGCGCAGAAAATTTCAGAATCAGAACCCCGGACATCTAGATAGGTAAGTAGCAGGTGGACCTCTAGACCACAGAGGCGGTTAAATGTGTTTTTAATGTAACTATTTTCATGTCATTTATATAAATTTTAATGTACCTACTACTTACAGCAGATATTATCCAATATTAATAATATAATTTATGGTAGATATTTATTATATTGTGGGATGGTAGGTACTTCTATTTGTCAACGCACATTATGGTGCCGCTGAAAACCAGCGTCATGGCTCCCCATTGGCGCGGTGACATTACGCTGAGCGGTTACCGTTTTAGTTGTAGATGTGTTGTCTTATCTCATTGATGTTTTGTTTTTTTGCATTTTGTCATACTTTGTACTTAAATAAACGTTTTTCATTTCATTAAATTTTTTTCTGTCAGTAGATAAACTTTGCCATGATTACAAAAGTCCCAAATAGTACTGCTTAATAATAATAATTTCACTTGAAAAGCATTCATTTTATTGTGATCGATTACCCTCAACATCCCTAGAATGCGATGAATATGGACAAATTAGTAGCAATTTGCGTCGGAACGTACGGTCGTTTCGTACCAAATGTGAATATCAAATGAGTATTTAAGCTACCCATTTGGATCACTCTCAGCCGATATATGCCAATCATTTCAAAATTGATGCTCGTGGTTGAGTTTGATGATTGTTAATTACTGGTGCTATTTAAAAGGAAATGTGCCATTAAACGTCATTATTTATTCAATTTTTAATGTATTACCTCAAAAATAACGAGTATAGAAGGCTGGCTCTATACACTCTATAAACATATGATAACAGGCAGACACAGACACGTCGTATAGGAACTTAAAATCTAAAACCAGGAATAATTCGTTTGAATTGATTTGGTATTGACGAACATACCTGCATATTATAATATGTGTGCGTGAACCCGTTATTGCTCCTGCAATGAACTGGCCTATATAACCGAAATATGAAATATTAATTTGAAAATAAAAGAATAAAAATCCTTGTATTAATCAAAGTAACGATCTTCATAAAAATAGAATTTTAAAAACCACTACAAGAATATTAAGAAAAAAAACAACGCAGGAATATTAATTACATAGATAAAGAAAGAGTCTAACGCCCTTAAAATTTTACAATGGTACCCTTAGTATCAAATAGTTAAACTTATCTATTTGTACTTAATATAATATTTTATGTTAAAACTTTGTCCTAATTATAATAGAAAATAAAAACAAACAGCGTCATTAATCTGGTGACATGAAACAAAGCTCAATATGTGCGCGTTGGCCGTAATTTATTCTTGTGCCTCCAGAAAACTAACATCGAAGCAAGGGTGGCAATGGGGATGCCCTACAACGTCTTGATTATGTCTCCGGCAGATTGAATACATCCGAACTCTGAACAAAGGGTCTTATTGTTATTCACCCCAGTCGCTCTGTGACAAACTATTTAGGCAAGTGTCGCTACCCTTAAGCGGCTCGCCTGATTGTTTCTTCCGCGGGAATTCCTACAGAACTTTAACCTTTCCACTACAGCCATTTCTACTGAAGAACTCTTTAGGAACCCGACCAAAGCACTTAACTTCTCAATAACTACACTCGGAAGCGAAAATCAAAATATAACAGCAATAAATATAAATGATGCCACGGACAGACAACTCGAAAACAATAGAGGAAAATATTTTTCCGGAGACAATTCTGAGAGATATCGAAGATGCTTATAAGAAATCTACGTCATCGCAGATTTGTTGCAGAGAAAATCTTTTTGTTTTTCGAACTTACCATACATAATACATTTATACTGGGATATTATTTTTTCTTGCTAGTAGGCGACATTGACAAAATCTAAAAAGTATTATATTTTCAAAATTAAGTACTAATAACAAATTGAAATATTTACGACATAATTAGAAAGTAGAAGATGTATTAGCATGTATGTCTTGGTAAAGTATAATATACTTACTGTAAACTATATTACAGAATGGGAAGAAACAACAAGCAACGGAAGAAAAATCAAGGGAAAAGAAGCTGTTTACACTTGTACTTACTCAAATCCTGGGAATAAATTCTCTGTTGAGTCGAGGGCGGGTAAAAGTTGCTTTAGCCGGCAAATACAGCGCGGTCATCCTAAAAAAAGTGTATAAATATAAGAGCAACAGGGAAGCGACGCGGACTAACAGTACAATACGAGTAATTTTTTATCGTATGCCACTCAAAGATTTTTATGCAGGTTATAAATAAAATAAAAAAATATTTAATTTAAAAATATTATCTAATAAAAATACCTAACCTGCCTGGAAATAAGTAGGTACATTACTTACTTAACACCCCTTTTTCCAAATATAAATGTGGTTAAATAAAATGTTATATGTACATGTTTGTGATGTGAATGTAGGTTTTGCTTGTGTCTTTACGTGGTAAGTTTCTAAACTGTCTATATGTATATATTTTAAAATAATTTACTTATACTTATTACTTAAATAAATACCATAGAGACGGACACGGAGTCCTTCGAGAACCCAGTTAAAGGTGCTGTTTTCCTTAACTGCATTTACTATCTTCACTTGTATATAAAAAAAACTATACCTACTCTAGTTTCTATATATTCTTATGTTGATTAAACTTGCATATTATAGTTATATCTATTTTTCCCTGGCACCCACTTTCTTTGTATCCTTCTATTCCATTTTCTTTCCCTGCAGGTTGCTTGTAAGGCTACCCAGGCTATTAATATTTTCTGTTTGGTTGTGTTGTCTGTTACAATGTGTCTTCGTGCAATGAAATGTATTTGATTGAATTTGAACGAATGAAATCCATTTTTGCAATCGTTCTTTCACGGAGAAAGATGATACCTAGATCTGTCGCAGAAAAGAGATTGATTAATTTTAGCTATCTATATAATCAGAATCTTACCACTAATTGTGGCTGTTTTTGTTTTTATCAATAAATTTTAGTACCTATTTGTATTGAAATTTTTGCGGCATAAAAATGTTAAGTAAAAACTTCAATAATTTTCTTTTACAACCAGTTATGAAAAATTTGATGACTAAGTAGTTTACCAAAAGTCTTGTGTTCTCTCGATACAACATAATAACTTGTAGCAACATAATTGTTTAAAATAGTCGACTAATGCTCTACGGCACGAAGCGGAGAAACTGTGAATTTGTACAAAGCGTCTGCAGTTGTAATACCGGCCAACCGCAGCAGTGGACGCAATATTTGTAGCCCCTGTGCTCCACAGCAACTAATCTTACATAGAACATTTTTAAGCCACTCTCTCATTTCATAACTCCCACATTCAACGCTCACGTAATAAACGATATTGCACGTGTGTTTTTCGATGTCAACTCAAAATTATGTTAAAATCATTTACTTACTTTTATACGAGAAAAGTCTGAATTCCAAGGATTTTTCTCAAATGAAGGTATTTCCACGCGTGACTTATTTAAACAGGGATTGTGAAATCGGGCAAAAAGATTCCAGCTCAATTGCGTTTTATACTCCATGCACAGAGTAGGCGTTACGTAGAGATATTTAGAAAATTGATAAATATTTTGCTTCCCAATTTATTATAATGTCGTTTTTATTTTATCATTAATTGAAATAAATTTGCTACCAGTAAAATGAGTCTTTAATTAATTACCTAAGATGGATTATTAGTATTTCAATGTTAATCGTAATTTGGTATGGCATGCAGTAAGTATAAGTCAGTATATTTTTATATCTATTGCTTACCAGGTAAAGATTGCTGTCCTAATGATATTTATTAAAACGGCAATGGTAACATTTCTATGAACTAATATAGCCCACGTTTTAATTTATTGTCGTCACTACTATGTGTAAGGGTCCATCGACGACCTCGTTTTACATTCTTGCAACTTTAGCCCATATTCAATTTATCTGCTTTTAAAGTAATTTGCTTACTTTAAAAGAAGCAGACAAACTCTTATTGCCTACTATTTAATGACACACAATTACTGGCAACATAATATTTTAGTCGGTTGTTGAACGTTACCACCCGTACTAGTTTTAAAATATAAACTGTATTACAGGCCAAATCTATGAATACATAAAAAAATAAAAACAAAACAATTACCTATTCCGAACTCTGCGGGAAGAGCACGCGAGGAGAGCGTACACTGGCGGGGCGCGGCGGCGGCAAGTCGCCTGCGCCCTCGAACTTTGACAGTTTATATGACCCGTGTAATGGCGCCTTCAACTAAATAAAGCTTTGCATTTGGCTCGTGTATCGCGCTGCTCCGTGCTTTGTCTCGGCGAGATTAGAACTTTGCCCGCTCTATCCACTAGCGCCACCTACGGAGTTTATATTCAATAGTTTGCTTTTACGCACATTTGAACTTAGCTAAACTTTCGTTCATTGCGTCTGATTAATTCTTACGTTTTATTTGTAAATTTAAATTATTTGTTTAGCACAGTTTTACTGTACTCATAATTTTATTTCTCAACCATTACAAACTTGTTATATAGTGGTCATAAAATTAAGAGAAATTGCGAACAATTTGTCCAGACCCCAAATAAAATAGTGTAATAATGGCAACGTTTTCTAGAATAATACAGTAATTACTTTAAAAAGCTGTACTTAACTACAGCGACTTTCAGTTTGAATTATAAACTTTGAATCGCATGGAATTAATTAAGTATAGGCAATTTGATACATTTTAAACGTCTGTTCTATATTTTGTACTTTAAATTCAAATACAAAGTCATTTATTTGCGAAAATGGGTCATACTTAAGGGGCACTCAAAAACAAACAAAAGGCTTTTCTATACTCAGCCTTTTGGCAAGCAAAATATTACGTACATAAACACTTCAATCCATTATTACTACTAGGTATGCTCAGAACATCTTGATTCCAATAAAATAGAATTTAAAATCTATCAATTTTTTAATTGTTTGCGTACATTTTTAAGTACGTTTCCCCTTATATTTTGTCCCTAGCCGTTACTTGATAACGCTGTGTATACTGGCTATACATTCAGACTTGACTCAGGCTAGGTTTGACTGATGCACCTGTCATCGCCGCGGGCAGCTTGGCCTTAGCTAGTCACGAATGCAAATTCATATATGAGAAATTGGACGGCCACTGTTTCCGCTGTTAGATAGTAATGCTAATTTCGACCTACCTGTCCTCATTTGTAGGCGGTAATGAAGCAAAATCGGAGCGCATTATTGGAGTTAGTTATGCTAGTAAATCGATTCACTATTCATCATTAACGATAATATTAATGAGGTTTTTTACTTTATTCTACTCATAGTAAGTCATTTACTTTTATGGCTGTATAAAATGAATCAGTTAATTAATATATGTATCGGTATTAAAAGTCTTATCATCTGCAGAATTAGTTCAATAAAGTTGTTCATGAATTTGCGTTATTTTTGACTATGTATGGAGAAGTAGTCATTATTTGTAAAAAGACTTAATAGTTTTTTTTTAATATATTAATTTCGACATTGTGAATGCACTTCTTAGTTTATCGCAGAGTACTCACAAATTCGCGATAGCACAGTAGTTAAAGCTGTTAGCCGGATCGTTAAAGGTTACGGGTTCACATCCCCTTGGACTTGACTTTTCTAGTCTACATATTTGAATAAAAAAACAAGTTACTTACCGGATTTAACTCGCGTTTAATTAGACATTACATTATTATTAGACACCCGACGTTTCGATTACTTTACAGCGATCGTGGTCACAGGAAAAATGAAGATGTCAATTGTCTTTGGTAAGCTTATATAAGTTAACTACCGTCACTTTGTTATATATTTTGAGCGGTTCGATTCACGTATACGGAGTTCACGGTGTCAGTTTGTCGGACAGTGTGAGGGCGAGCTTGGGACTTCATTATTCGCATGATGGGATCCCAAGCTGGTGGTACACTCCAACCATCTTCTCTATTGTAATTATGAGTATATCCTCTTATTTAATTTTATGTTTATGTTATTTTTACTGTGTTTTATTCTACATTTTTAATTTACTAATTAATGTATTTGGCATGTCCGCCTTAATTAGAAATAAATAAATAAAATAAATGATGTTTTTTTATTTAACCTCAATAACCCCACGTAACCTTCTACGAATGAAGCGGTGTTCTTTGGCGAGGATTTAGGGCTTACCCAATCTGATGTGTGATTGGGTCCGTCAAGTCTTGTTTTACGTCAGCTATATGTTCTTTGACCCGGGTGCCTATGCTTCTCTTTGTTTGACCTATGTATGAGAGGCCGCAGTCACAATCTAAGTGACTTGTGTATATATATTTTTTTATACAGCTAGATGACAAACTAGCTGACGGCCCACCCGGTGGTAAGCGGTTACCGCCGCCTATAGACACCTGCAATACCAAGGAAAAGCACTTGATATTGCAGGTGCGTTGTCATCCTGAGGCCTAAGATGAAATGCCGTCCATGCCCAGTAATTACACTGGCTACCTTTCCCTTCAATCCGAAACACAGCGAACTGTTTCACGGCTGAAATAAGAAAGGCGGTGGTACCTACCCCGGCGACCCTACATATGGGTCTACCACCTAGTAACAATGTAAGTAACAAAAAATGTTACACTTGACAGGTGGTAGGAATTGGTTTATCTTCTTCGGCGGCTTGTAATAAGTTTTAATTCAAGCACGCTTCAAGATGTTGCCAATCTTGTCAGTGACACCTTTCATATACAGGGTGGCACATTTAGATCGGTCAGTATGGGAAAGTCTGAAATTATAAGACATACGAAAATCTCTTCGATACGATAATTTCGAACACTTACTAAACTAAATTAAAGCATATGAAAACAATGCATTTTATTCATTTTAGACATCATGTTTTGTAGTAACGTTTACTGCTTAAGACCTACACAATCAATATCTAAACGGAAATAATGTTAGTTTTATTTTTCAAAAAGTCCTGGCTCGATTCCCGAGCTGAGCACACGTTTTTTTTTAAATGTATGAATGCAGTTTTTCTTGTAACTAAAATCGATGACATAGTTCCTAATAAGAGATTTTCGTATGTCTTATAGTTTCAGACTTTCCCATACTGACCGATCTAAATGTGCCACCCTGTATAGGTAGTAGTAGGTACAGCAGGTTGACGTTCGACTGTGACAGGTTCCGCTCGGCTTCTATGACTCCGAATGTGGAATTTGCAGTTTGTTGTCACGCAACACATGATTAACATACTGAAGCTCAGCTGTCAGGTGTTGGTTGTCACAGACACCTCGCGGTCTCTGAAATAAATATTTCCCTACGGTAGCTAGCTGACTGGGGTGGTGATGTGAGTCGCCATTGAGGTACCAGTACGGGTTGCTTTGCGATACACAGTCCAATTTAATTTGAAATGAATTGTTGTATGTGTAGAGTACAAGTACAGGCCTAAGAGCGTTTAGGTCGCACGGCTTTTCATACAAACTTTCAAGTCGAAAATATTGGCACAGAATAAATAAAACAAGCAGTATTTTATCTCAGGCCGTGTTCTTGTAACAGGAACCTAGGGACTTTTTTATTTTACGAGTGTACAACTAGACGACAAACAAACTGACGGCCCACCCAGCTAAAACAAGGAGAAAATCACTTGATATTGAAGGTCATCGTGAGTTGTCGTCGTGAATTCGTTATGTTTCGGATTGAAGGGAAAGTTACACTGGCTACACAAAACAAAACGTTACAAGCAAGACAAGCCATTTATGATGATAATCAAACATTCTATGGAACCGCTCTTTACTCACTCTTTGACTTTAAATAATTGAGTTACGAACATTCAATTTATTTTCCCCAAACTAAATAATATCGAGGAAAAATCTGTAGTTGGATACCCTTTGCCCCAGGATGTTCAAAACAAAGCAATTTATGAGTTATCCTGCCACAGAGCGGAGGGCAACATGAGATTATGATGTGTAACAAAACAAGAACGTACTGTAACATAAACATGTTTTCCCCTTCTTTGTTTGTGCGAGACAAACATCAAGCCATATTAAATTAATTATGTGGAATATTATCAGAGCTAAAATTGTCTACTGCATTAAGTTTTTAAGTACCCACAAACCAAGAAAAGTAATTCTTTTAATGTTGAAGACACGCCGGTGGGCTAGTAGGTATAAGACAAAAGGTTTAGAGGGGAATTTAGATCGTGGGATAATTTCTGAAAAAAAAAATGAAAATTAATTATAACAATTATAATTTACTAATCTCCATTTGATAAAAAGTTAGTATTTTTTAAAATTTGCTCTAGAAATAAAGCTGGATATTCATCTCACCTCCACGTCTGGCCATCGCTCGCCATTTGGTTAAATGGCGCGTGAATGGCACCGCTGACTCCGCATGCACACTCCTGAATGTCTGAAGCTCTACACTAGAAATATATGTAAATTACGTGCTAAAATTTGCGGCAGATACCTAACTTAAATTCATGTTTAAAACTAATTGGTTAACCACATGCTGTATGGCTAATAAAGCGCTTTAAATAGATCCGGTAAAATTACAGAGTATAGTATAAAAGTTCTTTCTTAAGAGTAGTTATAATTAAACGTATAGATACAACATAAGTCGCGCAATTTCCAATTTAATACTAAATTAGCCAAAATAGGCATGAATTTAAGTACATGTACATTTATTCAGCTTGTTTGTCATCTAGTTGTATAAAAAAATCATATATACCTAATGTATGAATGTGCTTTCATTCATGCTTCTTTTGTAACAAACAGTTGATTGTTAAAAGTTTGGAAAACTGTTTTGGCTTTGGGGAATATAACTTTACACAACCGCACATAAAAGCCTATTTTACCACAAAGTTCCCAGAATCATTATCGTACTCTCATTCGAGGGCTACTCGGTACATCCGATTCTCAGATGCCAATTACCACTATGTACTCCGTAATCAAGGCTTTGAAAGGGTTCAGACGAAGCTCAATCAAACTTTGGCAATCATCACGCCTATCTAATCTCCTGGGTTACAATGTAACCGGATTGGATCCTCAGCGGACCACATTAACTACCTCCTTATTTATGGCCAATGATAACAAGACCAATACAACCCTTAATACTGGGCTGCCTTTTATTGGGGTCACATTATTATTCTGCTGTGGTCATGTTTATCACGAATGTGTAAGGTATGAAAGCGAAATGGTCTAAGGTGAAATTAAATGGAGTCCATATGAATAGACGCTGCCCTTCTATGGAAAGCATTCTAATACCTGAGATAAATCGTAGTGCTGATTTTTTGCTTCAGAGCGTGTAAAATCTTTAACGCTTTCGTTAGTGTCATTTCTATGGCTTCTTTATGGTCTAAATGAAAAGGCAACGAAGGTGGCCACGCACGAACGGCCCAGCGAATAAACAGCTTACGAAAGTTACATTCCCAGTAAAAATATATTTTTCTCGAGATTTTCTAAATTTTGCTAGTTTCTGAATCCAATCCAGTGAACGCGATTAACTGTGCAACTTATTCGCTATTTTTTCCAGTCGCCACTTTGTTATTAAATAGAGTTCATTGAATTTATTTACGCTTACTGAGAATATTTTTTAACGCCCAGTGAATACTGTCATGCCTGATATTTTCAACACTGCGTAAATATCGTCACATTGATTTCTCTATGAAAGCAGGTATAAAGCGGGCGGCATTTATTATTCGATACAGATACGTTCACAAAAATTCTGAATGTTGACCGACGTTCGGTGATAGTGGCACAGTACGTAACATACTAGACAGTTTTTAATTTCCGGGACTTCGGGCACCACCGCGAAAAAGTGTTAATTGCTTGCGCTCTCCGGAGCTATGTACGAATCTAAAAACTATTACTGCATTCGAACAATGGATCAATATTGTTTTAACTATTTGCATTCACTGACTCCATACGAAAAAGGCACCGGTTATTGGTTTAGCTGAACTGAGCGGTTTGGGAAATAGACTAGTTGGCGATATCAGTGCAGCAAGTGAATAAAGAATAGATATTTTGTTGGGGATTTGTTTTGACAGACTGCATTTATTTGCAATTCACTTACGAAACAGCATAAAGAAAGGTAACGGTAAATTAATTTGAAAAGAAATATGATTACGTAGATGTTGTTACTTTATGACCTAGAAAATATCCGTTTACATAATTCTTATGTATTGTTTTAATGCGAATTGCCAATTCATGATTCTATACCTACTACCTAGAGCTAGTACGACAGATGGTACAGAATCCGATGTGTTTTATTTGATTTTTCACTACTTTTCAGTTTTAGTATAAAGTATGGTTTATTTATATTTTTTACCACGTCTCCTCACACACCTAGCCTAAATTATAATTAAATCTAGTCCAAATTAACCGTTATTAAAAGTTTTTATTATAGATAATGAAGGAATATAAACTTACAATGTGAATAAATATCTAGATAAACATACAAACATCAATGAATCGTAAGCAATTAACATCTTCCTTTACCGTGATTCGTGTTAAGGTTTGGTGCATTGTGAAACCATCCTCATTGTTAAGCTTGCATTGATGGTCTAAAGTCTAAGCTTTTATATCGCTCTGTATATTGATTGACGTGGGTTGTTTAGAAAAATCAGAACATAAATGTTTAACTTTTGCTTGATAAATTCTTTATTGTTTATTCTGAGACATTTTACTTATTATTATACATAGTGATATCGATTCTGTAGCACGATGTCCTAGCAACGTCAAAACCACCAACGAGACCTTGTTGCAGAAGGTGACGCGGATGGACTTACGGCAGTTAATGAATTTGAAAAGACTGAAGCGGAGTACAAGAAGTTGGAATGTACTGCTTTGCTCAATGAGAGAAGATATTAAGGTTTGGTGCATTGAGAAACCATCCTCCTTGTTAATCTTGCATTGATGGTCTATGTTTCTGTATAAGTATTAATTGACGTGCGTTGTTTTGAAAAATCAGAAAATAAATGTGTAACTTTTCCTTGATAAATTCTTTATTGTTTATTCAGAGATATTTTACTTATTGTTATACATAGTGATATCGGTAAGCTGCACCTCTGCTAGAGAATCTAACAATTCGAACCAGGAATCTCTGGTTCTACAGACTCCTGTCTAGTGGCCTGAGATAAAGAAAACTACAAGTTAATATTAACCCGTCAAACATCAGATTCCGGAAAGAATTGATATTTCAATTGCCATAGCCCTCTGGTGGGCTAACGCTGCTTGATGGATTAATATTAATTATCATACTTTCATTAGCTAGCCGAAATTAAGCATCATTAAGAGCTTGTGTTATGGATACTAGATAACGGAGAAATATTGATAATAATAAGAATGTAAATTTAAGAAATATACTAAATAAATATACAAAGATCCATGACTCGTGAACAATGCTCCTACTCATCATACAAACATCTTTCCCTACCGGGATTTTAACCCGGGACCCCTGGACGAGAAGAGAAGACCAGGGCCACGATTAACACAAAATGATGTTTTAGTTGTACCTTCGAAATGTGTCAACTTTTAGACTAGATTTTTATGGTATAAAATGCTTTAACTATTTAGATATTACTTATGTTTTATCATTAATGAATAATTTACTATTAAAAATCTATCTAAACTAGAAAAATTTCATGTCATTTCGACATTGTAGGGTGGACGTTAGCTCAGAACGCAAATACAGATAGACTAGAAGAATTTCACAGGGATATCTCAAGGTAGCTCAAATCCTGGTAGCTCAAATGGTTAGAGCAGTCACTCGGATTGCGAAAGGTCGCGGGTTCGATCCCCGCCTTAGGAGGTGAAATTTCCCTGCAGAGGTTTTCTCAAATGAGTATTCATGGGGTTCTTCAAAAAAGGCGTGAAAGGGTTTTTACAGGGTCGGCAACGCGCAAGTGATACCCCTGGTGTTGCAAGCGTCCATAGGCTACGGTAACCGTTTACTATCAGGTGGGTCGTATTCTTGATTACCACCTTAGTGGTATAAAAAAATTGTAGCCCGGGCCTCCCCTAGTCTGTATAGGAAGGGATTCAGACCACTCGACCAGCCGATCGTCAATTAGTAATGTTAAAACTAATCTAAGTAGGAGTTATACGTTCATCGCCATTGCATCTAATGAGTGGACTCAATACAGGTAAAATGATTATGTTTAACCTTTCAGCAGAATCGTTTAAATTTTCTTCACGGAGCTATATTTTTTAAAAATTCTTACATCAACAGTTCAATTTATTTCGTTTAACATCGTATTGGCTGCATTATATGGATTATTCTTAGTGGTACCTACCCAATTAATGGGCTCTTGATCAATGACACCAATCCACGCGTCTGATTTCAGTTAAACTTTATTTTATTTTTAATACCTAATTATAGTTAATGTAATACACGGGGAATTTATGCAAGAGGACATTACTACTACGTTAATATTATTCAAATTTTATAAGAGTAAAATATGATCGGTCTGTAATTGTCTGCATAAAGAGAAATAAATACATATAAAAGAACTGGCATTCTGCCGCAGTCACAGTGAGCACTTTGCATAGCCACAGGCGAGATCGTTTAAACGGGATACTCTATCAATTAACGACGATTGATCCACTGGACAACGCTTTATATGCCTACTCCGTTATAGCACATATACTCGTAAGTAGTAACGAAATACAGAAGTAAGAGAGATTTTAACTTTGAAAATCTAAGAATGTAAATACCCAAATTTAAGTAAAATGTAAATACCCAGTTAACAAACACGCAAGCTATTCTGAAAAAGGCCAGCCATAAGGTCAGATAAGAAGGTTTCTGTAACCAGTGGTTACAGGAACATTCTCATACACCGTGACCACGTTTCGTCTTACGCTATGAAAACATATATTTTCCCTTGCACACATTTCATAACTTACGTCATATTTTTAATCTGAACTTGATTACCAAGAACCCTAGGCTAACATGTCAAATGCCAGACAAGTCGGAGATGACTTCCGATTAATATTTCGACAACATATCCCATAAAAAGTCTCTTGCTATATTTGAGTAAAAAGTAAAAATAGAAACTTACAGAAAAGATCTAAGGACACCGGTTGTATGTATTAAGAATATTGGCTAGAATAAAGTATGAGTAAAAATAAAATAAATACAGACCACAGTGTATCGCATTCTCGAGGCATAGAGTATACGGCGCCAAAAAATTACCAAAATCATATAAAAACAATATTCATGAATAAAGGAGGACGACAATTTTTGCCCCAACCCAAGTTTAATGTCCAACAAAACAATATTTTCAATAATGCCTCATAAATAGAAAGATTATTTTTGGAAATAGTTTATGTTAATATAAAGCTAAGGTTTTGTTGACAACATAAATAAAATCTTTAAAAATCTTTCATTCCGAAATTGTAATATTTTGCAATGTAAACCATTGAGCTCGGAGCGTTTTGTTTCATAGAAAACAAATACTTTTTTATGTTTTGAAAACCATAAAAGGTATTTTAATGTATTTATTATTATTTTTTCATATTATTATTATTATTATTATTTTATTACAATAAAGATGAGTAATAATTAAATACAGTTAATTGGATTGAACAAGTTTATTACCTAGGAAGAAAATAACAAAACGCACTTTGACAGATGACAAACATTGCTAGTGTTGACTGTTAATACAATTCAGTTTTCTTTTACGTATATCTCAGAAATCGCATCTTTAAACAAACATGTATTGGTATGTAAAGATACTTTGTCTTAATAATATCTAATTGCGCCCTAAATTACTTTTGGACGTGTCAGTTTTTAGGTGGGGCAGAGCTTCATACAAAGATTAGCATCCTCCTTTAAATTTTTAAAATAATATAAAACGTTAAAAACAATGGAAGTGTAAGTACATGAAACTATTGTATTTCATGTTACTTTAAATACAGTATTTATTTATTTATACAGTAAATACGCCAGTTGCATATTTAACTAGTGCGAAGTGCAGTTAACGGTAACTGACGCGAAACAAGTCAGTGGAAGTCTGTGAATACAAGGAGATCCTTATTGAATAATTCATGGGTCAGATAAATAAATCGGACCCACAATCAGACCGTTGGCGAACGTTTAATTGAATTGTGATGTCGTACATAAAGAAAGGGTTGTGTGTGAAAAGTTCATCGGACGAGTCCACAAAACTACATCAACAGACCATTAACGGTGACGGAATAAGGAAGTTTATTTCTGTTAGAACTAAAACCGTTAGTAAATTGGTTGGATTCCAAGTTTGAAGCCAATTTTAAAAGAAACTATTATAAGTTACCTATGCCTTCTTTCATAGCTATATGAGACACATTTTTTTTTGTAAGAATGTACTTAGGCACAGCATATACCTAGGTCTGATAAAATTGTTTCGTAAAGCTGATGAAACTTCAAAAATGTTTATGTAAACTAGAAAAAAGGGAAATGCCCTATGGGAAAAGTCTTCATATGTTACCCACGGCTTTGCACAACCGGGCTGCACTAAATTTCTTTGAGTCTTTTTGTTTTTTTTTATTATTATTATTGTCTACCTACTACCGGTACAGTATCGAAATCATTTATTTAAATCACCACCACCAGCCTATATTCGTCCCACTAGGCAGAGTACAGGCCTTCCTTCACGGGAGAAACACGAGAGGTGATTATTCATTATACAATTAAAAGTATCAACAATCCCTATATTTATGAGATTTTTTATACTCATGGGTTCTTTTATGGGATTTTAAAGAATAAATAATCTAACCTAATAATAATATAACCTGC
This sequence comes from Nymphula nitidulata, assembly GCA_947347705.1. Lineage (NCBI taxonomy): Eukaryota > Metazoa > Arthropoda > Insecta > Lepidoptera > Crambidae > Nymphula > Nymphula nitidulata. The sequence goes on from OX374623.1 coordinate 11,887,384, forward strand.
TCTTATTTACTGCGAGTAAACAAAAATGAATAAAAAAAAATTAAAAAGAAATTCCGTGAAAAATAACCTTGCATAAAAAATGTTTAGCCCAAGGTAAAGAATCAAATGATTTGTAAAACAAAAGAGTTGTTTTGTTAAAAACTTCATTTCAAAGTGAAATAGTGACTTGCCAGATGCTTGCATTATTATGAAAATTCGTAACTAATGGAGGCTGTCCGAGGGTTGGCGGTAGAAAGATGACACTGGCCCCCGGGGTATCCGGGATAACACTTGTAGTAAAAAATACCAGCATTAATATCACCCCTCCGGCGAGTGTTAGAGCTCTCAAGTAAAGTGGAATATCAGTGGAATGGCACGAGTCAGACGAAAGGAATTAGCTTTTATTAAACAAACCTTATTCATTCGCATTGAGTAAGTATTATTGGGAGCACTAAAAGAATCTGGAATTTATCTTCTTTGCTCTATCTTTATTCTGGCTAAGACGAATTTGACTTAACCAAGTCTTTTATTTACTTATTTTCGTAAACATAAGTAATATTCGGATTTTATTTGAATATAGTCAAATCGAAAATGGAACCAATACAAAAACCATTTCCAATAAAACAATAATATGAATTGTAATAAAAGCTCACATTCGTATATAACCGTATCTAAATAACCTTTAAGGAAAATACTTAAAGTTTTCTTCAATAAAAGAAACGAGTGAAAATATTGGTATGAAACTAGTTTAGGTTATATTGAGTACTATGAATATATTAGGCAGTAGAATATTTTATTTCTCACCTTTATTATGCACTAGCTGAGCCCGCAACTTTGTTCGCGTGGATATCGGATAAGTAATTGCAACATGTCGTACGTAGGTGGGTAGGTAACATGATTTTACTTGAGTATTTAGTTCGTTAATGATTTAAGTCATGTTTATAAAAACACTTTTGCAATTAGTGCATTATTTTAGAGCAAATGATCAGTAAGAGTCCCCCTCATGATCGCCCCGCCCGGTCCTCGCTCGCTCACCTTGGATATCATAAATGCGTGTGTACTTGATCATTATTTTGTGGCGGAGTTATTTTAAAACTATGATGTTATCTCTTAAAATATTCATTGAAATCAAATGGCATCAGGAACAATTTTGTTCCCGTAGTTTTTTTTTTTTTTTTTATACAACTGGATTTTTTTTTTTTTTTTTTTTTTATACTAAGCACGACAAATGACTCAACACCACCTGATGTGAAGCAGTAAGAAGAGTCCATATGCGAAGACAGCTAGTGCAGTTCAGACACTACTCTAGCTGCCTCCACCTTGCCGGCCCGAAAGGTGCTTTTTCACGCCTCTTTTGAAGGACCCCATGTTATAGGAAGGAGGGAACACATGTGCTGGCAAAGAATTCCAAGTTCTGGAAGTTCGACAAAGAAAAGAGCTACTAAATTTCTTTGTACGTGATGTTGAGGTGGAGACAGTGAATTGATGACTCCGAAGACCGGCACGCGTGCTCCTGAGTAGGAAGGGGGAAGGTGGGATAAGGTCAAATAGCTCTTCAGAACACTCTCCGTGATATAGCCGATAGAAGGCGCTAAGCGACGCAATGTCTCGACGCAATTGCAGAGGCTCAAGGTTGTTGGTGACCTCTACATCGCCAACGATACGGACAGCACGACGCTGCAATCTGTCCAGGGCATCGAGTAGGTACTTGGCGGAGCCATCCCACAAGTGCGAGCAATATTCCACGCAAGACCGGACCTGAGTTTTATACAGCAGGCATAATTGGTCAGGCGTGAAAAATCGACGCACCTTGTTCAGGACACCGAGCTTCCGTGAGGCTGTTTTTATCACGGTTTCGATATAGTTCCTGGAATTCAGATCGCAACATATCTCCATACCTAGCAAGTTTAGGGAGCCCTGTGCCGAAAGAGTCGTGCCCTGAAGAGACGGAAGGGGAAGGAACGGCGACATTTTGGCTGTAAACGCGCACACCTGTGTTTTCTTAGCATTGAACTCAACAAGATTGTTAGATCCCCATTCAGATACGAGCTTCAACACCCTGTCGAGCTCAATGGTAAGATTCTCTCTCTCTCTCTCGGTTTCAGCGCGCCCAGCCCCTGGGCGACCGTAATATCCCCCATGCACTGTACTGTCATCTGCATAGCAATGAATGTTTCCTAACGGAATCATGTCATTAATATGAAGAAGAAAGAGTGTGGGGGATAGAACAGAGCCTTGTGGTACACCAGCATTCACTGACATGAACCGCGAAGCGCATCCATCTGCGAGGACACGGATTCTTCGCTCATGCAGGAAGCCGGCGATCCAGTTACAGAGCTGAGCGGGCAGACCGTATGCCGGGAGCTTGGAGAGAAGAGCCTTGTGCCAGACCCGATCGAACGCTTTGGCAATGTCAAGGCTAACTGCCAGTGACTCACCACGTTTGTCAATAGCTTCACCCCAGACATGCATTAAGTACGCTAGAAGATCACCCGTTGACCGGTTCGGCCGAAACCCGTACTGTCGATCATTAATTAATGAGTGATCTTCTAGGTATCGGATCAGCTGGTGGTTTAAGACCCGTTCCATGACCTTGCAAAGAACTGAGGTGACAGCTATCGGGCGGTAGTTAGCTGGGTCTGATCGGTCTCCCTTTTTGGGGACCGGTTGCACATTGGCCTCTCTCCAAGATTCCGGCACACACCCAGAAGAGAGAGAAAGACGGTATAGCCGCGTTAAGACAGGAGACAACTCCGCTGCGCAGTTTTTCAGTACTATCGCTGGAATGCCATCAGGTCCACTAGCTTTCCGGACGTCGATTGACTGAAGCTCCGCACGTACATCACATTGCCTAATACGAATATCGGGCATTGTGTGGCCACAGTGGGAGAGTGTTGGTGGCTGTAAGTTGCAGTCATCGATTCGGGAGTGAGCAGCAAAGAGTTTTACCAAGAGATCGGCTTTCTCTTGCGGCTTGTGAGCTAGCGAGCCGTCAGAACATCTCAACGGGGGCAGCGAGGGTTGACAGAAGTTGGATTGCACGGCTTTGGCCAGACGCCAGTAGCTACGGCTTCCCGTAGGATGCGTAAGAAGTTCTTGGCCAACTCGTGCAACGCGCTGTGCATCCGCTCTGATGAAGGCCCTTTTGCAGGACTTGGTGGCGTTGTTATAGACTGCTTTCAGTGAGTCAATGTTGGGATCCCCGCAAGCTCGGCCCCTGATCCAAGCGCGGTATGCCGACTGTCTGTTTTCAACAGCTAAGGCACAATCGCGGTTGAACCAGAGGTTACGCCTACCCCTACTGATGAGATCGGAGTGAGGGATATAGTACTCCATCCCTAACATGATCTCATCAGCAACAGCAGTAGCGCTAGCGTTCGGGTCCAGCTCACTGAAACAGCGCTGCCTCCAAGGGACAGATGCGAAGTAATCCCGCATACCGTCCCAATCTGCCGACGCATAGTGCCAGATGCGGCGTTTGGCAACCATAGGTACCGGTGGCGACGCCCGTGGCACCCCAGCGGATACCAGGCAGTGATCCGATGTTCCTAAAGGAGCACGAACCTCTAGCCGATATCCATCCGGGCGAGTCGTCAGCAGAAGGTCCAACAATGAGGGCGCGTGACCGACAATGTCTGGAATCCTGGTGGGCTGGTTTACCAGTTGGGTCAGGTCGTGCGTGAGAGCGAAAGCGTGGGCAGTTCTACCAGCATGGTCAGTTTTAGAGGAACTTAACCACGACTCGTGGTGAGCATTGAAGTCCCCTAAAAACACCAATTCCGCGGTTGGAAACTGCTCCTGCGCAACATCTGCCACCCGACTAAGATGTTCGAAAAGTCGAGTTGTCTCCATGTCACCGCTGTGGGATCTATAGAGGCACACGTAGATTCGGCAATGTGTGCCCAGGTCCACATGCACCCCAAGAATAGAGTAGGAAGGGTCCTCCAAACAGCGCAGACGGCGACAGCAAACATCCGCCCGGACAAACAAGCATACCCCGGCCTTCGCTTTGAAGGACTCTTCAAGAGCGTAGCCGGGGTAATCCAAGTAGCTAGTGTCTGCCGGGCGGAGTATTTGCGTCTCCGTCAAAAACAGCATTTCGGGTCGAGCCGTCTCGAGATGTTGGTGGACGGCATTGAGGTTAGCATGGAGCCCACGGATGTTAGTGAGCCCGACCTCAAACAGCGTGGTTGTGGTGGGGGTGTGCACCGCTGAACGACCGGAACTGTTTTTGAGCGCTGCCATAGTTGAAGATAGAAGGAGGAGAGGCGTGAATTGGGGTGACGTTGCCGCGATATATACGGTCAAAGCGTGAGGCCTGTTTCCCCAGGTAATAGCCGACAGTAGAGACGCGCTGACCCGCCGAACGGAAGGGCCCCCGAACCCCCCCGGGAATGGCCGCCGGGACCCCACCACCCGGTCACCAACCGGCACGACGGACCACCCCAAGATTATGCGTGGCATGATAGGGCAGCCTCACGAACTGGTTAGGTTCGCTTGGGCCCCTGTACTGTACCACGGGCGGCCAGCGGAACAGCCGTTTCTTCGGGTCTCCCTGGTCGGCGGGTCAATGCAGTCCACCTGGCTCTGGTTAGACGGAAGCCGTCACTGACCGCATCCATCGCCGCAACGTCTCCCCAAGCTCTGGTTGTACGCTGACTGATCCCGGAACGCGACCACAAGTGGTCACTTGGCGGGTTTTACGCCATGCGTACGGTGGTCACTAACCAGACGGGTGTTCAGACCCTACCACCAGTCGAGCAGTTGGTAGCTCGGTAATCCCTTAGTCGCCTCTTACGACACCCACGGGAAGAAATGGGGCGGTGAATTGTATTCTTAATCCGTCACCGCACGGAATAAAAACAAATGGATGACAAACAAGCTGACGGCCCGCCCGATGGTAAGCGGTTACCGCCGCCTATAGACACCTGCAATAACAAGGAAAAGTCACTTGATATTGCAGGTGCGTTGTCATCCTGGGGCCTCAGATGAAATGCCTTCCATGCCCAGTAATTGCACTGGCTACCACTGGCTATATTTATTTTGATAGGGAACAATATTATGTTTACAAAAATACCTTCGCAGATAATGTATTATTTCAGAACAAATTTGATTACCATAAGAAGGGCTAAAGTGAGTCTACCTCAAAAGATAGACATATGCTGTCCCGGACTTGTTTAAAGAACTTTTAAAGTAAATTATTTCCGGCACACATGATTTTTGCGTTACTTTAATCTTTTGTTTTACTTAAACGCAGCGCACGTAACTGAAGCTCTGAAAAGGAATATTTTTTCCCGTTTTGCCACATTTTTCATGGGTGCTCAGCTCCTATTAATCGTGAAGTAATATTATATAGCCCACGTCATACCTCGATAAATGGACTATGCAACACATAAAGATTTTTTAAATTAAATAGTTCTTGAGATTAGCGCGTTCAACCAAACAAACAAACTCTTCAGCTTTATAATATTAGTATAGAAAAGTGATAGGAAATGTAACGGAGTCGGGTGTATTGTGTGAGAAAAACGACTCGCTAAACTGTAGCTCCTAATAAAGAGAAACATAAAAAGCGGAAAGCCCAAATATTTCTCGGCAATTGATAGGTACAGCAGTAAAGTGGGAGCGCCAACGGCAGATTTATAGGGCGCCGCCGAGTGCGTGCTTTAATAAAAAAATCACAAAGGTAATTCGCGCGACAAGTTATTACAGAGCTAGAAATATATATGGCTCTCTCATATCCTCATATGAATAAGGCGCCGGTTTAGTGCACAAGTCCTTTTCAAATTTATGACCTTTTTGTTTTAGTTTGCCTTTACTGTAATAGGGATGACATCGACTCCTTTTTAGGGAAAGATAAGATAAATTATTCCTGTTAACTATACTGCTAAATATATTTTTTCTTGCACTCGCTCCAATTATCTAGCTAAATTTAAGCATCATTAAGAGGATACTAGATGTCGAAGGAACATACACAATGAATTAATTAAAAATGAATATTAGAAAAATACCTAACTAAATAAGCATACAAAAACCATGAATCGTAAACAATTTTTTTTGTTTTTCACAAAAATATCTGCCCCGTCTGGGACAGGAAGGGGTACTTGACTATATTTGAATGTAAATTAAATTATTGCATCATTATATTTATATTCAATATAAAAAAGGGAAGTAAGACCTTTATTTATATTTTCCAAATTGCACAGGATTATACCAATATATTTAAGCGTAGTACTGTCTAATAAACTTCAGGTAGAGAGACAAACCCTGCTAAAGGTAACGTATCCTCCATATTTCACGTTACAAGGTCATGGTTGATATATCCATCAGTATGTCAGTCACATATGTTACACGGAGACAACTGAGACTTAGGTTTCATTTAGGGTTCTATCACGCCATCGATCACGGAATGATATTAGCCTTTTTTATACTTATAAGCTATTCTGTCTACATCTATTAGTTCTAGTAGCTTAAAAACAAATGCATGTGTTGACTGAAGATAAACATAATGTATTTAAATTGTTGGTATTTTGATATACTTACATATGAGTATAACTCATCTATTTGTTTATTATCTGTAATATATAAAAGCTGTAATGTGTTTGTGTTATATATAGCAATGGGTCATGAACATCAAAAGATTTTTTGTGATAAAATAGCGGTGGCAGAGCGACACGTCTTCATTAGCTGCGGTGTAATGTGACGCCTGGGAAATACGGGCCGGTCGCGTCCGGGGCAAGCCTATCTGTCATCTCGGCAGCTTCCTAAACAATTTGCTTTAACATTAATACGAGATTACTATGCTCAGTGCTACATAATGTTGCAACAACTCTTCCATAGAAACAATGATTAACTCATTTTATTGATACCAACGTGAGAACCTAAAATATGATGGTTTATTAAAATAATTATTTTTACGTAAATTTGTTAAAATCATAAATTAGAGAAACATTAACATGTTTCCATTTTTAAATCCCCTCTCTATAGAATAAATACATAAAATTATGACTTATGTGGATTAACAAATAGTTAAGTATTTTCCAAATATAAAACGCTGACAATCTTTGTGAAATCTATAAAGATAAAATAAAGGACAGTAAAAAGTCTCACGAATTTGTATCAAAGAAATCTACAGTAACGATAATCTTAGCGCACTCCGCAAGTAAAACACAATATGTTAAGTTTTGGCCAGATCCTCAGTTGGCAGCAGAGCGGCCAGATCCAGATAATGTCACCATAACAGATTATATCTTGGCACGAGAAGATCGTACAATTCAAGGCATCACACGCGTTTATACGACTCTATTGTTTGAGTTGAACATTAAAGTATGCCGCTTTGTTTCCATTCTCAACTTCGAAATCTTTACAATTCAGATGTCTACAAACAATGGAATGATATAATGTCCTCGAAAACACGTCTAAAAATATGAATAATTATATAAAGTGTGTTTATTTTTTTGAAGAAGTAAATATATTTTAAAGTTTCCTGATCTAGTTCAATTAAATAATTCAGTTTCTCCCGGTTCGGCGGCTGTTATATTACGTGTGTAATTAATTGTATTTTCACTGGGGTTTCATTGTGCTTTGAGCGAATAATTACGTACACATTCCCACAAATCGCTGAGAATTCCTCCAATACTTAATCCGGGGTGGAAGAAGTAATAAATCAGTTGCGTGACTCTGAAGGACGATAAAGAAGTTACCTAACGTCCGTGGTAACTTCAACGTTAAGGAATAAACTATATTTTCTAAGTTTCTCTTACACAAGTTAAAAAGCTTTCAAAGTGTTCCTTCTAGTAGCCTCAATAAGTATTTTCTTGAAAATCCGAGCTTTTAATACCTTGTTGTAAAAATCTGTACCTAACCAGTGGAAATAGTAAAGTGATCTATTTGAAATATCAATTTCCACAGCTCTTTAATTATTCAGTTTGTCTGTTGAATGTAAAAAATGGATATAATAACACTTTAGACTAAAGTATTTCAACTATTTACAACTGTTTACAGTACAAACCTTCTTATAAGCTTTGATGAAAACGACTCGTTAAAAAAGTCAGTAAATAATAGTGGCTTGAAATGTTATTAAAGTTATTTACAGTTATTATAGTTTAACATTAACATAATATTTCCAATATATTCTCCCTATAAATTATATCATTTCAATTACCACGGCCAAATAAATAATCTTATATTGTCATATGGGTTATATGGTTATATGTGTGTATTTACAGATTACAAAGATCGTAAGCATTAATACTCCACCTGCAATCCTCCTCTCACAGGTAATTGAACTAATAAATCCCTGTGGTCCAGCAAATCACGACTTATTGCCTTCGCCGCCGCTTACCGCATCGCACATGCGACAATTTAATTATTATAGGCCCATACTATTTCTTGGTAGTTACGTTTCTTGGTATAAAATACAGTTTGACTTATATTAATCTGCGTTACATTAAATAAAAAGTCACCAACAGTCTACACACATATCGTTATACGGCTCTGTGAAGGAAAAACATTTACTTATGAGTAGTTTTGGGGCGTTAGACTAATATGAGCTAAAATTGTTACAGTAGGCTCAAAACAATACGTTTTAAAAACGGAATCAAAATATCAACGGCTCTAGCAAATGTGAAGTCAATATTTATACTTGTACTATACAAGGCGTCCCACGGCCATGCCACACGGAGGGAAAGTATATTAAATATTGAACATAGGATATTTTACTAAAAGAAGACATCGTTTTATTTTTACTAATAAGTAGAACTGCATTCACAGATTTTTTAAAAATCGCCTACCTCAACCGGGAATCGAACCCGCCAAATGTGATAGAAAAATTACTTGTATTTTATAATAGCGTTTGAAAGGGCTACTCATAAGCATTATTTTTTCCTAAATAACCTAGCATATTAAATGAAACTAAGATCATAAAATTTTTCATTTTATTTAAAAAAATAATAATTTATCAAATGCTCAAAATGTGATCCGTTCTGTTGTATACAAATTCTTACTCTTTTGATAATTTCTCTCCCTGTCGATTTACTTATTTTTTCATGGTGGATGTTTGAAGTAATACGTCTAAGTTCATTTTGTAACTCCTGCACACTGTTGTACCGGTTCCTGTAAACTAAATCTTTTACATAACCCCATAAAAAAAATCAAGTGGGGTTAGATCTGGGGATCTCGGTGGCCATCTAATTTGTCCAAAAGTGCCGATCCAGGAAGAAAAATATTCATTAAGAAACTCGGCTGTTCCCCTACTGATAGGAGCCGGAGCCCCATCTTGCTGGAATATGAGATTTCGTCGATCTGCATCAGGAAGATTATTAATCTCATTTCTTAAAATCTCAAGTATTTCTAGATATCTTTCCGTGTTCAGAGTTCCTTCGTAAAAATGTATTAAGAGAACCCGGTTACTTACAATCCCACACCAACAGTTGAAAGAAAAACGCACTTGATCATTAGTCTCGCGGATTCGTAAGGGATTCTGTCTGGACCAAATGCGATTATTACGCCGGTTGTACATACCGTTGTTACTAAAGTTTGACTCGTCTGACCAAATAATGGTGTTCAAAAAATTTTGATCCTCAAGGATGAGTCTCTCGATATGTTGGCAGAAATTAAATCGTCTTTCAGCATCTCCCGGCCGTAATTTTTGCACTAATCGCCCTTCAACATAACTTTTAAACTTGTATTTTTTCAGAACGCGATGTATTCTACTCTTTGAAAGTCCAATTTCTTCTTCACCTTCCCTCACTGAACTCTTCGGGTACGCTTCAAAGTAAATCAGAATGTTGAGTTCATCATCGCTGACGTTTATTATCTGCTGCTGTGGTTGCTGTAAGCGATGATCAAAACGTCCTAAATTTGTTAAATTGTCCACCATTCTTTTCAACACATATCGAGATGGTGTGCGTCTATCGGGATATCTTTTGCGGTACCACCGCAAAGCTAATGAAATGTCTTTGTGATTTAAAAAGTATGCTTCTATTAAATCCAAATTATTTTGGTACAACATGGTAAGTAAATTAACACAAAAATTGCTAATAAACATAAATGAAACTCACAATAAACAAAAGAACAGACGCTTGAAAATTTACGTGTTCCATTTTCGAATTATCATTTTATTATTTTTACTAATATCAGCCAGTTGCATGGTAATTGTGAGCTCATGAAGAAATGCATACAAGTACCTACTACACTTCATGTATCGCTTTATTATTATCACGTACTTACACCACGGAAATCTCGTATCTCAAGTGGGTAGGTCTTTGAAATGATAATGTTAATTGTTGGAAGCATGGCTAAGTCAGAGGAAATTTCCCTGAACAAAATTTTAAATAAAATGAAAAATTTTATGATCTTAGTTTCATTTAATATGCTAGGTTATTTAGGAAAAAATAATGCTTATGAGTAGCCCTTTCAAACGCTATTATAAAATACATGTAATTTTTCTATCACATTTGGCGGGTTCGATTCCCGGTTGAGGTAGGCGATTTTTTAAAAATCTGTGAATGCAGTTCTACTTATTATTAAAAATAAAACGATGTCTTCTTTTAGTAAAATATCCTACGTTCAATATTTAATATACTTTCCCTCCGTGTGGCATGGCCGTGGGACGCCCTGTATTTGGTTTCTCACGCAATTTAAAAAAAGTGGTTATCAAATAGAATGGAAAATCTAGGAGCGATCATGTTGGAAGTTTAAGTAAAAAGTGATATCTCTTACGCTATACCCCTCCAAACAGAAAATAAAAAAGGATAACTTGTTACATTTAACAACTCTTTCATGTATGTAATTGAAGAGTTTTGTCCGGCTTATAAATATTAATCATTAGTTGGACCTAGTTTTATGCCAAATCGATCCAACCCACATGTCGTCAATTTTGAGATATCAATGCCAAAATATAGAAAATGGTCATCTAGTTGTGTAAAAAACATGTGCGGGCGGGCGCCCCTTAACATTTGTGCTACCTATGTAGGTATTGTGGTCTAACAATACTTTAGTTTTTAAACCTTTCCAGATAAATGTTCCACTCGCTAAGCAATAACAAGAAAACTCAAATTAATCCCAACAGTTTAATTATGGTGCTATTCCACTAGGCCCAATCTGGCTTCGACGTGGAAGCGGGTCACACCTGACCGGCCATTGTTCAGTGTCCATTATATTCGAGATTAAATAATGCCTCGTCCCAAAAGTTGCCCGTTAGTTAGTTCAGTGTAATCTTTTTAAGGGGAAGATTACCATTGAAAACGATTGAACTGTTACAGAGTTTGGAGGAATCACAAAGTTTCAACATTAAATCGAAAGTTTGTTTACGCGTTTCCGAGACTGACGTGACTTTTTAAGTGTTTCGTTTGTTAATGTTGATATCATGATTTCGGAAAGCAAAATCATGTATAAAAGTCGTAACAATTCTCTTTACGACTATGTAATGAAATGTCAAAATAATTTTACAAACATTAGCGTACCATCAGATTATAATCTGTAAACTATCTGTACTCTACTTTTGTGTAATTTTAAGCCTATAGTAGATGGTAAAATCTATATGCACTGCAATGCCTTAATATAAATTAAATACTATGACTATCTAGGACCAACCAAATCAAAATGTATGGGAATGCAACATTTACAAACCTTACCTAATACTTTAAAACTAAGTCTATGTCTACAAACTTCAAGAACAGTGAGTTTTCTGTTTTCAGAAATGCAATATCTTTCATGTATTTTACTTATAAAACCATAGATTAGGTAACGCCTCTATTGAAAAGTATCAATCACTAGTCTTATTTATTGAGCCCGTTTAATTTTTTTGATAGTTCATATCTTATCACTATTGATAATTTAGGTTCAAAACATCAAATTGAACAGATAATAGAAACATTTCAATTGGATACATTCGACATAGGTTATCCAGATGGAAAACATAAAATTGAAATCTAACTGCCTAACTTCCTCTTAACAACAAAGACGCTAGTTCCAGGTGTAGTCGGTGGGCAGACCGCGTATAATTGAGGCAATAAATCGCCGCGACTTATGCCGCCGCCCGCCCCGAGACGCGACAATTAAATCACGCTGAGTCTGGAATACCACTAATTACACAAGTGTTACACGCTTACGATTATCACTAAGTTCAATTTATTTATATTTGAATATAAAACAATAAAATACGAAATAGTTTACGGGTAGTATTACTCGTCTAAAAAATGTAAACCTAAAATTAAGCTTCTTTTTTTATATTTGTAAATAAAATTATGCTTAATTTATCAATAAACCTTGGTACCTATATTGCTATATTTTTCGTGACTAAAGATTAATGTTATCGAATTTTGATATCGAAATACACGCGTAAAGCACCAAATTTGGAGTAAATGAAAAGATAACACGTAAAGGCATGCGTGCGCTATAAACTCGCTTTATTTTCGGTAGCTGCTGTCATTAAGGCTATGAGGAGTCGTAACCCCTTGATGTCGGTCGTAACTTGTTTATAGTAACGCCTTAAATTAGAGAGCGGTAGGTATGCATAAATTGCGGCTACTGCTAAGTAACCCCAGCCACCACTGGGAAATACAATCTGAGATTAAAGTCAAGCTCATTAAGAGATAAGGTGCCATGGAGCAAATAAGTTAAAAGAGGACTTATAATAAAACACAATTTTTATGTATTATAATGTATTATGTCTATAAATACATTATATGCTATCGAGGAGCTCGGCGGCGTAATGGTTTGAGTGCTGGCTTCGATTACGAAAACAAAGTAACTTTCACTATGGTCGATCACAGGATGGGTTAATTAAAATTTGTTATCTCGACCTCCTTCGTGCTTCGGAAGAGACGTTAAGCCGTTGTTCCCGGTTTTTACTATAACCGCTTTAACCCACCAACCCGCATTGGGCCAGCGTGGGTGTGTTATGGCCCAAACTCCTCATGTGTTTCTACCACGTAGGAAAGCCTGTGTCCAGCAGTGAAACGGACGTATATAGGCTGGTGATAACGATGATAAAAACACTAAAAGGGGAAAAATAATTAAATTTAAGTACCTGGGTAGGAACTTATCTTCTAAAAATGTATTTTTTGGAATCGGTGCTTCACTTTCTATTGCTTCTGGTAACAGCTTAGCACCAACTCCAAAATATATATTTTTATGAGATAAGTACCTAGGTCCTTATTTTTTTTTCTTTTTAGTGTTTTGAAGTCGGTTTTATTTTTGATAATAAAAAAAATTTTACCTTCTTCATCTAAGGTCAAAGCTAGAGAGGTGGCCGTCAGCACTATCGACTTGTCTGTCTCTCAGTCTTTGATGGAAATATATGCATTCCAACAACAACAATAAACAGGAACAATATTATAATATTGTTCCGTTAACCGAAACCGTTACGGAGTTTTACAGTTTTTGTGTTTTTCAGTTCACTCCAATAACCCGATAGAATACAACTATTCGTCAATACGTACCTATAATATTTAAATAATTATCTTTCACCTCCTAACCGTAAAGGAGTTGTACCTTCCATCATCAGTTCATAAAAAAACCCGATAGAATACTACTTTTCGTTAGTCCGTACGTATAATATTAAAATAATTCTCTTTCAACTCCTACCTGTTCAGGGGCCTTACCACCATCTTTATAAAAGCGATTCAAATTCCGCTCGGTTCAGTATTGGTTCCTAAACTGCGTCGCTGTCATAGTCGTAAATAGCGTCGTAGTACGAATTAAACGATTCTACTCAGTTTAGGACCTAAATTGGATCGTGATAAAAGATGGTGGTACGGGTGCAGGAGTTGTACCTGACATCATCAGTTCACCCGAATAACCCGATAGAATACTTTTATTCGTTAAAACTTAAGTACCTATAATATTTAAGGAATTATCTTCCAACTCCTAATCGTTCAGGAGTTGTACCTTTCACCACCAGCCTATCAACATAAGATGGTAACTGACAGTAGCAAATACTTAAATAGCTTTGGAAAAAAGTGAAAAATGTCATACGTGCCTATAAAATTTGAGGTCTGCCCTCGATTTTCCTAGGATCCATACTTGGTAACAATGAGACCACCTCTCTATCGAATAAAAAAAGAATTTTGAAAATCGGTTCACAATTGACCGAGAAATCGATGAACATACATACAAAAAAAAAATACATACAGTGGAACTTATAATCTCTTTCTTTTTTGAAGTCGGTTAATAAACTCGGTTAAAACTCATTTCTTCTTAGCCAGCAGCAACAAATACAGTTGTTTATTTCCAAACGTTATTATCATGAACGTATCTGATTTATTTTAATTTTACATAGGAAGTTGGTTAGGTACTATTAGATTATTTACTACATTAACAATTATAAAACAGACTTCAAAACACTGAAAAGGAATTTACTTTTTCCTTTTTAGTGTTTCCAAGTCGGTTTAATTTTTGTTAAAAAAAAAATATTTTCACATTTTTAAGTGATTTCCCAAGGTCAAAGCAAGATGGGTGACCGTCAGCACTACCGACTTGTCTGTCCTTGGTTGAAATACACAGCGAAAGAATTATCTTCTAACTCCTAACCGTTAAGGAGTTGTACCTTCCATCATCAGCTCATCAACATGAGATGATGACTAACAGAAGCAAATACTTGAATAGCTTTTAAAAAAGTAAAACATGTCACACGTGCCTATAAAAATTTTGGTTTGCCCTCGATTTCCCTGGGATCCCATCATCAGATCCTGACTTGGAGACAATGGGACCACCCCTGGAGTATAATCTATCGAATGAAAAAATAATTTTGAAAATCGGTTCTAAATTGACAGAGAAATCGGTGAACATACATTCTAAAACAATATATACAGAGGAACATATAACCTCCTTCTTTTTTTAAGTCGGTTAAAAATAGTTTTACATTTAAATGTTTTATTTTCTGCGTTTGTAACGGCTTCTTTATTTAAAGAAAAATAGTGGTACGGTCGGCCACAGATGTAGCTGAAGAGTTTAGTAGCATGTCACAATAACTAAGGCATCAATACCGTGCGGTAGCAACTAAGTACGAGCGCAATAGTCGGTGCGACATGGTACTAACTTGACTTGCTCGAGATATTAAGATTCGCTTTTATATATTTTTAATTTGTTATCTGTTAGGGCTGTCACTTTCCCAAGTATTTTATTATTGCACCTGATACAGTTTCCTAGGTACATATCTACTTTAAAATAGTCTGAATTATGGTATTTACTCTAAGTACTTAGTTTTTTGTGAATATTTCTAAATAGCTGCGAGAGTGTAGAACATTTTTAAGAATGTATTGGGAGGACAAAGATAAATTTCTCTTTCTACACTGAAAAAAATTTTACTAAACTATTTCTGTTACATTTTTAATAAAGAAAAATTTTGCGAGGTATAAGTAATTGCAGTTTAGTTAATTTTACAAAACAGTGCTCCTTTAAGCAACTTTTTTTTTGGCTAAGAGTTACCCCGAGTTGTGTAGTCACTTTTTTACCTACATGTAGTCGAAAGTGCAGTTGTAATTTTTTTCAGTGTATGCGCGAGTTAAAGTTTAGTTGTCGTACTGCTCATTCACGTTATAGATGTCGTACTGCTCATTCACGTAGGATAAATATAAATACTTACCTTTTTATAATCAGCCGCATACTCCTAAAGCAATATTAAAGTATGAAAAAGAAACGAGTCTGGCTGTTTTTCATCCGTCAACTGATTGTACTGCATATAGCAGAACTCAGTGTATTCACTAAACTTTCGATATTATGATGGCTTCATTGTAATTTAGAGTTAACCTATATGCCTTAGGCCCCAGGATGACAACGCACCTGCAATATCAAGTGACTTTTCCTTGTTATTGCAGGTGTCTATAGGCGGCGATAACCGCTTACCATCAGGTGGGCCGTCAGCTTGTTTGTCATCTAGTAGTATAAAAAAAAAAAAATGCCGAGAAACTGAGTTCGTTCCCACTGATTTTTTTTGTTGTTTCCGTTTAACTCTGCGTTAACTTCACAATAATATGTATTTAGCGCGGACACTTCAATAATTTATTATGTGCTGTAAATCAATTAAGAACATTTTCAGAGGTTTTATTTATGTTTGATTCATCTGGTTTTAATTCCTTCCTATCCAATAAAAATAATATCGAAGTGTCAGCAGCAAATAAAACTTTGTTTGACATTTCTTTTACCGTCAATGGAAGGTAATTTTCATTCACTAAAAATAAAAATGGGCCAACAGGTACAACAAACATATCTTTTATACTTATAAAAACCATTTTTATCGTAGTTTCAAAACGTGCCATACACCTTTATGAACTATACGCGTGTATGTATAATATGTTACCCTATCTGTTCCAATATCTTTATACCGAATGACGCGATGACCTAGATTTCTCTCAGTGCGAGAGGAAAAACAAGGACTTATTGGCTATTCACCTGTGTACCTTCGTCAGTGTCAATTAACAAAGGCATACCACAAAACGTAGATAACACCAATTTAGAAATCGTGAATTGACGAGGTGAATTAGCACAAGAGTTTTTGGGCAACATAATTATTAAAAAGGGTTTTATTTCAGCAGCTTCAGTAGGTGAATTTGAGCTTTAGTTTAATATTTTCAGTTTTCTTTCTTAAATTTGTCAAAATTTATTACATTGAAATTGTTTAGTACATAAACTATATTTTTGTGCTTTAGATTATTGCTTCTGGCAATAATTTTGAATTGTCAATTTTCATATCCTTTTCCCACGCTAGAACTGTCAAATTCATTGATTTTTGTAATAGCACGACAATGTCGGCTTTGTTTTATTATAAATATAAAAATTACTATAAATTCTTCTTTGAATATAATTTGCAAAACTCTATGGCACATAAAGAGTCTGTTTATAATTTCTGTAAAGATAAATATATAACATTTAAGTTCATTCCTAGCTACTCGCCAGAGTTTGGTGGCCTTTGGGAGGCGGGGGTCAAGAGTGTAAAACACCACCTCAAACGTGTTGCTGGAAACCTATGCCTAACTTATGAGGAATTTAATACTACTATCATTCAAATTGAAGGTGTTTTGAACTCTCGACCCCTCCTTTCCAACCCAGAAGGTGGTTATTTGACACTGGGCCATTTTCTAATTGGCACTGCAATATGTAGTTATCCAGAAATAAATTTGTTAGAAATTCCAATGAACCGATTAAAGTTTTGGAAATTAGTGACTAAAGTTAAGCAAGATTTTTGGCAAAATTGGTCAAAAGACTATCTGGCACAACTACAAAGCCGCCCAAAGTGGAAAGATAGTCATCCAAATCTTAAAGAGGGTGACCTTGTATTTGTAAAAAACGTAAATACCTCTCCTTTAGAGTGGCCATGGGCCAAAATTGTAAAAGTACTGCCTGGCAAGGATAACAATGTCCGGGTGGTTGAGGTAAAATTTAATGATAAGGTCTACTTAAGGTCTATTGCAAGGCTGTGTCCTTTACCAATATACTAAGCTAAATATAAAATTGATTAGTTGATTAAGAAAATTATATTTTTGATTAGTTGATTAAGAAAATTATATTTAAGAAACCTTAACTACATTTATATGTAAAAGAAAAAGAAAATTATACAAGTTATTTTTTCTGTAGGACCTACTTAACCCACAGTTTATTGTTAAGCATTTACCTGTATTGTTTGAATGTAACAATTGCAAAACTAATACTTGAGCTGTAAGTTGTTAATGTAATTAAATTTGCTGTGTTTTCATGGGCAATTAAATAAAACAAAAGGTTAGGTCTCTAACAGTATGTAATTATATAACTAAATATTAATTTACTACATCCTAATTACTTACCTTGTTTGCTGTGTGCCCCAACTCTGTTTAGTACATAAACTATATTTTTGTGCTTTAGATTATTGCTGCTGGCAATAATTTTGAATTGTCAATTTTCATATCCTTTTCCCACGCTAGAACTGTCAAATTCATTGATTTTTGTAATAGCACGACAATGTCGGCTTTGTTTTATTATAAATATAAAAATTACTATAAATTCTTCTTTGTTTGATTCAATATTAAACAGAAATTATGTTCAAATAATAGAATGTGTCAACCCTATAGTATTTATTACATGTAGCTAGTAGAAAGGTGCCATTCTGATTATATTGGACAATACACGACAATTATTCTATTAATCCGGACGCTGCTATCAAAACGGTATGATATGAGCGTCCTGTTTAATAGAATGTTCTATCTAAATTACATCTAATTTTGTCAGCAAGTACTACCAGATCTTCTTCTTCTTTAATATTATGGCTTCTCGTTTTATCGAATTCTGCCAATGTCAAGTCAGTCATGGGAGTGACACTATTATTTGCTGCGGTACGGTGTAATGTTTTTAGTAGACGCCGCTGTTGAAGTACCTAAATCAAAGCAATAACCATCACCAAATGTTAACTGCGATATTAAGTACGGACAAGTAAGTACTGCATAACATGTAGTTTTATACTACCAGATATTGTAAAAGAAATAAAACAAGCGTCCTGTTCCTGTCAAACATTAAACTAAAGAAGATAACTAATCTGCGAACAATGCAAAAGATAGCTAGACAAAGTGAGTAAGTCGGCAACATTAGTGCCCCGCTGAGATCTCTGGCCCTCCGAGCCTGTCACGGGACCCGCTATAAAAACTTCTTCACATCCTAATGGCCACTTTGGATGCTATTTTATTTCCTAAGCATTTAATTGTTTTTCAGTCTTTGAACGGTCTTAAGAAACTAATGAAGTGTTTAAAAGAGTTTATTTTAATTAAACACAAAACTACGTTTGAGTGCGATACATTTTCAAATAAAGCGTTTGAGTTGAAACCCCGTTAAAATGTCTATAGCGTATTGCGAACGATGTTCGACCCAAATTTTCCTAGCAACGGCGGAGCGAACCAATAGCATTTTTAATGCTTAGCGCTATTTTTATTGAACCTGAATGTTCTAGAATGTTATGAGCACATTAACCGTCACTGTATGGCCTGAGGTAAAACTCGTAACATAAACAACACTGCACAATAACTCTAAATTCTACATCAAGAAAATAAATGCCATTGAAATAACTCCTAATAAAATTGAAAATATTTACTCGTAAGAAAAGTGTTTATTAATACAAATTTACGTAAATTAAATATTCGGACATATATAAATATTCGTGATGACAGACAGATAGACAATATGACATTGTGAGACCATTTCTTAATTAGATATAATATGTACCTACATATTTTGTAATTTTTGACAATTCGAAAGAGCTTCTTAGGAGCCTACTTGAATAAATATATTTTTGATTTTAGGTTCTAAGAAAGTAAGTATAAAGAATCAAGATATAATTTTTCTACGTTGTTGTACAGTCGACGGCACATCAACCGTAACAGCGTCACATCTTTGACCTTGAGACCGCCCTTATTCGGTCCGTAATAGAAGCGGCTTTCGTAGTGCAACTGTTACACTAGATGTGCTGTCGTCTGTACATAATAATGTTAATCAAATAATTTTATTTAAAATATCGCAAACATCGTTTGTCTTCGTCATTTGATATAAGAGTCAGAGAAACGTAACTTATTGGAACAGTATTTTATTTAACTAAAGTAGACTAGCACTCGTTTAAGTAAGGTTACTTACCATAAGATATTTACTTTTACTGAAGTTTTAGAAAAAAAAAAAACTTTTGTATTCTTAAAACGAACGAACTTTTCCGTTCTTTAGAGTTTTATAGATTGAAGCTGTCTGAGGCTATCTAAGGATTGAGAAATCAGCCACTAATAAAATTTAAGAGGTGGAAAACATTATATTATTATTCTGTGGAAAGCAATAACATTTAATTTAATTCTATTTTATAGAAGTGAAACTATCGAATACTCCCTCGGGTGTATTTTAAAATACAAATACAACACAAAATTATGTAATAGTATAAGGAAAACTACTCTAATAAGATTTGATGTGTCGGACATTTTAGTTGTTCAGCAGAAAATACACAAGGGTTGCGACCTAATTTCAGATAAAATTTAACTAGCAATTTTATTACCAAAGAGGCTTAATAAAACTACTGTCACAATTAATTGACAAAATGTCACATTAAATAATTTAAATATCTAATAGGCTTGTGTTGAAAACTCGCGTTTTAGTGTACTTTTGGTTTCGTGTACTTATTTCATATTTAACTTTTTTTGTGGAATCGACAAAAATAAGATATAGGGTAATATGGATCCCAAACCATAAAGAAAATAAAAGTAAAAAAAAAGAACTAAAATAGTTTTTTAGTTGCATCAATAACTATATTGTTCACATTTGTTCTATTACTTTTCCTTTTTTATTATTTTTTATGGTTTGGTATAGTAGTAAATTGAGGGATATTAAACACGAATGTGGGTGAGCGATAATAGTATCCTAAAAGTGTTTTTACACCTAATTGGTATCATTATAAAGGCGCTACAAGACTTAATCTACTTCCAGGCGAATTCTCTTTGAACGATTTATTTCTCGAACAGATTTCATGACTCGTGGCACAGCAACAATCAACCTCAAAACATTTAAACTCATAGCTGAATAATTTTATTGTAGCACCCGAAAACACCTGTAAAGGCTGCTTTACACACAAGATAGAGAGAGGCCCGCGTCCGGTTTCCGGCGCGTGCCGATTCAATTTAGTCCGGCGCTCCGGTCCGTCCGCGACAAACATTGATTGTTTCGATATTCCGGTCACAAACCCACTCCGACACTCACTACTTTAACGTCGAAATGTTATTTAAGTAAAACTTTGGATTGTGAAAATTGCATCGAAAGCCTAGATTGGTTTGAAATATATTTATTTTAAGTATTAAAAATGTTTGTATACTAATGAGAATCTGTACTTAAACATGTCATAGACAATACGTAAGTACTTCGTCATACTTTGAATTGATAAACGGTAAGCTACTGCAAGTCGGAATAAGCATGGTTCCGATAAAAGAGGAGTACTTACTCGTTAGTCATGCGTGAGTTTTCGTCTAAATATTTTGAGATTAAGATTTGCCAAAATATCTTATCTTGTGTAGACCCAAGTGACTGACCTTAATAACATTTTAAAATTATATTTTGTTTTACGTGAACTTAGTGATGACAATATTATTCGTTTACTTAAAACTAGTAATTTCCTGTAATCGCCCATGAATACTTAACGAATGTTAAAAGTAACAGTTAAATTATATCGGAAATAGAAAGTACATCCCTCATAAAATTTGGTTCTTTATTTACCTTTATCGTGAAGAGGTGACACCAATTAAAAAATTCACATGAGCGTAGATTGGTCTGGAACTGGATAATTAATGAAGTACTTTCAGAGAAATTGTGATCTATTTCCCTAGCATCCAAACATGAGTGCACCAAATTTTTACCATCACTCACCAATTTTGTTTATTCCACAAATCACAGTTTCAGGTAAAAATGTAAGTGTAGCAAATATGTTTAGTTAGGTACGTTGTGCATTACGTGAGATGCATAATAAGCGTGAAAACTTTACCATGAAATAGTCTTCTTCTGCTTACCACTGTGTCCATAACTTGGTATTATATAGTTTATTTTATTTCCTGTTGGGAACAAGTTGTCCCCCACATATGCTTGCTTTCCGCCGGCGCCGACGAGGCACAATAGACAGCCTCAGTGATTTAGTTTTATTGTCATGCTCCCTCCATTCAGAAAACTATATTATTCAAGAAGACGTGAAACGTACTCTTTAATGCCAGTTTAGGTGTGATTAAGAATGGCTAATCTCAACATTTATAAATATTTACAGCCTAATTACAGACGAAGCGTGATAAGATTTGGGCGAAATGTTTATATGGATTTTGATAACTATGTAGTAGGTGGTTTGCCCCGAACGTATTTTCCAAGTTAGAGGCTCTTTTCACTAGCAATTTGATAGGCGCTATCCCTGTTATTAGGGACGCTTTAAAACTGGTCGACTTCCAGGTTAAAACAGACGATATCGACTCGAAAATTAGACGTTTCGTGAAATCATTTTAAGGTTTTCACTGGTAATGAAAACGAAAAACTGCTTTAGCACTTTAAATCACGTAATAGTTCTAGCGTCATTAGATAATAATATCGCAAAGTATATTTTTATAGTATGAAATCATTGTGGTAATGTTTACACGGTCGGTAAGTAAGTACAAGGATAGGCACAATTTGATTTCACCATAATAGGCTACTCCAGGGAACCATGCCCCAAAAATTATTGCAGATAACGCCCGCCGGAATGTCGATACGTAGGTAAACAGCCGGGCCATGTAGAGATGATCTATAAAAATAGTACCGTCGAAATCATAAAACGATCTGTTCCGGCGATGGATCGTTGTTGCCCATATCGGCTGAACGGCGGCCACTTGGAACGATCTTTTGCAGAGACGTGACCGAACGGCCAATAAAATCTCTTAGAAAGTGTCAGCGAACGCTGTAAAAATTGGCCAACGTGATAGGGACGAGGTTGTACCGAGACTGTCGCGGACATTTGTTACTTCCATCAGCTTAATGTTTTTTCAAGATATTTAATCCGGTTACTTTTTTGTGCCATAATAATAATCGTTGGAAAATCTTGCTTGTAGTCAACAAGTACGTGCATGCTAACCCTACAATTTTTTTCATACAACTAGATGACAAACAAGCTGACGACCCACCTGGTGGTAAGTGGTTACCGTCGCCTGACTTAAACACCTATAATAACAAGGAAAAAATCACTTGGTATTGCAGGGGCGTTGTCATATTTAATATTATTAATGCGAGAGTAAGTAACTCTATCTGACTGTTTAATTAGAGAAGGCATGTTACATTTTGTCGCGATAACTGGCATCTACGCAGGCAGAGCCGTGGGTAGACACTATCTGTATCAAGTTGAGTAGCAAAGGGAAATCAAAAAGTGTTAATAGATATTACATTTATTGATGAAATATATTGTGTCAATACTTTATACTACTTTCTACGTTTACAATTTTCTATATAATCCATGAAGAATAAATATCTAATATTGTTTTATTGTTACCAATAGAAAACAAGACACTAAATTCTAGTCATGGTACATAGATTTATCAACTAATTCATTCGTCGTCTTGTTTATTGAGCTTATTCATGCATTTACATAATAAATTTGTATCATATCGAATGAGATTGTGAATTAGCACCTATAGCGAGAAGGGTAAGGTAGAAAATCAGATTCACGAGTTATAAAGCAGCAAAGTAGCGGAATAGCAGCGACAGTTCGATAGGGGAAAACAATAAAACTAAATCATCGGGAAGTAATCTATCTCCGCCGGGCCGGGCCGGAAGGCAAACATGTGCCGTGTATTTTAACACTAGGGCATAAGATGTCAAGCGCGGGAATTGACAATTCTACAATAGTGACTTTATTTTGAATTAAGTAAGTAGTTGATATTTAACCTTTTTTCTATTGTTTGATTAAACCTTCATGGATTGATTGAAACTTTATTACATCAAAATTAGAATAGTACAATATTTTCACAAAGATAACAAATTTAGGTAAAGCAGAGAGTTTTTTTTAATGGCTACCCTTGAAACATAATGTATACATGAAAATACTCCATCGAATTAAAAATTGCACTGTTATGACTCATGTGATGTAGCGTGGCATAATAACCTTAAGATATACTTTATACTACAATTTCATAGCTTATTAAATCGGTAATGGAGTTAAAGAGCGATAAAAATTATCTAAAATGTCGCGAATCGCGAGTTTGATATTTATCGAGGGTGACATTCACCAAATTACCCATCCCATTAATTTTCCATTAGCGATAATTGGGACCGGATTTTATGCGACAAAGTGACTTGAGAGTCTTCTGTTGTCGGCAGAAATATTGAATTTATAATCGGCAGTAGTGCGGCAGTCCACCCGCCTAAGATCATTTTTAAAATCAAAATTATAAATTAACCACTCAATAATAATTAAATTTTAGTATTATCTTAGTATTATTATTCTAGTAAAGTTAGAGTTTCAAGCTTTGAACTCAAATCATGAATTTAAATTCTGCTTTGACGGCTTTCTGTTAAGATTTAACCAAAGTCAAGTTTCATCCGAGTGCCGTTTTCCGTAGAGATTTGTGAACGACTCTGCAAAGTTGTATACTTTGCAGAGGCGTTATGAAAGTGCAAGGAGAAGTAATCTAAAAAAAAGATAAAAAAATCCATTCGTGCTTTTATGTCAATAAAAAAAGGGGTAGTTGAAAATCTCTTAAATTATTTGAAATAAAAACAGTGTCAGAGCGATAGAGGACCTAACAAAAATGTATAGATTAATTTTATTACAGATAATTACACATTAATATTGCAATTCATTAATATTTACGAATTATAAATTTATAGGTCGCGAGATCCAACAAGGAAGGAGTCTAGTCCGTGAAAGAGACCTTCAACTTTCCTTCCTTGAAACTTTAACTCAAAATAAAAATATTCAAAAGTTGTCACGTAGGTACGCGTGTTGCGTCACGTGAATTCCGAAACTAGAAACAGCAAAATAAATCCACGCCACTGGATAATATAAATGAGGCGGTCAGGTTTAATTATTACCGAAATTAATAGTTACCAGATAACAGTTACATTTCTTACAGCCATAAATAACGAGCGGGTCGGTTGTCGGCGATAACTTAATTCAATCCTGGCTCCCCTCATCATCTCCGCCACAATATAGGAAAAAGAATTGTTGGATGATGAAACGTGACTTTTTCAACAATGTTTTTTCCGTATAAATCACCACGTTGTTATTCATAATCGTTCTTTTACTCAAACTACGTATTTTCTTTTCTGGTATCAAGTTTATTTTTAGGTAAATAGTATTTTGTTAATTGATTAAAAATATTACGGTAAGTGTGTATTAAGTATATCATAAGTCAGTGATTAATAAGAAGTTTACTATAACAATGTGTAGATTTGAGAATCTCAATCCATAATGAAATTTTATGACATTTGTAACTATTAAATTATTTTTATTAATGCTTACTTAGCACACTGATAGATCTTTAATAAGTACTAAATGAAAGATTTACTAGTAACAAGTTTACGTAACTTTCAATAAGTTTGAGCAGTTAACTCACGATCGTGACAACGAGTACCTATTATTTTGTAGGCGTTAAAAATTTTCACGCCATTGAAATATTTTATTGCAACGTTTAAAATCAACAATATTTTTATGTAATAAATTTAAATGATTGAACTTAAAATTAATGTTTCGGAATTGTCTTTAAAGACCTTGCATTAAGAGTCACTGACTGTAAAAAGTGTTAACATAGTGCTCATGATTCTGTACCTTAAGCTTGTTTGCCACACCTATAAAAAATCTAGCATACCATAAATTAACTTTTCGAGGAAACAAAATCACTTTTACAGTATTTTGTCTAGCCTCTCATTAAATTATATAGCTATAATGTCTGATTATGTAGTAACCTGATTATTGCATGTAAATTTTTGTACAAAACACAAGTCGTTATGGCAAAGAAAATTACACGACCTGATGACATGCCATGTAGTTGTGGATCAAGTTAGCAATTGGATTATATTATGACTATGTATAATTGGACTTTACTGCTGGTTTTTCCAACAACGGAAACATGCAAAAGTTTAAACTACACCTATTAGGAAAATTAACACAGCATTACTTTTGTCTAAAAAAAACAGTTGATTGAATTCTGAACAAGTTGATCTTTAAAGTCTAACATTCTGAGGCCCTAGGCAAGGTGCCTTTTGTTAATCGCTATCGCTCATTGAAAAATGGGTATGATTTGACATATGCCCTCGATTGACTTTCGAACGCAAATGCTAAAACCCATAAAATTTCCATTTAGCGATAGCACAAAAGGCACCTTGCCTAGGCCCTCGGATCGTCAATAAAAAGAAAATTATGGAGGGAATGACTTTTATTTACAAATATATATTACTAGCTGTGCCCGCGACTTCATTCGCGTGAAGGTCGGAAAATAACAACGGTGGGGTAGGTAGGCTAAGGATTTAAATCATGTTTATAAAACACATTTGCAATTAATGCATTGATCGCCCCGCCCGCGCCCGCCTGACTTGAAAATCATAAATGCGTGCATGATATTTAAAAACTATGATATCTCTTATGATATTCATTGAAATCAAATTATGTCAAGAACAATTTTGCTCAAAATTAAATACTTGTGGTGAATAATGTATTTATTTCGATAAGGAATAATACGATGATTACAAAATAACCTTCGTAGATAGTACATAATTTTAGAACAAATTTGATTACCAAAAATGGTTGTAGAGAGTCAATTTCAAAGAATAGACGTATGCTGCCGCGGACTTTTTTTTAGAGCTTTAAAGGACAGCAATTCCTGCATACACGATTTAAACGTAACTTTAACCGTTTACCCAGCGCACGCAACGAAAGTTTTGAAAAGGAATATTTTTTCCCGGTTTTTGCAACACTTTTAATTAATACTCAGCTCCTATTGGTGGAAGCGTGATGTTATATAGCCTATACAGGGTGGCACATTTAGAACTGTCAGTATTTGAAAGACATACCATAACTATAAGACATACGAAAATCTCTTCTTAGGAACCATGACATCGATTTTAGTAATAATAAGAACTGCATTCATACATTCTAAAAAAAACGTGCACTCAGCTCGGGAATCGAACCCGGACTTTTTGAAAAATAAAACTAACACTATTTCTGTTTAGATATCGATGGTGTAGGTCTTAAGCAGTAAACGTTATTATGAAACATGATGTCTAAAATGAATAAGATGCAGTGTTTTCATATCCTTTAATTTATTTTAGTAAGTGTTCGAAATTACCACAATTTTTTTAATACAACATTCAACTCGTTTAGGTGCGTAAAATTGTCGCTATGGTTGTTTGTAGCTCTTTGCTGGTGTTGCAACTTGTTACATACACTGCTTTATATATTGTTATCTGCGATAATATTATCTATCTGTGATTGTAATTGCTTACTTCTATTAATAATACCTACACTAATAATCAATTGAAAAGCCCATTTAGAATAAGTATGTACCTAGATACAAAGACGTGATAAATCTCATTTGAAAATGGAACTTGGTCTTGGTTCTTTTGAACAGAGACATGATAATCCTCCTATGGTGGTAATGGTGGTAATTTCGAACACTTACTAAAATAAATAAAAGGATATGAAAACAATGCATTTTCTTCATTTTAGACATTATGTTTCATAGTAACGTTTACTGTTTAAGACCTACACCATCGATATCTAAAAAGAAATAGTGTTAGTTTTTTTTCAAAAAGTCCGGGTTTGATTCTCGAGCTGAGTACACTTTTTTTTAAATGTATGAAAGCAGTTTTTATTATTACTAAAATCGATGACATGGTTCCTAAGAAGAGATTTTCGTATGTCATATAGTTTCAGACTTTCTCATACTGACCGATCTAAATCTGCCATCCTATATAATACCTCGATAAATGGACTATCCAACACAAATAGAACTTTTCAATTTAAATCAGTAGTTGCTGAGATTAGCGCGTTCAACCAACCAAAGAAACAAACAAACTCTTCAGCTTTATAATATTAGTATGGAATATAGATTTAGAAGACAGTGCATAGTCAGCAATCAAAATGACTAGTACTCTCTGTATCTTTTGGCAATAAGTATCAGACCACCTACATCTTTTTGAAGCTGACTGTACATCTTTCAATAACCCAGATTCAAGAGAGGTGTGATATGTACCTCTCGATCTGAGCATCCGACTAGGTAGCTCCTCCACCTCACAGGAGATCGCAGATTGAGTTATGTTCCCGCGGTGACTAAGGTCGGCAGAGCTCACAGCGACTCGTCTCCTTTGAGGGTCAAGTCAACATAATGCTTTCTCTTGATTTTCATAAAGCAGGCAGCGCGTGATTAAGGGCCCAAGGTGCCACGGATGTCTCTAGACTACAATACCACCCTTATATAAAGAAAAACACAAATCGCATTATTTATGAGCTCAATGTCGCTCCGAACTTATCGTTTCGAATGGGTTACTTTATAAATTTATTCAAAATATACTGGTGCGTAAATGTAGGTATAGTTGTGCGCATGACCCTATAAAATTTAGATAATGCTAGACCATTCGCTGTCTCATTTTGCTTACTTCGTTATAATGTTATTTTTTTGAAGTCAAGCCCGATATTTTATTGTAGTTTTTATTATAATGTCTCGCGACACGCGCATACTACACAATTAAACAAATTATACTTCCCGCATCTCTTGTACGACAAATTAGACTAATAATAATAATAATAAACTTTTTTGACATAAAACATGTACAAAAATAATTAGTGAACCCCCTGACTCCTGTGCTAGGTATGTAACCTGTGTTACAGAAGTCAGTGCCCACTCACTCTCTATAGTTTATTCTCTATAGTCTTATTACAATATAAATAACATTGTTTAAAATTTTACTAAGTAATATTATAAAGCTAAAGAGTTTCCTTGCTTGGTTGGTTGGTTGAACGCGCTAATCTCAGTAACTAACGATTCAAATTGAAACATTCTTTTTGTGTTGGATAGTCCGTTTATCGAGGTAGCATATACGCTATACAGGATGGTGCTGTCAATACAACAATATATTAAAACATGGGCTATATTAGTTCATAGAAATAGTTTGCCACTTTTGAAAACCTCTTATTCATTTGATAATTCTATAACATTTGTATGAAATAATATAACGTTGGCTGCATTATTTCATACAAAGGTCCTAAAATTATCAAAGGAATAAGATGTTTTTGATAGTGGGAAATCATTTCTATGAACAAATATAGGCCATGTTTTAATTTATTGTAGTATTGACGGCACCACCCTGTATAACATCACGCTATGAGCAATAGAAGCTGAGCATTAATTAATTTTTTGCAAAAATGGACATACCTTTTCAGAGCTGTCATTGCGTGCGCTGCGTAAATGGAAATTGTTCTCCTATCAAAGTTCTAAAAACAGACCACGATAGAATACTTATGCAAAGATTGACTCACTATAGCCTTCTTTGTGTAATCTTTGTTCTAAAATAAATGCATTAACTGCGAAGGTGTTTTTGTGAATATGATACTATTCCATAACGAAATCACAAGTATTTAATTTTGAACAAAGTTGTACTCGACATCAATTTTTAAAAATTTCATATATCAAGTACCACGCACGAATTTATGATATCCAAGGCATTTTTTTTCCATAGTTCCACTCATACTGATTATTTGTTAAAAAATAATGCATTAATTACGAAGGTGTTTTTATAACATGATTAAAATCCAAATAAATACTGAAGTAAAATCATGTAACATAGTACCCACCCGCGTACGGCATGTTGTTATTTTCCGATCTCCACGCAAACAAAGTCGCGGGCACGGCTAGTGGTTAAATAAACATTAAGTCAAAATTAAATAAGAAACGTTCCTACTCTGGAAAAGATAAACGAGATGGAAAAGTTTACGATCCTAATAACTTTTATTTGCGAGTATAAATTAAGAATTAAGATGGGAGTGTTAAGACAAGAGCGAGATTGTAGATAATTTGAACCTCATACCTACCTCTACTTTAGATAAAATACCTGCTATGAACTACACCGGAAAATAAAAATCATCATCACCATCAGCATTTATACGTCCCACTGCTAGGCACAGGCCTTTCTACATGGGAGAAACACATGAGGAGCTTAGGCCATAACACCATCACGCTGGCCCAATGCGAACTAGTGGGTTAAAATAAAAATATTACTACAAAATCCACTAGGTACTGCAAAATAGCTGCTTCAATAAAAAACAAATAAACTCAAAGAATAATAGCTTAAACCACATGTTACATGGCAGATAGAAATAAAAATGATTTATAACATGAAATATGTGTAGCTCAAACTGCGACTTTATACGAAAATTTGTTCTCGATTGCTCGATACAATAACATTTTTCTTTGGCAGATGAGTAATTGTTTGTCGGCCATTTGATCCGGGTGGACAATGCTCATGACTCGTCAATTTTAATTTCCCAACGTCACGTCGGTAATTACCGATCGCGCGGTCTGCGGGGACGTGCTTCAACAGACCCTCGATAAAAATCAACATTATGATACGATATTTTTATTACTAGTTAACGTTGCTCGATTTATTTTTAAGGATATACATTTTTCACTAGCCTAAGTAATTTGTATTTAAAATAATTTTACCGTATTTAACTTGCATTTAATTATATTCTAGATTATTATTTTATACCAGAAGTTTCTATGACACCAAGTAGCGAACTCTATTACAGCGGTCGTGGTCACGGGAAGACTGAAGACTATTGAAGATATCAATTGTATTTTTAAGTTTATAAGTCAACTACGTTCAATCAAACTCGAGTCAAATTCTGTAGCGTGGTTTTATTGCAAGTGTATAGTACTCACGAAAATATGAGGCAATACTACGCTTGCTTTGATCTAACCACCATCTTGCCCTGCTGCTCTCGTCTTTTCGCTCTGGCTTCATATCGGACTCATTTGTTGTCTCTGCTATGCGGCTCTGGAACTCGATACCTGACATTATGCGGCAATCCCGGAACAGGAACCGCTTTATGAAGGAAGTGAATATTTCTATAGATCACTTGAGTAGTTACTAGACTTACTAGTATGTTACTTCATCTTCTTTTTCATATGTATTAATTAGTTTTTATTTGCATGTAGTTACTATGATGTAAGAATTTATGTAGTATTTATTATATTTATATTTAGTTTATTTTATGTATAGATATAGCTATTTTAACTTTGTTAAAGTTTATTTTTTATTGCTTTTTAAGTTTTCTGCTCCTGGTTGACTGGTAGAAAATGTCATTAGGCGTTAAGTTGCCCTTTGTACATTTTTTTTTATTTTGCAATGTTTAAATGAAAACGATAATTAGAATGGAATATTAAATTTTAGCACAATCGATAAAATAAATAAATATAATGAATAATAGATTGAATAAATATAAAATGCAGTTCTCGTGGTATATTTAAAAATATGGAATAATTTTCAATACTATGCGGGCTGGATACATGGTAATATTTTAAATAAAGATTCATAAGCCAGACCATATTTTTGGTGTGATTAAATTAAGAATTAGGGCATTGTCATCCTGACTGAGACGAAGACTGCCCAGGTCAAACAATCAGAGAATATTCTTGACTATCCTCATATGCTTATTCGCTAATTTATTTTGACAGCTAAAGTAATGATCACCAAATTATTTTCGGGTCCATTACGTCACTGACGTATAGGTTTACTATACGTCATTGTGATGTCTTTCATTACGTAGCAATGAACAGGCAAATAAATCATTGGTTAACTTATTTCGACAGTCAAAGTGAAATAAGTTAGCGTGAAAATAGATGGTCGTTGTTGCAAGCTTATGACGGGTTAGCACTGTGTTTAATTAGGATTATTTTAAATATTTAACGATTAAATAGGCCGAGGTCGTGCGATGGTGTATAATAATAATGTAACATCTAATTAAACGCCAGGTAAATCCGGTAAAGTGGTTTTATTTTAAATGTTTGTGTAGTGCTAGCGAAAATTACACAATACTAGATTTTCTAAAATAATTTATTATTAATGTATACAGTAAAATAATGCAATAAAAAAATCATCTGTAACGTCTAATGGAAAAAATTCAAATATATACTGAACTCATTCCATTTCTCAATCGATCACGTAATAAAATGCTGCTAAGCCTACCACCCATTAATCTCTTCGAGCATCGCAACCCAAGTGTTAAAGCTAAATCAAATCGAATTACCGCTACATCGAAATTCGAAACGGACAATTACATTCAATTGGAAAGCGCGAGATTTTCCTGAATGAAATGGCCGTGTCTAGAAGCCTTCGCGTGTAATTCAATTCGCGCAAGACGGCGGGGCAGCTTGTCTCCCTACACTAGGCCGAAACAAGTCCCGGTGTAATCCCTCAAATCCAAATTAGATTTTCTTTCAGTGCCTCCCACTATTCACGGGTTTCCGTGAACGCCGCGTCGCGCCGGAGCCGATCCTAGCTCAACCTCAATGTGTACTGTACCTAATTGGAAAAATGTAAAAACGACACCCGTATACTACGACTCCATTATTAACAACAAATTGCTTTGCTCAAACCTAAAGCAATCTTACATGTTTCTGAAAGCAGTTACTGAAACTGTAATTAATTGCCACTATTATCTAGAATTGTGCCAATAATTAGGGATAATTAATTAGCATGTGAATTTGAACAATCTTAGTTATAAAAAACATTAATAACGGCCGAATCACGTCAACTCACCTCGCATGTTTACATAGCCACCTATAAAACGTCATAGAACAAATTTTAATAGTAGGCCTCGGAAAATAAAGAGCGGACGTTCATAACAAGAAGAAACAATAAAATAAAGCGGTGCGATGGTAATGAATAGGCTGTACAAATATTGGGCTGGATTTAACAGGATGTAAGTCGATAGGGCGGCAGGCGATGTCGCGTGTCCCGCGGCAGTCACCACGCGCACGCACGCGCCGATTTAGACATCACTTAAACTACTACTACACCTAATATTTCATTAAACTAGTATTTATACACAATTTAATTGGGTTGCCGTCATCACACCCTTCCTAAGACAAGCTACGACGTAGCAGCGTAGCCACGTAGCAACTTTTGCTACTACAATACAATCATCTTGTGCCGTGGATAACGGACTTTAAAATTGGGTTATCGTCGTCATACACTTTATGTTCTTCCGATATGACAAGCTCAGACGTAGCAGCGTAGCCACGTAACAACCTTTGTTACTACAATACAATCATCTTGTGCCCGTGGGTAAAGGACATTAAAATAGGGTTGTCGTCGTCACTCACTTTATGTCCTTCCGATATGACAAGCCAAGCCAACTTTTGCTACTACAATACAATCATCTTGTGCCGTGGATAACGGACTTTAAAATTGGGTTATCGTCGTCATACACTTTATGTTCTTCCGATATGACAAGCTAAGAAGTAGCAGCGTAGCCACGTAACAACCTTTGTTACTACAATACAATCATCTTGTGCCCGTGGGTAAAGGACATTAAAATAGGGTTGTCGTCGTCACCCACTTTATGTCCTTTCGATATGACAAGCTCAGACGTAGCAGCGTAGCCACGTAACAACCTTTGTTACTACAATACAATCATCTTGTGCCGTGAATAACGGACTTTAAAAATTGGGTTATCGTCGTCACTCACTTTATGTTTTTCCGATATGACAAGCTACGACGTAGCAGCGTAGCCACGTAGCAACTTTTGCATCTACAATACAATAATCTGTGCCTTTAAATGTTGAGCCCCTTTAAAACTGATTTAGCGAAAATATAAGACAAAAATAAATTTGTAAGTTGTTATCGATCTGCAGAGTAAACTGTTTGACTAAGTGGCTCTACTATTAAAATATGTTTTTGTTATCATATTAAATCTTATATGTCAATTTTAATAAAATATTTATTATTGTTAAATTTGTCGATTTTAAAATGCTTCTTGGTGGCCTATTTGATTAAAGATATTTTCGTTTTCATTTTCAATTATATAATTTATGGATTTACCTAGTTCAGATAGGCTATCATCCTGCTTAACAGGAAAAATTTTATGTATAAAATTTCAAACTTTTTTTGATTGATATAAAACCGCTGGATTGTAAAGATAATATTTTCAAATTAGGTACTCATTATAAATCGTTTCAAAAACGGAAATAAATGACCATCCTCTTTATATCATCCATCACACTCATGATTTGGAACTTTTTT
Source organism: Nymphula nitidulata (assembly GCA_947347705.1). Lineage (NCBI taxonomy): Eukaryota > Metazoa > Arthropoda > Insecta > Lepidoptera > Crambidae > Nymphula > Nymphula nitidulata. The sequence goes on from OX374623.1 coordinate 11,921,092, forward strand.
GTAGATTCTAAATTCGAAATAAGTGGGGCTCTTTTCTATTTTTTGTTTGTTTGTGATATATGTGTGACGTTCATCCCTCAAAGAATTAAATTGAATATGAAAGGAAATTACATAGCCTCGTATCGACTCCCGTCTCTCGTTCCAATCGAATTTCCTCTGAAAACAATGCCGAAACGGAAATTAAACCGACATGTGAAAATAACCGAGATCTTCCAAATGGACCCAGAATTATAACAAAAAACAAATATGTATACGTTTAATACTGAACGTATTATGATTAGCTTCTTTTACTATTTAAATTATCTTTTATTGAATCATTATACAAATAAAATCTTAGATTCTCAGTTCTACAATGGAGTTTTCTACAACAGGACAAAAACATATTATATACTTTCTTACGCTTAGAATAGGTATTGCAGCTACGACGCTTATTCAGTTCGCTGTTTCGGTGCAACGGGAAAGTTAGTCAGTGAACAGTAAGGATAAAAAAATATAGGTAAACGATTTTGATCAATATAACATTGAAATAAGAGAGATGTAAACTTCTTCTGCTGACTGTATACAGTGCATGAGACGTATTTAACATCTCTTGTTTCAAAAATATTAACGCTCCTGCAGTATCAAGCTATTTCTTTTAGATTGCAGATGTATTAGTCGATGGTTGCCACTTAGCATTTTACGTTTTTTTGTTTGACAAATTAATATTTTTTTCTAAATCTGTAAAATGGTATTAATTAGTACCGACAAAAATGAAAATAACCTAAGTTGGATCTTGAGCAGAGTGGACTTTCGTATTCTCTTGAATAAAATGATATCATTTTTACTTATCTAAAACACAATAATGAAAAGACGAGAGCACGGCAAGTACAACACTCGCACTACAAAATCTGCCTTTATTACGAATAGAATACGGATGCTTTCAAGGTTAAAGTGTTTTTCTTGATGAGCCATCAACTGTACCTTAGATACCTCATTAACAACAGAAAGAATAATCGCAGGCAGAAGTAGGCACTGTTACCAGCATCAATTTAAATATATTTTTATTATAAATATATACTGAAAAGTTACCTGTAATTTTAAACATTGAACGAGGCACTATGAATCGATGCCTCGCCCGCGCGGCCTCGTGAATAATTCCTAATTCAGTGTAGTTTAATAAAAGCGATCTTTCATGCATATTCTCATTGAGATGTTTCATTAAATACCAATTAATATACACGTTTGACGCAAATTATTTGATATGTAATGAAACATCACTTACGTTTAGAGAATCTTTTGCTGCCGTGTATTAATTTTTAATCTGTGGTTTTAGTACATATACCGGATTTAAGGGGAACGTTCTCAGTGACCATAAAGGCGACTTGTTAAAATTAAATTTTGACCGCGAAAAAAATATCTGCTGTTTCACACTAAATTGTAACAGTAGGTACCTTAGGTAGGTGCATGAGACGTATTTAACATCTCTTGTTTCAAAAATATTAACGCTCCTGCAGTATCAAGCTATTTCTTTTAGATTGCAGATGTATTAGTCGATGGTTGCCACTTAGCATTTTACGTTTTTTTGTTTGACAAATTAATATTTTTTTCTAAATCTGTAAAATGGTATTAATTAGTACCGACAAAAATGAAAATAACCTAAGTTGGATCTTGAGCAGAGTGGACTTTCGTATTCTCTTGAATAAAATGATATCCTTTTTACTTATCTAAAACACAATAATGAAAAGACGAGAGCACGGCAAGTACAACACTCGCACTACAAAATCTGCCATTATTACGAATAGAATACGGATGCTTTCAAGGTTAAAATGTTTTTCTTGATGAGCTATCAACTGTACCTTAGATACCTCATTAACAACAGAAAGAATAATCGCAGGCAGAAGTAGGCACTGTTACCAGCATCAATTTAAATATATTTTTATTATAAATATATACTGAAAAGTTACCTGTAATTTTAAACATTGAACGAGGCACTATGAATCGATGCCTCGCCCGCGCGGCCTCGTGAATAATTCCTAATTCAGTGTAATTTAATAAAAGCGATCTTTCATGCATATTCTCATTGAGATGTTTCATTAAATACCAATTAATATACACGTTTGACGCAAATTATTTGATATGTAATGAAACATCGCTTACGTTTAGAGAATCTTTTGCTGCCGTGTATTAATTTTTAATCTGTGGTTTTAGTACATATACCGGATTTAAGGGGAACGTTCTCAGTGACCATAAAGGCGACTTGTTAAAATTAAATTGTAACCTTAGGTACCTTTTTGTATGGAACAGCTGTTTTTTTTGGCTATTTAAAATTTATTTTAAGCAAGTCGTGTTTACAATCATCAGCACTGCCATCTTCGTTTTAAAGAGTTCTCTTACTGTAAAGCTACAAGTTAAATACAAGAATTTTACGATAATGAAACACACTACAAAAACTGTTAATGTTCCGATTTGTTAATAGTATGAAATCCTTGCAGAACGGTAATTCAAGTAAGTCTGGTTTGCAGCATGTTTACACGGGCCTCGGTGTTCGAGAGCTAAGTGATTGTAAGTGGCAGAGCGCTGGCGCCCCGACGGAAGTCGTTCCCACGTGACGGACGCCGGAAGTGACGCCGGATCGCGTTCCTTCGTTATGTCGCGCCAGTGACGCCCTCTAGAGCCTTTTATCCTATATCCAAGGTGAGCTTTATACAATGACAGAGCTTTAAAGAACATCTATGTAGATGATATTGAAGTGTATTACATTTAAAAATGCGAATGTGGACGGTCCATGTAAATAACCGTGGAAATAGAAACGTTCAATGTTAAATCAAAATATAAATATAAAAACCGACAAAATACTAAGAGGGAAATACATAATAAAATTTAAGTAGGTACTTATTGCCTAGAAAGATATTTTTCGGAGTCGGTGCTGCACTTTATATTATTTCTGAAAACTGTTTGGGACCAAGTCCAAAAAATATATTTCTGGGGGATTTGTGGGTAGTCTGGGTAGGTAGGTAGGTTGTAGGTACTACATAAATTTATTTATTTTTTCTTATTATTATGAGAATAATTAGACGATTGAACCTCTTTGGAAGCGCTTTAGCTTAATACAATTGTCTCATTTTAAATGTTATTGTTATCATTCTTAAAAGATGTAGTTTTAATTCGCAACACGCGCACGTGGTTGTATTTGCATATTAGGAACGACAAAGATTGTTGCGACTTTCCGACTGATATTTAAAAACAAAATACTATTGTACTCTTTTTATCTCGCTAATCTGCTGAAAAACGTTGTATGACACACGTACGGAAATTGGTATTTACAAACTCGTAACAATTGTAAGCCGTTTGTAAAAACCAACTTACCGCAGTAGTATCATAAATAACTATAGTTTCAGTATTTCAATCCTAATATTTTTTTAAATATCATTGTAACATATGCATTCTATTTTAAATGTCATTTTTTAAATTATGAAATGAGTTTGATTATCAAAAAGGAGTGTTAATGACACTCCTTATTAAACAGATGCTTTACAAATAATAAAAAGTAATATGTATCTAGGCTTAGCATATTAGCATATACACCACATTGTGTGACGGAGTATCTAAATTGAAAACAGATAAACATTTTTAGACCGCCATTGTACCTAGATATATCGTGCCAATCCTTTCCAGGGTTTGAAAATATATCCCTAAATTTTATCTGAATCAGTTCAGCGGCAGAAAGTCTTAAGCAATATCTATACTAGTTTTCATCTAAATAGGTTCAGAGATTTAAGCCTGAAAAGGTAACAGACAGACATACAGAAAGACAGAATTACTTTTGCATTTATAATAAGAGTATAGATGTCAAAAAAAATTAAAATTAGGAGCTATCTTAGTCCATAATCATTTATAACTTAAACAGTTTATTTATTTATTTAATCTTTATTGCACAATAAAAAAATGAACAAATGGACTTCACACCTAATTTTTATCATCACATCTTCATTCCTAAGCCTCTGCACCGATTTAGATGAAATTATAGCAAAGAATACATCTTGAGAAAGGACATAGGATATATTTTGGACGGCGTGGTAACCGATATCCACGTAGGCCGAGCCACTAGTAATAAAATAATGGTGATTGTTGTCGATACAAAAACTAAAAAAAAAAGTAACGGGTTATCGATGAATATAATATAGTTTGTACTTCCTTATTCGAGCATTCCAAACTTTGTAAGACTTCGACAAATATTCACTTTGGTAGTAGACAGCCGAGCGTTCAAATTCAGTGTTATCGCTGCGACTCAAAATTAAGTAGTTGGCTCTGACAAAATGTTGAGTAATATGGGTTGAAGTGCGTCGTTGTTTTTGTAATGTCTTTTCTTATGACTGGCCCTAACGATTATTTCCCCCATTGTGAAATCCACCACCGCTGCCAAGGCTCCGCCGAGAAAGAGCTAAACTTACAAAAGTTTCCGACTTGTTCAAATGGCCGGCTTTTGTTAGAGCGACTTATTGTTCGGGACAGATTGCCAGGGATCAGCGGCGAGCTCCCATCTCAAATTTTAGTAGACACACACGTGAGATGTTTTAGTTGGGAAAACTTCACTTGTTTATTTATTAGATCTCAAGCGGAGGTTAGAAAATTATTTCCTTTTTTTCCACTTACTACAACTTCATGGGCCTATCTATTTAAACTTTATAACCACGCGTCCTTATTTCAACTCAATTGTGATTTTCATAAACCTATAATAGACCTTAGCTATTCTTGGATATTTTCTACAACGAAAATAAAAACAAACGAAAAGTTCGTGATGTTTGTTTTAATGTTATTTAATTGGTAAGCGTTATGTCTAGGGCTGGGAGAGTCATCTCCCTGTGTTGTCTCTGTATTTTTACAGGGTAGGCACAGAGTACATAAAGTGTAAGCAAAGAGTGAAGAGTGCCAAAAAGGTGCTACAAACGTCTAAACGCGTTGTCACCCTTTACGTGTAAAAAAGGTGGGTAATTATGTATATGAGTCAACATTCTTGCTACACGATGTAATATAAGTGGGTATATTCCTATGTATGTAATAGGTAGATACTATGTGGGAGGAGCTCGGCAGCGTAGTGACTTGGGCGGTCTGGTTTCGATCACGAAAACAAAGCAACTTTTGGCATGGTCGATCCCGGGATTGCTTCGCAAGGCACGTTAAGCCGTTTGGTCCCGGTTGTTACTGCAACCGCTTTAGCCCACAACCCCAGGCCAGCTCGGTGAAATTATAGCTCAAACTCCTCAAGTGTTCCTCCCATATAGGAGGGCTTATGCCCAGCAATGGGACGTAGGTGTATAGGCTGGTGATGGTGATGATATGTACTATGTAGCGCTTATAATGTGATTAAAATGGTTCGCCCTTTTTATGTAGGTTACAATTACTAAAGTAAGTATTGTTATTGTTTCCCCTTGCGACATCTTTTTTATATTCCGCAAATAAATTTTCGTTATTACCTCAAGAACAAAGCGTGATAATATTTATTCCGTAGCGTCAAAGGAGTGTGTCCCGTCTCGCCGACGCCGTCACGGGCCGGCTACTTACAAACTGGAGAACAACGGGTCTAACTTTACTGTATCCTCACGAGGTTTATCTTTGTTTTGTATCTTTTTGTTCATGTTTTAGTTTTTTTGTCTCAGAATGACAAAGGAGCACATGGTCCACTTATTGCTAGTATAACATTCGTCTGTAGACACACGTCCAATTTTAAAAGAGGGTTACCACCCCAACAACTTATTTCACGCAAAGCACGGCAAATAACTGTTTCCATACCAAATGAAGGGAAGCGGTAAGAAGAGTCCATAATATGCGAAGACATTGCAACTAGCGCAGCATAGGGCAGGGCAATACGCGTCTATTGAAGAAACCCATGTTATAGGAAGGCGACAGATGTGCTAGTAAAGAATTTCATATTTTATAAATTACAATTTATTAAATGCTTATTGCTTATGGAAAAATGTCACTTTGTATACTTTTAAACATGCTTATACTAACAAATATTATAGAGCTACTTTTTTTTCTTTTACACTTACACCTAATATTTAGCCCAAAGTAAGCATCATCAAGAGCTTGTGTTATTGATACTACTTAGCTAACGGAGAAATATTGATAATGATACGTATATTAATATCAGTAATATACTAAATAAACATATCATCCAACATCCATGACTCGTGAACAAATGCTTGTACTTATCATAATATACAAACATTTGCTCCTACCGGGATTCAAACCCGGGACCATTTGACCGAATAGCCTGTATAAGTAGTAAGGGGTACAGACCACTCGGCCAGCCGGTCGTCCAATATGAGATGGTGTTTCACAGACTAAATATTTTTTTAAATTGAATGTGAAGTTAGTGCGTTCTAAATGATAATATAATCTACAGTATGAAATTGTTAATTTTATGGAACAGTTGATAGTTCATACTATCTTGAATATTCTATAAAAAATATTTAAAATAAGTAGACTAAAAAAAAGTACTGTGTGTAGGTATGTTATGTAGCAAATGTTTACTTTATCTATGAACTTTTTTCTAAGTGTCTTGATTTTCATCCGCTAAGAATATTGATATGATTGCCGTGTAAAATTTAATTCACGTATCTACGGGACAGTAACTATCATCAAAAACTCACACACGCAACAGAGATTATGAGAGAACGCCGTTCAATTTACAGTTAATATTACAAATGGCGTAAAAAAATAGTCCTCCTATTTACAAAGCTGACTGTGCATTGGCATCGACCCTTTGCGCACGCGATGATTTAACATCCTTATAAAAAAAGTCATATTCCGTATTACTCTGAAACGTGTAGCAATATATTTAGTAATAACGAAATAATATGTTTTGTGAGATAGAATTCATATTTCATAAGCACTCACACGCATAAGATATTACTGTGAAAGTGGTACTTTTCCTTTTATTCTGTAGTAAAGATAAGGGCACAGCCGATAGGAGGAGGGTAGCGACTGATGTCAGCTTCTCAGATTCGTTCCCGGGCATTTGCGCCACATCATATTTCACGGGGCGCGAGTGAATTTTATATGCAAGAGAAAGCAACGAGAATTCTTTCGGACATATGAACGTACTTTATCTTTAGCCATATATCACAAACAATATGACATTATCAAAAAATATGTCGGCGCACTACCAGATTAATAGTGATAATAACTTCTATTAAAATTTATTGTCAAAGTTCTAAACGACTCCGAATAGCTATTCAGTCACGTTTTAAACTCCGTCTTTGGATCTTTAATATTTGATGAATGGCTCAACTTCATAGTGTCGCTATAAAGTGAGCATATTAAACGTTATTACTAATTCAATAGTTCGCCCGAACATCTGTAAGTGTTATGATACCTATAAAAATCTCATTCCGACACCGTTTAATGATCGCTCCCTCGACACGTTGTGAAGCTACAATAAAGAACAGTTCCTAGATTATTAGGAGGATGAGATTAAATATCATATTTCACCTTTATGACGTAATTTACCACACGCCTCTTGTAACAAAAACATTCTTCTAAATCTGGCAAGATCGTATTAACATAACCGCTCCGTTAAATGGAGTCAAGATAATTTGTGGACAAAGTTCGGCCTGTAATACCTCGCAAATTGCCGGATAAGACTGTGTGAGACAACTGTTAGTTTTAATTAAACTGCTGGTTGCGCTCGCGGGGAGTCCTCGGAATGAGAAAATTATTCTAATCTTATAAGCCCGTTGGTGTCCCGGAACTCGACTTGAAATTATTATTAATATAATGCAGGTCGGCCGGCGCGCGTACGTCGCTAGGGCACGCGCGCAACACTGTCGCCTCGTACCTCACGGGATACAACTATACAAGACGTCTGAAAATTACCTGTAAGTCATAGAGGATTAGACGTTTGGTATTTGAGATAAGGCGATTTAAACTTTTACGATGTCTGTTCAATTAAAGGAGGGACGGTCCACAGGAGATAATCTGGCGTATCAATTTGAAAGAAAAGTATCGGTGTGCCTTGGGGGCGGCTTTTCATTAGACGTGGCGCCGCGGATCAGCGAGCACCTGTGCTGGCTTCAACTACGTGCCGTATATAAATTGATAACCGATTTACCACATGCCTTTTACATTATTTCAAATCGATAAGAACTGCAAGCAATCGGGTAACATATTTTTAATGTTTCTTTCTTTTTAAAATCTTGTATTTAACGTGAAAGTATTTTAAGCAATCTGCTATTTGAAAAAGTAACCTTAAAAATTGCTTTAGAAAAACATAACTTTTATCACATAATATAAATAAGTTGGGACAAACAAAAGCTTTTGTTACAAATCACTGCAGTGAACTTTTTATACCATAACGGCAGAGTAGATGGCAGATATGCCGCTATTGTTTCATGTTGCATTAATTTAAGTATCGGTCGATTGTCTTCCAGCCACGCTATGCAGAATTATTGCTGGCGTAGTTTGGTGAGTCGGACCGCTTGTCAAACTTTAGTAATTTAACTTTAAAACAGGTTCCTGTCGGTATACTAGGCCGAACATTTGTTCAACCACATCCAGGGTCTAATGCTGTGACAATAATGTCAATTTTTTGTCATACTTTAATAAAACACCTGGAAAAAAGATTTGTGTAATACTGGTTTAGTACTCCGTGGTGTAATATAACCGCACATGCTGAAACGGGGTCAAAGTACTCAGCAATATGGACAACTTTAGCCCTAGCACCAAGCCAGAAACCGTATAATTATCAGCTGTTTACTGCAGGAGGTATTCAAGTTTCTATTGAATAGCTTTTTTTACACGATTTCAGTGATGGTCCCATGTTTAAAAACTGTTATATCATAATATAAGCAAAGAAGTAAGTTATCTTAATACAAACGCACCGCGCGCTACTTGTATGTAGCGCGTTAGTACTTACGCATCGCCGCACGCACACAATGACATATCGTCATCGCACGCGCTACTTGTATGTAGCGCGTTAGTACTTACGCATCGCCGCACGCACACAATGACATATCGTCATCGCACGCGCTACTTGTATGTAGCGCGTTAGTACTTACGCATCGCCGCACGCACACAATGACATATCGTCATCGCACGCGCTACTTGTATGTAGCGCGTTAGTACTTACGCATCGCCGCACGCACACAATGACATATCGTCATCGCACGCGCTACTTGTATGTAGCGCGTTAGTACTTACGCATCGCCGCACGCACACAATGACATATCGTCATCGCACGCGCTACTTGTATGTAGCGCGTTAGTACTTACGCATCGCCGCACGCACACAATGACATATCGTCATCGCAACCCATCGTTGATAAAACTGCACCAGTCGAGACTGCCCGCGCCGCCCCACGTCATCGCTACCGGTGGTGATGACGCAGCTGTGGCGGTAGCCACCCCACCACCAGCACTGTTAAAATTTTTACGTACCTGTTAATTTGTTTCGCTTCAAATATGATAGGTATACTAGTTTCGATGTTTACTGAGGTTTTTAATCCAGATATTCCACTAAGTTTTCCATATATATAACTATGTTTTAGTTTCTGTTTAAGAAATCGTAAGTAATATTTTATATCATTTTTTTATACAAAAGTAAAATTTTCTAATTTTTACATACCTACTAGGGGTTGTAAAAGATATAATTATCTGAACAAGGGTATACAGGACTTCTTTATATTATTACGATCGATGTAACCTGTAGCTAAGTAATAAGCAAGTTTTTCGAGCTATCAAGGCTCGTTGAATGTTACTCGAATTGTCCCATGTAACAATCCCGTATCTGAATATACTTTCTTGACAACTACAATTCCAGCATGCCATGGATACCTACGAGTTCATACACACGTAGGTAGTAACTATGGCATGCTTGAATTGCAATTTTTCAAGTGAGCCGTCATCATAGAGCTTAAGGAAAATATTGTATTTTAGTGCTGACTATCGCTATGAGAATTTGTCTTTTGTTTTATTTTATTTGTCTCATTGATAAAAGACTATGGTGATATTGATTGAGTACTTTAACCGCATTTCAGGTTGTGCGTAAATTGTGTTAGACGTTATATCAACAGGTATACTTGTAAGTAATCTTAGAAGTTGCTTCTGATTTTGAAGCTACATTTCGAGTGAAATCGCAGCCAAATGATTTTTTAATTTATTTTATTTATTGGGAATCTCAACAGCGTTCTTTAACAATCATGCTTAATACAACTTATACATAACTCTTAGCCAATTACAGAGTTTCACAATATACATCAATAACCTTACGAAGCAAAGTAGTGTCTAAGCAAGATAACACTTACGAAGCAAAGTACTATAGTTTCTGAGTAAGTGATGCTACATTAGTGTTGTATTCCTGAAGAGCGTTGGGTGCGTGAGCTCGTAGAAAAAGCGATGTAATGGGTGCAAGGGTACAGGGTACCTACGTATTTTCTATGAATTAAAAAGAATCTAAATTTAAAATTGTACGGGTGTTCTCACACCCGTATAATTACTTAAATAATGAGTAATGCTTTTATGTAAGCTTACAATCGCGGGCAAAGTGTGTGAGATAACTTTAGCTTTTTGTTATTGCTTGTGCGAGTGAATTCAGCTAACTGTTTCAGTTTAGTCAGAAAGGCTTTGTTGGAGAGCCGGGGATGGAGTAAAAACCGGCTACATGGACGAGCCTTTTGTCGCAAGCCACCGAGTGTGAATTGATAATGGTTGCACGTCGTATTTGTTATGTTGTGGCGGCTCTTAAACCAGACATGAGTCTTTTGTTGATTCTAAGTACGCTCTGTAAGCACACGGAAAGATTTTTAACTCTTACCTCCTCCGTTCGGCTCAACAGCCGATGCGAACCTGCGACCTTTTACAGTCCGGGTGACTCCTCAAACGACTAAGTTTCCAAGTACTTGAGTTTGAGTAAACCCTTTAAATGCTTCTTCCATACCCACATGTTGTCGAAACTATTCTGGAAGTTATATTTGTTATATTATTATGTATTTCAAAATTTTGATTTTAACATTATTATAAATGTCCTTGTGTGTGTGTTAATTTTTCTAGTTTTATTATATTTTAATTACTTATATGTATTTGTTCAAATATAACTTCCCGAATAGTTTTGACAACATATGGTTGGAAGAAAGACTAGAAGCATTCATAGGGTTCCATCTGTGTGAAAAGTGTAAAATTTCGTGTGTTCGCATCTAACCCAAGGACATGAGTTTTTTAGAACTAATATTTTCTAAATAAATATATTATAATGTTTAAATAAAAATCGAAACCCGTGGAATGTGTCAGAGATGTATGAATATATTATGTAGGCATGTACTATCTATAGGTTTTTGGGGTAGGAATGCGTTTACTTAGAATTTTAAATTCGTTGTTCAACTTCTTCACTCTGTCATTCAAAATTTTTTTGTGAAATATACAACTAGCTACTAAAGTGAAACATGACTAAGGCATACAATCAACTCATGGCACCGTAACCGTCACATATTATTTCTTCATTGTGCTGTTACATTTCGCTATTTCATTCATAAATTATATTTATCATTGAAAATGACATCAATAGCTAAGTACACAATCCGCAGTTACCTGTCGTGTTTAAATCATACGAAACAATTTGAACAAACAGAGGTGCGGTGGCATAAATTCGCTGTACGCAGTTCTGCACCGTTCGCTGCGCGACTAATTAGACCATAAATCTGTCTTGGAGCAAATCCATTCTTTTTACAGCGGACCTTATCCGATGTGGTCCTGGATTACCATTACGTATTCATTGCCTTAAAAACGTTTGTTCCTGAAATAAATGCACTGCATAATAATCTATGGTGTCGCTTACCATCAGGCTGGCCGTATGCTTGTTTGCCTCCGATGTTGTCAAAATCCGTGGTCCTCGTAAGGAGTTTTTATTGGGAATGTACTTATTATGGCTTCTTGATTCAGATTTCTATTTCTATTTATTATATTTAATAGTGATAAATATCACTTACACTCATCTATCTCGCCAGAAGAAAAATAAATTAAAACCTTGTATTATGGATACAAGAAAAGGAAAAACATAAATAAGTAGAGTATGTAAAATATCATTCACTAACATTAGAAATATACTTGAATAAACGCACGTATAACAACTGCAACCAAACTGAAAGACGTCCACTCCGTGTGGTGTAATTATTTTTTACATACCAGATAGATAGCTATATACAGGATGGTGCCGTCAATGCGACAATAAATTTAAACATGGGCTATATTAGTCCGCAGAAATGGTTTGCCACTTTCAAAAATATCGTATTCATTTCATAATTTCATGACATATGTATGAAATAATGCTGCCAACGTTACACTATTCCATACAAATGTCATGAAATTATCAAATGAATACGATATTTTTGAAAGTGGCAAACCATTTCTACAGACTAATATACCCCATGTTTAAATTTATTTCATGACATTTGTATGAAATAATGCTGCCAACGTTACACTATTCCATACAAATGTCATGAAATTATCAAATGAATACGATATTTTTGAAAGTGGCAAACCATTTCTATGGACTAATATAGCCCATGTTTAAATTTATTGTCGCATTGACGGCACCACCCTGTATATCTAATTTACCTGTATAAGCTTATCTACTCTAAGAAGAAATACAGGTAGAACCCTGTGTAGTATGCTATGACGTCATCAGCTACGCCATGACGTAAACACTATACCGTAGTCATCCTAGTACTACGGGGGAGGAAGACAGTTCTGATAGACATATTATTATATTCTTCAATAACACAAGTCCTTACAAATCACAGATTGTCTCGTTTCTGAACTCTAACACTACATTACAAACAAAAACGTATATAGAAAATAATTTTCTTTTCAGCCTCAGGTACAGGCAAATTAAGGCAAAAACAACACAACTCACGCGATAAGAGAAGCGTTCTGCTCTACTTTTGTAAAAATCAAGAGAAGAGTTATTTGACAGCATAGGAGACGAGTCCCGTCTCCTACTATGCTGTCTCCGGTGCTTCTGCACTTACTCCAAATTCCGAGCGAAAAATACTACTTTAACTCTCTTATCTACAGATAAATAGATAGAATAAACTTTATTGTACACCAAAAATTACAAATTAAATTAAATATAAAAACATAACACAAACACAGAAGTTTAGTAACTCGTTTCACTGTCGGAGTTCCAAAAATTGGAATTCTTTGCCAGCACATGTGTTAGGTTCCTTCAAAAGAGGCGGGAAATAGTAGATTATTAACCAAGGGGATAAAGCAGTGTCTTCTGTCGCGGGTGACGATTTAAATCGCGAGCGTAACGAAGGACTCGAGGTTTACTCCCGAGCGTAGCGAGGGTGTTAAAAACTTAAATCACGAGCGAAGCGAGGGATTTAAGATGAGTCCTGAGTGTAGCGAGGGATTTAAGTTCACCCAAGACCCCCCCCCCCCCCCCCCAGCTTTATCACTGAGGAAAATACTCTACTTTTCGTACCATTTGCGAAAAAATTAACATAATAATAATATGAGATAAGCATTTATTAAAAATAATGACAATTAAAAGTAAAAGTTAACATTCGAAACATTGGTCCAATTATTGATAGAGAGAGTTACATTTTTGTGCGTATTCCTTTTTCAAAAAGATGTAGGTATGAGTACATTATGGTACAAGTGTGTAATGTTGGTGATTACCGCTGAGGCGCATTGAGGCCCGAGCCGTCAGGCGAGGGTCTTAAGGAGCCGAGGACGGTAATCATCAATACACACGTGTATCATAAAACGTTTTTCAACACACTTCTGAATAAAATAATACTTAAATAAAAAACCATTTTACATAGTAGATAAAAAGTTTATTTAGAGAAACAATTAGTAAATGTGCAGTTAGTAAAATTATAATTAACTATTTTTGATGATATAGCGGTCTCATCAGATAGATTATTTACTGAAATACTTTCATGTTCTATTGTTATTTGTGATGGTTCATTATTCGTGTAGGTAGGTGAAATCCAATCATTGGATGTACTTGGTATTTCGCTAGTAGGATGCGTCTCAGAATCAAGTTTAATTCTTTTTGTGATTTTCGCACAAATTTCCTTCTTGTTTTGTATGGAATCTTCTACGTATGATTCTGCTACATTGCTAGATCGCCACCCGCCATGTCGCTTCAAAGTCATTATAGCAGCTCCTGAATTTGCCAGCAATGTAGCTGAAGTTCTTCTGAAACTATGTCCAGTGTAGCTCTCAGCATCTACTAAACCCAAAAACTTAGCGATTTCTTTAGGCATATAACCAAATTTGTTTATACCTATAGGCTGACAGGTACATTTACCATTCTGGTAATTTAGAAAGAAACGGTCATTTTTTGTTTTTGGTGAACGCAAACTTTCATACTTCTTAACAATATCATAGAATGGACCGTGTATGGTGAATGACCTAGGTATTTTATTTTTCGTGATAGGTATCTTCACTAAAAGCATCTGGCCATGGTTTTCTATATCTTTTACAGTTATATTTGTTAATTCTTGTATCCTACAGGCACCAGTTACACCAAATATTAAAGCAACCTGAAACAAAAGAAACAATAATTAAAGTCAACAAGCCGCTATTAAATATTTAATTAAAATTAATTTAACTAACCTTTGTAGCCAAATATTGGCTATCTGGAGCATCTTTAATAAATTTTTCAATATCGTCAGATGATAAAACCTTTGATTTTTTGCTTCTAAATCCATCAGATAGTCTCTTTAGATAAGCTGACAAATTCGAGTATGTTTTTAAGTCCACTCCATTCTTTGTTCGGGCTGTACTTTTTAACATTGAGTAAATACACCACAAAGAGCTAGGTTTGTACTTAGAAGATAATTCTTTAAAGTACGCCATGAACACATTTTCTGAAAAAGACTGCGTATTCTTGTTGTTCTGCCATTGTATGAAATTTTGGTACGCTAATAGATATTTTTCCTTTGAGTTTTCTGGTAGTAAACTTTCCATAACGTTCTGGGCTTCACATCTTATATCGGGCGGTGTACAACATAAATCATTTTCTTCATAAATTGTATTTGCAGACATCTTAATTAATAACTAACTAAATAACTTCAAAAGAGAAAACGAGACGAGTTGTGACAAATGTTTCGTAATGGCGGGAAAAATTAATGAGTTTTCCTATGCGCGCGCATCGGCCATAGACTAAAAAATGAGGTTTCTTTTTTTTGGGCTTTTCGCGGATAGCTTTTTAGCGCAAATGTAAGCGTAACTCAACCAATAATATTAAAGAAAGAAAGAAAGAAAGAAAAATATTTTTATTTGGCATGCACATAACAAACAACAACAAGAAGCTTAAACAATAAAATAAAATAAAAAAATAGACAAATACAAACAGTTTATACTTAACAATAAGTGCAGTCAACAAGGCCCTATCTCAGCATAAAACTTTTGCGACATTATAAAAAACGTCGCAGAAGCGCTGTTATTATGATAGGGCCTTGGGCGTGACTTTGGATTTTAAACTACATATACTTACACATATACATAAATACAAAAAAATACATATACTTACACATATACATATAGATAAGTGACATAAACTCAATCACATCAGACATGGCTGTATGGGCATTAGTTCCTTTTGCCTTCCCATTACAGGGAGATTTAACAACAAAAAAAGAAAAAATATATATATTGGCAATTTTAATTATTAAAAAAAAAACTATTACTCACTAGTGAATAATAGTAATGAAAAAGTCACAGTTTGATTATAGGTGTCATTATGTGCCTAATTGCCATGGGATTAGAGCCACTTTATGAGGAAGTGAGTTGAAAAATGCTTTATATACAAACTCAATGGTGTAAACACAGATGTAGTTCAGTATAAATTTCTGTAAGTATTCCAAATTGAAATCACATTCTCCCCCTAGAGGATGAATGAAATTCAGTACAATTTTCTTTCCCTGTTTTTAACAGATTAAAAATGACTATTGTTATGTTCGCTTTTTGTGGCATTGATGTCACTTTTTTGAGCAAGTGGAACGAAAAGGTACCTTATGGACCAGCAGGGTGGAGGCGGCTAGAACAGTGTGTTTCAAGCTGCACTAGCTGTCTCCGCATATGTACTCTTCTTACCGCTTCACGTCAAGTGGTGTTGAGTCATTTGCCGTGCTTTGTATAAAAAAACAACAACCAAACAACAAAAAAACATATAAAAACAATTAATCAATCTACACAATCAATCTAAACATATAAATAACAATCCAGTTTTGTACAATTAATTGGTTGACATAGTTTCAAAAAATGTACCAATTGCAGAGAGTATAAGTGAAGTAGGTATGAGTTAGTTTCGAAAATGGATTACCAAAAGCTTATAATGTGAAGCTTATACTCGTGATATTGTCACATTTATTAGCGTTAATATATCCCGTTTTAGGACGTAAACACTATGAGGCGATGAAGACGTGTTGAGGAATTAATAAAACCGATACCATTATATTGCGTCGTTTCACATAAATAAATTCATTATGCGTAGTTTTACATTCCACTTAACAATGTCTACGAGTTTTGTTAGTTCCTGTGGTTTTGATCGGATTACCCAAGACCCCACGCCATGAAATACTTAGACGAGAAAAAAACATCCCCCTTTACGTGTAGGTAGTAACCCTAAAACTTTTTTTTCAAATTTTTATGTTAGGTAAGTAGTTCAAATTACAAATTTCAATTATCAGAAATGCAAGAAGTCATCACTGGTTTAAAAGTCTATACTCCTACATCTTCTTCTATATAAATAAAAATCATTAATAAGATGTTTGTCTCTTATACGTTCCGAAACCATGGATCAGATTGTAATGAAACTTTGGTAGGGTATCCTCGAGACGCCCGCAAAGATTCCTAGGTTACAAAAACTTTTTATTATTTTTTCATTATAAAATTTAACAGTTTTCTCTTTACGGGCATTGCAAAACATGCCCTGCTGCATCTACAGTGCTTAGAGATTACCATTTCCACTAATAGTTTTAATTTTAATTGTAAATCATAATTCTGTGTGGTGTGCATAATTCGATGTCGCCGTACACAAGAATCGCATATATTGATTATCAATTCGTAAGTGTAGCGGCTTAAAGCCACTGTTCGTTTTATATTCAGTTCACATAGGCGCTCCGTGCGTTATTGCAGCTGGATTTACGGCTCCACTCATTTTTAAAATAAAGCTATTCTCTCTAAAATATTGTCATCTACTTTAAATATTTCACTTTATGTGTCCCGTAGGCGGCGTTAAAAATTCGACCGGATAATCCAAATGGATGGTTCAATGTATTCTTTATTTAATACTACCCTACGGAGTTGTTTGTTATTATTCTGTGAGTTCTCATATAGAGCCAATAGATTTTCTATTTAGCGTGAGCATAAACTGGTGGTTTGGTAAGGTATCAAAATATCGCACAGGGCTAATTATTTTTGCGCGTCTTGGTGTCATATGTTACAGTTTCTTATGAAAAACATTTACATCCTGGAACGTTTAAGACGTATGTCTTTAGTAAATAAATCGACATAAATTACTCGGTTTCGTAATAAACTGAAAAGTTGAAAACAGGCTGGAAGCATGTCACAGTAGGGTTGAATCATTGAATGTTTACAGAAACACCGTGTCAAAGTATTCGATTACCTAGGTACCACAAAAAATGATAATTAACTTTATGTTTAAAAGAAGGCCAAGTGCTACGGAGATTTAATTGTAACTTAACTACTTATAATAAGTCTTAAAAATCATCATCACCGTTCATCTAATTTCTTAAGAAGCCCTGCTTACACTTTGACAGCTCAGCGTAGACGCTGTAGTAGCCTTTGAAAAAGTTAAACTACTCTGAGCTAAGTATTTGTCGAAATCTACTCGTGGCATAATATTTCTGGTAGTTTAATAATCTATTTTTACCATGAGACTAATTAGTATGACAAAGTTGTAACTCTAGATCAGTTACAGTGATGATTAAAAACTGAGTGTCCCATGTGAACAGAGAATGTTCCTAACTGTTAGATATAATAATACATATTAAATCAATTAGTAATAATTATATCTTTAACCAAGGAAGTTCATTTTTGTATAGCTACGTACTTTAAAAGTATATTATAAATTAAAGTGTTTAGCCTTTTGTCCCTTGTCAGCTCACCACTCCGACCCCACAACAATAGAACAAACCTAATGTGCCTAATGTGTCTATTTCACTACGTCACAAATTAAAGTTAATAATGAAATACCTTAACTTTTCGGTGAGAACCCAAAGTTTATTGTTGGCATTTGGCATTAATAACTCAATAATATTATGTGCCATCAGTACTGTTAAAGTCAATGAAATTAAACCATGTAAAAATAGTTTTTATTGCTGGGGGAAATTGCTTGATCAAATAGACAAAACGTAGAACACGATCTTGATTATTGAATAGCAACTAGCAAATAAATAAAAACCATCCAAGTGCGTATCGGGTACGCGCAGTGTAGGGTATTAAAAAAATATTTTTAAAAAACTCGGTGCTTTACTTTCTTTTGTTTCTAGAAACAGTTAAGCACTAACCCCCAAAAATACCTTATTATGAGATAAGAACTTACCTACTTCATTTATATTATTTTCTTATTTTTAGTATCTTGTCGGTTTAAGGCCTGTGCCCAGCATTGAAAAAACATGCATAATCACATGCTTTAGAATTTTGCTGTTTAGCCAATGACACGTTTTTTAGTGACTGATACACACTAAGCTCTCTATCTTATAAACTGATTTTTGTGAAACTTGCACAGTTCCCTAAGCTGGACTGTATCAAGTCTAACAAAAAAGAAATCCAACTTATAATTTTTTAGATATGCGCGGACAAACATAGAAATTAACAAAAATACATACATACACTCTACATACAATATTAGATACATATGGATCGAATTGATTAGCTCCTTTCTAAACTCGGTTTAAAAATATAATTAAACTTTCGACTACCTGTAACATAAAAAACATAACTAGGGTTGTGAGTGATAACCAACCCAACATAATAGTGCTTAGATTTCAAGCTGGATATTTAGCAAATTGATCCCTGAATCAAAATATTTTTTCACAGAGGCATAGTTATAAATACATGCATTCATTTGTACAGTCGACAGCACATCAAGGGTAACAGTTGCACCACGATAATCTGCCATAGCTGCTGGGATAATCTAACCATCCCAGCTTCTCCAGAATGTCACCCAGCGCCTTAACGTTGCCGAGCACCTCCCGGAGGCCACCCGGGTTGCCCAGGTAGTTTGCCCGGTAGTTAGCCACACCTTTGCATTCCAGTAGAACATCAGCGGCTGTTTCTTCTGTCTCCATGCATGCTCTGCATAGAGGACTGTCCGTAATACCTAAGTTAAAGAGGTGTCTGTTAAAATTGCTATGACCAGTCAACGCCCCCGTAATGAGGCGTAGGGGTGATCTGCTAAGCTGAATGAGAGTCTTGGAGAGCCGATTTTGCCTGTCTGCCATCCTCCAGACTATTCTAGTGGTTCATGTGAAGGGTGTGTGTATGTTCGCATACTATACTTTAAACCAGCTAGAGGGAAGAGGTATGATTGCTTCCGGGACAACCGGTTCCCTATCAGATCATATTTTTACCATTACGATCGGCAGCGTCGTTGCCACGTAACCCGCTGTCCCCTTTGATCCACTGTGGGTGATCACTTGTACGTACTTGGAGACATTCGTGTTCTAGACTGCAAGACATGTTTGGGCTGCACAAAGCCTGTAGGACGCTTCTACTAACAGAAAGAATTCTGATATTGTTGTTTTGTACTTCTCTTGCTGAGATTGCGCGGGCTGCTCGCAGGACGCCCATGCTTGAAATACAGTATGATGGGGTCCCAGTGGAAAGTTCAGTTTGATGTTCAAGTCTTCTAAGAAGACACCTGTGTGCACCTAAGTGCGTTATGGAGTCGTCCGTGAAAATGATGATGATAAGCTCTTAAAACTAGGCAAATGTTAGTGAAAACAACCATTAAAATCACTTAGTAATTAAAATATATCTAAACTAGAAAAATTTCACGTCCTGAGGCGGGAATCAAACCCGCGACCATTCGCAATCCGGGCGACAGCTCTAACCATCTGAGCTACCCAGGACTTGGGATATCCCTGTAAAATTCTTCTAGTCTATCTGTATTTGCGTTATGAGCTAACGTTCGATCCCCGCCTCAGGATGTGATTTTTTTCTAGTTTACATATATTTTAATTACTAAGTAATTTTTCAAACATTTATAATAATGTTAAAATCAAAATTAAGAACATTAGTATAAACTTTTGAACCGTAGTATTTTTATAACGAGGGTGTATTGATTGCCCGCTTAGTAAAAATAATGTCTTTTTCGGTTGCTAGGGAAGAAATGACGAACCATGACTGTATTTATTTTTAATTAATTATACGAGAGCCCGATTTGTCACGTACCGTTTTAATGATTTAATTCCGTTTACTTATTTTGTTTATTGCCGGCACCAGCGGCGGCAGGTGGGTGTTCCCACGGAGCAATTAACGTCCAGCCTAGCTGAAGGGTTGCTCTTGAACCTCAAAAAGGAAACCAATGAAACACTCGCGTATTCACAGACATTACACTGTTTTGTTACTACTCTTTACGATGCTACTTTCTTAGATATAGACCTCTAATGTACATATGTACAAAAAGTAATTTAACCTTATTCCATTCTACAAAACTTAACATCTTACTACTCTGTTAAGAAAGTACCGGAAAAAAATCAATAATACACAAAATGTTAGTTATTCATCCAAATTTATTTTATCACTTTCAAAGTATGCTCCTTCAGAAACAATACACTTTCGCCAATATTTTGGAATAATCCAATCATCAAAACATTTTTTAATCGCTGTTTCCAGAATTGAGTTCAGTTCTCGCCGCGAATTCTCCTTTATGTCTTCTCCCGATTGAAAACGGGTGCCACGAAGTGGTAATTTGAGTTTAGGAAAAAGAAAGAACTCGGCTGGAGCCATATCTGGTGAATATGGTGGTTGCTCGATGGTATTTGTTAAGTGTTTGGTCAAAAATTCGTTGACAATTATGGCCTTGTGCGAAGGCGCATTATCGTGGTGCAAAATCTCAGAATTTTCATTCCACAAATCTGGCCTTTTTCGTCGAATTTGCTGTCTAAAACACCGCATAACGCTCAAATAATATTCCTTATTTACCGTTCGATCTTTCGGCAAGAATTCCGAGTGCACAACACAGCAAGAGTCAAAGAAAACAGTCAAAATGACTTTGACTTTTGACCGACTTTGGCGTGGTTTTTTCGGTTTCGGTTCAGTTGGAAGGCGCCACTCCTAAGCTTGTTGACTAGTTTGCATATTAAACTCGTAAACCCACGTCTCGTCACACCAGTAACAATGTGTTTCATGAATGTTGGGTCGGAATTGACTCGTTCTAGCATGTCCTCAGCGACACTCATGCGATTGAGTTTTTGGAGAAAATTCAGGTCTTTTGAGACTAGCCGAGCGGCAACATTTTCATACCCAATTGATTATTTAACGGTTTGACTCGTGAGATGCAGGAAGTTCGCCGGCTATCTCTCTAAAAGTTAAATGAGGATTTTCAGTTACTATTTCCCTCACTTTTGCGATGTTAACTACAGTTGCAAACGTTGATGGCCTACCAGAGCGAGGCAAATCTTCCATCACATCTCGACCGCTTTTGAACGCTTTGTACCACTCATAAGCACGTTTTTTGATAAAGTCGATTCACCGTAACATTTTCAGTGACTCTGAACAAGAAATTTCATTGGCGATGCAAAATTTAAGACAAACTCTTTGTTCGATGTTTTTGTCTATTATGAAATTCGCAATACTCACTAGTTATTATATAACTAAAAACAGCACTGTATTTAATATAAATAACAGATGCAACTCAAACTCCGCTCCAAAATGAAAAACAGTTATGCCAATCAAACAACAAAAAAAAAACAAAAAAATGAATTTGGAACCATAAACAAATCATCCATTCTCGATACTTTTTTGGACTGAATGTATATAATTGTTTGTATTACGTCCAAAATGAGCTATGAAAAACATCACTTTTTAATATTTTGTACGCCAAAAATAATGCCTATATTGATAAAACCTGCAAAATATCGGAAATCCTATGACTTTGTGAAAAGTCTTTTACTGACATCCGGTAGGTTACATCGCTAGATAATCGATTTAAATATTTTCTCAATATTATTTTGATATTTTTAGGTAATTCAATGTGATGAACTATAGGTGGTTAAAATATTAAATATATACCTTGAATTAATAATTAAGTTTTCACAACAACAAACCTTGACCTTGTTTGATAACGGAATATCTGATCCTTTATATCTGGAGATAAAATAGTGCATCAATCGCCTGTTAGTATTATACACACACCTTTGATTATACATATAATCAAAGACAGACACAAAATTTAGCCTAGGATATTCAGAATTTAACTAATTTTTTATTTTAATGAGAGAACCAAGTGACAGTGCTGTGCACAAAATCGTAATGACATACATTTAGTGTTACCATATTATTATTATGCGACAAGCAATTTTTTATACATTTAAAAATTTTAATCGGCGCTGGAACAATCAGCGTTACTACACGTTAAGCCCTTTCGGGCAAGGAGAGAGAATAATACAAATTACGTCACTTCATGAACAGTCCATCATTTCATTTGTCAAAATACATCCAATTATTTTTTTAAAAATCATACTAGTAATCATCTGTTTATTAATTCACTTTAAAATGTAACTCCATTTATTTACCGGACCTAGAAGCCACTAGACTAGACAGTTGCAAAAACGTTTCCTTAATTAGTTAATATCTACCACTCCCTCATCAGATTGATTAGGTAACATCTAAACAAACATCGTGGAAATTGGGTATGAATATGACAGGAAACTACATTAATTTACACTTAGCATTTATTTAAGGGGAACTTCTACTAAAGACACAATTTTCAAGCTTTTAATGTTTAATTTAATAGTACTGACATCAAACTGGCCCCATAAAATCCCGCCCAAATCCTATAATTATATAGGAAAAGTTCCCCTTAAATAAACTGGAATAAGGATATCATATTATGGTTTAAAAGTATTCATGCTGGCTAACCCAAAGGACATTCAAAATTGAACGCATTTGAATTTTTTATCAAGGACGGAAAGAATGTTATTGTAACGCGTCCTTACCGTATTTTCTGTTTCCTTGTTTTCCCACTTTTTGTTTCTTCAGGAAAGCATCCTCCAAGATTTTCATCCAAATAACGTTAATATTTCCAATAATTTTCAAGTAATTATGTATTTTGAAGTTATTGTAGACGCTTTTTTATGTTTTTTCTACTAATCTTATTTGACATAGGAAGTGATAGTATTGAAATATGCTTCATTTCGAACTAATTACTTATGGTTTTCGGTTTCTCTCGTTTCCTAACGAAAATTTACTATAACATGAATGTAAACTATCAAACAATATTTCACTACAAAAAGTATATTAAGTAACATATTTTATATATGATAATTTAATTTTGATTGACTGTTTATGAACTTTTGTTTCATTTACTTTTATGGACAAGCAGCACAAACGAAAAATCACCGTGTAGAATTTTGTTGTACACTTTACCTTTTGTTGTAATTTAACTTGGTTCCTAGTTTTCCAAATTAATGCAAATAAAAAGTGGTCTCGCAACGCAGCTCCTAATGTCCAAAGTTTGATAAGCAGTGGACAATTCACTCTGGATTCTTATTACAAAGTAAATAGGTATCATATAAAAACAAAGTTCGAATTAACGCTGCGTGTCGTGAATTTCTGGAGTCCATGCAGCCGCGAAGTTAGCGCTTGCAGTTGTGGAACTGGGCCATAACTTTACACGCAACATTAACTTTGGACGCAGTCGCGACAGAGGTTGTCCCTGCTATAGAGAACTCTAGAAAGGCACAATAGTACAACTTTGATCATATAATGGGTACCTATAATATGATTGAAAGTTATATTCTTACGTCTTTTATATAAACGAGTTTTTTTTTCTAAAATGCGTCAAATACTAATGTCGTCTCTCTTTCTCGTATGGATATCTCCTTCTTCATAATCATCATCATTTCAGCTGAGAGACGCCCACTGCTGGGCATCAGCCTCCCCCGGGGATCTCCAAACCGATCGGTACTGCGCTGTCCGCATCCATCGACGTCCACCTTGCGTACGCTGCGTCTCCCGGTACGCGGCCGCCACTCGAGGACATTTCCGCCCCAACGGCCGTCGTCCTCCTTGCAATGTGGCCTGCCCACTACCACTTGAGACTCGCAATTCTTTGGGCTATGTCAGTGACCTCTAGTTCACCTGCGGATCTTATCATTTCTGGTTCGATCACGCATAGAAACCCCGAGCATAGCCCTCTGCATTGCCCTTTGGGTGACATTGAGCCTTCTTATAAGGCCCATTATAAACGGCTACGTCTCAGTTCCGTAAATCATCACAAGCAACACACACGAATTAAAGACTTTCGTCTTGAGACACTGCGGTAGTTGGGCCGAGAATATGCTGCTAAACTTCCCAAATGCTGCCCAGCCGAGTTGGATCATCGACGGATCCGGTACCTCTTTCTGGAAGTTAGACTTCCAAGTTGGACTGTTTTTCCTGGGTAAACATATTCGTCAACAACTTCCAGTGTAGAGCTTCCAAACTTCTCAGGAGTGGGTACAACATGGGAATTTGACATAATGTTCGTCTTATCCATGTTCATTTTAAGACCCACTTGTTGGGAGACTATACAGAGGTCATCGAGCGTTGTACCTAAATCCTACAGGGTCTTAGCAATGACTACGATATCATCAGCAAAACGAAGGTGAATCATGTACTCGCCGTTAATGTTGATTTCAAGTCCTCTGCAGGCTAAAAGCTTAAACACATCTCCAACGCAGATGTTATCTTTCTTCATAATAATAAGCATTATTTGTTTTTGTTGAAAATCATTTTTTTTCCGTCACGCAATTTTAATAAAAACTAATATAACTGTATGACTAAAATGAAGAAAATTTTTAAAATATTAAAAACACATCGTCGATATAATTTTTACTGTGAGAAATGAATGCATTTCATCAGAACATTGCTGCACCAGGACACAATATCTGAGGGTACAAATGGCAGAATATTGACAAAGCGACACGATCCCAAGGGAAATCTAACACTATCTCGGGTGCAAGAGGGAAAACAGATTAAAATATCAGTAAGTCAACAAAGGTTCTCAGCTGAAGATATTTTTATTAGTCTTCTCGGCGGGCTTGTTGATCGACTTGATTTTATAATATGGCCTTCTTATTATATTTTTATTCGGCGGACAATTAGAACATTCTACTGCACCTGCGCCTTTTTTTCATGTATACAAAATTGGAGACGCAATAATAACATTTTCAAAATCACTTGAATTACAAGTTACAAGACGTCTTTTCGTAACGGTATGAAGTTAGCTAAGTAACAATTTGTTAAATCTCTGTTGTCTGCAATTGTAGGACTAAAAATGACGATTTACAATGAAATTGTGCTAATTGCTACTAAGAGCCCATTTGAATAAAGAAGATCCGATTTTCTTACCGAAGATCCTACAATAATTGTCAGAACTTAATTGGCTTGAACCTTATGTCCTGAACATTATAGCCACTTCCATCAATATTGTATTGGGGTATGAGAGACGTTGCGCATACATCCCCGAAAACTGTTTAGTGACTTTAGAGACAATCTCACAAATTGCGACTCCCACAAACTAGTTTCTGTAACGTTCGATCATAAACATTTATCGATCATGTAACGTAAAACGCAGGAGTTTACTAACGCTATGCAAATCCGAACTATGTTTACGTATTGAATGAGAAATTTTTCGCCCTATACTTATTTTATTCGGACAAAGTCCAAAACACACACATGACAAAGACAAAGACACATGGCTAATATTGAAAAAAATATATTATTGCTTTACTCAACCACTACCTCTACAAAAGTCCGGAAAGTAAGTCCAGCTGAAATAAAATGTAATTCAAATTGAACTAACTTTCAAAGCCTTAGCTTAAGGCCATGCAAATCTCAGTTTACATAGTTCAATTAGATAAAATTTTATAATGTATTTTTTTTATAGTTATGCTTCAAATCAAAGGAAATTGTAATTTATTCTATAGAAGTACACATCTACGTAATTAGATTTGTATTTAAGTTCATTAAAGGCAGGTATGCGAGCGATTGCGTCTTTGCGTTGTCTTAATTTATTCAGAAGCGGAATAGGATCCCGCTTGAACCTTAACAAGATACATTAAGAAAATTAACGCTTGACTCCGTTCTCTTTCGAGACGAAATTTCTTGATTGGGCTGTTTACGTAACAGATTTAATTACCACGTGTGACGTAAATAATGGGGTAACGTATCGGGAATTAATGGAGATTTAAAATCAGGTAATTTCTAGAAAGTAGTGGGTGTAACGAAACAGTGGATTCCCGACGGGCTATCGTTTAAACTAAGTGCCTATAATTCGCAAGAGTTTACCCTCTGCCGCCCACGGGAGCCGCGCTCCGGCGCGGCGCTCTGAAATATTTCTGATGCGCACTTTCCAGAGCTACATTTATCTCCACTATTCCGAAACTAGCATATTTCGGAAATGTCGTTTAATGTAAGTTTTAGTTTAATAATAACTACACAATTCCATTGCACAATATTTTTATTTAATAAAAACATCTTGTTTATCAGTATCATACATAAAGCTGCGAAATATTTCTAACAATTTAATAACTCTTTTCTTTGATAAACGAAAAGAACAAAATTGTCACGAGCTATTTGAGCGGGCGCGAATGCTATCATCTTTTTTCTCTTTTTTTTAAGCATAGTTTCTAGTTTCTTTCCATTTTAAGAATTTCTCTATTTGTAAAAAATAAAAAATAATAATTATATATTTAAGTAAATATAAGCTGGCTAACCTGTAGATTCGAAGAGTGTTGTGTACACCTGTAATAGGCTGATACATTAGGAATGTAGATTATATAGATAAGTGTTTTTTTTTAATGTATGTACTGTTGGTGTATGTAAATAAATAAACTTCCAAAACTTTTAATTCTTTACCAGCACACGTGGTCCCTCCATCCTTTTACACGAGTTCGTTCAAAAGAGGCTTTAAAAGTCACCTTATTGACCGCCAAGGTGGAGGCGGTTAGGGCCATTGAAAGAGGCGAACTTTTTTCAAAAGTGTATCTACGAAGAAAGTGTACCTATAGGGAATAATTCAAGATATCGCTTCTATGTTCCGTTCAAGTGTGGCAATCGCGCGTGTGCGTTACCCCAGCAAAAAAAACCTTCTGTATGAAATTGATTTCCACGAATAATTTCAGTGTATGCGCTGTAAAATGTGACCCAAATAAAAAAATTAAGCGTGCTGTAGTTTTGGAGAAAAAGCAAAAAAAAAACAATCCTGCTGGAATAACGTTCTTCTAACTAAACGAATGAAAGCAAAAGTACAGTAGACAGCACATCAAGCGTAACAATTTGACCTTGAGACCAACCTTACTGCGTTCGTAATAGAGGCAGCTTACGTAGAGCAACTCTTACACTTGCCGTGTTGTCGTCTGTACATGTGCAGGTAGCTTATATTTGTGCATAAATGTGCGGCGAAAATGAAATTTGTGCGTCAATTAAGTTTTTAGAGATATTTTCTTGTTGGAGTAACGTTTTGCAGAATCTAGTATCTCAGAAACCTAAGTATGATTGTGCTTACCTAAAATAAACGTATGTACTAATGCACGAGTATTGTCGCAAAAACTAAATACCTAATTACGGAAAAAGCTTATAGTTTATCGAAAAATCTGAGAACGTACCTAAATTCGATTACTAATGTAATGTCTGTTTATGTATGGCTACACCGGTTGGAGTCGTTGGCTACGATCTACAGATGGTACGAAAAAACCTTAACCTACCACATGACCGGTAACCTAGAAGGGAAGGGAAGGAAAGGAATGCACTACTGTGGTTTGGACACCAACAAGAGATCGACATTTCCTGGAAAGAGTCATCTTACTGACTATTTTGTAGCTCTTATTTCGTGCGTATTTGTGAATTAAATAGGTTACAAATTATATTTACCGTTTTAAAGTAATCGTGCATCAATACAATAATAAATTGAAGCGCTTAAATAAGCAAACGTATAACGTACCCACTGAAAATGAGATTCGCTTCTTATTGTTAATCTTAGTGTCCATAAAAAGTTTTAAGACTAAGTTTCAAGACTATTCACGCGTTTTTTAATAATACGACTTCAATTCAAAACTGAAAATGCCATAGCTAGAAAGCTTGTGCTACTTTAGTAAAGTAAGTAGTAACTAAACAGTAGTTTAACCCCACTACAATAGGCAATGACTAGGCAAAATTAAATAATAGTAAGTAACTAATTTGTAACCGTTAGCCACTTGATGAAGTTATTACCTGTTGGAAGTTGGATACCTATACAAAAATACTGTTGTGGGCTAGGGGTGTTTAAAACGCCACTTTATCGAGAGATCGCGTTTATTATGACACAGGTTCACAGAACACAACACAATCACAAAAATAAGTCACCAAAAAGTAACACAATACGTCACTTTACACAGCACTAATAATCGCACTGAAAACTTTGTACTGATAAGTATAGATCCATAGTTATAACTTCGCTAACCATAACATAGATACTTACCACTACTCGAGCGCTTAGTCATTGTAATCGGGCAAATCGCAACTAGATGACTCTCGAAGCATCCAAAATGTTACTTGCATAGAATAAACTGGCCTTTTGAAACGGCTTGAAACCATATGTTGAGACACTCGGACAAAAATGCACTACCACTGGTAACTAGTACATTTTTTTTTGTATGTGATAGAGCTCCCCTTAAAACATGTCTAAGCCCAAAAATTGAGTTTGGAGTCAGGGAAGGCCACCACGCAAAGTACACCGCCGTAACAATGATTATACTTGCCTTCAGATTACTTGAGAGTCAAAGAGATGCTAAAGTGACTATCTCAAATCTAAAATATAGGTAAATATTTCTAGTCACCATGTTTGTCACTGACTAATCATTGGCAGAGACGAAAGCGCCGTTATATCAATAGCTCTACTTCTTCCTAAATAAGCGTCCTGTTTGTTCCAGAAATTACTGACTTTCCGACTAAGTGATCCATTTTTTTATTTTTATTCTACAGTCAAGTTCTAACACTGACGCTGGATCACCATGTGCCAAATTTTCTAATGCGTTAATACTAATTCTCTCGGCAGGTACGAACTGCATTATAAGTATCTATACGAGACAGGGGTAAGGGCAGTCGGTTTTATTGGCGTCACTAATGAGTTGCTAATTCAATTTCACGGACGCAGCCCTCGCCAGGCACCGCCGGTGTCTACGCCACAGCGCAGCCGCATCAACTGTTTGTAGTATGTACGACACTATTAGGAACATTCAAAATACTCAGTAATAAAGATAATCTACCAAAAATGGACCCTCAATGGTCAGGGGACTTTGCATAGAGCACAATGTAAAATTTTTAGAAGACGAAGGAAGAATAATAAAAGTGGCCACTTTTGACACTACTGTTATAAATATACCTCAGAGGCTTTGACTATGTATCTTGAACATTCTAGGTTTAGTTTTTTTTTTAATTTAATCTAAGATCTAACGCGGTTGTCTTTCGGTGGGAAAACTCCCTTAACAGGCAACAATCATAGCACTATGTTAAAGTGAATGTTTTCTTCTTAATGTAGTATTTTTATGACTAGAAAAGTTTTTCGCCTACCAGTTGGTTGAGTGGCCGCATCTACTAAGTCGGCGATCTCGGTTTTGAGTCTCGGTAAGTATAGGTGTTTGCTAAATAAATATACATAAAACGATAACGCATAATTGTTCATGCGTTATCGTTTTATATCTTAATCCTTCAATGACCGGACGGCAACTTAAGTTGCCATAAGATTTAAAATTTAATTGTGTCTGGTTTATCGGGCTTCAAAGGGATCCGTGATCATCAAACAAACATCTAAATCAGTTTAGTGGAATGGAAGTTTATCCTTTATGTAATAAACATAAAACAAAGCCCTTAATGGTGCTTGATTCGGACTTGATTATTGGTGTAAGTGAAATAACATTTATTAATTATAATTTATAAATTATTTCTATTAAATATGTATCCGTTCACTTTAATTATCAATAATACATAATAAAATGTGAAACATGATCCTAACATGTATATTATTATATTCTTATCTTACAAAAAAAACTCGTATGAGAAATTATAAATATTTTAGTTTATAAACAAGCTTTGAATGACCGAAGTCATTAATAGTTTGATCATAAACTTAATTGATATACTCTCTCAAAGATTAGATATTTAATGTACTCTCTTACACTCTCTTTTTCACTCTACACTCTTTACCAAACATTAATAATTCAAAATTAATACTCAGTTTTAAATTACTTTTAGAATTCGTAATTTGAAAATTTCTTTGAGTATAGTATAAAACAACAAGTTAAAGTAAGTATACTATCGCAAAATTTACCTTTGAATTAAAGATTATTATCATCTAATTACTGTACTTAATGAATGCTTTTCCATTAGAAATCCCTCATGTATGTAGGCAATCAAATACGTCTGCAATCACAAATTAAAATATATCGATCTAATGTCTACAAAGTTATAGTTATAACTCAAGGACTAAATGAATAAGCTTTAATAAAATCACTTATAAATGTTTATTCATGTAAATATACATAATATTGAAGAAAAATGTAAATCAATGATAAATAGTTTTTCCAAATAAAACCGCCCAGAACTACCATATGCTCTGTCTTAGGAAGTCGTCTATTTCAATGCCAAATTTCATCTAAGTTGGTTTAGTAGCTTATTTCATAATGAAGCAGACAAACGGACAGAGTTACTTTCGCATTTATAGTATGGAATTATATATTATATGGATGAATTCGATTATTATTTATGATAATTTATTTTATTTATGCGTACTAATTCTACTGGAACAAAATGTCTAGAGTAGACCTTTTTTCCCATAAATCTATTTAACAATTCTTCATTCTATTATATTAACCACTTCGATGTTACGTGAGCTTAAAACCCATGCCAGCGATAAGATTATAGGAACAATACTTTTCTCGCTCATCAATATTCAACAGACTCTATGACCTCGTTGTAAAAGTATTTCCAGGTTTTACTTCCCCGTTGTAGCTGGTAAAGAAGCCACGGCATCCAGGTGGGGAGACAAAGCCAAATTACTCCCAGACTTGTATTATTCATAAGCTAGTCCCATACTAATAACGCTTAGTCAAACACCGCTGCCATATATCTGATCGCTTCCATTAACTTAATGTAGCACATAAAACCTTTGTGTCTTCACTTTATGACGCTGCGGCCCAAGAAAACTTCCTGGGTCTGAATGAAGTAAACTTTATATATTCCCCCAACCTAATCTTTGTTCAGAAAAATAACATTGCTTTTTGTCTAATCATATTATGACAAAGCTCTGTTGGGAAAGTCCGTAACTGGAATCGTACGTTGTTTGTCATGGATGTAATAAGGAGTGACACGCAACGCAGTCAATGTACCGAGTTGCCCGCCAGGGAAGTTGGTGCCTGCCTTGGGAGAAGTAACACACTTTAAACTTAGTGAATTCAATCGCTGGGAGACGTGAACTTTGTACAATTGTTTTCTTTTTCAAGTGTGGCACTTAGAAGGATTTGTCCCGATACTTGTATGGCGGTAACTCTATTGTGCGGGACTGCTCCTTTGTAACTATCGCTTCGTGCGTTTCGTGTATTTACTAAATAACTTTTTAAAAGAACACGAGCGTTATTATTTAGCTAGGACTACTTCACCATCTGCAGGGTGAGTTTATTTTGAAAGGAGGTTATTAATTCGTATATAAAATTGACAGAATTCCACAGTTTTTGTATTTGTTAGTCTATAGCAGTTTCTGAACATGAGTGTATGTATTTATATATAATGGTATATTTGTATGTTTGTCCGCGCATATCTCTAAAACTATAAGTTGAATTGCAAAAAGTCTTTTATTTTGTTGGACTTGATATAGTACAACTTACGGAACTCTGTTTTCTAACGGAACAAAATTAGTTTTTGAAATAGAGAGTTAAGCCTGTCGATTCTGTAACAAAACTCGCACCTCACTTCGCAAGTCACTTCGAATTCAACTGTCAAATAGAGCAAATTTTCATACATTTTTTGCTCTATTTGACAGTTGAATTCGAAGTGACTTGCGAAGTGAGGTGCGAGATTCGTTACAGAATCGCACCCAAGTACCTATGTATTAGTCGCTAACAAAACTATCGTTGGCTTAGCAGTATAATTAGGCTTTTTGGTGCTTAATGCCTCACGCCATAATGAAATCATCAATGTACAGACGAAAGTACATAAAGTGTAAACAGTTGCAATACGAAAGCTTAAGGGCAGTCTCATGGTCAAACTGTTACGCACCGGATATTTTATCCACCGACACTTGCCACTTGAGTTAGCGAACAAGAGACAGAATGGTTATAGTCGTAATTATCATCATTTTGAAGTTGACTTCTTAGCATCGCAGGCTGAACCAATAAGCCACTTCAAAGATCTAATAAATCGAACTGTATTGAGATCATTTCATAACTCTTCTATAAAATGAGATGCCTTACAAGTATTGGTGCATCGGCAGGAATTAGTAATTGACTATCATACCCAATGGTCTACCATTTCGGACATGATCAGTTATATTTTTGAAATTAAAAAGTTGTAGAATCTACGGTTGATAAGAAACTGAATTTCCCATTTAAGTACTGAATAAGATTCACAATCCTTCGCTGAAATCAAATTCTTCAAATAATCGTAATATATCAAATTATGCCATAACAAGGAAAACTATAATTAGTAAAGATACCCTTATTATTAATAAAAAAAACAGAGTACCGGAATTCCTCGCTCAATATCGTAATAACTCCGGATTTGAAAGTATTGCGATTTTGAAAGCCCTAATCCCTAATGCTATCTTCAGATGCGCCGTACGCTTGTTTGGCACCATTGTCCTATAAAAAAACTTAACTGTAAGGGTACCTACTCTACCAAATCGGAGTGTTGTATGATATGTTAGCCATATTTTTATTCGTCCCGAATTAAAACTTCAATCTTGTTGATCTTATGTGCCGTCGCGCATGACGCTTGCGCGTACATTATTTATTCTGTATATTACCGCAATCGTGCCATGTGTGCCAACTGCCAACCAGCTCGCCCACTACTTACACCGCACTTTCATATAATTATTTATTTATTGCACAATTTATGTTCATACACACAACATAAATAAATACATAGTTAATAGAGAAAATGTATTACGGTCACGAGCTTTACCTTTTTTCGGGAAATGAATTTC
This sequence comes from Nymphula nitidulata, assembly GCA_947347705.1. NCBI lineage: Eukaryota > Metazoa > Arthropoda > Insecta > Lepidoptera > Crambidae > Nymphula > Nymphula nitidulata. Next base: position 11,954,488 of record OX374623.1, read on the forward strand.
CTCGAAATGTTCTATGAACACTCAAAATGCAATAAGGTTGAACAAATGTCGAGAAATGTCATTTATATGTCTAATCGCATTAGCTCTGGAATATTTAGGTAAATACTTAATGCTCGTTTTCACTAACCTTTGCTTAGTGTTATGAGTCTCTTAGCGATTTTTATCTCAGTCTATCTAAAGGAGAAAGAAAGAGACCAATGTCGTTAGGAGTCACCTAAGCCTAGGGAATGTTTAGTGAAAACGGACATAACTGTTCAAGGGTGCTACCTAGGTTCATACTTATTTCTAGAGAAAACAACTAACCTAAACTTCATTCTATTTACGAAGTGCCATTAAACAATTCGTAGAATAGTACGTAACGGGGACGTTTCTAATAATTTGTTAAAAATAACAATCTTTGTATTTATTAGTAAAATAGTATATATTTTAAAAAACAGTAATCAATCCAAAACATTACACCATTAATAAACAAACACATCAATGTTCTTTTTGTTAGAAATGGTACTCAAAAAAAAAAAATTATAGTAATCCCGCGTTTACTTACTATGGTTTATTTTTTACTCTACAAATATGTTAATATGTTTATGTTTTTTTTTCTCTTATACAGAATGGAAAAAAAGACTGTGGTTGGAGGAAAAGTATAATACATATTGATGATGGCATATTTTACTAAAGGGAAACATTCCTTAATTTTCAATAACAATTAAGGCTGCATTTAAAGCTTTTTGAAAAATCACTTGCTTGAGCCGGCAACCGAACCAGTGAAATGTGAAAAAAAAACAACCTGTATTTTATGATATTAACCGAGTCATTCATAAGGATCAATTTCTTAAAAGCAACATAGTATCTTAAATTAAAGAGACGCCTAGATTTTTTTTTACACAACTAGATGACAAACAAGCTGACGGCCCACCTGGTGGTAAGCGGTTACCGCCGCCTATAGACACCTAGACCAGACACAATAACAAGGAAAAGCACTTGATATTGCAGGTGCGTTGTCATCCTGAGGACTAAGATGAAATGCCGTCCATGCCCAGTAATAAATAAATAAAATATAAAATGGTAAATATTTTTTATTACAAAGTTTACTCACTATCTAAAGAAAATAGTCCACTTAACTTATGAATGAATTGCTTAAAATGAGACATATTTTCACATCTTATGCACTGATGTATTCTTCGACTAAATTCGCTACGTGTCGCCTTTTGTATCGAGTTATCGTGAATATTTAAAATAATATTTTTAACTTCGGTTTTCAATTCCCTATACTGACCCAGTTCGTGCGCGCACACAAACAGTTGCGCGTGTTATCTGTGTACGTCTGTGAAATTAGTAGCAAACCCGCTGCGACAGTGTGAAGATTTTATGTGTCCATGCTTGTGCTGTCGCGTCGCGTTACAGGTGTAACTTTCCCGGGAATACAGGAGGAGGACAGAGATGTACATATCGATGCCGGCATTCAATTAAACAGCTAAAGAACAACCAGCCAAGTAAAATTATGAAAAAAAAAACCAGTTCCATACATATTGGTTGAGTAGGTTTTGGACTTTTCTTTGAAACAGCTGATTTTTTTCGTGATTTCACAGTTGGCCTCATGGTGACAGCTGTTCATATTAATCACAACTCAACTCGTTTCAACTCATTGTAAAAATTTCGGGCACGATTAAAAAGTAACCCGGTATAATTTAAATTAAAAACTTCATTTGGTAAATTTTGTTTATTATTTTTATATCACACACACACACATCACCAGCCTATATACGTCCCACTGCTGGGCACAGGCCTTCCTACATGGCAGAAACACATGAGGAGTTCATGAGGGTCACATTATTTTTATATAAGAGGAATCTTTTCAGCTCCGATTCTGTCAACTTGATTTAAATTTGTTTGTAACAGCAATCGATTTAACGATGCTGTTGTATTCGATTATAATGGTACTTCACTAGTAGAGTCACTAGTCAGATTTTGAATAGTAGGGCTATTCAAAATCTGCCACTTTTGGCAGATTGGCGTCAATTGAATGGCTAATTTAAACCAGGCGGCTGACATGAAGTTCAGCCATCTGGTTAAACGTTGCGCTCAATCAGTTGGCTAGCTGTACTTCAGCCGTTTGATTGGATGCCGGCGTTTAATCAACGGGCTAGGCGTCCAGTTAAGCGGCTGATTTAACCAGAGGGCTGCGACATATACATTACAATTTTAATTATAATAGGTTACTATTTATGGTATGTATATAATATTATACGTGTGTATTTTTATATGTTTGTATTTATAAGATACAGTATCTCTTTAACCCGTTTGTTGAATAGTGATATAGTCTTGCAATCATATGGGGAGTTCCATAGAATAAAGGGAAGGATAGAAAATGAGAAGGTGGAGTTGGAAATACGAGCTGGAATTTTTGATTAAATCGATTATGTTTATGGACATAAACTGAAGACTTCTAAATGGCCAAATCCGATGTGTTGAGACGTCCTACACATATGGTCCTACTTAGCTTACCGGAAGCATCAGATAAAACATATTTTACCCTTTCAATCGTTTCTAATTAAAACAGAAGTTACTGAGTTGCTCAGCGGCAGGAAGAAAAAAGAAGCGTGTACGGTCAGCAACAGAAGTCGATTAACACTTTAGTACTTACCGTGTCAAACTTCGTCAGTTTTTTTAGAAATTGTCAAGTCAATGCCAATATGTTACTATAAAGACACCAAAGCGTTAAGCGAATTCTAATGCTGATTGTACATAGACAATTTGCGGTATAGTCCGGAGCCAAGAAAGACTCCGCGTGCTTATTTACATAAAATACTAGATTCTATTTCACCACCGCCCACGTGGCGACACCGCCCACGTGGCGGAATTTTTAAAATGGTAACTGTGAACCAACCTTAGGGAATAGAAACATAGCGGATTTTTTTGTAGGTCTTTTAAGATCGGAAATTTTCTAGTAGGTATGTCGCCGCTATCTGGTTGAATTCGCCGCTTAATTGGATGCCTAGCCCGTTGATTAAACGCCGGCATGCAATTGAATGCGTAGCCCGATAGTTAATTGAAGTAGACTCATTTAACGTTCAACGACTTGGCGTATTGAATGGATCGTCTTGTACTGAAAATAAATGGTTTTAATGGTAGGTTCAAGGTTTTTTTATGACCACTTATAACCCACATCGTTTTGGTTCTAAAAGGTCATAAAAAAATAGCATTGGACCTACCAATCACTCAAACAGTCACTCAAAAGCTCTTCGATTTAGGCGATCCGCCTAGGCGTCCAACTAAATGGCTAATTTAAACTAGACGGCTGACATGACGTTCAGCCATCTGGTTAAACGTTGCGCTAAATGACTTGACTAGTTGACTTGGCGTGGCGTTTAATCAACCAGCTAGGCATCCAATTAAGCGGCGAATTTAACCAGATGGCGGCGACAAATACATGTAAAGGTACCAATGCACAACGTAATTTAAATATAACATGGTTATAAAATCTCTGGACAAAAAACAGAAAATGGGGTGGAATACGAACCACGATCCGCACTTTTAAAAATAAAGACTTATACTATACTTGGTAAAAAAAAACAAGTTTTCTCTTAGAAATAAAATCTATCTGTACCTACTTATATATCAAAGAAAACTTTTAGATTTCGATTTGGTGCCAAGACGTAAGGGAATATACGGAACTACAACGCTCAATAGGTACTTGTACCTACCTATCCTACATGCATATTCTATGTAACATTTCAAAAGTATTCATTCAAAAGTAGTTATCGAGATAGAACAGGTTTTATGTAGTAGTTTTATTTATTTATTTATTAGGTACACAGAACAGCTTACAGTCACTATTACATTAAATTACTTGATTACATAGTTTTATAACTAGACAATAACCCAAAGTATGTGCACACAGCAGCACCAAGTAAAACAAGTGGAATACATCAATTATTGTTACAACCAACTCCAAACTCAAATGTTTAACAAATTATCATGAGCGTAACTACGTAAATGTTATATATATATATATATATACACACACCCAAATATATTACCTATAAACGACAAAATAGATTAAAAGTTAAGAGTATCTATTTATATTTATCTCTATTTTATTACACAAATGCATGTACACACAAATAAGTTTAAAAAATTGGTAATTGTTAAATGAGTAAGACGTCGTCGGCGTCGTCCTCTCATCTACCCATCGATGCCCGACAGGGTCCCTAATGTGATCTGTATAATTATAATTAACACCTATGTACTACTTTATGGTTGCAATAAATGATTGAATATTGAGTATATATGTTAGAAAACTGGTAAGTAGTAAATTAGTAATGTCTTTATTTTAGATACTTTGTAAATAAAGACTTTTCTAATACACCTGATCGGAACAGTAGCTATTATTCCCTCAAATTAAAAAGAGAAAGTTGATCTTTTCTTCGACCTATTTAGGTCGCATATTTATGCGTGAGGAATTGAAGAATTTTAATGGAAATTATTTATTTAATAGATTTATTGGAGTTTTTGTGAGTTTGGAGCTAAACCTTCCAGAAACAATAGAAAGTGAAGCACCGACTCCAAAAGAACTTTTTTATGAAATAAGTACCTACCTACTTCATTTTAATTAGTTATTTGTTTCTTTATAGTGTTTTGAAGTCGTTTTAATATTTGTTTTTTTTACACAAACAAAAATATTCAATTGAAAATTATTGCTATTGGCCTACTTTATAACATTACCGAAGCCACAATAAAAGAGCAGCAACAGACGACAAGTAAATTCTAGACGTACAGAATGTCCTTATATATATCCCACTATACAATGCTGTAGTATAGTGCCCATTTCCTATCGTTTCCTGTTCCAATTTAAATGTCGAGTCACTAGCATTTGCCTATAAAAGTTTTATAGTTATTGCTGTCAGTGTGTAATGCATACGAGATTTAGTCAGATGCAAAATAGCTAAGCAAACAATTGTATGAGCGCGCCCCATGTTTCAGTGCCAAGAAATAATCTCTTACGTGACATTAACATACATCATGTACAGCACAGCTGCCAAAACTGTCTGCCAGGGTCCCGCTCCGCACTACTTACCAACTAAAACAATATTACTTAGCCGAGTTATCCCAGCGCATTGGTAAACTTTCGCAAAATTTACTTGTGGTTAATCTTGCAGTTACATTTGATACTGTCATGACACCGTTTCATGATATTTCTATAATTAAAAAAATCTGATATTGTAATAAGTACTGTAGGTAGGTACTCATTCAGTATTAATTTAAGTAGATATGAAAGAAAAGTGAACGGGAAGGCTCTTAGAAATCAAATAATCTTTACTTCAATTTTATAAGTCTGTACTATGTTATTTAGTTCTCTACTCACCTATTTAAAAAATGGGTTTTATATTTCTTTTATGTTTTATTCTATAAAAACTGTAACTTTTTCAACACATTTGCTCAAAACAAGCAAATGTGCTGTTATATCGCATGCTCCGTTGTATGGCACAGTGCGTATTCTTTACGGTTTTTTTTTACTTTCCTAAAAATATAAGAATTCTACAAAGGAGTTTCACAATAAGAAAATAAATAGGCTGAATGATCGAACCTCCTTAAAAGCGCTTTTGTTCAATACGATCGTCTCATTTGACAGAAAATGAGACAAAAGATAAAGTTTTAATTTGCAATACGCGCACGTGGCGCCATTTGCAAAAGTGCGACAATTTCATATTACGAAGTAAACGCATAAGCAAGTATTCCGCGATTAGGAACATCAAAGTTTGTTGCGACTTTCCGACTGATATTTAAAACAAAATAATACTTAACAATAGTAGGCTATTGTACTGTTTTCTCTTAAAACAGTTGAAAAACTTTTATGACACACGAGCGGAAACTGGTATTTACTGGCTAACATTCGTCTACTCGTTTGTAAAAACCAACTCACCGCACTAGTATATTAAATAAATACTACACTTTTACAAACTGCAGTGAAAATAATATATTTTCTACCTACGTCGACGGCAAAGGTATGCATTCCATTAGGATTTTGCGGTATCAACACGGATTAGTATCGCGCAAATCTCTATTTTAGTGGCCCGATCTCACCCAAACGGGGCCAATTAGAGCTTACGCGCACTAATCTCGATATCGTTGCCTATAATATCGATAGCCGTTAATATATTCGATGTTGCGGCTTGCAAAGGTTGAATATGGCGCGGCACTAATTCGCTTGTTATCGCTTGCTAATCGCTTTACCGACGCACCGTGTGCTGCGTAACATAGTTTTTAATGCAAATCTCGGGGCTAATGCTGCTTTGATTGCAACTGCCATTGTTTGTTAATTACTGAAATACCTACAGGGGACCAAGTTTATGTATTACATTTCTTTATAAAGTGTAATGTCAACAATACAATCTGTATTTCGAAGTTAGCTACTATTATTTATTTTGAACTTTTTTGTAATAAAACTATTTTTGAAAACATTTACCTACCTTAATCTTTTTAGGCAGCTCTTCAACGTTTGAAAATCAATTAACTTGGAGTTCATTTCATTCGTATTTTAGGTTTTTTTCCCCCTTAACAGGAAAAAATTAAAATTATTTAATTTTACAGCATTCGAAGTTAAAAGATTACTCTGATTTAACCTGTCAAGCCACACATTACAGATACAATTACATTTGCAACTTTATATGACTAACTTGTAGCCTTAAATCTTTAAGAAGAAGGCAAAGGAATAGACTTACAAAATGTACGAAACGAACACAGTTAATAATTACGTAGATATGTCTGAATAACTTAGACTTTATTTTAAAATGTTTCTTGCACTATTCACAGAACTGTTCCTTATAAACGTTGACCCGTAAAGGTAAATAATGAATAGCAAGGATTAATCACACATTAAACCTCTGAAGGTAGGTAAATCTCCAATCCGTTCCCTGGCCTACGAAAGGTGCAATAACGAGGGTAAGGCACTGCCTTATTTACCAACTAAATAGGCAACGTAATTATCCCCTGAATCCCGGGCCAATTCCGCTGTTTAAGAAAGATAAACGAGGAAAAGAAAACTATTCCGAGTTAGCTTGTAACTTCAGACCAATCACAATAGCTGGGTGATAACACACTAACTGCAATTTTAATCCTACCTGGAGGAGTTTTTGTAGGATTATTACGGGATCTTTTAAATGGTTCCGAAGATTTTTTGACAGAAGTACTAATGACGTCTTTGTCATGTTAGTCGGACAAATTGAAATTTTAGTATAAATAAATAATATTCATACACTCACACTTATTATGTAGCCCAAAGTAAGCATCATTAAGAGCTTGTGTTATGGATACTTACTAGATAACGGAGAAATAATTATAATAATAATAGGTTGCGGAAAAAGTTTCTTCGCATTTTTTAAGAAAATTCAAAACATTTTTTAATATAGTTTATTTACATTTAACTAAAGTATGTAGGTACCATTTTGTTTGATAACTTTTTGCCATCTTGTAGGTAGGGACATGATCCCATTGCTATAAAAATTTTGGGGCTTCTGATCAAAATACCGCGACAAGTGGTTTTGGCAGTCCTCTCGTGATGTTAACCTGACACCGCCTAGAGAATTCTGAAGAGAGCGAAACAGGTGGAAATCTGAAGGTGCAAGGTCAGGACTATACGGCGGATGCATTAACACCTCCCAGACAAACTTTCTTAATTTTTGCTGAGTGGCTAAAGATGTGTGAGGTCTAGCGTTATCATGATGAAAAACCACACCCCTTCTGTTGACTAATTCCGGCCGCTTTCTCTTAACTTCCTGCTTTAATCTCATCAGTTGTTCGCAGTAGAGTTTAGAATCGATGGTCCTGCCTGGTGGTAACAGCTCATAATGAATAATGCCCTTCCAATCCCACCACACACACAGCATCACCTTGTTGCGAGTTAACCCTGGCTTCGCCACAGTCTGTGAAGCCTGACCGGCCTTTGACCACGACCTTTTTCGCACGTTCTTGTCGTACGTGATCCACTTTTCATCACCAGTTATCAGCTTCTTCAAAAATGGTTCGGTTTCAAGAATCACAAATGAGTACACAGTTCATTAGGTTTCTTTCAGTGAGCTCGTGGGGTACCCAAATATCGAGATTCTTTGTGTACCCATTTTTTTTAAATGCGCCAAAACTGTTTTGTGGTCAATTCCCAGTTCTTCAGCTACGTCGTAACTACTGACATGCCGATCTTGCTCCAGTTTTTCAAAAATGGCATCAATTTTATCCGTAATAGGGCAACCAGAGCGACGTGCATCTTTGACATCTAAATTTCCGGATTGAAAACGCTTAAACCAAATTTGTGCTACTCTCACAGACACTGCACTAGGTCCATAAACATCGCAATTTTTTTTTGCGGCTTGCGTTGCATTTTTACCTTTTTTGCAGTAAAATTTTAAAATGTATCGAATTTCTTCATTAGATTCACTCATCTTGACAGTACGAAAAACAAATGAAAAACACACATTTTCCTAATTTGAATTTGGAATTATCTTTTTTAAAATCTAAACTTTTAATGATACCAAAACCAGCCAGATACAAATAGTACAGCCAAAGAGATTTTATTACAAGTTCATACATACTATAATGCGAAAAGACTTTCCCCAACCTAATATGTAGGTATATAAATATTTGAAAATATAATAAATAAACATAAAAAATCCACAAATATAATAAATAAACATTTTCTAACTTTGTAAGATTTTTGCATGACTTGTAATAGTTTCATAATTTAACTAACTTTCAAATATAATAGCCCGATAAGCGTAGGTAGTTAGGTACTGATGAATCGTTAATGCAAGATTTAGAATGTGTTGTGTTGATTGTTATTTGTTGCAACAGTCCGACATATAATATATGTACTGTGATTATGTGCACGTGCACTTTAATTTTTAGATATCAATACATCAATTGACTGTCAGATTTGGTCGAAAAGTGTATCGGACAACGGGAATAATTAATCATAATATTTCAATCTCATGAAATTATTATAATTTATTAATGTCGTGTTGTAGTTATTACCGATAGTATAAAATCATTTATTATAATCGTCAACATATGCCGGTATTCTGCAACAAAACAAAATGAATAATAAGGCTTACGTTTTATTGTCACAATTAGCGAGCGGTGGCTATAAAGGAGATGTTTCATTTTCAGCTATGAATATGTAGGTAGGTACACTACATTAAAAAATATTAGAAAAAGATTAAAACCACTACAAATTAATTTGAGTGATATTTTCGGCCGTTAAACCACGTACAAAAGTATTTTAAAGCACCCAAACTACAATATGGCAACTTAGGTGGCCATTTTAAGACATATATTTTATAACCTGTGGCCATATTTTTAAATCTTTCGGAAAAACGTTAGTTTTTAGTCTAAGTTGGTTTTTCGAGTCGGTAGTCTGATAGACAGACGAATAAAGTATTTTGCTTTCTTCTGTATATTTTGAGTAGTATAGGGTTATAAAAGTTCGACGTTGTAGTGTTGCCATTACATTGATAATTATAAAACTGTCACTTATCACCAGAAAGTATAATGAAAATGAATTAAAAAATAATGTTTTATTTCCATTTCCCTAACTTAAAAACCACTGTAAATACTCATAGCCGGGACTCCATATAAACCTGAAACAACTCCTTTATAAATTGAAGTTTTTTTCTGTACATTAATATGAATTGAAATTAATTTGAAGTCAAGACAAGCGAAAGTCGGTAGCCCATGGTCTTTTATATAATAAATTACAAACATAAATAGAGAAATCACTTCGAAATGTATTTTATAGAATTACTTTTCATATTTGGCTAGGACTGACATAATAATTGGGAGGACTAACGCCAAATATCATTTGGTGGGTCAATTTTAAGGGTCTTTAGTTTGCATATTTAATTTTAGTTCCTTTACAGGATAGTGCCGACAATACTAAAATAAGCTAAAACGTGGGCTTTACATATATCTATTAGTTCATAGAAATGGTTTGCAACTTTCAAAAATATAGTATTCATTTGATAATTTCATAACATTTGTATGAAATAGTATAACATTGGCTGCATTAATTCATAGAAATATCATGAAATTATCAATTCATTTGATAATTTAAACATGGGTTTATAATATTAGTTCATAGAAATGGTTTGCAACTTTCAAAAATATAGTATTCAGTTGATAATTTCATAACATTTGTATGAAATAGTATAACATTGGCTGATTGACAAATAATAGTATAAATTATCAAATGAAATATTTCTATGAATCAATGCAGCCAATGTTATACTATTTCAAAAACTATTACTATTATTATCAAATGAATTGATAATTTCATGATATTTCTATGAATTAATGCAGCCAATGTTATACTATTTCATACAAATGTTATGAAATTATCAAATGAATACTATATTTTTGAAAGTTGCAAACCATTTCTATGAACTAATATTATAAACCCATGTTTAAATTTATTGTCGTCAGGCACCACCCTGTATATCAATCCATTTACTACCTTTGTGCGACAACCATCAATAAAATTATATTAAAATATGACTTCACCTTTTTGTATCCTAACTTATCTTAATGTGGGGCCATGACAAAGTCACAGTGCACTTCGACCCATTGGGATCTTTTGTGCCTCCCCTGCGTTTACTCTTACTGTAGATGCCATTAGCCTTACTACCTAAGTATATCTTTAGGCAGAAAGAGCCTGTAGTCTTCTGGCTTTGGATATGCCACTTCCAGAAGGCTCATCCTGGTTCTAGCCAGGGCATCACAATGACACAAGAGATGCATCATTGATTCCTGGCATTCACCACATGCTCGACAAAGTTGCGCTGGGGAGAGTTGCATTTTATGTAGCATTTTAGTAGCAAAATACCCTGTGAGCGCCCCAATCAAGAAGCGAGCTTTTGTTCTACCGTTTGCATAGATGTATTTACTCCATTCTCCTACCTCCTCCCCTTTTTGTAACATCTTGTATAGATATATATTGTACATGCTACCGTATTGGCGAGATTATAAGTAGGTACCTGCCGAAAAATGTTGAACAGCAACAAACATAAAATTATTTTAAAATCTAAGTAATGCAAACTTTCAAATTGTGAATTAGCATAAATCAGTGTTCCAATGGATTTTTTATTTTATTAACCTTCTAAAAAGGAGGAGGTATATTTGTATGTATGTTCTTTAATAGTCTGCTCGCTAACCCCTCATCTGTGGCAATCACAATTAATTTGATGTATGATTAGCGGTCGGGCTGCGTTATTGTATATGTAACAGTATAATTCAGAAATGATAATGTAGCCGTATACTTTTCGTTAATAAATGAATAAAACGAAACAATAAATTAACTACACGAACAATTAGTTTTCTTCTGTGATCTACGTAGGTAGGTGCTATATACTCCTTAAGTCCTTAATTGCTCTAGCAACGATAATTACTTGAACGTGTTTGCCATACTGAATATCATATTCATTTAACTCCGTTCTCTAAAGATATAATGGTGAAGTCTGCGTAAAGGAACTTGTAACAACTTCATTGGGGCTTGCTATTATGTGCAGTTTTTACTTGGAGCCGACTGCGTTGGGTGCTGCATTCGTGAACACTCAACAACTGCATACGTTCGTCATTAGCCTAACATTATTCATGCGGATTCTTACTTTTTCAGCGTCTGCCTTTGAAATACCTTTTAATAAACCTACATAGGGTGTTCTTGCAGTTTTTTCTACGCCAATCTTACTTAGCTTGAATTACAACAATGTTTTAAAATCTATTTTAGCTAAGGAGTATGCTTATTATATCCTATGCTTTTATTAATAAGCTCATCTAAAGGAAGATTGGTATTTTAGGTCAACTGGAATTGTGTTGCTGTCGCACGTGTACCTACGTGTTACGATAAATACAAACAAAGCATAAGTCAAGTCCCAACAACCCAATCTATTTTATTGAGTTCATTTTCCTCAGGGAATGGTAAAAACATGCAGGCAGTTCCGCGCGAGAGTAAAGTACACCTAATATTCATGCTCCACAAAGATCTTACGACGGGAATAGAAATGCCATTGTCGAGCGGCGCCGGCCAGGCTCAGTCAAGGCAGCCACTCGGAGCCGCGTGTTGCGTGCGTGATAACTCTCTAAATATTCCACTTTATTGTGCATCGCTGTCATGTGAAGAAGATACGCGAGGAAGCGCTCCTGAATAATTTAGTTGGTCGGCGGCGGATGTACCATTTATCCAAATTGTCGTCTCCGACATAGAAGCAAGGGTGGGAGTTAAAAATGAACGAGCTGTCAGTTCCGAGTCGGGTTCGCACCGATTCGCCCCGGCAAAAGTAACACTACACGTAAAAGGGTACTATTTATGTTTGCCTTTCCGTGTCGTAGTCAATTCAGGAAATCTACTCTCGTACTGAAAGGCTTAGATTTATTTATATTTATTTAATAGTGAACCGACGAATATATCATTATGTCTTCTGGGATGGTTTTAAGTTCCATTTGCGGCAATGGGGCAAGTAGGTACCAGATTCAAACGTACCTACATTTATTTAATCCGCTTGGCCTTTATTAGGCACTGAACCAACAATCTTGGTAATTGAAGGAAATTAAAATGATTTCTTGGATACGTGAGCTTTATTAACCTCAGTGGAAACGGAATGACTCATAATTATAGCAATATTTGAATTGCCTTTTTCCATAAACAACAATCGCATGTTTTCAGACTATTTCAATGCGGTTAAATGATATCTGTATGTTTTGATGTCTCTTCAACGCGTGGCACAAGTCTTCCTTTTATTTGAGGATAGCCAGGTAGGTACTCGCCGATCGATTTTAACATTTTTTTTATTTTGACACTTTCGACCCTTTACTGCTAGCTCTGGCGTGTAGCTCGACAAACATTATTTGAATTAATTAAACTTGGGTTTTTGACTGTCGGAGATATGTTTTAGACCAATATGGACTTTATTTACCTATAAGAAAGTAAATTTTTAATGAAAATCATATTGATTGTGTAATAGGTCTTTTTTATTTTATTTATTATCACTATGCGTCCCACTGCTGCTCACACGCCTTCCTACTAAAGAAACAGACACCTGAAGAAATTTTTATGAAAATTAAGTATCATGGCCTACTAATACATCTTTTCTAAATTTAACTAAAAGGTATATGTACTTACCCATAGAAAAAATATTATGCTTTTAGAATTTCTTGGAGGAGCTCGGTGGCGTATTGGTTTCAGCGCTCTGGTTTCGATACGAAAAACAAAGCATCTTTCGCTATGGTCTGTCCTGGGTTGGGTCAATCAAATTTTGTTATCTCGAGCTCCTCCGTACTTCGGATGGCACGTTATGCCGTGGGTCCCGGTTGTTCCTGCAACCGCTTTAACCCACCAACCCGCATTGGGCCAGCGCGGTGGTGTTATGGCCCAAACTTTTCATGTGTTTCTCCCATGTAGGAAGGCCAGTGCCCAGCAGTGGGACGTTTATAGGCTGGTGATGACGATTATGATGAGAATTTCTTGGGGCTGATACTAATTTGGCTAGGACAGAGCAAAGTAAAGAAAAAAGAGCAGAAAGGCGACCCTCGTCATTAAGTGGGGTCAACACTAGGAAGAACAAGAAGAAGCTTGAGGATGTTAATGGCATGTTAACAGTGGCATAAGCCTCTACGTCGTTTAATCAGTCGTGCGAAGATTTTACACTAACACTTACTACAAAATATAAAAGAGGCAGTTGAAATAAATGGAATAATAAAAATAATATAACCTGACATAACTGAATTACATTGTAGGTAATAGGCGCCTCGACAGAAGAGACAATATAACCCTATACTCAAATAGACCGGAGTTATAGTAACAAGGGGATAACACTATTGCACCGATATAAAATTGAAGGAACAGGTAAATCAAATAATAAGGGAAAATTCCATTACAGCCCCGGTTCAGATAGCAGAAGATTTCTCACGAAAAAGATTTTCATTCTATTCGAAAGGTAGTTTGTGCAATATTAGGTACCTATTGTAGGCTATTCATTTTATTTGAGAGATGTCGGTCATAATGAAAGGTTCCAGTTCCAGATTACCAACTATTGCAAATGACGGGGCAAAAGTAATGAATTGAAATGATCGAAACTTTAAGATAAACAGGTAAGATACAGATATTTAATATTGTGATACATATAAAAATAAGAATAATATTATAATACATATATTAATTTTAGACTAACGCTCATAGTGGAGTATAGGTAAGCTCTATGGAAGACTTTACCGCATCTGAAGTCGCGTAAAAAATACACCAAGTACCTACCAATTTTTTTTTGGTAGCAAAAATTTTGTTTTTAATTTTATGATAGCTTATGAAAAAAGTATGGGCGTTTTATAAAGATGTCATTTTTCTGGTCCCTGTCCAGCCAAAGCTTTGTCCCGGACTTTATGCGATGATTTATTTTGAAAGCAGAAGTCATAATCACCGCCTAGTTTGAAGTCCACTACATAAATACAGCTTTATTTAACATAGTGTAGGTACTGTGTCGCGTTGCCACATTATACTATAGCCTTGTACACGATATTCAAAAAAAACCGGCCAAGGGTTCCGAACCATTATCTATAAACAACCGTCAAATAAAAAAATCACGTTTGTGGTATGAGAGCCCCCTCAGTCAATATCCCCACTACTCCCACCATCTACAGCAACAGCTCGCTCGCGCCGCTTCCGAGCTTAGGCTCAAATAACTTGTACCTACAAGAAAAAAAATTTAATTTATGTAACTTAGCGTGATGTAGCGCGTATAAGTATATTCCTTATATTTTTAATAGAAGGATACCAAAACTAGAACTTAATCTTACCAAAAAAACCTTCAAAAATACTCAAAGCCCAATTTTACATGTTTAAGAAGTAGTTATCACTTTAGAGAGCTTAAACCCTTTTAGTAATAGTAGATAGAAAGATAACGAAGCATAAGTATTCGTAATTAAGTACTTGAGTCCAGAAAAAATATTTGATTTTGTAGGTACACTTTTGAGTTAAAAATTAAACAAAAATTTGACGATATTTTCATTTTATTCCTTTGCAAATATTGATGCTATCAGCAATAGCATCCATTTAATATAAATGATAAACGCCCGTTGATTAATTCTGAAGCAATATGAAATTCCTTCCTTAACATTGGTACCTATTTTCCTATTTTAAGTGAGATATTATTTCGGCTGGCATATTTATATATTTTTTTATTTCACAGTAAATAAAACAAATATAAATACATTTGTGTTTTTTTTACAATATTACCTACTGTTTATTTCCTAATGAAATATTTTCCACCGATCCTATCACAAAAAATAAAATGGTAATTCTGTAGCGTAATTTGAATACTCCAGCTCCTCTGAATGAAAAAATGAAAATAACTTTATTCAATTAGGCCCCCTAAGAAGCACTTTCGAATCGTCAAAAAAATTTAATCAAAAATTAAAACCCACTCCAAAAAACTGAAAAGGATAAAATAAATTTTAGTAGGTACTCATCCCCTAGGAACATATTTTTAGAGTTGGTGCTAAGTTGTTATATACAAAGTCCCGATAAAGCCAAACATCTTCCATTAATTTTAAACACTTAATTGTCTGACCACGTCATTACAATAATAATTGTATTATTCTAAATAATTCCTATATTGCCATATACATACATCTCTTAAAATTGATACTATTGGTGTATAAGTAAATTATTACAAAATCAAGGAAGCTTAGAGATGACCATTTCCACTAGTGGCACCTGTCCACAGGTATGACGCATGTGCCAGCCATCGCTCCGCTCAACCATATTATAGGGAACGGAGCGACTATGATTCGGAATACTCCCGGTGGTTACCACAACCTCTTTTGTGGGCTACGTAGGCAAAAGAGGTTGTGGGCCAGGGCGTGGTGGTGTATGGCCCAAACTCCTCGATAGGTCTTGGACCCTGCCGAACATTAATACTTAATAATAATCTTTCACTCCAAGCCGAGAAGCCTGTAGCTAGGGGTGACTGACCACTCAAGGAATATTTTTTCCGTTTTTGCGACAACATTCATTGATTCATCATCATCATTTCAGCCGAGAGACGCCCACTGCTGGGCATAGGCCTCCCCCAAAGATCTCCATACCGATCGGTTCTGCGCTGTCCGCATCCATCGGCTTCCCGCGACCCTCACCAGATCGTCGGTCCACCTTGTGGGAGGCCTACCAACGCTGCGTCTCCCGGTACGCGGCCGCCACTCGTGGACCTTTCCGCCCCAACGACCGTCAGTCCTCCTTGCAATGTGGCCTGCCCACTGCCACTTGAGGCTCGCAATTCTTCGGTTTATGTCGGTGACCTTAGTTCTCCTGCGGATCTCATCATTTCTGATTCGATCACACAGAGAAACCCCGAGCATTCATTGATTGTCAGCTCCTAATTCTTTATGGTCCAACTATGGCATAAACGTCCAATTTTTAATTACACTTCCTACAAACAATTTTCATTAGTATAATTTTTAATAGAGATAGGTACTGCTTATTTTTCATTTGGCCGCTTATAACTGGTTGATAACGTGTAGGTACAAAATTGAAATTGTTTATTTTACTCTACATTATGATATCTATACCTAAGTATAAAATATATCTAAATTAGAAACAATCTAGTCCTGGTGCTAGACCCATGCCCACGACCTATGACCGTGACTGCTCTGACCGCAAGCTACCGCGGACTCGGGACAATCCTACGAATTTCTTACTAAAAAATATCATGTCCTGGGGCCTGAACCGAACCTGCGAACTTTAACAATCCGGGTGACTGCTCTGACCACTGAGTTAAGTCTGACGTTTTTTATACAAATAGATGACTTGTGGAAAGTGGTTACCGTCACCTATAGACATTGAGGCCTAAGATGAAATGCCGTCCATGCCCAGTAATTGCACTGGCTACCTTTCCCTTCAATCCGAACCACAGCGAACTGTTTCTCGCTCAGATCATAGAAAGAAGGTTTCACGGCTGAAATAAGAATTTTTCGTACCGCCTTCGATAGCAATAGATAATATCTCTTTCGAACATAATATATTGCAAATTGCACTGAAAATTGTCTAAGTATATCTGCGATACGAAATGACAAAATGACGACATAATAGCAATTTTGAAAGCAGATGCATAGGCGGTAGGGCTGCGAACAGGGATATTTGTTTTCGACTAAACCTGACTAAACTTTTATTATTAATAACTTTAAAAATATCAATTGTCAGTTTGACCAAACCTCTTTTGGCTAATATTTGTTAGAAATTGTTTCGCCAGCCTTATGTTAAGTAGCGACCTCCAGTGGTAAACCACAGAACAGTGGTAAACTAGTTTTTTACGAGGAATTGCGTTCGGCCATATTTTTAACCGACTTCAAAAACGAGGAGGTTCTCAATTCGGCCGGTATGTTTTTTTTTTTTTCTATGTATGTACACCGATTACGCCGAGATTACTGATCCGATTTACGTGATTCTTTTTTTGTTCGATGCGGAATAGTTGCCATTTGGTTCCATAAAAATTTTTTCAAAAACAGTTGGGTACTTTGGTTTTACATTAAAAAAAACTGAAATTATGAAATCATCTACATAAGCGAAATTGCGAATTTTTGCTTTTCAAATGACTTTTTAGTGAAACGATGCGATAGTAGGAAACAATATAAGTTGACGGTCACCCATCTAGCTTCGACCGTAGAAAGTTACCACTAAAAATTGTAAAAAAAAAAATTTAAAACAAAAATTAAAACCGACTTCAAAAAACTGAAAAGGATTCAGTTTTTTGAAGTCAGTTTTAATTTTTGTTTAAAATTTTTAACTATTTGCATTTTGAAACCCCGCTAAACCGTGTTTAAAGAACGTAGTAGCTAATCACGAAATGTGAAACTACTAACAAATATTTTCGCTTATATTCTTATATACGTTAACATAGATACGAACTAGGTATGTACATATGTAATCAATCTGTCAGTGATGTAAGTGAATACGGGTAGCCTATAAATTATGTAACCACGTATAGCAAGTGCCATTCGTTACTACCTGCCTACCGCCTTCAGTCGCCCGCGATCTACCATCATGTCTTACATGCATAATGTATCGGTAGCTAAGATTTAATGGGTTGACTATTCGCTGTTGCCTATTTTACGAAGCGGTGTATCTAATTTCCAAATATAATCATGAAGGTAGGTAGGTATTAGATCAAAATCATGAAAAGGTGGTTATGGTCGAAATCAAGAAGGAGCGTCTATTAAGTATGAATATACAGGATGGTGCTGTTAAGTGTTAATACGCCAATAAATTCAAACATGGGCTACATTACTTCATAGAAATGGTTTGCCACTTTCAAAAACATCTTATTCATTTACCTACTTACATTTTAATGTTTTTGGTGCGTTTAAACGCCTACTTTACTGTAAATATCTTCGTATTTTTTTCATCGTTTTCTTTCTTTATTTGTAATCTTATTCATTTGTTAATTTCATGACATTTGTATTAAATAATGCAGCCAATATTAAATTATTTCATACAAATGTCATGAAATTATCTAATTATCTATTAAAATGAATAACATGTTTTTGAAAGTGGCAAACCATTTCTATGAACTACTAAAGCCCATATTTCAATTTATTGTCGTATTGACGGCACCACCGTGCATACAAGGAAGGACTTACCTACTGAGCCTATGATTTTTATAAGAGAAGTCTCCTTTCTCCTAACTCTGGTGTAAACCACACAATCACAACACTGCAAATTGGTTTGCGCGCGAAAGTTATGACACGTTTTTCTAAACTATTCTAAACTATTGACACTATATTTTCTTTTATTGCAGGTTGCCTGGATTGCTCCTTAGCAATAAGGCCACCTATTGTACTGTCCTGTGTGTAAATTTGTTGCGTAATGTATTTTGTTAAGTGTGCAATATAGAATATTTTTACTTGTGTTGTGTTGACAACTGCCCAACGTCTCATACCAACAATCTCATTGAAGTCTAATGGGCACATACAAGCCGTCATAAGCGAAAAAGTATTTAAACCAAAAAAAATTAATGTCTTGTGGCGGGAACCGAACCCGGGATAACAATCGATCACTCTCAGAAATCGAGATAGATCTACACAATTATAATGAAATAAATCACATTATAATCATAATAATTATAGTACTTGGGTACAAAAGATTTAAAATCTAAACAAAAGCATTCTCAAACTTT
Source organism: Nymphula nitidulata (assembly GCA_947347705.1). Lineage (NCBI taxonomy): Eukaryota > Metazoa > Arthropoda > Insecta > Lepidoptera > Crambidae > Nymphula > Nymphula nitidulata. Next base: position 11,973,687 of record OX374623.1, read on the forward strand.
CAACCGCCCACGCCTGTATGGTTACGAAGTAGGTAAGTACCTAGGTGGCGTCAACCAATAGATTGAGGCGACTTGGGTATTACAGATCTAGAAGTCCGGGGTTAATTTCAGGTGGGGGTGCAAATTTTCTACTTGGTTTGGTTGGTGGTTGGACTCCTATAAGTCCGCCTGGCTACCACCATCTTACATAAGTCTGCCGCCATAAAAATAATGTTAACGGCATAAGGTATTGTTTTCCGGCAGTTGGGGGCTCAGATTACCTTACCTATGCTATGATCTGAGGTTGGAGGTAACATATTTGCCAGTTCCCCTGTGGTTGAGAAATTCGGATGTAGCTCGCTTCCATCCTCGGTCTTATTATGAGTTACCTTCAGGTTAGATGAAGGCTAAGAGCTACAACTTTATGAATAGGTAATAAGAATAAAAAAAAAATGTGTGACTTTTGCAACAAACAACCTACGTTTGTTGCAAAAGTCACACATTTTTTTTTGGTATGGACCGTATGGATTTTATAATAAAATATGTGTTTTACGCAAACGCGATATTACGTAGATACAAACGTTCTCTTTAAATTTATTTCTTGATTTAAATTATCTTATTAAGTGGCTTTTGCCGAATTCAGTATTGTATTAATTTAAATTTCGCTTGTAATTAATATCTAGGTTAGGTTATCTTATTCTCCAAAATTGTTACATTATTATACAAATTTATTAAAGTGTCAATACTAATTAAATGTGTCGATCTGGTTTAATGGTTATTGCCTGATTATTAAAAATTTCTCTTGGGCCTAATTCTGAGAACACACTTTAATTCTAAATTTAAGAGCAGTATATCTCTTTCTCGCAATAAGTAATAGAAAAAAGATAGCAAGAATCTGTTTAGCGCTGTCACTTAAATTTAGATAGCTTTCATAGAAACCATAGACAATTTTAGACGGCATGTACGGAGGGGCCTCCTAAACACTGCATTTTATCACGTTCAATAAGGTCGAAAATTGAACGCACATTTCTAAATGTCAAATTATATGACAGCTATCCTTTTCGTATTCCTTTTGATAGAAAGAAATGCACTGAACTTAAATTTAGACTTAGCATGTGTTCACCAGAATTAGGGCCAGTTGTGTAACTACTTAAGTTTCAATCTCGAATACAAACGAAAACGTTTGTCGTCGTTATAACTGTTAAATCGTATGAAAACAGCAGCAGCGCCTCTGTTGTGAATTATTGGAAACCATTTTCTACATATGGATAGAGCTGAACACGACAGTCGTTTTCGTTTCGATTCGATTAAAAATTACTAGGATTCGAATATCGGAAACTCTATACCGGACGCTTTTATCGCGGTGCGTCAAAGCGAGACAGGATGTGACTTTTCGAATCGCATCCGTGATCCGACGATTAAGAATAACGGGGCTGGGGGTACCTAGTGGTCGTAGGCGCAGGGCTTTCGCTGGCGACATGGCCCCATGAGTTACAATAATAAAGCAAGCAATGTCCGTTTGAAATTATGAATCGTTGCTAAAAGTGGTAATTTGTTTGTAACTGGTCTTCTGGTAGCTAATACTAAAAAATAAACAAGAATGTTAGTGTTATTTTTTTATTTAAATATAATTGTGAAGATAATACATCAAGGCACAGGCAGCCAAAAAAATAAAATCTAGTTGAATACTATTATTAGTTTTCATAACAGTTTTGCTAGCAACACTAGCAAATTATACAGTACCACAAAATAAAATGCAAATGTTTGTGACGGGAAAATAATTTCAGTAGTGTATTATAAAAATTGCGTCACAGGCAATAAATTAAAATATTGTGATACACTTGATCACCTCTTGTAATTCAAAAAAGCAGAAATTAAAAGCAGACTTTAATGTAATTAGAAGTTAATAATGTAAACTTGTTCGAAAACAGTTCATGTAGAATAATATTTTTTTGTTTCTGACTACATAAATGCATGCTTAGTTAGTTATCATAATCAATAACATTGTATTGACATTTGTACACAGTCTCAACACTTTCTAATTGTTTATAAATTGTATAATCTAATACAGTCCAGAGATGATGCGTAGTATCAGATTTTCTAACAAAATTTTCTACTAAGCATCAAAACCACACCACCCACTGCCTAACATCCTCTGATTCAGGTTAGTTTAAAATTTGCTTAATTGAAAACCGACCTAATATTTATCCAAATAAGAACCGTTTTTCGATTGACCATATTTAGAGCTAACATCATTTTAGAATGCTAGAGCTCGTGGTTAGGGGTAAATGATTACTTTTATATAGAACTAGATAGCAAGTGATGAAATTGGTAAAGATTATTATTTTTATTTAGCAAGGGCGACGATCTGGTCCACGGCGACGCGGGGCAGCCTTCAGGATATTGTCGACGCGGAGAATGACTTCCGCGGCTTCAGCGGCTGACAGGAGCACCTGCCTCTTCACCACATACGACTCTGTCACACCGAGTTTTTTCATATCACCAACGCGACCGTTGTCCATGTCTGGAAGCAAATAATATCGTTCATAAATGGGCAATTGAGAATATGCATAGTTTTTATGTGGTCTCAAAACTAAAAATTTACAAAACTAAAAGAAACGGCGCGTTTGTAAAGGCGTAGGCGCCAATAGGAATGGCAACTGTCAAGGTGGCACTGCGTTCCAAAGTTGTTCCAAAATATCTGTCAGAACGAAGGGTATATTTATATTATTAAGAATGGCAACTGTCAAGGTGGCGCTGCGTACTCTTGTTCCAAAATATCTGTCAGAATGAAGGGTATATTTATATTATTAAGCTATCGCTCTGAAATGTCTAATTGCTGCGTAATCGGTTGTAAAAATGTTGGAGTTCACATATTTTCAAAAGATTTCATCATCATAAGGAAATGGATAACAGCTATTATAATTAAAAAATTTGCTCCAATACAAACTGCTAGGGTATATCGGGCTTACTTTGATGAAAATGATTACCCATATATTATCTAGTTGAACTCCTCCCCACTTACTCCCCTAACCCCACAGATCCCGAAAAAAGTGACCGATTTCAAAGTTTTACCTACTGAAATTTTTAAAACTTGAAACCTGGAAAATAAATGGGACAAAATATTACTGCATTACCACTCAGTAATATTATAACTGTCGTGGACAGCAAAGGAAAAGGCGGATTGGGAAGAGAAGGGTGTATATTAATAAAAACGGAAATACAGAAAAGATATAAAAAAGACCGAAAACTATAGTACAATGGTTTGGAAACAAGAGCAAGTTGACAAGAATAGATAAAGGAGCTAAGCACATAGACTATTAACAGATATATATACAAAAGGAGGTCTGTCCTTCACATAGCCCTCCTCGTAAACGAATGTTTACATAAAAAATAAAACAAGGACGGACCTCTGCAGCCTATGGAAACACTACCTTGAAACTGCTTGCAAAACATAAAAAAACTAAACAATCTTCAAATAAAAAACTAATCTAACTAACTTAGGTCTAACCTAATTAACTTGCGCACCGGGCGCCTCATGCTACCACCAGTTGCCTCTAGGTTCGCAGCTCTGGCGATTCTAGCCCTTCTTGGGTAAACATTAGTTGCTCTTTGCTTTAGCCATACACCTTGAGGAAAATTGGAGTCACCGATAATCAACATAACGCCAGCTGACGAATAGTACGAAGTCCGAGAAATAGTCGACTCTCGCCGACATAAACTGACAGGTAACATAGCCACCGATGCCATAAGCTGGTCCGCCCCACGCAAACTTTCTTCAATGGTCGTCGTCAGTAAGAACATGTCCACAACAGCGATTGGGTGCTGGTGATATATGAGGCATTCTTCTGGAAAGACTCTTTCAGGTGAGAAATGGGATCGTCGGCGCAGCCTACTTATTCCGGCGAACTTGACAAACTGTAGTAATAGCTCGGACCAGTAAAAGTAAATGAGTTATTTAGTGTTCCAGCTGGTGAAGCTCGGCGACCACTGTCTCGCAACCAGCATGACCAATGCAGATGTAATAGTGACCGATGATGAGCTGAACTAAAATTGTGACGACCAATCAAAAGTTGTGTTGGGTACTTTGTGTGATCTGGTGCATCGCTAGCGGTAGATTCGATCGCTAAGGCAAAGTACACCATCGTAGTCCAGCTTGGCAGATAATCTTCTTATATTAGCATTATCTAAGCCCTCTTCGAACGTCTCGGCAGGTGCATCTAAGCGCTCTTTTTATTCGAAAACAGGTGCAGCCCTCCTCCTTGGCGAGCTCAATGGCGCATATGAGCAACTCTCTCTCGTAGAGGACAAATGTACTGATGAGCTTTGACAGTAGAACGGGGCAAACGAATCTAAGAACTAGATATGATTAAATTTGAAACAACATTCAATTCTACGGTTCGATAGCATATTCTTAAGTTCTAAAAAAACATCATCAGGTTCTACAGAAAAACTTATGCCGTGACGTAAGAACAAAATATCTGGTCCCTTAAAATACCTGTCCAGCGATTCCACCACCCAGTGCTCAATACGATTGACATTTAAGGTCACATCAGATAGTGTTGGAATCCAAAAATATTTGTGTACTAAGCGAGAGAGCGAGATCGAAGATCTCCCCCACACGATTCTGCACAAATGTTCTAGAATCGCTGGCAGTTCCCCAGGTCCAATTAAGGATGGTTTTCGAATCACACCAGAAAACTCTTTAGACGGTGAGAAATTCTTTAGTTCGTAAATCATCCTTGCTAACCTTAACCCTACTAAAGCGGCTAGTAATTTGAGTTGAGCCACAGAAACTGGTTGCAGTGGCACAACTCGGGTAAAAAAGTCGTAAAAAAGCCCCAAAACGCGACGCAAGCAATAGGCTTAATTGCTGACGCCCTTGAAAATGTACAGCTCCAGGGCGACGGCACCAACAGCCAATGTAACAACGTGGCGAAGTAAGGGTTTTGACTGATACTATGATACGGGACCATTTCCTTCAATGGCGAACTAACTGCCATGTTCGTTAAAACAAAATGTTCTTTAATAACGTAAAACCCTAATAGTGATCGCAGTAAATCTGGCGCGGGCAACAAAAAAGAATTTAAACAAACATCACGTGTCCGGGCCGCGGCAGCAAGCACTATACGCAGCTTGGCCAGTTTATTGGCGTTGGCGACCCAACTATGCAGAAGGTACCACCGGCTCGAAGGACCAGGATGTCGTGGACAGCAAAGGAAAAGGCGGATTGGGAAGAGAAGGGTGTATATTAATAAAAACGGAAATACAGAAAAGATATAAAAAAGACCGAAAACTATAGTACAATGGTTTGGAAACAAGAGCAAGTTGACAAGAATAGATAAAGGAGCTAAGCACATAGACTATTAACAGATATATATACAAAAGGAGGTCTGTCCTTCACAATAACCATACACTCATGCCTATTATCTAGCCCAAAGTAAGCATCATTAAGAGATTATGTTATGAATACTAGACAACAGAGAAAAAATTATCATTAATAATTAACTCAGATAGGTCGTCAAAAGTTGTAAAAACGTCGTGTGAATACTCTCCAAGTGTCATACCTAGTCCCATGGTGTTGTCTCCCTGCGCGTGGCTCGCTCTCAGCCTGGCGATGAGCTCGGCGCTGTCGTAGCCGGCGTTGTCCGCGACGGCCGACGGCAGCCGCCGCAGGGCCGTGGCGACCGCCTCAATCCTATTGTCTCTAAGTGTCATACCTAGTCCCATGGTGTTGTCTCCCTGCGCGTGGCTCGCTCTCAGCCTGGCGATGAGCTCGGCGCTGTCGTAGCCGGCGTTGTCCGCGACGGCCGACGGCAGCCGCCGCAGGGCCGTGGCGAACGCCTCGGTCGCCGCCGACTCCTTGCCGGCCGTGCGCGCCGCCGCGCGTGATACCGCATCCGCCATAAGCATCTCACTTGCGCCTGGGAAGTATACAAAGTATACATATGTCGCAGTCATCTTGTTAAATCAGCCACTTGGGATGCTGGCTGTATTCAAATGAAAATGTTATTTAGACGCGTAGTGGTAGTTTTTTTAAAAGAAAACCTAAAAACCATAAAAACGACATGCTCCGACAAAGCACTGTGCTGGCAGAATTGTTATCCTTTTGCAAGATAACACATTGCCACTTAGGAAAGAAGAAGAACCATATTTTTTTTGTGATATTACGGAATATAATTTAATAGACCGCTTCTAACCACCTCCGTGGTCTAGTGGTTGGTAATAAAAGAACTAATATGTTGATTTAACAAAAAATGTTGTTTTTTAATAAATAACTGACTTTCATACTGAAAACGATCACATAATTAAAAAATCAAAAAAATCTCAAATAGATCCGATTTAAATCAAATTAAGCTTTTTTTATTTTTTTATAAAAATCATGATTTTTATCAACCCCAAATGCATTGTGATCATATGCCTAAGAAGAAATACTATCTTTCTTTGCAATCTGAAACAAAGTGAACTAATTTATGGCTGAAATAGGAAATGTGGTAGTACCTTTACATCGGGTCTTATTTCCCACTACTCAACTCTCACTGCATAGTTACGTTATTAGACAGTGTCTACAAGGTCTTAGTAATTTCACAGTATCACGTATCAAAGTAACTTGAAAGGTTAATTGGAATGCTTACCTCCACCGAAGACAACTTTAGGCTCCTTGACCGTAGCGGCGAGGACGCACAGCGCATCGTGCAGGGATCGTTCAGCCTCGTCGATTACTTGCTGGGTAGCACCGCGGATGACCACAGTGCACGCAGACCCCAGCTCCACACCAGAGAACCGGATCAAACACTCGTCGCCTATCAGTACCTGATTACATTATATCATTTCAGTACACAATATCAGCAGGAGTCAAAAATGTTATCTATTTATAGGTTATATCAAAATCGCTTTCGTGTTTTTCGGGGGTACCGGTTCCAAATACAACATCTATTTCGAAATCTAAGATGGCAGACGCGACTCTTTTTTATATAAAAACAATATGAGTATCATTTTATGACGATTAACGATTTAAAAGTGCTTCTTTGTGGCCTACTTAAATAAAATATATATTTTTTCTTTCTTTCTTTCGTTTTAGTGTTTTTTTGCGACCCGTCATTCCTCATTGACTGATCAGTAAATATAGACCACAGGCAATAAATGATTTGCATAGTCTAAACAATACATTAAACAATGCAAGTCATTTCTTGCATCAATAGTATGTTACAGGAAAGAAGCTTGCATCATGTAAATGGGCCTTTACAATTTTGTGTTGTACGGTCGACCACAGAAGTAGCTAAACACTTTAGTACCATGTCGCAACGATTCTAGCGTCGATATAGTACGGAAGCGACTATAAAGTACGTGCACAAGATCGGCGTGACATGATGATCGTGCGTACTAAAGTGCTCAGCTACTTCTGTGGTCGACTGTACCTCGAAAACTATTTACAAGGATGTAAGACAAAATGTTGATCATAGCATGTCTATTTGTCTACTATTTTGTACCTATTCTTGTTGATAAACTTTTACTATGAATATTTCATTTTGTCAAAACCCTTGCATATCTGCGTTTGACAGCGTAAGTACTTGCACTGGCGGCGGGCGGAATCTTTCGACAACAAAGGCGATTCCCTACTGTTACCCATAATACTGTGGTAGCATAGTGGTTTCGGTTAAGTAAACAAAGCAACATTCGCCATGGTCCATCCCGGGATGAGTCAATCAAAATTTGCTATCTCAAGCTCCTCCGTGATTCAAAAGGCACGTTAAGCTGTTGGTCCCGGTTGGTACTGCAACCGCTTTAACTTAGCAACCTGCATTTTGCCAGCATAGTGATTTTATGGCCCAAATTCCCCATGTGTTTCTCTCATGTAAAAGGCATGTGTCCACCAGTGGGACATATAATAGGCTGGTAATGATGATGATGATCTTTGTCTGTTCATCCTAAATATTAATGAACTATAATTTCACCATAGTTCTTTAGTTTCATAAGACTAAGTCAACACATATGTCTAAAGTTATTTAGGTTACATTAAAAAATTATTTTAATTAACCTGTTCAATGAGCTTGCAGTGACCAAGTTTGACTTTGTCAGGTGAGTCAAATGTTGACACAATTTCGCCTCCAGTAACCAATGCAAGTCGCTCAATACCATCAAAGTCTGCATGTTCAATAGCCATAACACCTGCGTCAGCAAACAACTGCTCAGGATAGTTGTAGATTAGTTGCCTGAAACAGCAATATAATAATTAGTATAGTGCATTATAAATTTTAGTGTTTACTTGGTTAAGCCTTAGAATACTCTTGGGGGATTTGATAATTGAGAGAAAGCATTAAATAACTGTCCAAAATTTACCTGTTGATAAATACATTGCATTTGTGTGCTAGGATCTTGTTCACTTTGTCTTTCATTTTCTCTTTTTCAGCAACTTCAAGTTCAGCTATTTTAGCCATAGAATCCACTTTAATTGTTGAGCCAAAAACTTTGATTTTGTCTGTGTCCATAGGTGTGTTAGCAATAAGGATATTAGCATTCTCAAGACGTTTTGGTTGATGTACTCCAACCTAAAAATTTAGTAAAAGTAATAATATTGAAATCAAGGTCTCTCCACGAACACACTTAACAAGACCTTTCCAATTTTTGTTTATTTTATTTTATTATACGACTAAATAGTTACCTTCTTATTCAGTAGGAATCCTTCATCGAGGAATGATTCTTCTAGCACACCACCAGAGATCTTGATAATCTGGATAGCTTTAAGATTGCCAGAACCTTTTAAACGCAAAACAGCATCAACTGCCAACTTTGTGAAATGTCTGCAAAAGTAGGTAAGTAGTTACATTACTCAAAGCATTCCCATTTTGAAGCAATAATAAAAAAAACAATATTTTTGTTATTTAAATTCTTACTCTTTATGGTTGGATAGAATTTTTGAACTCAATGTGGTGCGTGCAATATTCTCTAAATCAGCACGAAGAGCGGCTTCATTCATGTTTTGCTCATGATCAAAACTAGCTTCAGCAAGTGCTTGCTTTGCTGCATCAACTGCAATGCGCCACCCAGCAATGATGGTTTGGGGGTGCAATTTCTGTTCAATCAATTTTTCTGCTTCACGGAGTAATTCGGCAGCTGAAAATATTTTTTTATGACTACGAGAAGTGATTACTAATAAGAATTGTCTTTAATAGACACTAAATTGTACTACACATTTTGAATATATATACTATTTTTTATCATTCTTACGGGGTAGCTCTTGGCTTTCAAACCTACCAATAAACTGTATTCATAATTCTCTACTTTCACAAATATTATTAACATTTACTCAATTTAAATATTAACTTTCGAAGCTGTGTATCAATGATGCGCCCGTTTTTATGTGAGCTTCACCTTACTTCGCCACTTTGACGAAGTGCTTGTTCAATGCGGAACACTTTATTCAGCCACATTGTAATCTGATAGCTGTCTGTATATCATTACAGCAATGTTTTTCAATCCGGCCCACCGTTTTGTAGATTTGGGAGATGGGTACCTGGAATGCAGTTTTCATCGATAGGATTTTTTCCCTAATCGCATTTTGCCATGATCGTGTTTTGTCATATGGGCTTTATGTATAACCGTATATTATCCTATGGGTAATTTGCCTTTCAGCATGTTGTCTGATTCGCTTTTTGATCGATAAATAATTTGCCTATCAGCATATAGTCTTATATGCTTTTTTCCCTACTGTAAATTGACAGATTGCAATTTGTTTTGACTATATGCACTGGGAAAGTGAGATTTTTAAAAAATAGTTTATGTCTAGATGTGACTACAAAAACTGATATAATGAAATGAAGGGAGACTAAGGTAAAAATCGATTATACATAAAGCACATGTAACAATACACGATTGTGGCAAAATACGATTAAGGAAAAATCCTAACGATGAAATATGTGTTTGAGACATCCATCTACCAAATGTTTTGTAATATGGCGAGTTACACAATATGGCTGTGACATTTCTAATACGTTTACGTACCTAAAACTGTAACAGATGTTGTGCCATCACCAACTTCATCATCTTGCACTTTTGACATATCAACAAGGATTTTAGCCGCAGGATTGTCTACACCAATAGACTTTAATATGGTAGCTCCATCATTTGTGACTTCAACCTATAAATATTTAATATAAATTTTCTACACAAAAAAATATGGTGTGAGTATAAACTATGTTGCAAAATTTTCAAATCTGTGAAGTATAATTGATTAAAGTTACAACAGATATTGTAGTGTGGAGTATATTTCAGCAGGATGGTAAAGGTTGGAAAGCTTATTAGATAGGAATGCTACTTAAAGAAGAAATATATTTTTATCGCCACACTTTTTTCTGAAACTCATACACCAGAAGCAAACTGCTTTACAGGCGAAATATTATTATTATTATTATCAAATATAGTTCTGTGGTATCTACTTAGTCAACTAATAATTATTTAAAACAACAATAAAATTAGATGTGCAATTGAAAAGCATCTTAAGGTTAGAATATTTAAAATATTTTTGGTCAGTATTGTCTTTCCAAACATATAAAAGATTCAACAATGGCAAAAAAAACATAATACTAACTTGTCCGGCGTTTCTACCACAGTTGACCAAGATTTTATCCATTCCCTTCGGACCCAAGGTACTCTTGACTAAATCACCAATAGCGATCGCACCAATAAAACTAGACATACGAGCCAATTCGGCTTTTTCTTCTTCTGCTTCATTCTTCAAAATCCTAATCGGGTTGAGCGAAACCTAAACAAATTTCAATTCAGATGAAACAAAGTCACATGTGCATTACATTGCCCCCACCGGTTCTAGTTTTCTTCTGTTAACCGACCATTGGAGATTATTACGAGAATAAGTATTTTAATGTACCAAGCGAAGTAAAAAAATTATAGAATACAAACCATTTTCAGCAGAAAATCGACTCTTTTACGGGAAAAACAAAATAAAACTTATTCAAGTCGGGATGCTCAGAGTCAGGAATTCAGGATGACAGAATGGAATGACAGATTAGAAAGAAGAGTATGTCCAGTATGTCTCAGGATCACTCACTCACACAGACAGTGACACAGATTAAAGCACGATTCGATTAAAGCAATGAGGAAGGATTTTATGGAGATGGTCTAATGTTCTATACATATCGTGAGTATAGAAATATCTAACATATCGACATAAAAACGTCAAACGTCATGTTGTTTCTTTTTAACCAAGCAAATGTTGCATTTGGAAAGAGGGATAAATATTACTTGTTGAGTACTTCTTTTGGCAATTCTTTTGCTGTGACGTCATTTGCGTGTACCTTTGAAGCCAGTCTGCGCCAAGTCACGTGGTACATTTGCTGTCACACACAATAACATAGTGCGGTCTTTACGATCTTGAAGTGTCGATAGAATAAATATTTTTTTTTTTGATAAAATATAATAAATGAATGTGAAGGTACTTAGGATGGAGTCAAATAATATATTTTGTGTGTGTCGAATATATTTCACCAATATAATCATTATAAATGGATTATTGTGCATCTTAAGCCTAACCAACATTTGTGTACACCAATGTTGGTTAGGCTTAAGATGCACAATAAGCCATTTATAATAAATAAGTAAGTAAGTAAGCCTATAATACCATTGTATTGAAGGCTTCTTTACCTACCCAGAGGACTCTACGTATGGGCCTACCACCTAATTAGTTTCAATAACTTCGTATAATAGGATTGGTTGTTATTTGAACTTTGTCCTATTTAAGGCTCCGTGCAAACGAGCCACCACCTTTTAGGTAAATGATAGCCACTTGCGCTATTTAATCACCAAACTAAGTGGAGCGTAACAGCCACAGGTGGTTCGTTTGCGCGGAGCCTTAGATTAACTGACGTTTTGCATGTCATAACGAAATAAGTGGTAATTAATCGTCATTTATTTTTATTGATTGTAAGACAAAAATGACAAAATTAAATATCTATCGAGAAAGTGTGAATTGTTAAAGAAAAAAAATAGATCATTGAACACGAACGTCCGCAGATGCGATGAGAAGATTTCTCGCACAGCATAACGTCGATCGTGGGTTGCTGCTCATAAAATTGATGATAAAAAAATATATAGACTTAAGGTTCCGATATTACGGAAAAAAGGCCACTCAAACAGAGTCGTATATATATTAATTAATTAATTTCGTTCTGAAATGCATAAAAATATTTTGTACTAAAATGTTTTTCTTTCACCCTAAGTTGCTCAAATTAAGAAAAATTGTAAATGGTAGATAAGGCTAATACTATAAATTAAATCAAAACATTGTCTTTCAAAATAATTATCTACCTCTGTAGTTTTATTTTATTACTAATATACAGGTTATTTGGTTCTAAAAAAATGGATTGCCTGGAACATTATTTCGGAGTTTTGAATTTTCTTTTTTTGTTGTTAAATCTCCCTGTAATGGGAGGGCAAAAGGAACTAATGCCCATACAGCCATGTCTGATGTGATTGAGTTTATGTCACTTATCTATATGTATATGTGTAAGTATATGTATTTTTTTGTATTTATGTATATGTGTAAGTATATGTAGTTTAAAATCCAAAGTCACGCCCAAGGCCCTATCATAATAACAGCGCTTCTGCGACGTTTTTTATAATGTCGCAAAAGTTTTATGCTGAGATAGGGCCTTGTTGACTGCACTTATTGTTAAGTATAAACTGTTTGTATTTGTCTATTTTTTTTTTTATTTTTTTTATTGTATAAGCTTCTTGTTGTTGTTTGTTATGTGCATGTCAAATAAAAATATGTTTCTTTCTTTCTTTAATATTATTGGTTGAGTTTCGCTTACATTTGCGCTAAAAAACCATCCGCGAAAAGCCCAAAAAAAAGAAACCTCATTTTTTAGTCTATGGCCGATGCGCGCGCATAGGAAAACTGATTATTTTTTCCCGCCATTACGAAACATTTTTCACAACTCGTCTCGTTTTCTCTTTTGAAGTTATTTAGTTAGTTATTAATTAAGATGTCTGCAAATACAATTTATGAAGAAAATGATTTATGTTGTACACCGCCCGATATAAGATGTGAAGCCCAGAACGTTATGGAAAGTTTACTACCAGAAAACTCAAAGGAAAAATATCTATTAGCGTACCAAAATTTCATACAATGGCAGAACAACAAGAATACGCAGTCTTTTTCAGAAAATGTGTTCATGGCGTACTTTAAAGAATTATCTTCTAAGTACAAACCTAGCTCTTTGTGGTGTATTTACTCAATGTTAAAAAGTACAGTCCGAACAAAGAATGGAGTGGACTTAAAAACATACTCGAATTTGTCAGCTTATCTAAAGAGACTATCTGATGGATTTAGAAGCAAAAAATCAAAGGTTTTATCATCTGACGATATTGAAAAAATTATTAAAGATGCTCCAGATAACCAATATTTGGCTACAAAGGTTAGTTAAATTAATTTTAATTAAATATTTAATAGCAGCTTGTTGACTTTAATTATTGTTTCTTTTGTTTCAGGTTGCTTTAATATTTGGTGTAACTGGTGCCTGTAGGATACAAGAATTAACAAATATAACTGTAAAAGATATAGAAAACCATGGCCAGATGCTTTTGCATACGTAGAAGATTCCATACAAAACAAGAAGGAAATTTGTGCGAAAATCACAAAAAGAATTAAACTTGATTCTGAGACGCATCCTACTAGCGAAATACCAAGTACATCCAATGATTGGATTTCACCTACCTACACGAATAATGAACCATCACAAATAACAATAGAACATGAAAGTATTTCAGTAAATAATCTATCTGATGAGACCGCTATATCATCAAAAATAGTTAATTATAATTTTACTAACTGCACATTTACTAATTGTTTCTCTAAATAAACTTTTTATCTACTATGTAAAATGGTTTTTTATTTAAGTATTATTTTATTCAGAAGTGTGTTGAAAAACGTTGTATGATACACGTGTGTATTGATGATTACCGTCCTCGGCTCCTTAAGACCCTCGCCTGACGGCTCGGGCCTCAATGCGCCTCAGCGGTAATCACCAACATTACACACTTGTACCATAATGTACTATATTACTTGTCATCGTATTAGAAATTAAGGCATTGTACTATAAGTTTTATCGGCAAAGAAAGTTTTTTGCATCTCAGAAGGAATCGACGGTACTAATAGTTTGCATATTCTAGTCTTTGGAAATATAGTCTATTAATTTGATGTAAATTTTAGGTTGAATGACATTCACAGCCGATCACTAGAGTAGTGACATTTTCATTTTGAGTTTTCGATGAAGAATTTCTTTTTTTTGGGTACTTCTGATACACCGTGTATAAAATAAAATATTAGAGAAAATATATTTATAACCATCTTTTCCGTAAAATCAACAGTTTTGGTGTACGAATGCCTAGAAGTGTAGTCCAACGTACGTTTGGACAAAAACCTAATTTCCTTACCACCTTTAGAAATAGTAAGCGACGTATTTTATCATCGTGATATCCCCAGCATGCCTACAAAAAAAATCGTGGCGCTTTTTTTACCTCAAGATAGTAAGGAAATAAGTTTTTTTGCCCAAAATGCATGTTGAACTATACTTTGCCCGTACGCCAGAGATATAGATTTTACGGAAAAAAGGTAATGCCAAAATTTTTAGTATTCTGTCTTATTTAATTTTGCAAATGAATATTTTTATCGTGAAATTATCCAGAAACCAGATACTGTCAAATACTTACTTTTAGCCGCAATTTTTCCAGTATGATGGCACGAGTAAAAATAATTAGTGACAAAGTTGAATTTCAGAAAAAACACATCCAAATCTATAAAATTACTTCAAAACTCCCGGAATAATTTACAGGTAAAATATCACTTAAGAATGTAATATACAAGGTAATTCAAAATCGAGTTTTAGCTAGTCTGAGCTTAAATATATTTTTGTCAAACGATATTTTGTTGTTGTCACGTTGTAATTTATAAGTTCTTTTGAAATTAGCCACGTAAACTGACTTACTAAAGAAGACTCTTATATATTTTTTTAAATTTAATAATAAACCTATCTTTGTACCTTTATGCATAAGTTTTTAAATTTTATATCGACAACAGATGCACATAGAGAGTTACAACACTTAAGAGGCAGCCATCTTTAGTGGTCCAAGGAACTTTAAGTAGACACGCGAAGTAGGTAGTTGGGGCCAGTCCATAGTATTTCTTCGTCATAGGATTAAAGAGAGTGTCTGAAGTACTCTGTGGACCTTGTGGCAATGAGGAAGGTTGATTGAGGAAGGATAATGAGGAAGGATTCTAAGGAGATGCTCTTGATAGAAATATCTATCATATCGACATAAAAACGTCAAACGTCATGTTGTCTGTTATTTTTAACCAAGCAAATGTTGCATTCGAAAAGAGGGATAAATATTATTTTCTTAATGTTTGATTTTAACATTATTATAAATGTTTGAAAAATTACATAATAATTAAATCATAATAAAACTAGAAAAATTTCACGTCCTGAGGCAGGAATCGAAACCGCGACCTTTCGCAATCCGGGCGACTGCTCTGACCACTGAGCCACCCAGGAGTTGGGATATCCCTGTGAAATAGTCTATCTGTATTTGCGTTTATGAGCTAACACGTCCACCCTACAATGTCGAAATATTCTATTTCAACATCCGAAACGAGTAGTTTTACAAATACCTACGATTCGGTTCAGTTGGGGCAGTGCTTTCAAATATTCTTAATTATATAGACTTAAGGTTCCGATATTACGGAAAAAGGCCACTGAAACAGTGTGGTATACAGGATGGTGCTGTCAATGCAACAGTAAATTTAAAAATGGGCTATATTAGACCATAGAAATGGTTTGCCGCTTTCAAAAATATCGTATTCATGTGATAATTTGATGACACTTGTAAGAAATAATACTGCCAAAGTTACACTATTTACACATAAAGTTACACATACACATTATTTTGTATTTTTGGATGATTTTAAAGCCCTCTTTAAAGTTTTAAGTGTTTTTGGAGGAGGGTTGCAAAATATCGTACTTTTCCCAATAATACATATTGTATCGTACATCGTACCAGTGTCGAAATTATCGAAAATATATATACGATAAAGTGTTTGTGTTTACGTATGTGTACAACACTAGAACTAAAATATTAATAGAATAAAAGTGACTATGGTGCGAAAGACGATGAAAACTTTTTTATGGTTATTCACCTTATCAAGTAGCATCATATGGAGACTGTCATCATATATTTCGCGTCAAATACTCCTAGGATGCATTGAAATGTGTAACACCAGCATTTCAATTCAATAAAAGAAGAAATAAAGAAATACTGAAGACATGGCTGTATGGGCATTAGTTTCCTTTGCCTTCTCATTGCAGGGAAAATGAACGAAAAAAAGGGAGGTCAGGTTCAAAGAGTATATTTATTAAAAAATGTACATATTTTATGGTCGGGTTTTTGTGGCGTCAGTGAAAATTTTTATTACAATAATTGTGTCGGAGCGAACATTGAGTTATAAAAGTGGCGTAGTTTTATTATTCAAGTGCTGTTGACGTGCAACTAAAAGATTATTAGAATAAAAGTGATTATGGTGTGATATACGAGGAGAACTTTTTTGTGGTTATCCACCTCATCAAGTAGCACATAAAGTGACTGTCATCATATATTTCGTGTCAAATACTCCCAAGAAGCATTAAGATGTGTTACGCCAGCATTTTAATGCAATAAAAGAAGAAATAAAGAAATACTGAAGACATGGCTGCATGGGTATTAGTTCCCTTTGCCTTCCTTTTATAGGGAGATAAGAGATCCTTGTGGAGAATTAACAAAAAAAAAAACGAAAAACAAATAATATGACGTCATTTATGTGTCATCAATCACATCACGAATTTTTTGAAGCCGTTCGCCATATTTAGTCTGATTAGATTTTATTTTCTTTGTGTTGGTTTTTCTTTTGTTCACTTCAATCTATTCTGAAATCAATCTATTCTGAAAAATGGAAGAACAAGGAGGAAGCTCTGCTCCAAGAGTCAGCGACAAGCGTTTAGCACAAACCCAAGCACAAGTTGATGAAGTCGTCGGCATTATGCGTGTCAATGTCGAGAAAGTTTTAGAGAGAGATCAGAAGTTATCGGAGCTAGACAATAGGGCAGATGCTTTACAGCATGGTGCTGCACAATTCGAACAGCAGGCTGGTAAACTTAAAAGGAAGTATTGGTGGCAAAACTTGAAAATGATGTTGATCATTGGTGCTATTGGCGTAATCTTGCTTATCATTATCATTATTTACGCGATACCTTCGGGCAACTCTACTTCATCACCACCGGCAGTGACTGAACATACCAATAATGCAGGAACGGGTCGATAATCCTTTTTATCCCAAGTAAAATTTCCGCTATTAAAAATCTGTGGAGTAAAGGGTATTTATCTTAGGTAATTTTTCTGGCCAAAATACGACTGAAGACTTTTAAGGCATGTATTTGAGATTATAAACGCACATACACTGTCAGCCTTACAAAATGTTTTGATATTTCTTACAATAATTACATATTTACTGTTAGCATTTTACAATTTACAAAAATTATATTTAGGTACTGGAAACTGAAGCTATATTCAGTTGTATTAATATAGAACAGTTTAAAGAAATAAAGTGTATTTATGTGGCCAATTGATTGTAACAATTTATCATGTGATAGGTAGTATTATTAAATGTCTCAGAGCTTATTTATTGGCCATGTTGTTTAATGAAAACTGATATTTACAGAAAATATTTAGGACAGATTGTCAATTACTATTATTTCATTTAAAATTTGTTGCCTAATAAATGTTGATATTTTAATATGTATTATCATTAGGTGTTGCAAATTTAAAAGCCTAGCTTACTTTTCATGCACATTCTGTACAAAATACTTGAAAGCATATTATTTAGTTAAGTTTTTCTTTCAATATTTAATTTAAGGTTTCTAAATACAATTAAGTTAATCATTTAGTCATCTGGGGATGGTTTAAAATAATTGTTTGTCAACTAGCAATACAGTTATGCTTTTCAAAGAATTAAAAGCTATACAATTATTTTGGTAACATAAAACCAATGGGACCAATATTTTCTTTCTGTGTAGCACATTATTAATTATAATACATTTAGAAATGATTATTGCTATTGTTGTATTCTATCCTAACTATTATTGTCTTGTTTTGTATTATACCTCCATAAGAATAAATAAACATATGTATTCTTATTTTTGTGTATCATTGACTTTACAATGAAGCATTTATTTTATCCACTAGGAACTTATCAGTAATGTTCAAAGATAAGAATTTGATTATTGTATTAATAAAGTTGAGTAACTAGTTAAAAAAAGAGAAATGGTAATGAAAAGACTGGTATTAATAATAGTAAAACAAAAGCACAGTGTTACTAATTTTGTAATTGTTATTTTATAGTAAACTAGGGGCTGCCAGTGTGAATGTTGGTTATCACTAGAAAAAGTGTCCTATGTCCTCAGGGTCTCAAAACATCTTCATATACATTTCATCTTAATCAGTTCAGTGGTTCAAGTGTGAAAAGGTAACAGACAGACAGCTACTTTCTTCCATTTAACATATTATTATGGATTTAGCACTCAGCAGTGCAGTATGTGTAAAAACATCATAGCAATAAATATTGTTGACGACTGGCTAGCCGAGTGGTCTGTACCTTGCTATGCACACTACTCGGTCAAGAGGTTCCGGGTTCAAATCCCGGTAGAAGTAAATGTTTGTATGATGAGCATTTGTTTAAGAGTCACAGATGTTTATGTTTATTTAGTATATTTCTAATATTTATATACATATTATTATCATCTAGTGTCTGATTCACCGCCTTAAGGTAACATTAAAATGATTACTTTTCAAAGCTACAATTACGACTGTGTAACAGTAGCACTGTAGCTCATATTAGAATTTGAAGTTTTATTATTATTATTAACAAATAAGCCCTTAAAAACAATGGATCATAATATCTCTGTATCTTGTCTCTTAACCAATTTTCTATTCATACGTATATTTTCATCATCATCAATTCAGCCGAGAGACGCCCACTGCTGGTCATCCACCTTCCCCAAGCATCTCCAAACCGATCGGTCCTGCCCTGCCCATATCCATTGGCTTCCACCACTCCTCAGCAGACCGTCAGTCCACCTTATGGTAGGCCTATCAACGCAGCGACTCCCGGTAAGCGGCCGTCACTCGACGACCTTTCCGCGCCAACGGCACGTCAGTTCTTTTAATACGGCCTGCTCACTGCCACTTGAGGCTCGTGATTTTTGGGCTAGGTCGGTAACCTTAGTTCTACTGCGGATCTCATCATTTCTGATTCGTTCACGCAGAGCATGCGTTCCCGACCATAGTCCTCTCTATTACCCCTTGGGTGACACTAAGCCTTCTTATGAGGTCCAATGTATGCAGCCACTTTTGTCTTGAGACGCTGCCCAGCTGAGTTGGATTCGGTGATTGACCTCTTTCAGGAAGTTTGGCTTACCAAGTTGGACTATTTGTCCCAGGTATATTCGTCAAGAACTTCCGTGTAGAGCTTCTAACAGGAGTTACCGGGCAGTTTTAGTGGGTATTCTTAGTGCCGTTACGATCAGTCACTGGACGACCTAGACACACGTCGCTTAGCCAACGGCGGGAAAGTCCGTAACTGGGTTCCTTCCCCGAGAAAAAAAGAATTTTCGTTATACGTCGGACGATCGTGTTGTCTAGTTCTGAACACTGTTTGTGTGATTGTTGGGTTTAAGTTTATTTATTTTTCAAAATTTTGTTAAATGTGGTCATTAAAATAACCTTGAGCCTACCAATCACATAATCACTCTACTAGGCAGATCACAATCAGGCAAAATTAACGATTTTCGACACGTGGGAATTCGACATAATTACAGATTTATTACAGAGATCGTCGAGCATTGTGCCCAAGTCTTCCACGGTCTATTCATGACTACGGTAAAGGTACTTCTTTTGGGCTGTGTTTCAAGCTGCAGTCTTCGCTTAACAACTCTTTACTTAACGCCTGCCCGGCCGTTTGAATGCCATTTTTCACCTCCGACGAAAAAAGAGAGGTGTTATAAGTTGACGTGTATCTGTGTCTGTTTGTGGCATCATAGTGTCATAGCTCCTTAGCAAATGGACCGACTTAGAATCGTTTTTTTTGTTTGAAAGCTGACGTGACTGGGATGGTTCTTAGCTATAATTTATGAAGATCAGTTCAGGCGTTTGATGACTATCAGCTCATTTTCTACATAATAAAAGGGTTTTACTAACTTTCACAAATCCGATTGATTTGAAATTGGGTGTACCGGTTATTCTGTGGCAAGAACGTCGCAGGTACCTACCAAGTTAATGCAATTCAATGAACTGTAAAAGGCCGATCCACCCACACATACTGAAGTTGCATAAAATAAATTCGTATAATTTAGGCACTAGACTGCGCGCAGTTCGATCATACGATGAAGTAAGGAGGTCCGTCTGGTTTGTACGGGTACTTTACGATTTATAAACTTGGTAGGTACCTATGGCTATGGTTTGTAGATTTTCAACCAAATAATTAGTCCCTTATTTGCTGATAAGTAATATCGATAACCACGTGGTGTTGTCTTCTCAAGATCACGTGATTTTGTCTTCTCATAAGACCATGTGGTTTTGTCTTCTCAAGACCACGTGGTTGTCCATATTATTAGTCAAGATTAAATGGCTGCCCGTATCGATTTCGGTTATCGCGCCAAAAGTTAGCCTCTGTTTTTACTACGGGTGTAATCTCAGTAATCTATCTCCATGTCAAATTTCATCTAAATCAGTTCAGCGGCCCAAGATTGTGAAATCGTAACATACATATATTTACTTTCGCGTTTATAATACTAGCTTCCGCTCTTCGCAATTTCGTCTGCGTTACCTATCCCATGGTAACGAATTTCCTTGATAAAAAGTAGCGTATATGATGCTCCAGACTATAGATAATCTGTGCCAATTTTCATCCAGATCCGTTCAGCCGTTCATGATTGAGTAACTTTCCGTCTAAATAAATAATATAATAATTGCCCGCGTTGATGTCGGTTATCGCTCAAAAAGTACCATATAGAATTCTCTGGGTCTCAAACTATCTCCAAATTTCATCTATATCGCTTCAGTGGTTTAGGCGTGAAAGCGTAGGTAACTAATAAACGAACCACTTGCATTTATAGGTAATATTAGTTAGATACACAGAACATAGCTATAGGTACTTAGGTACTATAAATGTTCTGT
Organism: Nymphula nitidulata; assembly: GCA_947347705.1. Taxonomy (NCBI): domain Eukaryota; kingdom Metazoa; phylum Arthropoda; class Insecta; order Lepidoptera; family Crambidae; genus Nymphula; species Nymphula nitidulata. The sequence continues at coordinate 11,994,942 of OX374623.1, forward strand.
GAACTAATAGGATTGGGATTAGTATCTATGGACTATGGATGTAATATAATCTGGTTTTCTACCTTAGCCTAGGCCCTAGAGCACAAAGTGAAGCAAGTGCCCTAGGGGTATTGGTTTCAATTAAAATTATAGCAAGCATTATTATTAGGTACATATTGCATAGTGTTAGGGTTGTTGTGGTACCTACTTGTGGTACTAATTCATAAACAAACAATGGTCTGTCAGTTGCAAAAATTCGAGATCTAACTGATAATAATTTTAGTCGTGTACCTAGATATCTATTTTTAGGGACGTACGTAAGTACCAACTTAATGTTAAACTTATAAATTTGCCTTAGGTTAGGGCATATTCATAAATTATTAATACGTTACACCTACATAAAATATGTATGATATTGTTTTATCTATAAAAGGCGTTGTTGGAAGAGGAAACAGCCTATTCATAATTCTGCTGAGTCACTGTAATATGATGTGACTATATTAAGCTTGTTATAACACTTTATGTTCACTGCTGACTTAATTGGTTCAAGACATCAAAAGAATATTCCATGCATATTATCATAATGTAGGTAAGTACCTACCTAGGTAGGTTGGTTTAGTAAAAAAAACATTATTTCCATGAGTGTGTAGGTAGTAGGTACCTACTAGACTACTTACCGTGCAACGCAACTCAGAATGCCAAGTGGTGTAAGTACTAAGTAAGTGAGAGGTAAAAGTCCATTAGCCACAATGGTTATAATTCTATTCATGGTAAGACTGCAAGCTGGCTGTTAATTGACCAAAGGCTAAGATCTGTGATTCTCTACACTGCCGTACCTACCTAAATAAAAATCACAATCCGTATCTATAAGAGTTCATTTCTCATACCTACCTTAACTTTACCTACAATTTACCTACTTCCTACTTAAGTATCTAGGTAAACAGTTTTTTGCTTCCATCTAGGTACTACACATCGACGAAAACGGATAGGAAAAAGTTAAAATTCTTTTTCCAATCGACTGGTCAATCGTGTGAATGAAGACTTGAAATCGTTAACTGGTATTGAATGTCGTAGAAACTTAAGATTCTTGTGAGGGTTCCTACTTACATTCACAACGCATGCGGAAGACAATAATACGACAGTCTCACAGCCCTGCAAAGCGTTTCGGTCCGCTTCGTCCACAGGTCGACAAAATCGACATTGGCCTTGATCTAGTCACACTTTGTTGTATAAATTAACTGATCTCAGTAGTAGGTATTAGGTACATATAGGCAGGTACCTACCAGCCAACCAACGCAGTTAGTTTTTTGACTAAAGTTATGGACAAATATCACTGCTGGGCACAGGCTTTCTAACATGGGCGAAACACGAAGGGTTTGGGCAATTATTTTATTTGTCGGTCTTTTGCTGACCAATTTGAAATATAAGGGTTGTTTTCAAGCAGGACAGGAGCTAGGAGCACATGGGTCGTTCTAGCGGATGCATGTATCTGTGGCTGGGCCCCTTATCATTTTTGGTCAAAATCCCAAACACAACGGAACCATTCATCGTTCATCTGCTGTCCCCACGACGCATTTTATATGAACTAATAAAGTCCATGTTTTAATTAAATGTCGTCATCATCCTGCATGATATAGGTAATAAAATAAGTATTCGTTACGATATTTGGGTAGATTTCGGATCAAATTCGAGACAAATGTATGAGTTCAACGATGCACTCTTATTCTTAATTGTCGGATTACAGATTCGATTCGATTACACATCCCGTCTCGCTTTTCTACACCGCGATAAAGAGTGACGGGTAGGTACAGAGTTATCTGAATATTCTCCGACGGTTGAGAATAAGGGGATGGACTACAAAATAAAAATGTTAATTTCCAATACTTCACAATAGAGGCGTTGTTGTCATTTTTAATCGACGAAAAAAAGTGCAGAATAATAATTAGGGTAAAACTAAATTTTACCCTAATTACCTATTATTCTGCACTTTACTTTCATAATATTAAAATAAGTAAAGTACTTCTACCACCTACCTATCTATGTAAATAGTTTTTACTCATAAAAACGCTCATTAAAGCCACAAATAGATTTAATGAGTGTTGAGTAAAGCTGTTAATCAAATCATGTTAATTAATTTTACTAAAATAGTTTTAGTAAGCGTAGGTATAGGTATAGTTGATCGTAAATTAATAAATATTTCTTATTTTTGAAGAACCCACATACTTATGTTACGAAAAGTTAGTTAGCGTGGATAGTATGGTAGTAGCTTAGTAGTAACTTGTAGTTACTGCCTAGCCCCTAAAGAACTTATTACATTATCCTGTTTCCTATTTATGAAGGAAGATATAATCGCAGTGAGGACAGTTTCCTATCCTATTTAGTGAGTTAGGTTAGGACTCCTAACCTAGCTCACTAAAAAGGTTCTCATTGCGATTACATCTTCCCTCACATAGGATATTACACCGTTCAGTGTAGTTCGGTAGTTGTCGGTCTGTTACGATTTCACTCCTAAGCCTCTGAACCGATTTAGATGAAACTTGGCATGGAGATTGATTTCATCGAGAGAAAAGACGTAGGCTTCTTTTGGCTGGATACCCAATATCTACGCGGGCATAATTATTAAGCCGCGGGCGGCCCTAGTGTGGCCTAGATATCGATCTAGATTTCGGCTATACTGTGGCCGCCCGCGGCTTAATAATATAAATAAGACTTAAATATTATAAATAAAATCTAACTGTCTCTACTTCAGTACTGCGCGTTCTCTCCGATTTAAAATCCTATTTATTGTAAGGTGCTATCTAATTAGCTTCCTGTTTCTACTTAATTAGGCTCCTAACTCAAAACAATTATACTTACTGCGAGTTTTCTCCGTTTCATGATCATATTTAGTGTAAGGTGCTTTATAATTAGGTTTCTAACTGTTTGAGGTATTGATAATTAATTATTATTTAGTATTGTCTTATGTTTTCGCGAGCAATACACATTTGAAATATAAATTCTTTATTTATTGTTAGTTTATGTACATAAATACGGTGTCATCGATATATGCAACCCGAAGTGCCGAAGCGCTTCTACATCACGACAGCGTGTTCTCCTTGATGTAGGATCCTATTTAGTGTAGGTTGTGTCAGTATATATCTTTAGTCTATGGTGTAGTGTGATCGCTGGCTTTCTTTTTAGGGTTTTAACTGTTAATAGTTAGGACATAGGAAATAGGATTAATGCAGTAAATGCTTTAATATAGATTTATAAATGAAGATATTAAATTATGAGCCTTAATATGACTTTTATGGACACAGGTATGTAGGTACAGTCAAAGACATAAGTCGCAAAACAAAATAAAGCTACAAAATTAACTGTACACAAGAACTTTCCCTATGTTAATATACAAAGGTATGTTCAAAACTCCTTGTTCGTCATAAAATTTCAAAAGTCACTAAACACAACCATCACTTATTAACATCAAAAGTCGCTGGACACTAAAACTCGATGAAATAATCCAAAAGTCACCGTACGCTAAAATTCCACAAAAAAGTGCAAAAGTAGCTGGACACTTAAACTAGATGAAATAAACGAAAAGTCACTGTACGCTCAAATTCTACGAAGAAGTCCAAAAGTAGCTGGACACTATTTCGACACTTTGATAATTAATATTGTGTTTCCTATTTTATATTTGATTTATGGGTATAAATCATATGCTTATTAGACAATTCGAACACACACTCGAAAAAAATAAAGTAGCTACTTCGCAATGATACATATCTACTAATGATTTGCACATGTTCGAACACTAAATATTTTACGACTTTGATTATTTTTTTAATTGAAAAATGATACTTTATTTTGAAGTTAGAAAGGAAAAAGTGGGGTGCTTAATACTTTTGGGCAAGGCTGTATTTATAATAAATATGTGTTTAGAAATGTCTGTCTCTAATATAAGTTACGTTTTGTTCATACCACAATGATTTTATCTTTCATAATGCCTGCTGACCAATTTTATGACATGTAAAATTTAAATTAAGAATCAATTATTTAAGAAAATAAAGGCCGTTTATCGCAGAGGAAAAGTGGCAAGGAGTATAGACTACGCCTGCATCAGACATAGAATAAACTCCGCATATATAATTATAATTTATATAATATATTATGATAATTATTATAGTATAATATATTATATTATAATATATAATATATAATTATAATATATATATAATTATATACAAGTAGAGAATCAACGCTTTAGTCAAGTACTATTCCTACTAACTAGAGTTTAATTTTAAAAAAAATGTGATAGATCAAGTAACGATAACAATGATATCAAAACAGACGGGAGAGCATCAGCCAAGTTGAAAAAGAGTCGGTGTCAGCCTATCGGTCATTGTATATTCAGCTATTCCGACCTAATTAAATTAAATCTCTATTTAATTTTTTTTGTCAATCTTATGCGAATAAGCTAAAAAAATGGCACTACAGAGCGAAACATGGGCACTCTTTTCAGTGATTGTCTTTGTACAAAATTCAAAAATGACTCAAGTCGGCACTGTCTGTTCAGCAACAATAGGAACTTTATAGTGTGCAGGTGTTTTGTAAGTATGTGTTTATGGACTTTCGTTGCCATCAATAACAAATTATGTAGATTTATGAAATCCAGCAACTTTTGATAAAATATTGTTCACTAACTTTTGATATTCTTCAATGTACACACGACAGCACATCAAGTGTTACAGTTGCACTACGAAAGCCGCCCACCTCTATTACGGACGCAGTAAGGGCGGGCTCAAGGTCAAACTGTTACGCTTGATGTGCTGCCGACTGTACAAAAGATTGGATCAACAATTTGTTCAGCGACATATGGAACTTTATATTATGCTGGCGTTTTGAAAATTTGGTAAGTCCAGCAACTTTTGATAAAATATTGTTTACTAACTTTTGACATTCTTCAATGTACACAGAGATTTGATCAACAATTTGTTCAGCGACATATGAAACTTTACATAGTGCAGGTGTTTTGAAAATTTGGATCTGTTCATCAACTTATGTATTCGACTGTACATTGTATGTATGTCTAACGTTATGAATCGAACACAACAAACAAACAAAGTAAGAATTAAAAATTGGTTTTATATACCTTAATAAGTTTAATTACTCAATTTAGATTAAGTAAATATTGTATGTCCGAAATGGATAAAACTGTTGTAAGCACTATTTATATTTTAAGACCTTTTTTATACACAGTTATACAATAAAAAAATATTCTATTCTATTCTATTCTATTCTATTCTATTCCTATTCAACAGGGGATTTAAATTTACCTACTTTCGTAATAAATTTATATAATGTCATTAAATGTTCATAAATAGTTTCAAGATTTTGCTTTAAGCTAGAAAAATTTTGTTTAAAAAAAATTGGTCAAAGTTGGCTGTTTATAGAATTTATTTTAATTTGTATTATTTTTATGATTTTTTTAAATTCATTTACTTTTATAAAAGGTACAGGTAAAGATGTAAGGACACCAAATATTTAATTAAGCTGTCTCAAACTTAATTCTATTGTAAGTTTATTGACAATATTTACATCATCATAAAATATTTTTGCCGATATCCTTATTTGTCCGTGAACTTTTGATTTCCACAAAATATGAATTATTTTGATGTCTTAAAGAACTATTTCTGACTGTTCATCCAGCCTCCCACCATGAATGTGAACGACCTCACGATTTATCGCTTTTATCAACATTCCGGCTGTAGCATTTGTTGTGCGGGTGTTATTACTATTAGAGAAGTTGTGGGTTCTCTAAATTATTTGATTTATGCAACCAAAGACGACAAGCTGACCTATTGTGCTAGTTCCTACTTATAAGTATTAAATTGTTTCTGGTATCCTACCGTTTAAATAGATGTTCAAATTGAGCATTACAATTTAAGCTTCTGTCTTCTGTTGAAAAGGTTCAATGAACTCGAAATATCGATTCCGTCTAGTCTTTTTTTAATAATCGCTGTAAAAGATCCAAACATGATTAGCTGCTGTGTCTAATAATGATGTCGCTAGAGTATTTTGGCCTTTACCTACGGCATAATTTATCTACATGCTTGTGGCCTACGAGTAATAGGTACTTGCCCGTCATGAAATGAAACAGACGGGTATTAATATCGACATCAATAATATTGATCGACGTGTCTATACATAAGTCCCTTGCCTTGTAGGTACCTTATTGTGACAATAGGTACCAAGCGCGAACTTGGAGAAGCACATTTTAAACACTGGAGAATAGCCTGGTTCAGAAAACTTACGTATTCTTTAAGTGACTAAAAAGCGTCAGCTTATAGCTGTGATTTCCGAAAGTTGTCGGAAAACATTCAAACATCGTAAACTTTATATAATTATCTGACTTATTATTACAGTGGTTAAAAAAAACGAGAAGGGTTACCTATCCGTGTTCGAGAGACGTAAATAAAAATGCTGGTAACACTTGACATCACCACTGTGAGGCGTTAAGTTAAATTGAGATAAGGGCCCAATACCTGATTGCATGGTCTCCAACGAAAGATGCACTATATAGAACCACTCTCAGCAAAATGAAGCAATCACCAAGACCTCATTTACTATTTTGTTATTATATGTAGTACCTACCCCCGCGCCTTCAGGCATCAGCATCTTTATTCAGAACTTTTTATTCCAGCCAACGTTTTATGCCTAGAAAGTCACAGAAACAAGCATATGGCCACAGAAAAATAAATAGCTAAAGAATATTTGCTAACCGTTATATTGAGCATTTAGCTTTTTTTGGCTTAAATCATCATCATCATCATTTCAGCCAAGAGACGCCTACTGCCGGGCATAGGCCTTTCCCAAAGATCTCCATACTGATCGGTTCTGCGCTGTCCGCATCCATCGGCTTCCCGCGACGCTCACCAGATCGTCGGACCATCCTTGTAAATATTAATCATAATTATTATGAAAGTTATCTACTTAGGAGTAAGAAACTATTGAAAGTTCTTAAAATAAAAGTAACTAGAAAAATTATAAATAGGCACAGACAATAGAGGCAGGCCAAAGGCAGGCACATGGCACAGTACCTAGGCTAACATTTTGTGGATTGTTTTTCAACCAATTTTATTTTATAACAATCTATCATGTAATAAAAGTCTGGCTAGTATACCTACGTAGATAGATTTTAATATGCTTAGTATGTAACATAAGTCATCGCTGTTTCCTTTGAACTCAAGGCATGCGTGGTTTTAAGGTACCTACTTCCGGAGTCTATTTTTACTGCATCCATGTTAAATTTCCGACGTTCGGAAGGGCAAGGGGACAAAACCTAATAGGGTATCGTTAGTTGTAGGGTAACCGATTCTAAAGGGAAGCTAAATTTCTGTCGATCATAAGCACATTGATGGTTATTCTATGGTTAATTACTGACACTGTTAATAGGTACTCGTTGCGTCTAAGTGTTATAAATACAGTATATCTCCTTTAGTTCATGTTTTACTTCAAACAGAATCATCATCATATCAGCCGAGAGACGCCTACTGCTGGGCATAGGCCTCCCCCAAGGATCTCCAAAACGATCGGTCCTGCGCTGCCCTCATCCAACGGCTTCCCGGGACCCAACGGGATCCAAGTCAACTTCACCTGCATGTGGTGCACCCTGCTGTACAACAGACGAGGCTCTGGCGCTCCCCACCAACTAGCACTGGGCCAGCGTAGTGGGAGACGGCCCACATCCCCCCAATCATGAATTCAAAGAGAATGTAAGCACTAAAATTGTCAACCATGTCAACCGCGTTGACCCATAGTTAGATGACACTTAGGCAGTGGTGGGCCGCGGCCCCACTTTTAGTATTTGCAAAAGATGATGGAGAAACGGGCCAAACAAGTAGCCCAAAAGCACAAAGTAGGTATACTTAAAATATTATAGCGTAAATTACGTCGGAGTCTAAATATACATATAGCATATAAGCATATCATGGCATATGAAACGTTTCCTCTTGGACACATTCGCCTCTCATATAGGTAGTGTGATTCCAGACTCAATTGATTCTTCCATTGTCATCGCCCACCGGTGGTATATCGCCGCTTGACAGATTACGAAGTCAGTGCAATGATTGCCATTGAGGTATTTTCCGATGCTAATCTTTTGGGTTCCCTCTTTTATTTTGGCAGAGCTAAAGATGGCGTAAAGCAGAAAAGACGTGTGTTAAAAATGGAAAATCAAAAGAGATGTTTCATATCCGGCCAGGTATATGTACACAATCTCAAAATATCAGGAAAAATCTCCTGAATCCGGGAAAATTACTGATAATTCGTTTTTATCCATGATTTCTTTGTACAAAATTTCAAATTTTTTGTCGTTTTCATCGTTAATCAATATGGCAATATGGCGGGCGATATAGAAGTCAACTAGACGTCATCGAAATAACATAGGCGCAATGATGAATATTTGACTGTGTTGCAATTATTTCTTTAAAAAATATTGTTTTGTACCTGCGTGGTAGGTACACAAAGCAAATAGGTAAAAATAAAAGGGTAGTTGACAACTTTTTATTTATTTCATAAATAAAAAGTTCATAACTCATAAAGAAATATTGCAAAAGAAATAGTATGTCTAAGATCAATAGTTTCACAGATATAGTGGTATGTTTGATGTGTTGCGGCGCATCGACCAAAAACGCTCCATTAGAAAATCTACGGAACAGGTGACGTCACATGTTCCCATATTACTAAGAAATGTATGGGCGTACTGACAAAATTGATAATAACTATGTATTAAGTATGTTTTTATTAATAGTTGTCATAATAATAGTTGTTTTAATTGATGTCAGCAATCTAATATCATTAGCATTTTTGTAAATTTCGGAAAAAAGATATGACCATTTTTTTAATTTTCAAAACAGTACAACTTCAATTATATTCCATATCTTTTGAGTTTGAATTGTATTTATGGGTGACAGTAGCGTATATTTTCCGAATTTGTGAAAAATAGCGCCATATTCAAACTTAGGCAACATCCCAATTGAACACTGTTCTGCATATTTTTACCTATTTTTCAGTACCTATACTGTACATATACCTGGCCGGGTCTCCATACATTTTTGAAACATCTCTTTTAGTTGTTTCTCCCATTTAAGGCGATATATTGAAAAAAAAACGCACTTTTATAAGTAATATCATACGTTGCTGAAAGATCTTACGAATCTGATAATCAGATATACGTTACTTCATATCCTTATCTAGATACGAGTAGAACGAAAACACGATTAAAGGAATTTGCCTCGATACATTTTATTTCCGAAAAGACCTCTTATAAACAAGAAAACTTATGATTATTGGTGAACGATAATTTGCATTCAATAGGAAATTACTTTAAATAGTAGATATCATTAATATTCAGAATCGTGTAGAAGCGTTTTTTTGTAGTCCATATGGTTATTTTTTAATAAAATAATTTGTGTATTTCGTTTACTTTTCACGAGCGATCGCTGTTTTGTCTTTTTTCCTCCCGCTGAGTCAGCCATATCTCTATCCCTATCGGTCTTGGCCGAAACAACGTTCCGATAGATCGCCTTAAGAGACGGTGCAATAGAATAGAATAGAATAAACTTTATTTGCTTCAAATGTGGTTACAATAGGTCTTATCCAATAGGTTTCTTCACATTTCACCAGACTTGGCATGCAAAATATAAAATATACTTAGGCATAGGTACACTATTTTTTGGCTTTACGGACAACGACAACACATAAAATCAGAGTTTATTTTTATAATCAAAAAACTCCTTTACAGAATAGAAAGACTTTTCCTGGAGCCATTTCGTTAAATTTCTCTTAAATATAGACAAGCATTTCTGCCAAAACAGCACCCCTCCTTGAAAAAAAATATCCGTAACTGGGCAATAACTTTTAAAATAATTATTTTAATTATTTACGGTGACAACCGAAACAGTGAAACACGAAACAATGAGCTTCCATGAAGCTTGTTTTGATTTTAAGCCTTTCATTTGGATTAATAGAGAACTTTCATGAAGTAAACAATAGATAATAAACCTCTTTAGTAATGTCACAAATCGCGCTTGGTTTTGGTCTGAAGCTTTGGAAAACGTTTAATAGTAACCTCCAGTTCTTATCAGACGAAATGAAATGAAAAATTTATTTATTCAATTAATTATTTTTAACCGCCTCTGTGGTCTAGTGGTTGAGAACTCTGATCTAGAGGTCCGGGGTTCGATTCCCTTGGGGGCAGAAATTTTCTGCTCGGTTTAGTTGGTAGTAGGGCTTTTCTAAGTCCGCCTGGCTAGCTACCACCATCTTACCTAAGTATGCCACCAAAGCAATAATGTTAACGGCATTGTTGTGTTCCGGCAGTTAGAGGTAAGATAGCCAGTTCCTCTGTGGTTGAGGAATCCGGGTGTAGCTCGCTTCCATCGTCGACCTTATCTTCACTTACCATCAGGTGAGGTGAAGGTCAAGAGGTAACCCGTTCAGATAAAAAAGGGCCCCCAAGAAACACTTACGAATCGTCAAAAATCCCTTAAATGTGCAATTGTAAAAAAAAGTGCCGACTTACAATTTTATAGTGTTTGTCTGTGTCTGAATTATCTGAATTAACGTTAACTAACAATATCATAATGTCTGTCTGTGCGTCTGTCATGTCTGAATTTACATTAACTAACAATGGCAAAATCCTGTTGACTGCTGCCTTAATCTGCACTGCTGTTTCCCCCTGTATGGCGTGGATGATAATAAATTCTCTCTATTTCTGGTTCACTGTTCCGTTTGTGTGGGAGTTAATACGGAAATAATGTGAGTAAGTACCTAAGTAATACAATTATAGAAAATTAGTCATATTGATTCATATAGATTTTGTTTTCCTGCTTAGACAGCATGTATATATCCATCTTGTCGACATGGATGAATTCGTACTGACTCGGACTCATTACCTAGAAAATCTTGTTGCATGAGCGCGCCTACCTAAGTACTGAGTCACGGTACCAAGGTTTCCCGGTCCAGTCTGGTTACGAATGAAAATAAAATTGCACCACCTCTGTTCATTTTAAATAGGTAAAAGAAACTACACAACGTGGAATCTAAAATACCTAAATGCCGTAACTGTATTTAAATTACATATAGGTATGGTAATTTACCGCTTACAGACAATAGAAAATCTATTGTGTCTGATATGTAGGTATTTCACAGCTTAATAGGGTATACCTAGTGGCTTTTAACGTCTCAGTGTAATATTGCAGCTGAAGTATGTAGGATTGCTTCAGTGTAAAGTCATAATGCCAAGGTGATCTTCAATTTTTGTTTATCAGAAATTTATTGAAATTTTGCCATGTGTGTATGAAATTACACACTAACCGGGTAGAAGTGACGAATAAACACGCCACGACACCCTACAAAAATATCTCAATGAATAACGCTTTTGAATTAGGTTGATGTCCATGTTGATCGCCATAACCAGAGATGGCACTCGGTAAAATGATTCATCAATCAAATTACGTAGTATTTACCGGCGCGACGTTGCAAGGTACCAACATCTCCGGAAGAATAATCAAACTGGAATGAGCGAGAAGCAAAGTGTGGGCTGAGTCGAGTGACGCCGAGCAAGTCTGCGACAGCGTTCGAACGTGAGGCTATTTAAAACTGTGCGCAGGCCCCCTGGCGCCGAGTCGACAACTAATGATCAGTGCAGCTCTGTCTACTGAGTGCGTTACAACACTGTGAAGTGTGTTTACACAAGAACCAATTCCGCAAGTGTTTGTTTAGATTCAGCAGTTTCTACACACGTGAAAATGGCTGACAGTGGTCTTAAGAGGAACATCCCCATCAAACTTGGTGACTTTTCTGTCATCGACACTGAATTCTCAAGCATCAGGGAAAGATTTGACGCCGAAATGAGGAAGATGGAAGAGGAGATGAGCAAATTCAGATCAGAACTCATGAACAGAGAAAGCAACAATTTCTTTAAAAGCACGACAAGGTATTTATTTAAATTTAAATGATAATTTCTCTTTATAAATTATTATGAGCAATTAATATTGAACTGTTACGTCCAATCTAAATATTTACAGTAGATACTCTAGTAAAGTAAGATACATGTAGATATTAATCTACTACCTGAACATGAAAAGAAATAGTTACGTACCGTGCCTGCCTACAAATAAAAATCTAAAAAGTTTTATTACAGTGAAAAAAGATTTAAATATTTTGTTGAATATTCGGATGCGGTACCTTATAAGTACGTATTGTTGATTAAGTTAAGTCACATTCTTACGAATAAGTTTCATTATTATTCCAATCGGCGAGGTTAAGTTGCCGGCCCTGTTTTCCTAAAAGGGAATCTTGAATTAATGAGTGTGAGGGTTTCGCAAGAGAGTTACCCACTGCGGCCGACCTCGGAGGCGACTCCACGAAAGTTTTGAAATTCAAAAGCTATTATTCGGGATCATTCTGCGGAACGGCATCTACTGCAGACATCTCAGTCACGTCCATTTAAAGCGTGCAGCGATACGTAAGCCCGACGCGGGATGATGTCATAAATAGAAATAGCGGCCGCAGCGCCGGCTTCAACGAGAACGTTTTGTTGCTAAAACATTGGAATGTGTGAAACTGTAAACACAATGTACGCTTTACACCAAGGCATTACGCAACGTCCGTGAATAAATTATATTGCCGATCGTGATACGCGTATCTAACGAACGATATTAGTAAAACTAACAGTATTATTTCCAGGTTATATCTCTAGTTTTTAACTGTATTTTGCTGATCTCAAATCAATAAAAGTATTAATATTATTCTAATGAGCAGTTCTGAAGTTTTTACCCTTGTAAACAGGTTTACGATTATTTTATCACCGCGCGTCGCCCTCGGTTGCATGTTATGTTCGCGCAGACGTTCTGAAAGTTATGTTTAATTGTTTACAGTAGCTATAAATGACCTAGTTGGAGCGAGATGGTGGTGTTTCAGAAACTAGCACACAGCCTATGACGCAACCACCGAATGTCTAAGTACTTAGTGTTAAATAAGACTTGGCGCCTGTCAATGTTAAACCGTAGTTGAAAAGAGTCAACAAATTTACCAACAAGAGTCAACATAAAACAAACTAACTACTGGAAAGGATGTCGTCATCGAATATTTTTAGGCTCTTGCTCAGTAAATTGAAGTGTGGGCAATCGGTGACTGGTCCGCCCATACTCTTGCAGGGTTCGGTATGTAACAAGTACGAGCGCGTGGGTGGAATATGGTTTAGAAACAAACAAGTGATTGTACATATTTGGCATAGCAGCTGTTAATAGAGTAACAAAAACGAACGAAATATTAGGACGAATTAAAACAGTATTAATTGACGTCGCCAGTTAACACACTATAGTACTTACCTAATTGTTTAAGCACAAGTACAATAGTCGTGCAAGTATAGGTATAAATTTACGCTTTATATCAAATTGTCGTCATTATGTATTTATTAGTACCTATATGCTGTTTAAATACATACGCTATATGTATTTATTAAATGATGTAGGTACAATAAAGTACATCTAGATGGTTTATAGATCACAGAACATGAATAATTATGTTTTATTATCCTTTGTAGGTAAATGTAGGTATTTTAAACATGACTATCTTATGGAGGTCAATCCTAAAGTGCCGATCCACATTAAAATCATTTTTATTTTATAAAAGCTTGTCCTACTACAATATCTAACTAATTACAACGAACCCAAAAATATTGAGCTTAATAAAACTAACAACATATATTGCTTTTTGCATGTCTTACAATTTCGAATCTGTTTCTTCCGGAGGAGTAACGAAGTCGTCCGAAAGGTAAATTTCTGAGTATCGTACAGATGCAGTATTAATTAAGTAATTAGGTATACCATGTGCACAATGTGTCATTATCTGTACATACTTATAACTTAGTACATGTGTGTCTGTAACTAAATTTATGTATCTGTCTTATGTTTTATTGTGTAAAGTAACAAAATGAATAGGTATCTATCATTGGCTATTTTTATGTAACATGAATCGTCATAAAAACCATCATGCACCTTTAAAATTACACCTAGAAAGTTTTTATTATGATTGACGTCATTTAGCCGCATAAAAACCCTAACGGACATTTACGACGATTATAAAACAGAAGAAATTATTGAAACTAACATACCACATTGATAGAAAACAAATTCCTCGTCTTTAAATCTGTGACTGTAAGTGCTGTGGTCTGGTAGATACTGCCGGCCTAGCATGACCACCGAAACGCGATATGATACTATATAATAAAGCTATACGCTTCGAATTGTCAAAAATCATTGGATATAACCGCTATTTTGAAATTTTATCGAAACTGCGAACAGTATATTATTATATACAATACAAGTTATCATATCGCGTTTCGGTGGTCATGCTAGGCGGGCTGGTAGATACTAATAGTAATGCTAAAAGTTATCCAACTTTATGATAATATCAGTAAATGTGTTATAGTAGGTAGCAGACTTTACTTAAATGAATGTATATCTGGTATTAACTTCTGTTGGTAACACCAACTTTTATTAGGAAGAACTTATAAAAAATGCAAAAAATTTTCAACAAAAAAACATAAATAAAAACAGACTTAAAAATAATTTAATTTAATTGTTACTCATTTCATAAAAAAGTTTTTTTTTATTTTTTTTATTTGTTTTTACTGTTTGAAGTCGTTTTTAATTTTTTTATATAATTTCTCGTTCACAATATTTAGTAATAAATTTAGGAGGTCAAAGCCAGATGGGTAATCGTGGACCAACCTGGTAGTATACCGACCGACGCAAATACAATTATCATATGCACCACTAAAAGTATCAAGAAAGCAAAAATCCGCAATTTAGCTTACATTGATGACTTCATTATTCCCGTTATTTTGATTATAAAACCAAACTAGTGAATCGATTTTGAAAAAAACAACTTTCCAAATCGGTTTATACCGAGTTCTGACGTAACAAACACACAAAAAATTGATAACCTCTTCCTTTTTTGAAGTCGGTTAAAAATAATCAAAATTATCCATGATTACCGCCATTTGACGTGCAAGTATGCAACGCAGCGCAGTCAGCTCTGCGTTTTGAAGCGTATATGTACATTTTAACATTCCCCTTTTGACATCTATCGAGTTTCGAGACTACAGCCAGCACATGCAGACACGCATATCTTGATGGGTTTCCTTAGTCGAATCTAAATAGTCTGTATGCTAATCTTAACAAAATCCGATCCAAGTCCCATTGCCCTCCTAAAACTGCAAATAAAATTAGTTATAAAAGACTAAGTAAATACGTTACTTAATATAACCATAGAATATGATATTTTATGACTACATCGTGATTATTACATAATTATTGTGGTCTTCATACTAGATGTTTCTAATGCCTAAGGTAAAAATTTTTGTTTTTAAGAAAAAAAATATTATTCTATAAAACCTATCCTAGAAAAATCTCCCGCGAATCGTGGTGATGGTGATCCAGTTTTTGGAGCTATTATATTTTGCACGTGTAGTGTAAATTATTTATTGGTTGGTATGTTAGTCAGAGACATGTGTTTTGTTTATGGAATTATCATGTAAAATCAGAACTGCACTGATATATCGAAGATAGAATAATAACGATAAAAATATCAAAGCCAAATATAACGATAAAAATTACCAAAACCTTGATTCAACAGCTTTTTATTGATTATTAGATTGATTTGTATTTTTCCCAATAATTATTTTTAAAATGGCTATATTGTGAAAGAGAAATAAAAGAAATAATTAAAAATAAATAGCAGTCATGACAGCTTTGTTAAGGATAATCGAGTCAATTAAATATATGTTAAAGTCCACGAAAAAATATTTCAACGGACCATTTTTCGATTTATGGTGACAAAATGCATTAATTCGTGCGAGGAACGATGCAGAATGGGAAGGATCCGCTTTGATATTAAAAATCTATTTCTTACAAAAAAAATACTCTATCTATACAAAAGATCTTCCTAAACCATGACATCGTAACCCTGTATCGTGTATACGATTGGTAACAAATTAAGAACTTCGGTACCTATCTAATGTCCACCTAAGTACTCTAATATCGATGAGCTCATATTTGTGGACACTGACCTTGTAGCTGCATCCTAACATGACATCAGCTGTTTTGTGATGATAATCAATAGTTAAAGCGGAAATATTTGCCAAGAATAATTGAATGTCAACGTTGTGGGAATCAGTTTAACATTATTTTGGCAGCTAGATCGTAGACAGTATTTTTAGTAAAAATATAAATTATAAGAGTATGCTATTACTAAGGTATATCTTAGGTACGTAAACATTATCATTTGAAGGTTAAAACCAATAATTAATCTTCACGTTAAAATTTGAGGTTTACGCGGATAGTTACAATTTGATTGATCGGTAGGTAGACTTTACTTAGTCTATCATTGCGCATTAAAATGTTTTTATTAATAATTATGTTTCAATTTAGTTTTTTAATTACCAAAATTTATACGGAACTCGGAACAAGGTTAAAAACTTCTACCAAAAACTCACTAGATTTGCATAATCGGGCTATACATTATTTTAGCGTTAAAAATTCACACACAGCAGGCTTATTCGCTAACTCATTTTGACAATTCAAGTGATAACCCCTGACAATCCAATTATTCGCTAACTCATTTTGACAGTTCAAGTGATAACCCCTGACAATCCATTGCTGTGTTATATTGAAATATATTATTTTGACGCTATAGTAAAGTAGTAGTGGATCTGCAAACAACTAGGTGGTCATCAGTTCAGCAACCAAAATAAGTTCGCAAAGAAGCCCGCAGAACCCACAGAATAAACCTATAAAAGTTATCTCATCATTAGATACAAACCGATACGACTGAACCAAAAGATCTGCACAGTGTGATTTACTAATGAAATGAATAAAGGAAATTGGGTTTTTGGGTATTTCGTTTAGTTTTGTAAATTAATAATGATTAGGTATAGAAGGGATTCCATTTTTATAGTTACTTAACGACATTGGAGACTAAAAATTCTGGGATTCAAAATTATGTTGCTTATGTGTTCGTATGAGATGATGCCTATTTGATTTCCTAAGCATCTAATATTAAAATATTTCATTTCTGTATCCCCAGCTCCACAACGTCCTCACAACACAGTGACAGCAGACAGTTGGCTGAGCCTAGCCACTGGGACAGTCTGAACTCGCCCCTGATTCAGGATGAGGGTGACGGCAAATCGCTAAAACTCCGTTTCGACGTCAGCCAGTACACCCCAGAAGAGATCGTCGTCAAGACGGTCGACAACAAACTATTGGTGAGTTCCTCATAGAAACAATAATTATATTTATCGAAAAATGTGAAGGAAACAATAAGAGTTAGTAAAAAATGTTCTAAGCATAGGATGGATACTCCTAGTATGAAAAACCAAAGCATTTAACGCAATAGTTTCGTAATCCCTTCACGCAAAGTTTCACAATCTAATGAAGATTAATTAACCGTGGAATAATGAATCTATTTATGTAAGTACTACATAAAAGATATCGGTGAAAAGATTCGGCGCCGGCAATATGCCAGCTGCCAACGTTCACTGTCGCTGCTGTGCGGCCATTTCGATTTTTCGAGGTTGATGAACGTTCAAGTCCACTCCGACAGACAAGAGTATAAATATCGACCATGAAATAACATGTTTTCATAAAAGAAATTTGTAGTAAAGCGTTGTGAAACGTTATTGATGACGCGGCTGTCATTTATTCAATGACGAACAACTTATTTATCATTTTCACACATGTAAACTTTATACAAAAGGCTAATAAAAAAGAAGAGAGCTCGAGCTAAAAAAACGTTAATATTTAAAAATTATTTTTTCAGGTCCATGCGAAACACGAAGAGAAATCGGACACAAAGTCCGTTTATAGAGAGTACAACAGGGAGTTCCTGTTGCCAAAGGGTACCAACCCAGAGGCCATTAAGTCATCTCTGTCCCGCGACGGCGTACTCACCGTGGAGGCACCCCTGCCGCAACTCGCCATCACCGACAGAAATATTCCCATCCAACAAAAACACTGAGCAAACGAGGACCTTCAGCTCTTAAGCAGCTATTCCATACTACTGTTAATAATTTATTTTTAATTTACGTCTTATTTGTACTGTAAGGAGTATTGGCGTCATTCTCATAATTTATTAGAGACTTATTTGAGAATCTCCAAATTGATTAACACTTATTTGTAATTGGTCAATTACTCGAGCTATATTCCATTCGTTCATTGTACAGCACAGTTGCGTTTCGCACTGTACCTACACGTTGAATGTTGCTTTAGTAACATTGCTTTCACTGTGATTGTTAGGAGTTTATGCATTCATTAATGCATTTCCCGATATTATTTTGGATATTCCGTTGTTAGGGATGAGAGAGTAGACAATTAAGAATTAAAGTCATGTGATTAGTCTTAATGAACACGCGGAACGATTAGTAAACTATGGCCTAGGAGCTTACATGACGTGTTCATGGAATATTATATGTGCAGTTCGTGTTTGGTGTGAAAAGTAATAAATTGTTAATAATTGGCTATGACAACGACGATTGGAAAAGTGTCTTATTGATAAATAAATAATATAGTCCATTTTGCTTAACACTACCTGCTCTTAGCAGCGTTAACAAGCATGTTATTTCAATACACAAATTTAACAGCTTTTAACTTGATACACATTTATATTTTAGTACAAACAGTTGTTACGAAAGTTTTAAATGTCAATAAAAATATTTAAAAACCAATTTTATAGTTATTATTTATAACTTTGCCCTTCTTGCCAGATTTAACAGGGTACTTGATTTCGTTTGTACCAAGGTCTTTTCGCTTATCATAACAAACAACATCAAATCTCCAAAATGAGCAACATTGCGATTTTGGGATGTAAACTGCTTTAGGTAGATAATAATGCAAGCAATCATTACCAGCTATCAATGAACTGTATAATATGCAACAATTACAAATAACGAAAGAAAAAGATGAAAAAATTATATGCTTCAGGCGGGAATCTGTAATGTCTTTATTTGTAATTGTTACAATAAAGTAGGCGTTATAAACGCATCAAAAACATTAAAATGTGTATAATATGCATTAAAAATAATAGCAATATGCCAATTAATCTACAATTAGGGATTGTTCTTTAAATATATATTGCAATACAATGGCACCGGATACAGCTTTAATTAGACTCAGTATTGTTTCGTCAGGCAGGCAGGACACGTCCCATTCAGCATGTGGATTTAGGGCATTTGTGGGCATTAGGCATACCAAATGAAGTATTTACTATTACCGTTAAATTAATCATTGAAAGATTTTTTATTTCTTTATTTTTTATATGGCATGATTACTTCCGTTTGTGTATCCCCTATATTAGGCAAGAACAATACCATAGAAAGCTGTTTATTTGGGTTACTACCAAGATGGTAGTGATTAACATTAGGAAAAGCACCACCCACACACATGCGGGTTTTGGTTAAGTCGTAGGCTGAAATGTCGTGTAAATAAAGCCATGTAGATGATTAGAAAGTAAACGACCCACAAATTGACTTTTTAAGGTCATGAAATCGATTACGTTAGGCGATTGGTGGTTTTTGTTTCTGATAAAAGACGTAAAGTGACGTAACGTCGTCGGTAAAGATATCATTATGCTAAGTATTTAGATATACAGCTGGTGCCGTCAATGCGACAATAAATTGAAACATATTAGTTCATAGAAATGGTTTGCCACTTTCAAATACATCTAATTCTTTTGATGATTTCATGACGTTTGTATGAAAAAATATAACATTGGCTGCATTATTTCATAGAAATGTCCTGAAATCATCAAATGAATCAGATGATGATGATGTTAAGATGTTTTTGAAAGTGGCAAACCATTTCCATGAACTAATATAGCCCATGTTTTAATTTACTGTCGTATTGGCGGCACTATCCTGTATATACTATTAAGTATTTTAAAAGATTATAGCAAACAGTATTCATACACGTAGGTAAAGAGACTAAAAAGTGTATTGCGAATTGCGACGCACCTGTTAAGTATTTGTCTCTGTAGAGGTTAAGTAACAAATGAATGACCGATGGATAAGGTTATCTCTGTAAATTATTTATTACGAGCTACACCGTTGCTAGGCATATATTGCAGTGTATTGTGCTCAGTAGGTACCTATAAATTATTTGGTATTGTTTTAAATTTTACAGGAAAATTATAAGTACCTAAAAATTGACACCAGGATCGGCTGTTGCTTCTGAAGAATCCTTCAAACGTCGGCAATGTGCTAGTTTATCTGGGGATTACCGACGTTTTTGAGCCGTTTGTATTGAGACTTTACGACCTTGCGGTCCAGGAGCACACGGACTATTTAGTGACATTGCAGATCGTCTATGTAAACTTTTAGTGACATTAAGTCTGGAATAAATTTTGCAAAAATTAAGCTTCGCAATTCAGCCAAATAAGGCTCGCCTTATTGGTACACTTCCTGTTTCGCAAGATTTAGGTGGTGTTTTTATTTAAAGTTTTTTTTTAATGTCACGTTTTAAGGTTTGTAAATAATATGATAGTGTTATAAAGATAAGTTATTTTATACTTAATTATGTTTTTTAAAAGTAATATTATACTTTTTTGGCTACCAAATTATGAATCCTAAATTGCTGTGCATAGGTGGACTAGGCGGTGACACTAATTCATTACCAACGACCTCTAATTAACCGAGTGGAATTCTGATTTGTTTGCCAAATGGATGTGGGCTAAAATAACTGACAAGGCCATATGAAATGTGCATAAGACAACAATAATTTTCAATGAAGCAAATTCCAGGTTACATCATGTAGGTAGTTATTGCATCTAGCTGATGGTTGAGTGAATTATTGTCTAAATGGCTATGCTCATGATGAGTAATCGCTGTTGGCTGAACTGAATGACGTGCCGTATTTAGGTCACATAAACGCGTCACAGACTATTTTATCTTGGAATATTAGGAACGACCTGAAAGCACGTTTTACATGACGTGTAATGAAATGACATGATTACTTGCTGGAATATTCTCAAAATCGGGTCTAATCGATTGAAATACCATAAAAATAAAATATGTACAAGGTGTTTGGTACATACTTATTATAACAAGCGGGCACGTAGCCATGTTAACATACTCATATAAATACTAAGGTGTTATCCATAATTCTAAATTATATAATTATTTTTGAAATGTCCCATACATTTTGTTTACTGACTGACTATTTGTATGAAGAAATTCGAAAATCTATGTTACAATTTAGAATTTTTGATATAACATTATAGTGTCTATACGACTAAACCTGTTAACGGTTTATTCCCGTTCGTCCCACCATGTTAAATGTTAACAGGGGTAGGTGCCCGCTTGTTATACTACGTACCAAACAGCCTGTAAAAAGCTCATAAGTATATTTAGTGACGTCTAAAATCGCGTACAATTGTTTTAAACTTATTTAGGTGAATACGCGGTGAATACATTGTGTGCCGTTATTACTGCATTGTGTAGATATATTATCCTTTAATAGGTATGTTTCTACAAGGCACGGCAAATGACTTAACCCTACCAGATGTGAAGCGATAAGAAGAGTCCAAATGCGAAGAAGATGCCGGCCTGTAAGTGTGCCTTAATAAAATAATAATACCAAAAGGCAAATAGGCGTCAAAAGCAAAACGCACCATAGTAGGCCGGCAATATGGAGGCGGCTAGGGCTAGGGCAATGAGTTCATAATGTACGACACCAAAATGCTAAGAGTATGCACCAAACTTATAGTTTGCTCTGAACTAAACTTACTGTGCACTTGCAAAAATATGAAATGACAGAACAACACCGTATGGATGAACCTGCGGACACCTGCGCGATGCAACTTCAGAACGCACCATAAAGTATATTAAATAGAGCGTGTACGATTTACGTACAGTCGACAGTACATCAACCGTAACAGGTTGACCTTAAGAACGCCCTTATTCCGTTAGTAATAGAGACGGCTTTCGTAGTGCAACTGTTACACTTCATGTGCTGAACATGATTATATTATTTAATATTTGAATTAACTGTATGTATGTAAAAGTTTTGTACTTTGGACGCGACTTACTATAGAGTGAATTGACATAGCACGCCGGCGCTAACTGCATCATCATCCCCAGCCTATATATATCCCGCTGCTGGGCAGAGGCCTTCCTACATGGCAGGAACACATGAGGAGTTTGGGCCATAACACCCCCACGCTGGCCCAGTGCGGGTTGGTGGGTTAAAGCGGTTGCAGTAACAACCGGGACCAACGGCTTAACGTGCCTTCCGAAGCACGGAGGAGCTCAAGATTATAAATTTGATTGACCCATCCAGGGACCAACCATGGCGAAAGTTGCTTTGTTTTCGTGATCGAAACCAGAGCGCTCAAAACACTACGCCACCGAGCTCCTCTAACTAAGCAGCTAACTGCATATTTATAATTAATTTAATATTTACTGTTCAATAATAGAAGTCATCCGAGAAACATTTTAGTTACCTTTCAACTCCCTTGCATACCGATTGATATACCGTCGGGATTTTGGGACACTCACTGCATATTGCATTCTTGGTCCTTCGAGATAAAGGACGTCACGTGTAAACTGTGTTAGTGCCGCGGGTTTCGCTTTGTAGGAGCCACCACGGGAGTAACAGCCATCGAGCGACATTCAACGTTGCACTGCAGATATAATATGAGTCAATGAAGGCTTTTGCTTCCGAAATCTTTCAACCGTCATCGATTTGCGTGAAAATCTTGGAAAAGTTAGTGTATGCCTCAAATATAAAAAGTGACATGGTGCCAACTTGTACTTTTACCCTGGGGGTGGATGCCACCTCTTCTCGGGGGCTAAAATTTATATGGCCAAAACAACCCTGGGAGTCGAAAACCTAGAATTAGGCTTAGCAAATGTTCTAAGAAGTTTTTTGGAAAACTCCGCACTTTTTAAGTTATTCGTGATTGAAAACTCGCCATTTTCATTAAAAATGACACCTTTTTCAATGGTTTTTTACGAATAACTTGAAAATTATGTGTCTAATGAAGAAAAGTCTAAGACACAATTGCAGCTTATAAAAAAAGCAGAGATTCGTTTTTTTAGAAATATTACTAGGTGGTAGGCCCGTATGTAGGGTCGTCTGGGTAGGTACTACCGCCTTTCTTATTTCAGCCGTGAAACAGTTCGCTGTGTTTCGGATTGAAGGGAAAGGTAGCCAGTGTAATTACTGGGCATAGACGGCATTTCATCTTGGGCCCCAGGATGACAACGCACCTGCAATATCAAGTGATTTTCCCTTGTTATTGCAGGTGTCTATAGGCAGCGGTTACCGCTTACCATCAGGTGGGCCGTCAGCTTGTGTGTCATCTAGTTGTATAAAAAAAAAAAATATCATAGGTGCAATATTTAAATAATGCTTCTATGTTAAATATGGAATCTCGTAGACAGCTTCATCTTGCAAGTATGTTGTTTGGGGTAATAAAGTATAAAAATCCAGAATATCTTCACTCTATATTAATGTTTTCTCCATTTCAAGATAAATATGGTACTAGGTTTTGCCGCCGGTCCAATCTGATATTCCAACGCCACAAAACAGTCGCATTTAATGGCAGTTTCCGCTATCAAGCAACCAAATGTTGGAACAACATACCGCCAGCAATCAGAAATTTGACATCTTTATATACTTTCAAAAAACATTTAAGTTCTCACCTTTTAGAAAAACAAAAGCTGGGTATACCGAAACGTTACCTGTAGCGGTCTGCTCTCATCCAGTATGGAACTTGATACCTGCTTTTTTTTTACGATCTCTTTTTTATTTTATTTTTACAACATATTTATGCTCATATTTATGTTATAATATGCTTATTATGTCTAAGTGGGTTTTGTTTTTTTTTTACCGTACTGGTTGTTTGATATCACTTGCATGGCTCACTTATTCGTTATATTATGACTTTCTGTATCCCTTGAGTCATGACGGGGGTTCCGTCGAGCACTGTCCTTGCATTGATTTTATACGATTCCTGTACTGACACTTTACAAAATATTTTCACTGTAATAGATGCGCACTCGCACCCACTTTGGGTAATAGCTGAAAATCAGTGTGTTGCTTGTCAGCTGCGCCTGCCAGGCAACAACTACCGCTGAGCTATGGCCCCTTTGCATTACTGCAGCACGCACAAGTAATCTTTTTTAATCTATTTACTTAAGATCTATTTAACTTTAATTTGTAACCTATCCACTATGTCGTTGTTTTTACTAAAATGGATTGTATGATTTTATATTACGTGTGTGCCTTTAATGCAAATAAACTTTTTATCTATATATCTATCTATCTATCTATAAAGGGAGATATGGCTGACGAAAGGAACCTTTCTTTGTGAATGGTCGAATCGGTGCATTCAACTCGAAATAACGGAAAAACAATCGACTTTGGGGGTAGGTATAATGCTAATAACAATTTTTGTAGTGCTTAAAATTTTTTTTAACAAAAATTAAAACCGACTTCAAAAAACTGGAAAGGATAAAATAGTTAAATTTAAGTAGGTACTCATCCCCTAGAAACATATTTTTTGGAGTTGGTGCTTCACTTTCTATTGTTTTTGGAAACCACTTAGCACCAACTCCAAAAATATGTTACTAGGGGATGAGTACCTACTTAAATTTAATTATTTTATCCTTTTCAGTTTTTTGAAGACGGTTTTAATTTTTGTTAAAAAAAATTTTCACAATTTTTAGTGATAACTTTCTAAGGTCGAAGCTAGATGGGTGACCGTCAACTTATATTGTTTCCTACTATCGTATCGTTTCTCAAAAAAGTCATAGGAAAGCAAAAATTCGCAATGTCGCATACGTAGACGACTTAATAATTTCAGTTTTTTTTATTTAAAACCAAACTTCCCAACTCATTTTGAAAAAAAAATTTTGGGGCCAAATGGCAGCTATTCCGCATCGAACTAAAAAAGAGTCACGTAAATCGGATCAGTAATCTCGGCGTAATCGGTGTACATACAAAAATTACTAATTTCCGTTTTTTTTATTTATAAAAACCAAACTACCGAACTGATTTTGAAAAAAATTTTATGGGACCAAATGGCAGCTATTCCGTATCGAACAAAAAAAGAATCACGTAAATCGGATCATTATTCACGGCGTAATCGGTGTACATACATAAAATAAAAAACCATACCGGCCGAATTGAGAACCTCCTCGTTTTTGAAGTCAGTTAAAAAGACCTTTAAAATGAGCACTATCAAAAGTCGATTGCATTTAAATTAAGCGAGATACAATGACAAAAAGATTGACTACTCAACTTTTTTAGGAAAAAATTAACAGTAAAATTAACCTCACTACCACCAGAATTAAAATGCATCATTTACCTCCTACAATATGTTTTATTTTAGTGTTATTTATATGCTCAAAAAGTTTAACTGATTTAAAATGCATACTTTTTGAAAAACGTCATTTTTTATTTTAACGTGTTTTTTGAATTTTTCTAAAAAAATCTTTGTTTAAAAATAACTTGTGATAGATACGTAAAATTTAGTAAAAAAAAAACAAAAATATACACATTTTTTTCAATAACAGTTTTTTTTTAAATATTTATACGATGAAAAATAAAGAAGATATTAGGCGATTGAACTTGATACCGACGTGTTAGTAACAGCTGTTCTGAGCTCTTTTACCCTTTAACTTTAAAAATCTAAGGATGACGAACCTCCGAAAAGTCCTTAGTCTTGTAGTCCATCAAATTACCTTTAAAATACTTCATAACACATCCGATACATACATACTTACAAGCGTATCAAAGTTTGGAAAACATAAACAAGCAATGATGGAAAATATTTTCAGAAAGCGTGTTTTAGCCTATTTCATGAAACTTTCTCAAAAATATAATTCAAGCTCATTGTGGTGCTACAATTCAATGCTAAAAAATCAATAAATTTTACAAATTGTTAAAATAACTGCTTTGACAAGTTATTAAAGATTTATTTGTTCGAAAAAAGTTTCGAAAGTCCGAGTTTTATTTATTTCCTCGCAAATATGTTATAAAACGTCGTATGACATTCGTGCGCTTTGATAATTACAGCCTCTGCTTTCTTATAGCCCACGCCTACGGCTCGAGCTAGCAATATCGCCTCGGCTGTAATTTTCAACTTACCGCACTTATATCATAATGTATCGGATCATGTGTTATCGGATCAAAAATATCGGCGTAATCGGTGTACATACATAAAAAACAAACCAACCGAATTGAGAACCTCCTCGTTTTTGATATCGGTTAAAAACAACACCAATCGATTAATATGATGCAAGGAGCAGAATTCAATATACGGAAATACAGCAGTAATGAGCCTTTATGGATAAAAACTTTAACAGCCTCTAAAATAACAACCAACGATGTATTTAAAAAATAAAGAGATTTCGAAGGCGCTCGGATTGCAATGGGTGATCCAAATTTTTACATTTCAAAATAAAATAATGTAATATTAAATTATAACTGAAAGGATTAAAGTTTAAAGAGATGAGTAAGAAACAATATTGTTAAACACAAAATTCAATGCCATTTATCTCTTTGAATTTATTGTTGTTAATTTTAGAAAGGTATGAATTTATTGTTGTTAATTTTAGAAAGGTATTTTTGGGTCAAATTTCACCTGGCAATATTTAAATCAATATAAATTCAAAATTCAACTTTACACTTTCACGTTTGATTCGGTTTTATCTTTCAAATTAATTTTTTGCTCCGTATCTCCATTTTTACCAGTGTCTCACTCTCGACGCCCTCCATACTCTTGGGCGATCATCCTAACAATGTAACATTCCAGATTTCCTATCATGTTAAAATTAATATTGGACTAGTCTCAAATTACAAGGCACTTTTAGTGCCTTATTTTCTTACCTTTATTTTAGATCAATATACTATAAAGTAACGTATTCGGTGCCTTATTTATTGGACCTCATTCCACCATACGTTACACTGGCGCCCCAGGCTCCACTGGGGCTCCACTGCAGTTGAATTTTGAATTTATATTGATTTAAATATTGCCAGGTGAAATTTGACCCAAAAATACCTTTCTAAAATTAACAACAACAAATTCATACCTTTCTAAAATTAACAACAATAAATTCAAAGAGATAAATGGCATTGAATTTTGTGTTTAACAATATTGTTTCTTACTCATCTCTTTAAACTTTAATCCTTTCAGTTATAATTTAATATTACATTATTTTATTTTGAAATGTAAAAATTTGGATCACCCATTGCAATCCGAGCGCCTTCGAAATCTCTTTATTTTTTAAATACATCGTTGGTTGTGATTTTAGAGGCTGTTAAAGTTTTACACTGGAGCCTCACGTTGGGCGCCAGTGTAACGTAGGTATGGTGGTAAGGTTGGGAGGGTTATAGTATGTACCACGTTACAGACTTAGCAGTAAGTATTCACTTTAGCGTTAAATTGCACCTTGCTAACACTTTTCGGGACAGTCACTACATAGGTACTGCATCTGTTTCTTGCATTGCATACTGCATTTAACAGGTGCGAGCTTCCTTTACACTATTTTACACAAAGTGAAAAATACATTTAAGTCGGTATTGTTGTTGCTGCTGATACAGCTATGCGATTCTCTTAAGTCAGCAGCCGTGAAATCGTGGCTGTCGGCAGCGCTGTTATACCTTATGGCGTTTGTTTGACAACCGTTGGCGACACTAGCGTTCCAACGAAGAGCACGGCGTGAGCCGGAACTAAAAACTTGTGGATTTTTATATCTTTATGTAAAAATCAATCAAATATTGAATGAAGTCATAGCGATACATTGTAAACACAAGAATAACGAAATTGAAAAATATCGATTGTAGGTACTTCATGTCGTATATCCAAAGTAACGACAATCATACACAGCCAAGCGATCGACGTAGAATTTAGTGAACACGCTTACGTGCAGCGCCGTGCTCAAACGTCAAAATCAATGGCAGCTCGTCGTCTTGTCAGACGTCAAGCTCGATGTCGAATATTTCTGTTTGTGAATCACACTGCAGATAGGGATAGACATATTTTATCAGCGCAAGGAACCTTTATAATTAGCGCGCGCGTGTAACATAATTTATTTATGACAAAACTAAATGATTTTTTTAAAAACTTTTTTAGACTTATTAAACTAGTTTAATGCCCTACTAATAGACTTAGTTTGGGTTTTCAATCAATCGTCCGTTTGCATCAAAAAGTTTGGCTCGTCTTTGTTTTTTTTTCAATCGAATAAATTGTTTTCATTCATGTTTTGGCTCTTGTAACATACATTTACATAGTTTATCATTGACATTATACAGATGCTTCAAGGCTTGTTTATTATATAGGTTTTTAAATAATATGTTAGATTGACAAGTTCATTCTTTGATTATTTTAAAAAAATCTTTTATTAATGTTATTGTATGTCTGCCCCATTATAGTCATTCATGCTGGAGAATAAACATGTATTGTTTACTTTATTGTAAGAATTACAAATAAAGAAAGAAAACGATGAAAAATTTTATGCTCCAGTCGGGAATTGAACCTGCGTCTCCTGGGGTCCGGCCAGACGCGATAACCGCTACGCCACCGGAGCACTAGGTGTAACCTACCAATTTCTTCATATTCGCACCAATTCATATCTTTTTCTTTCAACTACGCAATAATTTTGTCATAACTAGCCTAAATAGCAGCGTTGCCAATCTGTGGGGAATTCCCCAAACTGCGGGGATTTTCAGTTCGATTGGGTAATTTGAGGGGACAGCGTTTATGTGGGGAAAATGCGGGGAATTAAGACATTTACGCTAGAACTGAACTTAGAAGTAATAAAAGTAGTATATGAAGTAAGTATAATTTATAAATTATGTAAGAATATTTAATTACCTTGATTATTTAAGCACCTTTTGGGCCGGCAAGGTGGAGGCGGATAGTGCAATGGGTAAATTGCCGTGCTTTGTATATAAAAAAAAATCAAGTTTAAAGCAATTTCACCGGCAGGAAGGTTTTACAGTTTATTTTATGGCAACATTTATGTCCATCAAACTTAGACAGAGTATCGCAGAGAACTTTCTCAAACGCATCTGTCGTAAGAAAATTTTGCGTTTTCAAATTCAAAAAATTCAAATTCAAATTTTTTTATTTGCCATAAAACACAATCGCCTGCACAATGAAGAAAGGAGAAAGAAGAAAGGATTAAAATTTGATCCTTCGAATGATATGTTGACAAAACAAAGGCATAATAAAGAGCTGCAATAAATACCTTGATAAAAATTTATATTTGATTTATAGAAACAGTACTTTTATTTCTTTCCTGAAAATTTGTGGGGAAAATGTGGGGAATATTGATTTTTTTCCCCCCAAAATTGGGGATTTTCAGTTAGGTTTTTGGGTAATCGAGACCGTGGAAGTTGGCAACGCTGCTAAATAGGTAGCGGAATAAAGTAGCACTTTCCTGCTTCAGAGTAGTAGTAATTCTTTATTGTAATAATTAGTTCTTTATTATTTCTTTACTTGTAATCGTTACAGTAAAGTCGGCGTTATAATTGCACGAAATCAAACATTTAAATGTATTGTTTACTGTTGTATACCTATTAGATAAAAATAAAAAATAACAATATTCTTACACACAAAGAACATACTAATGTGAAGAGTCAACAGGAGTTCACCGTAGCTCTTTTGTCAATAACTTAATAGAGTGAAATTTACTATTCAACAAAGAAAAACTATAAAAACAAAAAAACATTAAATGAAAGATGAGAAAGCAATTTTCAATAAATGTATATTATTATTAAAACATTAACAAATACCTATTTCCTTAGAAAGCTAGCGAAGAAACTCCTGGCATGGTACGCCACCAGCCCCAGAGAGCATAAAAACAGAACTTCTGTGAAATAACCAACAACTATTTCGTGGCGAGATTTTTCCTTGATCAGATCAGCTGGCGGAGGATTAAATCTATTTATCTGAAAAAAAAATGCAATCAGAATTTTTTATTTTCATTATTGTATAGACATAGTAGCGTAGCCACAATAAATAAGTACTGACCAACAATTACCTTTTTAAGAATGTTTTTCATAATTTTAATTTCACCTCTAATACTATTAATATTAGTAAGCATTTTCTTGGCTGCAGTCTTTAGTTTAACAAGTGAAGGTGAATCTGGAGGTTCAAATTTGATTTGATTTTGGATCTTATTATATTCTCTTAAGACATATTGTAATGTTGCTTCCAAAATATAAATTTGTTGCAGATGGGATCCTACTGAAGTTAAACAGTCTAAAACGCTGTAAAATAGTAAATTAATTAATTATTTCATATATGTTAGACTTAACAAAACATAAAATAATGTTTTTACTTGTAACATAATTTCTTTAAAAAGTTACAAAATTATGCAAATTTATGTTTCCCAGAATCCAAAAATTTATATCCCGCATTAAATTTTTCTTGACACCAACAAATTTCCATGCAAATCTTCGAAAATTTTGTGATTTAAAGTGGTATAACAATAAAAAAACACATACGTGTAATTTTCTAATTTACAAGCATATAATCCAGAGACTGCATTTAATTTCCAGCCTCTAGTATGAAAGTTTCGCAATCCAGTTTTTAATCTCTGTCGCTCATATGGCATTTCTATGCCTAATTGAATCATGTCTTCTTCTTCCATGAGTAAAAACGTTCTCAAATCCATTCCAGTATTTTCAATTAAGGGTACCAGTCTTTCACAGTTCATCCCATATAGAAGTTCCGGAATTTCGACTTTGTAGTTGGGCCTGGAAATAATTTCCTGTACATTACTGACAAAGTACATAGAAGGACATTTCACAGTAAGTCCAGTGGCTACCGGTTTTTTGCTGAACAAAAAAAATCTATGCAATATCACTGACCATACCACTGTTGAGACTGAGTGTAGCCTGTTTCATCCATAAAAGTCGTCGCTTAAGCGCAGGCCACACCGCCAGCGGGCGGGCGAGCGAGCTAGGCGGGCGGGGGCGAAGCGAGGGAAGGAAACTATATAAACTACGCGGAATATTGGCGAGCTTAATCATGGGGTTCACACCAAAAACTACGAACAGGCCAGCGAGCGGGCGACCGAGCTAGGCGGGCGGGCGAAGCTATTCGAAAAACAAGCGTCAACTAGTCCGGATAACATAGTCGAAACGGGGAGGACGGGCGAACTAACCGGGCGAGCGGGCTGGCGGGCGAGCGAGCTAGCGAACCGGGCGCGCCTAACGAGGTGAACGAGTAGCTTCGCTGGAATCGTTGGATATTTCGTTCTCTTCGTTCGCATCGCTGACGTAGCTTTGCTCTGTAGTTCGCGGTGTGAACCAAAGTATGAAAGAGGTGAAACGATGCTCGCCTGCCTAGCTCGCTCGCCCGCTCGCTGGCGGTGTGGCTTGCGCTTTATTTATCAATACCTTACCCATGTTGCTAATAAAAATCATAAGGTGATTTATGACAGTAAGCGTTAGTTTCATTTCAAAGAAACAAAATGATTATAACCACTGAAAACTTAATGATTGTTTTCCCGCGGCAGACCTCTTTGCCCTTAGCTCTATCGAAACTAGAGTAAAAACTTAAAAAATAATCATGTTTTGTATTCAAATACCTACTTTGTTGAAAGTTTTTCATCAACTCGAAAGTGTGAGATACAATAGAAATTCACGGACTTTTAGCTCACTAGTCTTAAGCACTAAGAAAACTTACTTTTCTCCTTTCTTAATGCCTGGATAGTAGTCGAACCAGGATTTAATTTGGCTTGCAGCACTTAGGCTTTTCTCTGCTTCATCATCATCCTTCTTCATATAATTGTTTAATATTTCGATAACACATTGATGGTCATGAGCCATGGCAATGTCTAGTACAGTTCTGTTCGATTTGTCTACCTCATTTAGTCTTGCTCCATGCTCAATTAATATTTCAAATATTTCTGGCTGATTATGATGGGCTGCCCAAAATAGTGCCTGTAATTTTGAAAAAATCGGTGATATTTAGTACGAAAACGATGACCATATTTATCTTTTTCCTTTTAATGTTTCTTGTGGTGGCTCAAATATCCTTTAGAGACTACCCTGGCAATATGAATAACCTTGAAGGAACTGATTGATGCAGACAAAAGAATATGATAACAAAAATAAACTATACTGGAATGGATCACATACAAGACACAATTGAAATAATGCCAATGGTCAATGGCAATTACTTACACAAAAGTTATTGTTTTAAAATTGTATAAAAATTTAAATAAAAATCTATGTTTGTATGTATGTCCTTTACGCATTCCGAAACCATTGATCAGATTGTGTTAAAACTTTCGTAGGGAGTTCTAGAGACGCCCACGAAAAATCATGGATTATAAAACCATTTTTTTTTTAATTACAAAACCTAACAGTTTTCTCTTTACGGGCATTGCAAAGCATGACCGGTGCAGCTAGTTGAATATAAAAAATAAATATTTGAAAATTGAAATTAAGTAAAAATTATTCATTGCTATTAAATCCTATGAAATGAGTAAATTGGTCATATCTTTTGTAGTCAGTACCTACATGAATAACTTTTCGAAACTTTTCATAGCTGTGCTTGAATGTATATTCCAAAACTCGACTGGCAATGCAATAGAAAAAATGATAACATTACTTGGCCATGAAAGCTCTAAAATTGGCCTACAACTAAATGAAAGTAAAACAAAGAGCATGACAAACAGTCACAAAATACCGTTAAAGGAAGCAACATAGAAAATGTCCAAAACTACATTTACTTGGGTAAACAGGTGTCATTTGACAGACCCAACAATGATCAAGAAATAACAAAATGATCAAATATCACATGGAGAAAAATCTGGTCACTAAAGAAAATTCTGAAAGGCGACTATAGTCTAAAAATAAAAACAGTAATAATGGACAACTGTCTTCTGCCTTGTTTGTTGTATGGTTGTCAAAATTGGGTCTTCACAAAAATAAGCGCAAAATAAAATTATCAGAACCCAGAGACCAAAGGAAAGGAGTATGCTTAAGATTAAAAAAGTCCATGAATAAAGAGTGCTAAGATAAGGTTGAAGACAATGTTTACAGATGTCATCAAAGAAGCATTAAGAACAAAGTGGAGAGAGGCTGGTCACATAGCAAGAATGACAGACAAAAGATGGACATCTATTAGCACAAAGTGGAAAGGTCCATCCGGAAAAAGATGTTGATGACATAATACAGATTGGTGGCCAAAACTGGCACTACTTGAGGAGAGACAGAGTCATGTAGGAGCTTGGAAGAGGCCTTTACCCGAAAAGGGATCAATATCTCCAATTTATAGTAAATTTACTAACATATGAATTCTAAGTAATGCAATACTTGTAAAAAGGGAGATACAGAATAAATGGCTTTTTATTAGGGGATAGGGGAATAGGGGCATTATGGTTCATATACCTACTGGCAGTCCAATTTATTTATAAATACTTTCAGAATGGGCTCTACAGAAATATGAATGACTTACTTTATCAGGATATTTTAATACAACATCCGGCTGAGAAATTGAAATTTAGAAAAATTTACATTTAAAAAGAGCACTCTGATATAGAGTCAGAAAATAAACCAACATTTGCCATGCTGGATGTATTATATATTTTTTTTGTGATCTCAAGCTACTTCATGCATAAAAAGACATATTAAGTCATTCGTCCCAATTGTTACTGCAACTGCTTTCAACCACCAACTTGCATTGCGCCAGTGAGAACTGATGATGGTAATGAAGGCAAAATATAAAGAAAGAATAGGAGATTTTCATAGAGCTCTTCTATGGGGACAAATAGCGCAGTGACTAGAGCATAAACCTTCAAAGTAATAATTGTACTTACTGTCCAACCTTGGTGATCTCTCATTTCAATGTTAACTTTTTCATCAAGTAGTTTTTGAACAACAGCAACACAGCCACTGCCAATGGCACGCATGAGTGGAGTTTGACCATACTTGTCACCAATGTTTAAAATGCAGTCTTTTTCTAATAGCATTGTAATGATACTGTATATGGTGTCTTTGTTTGCACTGCTGTTCGAACATGCTGCCATGATTGGAGTAACTGAATCTGTAATTATTACATAAATAATAATAGATTTTTTACAAAACTAATAGAATCAACAATATTGAGTAATTGGTGACAATTAAAATTAAATACATATTGAAAGCATTGATTCATTACAAATACATTATAAATATTTTAATTGTTGTTTCTTGTTTCATTGCATAATTTAAAATAACTTTAAAAATAAAAGTATACTCAGAACTATGCAAATGATAATTTAAATATCTATAGACTAATATCCCTATTATGAGGTGGGAAGATGATCTACCAAAGGGATGGAGAATGGAGTTATAGGGTATGAATGATATGATAATGGTGCTAATTGGTCGATGGCTGAGGCTTATGTCAAAGAACAACCTGACACTGATGCTATTCTGTCTGATCTGTGGGTATTTTAGAGATTACACACCTGCATGTAAATTAGGATCTGCCCCAGTTTTCAAAAGGAGTTCAACTATTTTATCTTGAGCATGAAAACATGCATGCATCAAAGGAGTCCAGCCACTGTCAAGCTTCATATTAACATTTTTGTGTAAGTCTGAAACGAAAAATAAAAAATATACATATAATCAAAACCTTAAAATTAACTTAAAGGGACCCTACAAATTTCAGTCACAATTATTAATCCTGAAGATACATCCTAAATCTAAATTCAAGTACAGTATATCTCTTTCTTTTCAATAAGTAAGGAAGGTATTTTCTAAACCCTGCATTTTATCACATTCATTCACGTCGATTGAACACAGGTTTGTAAATGACAAATTATAATGACGGCCACCTTTTTGTATTCATGTTGAAAGAATGAGATGCACAGAACTAAATTCAGATTTAGAATAATATTGGCCCTAATTCTGTAGAACAGAATTACTCAATGTGCATTTAATAGTTTAAAATGTCACTAGAAAATTGTTGAATGATTTTGACAACTGGAGCCCTAATGTCTATTACTACTTAAAGTAAATATAGTCTATCAAAGTCCAGGTTACTTGTATATTACCCTTCATACACTTGTATGAGTGCTAATGTGGTGGTGATTGGAATCTTGACTCATATTTTTTCATCTTAACTATAATTTTAATGCAGTACCTAGAACTGTTGATTTTAAATAAATTTGTTAAGCGGCATAACTCTCAGGAGAATGCTTCTGAATCTCCACATTGCATCTAAAATGCAGCTTGACAGGTTAATAACTAAATGGGAAAAAATTAAATAGAATGAGAAAATTATGAAGTACAGCAAGCCTATGTGTTTCATCCTTCCAATGACATGGGTTACTTCAAGAGGCATGAAAAAGCACTTTATGGGTCGACAAGGTGGAGGCGGCTAGAATAGTTTGTTTCAAGCTGCACTAGCTGTCTTCGCATATGGACTCTTCTTACCACTTCACTTTATATGGTGTTGAGTCAGTTGTCGTGCTTTGTATAAATAAAATAAGGGGCACAGTAAAATCTCACCCGAATTAATAATTGACTCAACTTCTTGAACATTTCCATTAATTATAGCATCCTGTAATGTTATTTCAATTGTTTTTCTAAGATTTTGTTCAACTGGATATATCCTTGTCTGAAAAGAAACATACTTGTTTAAAATTTGTGAATAGCAGCCGTAGCAGGGGTACTACTCACAGATTAATAAGCACAACTTATAGTAATATTAAAATTACAAGACATTTCTCCAAAAAACACATTATTTCAACAATGAAAAATAATTTTTGGAAGAAATGTGCGGCTACATTTTTACCGGCTTCTCAAAAAAACCATAATCATCACTGTCCGTATCATCGTCGGACAAGCCTGCAGGTCTATATTGGGCCATATTTATTTTATTATTTACATTTATTCCAACTCAAAAATCCAAAATTACTGGTTGGAATTAAAGTTGGTAACTAAGGTCAAGAAGAACACGAGAAGACCTTTTTTTTTCGTTATTTTGTTTTGACATTTACATACTGACTAACTTTTTTTTTGTTTTTTTTTGAAGGCAAAGGATACTAATACCCATACAGCAAAGCCTTCAGTATTTCTTTTTTTCTTCCTTTATTGCATAAAAATGTTGGCATAAGACATTTTAATGCACCTTGGGAGTATTTGACGCGAAATATATGATGACAGTCTCCATAAGATGCTACTTGATGAGGTGGATAACCACAAAAAAATATCATAGTATTTCAATCAATCAATCACTTTTATTTATTCTAATATCTTTTAGTAGCATCACAAACACATGATTTATAAAACTACACCAATTTTACAACGCATAGTTCACTCCGAGACAATTTTAAAAATCTTGACTGAAATCCCGCCAAACACCTTTTTTTTGTTCATTCTCACTATAAAGAGAAGGCAAAGGGAACTAATGAATTTTATTGCATGGAAATTCTGGTGTTACACATTTTAATGCATCTTAGGAGTATTTGACGCGAAATATATGATGAAAGTCTCCATAAGACTTGATGAGGTGGATAACCACAAAAATGTTCTCATTGTCTTTCACACAATATTCACTTTTATTATAATAATCTTTTAGTTGCACGTCAACACAAACACTTGGTTTATAAAACAACACCACTTTTATATCTCAAAGTTCGCTCCGACACATTTTTTAATAATTGTAATAAAAATCTTGACTGACACCACAAAATCCTGCTAAACACTCCTTCTTTTTTTGGTTAATTCTCCCTATAAAGAGAAAGCAAAGAGAACTAATGCCCATACAGCCATGTCTTCAGTATTACTTTATTTCTTCTTTTATTGCATTAAAATGCTGGCGTAACACATTCCAATGCTTCGCCAATGGGAGTATTTGACACGAAATATATGATGATCACTTTATGTGCTACTTGATGAGGTGGATAACCACAAAAAAGTTCTCATCGTATTTCAATCAATCACTTTTATTCTAATAATATTTTAGTTGCACGTCAACACAAACACTTGAATAATAAAACTACGCTGCTTTTATAACTCAATGTTTGCGCCGACACAATGTTGAATTATTGTAATAAAAATCGTCACTGACGCCACAAAAACCCGCCAAACATTCTTTTTTTTTTTTTGGTTTATTCTCCCTGTAATGGGAAGACAAAGGGAACTAATGCCCATACAGCCATGTCTTCAGTATTTCTTTGTTTACTGCATTGAAATGCTGGTGTTACACATTTCAATGCATCTTGGGAGTATTTGACGCGAACTATAGTCTCCTGATATTATTTGATGAGGTGGATAACCACGAAAAAGTTCTCATCGTCTTTCACACCATAATCACTTTTATTCTAATAATCTTTTAGTTGTAACGTCAACACAAAGACTTGCTTTATAAAACTTCATAATTTTGTATTTATTATAATATTATAGAGTTGAAGAATTTGTTTGTATCTTTGGTTGGTTGGTTAAACGCGCTAATTTCAGGAACTACTGATTCAAATGAAAAAAATCTTTTTGTGTTGAATAGTCCATTAACCGAGATATTTAATGGACTACTTAGCATCACGCAGATCACGCTACGACCAATAGGAGTAGAGCATCAATGAAAAATGTTGCAAAAACCAAAAAAAAATATTATTTTTCAGAGCTTTCGTTGCGTGCGCTGCGAAAACGGTTAAAATTACACAAAAATCATGTAAGACAAAATTGTTCTACTTTAAAAGTTCTAAAAAAAAATCCGCATCAGCATTATGTCTATCTTCTAAGGTAGACTCACTATAACCTTTTTTTAGTAATCAAATTAGCTCAAAAATAGGTAATGCATTATCTGCGAAGTTGTTTTTGTAAACATTGGGTCTGATTCTGGGAACACACTTTAATTCTAAATTTAAGTACAGTATATCTCTTTCTCGCAATAAGTAATAGGAAAAAGATAGCAAGAATCTGTTTAGAGCTGTCACTTAAATTTAGATAGATTTCTAAGAAACCATAGACAATTTTAGACGGCATGTACGGAGGTGCCTCCTAAACACTGCATTTTATCACGTTCAATAAGGTCGAAAATTGAACGCACGTTTCTAAATGTCAAATTATATGACAGCCATCCTTTTCGTATTCCTTTTGATAGAAAGAAATGCACTGAACTTAAATTTAGACTTAGCATGTGTTTACTAGAATTAGGGCCATTATATTGTTTACTTATAAAAATATCTAAACTAGATAAATTTCACGTCCTGAGGCGGGGATCGAACCCGCGACCTTTCACAATCCGGGCGACTGCTCTAACCATCTGAGCTACCCAGGACTTATGATAACCCTGTCAAAATATGATAAATCTGTTATCAAAATAAATCTATTATTCATCATAATTATAGTTAATACGTCAATGACACTATATAATGAAGACAATTGATGATGGAATTTCCCATGTAGGAAGGCCTATGGCCAGCAGTGGGACATATATGGGCCGGTAAGGATGATGATGGAATTTGAAACGGTGGCTTATTGTTTCGATGCACTTGGTGGATCTGTGAGTGGAATAACCTTTGTCATGTCATTAATGCCACTGTTTGTACGAGATCTTTAATTAAAATAGCCGACGTTTTTTCTGGGATAGCGGCCCCGTTGCTTAACCCTTCAAGCATCAGATTCCAGATTCAATTGTCATAGCCCTTCGGAAGGATAATGCCGCTTCACAGATTTAAAGGATGCCAAACAATTTATTTAGCGTTGAACCACCAAACGATTGAAAATATTCAGCAATGCCCAAGTAAAATTATTATCTGGAATGAATATACGATGGCATAGAAACGCGCATTGGAATTGGAAGCACTCAATCGAACTATGAAAGATGAGATCTACGCATTGACTTCACTCACAATGTTTTGGAGGTGCATTCATTCTTTGATTTTTTTATTCATTATTAGTGTTTCCCGTCTTCCCGTGTGGTGCCGGGTTAGAATAGCACCTCCCGCTTTCCTCCTGTGGGTGTCGAAAGAACCGATTCAGGGATATTCTTCCCCAGATGACGGGCAGCAGCATCGTCTGGGTACCGGTAAATTACTGAAACACGAACCCGCTGCCAAACATGGTGGGTATGTCAAAATCCCCTCATGATAAAACGGAACACGGTATCAACCGGGGCATGGGGTGCTAAGAATCTCCGGCAGCAATTCGGCTACCATTAAGGGTGGAACGTGATGATCGCTTTAGGAAACTTCTGTATAAGTTCACAGTCACCCAACGAACTGTGTTAGGTGTTTCCCTACGAGACATATAACAAAGAAATGAGGACGTCCGTAACCAAGGTCACTGACAAAGCCCATAGGATTAGCAATTTGAAGTGACAGTGGGCGGGGCATATATCACACTGACAGAACGGACAGCCGATGAGGCGTTAACGTTCTAGCATGGGCACCGCGTACCAGAAAGCGGAAAAAAAGGATTCCCACTTGATGGACAGACATCGTGATATAACAAAAATACTTAAATATTAGGGGTATGAAATTGACGATTTGTACTGAAAAATTGAATTTCCTTTTTTTAAAAATTTAACATACCTCCCTTTATTAGTTATTTAATCAAAAGATCTAATGGGAAGGTCGTTTATGCCTTTGCGATAGAACTCTGGTGATCTAGATTCTACAAACTAGGTGAAAGCATTTTGTACTGCCTCCTGGGAAGAAAACTTTTTATCACGTAGAAAATTGTCCAAATCACGAAAAAAATGGTAGTCCGTTGGAGCAAGGTCTGGCGAATACGGAGGGTGACGAATGGTTTCTAATTGCAGTTCCTTTAGAGTTACAGCGGTTTTTCGTGCTGTATGAGGTCTTGCGTTATCATGGAGCAATAACGGTGAAGATCGTTTCATGAGTCGAAGCTGTTTCACTGCAAGTTTTGCTATCATTGTTCGGAGTTCGGCACAGTAGACATCTGCCGTTATTGCTTGACCAGATTGGAGAAAGCTATAGTGAATAACACCATGCTGAGACCACCAAACAGTTACCATTATCTTTTTATTAGTAAGCTTTGCTTTGGGACACTGTTGCGGCGTTTGACCTGGGGTGCCTCATGATTTGACTGATCTGCAGAAAGAAACGCGTGTTGAAACTTGTGTTGCCTTGTTGAATTAATACAGAAATAAACTTTGTCGCTTACAGTTATCATAAAGAATCCAGACAAATTTTCGACAGCGACAAATTTTGTCGCTTACAGCTATCATAAAGAATCCACTTTTCATCACATGTCACAATTCGATCCAATTTTATTTTTTATTTCTGTATAGATTCAACAAGGCAACACAAATTTCAACACGCGTTTCTTTCTGCAGATCAGTCAAATCATGAGGCACCCATTTTTCATATTTTTTTATTTTATGGATTTGACGCAAATTAGTCAATATTGTTGGTAAGGTAACGTTAAACCATGCTGCTAATTCATCGCAGAATTCTTTATCTGATACTAGCCATAAACCTATGTTATGATAAATAAATGATTATGATTATGATTATAATTCCTGGGTAGTTTGGCTCGGATCGGCTTCCACCATCTCTTTCAATTCATTGTTATTCACCTGTGTGGGCGGTCTTCCACGTGGTTCGTCCTTCAAATCAAAACTTCCATCACGAAAGCGTTTAAACCAAAATCGCACGGTGCGTTCATTAACAGTCCCCTCTTCAAACGCAACATTGATATTACGAGCTGTTTCTGCCGCGTTAGTTCCGCGTCGGAACTCGTATTCAAAAATCACTCGAATAATCGAAGTATCCATCTTTCTTGTCTAAGCTTAAAAAAACAACTGAAAGTTGATAATCGAATGTTGCACATTTTTGAAAAGAAGAACATATAGGTATCTACCATTTGAAAAAAGTTTCACTCAAAAATCTCAAACCATGATGGTTCTATGTCATTTCGAAGTACCTATTACAATAAAACACCAACTTCATACTTTAACCCCTATTATCTATAAACTTACGAGGAAAAAACAGACTATAACTATGTTACGGAGAGATAGTGCTCTTTTAATCTTTTTTAAATAAAGAAATTGACAGATAGTTACGTACCAGAGGAGGCAAAGATGCGAGATATGCGAACTGCAAGGTACTTACGTCGAAAGGATGGGCAAACTCAAATCGCTCACGAAGATAGGTAGAATAGGCTGTTTTATACAAAATGTTGAAAAGTAGGAGATAAAGAATGCGCGAATTTCTGCGATGACGAATGGTGAGCCACTTAGGTAAGCTGCATTCGAAACTGCGACACATGATCATATTTACGCAACTCGAAAATGACACGTATTATGCCTACAATTCGCAGCCGCTTGAGTTTGTATAAAAGTTCTTCAGCTATGTTAAGATAACACACGACAGCATAATCTAGAATAGGAAAT
Organism: Nymphula nitidulata; assembly: GCA_947347705.1. Classification (NCBI taxonomy): domain Eukaryota; kingdom Metazoa; phylum Arthropoda; class Insecta; order Lepidoptera; family Crambidae; genus Nymphula; species Nymphula nitidulata. The sequence goes on from OX374623.1 coordinate 12,036,342, forward strand.
ATATTCTCCTGTTATAAATATTTCTCTTCTACCTTATCTTCTTCTATATCTAATCTAAATTTATAATATAAATGAAAATATCGCGTGTCTGTATAGTATATATTTAAAAAAAATGCTTTACCCCCAAAGTTACTTTTACTGAGTAACGAAACAAATTTCTTTCATTATTAGAAGTTTTGTCTAGCTGTCGGTTTGTCTATGTCATTAAACTAAATCCACTGAATTTTAAAATTCATAAACTCAATGAATTTTAAAATATTGTCAAAGTAAATATCTTACGGTAACATTTAGTCTTTATTTCATTAAAAACGGCTTACCTACTATATCAAACGTTATCATGATTTGAAGACAGAAAGAAGTAATTTTTCAGTTAGGTAAGGCTTGTATACTTGCGTGCTGGGGTAGGGTAGGGTAGGGTACACGGTACAAACGCATAACAGAAATAGGGATAGGGCAAACTGTTGCCCAAAATTCTGATAGTGCGAAAAGTTAGAGCACCGGGGTTGTTTTAGTCTCGACTTATACCATATTTGGATGAGGACCCCCACATAGCCATACCTCTCTCATCTCGTGGCACAGGACAAGCTTTTTGCTTGCAAGAAAAGGTCACGCGGGCGAAGCCGCGGGCAGCAGCTAGTCACCTAAAATAAGGTAAAGATTTGAAAGGTATGTTTAAATATCTAATTATAATATACAGGCTGGTACTGTCAATATGACAATAAATTAAAACATGGGCTATATTAGTTCATAGAAATGGTTTGCCACTTTCAATAACATCTTATTCATTTGATAATTTCATGACATTTGTATGAAATTGTATAACATTGGCTGCATTATTTCATACAAATGTAATGAAATTATTAAATAATTATCATGTTTTTGAAAGTGGGAAACTATTTCTATGAACTAATAGAGCCTTTGTTTTAATTTAATGTCGTATTGACGGCACCATCTGTATACTATGAAATAAATACGGAGCTTGGTGCTTCTTATTGTGAATAAATTTTGTTATATTTATTTTGCAAATCATACCCAAAGAATCCGACGTGAAGTTCGTTTTAACACAGAAAGTTTTCTATTGCTACGATAGTACAGTAAGTACCACATACTACGTAGATTCGCTACATATTCTGTGCTACGGGCCACAATGGCGGCGTAGCGATGCGTCTACGCATGTCTTCTTATACGGCTATGGCGGTTCTCCTACCAAATCGCTGTTTTAAGGTGCTTTTTAACATTTATCTTCTGTTTATTTAATGAATATTAAAATAAAATAAATTACTGTTATAAATGCTTCAGAATCTTTACATAGGATTATTAGATACCGTGCCTATTAACGTCAGTGGATTGTAAGTATCAAATGCATCGCAATATTCATAATCATAGCGACAGCACCTCGTTACAGTACAGATACATACTAGCACATAAATGGCGCTAAAACGTAAAAATAACGAAAACTGCACTTTAACACCCGACGAAAAAAGAGAGGTGTTATGTTTGACGTGTCTGTCTGTGGCATCGTAGCTCCTAAACGAATGGACCGATTTTTATTTGTTTTTTTTTGTCTGAAAGCTGACGTGATTACAATGTTTCTTGGCAATAGGTACCTAATTTATAAATATCAGTTCAGGCGTTTGATGACTAACAGCTCATTATCTACGTGATAAAAGGGTTTTACTAATTTTCATAGATTCGATTGATTTGAAATTTGGTGTACTGTCATTTCGGTGACATTCCCATGACATAATAGCTCTATGCTGATTTAAACCATCAAAAAGTCAGCGGGATGCATAATTCTTCAGAAACTTACTGCAGATATAGCGTGTGTAAACGACGGCGAGGGTTATCATGAAAACCAGAATATAAAACGATAAAATTAGTGTTTACTACGGTAAATAATAAAATACAAGTGAAATACAAGAAGACTAGACAACTGACAGTAGTTATTAAAATGATATAAAACAGTAATGAGGTCGATTTGCAACAGCGTGCTTGGGCTCATAAGATTAGTCTCAATGAGATGGTGTGTTAATTAAAATATTAATATTTTTTTTAACTAAACAGTTCCATTTTCAAACGTCAAAACTATAGTTCTTAAATATTGCAAGTTATCTGTGACGCAGGCAATTTTTGATGTATTATCGGCGGCTCTCTACGTTCGCCGTGTATTATGCTTTGGGGGCTAGATATAATAGGTGTAAGTGTATGATTTTTTTATTTTTTTATTGTTAAATGTTAGTGACTATGTTCCGGTTAGTGCGCCCTAATTTGTCTACTTAGGTATAAATATCTTTTTTTATGAGTACCGATACGATGTTATTGACTAATTATTATTTTACTTACTATTGTAGGATAATTTAATAAATGTATGCTCAGTTCATATTTTTCATGATTGGGTGCAAAATTGATAAATGCAGAAAACAAAACCTCGATTCTTACTTAATTTGAAGAATCTCGAGTAAGAAGTCTGAAGTGGTCTACAGTGTTCTCAAGCTTGGAAGTCATTCTTCGCCTCGGAAGGTAAGGATAATAGGCAACAGTTCCAATTAGGCGACGAGGGCGTTTGTTAACATTTAATTAACGTCAGGGAGCCATTGTGTCGTCGGCGCCGGGCTCAGGCCGGCTCCGCTACTGCCTTGATGAGCCGCAGTCATACCGTTTCGCATTACAACCCAATCTTCCTACAACCGAAGACTACAATACTGTTGTTAGGCATACATTGCGTCTTTCTGACGGTCTTTTGTATAGGTGAGCCTCACAAAACTACAAACGATCTCGCAACAATAGTACAACTGCGTAACGACTCTTAGACAAGTTGTAACAGTAGCGGGGATGATGCTCGCAGGTGTCGCTTGCTAATGATGCGATGCCATGCCGCCTCAGGGTCTGACATGGCGAACCCTCATCGGTGCTACTTCAAACATCCTTTCTTGCATATACATTTAATAGGTTTCTTTGTGAGTTATTCATGCGGAAGCTTTGAAGTTTGAACTGCAATAACAATGCACGCGAAAAAAAATTCAATTTTGAACTTTATGTCTTACCTTAATGTTCTCTTGTATAATTTCGATATTGTTGCTAAAACATTCAACTGTCTTTAAAATTAACGATTGTACTTATACTGTATTCCGAATTTAGATATTTTTATCATACTTAGTGAAACAAAAAAGTAATGGAAGCGTCTCTAGGGCGGCACAGTAAAGTAGCGAACATAATTGGATAGTAATTTTTTTATTTGGAATCAAAGAAAATGTTTTCGAATGTAATAAGGATTTTTCTCATGCGACGTAGAAGGTAAGAGATTTGATTTATAGCAGTGGGCCGGGCAAAGCGGCTGACCGGCCGGCCGCTCGCTCGCCGCCCGCCCGGACGCGTTATTAAACTTTTCCCCATATTAAACATTCCGGAGACGAATACATTTTATTGTTGCCTCGGACCGCCGTCAGAGGCTCCTACAAAGCGAAACTCAAAGACGGCAATTGCGAAATAAATTGAAAGCAATTTGATATTGCGTTGTAAGTAATAGCCGTCGGACCCCGCAAGTCTGTGGGAGACATTTTGTATGCAATTTAGAAAAGTTTCAACGGGTCATTTGATTGTGGCTTTTTGGTTGGATGCCGGGATTCTGTGGTTAGCGGTTGATTAATGACTATTTTTGTTCCTTAATACTTTAATAGCTAGCAAATGGGTTTAACATACATTTCAAATGTGTTTTTGTTTTTTAGGTCTACAAATAGCCATGTAGTTATTAAAATTATCCACATATTTTTACCGACCTGGCCCAATGCGGGTTGGTTAGTTAAAGCGGTTGCAGTAACAATATGGACTATGGACCAAAATGGCTTAACGTGCCTTCCGAAGCACGGAGGAGCTCTAGATTATAAATTTTACTGACCCATTCCGGGACCGACCATGGCGAGTCTCCTCATGTGTTTCTCCCATCTGGAGAGCCAGGAAGGCCTGTCCCAACAATGGGAAGTAATAGGGGTTAAAGTATGAAGTTGCCGTTTTTAGCCGACTTCAAAAAAAGGAGGAGGTTATCAATTCGTCTGTATATTTTTTTTTATGTTTGTTACCTCAGAACTTTGACTGGGTGAACCGATATTGATGATTCTTTTTTTGTTCGATGGGAACTATTCCTCCCATTTGTTCCCATTAAATTTTTTGAAAATCCATTTGGTAGTTTGGTTTTTAAATCAAAAAAACTGGAAAAATTAAGTAATCTACGTATGCGAAGTTGCGGATATCTGCTTTCCTATGAATTTTTAGTGAAATGATACGATAGTAGAAAACGATATAAGTTGACGGTCACCTATCTAGCTTTGACCTTCAAAAGTTATCACTAAAAATCGTGAAAAAAAAATTTAAACATAAAATAAAACCGACTCCAAAAAACTGAAAAGGATAAAATAATTAAATTTTAGTAGGTACTCATCCCCTAGGAACATATTTTTGGAGTTGGTGCTAAGTTATTTCTAGAAACCATAGATAGTGAAGCACCGACTCATGTTCCTAGGGGATGAGTACCTACTAAAATTTAATTATTTTATCCTTTTCAGTTTTTTGGAGTTGTTTTTTTTTAAAATTTATTATTGTAATAGGTTCTTCGAATTGAAACCTTCATGGTTTGAGATTTTTGAGTGAAACTTTTTTCAAATGGTAGGTACCTAGGAGGTTCTTCTTTTAAAAAATGTGCAACATTCGATTATCAACTTTCAGATGTTTTTTTTTTATTCAGCTTAGACAAGAAAGATGGATACTTCGAAAATTCGAGTGATTTTTGAATACGAGTTCCGACGCGGAACTTACGCGGCAGAAACAGCTCGCAATATCAATGTTGTGTTTGGAGAGGGGACTGCTAATAAACGCACCGTGCGATTTTGTTTTAAACGCTTTCGTGATGGAAATTTTGATTTGAAGAACGAACCACGTGGAAGACCGCCCACACAGGTGAATAACAATGAATTGAAAGAGATGGTGGAAGCCGATCCGAGCCAAACTACCCAGGAAATAGAAGCATGGTTTAACGTTACCTTATCAACAATATAGACTCATTTGCGTCAAATCAATAAAGTTAAAAATATGAAAAATGGGTGCCTCATGTTTTGACTGATCTGCAGAAAGAAACGCGTATTGAAACTTGTGTTGCCTTGTTGAATCGATACAGAAATGAAGGAATATTGAAAGATTCTTTACGAAAGTGGATTCTTTACGATAACCGTAAGCGAAAAATGCAATGGCTGACCCCAGGTCAAACGCCGCAACAGTGTCGTAAAGCAAAGCTTACCAATAAAAAGGTAATGGTAACTGTTTGGTGGTCTCAGCATGGTGTTATTCACTGTAGCTTTCTCCGATCTGGTCAAGCAATAACGGCAGATGTCTACTGTGCCGAACTCCGAACAATGATAGCAAAACTTGCAGTGAAACAGCCCCGACTCATGAATCGATCTTCACCGTTATTGCTCCATGATAACGCGAGACCTCATACAGCACGAGAAACCATTTTAACTCTACAGGAACAGCATTTGGAAACCATTCGTCACTCTCCGTTTTCGCCAGACCTTGCTCGAACGGACAAACATTTTTTTCGTGATTTGTACAATTTTCTACGTGATAAAAAGTTTTCTTCCCAGGAGGCAGTACAAAATGCTTTCACCGAGTTTGTAGAATCCAGATCACCAGAGTTCTATCGCAAAGGCATAAATGACCTTCCTATTAGATGGCAGGAATGTATAGATAATAATGGTAGATATTTTGATTAAATAAATATGTTAAATATAATACTAACTAACTATAATACTAACTAGCAAATAAATAATGATGCTTGTTTGTTAATAAAAGAATATTTTTACTTATTTAGTATTACCTAATTATTACTGAAAATTAAATAAGATAAGTGAGATTTTTAAATACATTATTTTAAGCTAGAAATAGTACATATATCTTACCAATCAGCGATTTGAACCAAAAAGTTTGCTTTAAGTATTTCAGACAATAATAATTGTGAGCTATTAAAATTAAGTTTTTGGTGCAATTTACCCTAAGTTAAGTAGGTACCTAGGTAAGTACCTACGTATGTATTATAACTTTTTTTTTGTATTTCATCGCAGTTAAGCGTAGGATGTATCCTTTTCTAAAAATGACTTTTAAAATATTTAGAATAGTTTTACTTACTGTCGTATTGAATGTCTTTGAATGAATGATTTTGAATATACTTATTACCTAGGGGCCGTTCAAGTATTACGTAACGCAATTTTCGAAGATTTTTGACTTCCCCTCCCCCCATGTAACGCGGCGTAACATAGTTCGGGACCCCCCTAAATAAACGTTACGTAACACCCAAGGGACCATTTCTAGCTAAAAGACACAATTTTAAGAAGGACTAGAAAGACACCTAAATACCATTGTTATTGTTTATTAAAACATGAAAATTTTAACTCGTAACACTTGTTTATATTGTTTATTTTATTTACTTTATTTGACAAGGGATTCCCCGTAACACAAAAAGTGTTGAGACAAGAATATAAAAGTAACGTATGGTACGATATAATCGAGGAATTTCCCGTAAAACGCGGAACGAAAGGGGTTGCCAACGTAGAAGATTTTAATTCCCTAGTTTTTTATTTAAATTACAAAAAAAAACATGTTACGTAACGCGTTGTTCGAACCCCCCTCCCGCCCTGGTAACGCTTCGTAACGTTTTACAAGACCCCCCTCCCCCCCAAATTACGTTACGTAATACTTGAACGCCCCCCTAATAGCAATATTTCAAAATAATTTGATTTAGATCTTACTTATAAAAAATAAGTATTTTTAATATTAATCGAATTTGGTGGTGGTGGTGTTTTTTATTTATAAGTTCGGTTAATTTTAGTTTATTTATAGGCCTAAGTTTATTTTTATTTTTATTTCCATTATGTATTTGTTTCTAATATTTTATTATAATTTATACTTAATGTATATATTAGGATTTCTTAGAACCAACGATCTTTATAAGTTCCAGTTGAGCGACCGTGGAAGGTTGCCCGCGAAGATGCGATCATATTAATTCCACCCTTAATTGTTTTTTCGTCCATCTCGGCGTCTTCATCAGCCAAACGGTCTAATCCGAAATCTCATTTCCGACGAATAATTGTAGGAAATAGACCGGCGAGCCTCCCTTGCGTTCGCGTTGGAATATCTGATGCGGTTTTTATAACAACTTTAAGGTAAGTAGATTTACTATATGGTTAAATAATAGGTAGGTAGGTACCTAAGTACCTACTTTATTTCATTCATCACCAGCCTATTATAAGTCCCACTGCTGGGCACAGGCCTTCCTATATGGAAGAAACACTTGAGGAGCTTGGGCCATACTCAATACTCAATACTTTATTGCGTTCCATAAGTACATTTAGATGGTAAAAAATTGAACCGGAAACATTTTTATGCACCCTGGCGGGCACAGCAAAATTTGATAGGAGAGAGGAAGACTGCTATAAAATTAAGGTCTATAAGTAAGAGTATGATTAAACTTAATATATTTTTTAAATTTGTCATTACGATAATTAAATAATTATATTTAGTCGGAATATGTGGAGTTATTATTTGTTTCCTAAAGAAAAAAAACCAAGAGTCGAGAAGAGATTATATTAATTACCATTATTTTTATGTACTAATCTTTAAAATTTAGTTTATTGTATTGTCTTACATTTTCGCGAGCACTACACATAGCACACACACTAGCACACTAGCACACTAGCCCACGCACGTGCACGTGCACTAGCTGCACTAGTTAAACGCGAGCGAAATCCGGTAAATTGGTTTTATTTCAAATTTAGTTTATTATCAAGAATCAAACAAAAAATAAAATAGTATGCTAGAAATAATTATTTTTACATGTTTTATCATTATTATTAATTTATTACTTTTTAATATATGGATTTCCTAAAAAATATATTTGTGACTAGGGTGCTTTAATTTTAATTTTGGTATTATTTAGTGACAAAAATTTGTCATCGAGATATTCTTTTATGCTGTAATAGCTTTTGTTCATTAAAAAAAAATAATTAACAAATGAATTGAGTTTATTGATATTTTATATATATTCTGGTAGCTTATTGTATATTTTTATGGACATGACTAGAGGACCGGATGAGTGCATTGCCAGCCGGGAAACTGGTAAGTTTAATTTATTTTTATGTCTAAGTTGGCATTTTGTTTGTATGTTCTCTCGTTTTGTATGAAATTCCGGATATTTTCGGACAAATTTTACATATTTCCATAACACCACCACGATGGCCCAATTGGTGGGTTAATGTGGTTGTAACAACCAGTACCAACGCCTTAAGTGCTTTCTGAAGCACGGAGGTCAAGCTCCTCCGTAAAATATTAAAGGATTAAAATATTTTACGGAGGATTCGTAGCCTGGTACTTCAAGGAATGATCCAGCTACATACATACGAATTTGAACAATGATTTTACCCAAGAAGGTGTTACTTAACGGGAATACAGCGTTCTGTTGAGTTACACTGACACTCAACAAGGACAAAAAAGAGGCATTGAGTTACAGTGTTACTCATCGGTAATATTTTTCCCAATGTGTAACAGTGTGACACAAATCACAAACTACGAGGCGTATCCTCTTTTCTCCCCTTACCGGGGACGATGGCACTTGGTTTGTGTCAGCTGGCCCGGTAAATATATCACCGGGCCAGTTAAAACTTTTTTATCACATATTGCCCGACGCCGGGCCAAGTCACCGGGCCAGATGGGATACAACAAAAAATAATTTCATACCTACTCAAATTGTTTTGTCATTGAAAACATATTTGGGTTATGTGTGCAGCTGAGTAACCAATACCACCTATTGGTCAAGAATTCCATAAAATGACAATGATAATAGGAAGAACTATGAAACTACTGAAAAAAAAACCAAAAAAAACCTACTGAACTTTCGTTATGTAAGAATAATAGGTGTACCGGTAGATAAGTATGTATATCTATTTTTTATTTGGTTGTAATCTGATCTGCGATTACCTAGGTGCACGGTTACCTAGGAGCTGTTTCAAAAAGAAACACGAAAATAAAAAAACACTACAGGTATTATATAGAGCCAATGTAACTACAGCCGTAATAGGAGATTTTATCCTAATCATTAGTTTTTGAACAAAGTTTAAATTTTTCTAAGCAGCGCTGGCAGACTTAAGGCCATATAAAATACCTAAAAAGAAAATAATATGTGCCGCGTAATATAGACTGTGGTAATACGCTCACACGCAGCAAAAAGGAGGCGAGGTGGAGGCGGCTAGAGCAGTGTCTGAACTGCACTAGCTGTCTTCGCATATGGACTCTTCTTACCGCTTCACATCAGGTGGTGTTGAGTCGTTTGTCGTGCTTTGTACCTATATAAGAAAAGTAAAGCACCCTATTCGTGCTGAAAAGTTTGAAAAATAGTTATTTGTTATGCAAGGCTGCAAAATTGTTTTTAGCGCGAGTACCTACCTACTTGTATTCAAATCTACTAGACGCAAAATAACTTTGCTGCCGAGCGAAACACACAACTTTTCACCTAGTACACCGAGTAAAATGCTGGTTGCAATAAAAAAATAATTTAAAAAAAATTAAACGACTTCAAAACACTTAAAAGTAACAAATAATTTAAAAGAAGTAGGTAGGTACTTATCTCATAAAAAGGTATTTTTTGGAGTCGGTGCTTCACTTTCTATTGTTTCAGGAAAAACTTTAGCATTATTCATTTATGATGATGATGATGATGTTGGTAGCCTAATTGCATGCTTTTAGATTACGCTGTTAAGCCGACGGAAATTGTTCATGATTTTTCTTACCACCAATTGCGCTCCGTTGCATAGTTTTTTTTTGGTTCAGATTTCGAAATACGATGACTAACGAACCTTCAGTTCTAAATCGTTGGTGGCAAGCCAGCCAGGCAAATAAAATAATTAGTAAAATTTAGATGGATTAATGGTTGCTTTTTCTTTGTTTGTTGATTGAAATTACGAAAATTCGGAAACGAAATCAATCCGTCCGATTTATCGATAGGAACACAAACATTACCGATAGTCACCAATCGCTTGTAGAAATCTTCGGTAGATGGATCGCTTAGCATTGCAACTTGCACGTTTGTAGTCAGATGAAGTTTCGTCAAATAGCGTCACACAGAGTCCATGATTTAAGTTAAGCGCTTATTTCATCAGCAGCGGTCGATCTTGGAACGATTCGTAGTGTATGGCGGAAATCGCCAGGCAGTAGATCAGATTTTTGACAGTAGATCGATTGAATACCTCCAAAGCTATGCGCCATCGTGCATTCATCCCAGATGATATTTCAACTTTCTACTAAAATTATCGTTTTTTGCAAACTCACATCTCGGTTTTTTATTCTTTTAAAAGTTTATTGGCAGCTACCTAAATGAGCCATTCGACATCCCTCTAGCGACACTATCGGAGAAAAAGTAACCTTCACAACAATTTCGGATCTCGCACTAACAGTAGCCAAAATCAACGACATGATGTATGCTTCTAGTTCCTCCGGGCTCATCGAGGAAAAATAAGCCACCATTTCCATAATCAACTTTGCCTTTATTAACGTGCACTAGAAAATCATGCACATAATTCCAAAATAATGGATTGGATTGATTGATGATTGAACGACAATCTTTTACAATGTGCACTTCATTAATGCCGTTCCCCGGTGCCCGAGGGAACGACCTTGAGCATCTCAGTGCCTCCTACCCCACTCCCGGCTACTTTAAGGTATTAGTGACATCTGTGAAAAAAAAGCAGCGAAACTAATAGCAAAAGTAGCAAAGTACTGAACTCACAACTTTGAATCCACCTTTTTAAACCCCGACGCAAAAGAGGGGTGCTATTAGTTTGCCATATCTGTATGTGGATCTGTGTGCCTGTCTGTGGCATCGTAGATCCTAACGAATGGCCGATTTTCTTTTGTTTTGTTCGTTTCAATACAGGGGTCTTTTAAAAATAATAATAATCTATAAAAATATAAAATTAAATATTTTAAGTAACCCCCAGCCTTATTAATCACACTATATAACACCATCTCATTGCGACTTTGCTTATGAGCCCAAACACGCTATATATCTGCTATAATAAGTTTCTGAAAAATTAAGCATCCCGCAGACTTTTTGATTAATTTTAATACTTTTAATAGATGGCGTTTGTGGCAGAAAAACAACAAACAAAGTTTGTGTGCGACAAAAGGAGTATATATAATGCACTTTTACACTCGGATTCAGCAAAATCTTTCCGAGTTTGTGAAGTGAAAAATATTTATTTGGTAAAAATAAACCTAACAAAGATGTTCCATCGTAAGGTCACACAAGCAGATATCAGCATAGTTGACTATTGAGAGAATAAGTAGCAAACGGGCAAAAAGAAACTTTGGTCACTCGTTCACCGGCTCTGGGCTAAGTCACGGAGACGCGTGAGGCTTAAGTCAATCACTTTTTTGACAATTTTGTAGGTTATAAACTAGAATCGGTGATGTCCCATACCATCCTACTTACCTACATACATAACATTTCATTACAAAAAAAATATTAAGTTCCTGCTCTTGTTTTACCGCAAGAATTTACTGCTACTACAGTAAGCAAGATGGCGTATTACGATAGCCTGTTTATCATAAACCAAATTTTACGAGCGGAGACCAAACATACGCAGCGAATTATACAGATCTTGTAAATACATGAGCTCTTTGTATTAGTTGGAGGTGGAGTCGGACGCTAAGTGATTGGGTGACATTATCTAGTAGCAGATTTGTCAAGGCGAAACCTCTTTGCTACCGTCTTATGTTTTACTAGAAGTGGTACGAGTATAAAGATATTTTGATTGCTAAATAGCAATCAATTTTAATATTTTTGTAAATATAAAAATATTAAAATTGTCAATTTTAAGTAATCCCCGGCCTCAATAATCATCTATCTAACACCATCTCATTGCGACTATTCTTATGAGCCCCAACACGCTATATCTGCTGTAATTTTCTAGACTTTTTGATGGTATAGGATAGGATAAGGTTAGTATGTCATGGGCATGTCACCGAAGTAACAGTACTTACACTAAATTTCAAATCAATCGGATCTGTGAAAGTTAGTAAAACCCTTTTATCACGTAGAAAATGAGCTGATAGTCATCAAACGTATGAACTGATCTTCATAAATTATAGCTCAAAACCATTCCAATTACGTCAGCTTTTCAATAAAAAAACCATAGATATCAAAATCTTTGTTTTGAAGCTGTAAAGCTTTAGTTAATAGATATACTATTAGGTAACGATATCATTCTCATGCTATTATAGTAGGTACCCCCTGATTCATTTTTTTAAAGAACTGCTATTACATCCGGTAATAGAAATAAAAATGGATGGTTTTCTTAAAAATATTATTTTTGGAATTAAAAGCACTTTTTATATGATTCAAATGTGTAGAGCTCGCGAAAATACTATAATTATGTGTCAAATTTACTTAATAATTTACCCTTCAAACTCTGTACTTAGAAGAAGCTGGCTATCAGTCATGTGTTCTCCAGAATTAGGGCAAGTATCTATTTCATCTTGATGAATTGCGAACATAGAATTTTTAACATTTGTCTTTAGTGAAAAGGCAAATAATTTAAGGAATATAATAAACTCAGCAGCTAAAACCACGGTGTTTTAACTTCATACTAAAATAACCATATCATATGCGACCAATTGCAGTTAATTGAAGTATCGACTAGGACCATTCGTTTAACTGATATTTAATTTGGTCGGCTTATAATGGGTTAGAAATTCAGGCCCAAGACGATAGATGACTCTGTAACCATAAAAAAATAGTGACTTCGAAAAATATCAACAAAAAATATTTAAAACTCAAATGACATTTATAATGTTATTCATTATACTGAGAAAAAATAATTACTTCAATTTTTAATCAATATTAGGTAACTTCGATATTTTTTGACTATGTCGTTAGTAATATTCTTACTATAACTTATATTATATATCTTGTCCAAATTATTAATTACTTAGTTAGAGTAGCGACCTATGTATTGGGATTTGAACCTAGGCCGTCATAGCAGTTCCTGTCAGTTTTGAATTTTTCATGACATTTTAATTTTTTGATGAGATTTTGGTGTTCATTATTTTAACGATATAATTTTTATACAGAATTTTTCAATAAATTACCATTATAAATATTTTAGTTGAGAACATTACTGAAGTAGAAATGGTAGCGCTAATTCATCGTTGTTAATAATGATTACATGGTAGATTTGCGAGACTGAATCCCGATGTGGATTTTTTTTCCTGAAATTTTATTTTGATAATAAAAATACATAAATAAACATTTTTCATGTAACTTTTGATTATTTAAATTATGTATTTAAGAAAAAAAAGGTTTTTTTTTTTATACAACTAGATGACAAACAAGCTGACGGCCCACCTGGTGGTAAGCGGTTACCGCCGCCTATAGACACCTGCAATAACAAGGAAAAGCACTTGATATTGCAGGTGCGTTGTCATCCTGAGGCCTAAGATGAAATGCCGTCCATGCCCAGTAATTACACTGGCTACCTTTCCCTTCAATCCGAAACACAGCGAACTGTTTCACGGCTGAAATAAGAAAGGCGGTGGTACCTACCCAGACGACCCTACATATGGGTCTACCACCTAGGTTTTATTAAGAAAATAATTTTTTAATATAATTTTTCGATATAATTTTTCTGATTCAGCTTCAACTCACTACTAGTTCGATCTACTTTAATTCCTAGCATGTGTTTAACTTCACCTAAGTCTTTAATAGTAAAGTGAGACTTAAGTGACGTTTTCAGCTTCTCTGCAAGCTTGTCACAATTATAAAAAACGAAAAAATCGTCTACATATAGAGCTATTATAATGGTTCTCTTACCCACTCGGCGACTGAAAATACAGCTCTCATGTTTGCTCTGCATGAAGTTCTCTGCGAGTAAAACTTGCTTTACCTTGTCGTACCAGGCACGAGACGATTGTTTCAACCCATACACGGCTTGAGTTTGTAGACTTTATATTCTTCGCCTTGTTTTATAAAACCTTCTGGCTGAGACATATACATTTCCTCACTCAAGTTACCATTCAAGAAGGCAGTCTTTACGTCGAGATGGTCAATCTTCAAATCTAGCTCTACCGCAAAAGACAGTAACATCCTCAGTGAGCTATGGCGTACAACTGGAGAGTAAGTATCCATATAGTCAACTCCGAATACCTGGGTAAAGTCATTGAGCTAAAGTATTTGCCTCCTGAGCAAATGCTTGCTGACGCGCTGACGAAGGCGCTGCCCAATTGTAAACATAAGTTGTTTGTCCAGGACATGCTGGAAGTCGTCCAAGATTAAGAGGGCGTGTTGTAGGTTGCAGTGGAACTGGCTGCTAAAATAATCTTTGGTCGATTTCGATGTCACTACACGATTGATTATGTCAATGTTCTTTGTGCTGTTTTATTCTGCTAATATATTTTTACTTAAAAATATATGTTTGTCTTTTTCAAATTCACAATAGTTGTGTACCGGTTCAGATCACCAGATATCGCTAAGCGCGATATATTTTGTACCTCGATACCCGTATAAAAATTAAAAAAATATTCTTTGGCAAAACTACCAAGTTAGCGACTAAAAATCTGTTTGTTCCACCACTCAACAATTTGTCGCCGAAATCAGATTTTTTAGTTGCTCAATTAGTATTTTCGTTGGTTTGGTTAGATTAGCATGATGCTCAGTTAAATACAAGCCATAATTTAAAATCACCAAAATGCTAAGGACGTTCGTGACACTATTACTCTTTAAATCTATATAAAGGCCTCCTTATGAAAATCGGGTCTTCAGAAAGAAAACCCACATCTACAGATAAAGGAAAAATACGGTTAGGCAAGACTTCAAGAAATGAACATACAAACAATATAAGTACTCGAATTTAACATTGTATGGAAATCGGACCTATGATTGAATGTATAATTTATGTGCATAGATAAATGTACTTAACTTATGTAGGTAGAATATTGTAAGAAGCGAGAGAATTACGAGGTAGACTTATGGGTTCCATTCAGTAGAGGAGAGATAATGCTTGCAGGCAATCACATAAGTGGATCAAATAGCTGTAGTCCATTTGGATAATGAACTAGAGACTCTGTAGCTTCAGTAAGTTATTTTGATTTTAGAGTAAGTAGTCTTATACACAATATTACTATATCATTTACTTACTTTATTCGACAGTCAATATTGTCGAATAAAGTCCGTGAAGTATAATAATATAATAAATTGAATACATGTTATGAATTTTAATCCACGGGGACTGAAGATGGAATATGATAGATACTTATATGTGTTTGTTTGTGTGTATTAAATATCATTGTAACTAACTCATAAATGTTTGTGATTATATTGCTTCATTAATTACTTGACTAAATTAAAAAAAGTTATCTCAAGTACAAAGCTATCTAAAGTACTTACAATAACTATATTAAAACAGACCACATTTCTTTAGGCCCATTAAGCTATTGTATCTAGCTAATAACTGAAGTAATTCAAAATATTGCCTCATATTTACATTGTAACCAACACTGAATTTCCATTTGAACTTCAGAAACGGCGTGTATCGACAGGGACGCACTCAGAGCGGTATCTGATCAATCCATTACCGGCCTGAGTCTGTCCAGGAGTTGTTAGGCCGCAACTTGGCGACACACATTTTCCATTTCCCCCCTTGTCCTAACGCCGGCCCAGTTTCGCCTCTTCCATAATTCAATCCATACCGAATCCATTGTGCGATACACTAGTGGCTTACCTACAAACTGTACGTTATAAGCACGTATAAAGTTATTGCATAACGTTATTGTGTTCTGTTAGAAGCGTTAGAAGTGAGTGGAGATTTATTTAGTATGAAACATCTGTGACAGCACTACTTTTTGTTAATGTTTCTGAAAGGAAATTTGTCGTATTTCTTTCTATGAAATATTTTCACACAATAACGGCATAATAATATTATAGGTTCGGAAGAGCTTGGTGGCGTATTGGTTTGAGCGCTCTGGTTTCGATACGGAAAACAAAGCAACTTTCGCCATGGACGATCCTAGGATGGCTCAATCAAAGATTGTTATCTCGAGCTCCTCCGTGCTTCGAAAGGCACGTTAAGCCGTTGTTGGGCCCGGTTGTTCCTGCAACCGCTTTAACCCACCAACCCGCAATGGGTCAGCGTGGTGGTGTTGTGGCCCAAACTCCTCATGTGTTTCTTCCATATAGGAAGGAAGACATTTCGGTAGTCTCAATTTTATACTAACATAAAACTATGTCTTTATTTCTGTCATCCTTGGTCTAGACCAGAGGTTCCCAGGCTTTGTTCTCCTAGACTATTTTCAAAATATAGCTGGTTCCGGTGGACCCCCTGCAGCTACATTTCTACCAAATTCCCAAAACTCGACAAAAATGTGTTTTTTGTTTTGTCACGCCAACGTAGACCCCTCTCGAGTATCCCGTGGACCCTTAGGGGTCCTCCTGGATCACTTTGGGAACTAAGGGTCTAGACGTTACGGATTCCTAACATTTTTTAGAACTTGCATTTAAATGTTGAACCACGTGCTGCTGCTCGTCTTTCTCAGTGGACCTACTCGCATTTCATGTTGAAGTGATAATTTCAAAGCTTGTTCATTTTCAGAATTGGATTTTGTCGTCAGAATGTGGTTTTAGTTTGTATTATACTCTAATAAGACTAGGTAGTCTTACCTATTTGAAATATAACTTTGTGTTAGAAAATAACACTTAAACGTATTTCAAGTAAATAGATCATATATAAATACCTACTTTATTTTAACATTATAAGCATAAATTGTAAACTACCACCAACACGTTAGCCTTCGAAATGTGTGTTCTTATGTAACTAATTTATGTTTCCATAAGTAAGTGTTTTGTCAAGTTTGATGTTTTTCTTTGATATTAATTATATTTAGGCACATTTTGGTATTTTCATCTATTCTACTGAACGCCTTGACCCCTCATTCCACTCGAACGAGGCGTCATATTTTTTATACTGACTGTACCAGAAGGCACTGCTCCTAGCAGTAAAATTATCTATCCCTTATTCTTGATTGTCGTATTTATATCTATCTATCCTCCTCATGTGTTTCTCCCATTTAGAAATGCCTGTTCCCAGCAGCGGGATACGTATATAGGCCGGTGATGATGATATCTACATATACCGGGTGTTACAGAGTACTGAAATATAATTTGGAATTCTGGGGTTACGGGAGGTCGATTCGATATCGTAGTATGTGCGCGGGTTGTGTGTGTATGTAGTAGTATAATATAAAGGTAGTGTGTCGTACGATACGCGATAGTAGGAATTTTTAGGGTTGTCACGAGTAGGTGAGTCAATGTTTTTATTAATTTAATCGAAAAATAAAAGTGGTTTGAAAGGTGTCAAACTTTCAGAGTGTCTCTTTACAAGGAAGACAACCACACCATTTAAATTTTATTTTGGACTTTTGTAACATACTGTATAATGCCTGTAAGTACACAGTAAGTGGATTATGTAACACGATGCCTATATTGCTTAGGCTGGCGATGACTAAATTATTAAATAGGTAGTAGGTCTCCATTAAATTTTCTCACTTTATTTTTGTATTATTGTTGCTTCTGTTAGTTGAAAATTGATAATTGATCTATTCAGAACCTTTTTGCAATAGCTTAGAGATGGATATTGACTAATAGCTTTTCGATGTTTCTTTATGTTTAGTTAGACAGAGGAGTTAGGAATGCACTAACGCAATAGCTCCTCGCGTTCCCTTGATCTAGTCTATTTCGGCGAGATCCATTACCTCGAGAGTGGCGGCAAGAAGCAATCTCATTGAATGACCGTCCTCACCCCCATCCCCCTGCTACACCCCTTGATCCACGCCAATCGGTAAATATGCGTGTTAAATATGTATGCGCTGTAAGATGGTCGTAAGTGTATTAGATTTTGCTTGCTTTTTCATTCTGACAAGTTGTTATGTACTTAGGTGGACATAGACATCGTTCTTATTTGCTTACGCAGTACACGCATCAATTTATCGGTCCTCGGTAAAATCAAATGTGGAGGGGAAAGCATAACTTTGCTTGTCGATTTGAAAGAAATGAGGGTAGCTAGGTAAAAAATTGATATTGAAAATTAACAAATGCTTATATGACTGCGCATATTTGATCGGTATAATAAACATTTTATAAAAATTTCACGTCCCGAGGCAGGAATCGAACCCGCGACCTTTCGCAATCCGGGCGACTGCTCTGACCACTGAGCCACCCAGGACTAGTTTTATTCTATTTTAATTACTAAGTAATTTTTCAAACATTTATAATAATATTAAAATCAAAAATTAAGAATTTTCTAAAAAATTTCACATTATTGTTTTCTAGAAATATTAGAACCCATTTTACCATGATTCATCATGCACTTAGCGCTGTAAAGACCTTAACAACTCTACCTATAAGTTGTTGCTTGCATAAGGCTTAAGTAATAACTTCTATCTGGCAGAAGCGAAAACTTGGAATGCACTTCGCACGAAGTGACTAGACTTTTCCATTAGGGACAATTATCAGGCACAACAGAGGATCCCTTGCTTTCACCACTCCGGCCCATCTAGCGACGGAACCTGTTAGAGATAACGTCATAAAGTCGCCGAAGCACAGAGCCGGACTAACGTCTTTGCTGTTGTGATGCCCTCACCTCGGGATAATGGACCGCATTCCTCACCCCCCTAGCCAGCAAAGCGAATTTACAAAAGCGATATATCCATTATGGACCTTGATGGATACAAAATTGTTGCTGAACTTATTTTGACTTTGAGTTTACTCAAAATAGAAGTGAAGATTTTGAAAAAATAATTCAAGAAGACATGATTAAATAAAAAATAAACAAAATCTCATGATTTATGTAAGGTTTTTGCAAGACCCTATTCTGGTATTAAGACGCCTTATCTACCCTACTTAAACTAAGCGGTAACTAATTTTTAATGAAAATCGTAATTATATTCGACATATCGAGCAGACCTCTTGGTTTAAATAGTAATTAATTAAATAATCTATGTTTATTATTCTTAAATAATTATTATAATAATATCCATACACTTACACCTATTATTTATCTAGCCCAAAGCCCAAGGATACTAGATATTGGAGAATTAATAATAATAATATGTATATAAATATTAGAAATATACTAAATAAACATCCATGACTCAGGAAAATATTCGTACTCTTCATAAATCATCTGCTCCTACCGGCATTCGAAGCCGGGCCCCCTGATCGAGTAACCTGTATAGCAAGGGGTACAGACCACTTGGCCAGCCGGTCGTACCCAAAATAAATTTTAATAAAACATTTAAATTTATTTAGGTAGGTAACCTATGGCTTTTATGAGAAAATATAATTAATAGTGGAGTAATGTCGGACGCGGGCTAGCTCCGGACAAGGCCGTTTACATCTTAATCTATCTATATATATAAAAATGTTATGTTGATTTGTGTACGCTTCAAAAACTCAAAAAGTTCTGCACCGATTGAGTCGAAATTTTAACATGATATAAAATCCGCATCTAGGATTGTTTTTATCTATTTTTTGCATTAGTCACATATCTGCGACCGCGAGAAAACAGTTTTTTTAACGATCAGCTGTGTACCAGTGACCGCGCCATCTGCCAGATGCGAGGAAAACACTCGCTGACAACCGCAATAGTAATGACGCAGTCACATGAGAAACAATTTGGTTCCCAATTACATTGTTTATTTACAAAAAAATTTGCATCTGATTCTGATTATTATACAATCTGAATTAAATATTCACTTAAATCAAGAATTATCACATTCGTTTTGTTTCTCATTTCTCAACCATTCAATCACAATGTGCCACTGCGAAGCGTGGCAGGGTACAGCTAGTAAATAATAACATTCGATGATCTATTTCTGCTTTGATATAGAGGTGGGTCCACCCTATAGGTCCCTCACCTATTAGTGACTGGCGTTGAGCATGCTCAACATGATATAAACGGCCTTGTCCAGAGTTACAATGCGTCCTAAATTACCCACTCTCCTTAAAAACTAAACTATGATTCGAAAATTATCAAGATCAGCGCTTATTGTATAGTCAGACTCCCAGAAATATCGTGTTTAGGTATAACCTAATCGATATCCATTTGTAGAGATGGCCGGCATAACATGCGAGTAAATAATCGGCTTATGACAGCCACCTAAGACTACTAATGAACTAATGGCGTATCAAGCTTCCTAGTTCCAACACCCCGCACCGCGCCGCTACTCTCAGTTAATGGAGCAATGATGGTCCGTCACTCCACATTTGACTAGGCGGCTTTCACATCGCACTCCACCTTAGCTTTATAACGGTCTGAGTTTGGATATATTTCATGTAGATAGGTATATTTCTAGGTACACATTTATTAGTGGGCGTAAGCGATTTTGATATACTTAGTATAATAATCAGTCTTGAATTTTCTTCAGAGATTAATTATAGTCTCTTCTTTTTACATTTTTGAGCGTAAACTCCAAAAATGCTCGTTTTCGCTCACATATTACTACACTTTACTACAAACAAATTCGCTAATCGATTTGACAGAAATTACCATTTGCTATATTTTGACTCTAAGCAGAGTTCAAAATGTAGCAGTGGGGACAGAAAAATCTTACCGCTATCGGTGTGAGTGTAGCCTGATATTCTTGCGTCAAGTTTAAGGTTTTTTTAATCGACAAAGTGACAAACAAGCGTACGGCTCGCCTGAGCCTCTAGTGTAAGTTTCCATCGAATAGAAACGATAACGTTCGTCGTCGTGACAACTATCAAATTGTATGAAAACGACAGCAGCGCCTCTGTTTTGAATTATTGGAAACCGCTTTTTATGTATGGATTTGAGAGGTGAACACGACGATGATCATTTTAGTTTCGTTTCGATGTAAGCTTACACTAGCGGTACTCATGGTAAGCGGTTACCGCACCCTATAGCCGTAACCTACCTGCGCTCGTAGCGCCTGGGCAGTTTTCACTCGTTGCCTTGTTTTCTTGGCTTTCATGTCTCCTGATTTAATATGATATAATGATATGTGATAAAAAGTTGAAGATAGAAGCGAGCTACACCCGGATTTCTCGACCACAGAGGAACTAGCTATTTTACCTCCAACTGCTGGAACACAATAATGCTGTTAACATTACTGTTAAGGCGGCAGACTTAGGTAACTTGGTGGTAGAGCTAGTCAGGCGGACTTAGAAAAACCCTACCACCGATCAAAGATCCTGTAAAAACCATTATATTGATAGCATTGGAGACGAGTTTCTAATCAGTTCTGGCGACCTCACAGCAGGAACACAACGCCACTAAGTAGAGGAGGGTAGGGCTTTTGCGGACTAGGGGTTACTCCTAATAAGACCATTTACTTACATCATGATAAGCATGCTCAATGCCAGGCATTAGATATGGGTTCTTTGGGGTGGACCCAACTCTAAATATCAAGTTAGAAAAATATTGTCAAGTATTATTATTTATTTAACAATTTATCTACACTCAATAAAAAACAACAATGAAAACATAAACAAGGACAACAGAGTACAAGGGAACTGATTATTCCTAAAAGAAATCATTGATGGATGAATTTATCATGGTTATATGGAGTTACCTTGCGTTCGCAATCACCCCACTTTTTCCTAGTGTTAATGAGCCAAGAAGGAGGCTGTTGGGTGGAGGTGCAACATCAGCAGGGTACTCAAAATTCAAATGGGAAATACATGTATGTCCGAACTCCTTTAAAAATGATTGAAAAATTGTTCTGGTCGAGTTACAGGGTTAAGTTGACCCCGTGCGTGTTAAACATGTCCTTTGACTCTTTCAAAGGTTCTTGAGATGGAGTTTTTAGTATGGCAAAGTGAGCCAATCGTTAGTCATTTGGCGTGCTGTGTGTAAAAATATAACAGTTGTAATATGTCAGTGTCAAATTAGAATCTCATTGAAAACTATAGCAAAGTCATAGTAATGATAAAAATTGTTTTTTCTTAATTATTTTAAAAGAAGTAATATTAACATACATATTACCACTATCTTCCCATTTATGAGTGGTCGTTATTATTATAACAATTCAATTTCTAAATTACTTTATTAGGTTCTAATACTAGCCTGAAAAACTAACTGTCACTACGTGTCTGTTAACGTTACTTAAGCAACGCAAGTATCTCGAATAGTAAAAATGGGAGATCTTTTTAGGCTTACGTCCAATGCTGAGTGGTTCCACAAATGTCGCTAAAAGGCTGGACGTCATTGTTTATCCGGGCAACATTAGGCGGGTAATCGGACACGCTCGCGCTGAGTGCGCTACAAGTATCCGCTTTCAACTCATTACGGCGGACGTGGTGCGTGGGCAGCCTAACCCCCTCCGCATCCCCCCAGTCGTCTTTGTCCTCCAATCCCTCTTACCATCTTCGATCCAATTTCGAATACCCATACATCCGCCTAATGTTAGACTTCGCGTTAGATTAGATGACAACATTAGACGGGCCACCGCATTATTGGGAATAAACAATAAGCGCTGATCATTGTCTTTTATTCGACAAACGTTATTATCCATACGAAAAACAGGTCATTTATATAACAAGGGCATTAATTACGTCTAAGCTAGTGTTTGTTGGTAAGTTAAGTAATATGTGAAGTTCTGTGGATGTCCTATTAGGTAGATTTATACGAAATTAACAGTAAAGTAGATTGCGACCTACATCAGATATAATCGCTAAATAAAGTGACACAAGTATCTTAATCAAGTGTCCATTCTGGGGAGTTAGAGCTGTCCGTTATGGGCGATTCTGTACGAAACTGGTGGCGGCGGCCGGGCTATGCAATAACAGTTCCGACAAATTGAGTCCACCGACATTGGAGCCGGATCTGATGAGCTTATTGTAGGTATCTTATCATTTTATAACACATTCAAGCGTGAATAAATTTGACAACTCTATCGACGTAGATAGAGCTTTTAACCATAAACATTTATCAATTTAATTACGTGTCACATAAGTCATAATTATGACAGATACAGTCATGCTGATATCCATCTATTGTTGTCATTTCAATAGATAATGTAATTCTAATAATTCCATTAACGGAAGCATTAAATGGCGTGATAGTTACAAGGTAATAAAATATTTTAATTGAAGCTATAAAAGCAAAATTGATAAAATGTCTCCGTTAAATTGTACGTTAAAAGCAATTTTACGAGAAAAATCATGGCGCTAGTGGCGCGGTCGCGGGCAGCTTACCGACCGCAATAACATAACCGTTTGGACAAATTGTGGCTCGCTCCGGGCCGGATTAGCGGCTTTATGGAACAATTCGCGTATAGAATAGCTCCAGCTTCCTGATAATTGATATCAATGTTCAACGTCCAGCGGCGAGCGAAATTAAGCGCTCATTTGTCTGTGTTTCTTTTTATTAGTTCGCCGCATGACTCCGGAGGCTAGATCCGGAGAGATTACACTACTCTAATGAAACAAACGGATATGAAATCGCTCTGCGCGTGTAACGTGTAATTCCAGTCTTTATTGTTTTGTTACGGAGCGTGATCATAAATAAATCCGACGAGGACATTAATTTCATTGAATAATTAATAATTAGCTTTTTGCTGTTTTAGTTAAAAGATTTCATCAAAGTTATTTAGAATAGAAGGTATTTACAAGTTTGTAAAGAAATTGCACTGTACTTAGTATAAGACAATTTAATAGCATTCTTACGTTAATCAAGCAAGTTCATTAAAATGTTAAATCAGATAAGTACTTACAACCAAACAGCCAGCGTAAATTAGTTTTTTCCAACATAGGCTGTTCTGAATAGTAAACAAAATGAATGGGCCTCCCTAAGCAAAGTTTAATCCGTTTTTATTACAAAGAAAAGAAGTAATTACTCTACCCTTAGTTGCTATAGAGGGTTGGAGGTAAAAATTTCCATAGATTTATCATAAGCAAATTAAGTTTATAATTAAAAACAGGAGTTTTGTATAGACGCTATTTGAATATGTAAATATTAAGCTGTATTATTCAGCATATTGTTCATCACTTCTAAAAGATTTATATTTTTCTTGAAATTTTTATACATGTTGACAATAAAAAACTTACAAATTAAAATAAATAACATTGTTCCGTAAAATATAAATGGACGTTTTGTAATTTTTTACGTTTCCAAAGAGCCTCAAATATTTCGCATATTGGATATACCTGTTACCTACATAAATATTACCATATAAAGATATCAAGGAAAAATATCTAAAAAAAATATAGATCACAACTAACATAGGACGATTTGTAGTAATGCCAGTGTGTCAGTGTGAGTTCAGGAGGGTACGAGCCTCCGTCGCAATTACCCTCCTCTCAGCAACGTAATTATTCCATTAGCTGAGCAAATAATGATAAGCCCACTGATTAACTGTTAGCTTGATTAATCGATACATCAAAGGAGCTTTTACGAGGCATCGTGCCAATTAAAAATTCTAAATTAACCTTTAGCTACGAATGGCATAGTATAGACAACTAGCTCCAGGCAAATCCAACGGTTTTCAGAGGGAAAATAAATTGACTTATAAAATAATAACTAATTACAATATATGTACTCAAATTAAGTAATGAACTGATGACTGATGTGGTTTTGACTGTACAGCAAATTTTTATTTATAATTCAGAGAATTTTTAACTTTTAGCGTTATAATCGCTAAGAAGAGTCCATATGCGAAGACAGAAAGTGCAGCTTGAAACACACTGTTCTATCCGCCTCCAACTTACCGGCCCATAAGGTGCCTTTTCACGCCTCTTTTGAAGGAACTCATATTATAGGGAGGAGGGAACACATGTGCTGGCAAAGAATTCTAAGTTTTGGAAGTACGAAAAAAGTACGACGAATACGACAAGTTGAGGTGAAGACAGTGAATAGATGATTCCGTAGACCGGTATACCTCTCTCTTATGTTCTGTGGGTATATGTGCCCCTGAGTAGGAAAGGGGAAGGTGGGATGAGTTCGAAAAGCTCTTCAGAGCACTCTTCATGAAAAAGCCGATAGAAGGCGCTAAGCAACGTAATGTAACGACGTAATTGTAAAGGCTCTAGGCTGTGCGTAACCTTTACATCGCCAATGATACGGACAGCACGACGTTGCAATCTGTCCAGTAGTCTCCAGTGCATTGAGGAGGTACTTGGCGACGCCGACTCACAGGAGCGAGCAATATTCCACGCAAAGCCGGAACTAAGTTTAGTAAAGTAGGCATAATTGGTCAGGCGTGAAAAATCGACGCACCTTGTTCAGGACACCGATCTTCCGAGAGGCTGTTTTGATCACGGTTTCGATGTAACTTCTCTAATTCCGATGGCAGCATATCTCCATACCGAGCAATTTGATGGAGCTCTGTGCCGAAACCCTGTGTTTTCTTAGCATTGAACTCAACAATGTTGTTAGTTCCCTAATCAAATTTAATGCAGGTTTAAAATACTTAATGAAACAAGTTTACTAACTACTTACTAACTCAGTCAACTAAGAAAAAAATTGTTACAACATGCACTAACAAACACACGACTCTACATAACTTGCTGTCTGAAATAAATAATAACTAATAATAACTAACGGTAAACCAAACTACATAAACACAATAAAGTTAATTTTCATACGTTAGTACTTATAATGTTTACAAAATGAAGAAGTCCCTGTAGTTGTCCAGGTACATCATAGTCAACATTTGATTATAAAGTATGCGGTTCCTTCTAAATGAACTATAACCTGATTGGTCATTACCGTTTATCACTTTATCAAGATAGCACAGAATCAATTTTGCGCCCCGGTGAGGCCGAGGCTCACCTAAGAGTCCCTAAAAGTCCCGAAGGCGGGCGTCCCGGCCGCCCGTCTCGTTCGCTCGCGCCCGTTTATAAACGGTTTTATTGCTTTCGGAGCAACCGAACATTATTAAACTTTTCCAATTTCGATTTATCACGTAGCTGTCGGAATTTAATACCGCCCTACCTTCGGCGGAGGCGATCGCCCGCCGCGTGATTACAATACACGTCGTTAATAATACGGGACGAACGAGTGCGGTGCCGTGCGGTACTTGACGACTTTGACGCGGCGGTAGCCAGAGCAATGTCACGACAACCACAGACTTTTGATACTGGCTCCGATTAAATGATTGCATGCACTTTTAATTTTAAAAATCGATGGTGATAAAATAAAAATAGCACATAAGCTACGCATCACTTTCCTGAAGTAGTCTAGAATTGAATCAGGAGCGTAGCGAGTGCTGACTAATGTGCGTTACGTGCGAAGGGACTACCGAGCACTGTGAGTGATTAACAGACACGAGATATAAAAAACTTGCTCTCGTGTTCACATCACAACACACAACTTTTCACCTCTTCCAGGGAGACAGTGAAAGTCAAAACAACGTAATATTTTAAATAAAATTAGGAAATATTCATAATTAAACTCAAAAATATATGTATATATTTTATTTTTTTATCTTAATGGGGTAACTCTTGACCTTCGTCTCACCTGATGGTAAGTGAAGATAAGGCCGACGATGGAAGCGTGCTACACCCGGATTCCTCAACCACAAAGGAACTGGCTATCTTTCCTCTAACTGCCAGAACACAACAATGCCGTTAACATTATTGCTATGGCGGCAGACTTAGGTAAGATGGTGGTAGCTAGCCGGGCGGACTTAGAAAAGCCCTACCACCAACCAAATCGAGCAGAAAATTTCTGCCCCCACGGGAATCGAACCCCGGGTCTCTAGATCTGAGGCAGGTGGTCTCAACCACTAGACGACAGAGGCGGTTAAAATAAAATATTAATCCTTTAATGCCCAGACGGCAACTTAAATTGACATGACAAATAAAATTCAATTGTGTCTGGTTTATTGGGCTTCAAAGGGTAAGAGACACGGTCAAGATTTTTCTGAGCTGTGCTGGCCTAAAGGACATGCGTCCAGGCCAAAATTTTTGACACCCAAATCAACAAAATAACAAAAAAGAAAACAAAATGCAACTTTGCTACGAGTTTTTTGGCAGCCAAAGGTCCCTTTTTGCGGCATTTTATTATTACGCGGCGCAGTATTTTTTCTTTTTGTTTTGTTTTTTTTTAAGTTCGAAAATTCATAATAATCCGCCTGATTTTAATTAACAGTCAAACTTTTTCCAATTATTTATTGAACATAAAATTACAATATAAATAAAATTTTTAATCGTGAGTAAATTAAAATGAAAATTTGCATAATTGCAGCTGCTTCCCTTTTGAATATTAATATTACGTAGATATTACATAATTTATAGGTATTTTTATTTATGCTTTATTTCCTCTTTATATATAATATTACGATAGCTGATTTTACTTTTGTTGTAACATATTATTTCTTTAAATCACGCACAGTGCTAAGAACTCTATTTTATAATCACTCGCTACGTTCGCGATTCAATTATAGATTACTTCGCTAGTTAGTGATTTAAAGTCAGCACTCGCAGCCAAAATTAACATTGCTCACTTGTTGAACAAATAACTATTACCTATGTGCCACAAATAAAGTCAACTAATCATGAAAAAAAACACGCCAAGAACAATATATGGTCAATAGAGCAATAATAATCGCGTTCACTTTTGTACTGCTTCTGAGGTCCGGGGTTCCGTTCTCTTGGGGGCAGAAATTTTCTGCTCGGTTTAGTTGTCGGTAGGGCTTTTCTAAGTCTGCCTGATGGCCTAGAGAAGATGCCATTTGACAATCGCTATCGCTATCACTAAATGGAAAATGTATGGGATTTGACATTTTAGATCTAAACTCAATCGAGGGCTTATGTCAAATCCCATACATTTTCCTCTTAGCGATAGCGATTGCGACTATCAAAAGGCATCTTGTTTAGGCCCTCTGGCTAGCTACCACCATCTTTCCCAAGTCTGCCACCATAACAATAATGTTAACAGCATTGTTGTGCTCAGTAGTTAAAGTAAGAAAGACAGTTCCTCTGTGGTTCAGGTATCCCGGTGTAGCTCGCTTCCATTTTCGGCCTTATCATTACTTACTATCGGTGAGATGAAGGACAAGAGCTACCTCGTTATGAATTTAAAAAAATAGGGGCCCTTTTATCGAGATCAAAGTCACTCAACCAGCTTTAGAAAGAGACAGAAACTCTACAGTATCCAGGAGAACTAGGCACATTTACTGATAACTGAAAATACGATTAGTAAGATGAAATGGCAATGAGCAGTACTAGAGTTCTTTGTTTAACAGTGGATATCGTGGGCTGCAGACAAAACAATGATAAATTATTGATATTTTATCATTGTTTTATATCAAATATTCAGAATATAGAGTACAAAGTTTGAATATTATAACATCAGATTTTATGCCCTTCCTAATGGTAGTCATGTATTTAACAAATATTAAAATATTGAACGACACATTAATCTTTAGCCTGTGGCCTGTACCAAGATAACGTAATAAAATTTTCAATTTGTTGTGCGAACTCTACGTTGGTACACTGAATTTCATAACAAAATGAAGTCTAATATCAGCTCGGGTTAAAATTATGAAGCTAAAACTGTAGCTTATTGAAAACGTGACTTACATTTACATAGGGTATGTTTACAGAGATTTCATAAGACATATGAAGACCATTTCATATTTACTTACATAAAATCCGCTTTAGTAAATGCATCATGGTAAAAAAAAATCAACCGACTACAATGATTGTTGTTTATGTAGAAAAAACTACCACAGCATACTCATGATAACGGATTTGCATTTGTCAGAGTTCGGCAGGATTGGGCATAATCTAACTAATCAGTCTGTCGTAAATTATTAACCAATATTTACACTGGTTAGGAAATTGAAATAATAATATTATCAATATTACTGTATTGCAGAAAAATTTCAAAGCAAGAT
Source organism: Nymphula nitidulata (assembly GCA_947347705.1). Lineage (NCBI taxonomy): Eukaryota > Metazoa > Arthropoda > Insecta > Lepidoptera > Crambidae > Nymphula > Nymphula nitidulata. Next base: position 12,065,289 of record OX374623.1, read on the forward strand.
TTTATCAGAGGCTAAATTAACTTCTTCAATTTCACAAACAATTAGTTTCAATTGATTATTTTGAATTGATTCGTTCACGGTTTATTTATGTACACTTATTAATAGTTAGTACCTAGTGTACTATATGTACCTTAAACATATATAATTGTTAAAAAGATTCTAGCGATAGGTACGTCAATTTGTTTAGTTTTATTTTCAATTTAGAAAAAACTGGCAACACAAGATGAAAAATATTTGTCGTAAAGTAACATTCACTAGGTATCACGCAACTGTTATTTACGTCGTATTGTATATTGCGGATACGTAATATCATTAATCCACGGCATGGTGTTTTTTGTTTTTTTGTATGTTTTTCGAGTAAAGCGTCTCCAGAACGAACTTTACTTATTTAAACGACTAAGCCGACTTCGGTACCTGAGCATTGTGTTCATATTTAATAATTGTTCTAGAGCATATTTAACACGTAAGTGTGTGTGTGCGATGATCCTATCCCTCAAAAGACATTACTAAAAAGTGTGAACGATGAAGTGTAGACGATCATGAGGTATAGAGGAGGGCGAAAGCGTAAGCGGCCGCGGGCAGCGAGTGGCGATGCAATCTACTCTCATTCATAGGGGCAATCAAGCACCGACCGCCACCCGCGCCCTTCTAGCCCCTCTCGGCACAGGGCCGCATTTATAATAATACAATTAAAATTCACTTCATATATTTATTTAAAGTTTCGCAATACACTTCTTATCAAATCAATGAGCTTAAAAATGTTAATACATTGGCAACATGATTAGTAACCAAACTGGATTTGATTTCATTTAAATAGCTTTTTTTATGTTATATGTCTATGAAAATGAAAATGAAAATATCTTTATTCAATTAGGCCCCCAAGAAGCACTTTTGAATCGTCAACAAAAAAACCCTTAAGTCTATCACATAAAAATAATATTAACTAACTAACAATTTCATAATGTTTGTCTCTCTGTCTTATCTGCATCTACGTAAGCTAAGAATGTTATGTCAGTCTGTCTATCGGTCTGTCTGTCGGTCCGTCTGTCCGTCAGTCAGTCTGTCTGTCTGTCCGTCAGTCAGTCTGTCTGTCAGTCTGTCTGAATTTACACCGGTTCCAAAAGTTGAACTACCGAGAAGATTCCGGCAACAAACTCGTGTAGTCACTCTTTTCAATCATTAAGTTACAATGTTTAATTACAAAGTAATAGTATTTAGCAGCGCAGTGTCGCACAGAGTATAAAAAAGGTATATTAAAGTACCAATAAGTACCTAATGATAAGAATATTTACTGTATTTAAAGGCTGTCCGACAATGCACCATCACAATATAGGTATTACAATACACAAAGGTCAACAATTAATATACAAAGACCTAATAAAGCTAAACATCTTTCATTAATTTTAAACACTTGTCTGAGCACGTCATTACAATAATAATTGTATTGTTTTATATATAATATCCTATAATGCCATATACCTCAAAAATCCCTCAAAAATGATACTATTGATGAATATGTAGGTAAATTATTACAAAATCAAGGAAGCTTAGAGATGACCATTTCCACTAGTGGCACCTGTTCACAAGTATGACGCATGTGCCAGCCATCGCTCCGCTCAACCATATCATAGGGAACGGAGCGACCCGGCACACGACGCCACCACCGCAGAAACTTATAGAGAGCATGACATCTTCCAGCAACCACAAAATCAATTAAATGCTATTGGTGGAAATAACTATATGACATTATAAGTTACAACCAAGCATTTTTGTCATTTATATAATCGTTAATAGTATAGTAACCTTTGGACATTAGAATTTTCTTAATGTGAATTTTAAATTTGTCAAATGGCAAGTCTAGTACGTTATTAGGAATCTTGTTATAGTAAAGTATGCTTTGACCCATAAAAGTATTAAAAACTTTATGTAGTCTTAGAGACGGTAAGATCAACTTATTTTTATTTCTTGTATTTAATGCATGTACATCGCTGTGTCTTAAGTAGGAATTTAAATTTTGACGTACAAAAATTATGCAAGCATAAATATATTGAGAAGCCACTGTTAGTATATCTATTTCTTTAAATAAGTCTCTAAGAGATGTTCGAGCAGCAAGGCAGTAGATTGCTCTAATTGCACGTTTTTGCAAGATAAATACTGTTTTAATGTCTGCTGCTTTACCCCACAGAAGAATACCATACGACATAATACTATGGAAGTAACTAAAGTAAACCAAGCGCGCCGTGGCAATATCAGTATATTGCCTTATTTTTCTAATAGCATAAGCCGCGGAGCTAAGTCTACTACAAAGTGTTGTGATGTGAGGGTTCCACTGGAGTTTCGTATCGATTGTAATGCCTAAAAACGTGGTGGATTGAATTAAATTTAGCGACTGATTATTTAATTTAATGTTTGTATCCACTTCCCTAACATTAGGTAAAATAAATTTAATACATTTAGTTTTCTTTGCATTCAGTTGTAAATTGTTCACAGTAAACCAATTCATTACTTGAGATAGCGCATTGTTTACGTCGTCAAAGTTAACTTTATTTCTATCACATTTAAAAATTAAAGAAGTATCATCTGCAAACAACACAATCTCACAAAATTCCTTAGCAAAGAAAGGCAAGTCGTTTACGTATATTAAAAATAAAAAAGGCCCTAGAATTGAACCCTGTGGAACTCCCATTTTGACATAAGACCCTGAAGATTTTGTTCCATTGATGTCAACTATTTGAGTTCTAGAACTTAAGTAAGATGTGATTAACTTCAGAGCTGAATTTGTAACCCCATAGTGTTGTAATTTTAAAATTAGCGTCTGATGGTCAACGCAGTCAAATGCCTTTGATAAGTCACAGAATATACCAATAGCATTTTGTGAACTCTCCCATGCATCAAATATGTGCCTTAACAGCGCTACACCAGCATCAGTAGTAGAACGACCCTTTGTAAATCCATATTGCGCACTATGGAAAAGATTATTTAAATTAAAATGCTTAATCAATTATATATCTTAATATTTTACTAAGTGCTGGTAAAATAGAAATTGGACGAAAATTACTAGGATCCTCTCTATCACCTGATTTAAATAGCGGAATAATCTTACTGTATTTCATTAAATTAGGAAAAATACTTTCATCTATACAGTTATTAAAAATTTGCGCGAGATAAGGGGCAATAATATCAATGATATTCTTAACTATTTTTACAGATACATCCCATAATCCCCTGTATTTTTCAATTTTAGGGATTTAAAATTTTTAATGATTTTTTGAGGAACAACATGGGTAAATTGGAAAGTCTCGCTACACTCGGGCACACAATGCCTCAGGATGGAACTTGCTTCAAGAGAAGAAGAATCTAAATGAGATGTTGTAATCGAAGGTATTTTTGAAAAGTAATCTTCAAATATGCTAGCTATTTCGTGGTCAGAATTAATAATTTGATTATCTACATTTATTGTGAACGTGGTGTTTTGTGACTTGACTTTACCAGTTTCACGGTTTATTATATTCCATGTAGTTTTTGTTTTGTTATTAGATTTTTCAATTTTGTCTCGGATGTGTATCGCTTTGGCGCGGTTACATATCTTTTTGAAAGTCTTGGAATATTTCTTTACATACTCATGAAAGTCCTTATTGTGATTGTATTTCTTTTGTGCGTATAATTCATACATCTTATTTCTACTTTTATATATACCTTTTGTAGCCCAGTCACCAAATTTCATTTTATTATTTAAAGATTTAACTGTCTTTTTTGTGAAGGTATTTTCGAACTCATTTTTTATTACATGAAACAAATAAGTATATTGATCGTCCGGGCTGGAATGTGTGAGTGGCAGTGTGGCTACCTTTATAGCCAATTTATTCATAAAAATGTCTTCACGACTCTTCGTAATAGGTCTATATGTTAAATATTTTGGTTCAATCAATAAGTTATCAACAAAAGCAATCAGCAAACCACAATGATCAGACGTAAGATTGGTAATAACAGACTTTGAAACAGGGTCTTTATTTGAAAAAATATTATCAAGACAGGTGGCCGAGTGGGAAGTGATTCTAGTAGGCTCTAGAAATTGATTAACTAAGTCAAAGGATTTAAAAACGGAAAGTAAACGAGTACTATGTCTATATTATAACGTAAAATGTATACCGTATAAGTTAATAATAAATTGCGTTATTTTTATTACATCAGTGTACGTGCAAGTGAACAACTTTCTTTAAATTATACACTTATGACGACAACGTAATTTTATTTCATTTACTTTATTTAATATCTAGCCGTTCCTTAGCGTTGTTTTGTTTCATAGTTCTGATAAAACTACACTAATATTTGAATTTTTTTATATGTACAGACGACATCAAGTGTAACAGTTGTACTGCGAAAGCCACCTCTATTACGAACGGAGTAAGGACGGTCTCAAGGTCAAACTGTTACGCTTGATGTGCTGTCGACTGTGCAATAACTTACAAATACTAACAAGCAATCCTCTTGCAGGCAACCTAGGGTGAAAGTAATATACTAAAATGACAACAGAATGGGTGCAAGAATAAAGAGATAAAGATAGGTTATATACCTATAATACAATTATAATAACAATTAGCAACTACTAACTAACAATTATTAACTTAAGTAGAGTAATCAATATAAATACAAGGTGTATCAGAATAACAAATAAAAAATAAATTCTTTATCGACAACTTAAAATTAAAATGTCACTACTGTAGTAATCGGCCTCTAGTAAATTTAGGTTGTACTCTAGTACTTTTAGGTTAAATGACATTCACAGCCGATTACTACAGTAGTGACATTTTCATTTTGAGTTTTCGATAAAGAATTTATTTTTTATTTGTTATTCTGATACACCTTGTATATACCAAATAGATCAAATCTTTAATAGAGTGGTTACAGATGTTAAGCTTTAATAAACAAGAGGCATTGTCGCAGTAGTTAAAATCTCAATATACTATATCCTAATTTTTTTTTAAGTGAAATATAAAAGTATTTATTTAAGACGAACAAGCATACACACATAGTCATATACCTTTTTTTTTGATGGAAAAGTTTTTATAGCTACCTAGCTTGTGATAAAGGGCCACAGTTGGGTTATGTGAGACTCTCCGACTGGCATACTCACTAAAAACCATCAATTCTTCCTACCTCGCTGCCAAGCGACGCGAGTCGCGTCACGCGACCACACAGGGAACTTGGTAGGCGTCCGCGTGGCCGCTTGCAGCTAGCCTCTGCAGGCCACTACAAAGGTTAGGGATATCCCGGAAGAATAAATGATATCCCTACCACACCAGATGGCGATGCAGACGATGGAGCCCTATTCCATCGCCCACATCCCGGCTAGGGCGGTTGGAGCGTGGCAAAAAGCCGCCTCCTACGGCCCGTGCGCCTCCTGCGGCACGGGGCTGCGAGAGGGTTCACCTCTCTAGCCCGTTCCGCGACCTCCTTCTGGAGCATAACTTGCTCACAGAAGGAGGCCACCGCCTCCCAACACGTTGCACTGCTGATCATTGATGCAACACGATTCGGCAATGCAAGATCTGCACTCACTGACGCAACCAGTACATGGCGTTCGTCAGCCCATGCCGGGCAAATCTCGACTGTGTGCTGCGCCGTGTCATCTTCGCCGCCGCACTCGTGGCACCGGGGACTCGGCTCCCGTCCGATTCTGTGCAGATAATGGCCGAAGCAACGGTGCCCCGTCATCACCTGCACAAGTCTGAAGGACAGGGAGCCGTGTTCCGGTCCACCGACTTCACCAAGTGTGGTCTTATTGCCGCGATGGTCCAGAGTCCATAAGCTGGAACCTCCAATCTGCGTAGCCAGGCGTTGATTACTGCCCGCTGGGCTCCATGACGCCACCGCCGTATAAGTTCAGACGAAGGCCGGGCTCCTTCCATTCAAACGGCGGCGCTTCGCCTGTATACCTCTGCTATCCCAAATATGTCAAGATCCCAGGGTGGGGTCCCTGCTAGTATGCACGCGGCCTCGTACGAAATGGTGTTATTCCCGCGTATGACCCTGTTGGCCATGATCCGCTTTCCGCAGCAGGGCCTTGTTACGTGGCGACAAGGTCTCCGCCCACACCGGCAATCCGTACAAGGCTATGGGCCTCACCACCCCGGTATAGAGACGGCGGCATATGGCGCTTGGTCCTCCAACATTAGGAAGGAGCCTTCCAAGGGCTCCAGCAGCCGCGACCAGTTTTGGGCATAAACGGTGAAAATATAGTAGGTAGGGTCAAGCACAAGCCCCAAGTAGCGCATGTGCTTTGCAATTGGAATGCGCTCTCCACACACCATGATGTGGGCACCCCGGGGTGGTCCCCGACGGGGGCCATGACACACAAGGGCCTCCGTTTTTTCAATCGCACATTTGAGTCCGAGTTGCTCAATGCACCCTATAAGAAAACCGGCTCCAATTTCAGCCAGGCAGCGAGCTGCCTCCTCGAAATTTCTGCCTCGAGCTAAGAGTTGAGTATCATCTGCGTAGCAGACAATACTCAATCCTCTAAGGTCTAATCCTCTAAAATCCTCTGAGGTAAGGCCCTCCTCAGCGCCCAGTCATACCCAATGTTCCACAGAGTTGGCCCTAAGACTGCACCCTGTGGGGCATGACATGGACCTTTCTACCAGTAGCCCGTCATTTGATCGTCATTCAATGTGCCCGCACTGAATTTTTTCGGTCGCGCAGGTACGAGCTTATAAATCTTCGCAAGTACCCGGGCACGCAGTGGAACCTTAGGGCTTCTTCGATACAACTGAACGGCAAGGTGTTCAATGCATTCGCAATATCAAGCGAGACTGCTAGCAACACCTTGCCCCTAGAAACTTCCTCCTCAGACTGAGGCATGACCAGCTGGATGGCGTCTATAGTACAGCGGCTTTCTCTGAAGCCGAACTGCCACGCCGCGAGATCAGGATCCACCCGGCTTAAATGGTTTCGTAGCCGCCCGCAACAATTCGCTCCAAAAGCTTTCCGGCCTCATCCAGCAGTACTATCGGCCTATAGGCAGAAGGACTGTGCGCTGGTTTTCCGGGCTTCTGGAGTAACACAAGGCGTCCCATCTTTCACTTTTGCGGGAACGTACCAACTTCAAGGCAACAATTGTAAATAACCCGAAGGCGATCCTCTAGGGACCTGAGGGAAAGCGCCAAGACTCGACCAGGCACTCCGTCAGGTCCCGGGGCTGTGCTTTTAGCTTGGATTTTTGTGACGGCTACTTCGAACACCCCGTCAGTGATCTGCGGAGGAGGCAGCACTTCAGGTGTGCGTGTCAACTGGTCAAAGACCATTATCGAAGCAGGAAACTCACCCCGTTTAGGGAAAAGCTGGCCCACTATCTCTCGCAGAAGAGGGGGCTCTATAGATTCCGCCACCGGGGGGCCCTTTGTAAATTTAGCACGCACTGCGTGACAAGGCCTACCTCACATAGTCATATACCTACAATCCAATCATGCACACACACACACACACACAAACCAGACTGTGTATTAGATAACTTAAAACATAGATTCATCTGTTGTTTTGTTATCTCCATTCTTCTATTTATAGTTGTAGCAGTGGATAGATAAATCTTCAGTATTAGCAAAGTGTATTGTCATCTCGGAATCTCCAATGGCACATGCACTTAGCTTAAAAGGAGACTTCATCTCTAGCTATTCAATGCTGAACTAAAATGACGAATTTAATAGATCTTTTTTTATTTATTTAATAATCTAATAGCTTTGTTAAATTATTATAAAGACCCTACACTTATAAACTACTTCACTAATTTTCTATAAAATTAGTCATTTTACTCTCTTAACTTAAAGGTTTGCTTAAAGGGTAGCTTCTAGAAAACAGAGTTTTGTGTTAAGCTCGCCTGTGTACATTATGTTTTGTTTCGTAAAAATTTTGTATTTAGTTGTTTTTGTGTATAATAAAGAATAAAATAAATAATTTAAGTAACAATTTTTATAATCATCTGATTTGTCTAATACATGGTTAAAATAATTAGTTAAATTAATCATCATCGTCTAATGCGGGCACAATAGTTAGTTATATCCATATTATTTCTTCAACATATTAGTAGAACACGTAGGTACAGTTATAGTGTTTTTATTAGGTAGTACATCAGTTTATAGCCTAGACAAAGGCCGTAGATGTATAGGTGTCTTTCTAGACCTGGCAAAAGCGTTTGACACCATCTCCGTTAACATATTATTATAAAAGCTGGAAAAGATTGGTATCCACGGAATTCCTCTAAATCTGTTCGAAAACTTCCTAACTAACAGATACCAATGTATTAAAATAGGTGAACAGATTAGTCATCCCCTCCCTGTTACCTGTGGCGTCCCACAAGGAAGTGTTCTAGGCCCGAGTCTTTTCTTGATTTACATAAATGAGCTCTGTCAACTTGTATCATATAATGGCAAAATAATTTCATTCGCCGATGACAGAGCTCTTGTATTTCGGGGGAGGACTTGGGCAGAGACAACCTCGAATGAAAAAGGACTACTGCAAACCTCATCCTGGTTAAAGAAAAACCTTCTCACTCTTAACGTAAATAAATCAAAATTTATAGCCTTCGCCATTAATAAATCACCAAACGAGATTACCCTAAAACTCCACACGTGCTCTACGCCAACCCTACCAACATGCTCATGCTCCCCACTACAAAGAGCGAAGGCAATAAGGTATCTCGGTGTCCAATTAGATGAAACACTGTCCTGAAACGCGCAGGCCGATCTTATGTCAGCTCGTAAGGAAACTAATCTGGATATTCAAGAAACTCCGTAACATCCTAAAACCATTTCTACTAAAACCTTTTTACTACGCCCTTGCTCAATCAGTTTTAATCTACTGTATTCCAGTCTGGGGTTGGGCATGCAAGACTAGATTAATTGAATTTACCCTACTCGATGCCCTGGGCAGATTGCAGCGTCGTGCTGTCCGTATTGTTGGCGATGTAGACGTCACGAACAACCTTGAGCCTCTGCAATTGCGTCGAGACATTGCGTCGCTTAGCGCCTTCTATCGGCTATATCACGGAGAGTGTTCTGAAGAGCTATTTGACCTTATCCCACCTTCCCCATTCCTAGTCAGGAGCACGCGTGCCGGTCTTCGGAGTCATCAATTCACTGTCTCCACCTCAACATCACGTACAAAGAAATTTAGTAGCTCTTTTCTTTGTCGAACTTCCAGAACTTGGAATTCTTTGCCAGCACATGTGTTACCTCCCTCCTATAACATGGGTTCCGTCAAAAGAGGCGTGAAAAAGCACCTTTCGGGCCGGCAAGGTGGAGGCAGCTAGAGCAGTGTCTGAACTGCACTAGCTGTCTTCGCATATGGACTCTTCTTACCGCTTCACATCAGGTGGTGTTGAGTCATTTGTCGTGCTTTGTATAAAAAAAAATAAAAAAAATTGGAACGTGCTCAGCGATGATTGCTAAAGGTAATACACAGGAAACCTTTCCATTATTCCACGCAACAGTTTTACCAAGATGCGAAAGTCATGACAGTAAGACAATTGTTTATCATGCAGATAACAATACGGCAGCATAAAAAATAGAGTTACAGTCCTCTAATCCAAACCAATCGTCGTAGGCCGAAAACAAAAATTTGTCAGGCGAGGAGTCACAAGACTGCCTTCTTCCGACGCCAAACCGTCTTCCTCTCAAGTCACCTTTACAATAAACTTAACGCGAGCCTTGATATTTATCCTAAATTAATTATTATACGATTGTAAGATTACTCTAAGACTACTGGACATGAACTAGCATGAGACAGAATCCCTGCTAAAATAAATGAAATAATCACGTATATATGTATAAACACACATACACACACACACACACACGCACGCACACGCACACACAACTCACGCTCGCGCACATTACCCTTAAGTCTATCTACTCTAATAAAGACTAATACATTGCAATGGATAAGTATAGTATATTTTATATTTTGTCAAATACAGGAATATCCTAGTTTAGGCTCCAGTCTTCCCAAATGTTATGTTTTCTTTCTCCTATTTCTTGTAATATTTTTTCATGCTTTCTCCATTCATTGGTCCTATTAATGATGTCACTGATTAAGTTCAGTTATAAGTATAGAGACATGTAACATTCTGGTGGGAAAAATAAACTAATATTATTATTTCTTCAAGATATTGTAGGTACAGTTATAGTGTTTTTATTAGGTAGTACATCAGTTTATAACTATTATAACAAGTAACCACAGCTCCAGCGTATTATAGCAATTTTGTTTTGGTTTAAAGGCTAACAAGCAAAGTTGAGGGCGCCTCGTTAGATCCAGCCGATATTAATGAGGCTGTCACTCCTATTAAAACTCTTTAGCCTTATTCCACCTCGTTAACAGTTGGCAATGCTCGTCTTCAAAATACGATATCGATTCAACAATAAAGTTCTTTCTTATAATAGCGACCTCGAGAGAAAAGTTTGTTTTAATGAGGTAAGTAATTTTTAACAAAGATAACTATAAGATCCAAGATACTAGGCATAAAAATATTATTTATTTGATAAAATATTATACCACTATGCCCTACCTGGATAAATGTGTGCCTGGGAAATGTGTGCGAAAGAAATAAGTTATTGTATTTTTAAAAGTTTTCTGCTTCATCTTTAACTCTGAATTAAAGCATTTTGGACAGTAAAGCTATTATTTGCTGGACAGTTTTAAATTTGTGTTTTTAAGGTCTGAATAAAACCGGATATTATCGGATTTACTATAGAGTTTATTAAATGTGAAATTATAAGGCCCTTTTAAGAGGCGGACAATAGGCTTATTGTAAATTTGAAAAGTAGTATTGGAATGGACGGACGTGTAGGTGTGGTCTTCGATGTGAGGGTTGGAATTTCGAAAACTCTATATTGACAAACTTTTGATGCGACAACAGTTTTGTGCATAGAAACAACAACTCTAAATTAGAAGAATTTTCTCACGCTGACTCGAAAGATACCTTAGTTTCATTATATAATGCACCAGATAGAAAACATAAATATTAAATATTTAAAGTTAAAGGAGACGGTAAAGCTTTAGGCTAGCACATGAGCACCATTTCAAATTGTAGATAATAATGTACCGAATAACATGGTTTCCATTAAATAACACAAAACTCTTTTATTTTGTTGCATAAAATTAACAAAATAAAATCATTATTGTCTAAAACGGCAACATAGACAGCATTTAATGACTAAAGTAACCAAACGTGCATAGGCCAGATACAATAATGCTGTTAAAAAGTTGACTTTAATGCCATATTGATATTTATACAAATAGTCACTCTGCATTTTCATCCGTAAATGTTTTGGGTGCACCTGAAGTGTTTTGTTGTTTTTTGTAATTCTTTGACCCTGCCTATAAAGAAATAAAACGATAATATTTAACACAAAGTCGTAAAAACAAAATTGAATTTTGTTTTCTTCAAAATTGCGACTTTTCTGATGTTTTTCAGCAAATTGAAATATTTTTTGCCATTTTTGCTTGCATTTTGCTTCTATTAGTCAAGATTTATGGAAACGATAAGGCAGATGGATTTTTAAAAAAATAACTGTACTGAAAAATGGTGCTCATAAGCTAGCTCAAATCCCATAGAAAATTTTACTATCTCCGTTAAAGAACATAAAAATGATATTGTCAGCTATTGCCAGCTGTATCGGAAATGTACACTATAGATAATACTACTACATTTACTAAATCTACTTAGACACAATTAGTTTGATATTGTCCAGCGGCAGGTTGGTAGGTAAGGATAACTTTATCCTTTAGAATTAGATAATACTAAATCTAAGTATAGTATATAGTATAGTTTAGTAGTATTATCTAATTCTAAAGGATAAAGTTCGCTGGACAATATCAAACGAATTGTGTCCTCAGATGACAGTGACCGAGAAGTGGATATATCACAGATTAACACACATTATACAAATGAAGATAATCTAGCAGATTTTTTTTTTTATTAAATTACATTACATTTTTAATATTGTATTGTATTTTAGTCCCTGGCTACGGATCTGCGTACCGAGCTCACGTACGACCGCTCGTAAGTTCAATGGAGGTGTTGATTAAAAATATTTCCCATGTGCGGGCGGGTAAGGCCCAATTGGGCTGGCAATCAACCCTCCCGTCGCGCCCCAGCCGCTAATCATGCGCTACCTACTCGCTGCTTATTGCAAGTTGTATATTTATTATGTATAGAACTTCTATGCATTTTTGGATGATAATTATGTTCGTGAGTTGCTGCAGAATCTTTGACCTTAAATATTGAAGCTTTGTACTGAAATTGCATATATACCTACTTATTTAATTTTAAGACCCTGAAGAATTAGAATAATTTAATATTCTTTTTATTTGGTGTGTACCTTTTGTTCTTTACGAGCCCACCGGCAACTCATCAGAAATAAAATATCTATTATGTCGGTTTGTGTGTACTTCACAAATCAGAACGTGAAAAGTCGAAGAGTCACAATTTTTGTCGTACCGTGTTACTCCTATTAAACAACCTTTTCATAAAATATATATTTAGACATAGATCTCGGGGACGCAAAGAGCTGATTCTCGAAAAATAATAATGTTAACATCCTTTATTATAATTATAATATTTTCAAATAATTCGCTAAAATATTTAAAAGTATAAGTAAATGTTTGTTTAGAAATGAATTAAAAATATAAAGTGTCAACAAAAGTCAGTGTTTACAAAATCAACTTGTAGTTTGAAATAGGTGCATAAAACGTTATCCCTTCATGTTATTTATATTGTGGTGTACTGAACAATAATGAATATCAAAGTGAAGAACGTCAATATATAGTAAACAAAGCAAGACATGAAATACTCCAAGCTACTAAAGTGTGTTAATACAAAATATAAACGAAACACTAAATATGAAATAGAAAGTGTAAACAATAATACATCTCAGTGTTTCTTGATATGAGCAGTGCGTTTAATTTTGTAAATCACGATAAACTCTTACATAAACTGGAATTGTATGGAATTGTATTAGAGGGAGAGCCTAGGACTGGATTGGTTAGTAGGTTTGGTAGGTTCCGCAGGCTAGCATTCTTGGACCATTGCTTTTCCTATTGTACATTAATGACCTTCCAAATGCCACTCTCCTTAAATGTATTCTTTTCGCTTACGATACTACTATTGTACTTAAGAATTAAAGAAATAGTTCCTTATAGTCACTAGCGGTGAGTGTTTTGGAAAGTGTGCTAATGATTTCAATATTAATTTAGGTAAAACAAAAATAATGCAGTTTCGGCCATTTAATACTTCTAAGCAAGCACTGAACGTTCAATATAACGGTGAAAAATATATGAAGTGGAATGTTTTAAATTTCTGGGAGTAAACATCGATCCGCATCTTAACTGGAAAGAACACATTGCCGTAGTATGTAAAATGCTTGTCCGTTTTGCCTTTGCTCTTAGGAGAGTACGACAAACAGTGTCTATTCAGGCTGCACTTGCGGCATACCATGTATATGTGTCGTCAGTGCTTAGTTATGGGATATTACTTTGGGGTAACTCTGTTGATATAAGTATTGTAAAACACGCGGAGAAGTGACAAGAAGACGAATAAGACAGAAGTATGTAGACTTAGTGTATCAACCTCCCTGTAGGATATTTATATAAGCGAAATATATAACGCGAAATTTTAACGAGTATTAAAATTTATAATCTACTTTCTGACAATATAAAAGCATGAAAACGGCTACCATTAATAAAAAAAATCTGAATCAATGGTTTCTTGTTTTTATAGTCTAGTAGTAGTTTTTATTAAATTTAAGTAATATAATTCATATGGAAAAGAAATCATTTTTATATTTTATTAACATTTTGGTGGTAAATACGAGTATGTAAATTGTTTGACAGTGTTAATTTAATATTTTGTTATTTTCAACATTATATTATAAGTTGTAATTTTTGCACGCCTACGATGCGAGCAGGCTGAACACATGTACCTTTTTTTGCATTGTAAGAACTTTATAACTGTGTTTTGCAAATTAATTGATTGATTGATTGATAATATGTTCAATAGAAAAGACACTGATGTTTTAACTTCAGCTTTAATATACAAAAATCTGAAGGTATTTAGCACACGTAGACAGACAAAAATACCACAACTCGCATGCATGGATATTTGTCGGCTAAAAATGCTCAAAGTTAATACTCAGCCAGTCGGATGTCTGCATTGCTGCCCTTCGGCTCTTACAAAGAGGGATGCTTACAAAAAAGACCACTGATTCTCAGAGTGAGCTTAATTGGTGCATTAGTGAACATGTCCAACTAAACAATGGCGTATTTATAACGTTGGAATTGTAAAGTAAAAACAAAAATAATACTCCTATTGCACACGCTCTAATTAATAATTAGAGCGATAATTTGTTGATAAAAAGTGGAGAAATTATTCATTTGTAAAAATATATACTTATTAATGTTTCGCATCAAGTCCATGTTAAAAAACGGAACAAATTTTCGACATTTCTGTTCTACTGACGTATTTCTGTTCTACGTACATAAAGCAGAGTTAAAATATTGAATTTATTACGGAATCCTTAAGGCGTGTCCGTCGTGCTCCTGGCTCACCTGGCTGGTTGTTTTTCTTATTCAATTATGTTTTTGCTAATTTTTATTTACCATCAAGCATAACTACTTATTTCATTGCATTTTCTGAAGATTCTAAAATAAGCTATCTCAATCAATCATTTTCCATTTAGAACTTCTTTCTCGTGACATTTTAATTTAAAAGGTTTTAATAATTATTTGTTTAACAAATGAGATAAGATGTTTTCCGCGAGCGCTGATTTTAAATCGCTATGCTCGTGATTCTAAAATAACTCAGTACGCATCGCGAGGGATTAATTAAAAGTAGGTACAAATGCCTTTTAAAACAATTAGATACAATTTTTTTTTTCAACTAGACGACAAACAAGCTTCGGCCCACCTGGTGGTAAGCGGTATGTATTTTGTATTTTTAATTTTTTGTACGTTGTGTCTGATTATATTTACAATAAATAACTTGACCTATTTTTATTATATATAACTTTAGTGCAGAAAATAGTGCCCTCTATGACCAACCTTTACTAGTCCGCTGACGACTACGAGTACACAAAAATAATTTAATCCATTTCCTTTTTAAAATTTGTAAATAAACTCCATCGTATAACCACATTGGTGGGTATCTAAACATTAGGTAAATCACAAGTACAGATAGTAATACTTCAAGATTTAATATTCTAGATGTTTCTTTTAAGAGCGATGGCGGCCTCACGGCCATCGAGCAGGATGGGTCGTGTTGTTTTTTATTTATTGATCTAAATTCATTGGCGAGCGCGCGCGTAGTATCCGTCGCATGCGCACGATGCGAGGGACGGATTCCGAGCTTTTTGCGCGCCACACTGTCTAACAAGATTGAAATAACTGCTCTTTAAACAGGGATTTGATTGCTTCAAAGAATGGAACGCGTACTTGATCGCAAAAAGATTTAAGTGTAAGTCATATAGTGGCGGCATAGTGGCATTAATATTATTAACAATTGTTAATGTAATTCATTGAAATCGATTGTAATGGAAGTTTCGTAGCACTGATATGTAATGTCGATAAGGCCTCTACAAAGCTTTTGTAAAATTATCAGTTGTTTTCTAATTTATAAATAGATATCTACAGATTTGCATAAAATTTATGTTAAAGATATTATGGCATTTATCTATTTCATTCACTTTAAGTTTATTACTGCCGGATATAACTGGCCGCTAAAATATTTAAATTGGTTTACATAAATTACAATTGTAATCACGTTACAGAACTCAATTTCACTAACGTGCACTCATGAGTATAAGAAATTTAGGTACCTAGTTGAATTGTTTTAGAATTTTTGTAACTTAGTATTTGATGTGTGTTTATCCTCAATATTTTTTCTCAATTTCTAGTTTCTAAGGTCAAAGCACGATGGGTGACCGTCAGCAACATCCTAAATGCGCACTAGAATTTTATCAAGGTTTTTGGATGTTTTCCCTTTGACAACATAGCCGTATCTCGTATCAGCACTCGTAAACCAAGCCGTTACATGGGTATTCTTTATCATAAAAACTACTAAACTGATTTTGGATGAAACGTTTGCTATTCACTAAGTTCAATGTAAATGTAAACAAATGTAAAAATAATGATCTCAATTCGATTAACAGCTTAGTATAAAATAATGGCAACTATTCCGCATCAAACAAAAAAAAAATCATCAATATTGGTTCACCCAGTCGAAAGTTCTGAGGCATCAAACATAAAAAAAACAGTCGATTTGAGAACCTCCTCCCTTCTTGAAGTCGGCTAGTAAAATGTTGTTTATCATATTTACTTGGAAGCCCTAATAGAGTACTTATCATAATTATGTAAATATTTTGTAGTTCCAATAGTACGTTGGCGACATCACCGTTCCGACGACGAGCACGGCGTGCGCGGGAACTAATAAGTTGTTTACTTTTATATCTTTATGTAAAAATCAATCAAATATTGAATGAAGTCATTGCGATACATTTTAAAGACAAGAAAAACGAAGTCAAAAAATATCGATTGTACTTCATGTCGTATATCCAAAACAGCGACAATTATAGATTAGTGAATACGCTTACGCGCAGCGCCGTGCTCAAACGTCAAAATCAATGGCAGCTCGTCGTCTTGTCAGACGTCAAGCTCGATGTCGAATATTTCTGTTTGTGAATCACACTGTTGACAATCTTAAGCATGACTTCATCGAAAACTTCATGCTAAATTGTAAATCTACACTATCAGTTTGTACAGAAGAAACAGCTGTTTTTTGTTCGCGATTTCAAATTTTACTTTGACAAGTCGTGGTCAGGATGACCAGTTCTATTTCCTGTATACTTAGCCTGTATGCTCGTAATTAAGGAGTTATCACTCCGTAGTAATCTTTAGTAGAATTAGAAAAAAACAACCCTCATTCCTCGCCCATAGCCGGAGAATGAAGCCTGAGCAAGTAGGTATAATTCCCGTTTAAGATCCACATAATGACAGTATTTATGTAGCTTGTCAGTTACGATAGCTGTCACCTGCGGGTTTAGAACCGTTTACTTTATTGAAGCACCTACTTTCACCAGTAAAGTTTTTGCGGGATTCCAGTGCTGCGTCTGCGCACCCGTTGGCTTCTTGTTAGAGGAGTCAAAGTTGTCATTCTTTTGATCGAGTTTTGTAAGAAATCAAAAGCTTGATTATTTTTGTAAGAAATAAGCACGGACACGCAATATAGAAAAAGTTTCTTAAATAAAATACTATTTTTTTATAATTATTACTTACGACCTAGTTGACCATCCTTGCTTAGCACGGGTGGTGTACCTAACCTAATGAAAAGAATGAGGCAAATTTAACTTTTTATTTGTGTTTTTATTTTTCATTATCAGTAGATTTCTTACACATGCGAATGTATTGTCAAAAACTTAAAGTTTTCCCCCACAGTCTTCTATCTCACTCACTTACTTTATATTGATAATTCATTTCTTCACATAATTTGTAACATTTGTGGAAAAGATGTTGATAATTGAGCTACAAATGTAAGGTTGTTGTTTTTTTATGCATGTTTTCATAATAGGAGATTTATAAAACTTTTCGTACGATTTTTCAGAAAATTTAATTTATACAAACCTTGCTCTCACAATAAGGTGCACAACAAAAAAAGAATCATCCAATTGTGTGCAGCAAATTTTTCAGGAAAACTGAGTTTTGTTTTATTATGTATATCTATTATGGCTGAATAAAACCAACATAGACCAACAACCTATACACCTATTCTAGGTCAATTTAATTTAGCCATAGCTTGTTAACAAAAAATTAATATCGTCAATTTTTTATTTACAAAATACAAAATGCAGCTTTATTTATTTACCTCTCGTTACTTACATCTATAGAAACGACCTTCCGGGGCCTCGTTTTTAATTAATCATTCATCCCCTTAATTTGCTAATTACGAAGGGACATTATTTAAATTAATTCCGCCTGCCAGAGGGCCGCTCTCTAATGAAATTATTTAGCTATCGTACACAATGAATAAAAATGTTCTACGGTAATTATGATTCATAATCGTTCGGCTTCAATTTAAATAGCTAAATTATTTCATTGTTTTATTCTATTCCAGGCTTGTAGCATATTTGTTTTCATTTCATTGAATTAAAATTAGAAATTTAATTTAATTTGTCATAAATGTAGTATTATTATAAGTTTGTCTATTGAGATTTTCAATCGAAAAATTATTATTGCTAATTGATATTTGAACAATAAAGAGGAGCTCGGTGGCGTAGTGGATTGAGCGCTCTGGTTTTGATTACGAAAACAAAGCAACTTTCGCCATGGTAGGTCCTGAGATGGGGCGGTCAAATTCATAATCTCGAGCTCCTCCGTGCTTCGGAAGGCACGTTAAGCCGTTGGTCCCGGTTGTTACTGCAACCGCTATAACCCACCAACCCGCATTGGGCCAGCGTGGTGGTGTTATGGCCCAAGCTCCTCATGTGTTTCTTCCATGTAGGAAGGCCTGTGCCCAGCAGTGGGACGTATATAGGCTGATGATGATGATGATGATTTGAACAATAATAAACATATCGCAATATCCTAACATGTCCATCACACCATAAAGCGGAAACACACTTTTTTATTTCATTAATAAGAAATTAAGAAATCACAAAGAAATATTGCAGAGGAAATAGTAGATATGTTTCACAGATAAATCAATAGTTTCACAGATACAGTGGTATGTATGATATGTTGCAGTACATCGTCTAAAAACGCTCCACAGAAAATCTGCGGCACAGATGACGTCACATGTTGATAAATTATAAAAAATGTATGGGCATATTGACCAAATTAATAATAACTATGTAATATGTATATGTTTTTTATTCATAGTTGTCATAATAATAGTTGTTTTATTTGATGTAAGCAATGTAATACCTATCATTTTAATTTTTGATAAATTTAGGGGGAAAAAATGTCAACTTTATTACTATTTCATCAATATTCCAAAACTTTTAAGTTTGAATTGTTTTATGGGTAATGGTAGCGTAATTTCCAAATTTGTTAAAAATAGCGCCACGTTTCAACTTAGGCAACATCCCAATTACACAGCATGGTGCAAAAGGTGAAATCCAAAGAAGATTGGTAGGGTTATTTAAATATTGTTTGCCGGTTAAAAGAAGGAGGTTATATGTTCCACTGTATGTATTTTTTTTTGTATGTATGTTCACCGATTTCTCTGTCAATTTATTGTAAACCGATTTTAAAAATTCTTTTTTTATTCGATAGAGTAAACTCCAGAGGTAGTCCCATTGTAACCAAGTCAGGTTTTGATGATGGGATCCCAGGGAAATCGAGGGCAAACCTCAAATTTTATAGGCAAGTATGACATTTTTTCCCAAAGCTATTCAAGTATTTGTTACTGATAGTTGCCATCTTATGTCGTTAAGCTGGTGATGGAAGGTACAACTCCTTAACGGTTAGGAGTTGGAAGATAATTCTTTCACTATGTATTTCAACCAAAGACTGAGAGACAGACCAGTCGATAGTGCTGATGGTCACCCATCTCGCTTTGACCTTAGGAAATCACTTAAAAATGTGTTTTTTTTAACAAAAATAAAACCGACTTCAAAACACTGTAAAGGAAAAAATAATGAAATTTCAGTACCTAGGTACTTACCTCCTAAAATTTTTTTTTGGAGTTGGTGCTAAGCTGTTTCCAGAGTCAATGGAAAGTAAAGATTTTATTTTTGTTAAAAAATTTTTTTTGCTTTTATCACTACTACTACTAATAATACCTCTACAAATATATGTTTGAATAATTCAGGCTAAAAAGCCTAATAAATAAAATACTTTTTCGTACCACTTGCTCAAAAAAGTGACATTCTATGCCACAAAAAGCGAACATAACAATAGTCATTTTTAATATGTTAAAAACAGGGAAAGAAAATTGTACTGAATTTCATTCATCCTCTAGGGGGAGAATGTGATTTAAATTTGGAATACTTACCGAAATTTATACTAAACTACATCTGTGTTTACACCATTGAGTTTGTATATAGGTAAAGCATTATACATCTTTTTGAAAAAGGAATACGCATTTATTGAGCAGTTATAATCATAATCATAATCATAATCATTCGTCCGTAACTCACGATGCACCACCACCACTATCTTCGACGTATACTATCTACAATGAAACGCAAGTTCCACAGACGCAAGAACAGAGAAATACTCAAATCAACTCATCAACAATAAATGTACCAAACAAAAATGTAACTCTCTCTATCAATAATTGGACCAATGTTTCGAATGTTAACTTTTACTTTTAATTGTTATTATTTTTAATAAATGCTTATCTCATATTTTTATTCTGTTAATTTTTTCGCAAATGGTATGAAAAGTAGAGTATTTTCCTCGGTGATAAGGCTGTCTTAGTCTTGGGTGAACTTAAATCCCTCGCTACACTCAGGACTCGTCTTAAATCCCTCGCTTCGCTCGTGATTTAAGTTTTTAACACCCTCGCTACGCTCGGGAGTAAACCTCGGGTCCTTCGTTACGCTCGCAATTTAAATCGTCACCCGCGACAGAAGACACTGCTTTATCCCCTTGGTTAATAATCTACTAATTAATAATTTATAAACTTTAAAGTTTTTTTGACACTGGTAATAATCTTAACATAATTCATGTGGCTATTATATCGTGAACAACGGGAATGAGACGAAAAAGAACAAATTCAACTTACAGAGATTTCTCATATTTTAAAGAACAACACTTTTTATAAATTTTGCGCTAGAAATCACTATCACAGTTCTGAAAACATAGCAAGAGTCAACGGATCAGCAAATCAAATGGAGTCTAGAAGCCAAACACGGATCAACCCAAAAGAAATATAAAGAAAAACAAAGAGAAAATTAAATACGACATTAATTTTTGTCATGAAAACTGATCGCTGACATTTGATATCAAACAAAAGTCTGTTTCCATCAACAAAATTATAAAATAGTTTTGTAACAAGAACAAGGTAGAGTAGTTAAGTACCGAACAGAGTGACTATGATTACCGCTGTCCTGTGGATATTTTCAAGTGATGCTTGTTATACAGGGTGGTGCTGCCAATACGACAATGAATTAAAACGTGGGCTGTATTAGTTGATAGAAATGGTTTGCCACTATTAAAAACATCGTATTCATTTGATAATTTCGTGACATTTGTATGAAATAATATAACTTTGGATGCGTTATTTCATAGAAATGTCATGAAATTATCAAATGAATACGATGTTTTTGAAAGTGGCAAACAATTTCCATGAAGTAGATAATATAGCTCATGTTTTAATTTATTGTCGTATTGACGGCAGCACTTTGTATATTTTTTTGTTCAAAACATGGTAAAACAAAAAATTACGTCGTTGCTATTTCTAAAGAACTTCATATTCTTAAAATTTGCGCATTGCCTCGAAAGTAACCCAGTATAATAGGCGCGAGTGTATAAAAAAGTTCTTCACGATAGAGTTCTATCAAAATCTTCGCTTATAAATAACACAAACACCTAATGATGCTTACTTTTGGCAAATTAATCTGTGTAAGTGTTTTATGATTATGATCATGATTATTATTCATGATGACGCGTAAACTCACTCCTAGTCTCACAATAATAAATAAAACAAAAAATTACTGTAGTAAATTCAGATATTTTTTTCCCCTTAGAATAACTCGAAATAACCATTTAAAGACCAATATTATAAAGAGTGATAGTACCTAATTATAATTTTTTAAATCAATTTTCATTAAGTTTCATTGGGGTGTGTATAATTAGAAAGAAAGACATTATACTCTACAATAAACCGTAAGGAAGTAATTTAAATGCCGGCCCACTGAACTCAGAAACATTAATGAGATCACACTTCTGGCCTGGCAAAGTATTACGAAACATTTTGAATAGGTTGTCGCGTTTCTCTTTTTATTACTGACAATGTTGTAAAAGCATTTACACTTAATTAATTTGAAAATAAAAGCATTTCCAGTAGAAAAAAAATAGAAATTCTTACGTATATGGGTTCCTATCAGAAAGAAGCGCAGGATAATGTATGTAAACTTCATTTATAATAATTTTTCTTGGCAGTGTTGATAATTACGTACCAGTGTATGAACTGCAGGCTCTTGGAATTATTGTTTATGGAGTGTGTGATTAAAATTGTCCCAGCCACGTTCTACTACATAAAACTAGAGACGGTATGCTATCTCGGATCGTCAATTCAGGGCATTGTGTTTATTTTTGTCAGCGCGAGCAAGCTTTGTACTATATTTAGTTAAAAAATAAACCATATTGGGATCTATCTTTAAAACCTTATAGCTCTTCATTAATTTGATGCACTGTGAGTAGATATCATACGATTATGCACAAATTACAAACAAAATGCACCAAAATGAAAATTCTGTAAAATTAAGAAAGTAGATATCTAATACGCTTATAATCAATTACATAAATACTTTTATCATCATTTATAATACGAACATGGATGTATATACAGTCGACAGCACATCAAGTATAACAGATTGACCTTGAGACCGCCCTTACTGCGTTCATAATAGAGGCGACTTTCGTTGTGCCACTTTTACACTACATGTGCTGTCGTGTGTACATAAAATTATCGATATATTTATAAATATTACCTACCTGTTTATGTACCCATGAATGTGACCAAATTACGTAGTACCCCTAATAACCCTAATACCAAATAAAATTTCCTGGGTTGGAGGACTGCTAAAGATATTTATTTTTAAACTGTAAAATTTTTTCTTGTAGTGTAGTGAAATGTTACACGATATAGTTACAGTGGGATACAGATCAAGTTAACACTTTGAAAGTAAATAAGTAGGTTAAGTCCTTTGGAATAAATAATTTTTAATATTAGTCTTTGCTAAAGGTACGTTTAATGTGCTGTTGACGGTGCCCATTAAATTTGTTTCCAAAGTTCTACTACTGTTCATTATGTATGTACATTGTGTAAGCGCCCAGTTCGCATACTGCGCCGTACGCGCCGATGGACATTACGAATGTTTCATTAGAGCATTCTTTAGAGCGACATGAACATAAGCACTCGTATCGGAATGTCGTACACAGCGTCACAATTAATCAACCTGTTAATAAATAGACATTGAAGACCGATAAAAACGGAAAGGTTTCATATAACACGATAACAGTCCCCCATAATTTTCAACAATAAAAAACACTATTTTAAAATATGGGAAGTTTTGTTATAATAGGTGTGGTACAAAATGTTTTTTCTATAGTCACAAGTCCATAAATCTTTATAATCATGAATCCTAAGTCATAGCCATTGAGTTATATTCGCTTCGTAATTGGGCACAGACTTTCTGGCATACTCCGATCTGAAATGACTTCCATGTAGACACACTGGGCTGTAATCGTTTTCAAAAAAACCCAAACTAAGATCGAAC
The DNA here is from genome assembly GCA_947347705.1 of Nymphula nitidulata. Classification (NCBI taxonomy): domain Eukaryota; kingdom Metazoa; phylum Arthropoda; class Insecta; order Lepidoptera; family Crambidae; genus Nymphula; species Nymphula nitidulata. The sequence goes on from OX374623.1 coordinate 12,088,778, forward strand.
ATTTTAATAATGACCAAAGTAAGCACAGTCCCTTCCTAAAATTACACACTCAAAGCTTCTATTGTAGTCATTGTAATAGTATTACGATCTTGCATAGGTATTTTTGAAGCCTTCAATGTTGGTACTTACACATATTGTTAGACGTGAACTGTAGTATAGGTAGTAGGTATATGTATAGTCTTTATCAATAACTATCCTTTTGTTGGAAATTAATTTCGAATACGACGTATTAATAACGTGAAAGGATTCAGCTGTTTGTAGCGCAAAATTACTTTTTTTTCAAATAGTAAAACTCAAAGGTCTAAAGGTGCGACTACCGACATAAAAATAACCATGCTATTCCAATATCGGTGATAAAAATTGTATCCTAAATATATCCAACATTGGAATAACATATTTAGTGCCGGATAATGGTCGTTACTTTAGTAGATAATGTATTATATTCTTTTTTAATTTGTTCAAGTGCAAGCAATTTGAAAATGAGACCAATCATGCTATTAAAAATACATACACTCCAAGGATGTTTACGACTAATAAATTTCGGTATAAAGTAAAAAGATATAGGGACATTTTCTGAACCCGTTCTTTCCAGTTTTATGTATTCGCATATCGGTACTATTGGCGCCATAATGTCATTGATTTAATTAGCAATAAAAAACAGAGTTATGGTATTTCTAAGTATATTCGTTGACGAAAAAGTTTTATTGCAGTAATTAATTATTTATATATTTTGGCCAAGACGTTTTGCATTTTTTAGTTTAAAGTTTCATTTACCTAATTGTTTATGTTTTTTGTTACAAGTAGATATTATAGTAGGTAAATTTTGTGTTAAAGAATGATTACACACAAATTTTTCATGAGCTAGCTATATTAGAGACAAGGAATCTTTTTTTAGTGAGGGAGTAATTTGTGCAACAGTTTATTTCATGTTCTTTAACCTGCCAAGCAACAGATTTCAGACACAATTGGTTTTCAATTGTCATAATACTCCTGGGAGGCTTCACAAATTAACACATTGACTCACACCGACAGTTGAAAAAGTGTTAACAAAGCGGAGAATGTTATATCACATTGTTTTATAGGTACTAACATTATGTATTCGAGAGTATTACTAGGTTGTTGGCGGGCTGTTGGTGTGGGCCAAATCAAGGCTGCGCGGCTCGGTCGACTCACTCAGTTCCTTTATAGCGCCCACTCTCTTACGGAAGTGCTTGACACAGACGAAATAAGTTGGATACGCTTTTGAATAAAACATTTGTGTAAAAGTATTGAATATTTGAAATATTTTATATGCTTAATTTTTGATTTTAACATTATTATAAATGTTTGAAAAATTACTTTGTGATTAAAACATAAAACTAGAAAAATTTCACGTCCTGAGGCGGGAATCGAACCCGCGATTTTTCGCAAAACGGGCGACTGCTCTAACCACTGAGCCACCCAGGACTTGGGATATTCCTGTGAAATTCTTCTAGTCTATCTGTATTTGCGTTTATGAGCTAACGTCCACCCTACAATGTCGAAATGTTCTATTTCAACATCCGAAACGAGTATTTTAATATTTTATATGGACAATACATTATAGAGACATAATCATGTAGTAGATATAAAATATTTCCTAAAATAAGAAATCAACGCCAGTTTTCAAATATTATCTATGAGCTTGCCAAACCTAATTAAGAATTAATTAGTGTAGATAACAGATTTCAAGACAACACAATTAATACAATAACAATAATAATAGAATACAATTAATATTATTATACTATTATTTTTTATTTGGCGTAGTAATTATATAATACAATTTTGCTGTTAAATTTTTTTCATTCGTATGTACAGTCGACAGCACATCAATCGTAACAGTTTGACCTTGAGACCGCCCTTATTCCGTTAGTAATAGAGGCGACTTTCGTAGTGCAACTGTTACACTTGATGTGCTGTAGGTTGTACATAAACGCTGATCCACACAGTATTATAACCTCCCTCTTTTTTGAAGTCGGTTAAAAAATAAACTTTTGTTCAACGATGAAAACAAGTTTCCTGAACTCATATGATAGGGGTATTTGTACAATCATCATAGATAATGTAATTACTGGGCATGGACGGCATTTCATCTTAGGCCCCAGGATGACAACGCACCTGCAATATCAAGTGATTTTTCCTTGTTATTGCAGGTGTCTATAGGCGGCGGTAACCACTTACCATTAGGTGAGCCGTCAGCTTGTTTGTCATCCAGTTGTATAAAAAAAAAATAGATAGCACTAGCAGTGTACAGTCGGTAACAGAAGTGGAATTTACGCAATTTAGTATTTTTTTGTGAACTAGGACATGATACTAAAGTGTTAATCTACTTCTGTTGCTGACCGTATCTAAATGTATTAGTTTTTTCTCTCATTGGACTTACAAATGTCACTACGCACTATATTTTTAACTAAACTACAATTTTACTGTTTAAATAATACTATGTAGTACCTAACAGTATTATTTGAACAGTGAAATTGTGAATTTTTCAAACATTTATAATAATGTTAAAATCAAAAATTAAGAATAGTGAAATTGTGGTATTGTTCTATATTTCCACGAGCACTACACGTTGGAAATAAAATAGATGTAGTGATTGGGTCCTACAAGAGTCAAGTACGAGAGTCAAAAAATTTTATGCGAATTTCATAACACAAAGAGTTTGTCTTAAATTTTGCATCGCCAATGGAAATTCGTGTTCGGAGTCACTGAAACTGTTACAGACGACTTACGGTGAATCGACTGTATTAAAAACAAGTGCTTATGAGTGGTACAAAGCGTTCAAAAGCGGTCGAGATGTGATGGAAGTTTGCTTCGCTCTGGTAGGCCATCAACGTCTGCAACTGAAGTTAACATCGGAAAAGTGAGGGAAATAATGACTGAAAATCCTCATTCAACTTTGAGAGAGATAGTCGGCGAACTTTCTGTATCTCACGAGTTGATCCGTACCATTTAAATAATCACTTGGGAATGAAATATGTTGCCGCTCGGCTAGTCCCAAAACACATGAATTATCTCCAAAAACTCAATCGCATGAGAGTTGCTGAGGACATGCTAGAATGAGTTAATTCCGACCCAACATTCATGAAACGCATTTTTACTGGTGATGAGACGTGGGTTTATGAGTTTGTCATGCAAACTAGTCAACAAGCTTCGGAGTGGCGCCTTCCAACTGAACCGAAACCGAAAAAACCACGCCAAAGTCGATCAAAAGTCAAAGTCATGTTTATTGTTTTCTTTGACTCTCGCGGTGTTGTGCACTCGGAATTCTTGCCGGAAGGTCAAACAGTAAATAACGAATATTATTTGAGCGTTATGCCGCGTTTAAGAGAGTAAATTCGACGAAAAAGGCCGGATTTGTGGAAAGAAAATTCTTGGATTTTGCACCACGATAATGCGCCTTCGCACAAGGCCATCATTGTGAACGAATTTTTGACCAAAAACTCAACAAATACCATCGAGCAACCACCATATTCATTAGATATGGCTCCAGCCGACTTCTTCCTTTTTCCGAAACTCAAATTACCACTTCGTAGCACCCGTTTTCAATCGGTAGAAGACATAAAGGAGAATTCGCGGCGAGAACTGGATTCAATTCCGGAAACAGCGTTTAAAAATGTTTTTTGGTTGGATTATTTGTTGGCGTAAGTGTATCGTTTCTGAAGGAGCATACTTTGAAGGAGATAAAATAAATTTGGATGAATAACAAATTTTTTGTTAATTATTGCTAATTATTTGTTATTTCTTGACAGATAAGTATGTTCTTTCGCCCGGGTGCCTATGCTTCTCTTTGTTTAACCTATATAATTATGAGAGGCCGCAGTCACAATCTAACTTGTATATGCCTGCATTGACGCCGGGAATAATAATGTAATATTCTAATTAAACGCGAGTTAAATCCGGTAAATTATTTTATAGTAAAATTTTAGTTATAAATTGATTGTAACTACTAAATAAATAAAGAAATAACAGGAATATCCACAAGTTTCGAACATATTGTAGCAATACTTTTAATGGATCTTGTGAGTTTTTGCCTTTATTTATACGTTACGATGTGCGCATAATGGATCAGCAGACGAACACTTAAGTAGTAGATATGCGATACTGTATATTATTAGCGTCATATACTCTCATACACTTATGTTTTTCCTTGAGTGTTTTTAAGTTGATGCTTCAAACTTGATTGCATTTGAATGTATATTACTTTCGTGTTAATACGTGTGCTATGAAGTGAACATAAAAAATAATGTGTCCTAAATGGTTTATATGAGCGTTTGTAAGAAATAATGAGTCATAAGCGGCGACCGATGTCATAAGTATTTTAAATATCAATGAGCCATTGACCTTGATAAATTTATTGGTATGGAACAAATTACTATTTACATTGTTGAAATAATATGAATATACTTATGTGTAAGTAATTAATTAATTTTTCAATAACAACATCAATTCTGCCTTTAGACATAGCAGTCCATATTTCAACGGTTAGTATGTATATATTATAAATAGGAATATTGTCTTTTATTAAATGTTAATTAATAAGGTAATATTATTAAAAAATTAACTCTTTCGATTACAAGATTCCGTTCCTAGGGAACGAACGACAGTTTGTTCCCCAATTATTGTGTAGATCACAGTGCTCATCAAATTTTCCAATTCTTCCGCCAATAAATGATTTATAGCTTACAATTTGTCATCTGTAACGATTTTGCCATCACGAGTCATAATCTGCGCTACATGAATTTTATCGTTTGTGTATAGTGAGTATCAATAATTCAATATTAACGCCCTTCAATTACCTATTCAGTACCTACACACCTCCTCGTCATACTATCAGACAAATGAACCTTTCGTGGCACCCGGTCTGGTTAAACATCAATTAAATTATATTATGATTTTCGGCAATAATAAAAAATGATCTTTAGGTTTTTTTTGTGGAAACTATGTCGATTAGTCGTAACGGGGATCTCATAATATGACTAGTTGGCACTCATGGAGTTGATGCAAAGAATCGAAATAACATTGTTTTATTTAAGTGGTTTATATTATGCATGACATTAATAATATATTTAAAACCAACAGAAAAATGTAATAAATCGGCAAAATTTTGCATTGCAATATAGTATTTTTATTTGGTTGTCATGTTGAATAATTAACAAGATGTGAATTAATTTTAGTGGTTTTTGTTTTTATCATAGCATTATCTACCAATAAATTGTAAACTTTAGCAACTATATCAGCAAAATTATTGATAATGACGTATTTAATTTTGTTTTGATTTATTAGAATTAAAAAATATTTCTATTCTTTGCATCTAGCAGAAATTAAAAACTGCTAAAAATGATTTTTTTTATATGTATGTCAATTGTATAATTTCCTTGTTGTCACATTTTTACTTATTTTCTGTTCCCTTTGTTGTATTATCAGGAATAATACTTTTTCATGACTATTAACAACATCATCCCAGAAAGTCATCATGTCGAGTCCATTTTATTTGCTGTCAGTGTGTTTTTCGCTAAGTAGTTTAATTGTCTTATTGTCTTAAATTATAACATTTCCAACATTCTGACTCGTCTCTCGTGAATTCACAATGTAAAATAATATTAACCCGGGAGTGAAGCACGTAAAAACAATTAAAGTTGCACAATGAATACTACACATAGTGCTAAGCGCTATTGTGAGGCTGCGAGTATTAATCGAATAAGTCCGACGGTTAAGGTCCGCAGTAGAGTTGGGGTCGGCTTATAGCTTGTTACGAAACGATAGATTTGGTTGTTCAATAAGTAAACATTTAATTTAATTATTTCATGGCTCGCTTATCGTAAACCAATTCATCTTTTAAGAGGTTAATTACTTTTCAATTAGATAGGTTCACTTCATTTTTATAAAGAAGGAATACATTTTGACTATGTTAATATGTAACGTATGATGTCTTAGATATTCAAAACCATTTGTTAACTGACACTTATGTATTTTAAGCAAAAATGTCCATATAATAATGGTATTGTTATAGTGTTGTCGTCACACAGGGCAGCCGGGGCCCGGGGCTAGGTCGGCCCAAGTGAGTTAATTAACTGGGAGCGTGTAAGGCGACGCTCACGGCCGCTCTAATTGCGCGATTATTCCTCCGCGACGCCTAACTGCTGGATGAAATTTAATTAAAGTTTGTTGTTCAAATAGATTTAATTAAAGTAATGTTGTAGCGAGCGGCGCGCCGACGCCGAGCGGCTCAATCCGCGTGAGTGCTGCGCAACTTTTCTAATTCATTACTTCTGAAAGCGTTCCCGTGATGCCGAGCACTCTTAATAATTTGTATTGTGTACTTATAGTCGTTTTAGTGAGATCTCACTGGAAACTGCGAACGCCCGCGCTTTGATATCTTGGACATCCACCGTTCTACTCACGCTAATGGATATACCACTCCATCATTATCAGAATTGAATCGATGTCTAACAGTATCGTGTGTCCAACTACAATATCAGCTGAATTATTCATAAATTAAAAGTAAATCGCTTGATATATCTCCATTAACGAGACAGTCGCGCTATCGAAAATTACATGGAAATAGCCTCCCGAATGCATTAAAAGCTACATTAAGATAAAAGCTGTATGCCATAATACTTATTAATTATTAATAGGATTGTCAATTAAGATGGAATAACGCGAAGACCTTCTGAAATAGGAAATGTTTATCTATCCAAAAATAACAATCGCAGCTACGATCCGCCGTAAGCGACGAACGATGTCCGCGTCAATTACGGCTAATGGAAAACTTAAATTATGATAAAAGCTAAAGAGCGCGCGATGCTGCATGAGCGGCCGGGCGCCGTCGGTGGACTACCGCCTTTATTATATCATTAGCTTTTAATTATTGTGGCTCGGCGAACGTAGAGAGCCTAGAAGCATAACTTCATACAAAACTCGTCGCAAAATGGGTACCCTCGGCGGCTAGAAGAGCACGTCGGATAAAATCGGCTAATGTCGAAATTGTATAGCGCCCTCTCGGTCTTCTGATTTACACGCGCCGGACGGGTCATATATGCACGATGTAACCATGTAATTTTTTTTAACGACTTTAATAATTATATATCGTCATTTTTAATAAATATAGTATCGTTGTAAATAGGTCCACTTATTCAATTTTAGAGTTGAGACGAAAAATACTGATTTAATAAACAGTCAATTTAACGTAACTAAAGATCGTATTTTTAAGGATCAGAAATGAAATGGGTTCGCTTCATTCATTTAAGTAAAAAAAATCTAAATATTTTTCATAATATTATTTATTTGTATTAACGACATAAGAAAAAAATTATCAAGCACTTTACCGGATTTAACTTGCGTTTAATTAGATGTCCAATTATGATTTTTATACCCAATGTTTCGATTACTTTACAGCGACCAAGGTCACGGGAAGACTGAAGTAAAGATATCAGTTGTCTTTCATAAGTTTAATATTAACTACCGTCATATTTTTTATATATATATTTTGAGTGTTCCGATTCACGCCATGGAGCTTACAGTGTCCGAAGGTCGGGAAGAGTAAATACGGACTTGAGACTTTGTAATTCGCATGATAAGATCCCAAGCTGGTGTGGTCCAACTATCTTCTCTGTTGAAATTATGAAGTTGTTTTATTTCAATAACCTCACGAAATTATCTTGCAGTTTACAACTTTACTTACTACGACTTATCCTTAACAGTTTAAAATAGATACCTATACTATTTCCAGATTATTTTGTAAATGAGTAAATTATTAAAGTACTAATTAAACATACACATTTTAAAATAATAATGCTTAAATTTATTCAGAAATGTGTTGAAAGTGGCATCATAATGTAAGGAACTGTGGAAAAATATCCATAAATTGGAGGTTTGGTTATCATTCTTACAAAAATCATATAAGTCAACGCTGTATAAGGCCATAATTGCTTATTAGTAGGTAAATTAACTAATTAACATACACAATAACAATAAGTCGTCATAAAAGTTTGCAGAATTAAAAGTTGAGTTGAAAATAAATAAATACTGTCACACACAAATGACTGCATAACATCATCCACTCGTGTATTTGTTCAAATTGTCCACAAATATTGGCCCAACATGGCGGCCATTATTATTGTATAGATTTGACTCGATTATAAAGGTTTAGGAGAGACTTACATGTAAAATTTGATTCCAGTGATCTTATTATGTTCACCTACGCGACTGACACACCATTTTTCTCCACTTTTGGACATATTTACTGAGATTTTATTGTTTTTTACGAGTACATCACCGTGACGCAGTCAATGACAGACTAAATCACGGCGCGGAGTCCGATTTAAGCCCCGCCCACTTTGGAGTCTCTTTCGGGGTGTCATTTTGGATGGGCTAGTTACTCGTCTATGTTATTATCGGTCGCCGTTGTGGCTATATTGATGAACTTAGTAGGTATAGGATAACACATACTAGTACATGGAGTTAAAATTTCTAAGTAATGTAGAAAATAAGAAGTAGATACTTAATTATCTACGCTTGCAATTTTTTAATCTCTTTAGGAACATAAAGCTATATAGAGCTACCAACATTTTTTATAGGTAGGTACTAATGAAAGTTAAAACGTTTAGATGACCAGAGTATGATTAGATATGTAATTTAAGGTGATAGTGGTGGCCTGATAAACAAGAATTTATTTTATAAATTTTCAATTCTACCTTATTTATTTTGAGTCAGGGCTTACAGAGGAAAAGAACAGATATTTCTTTGTGTGACTGGTGGTCCCGGCCAATCGAGTCAGAGCCGGCCATGTCACTTTATATGCTCTACATATACAGCGAATTGTTCGCTGTTGCAGACGAGCGACTTATAGGAATAAGTTTACTACCGAAGATAAATGATTGATGATGATAACATATTTCCTTTTCTATCTCATGACGAAAAAACTCACCACGTTACCTACCACGCCTGAAAAATAAATGAAGAATATTTATTTTTATTCAGTCTAGAAATTTTATATACCTTTGTGAAACTGAAAAACTAATTCACGCTCTATGGCATCACAGAGTATTGTGGAGTCTTGTGAGAACTCTCTTTGCCTTTTTCTGATCAATATTAATTTGAAAGCTGTCGTAATACACGAAGGTGAAATTAACTAACGATTAAAATCAATCCATGTTTTGTATTTCAGGACATCTTTTATTACAAAATTGAAAATTCATAGTCAAGAGTTTACGAACTAAAAAAAAATATATATACCTAGCTACTCTTCAATTAGTATTTATATATTTTTTTTAATTTTTAAGCAAGTAAAACATTTAAATACTAAATTGAAACAAAATAAACCAATCAAAGATAATGTAAGCTGTTTAATGATAAGAGTAAGAAAAAACTTATAGTCTACCAATATTATATTACAGTTAAATGAATGTAACGAGTCGCAAACGTCCGCAGGTGTGCGCAGCCGGCCGGCGCGCCGCTCCGACCCACAAAAGCTCTCTGTCGGGCAGCTTTCAGCCGATTACCCGCGACGCGGAGCCTAATTTGATTGCTGCTCGCCATCAATTACCCCGCGACCACCGCAGCTTTTTATTTACTGGCCCGCTTTCGCACGATCTCCTCGCGACTTTCCGATTATTTATTAAACGCTCCAATTTATTGCGCATGCTACGAACGGCTTTATTAGCATTGTTTTCCCGAGATTGCTCATTGTTTAGAACCCGAGGCTTTGTTTTCGAAACATTTAATCTGCTTCCCTGTTATTGGCAGCACACTCCTCACCGCTGGCCCTGGCAATCAATTTAAGCGTCCGCTAAAATATTAACGTTAAACCAATTGTAGTGACATACGCGATATCGTCTACCCATAATGGCACGCGAAGCAATCGTTGTATTGCGGCGTCGCGTCGTGATGTAAATAAAGAGTGGATTGCGTTGCGTTGTCTGCCAGTCAATTTCCTTGATGAACTCACAATTACGGAAATTGGAAGCGCCGCCATCGGGTTCGGGAGCGTGACGGGCCGCATTGACTAACTAGTGCTGAACGCAGTTTTAAGAACTTACAACGGTAAGTATTTATGTCATGAGTAGCAATGATATTTAAATTAAGTTTTAAATGAGTCATTGCTCGCTTAGAAACAACTGAACAGCAATATGGTAAAACAACACATGTCAATTCTAAAAACTAATTAAGTCTCTGTGCGGCTCCTTGGGTTGAAGTCAATTAAACTTTTGTGATGCGCTAATGAGACGCATCTGGAGGCTGACAGTCATGGGCTGATGTGGAGTTCCGCTTACGGTAGTACAAAATAAATGACAAACATAAAAAATGCGTCACATTGACAACTCCTTTTGAAACACAAAAAACAGACTCGTGAGTAGTTTTCCTTTTGTGAATATATTCCAGATAATGTAGATCGCTACGAGGATCCTCATTGAAATCTTTACTGGCTTCATTGTTCCATTCTCAATTTGGGCGTCCTTGCAAGTTTACGCATCTCTTTCACGAGTAAATTGCTCTGCTCCGTCGGAGGAGTCATAAAGAAAATTGCTATACAGTTGATAAATAATTTATCTGAAAGCCCGCCCCAGTCACCGAAACACGCCCGGGTAGCAGTGGCTGCTACTTCCACCTAATATTACTTTCCTTTTGTACAATTTTGCAACAGGGCCGTTCGCACGTTCCCTTACTTTTATGGGCAATAAGTGGAACGCAATTATATTTATGGAAGAGAAATGGTTAGAAAACTAAATTTGCCAAGTATCGGCGAGTGTGAGTACAATTTCACTAATGAGTTTAAGGTGCCAACGACCTTAAACTAATCTAAACAAAAGTTGCATTATGTAATTAAATAAGTGTACCTAATATCTATGTGTTAGCAAAATATTATCTTTTTGCTTTTCTTAGTTAATTAACTTTGTACGTATTTACTTCAAATTAATTCACAACATAGAAATAAAAATAAACCTTTCACCACCGCCTTCAATTCACAAAGAAGAGCCAAGACATTAGGAAATTGAATTCTGCATTGTAACATATTCTACACAGCTCAGGTGTCGCTTCCAGGGAGCGGCAGCAGCGGCTAATGAAGTTTGAAGTTATTTTTGTGTCATAATTGAAGATAGTAAATGATGTTGCTAATTGGGACAGTTATAGGTAGGTGTAGAGTTTCTGGAGCTACGACGAGGCCTAATTAGTGCGCGGCGTCGTCTCATTACCAGCCGCTTTAATTACCCGCAACACAAGCCTAATATAGCAATTGATTCTTGCTTCTGACTGTTATTCATTACAGTTGACTCTGAGTGACGAGAAACTGTCCTTTTATTATTTATACTCAAATTTTATTTTGATTTTGTTCGATCATACGCACCTAATTGTGCAAAAATCATCACTCAATATGAACACCTAATGAGTTTTGATATAATGTTTATCAATATACCTATCTATAAAATATAATACCTAGTCGTGGGAGTCGTTCAACTGTTTGTAAACGAGCTCCATAAAAAAGTTGAAACGACTCGACAAATATAGTAATTCTTCTTTTATTCTTATAGTCACTTTTCTCATCTTCAAAGATTCATCCTCATCATCATCTCGCCTCTCCCAATGATCTCCAAGTGGATCGCTTCTGCGCTGCCCTCATCCTCCACATCCTCTTCCCGCGACCCTCACCAGGTCGTCGATCCGCCTTGTAGAGAGCTTACCAACGCTGCGACCCCCGGTACGCGGCCGCCACTCGAGGACCTCTCCGTCCCTACGGCAATCAGTCCTCATTGGACTGACGGCGATTGGGAAAAAAAGAAAAATGATCAACAGATTCCTCCATCACAATCACAGATAACCAGTTACCGTCAGATTAGCCGTAGGTACGTTTAATGATACTCTAATAATTATGTACATTATAAACACAAAACGTTATTAAATTGTGCAGGGTGGGTCTCTAGTAAGGGCACGTCTGTCCTGTAATCCACTCGTTTGCTAATTAGTTACATTGTTTCTTATAGCATGTATGCGTTAGGTACAATCGTTTTTTTTAGAGTTAATTATACAAATTCGTATACACTGAGATAAATTTTAATTGGACCTTTCATTTAGTTTGAAAATAGTTCTATTATATTAGATAGGTATTTAGGGAAACTTGATCGATTCTTTTTACGTTCAATAGGTCTAAAACTGAGCATATCTCTTATCTTTGAGAGTAGTGCTATAATGTGTTGTCATAGTATTATTTCATCCATATTGTAATGAAGAGATTTATTTTACCTACTTAGATTAATATTTTGTGAGTGTTTTCTAAAATCAAGCCCAATAGCCATTTATATTAGTCTAAAGCTTATGGCAAAATAAGGGCACGAGCACACTCGACGCAGCAGGACAGGAATCCCTCTAATTAAGGCACGTCTGCCCTGTAATCCACCTGACTGCTAATTAATACAGCTGAATAAACAACCTCCGGCGTACGGGCCGGATTAACAATCACCGTAATAGACCTTTATTATGTTACGTTCACTAACATTAATAACATTTTCGAGGCCTGGCTTTAATTAGATATCTTCTACGATAAAATGGTGGGCCTACTCTACCACAGATATGTAGCAACAAAGTTCTTCACCTATATTTGGTTCTTATTTTCAACTAAGGCACTTTTCAACATCGAAACGTTATTTCGGCCATGAATGACAGGGATGACTGACTCAGTGCAAGAAAAAAAAATAGCCATCACAAGTGTAACTTAATTTTTTTCTCACTTTTAAAATAAAAATTGCACTTTCGCATTATTGTTTAAGAATTCAAATACCTTTTGTTCACGAGCAAATGACGTATATAATATGTACACTTAGGTTTTGTTAAACATTGGACAATGTGCTTTGGATCACTAAATCTCCAAAGCCAACCCCCGTACAAGCAACGCAAGGAAGTTAGTTGCAGACTAAGAGTAGGTAAATTATGGATCTCTATTATTTGGAATTCTGTTCAAATATTAGGTAGGTATATTACAGAAATTTATGTCTGTACAGCGTAACCGCCGCAGTCATGTGAGTCGAAATGCAAAGATACAATATTTTCAAGATTCTTTATCAAGGTAACTGCAATTCGGCACATACAAGTCTGTGGTTATCAGTAAATACTGTAATTTCACGTTGTAAATTCAATCTCGTTAACTTCCTCTTCACATCTTCTCCGGTGAATCTAAACCAATCTGAAAAGGATAATATTCTCTTGAAATTCTTCTCTCTCTCTTTCATATTTTTTTGCTGTGCACATTCTCTGCCGTCTCTGTAGATGGCGCAAAGAAATTAAATCCTTCGTGGCCGTATCTTTTGCAGCAGTATTTGCAGATAAGTTTTGCTTCACTATTATGACTGTTATCCTTCCATTAATTACGCCCATCATCACTAACATTTTTAATTATTCACTGTCAGCAGCGCCTTTTCCAAAGCGTGGAAAAGAGCTCTTATTATCCATTTACCTAAAATTTTAAATCATACTCTTCCCTCTCATTTTCGCCTTATCTCAAAAGAAAGAAAAAGTAATAGGTACGCATGTTACCTTCGTTGCTGAAATTAATAAATTACCCTTCTTAATTTATTACACATCAGCAACGCATTGACCTCAATTAATTTTGATATTCTTCTTTAATTAAATGGTTAGCCTTCAGCTCTTTTTTGGTTCGACTCTTCGGGGACATCCTAAGCGAGTCAGCTTTGACGATCATTTATCTGACTGACAAGATATCAGTGCGGTGTCTCCCAGGGTGATGTTCTTTCTCCACTAATATTTTCCGTTTTATCAATACCATCACCTTCCACATTTTCACATTTTCACCAATTCCATTTCTACGCAAGGTACTCGCATCTGTACCGTCCATTATTGTCCAAAGTAGCAATTTAATTCATAAGATTGCTATAGGACACAGAAAGAAAGAAAGAAAAAATATTTTATTTAAATAGGCCACAAAGAAGCACTTTTAAATCGTCAAAAAACACATTCTTACAACTATCACAAAAAATATATTAACTAACAACGTCATAGTCTCTGTCTGTCTGTCATGTCTGAACTTACACCGGTTCCAAAAGTTGAACTACCGAGAAGATGGAAAGACACTTTTGGTTTGTTTGGTTCCAGTAAATCGCAGGCACCGATACTTAATTGGCGGCAGATACATGCGTAGTCGCATTGGTTCTCAACAACACCTATATTTCCATAATGTGTATAATTTTCAATATTTTATTCTTTGGCTGGCGTAGTTTATCCTGAATACAAAATCATCATCATCACCAGCCTATATACGTCCCACAGCTGGGCACAGGCCTTCCTACATGGCAGAAACACATGAGGAGTTTGGGCCATAACACCACCACGCTGGCCCAATGCGGGTTGGTGGGTTAAAGCGGTTGCAGTAACAACCGGGACCAACGGCTTAACGTGCCTTCCGAAGCACGGATGAGCTCAAGATTCTAAATTTGATTGACCCATCCAGGGACCAACCATGGCGAAAGTTGCTTTGTTTTCGTGATCGAAACCAGAGCGCTCAAACCACTACGCCACCGAGCTCCTCGAATACAAAATACAAAATATGTCATATAAATAAATTATAGAGTGGATTTTTACTAAAATAATGGAGTATTGCTATCGCAACAAAAGGCGACCGTGGCATAAATAAATAAAATAGTGAGAGGACTTCATCACGTAAAAATCTAGGATTATGGAAAACTGAAAAAAAACGTAATAACTGTGGCCACGACACAATTCACTAAGCTCGCAGAGGAAAATAATTATACCTTAATTATAATTAAATTTTTGAAAGATAAGACGGAGTCTTTGTATAAAATAGATGCAAAAATAGAAGAAGAATTTTTAAAAGGTGAGGATTTCGATACAGAAATATTAGGAAAGAATTGGGATTCAGATAAATATAGAAAAAGGTGGTTCAAAATCAAGGCAATGGTTGAGGATGTGGTAGATGAAAACGCTAGTAAAAGTTCATCGCAAAATACGATAAAGTCAGAAATAGAAAAATGTGGCTTGGGAAGGAAGTTCCAGTTGCTTATGAAAAATTTTGGAGGTTCGATGGTAGAATCAGTAACTGGCTAAGTTTTTTGAGCTATTTCTTAAAATCGATGATGATGGGACAATAATAGATGGACAAACTGCAATATTTTATTCAGTCGTAGAAAACTCTCTGACATAAATTTCTATTAATAATTAACCCCTGACGAAAAAAGAGGGGTGTTATAAGTTTGACGTGTCTGTCTGTGTATCTGTGTATCTTTTGTCGGTCTGTGGCATCGTAGCTCCTAAACGAATGGACCGATTTTCATTCCGTTTTTTTTTTGTTTGAAAGTTGACGTCACTATTCTTAGCTATAATTTATGAAGAACAGTTCAAGAATTTGATGACTATCAGCTCAGTTTCTATGAGCGTCTGCGGGATCCTTAATTCTTCAGAAACATACAGCGGATATATCGTGTTTGGGCTCTTATGAATAGTCTCAATGAGATGGTCTTAGATAGTTGATTAATGAGGCCGCTGGTTATAAAAAAAAATCAATTTTATATTTTTGTTATCCATTCTCAAACCTTCTTCATAACCAAACTTAAACTTAATAACTATTAAGTTTGGTTTTGAAGAAGGATAAAGAAATTTTGAGCGTTTTGTATGACAAACTGATTGGAGAAATACGCGCTTTGGAGATACTCATTGTAAAATCGGAGAAATATGCAGACTTGTTATTCCCATTACTCGAGTCAACACTGCCACCTGACGTTTTACAAACTTGGATACGACTTCTAGGGTCGTATTGTGTAAACAATGAAAATGAATAGAATTTGAAAATCCTATTAAGTATTTTGAACGGAGAAGTCGAAAGTTTTGAACGTTTGTAGTTTGTAAGATCGGGTCTTGACCAGCACAGGGTAGAAATTAGAGGTGACATACCATCCACAGCAGCATGCATTGTGGCGGGGCAGTCGATAGGTACTTCAGTAGGTACTTCATTATGCATTTGGTGTGATAAAGGTCACGCGAGTTCAGAATGTTACAAAGCTAGTAGAATGTAGTTTGAAGATAAGTAGGGTATTATAAAGAAAAAGAGTATCTATCTTTCTATTGCTTGCGGAAAGGTCACAGCGCAAAATTTTGTAGAGCGTTTGTAAGATGTTTAATGTGTTCGAAACGTCACATGACAATAATGTTAAGACAGATCGGGGAGAAAGCTGTAGTCCCTTACAGCTTTCACCCCAAAATAAAGGAAATGAGAGGGAAAATAAGGCGGAAGAAGCTTCCGCCTTCTGCTTTCAGATGCTGACATCGAGATTATGTAACTTTACTACCTACCTAAAAAGCATGTATAGGTACAGAAAGGACAAGTGAAGCTTCGGTTTAGAGCTTTGACTGATTCCGGAGCTTAGAGGTCCTATAATTACAGAAGACTAAGCAAGGCAGTTGGGCTTTAACTCAATAGAGACGGAAACTTGGAAACATTTTGGCGACCGGTTGGCCGAGTGATCTGTGCCCCTTGCTACAGAGGCTACTCGGTCAGGGGTCCCGGGTTCCAATCCCGGTGCGATCAAATGTTTGAATGATGAGTACGAGTATTCGTTCACGAGTCAAGGATGTTTACATGTTTATTTAGTATATATATAATATTTATATTTATTTTATTTATTTAATCTTTAATTGCACAAAATAAGTTACAATTTGGCGGACTTAATGCCATTAGGCATTCTCTACCAGTCAACCGGAAAGTTGAGTCCAAAATGATTAATTAGGTAGTGCAAAAACAATTGTATAAAAAAAATCTAAAAATACAATAACGTGTAAATACACATACATATATCAATGCGAATAAATATTTTAAGTTGAATAAATATGGATAAATACATAATTAATAAATACATACCAAACAAATACAGAAACAATGAGGATAGATGTATCAATTGGATAAAGGTGGAGAATCCAAAAAAAGACTGCGAACTGACCGCTTGAAAGCCAGTTTGTTTTTGGCCTCTTGGATGTGGGGAGGTAGTGCGTTCCAGAGCCGTATTGCATGACACTGAAAGGAGTTGGACACGAAGCCAGTGCGGTGAGAAGGAATATATAGAGTAAGCTTACTGCTTGAACGAAGGACACGATTATGAGAGTCACCCAGGTACTGAAATTTACATTTGAGATACTCGGGAGCATATGGATCATTTAATATAGAAAATAGAGTGGACAATATTCTAAGATCCCTTCGTTGACGAATTGTCAGCCAATTTAATACTTTACGAAATGAAGAGATATGGTCATACTTACGAAGATTGAAAATGAAACGTATACAATTGTTGAGTAAGCGATCCAATTTGTTTAGAAGTTCTTCAGTGAAATCAGCACAACATACATCAGCATAATCAAAGATTGGAAGAATGGTTGTTTGGACGAGGAGAATCTTAGTAGGAATCGGGAGGAAATTTTTGAAATGGTAAAACGATCTTAATATGCCAATGACTTTATGACTGATGGAATCTACATAAGGTAGCCAACTTAATGTGTTATCTATTATCAAACCCAGATTCTTAACATGAGTAGTAAACTCAATAGTTTCATTGTTATAGCACAGTGCTGCAACCGAACTCATATCTAGTTTAGATAAGGTACGTGAACTGCCTACAATAAGGCCCTGACACTTGCCCGGATTAACCCGAATACCAAAGTTGCTGGACCATTCAGAAATACGCTGAAGATCATCATTGATTGCGAGAATTGCAGTATCCAAATTGCTGACCTCGGCCTGAGCATAGATTTGCAAGTCGTCAGCATATAGATGGTGAGAGCTACTAAGGATAGGTGTGATCATATTAATAAATACTGAGAAGAGAAGAGGAGAAAGTATACCGCCTTGCGGAACGCCGGCAGCCAGGTACACCAGTCAGACAGCGTGTCTTTGGTCCGAACAGCCTGCCGCCGTCCACGAAGATAAGAAGAAAACCAATTCAGTTCAACGGAGGAGACTCGCAAATGAGAGAGAATTGCAAGGAGAAGGTCATGGTCAACGGCATTAAAGGCGTTGGAGAAATCAATGAGTACTAACACCGTTAACTTGGAGGCCTCCATCCCATTTCTCACATCCTCAGTAACCTTCAATAAAGCGGTCGTTGTGCTATGGCCTGGCCTGAATCCGGATTGAGATTGGCTGAGGATACCATTTTCGTGAAGGAAAGCTGACAATTGGCGATGTACGACAGACTCAAGAATTTTAGATAGAAAAGGAAGTATTGAAATTGGCCTAAAGTGATTAAGAGAGGTCGGGTTATTGGTTTTGGGCAGAGGCAGAACATGAGCCCTACGCCAAATAGATGGGAATTCCCCGGAGGCAAGAGACGCATTAATGATATGGGTAATTACTGGAAGAGTATTTTTCAAGCTTAAAACTATCATATGTCTGCTCACATCATCACAACCAATTGCTTTGGATTTCAGAGACGAAATAATTTTGCCAATATCTAACTTGGTAACTGGCGAAAAGGTAAAATCATCCGAGGGATGGCCACACATGGCAGCAATATCTTTGAAAGCCATTGACCTATCCGTCAGGTTAGAATTAGAGTTGGCAGAGAAATGCTGATTAACATCATTAACTGAAAACGGATAGGGGATGGATGAACTGCTTGACGTCTTAACCAGACCAAGAGACTTAATGAATTTCCAAGTGTCGGCCTGAGATGAGTGAAGAATATTGTCGTGAAAATAGCGGCGTTTGGATGCTCTCACCATCTGGTTACAGCGATTTCTGTACGACTTAAACAAAGACCAATTTAAATCAGTCCTGCACTTCTTAAACTTTTGGAAAGCTCTATCACGCCTCCTCATCGCCTCTCTCACTAGAGGTGTAATCCATGGAGCAGGTGGTCTCTTTAACTTAACCACACGAACCGGCGCATGAGTGTCAAAAAGCGACAAAATGTGGGAGTTAAAAAATTCAATTTTCGCATCGATCGAGGATGCCATCAGAACATTATGCCAGTCAATACCAGATGCATCTCGGGTCAGTTTCTCTAGATCTAGTCGAGCAAAGTTCCTAAGTTCTACCAATTCATGGCAACGTTTGGGAGATTTATATACTTACTTTAAAATTATTCCTCCGTTATTATGCATAGCACAAGCTCTTAATGATGCTTACTTTGGGCGAGATAATAGATGTGAGTGTATGAATACTACTACTACTATTTTGTAGTTGGATGTGCAGAAACAAAACACAGGAAACATACTTAATGTGTACACAATTAAAAAGTGTAAAAGGTACTCGAGAAAGTATATGTTTAACAATGGAAGTATTGGGAACTAAGAGTTTTTGCCTAACAATACCAGTGGTGACTGGCAAAATGTTGTTATATAAAATCGCTCAAAAAAGACATAAATATAAGTTTTACATACTTACAAAATTAATATAAATACGTATCACGCATAAATACATACATACTTATTATAAATACAAATCATACATACTTACATAATATAGTTACAATTTATACTAACAAATCAATAAACTAGGTTGTGATGAAATGCTCTTTAAGCCCTTTTCTAAATACGTCCCGGATCATTCACGCAGAGAAGGAGGAAGAGAATTCCAAAGGCGAACAGCATGAACAGTATATGAGCCACTACATAGAGAGGTGGAATAAACCGGAACCATGAGGAGGGATTAAGAGGAACGACAGGATTTATCACGAGGAACGAGATACTCAAGGCGCTCACATAGGTAACTTGAGGATCTAGGATTCTGAAGAATTGAGCAATGGAAGCAAAGGATACGCAAATCCCGACGACAATCATTTATCTAACTGACAACCTTAAAAAAAAACTAGACCGGTATTCAGAGACATGATCATATTATTATTTTCACAGACCAAAATTAAAGCGTGTGCCCAAACTCTGAAACACACTTTTGTACGTTTTACTAGGTGGTAGACCCGTATGTAGGGTTTCTTATTTCAGCCGTGAAACAGTTCGCTGTGTTTCGGATTGAAGGGACAGGAAGCCAGTGTAATTACTGGGCATGGACCATGATCTTATGCCTCAAGATGACAGCGCACCTGCAATATCAAGTGATTTTCCCTTGTTATTGTAGGTGTATATAGACGGTGGTAACCGCTTACCATCAGGTGCCCACTCAGCTTGTTTGTCATCTAATTGTATAAAAAAAAGTTTTTTCCATTTACTATGTAGGGTGTAAATATATTTTGTATGTCAACGACAATTTATGTCAAATAAGTAACTAACATGAAATTTAATTTTGTTTACACGACGATAAATGAAAAGATTTTTTCAATCTAGAATTATGCATCTTCAAATTAAGTAAATAAATTAATTAGGAATTCAACAAAAATAGATGGTACCGTCCCAATTGAATTACCTAAAGGAAAGTGTGTGAAGAGACTTGAACTTGGTGGATGTCGTGAATACCATTCCCTTAGGTCTATTGAACTTGTCACCTTCTTATACTTAATTGGCGTAAAGTTACAAATTTTTATTTTATCAAGGTTTTAAAACCGCTAAAATGAATTAATAATTATACCTAAATAAACGTAATAAAAAGAAAATATTTATGATTTACGTTCAGTTCGTACTTATTTTCTATACTTACTGTATTTTGTTGTATATGTCGCCGCCATCTGGTTAAATCTGCGATTAAATCGATGCCTAACTCGTTGATTAAACGCCGGCATCCAATCAAATGCCTAGGCCGATAGTTAATAGATTCACTCAACGTTTAACAACATTGCGTATTGAAAGTTTTAAAGAATATTTTTTTTATAATCACTTATAACCAAAACGGCTTCGGTTATAAGTGGTCATAAAAAAATAATCTTAAAAATACCAATCACTCAAACAGTCACACAAAAGCTCTTCGATATAAACGACTTGCTTAGGCGTCCAATTGAATGGCTGATCTAACCAGGCGGCTGACATGACGTTCAGCAATCTGGTTCAACGTTGCATTCAATTGGCTAGTTGTTCTTCAGCCGTTTCATTGGATTGGCCTCGACATCCAGTTAAGTGGCTTTTTCAACCAGACGGCTTCGACATATACACTAAGATCTCTGCTAATTATAAAATTGAATCTTGTATATGTGACCGCGGACGAGCAAGCGGGCGTAGCCGTAAACCTATTTCTTTTATCATAAATGTCAAAAACAAGACCACAAGTGCGCAATCTAAAAGAGAAAGAGATTATAAAAGCGACACTTATATTTTACATTTATGAAAGGGTTTAACTTTGAGCAATCTTCGACTAGCATTCTAATATGTCTACACTGGACGCAGCCGTATCCAGCGAAATCAATTAGGTTCGTTTACGAGTTGCCCCAATAAATAGTGCTATCGTTAATTAGAATCAATCGTGGGACTGTAGAGTCTATTCTGAAATCAGTTTGAGCTGTCGCGTAGGCGGCGAGACTTGCCTGACAGCTATTGGCTTATTACGGAGCGAAGAGGAACAGTGACTAAGGATTAATTTATTTCTTCGCCAACGGTAGGCATGCACTGGAATGACGGATCAGTCCATACGGTTTGATTTGTGTCGGTATCGATTGCGCCTTAGGTGTGTAATAAGACTAATTTGAAACAGACTACAACTTCTGTGTCCGAGATAATGAGGAAGCCATGTTACATATCGTATTTAAATATTGTATATTATAGAGAGCTAAACTCTAACTAATGTGTTGCAAAAGTTGCACTCTTGGCTTCGCACTGTTTTATTATCAATTAATCGATTAAATCTCAAACTACTTTTGACATATGTCCATTATCATGTCAGTAAACAATCTCGTAATTTAGCGTGATGTAGCACCAATCTACAAATATCTATTAATCATTCGATTTGCATCGATTTAAATTCTGATTGGAATTATTCCGATACTCAAGTTGGCTGCAATCGTGGGCCAAGCCCGGGGCGTTTTGAACATGTTACGGCGACAAATTACAAATTATAGCGATCTTGTTCTTGTATCTATCAATATTCAATTTGTTAATTAAAAATATTTTTTGTAATGGATACCTAATGTTGACAGTTTACTTAAATAATTTTATAAATGCATATGTTCTTTTTCATTATTTTATTCTAACAGATTCAAGTAACAAACTAAAAACGTTATTCTCAAGATAAATATTTCAATATTTCATAATTATTTTTTTCCTCATCGTCATTGTAGTCGAAAGACACCTAATTAAAAGCCTCTCATAAAGATTTTTAATTTTTAATTTCACTCGGTGGTAGTATTGCCCCGTTTGTAGGGCCGTCTGAGTAGTTACCACCACCTTTCCCCTTTTTCAACCGTAAAACAGTTTGCTGTGTTTCAGATCGAAATTGGGTACGTACGGCCATTTCATCTAGGACCGAAGAGAGAATGAGAACGCACCTGCCACCAATGATTTTCCCTTGTTATTGCAGGTGTCTATAGGTGACAGCAGCCCCTTACCACCAGGTGGGCCGTCAACATGTTCGTCATCTACTTAGTTGTACAAAAAATAGTAATAGAGAAAATTAATTTAATTGCTAAAATAATAGATGTGAATGTGAATTATAGATAAGTTATACGCTAGTAATATACATTTATGTCAGTGGTTATTACTAATAATTTTATTTCACCATGACATAACCTGACAAATAAAATTAGTCATAGAATATCACTATCTCTTGGCTGATATTATGATGATTATCACTATTACCGGTTCAGCTTTTCCAAAGGATGTATTTATCGATGTAAATAGGTTTTATTGTGAGAGTGCATATTTGTATTATTTTAATGTAAACATGTTAGGAAGAGGCAATCGTTTTTGAAGCGAACGAGATGTGGGTGGTAGGAGAGGGAGAGGCGAGTCTTTGCGTTATCTGTAATTAGCATCGAGTGGCGGAAGTGGCCGCGACACTGGTGACATCCGGCCCGCGGCTGCGACAGAATTAATGCACACATAGAACTGATTTAGACGATTTGAAACTACTTTGAGTCAACAAAGGTAAAATTTCGAATATAATTATAAAAGAATACGTACAGGGAAAAATGGAATATTAATAGATTTAAATAATGGATAGCAGTAATTGAAACATAATGTTGAACTAGGCTGTGACATAACTGTGGCATGCACAAATGCTACGTTCAACACACTTAATATTTTAACTTAACTTAATATTTGTGTTATGGATTACGTATGGATACTAGACAACTGAGAAAATATTGATAATAATACATAATCTAAATATTAGAAATATAGTAACACACATATTAACATCCATTACTCGTGAACAAATGCTCGTAATCATCTTACAAACATATGCTCCTACAGGGATTCGAACCTGAGACCCCTGACCTTGTAGCCTCTATAGTAAAGGGTCGATCGTTCTTCTACTTGAGAAGTGTCTGTAATCTGTAATATTACTTAAAACATCACAGACATTGATCCGATGCTGCGAAACTATAAAATTGTTTGACTAACGCGCGAAGCAATCCGGAAAATTACAATAAACAATTCATAATCATCTCAAATACGACGCGCGTAACAAGAACGGATTGTTGTTACTGACTTAGCTTAATTAAACAACCCGGGAGTCGGCACTCAGACGCATAATACTGCTAATTAAACGCGGGGTTTACAGAGATCCGAAAAAGAGCCACTCAAACACGCTTAGCCGGTATTATTACAGTGTATTCAGGAGGCTCGGCAAACAGGCCCTCGTCGTTGAGGGTGCTACTCTCAAGTTTCGCGTTTAATTAGACGGATAGAGGCGCGGACGGGCCTTATTAGTATTGTCTACGGGGGCCCAATTAACACCCGGGTGGCGCCGTGGGTGGCGCCAAGTTCGTTTTAATAATCAAGGGATACCCTTAGCTTCGTTAGTCGAATAATAGGATCGGGTAGCCTATGCGTTACGTCAGAAAAATCCAAAAGCTGATTTTTTGATACTCCTTACGTGGATATGACCAAAGTCCAAAACATTTCTGATTGATAGCCTATCGCATTAATAGCTCCGTAATACTCTCCTTCTCTTGTTAAAATAATTTCCTCCTACACGAACCCACTTTTGAAAGTGACTTCCATCTTAATTTTTATGAGCAGCATATAAATACTTATTTGTTAACTCGGGATATTCGGTCGCTAGGAACTTAGGCAAAAATCAGTTTATTATATATAAATGTATCATTTTGGGTTTCGTACTCAAAGGGTAAAGCGAGACCCTATTACTAAGACTCCGCTGTCCGTCCGTCCGTCTGTCACCAGGCTGTAACGTCGTATAACAGATAACCATATTCAAGACTTGTCGACGCTCTGCAAGGACTGCAAGTGTAAGAAAATCGTGTGCGTGAAAATCGGGTGTGGTAGGGATATTCTATATTCTTCCGGGATATCCTTAACCTTTTGTGGTGGCCTGCTGAGGCTAGCTGCAAGCAGCCACGCCGAGGACTACCAAGTACCCTGTGTGGTAGCGTCGCTAGGCAGCGAGGTAAGAAGAATTGATGGTTTTTAGTGAGTATGCCAGTCTGAGAGTAAAAAAAAAGAGCGTGTTGTCATCCAGAGGCTTAAAATGAAATGTATTCCATGCCCCGTAATTAATATTGCTACCTACCAGAAGATCCTTCATACGGGTCCACCACCTAGTAAAATACTTAGGGCTCGTTTGGTCAATTTTTGCAAAACGAGGCCACTGTGATGGCCACCGACGTCGAGATTTTCTCACAGAAGGAATTTTAAAAATCAATTCTGCAGTTTGGTTTTTAAATCAAAATACCCTTCCAGCTTTGATTCTAAACATTTATCACTAAATATTGAGAAAAAATAATTAAGCAAAAATAAAAAACTAAAAATTGAAGAAGGTCAATAATTAATGTTCTCATAAATAGGTGTGTTATGGAGTCGGTGCTTAGCAGTTTAGCATCAACGTTAAAAAATGTTGTGTTTGAAGTCGATTTTTATTTTTATTTAAAAAAATGTTATTTTATGCATTTATAAAATTATTGTCACCGCGCACGTGCTACTAAAATTGTCAATCGCTACTAAAATAAACATTGAATGTCTTGTTGAATATTTTGTGTATAAAATTTAAAATTTTCCTATTTAATAGGAAATCAATGCAATTTTCAATGCTATACAACTCGGTTGAACCGGGTAATATCGGCTTGATTAAACTGTTTTTAAACTTAGCGCGCTATTAAAAGTGCGGCGAGTGCGCATAGCCTAGTGCGCAGTGCCTACTTACCTACTATAATAGTCTCTATATGTGTGGACATTACCATTCTACTGTCAAAGCGTACACCCAAATCGCGAACCATCTCTGCCCTCTCAATCAAAACGCTGTAAAATTGATATGCCTAGACTATGACTATGACTAGACCACTATGACTAGACCACACGGCTCGGCTTTGGAGTAAAACTTATACATTGACATTTATGAATGCTTTTGTTATTTTATTTTTAACTTAATTATAAAGATTATTAAGATCATTTTGTAACAGTTTGCAGTCGTTGGCATTTCGCACTCTCTTATTTATATACTTTTTTATAGTCAGCGTATAATAAGTGTTTAGAATTTTTAAAATCACTATCCATGTCATATATAGGTATAAGCGTTATAAAAGAGAGGGCCGAGATGGGATCCCTGGGGAATCCCAGAAGGGATAGAGATGAAATTTGATGTAATATATATCCACCAAGAACAACAGTCTCTTTTCCAAAAGAAAATCTCAATGGTCGTTAAATGGTCTCAATATTCGTTCTGGATTCTTATTACTTAAAACTAAAAAAGCTGAAACCTTTTTAGTTTTTGAATCTAAAATAAAAAATAAAATAAAGTTGCGCAAAACTACTTTTTTTCGATTAATTACTGTAAGATGGAAAAAAATAACAAAAATAAAACCGACTTCAAAACACTAACAAGGAAAAAATAATTAAATTTTAGTACCCATGTATACTTACCTACCTCCTAAAATGAATTTTTAGGAGTTGGTGCTTTACTTTCTGTTGTCTCTGGAAACAGCTTAGCACCAACTCCAAAAAATATATTTTAGGAAGTAAATTTAATTATTTTTCCTTTTAAGTATTTTGAAGTCGGTTTTATTTTAAGTGATTTCCTAAGCTCCAAGCAAGATAAGTGACCGTCAGCACTATCGACTTGTCTGTCCCTCAGTCTTTGGTTGACATACATACTCCTAACCGTTAAGGAATTGTACCTTCCATTACCAGCTCATCAACATGAGATGTTAACTAACAGAAGCAAATACTTGAATAGCTTTGGAAAAAAGTAAAACATGTCATACGTGCCTATAAAATTTGAGGTTCGCCCCCGATTTCCCTGGGATCCCATCATCAGATCCTAACTTGGTGACAATAGGACCACCTCAGGAGTATACTCAATCGAATTAAAGAGAATTTTTAAAATTGGTTCACAATTGACAGAGAAATCGGTGAACATACCTACATACAAAAAAAAATACATACAGTGGAACATATGACCTCCTTCTTTTTTGGAATCGGTTAAAAATATAAAGGTAACTATATATCTAAAAGCATTTTAGATAAACGAATAAATCTTCCTTTATATCCTTCAAAATTCTGAAAAGGGGTTCATTAAAATTATGTAAAGTTCTGAACCTCTTTTGTATAGTTTGACCCACCTCAAAGGCGTCTTGACGTAGTAACTAGCGCGAAGAAATGCACGCGCACGCGCAGCGCGCCGCATGACTTGTCACCACTAATAACTTTTTCTCAAAACACTAATGAATAACTTGCTCCTTATTACTGAGCACGTTTCGCCACTAGACGGCAGGCGGGAACTACGAGAGAATATGAGGCGTTATTCGGACACAGTGCTTTTAATTTGGATAAAAATAATAAAAAAATCATTTTTTTTTATTTGTAACTACTTTTTTTTAGATTTTACATCAGGAGTGGCATATCTACCTTTAAGGAAAGTAAGTGGTCATCAAAAAATCCCTTTATTTTAAAGTCATTAAATTATTGTAAGATGTAGTATTTACATAGATACTGCTTGGTGGTTAATTCAATCAAGGATGATATAAGTATGTAAATAATGATGACACAGATTAAGAATTGCGTCATGGATTGCAAATGATCCGCTGCCTCAATCATTTTAACAGGCTGCTATTTTTTTTATTGATATGATAACTTTGTACGTACGCACGTCAAGTGTAACAGTTGCACTACGAAAACCGCCTCTATTATGAACAGCGTAAGGGCGGCGTCAGGGTTAAACTGTTACGCTTGATGTGCTGTCGACTGTATATAGCTTTATCAGGTGTGCTTATGTTGCATTCATATTTTTGTAGTTAACTCTTATTATGAAAATAATTGATACAATTTGTTTTAAATCTAATAAAATGAGTCTCACGCGAGTGGTTCAGGTATAAGTAACCTATTCCGCCTTTGGCGCCAATCTTACTACTTACCTAACATTAAGTAATTTTCATCAAGATTCATGTTTTACTTAATGAACTTTCCGTCTGCAAATAATGCACTTACAATGCTTTATTGTTCATTTAATTTTATGAAAAAAGTAAGCGAAAGTTGTCGCCAGCCGGATTTTATTTTAGTGGTTCACTATTTAATTTAAATTTGGCATCCTATGGGGAATTATGTATTACTTTTCGTATTAGATACTTCTCACTTTTTACTTTATTTGTAATATCCACCTATATTTTTGTTTGTTTTGCGTTTTTTTATCCTCATTGAGTGATGTAAATAATGTTTATTTTTATAGAAGACAAATGATTACACTAGAAAAAAGCATGCCCCGCGAAATGTGCTAGTTTGGGCTTGCTACTTAATAACTAAATAAACTCTTTATTTCCATGACAAAGTTAATAAAAACTTCCTGAAAGAGTAAAGTTACTACCCACTAAGCTTATTGTGTATGTCCCCGCCATCTGGTTAAATTCGCCGCTTAGTTGGATGCCTAGCCCGTTGATTAAACGCCGGCATCCAATTGAATGACTAGCCTGATAGTTAAAAGTTTTGGTTTGATTGGTACGTTCAATACATTTTTTAAGCAAATGTGCGGAAAATATATTTTTAACACATTTTCAAAAAAAATAGTTTATAAAGACAGTATACAGCGTTCAAAAGTTATATACGTAACCTACAACGAAGCGTGCGGTAATGGACCTTTACCGCAGGCTCCGTTGTGGCCACGTTGTGGCGCTATACAAGTACAACGGAGCGTCTGGTAAAGTACTTTACCGCACGCTTCGTTGTGTGGTACGTAACTTTTAACTTCAGTATTCGTTAAGGTGTTGTTTTAATTTCCATAAAAAATATCAGAATTTAACTAAGGAGTTATACATTACGCGGATAAATTGGATGATGATCGATATTTTTGATAATGAATTGTATTTGTTTTCTCGCTAATGTGTTGAGAGACGTTGTATGACATACGTGCGGAAATTGGTATTTACAAAGTCGTGACTCTGGTAAGGCCGAGACAAATAACTATAATATCAAATACTTAAAGGGGCCGCTGGAAACTGTGAACCCACACTATTGACTTAAACATACTATACCAATAGATTGTATTTCGATCATGACTGGTGTTTAGCTACTACATAAGGCCAATTTGGGTATCGGGGACTTAATTTACTGCTACCGTTAAGACAAGCCTTTCGGGTTATTTAGAAATAATGTTTACATTTTACAAATCCTGTAGATTAAAAAGTGCTTATCAATTGTTAAATGTTGTTTTCTAATCATTAACTCTAGTTCACCAGCGTCGCTTGCATTCTACAACATTGTTTATACGGTTAACGTTATGCACATGACATTTAATTAGAGAACTTTGCAGTCACATTATATATTTAAGTCTACACGTATAAGGAATTAAAGTAATTGACGCCGGTTTAATGGAGCATTTATACAGGGTGGGTGATTACGGGGGCCATAAGAAGTGCAATTCCCGGAGTCGGCGTAGCGCGGAGCCAATTTAATTTACAAAGTTGTCGGTCAAGTCCGGATTAAGTTGATCGTTGGCCGGCCTTAATAATGACGTGCGCATCAATGGTAACGATTGACGCTTAATGTCAACCATAGTGAACATTTCACAAATCTTGGTGTAGTTAATGAAACGATAACTTGTTACGTGAATAAGTACCTATATAGGTTAAAGTTGCAAGTATTGAACCACTTTTTAGTGGATTGTTTTTCCTAATCAATGACGTCACAACTGTGGAAAAATTTCATAATGTAGACCAAAAATTCTATCTTCTCTCTTCACTACAAAAGCTTTAATTGTACATCGATATGTTATTTTTTTATACAACTAGATGACAAACAAGCTGACGGTCCACCTGGTGATAAGCGTACAGCCGCCTATTAACTGCAATAACAAGTAAAAATCACTTGATATCGCAGGTGCGGTGTCATTCTGAGGCCTTGAAATGCCGACCATGCCCAGTAATTGCAGTGGCTACCTTTCCCTTCAATCTGAAATACAGCGAATACTTTCACGGCTGAAATAAGAAATGCGCTGGTACCTACCCAGACAACCCTACACACGGGCCTACCACCTGGTAAAGGTAGAAGGTAAGTATTGAATAGACCACTGGTACCATGATTGGAACATGGACCAGCGACGCCAGCCTTCCGAAGTACGATGTTTCTAAACTCGAATTCACACGCGCATTAATCGCACGCATTATCGCGTGTTAATTGCACCATACGCCATTACGCGTATGGTGGGACTGGAATGGAAGGGCATCGTTCATCGCGAGGTTTTACCGCCGAACAAAACCATCGATTCTGATGTCCATTGCTGACCCTTGATGAGACTAAAGGAATAAATTGAGAATAAGTGTAGGTACTAAATTGTTTCGGTGTCTTCAAACTCTTTAGTCGGTGATTGGTATAACGTTTCGGCGACAAATCCAAAGTTTGTTTTCTACAAATAAAAATAATAACATTGCTTCCAAGCTTCTTGGCTATTTTTTTACTATATTAAAATTGCCATGAATGTTGTATGTAGCAATTGTTTGTGAAATACTGGGGCCTTGCCACCATCTTTATAATTGCGATTCATATTCCGCTCGGTTCAGTATTGGTTCCTAAACTGCATCGCTGTCATAGTCGTAGATAGCGTCGTAGTACGAATTAACGATTCTACTCAGTTCAGGTCCTTAACTGGATCGCGACAAAAGATGGTGGTACGGGTGCTGTTTCCCACAATACTCACAAATTTAAACGATTAAGTATCAAGTTCCGAGTGTTCCCATATGAAATTACATGAAAAACTCTGTATTTATTACCTATTCAGTTTCCTTTTGTTTTAGATATAGTATTTCAGACAATTTGCAATCTCGTGTATTTTCACTAATATAAGTTCATATTTTCCTTAAGATTCCTCGTTTTCATGAACATCTCACCGCTCGCTAAAAGGTAGTAAGAGTATTTTTGGCCTATAAAAAAATTGTACGGCACCTTTTCAGTCACTTACAAAATTAATAACTTAGAGGAATTTGAGCCAGCATATAGGCACGGAGATAATGAAAATAAACTGGGAACTAGCGACTTAATAACGCAAGTTTCTCGTGGGGGGCGAGTCTAAATTCCACCGGATCTGACGTTGATGTAATTAAACAAAATACCTACAATGGCGTTGTGACTGTGTATATTTATTTATACGGCCGTTGATAGTGTTAGTACTAATTAATGTCTCTAATGAAAATAGAAATTAGGGCACAAAAACAACAAAATACTAACAACTAATAAGGAAAAGCAAAAGCGAAAGGAAAAGGTGCGAAAGGTCGTGGGTTCGATTCCCGCCTCAAGACGTGAAATTTTTCTAGTTTTATTATATTTTAATTACTAAGTAATTTTTCAAACATTTATAATGTTAAATAAAATCAAAAACTAATAGGGAATTTGGGGAATAATGCATCATTTTTTTTATACAAATATCCTACAAAGGTTGTACCAGTGAGCGTCTTGTACCAGTGTTTTTATCGATTAACCCCCATGTATGTATATTCAAAGACAAAATTAAATTCACTAATGAATTTAATTGTATTTAAGTATTGATTTTCTCTGTATTAAATTTTCTTTAGGACCCCACTGGCGTAGTGGTTTGAGGGTTACCTATCATAAGTTCAAAATTTTGCTGCCCGAAAACTCTTCCACTATTTTCCTTCTGACTTTTTCACTTCGTCGAAATTACGTTTGGCATGCTGTCTCAGTTGACCTATTATCGATTAGATTTTTTTCGTTACTCCAATGTTTCATTTGGTCGAAAAACTGTTTACCGAAGTTATGCTCGGCGTAAATAACCTTTGTTGGAAGTATTATGTGTCCAAACATTCACTACAACTTTATTTTATTTGCCCTATTTTCATTTCGTTTGGTAAAATGAAAAGTTTAGCACACTATTTCCAACATCTTTTTCAAGCAAAAAACATGCAAGCGAGCCTGCAGCATGCTGGCACGCTACCAAACATGCAGCGTTTGTCACCCCTAAGTACGTCGAACACAGCATTAGAGCCACCTCCGTCCTCCGTCAAATCTTTGAACCATTTCAGTATCATAACTTTCTTGTTGACTTAAATGACATCGCAAGTCAAAGAAAATCATAACATAAAATATTTCTTGTGTTAAATTCATGCTGATGTGACTCAGACAATTTTCAATCTGCCGCCAAATCGTAGAACAAATGACAAATAAAAGTAATATATATTTACGTAATAATATTGGCAAAGAGTTCCGTTTTCAAAATTTAAACTTATTTTTAGTGTATTTTTTACAAGTAAACAGTTATAAAGACTTTTGAGTGGTAAACACTGTTTTTTTAACTTAGTAGCACAGGTGCAACTAAATAAAAAAATGAGTGTTTGTAGTTATTCGCTCTTCATATTTAATGAATCAAACTACATGTTGCGTCGATGTTTGATTGTACGAGGGCGCTACTCAGTCTTTAGAACTGGTTACTTGTAAAAAATACACTAAAATAAGTTAAAATTTTAAAAATGAGTAGTATAGTAAGTAAGTTTCTACTACTTCTGAGTTGTATTAAATTGAACTACCTACACAAACATAGTTGTGGCCAAATAATATTCGGTAAAATGTTGTTTTGCTGTAGTGAAAGTGTGACAAATAAATCATCTGGCAAATGAAAAAGTTTAAAAGACACGAAGTCTCTTATATAGAAACTCTTCAGCCAATAGTAAAAAGTTATTTTGGAAATCATATTATGTCAAATGATATTTCGATGGTCCTACAATATGGAAACAATACATAAAGACGTTGGTGAACCGTTTTCGATGTAATGAAATTCGGACAAGTAATCGGTTCCCGGATCGAGCGCTCTGGTTTCGGTTACGAAAACAAAGGTAGATCCCGGGATGGCTCAATCAAAATTTTTAATCTCGAGCTACTGTTTTAACCTACCACACCGCATTGGCCAGCGTGGTGATGGCCCGAACTCCTCACATGTTTCTCCAATGTAATAGGCCTGTGCCCAGCATTTTGACGTTCCTGTGATCCAGAAATGCGCGAACTTTAGTTCAGATAAAATAATCTAAAATACCAAAAATAAATCAAAATCTATCATTTACTATACTACTACAGCATCACAATGTTTCTAAGAGAATAGATAATTATGCATATCAAGGAACGGTTATGGCCACTGTCGTCATTAATAAAATATTTGAATGTCTTAACACTATTTAAGATTTTCCCTTTTATCTCCCTATTATCATTTACTTATTTATATTATTTTTAACTTTACTCAAATATTTTTAAATTTATTGTAGCCTATTAAAGTATATGAAATTGCTGAGGACCTAGCACTTAAACAAACCTCTGCGAGGTTTATTAGTGCCAGACACAAAATTAAAGTGTTTTTTTGCAATAAATAAATTGAAAAAAAAGATAAACATGGTTTTTCATTTTCATTTCAATGAGAAAGATAAATACTTACCTAAATAAAAGTGAATATGTTTTAGCAGTGTTTTAACTAAAATAGATTTGTGATTGTGACTAATGCCGTACCTAAATGTCTTAAAATATTTTCTTGTTAACTTTTATAAATGGTTTTTATTTGACAAGTCTTGAAAATATTAATGTGCTTATTTTAATAAAACTCTCTAGTAATAGTAGAGTAGGTATATCATTTGTATTCGTCTTAACATTTAAGCTCACCTTCATCAAGTTTATGACCCTAACATTAACGCGAATCCTCGGAGTAGCTCATGAAATCCTGCTAATGGATCAGGCGAGAGATGCTTTAAAAATATCCATCTAATCTCAGAGTCGATTTAGCTAAAACATTCCCGATACCCGCGTGCGAACGGGAAATGGGATGTCTCACATACTTATGACGAGCCAACGATACATAGGTAAGTACTTTACAAATACATAACAATAAATAAGTAGATAATTATAATCTACCTTTTGTGCATAGTTCTTGTGATGAAGATTTAAAAAAAAACTATTTCGAAAAATAAAAGTTTTCGAAAAGAAGTGGATGTGTAAGTTTAATATATAGGTGTGTTATTTGCCTTTGTTTTTTGTATATTTAATATCTTAACTAATTGCGTCGACACCTTTGCCAGAATCAGCTGTTGTTTCTGCTGAGTCTCTCTAATGGCGTAAATATGCTGGCCAATCTAGGAACTACTCATCAATGCCGATATTATTTTATTCATAAAAGTAGATTGATCAATATTCTGTGCTACCAACATCTACTATTATCTAAAGAAAATAAACCTTATGTAGTTAATGAAATTGCCATCTAGTTCGTTCTATCATCATCGTTTTTCGATTACGCTATCCACGTTAGGCCATTTAATAATAATATACAGGGTGGTGCTGTCAATGCGACATTAAATTTAAACATGGCCTATATTAGACCATAGAAATGGTTTGCCACTTTCAAAAATATCGTATTCATTTGTTAATTTCATGACATTTGTATGGAATAGTGTAACGTTGGCAGCATTATTTCATACATAAGTCATAAAATTATCAAATGAATACGATATTTTTAAAAGTGGCACACCATTTCTATGGACTAATATAGCCCATGTTTAAATTTATTGTCGCATTGACGGCACCACCCTGTATACCTAATATAGCCAATCTTAGTTACGACAGTAACAAATTCTCAAGAAAATAACTTGTGTTTGCCGAACTTCAATGAAAAAAAAACTTAAAATTTACATAAAACGTATAAAAGTACGGAGTTTAGATTAATGTAAGTAAAGTGTTTCATGAGTCAGTAAGCTTTAGTGATGTAAGCGGCGGAGGGGAGGTGGATGGTATTTATTCAGCATTAGAAAGCAGGCACTCTGTGTTGATGCGGCACTGACATATCCGCTAATGCTTTTTCCATTTCCCCGGTACCTACTACATCCCCCTCCCTCCCCCCTCACCCCACTGCTTGACCGAAAAGCTTCATGTGATCGTTTCTTCGCGTCACTTTTTATTTGGCTTCATAATAGCACATGTATCGAATTTACTTCGATTTGTGCCCCCGGGGAATGCGGAATAGTTATTGGAAAAATAACTCATCGCGGTATTTATTTCGTCCGTGAAAGTTAAATTTAAAATGCGCAGTTTCCAGTTTTTAATTTAAACATTTGCAGTCTGTAATACAAATGTTGTTTGATTATGGCGTTCATATCTCGAGAGATATTTTTGTAACAGATGAGTATTTCTGTTTATAGCTGACATTATTTTGCTATGTCAAATAGGAATTCATTACTGTGTTTTAATGTAAAATATTTTCTTTGAATATAAGTAGGTAGGTACTATGAGGATTTTTTTATGAGAAGGATGACTAACAAGCGTGCGGTGGTAAGTGGTTTCCGTAGCCTATATTGTTATAGACGCTCGCTCGTAGCTACCTTATAAAATGAAGAGAAAACAGAGGAGATGAGTGACCCTGTTCTCTTTAACGTTTTTTCAATAAACGTCGGCGACCTTACTTACCACGCTACATAATGTATAAGACGACAGCAGCGCCTCTGTCGTGTAGGAAATATAAAGAACATACGTAGGGCAAAGTGGAGTACCTCCAGACAAGGCCGTTTATAGTGGTAAATAATAATACTTAATAATCCATTTATGCCTTGATTTAGATGTGACTGGCATTGAGCATGCTTATCATGGTGTGCGCGGCTTTGTCCGGAGTTACGCCGCGTCCGAAATTACCCTACTCTACCCTATGACGTACCTATTATACCTAGAACTCTAGAAGCACAGCTTGTATTTTTCTGACATTATCATACAGCCCATAAAATCTATGCATAGTAGAAAAATAACAGACAAATGTAGCGGTAAGTATTTTACATACAAACATCCATGACTAGTGAAAAATGTTTTAACGTAAACAGTGCTATTACGGCGGTAGTCAAAGTTAACGCCAATTTCGGAGGTATTTTAATTTTCATGTTTTATTCTTGTTTAGTTATCCAAACAAGAATTAAACACGAAAATAAAAATAAGTATATTATGGTATTTTTGTTTGATTCCAACTCGGGACCTTTTTTTTAGATAGAGGCACGGACCAAATAGTCGAATAATATATTTTAATCAATATAAACACCAGATTTAAGATGTTACATTATTATTATACACCCGACGACGTTTTAATCACTTTACACAGCGATCGTGGTCACAGGTAAATTTGTTTTATTTCGAATGTGTGGAGCTCGCGAAAATATAATACAATAATAATTAATATAAATATAGTTACCTACATTGGTAAAGCATTTCTTTTGAAACAATAATACTCTACTTTAAGTAAGAGAAAGAAAGAAAAAAATAATTTATTTAATTAGTCCACAAAGAAGCACTTTTAAATCGTCAAAAAACATTTTTTTTTAACTTGGATTCACAAAAAATATATTAACTAACAACGTCATAGTCTCTGTCTATCTGTCTGAATTTATGCCGGTTCCAAAAGTTGAACTACCGAGGTCTTAGAAAATAAATCTTCTTTTCTGATAGGAATTTTTAAATGGTTATATTTTTTGTCCGTAATGTAACATTTTTGCATTGTTGTTGGCGATAATTGGTATGGATTATCCCTGGTATACACATTGTCACGAAATATTGTTTGATCTATGCATATTATGACAAGCTGAGAAGTTCTTAAAACTACACGAAGAAGTAATAAAACAAACCAATACTGTTTACCTTTCACTTAGTGCTCATACACACCTTCCAGCCACTTAGTTGTGTGGCAAAGCAATCAAAACTGTAATTCGCAAAAAGCGGGTGCGAGCGAGGGTGCGCCTCCCGGGTCCCGATGCAGCCCTCGGCCTCGGTGGTTGCCCGCTGCCCTTTTGATTGCGCATTATTCGCGTGTTTATACAGTTAGATCGCTTTCTAGATTGTTGCTATTGTGTTACAGTTTTTTGTTGGTGCTATTCTAAAGGGGGCTTTAATTAAAAATGCTTGTTTGCAGGCCGACGTCGACGCTTCTTTGGAACGTAGTTGAAGTATGCACGAAGTATGTACCAATCCTATACACATGCAACGATGCCAAGTTTAAAATTGTATTGAGATTACTTCTTTCTGGGTACGAACATGTAATTAGTATTTTGATTAAATTTTATGGAAAAACCTTAAGTGTTTTAATGGAAAGGATACAATTTTAATTTAAGTAAAATGGCCTGTTTGTCATGAGATTTTTATAAGAAAGACACTTAAAAATTTAATGTGTTGTTAGAAATTATTGTATCAAAGTTGCTTAATCGAAAAATTGGGGAGGGCGCCTATCTCATCCGGCCCACCCACGACGTCCATTCGTCTCCCCAGCGCATTTATACATTACTCACGGCTCAAGTATCCGATTATATAACACGCAAAATTTCAATTACAACTTGTAATTAGTTTTTCGAGAGTTTTTCTTTCAGTAAGGGGGCGTGGGGGTGGCGCGGTGCGAGCGGGCTGGTGCATGCGTCTCGCTCCCACATGCGCTGCAACGCGCTTTGAGTAATGTCCATGCCACTTATTTGATTATTTTTATGCAATCTGCACAGGAAAATGAAGGATTTATTTCCTGAATACCCTCCCGCTGTTAATTAATTTTACAAAGTCTGAGTTGTTGTTTACCTAGTTAATTATAGTTTGAGCTCCTATTTTTTTAAAGCTAGCTATATTGTTATTTAATAGAAACGAATATTGACCTTAAGAAAATAAAACTGAGGAATGGATATATGAAATTTAAATTCAAGTAAGTACTTACCAGAAATACATGTATCAGAAATACACCGTGCAACGTATTTGAGATAATATCACAATTGTTGAGCTAATTTCTAAATGTTGAGATCAGACAGCTGATACAGGGACTGTTTATTTTAATAGACGATGAATTTTAGCATTGACTTATATTTACTTTTATTTTATATATTTATAGCTTACACGCATTTCTTCACTTAGTTAATTATTTATTTATTTAAAAGTATGGCTGATTGTAGAAATTTGTTTGAATATTACATACCTACATAATTGCGTAGGTACCATCAATAAATATTTATAACTTAAGTAACGTAGTTAGTTCTGGATACAACTTTTTTAAATACTGTTGATATATACGCTATGTTATAAAAGACAGATTGACAAAGAACTGACAAGTGCTACGTGGGTAATATTGTTCACATGGCGACCCCTCTCGTGGATTGGCAGGCTCGCGCTGCCCGCTAATGCACGGAAGCCGGGCCATACGAATTAATGGCAAGAATAATGGCGATCCCATTATGGATTGCCGCCAACATACTTTAGCCATGAAAAGAACCGAAAGTTACATTTGCGATACTCTGAATACTGAGCGCTCTTGGACGCACCACCCCCAGCCACCCGCGTCGCCCCCACCGCACACCGAGTACTATGGAGTCGTGTTAATGGACCAAGATATTGTTTAGGCAATAGAAGAAATTAAATAAATATCTTCAAAGGGATACAATGAAATTCCAAAAATGTATCGTTATTTTTCGCGACGATTTCTGTGAAAGCTTCAACGGTTGAATAGCAAGAAGAGAAGAATTTATCGAACTTTCGAATAACCGCTTACGTATTGTACATCGGAGAAAAGTCTCTACGTACGACACTGTTCCTTTGTCACCGTCTTTCATGTGAAAGTTTCAGAATGGAAAAGTCTTTTAAAACTGCTTTCAAGTAAATTAAAGCATTAACGGTCGCTGTAAGAGCGATCTCGGGTCGTGGTGTAGTGGGTGGGAAAGACACGGTGGCGTGACGATGGCGCGCCAGAGACGCCACGTGGGCGCGCAAGATTCCTATCCAGCGAGCGAACATCGCGCGTCGAGCGGTGGCATCCCGCCCCCTGTCGCGTCGCCCTTAGCTCCGAATCCTCGAGGCCATAGCCGGCGTGCCACTAATTGGCAATTTGTTCGATCCTTAGATCTGACATAATGATGTGAGTTCGTTTATTTAAATGATTCGACGGAAACTTCTTGCGCCTTACAATATAACAGTGCCCACGTCGTTTTTCTTTAATAAATCAAGGATTAATGGGCCATTTACTGGCGCTCCAAGGCTAAAAGTTTTTAGTTGTTAATTTGCTCCAATATAAAGGTTTATGTATACTTTTTATGGCTGAGATTGGTTCTGTGGTACGCTTAATCGGGCATAAACATATCAATTATAATTGAGTAGGTACTATAAACGTGTTTACAAGGATCGATAATAATTAACATGATCAACTTCATTTTGCAATAATTGTATAATTCAACGTTAGTAATTAAAATATAATAAAACTAGAAAAATTTCACTTCCTGAGGCAGGAATCGAACCCGCGACCTTTCGCAATCCGGGCGACTGCTCTGACCACTGAGCCACCCAGGACTTGGGATATCCCTGTGAAATTCTTCTAGTCTATCTGTATTTGCGTTTATGAGCTAACGTCCACCCTACAATGTCGGAATATTCTATTTCAACATCCGAAACGAGTATTTTTACAAATACCGACGATTCGGTTAAGTTGACGGTCGACGGTTCGGTTGGATACTCGTTTCGGATGTTGAAATAGAATATTCCGACATTGTAGGGTGGACGTTAGCTCATAAACGCAAATACAGATAGACTAGAAGAATTTCACAGGGATATCCCAAGTCCTGGGTGGCTCAGTGGTCAGAGCAGTCTCCCGGATTGCGAAAGGTCGCGGGTTCGATTCCTGCCTCAGGACGTGAAATTTTTCTAGTTTTATTATATTTTAATTACTAAGTAATTTTTCAAACATTTATAATAATGTTAAAATCAAAAATAAAGAATAATTCAACGTTATGAACTGTAATTCTTAAATTGGTATTTTTTGAATTTAATTGGTTTTAAAATATGACGAGGCAATCCTCTAATTAAAACCGTTCGCCTCTTAACAGCCCGCCAGTGTTCAGACACGATAGAAAATTTCACATTTCACTGTTTTATCCCTTAACAGCCCTCATCAGCAATACTTACAATAAGTAGGTAATTAAGTATATTGTTTTAGGATTATGGGTACTTTATAAATTACAAACCACTTATACTTAGTTCTTACAAGATGGATGTTAAAATAAACTTCTATTTTTATGTAATTGGTTACTATACACTAAAGTAGGTAGGTACTATAAAAACCAAAGCTATATTTATTCTTATTTTTTTTATTTTAACATTATTATAAATGTTTGAAAAATAACTAAGTAATTAAAATATATTTGCCAAACTGCTCAGTCGGTTAGAGCAGTCGCCCGGATTGCGAAAGGTCGCGGGTTCGATTCCTGCCTCAGGACGTGAAACTTTTCTAGTTAAGATAGGTATATTTTAATTACCAATAAATATTTATTATATGGTGATAAGTTCTTGTCTGTATTATTTTAGTATATAAATTGAGTGCTTCCTGATAATATCTTCGGCTTTTACCTCCACGAGCGGCGTGATAATAGGACCGGATTATTATTAAAATCTCTACAGCCACGTCACCATCAAAGGAGATTACGAGAAATCAAAAAAGTTTTAGTCACTTGTCACTTTAAAACTTGAGAAATTATTTACTAGGTAGTTTCATATTATCGGGTATGTTTATTATAATATCTACTCGTTATATTTACATAGTTTTAAAGCTTTAACAATATTTAATAAACCTCTTTTTCTTTTTTCCCTTTGTCTTTTTGTGGCAGAGAAATGTAGAGTGATTTTTTCAAAAATAAAATCATGTAGTACCACTAGTACTCAATCGAGAACAGGTAAATACTTTTATATTTAAGCCACCTGTTCAAATAATTCAAATTAAAATTAAGGACAAAAATAGGATGAGCCGTACAAACAATCCATTGGTCAACCAATTAGCCAAGCGGCGCCGTTTTCCCTAATTAAACTTCAACAAAGACTGCCGCCTTCATTACGTTCAGACACTTAACCGGAGATTTAGCATTTTCCTTCAAACACCTTGATTACTGGAAATGATGGAGATACATTTTCAAGACCGAGCCACCAAGGAAAAAAGTAAGAAATAAATAATGAATAAATTAATTACAATATATAAGTAACACGCTTAATTTTAATGTTTAATTCACACATAATAAATAAAATAGTGAATCAACTTGTCCAGGATTAATAAATTATTAATAATTATTATGATTAATGATTTCACACATAAAGAAATGAAAGCTACATTGATTAGAAAAATCAATCAAAGTTTGCGAGGCGGGTGCATCACCGCGTGAAAGTCGATTACGATGGTCATTAGTCGCGACTGCCTGACTAATTAATACAAGGTTTTGAATAAAGCTAGGGATAAGATTCCTCCCGTTACGGGAGAAAAATCAGAAATTTAATTAAAAAAGTTAAAGTGAGTTTTCACGGGCGAGCGTGCGCCGCCGCTGCCATGCCGCCGCTGCCGCCGTCATGCCCCCCAATAATTCAGCCGAATTCTATTCTTTCTGTTACCGAATTCTTTTGGGGCTTCTGCTCTAATTAACCACCTTTAATCCGACCGCTTTGTCTGTAACTACACATCTGATAACGCTTAGGAATTTTGAAAAACTTTTGCAATTACAAACTTTGTGCGGTAGGAATTGGAACGCGATACGGAAATATGTTACAGGCACCAAGTAAATATAGGTACTGTTCACGGTATGCAATATGGAAAGTATTATTTGGTTTTCTTTGTTGTGTCCAGGTACTCTACTTTTAGAAAAATGTTAATTTTTTAAGCAAAATAAAAAAAGTAGTTACTTATTCAAAAAAGCAAAACTTAAATGTGACAACATTGGATTTCATAAAAGTACCACCGTAAAATTTAAATGTGGCTACATTTGAAATACCTAATCGTACTAGTGTATATTTCAATTGGGAAAACATTCTAATTCCTTATAATAATATGGTTCGCATCTGTCTGAGGGGATCATAGTAGTATACATCGGACTAAATCGTGAAAGGTGTCGTCTACATTTGCTGCCGCATCAGGATGAGTAACACCTTCATACATACAATTCAAAAATTGTACTAAGTACATGTGCTATCTTATAACCGTCTCTTTTTAATGGAGTCTTTAAATATGAAGAAATAACTGTTAAAATATAAAAAGTATTATTAAAATTAGCAATAAATACTGTAAGTTTATATATTCCAATGCGTTCAAGCGACGCCGTAAGGATATGATGCATTTAAGTATTTGATCGGGAAGTAAAGTCAACACCATTAAAACCATTTAAGTAATATTTACATAAATTCCTCGTGTCTCGGACTTTACTTGTTCCCCATAAACAACTAAAAAGTGAAACAACATTGGAGCTCAACAAAAAACAGCCCACGTGACGCATGTTAGTCATTACAGCTCTCTGTCATACTCGAAAATGGCCACACATTTTTGTGAGCTCATTAAAATTACATTACAACTCTTATTTAAACAGCAAACAACTAAACGGTGATCGTTAATGTGCTGCGCCGCCGCCGCGCCAGTACTTTATGGACATTCCCATCCTTCGCGCTAAAAAGACAAAGTGGAATAAAAATAAAACTACTTACCCGATAAATAAAGTGGATTTTTAGCATTTTTAATAACTGTTGGACGCATGTGTTGCGTGCTACACATGTGTTCGGATTGAGAGTTGCGTTAAAAAAGTTATTAAGAAGCAACTCTTTTTAATGAGTGTTTTTAATTAACAAATTCCTGAGGTTGGAAAACTCGGATAACTTTTTTAACTTTAATACTTACTTTGTAAAAAAAGAATAAGAACAAAGATGTTGCACACATAATTGTAACTATTCAATACACAATCTGATAGCGTAGCTAATTATTAAATCAAAGTAAAATCATAAAATAATTTTCTTACAATTCTTGTTTTAAACGTGTCTGAAC
The DNA here is from genome assembly GCA_947347705.1 of Nymphula nitidulata. NCBI lineage: Eukaryota > Metazoa > Arthropoda > Insecta > Lepidoptera > Crambidae > Nymphula > Nymphula nitidulata. Next base: position 12,131,106 of record OX374623.1, read on the forward strand.
TGTTCATTCCTTACTAGCCTTCCAGCGTTCCGTCGAAAATAGAAAAACTATTAAAAATCCTTATTCTAATTATGAGAACAAAATTAGACAATCCGTCCAGTACCTACTGGAGTGGAGACGTCTGTTAGGTAGTTTTTTTTTAAAAAAAACTTCAGAACTAAATTGATATAAAATTATACAAAACGCTGTTTAATTTTATATTTTTCCACTTATAATATTTTTTATTTAAACATTGTATCTTCTATTACTATTATGGTACTTCTATCTATTACTACTGTGGTAATTATTTACAAAGACATACTTATTTCGTTTTTCACTTTTAAGATATTTTATGTGACACGTCCACCGCCAATACGATTGACATAACTGCTCGGTTGTTGTTTTGTTTGAGTACGTAATGTATTTTTAAACTAAAGACGCTCGTCGTAGTGTCTGGCTCCATCCACACGTCAATTAGCAATGTATGGAATCCATATAAGGCGTACGAGAACCCCAAATATCTCCATTCCCGACGTGAGAATTGTTTTAAGTGCTTTTCGCAAATGGCGCTGTATTGTATTTGATCGGCTATCAGTAGTCTTGAGATTATCAATATAGAAGTTGATTTAACTATTTAGCTAGCTATGTTTAAGTTATTTGTTTTCCAATATTTTTACTCGTAATATTTTTTTATTAATTTTTCTAGACTCTTATTGACTCTTATCATCAGAGGTCGGAATTAGGTAGAGTTATTTATGTACTTACACTGATTTCATACAGCGAAAGATGAAAGTGGATATGCCTCAAATCCCGAGATTAATTTTAAGTCCCGAGATTAAAGTAATTTTCTTTTACACAATTTGAACCACTGCACGCCAAAACTGCCAAATTTACATCAACAACATCGTATGTCCGAAGTTGGAAAATTTGAAATCCCGGGAAGAGCCATATTAATATCAACATTTCGATGCAAGTACATAAATAATTCTACCTAATTCCGACCTCTGCTTATCATACATCGTATTGGCGGTGGACGTGTTGCATGCCACTATCAAAAACATCTTATTCATTTGCTAATTTTATGACATTTCTATGAAATAATGCAGCCAATGCTAGATTATTTCATACAAATGTCATGAAAAACGCTGTGACCTGTACCTCTAGTGTAAGTTTCAATTGAATCGAAACGTAAGCGATCGTCGTGCTTACCCCTCAGATCCATATAAAAATTGTTTTCTAATAATTCACAACAGAGGCTACAATTATTAGGTGGTAGGCCCGTATGAAGGGTAGTCTGGGTAGACCACCGCCTTTCTTATTTCAGCCGTGAAACAGTTCGCTGTGTTTCGGGTTGAAGGGAAAGGTAGCCAGTGTAATTACTGGGCATGTAAGGCATTTCATCTTAGGCCTCAGGAAGACAGCGCGCCTGCAATATCAAGTGATTTTTCCTTGTTATTGCAGGTGTCTAAAGGCGGCGGTAACCGCTTGTCACCTAATGGGCCGTCAACTTGTTTGTCATATAGTTGTATAAAAAAGGCGCTCCTGCCGTTTCCATACGATTCGGCAGTTGTTATGACGACGTACGTTTTCGTTTCAATTCGACTGAAACTCATACTGGAGGGCAATGTATATAAATTACCTATTTCTTGGTGACTAAATATCAAAAACATATTTTTGATTGCGCGCTGTGGGACGTCCTCAGGCTCGGTGAAGTGACGATATCCGCAGAGTGGCTGGCAGTAACTGGATGAAGCTAGCCATGGCTCAAGCCAAGTGGCGTACCTATGGAGAGGCCTATTTTCAGCAGTGGACTGTTGTGGGCCCATGATGATGATGATGATTTTTGATTAAAAACTAATAGATGTACTATTCACGCGGTGGGGTCTCGCGAAATACGAATCAAATAACAAACAAAGTTCCGGGCTTGAGTTAGGGACAGTTGGCGTGTATGTGAAATTCACCGAATTCATCACATATTGTGTCCTTTCGATTTTGAATTTATACGTAGGTAGAAAAATTACTATCTGGACTAGAAAAATCGAGAGAATGAGTGAGGAGCTCGGTGGCGTACTGGTTTGAATGCTCTGGTTTCGATTAGTGTGTGGTCACAATATCTAACCGAACCGAACGTACAGTTTCATCCTATAGGTTTTTTTTTCTTGCGGGGAATACCGCCACCCGACCCCCCGAGCAAGGGGCAGCTCCCCCATGCACTCCCCGCTCATGCAGGAAAGCAAGCAAGCATGCAACATACAAGCAAGTATGCAGCATACAAGAAAACATGCAGCATGCACGCAACATGTTTGATTTAATAAATATGCAGGCAGAATAACTACTAAAACTCATTTTTTAAATTAGTAGCAAAGAGTAAGTAGGTAGTAGTTGAATTACCTAAAATGACATAATTGTTGCCAAATAATATGCGGTAGAATGTTATTTTGCTGAAGGGAGAGTATGAAAAATGAATCATCTGGCAAATGAAAAAAGTTCAAAAGAGTCTTGGGCCAGTAGTTAAAAGTTATTTTTTAAATCGTTGCAACGTAGATCGGTAAAATTATTCTTACGTCACCCCCTCCTGTCAGCTTACATTAACTTTCACAATGTTGAAATTATTTTATTTAACACTCGTCAGTATTTAATAATAATATTTATACACTCACACCTATTATCTAGCCTAGCCCAATGTAAGCAACATTAAGAGTTTGTGTTATGGATACTAGGTACTTACATAACGGAGAAATAATGATAATAGTACGTTGGTACAGTCGACAGGACATCAAGCCCTTATTGCGTTCTGTTATAACCCTACTCACTATGAATCAAATTGCACTAGTAAACAATATTAATTAATATAAAAGTAATTGCGCCATTAATAATTGCCCACAGTCAGTTGCTATACTTCATCCTAACCGCGTCCGCGCAACCGAAGTAAAAGTGAGGTCTCTAAAAAGTTAAATTTTGTGAAGTTTATCTCAATAAATTTAGGTAGTGAACATTGTGTTTTTTTAAAAAAAGACTACCGCGCCTGACCCCTTAACAGTTCGTAATAGTGGCAGCTTTCGTAGTGCAACTGTTCCATTTGATGTGCTGTCGTTTATACATAGAAAACTAGAACAATTTCACGTCCTGGGGCGGGGATCGGGCCCGCGACCTTTCACAATCCGGGTGACTGCTCTAACCATCTGAGCTACCCAGGACTTGGGATAACTCTTTGCAATTCTTCTAGTCTATCTGTATTTGCGTTATAAGCTAAGATGTTAGCTTATACCCGACGTGATTTTTTTTCTATTTTAGATATTTATCTATGTAGGTAAGATATATTTTACACACTTTAAACATCCATGACGCTTGAACAAATGCTCGTACTCAACATACAAACCTTTGTGAGGCTACTCGTAGAGTAGCCTGTATAGCAAGGGGTAGAGACCACTCGGCTAGCCGGTCTACGATTCGGCTAAATTATGCATTACTTTTTTAATGTTTTCTTATATTTATTTTAACAGGTAGGGAACCGAACCGGCGTCTTTTCACAATTCTTGTGACTTCTCTGTCCACTCAGGTACCGAGGACTTAGGCTGACCCTAGATATTGTTTATAATCTTATTGTTTTTGCGACATGCAGCAATGTCAAAATTATTAAATTTCAACATGTCATTTAATTTTTTATTTTATAATTCAAGGTACTTGAATAAATATTTTCCAAACATTAATTATAATATCAATGCAATATTTAGAAAATGCCAACCCGCATTGGACCAGCGTGGTGGTGTTATGGCCCAATCTCCTCATGTGTTTCTCCCTGGAAGGCCTAGGAAGGCATGTGCCCAGCAGTGGGACGTATATAGGTTGATGATGATGATTTAGAAAATTTACTTGACACTGCCCCAACTTAACCGAATAATAATAATAATAATAATAATATTTATACACTCACACCTATTATCTAGCCCAAAGTAAGCATCATTAAGAGCTTGTGTTATGGATACTAGATAACGGAGAAATAATGATAATAATATGTATATAAATATTAGAAATATACTAAATAAACATATAAACATCCATGACTCGAAAACAAATATTCGTACTCATCATACAAACATTTGTTCCTACCGGGATTCGAACCCGGGACCTCTTGACCGAGTAGCCTGGGGTACAGACCACTCGGCCAGGCGGTCGTCAATAAATGAATGAATGAATGAATCGTAGGTATTTGTAAAAATACTCGTTTCGGATGTTGAAATAGAATATTTCGACATTGTAGGGTGGACGTTAGCTCATAAACGTAAGTACAGATAGACTAGAAGAATTTCACAGGAATATCCCAAGTTCTGGGTGGCTCAGTGGTCAGAGCAGTCGCCCTTATTGCGATAGGTCGCGATTTCGATTCCTGCCTGAGGACGTGAAATTTTTCTAGCTTTATTATATTTTAATTACTATAGTTACTTTATGCCATAAGTTTCCTGTACAATAAAGGGAAGTTAATCAAATCAATTAATTAGTAATCTACTAGAAATAATTTCGTTGATGTCTTTTCCCAACAAAAAAATCGTAACTAAGTAATTATTTTTACATTAATTATATCATTTAAAAGGAAGGTAGGCCATTAGGGAACTATCCACTTGAATTTAAAGCATCCGATTGGAGAAAGCATCTCTAAATAAAGAAAGAAAACGATGAAATAATTATATGCTCCAGGCGGGAATCGAACCCACGTCTTCTAGGGTCTGGGCATATACGATAGCCGCTACGGTGAGCACAAGGTGTAACCTACCAATTTCTTCACCGCTTTAAACTTTTTAATCATTGAAGTTTGTATTTCTTACAAATAAGTAGGCGTTTTTATGCGCACAAAATCAAACATGTGTGACGTTATTACTTTGTAGTAATAGAACGTTGGATCAGTCACCCAGACTGTGAAAGATCGCGGCTTGGGTTAACCTTAGGACAGAATTTTTTACGGGGTAGACACAGAATTCCGAAATAAAATTTGGAATTCTACGGTTGCTATCGAGGTCGATATCGTAGTATGTTCGCGGGTTGTGTGTGGTGTGTCGTACGATATGCAATAGCATGTACGCATTTTTCTGAAGACACTCTAATTTTAAATATAAGTACAGTATATCTCTTTTTCGCAATATGTAATAGGAAAAAGATAGCAAGAATTCGTTTAGAGTTGTCAATTAAATTTGGAAGATTTCAAACGAACCATAGACAATTTTAGACGGCATGTACGGAGGTACCTCCTATACACTACATTTTATCACGTTCAATAAGGTCGAAAATAGAACGCACGTTTCTAAATGTCAAATCATATCACAGCCAGCCTTTTTGTATTCATATTGAGAGAAATAGATGCACTGAACTTAAATTTATACTTAGCATGTGTTCTCCAGAATTAGGGCCAATGTTTTGATTAAATTAATCTGAAAATAGAAGTGGTCTAAAAGGTGTCAAACTTCCTCAGTTCTAGTTCGGTTGACCGAACTAATGCAACTTTTTTAGAGATATGAGATAACTCTTGACAAGTTCTATATAAATTTTATTTCGGACTTGTATAACAGACTGTTTAATATGTATTCAATAAAAATTATGAATATTTTGTAGTATTTTGTTCATATGGTGTTAATTGAGTAAGCAATTGATTGATTTTTAAAGGGCGGGCAGCAAAACACGCGAGATGGGTAATCGCGAACACGTGGTAACTCCGGACAAGGCCAATTACATACACCATGACAGGCGTCTTTGGGGTGGAACAACCTCTAAATATCAAGGCATAATCAAGTATTATTATTTACCATGGTTAACGGCCTTGTCTGGAGTTACCCCGCGTCCGCAATCACCCCTACTCTTCGTCACTACCGTTGATGCTACGATTGGCATTTGTTACCCTTTTTGATTAATTAAATAAAATGTTAAGGAAATACTTATTCCAAGCGTGGACAACTTTACGATGGTATTTAAAATTTTTATTGTAATAAGTGGGCAAAGGGGGTAAAATCAAACGTCACTTGTGTAATCATTAAATAAATATATTTATTTACATAGTAACGGCGAAATGAAATAATTTGTCGATGTTCATGAAAGTCTGAAATACTGTGACTTTTATTACTGCAGGTATAAGACGTTGACATTTAACTCTAGCCGATATCTCCTATCAAACGACAGTTGAAAATTTACATAAATACATCTTTTATCGTAGAAATCTTTATTATACAAATTTATTTTATTAACTTTAGAAAATTTTTAGCGTTACTCACAGGTTGTCACTTGTGGTATAGAACCAACTTTTAGCGAAATCGGAAACATTTTAATCTTACAGTTATATCACGCGTTCAACATTCACTGAAGCTGCGGTTGAAAACAAATTACAATAATGTCTTAACAGTTTAACTTTTATACAGAGGTACTTAACTAACCATTGCACCACTCTGAGTACCAGTATATCACTAACAAATCTACGATCGTAGCTCATTTCTGTACGTTTAATAATAAAATCCATAACGGAAAGTTATCTTTGGTAAAGAAAATAACATTAATATACTTAACCAATTATAAAAAGAAAATAATAAGAAAGTGATCCTCAAAACTTCATACCTTGTATGATAACAATATTTAGTTTTCTAAATGTACACACATTTCCATAACAATGAGATCGATTTTTATCATTTATTTTAATTCCTGGACCTGAATCGTTGTATGATGAGAATTCGTTTAGCTACCTATAACAAAAGTTTTACTTGTGTATAGCCTAGAGTGGCGGTCGTGCGTCAAATCGCTATATATCAAGAAAAACTTTTCACGAGAACAGGTACGTGAGACTTGAATTGAAAATAATGGATACACGGAAAACGCATGAGCGAATATCAGTGACTTTATTTTATTGAAGAATATGAGTGTGGTTTATGTTGGCTAAGCGCGAGTTGTGTTACAGTAGGTACTGTACAAGCGATAAAGATGAGGGCGCGAGTCCTACCCACGCAGCGCCGGCGCCGCTATCTTAACATGTAAACAAGAGCTCAAATCGTATACATAATGGAAATATCGTGTTCTGACAACGTTATCGCGACTCATCCCGGACACTTTGTAAAGTGGCCACATATCCATGGCCCGCCTTTCTAGCCTAATGTACTTTCGTGCGGCGCTTATAAAATATGCTCACCGAGCGAGACGCTCCGATGGTTTGCACTCAGACTGTTTTGCACTACATACTGCGCAACACTTTATTTGACTTTGCGATGGGTTTAACTATCGTCGATTATAACGTGATCTTTCAATATCTAGAAATAATATAAAAATAAAAGCGTTATATAACTATTATTTATCTATATGTGATTGCTGGGGTGGTGGCTGGTTTTGAAGATGAACAGCACGACAATCTACTGCCTGCATGCGAAGTATCGTCCATCGATGTAAGAAGTGCGTCCCGTTACGGAACTCTCTGCGTGCGGCCTTAGCGTCTCGCCAACACTCAGTGAGGTTTCACCTGAGATAGAGACCTTTATATCAAAACAATAATCTAATATACAGGATGTAAGAGGAACGCTCCCAAAAACGACGGCAGATAGCAGTGCTGGCCATCCTAAGCACGAGTTATTAAAACATAAATTGGAAATCGTGAAAAATAAATCAGCTGTTCCATACAAACAGATTGTGTAGGTAGTACAATTTAGTGTGAAACAACTGATTTTTTTCGCGATTTTTTTTAACTAGTTGTATTTTAATCCCATTTTAATGTTTTTGATGCGTTTAAACGTTGTTTTTGATATATATGTATTTTTCATCGTTTTATTTCTTTATTTGTTCTTTGTAATAGTTGTGTTTTAATTACCAGCTCTGGCATCTTCCATAGATTTCGTGAGCGTTCTCCATAAATCCGGTATGTATTATTATAATAATATTCAAAATAGGCATTTAGAAAAAGAAAAGAGAAATTTGCCCCATAATTACTCAACTATGTAATTCTACGTGGAAATGGAGTTCATCTCAAGTTTATTGCAAGTCCTCTGCTGCTCTACTATAACGACAATGTGGCATCTTGCCTTACAACGCAGCGGTAAAATGAACTTCATATGATGCACATTGCAATTAACATTGGAGTTACGAGTAGGGAGCTGGTTCCTATAACTAAGGACTTCGCGGACTCGCGGTTGGTATTACCTACTAGCAATTTTATCGAATTCAAACTCTATTGCAAAAATATTCTCACGTTGAAATATATTTTTATAACCTTTTACTTTTTTTATATTTGATGCATTAACTGGGCATCTGTGATATGAAAGCACGGCACATGTAGATTATGCAACCGGAGTTTGTATGTATACAATGTATTGTACGATTCATACCGAGGCGAGAAGTCGGCGCGGCATCGTCGGTCATCGTGCGGCGTCACACACATCTGGGTCAGGCGGGCTACCGTAACCACTGGACGCATCGTCGGCGCCTGCGCAGCCGCCGCCGTCCTTATCTACGAGCGCTGCGACTCCTGGGCCTGCTACTGCGCCTCCGCAACCACCTGCGGCAGCCACGTAGCCACCACTAGGAGACTGTCATAAAAAGTATAATTTAAGTAAGAAAAATATTTTGAGTTACTTCTAACATGATTTTAGAAACGTTTTAATAGCTAAGTGTAGCTGAAAAATGGCAAAGGTGATAAGATCGAGTTACCCATTTGCACAAGATTGATTTAAATCTGTTTTTCTACCCTGTTGTCAACTTTCTAACAGTAGATCGGGAGCGCAATCAAAAAGTCGATTAGAAATGTCGTGCGGCTGAATGGGTTTCCTCCACTCGCGCGACTCATAAAATGAAATAGATTCCCCCACATTCGCATTCCGACAAGCGTTCGTACGAGAAAGATTAATGATCACAAAAGAAACATAATAAAGTGAAGATAGAATCTCCCACTAACAGTGTCCTTGTGGGAGTTATTTACTTCGCTGGCTCGACTTTTTCACGTGCCCTTTATTTGAGATGGGAATGTTTAGAAAAAAAAATGTCTTCCAAATGAGAACATAAAATTCTAGGTCCATTATCCTTACGTAGATAAACTATCGTGATATATATCAAGAAACCTGGTCCAGACAGTAAGCAAAAGCCTTTTACGGATACGTGGTTAATCGGTAAATACTAGGCAAGTATGGTCAAATCGTGAGAAAATAGTAATGTCATTATGTTTTTAACGGTGGTATAGGTATACTTATAATTATTAAAACTTTCAAGCCACGTCAGGTCTTGCAGCACACAGTTTATCTATAGAGACTCGTCAGTGAGAGCCGACAGCAGAAACTGACATCGATATACCTTTTGATGACTTAATTAAAGGTTGCAAACAAACTCGAGGTTGCATGAATAGCTTTTCAGAAATAAACACCTGCTGGGCCGTCTTAACATAAATAGAGCCATATGAAATGGATAAAAGAGGTCAATCAATAGGCGAAATTGTTGCTATTCACAGACTCTATTCATATATAATCAGAGCAGTCTGGGCTGCTCTAAAATATGGTATAAATAAAGTGGTACATTAAGCTTCAACGATTATTATACTATACTACTATAGTCGAAGTTTATGTATATTATTGGCTTGTTGAAACAATCTGTCTAATATCTACAGAATACAGCGAGTCAAAAGCTTGAGAAAAACCGCTTCTTCTATAGAATTTCCTAATCGTCACCTACTAAATACAGTGAAATGTATCACATTACAGTTTACTTATTTTAATGTGCAATTTCTTTAAATATAACAATCAATTAAGCTAGACCATTTTTTTGGTATAGCGTATTATTATGCTTTTGTCTTCTTAACAAAAAGAAAGATGAAGAATTTCAATAGCAAAACAAAATCAAGTACGTAGGTCACTTTAAAAAGAAAGACCAAAATTAAAAAAATATAAGTAATGGATTGTTTGCATCTACAGACATAGTAAGTAATACTACTATATCCATATAAATATAAAAATCATAAGAAATCACTGTTAAGACTATGTAATAGAATCTAGATTTTTTATAAAAGATATTATTTATTTGTTTGACAATTATTTACTTTTTTACTATCTAGATCAGATCGGTCCGCGCGGAATGTCTGAGAAGGTTGTTTTCTGGGAGAACTGCCATATGTACATAAAACATTTGATATTTTGTTTCAACTTTTATAGTAATTTTACCTGAAGCCCGCTGACTTGCCGGCGGATGTGAGCCAGGCCACTGGGGTTGGCGGCCATGCTAGCAAAGACTAGTCTCTCCTCATAGTCATACTCGCAGAGGATCTTATTGTCACACAGGTAGAATCTGTCGCCCACGCAGAACCTGTATGTAGAAAATTTAAATATGTTAATTGATAAATATCTAATCCCACCTGAACAGAATGCTATCATTGACATAATACGTACGTCACCCATAAGGAGGGAGACACTTTATGCAATGATACCTACCTTGGGACATTGGCAAGGGTTAAGCGATATTGCAACATCGCAAAGAGACACATAAGAGCTTGCAAGGGACTTAATAACACATTAGTAAAATTAAAAAAACTGATTTTAGATATTAAAAATTAGATAACTATTAGGTACTAATATATACTATCTACGCTATTTATATACTAGTCGGTAAACCAGACACGATTCATTAATTTCAAAGAAAAAAAGACTTAAAATCATTTACCTGTGATTACACTGTTGACAAGCGAAGCATTCTAAGTGGTATACGAAGCTTTTGGCTCGCATAACCATTTCAAAGGCGGGAATGACTTTGTTGCACGCCACGCAATTGCCCGTGGCACCAAATAACCTGTTAAAAAATAACAGGCTCTTAAACGTAAAATACGTCTTATGAATAACGAGGTCTCTTAAAACTCATAAGGTTATTATTATTTTAAGTGATTCCAGCAACTGTAGTCTGTACTATAATCGCTTTAAAAATCGTGAGGACATTAAAATGTAAAGGGGTCTGCAATTATTTAGTTACCTTTTAATTTTCATTGAAGAGTTACTTTCTGGTGATTTTTTTGTTAAAAGCATTTGACAGAATTGTAATTAATAAAATAAGCATACAATCAATTTCAAGTAGTATATTCTCAAATAATAGCTATTATATTTTCGCGATCACTATACCTATACATTTGAAATAAAGCCACTTCCTGGGTTTTACTGGTGATTAATTAGATGTCACATTATTATTATAATCCTCGATGTTGCTCTAGCTTGGATGATCCCAGCTTGGGATCCTATGCACGCGAATCATAAAGTCTCAAGCCCGTCTTATGACTGTCCGACAGAGACCATGAGCTCTGTTCCGTATGCGTGAATCGGAACATTTAAACATATTAAAGATCTCCCCTAGAAGAAGTCTTCCCTTGACAACGATCGCTGTAATGTAATCGAAACGTTGAGTATACATATAAGTAATAATAATATCTTACTAAACTAGAGTTCAATCCGGTAGTGGTTTTTTTTTAAATAATAGCAAGATTATCTTGCAGATTTAATAGATATTAACATGCCGTAGACCTACTACAATGTTATTCAAACTTAATATTTGAAAGCTGTTTGCGAGCTTTTAATTTTGTTTATTTATAAAAGCTAGACATGTAGTTAGGTTTAATATATATTTCAATATTCCTTATTACGGATGAAATAATGATTGCAATTAATAATGGCAGATGCTTTTTTTAAGGTTTTCAATAAGTATTGTATATATTTAGCTATTCCCATATTGTATATATGGGAATAGCTAATTTATTTTGGGCCATTGAATCAGCATCGGATGGAAATAAAAAGCTACGAGTACAGTCTGAAAATATACGTATTTAACTTAATTTCTATCTGTATTTATTGTTCTCCTAAAAAATTAAGTAGGTAGGTACCTACCTAAGGTAGTCCCTCTTGCACAGCATGAGGTCGGCTTTATAGTAAAGTTTGGAGCCGACTTCACCGAGGCGACAGTCGCAACAACCACACTTGAGACAGTCTTCATGCCAGAAGCGCTCCATGGCCTTGAGAAGAAACCTCTCTGTGATGACCTTGCCACACTGAGCGCATAGCCTGGCGCCCCCTGTGGCAGTAGACACGCTGCTGCTGAGCCCGTATTTGTTATCATCCTGCTGACCTGTTAACAAGCATTAACATTAATCTGTTAACATTAACAAGTTTGAAAAAGATTTACGGGACAAATAAAAAGTAGGTCACCTGAGCCAGAGAAAGAGAGAGACGCAAATGAGAAAACGCATTCCAGAAAACGCCGCTTGCTGAGTGGCCGTCCTTTTAGTGTCACAGCTATTACTTTAGTCTTAAGATTTTTATAGTTAAGAAAACAATAGTGTGTGGTAGTATCACTAAATAAATATTTTCTTTAAAACCCAAAATTTACACTCTATGCTATAAATAAGTGTGTAGGTTAACACCTTTGTGTTAACACACTTACTTCAAACTATTGCATATTTTATGGGCATAGTTGTAAGTCTTTTTACCTAACGTGTGCGACTACAGATACTCATAAAGGAAACAAAGTCCAGACGCAGGCCCACATCCTAATATGCCGTCGGTAAAATCAAATATCTTGTACAATTTTATGTCGTTTATAATTATGTAGGTAATACGTAAACACGAAACGATTACGTTTCCGTTTAAAGCAATGGTAAATTTTGCTTCCCGAAGCGGTTATTACAAATTGTTAAAACTGATCAAGTAGGTAATAAAGTCATAACTTTTACATTGAAATTTCCCATTAATTTCGTATTCTTCCAAAACGAGCGATGCAGTTACCTCCAATCACTAGTTGACACGAATTGGTACCAAAAAGACTTATTTAAGGAAAAAAATATCACCTGTTTCACGTAGGCACCTAAGCGTATACGTACCTACGTACCTGTCTACATAATAGGAATAAATATGAGGACGATAAGAATGTCCAACTTGGCGATTTTAAAATGATTCCAAAACAATAGAATGTAATTACGACATAACATATTAAAAAAAATATTATTAGGTAGGTATTATTAAAAAGCTTGTTTGCTTTTAGGCCATAATAAATACCACAAAGACTAGCAATCATTAAGTGGATAAGTTAAATTAAAACATTCCAAGGCGGTAGTAATGCATTCAGTTACGCTAGGTACCTACAAATAGGTAATTGTTTATAATACGCGACTCATTACTGCATTAAGGTGGAGTTGATTATTTTCTAGTGTATAATTGCGTCAATTAATTCGAGCAGAGCCAGGCCGCGTGACAGGCAGTCGTTGTTCGCTGACGTTATTAAGATGCGCATACGCATTTTTCGCACACAGGAAAAAATGCAATATTGTATAAATGAGGTGTTCGTAAACCGTAAATTACAAAGCCTTAATTGCATTAATAACTGAATGTTCCAGACAAGAGTGCAACTTATGTGGGTATTGATCGTTGAAAAATTGCACTAAGAATTTTAAATTAGGACCTAAATAGCATATATCAAAGAAGCAATAATATCTACAGTTAGTTCAAATGTAACATATAACCTATCTAAGTACGTCACTAAGTAGGCTCAGTTGGGGCTCAATGAGTTGCGGTTGCGGAGTGCGGAGTGCGGAATGTGGAGCACAGAGCGCGCTGCGTTCAATAAAATAATATGCTTTTTTGTTTTTCAATTTTAGCAAGTTTATTCGTTCGTTGTTATTAATTAATGTTTAAAATAGAAAAAAACCTACAACATTGCTTTCATTTCATTTCACCTCACTGCTGCTCATAAATGGAAATGGAAATATTATCACCAATATACTTAACTATCATTTAAACCTACAAACCACAACATTACAACAACGTTCAACAATAGCATATTGCTGTGCTTGTATTGAACGAATAAAACGTCCTTTAGAAAACAATCAGTTCCAATTTATCGGCGCACACTGGCTATATAATAATAGTGCATACGTCAAACCAATCAAGGATCCAATTGAAGGGGTAACTAGGTGGACATAACTCAGCGCAATCGATCACTTGCGCATCGGCCAGCGCTCGCCGACGATACATCTCGCTTATTGGAGCCGACGTCGCGACAATAAACTTAATTGGACTATATTAATGACGGCTCGTTAATAATAAAATAATAAAGATGACGTACGGCGTCCGGGCATCGCAATTCGCAATTAGTACGCTGCAGGGACCTAACAAGCGCCCGCCCACGAACACTACTCGAAATCACCCCTTGTGTGTGCATAATAAACTAACAATAGTTATTATACCTATGTAGGTACTACATGTCACTAAAATCTACTTTAAAATAACTCAGCACATTGTCACGATAATCTATCTATATCATTGAAATAACGCCGCGCTGTTTTTAAACGAGAAAATGCTAATTAATGAAACGTTAAAAGTCAATCAATTCACTGCTGTTTCCCGTAATATTCTCAGAACGTATGCATAGGCGCGGTAAGTTTCTTGGAGATAAAAACGCCGGTGGTTTTACCCGCAGCAATTCAAGAATCTGTGTATTTTTCCGCGGAATGGAGCACGAAGCGGCGGCTGCTGGCGTGTTTTGTCCATTTCAGGACGTGCATGTTGTTAATGCTGTAATTATGGAGCGACTACGCGTCGCTCTAATGGCTGGATCGATTATATCGATTCGAAGAGTTGTGCGAAGGTACGATTAATGGAGTCTTACATGGTGAATTCTAAGAGAAACTACAGTACAAATTGTATATCCAAACATCCTTTTACTTATTAGAACTATACCGAGTGTTACTGAATTCCGAAATAAAATTTGTAATTCCGGGGTTGCGGAGGGGTCGATATCCTAATGTGTACGCAATAGCACGCATTTTTAGGGTTGTCACGAGCAGAATGATGTTTTCATTAGTTTAATCTAAAAATTAAAGGTGGTCTGAAAGGTGTCAAACTTTCAGAGGTGACTCTTGACAAGGAACACAACCAACACCTTAAATTTCATTTCGGACTTTTGTAACACACTGTATATTAGAACATTTTTATATATATGTCTATACCTACCTGTAACTAAAACAATAAAAGAAGATTTAATATCGTGGACTGTACATAAATATCCGGGTAGAGGCGCTTCGTATTATTTTCGTTTTATTACCACCGAGCTGAGAATTTGATAGAGACTTGGCTACCGAACTGACCCGGCAGTATAATTTCGCCGACACAGCCGGTCGGCCGCCGCCAACGTATTAAGGCGCCGAAATGAAAAGAAACCCGGAAACATATGAAAAGTAATTTATATCGTCGTAAGCGACGATGGTATTGCTGTAAAATACCTCGTGGTGGGCGCCGCGCGCGTTTGTCACTTGGACCACGCCAACTTAAAATTAATTTTCTAATTTCACCGCGAAATTACTTCTAAACACGGGGATCTAATTGGAATCTGTAATGGCCTTTTGTTCCGAAATCCTTTCTTAGTGCGGAAACTCATTTCCGAGTTGTGGGTGCTCGTGTGGAGAGCAGGTGGAGGTACCTGCTGTTAACACATAACGGAATCTCGCCACTGCTATTTAATATTATATCATTACTTAGTTGATTCATATTCATCAATTTATAAAATATAATGAACAAAAAACAGGTACTGATAAAAATAGAGAAATAAAACCTCTGCAGCACTAAGTAGGTACTTAAAGTAAAGCCAGTACGTTTAATGTTTTTGCATCACCTACTTATGGATTAAAAATAATGGTGTATCGATGGAGATGTAAATGCTAGTGACGGCATGTACCCACACTGTACAGGTTACATTCCTGTGATTCAATTAAATGCTAGGTTATTGTAATGAGCCCGCATGCGGCCGCAGCGATCATTCCGTGCAATTTACAAACGTTCATTGCATTTCGCAATTAACTCGCCCTCCGCATATGCTAACACAACGTGTCTGCATTGACTATTCATCATTCGGCTTACTATTTGCATCGCTATATCGGTTTTATTAATAAATGAATAGGTAACAGCCCGTATTAATCAAATTAACGCTACCCGGGAATATGTTTGGTGTGCGTTCTTTTTAATCACGCAATAATAATGTAACTATAAATATGTATAAACAGATGGTACCATGAGTTTCGTTGGTAGCTTAATTTTTTTATCGTCAACTCCGTTATTGACTCCTTGTTTAATGAAGGTATATACGAGTAAGGGGCAGCGCGTAAGCTCTTGGCTGTTTATGTTGGTCGCTGTAAGATACGGCATAAAATATGTACAATCTACCTATATTTTTGGATTTACTTTTTCTTGTGTTTAAAATGTATCAAAATGACTTCTTTCAATATTCGATTGACTTTTGCATAAAGCTACAAAAATAAACAACCATTTTAGTTCACTCGCGCCGTGCTCGTCGTTGGAACGCTAGTGTCGCCAACGATTGTCAAATAGTTGTCAAACAAATGCCAAAAGTTATGACAGCTCTGCCAAAACCACGAAATCAAGGCTGCTGACTTTAGAGAATCGCATAGCAGGTCACATCGCTCGCCGATCAGATGGTTGGCGCGGTAAGGTTCTATAGTGTTGTCCCTGCGGTATCGTCGCCAGAGTTAAATAAAAAAGGGTTATGATGGGAGCAAAGGGGCTCGACTCCTATTATCAACAATCAATTAAACGCTTTCTCCTAATTCCTATAGCCTATATTTACAGAGGAGTCTTGAATACCAAGGTGCTACGAGTATGGTGCTACGAGCGGGTGCTACGAGTGGTGTTACGAACGTCTATAGGCTACGGTTACCGTATACCATCATGAGGGCTGTACTAAGCGTACAGCCCTCCTGATGGTATACGGTAATTGCTAGCTTTGCCGTATACAATTTTCCAGTAACTTATTGATGAGCTACCCCTTGAAAAGTACTTTGAGTTCTTCGCGTCTAGGACGAGGGAAAAATTGATCAAGACATGAGAAAAATGGCATTTCGATGTAGACTTAACTTTCCTGGAGTTCTCCATGCTACAGGTGGGACCTTGAAGAAAACTTTTATAACATTCTTAAATTCATCAAAACTTAAAATTTGGTTAATTGAAAAATTGACCTCATGATCAGTCTACTAATCATTATCATTATGCTCCAAGAAAGGTTACATACGACCACATAATGTACTTAATCTGTCCAGCAGCGTTATCCCTCTGAAGGGCTATGACAATTGAAAAATCAATTGTGTCTGGAATCTGATGCTTGCCGGGCTTAAATTCATGTAAATTCCTCAATTCAATGTTTAAGGCTATTATTGTCTAACTAAAATAATGCATTTGAAAATTTTTTACTAAAACCGAATATCATACCACATAATCTAAAGTGCTGTACTAATGGTTTTGTGTAATGATTGCGGTTGCAGTTGTTCTAAATGCTCATACTATTTATTTAGTTTTAGTTGTTGGCCACTCATTAAACAATGGAGTTGATTGCGTTGTTGCGATATCCATTATACGGGCAGTAATTAGATTTAACCAAATGCGGGCTATGTATTAATGGCAGATGTAAAAAATAACAAGCAGGATGCTCGCTCTGAATGCCAACACCACTGGTTACGCAACCCGCGAGTTAATCATTGACATAAAAAGTATAGAGAAGACATCGCATACAAGTCATGTTCCATTTTGGAACGATACCATGTAGTTTATTCGCGACTAAAAGGTTGTAACCGCCGTAATTTTCATGTCGGTTACGCGTATCGTTCTAGCAACGCTAGCAAGCCACCGACTAGTGTTTGTACTGTAGTGCGATAGCCATACTTGAACATAGCGGATATGAGAGGTGTCTTCTCTAGCTCTTAAGACATAATTTTTAATGGAGTTAATCCACATTTAACAAGAAGCGCTTGAGTTTAATAATGGCATAGAAAGTTACAACGCCAGATTTACCCGCGATACTAATCGAAGCTATCTGTTATACCAACGGAACAGCATATACAATAAAGTGAATCTGATTACTAGCTTGTAATTGTAAATTACAAGATACAAGATGCTTGAATAGCCGGTTGCAGCTTATTAATATTCCAGCGGACGTATGGCAGTGGGAACTGGAGTCCTGTTGCCGCACGCCCCCACCCAAACCCACCACCGTTAATATTTCCGTTATTAAAAAAGTACGGGACTTTGTCATCAGAAGTTAGTTTTTTTTAATTAAAAATTATGAAATTGATATTGCCTTTACGCCGGGGTCCGCCTCCCAGCTCAACCTTGTGAAAGTTTAAATTAATTTTTGAATTAAGCCTAATAGCAGTAATAAACGATTTCTAAGGAAAGAGTTTTCAGCAATTAAAATTTCAATTATTTTATGCCAGTAACGGGTATTAATTACTTTCATTGATGAATGAAAGAGATGGTTATTAATTTGTTATCTTGACGATTAATCAAATTGAATAAGATAGGATTAGCAAATATCTGAATAAGTACCAGTTTGTTTGATCTGGAAGTACTCAAACGAAGAATAGTGTTTTAATATTATTTTGTAACCAGTGTAAGTATATAGGTAGCATAATGAAAGCTGATGTCAGTCATTTTCTATTTGAAAGGATTCGATTTATCAAAATCGTTGAAGTGCTCACCCTAGGGCGTGGAAGATTGGTGTGTGTGTTACTTATATTTTAATCAGACTATTGCTTGTTTGTATTCGGCTCTCGGTCCGCCGTCCAATACCCATTTACGACGGCGACGGGTAGTGATGTTAATCGCGTAACCAATCTTATCGATAATAATATATTAAGTAGAAAAAGAGTACCTACCTTATCCAGATAAGTACTCGTTTTCAATTCTATAAGTGTATTGATGTACACTGAACATTAACTCAATTGGTCAGGTCAAGTTCGAGCTGTGCACTAAAATAAAAAAAAGGTCTGAGTAAGTTTTGCAGGAATTTTTGCTAAAATTACTCTTTATTTAGTTGATTATTATCCTATGTGAGTACCTACGGTATACTGAAACCTAAGTTGGTAACCTAAAATTAAGTATTTTTAGTAAATCGTCTTTGTGACATTTTGTCTTTACGTCTTATTTTATAAATGGTTCTGTTTTTTGGAAGTGTACCTAATGTTAAAAATTCCGTCAGTCTGAATCGCCCCAACGACAAAAAGCACTAGGGCAATGGGTGAAACACACTCGTCTAAAATAAATAGTGGGTAATTTACACCGCGGTGCGACGAAATGAATTTTCAGGAAATACAACACTATTGTCAAAGGCAGTTCATGATACATCGCATCCCCAAACGACAATCAAACGTGTACAAAGTCGGGACAATCTACGTCATAAATTATTTTCTGAGAGAAAAGCTCGGGGCGAAACTTAAGCCTGACATAAGTGGGCAATAAACTTCAGCCAATTTGTAGATTCGCATCTGGAGGCTCTTATTAAAGCCCGAAAGTTAGTCCTTTTCATCCATCACTCGTAATACGTGTGTGAGTTATTGTATGAAAAATTGAAGAATAAATTGAGTCGCTGCAGCAGCGGCGAGACATAAATCCCAACTGAGCCCTCAATATTGTTTTAAAGGGGAAGTGGCCATAAATTTTATCAGGGCCGCACAGAGCCGCGGGCGCCGTGCCGCCACGCCACGCCACGCTGCGCCGCCGCCGCATCCTCTCCGCTGCGTCGCGGCGACGCAACGAGCCGCACTGTCCCCGCAATTTTCCGCTGCTGCATTCGATGCTCATGTGATTTTGCTGTGTTATTTCTGGTGAAATTGAAATCTTTCTATTGGAATGCAAGTATCATAGAAATGCAATATCGTCCCATATTAAGCTGTCAAAGCGAGTCGTTTTTTTCCAGAAAGGCAGCTATTTAGTTTAACTTGACTTTTAATTATTTAGGTCCAAGCTTGTCATGATTTTAATTTATCATCATCGCTGTACTTCAATTTAAATATGTAGTAGTTCATTCCATGTTAGAACTGAACAAAAATTCTTAATAACGTTTTAGAATAAACAAACATATAGTTGGCAGAGATACTTAAAGTCAAAAAAGAAGTTAGATATTATAGGTACTACATATGTGACTGACCTTTGCAAATTATGTTTACAAGACTTTAAAACACTTGCCTTCAGTACGATTATGAACCCTATATTCAAAATGTAGTAAGTAGGTACTCATCTGGCAGAACACACACTTATGTTCGGCCTCGTAGGGAAATTATACTCTACTATATCTGGAAACTGCCCAACATAAAGAGGAGCACTAATAAAAGCAATCACAATAGATCCATCTAGGTCAGTGACAATAGTGTTGCCTAAACTGCATCAGACCAGAAAAATGACAAATAATTATAATAACGGTCTTTAAAAAAAAATAGGTACAAAACAATTTTAAATCAAGTCAAGCTAGAAGACATTCGATTTTCCATTACGTTGCATAGCCTAATAGCTGTAACAACGTAAAATACGATTTTGATTACGATAAAGGCTTATGAAGTGTCGCGAAGACGGAGTGTTGCGCGCTGCTTGAGCTGAACTAAAAATGTAGAGCCAGTATGTATTCATAATTCATACCCAGTTAATGGTGCCTATATTCATACAAAACGTTTGGGACTTAAATTATATTAAACTTGATACTGTCCCAGAAATCATACCTATTACCTTACCGCAAAAAATATTGGACATCGTAAAATACGAGCCCGTTACATCACGAGATTACTGAAGAACAACATAGTAAAATCGTGTGCTAGGACAATATTGTGAGGCACAATAAAAAATCGCTTATTTTTATCAATACGATCTGGGTGTTGGACATTTCGCATAAATGTGATATTGCAATATCGTTCGTCCCCTTTTTAATATTGCGACGGACTCTGCCGGCCGGTTTATGGCACAACCCTTGCCGAGTTTTATTCGCGACCTGTTTGTCCTAATATTATGAAAAATTGACGTCAGCGAAACGAAAATGTCGGCTTGCTTACATATTTTCCTTTTTATGTAATTGCATTGTTCTTTGTTGGCACGTATTTCGATTGGAACTCCTAGGAAAGATTTGGTTTCATCACGCAATCCTTTCGCCAGTATAAGTATCTACTATGACAAATATTTTATGTGCTTAGTTTGTCATATTGAAGCTACTCTAACTATATTTTATGTTAAAAAAAGTAAAAACTCGTAGCTCTGTGTTAAGTAAGGCAGATGTAGATACCTAACCAAAATGATCTTTTATGTAGTTATAAAATCCCCAATAGTGAAACGGTTTTTACTTTAGATAAAACAAAGTTATTTAATAATAAGCTTCTAGGTTCCCTTTTTGATGATTAATGGGAAACTAAACTAAAAAGATGGTTGAATGATAGTTTTTTAATGATAATAATATAGGTACTCACTATTAGTGTTTTCGGGTTTGTGCATGGCAGGTGGATCTCGAATCATGGTGGCGAAATCGTCACTCGCGCATCCCACAAAATTTTAATCTGAAACAACACAGATAAAAACATGTAAAAAAAGACATTTGAGCTTAAGGATTAAGTTATAAGAGCCAAATACCCTCGTAGTCATGGCATCATCGATGTGACAGGAGCTAACGGCCTTAAAAATGGGTGAGGATTATCTGTGTTTTTGAAAAGTAAAGTTATTATTTAAAATTGGTTAAGCTAAGAAAAGAAATGTAACAAAACAAACCGGATATTAAGTAGCCTAATAAAAATGTTACATTTTTATTTCTGGCTCAAATAAATTTAACAACACCTACCTATACATACTTAAGTCCTTAAGGTACAGAAATAAAATAGAACGATTTATGAAATTGTAAAATTAATAGCTAAATCGTCTTACCATCACAAATGAGTCACTAAAATTACTTATTAACAGTAAGTAGTAGCAGTAAAATAACAAATATTTGTACAATTGCTGTTAAATGTTAATGTGACGATCTAAAACAATATTTGAATATGATGTCATGCGTTATGATCAGGCATTACCATTATATTTTGTTTTTACTATCTACGGCATTTTTCGTTTTTGGAAGCTAATGATGTAGGTAAGTCTCATTTAATCAGTCGGCTTATTTTTTATTTGAGTTCAACTATTATGCAAGTCAACTTGGCACGTAATTTGCATCATGATTTGAAGTCTTAGCTGACTCCACTAACAACTTACAAAAATATCAATTAGCATAAGTTTTGCCTCAACCTATGTTATAAGTAAATCTTCTTTTAAGTACCGAATTAGTTTTTGTACTATTATTTTTATTTGACAATGTTTGTATGATGAGTACCCACTAGCATTTGTTCACGAGTCATGGATGTTTGTACCTATGTTAGTTTAGAATATTTCTAATATTTATGTACATATTATTATCAATATTTGTCCGTTATCTAGTATCCATAGCACAAGCTTTTAATGAAGGTCCCTTTGGGCTAGATAACAGGCGAGTGTGAGAATATCATTATTATTATTTAATTAAGTCGTCATGTCTTTATAACAAAACATTTAGGGCAGAAAACGATGTCGAATTTCGCATTTTTCAGCAATTTTATTCTTAATTTTTGATTTTAACATTATTATAAATGTTTGAAAAATTACTAAGTAATTAAAATAGAATAAAACTAGAAAAATTTCACGTCCTGAGGCAGGAATCGAACCTGCGACCTTTCGCTATCCGGGCGACTGCTCTGACCACTGAGCCACCCAGGACTTGGGATATCCCTGTGAAATTCTTCTAGTCTATCTTGTATTTGCGTTTATGAGCTAACGTCCACCCTACAATGTCGAAATATTCTATTTCAACATCCGAAACGAGTATTTTTACAAATACCGACGATTCGGTTAAGTTGGGGCAGTGCTTTCAAATATTCTTAATTTTTGATTTTAACATTATTATAAATGTTTGAAAAATTACTTAGTAATTAAAATAGAATAAAACTAGAAAAATTTCACGTCCTGAGGCAGGAATCGAACCTGCGACCTTTCGCTATCCGGGCGACTGCTCTGCTCGATTCCTGCCTCAGGACGTGAAATTTTTCTAGTTTTATTCTATTTTAATTACTAAGCAATTTTATTGTAAGAAAGCTGGAAAGCAATAGACTAGCGGACATGGGCAGCATCGTATGCGTCTAGCAAAACCTCATTAGAATAAACGATATCCTCTCCTTACGTCCACTCCGCGCGAGACCTTATTACTCCGACAAACTGCCGTCACACGGTAACAGCACGCGCCACGATACACACGCAAACCAACCGTTCTGCCATCACAATAGAGCTTATTTCACTTACTATACAATAATTCTAAATATACCTTAGCCACTTTCAACCTTAAAGCGACGAAATAGGATACAGACAGAAATAACAGGAGAATAACAACCATACTATCAGACGGTACCCTTTGAAGGTTGAGGTTGAGATCCATGCAAAGTTGTAGGTTAATTGAAACTTGAGGGAACCAATTTGGTCATATAATATTATATTTAATGATTTTTAACTTTTAAAATTTTTAGTTTCAGTAAAAATATGTGAATTGCATAAAAATATTATTGCAGTCTTATGCTCTTCTTATTAATAGCCTTTTGATAATCGCTAGGTCATTGATTGAGAGCTTAAGTCAAATTCCATACATTTTCCATTTAGCGATAGTGATTATCAAATTCAAACCGTAGCTTGCTGATACAAACATCGCAGATAAATAAGAAGATTCGATCGTATTTTTATTAGTATACCACAAGGTGGATAAGTATCTTATGCTTGTTTGCTACTCTTGATTTATAAAATAAACTACAAATATTATTATTGACTCTAAAATTAGAACTCAAAATATTCTATGTTAAGTTTTTTTTTTCATAAAATAGCGCGATTCAGATAAAACAATGATACGAAGTGAGCTTTGGAATCGTTAAGTGGATCCTTAAACGGAGAAGGCCCGATCGTATTCGCGCCCGCTTCGCGCTCAAGCGTCTCTATTTGTATAAAGGTAACGTAGCTCGTTAACACGTACACCTTAACAATACCCAGTGTACAAACCGCTTTATGAATTGTTAAAGCAAGATTTGTAAACTTTTATTCAAGAAGACAATTTTGTCATTTTTATGATATTCGTATTTTTTTAAAGAAATTTATTATCGTTCTGAAGATTAATAAGAATAATATTTCATAGTTCTAATTTCATTCTGGGAAAGCCAAATTAAAGGTACACGCTGTCAGATACCTATTGTAAATTATTTCTTAAAATTGTTTTTTTCTGCGTAGCACAATACTGAGTAACTATACCCCTCAAAAAATCAATGCAAATTTAACTTGAGCTTCATTCATTATTTCAGCTGAAAGACGTATTGTTGGAGGCCTGCCTACGCTGTGTCAGGTCCGTAGTCGCCCCAACGGCCATCGGCCACAGCCACGTGACTTGATTTTGGTTCTCCTACGGATCTGCTCATTTCTGGTTCGATCCTTTAGAGAAACTTCGAGCATTGCTCGTTCTATCGTGCTTCGAAGGATGAGACTCATTGTGGCAGCCACAGAGTACTTTTATGTGGTTACACAACATCCTTAGTCATACATACCTAATAGGCACTGAGGTACAGAAAACCAAATTTAATATAAGTTTAAAGGCACTAGTAAATAACAAATTGGCATCGCTACGCAATTCAGATTTAAACGTGTACATAAATGTAAATGGACTGGACTTCGTTAGCGCGAAACGACCACCGAAGAAGCACAAACTCATAAATAAACTAAACGAACTATCAAAGGTCGGAAGCAGTCTATCTATTATCCAGTCTGGTCTTAATATTACAATCCATCTTTGGCTTATTTCGTCGCGATATATCGTTGTGGAAGCGCCACGCCTACCGCGTCACCGGCGCATTCATCCTTTTTTAACAAAAACAATATATTAATGTAAGTAAGTAGTTCCCAAAGTGGACACGAGGGATACATGAGGAATGCCACGTCTCTGTTATTATTAATGTGTAAGTATTATTTTAAATGTTAACGTAACATGAAGCGGGCAACACAACAGTTCTCATTCGTAAAACATTTAAGTGCAATATTCCAACGAAAATAAAAATACATATAAAATAAAAGCAGAATATGCCATCAAACTCAAGTGGAATGAAAAAATTTTATAACCGCATCGAAATTCCCATCAGCACCTGTTACAAAGGCAGCTATCAAATTACCCGCGACATATCCGCGGAGCGAGCGCGCCTCCATCCATAAATACGGTATTCGTTATGCATTTCTCATATTCATGAATCCGTTTTATTGGGGCCAATAAAATATGAACATCTCAGAATGGATATGAGAGAGCGGGCAAATCTAATATGGATTGCGCTGGATTCGGTCCGATTGTCGGGCAGCTGAGTCGCCGCGCCGAAATCTAACTTGAATGACTTTAATATCATCATTACTGGCGAGATTGTTACTTAGGCGTTATATTACAAAGGCACAGTTTTGAATTCAAATACCTTTCGTCCCTTATTAGCCTGCCCCGGTAGCTGCACAATAGAAAGCCTATTATACTTAATATTTAAGTACCTACACGCATGGATTTTGCGATCTTCTTATAACAATACTTCCGGTTAGTAATCTTTCTTTAACCAATATTTAAGAAAAAAATATAAAACAAACCTAACCTATACATTAATGAACCTGAGGTTTCTTTGTCAAGTAAAAAGACTGATTAAATTTTTTAAAGTAATAAACTATAAAATATACTCAATTTAACAACTTTGTTGTTTGTTTTCATTAAGTTGTCAAGCCACGTTAAACCTTCGGAGGTCATTACAAATCAAAAAACAATTGTGTCTGACTCTGTAATATACAGATATCTTGACAGGTTAATGATTACGGTCATTATAACTGATAACCAATTCATTACTTACATTGACCATAAAATTTTATTTCTAGGTAAGTACACAAAGATATTAGTTTTAACCAAAACCTTGATTATACATACTTAACACTTACTGGAGTCTCGGAGGATAGAGGCGCTGGATACCGAAATACAGGCTCTCCACCTAATTCGGTAACGGATGCTGCATAATATTTGTGTTACGTGTTTAGATGTATACTTATTTTTTTATTTCCTGCTTATGTTTATCCGTAACAGTATATTTTGGTCATTAAAAATATATTTATATGTATAGGCAATGTCTAGATAGAGCGTCGACAGCGATCAAACTTCGAAAAAAATATCAAACTATGGATAATATCTTTAATAACTCCTTGCTCAGTGTCAAAAGTCACTATTGATTACGTCTGCGCGACGTTGTATTAAAATTGTGGAAAATGACGATTTCCACGAATAGCGTGTGCAGGCTGGACACGAGGAAAGAGACAAATCAACAGAAAACAGTACATAATATCGGTAAATAACTATAAATGATTAAAATGTTTTTTTTATCCGTACCGTTGTCATGGTTTCAGTGTTGTCTGTTTTGAAAAACCTATATTATTTAACGTAAATGGATGGTAAATAAAAAAGTGTATAATCACAATGTTTGAACCTATTTTAATATATCCGTTTTTTTATTCATATAGAATTAAAAATACCTGTAATTTTCTATGCAAATAACATTTTTAAAAGTTAAGAATAAATTCAGTTGTAGTATGTCGGAGGTTTATAAATAATAAATTGCAAATAAATATATCAGTAAATGGTACCACTGTGGAAGTCTTAAGGATTTCATTTTGCTGTCTATTACATCCTCTTCGTGCTGTTTTCCCATGTAGGAAGGCCTGTGCTCAGCACTGGGACGTGTAAATAGGCAGTTGATTATCTATTAAATTTAATGTTTTTAGAGGCATTATTTTTATCATCAGTAAAGTACGATGACATTGAGAATATTATATAAACATTGCTTCTCATTATCTAAATCACAATGAATTTGCACTCTAAAATTAAAATTTATTTTTAAATTTGCAAATTTTTCCCAATTTAACTGGTAATTTTTATGAGTGCGGGTAACCCTTTACATGCACATAGAAACTCAAAATTCACGCGGCACGGTAGCCGTACACACACAAGCGTGTGGAAAGCCCGCTTCGTTCTTCTGTTTTGTAGCAGATCGCCAAAACGTCGTTGTTTCAAAAGTCAAAAGGTCAAAATATATATTTAGTTAAATTACAGTTGGGTATATGGGATTAATCTTTGAATTGGTCAGCAATATCATATTCATTGTTGGAAATATTTTAATAGATTCTGACAGAAAGTCTCTCAGTTTACATATATCTGAACTCAAAGATAACAATGAAGTTGTCGTATAACTTCGGAATAACGCACAAATTTAAAGGGCCCTGACACTACACCGACTGGCGACAGAAAAGGACAGTTTCTTCTTTCTTAGAGGTGTCAAAAATTCAACAGAGTGCCCGGATAAGTGGAATGGATGGCGGCGCCTCAGTCCCGGATAAAATATTCTATGTTAAATCGTACGTCACTGGCTCTCGGCTTGTTCTCGCCGAGAGTGCTTCACGAAAGTCTCTTATTTATTCGCTTTACGTCAGCTGTAACACGCTCTTTTGTGCCCTTTCGATTTACTACTGGCTATTAGGATGGTTTATAATAGCACAGAAAGTTGTGCGGAATGATGCTAATTTTATACGGTTATTAAACCCGTCAGAGGCATTAAACAAATGGACGGGCCGAACCTTCGCCAACCTCGCGTAATTAAATTTCTAATAATAAGGTTACCCTTGTCCACAAATACATAAGTACCTAAATATGAATTAACCAATCCCAACGCATTAAAACTAAATCGCGAAAAGAGAAATCCATTAAAGTCATTTCTAGTAATTTGGGGTATGCGGCGGGAAGCCATTTGGGCATTATTGAGGTGGGGCGGGTAGTGTCGAGTGGCGACCGCCAGTACCTAGGTAGACTATCTCCATTATGTCTGAGTTATCACCGTGATCAATTAACGGCATTAGGCAAAAATAACCCTGCCATGAACTACGTGGCAGTCGTGCCACTGATCGACTCAGCCACGACCGAAACTTGTGGACATACCCAAGAAATATTCTATAAGACAAATGATACAAATCAAATATTTGCCAACTATAAAGTAAATTAGGCACAAACGAAGTAATTTGATCCATTAGTGTCAAAGTAATCTGTTAGTCACTCCCTTCTGACTTCACACTGATCGAATTCATTATTCACCGGCAGAGAGCAATTAAAGCTCCACTAATCAATCTCAAACTTCAGGCAGAGCTGAACTCTAATCAAGAAAACTCCTATTCCGTGAAAGCTTTCCGAACAAAATTTAACTTAATTAAAAATGTAAATTAAATTCCTAGGCGCTTCCACAAGCATCACGTCGTCCCGCCCCGCGCCGAGCACTCGGGGCTTTTGATTGCAGCTAAAAGGTTTGGGATTAGTGCGCGAAAGAGCTTTCAGTGCATTTGTAGAGCTTTTAAGTGGGAAGCTTTCGCTTAAGACACTTACATACAATGTAAATTTTATGTGCCATCACCTTGAAAGTGTTTCAAAGTATCGTTAATAGAAGAAATGTGAAACGTTTTTTTTCTTTTGATATCTTTTTCTGTGATTCCTTTCGCATTATCGCATTATGAGGAATCAACGGAATGTCAATTTGTGTTTGTTTTAGAAGGGGAATATTTGTGCGGACAAGCAGCGGCGAGCTAAGGGGTTGTGGGTGAAGGTGCCGGGGGCGGCCGGCCCAAGGAAGTTCGGTGTCCGGAAATAAACCGCCCGTAAAATTGTCAATTCCGAGGGAGCCGGCGCCTGGCCTCGACAATTTTGAATCGTCCGTCCGGCCGCACTCCGGCCCGTGTTTAAGAACCATCGCGTGTCAACAGTACGTTTTGATTTGTACAAGTTAAACTAAGTAGGTTGGTTTATTCCATTAAGCTTTCCACGTTTCCATTAGTGTGCCTCTGTTATATAAACTGTAATGTCGGTATAATGTATCAGCGTGCATGTAGTAGGTATTCTATTACATGTCAGCAAAATGCGCATTGCCATCTGGGTGAGTGCCAAAACAATCACTGTTATTCACTACTTAGTCCAACGATATTGTACGTCAACTGTTTCGCACCATGATCACGTTGTTGTGATTTTATGTTCGAAAATAAAGTAAGGGTTCGAAATTACTATTATGGAGCTAAATTCGTTTACGTCGTGCAAAAGAAAATTGGGTCAGATATATCGCGCGCCGCATACGCAGATAACACACGCATCGCCCATCCAATCACAAGGAGCACCGAGCAGAAAGCTTATTATCGGGACGCGTTCTAGCGTCACACGGGGTAATGAGGAGGTCGAGCGGGCCGAACGGCTCGGACGGCCGGCGGGCGGCTGGGCCAACACGCCGAGCGTCCGAACTGCACACGTGCACCGCTTAACGCTCGAACCCTCGCTTTTCGAACTGAGATCATTGCGATACTCATCCGTGAAATTGATTCTCGAGAAAAGAAAGACTAAAAGATAAATAAAAAGGAAATAGGAAAACACAAGCTAAGATTTGGCGTGAAATTGTTTTTCAGCGCCCACCCACCGTCGCCGAAACGGCTACAGCGCGGCGCGTCGGCGGCCCGTCTCGAGAATTTCCCAATTACGACTATGAATGTAATAATGTATCTACTTATATAAGCACATTTACGGTTATTAATAAATACTTTAATTTCAACTTAGCTTCTCTCTCGCGAACATTTCTCTAATTACTTACCCAATAATTTAAATTTGGGCTGAGCTGTTCTGCGTTTGTTTGTGTTATTAAGACAGCAAGAGTGGCAATTAACGGCCTGTCTGACGGTATACTACTTACCAAGGGTGATTTAAAACAACACAAATGCTTAGCCCTCCTTGTTACATCAACGGGAAGCGTTAGGGTGACATAAGAGACGGGCTACCAACACAACGCCTTCCACGATGTGTTCTGAAGACCAGGAGAACCACACAATTCTGTCAAAATGTCTCGTAGAGTTGTAGCGTTTTATATCAAAATTCATTATTTTTCATCAAATATAATAGAAACGATGGATACTAAATTGCGTGATTCAAAGTAATAACAATTCAAAAAACAATAAAAACAACTATTAAGAAATCTGTAAGATAATAACTGTCTAGAGTTCCTGCCGTGGGGATCGGTCGAATTGGCCTCTTAAAACACTGTGACATCTCATCCACTACGTGATCCATTTGCCGAAGTAAGAAGCAATCTCATTCAATACCCGCCCCCCTCTCCCCCTTCCCGACCTAGGGTTGCTAACAATGCGATACTTTGTGCGCGTCGTATCACGGAACGCAATAAAACTTTACATTCCTCTTTAACTACTTTCCAGCAGTTATCAGCGTGTGATACGAAATGGGGCATAAATATAGAATTGTTTGTTGTTTAGAGCCGAAGTGGCACGTATACCATTAGTTTCTCTCAATTGGCTCATTTTAAGCACAGGAAAGTGTTTCCAATGTATATTTCACAGTTTTAAACTACTCAGGTGTTACTAGAAGATTAAATGGGTATATAACCATTATGAAGGTGTAGTAATTTTACTAAACTCTTTATTCAACTTACACGTCGATAAGGGTCGTTACTTGATTACATATATCGCAACATGAAAAGGATTTCTGGCAACCCTAAACGAGAGCGAGTATCGCTTTCCCGATTGTATTAGATTCAGCTGCCCTTTTCATCTACATGTCGTTCTCTCCTTACTTTGAGCGGGTAGCAACCAGTGGATACGCCGAATTTTTCACATTTATTTTTTTATAGATTTTGAATACCAATTGTTCCATATGTAACAAATTTAAACACAAACATCTACTTTAACATCACTCGAATCACGCATAAAGCAAAGAATATATACACTAACGCACCTAAATCACTTACACTGTCCAATATAGGTTTAAACAAACAAAGTTAAATCTAAAAACTCATCTATATTTTGCCGACAAACTATGAATATGATTATCCATACCATTCTAAAGGTTATCATCCAATAAACCTAGTAGGTACCAAAGGTATCAAATCTTTTTCGTCCGTAGTGAAATTGAATATTTATCCGGGTAGTATCTCTATTCCGGAACAATTTTTATGTAGGGGGAATACAATCTCAAGATATTTGGGAGGGCCACTCTACGAGGATATTGGCAAATACCTTGCCTACATTACCTTTATTGCTTCGCGACGTTGCGTGCCCGCTCTGATCGTATCTACGATTATTTGCGTATTATTCAATGTACCCAAATATAATTCGACTTGTACCCACGCTAATTCGTTATTCATGAACCGATAACAAAGACTTTTAACTGTACAATATTGTTGTAAAGGATTATTCTTTTTTTTTATAAAAAATGTCGAAACCTATT
Organism: Nymphula nitidulata; assembly: GCA_947347705.1. NCBI lineage: Eukaryota > Metazoa > Arthropoda > Insecta > Lepidoptera > Crambidae > Nymphula > Nymphula nitidulata. The sequence continues at coordinate 12,162,279 of OX374623.1, forward strand.
CGTTTCTTTGTTGATGTTGAGTTTATTTCTTGCTAACCTATTTACATAATGCATAGATTAGAAATATTTATATTACTTTTATAATATAACTGCCTTATTGGGAAAGATTTAAATTATAATTATATCTAAATAGATAGTTGACAAAGATAATATATCTCTATTGGAGATAATAATAATTAATTCATAAGCAGGTGGAAAGCTGCACTCTATTGCAATAAGTTTGTAATGGGATATGAGCGCTGATATATGGAAATATAAACCTAATTGCAGTCACGAGTCGTTGAATTGAAAGTGGGGTCACAGTCGCAGGTCGCCCGCGGTCGAGCCTCAGTCAGTAGACGGTATATTACCGTTGCCCGCTTCTACTAAGTCCATACAAGCTGATATGATTTGTTTTGTAAAATGATACTAAGAACAGAAAAATAAATATATTTAATTTTCACTAAAAAAAAGATTTTTGAATTTAAAGTAATCAATATAAATTGAACTATTAGAATTTTTTATTTAACGGTAACTACTTGAACACAACACATTTAAAATAAAACTACTTTACCGGATTTAACTCGGGCTTAATTAAATTTTATACTTTACAGCAATCACGATCATAGGAAGGATGGTGAACGTCAAGATGATGGGACGGCTTTCCACGATACCGGGCGTAATTTATTGTGTATTCTGCATTATCCCTATCGGTCTTCTAGGTTATTTCAGACTCACTTAGTATCTTTTGTTGCTGCGCTCGCATCGTTATCTTCATCATGAACACCCGCCTCTAGCAACTAACAGATTTCATTATCTCCAAGAACTGGAGGCATGTAAAACAATTTAATTATATTGGTTATGTATATGTCGCAGCCGTCTGGTTAAATCCCGTCTGGTTAAACGTCGGCATCCAATTGAATGCCTAGCCCGATAGTCAATTGAATTAGACTCACTCAACGTTTAACGACTTGGCGTATTGAACGGATCGTCTTGTACTGTTGTTTTGGTTTAATTGGTAGGTGTTAAGGTTATTTTTTTATGACCACTTACAACCGACATCGTTTTGATTCTAAGTGGTCATAAAAAAAACCTTGAACCTACCAATCACTCAAAAAGTCACACAAAAGCTCTTCGATTTAAATGACCTGCCTAGGCATCCAATTGAATGGCTAATTTAAACCAGACGGCTGACATAACGCTCAGCCATCTGGTTAAATGTTGTGCTCAATGACTTGGCTAGTTGTACTTCAGCCGTTTGATTGAATGCCGGAATTCAATCAACGGGGTAGCCGTCCAGTTAAGCGGCTGATTAAACCAGACGGTAGCGACATATATACAAGAACAAAATAAGCCATAATCAAAATATATTTTTTGTTAAATTGCTAAAAACAAGTACATTTACTTTTGCCCAAAATTCACGCAAACACTAAACTTTCGGAATTTTTATTCAGTACACTTCACTTCACACTCAAACACAATGACAGCTCGTATCAACGAACGTAATTAGGTAAATACTGTGGGCCGGGGGTCGCTGGAATAACGCGAACTGTATTTTTTCTAGGAATCGTGATTTAGTTGTCGTAATTTTCACGATAATTTAGTAATCTAGGGTAACTTAAACTTTGGTTCATGAAGCCCAACGTAAGTAACGTAAGAAATTTTGAATATTTTTAGGTAGTAGTTAAGGAATTATGTATTTACCCTCCAATATAGCAAAAACAACTATATATCTATCTGTCGCCCTTAATAATTAAAACGTCAATTAGGAGGACAATTTTAAACAGTCGATATTTTTAAAAACGGCATGTGTAATAATGATATTTTATTAAGGTAGAATTACCGTTTTGAAACATTGGTGGACCATAGGTGGAGTATTCATAATAGCTGTCTGTTGGTCCCTCCAGGGACTGTGGTGAGGGACCAAAGATTTTATTGCAATATTTTGCAGGTAATAAGGTAGATTAAATTATTGCAAAGGTAGCAAATGGTAGACTAATAGTATTTTACTATTAAAGATGTATGTTAGAAATATGAGACTTGGTGCCTCTTCATTTTATTTTATTTTATATACAACTAGATGACAAACAAGCTGACGGCCCACCTGATGGGAAGCGGTTGCCGCCGCCTATAGACACCTGCAATAACAAGAGAAAATCACTTGATATTGCAGGTGCGTTGTCATCCTGAGGCTTAAGATGAAATGCCGTCCATGCCCAGTAATTACACTGGCTACCTTTCCCTTCAATCCGAAACACAGCGAACTGTTTCACGGCTGAAATAAGAAAGGCGGTGGTACCTACCCAGACGACTCTACATACGGGTCTACCACCTAGTAAATCTTGACGATCATAAAACATGCCAGGGGAAGACTTCAGATTCTTCCTTGGACCACGATCGCTGTAAAGTAATCGAAACGTCGGGTAGTTATATTATAAATAATGTAACATCTAATTAAATGCGAGTCGAATCCGGTAAAGTGGTTTTATTACATACATCATAAATAATATTAAGTTACCCACTATTTCTATAATTTTTACAAAGGACAATGTCTGATTTACTATGGGATTAAGGCTATGATTGCGATTTTATAAAATGAGGAAGTAGGAAGGAAGGAAGTCAGTGCAACATTTTAATATAAATTTAACTTTTTAACCCCAAAAATTTAACCCCCAAAATTAAAAATATGTAACTATGATTCGAAAGATTTTTTCACTGTAAATTCACGCCAAATAAATCGAAAAGGTTGCGATTCGATTCGCGCCAATATTGTAAAGATGAAGCCTGCGATTGAAAGAAAGAGCAAGAAAGAAAAATATTTTTATTGACATACCTACACCAAAATAAAAACATCCATACAACATAAAACTTAAAGAATAAAACACAGAAAAAGTAGAAAAAATAAAACAATTAACACATATTAGCAGGTGCAGTCAACAAGACCCTATCTCAGCATAAAGCTTTTGCGACATCATAAAAACGTCGCAGAAGCGATTGGACAGTCACTTGGGATTTGTGGCATTAGGGCGAAAACATTGCAGTAATAGATTTTCATACAACTTTACTGCACTGTTTTAAAGCAATAGCAGTGCAGTAATGGAGTTTCATACATACTTTACTGCACTGTTTTACTCTGAAGCAGTAAAGTGCTGCTTTGTTCTCACTATTTAGGGAATTTATGATAAATTTGTTGAGTAGTTGGAAGAAAAAAATATTACGGTAACAACTCAACTAGCTTAGCAACTATTCCAAAGTACGGAAGCGATTGAAATGTAAATTCTTGTTGGTTCATCCGGGACGAACCATAGAGAGAAAGTTGTGTTATTTTTGTAATTTTAATAAAACCGACAGTTAACTTATCATTAGTACCTTCTTACTTACAATAAAGTAAATGTAAAAACACTCGCAAAAAAGTTTGTAGGTAGGTGCCTATGATCCTATGATCTTATCTGAGGTACCTTCCTCCCTACATCTTTCTTAAACAACGACTTGTTTCTATGAACTGAGATAGGTACCTACTGAGAAAGACAGGGAATTATAATAAGTACCTTCATACTTTCTACAGTTCTATACTAACATGTATTGCATACACTTCTAGGGAGAAAATTGTAAAGGTACCTATTATAAAGTGACAACAGTAACATACCTTCGTAAACCTGTCCAGTGTCCATGGTTGTATTGTCGTAAATATCCACCCGATAATTACATTGAGTAATTTCATAAATAAAATCGGAATGCATTAATACCAAGGTTTTAAATCTTACGAATGCGAAATATCCGCGCGGCACCTACTTTTGCCGCGATATTTTACGCCTTGAGTAAGCGGCAATTTTCCCACAAATTAACTTTACAATAAGCTCAATTTACTGCACAAAACTCGATGCCATATAAAGGTGGCTTTATAATTGATTAGACATAATGCCACGACGAAGTCAATTGATCTATAACTATGTAAAGGTTTACTAATGATTTGTGTTCAGTTTACTCGTTTTGAATTGTGTATAATGATAACAAAGTAAGGATTACGTATTGGTTATTAATAGCAAACCGTGGATTATTTTTTCTGTTATATTTATTTAGGTATGCTTACAGCAAAACATATACAACTTTTTCAATAAACTATTCTTAATACACGCACTCATTATATAAGCAAGCCTTTACAAACATACGCAACATTGTTGAGAAATTAAGTGAAAATTTATCATAGAAAACAAAAATTATAAACTACAATACAGGTTAAACCAAAAACATAATTAGAATCTTCGTCATTCATGTTGAAAGCCAATGATTTTGTTCCTTAATCTAACACGTAACATAATTTAAGTAAACTAACGTTCCCATGTGCATTTGCAATAGAAACAAGTGCCATAATGATTAATTAAATGTCCTTATCGCTTAAAGTTTTATTTAATAGGTATATCTGCCACATCAGAACCAATAGATATGGCCGAAATCGTAATAGAACTCTTGGTATGATACATTTGTACAAACAAACTATCATTGTGCGAACGGCCCGCAATAATAGCCTCTCTCTTCAACCGATAGATCTAACAAAATGTCAGCATTATTCAGTCAGTCGCAATTACAACTAAGAGCGTGTGAGGTGGGTGAGCACGATCCCTGCGCGTAATTAATCACATAGCATACCCGCTAATGGTCGGCGTAATGAATCACGAACAAATCAATGTATGTAAAATCAACTTATAATACGTTGTGAACATGAATAAGGTACATTCGAACCCTGAGACATGGCTGGTCCAGCTTACAGATAGTTTTGCTGACAGCGGCTTTTAATACTTACAAGTAGTAAAGGATTAGAAATAGAAATATTGTATAAATATAGTATACCATTAGAAATATTGGAGTCGGATACATATATGGCTCTGTCATTTCATTAAATTCATAAAGCATAAAAAAATATTTTTATTGTGAATCGTTTTCATACATTCATCACCATGTAATTATAAAGTCGAAAATAACTTTGTATTGTTGATTTTCACCGATTGCAGTATTTTGTATGCAAGTACCTAGTTGAGGTAAAGTGTTTTTGTTTGAGCAATATTTATGATGGCTTTGTCAGCAATCTTTTAGGCGCATGTAAATAGTTGTCGTTGTCGCATCTAGCCGAAGTTGTTGCGAAACTGTGCCGTAATTGTCATAGTTGTCCGGTGTAGATCCCGCGATAGTGTTGCTTAATTAACGATCAGACGCAACGCTGATTACTGCGTTGTTCGCTCACTCGACCCGCAATAACTTAACTCCCAGCTGTAAATAAATGTTCCTGATAGTCGTCGGCTAGGTATTTTAATGAGATTTAATAGCCCCGGCCCGTCTGAGCCCGGCCCACAACTAACATTGTCGGCTCTTAAGACCTTAATTGGTTCCGTACATGTTTAATCCGCTTAATGGTTGTTTTTGTCAAGCGCAACACACAATATGAAATCCGGTCTCGACATCGATAACTCTGATTGATGTGGAACTTTATAAACTTGTCACTGAACATTCTACTCATTAAGTCGATTTAGTGTCGTGGGATTAAAACGGCAATTTACATGTAGATTGCCCATACAAATACATGTATAGAGAGATGTATCTACTGTGACGCTGTGATGCAAGTGTCTAGACAGACTAGGATCTACATGGGCATTAAGGTAGTTAAGGTAGTTAGTTTTTTTTCTATTATTCGAATAACTAACTAAGTAGTAAATACTTGGACAGTCTATTCATAATCACGCAAACATAAACTCAATTTAGAATTCAAATCCTCACAATCCTTACGTAATTTAATAGCTTCATTAGATACGAGGCAGTAGGTTGCTAATCGTTATTTATTGTCAATAAATTGTTATATTCATAGTGGTTGGAGCGGAAGGCGCATAAATTCGACGGGCGAGTGGCGGGTGACACCTGTGATTGCATTTACAATGCTAATTCACGGCGGAATATCACGTCAGCGGGCGCAGCGCAATCATGCCCGCGACGCGATCAACACAAACGACACCGCGCGACCCTGGTGCACTTACGGCACCCTAATTATTTTATCACATGTCGCAACTACTCACTTTGAAATAGATGACACAGATAAGAACCAATAAATAAAGGGAAGTTTCAACACACGTAATATCAAAATAGCCAATAATTAAGTTTACGTAGTATATCATTGGATAATTAGTAATTTAAATAAAATCGTTAACAGGATGTGTAAGATTATTAGAGTTTCAAAAGTAATCAACGATATTTTTATCTATTTCATCGGCCAAGTTTTAATTAGACATGAATAACTTAACTTCTACCTATTAGGTACCTACCTATATTTTCCTTCGGCTCTGTATTAAGTTTTTTTTTAATCAACATTTAGTAAGTAGTGCCATATTATTACTCCCATTAATAAACGTTGTAGATATTTGTAATGAAATTAACAACGAGTTCGATGACAACACGCCATGAAAGTGATCGATGACAATTTTAAATCCATTATAAAAAGAGATAAAACGGGCAGTAGAGTGAGTCGTCACATGCAGAGATAAGCCGACGGATAAGCGGCCGCAATCCATTATCGAGCAGTTAATTGATAATTACTTTCTTCCATTACGACCGACGAAAAACTTGGTGATTAACAGTGAATCGCTTTAACGATCACAATGGCCCGAGTTCAATTAAAAGCCCTTGTCGAACGTCGACGACTTCACAGAAAAGCGGAATCGACGCTGACTCAATCTCGTATACATGGAATAAGGAATTACTCGCGTGCGGAAAGTTTTTAATTAAATATTCACCCGTTTTGTAATTAAGACGCGATTCAATTGAACACAATGGAGTTTCGTGAAGCGCTTTGGAAAGAAATCGGAGACAGCTTTAACGTTTTCAATACTCGCGAGACGAAGATCGGACGGTGAGATACGCGATAATTAAATTTTTTGAATGCGCTTTTGCACAACAATTGTGTCCGTAGGATTTAGAGTTGAATCACTGATTCTGAGAAAAAAAACCATTGAAGCACTTTAATTAGACGCTCACATAAATATTTATTACCCTAATTGGAACGTACGAAATGTGGGGATTTAGCTAATTAGACTTAAATGCTAAAATGGTGAAGTAGTACCTGCAATTTGTATGCAATAAGAATAGCTGCTTCGAGGCTTTGCCCACGTGAACGTCTTCTTTTTAAATTACTATTTAATATACTACAAGAAATTACTGTAAATTTCACTGTTAGTCAGTCTCATATGACATACGACACATGCTATCTCTGAGTTTTCTCTAGCCGTTTTAAAAAGCTACAATATTTTAATACTTACCTTTATTGTTTATATATCTCATAATAAGGTTTACACTGTGTTAATTGCTCGATAACACTAAGGAAACTACGATAAGTTTCAATAATATTCTCAATGCGATGATTTTTGGTTAAAGTGTGAAAAGTAAACTACACTAGTTTGTTGCCGGAATCTTTTCAGCAGTTCAACTTTTGGAACCGGTGTAAATTCAGACATGACATTGTAAGTAAGCATTATTCTTCTGTGATAGACATACTAATGGGATTTGTGATGAATTTAAAGAGCGTCTTGGGGGGCCGGATTGAATAATTACTATATATTTGTGATTCTGATTTTATGATCACTACATAGTAAAAAGCACAACAAAGTCCATTCAGTTGTTCTCAAGTTATAAGCGTACTAACAGACAACATAATATTATATAAATTTTATATGTATAGAGAGAAAAGACAAGATTATGTCGCGTCGCGTCGTTATAGAATAATTCGAAAAACTATAGAATAGAAGAGTAGAACTTCTTTATTTTGCACATTTACATAAACATTACAGAGATAAAACAAACACAATATGCCAAAAAGTATGGTCTTAGAGCTAGAAGCAATTGCTACAAGACAACCTTAAGCATAAAGTTACCATAAACTCCCGTTTATTAAAATTAATACTAGTGATAGGTGCAAAAAGTGGGCAAAAGTGAAAAATTATTCAATAATTCTATACATAAATAAATATCTAAAATAATATATAAATATATTGTATATTCACATTTAAAGGGAAATTGGGTAAACAAAGCGATTAGAGAAAATTAGAAAGGATGAAGCAGGTTCAGAAGGTGAGGAAATGTTCACTTCATACACCAGATGTTTAAAAGAAGAATATAGATTGAGCGCGTTTGTTATGGAGAGGGAAGTATTTTAAAACGATGTACCTGAATAATACCTACGTATTTCTCGAAATCTAAATTCCAGCCATAAATTTTCACAATTTAATTGTAAGTCGATACAAATAAAAAGGGTATCGCAACGTTGTTGGGAACCGCGAAAAGTATCGCTTTCCACATAAAAGCTAATCCCGCCAGGCGGGTGGCGCACATGCCACATTTGAGCGTAATTTAAATGCATGCACATTACCCGCCGCGCGCGGCCGCGAGCACAATGCCTTAATTCATTATAAACAGCTTTATTAGCTTCACTGGTTGACCAAAAAATTTAACACATTATTACACGATCATGTTTTTAATAAGACTGTAAAACATATACCTACCGTTTATTTTATTTAAGTATGAGAAATAAAGTCGCATATTTTTATAAAAATACAAGGCTTGTATTTAACTGAGCGCCATACCAACCTTTTTTTTTTTTTTTTTTGACGCTGGCTGAGGAGAAGCTCTACCAGCCGACCTCCCAACTCCCGGGGGGGAGAAGGGGGGGTGTGTGGGGCTCTCACCCACCAAACTCCTCAGCGACGCACCTTCTAAACCACTTTTTGACGACATAACGGGATGGCCCGTGGACATTTCACCGTTGTGTCGTCAAGGCGGTTTGACCGCGGTCCGGTCCCTGCTCAGAGCACCATACCAACCTAACCTAACCAACCTTAAAAATATAATGGATCATCAAAAATTATGATTGGTCATCAATCCGGAAATACCGGAAAAATAAACAATTTGTAGACCAATTATTATTGTTGATGACTACGCTAATATTTTTTGTAGACCCATTAAATATTTCCTTAAAATAAAATAAAACTCATTTTGGTTAAAACACTGTCACAACTTAAGTTGTTTTTCTCGCATGTCAAATGAATAATACAAACCATGTTTAGCAGGTTCTAGTTAAAACTACTTAGGATAGAGGTTTTTAATAAGCGTTCATAAATAAGATAGAAGGCATATAAACTGCACAGTAAGCACGAAAGCGTACATAAATTACCTTTAGTATCTTACAATTGTGTATAATATTAATAAAAGGAGACCGGCGAGTTTCCTCGAAGAGTTCTGCTTGGTCACCATACATGAACTTTTAGTGTCTCGTAATAGCTTATTCCACAAGGAAACGAAAAATAATAGTTACTTATTCCAAGAACTTTGACGAAAGTAAGTAGTTATGTGTTAGCTTTGGCAAATAAATAAGTTTATGTTTTGTTTTGATTACCTACCTAATACGAAATCTGGTAGCAAAAGAACTTGATTAAAGTACGAAAAAAAGGCCGACTGCCAGGTTTTTTCCTTGAATAAATTACACTTAAAAATCTCAAAAAAGCTTACATAAATAAAGATCAGGAACAACGAATCTACAAGTTAATGACAGATATTCGATATTTATTTATCATGTATTAATGCTTTTAGGATAGCTAACAGCACATTATTCTATAAAATAACAATACTTACTGACGACTATCAGCCAATGTAAAGCTATCACAAATAAAATACATAGTAAACCCTGTGAGAACTTGAGAGTTGCGATCGTGACGATAAGTTTAGTTTTGACAGTCTAAATTATGAATACGTATTATTAGAATAAATTAAGTGATTCCTACAAATCAATTCGCTAAACCTATTGTTTGATACATTATCAAAAAAAGTGATGGCTTTCCAAGTTCTACCTACTATTTTGAGATTGATAGGTAATAACAAGATTTTTTTTAAGTTTAAGCAATCCATGCCTAAGCCTGCCAGCACAGATTAAATAATTAAATAATAGTTTGCAAATCTCATTTCTATTATAAAGTAGGTATTTAATCAAGAAATATCCAGCCAAAAGCATGTCGGTCACGCATTAAGGATTCTTCCGCCGCAGCACTTAATTTTTGTAGTTCAATTATATAAAAAAATAATGGGTAACGTTTTTCAATAATTCTAACGTTCGATAATATCAATGGGTCATTGATATGGATAGGTCCAATATATTACATATCTTTGTCTTCTCAGATTCGGCTCTGTAAGTACTAAACTTAAGTATGATGAAGATATGGAATAGATCTATTAACACTTAAACACGAGTTCAAAAACATAGTCAGTGTTTGATATTAAGTCAAAATAATTGAAATTAATGAATCAGTTCCTCAAAAAACTCGATGTTCCATATAATTGGACCAAATCGAAAGATCTGAATTTATAAGATCTTATAAATTTCGAACGAAAATCATCTACAGAATTCCAATAGAAGGGTGCTGATGTCCAAATTCGTGATATATTGAGGCACGGACCGAAGCGGACCTAGCCTGTTTATGAGATATTTCATAACGTGCATAATTCGGTACCATTCATCATTGATCTCATATTGCCAAACTTACCGCAAAGCAATAAGGATAAAAAAAAATAAGCCTACCAACACAATATAAATACTAAGGTAAGGTATAATGTAAAGTACTATAGTTATAGTCATACGAGAACGTTTCCATTTTACTTAATAAAGCACATATTTGTCTCGTTCTTGTTAAGTGCAATTTACACTCTGACTCTACATAATGGAATGAATCAGCATAGTTATTTTAGGCAATATTGATTTTTCCTTGCGTGTCAGTAATAACCAATTTATACAAAGAACGACTTACTTACAAATGCAATTTAAAGCCATTAACACTTAGGAAAATATTTTCTTACTCACGCGCTAATGGCTTGTGTGTCGCTAATGAGTATTTCGGCAAAAACTGTTATAAAAGTGCCGCTTTCGGCTTTTCGCGGGTACATGAAAATTGTTTGAGCGTGTGGTAATACACGATGCCGGTGGACAATTACTTGAGTACTTCTCGTGACCTCCTCTAGGTGTCGAGTGGAGGGTGCCGTGAAAAGGAAACTGCTTTGACGCAAGATCGTCGTCTTCCTGCTGCTGCGTTTATTCTATTCCACGCGTAACTAGTAGGTACAGTCAGTACGATAGTAAATATTGAATGGAAAGCTTACCATTATCTAGCTGCCCTCTTTTCTTGAATATTTAATGTTAGCATATTTTCCGCGTGATTTTAAATTAACTTACCAGGCGTCACCTATCAAATTATAATGGCATATATAAATTCACTCAACTCCTTACACAAGGTTATAATTACTATAATACCTAATATGCGTAGGTAGGTTAGTCGGAATTAAAAATTATAATACCATAAAAAATGTCGCAAGAATTAATTCTTCAATCAAACTGAATATAAACAGTTCTGCAGGAGAGTCTGCCGTGCGTGCCGTGTAGGTTTGAACCCCAGCTCGCGCGCCGAGCTCACTTGCTCCATAAACAGCCTTCCGTATTTTTCAATCAGAGAGCTGTCAAAGCGTTCTGACACCCTCATCCCATCGGCTCGCACTCGCCGAGCACCAAAATTGGTTTTCTACATTCAATCCATACAAAGTTTAATGTTATTCGTTCGCGATATCACCGGGATGCTGCCGATGTTTACCGACGCGCCAAATCATATTGGATTTGCAAACTTTTGTTTGCGGACTTTATTTCATTTCACTGTTAGTTCAGGCCGAGAAAATGTAATTTTAGATATTGTCATCCCGGCTATGTTGTGAATAAATCTCTTTCGTGTTTTTATTCAGTCGACTGATTTTATTAAAAATGCATGCAAAGACGCAGCGGGTGTAAACCGGGACGGGTACGGAGGCCGCGCGGCGCGGCGCGGCGGCGAACGGTGGCGCGGCGCGAGTAGACGCGGCGGCTCCTTCGAGGGAACGTAATAAGCGTAAGTTACAAATTAACCGCGCCGGATGTCTGAGCAGGCTACAGTCGGCGTGAAGGCTGGAGTGTGCCCGCAAGCGTTTATAAATTGAAGGGCTGGTACCTGCGGCTTAATACACCGCTGTTTCCGGTTCATTTCCGGGCGGCGCGCGCGGCGCCGGATATTGCTTTTAAGGTTGCGCCGCACGCCACGCTCAACAATGCGAGCTATTATACACCAAACGCTACGCTACACTAACTGTTTCTAGCTATGCTAGAGTAGGTACATCATACATGTCTATCTAGATATTATTTACTTCACTACACACGGGGAAAAAAATTAAATATTAACATTTATAAATTCCTTAGTAATGACGGAAACAAATAATTAGACAGCAAATATGATAAATATGTTATTTAATTTCAATTAACCACACAAGCATCTGCCTTTCCTGATATTCAAACTTGGACCTCAGGCTGGTTTCGTAGACAAGGTTTTTTTTTTTATATACAAAGCACGACAAATGACTTAACACCACCTGATGTGAAGCGGTAAGAAGAGTCCATATGCGAAGACAGCTAGTGCAGTTCAGACACTGCTCTAGCCGTCTCCACCTTGCCGGCCCGAAAGGCGCTTTTTCACGTCTGTTTTGAAGGAACCTATGTTAAAGGAAGGAGGGAACACATGTGTGGCAAAGAATTCCAAGTTCTGGAAGTACGACAAAGAAACGAGCTACTAAATTTCTTTGTACGTGATGTTGAGGTGGAGACAGTGAATTGATGACTCCGAAGACCAGCACGCGTACTCCTGAGTAGGAAGGGGGAAGGTGGGATAAGATTTACTGCAGGCCGTCGTAAATAAATGATGATTTCTTGTTTTGCTACACATCTCTAAAAAATTAAGGCATAATACCAGTATTATTCTGTGATAATACATACTAGAGTAGAGTAATTACGATCGGGTACGGGTTTCGGGTTGACTTCGAACGAGGCAGTATAGATCATGATAGAAAGAATAAAGAGCTCACGCTCAGACTCTAGTATTGAACATGGGTCTCCCTCTCCGCCAACAGATAGGTAGATATTATCAACTATCCTTTACCTCAACCATGATGTATACGGCTTCTTTTAAAATTAGCCTGCGTTCAGAATTACCCCTATCTCTCTTCTGAATATTCTAAATTCTATTCCATCACTTTAAGTAGGAAAAAAAAACATATTTGGTTAAAAAGTGATTTAGATGGCAAAACTATACAAAATGCTGCAATAAATAAGGCATATAAAGTGGCTGCATCAAAAGAAGAAACCGTGTTGCAAATGAAAGTATTAGTGAGGCGATCCCTTGAGCGACTCCGGAAATTAAATTTTCCCTTAAGCTAAAATTTAATTAAGTAACATCACGCGAGTTGTGCATAGCGGCCAGTGTTTCGAGGGCGAGTACGTCACTGATCGTAGCCCGGGGGATGACCTCAATTTGCGCTACATTTTCACATAAATTATTAACAGTTTTCATGGATTAACTTGGTCAGAACTGTAAGTTTACTAATTAGCTTCAATTCGACGCGCTTTTTGCAGGTCGGAAAACTGTTGATTGCTTTCTTGTTACTGTTGAAGTCAGGAGCGAGATTAATCTTAAGCTTAGCCAGTTCATCTTAGCCATTAAGTACACCCGTTAGAACTATAGCCAAAATCATACCTATAACTTTAGTAATGACTGTAACATTATAATTTAATGAAGTCGCTAATAATTGTCACGTTGATGACAAAGGACATCGTGTAAAATTCTTGTTTTTGTGAATCCTACTCTGCTTAATTTCATCATTTCCCTTTTAACACATTTGATATAAGAGGCAAGATATAGGTATAGGTACTCATTGATGACAATCTTTTTTTTAATTAAATTCTTTAAATTTTAAAGTGCCAAGCCTAATGTGCAACGAGACAAAACTGAAATTGATGATTTATTTATTTTCAAGCAGAGAAGAAAGCACAAAACATGTTTCAATAATTTCACTCATCGTCACCTATGCTAAAAACTAGTGCGCACGAGGCACAAATTAATTGGACACCCGCTCCCTGACTATAGGGGAGTACGATTTGATGGACAGTCAATTTAAGGGAGATGCCGGTCCGGTAACGTGTGCACTTTAATTTGCTCGCGAGTAACGAGCGAAACGCAACCCATTTATGGGCTCAAATGGACCATAGTATAGCATAGGAAGCTCTTTGACACACTATAGTAAAATGGTTATAATATTATATTACTGTAATGTTTTAAGGTAAGTTCATACTATATTGATGTCTTATTGCTATTTTTGTTGTCTCTTTTACAGATGAACTAGAATTAATATTTGGTGTGTTGAACTATAATTATCTACCATAATAGTCATATTAGTCTTGATTAAAAATGACTATTGATTCGTTAAGCACCTCGCTTTAAATTTTATAGTGCATACATTAAACAATTTTAATGTGATTACAGTATTATGTAAATTGATGAGTGGAATGTACCACTATTTTTTATCTTGTTATTTTTAGCTGAATATATTAATGTCTATAACGTACGTTTCTTATTGTTGTGTTTTTCTGTTGTTTCTTAACGACTACCATATGGTTCATTAAAGCATGATGTTAATAGACAAAAAGCTTATTTATCCTGACTGTCATATTCGTCTCACATGCGGTTTCAATTATAACCAATGTGAAGCAACTTCATGGGCTAATTGCTGGTGTTTTATAGTTTCATGAGTCGGTATATAAAAGAAACGACGTAGTGATTAAATAAGTGAGAATGAGAATTTATAATAATTTGGCTTCGTACATAAATTGAAGACACTGTGTGAGACTCGCAAACCAGACTAAATAGATATTTTATTGTTAAAGTGACGCCGGGGAACTGGTAAGTAAGTGACAAAAGGTTTTAACAGTCCATACTAAAATGAAAACATTAAAGAAATCCATAAAAGTTCAAAATATTGTGCTATAAAACAGCATACTTTGTATGACTAGATATTTATAGATATAATATATTATCTAGAAGATATTTATATTAAAAAAAAATATTAGCCAGAGTGACGTCAAGGAAATGAGGATAAAGCAAATTTAGATATTACTTAAGTGAATACTTAGTCTTGGGGATACAGTTAACGAAGAAAACAGACATCATATTTCGTTATTACAATTTTAATTAATCGTGCGCTGTTTATTAGATAAGCAGCTTTATAATGTTCCAATCCAAACTTATTATCTCGAACTCGTGACCATATTATAAGTAATTTTAATCGTATAAGATTGCAACGGATTTAATTTGTGGAATACATAAAGATGCTTTTATAAATAAATTACCTGTTATAAGAATTATAAGTTGCAAAAGCCACATTATGGATAAAACAGTTGCATGTAGCCATAAAATACACATATTTACGTTATTTTTATAGTGGTTTTTAAATATGCAGCTAAATACATTTCAATATAATATCTTAAGGAATTGAATTATATAAAAATTTTAACTTTTAACTGTTGTTATTTGCGAATCCTCGGGTGTTCTCTTTCCAATATTTCTGTCAAATTTTTGTTTAAACTTTATAATTAGTTCAGAGATTTCGAAAATAAAATTATAAAGCTCGTGTGATTTAGCTGAGTGTATTAATACACAACCGTTGCGCGTCCTTAAGAGCCGACCACGATACTCGTGTTATCGGCCGGCCCGATTCTGCTGCATGAAATCGTTTCCATTACTTTAAGTAGATTTCAATGTTTATGTCAACCGCGCTGGCGATAATATCGCAATTTATTTTATTAATACATCCAGCGTAATGGGCTGAAAGCGATGCTATACGTCACCTATTAATAGGTACTGTTAGATGTTCAAGTCGTCGCAGACAAGCGGGCGCAGTGATATTTTTGTAATCACCTAGCAGTTGTGGTTGTAACTACTTTGTAGTGTTGTAATAATAGCAGTTGTACTTTGTAGTGATCTAATATTTTTTAATACTTACATTTTTATTCATAATCTAAATACAAAGTCCTTCAGTTGTATACTGTTTAAACTATCCACATATTTATAATAATTACAGTAGTACCTACTAAACTTTAATACCAAAGTCTTTCAGATCAACTAAAAGGAAGGAAAACAATTTTTGCTTACTACTTTCTAGAAGCTGGAATTAATATTGTACTGCGTTTTGTGTTGCCTGCTCATCAACTCATGACCATGTGTAATATTTCTGTAGCATACCACGGAAATAAGAGCCAATCATTACGAGTTGGTTGGAAAAGAAATATTTTAAAGATAAGTGAAAACTTGCATTATGATTGTCAAAATAGTATGTACTTATACATTTTATTAGGTACTTAGTTACTTCAAATTTTCAGGACGATGTTAAGTATTATATGAATTAGCCTCGCCGACGTATGGTCACATCATAAATTAAATTAGATATCTAATTTAATATTATGCTTATTTTATGTTCGAAGTTTCCTATCTCATGCTTTTTAATTAACGCAGCCACTAACAAGGCTACCAAAGAAGATTAACATAACATCTCCAAATAGAAAAGTCATCATAATTATAGCCCTAAATTTATTTTGGATTTCCTTTACTATATTTTTATAATCTGCTTGTCGGCGTTTCTCGACTTATAAAACCGCTGTTACAAATTAAACATTCAAATATTAAAGAGTTTAAGTTAATAATGTAATCAAGATTATGCCGGTGCGTATCAAATTAAATACTTCGTTTATATTAATGCAGCAATTTATTCCGAATTAAGTCGACGCTTTACGTCTCACGTTCTTAACTCACCGCGTGAAATATATTTATTAAGGCTCTACAATATCTCGGCTTATTTCAAACGTAATAACATTTTAGTTCAAGTATGTAAATGGGCAATAATATAGCCAATCGTGGGGTAATTTTAACCTTTCGTTCTCAGTAAGGGACGTGCGCTCACAGGGCACTTTGCCACTAACCATATGCGTCACAAAATGCACCAACACAACTTTGTCGAGCATGTGGTGAAAGCCAGGAATCAATGGAACAACTTTTATGTCAATGTGATGCCTTGACTAGGACCAGAGTGGGTCTTCTGGAAGTGGCATATCCAATGCCAGAAGACTATTTGGGGCTCTTTCACTCCAATAGGATAGTAAAGCTTATGGTAGCTATATTCGGTACACAAGAAGAGTCAAAGCTGGGGAAGCACAAAAGTCGAAGTGTATCGAGCGTGGTCACGACCCCATTATAAGATAAGATAAGATAAGAAGAAGGGATGTAAGGTTACAATGTTCTCTACAATAGAAAACCTATTGTGGCTGATTAGTGTGTACGCCACCAATTAAATTGTATTATTATTTTATTCCAGACATGTAAGTATTATAATTTATTTTATTAAGCGTTCAATATGATCTTGGTGACCTTGATGACCAAAAGTCTCCAAGAACACCTCCTTATACTCACGCATTGTCCACCTAAAAAAATCATTATCATTTTAAAAAGCATTATCTTGACAGTAGATATTTTCGAATTCTGATTTTTAAATGATTTATTTAAACTTATCGAAGTACTGTATCAAAGATATTAACTAAACTTCTAGATACCACATAAAGTAGTTCTATAAATAAGTGGCTCTACCTGGCTCTTCTGTTGGTTCGGAAATTAAGTAAAGCTCTATAAGAGATAAGTTTTGCAGCTTCTATTCGTCCTGTAAGATCTATGACGGCCTTATAATCTATTTATCGCTGAAACACGACACTGTATCTAATAGATTCTAATATCATACAGATCGACACTATATCATATAGATTCGAGTGGTGAATGCTGCGGTGCCTAACTATAACGTAAATGATCTCAAAAGTTATCACAAAAACAAAAATACATTATTTACTAACAAATTAATCTACACTTCCAACAAGTTAATTAATGGAGAAAATTAAAAACGTCATTATATGTTATATAATTGAAAAAAAAACAATTACAAGTTATAAAAGATGGTGGCCGGGTTTAATTACCTAATTAATGACTTCACCTGTACTGCAAGTACTTAATTGAATTATTTATCTCTTTAGTTACCTAACGATGTATACAAATTTTACGATGTATTTATACTGGGAATTTTCAGCCATTGTTAAGAAAGTGATTAAATACGTAATAAGTTACTTATACTGACTGTGTTTCTTATGTCTTTAATTTAGAAATATATAAGCATTTTTATTTCCTTAAGGCAAACGTCGGAAATTACTAATCTAATGATTAATTTAATATTTTGACAGATTTTCTATACATTAATTATCAATTTTAGAAAGTTATTTCCAGGATAAATGTTACCGAGTATTTAAAAAATCAGGATGTAGTCAATTGTTTAATATACGGTATTTAAATTATAAATATGTTGACCACTTACCAAAACAATTTGAGTTAATTACGCGCACTTTGGAACTTAATTATGAAAAGATTTAAAATCATTATTTTTTACATCGTGTTGAAATCTAACATGATCGAACACTTGTTTGATTTAAAAATTAAAATTACCTTTTTTCATATACCACTAGGGTGGCAATCAAGCATACACCTGATGGTAAGTGGTTATGTGGCCTATGAAAACTTGTAGCACCAAGGATTTTAGGTCCTCGTGCCTAGACGACGCTGTAAAACGATCTATCTACTCTAAATAAATACGAATCGACACAAGATTGACTTTAAAAGATATATTGAAGTACTTATCTCTAACAAAAGGTATATCTACCTACTTTACTTCATATATTCATTGAAAAATTGCTAAATAAACATGCTTTGAACGTGACTCTAAAAAATCCAGCCCAGAATTGCAAAGTTGTTTTTCCCAGCTGATCGCTTTGTCTATTCTAAATCACTTGAGCACCGAAGTAGGCATAAATGTTTATCATCAATTCGTGAAGCGTTAACTATGCTATTAGATATTCATGTTAGCTATTCAGGTCAGACAGACCGTAGCTAAAGCTAGCACACAAAACATTAATGTTTTATTTATAAGTCATTTCAAATTTATTTACATTTCGATTAATAAGTTAACTTGTTAAGTTTACGCAGCCAATTGATATGCTTCGACTATTTTTACATAACTGAATAAAATTTTAAATTAAATATTATTATTATTGCATCTATTAGATTATGTTAAACATCGCTAAAAGCATTAAATCGATTTACTAACAGTTAATTTAGAAAAGTGGTAAAGATGTCAAAACTACATATTATAAACATTGTGTTTATCTTGTGACTTGAAAGGACTTTTTTTTGTGCCGAATTTCTTTTTGACAAAAAAACGGTGCACGTAACATTTAGTTAATTTCATCAAATAAGTGGTTATAATAAACATTATCTCTACCTTCTGATCATTTTACATTTTACATTATTATAATCACATGTATTGTTTTTTGTGTTATACCTGTCTGATTTCTTACTTCTATTATACTTTCTTACTATTTTTCGTTGCATAGGAGAGGAGTATATTAAAGGTAATATTGCATGGATTATTTATGAAGACAATAATTAATTCAATGAACAAGCGATCTGTAGACCGAACCGGAAAAACACAGTATGGACTTTTTTATATTTTTTATATACAACTAGATGACAAACAAGCTGACACCTGATGGTAAGCAGTTACCGTCGCCTATAGAATAGACACCTGCAAAATCACTTGATATTGCAGGTATCACCCTGAGACCTAAGATGAAATGCCGTCCATTCCCAGTAATTACACATAACATTACATTACATTTACTTTTTTGCACATAACAGCTATAAACACGGATTACATGACTACCTATTTAAATTGTTCCTGTTTTAAGATAATCAAAATAATAACCACGATTTTATAAAAATGTCTTAACTAGAAAAATCATGTCCTAAAGCGGGAAACGAATTACCACCTATAACTATCCGGGGACTGCTGTGATCACTAAGCCACGAGGACTTGGGTTAAGAAGTTCCTTATTTTTTTTTTGTAATAATAAGCTGACGATGTCGAAACATTATTCAATTTCAATAAGAACGTATATTTTTTCAGATAACGATAATTTAGTTATGTTAGCCCTAAAAAATAATCCTGTTGTTTGAAGAAAAGAAAAAGCCTGAGGCATATCAGCTCAATATCGGCAGAATGGAAGGACTCAATAGAATGCAATGAATGGGTAATCTAAGGCCTAATGATAACCTTACCATAACTTCTTATAATATTTCAAGGCAATCAAATAATTTCAGCAATAATGTTTTGTTTTAATAAGTAAACAAACTGTGGCATTTACCACTTATCTGTTCTGAGGAATTTACGATAGGGATCAAGAAACATTACTTAAAAGTTGTTTAGAATGTTTTATACTATTCAATTTCTGCTACCCTAAAATAATTGTGCAAAGATACCAAATTTCATGTCAAAGAGATTTTCCAAAGGTTAAGGATATAGTATTTCTTACCCAACAAAGATACGGTTTCGAACCCTTTTAATACGATAATGTGCTTCTATCTTTAGTCTGCAGTCACACACGCGACCCTCGTGTGCTAATTGAATTTAAGGAATAAAATCCAATCGCCCCCGATTCTTTATTATTCAAGATCCAATTTGGATAAGGTCTGATCGGTCCGCGGGGCGCGGGCAGAGAGGGGCAGTCGAGAATAAAATTGGATTTGTCACTCAAAACATAAGGCTGCCTTTGAGTTTAATAAGAAAGTATCGTATCATTTTAATAAGCTTATCCCAATGCCAGGTATCGTGTTTTTCTACAGTTAACTTAATGTGAATTGTCCTTTCAAGTAAAAGATATGCTTAAGCATTAAAGAATTGAATTCGGATTTTTAATGAATGAGATCCTGCTAGTTCTTTACTTGAATAAAAATGGTTTTTTATTTTCCAACTCCTCCATTTATTATTGCTATTGATAATACCACTCTATGGGCTGGGGGGAACGCAATGTGAGTTAGTGACATGACACCGCAAGCATGAGGGTTGTCGACTTATATGGTGTGTGTTCCCCTCAACGCTGAGATCTACCGATAACAGTAAGTAATAAGCAGCATCGTGTTATCGCAACCGACCAGCGACTAAACCTTAGCCAACCTTGCTGCTGTTTGTTTTCAAGAATAATATCTACAACATAATTGTTTGATGCTTCGTTTTTTTTAAAACAGGTAGGACATAAGTAGTGACAGTTTTCTCTCAAATTTGCAAAACCCGACTGGGAAACCGCACCACGCGAGCCATTGGCTTGTTCGTCACCCATGTTGTAAATGACGTCTTAAAATATTTAGGGATTTATTGCTACCTAATTTCATTTTGATCTATGTCCTCTATGACTGTTAAATTTAAATCAATGGAATCAGTTACAAACTTAAAGTTTTGATGTAACATTACTAGTATTTGTAGTAAAATTCCAACTATTTGACTCATATCTGTCTATAAATATTAATGAAAGCGGTATATATTAGTGAGTGAGCTATCGTCTAAGATGGATTAGGGGGGAGTCTCACCCTACCGGCAGACCGCCCAAAATACAGATGATAAACGTTTATTGCATCTTGCGAGCTTTTATTGGACCTTTTTAATATGTTGCCAATAGTAGTTTTACTTGAAGTTACAATTACCTGATTTTATTAAACTTAGTTAAATCTAGTAAATGATTTTGAAAATAATAATGTAATGACATAGAAAAATATTAATCTTAGGAAGAAATACAATAAACTTACCTAATAATAATATCACTTTAGCTGAGCTACACCTGTAACAATAAAAATAAATTATTTAATAAAGATTTGGTATCTAGTATAAATGAAAACAATACGAAAATTATCACGAAACCTACCCATGATAGCCCACTTAACTAAAGAGTAATTAACTAAGATAAGTAATGGTAGGTAAGCTTTAATAATGAAAACATGAAAATTTATAAAATCCTAGATTTCTGAAAATAGCTTAAAATGCATCATAACATAACATGGAGTAAATAGCGACAAAATCAAACTTGAGATTAAATTATACTTACTTCACTATTGAATGTCGCTATTGAAATAGAGTCAAAACATGGGTTTTAATAGAGCCTTCGCGACAGGTGATGTAAAATTGTACCTATATACGATTATTTTCTAAAATTAATCAGGAATTAAACTGTGCGACAAATTGCATGATGATTACGCGTTTCTTTTTTCATACGAAACAGAAAGCGGAGGAAGTAAGCTCGGTATGTTTTAAAGAGAAATGGATGTCGGCTTACGGATTTTCAGTTCAGATTTTGATGAGTTAGTTTACGGTTGAATACGAAACGATCATTGAAAACGCGGAAATTAAATAGCCGCTCATATCCGGCCGATGAAGGGTTGGTGACGTCACTATGCGACTTTCTTTACATAACTCTATCTAATGGCCTGTCAGGTGTATGCATATGCAACATGTTTTCATAATAGTTCTAATAATGTATTTTATACATTTAACTTACTGGGTAGAGTAATGATAGTTTTTTAGTATCGCTTAGTAAAAAAATGATGTTTGTACACGGCCCATTTTAAACAGAAACAGAATGAATTTCGAGAGAGCTATATATCGTGTAAGAGATTGATGTAATCTAAGGCTGCAGTTTGACTCATCTTGGTATTCTCCGAAACTACTTAAACGAATTTAAAAAAAAACAATATTTACAATGAAGGACCATTGTAAATATTGATTATTTTTTTTAGCTAGGCAAGATCAAGATAAATGTTAATTGTAATTTAGAAAATTGTGAAACATCATCATCATCATCATCATTTCAGCCGAGAGACCCCTACTGCTGGGCATAGCCCTCCCCCAGGGATCCCAAACCGATCGGTCCCGCGCTGCCCGCATCCATCAGCTTCCCGTGACCCTCACCAGATCGTCAGATCGTCGGTCCAAGTTGTGGGGGGTATACTAACCTATGACATATTTATAAGTTAGTTAGGTTAGTAGTTAACATAAGATTTATCATACTAGAAACAACGATCGTTCAACGGTTTTAATTAAGGACTGTTATCTTAATAAGCACTGGGTGACTCTCGTACCGCGAGCATATTGCCGTGTCGGTGACGCACGCGCACCGAGCGTGAGATGCCAATCAGGCGCATTATGCCAATCAATCCACATCAAATGCGATAGTTTTTTTCTTAATTGGACTAATTAACGCTGTTCCCAATTACAATTATTAGCATTAACCGTAAAATAAACAGTGTTACGATAACACTTAACCCGTAGTGAGATTTTGATACACTCAGACAGCCACTCGCCTTAATGTTGTCTTATTGTTATATCAATGACGTTCATGTAAAAGCATACACCTTATTAGGGTATGATATAAACTTCAAAGTGAATGAATGATTCAAGCTAGTTATAGTAAAATACGTGATATGGTGGCGTTTTCTTCTTGTCTACATATTTCTATTGTATTAATTACATAGTTATATAAAGTACATTGGATTGTAAAGTATTTATTTTCAAAATTAGAGCAATTCAAAAATAAATTAACAAAAAAATCATTCACGCAACGTGCTTAGGTGCATGTTGATGATAATAGCAATCTTCTGAAATAAATAAAAATCAATGTTTGTATGTTTATCCCCTATCCGCTTCGTAATCATTGATCTGATTGTAATGAAACTTTGTTATGGTTTTCTTGAGACGCCCGCAAAGGTTCCTGGATTATAAAACTTTTTTTTATTTTAATATAAAGTACCTAACAGTTTTGGACATTATAACTAAAGGTTTATTTTAGTTGATGATATCAATAAAAAAAAGTTTCAATGCTTCAAATGACAGTTATATTTCTCTTAAACTTATCGATAACTGAAGCTGGATCTCGGATTCTTAATAAGCTCCTTCAAAGCTATTGGGAAAAGTGTCACAATTGTCACACGAGACTCTTTCCTAACGATGCCAATATTTCGCAGTTATTTATGTAAAGAAATCGGAATAACGGCAGGTGTTCTTGGAGTCGGAGCCTATTATAAGTAATGACGATGACTATACAATTTAAAAGAAAGCACCCTGGTAGTGTTGGGTGAGCCAATTAGAAGTAGGTATAAGGTGGCGGAGTACCCCCTCCGTGTCCAATTAAACTGCCGCCGATGTGCCGCCGATGCCGTCGACACACTACAAACGTCTTAATTGCGTAAACCACTCCAAAACAAACCTCAGCTTTTTTGTACTACAGCACCGCTAACAATAGATGCACGTCAGACATCACAAGAACTCCGTTACGTTGTATGCCTCCAGTATGTAACTATTGAGTTGTTAATTAAATTCGCACAATATAAACTTCTCCCAGTATACACAATAGACTCTGTTGCATTGGTATAAAACTGATTTCAGAGCAGCGCTTGCCCGATGATCTATATCGATGTTGTTTCTTGTTTAATTACAACAATAGTGGCCCCTAATGAGAGTTTGCGTTAATAAGCGCTGCAAAATGTAATCAACATGCTCCGTCGCTCTAATGAGCCGAGTTCCTGGCAAAAACAGCGATGTCGACATTTTACTGGAAATTAATTAGGCATTCTACCTATACGGGGATCCGAGTGGGCCCGGAACGCCGGAAACCCCGTCTTTCTAACTCATTACCGAGGCTTTTCTCGCAACTTATGGTCATAATTTAACGTTAAGTTTTTATATATTTAACGAGTTTTATTCTAATGCTTCTGCCATGCCAGTAAAGAAGTAGAAACGAACTCTACTAATAACTTCTATTGACAACAAAGTACACGGTCCTGGTAAACGTCGTTAACTTAAATAAGTACGTTTGATTACGTCGTAGCTAGCTACCCCATTAAAACTTAACGAGGGGAAACCCCGGGGAAAATAACTAACCCAATTTCCCTTTGCCGGGAAATCATTAAAAGTCTTAAAAGGTCTTTTCATATATTTTTTAGCCGGGAGCGTACGTGCAAATAAACACATTTTTACATACTCGAACAAACAATTCCCCTAACGAGGCGGGAGCGTAACGAGAGCGGGCGGCGGCGGGCGGTGGCCAGCGGGCCCGATGCTCGCGCGCCGACTCCCGCGCTAATTGGAGCTCGCGTTCGGAAATGTGTCTCGTTACACGCGGCGCCTACCTGCCACAACGACGCCGCAGACGGCGACGCGGCCGTCGTCACCGCTGGCCGCGCAAGCCTAACGACAGCTCTGATTTATTGCATGTGTATATTCAAGTTGACAGCAAAAAACAAATAGCCATTATCCGATCCGAACATACAAGAAGTGAAATAAATTTCAGTGGCCTGTTGCGCTTTCAGTGATAAGACCGTCCTTCTTACGTTGATTTTGTGGTTGATGTACAGCCGACAGCACATCAAGCGTAACAGTTTGACTTTGAGACCGCCCTTATTGCGTTCGTAATATAGGCGGCTTTCGTTGTGCCACTGTTATACTTGATGTGCTGTCGTCTGTACAATAATGTTATAAATCAATAAATAACTCGCAATCTTAATTTAACACTACTTTAGCGTTGCCCTTCTGTCATCTGTGAAGCATCGTGCACAACAGGCTCAATATTTATTTACTGTCTGTAAACCCGCCGGCGGGCTGGTATGGGATGGGACGGGTAATATAATAAAAATTATTCTTTAGCCATTAACAATCTCACATTTTGCATCGTATTAATAATTTAATTAATAGATTTTCCAATTAGTGTTGGGAGTATAATTAATGGATGTGTGCAGAATTAGCGTCGGATACAATCTGATTGGAGACTCGTCGGCAATTACGAACGACTACAAAATACGTCGAATACCTCGTAATTGCTGAGAATATTACGGCAGTGAACTTAATTGTTCTCGACTTAATTAATTAAGCTTTTGTTTGAAACTAACAGCAAAGTGTAGACTTGGCAATTCTAAATTGGATCTTGTAATTACCTTACCCTCCCTTTTGCAGAAATTGTCTACTTTCAATTATGGGCGTAGCTTTGTTAATGGAATCAATTATAATTGTGACACAATGTGAAGCCTATTTGAATTCCAATAATCATCAACAAAGTAACAATTAATTTATTTCCGCTTTGTTTGTTAGTTATTATCATAAGTTAATCGTGCTTGAAATACCGGAAAATTTTAAAGAACATTCTATTTTTTTTTTTAATAATTACATCTACTTGATGGTTTAAATAGTAACCATCTCTTAACTAACCACATCCACAGAGGCTGCTGTCACTGCTTACCCCATATAAGTATCGTCCGTACGCAGTTACGGATTGATAATTTGTAACAGAGTATTTATAATCCGATATAAATGCATAAATATAGATAGAACACCTGCAAAGTCAAGAATTACCACCTAAATCACCTACATTTATTAAACATTCTCTACATTTTACAAGTTTATTTTACGTGGGCAATTATATTGACTATGTTGATTGTTAACTGATAAACAAAAACAGAACTACTACTTCTTATTAACGAAAAAGGCGGCAGTAATGATAATAATACCACGAATTTCCTGGCAGTAGAAAATTTTCTCGTGATTCTAACATAAAACTCCCGTGTTCATTAGTACAGTTTACCATGAGGAGCCTGTCGGCGGATCATTACGGTCCCTCTAATGAGCAACTTTGGTGCCTAATAACACCCCTAATCATTATAGCTTCGGCGTGTAACAAACACTCGCAGCTAAGGCTTGTCGCAAATGGATTTGCCGTATTATAAAGTAAACATTTTGTGCTACAATGATATTTGTGATTGAAATTAATGTTTTTAAATAATGAGTCTTTCACTGCGAGACTCTACCTCTCTATAGATACCTGATATATTTATCTATTTTATTGGAATTAAATACAGTAGGATATCAAAAATTACTATGTATCCTCTTTGGGTTAACATGGCTGTGTAATTTTGACAAATGACTGAAATTGAATAAGGGTTGACAAATTCGACAATCAAAATTGGAACACGATACAAACGTACCGTAAAAGCGACACCGTCACCTCACGTGACGGTGGACAGCGAGCGGGTCTGGGAAATCCGACCCAACTTTAATTTAGACACAATAATTAAAATAACAAGCGGCAAGCGTGGCGGCGCATCAGTATGCGACGTCGTGGGGTCGCATACGATATGTCACTAATTTGCTCGGCACATTATACCCCTTCGCGTCTCGCTCGACACACTTGCTAAGCAAATAATCGATGAGGTTGTCACGAAGCCATAAGACTAATTTGAACACCAAACCTATTGAACAATTTCAGAGACGTAGGTCAAGAATAATTTTCACGGATGTTAGCAATACTTTGAAGTTAGATATCTTGCATTCCACTTGAAGTTCCAAATTCAAATTAATGTTTATGCTTTTAAAAAAAGATTATTATTAATGTTTCCGCGGTCGCAGTTTTGTATTTTTGTTCGCGTTAGTGTATTTTTTCTTTGATATCGCTGTTTGTGTGACCATGAAAGTTTTTTTCGTGACGTGTTTTTTTTTCGCATCGCCTACGCTGCTGCATGGATATAACCGTATATCCATGACGTAGTTAAATAATAGTAATATGTATAAGAACCATATTTTAGTAGTTATTAGGAAACAAAGCGATACTAAGTAACTAACGTATTGACTTAAATAATTATTACTAGCGTAAAATGAATTTACGTCACTGTAAAGATAAAGAAACTCGGATCTAGGTGCCGTACTGCCGTATGAACTTACCTACTTACTTTAATGTTTAACTTTGTACAAAACAAAACTCGCACAAAATCAAACATTAAAATGTAATTAAAAATGGCTTTTCTCACCTTACTGGAAGTTTTAAAATGCTTGTAAAAGTATTCTTTCGGATCACTAGAGGTGTTAACTTCAAAGAGTGGTGAGATAAACATTGCTAAAAAAACGTTAAAAAAAAGGGTAGCAAGCGGTAAAGAAATTGGTAGGTTACAGTTACACCTAGAGCTCCGGTGGTGTAGTGGTAATCACGTCTGGCTGGATCCCAGGAGATGCGGGTACGATTCG
Source organism: Nymphula nitidulata (assembly GCA_947347705.1). Classification (NCBI taxonomy): domain Eukaryota; kingdom Metazoa; phylum Arthropoda; class Insecta; order Lepidoptera; family Crambidae; genus Nymphula; species Nymphula nitidulata. The sequence continues at coordinate 12,190,152 of OX374623.1, forward strand.
CACCTTGAGCATGTAATATTTTAATCGTGTTTGTTTAATTGTTACAATAAAGTAGGCGTTATAAACGCACAAAATCAAATATTAAAATTTGAATGAAATATTTATTAAATATCCCTAAAAACGTTTGCACCCTGGGTATAGGGCATATATATATATGAGTATAGTGTCACTATGGGGGACCCTGTTTTGATATTATCTATTAACTACAGCGATAACCTCGTACACATATCGCAAAACGATCATCTTAAAATTATAGGAGTTTTCACTCTGAACTCTACCCTCCGTACTCACCAGACCTTGCTATAGTTTATTTCCATTTTGTTCGGGATTTGGATATTCCCAGGAATACAGCAGAGGCATCAATGAACTTCCCTTAAAGTAGCAAAAGTGTATCGATAATAAAGGCTAATATTTAGATTTCTTTTATATATCTTTTCAGACAAATAAATGATCGAATTTGATACATAAAATATCAACTAACAAAATAAGGTTTTAATACTAATTAAGTATCATCGCAGCCATCTGGTTAAGTTAGCCAGTTAATTGGAGGCCTAGGCTGTTCATTAAACTCCAATTCAATGAAATACAAAGAAATGCTTAGGCCAATAGTTGATTGAAATATAATCACTCAAAGTTTAACAACTTGGCGTATTGAAAGTCAGCTTAATTGGATGTCTATATAGGCGGATCGTCTTGAACTAAAGAGTTTTCTTGTGATTAATCCGTTCAAGGTTTAATCTTTTTTAACCACTATATAACCAAAGTGATATTAGGTATAAGTGTTATAAAGAAAACTTTAAAACTACCAATAACACAAACAGCCACACAAAACTCTTCGTACTACCGCGTCCAATTAGCTGGCTAAATTAACCAAATGGCAGCGACATATACAAATAAATGATTTTAATTTAAATAAATCAATGATATTGATGTTATTAATAACGTTATTAAGTATAATCTCGTAACATTTATCTAGCTTAACTTAAGTAGGTGTATATAGAAACAAGTCATAAAATTCAAAAGTCATAGATACAAGTATAGTCGAGAAAGGAGGAAACGTAATAATAATAGTGTGTAATAGGTAATAAATAGCCTTTAAGTGCCATTTTAGTAATAGGGTTTGTGTTGGTGTATTGTGGATGTTTATTCATTTATCTGTGCTTTTTTGAAATAGAAAATATTTGAATTTTGGTTTATACATTGCATTTTGTTAGGAAAGCTATTAGGTACATGGCTAAAAGAACACAGTTTTGTGTTAAGCTCGCATGAATACATCATGTTTTATTTGTAAATTTTGTTATAAGTTGCTTTTGCGTACAATAAAGAATAAATAATAATAATACATGTTACGATCTATTATGATGAATGAAAATGTTTTCCGTATGACTGATTGATTTCTTGTGTAAGCAGCCGCTTTTCATTTTTATCAAGCCGCGTCTTAATTAACTATTTAATGCACGAAGCGTTGATTGCCTAATCCTCAGATAATATTGATACAGACTAGTTTAATATCATATTAATAGACACTAAGACAGTTAATCTCTCAAAACATCTGTTAAAGGCACAAAGGTTTCTAAAAGCAATATCTGAGGACACTGACGATTAAGAATCGGTCCTAAAAAAATGGCATTCAAAACTTTCTTGATACTTTTGTGGAAGAGGGTGACTATTGCATAATCTAAAATAACCATCATAATGTAATTTTAGGATACCGTAGCCAAAAAAAAAAACAAACAGTTGTGTAAGTACATGTGTCTTTAAGTTACAGCTTACAGCTAATATATTTTATCACATTACCACCTTTGGACTTGTAGTAAGCCAGATGGAAAGAAGTAAATGGATAACACGAGACCAGTAACAAAATTCTATTAATGATGATTTTGTACGCATTCACGACGGAACCTTACGTGTCGGAGACGCTCTGAGCCGGTAGTATAATTTTAATGACACTTAATAGTTTAAAGTAGAAACATTCCTATTTCTAAATTTTATCATACCATCCTTTTTAGAAAATATGTATACTAGAACAAAAACATTCCCTGGGTCCTCAGTAACTCAGTGGTTAGATTAACTCTTTCATACCCGACATACCAATACAATTAAATTTTAACTGTATAAGGCGTGATGGCCGTCTGGGCGTTCTAACTAAAGTATTAATCACCCTGATTGTAAAGCAAGTTTGCATCCCGCACTAAAACTGGTCTTTAGGTTCTGGTTATCTCAATATTTAAAAGGATTTGTTGAGGTACTTATCGAAAATTTATTAAATCATTATTTTTATAAGATCAATAAAAACATCTTATCGCGAAATCACTAAGAATGTCGTTAATTACCTTTTCAATGCTCATACGTACTTTATTGCAAGTCTTTATTACAATCATAAGCATTTTAATTGTGCAATGGGTGTTTTTATTGTCAGAACACATTCGCACGCAATATTTTCTTTGTTCGAAGCGATGCCTTTTCTTATTGGAAAAACATTGATTGTTCGAATGGTTCTTCCACACAATGGGAAGTTTCCCAAGTTCCTTGGTGGGTCACGCCATGAACATCTGACTCTATCCAAACGAGTTAGTTACTATTGTCACTTCTTCAAAAATAAGTGTCTATTGTATTTGACAGATATTTCACATGTATGGTTAATCTTAATAGTGCTATTAACAGACCGGAAATTTACTGAGATTGATGTGACGTAATATAGATAAAGCCAATAAAAACCATTACATTTTTAGATATCGACCTACTACTATGTAACAATACCTATTCAAGCATCTAGATTGTTTTATTAATCTTTATAGAGTAAAACATTATTCTTAATTTTATTATTGACATTATATAAATAATAATAAAATTAGAACTGTATTTAAACTACAAAAAAACATATCTTAAGGCGGGAACTGAACCCACGACCTTTCACAATTCGGGTGACTGCTGTAGCCAACTAAGCTATCGAGGACTTTGGACGACCCTGTGAATTTCCTCTAGAGCCCCCTGTAATTTTGTTCTAGATTTTATACTTTTGAGTAAAAAAATACTGGCTTTATAAACCCGCAGAATACATTACCTTAACTTCTAATGAATCAATCAAAGCTATCATAATTATAAGTCATAATATCAAATAACGAGTCAGTAATTAATAGATATGAACTAAGATACGGGTATAAATTATGTACTTATCCAATAAATCGATAGATTCATTGTTTTATCAAATTAAATACTAGGTCACGCTTCCTTTGGTGAGAAGTTTCATAAGTTCGGGTGTCGACTGTGATACTGATAAGCTGTTAGTAGGTAATGTTATTAAGTAATTAATCGTAGCTGTATCAGTAACTTTATCATATTCTGACACGCAACTTACAATTATCAGCAAACATATTAATTACATGCAGGTTATATATAGGAATAATACGTTCATACTTGTTAAAAATCTGTTTTGGAAAATAAACAATTTTATAGGCCACGTCAAGTTTTAAAAAACGAAACTTTTGATCTTTTTTTTTCTATATAATATTTCAATATATTATCTTATTTGGATCACAAAAAACAAACGCATGTTTTTGGGATGATGCTCACGTTATCATGAGAATTTTAATGAGTCAATATAATACTAAACCAATTTAATCTAATATAACATGATAATTACAACCTTAATAAATACGTACAAAAATTTTACGCAAACTATATTTTATCTGGTTGTAAATACATATATTCTGAATGTCAATTATATTACTAATTGCTAACAATTCTTTGAATAAGGTTTAGACTAAAAATTCATCATCATCATCACCAGCCTATATACGTCCCACTGCTGGGCACAGGCCTTCCTACATGGGAGAAACACATGAGGAGTTTTGGCCAATGCGGGTTGGTCGGTTAAAGCGATTGGAGAAACAACCGGGACCAACGGCTTAACGCGTCTTCCGAAGCACGGAGGAGCTCGAGATAACAAACTTTGATTGACCCATCCCAGGATCGACCTTGGCGAAAGTTGCTTTGTTTTTCGTATCGGAACCACAGCGCTCAAACCAATACGCCACCGAGCTCTTCGACTACAAATTGGTTGCAATTTTAAAAAATGCGATTATGATTTTTATTGCGTTTTGATATTAATGAATTATTATTACATTTTTGACAGAAAAATATGTTTGCGCCAATGTTTATTCAATTCTTTTCTAGACATTACTGATTTTATTGTATGTAAAACATAACTTCCTCGTAGTGACTAGCCTCTTGTTAATACTACTACAATTTGAAATAATTTAAAAATTTCACTAAGAAAAATATACATGGATGAAACTGAAATGTTTATAAATTACATTGTAGCGCGCGGTCATATAAAAGTTATATCGTAGTTTCCCGCGAGACGAGCAAATGACTACACCGATAACCTCACGCAGCTTAATCCTCATTTAGCAGAGTTAACCGCATCGGCAAATTACTTAATTGCTAAAACCGACTTAATTTTCATCCTAACTGCAAGATTTCCCCGACGTGATTAACTTGCTACATTTTGTACGTATTGTCCAATCATGTATGTAAAGAAGCACATAATTATAATCATGTTTAGTGAAACATAATTTTTGTATGAACATTATGTATGAACTTAGACGTTAACTTTTGATTTTGAAATGTCATGCTAAAGAAACAAAATTTCTGTTGCTATTTTATATGGTAAACAAATTTTCCTTTAGTAATAGCATAGAAAAAACTGAAACTTACCTGTTGATATTTTTCCTTGAAATAAAAGTAAACACAAACACGATAAAATTGAATTTCTCCAAACGATGGTCTCTCAAAATAATACACAGAAACAATACCACCAGTCACGACAATCGATCACCAATTCAAAATTTGCTTGTCCACATCAATTGTCACTTTATTTATTTTATTAATAACGATGCTTCCGATTCCTGAAGGCAGGCAAATTGGGAAGTCCTGATCTCACAGATTGCAGAGTCCGATAAGTACCGTAGCGGAAAATTGGGTTGGTTTATTGTTTTTATCCGTGCGGGAGTTCGAATAAAGTTTGCGGCTTGACTACTTGGCAACGGTACGTGTAATCGTACGGGGCACACGCGGCGAAGTGAGCGGAGTGAGCAGTGAGCCGACTAGCGACGGCGCGGAGGCGGCACAGGGCGGGCGCCGCCGGCCAGGGGTGGATGAAACAACACTCTAATATAATGACGGGGTCGGAACACTTTAATACTCTAATTGAAAAAGTATACTCTGACAACAGCTTTTAAGTGTAATTAAGGCTTCGTCTTCACGTGGAGTAATAAAGTGGATTCGATACAAAATTACTGCTTACGTATATCTTGGATGTATTTAACCTAACAAGCATCTACTAACAGTTCGTTTACCGATATAATTCTTCACGGTCTATTATATGTGGCAAAATAAGAAGAATTTACATACGAACAACTGATATCCAATAAATTGATTCCAACAAAGATAGAGTTATAAATATGTTACAACAGAGTCGATAAAAGTAATCAGCAAGAGCGTCACGTTCCACGCTATATTATAGGTAAGAAATATCACAAATAGTACTCCGATCAACTCCGATAGTGGATTCCGGCCTAAATTCAATTCCACCCCTTTCCCCCGGCCCGCGCTAGTAGGAAACCAATCTTCTTTACATTCCCTCGCCGACAAATTTATACTCCTCCATACGTCCTCCCTAATAGGAGCCGGCCGTTCGTGAGCGGCGGTGGCACCGGCGTGGTCGGCGGTCGCCGCTGCGTAAATTATTAAGCAACCGACGAGCGGCGACGAGCCGCAAAGAAATGGCAAGTGTGTGTCCGTGTACCATAGTCGCTGAGAATTTAATTTCCAGAGCCGCCCGCCCTCGCCGCCATTGTCCGCCCAGTATTTCATTACTGCTCGAGCTTTTCTATTAATAAATCACTCTTCGCCTGCGCCGTTTAATTACAGCCCGGATCCGGCCAACGTCTGATTACACTTTCATCGAACATCTAATTAGGAGTGCACTCGGCCCGGGTGGGAACGTGTGTATTCTTTGTTCGCGAGATATTACACTCGGCCTATATTACACCACGAGCCGCCGCTCCGCAGCTAAGTTCGAAATGAACAAACTTTGATTAAAATCGACCGCTTGCACTGCTACTAAGTACACGCTTTAATATCATGTTAAATTAAAAGCAAACTTTATATGATGATAAAATTCATTTTGTCTGCCTATTTGTGGTACAGCTATCTCCGATGTACTTTACAAACAATTTCAATTTCATTTCATTAAGAGCAGTATGTTAATTTCCTCTTCAATCCATGTAAATGAATCTCTGTTTCTGTCACACCAAATCTGACTACTTAAACAAACTCTACCAATACATTTTAGTAAACTAATTAGGTACGCAGCACACCCTCCGTGAGCTTTTAAACTTCCTTATTCATTTTTCATCAAACTTCATTAGGATAATGCGATTATAATTGCGGGCCTGGCGAGCTATCGCAAAGACACGTGGTGAAAGTTCGCGGTTGGTAATGACCCAAGATCTTTTTAATTTCCTGCGTGGGCCGTAGCGGGCGCGGGCCGGCCGGCACCGTCCCGCCCGTTTAACTTATTGCCACGGTTAACGAGAATACGCCGTTGTGTGCCGGCGAAATTGAAGGATTTACTCCGCGTCCCTCCTTTATTAAACGTATTGCACACTCCGTTCTCGCTGTGTGCGTGCCGACTACACGCAGTATGCCGAAATTACATTTCACATGAGTCGTAATAACAAGGGCGGGCGTAAATCACGAGCATTATTAGTTTCTGTTGTTACTCGCGCCATTTGTCACTTTGTATTGATGCAGAATGTGTCAGGCACTGCGAAAGTATCGCTGGAAATTACATCACGACGAAGAAACCATATTTCCCTTGCAACCATCCATCATTTATCATTTGTTATCATAATATGACCTAGGAAGAAAAATTGAGACTGAATCGACGACTGAAGCTACGATAAACTTATTAAGTACCCACATTAAAAAAAAATACTATGCTGATAAAGAGTATGTAGACGTGGAAGGCGTCAGGTGTGTAGATCGCGAGCGTAGCCGCGCGCAACACGCAATATAACCGGACTTCCCGTAAGCTAAAGCGTATCGCTCAAAGTTTCGCAATATACGCGCACCAAGCTCGTCCTTTATTAAAAACTATTCTCACATTTTTAATTAAAACTTGTGTTCCCCCACTAAAACTTTATTTAAGCAATAAAGGCGGCGCAATTAGCGGCGCTGTCCCCGCCGGCGACTTCACCTACTTTTCCTTTGCTTTAATGAGTGTTTTTTAATAAAGCCGGAGACTGCTTGCAAGTTTATTAATTTAGTTCAACTCGTGTCACGGCAGGTCCGGTACCGCCCGCCCTAGAGCTCCATAACCATACTTTTTAATTTAACACCCTGAACTATTACCTTAATAGGAAACTTGCACAGCACTACTGCTGTTTCACATTATTCATCATATTTTATAGTCGATGTAGAAGATAAAAAGTATGCTAGTTTTAAATAAACCCTCTACCTAATTCTTTGAGATAAATAAATTACATATGTACATAAGAGATTGTACGTAGCCTTGATGTGCGTGTCAGACTCTTACATGTCCGGTTTTTTATACAGTCTTTTTTCCAAATACAATATAATAGATAGGTACGCACTAGGCTCAGATCGAGCAAATAAAAAGTGTTTGCAGAAAATACGTGAATGTTTTCTAAAATGTACATTAGGAATCCAAAGTAACGATCGTTGTCGAGCAGAGAACTAAAAGCTTGAATAACGTGAAGGCCCCTCGCGCGGTGCAGCCCCCACCCGCCAAGTGTTCCGGCCATAATTACATTCCCGTGTCTAACAAATGGAGAATCGGTGTTGATTTGTGTTTAGCCAAGTCCGTGATCCGCGCACCGACGGCCTATGCCAACTCCACTAGGCCGCGGCCGGCCCACAAACCACCACTCCACGCCGCAACACAGCTCACTTACAGTCAACACACTTTGAACGTAGAGCTGAATGCTTCCAACTTTATTTGTCACTAAATATGCAGGTGGTTCCCCTTCAAAATCCTGTTTTAGTAGATTTTTAATTTCAATGTTATTATTATTTAATTAACATTCAAACAAAATTACAATACGTTAGCATTCTCAAATAATTAGCTTTTTATTACACGTTTCTAGTTTATTAATATTATAAAAACTAATATAAACCACTAAAACAAACTTTGCATCTACCTACACCATACATGCCATGTGAAATCCCCGTTAAGACGTATCGACTGACAATAAAATTGGTTTTATTTAGCGAATTAAAAAAAATCCAAAGACCATTTGTGATTTTCGGTGACAATTGTTGTTCATAAAATTCCTGTTTCTTTTTCTTAAGTCTGTGTTTTCATAGCCAGTCCTGCGGTACTTGACGTAATTTGCTTTAAACACTGTAAGCTTTATAAAGCACATGCGTTCGAGACCACTTTTATTTCATCACCTATCCACACGATACAGTAATGATGTGGACCATATGCTTACTGTAGTACATATTTATGGGTATAGTTTTACTTTTGTATTGCGTATTTAGGTTTAAAAAGTTTCTTCTATTCTTAATTTATGATTTTTACATTATTATAAATGTTTGAAAAATTACTTAGTAATTAAAATGTAAAACTAGAAAAATTTCACGTCCTGAGGCGGGAATCGAATCCGCGACCTATCATCATCCGGGCGACTGCTCTAACCAACTGAGCCACCCATGACTTAGGATATCCCTGTGAAATTCTTCTAGTCTATCTGTATTTGCGTTTATACGTCTTAGGACGTGATTTTTTTCTAGTTTTACATTTTAATTACTAAGAGTTTTTTTCTCAAAAACGGATTATTCAAAATTTGTAAAAAAAAAATTTTTTTTAAAAGTAACTATTTATACCCGTTTCTTTCACCTTTTTAACCGACTTCATAAAGTAATGCAAAAATACGCCTGAAAGTATTATGAATTGGTGGTCGATTTAGAATAATTTTTAATTTACTGCCGCGAGGCCAGGCAGTCTTGGTTAGAATCCAAGTATTTTTTAGCTTTTTCTGCAATTTATTATTTTATATTTATTTCACGGATTTTATATTTTATGTTTAGTTATTTATTAAAAAAAAACATTTAAAGTGTTTTCTTGTTAAGATAAAAAATAAAAAAAAGTCATTGGAAAAGCAAAAATTCGCAATTTCGCTTATGTAGACGATTTCATAATTTCAGTTTTTTTTAATTTAAAACCAAAGTACCCAACTGTTTTTGAAAAATTTTTTATGGGACCAAATGGCAGCTATTCCGCATCGAACGAAAAAAAAATCACGTAAATCGGATCAGTAATCTCGGCGTAATCGGTGTACATACATAGAAAAAAAAAAAAAAACATACCGGCCGAATTGAGAACCTCCTCGTTTTTGAAGTCGGTTAAAAAATTACATGTTTGCAAAGAAACATTTATTTATCAACCGATTTCAAAAAAAAAGAGGCGGATATAATGTTTCACTGTATGTATTTTTTTTGTATGTATGTTCACCGATTTATCTTTCAATAGCGAACCGATTTTCAAAATTCTTTTTTTAATCGATAGAATTTACTCCTGAGGTGGTCGGTCCCATTGTCATCAAGCCTGGATCTGATAATGGGATCCCAGGGAAATCGAGGGCAAATCTCAAATTTTATAGTAACGTATTACATGTTTATTTTTTTTCTAAAGCTGAATAATGAAATCAAATATCTTTATTGTATCACATAACAATAGGGGTCTTAAATATAGGCTGTAGTTCCTGTGGTACCCCGATACCCCGTAGGGGGACTGCTATTTAAGCTATTTAAGTATTAGCTTCTGATAGTCATTATCTCATGTTGATGAGCTGGTGATGAACAAAGTACAACTACAAAGTACAGGAAAGTACAACTCCTTATTGATTTGGTAGGAGTTGTACCTTCCATCTCCAGCTTATCAACATGAAATGATGACTAACAGAAGTAAATTCTTGAATAGCTTTAGAAAAAAGTAAAACATGACATAAATTAGAGGTTTGCCCTCGATTTCCCTGAGATCCCATCATCAAATCCTGACTTGGTGACCACGGGACCACCTCAGAAGTATATTCTATCGAATAAAAAAATACATACAGTGGAACATAGAACCTCCTTCTTTTTTGAAGTCGGCTAAAAACACGTAACGCACGCACTAGCTTATTTATCGTAGGTAGGTAGATACATTTTTTTATTACCGATCTATTAATTGAATAATAGAATTGAACAGGTTAATTTATTGTTAGCCTCCGACACAAAAAGAGTGAATTTGACGTGTCTGTGTGTCCGTCTGTAGCTTCGCAGCGACTAAACAAATCGACCGATTTTGATTCGGATTTCTTTTAAAGCTGACGTGATCGTGATGGTTCTAGGTTATAACTTATGAAGATGTGTTTGATGACTGTAAGATCATTTCTTACTTGACAAAAGCGTCTTACTGAAGGGTTTCACAGATCCGATAGATTTGAAATGTGGTTTACTGTTACTTTGGTGATAATTTCAAGACATGCTTACTTTGAGCTAATACTATACCATGAAAGAGTCTGCGGGATGCTCAATTCTTCAGAAACTTACAGCAGATATAGCGTGGCTCATAAGACTAGTCTCATTGAGATGGTTTAAGAAAGATGATTAATGAAACCGGGGGTTACAATTTTCAAATTTATATTATATACTTTAACGCTTATACAAACCGAAAACGAAAAGTTTTATGTTATAGCATATGACCATTCCGAACAATTCAGAAAATGGGAATGCGGTGTACAATTCTGCGGTACTCAATAAGTTTAGTGTCGAATGAAAAAATCGTCAGTTGAAAAGCTAATAGCGAACGGGGGCGTTGCATTCCGTGCAAAGCCGGTAATTGCGCACGTATCAGCTAAGTGAAAAACGAAGCCTGGCCGAGCGGCCTAAAAGCTGCGCACCAGATTGGATCAGCACACGGATTTTCCATTACGGCTAGTTCTTTAGCACAATCCGCGATGGTTTGAGCTTAAAACTGGACGCAATTAATGAATAATATTTTTAATTCATGAATATTATTTTTTATAATAAATGAAAGCTATAAAATTTGTATCTAGAAAAGTACTCACTAAATGTAAATTTAAGTTCAGTAAATATATCTATTTCTATCGTAATAATCAAAAATCAGAACTATCAAAAAAGGAGACAAAAACTTAACCTAATATTAGAATAATTAAAAAATGGGTTTAGGTTTAATTCACATATTTTCTAATGCAGGGGCACGCTCTGTCTTTAGTGTTCCTCTTGCTCGTAAGACAGCTTGTAACCGTCGAGGCATGCTTTATGATATCGTCCCATCATCCCCAGACCATTACTGACTTTCCACCAAAAGGCTCTCTCCCGATAATGTTTCAATGAGCATATCTTTCCCCGGGTAATCCCCACACTTTAACCCGCATACTTTTATCTGGCTTCAGACAAAATCTAGATTAATCCGTGGCTAAAACACGCAAAACAAAGCAAAATTAATTTGCGCTGCTCGATAGTTTGTGGAAGAAGAGGAACTCTAGCTGGCAAGTGCGCTTTCATTTCAGCATCCTTAAGTCTTCTTCTTACAGGTTTAGTGCTTACCGTACCGTGCCGAACTTCTTGGAGCTTGTTTTAAGGATCAGAAGAAGTATAAATGCGATCCCTTAGTTCACTGGTCACGGGAAACCTGTCATCCCTCACTTACATGCTTGAGACCTTTTCCTCTTGTATACTGTTCAATCTGCCTATGACGTTTGACATTACGAAAAATAATAGATTTTGAAACTTACTTAAATTTACAACGCTACGCTTTTCCTTTTATTTCGTTTGTATTGTATCACATAATATGTAAGTATATTTGATTTGCATATTATATTATGTGTCTTTTACTTTCATTATGTACAAACATTTATATTTTATTTATTCCCTCTATTTCTTGCACCCTTTTTGTAGGTAGTCTTCTTCTTCATAATATGTCTTCATATATGCCTGAAAGAAATGCTTTTCAGCAATAAGGTCGCATTTTTAGCAGTAAGGTTTTTATTGTTCAATTTGTCTCTTGTGTACAATAAAGAATATTTTTTTTTATTTTTTTATTTTACAACTTTTGACACTTGTGCTACAATAAGATCTGGAATTCTCAGTTTGGCAAGTCAATCAATTGGTAAGTATATATCAGAGTAGCAATAAAGTTTTATAATAACATTAAGTTTATGGACAGATAGACGATGCCCTGCATAGATTGCAGCTTCGCGCTGTCCGTATCGTTGGCGATGTAGAGGTCACGAACAACCTTGAGCCTCTGCAATTGCGTCTTCTATCGGCTTTATCACGGAGAGTGTTCTGAAGAGCTATTTGATGTTATCCCACCTTACCCTCCTTACTCAGGAGCACGCGTGCCGGTCTTCGGTGTCATCAATTCACTGTCTCCACCTCAACATCACAAACAAAGAAATGAAGTAGCTCTTTTTTTTGTCGTACTTCCAGACTTGGAATTATTTGCCAGCACATGTGTTCCCTCCTTCCTATAACATGGGTTCCTTCAAAAGAGGCGTGAAAAAGCACCTTTCGGACCGGCAAGGTCGAGACGTTAACAAAATATTCGTAATAATAGACAATATTTTTAACGATCCCATAAATTAGTCCATGAGTGTATTATAGCTATATAATTATATGTGTAAAGTCTTTACGCAAAAAAAAATATAACAACGAATAATTACTTAACAACAATGATAACTTTGACTGTCCATATTTTTATGGACTAGATAATTTTATAAAAAATTACTATCGCTAGAAATTATATTTTTTTTGGGCGTAAGCTAGACTTTACCAGTAAGACTCTGAAAAACGTACCGTCGCGCGTCATCGCGCAGCTCGCAATGACAGTTTTGTAAAATTAAGTAAAATTTTGTCTGTATGTTATGTGGGCTTTATATCATCATCACTAGCCTACATATGTCCCCACTGCAGGGCACAGACCTTCCTACATAGGAGAAACACATGAGGAGTTTGGGTCATAAAACCACCACGCTGGCCCAATGCGGGTTGGTGGGTTAAAGCGGTTGCAGGAACAACTGGGACCAACGGCTTAACGTGCCTTCCGAAGCACGGAGGAGCTTGAGATAACAAACTTTGATTGACCCATTCCAGGATCGACTATGGCGAAAGTTGCATTGTTTTTCTTATTGAAACCAGAGAGCTCAAAACAATATGTCTTTTTTTATTATCAACACAAAAGTACAAATTATCAAAAACTTGTATGTCAAATTAACATATTAAAAATAATATGTTTAAGCGAACTTAGAAATCATAAAAAACAGCTTGCACTAGACTAAAAACTATACATATGAACATTAAAACCTAAAGAAAAATTCCCGACTAATTTCCCCTAAAAACTTTGTGAGATGACTCTTAAATAAACTTAATATCCAATCGTGGTTGTAGCGTCGTCCGATTACATACCATTTCTGAAACAGGATCGTTTGCGCAATGGTTCGCGGTTCGGCAAGGAGTCGTTACGCCGCTCGTATATTCCCGGATAGCCGCGAATATTGGCCGCACTAACAATGTGCGTCTTTATAAGTTTTTAACGAGCTCGGACGGTATAAATTATGTGTGCGGCGGGCACTGGGTCTCGTTATCTCGCTAACGGCGCACTACCGGAAGCTTAATGTACCGAGAGCTTTATTGTAGCCACTTACGAGTGGTGCAGTGCAACTCCCACTAGTTGGGCTATTGTCATCTCTTAAAATGTTTTTCAATTTACACGAAAATATAATTTTATGCCAAAACAAGAACCAAAACAATGCAAACAGATTAACTAGTGAAAATAGCTAGCATCATGCTGCTTTCCATATGGCTCACAAATATTTTAAGCCCTTATAGATAAAGTTTTCCCAATACCTAAACAAAGTGGGGAGCTTTTCGGCTTTCATACGGAATCATCAAAGGTGTTTCATACTTACTAAATGATAGATCCTGTAACTGTCCCATAGGGACGCGCTCAGGCTCCCTTCATTAGACGCTTCTCCGATATTGATAGAGTCAAAAAATGTAGAGATTATTATTATAACCAGATATTTCAAGAAAAAAATACCTAATTACCTACTATTAAGATTGTTACAAATACCTGTTGATATAAAAACTACAATAAGATTTAAATATTCTTTATTTTGCAATGGAATAAAATATCATACTTACTTTTTGTTGCAGAATGAAGTTTCTGGAGTTGCCCCGACTGAAAACTAGTAAAATATACATCATATAAATTTATCAGAACTGTTTTCTACGCCTCACGACCTTGGTCTTTATTAGCTCACGTAAAATAATATTAACATTACATCGACCCTCATCATCACCAGCCTATATACGTCCCACTGCTGGGCACAGGCCTTCCTACATGGCAGAAACACATGAGGAGTTTGGGCCATAACACCACCACGCTGGCCCAATGCGGGTTGGTGGGTTAAAGCGGTTGCAGTAACAACCGGGACCAACGGCTTAACGTGCCTTCCGAAGCACGGAGGAGCTCAACATTATAAATTTGATTGACCCATCCAGGGAACAACCATGGCGAAAGTTGCTTTGTTTTCGTGATCGAAACCAGAGCGCTCAAACCACTACGCCACCGAGCTCCTCTGCACATCGACCCCATATACAACTAATGTAGTAAAAGCCACTTTTGCTCAAAATAACCTTTTATCATCAATAAAGTTAGTTTTTTGAGCTCTATCGATATGTCTATTCAAAAATTGAAAGTGTTCAAATTCGCAAAAATATGTAATTTAACAACGTACACCAATCGGACTACGTTGTAAATTAAACAGTTAAAGCTCAGCTAGTTTGTCGTAATGGCCAATTTAGAGAGTAAAATTAATAAATTAATGCTATAAATGCTACAAATGGCAACTGCAATGCAGTATAAAAAAAACTGTACTATATCTGTCGTAAAAACCACAATATATTCAAACAAGGCTTTTACTACAATCATACTATGAAGGACTGTCAAAATAGTGTCACCTATTTATTTTATGTAAACCACAGTTTTCATAATTACAGTTTTTCGAGTTTTCATTTTAGTTTGCCGCCGCATAATCAGTAGAATTATCTGTTGTACGAACATCTGATAGTTATATGTAACCTAATAATATTATGAATGTAACCTGAATACATATCACGAATTCTAATAGAATATGAAATAAAAATCAACAATAAATCAAAAGTAATTAAATAGTTAAACCTAAAATAATGGAAATCCTTTCTCTCTGTATTATTTAATTTTTCTTTAATTATTTACTTTATCTAAGAATTTTTTTTTCTCTTTTAATAAAATTTGTCTTCATATGAAATCACTAACTACCAATATAACATAGTTTAAAAAACTGCAATTTCAATTGTAGAGATGTGCACCTACGTTACTATAATTTAACCTTACTATTTTATGTTTTCTTGAGTTTGCACCATAGTAACTACTTATAAAAAAGTAAAGATAACAAAATTTACGGATTTAACCTATAAATATTAAGTACTTCACTTCATTTAAATTCGTTAAAGATGTTTTATTTAATATAGTAGAGAATTACAGACCTTATCATGCAACTCATAGATGAATAGATGTTGGAAACATATTTTACTACAATTACTTAAAACAAAATTCGAAAAACAAGTCTTATGTATATACAGCAGGTACCCGTTTACCCTTAGCTGTAACAAGATTTAACAACATTTTTATAACATATTAACACAGAACAATATCATTTATTTTAGCCTGTAAGTTTTGTAATTTTACTATTCATGCCAAAAATTTAAAGATACATATTAGAGCAATAATAACTAAATTTAAATACGAATGAAATATTTTATGCGTTTGAATCATCGTCACTAATTAATTACATCTTCTTCATCTGTTTCGTTCAAAGAATCATTTTCCAACTACAGTGGGGAATTTCCAAGTTATCTCGGTACAATTCCAATAGATTTCACATATTAGGAATTTTTAGTCTCTATAGGTACCTTAATTCTTAACGTTTTTCCTTATCGGGTGGTTTCAATTCAATACTATGTCATCCATTTTCTGTGAGTAATCTGTTTCCTGAACATAATTTGTTTTTTTTTTTGTCTTCTCCCCTTTACTTAACTTTTCGCTTTTCTTTTTTTGCCAGTTTTTTCAAATAATGTCTTTTTTAACCGACTTCAAAAACGAGGAGGTTCTCAATTCGGCCGGTAAGTGTTTTTTTTTTCTATGTATGTACACCGATTACGCCGAGATTGCTGATCCGATTTACGTGATTCTTTTTTTGTTCGATGCAGAATAGCTGCCATTTGGTCCCATAAAAATTTTTTCAAAAACAGTTGGGTGCTTTGGTTTTAAATATAAAAAAACTGAAATTATAAAGTCGTCTACATATGCGTAATTGCGAATTTTTGCTTTTCCAATGACTTTGTAGTGAAACGATACGATAGTAGGAAACAATATAATTTGACGGTCGCCCATCTAGCTTTGACCGTAGAAAGTTATCACTGAAAATTGTGAAATAAAATTTTAAACAAAAATTAAAACCGACTTCAAAAAACTGAAAAGGATAAAATAATTAAATTTGAGTAGGTACTCATCCCCTAGAAACATATTTTTGGAGTTGGTGCTAAGTGGTTTCCAAAAACAATAGAAAGTGAAGCACCGACTCCAAAAATACGTTTCTAGGGGATGAGTACCTACTCAAATTTAATTATTTTAACCTTTTCAGTTTTTTGAAGTCGGTTTTAATTTTTGTTTATGGTGGAATGAAATTATGAAATTAAGGTGGAATAGCTACCATTTGGTCCCATGAAAATTTTTTAAGTCGTCTACGTATGCGAAATTGCGAATTTTTGCTTTCCTATGACCTTTTAGTGAAACGATTCGATAGTAGGAAACAATATAAATTGACGGTCACCCATCTTGCTTCGACCTTAGAAAGTTATCACTAAAAATTGTGAAAAAATATTTTAAACAAAAATTAAAACCGACTTCAAAAAACTGAAAAGGATAAAATAATTAAATTTGAGTAGGTACTCATCCCCTAGAAACATATTTTTGGAGTTGGTGCTAAGTGGTTTCCAAAAACAATAGAAAGTGAAGCACCGACTCCAAAAATACGTTTCTAGGGGATGAGTACCTACTCAAATTTAATTATTTTAACCTTTTCAGTTTTTTGAAGTCGGTTTTAATTTTTGTTTAATTTTTTTTTCATTATCTTCATCTTCCTTCATCGAATACTTTATTTCCATTTTATTTAAATTCTCTACTATTATTTCAACATCACACAAACACCTAATTTTTTTAACAGCATAAGCAGCTGAACTACGTCTTTTAGATAGGTACGAGATATTAGGATACTATTACAATCGTGAATCTAACTTATTTGCTAAAAATACCGTAGAGTTAACACATTCAACATTTTTTCGTTGATTTCAACATGTGTACTGCCTTACATTTGGTAAAGTAAATTTTATACAATTATTATTTTCAAACCAGAATAGCACTTTTGACACGGCATTATTTACATCCTCAAAGTCAGTTTTAGTTTGGATCTATTTTAAAAATAATGTGGTATCATCTGCAAAAACAATACCGTCTCACACAATTTTTTTGAAAAGTAATGATTAATTGAGAAAACATTGATTTTCACCTATTTTTTTTTTATACAACTAGATGACAAACAAGCTGACGGCCCACCTGGTGGTAAGCAGTTACCGCCGCCTATTGTCTTGAAATCGTAATATCAATCCCTGACGCACACCCATATGTATAACCCGAACCCTAGTGCTCTGGTGGCGTAGCGGTTATCGAGTCTGGCCGGACCCCAGAAGACGAAGGTTCGATTCCCGCCTGGAGCATAAAATTTTTTCTTACATTAAAGTAAGCGTTATAAACGCACAAAATCAAACATTTATTTAAACGTTACATTATTCTTAAATTGCTTCAAGCAACTTTTTTAATTTGGTTATTGATGATGCTCAGTAGCGGTTTTCTCTCTACAATGATCCGAGTTTATACAATTTATAATTGATTTTTCAAGTACATAACAATTATAAAAAATATTATCCAGGCAGGTAGTTGAAATTGATATAATTCTAGTAGGTTATTGCAGTTATTTTACGTAGTAAAAGCCATGCTAACTCTGTAACTATCAAAGATACATTTTTTTGAGTTTAAAACTATTAAGGAATACGAAAATCTTAGGAAAATTTATCACTTTTACTAGGTGGTAGGCCCGTATGTAGGGTCGTCTGGGTAGGTACTACCGCCTTTCTTATCTCAGCCGTAAAACAGCTCGCTGTGTTTCGGATTGAAGGGATAGGTAGCCAGTGTAATTACGGAGCATGGACGGCATTTGATCTTAGACCTCAGGATGACAACGCACCTGTATTATCAAGTGATTTTTCCTTGTTATTGCAGGTATCTATAGGCGGTGGTAACCGCTTATCATCAGCTATTCTTTCAATAAACATGAAAGAAATATCTGAGTAACAGGAGATTGGAATTTGAGCGAAACTTCATTCAGAATACGAAAATATCTACAATAGCGATTTGAAAGTTGGAAAATTCACCGTGTATATTACAACACGTTGTAATCTCTCAATCTCGTTGACAACTCGTTGTGCCGGCAACATCATATCCATAGACTAGAGATATTTATTGGTACATCACATCATCAGCCTATGTGAGGCTGTTTATTCCCGTTGAGTCACGCCATTTTGTGTCACACTGTTACTCAACGGGAAAAATATTCCTATTGAGTAACACCGTAACTCAGTGCCACTATTGTTTTCCCGTATGTATGTAGCTGGATCATCCCTTGAAGTACCAGACTACCATATTAGGAGATGTTTAGCATACTCTTATTTTATTTATATAATAATCGTAGGGGTACAATAAATAACCTCTCATATACTTATGGTAGCCTGGTACTTTAGGGGATGATCCAGCTACATACATACGAATTTGAACAATGATTTTACCCAAGAAGGAGTCACTTAACGAGAATACAGCGTTCTGTTTAGTTATACTGTCACTCAACGGAGAAAAAAAATAGTGGCATTGAGTTACGGTGTTACTCAACGGGAATATTTTTCCCGTTGAGTAAGAGTGTGACATAAAATGGTGTGACTCAACGGGAATAAACCGAACGTCCCAGTACTGGGCACATGACATAATTGTCTATCTTACAGTTATTATACTTCATATAGCTCCCGAAGATGATTACCATTTATTACATGCAGCAGACGTAGTAATGGTGCTGTCCTTGTCACACTGTTTAAAGTTTCCAACTATAAAAAGAAACAAAATTTCATATTTCAGTCTCGCTCATTCACCCACTGAGCCCTCTCTAGCTCGACCCGCTTGCCATTACGTATTTTTGTGCGGTCCGAGTCACACCCTAACCAAGGTTGGCAAGAAATGTCTAGGAAATATTATTATATGTTGGTGAGATTTTAAAGAAGATACTCAAATTAGTTATTAAGTTTATGGAGAAAACGAAGAATGTGAAATCTTAACGTGTGAGGTACCGAAATCGTTCAAATACATAATTGTAAGTACTCTAAAATGTTTCTTAAGCTTCAAAGAATAGTGCTCACATTGGCACGCGCTGCGCCCGCGCTAGTCTGGCTCGCCGCGTGGTGTCAGTCTTCCGGCCCCCAGACTGGCGCCGAGCCTTTTGTTACTACCGAACGCTAATTTATGCTATTCTTTTGTGCGCTTTCTTTTCATAATAAAATGTTTGAAATACAAATTATTTCTATTGTAAATAATATTAATCAATAACACTTATTATTGAAATAATATGGTGAAAAGTATTAACGCTCTGCAAATAGAGATAATTTTATGGCTTATTAATAATAATTCAACAGATTACACAAATTGTTTCAAAACTTACAAATGTTCTATGTAAGGCCGTTCTCTAAAATCTTGTGACTTTTAGCATCGGCTTGCCCAGCTGTTCTCTGTGGCTGGGTTCATTCATTCAAAAGGATAATTTCAATATTAAAATGTATTTCAAAAGAAATTTACATTATGATTATAGAAGGGAAGCTCGTCTTCTCTACGCGGGCTTTACTCTGGAGGTCGCCAAATTATCCGGCTAATCAGCTGCGGTGTACCACCTGCCTCGCTAGATATTCTCATGGCATGACTCGCAGATAATACAAGTAGTCAGTACTTATAGATAAAAGAATAATAATAATATTCACACACTCACACCTAGTATCTAGGCCAAAGTAAGCATCATTAAGAGCTTGTACTATGGATAATAGACAACGGGAAAACCATTTAATATTAGAAATATATACATTTTTTTCCCTAAATGTCCGTTCTATTATTTTATTTTGGTGAATATTAATTGTTGAATAAATTGAACACATAACATGCATAAATATGTATATAAAGAACGTTGACCCGAGAACACAGATACACGTAAATCGTGTTTGGCCAAAAAAATTTTAGGTATCTACATTAATGGCCAAAAGCTCCACGTATAAAGTGTTTTAATTTTTCAGCTATAACTTAGTTAAGATTTTTCAGCTAAATAATAATTACTTAATTAACAGATGGAAGCTCCACGTAAATCGTGTTTGAGCGAAAATTTTATAAGTACCTATCTAAATGGCGGTCAGCTCCACGTATATCGTGTGTGCACCTAACCAATAACCTTATGGTTATAATTTTTTCTTCTGAATAGCAATTATCAAACAGATGGCAGCTCCACGTAAATCGTGTTTGAGAAAAAATTCTATAAGTACCTATCTAAATGGCGGTAAGCACCACGTATATCGTGTGTGCACCTAACCAATAACCTTATGGTTATAATTGTATCTGCTGAATAGCAATTATTAAACAGATGGCAGCTCCACGTAAATCGTGTTTGAGCAAAAATCCTTAAGGTACACAGGCATCTAAATGGGGGTCAGGTTCACGTATATCGTGTGAACACCTAACCAACAACCTATATGGTTATAATTTTTCGGCTAAATAACAATTAATCAACTGACGGCAGCTCCACGTATATCGTGTTTGAACATATCCATCTAAATGGCCATCAGCTCCACGTATATCGTGTGAGCACATAACCAATAGCCTAACTATATGGTTATATTTTTTTGACAAATAACAATTAGTCAACAGACGGCAGGTCCACGTAAATCGTGTTTGAGCTAAAATTATTTATGTAAGTACCTATCTAAGGGGCCATCAGCTCCACGTGAATCGCGTTTGACCACATAACCAGTAACCGTATGGGTCTATTTTTTTCTGCTGAAATAAAAGTATTCAACAGATTGCAGCTCCAAATAAATAGGGCTGTTAGAGAGTAAGTTATTTCACCTAAATGGCTGGCAGCTGCATGTAGGAGGACGTAGCTGCACGTAGGAGCACCAAGCCAACAACCTTTACCGGTATTTCTGCTGGATTATAATTATTCAACAGATTGCAGCTCCACGTCAATCGTGTTTGAAACAATTTTTATTTTTTTGTATTTTATTTTATTCATGTGGATATAATCTGCAGTTTTGCAGCTCCATGTTAACCCCAAGTAATCTCTATTACGATTCCTCCACGGCCATACACATCGTATTTATGTTGACTGTATCTTTGATATAACCATGTTATATTAAATAAATAATAATAATAAAATATATACCTATATATAAATCATAATAATAATAAATAAAAAAAAACATGCCGTGCAGTACAATATTATTGCTACTGTTTATAAGCATTATAACTTATATTCAAGGTAAACAGCATAATTTACAAGTGGTTTTTCATGTCTAAGAAAACGAAAGGCATAAATAATAATTACAGCGAATAACAATAACAATAGATAATTTCTTATTTGATTCTGAATTTTCCTAACATTTAAAATCTTCGAAGACACCAAATCCGGTCAAGAATTGTATCCGACGACATCAAACTAACAGCCTTAAAATAAAAATTTTACAAACATAAGTCAACCATCCACTGCTGCTCGTCAAGGGCTTTAAACTTGAGGGAGACGCCGCGGGGACCGACTACCCACACCCTGTTCGACACCAGTACCTACAACAAAATGCAGAACAACCAGAAGAACCTTAGGTACTTTCTGGCGGTAGATTTAAATAATTTTACAAGCAATGGTGTGATATCACAAATGATAAAACTATACTGCCCTGTTTTCTTAGGTATAAGATTCCAGCTGAAGAGGAACCTGATACATTACAAGTCCTACAAAATAATGACGAGTCCTCACCTTGAGGCTGACATTAAATATACCTAGTTGTTTAACTGAACTCTTTAAACTCGTTTCATAACGAAGGGCTGTACATTTCTCCAAATATTTTTTTAATATTCCGAAATTCAATGACAATCATAGATAAATTCTCAATTAAAAAAAAAAAAAAAACTTAAATGACTATGTGGGTACATATTATACTACGTTAAAAGGGATGATTACCGTACGTTTCGAAGCTTGTAAATTGTAACTATTACATCTGAACCATTGATTTATGGGATGCCTTTAAATTTTCTATTTTATTTCTATTTCTTTTCTTTTCTATTTTTATTTTCTATTTTCTTTCCTATTTTCTGTATCCATGCTATGGGACACAAATCTTTATGAATTTAATGTAGGTACTTTTACCCTTTGCACAGCTCAATTTTCGGCTTCACGTAGAAGTTGTCTTTCTGTAAATTGTTGCACTTGAGCAACATATAAAGAATGTCTTAATAATCTATGATTAGCTACTAAAGCTTTATTTATGGTTTTAAAATTCTTAATAAATTTGGAAAAGAGATTATCATTTATTGTTGACACTAATGTGATAAAATCATTACTAGAAAAGAAATTAAGGACATAAATAATGCAAAATTCGTGTTTCAATCACACAAACATCTGCCCCAGCCGGGACTCGAACCCGGGACCCTGTCCGAATAAAGCTGACCATTTGGCTAACCAGTCGTCAATATCTTTATGAGTATGAAGTAGGTACAACTCATTTTTAAAACCTGTCGGTAATTTTGTAAAAATTTGTATTATAATTGTTATAAAGTTAATGTGTTAAAGTTAGTGCAATATATGTTGGGTTAGAATTAGGTGCTAGTTATAGTATACTTAGCATGAAGAGATCTAAGTACTTTAGCTCTAATTTTAGATATACAAGTAACTTCACATAAATGTTCCAATAGATTTTCAAAAGAAGTTTTCCAATTGAAACCTCCCTTCCTCTCCAAAATATGATTACACACGTGGGATCCAAATGAAGTTCTAAATTATATAAGTAATTATTATCTGTATGATAATAATAAGTTGGGTTGTGATTACATTTATCCTTCAAGACTACAGCGTTGCTTCGGCTGCGTCTGCTCGATGAATACAGAAATTAACCTTAATAAAGATATTGTTTTAAATAAATGATGGTAGGACTTTAATAAAATTTGAAAGTATACCAGAAACTTACAGATCGGGGGCCTATATACCTACCTCCTATTTGGGTACCTTATTTCATTTTAATGTTTGATGCGGTTTTTTTCATTGTTTCCTTTCTTTATTTTAGATTGTTGCAATATAGTACCTTAAATTTAAGAAAACCCTAGAGAATGCTCAGCATTAGCGAACATTTAAGAAGAACCAATAGTTTTTGCGAATTTATCATTTATTGGTTAATAAGCTGCAGAAAACCTAGTAAGAGGGCAAGATGTCGAACACTTGCACCCTGGATAAAAAATTATCTACGGAAAATCGTCATAGACACTTTAATATTTATCGCGCATAATACGCAAGTTTAGTATAGTCTATGGCTGGAGTGTTACTTTCAATGTATTTAATTTATCAAATATTTTGGCAAAGGTGTTTAATATTTAAGTTCTAGGGGCAATGAGTATTTAATTATTTACCTAAAAGTACTTAATACTTCAAGTGTTAATATGATAAGTTTAAATATATGTTTAAATACAAACATATATTTTAATAATCACTGTTTTGATTTATTTATTTTATTTTATTTTTGACTCGAAACATCTGCATGTAATAAATGGTAATCATCTTCGGGAGCTATATGAAGTATAATTTAGAATTAAACGAACTTACCTTGTGAAGTTCGATTCGAATTATACGAATATACCTACCTACTCCCACCCAACCCAGGACCCAGAATCATACCAAAAATAAACAAATAAATAAGTCCTCTAAAATTAATGGCAAGCGGGTCGAGCTAGAGAGGGCTCAGTGGGTGAATGAGCGAGACAGAAATATGAAATTTTGTTTCTTTTTATAGTTGGAAACTTTAAACAGTGTGACAAGGACAGCACCATTACTACGTCTGCTGCATGTAATAAATGGTAATCATCTTCGGTCGCGATATTCGTATAATTAGAATCGAACTTCACAAGGTAAGTTCGTTTAATTCTAAATTATAAGTACTTAGTTTAGATATTTTTCTAAGTAACTAACTAACAAAAAAACAGCCTTTATAAATTGACTGTACCTCTAGCACGAACACTTAAATTTCGAATCACCATCATATCGAGTAGTTACGTTAGCTTTTGCTTGACTTTTGATTGAAATTTTAAGCATGCATGAACGACACGATTTTTTTTTATACAACTAGATGACAAACAAGCTGACGGCCCACCTGGTGGTAAGCGGTTACCGCCGCCTATAGACACCTGCAATAACAAGTAAAAGCACTTGATATTGCACGTGCGTTGTCATCCTGAGGCCTAAGATGAAATGCCGTCCATGACCAGTAATTACACTGGCTACCTTTCCCTTCAATCCGAAACACAGCGAACTGTTTCACGGCTGAAAAAAGAAAGGCGGTTATGATTCGAAATTTAAAAATGTTCGTGCTAGGGGTACTGTTTTCTTAATTTTACGCATATAAGCAACCTTTTATTGGGTATGTTACTTCATATGCCGTCATTATCTAATTTGATTTTAAAATTATATTTATTGGCAGTCTATCTGATAAACGCCACAAAAGATATACAATGAATTTCCTAAACAAACAACACAGATCATAGTAAATATTAAAAGCAAAAAAACCTTTTTTAAAAAAGCTTTTATTTAAATGCTCTAAAAAGAAGAAAATAAATTTGTTCTTTAAAATTTTAACTATAAACTAATAACCTCATTATAAACAATTTATATGATCATAAAAGCTTGTCACTCAATTAAATAGGTACTAGTTTATTTACATATAAAAAATAAATAAATACTTTTTAGTTATCGCTGGCTAGGTTTCTGAGTCTTGGCAAGCCCTTTCATTTGATTGATACCCATATTGCAGAAGCGCATATAAAAACACTATTCCGCCATCTTAGATGTTCAGCCATATTGAATTTAAAATGTCGTCACATTCTTTTTCGAGTTACTCTAAACAAGCCCTTTTATTTGATACCCATACTGTAGAAATGCATGGAGAATAACTATTTCGCCATCTTGGATGGTCCGCTATATTGGATTTAGAATGACGTCACGCAGATTATCGTGTATTGTCATCCAAACTAAACGTGTAAACAAAATTTGATGACGCTGCCGGTCGTTGTCAGTAAAAGTAGCACAAAGTTGATTCACGCAATAACATTTTTTTTTTATACAACTGGATGACAAACAAGCTGACGGCCCACCTGATGGAAAGCGGTAACCGCCGCCTATAGACACCTGCAATAACAAGGAATAATCACTTGATATTGCAGGTTGTCATCCTGGGGCCTAAGATGAAACGGCGTAAAAAATTTTAGGTTATGGATGCAGATCCCGCTGGTCGCCCTGTTACAGATAAAAACGATACATATTACCTCCTAAAGTGTAGTCTTATGGCATTGACCACAAACAGATTTTCTCATTTGAAAAAGTCTGGCAACCAAATATTGAGATTTTTTGTATAATGACTGATTTGTATTTTTTATTGGTAGGTTTTAAGAATTTCTGTATTTTTTGTTTCCCAAACAAAAAACATTAAATAAAAATACCATCAAGCTCAACATTTGAGTGCAATACGAGCTCGCTTAGGTAACGGCCTGGCCACGGGAAATTCGTTGCGGCAAATATTCGCGCTTCTATTCGCCCGATTAAAAACAAATGTATGGAAATGTACTAAGCAGGCCACGCGTAGCGGCGACCGGCGACCTCGCCAGTCGCGCCGCGCCGCCGCCCGTTCCCGTGTCCAGGCCGTAAGAATCAAAGTACCTGTTCTCATCTGAATTCAAAAATCGAATCCCGTTAATCCCCCTTCCTACTCAGGAGCACGCGGCCAGTCTTCGGAGTCATCAATTTACTGTCTCCGCCTCAACATCACGGACAAAGAAGTTTAGTAACTCTTACTTGTCGAACTTCCAAAACTTGGGATATTATTCCCTCCTTTCTAGCATGGGTTCCTTCAAAAAGCGTTCAAGGCGTGAAAAGGCATCTTATGGGCCGGCAAGGTGAAGGCTGTGCAAGGTGAACAGTGTGTTTTAAGCTGCACTAGCTGTCTTCGCGTGGCCTCTCCTTACCGCTTCAAATCAGGTGGTGTTGAGTAATTGGATGGTGGATTACTCAGGATTGAAAAGTGCGGTAAAGATTATGTAAACATGGTCACAGACTGTAGCTAAGCCTCACATCTTAATTAGTTTTACTTTCTAGGCATCGTGTAGGTCCTGAAAATTCGATATTAAACAAGTAGTTGTTTGAAATCAAATTTACAGTATCTAAATCTAAATGTCAAGGTGTCAAAACTAGTTGTTAAAATTTTTTCCGGTCGAGAATCCATAATCTAAGTCCGAAACCCTTTATCAGTATCAAAATATGATGTATGTAACCTTTCAAATTCTCATAAACTTATTTTGATAGCTTACATATTAAGCTGATTATGAATGTGATAACAAATAAAATTAGTAGTTATAAAAGTAAGACAGAGTTAATTAAAATTTTGTGATATCTCGCCTTTCTACAGCAATTATGTCACTGCCGGTAAGCTTTCGAACATAAACGGCCACTCATAATAATTAATAAAAAAACCTTCTTTGATATTTTCTAAGAACTACGAAGCGTTTTCCTCGTCCATAATTAATACATTACAATTTTTAGTAATGATCGATTTATGTATTCCGCATATAGAAACATCCTTATTATTTCCTGGATTAGAAATTCATTAACGTTACCGATCCTACCGAATAGGGGGCATAAATGCAGTCGCAATATGATGGTGATTTGAATATTCGAACTAATGTTTTTATGGGAAGTTATTTGCATTTAATTAATTTTATAAACAAGTTACACAAGTAGACACCTCAACGCAGCGCCTTTCCGAGAGCTTTGATTAAAAATACCAATTAAGATTACGAGCTTTTTATTCCACTTCTAATCAAGCAGTTAATTAGGATTTTGCGTTGGAGCCGGCCCAGCCCTGCTAACTAGTTAAGCGACGGACGGGACGCGGACGGTCCGATTAAATAGGGTTTTAAAAATTACAGCAATTGATATCTTTATTGAATTTATTTTTATATTAATTATATGCATAAATCTATGTCAGGCTTTAGTAAGATGACGCTGTTATTATTATTGTTATGAATACCTAGTAATATTCATTTTCCATCGCTCTTAAATAGTCCGATAGCGCTGTTTTTAAGTTTCAAGAATTCTAAAGTTTTTTTTAGTTTTTGCTTATAGTTTCCGGACCATTTGCTCAAGCTGATGTATTAATTTGTGTTATTTTGGGTGCTTGCTTAGGTTAAAACCTTTGAGATATTTTAAAAGTTTTTATAGCTTTCTCGAATTAGCGTGTCGCTAACGATAGCGATATGCTATTTTAGGGTGAAAAGTTACAAAACTAAGTCCGAACTAAAAATAGTTAGGTACTTGTATTAAGTAAAGAAAAATCTCTTTCTAATATTTTAATCCAATAAAGATACTTTTGTTAGTACATTAGAATACTCACATTGAGATTTTCAATAATATTTCAGGCTTGCTTTTCTTAACAATTTATAGATATTAACGAACGACTTATTTTTGTGTTAATAATTGCAAGTGATTTATTTTAATAATGATTATCTATTTAAGCAAGTAATAAAGCTAAGTTTCGCAAATATACAAAACTTTTTTAGGCAAAGGTACCATTATAAGAACCTTCGCCAGCTATAACGATGTTTTACACCACGCTACTTGGTTTTCCATTTCTAGTTCTATTTCTAGTTTATTGGCTGGGAATTCTAATCGACTATAATAGTAATAATGGTATTCCTGAAAGGTTTTTTTAACACAAATTACTTATTGGATCCACTTTTATTTATAAATTAGTTATCAAGTAAGGCTTATCTTCGACCAATAGTCGTGGAAATCTTTAGAAGAGCAAGGCGTTTATCCAGCAGTGGACGTCTTCTGGCTTAAATGATACTAACGCCTGTAAATTTTATTTAGATACAATTTTTTATTTTTATTATTATTTTTTTGTTTTTCGGGAAGCCGATGGATAAGGGCAACGCAGGAACGATCAGTTTGGAGATCATTGGGGGAGGCCTATGCCCAGCAGTGGTCTCTCGGCTGACATGATGATGATGATGATACAATTTTTTATTTACTATGAGAAATAGTATACTAAATAAAATTTCAAGGCATTTTCAAACTAGCATTTTTATAATATCTTAAAAGTAAAAGTTAAAATATTTTATAATGGTTTATTTTATTGTATTCCCATCTTAATATATAACTGTTTCCCCAAGATAGAAACCCGTCTATTTTATACTTTTCCACAGACTTCTTATGTTTAAATTGGACATCTATGTATCTTCCATTAAATATAAAAAAAAACTAATAATCCTTCGAAATTATTTGCTGCATACAACAACTGTCGCATTTAGAACATCGCATAAAGGAAAATCAATTAAAATATGGGACATTGACCTTTTATTGCACCCAATTAGGTATTAAAGAGGCGTCATTATCAGGCCTGCTGGTCCTCATCAGTGAGGTTTGTAATCTTATTTTAGAGTGGTGCATTTTTAATTCAATTATCCAAACGAGTTCACTTTTTATCTAGTGATTACCGATTAAGTATGTATACAAGGAAATTGATATCTGACAACAAATATAATGAAGCCTGACAACAATGTCTCGAGTCAGAGTGACTTTACAGTTCATATTAGGTATTGTACTTTTGTTTTGTTTCAAACATAGAAAGGCATGTAGGTACTATACAAAGCAAAGACATATCTCACCCATTTTAGGAGCGGCGAAGATAACAAATCAATATTTGGAGTGAGTGCTTTTTCGTGCTACGGAGGAGCTTTTATCTGGACAACGGACGACCAGCACAAACAATCAAAGGACAGAGACATTCACTTCAACACTACACTTTACTTTGGACTTGCTGTACGAACGAAATAATGTTGTAACTTTATTCTGATTTTTTTGTCAATGGCTGATATTTTATAAAATATATGATAATAAAGCACAAAGTTAATTAATATGATATTTCTGCTTAGTCCTTCTGTCATTTCGACTTTATAGTTGGGTACTTAGATCTATTTATTATTACGTTAACCTTACCAGCCATTGTCTCCTTAACAATAGAATACGTATTGCGTCTGATTTGTTAGTACTTCACAAATTAAACTATCATACAGGGACTTCGTTAGTAAAATAGTCTGAGATAATAACATAAAATTATTAAATCACTTCTAGTCACGACGTGGGCGACGTTTTCGACAAGAAGCGATTTAATAATTTTATTAACATTAGGTTGGGGTAAGTCTTTTCGCATTATAGTATGTATGAACTTGTAATACAATCTCTTCGGCTGTACTATTTGTATCTGGCTGGTTTTAGTATCATTAAAAGTATAGATTTTAAAAAAGATAATTCCAAATTCAAATTAGGAAAATGTCTGTTTTTCATTTGTTATTTGTACTCTCAAGGTGAGTGAATCTAATGAAGAAATTCGATACATTTTAAAATTTTACTACAAAAAAGGTAAAAAAGCAACGCAAGCCGCTAAAAAATTTGCGATGTGTCTGTGAGAGTAGCACAAATTTGGCTTAAGCGTTTTCAATCCAGAAATTTTGATATCAAAAATGCACGTCGCTCTGGTCGCCCTATTACGGATAAAATTGATGCCATTTCTGAAAAACTGGAGCAAGATCGGCATATCAGTAGTTACGACGTAGCTGAAGAACTGGGAATTGACCACAAAATAGTTTTGGCGCATTTAAAAAAAATGGGTACACAAAAATAAGATATTTGGGTACCCCACGAGCTCACTGAAAGAAACCTAATGAACCGTGTTTCATTTGGGATTCTTTATTACGACGTAATGAAACCGAACCATTTTTGAAGAAGCTGATAACTGGTGATGAAAAGTGGATCACGTACGACAAGAACGTGCGAAAAAGGTCGTGGTCAAAGGCCGGTCAGGCTTCACAGACTGTGGCGAAACCCGGGTTAACTAGCAACAAGGTGATGCTGTGCATTATGAGCTGTTACCACCAGGCAGGACCATCGATTCTGAACTCTACTGCGAACAACTGCTGAGATTAAAGCAAGAAGTTGAGAGAAAGCGGCGGGAATTAATCAACAGAAGGGGTGTGGTTTTTCATCATGATAACGCTAGACCTCACACATCTTTAGCCACTCAGCAAAAATTAAGAGAGTTTGGCTGGGAGGTGTTAATGCATCCGCCGTATAGTCCTGGTTCCAGACCTTGCTCCTTCAGATTTCCACCTGTTTCGCTCTCTTCAGAATTCTCTAGGCAGTGTCAGGTTAACATCACGAGAGGACTGCCAAAACCACTTGTCGCGGTATTTTGATCAGAAGCCCCAAAATTTTTATAGCAATGGGAACATGTCCCTACCTACAAGATGGCAAAAAGTTATCGAACAAAATTGTACCTACATACTTTAGTTAAATGTAAATAAACTATATTAAAATATATTTTGAATGTTCTTAAAAAATGCGAAGAAAGTTTTTCCCCAACCTATTATTATCTGATAGAATTAATAACAATCTCAACATAATAAAAAGCAGTCAAGAGCATGCCGGACATACGCTGTAGACTTAGTATAGTAGGTACTTAATGTTATTTACGAAATAACTTTTACCCTTACCAGCCCTCCAATGAGCAATTTAAAATCTTTTCTGTCTGATACGTAGGTATGTGGGTCCTTCACAAACTATAAAAATTGAAAAAAGTAAAGTTGACATTGAAAATCTACTATGACTAGACGGACAATATCGACAGGCATAAAAAAAATAGTAGAATATTCAAATTTGCTCTATCATCACGTTAGTAAAATGTATTCATATCCCACTTACTTTATTCTAGCTAGATGAAAGAAATGTTAAAAAACAACAAAAATAAAACTGATTATAAACACTCAAAAGTCTAGGCTGTTTCCAGAATCAATAAATGGCATGTAAAGCACCGACTACACAAATACCTTCAAATTAGCATGTATTACTTACATATTACTACTTACATAACTTTTGTTCTAAAAAAAATGAGAAATATATTACAAGTAATTCAAAATGTGCTCGAAAGTTCTTATTACATATATCTTCTCCATAACCCGCAATACACACGCCACATTTTTAATAATGTTACAATAAAATTAAGAATATGAGAGTGATAAGTTAGCTAAGGCAATTGTAATGAAATTGAGTAAGAGCGAGGTCTCCCAGTACAAGTATATTTTTTAAAGTTTGATAGTACAAAACGTACAAATAATTATGAAAATTACAAATATTTTTAACCCCCGGCGAAATAAATGGCTGTTATAAGTTTGACGTCTCTCTGTGTATCTGTGTGTCTGTCTGTGGCATTGTAGCTCCTAAACGACAGGACTGATTTTGATTTACTTTCTTTTGTTTGAAAGCTGACGTATTCAGGATAGTTCTAAGCTATAATTTATAAAAATCAGTTCAGTCATTTGATGACTATTAGCTCATTTCCTACTTGACAAAATGGTTTTACTAACTTTCACATACCCGATTTATTTTAAATTCGGCTTACTTTTACTTCGGTGGTATTCCCGAGACATGCCAACCGTGAGCTGATCGTCTGCGGGATGCTCAATTCTTCAGAAACGTACAGTAGATATAGCGTGCTTAGACTTATTAGAATAATCTCAATAAATTGGTGTTAGATAGATGACTAATGAGGCCGGGGGTTACTATTTTTTTTTTATTTTGTACTATATTTTTTATTAAATAACAAATAAAAAGGATTGATTGAAGTTAAGCATACGGCCTATCTGTTGGTGTGGTAATTAGGCGGATTATTGTCTATAGATCCAATTCACTATAGCTAGACGCTTATGATACAAAATGTGTCACTTGCGCCTTACTCATACATCATCAACAGCTTACTTCCCACTGCTGAACCTTCCTACATTGGAGAGCTTTAGGCTATCTAATCACGATACTGGCCGGACGCGGATGATAAGTAGCGGTTGCATGGAACAAAACGAGAACCATCAGCTTTACGTGCCTTCCTAACTGATGCGCGCCTCCAATCCAATCAAAATATATAGGACGAGACAAACTGACAGTAGCAATCGAATTCCCGTTGCCACAAAACGTATCTTTGCGCTCTCTAGCTAACCCGCAGAATCTTAACACAGCAAAAGAAATGATATGTTGCTGCGATGTTGTAAGAGGCAGAGGGAATCTACTTTACGTGTCGAGCTGATCAAGACACAGTGTCGGGCGGGACCGCAATTTAGAAAAACGCCGCCGTTAAATGGTCATCGTAATGGAATCATTGGTTCTTCTAAATTATAGCCATATTCGCATAAGTTAATTACGGACTAACAGCTAAACTGCGATAACGTGGTTAGTACACCTGTCAGACGTATCAACTGCTACGCGATGCGGAAAAATCGTTTAATTAACTTTGCCAATGGAATAGTGAGGTTTAACCGGCACGGACTAAGTGGAACTTTACCGCAACCGTTAATTATTATCTGTGAGGAGTGCTCTTTGTTTAGTTGCCAACTCTAAATTAGTTTTCGAAATGGATCATTCGCACCCTACCACCCCGCCCGTCCCCCCGCTAGTAATTGGAACGTTCCGAGATGACACCACTCGACTGCCTCTAATCAGTTAACAAGAAGCTGTGCTCCATTGTCATTCGTAAGCATATGACACTTTCCTTACGGGATGGGTGCTCGGATATCGCGCAAAGTTCGCAAGAAAGATAGGCCCAACTTGGTCGCTTCGCACAATGAGCATTATAAGCGATCGCTAGTTAAATATCTCAGTACAATGTAAATACCACCGTCAATACATTCTTAGGATATTAGTTTTGTTATTTATTTAAAAAGCATATAATGAAGAAGTGATTTGTATCAATCCTAACTTTGGTATAAGTTTTCTATCTAATAAAAGAGAAGTTCGGTGGCGTAGTGGTTTAAGCGCTCTGCTTTCAATTGCGAAAACAAAGGAAATTACGCCGTGGTCGATCCCGGAATGGAAATTTGTTATCTCGAGCTCCTCCGTGGTTCGGAAGACACGTTAAGCCGTTGTTGACGGTTCTTATTGCAACCGCTCTAACTCATCAAACCGCACTGAGCGAGAGCGTGGTGGTGTTATGGCCCAAACTCCTCATATGTTTCTCCCATGTAGGAAAGCCTGTGCCCAGCAGCAGGACGTATAGGCTGGTGGTGATGATGAAAAAAATATAGAATACATCAAAATAGAATTCACTTATTACAACCCAACCCATGGGAGTTGTCTCCCATCTTAACCCGGCTATACCGCCTTTCTCTCTCTTCTGGGTGTGTGCCTGAATCTTGGAGAGAGGCCAATGTGCAACCGGTCCCCAAAAAGGGAGACCGATCAGACCCAGCAAACTACCGCCCAATAGCTGTCACCTCAGTTCTTTGCAAGGTCATGGAGCGGATCATAAATAACCAGCTGATCTAATACCTAGAAGGTCACTCATTAATTAATGATCGACAGTACGGGTTTCGGCCGAAACGGTCAACGGGTGATCTTCTAGCGTACTTAATGCATGTCTGGGGTGAAGCTATTGATAAACGTGGTGAGTCACTGGCTGTTAGCCTTGACATTGCCAAAGCTTTTGATCGGGTCTGGCACAAGGCCCTTCTCTCCAAGCTCCCGGCATACGGTCTGCCCGATCAGCTCTGCAACTGGATCGCCGGCTTCCTACATGAGCGGAGAATACGCGTCCTCGCAGATGGATGCGCTTCGCGGTTCATGTCTGTGAATGCTGGTGTACCACAAGGATCTGTTTAATCTCCCACACTCTTTCTTCTTCATATCAATGATATGCTTCCATTAGGAAGCATTCATTGTTATGCGGATGACAGTACAGTGCATGGGGGATATTACGGTCGCCCAGGGGCTGGGCGCGCTGAAACCGAGAAAGAGAGGGAGAATCTTACTATTGAGCTCAACAGGGTGTTGAACCTCGTATCTGAATGGGGATCTAACAATCTTGTTGAGTTCAATGCTAAGAAAACACAGGTGTGTGCGTTTACAGCCAAAATGTCGCCGTTCCTGCCCCTTCCCTCTCTTCAGGGCACTACTCTTTTGGCACAGGCCTCCTTGAACTTGCTCGGTATGGAGATATGCTGCAATCTCAATTCTAGAAAGTACATCGAAACCGTGATAAAAACAGCCTCACGGAAGCTCGGTGTCCTGAACAAGGTGCGTCGATTTTTCACGCCTGACCAGCTATGCCTGCTGTACAAAACTCAGGTCCGGTCTTGCGTGGAATATTGCTCGCACTTATGGGATGGCTCCGCCAAGTACCTCCTCGATGCACTGGACAGATTGCAGCGTCGTGCTGTCCGTATCATTGGCGATGTAGAGGTCACGAACAAACTTGAGCCTCTACAATTGCGCCTTTTATCGGCTTTATCACGGAGAGTGCTCTAAAGAGCTTTTCGACCTTATCCCACCTTCCCCCTTTCTGCTCAGGAGCACGCGTGCTGGTCTTCGGAGTCATCCATTTACTGTCTCCACCTCAACATCACGCTCAAAGAAATTTAGTTCTTAGTTTCTTTGTCGTACTTCCAGAACTTGGAATTCTTTGCCAGCGCATGTGTTTCCTCCTTCCTATAACATGGGGTCCTTCAAGAGAGGCGTGAAAAAGCACCTTTTGGGCCGGCAAGGTGGAGGCAGCTAGTGCATTGTCCGTTTCTGCACTAGCTGTCTTCGCATATGGACTCTCCTTACCGCTTCACATCAGGTGGTGTTGGGTCAATTGCCGTGCTTTGTATAAAAAAAAAAAACACCATGGTTAACATTGTTTGAAACATTAAATTAAATAAAACCAAATTAAATTTAAATAAAATAAATAATTAATTAAATTTTAGTAGGTACTCATTCCCTAGGAACATAATTATTTTTAGAGTCGGTGCTTCACTATCTATTGTTTCTGGAAACAACTTAGCACCAACTCCAAAAACATGTTCCTAGGGAATGAGTACCTACTAAAATTTATTTATTTTATCCTTTTCAGTTTTTTGGAGTCGGTTTTAATTCTGTGTTTTTTTTTCACAATTTATATTAATAAATTTTTAAGGTCAAAGCTAGATGGGTGACCGTGAGCTTATATTGTTTTCTACTGTCTTATCATTTCACTAAAAATTCATAGGAAAGCAAAAATCCGCAATTTCGCATACGTAAATTACTTATTTTTTTCAGTTTTTTTGATTTTAAAGCAAACTACCTAATGGATTTAAAAAAAAAATGTGGAACCAAATGAAAACTATTCCGCATCGTACAAAAAAAGAATCATCAATATCGATTCACCCAAATCAATATCGATTCAGTCAAAAGTTCTGAGGTAACAAACATAAAAAAACCATACAGTCGAATTGATAACCTCCTCCTTTTATTGAAGTCGGTTAAAAATAGCTGAATCTTATCGTTTTCATAGCTTTAAATTAATTAAAAGCAGCACACCAAGTGTAACAGTTGCACTAGGAAAGCCGGCTCTATTTATTTTATTTTTAACCGACTTCAAAAAAGAAGGATATTATCAATTAGTCTGTATGTTTTTTTATTTTTTTATGTTTGTTACCTCAGAACTTTTGACTGGATGAATCGATATTGATGATTTTTTTTTGTTCGATGCGGAATAGTTCCCATTTGGTCCTATAACAATTGTTTTGAAAACCCATTGGGTAGTTTGGTTTTTAAATCAAAAAAACTGAAAAAATTAAGTCGTCTACATATGCGAAATTGCGGATTTCTGCTTTCCTATGAATTTTTTAGTGAAATGATACGATAGTAGAAAACAATATAAGCTTACGGTCGTAGCCGGCCGGCGATCTAGCTTTGACCTTCAAAAGTTATCACTAAAAATTGTGAAAAAAAAAATATTTAAACAATAATTAAAACCGACTCCAAAAAACTGAAAAGGATAAAATAATTAAATTTTAGTAGGTACTCATCCCCTAGGAACATATTTCTGGAGTTGGTGCTAAGTTGTTTCCAGAAACCATAGATAGTGAAGCACCGACTCCAAAAATATTTTCCTAGGGGATGAGTACCTACTAAAATTTAATTGTTTTATCCTTTTCAGTTTTTTGGAGTCGGTTTTAAAATTTGTTTAAATATTTTATTTCATTTATTTATTCAAGTAACAAAGACTCACTTGTTCTATTACAAATCTGCACTGAAAAAATAATAATCAAACTAACTATTTTGTAGTAGTAACCGAAGTCGGTTACGTTAGCTTTAGCCAAAATTCAGCGAGCTGTAATTATTACAGTTTTTTTGTTTTACCCGAAGTTACGTCAGTCGCTTTTTGAGCTACTGGTGAGCTACATTCAGAAGTTCAGTTGTCTTTTCTTTCAGTGTCAATGGCGGTCAAGGTCATATTGTTACGCTTGATGTGCTGTCGACTGTATATATATTATTCTAACTACTATCGCTTTTTCATCAATCATTCTGAAGTTAAGAGCTAGGCAACTCCAGATACAGAGGGTTACTACCGCGACTATAAACTTCCTTTCAACTCAATATTTTAATTAATTCACTGTGTTAAGTATATAAGCTCTATTCGATTACCTAATACGTGCAGATAGGAATAAGCAATGTTAATATAATTACTAAACTGCTATGTAGGCGTCTATTAAAGACAAAACCTTTTAAGGTCGTAATCCTGTTATACGTATCCACGGAAAATACTGTCGTATTCATGAAGAAGAGCAGAGTAGTTTGTATGGTGGGTGGATTGTGTTTTGTTTCAGGCACTCAGCGATGGGCGTAGCTTATCTTCGCAGTTCGTACATTAAGTCGTCAACAATTAAGGCTCATTAAATTTCATTAAAGAGATGGAACCGCGGGGCGAGCGGCCAGCCCGTCGCCGCTTAGACGGATAATCTCCAGCTGTCAGCCGCTAATGCGTTTTAGAGTACGTAATTTGAACCATCGAGATCGGCGGTAATTAACGGCGCAATTAAGCTAAGTGATTATTAGAAGAACGCAACACTTTAAGTATGTGCAGCTAAAATGTCTGGGTGTTTATGAGTTCATAGAAAGTGATTGGTTTAGTTAAATTTTAAAAGGCTCTAATAGTGTCAATAAATTGGTACGTATTATTCCACTTATGGTTCCATTTTTTTGTCAGAAGACTTTGTTTTTTATAACAACGCAGTTAAATTGTTTATTGACTCTAAAAATACAACACATGTCTCGTTACTTAATTAAGTTTATATGAAATTATAATGTCAAAGAATGTTGAAAATATAAGTATGTAGGTATTTTTTTTAAAGTTTCTTAGATAATACCCAATCGTATATAGACAAAAAAACTGGCTAATGCAAACCTTGATATTCTCAGAAGCAAAATGTTTCAGGTTTCCAATAAAACGTAATTTAAGTGAACATACACACGAGAGCTGAGTGAAGGCTTTACGTCACTTCAATTTCGTGTTAAAAGTAAGTGTACGCGCCTCAAGTAACCCGGAGGCTGGGGTAATGTATTCCCATATATACATAAGTGAAACATTTTAAGAAGCTCTACGGACCCGCTGCATCACCCGAGGGGTTAGGGCCTAAAAGCACTATCTCGGAGCCAAAGCCTTACAACTCTTCTCAAATTCAACTTACTTTGCCCTGTGTGGAGGTACCCGCACGGATGTTATGTACGATCCACGAATGTTCTTGATACTTATGGAATCAAAGCATATTCTTGAAAATTTGTGGTTTTACAGATTTTGATTGTCCTGTGAATTTGATTTTGACGGACATCTGGTCCAGTCTGGGGCAGTTATATATATAATGATATCTGGTACATTTGTTGCCTCTAAGGGTTTGAGACCTTTATACCACTTTTTTTTTCAGAATCTGTCAAGCGGCGTTGTACCACCATGCTTGACGGGTTAAATTAATTAAAACATTGTCCTGCTAGTGACAATTCTAAAAAAATAATTGTTAACTTTACTATGTACAATATCAAAGGTTCTTAGAATATGAATAATCTACGAAAAATAAAGAATCCCTACGAAGATGACGACTAGAAGAAAGTATAGATGTCACTGTCACTTTTGGACTGAAAACACTTTTTGAACCAATTGCATCTAACATCACTAATTCTCGGTGCTTGAAAAAGAAAAACATACAGATTTTTTCTCACCTTTTCAACAAAATATTACCTACTTTCGATAAAGCGATAAAATATTATTGCCGCTTAATTTAAACAATAAATTTAAACTTTCTTAATATATAGCCTTAAATTAGTAGATATTATTATTAAATTATAAGTATAAAATTATCATTATTTAAAAATTATTTAGGTATCGAAATAATATATGATTTTGAAAATATGAATAAAATGACATTATAAACCCTGACTTATTCCCTTAGAATAACAAAATAATATGACTAGCCATAATAATAAGTTAACGTTTTCTACGTGTATAACTATTGTATATTACCTAAATCTAACAGGATTTTAATAAAAATCGATTTCACATTTATTGGCCCTTAATTTTGGAGAAAACATGCTTAGTCGGAATTTAAGTTCAGTGCATCTCTTTCTCTCAATATGAGTAAGGAAAAGATGGCTGTCATATAATTTGACAATCATCTTTTATACATATATAAAAGATGGTTGATATAATTAGAAGCATGCGTTCAATTTTTGACT
Organism: Nymphula nitidulata; assembly: GCA_947347705.1. NCBI lineage: Eukaryota > Metazoa > Arthropoda > Insecta > Lepidoptera > Crambidae > Nymphula > Nymphula nitidulata. The sequence goes on from OX374623.1 coordinate 12,229,304, forward strand.
CACAGTCTCACTGGCAGCCAGGGCTGGCTTGGTATTGGCCTCGTATAAACAGTTTTTCAAGTCAAGCCAGCGGCCTCGTGTAAATCATACATTATGAACGTGATAAAATGCAGTGTTCAGGAAGGACATGTTTCTTTTAAATCTAATTAAATTTAGCTGACAGCTCTAAACAAATTCTTGCTATCTTTTCCCTATTACATATTACAAAAAAGATTACCAATTTCAGATGAACAGTATAACTACTACGAGTATCAATCAGATCAGTTGCAGTACACCGTGTAACGAATTCAAGTTTAGTGTCGCGCGGGGCCACGGGGCAAAGCAGAAACGAAAGCTTCGGTGGATGCATCGGACCTTGGACAAATCGGAGAGGGTGGCGGCAGTTGATTTGCAATAGCCTATGCCAACAACTGATGTGATGAGATTCTGATGTCCAATTAGTTGGTTGAATACTTAATTCAACCAACTAATTGAGACATCAAAATCTCATCACATCTTGTCAAAAGTCACACACCTGTTTGGCTCAAGCCTCAATGTCGCGTGAAGAGTAGGTAACTGTATGTTCCATTTCATATAAAGTAAATTGAAAAGTTTCGCGTTTAATTCCGTCTCCTCAAGCCATCGTCAGTTCGCGCTCGCGGCAGCGTAGCGGAAGCGAATCTCGATGTTTTGTAATGGAGCTTTTTAAAATGGAAGTCGAACTTTTGTCAGACACTTTTAGCCGCGCCGGAGATACATTTAAGCTTTTTAACTTTTCCACTCCGGTAATGTATCCCACACTTTCCTTCTGTAGTGGAGGTGTCGTCTAAGTTTTTTTATCCGTGCAGATGAAGTAGGTAACTTTTTTATTTGTGTGACTCAGTAGGTCCCCAGTCGCTCGCAATAATCCTGCCAAAGAGCTTCTCTCTATCCGACTTCTGACTGCTTGTTTTTTTCGTGTTCGACAACAGTGTAAACATTTTGCCTACGATCCATTAAGTAAATGCACTCGGGCCACCACTCGGCACTACATTAATATTGCATTTCTAGCTCCCCCTCTCTACGCGACGCGGTCCTGACCACCCCATGGACATTACCTACTTACTATAGATGCATTTTAAGAATCAAAACTAACGGCCGATAGCTATTTGTACAGGCGGTGATTGACTTATCAAGTCCTGTAATAAATTTTGATTTGATCTTAAGATTATAATAACTCGCGAACTCTCGATGGTGATTTTAATTAGTACCTATCTACCTATTTACTTTTGATGATAGGTAATATTGGCTAAAGAATAGTTTAGTTTTAGTTAATAACAGTACCTTAAAAATAACAAATAACATGTTTGTTAGAAAGTACAAAAATCCGCCAATCTTTCAAAATCAATAAGCATTTGAAGCTAATGTAAGCGCTTAACGAGCCGCGAGCGGGACTCCTGAGCGGATCAGCAAATGGAGTGCTTCATGCATAATGTAGGTCAGGCTGAGTGTTGTTTTGAAAACGTTCTGAATTTGTTATTTTCGTCACACCAGGTGATACTCAAGCACTTCATGAAACATTAACGGAATATCAGTGTGATACAGATTTACTAAGATGCTGTATTCTAAGTAGGTACAGGTCGCTTACTTATTTTGAATTTAAGCAAGCAATCATGCAAATCGTTATTTACATCATAGATTAAGGCTACCTGGCAATTGGCAATCTTCGTTAGGCGTCTCTGCAGGGTACTCTGCACATAGAAATTCCTTAAATCTTACATAACTTTATTAAATGATAACAGGAGATAACCGGTACCTCAGAATTAATTAATCCACTCAGAGATTGCATCTAAAAGCCCCGCTGCCCCCGCGCACCCTCTCCCGCCCGGGTCGATCCGTTTCCAGCCACTTAAACTTCACGCGGCGCGCTCTAGCTTCCGTTTTAATTACAAAATTAATTCAAAATGTAATTAAAGTTAACAATAAGGCAGCAAACAATTGAAGTTATTTATGTTAGTTTATGCTTTATGGTGAGCACTGCCTGGAAATGCGATTTTCTGGAGAGCTAAGCGGAGTGTCCTGATTTTGTTTTCTATTCGTATCTGTGGCTTTGCTATTTTTAATATAATTTGATGAATTGTATTGGTTACCCCATTTTTCGCGCAAGGCGCTATTGTGCTGCATCTGCACGTTTTTGGTATTAGCCCTAGTGTACGTTTCAATTGAATCACAGATTAATGATACATGTATCTACAATTGAATCGAACTGTTTCGATTGAGACGTCAAATCCTTTGAAGTAGTTTTCAATTATATTTTTCAGAACTTCAGCAAGAAATAGATAGTCACTTTCAAGAAGGTACAGTTTATTTTCGGAATACTGTTTTGCTTATTGGAAAGACAAGACCTAACCTGTTCTGTCAATTTACAGCTGGATTGAAAAATTATCATGATGGTTCAATAAAAAAATGTAATCCCTTTGGAATTGCTATTTTTACATACATTTTTCACGCACTCTTTAATAATACTTATTTCTGACCTAATTTATATTATGTCTAATAGTAATGAAACAAGTTTAAGATCAAATGTATCTGAGAGTAGGCTGCGAAGTGGCGAGCTCATCCACTCAACTTCGCTACGAGTATAAAGGCAATAAAGCTCAGTTGAAAAGCACTTAACGGGATTGATTCAGAACATTTACCATTCTTTAAACAAACACGGCCTTTCCATTATGGCAAATTATAAAACCTTTTAGCAAATCGAAATCAAGGGAACACGGGTATCCTGATCATAGGTTAGGTGTTTCCCTTATGTCACCAACATTCCAGGAATAGGTACGGTCATCAAAGGAAGTCGGTTAAGGGGCTACCTGACGGATATTTAACATTTTTAATATGGATTTAATTCTCCTTCTCCCACTACTGGTTGTTCAGGTTTTTCAAATATGACAAAGTTGACTAATCAATCAAGATCTTTAGAAAAGCCAAAACATGAATGCAAACAATTTTCTCAATAGAAAAAAAATCCAAAGGTAACCATTATCATTTCCTTTTTGTTTTACAAACAAACTGACGATTATTTAAAACCCAAACTAAGTTTATTAAAAGTGCAATAAACTATTGAAATTATTAATTAAAATAGAATAAAACTAGAAAAATTTCACGTCCTGAGGCAGGAATCGAACCCGCGACCTTTCGCAATCCGGGCGACTGCTCTGACCACTGAGCCACCCAGGACTTGGGATATCCCTGTGAAATTCTTCTAGTCTATCTTGTATTTGCGTTTATGAGCTAACGTCCACCCTACAATGTCGAAATATTCCATTTCAACATCCGAAACGAGTATTTTTACAAATACCGACGATTCGGTTAAGTTGGGGCAGTGCTTTCAAATATTCTTAATTTTTGATTTTAACATTATTATAAATGTTTGAAAAATTACTTAGTAATTAAAATAGAATAAAACTAGAAAAATTTCACGTCCTGAGGCAGGAATCGAACCCGCGACCTTTCGCAATCCGGGCGACTGCTCTGACCACTGAGCCACCCAGGACTTGGGATATCCCTGTGAAATTCTTCTAGTCTATCTTGTATTTGCGTTTATGAGCTAACGTCCACCCTACAATGTCGAAATATTCCATTTCAACATCCGAAACGAGTATTCATACGAGTATTCGTACGAGTAAACATTTATAATAATGTTAAAATCAAAAATTAAGAATATTGAAATTATTGTCAAAAAAGTTTTATCACTTATTTTGTTTAGTATTTCTTCACTTTATCGCTTACGTTACACGCACCTTCTTGTTTTCTGTGTCCCTCGCGCTGAGAAATCACATCACACTTTCTCGGCTGAAACAACGTTTACGGTATCGCCTTCGAAGATTACCAGACGTACGTGCAGATCTATAAAATAAAATATAAAATATGATGAACTAGAGTACCATTAATTAAGTAAAAGAGAATCTTGACACCGAAGAATCCCAAATACCATAGAATTATCTCATGATTAAATTGATACGTTTAATTTTTTTATGATTTCGGGTATTTTATCCAGCATTCGTTGCTGACTGTCCCTTTTGGCTATTCACCTAAGCTTAGATGCTGTGCGTAAGAGACCATAAATACTAAGTCAGAAAGAGTTTGCTTAATACTTGTATCATCCTTGCTTATGATAAGTTATTATATTAATAATATTAAATAAAAATAATCCAACCAAGTGGCTGTCGAGCCACGCGCTGTATAGGGTTCTGTAGTCTATGAACATATATTAATAATAATTAAGTTCACGATTTAACAGCTAATAATAAATTAGCACTTCAATGCTTAATATTTTGCAAATGGATCGCTGAATTGATAAATAGTTCTCACAAGACCCCAATATTTTGGAATGACCTATACCTGTCTTGCCATCTGGTTAGGTTAGCCAGCCTATTAGATACGTAGGCCGTTTATTAAACGCCGGCATTCAATGAAATAGCTGATTGAGAACTAGCCAAGGCATTGAGCGCAAAGTTTAACCAGATGTCTAAACGTTGATAGCCATGTTATTAAATAAGCCAGTTAATTGAGCGCATAGTCTGAAAATCAGACCAACTATCCGAATCTAAAAATAGATCTGAGTGTCACTATTATTTCCCTCGAAATTATTGACGTCTTTTAAAGTTACATGACAAGTATTTTTTATGATGATCAATGCGCTACCTACTTTTAATACGATCAATCCGATACGTTAAGTAATAACCACATAGCTTCTTACTTTTATTATCTGCTAAAGTGCTAAAGGAAGAGCCCTACAAACCTTTGTTTGTATTTAATTACAGGGCTTACTATAGAATTAATAAGTTGCGAACTGGGGACGCAATGGCGTAAAACAACACTGACTCTACATTTTAGCATACACTTAAATAATATACCTTTCAAGCGTTCTTTCATCGGTATGACAGCGCAAATAGCACTATAAATCCCCCTGAGGTCACCCATGCTCCGTGTTCAATGTATTCTATATAAAAACTTTGCTAGATGTGTGTCCACTGTAGATTATTTATACTTCTTATTCTTATTTCTTAGAAAGCTTTTGTTTACTTGGGTTAAAGCTATTGCATCGACTGCGTTCCTTACCTCCAAAGTTCTGGAGTAGATTCTTACTGAGTAAAAAGACCACTGAGACTCTTTCAAACCATCATCATTATAGCAGCGTATGAAGTCCACTGCTGAGCAAAGACCAACCCATCGATATCCAAACGGATCGGTTTTGCACAGTCTGCATCCATGGGCTTCCCGCGACCTTGACCAAGTTGTCTGCCATCGTTGGAAGTTTCTTTTTCAAATAATATAGAAGAACTATTGTAATCAGCCCACATAATATTATCTCGGAATTATTGAAGTACAGTTAGCGTCAAAAAGATATAAATGATTGTGATCCTTACCGCATTGACGTAAGAGTCGGTGATCAAAACGATATAAGCAATTATCATTTTGATGCTGACTTTACCCACCCTTTATTTTAATAGCATATTCGTCCCATAGTAGATAAATCAGTCACTATAATGACAGACTATAAAATCTTTCATTTAATACATTCGGACGCCTAGACCGATATACCTATGATAGTTAGATAAATGAATTAAAATAGTATTTGCTGTCTGAAGCTATCTACCTAGATACCCCTTTGAAACAGCTAGGTATGACAAAAGCCGCCTGTGTCAACTATTTACCTGTACCTACATTTACAGTTTAATTACTTGACACTGCAGCGCTAGCGATTGATCAGCCACGATAACATTGCGTGTAGGTATGTGTGTGATTAAATTATTTTTAATTTCCATTTGAAAAATTCAACACTCAATCGCAACATCTCACCAAAATTGTCGTCTTTTTAAAAATACCTATTTCTACATTTATTTAGTTGGTGCCCAGGATGTGAATAAGGCGACTATGACCTTGTATAACTCCAATTTAGCAGTATTTGTATACAAGTTTATCAATGAGAGAGGCAATGTTTATTAGAAAATTAGTTTTTTATTTAGTAATTAAAATATAATAAAACTAGAAAAATTTCACGTCCTGAGGCAGGAATCGAACCCGCGACCTTTCGCAATCTGACCACTGAGCCACCCAGGACTTGGGATATCCCTGTGAAATTCTTCTAGTCTATCTGTATTTGCGTTTATGAGCTAACGTCCACCCTAAAATGTTGAAATATTCTTTTAATTACTAAGTAATTTTTCAAACATTTATAATAATGTTAAAATCAAAAATTAAGAATATTTGTTTTTTATTATTATAAATAGCAGCCAATTACTCGATACCTATTTATCTTTATCCTGAAAATAACTTTGACAAGTTGAGAGTTACCTATTACATTGAGAATGAACGTCAAAATTATTCGCTGGATAATTAATGTTACCTGAGAGTTTAAAAATTTACCCCTAAATAATAAAAATCTTTAGTTGTAATACTTAGGATTCTTTTAGATTTTGCTAATAATGCAAGAAGGACAGGTATGTATGATCTTCCCGCTGAAGGCCCTAAATCAAAACAATTGCCTGGCGCCTGGCAAATTTTGTACTATAATAACACTTGCACTAAGAAAGGATTTTTCAAAATTTACTCCGTAAGATGGTGAAATGGGAATCCAAAGTTTCTATGGGGAAACACGATTAGTTAAACTATTTTATTCGTTAGTCACAGGAGTCCTCCTATCGATCGATGGACAAGTAATCAAGTTTCAGATTTTTTCAGAATTCAACTCCTGAATGGAGGGTAAATGGGGCGATATAGTCTGAAAATCAGCATGGGCCTTTTTAACCGACTTTAAAAAAAATAGGGCATCATGTCGACCCTTATGTATGTAATTTTGGCAGAATTGCACAGTTTTTGTATGTGTTAGTCCATACCATGTTTGTATATTCGTATGTTTGTCCCCGAATATCATAAAAACTATATGTCGAATTGCAAATTTTATCAAAATCGGCGCAGTAGTTTTTGAGATAGAGAGGTAAGTGTAACCACCAACCAAACCGAGCGGAAATGTCTGCCGCCACGGGAATCGAACTCCGGACCTCTAGATCTGAAGTAAGTGGTCTCAACCACTAGACCACAGAGGCGGGTAAATACCTACATTAGACATGGCTGTATGGGCCAGACCTTTTTCCTTTGTTTTTAACCCCCGACGAAAGACGACGACGACGGTGTTATAAGTTTGACGTGTCACGTGTCTGTCTGTGTATCTGTGTATCGGTGTATCGGTGTATCTGTGTGTCTGTCTGTGGCATCGTAGCGCCTAAACAAATGGACCGATTTTGATTCGGTTTTTTTGTTTGAAAGCTGATGTGACTACGATGGTTCTTAGCTATAATTTATGAAGATCAGTTCAGGCGTTTGATGACTATCAGCTCATTTTCTACATGATAATAGGATTTTACTAACTTTTACAGATCCGATTAATTTCAGATTTGGTGTACTGTCACTTCGGTGACATTCCCATACTAACTTTGAGCTGATGCTATACCATCAAAATGTCTGCGAAATGCTTAATTCTTCAGAAACTTACAGCAGATATAGCGTGTTTGGGCTTTATATCTGCTGTAAGTTTGTACAACAATATTGTGTCTGAGCGATATTGTTTTTTAGAATTGGTGTTATTTAATAAAACAAGAGTTTGTGTTCACAGGCAACATCAAAAATCATTGTAATAAACGCTAACGTATTGTGAAAGACCACAGATTAATGATGATATGTATCTACGGTAGTGAAAGACAATAGAAAACGATAATAAATTGAAGACTGTACTTATATTAAAAAGCTACTATACAATACAAGATTACAGCTAACAAATTAAACGGATTTAAAAATATTAAAGTCGGTGCTTCACTATTTAAGGTTTCTGGTAACAACTTAGCACCAACTCCAAAAATATGTTCCTAGGGGATGAGTAAGTACCTACTAAAATTTAATTATTTTATCCTTTTCAGTTTTTTGGCGTCGGTTTTAATTTTTGTTTAATTATAAAACTGAACAATATTAAGATTATAATAACTATAAATTGATTTGAATGATAGAAAATAAATGTGAAAATGGTGTGAAATACGATGAAAAATTTTTGTGGTTATCCACCTCATCAAGTAGCATCATATGGAGACTGTCATCTATATTTCGCGTCAAATTCTCCAAACGTGCATTGAAATGTGTAACACCACCATTTCTATGCATTAATAAGAAGAAATAAAGAAATACTTAAGACATGGCTGTATGGGCGTTAGTTCCCTTTGCCTTCCCTTTATAGGGAGAATTGACAAAAAAAAGATAAAGAAACAACCAATGTCACTGTCAATGTCATTATCATTTTCATGTTTCATCTTAGTCCGCGCGCATTTGTTTGTTGTCATTCTCAATATTTTTAGTAGAAAATAATAGTTTTACTTTGTTTAGTTACCTCTAAATTAGTAAATATAAAATACTCTCATTGATCAAGTATTCGGATACATTCAAATATGCCCACTACCAGAAAAAAGGTGATTAAAACTGTTTATAAAGATGAAGATGATAGTGAAGTGGAGGAGGCATTCAGTGATTCTGGTTCAGAGGCCAAAATATCGGAGGTATCCAGTTCAGAGGATGATATGTACGAGCAGAGAGCATCATCAGAGGAAGAGTTTGTACAAACAAAGAAACTCACTAAAAAAGCTCAAACACAGCCAGTGAAAAAGTCAAAATTTGTAAAATCTTTTCTACATAAAATAAATAAGCAAACGTTTCGAGAGAATAACCCTGATAGCACTGACGAGGTCGTACCGGCACTTTTCTCAATCAAGGATCTGACTGATGAAGACAAACTGTTACCTTCTGTATTAAATCTTTCTGAAAGTGGTTAGTTGAAACTTCAAATGTAAATATACTTGTAATAATAAAAAATTAAGAATACTCTATTACAGCATTGGACATTCTGCAAGTTCTTTGTTTCCATAATCAAAACAAGAGCGTTGAAAACCACTATGCCACCAAGCTTCTCAACAACAAATACCTAAACTTATTTTAAAAGGCTGGCTTTAAAAGTATGAATGCACCCTATGAATAAAATTTATTTTTGATTTATCCCACTTTATTCATAGATATACTTAATTGATTTATTGGGGCATGTGATTTTTATTAAATTGAATAATGAAAACAAACGCAAATGGAACAAATATGAAATTAATTACATACTGCCTTTAAAACCTAATCATAACTTTTGTGACTTGACTAAGAAAAATGTAAAGATTTGTTTATTCACCTGTTCATAAGTCACTCATATTAAAAGCCAGCTATAAGTCTCTTTCCTATAAGCTTTTGGGTTCATTCTAGTTAAATATTTATTTTGTTACTGTGGAAGATAAATAGTCAGTCCATTTTAAACTATATGCCATGTAACACACAGAGCATCGAAAAGCCTCTGCCTCTTTTTATTATTTCTATATTTTATTTATAACACAAAACTAGTTGGTAGGCCCATATGAAGGGGCATTGGGGTACATACTGTACATTGGTACAGTTGTTTATGGGTGAAATAGGAAAGGCAGTTTGAGATTGAAGGGTACCTAAGGTAGATAGTGTATTGGAAGCCATTTTATCTTAGACCTTAGGATGATAAAGCACCTTCGCATCAGGGGAAGATTATATATTTATCAAAAAGCTTATGTGGCACTATGTTGGTCATACTAACTATGTACATTTATAGCAAAACCTCTTGCATGTCATATGTCAGATTCCGTGCTACCGCTGTCTGTGAGAGTCACAATTTTTTTCCATTCAATGCTGAACAGCTAAGTGGTTTCGTTTTTTTAGAATATTTTGGATATTTTATATAATAGTAATATAAAACTACATTCCGGCAGTAAGCAAGCAACAATTGAGAAGCTAATAAATATATTTATATACATTTATTATAAATATTTTAAGAAAGCATTTGATATTGTTTGTACTGAATTCATAATACCTTTTATTAGAATTTTGAACCAAATTAATCATAATAATCATAACATTGGTTTATTTTAATTTTCAGATAGCAGTGATGATGAGTGTCCAAAACAGACACCAAAACTAAACCTTACCACAAAATCAATAAATGCACAAAGTCATGATTCAGAGAGTGACAATGATAACAAAACTGAATATAAAGATGTAAGTATTTCTTTCTTATGTAAAAAAAATAAAATCTAATTTACCACTCTTTAATATTGAAAATGTTGTTATAAATTTATTATTACTGTTCTTAGTGTAGTACAACAAATCTGTCTCATCAATCTACACCACAGCACAGGTCATATGTGATGTGATACAGTGATCTGCATTCAGTAATTGACTTAAACCATAACATGTGTAATTACTGGGCATGGACGGCATTTCATCTTAGGCCTCAGGATGACAACGCACCTGCAATATCAAGTGCTTTTCCTTGTTATTGTAGGTGTCTATAGGCGGCGGTAACCGCTTACCACCAGGTGGGCCGTCAGCTTGTTTGTCATCTAGTTGTATAAAAAAAAAAAAAAAAAAAAAAAAAAACATGATGTTACTTACTATTAAACCACTTCTTAATTTGTTACTTCTGAATTGGTAGTACATGTCAGAAGTTTGAAAGATATTAGTAAAAGTGCTTTCAAAAATAATTAATTCATCAACTTATAAGTTTGTCTACTTTTCAATTTATCAACTTCTGTATTGTTCTTACAATGTCAGGAATGCACTGCTTGACAGATTAAATATATTAAACATTTTAAGTAGGTTCTTGTAAAATGTAATAACTGTTACCTACAATTATTAAAATAGCACCAACAAAGAAGCATTGAAATAGTGCTTCTTTATTGTGTTACAGTTCAACTAATCAAGTGCATAGTATTCTATATATTTTATTTTAATACATTTCAGATATGGTCAAATAATGATAAAGAAGAAAGTGAAGAAATTGCTAGAAAGGCTTTTCTTGAACTTGAACAGCACAAATCCACATTAGAGGAGACAAAAGCTTATCTTCACCAGTACACAAGTAAAGTACAGGATGACAATGACTTTGATGTGAAAGATTTACTTGCGCAAGGTGAAGAGGTGCCACCAAAACAACCACCTTCTAAGAAAAAACTTAGAGTAAAAAAAGTAAAAAATGATAGTGATTCTGAAATAGAGGATTGGGAGGAAGTTAAAGGTATGTTTTAATTTTAAAATCCCATAATATATGTATTTAATTTTTATTTATCACTATGAAAAACAAAAAAATCATTAAAATAAAATAAATTTGATATGAGTTTTTATTTTTTATTATTATTATAGAATCAAAATCAATACCTCAGCAAGGTTTGCAGCTTATTGTAGAATTACCGAATTCTGTTTGCCGAAAAACAAAAAAAATTGATGTAGAAATGATGATGAAACGTAAAATAAATCGAGTTAAAAAAGAATATCAAGTGTATATGCACAAAGTACATGTTTTATGTTGGTTAGGTCATGGTAATTATGTGAGCAAGATCCTAAATGACCAAGAAATTTTGGCAGCATCATTAACATTAGTTCCATCAAAAGAATGTTATCCCGGTGAAAGAGTAGACATGAAATATCTTGAACAAATAACTACTTGGTACAAAGATAAATTAACATGGAAACAAGATAAAAATGAAAATAAATTCAGACCTAAGGCACCGCCTCTTAAAGATATATTAATTACTCAAATTAAAAGCAGAGTTGTCACCGCTAGAAAATACTTAGTGTACATATTTGTATGTATGTTACGAGCTCTTGGGCTACAGTGCCGCGTCATGTTTAATTTTGTAACATTGCCCATAAAACCGCCACATTCAGAATTATGTTCCCTTTCTACAAAACCCAAAGATGAAAAAAATGCGAGCAAAGAAAATACAAAAGAAACAGATAAACAAAGTATTAATAAATGTTCAACCAAAAAGAAAACAGCGCCCAAAAAATCGCAATCTAAACGAGAAATATCACAAGTGGATGGTGCTGATGATTATGATGTTAACTTTGTAAATATTGCCCAGTTGGATGGTAATGACGACGCTTCAACAGCACGAACTGGAAGTTCAAGAGTGAGAAAAGCAAAAAAAATAAATATCAACGAAAATGATGTCTCACCACCAAAACGATCTCGACAAACTCCAAGTCCCAAATCTATCAAAAACACTGTGAAAAGAGACAATAAAAAAGAATGTGAAACAGATAAGAATATTCGAGAGTCTGAGATTAAGGGCATAACTAAGAATAAAATAACATCAAAGAAAGGTAAAGATTCATTAAAAACTGACACACCTATTGATACCAATACTAAAAATAATGATAAATCTGAGTTTAAGAAGAAAGAAACTAGTAAAGCTAAGAAATCTCAATCTAAAACAGGTATCAAAACTGATTCTGGTGAGATTAAACCAATGAGTCTTGCATCTAAAGATAGTGTAAGTCCAAGAAAAACAAGGAGTAATGTAGCTAAGGCTAATAAAACCAATAAAACAAATATAGATCCAAATGTACCTGACAGAAACAGTAAGTTGGAACCACCTAAAATTATTGTTACAGAAGTTGAAAGCAACAATTCTAGCAAATATTTTAAGGAAAGTAAGAGCTCTAATGAAGGCATAAAACTTAGTAATATACGAAAAAGATCTAGAACTGTAACTCCTGTCGATTCACAAAATGAAGAGGATAAAAAAGGAGATGCACTAAAATCTTCTAAAACTAGAACAAAAAGTGCTCCTGGTTCTAGTGTTGAAAAAAGCAAATATTTCAATAAAGTTGAAGGCACAGCACCTAATCAGTGTAAAAAATATAATTTGTCATCAAAACATAAACCTGATTTAGAAGATCAAAGAAGAGTAAGCCATAGAGATCTCGCCAAGCCAAGAGCAAAACCTACTAAAAATGATGTTACTGGTGATTTAGTGAATTTAATTAAGAGTAGGATTAAGGAGGCTAAAGAAGAATCAAAGAAAGGAATTGTTAAAGGTAAGGTGCTTTTTCTAATTATCACAATGCTTGTGATGTTATGATTTTAATAGATTTGGGTTATAAACTTTTATTTCTTCATCTTTATCAGGTAAAGTAAAGGAAGAATCTGACAGTGACAGTGATTATCTACCTGAAGATCCCCAACCACATAAAATTGCTGATAGTGATGATGACTTCAAGCCAAAGAAATTATGCCCTAAAGCTAGCACAAGTAAAAATAATAAAATAGACCGTCGAGTGCTATCTTCAGATGAAGATACACCCAAAAACAAAATGGATGTGTGGTGTGAAGTATTTGTTGAAGAGCTTGAACAGTGGATTCCCGTAGATGTTATAAAGGGAACAGTACATTGTGCTGAGAATATTTATGTAAGTAGGTGATAGTGACTTCCTGCAGCTCGGCGCGTGATCTCGGCTATCGCGAAAAAAATCGCAATAAGTAGCCTGTATTCTTTCTTATGATGGAATCTAAATCATGGAGATCCATGCCAAATTTTTTTTCAATTTTTTTCAGCGGCTTAGACGAAAATGTAGCTGAAAAGCAGACAGTGTTATTATCCCATTTAAATTATTTTGATGGTAACGTTAAAATTTAAATACAAACTACAAGAAATTCATAGGGCCCTTACAATAAGAGTCAAACTCAAACTCAGTCATTTATTGCATACAATAATGTCATAAATAAGATCTTATAAGCTAAATATTCAGGCATCATTATGGACCCTTTCGGGCGCAGCAAAAACAAATGAGAGGGTAGAATTAAAAATAAAATTAATTATCTTTATAACAAAAAATTAATTAACTTAATAACAAAAAAATAATTAACTTTATGTATACAGGATGACACATTTAGATCAGTCAGTATGGGAAAGTCTGAAACTATAAGAGATACGAAAATCTCTTCTTAGGAACCATGTCATCGATTTTAGTGATCAGAAAAACTGCATTCATACATTTAAAAAAACGTGTACTTAGCTCGGGAATGTATGATTGATAGTATGATTAATAGAAGTGAGCAATTACAATCATAGAAAGATAATACTATCTCACATAACAATATGTAAAGCAGTGTATGTAACAGGTTTCAGCAAAGAGCTACAAACAGCCATACAGACAATATGCATACGCACCTAAACGAGATGAATGTTGAATTGAAAAAATGGAGGTAATTTCGAACACTTACTAAAATAAATTAAAGGATATGAAAACAACGCATTTTATTCATTTTAGACATCACATTTCATAGTAACGTTTACTGTTTAGGACCTACACAATTGATATCTATATAGAAAAAGTGTTAGTTTTTTTTTTCAAAACGTCCGGCTTCGATTCCCGACCGAAGTAAACTTTTTTAAATGTATCAATGCAGTTTTTCTTATTACTAAAATCGATGGAAGGATACATGGTAGAATATGCCACATTAAATTATATTTCTCAAACAAAGTCAGTATAAGACGCGTGGATAAGCGTTGCAGTGGCTCCACTGTCGGTACTAGCCGCACCACTACTGTCGTGGTTTTCAGGCATAATAGCTTGCGCTTCAAGTTATTGTACCTAGTTGATGCAATGCTACCTCACGCCTCTAATTTGAAGGTGCCCATAGGGTTATCACGAGTCCTTGGTAGCTCAGTGGTCAAAGGAGTCATACGGATTGTGAATTATCTCGAGCTCCCGCCGCAATATTTGAATTTGTCCTAGCCTAATTCGATATTATACTAAAACTTAATATTTTAGACTCGCGCAACTCATCCAGTTGGCTACATTGTCGGTTGGGACAATAACAACTACCTGAAGGATCTAACACGGCGATACGTTCCTCACTGGAACACAGTAACCAGGAAACAGCGCGCCGAACCTGTATGGTGGAAAAAGGCAGTGCAAATGTGGCTGGGGCCAAAGAACGCAAGGGAAAGGGAAGAAGATGAACAGCTCGATAGGATGCAATTAGAAGCACCCCTACCGAAGAGTGTTGCTGAGTAAATACAATTTTTTATTGCGGTGAATTATTCTTATTCTAGACTTAATTGCATAGAGTTCTCTTTATACTCTGTAAAAATAGTAAAATATCCGTCGTATGAATGAACACAACACCTAATCCGTGTAAAAAATGGTAATAGAACATAGTTATCTTCTCTTGTTAGCAACTCTTCTCAGGTAGCCAGTGTAATTACTGGGCATGGACGGCATTTCATCTTAGGCCTCACGATGACAACGCACCTGCAATATCAACTGCTTTTCCTTATTATTGCAGGTGTCTATAGGCGGCGGTAACCGCTTACCACCAGGTGGGCCGTCAGCTTGTTTGTCATCTAGTTGTATGAAAAAAAAACTCGTCTCTCAACGAGCTCAGTGGCTTGAACTTCAGCTTTACACATTGCTGATCTTATCATTTGAGTGTTAACACAGCTAATAGGAGCTAGGTGGCGTATTGGTTTGAGCGCTCTGGTTTCGATACAAAGCAACTTTCGCCATGGTCGACCCTGGGATGGGTCAATCAAAGTTTGTTATCTCGAACTCCTTCGTGCTTCGGAAGGCACGTTAAGCCGTTGTTCCTGCAACCGCTTTAAGCCACCAACCGGAATTAGGCCAGCGTGGTGGTGTTATGGCCCAACCTCCTCATGTGTTTCTCCCTTGTAGGCCTGTGCCCAGCTGTGGGACGTATATAGGCTGGTGATGATGATGATGACGGTCTCATAAATAACAAACTTACCCAATACTAACATCCGATTCATAGAGATGTTTATATAGTTATAATCGTTTTCTACAGATACAAGAATCATCCGCTGTACGCTTTACAGCGTCATTTACTCAAATTTGAGGCGATTTACCCTCCTGACGCAGCCGTCCTCGGCTTCGTTCGTAAGGAGCCAGTGTACGCTCGCGAGTGCGTGTATGTCTGCAGGTCCAGAGATACGTGGGTCAAAGAAGCTAAGGTGGTGAAATTGGGAGAAAAACCATATAAGGTGGTCAAAGCAAGACCGAAGTGGGATAAGGTGTGTGCTAAGCTATATTTTATTTAATACAGTATTAAATAATAATAGAAATGTAAACTAAACTTTTCATATACAGTCACCAAGCAAACATAATTAAGTGTTGTTGGCAACACCAATAATGTGTTCAATATTTTTGACTCTGGCAAATTTTATAAAATGTCCATTAAGTTTTACTATTTGTCTTGCTTGCCACAACCTCTTTGAATACCCTAACAGTGTTACTAACGAAACAGTATATAGTTTTTGTTGCTATCTTCAAATATTATTACACGATGTGATCAAACAAATACTTGAAACGAAAATAAATTAACTACGGTTTTTATTCTAGTCCAAGCTTTAATTAATAGTAATTTTTGCAGCTATCTAATAAAATGATAACAGATAAACCTCTTGAGATTTTCGGACCATGGCAAGTGCAAGACTATGAGCCTCCTGTAGCTGAAAACGGCATAGTGCCACGTAATGCGTATGGCAACGTTGAGCTCTTCAAAGACTGCATGTTGCCTAAAGGAACTGCGCATATAAAACGTAAGTTTTTCCCTTTCATCCACGTTCATAACCAAGATTTCATAACCAGTTATGAATATGGATTTTTTTTCACTGTTTCATAACCAGTTATCAAACAAAACTTTTTTTTCCATTTTTACAACCAGAACCTCCTATTCATGTCTGGTCTCCGGGTACTTTTCAGAATAATGAGAGTTTACTCAAACATGCAATTGGGTATGAGATTAGAAAAATGAGAAAAACTGGCTAGCTTACACTCATAGATAATATAAGTAATAGATTATCATTTTAGTTTCAAGTGTCAAATGTTTATTGTTGTGGAAAGTCATCCTGAAGAATTGATTGTATTTTCTTCTTTGTGTAAATAACGATGGAGTTTATTCCTGCTAAACGAGGAGGTACAAATTTAACTAACAAATGATAACTACGTCGAAATCGACAAAGAAATTGATCAAACAATAGAAGACTTAATGGCAAAAGAAATAAATGTAGGACACTTCTTAGAAATAATTGCACCTTTTATGTTTTAAGTTCACAAACATTGGTCAGAAGAAGCAGCCGTTTTGTATGTTCAAGTTGACAAGTTTAAGTTTTACTATTTATCAAAATGACAAAATAACTATTTTCGTGTTCATAGTTATAAGTGTTTTTTTTTTCTATTAAATTTGTATTTTAAGACATAACTGAATCTCATACCCAATTGCATGTTTGAGTTAACTCTCATTATTCAGAAAAGTACCAGGAGACCAGAGATGAATAGGAGGTTCTGGTTGTAAAAATGGAAAAAAAAGTTTTGTTTGATAACTGGTTATGAAACAGTGAAAAAAAATCCATATTCATAACTGGTTATGAAATCTTGGTTATGAACGTGGATGAAAGGAGTTTTTCACTGTTATATTAGCCAGGTTCTACTGAAATACCTTTTTTAAGAAGAAAAAATGCACTTACGGATTCCCTGCTTTGTTGGGTAATGCAGGGATGTGTCTCCTACGGGACTCCTCTTACCCACGACTTCTCGCATGGACAGATTTGGAGACACTCCCAATCCCAACATTCTGTCATGCGTTTGCCCGTATGTCTGCCTCATATCCAGCACGATTGTGCAGATATTGCTCTGCGACGCCACAAAAGGATACTTATGTCACTCAACAGCCCTGGGAACTTCTTTTGTTTTATTTATTTGCATTCCACCATGTTATATGAATGACGACCCGATTCGCCTGGCGAATTTAAATGCATAGCATGCTATCCTGGTTCTTTGCGTGATGCTATATTTGCGGCTTAAGCTTTCTGTAGGCTTATTCGCCAACTCCTTTTGGCAGCTAAAGTGATGCAAGTAAAGTGAGCAAGATGTCGCAATGACATTTTAGATAAACAGCGGCGAAAACACAAATCACTGGGTGGTTTTCGCTTTAGCTGTCAAAATAAGTTAGCGAATAAGCCCGCTTGTACATTAACTACTCACAGGGCACTCATGCGACTGCTACGTTTCTCTAGCGCTTCGGGTATGTTTGCGAATACGCAGGTCTTACCCGACTATATTGCGCGAAAAGTTTTAAAGCAGATTTATTGATATTAGAGACTGACCAATGTTAGCAGTTGGGAGTTCTGTTCTCGAAGTTGTTGACGAGTACTGTTACCTTGGAGAAATGGTCTAGCCAACTGGGATGGGCAACGTTCGATAATTTGCGTAAGATCTTCTCGTCTAGTGTGTGATGCCAGTGATGGCTGTGAAACTTGGTCGCTTAATAATAGCCTTCTGTGCAAGTTTACTGTCACCCAACGAGCTATGGAGCGACCTATGTCAGATGTTTCCCTACGAGATAGAATCGGAAATGAGGACATTCGTACGAGAACCAAACTCGCTGACATAGCTCATGTGATTAGTTGAAGTGGCACGCAAAACTGACGACCGATGGGGCGCTAAAGTTCTAGCATGGCGACCACGTACCTGAAAGCGCAAAGTAAGCCGGCCTCCCACTAGATGGACAGACGACCTGCCCCCTTATTCAGAAACTGTCTGATCACGGATTCGATTCGAAAAGTCACTTGCCGTCTCGGTTCGACGCACCGCGATAAAAAGTGACAGGTATAGAGATTCCGAAATTCGATTCTTTTCCGACAGTTTTAAATAAGGGGGCTGGTCAGGGATGCGGGGAGCCGTTGGATAAGGCTACACAGAACCGTTCCGGTTGTAAATCGAGGGGGGCGCCTTTGTTCAACAGTGGACATTATAGGCTGTCATGATGAATGTATACACGTATGTACAGTATTACCAATTTGCAACTGGTTATTACTTAACTACAAACGACATCACATCAAGTGTAACAGTTGCCTTTGAACGGAGTAAGGGCGGTCTAAAGGACAAACTGTAACGCTTGATGTGCTGTCGACTCGATGTCGATATCACGTTTTTTTCTTGTTTATGTAATATCTAGCCAATAAGCAAATAAATATAATGTAATTTTTGTTTTTTTATTTAGTATTGTATTAAATGTTTACAGTGCCAGGACTTAACAGGCTGGCTAAGAAACTGAACATCGACTGTGCGCCTGCGATGACAGGGTTTGATTTCAACGGCGGCTGGTCTCATCCAGTGTTTGACGGATTTGTTGTATGCAAGGAATTCGAGGAGATTATCACTGAAGCTTGGATTAAGGTACTACCCTGGAGGACACTGGCGCCTCACTATATTTTTTTTTTATATCAAGCACGACAAATGACTCAACACCACCTGATGTGAAGCGGTAAGAAGAGTCCATATGCGAAGACAGCTAGTGCAACGAGTTTAACATAAACGAGCCATTAATTTGAGTTGCCGTTTAGTTGTGCTTTTTTAAAATTCTTAACGGGCTTATCTATTGGCCTTCATCTCACCTGGTAAGTGATGATTAGACCGACGATGAAAGCGAGCTACACCCGGTTTCCTCAACCACAAAGGAACTGGCTATCTTACCTCCATCTGCCAGAACACAATAGTGCTATTAATATTATTATGGACGGCGGCAGACTTAGGCAAGATGGTGGTAGCTAGCTAGTCAGATTTAAAAATGCCCTGCCACCACCCAAACAGAGCAGATTTTATGGGCCGGCAGTCTCGTCATATGGACTCTTGCCGCTTCACATCAGGTGGTATTGAGTCATTTGCCGTGCTTTGCATAAAAATAATTCTCCCCGTAGGTGGTCTTAACCACTAAGGCGATTCAGTACAGTTTTTAATTATAGTTAAAGGAACTTGTATTTAATAATTATAATAAATACTAATGGTAATATTCATATAATAATAGCAACGTTCATACACTATTAATATTCATGTGTACATTTATCTCAAACCATCGTAATTGTGGTGGGCAAGGCGATAGGACTCTGTAATGACTCGTTTCTTTGACTTACTTCTAAAGTTAGGATCTTTTTGCCAGCATGTTTTTCCTTCTTCAATATGAGTTCCTTCTAACGAGGCATGAGGCAACGACGCACGGGTAGAACAGTACAATTCTTAGGTTTTGCATTCCAGTTGCCGCTTAGCATTAAATTGGGTTGTGTTATGCTTGGGGTAGTTTAAGGAGGTTGGGGTGTTCTTTGTCAAGGAACTTCAAGAAAAAATCCACATCAACGCTCTAATAGGCCTCCAAAAATCCCCTGTAGCAACGCCGAACGTCGCAACTGATAACTAATAATACTTTCTACTAACTTCACTCTAAAAAGCCTCCAACCTCGACTGTAGCTATACTCCGAACCTTGCAACTGATACCTATAACGGTGTTCCTCTATAACTATCTACCTATTTTAACTGATTGCATAAAGGTGGTTTTCCACCAGAGGGGCGAGACGAGACGAGACGAGAATTGAAATTTGTATGGCAAATTTTCAATCCTCTTCTAACGCATCTTTGGTGGAAACAGTGTGGATTGACGAGAATATACGAGGCGTGAATTGAAATATTTGTTTGTGTAAAAATGAACCGTATTGCTTACGATATAGAGTATAAAATACTTACAATTTTCCTTTTTTCCTGGTGTAAAGAACTTTCATTTTATATTCTCTTTTATTTACAGGATCAAGAAGACCAAGAGCGAAAGGAACGGGAAAAGATAGATGCAAGAGTATATGGTAACTGGCGACGATTGATTAAAGGTCTATTTATACGGGAACGGCTCAAAGACAAGTATGGCTTTGCGGAACCCAGTACATCGCAAGAGAAAAAGAAATCTAAAGGACCTCGATTGGTTGTGAAAAGGAAATAGTTACTTGGGCAGGTTGAAACTAACTTAAGAGCCTACTTCTAGAAGACTACCCCATAGCAAAACCTACAAGGCGTTATTTCTTTCTTTTCGCTGATGTGGGATACGTCCGCGTTCCATAAAGGTAATTGAATCCGGCAGGAATTTAGCACCGTATTTAATGGTGATGTGCCCAATCGATGTTCCCTGCATGAAAAGTGTTTATCTGGCCTTTAAGTTTTTAAGTCATGTGTTTGTTCTGGCCATAACAACTTACATTGGAAGGCAAAGCCCACTTCTAGTTGTATGCATTATAAAAAAGTTTAATAAATTGCTCTTTGTGTACGACTACTAATGTTATGCATAAAAAGCGGGGCGCCGCTTTTTTTTTATCTAGAAAGTTCATGACGCATGTATTAAAAAGGAGTATTTTCTTAATTTTATTTTAACATTTCCAAGGTAGACATAGAAGAAAATAGTAGAAAAAATCGTAGGGCTCTCCCAATTCTTGATAGCCCAGGGGTTAGATCAGTCAACCGGATTGTACAAGGTCGCAGGTTCGCATCCCTCGTAGGACACGACATGTTTCTAATCTAGATATATTTCCAAAAAGAGAGCGCTTAAATGTAACTACCTTGGTTTTTGAATCGAAAAACACGATATTGGCATTAAAGCATTCTCTTTATAGCCGGCAACGCTTCTGCTCGTTTAGGCGCTCTGTGACAACTTCTTGAAATGCCCCCTTCTGGATATGACTACTTCTGTTTTTGACCACTTCTTGGTATGCCCAGTTCTAGTAATGCTCACTTCTGATTTTTGTCCATTTCGTGTTATGACTATAAGTACAGTGTAATCAAAAAATAACAAGAGATATATCAGTTTTTGTTTTGATAGAAAGTTTTAACATAATGTTTTTTTTAACAACAAAGTACTAATCGTTTAGTATGTGTGACACAATTTATAATTTAAATTTATGTATTTAAAAATGTATTGTAAAATTGTATGTTTAAAGAAAATTAGAAATCGCGTTCTGTTCAAAATTTTATAAATTATTTTTCAAATCTTTATCGAATTTTATTCATTATTGTTATTTTTTCTTGGGGAGCAGGCGGTCGTTATGGTGTTATATTAAAGACTTTTGCTCTCACTGTACTTGTCTATAGTCATCAATATATCTAATAGTCATAACAAGAAATGGGCAAAAATAGAAGCGGGCATTACTAGAACTGGTCGTAACAAGAAGTGGTCAAAAACAGAATTAGTCATATCCAGAAGGGAACATTTCAAGAAGTTGTCACAGAGCGCCTAAACGCTCCTGGATTCTGTTAAGTGATACGTACCTCAAGTCGGGTATACAAAGAAATACATGCCAATATTGCCTGTTAAATATTTTTGTATTATTATTATAAGCTGAAATACATCTAGTTAGTTGATAATTGAATACTGCTTGGCAGCTAAACATCACACTTGAAATTTGACGGTACATTTGACAGTTAAGGATCATTTACATGATACACGTTTCTTGCCTGTAGCATACAATGAAATTGAAGAAAGAAATGACTTGGATAGTCTAAGTAATTTCTTGCTTCAATTAAGTTGTATGGTACAGTCAAGAAACTGGCATCGTGGACCTTTACTTTGATAAGAAATATTGAAACCGACTCCGCAGGTTTTTAAGTTTATTGTAAGAAGTAGCTATAATCATGTACCGGTAAAATTTTAAAATAAAAATATCTACCTCATAAAAGTTATTGTTTAAAACATTAAGTTTCGCATTTGTACTTAAAAAACAGCTCTTATTGCCACTGGACAAAGTCGGCCATAAGAGAAAGCGTACATTTCGCATGCTGCAAGATCAAAATAATTTTCAAAATATCTGTGATTACTCAACTTTTTTATTGTTATATATTTTTAAATTTGTGTTGTATTTCTTAAGATATGTCGTTAAATAATTTTACTTAATTGTTTTTGTGTTGATAAGTTTCTCAATTTGGTATTAGGAAGCGAGTATGTGCATTATCACAAAATTTGTGCTGGTGACGTAGCAAAATACACAAAATCATAATTATTGTTTTTTTTTAAAGTGCACTGACATAAGATTTCAAATCTAAAGATCAATAGTATTTTTGTAAAACAATTTACACACATTTTTTAAAAAAGTATTTTTTGCGTTTATATTGATTTTATTTAAAATTAAGTGTAGTCATTTTAAAAGTCACATAATATTGTATCCCAAAGTTTTTAAAATACTAGTGGCCTATGTCCTTTCTCAAGACGTAATCTATCTCCATGCTTAATTTCATCTAAATCGGTTCATTTGTATTCATTCGAGGAGGTTCTCAATTCGGATGGTATGTTTTTTTTTTTTTTTCTATGTATGTGTGTACGCCGATTACCCCGAGATTTATCCGATGTACGTGATTCTTTTTTTGTTCGATTCGGAATAGTTGCCATTTGGTCCCATAAAAATTTATTTAAAATCGATTGGGTAGTTTGGTTTTTAAATCAAAATAACTGGCATGAGTAAGTCGTCTATATATGCGAAATTGCGGATTTTTGCTTTCCTGTGACTTTTTAGTGAAACGATATGATAGTAGGAAACAATATAAGCTAACGTTCTCCCATCTAGCTTTGACCTTAGAAAATAATCACTAAAAATTGTGAAAAAATAAACAAAAATTAAAACCAACTTCAAAATCCTAAAAAAAAAAAGTTTAAGTAGGTACTTATTCCCAAGTTACATATTTTTTGGACTTGGTGCTAAGTTGTTTTCGGAAACAAGAAAGTGAAGCACCAACTCCAAAAAGTATGTTTCTAGGGAAAAAGTACCTACTTAAATTTAATTATTTTATCCTTTTTAGTATTTTGAAGTCGGTTTGAATTTTTGTTTATTTAATTTTTTTTTTCACAATTTTTAGTGATAACTTTCTAAGGTCAAAGCTAGATGGGTGAAAGTTAGCATATACTGTTTCGATATACAATACTATAGAGATGCTACTTAAAAACGATTTATCTATTTAATATCTTGCAAAACCTCTTGATTCCACTTAAAAATTTTTCAAACGAAAATAAATCATAGTAAATACTCCTCTACTACTTCTTTGGCAAGTACCTTCAATTTAATCATGTCGAAAAGTAATGTAAGAAATAAGTTTTGTGCATTTTAAACAATTAATTATTTTCAACAATAATATTAGAAAGTTTGGAGTACGTACCTATATGCATTTTATTATTATGATGCATGTTAATTTGGATTTTGCTACGTAATCCTTACGTGTTATTCATATTTGTTTATGTTTTTATTGTTCGTTTCGTTACTAGAACTATTACTACAATTTTCAGCTTAAAAAATATACTTGATATCGAATCTACCATATCAGGTAGGTAGTTTTTCGTAAGCCACAATTAAAAAATCGGTCGGGGTCAAATAAGCCCTAAAGATTAACGTAATTATACCTAAAGTTAATTTATCCTTAATTATGTAAGTTGCAAATCCCTCAGGAAGACGACGTTTACTGAGTTAACATGTTGCTTGCGAATTAACAATGTTATTTATAATTGATAATTTAATAAAAGAGCAAACACAGTACCTACCTACCTTTTGAACCTTCACTATGATCGCTTAATTTGTTTTATAGTTATACTTTTATTGTTGCATGTGATTTAAATATACCTTTTGCAGATTTAATTTGTTACACAACTTATAAAACGATTATTTGTATTAAGTACAGATTATGCGTATAATTGTATGATTTATCAATAATAATATCCAATAAATCTTTTTTACAGATACTGGGTTTTCTTCAACTCATTTGTTTTTAAATAATTCTGGTGTACACATGCTAAGTCTAAATTCAAGTTCAGTGCATTTCTTTCTATCAAAAGGAATACGAAAAGGATAGCTGTCATATAATTTGACATTTAGAAACGTGCCTTCAATTTTCGACCTTATTGAACGTGATAAAATGCCGTGTTTAGGAGGCACCTCCGTACATGCCGTCTAAAATAGTCTATGGTTTCTATGAAATCTATCCAAATTTAAGTGATAGCTCTAAACAGATTCTTGCTATCTTTTTTCTATTACATATTGCGAGAAAGAGATATACTGTTCTTAAATTTAGAATTAAAGTGTGTTCCCAGAATTAGGCCCATTATTTTCACACTCACTATTATCCAGCCTAATTAGAACTTCTTATATGGATTTAGATAACGCAGAATGTCGGTACCTACATAATATACGTGTAACGACATATAGCATGTTAATAATCAAGATAGGTACTTTTAAATTTGTTGTATCAAAAAACCGTCTTTAACATTATTTTAATTATGTCTATTTTCCCAAACAACATTATTAATTACGCAGAATGTAAAAAATGCTATAATGTCTCGTCTCATGGTAAGCCCTCTGCGACAGGTCACATCACAGGAGGCATGATCATGAAAGGTTTGACGACTGCACCTTACTCGTCAAATGTAATAAAACAAACGAACTGATAATAAAAATTTATTTAATAAAAATTATATATAGTACTTTATTTCGTTTATGATTTTTCAATATTTTCATATATTATGCAGTAAGCTGTCGTAATGTTTACCTTAAATATTGATTGACGTGAATGTTACATAGCATAAGCTGAAAGCATATTATAGTTAGGAATAACTCTAGCACAGCTTATTGTGCCGAAGCAAATAGACAAACTAATTATATACAGAATTCTTTGGTGTATAAAAATATGTATAGACTCTTCAGATCTTAATAGTAAGATCTGGTCGGTCGAAACGATTGCACTTATTTGCAATCTTCAAGTCCGCGTTTACAGGATAGTTTTTATTTATCTCCGAATCACCTTGTGATGTTAGAGTACCTTCATCACAATGCCATTTTTAATTTTGTACAGTTGTTTCGATTTTTTTAGAATTTTTTTATTCAATTTTTTTCTTACTTAGGTATCTACATTAAGTCTATTTGTCTTACTTACTACAATATTTTATGACGAATCTATAAACTAAGGGCCCAGACACATTCATCACAATTTGTATACATACATGAAAGGAATGTAACCTTTAATTTATAACTTCATAGCATAAAATACTTGCACTTATAAAACTTATTTATCATCTATTTCATTAGTCTCATTGGATAGAATCAACCATTATTAAATCCAGTTTAATTAATGGTATGATCAACAGACAGGTAGCAGTCCGTAGTAGATTTTTTTCCAGCTACCATTTATCCTACTTGTGTATTAAATTCCTACAAAGTCCAGCTTCATAGTAAATTAAGCCATGGTTAATGTGCCTGCGCCCATACCGAATCCTACACCCTTAGGTCCGAAATTCCTGCCGTAACAGCCTCTGCAGTAAATTTCGCCATTGGGTCCATCATTCAAGTTGGTGGAATCCTGCAAGAGAAGAATATTATTTTATAAATAAATAAGTGACCCCTGTACCTATTAACCAAGTAGCACCGCTAATCAATTATTATGAAAATAGTTTTAGATTTCTTGTTGCTAAATAAAATAACTTTATTGTTTTTAAGGAACCAATCCCTTTGCTTTATCTTTTTCACAGGGGGTGTTTGGCGGGATTTGATGGTGTCAGTCAAGGTTTTTATAACAATATAAAAAAATTGTTTCGGAGCGAACTTTGTGTTATAAAATTGGTGCAGTTTTATAAACCAAGTGTTTGTTTGTGTTGACTTGACGTGCAACTAAAAGATTATAGAATACAGTGATTATGGTGTGAAAGACGATGAGGACTTTTTCGTGGTTACCCACCTCATCAAATGGCATCATAATGGAGACTGTCGTCATATTTGCGTCAATTTCTCCAAACGTGCATTGAAATGTGTAACACCACCATTTCAAGGCATTAAACAGAAGAAATAAACAAATACTTAAGATATGGCTGTATGAGCAGTAGTTCGCCTTCCCATTACTCGGAGAATGAACAAAATAAAAGAGTTTGGCGGGTTTTAATGGCGTCAGTCAAGATTTTTATTCCAATAATTAAAATTGTGTCGGAGCGAAGTTTGTGTTACAGAAGTGATGTAGTTTTATATACAAAGTGTTTGTGTTGACGTACAACTAATAGGTTATTAGAATAAAAGTTATTATGGTGTGAAATACGATGAGAACTTTTTTGTGGTTATCCAGTAGCACATAAGGAGACTGCCATCATATATTTCGCGTCAAATACTCCCAAGATGCATGGAAATGTGTAACACCAGCATTTCAATGCAATAAATGAAGAAATAAGAAATACTGAAGACATGGCTGTATGGAAATTAGTTTCCGTTGCCTTCCTATTGTAGGGAGAATGAACAAAAAACAAAGGATTACGCCAGCATTTTACTGCAATAAAAGAAGAAATACTAAAGACATGGCTGCATGGGCATTAGTTCCCTTTGCCTTCCCTTTATAGGGAGAATTAACAAAAAAAGGAAGTCCCACGTCAATGTCAAAACGGTTTAATTCGCCGTCTGTCGGTCTGTCATAAAAAAATAAATATTTCCAATAGTAGTACGAATTACCGAATTTAAATACATACAGATACAGTTGTGTTTAGAATAAAATAATAGACAGCGGCAGGATGATAAAAAAATAAAATCCATAATCATACAACTATACAACACAAATCACAATTATGTTGACTGTCAACCACACGTGAAATTAGTACCTGCCTGCTACCAAATCAAATGTCAGTGAATCAATATATATATCAACATTTTATCAATCCTCAATTTTTTATTTTCTCGATCTTGTTAATTCGTAGTAAGAAATGTTTTACTTTAAGTTACTTTTAATATTAGTGTCAGTTTACAAAACTACAGCTGAATTTTCAACAGAGGACTGCACATCTTTAGGTTTTATTAAAGCCAATTTATTATGCTCCTCCTGTGATCAATTGAAAGACTTCAGTTTAGATGAGCTGGTGGCACACTGTAAAGAATGTTGTCACAACGATGACAGTGCTCCAAAAGAAAAGAAATATGCGCGCGCTATTCTAGAAGTTTGTACATGCAAATTTCCAGCTTATCCTCAGATACAAGCGTTTGTTAAAAGTGACAGACCAGCCAAATTTCCCAACCTACAAATCAAGTATGTGCGCGGTCTAGACCCAATAATTAAATTGTTAGATAAAGACGGTATTGTTAAAGATACTGTGGCCATTGAAAAATGGAATACAGACTCAGTAGAAGAATTTTTGAAAACACATCTTGTCAAAGAAGAAGAGGATGACCACCACTACTTGAAAACTAACCAAATTTAATAATTATTTATTTGTAGCTATGATTTACAGTAAATAAGTTCATTTTATAAGTACAGTTTCATTCACAATAAAATCCTTACCATATCAATGTACCTTTAATATTATTATCTTATATTTTTGCGAGCACTACACATTTGAAATAAAACAATTTACCGGTTTTAACTCACGTTTAACTAGATGTTACATTATTATTATACATATAGGTACATGACATTGTAACATCTAATCAAACACAAGTTAAGTCTGGTAAAGTGGTTTTATTTCAAGTGTACCTAGTTATGAATTTTTTTAAAATAAATATCATTTTAAAAACCAATGTTACTTACTAGAGATCTATGGCAGTCACCACATGAGAAGCACCGTTTATGCCATGTGCCATTCTTGGAGTGCATCTGTTCAGCAGCGTAAACAGGGAAACCACAACGTGGGCATCCTTGCCCCTTAGCTGCCTTCTGGCCGGTGAATGGTAACTGTTCTGTGCTACAAAATTCATTAACCATTACTCTCTTTTATACTACAATATTCTCAATTTAAATCTTTACACTGTATAATCTGATAGTCTCACAAATTATAATATTTAGTTGCTTCAAATATTCATTTCAATTATTGACCTATAATATTTGCAATTTAAAACACTTGAAAATAGTAATTCTTTTGACTTAAAAAAAATTTACAATAGGTATTAATTAGATTTTTGCCTGTCTGTAGGTATGTTCAGCAACCGAAGTCGATTAACAATTTAGTACCACCATGTCACATTAGGGTGATTCACAGAATTCATAAAAATCCTCAAATGTTTGCCCATATGTAATTATGAATAGGTACTAAAGTGTTCAACTTCTGTTGCCGACTGACTGTACAGTCGAGAAGGAATATTACAGAATAACTAATATGTACCAGCAAACATGTACAACTACATCTACAGCCTCCTAGACAAGACACCTAATAATCATCATCATCATCATCATCATCACCAGGCTATATACGTCCCACTGCTGGGCACAGGCCTTCCTACATGGAAGAAACACATGAGGAGTTTGGGCCATAGCACCACCACGCTGGCCCAATGCGGGTTGGTGGGTTAAAGCGGTTGCAGGAACAACCGGGACCAACGGCTTAACGTGCCTTCCGAAGCACGGAGGAGCTCGAGATTATAAATTTGATTGACCCATCCCGGGACCAACCATGGCGAAAGTTGCTTTGTTTTCGTAATCGAAATCAGAGCGCTCAAACCACTACGCCACCGAGCTCCACCGAGCACCTAATAATCACTGAAAGGAAATTTATGGGATTTGACAAAGTTTTAATCTCTTCCTAAATTACTCATTTAGTCATACCAATGAAGATTATCGAACAGCATTATACCTAGGAGTTTGATTAATAGCAATACCTACGTATATATTGGTGACTTACTACGTGATAGCGGGTTCAGCATCAGTGGAAACCAGGGTGGGAGCGTGTCCGTAACCAAATCCTTTGGGCCCAAAGAGTTTGCCGTAGCAAGCGCGACAGTGGACTTCTTTGTCAGGACCATCGCACGCCAGCATCGAATCCAATGGACGGTGACACTCCGCACAATTGAAGCATTTCTTGTGCCACATCTAAACAGAAATCAAAATATTGTTTGAAAAGTCAGATTACATTCGTTATTGTTCTTAATGTCCGATTGATATAGCTGAATATATTTTTTCCACGCACCTTGTGCTGTGGATGGATAACATACCTTTTCAAAATAAATAATACCTACTTCTACTCAAACAAATATTAGAAATATACCTAAATAAACATATAAGCATCCACAGCTCCTGAACAAATGTCGGTAACTCATCATACGAATATTTAGGTACCGCTGACGGGATTTAAACCCGGGACCTCTGGCTTAGTAGACAACCCTACTGACCACTTAACCCAGATTCGACCAGCCAGCTGTCGAATACAATAAATTATATTAATATTTATAATATTCTTATTCTTATAAAATTATCTAATTATACTGATTAATTAAACACGTAATTAAAGTAGAGTATAAAAAAAGAAGCTTGATAACAGAGAATTACCTACTCATAGCAGTAAATACTTATTAGGTCAGATAAATTTTTCTATAGGTAGGTACTTAATTACCTATAGCAATATCGAGATTAAAGATCAATAATCGGGAAAATAGACAAGGAGCAGAGTACTACTACGACAATTTGACTATAGGTAGGTAGATAATGCATATCAATTTATTGATAAAGGTATAGGTAATATTTAAGGAAATCATACGAATAGGAAGGTACTTACAGTTCCCTTAGCCAGCTGTTGTTCCGCTGCAAAAACCATACCACCACAACGAGGACAACCCTGACCTTTAGGTGCCTTGATAGATGTGGTGTCAGGGTTGTAGAAAGGACGGTTAGCCGAAATTTCTTCTTCGCTAAAACCATTAGAAATTAGGTTAGTCAAATGCTTCAATTACTTGTCAATCTCCGGCGCGGTAAAACTTATCATCGTGAAGTAGAAACTCACCTCAAGCCGTCGGTTTGAAGAAAACCGGAGCCGCAAGCGAAGCCATAGCCATGAGGTCCCCATTTCTTGCCGTAGCAAGTTTTGCAGTACACTTCGCTCTCAGGGCCGTCGCAAGCGATGATTGAGTCCAAGGTCTTGGTGCAATCACGACACTTAAAGCATTTGCGATGCCATTCGCGTCCCTTCGCTAAAACTTGTTCGGCAGCGAAGACTACACCGCCGCATCTTGGACATCCCTTTCCAGGTGGTGCCTGGATGGCTGCGGTGTCAATCACCGTTGTTTTTGGTGCTTGGTCACTGTACGATAAATATGTAGGTAAACTGTTGGATTGAATACTTTCATTCTACTAATATTTACGTTATCATGGAAAAGTTAGTAAAAAGGATGTAGGTAGTTAGTTACCACAGAATTACTTAAGTATGTGAAAATATTAGGTAGGTCTAATGGGACATTTAATAACATTTAGTATGTTTAACATAAGCATTAGATATATTCTGATTTCGTAATGATTTATAGTTTGCCATTGTAAAAATTCTAAACATAGATGCAACCTAGGTAGTTAGTTACATAAAAGTTAATTTTTGTAAGATTTCGTAAGATTAAAAAACGGCCGTTCATGACCCATTATCAAAAGATTTATTGGAAGATCTGCCGCGGATTACACTGTTGTTACCTCAGAACGCGTGGCATAAGTAGGTATACAGTCTCGCCGATATTAAAATTAGTTCATCCAAGAGCGGAGAGCGCGTTCTATTTTCACATTGGCATGTTGCCATCTCTTGTTTGTATTATAAGCTGTTTTTATGAAAGTGACTATGCGATGGAAATAACCTGAACCTGTCGTGTAATATGAGAAGTTTTATGTAACATTTTGATATCTAAAGGTATGATGGTTTAGTTATGCGCATTAATTAATTGTTAGATAAGGAAAAATCATGAGCAAAAACTGTTTGCTAAAGCATCTATAAGCAAATACTCCGTTAGATGGTCAATCACAAAGATTTGCAGTCCTATAGACTACATCCTTAGAGGGACTTGATGACACATTATTGATATAGGTACCTTTGCCACTCCATGTCCCTTATATCACACATAAGTCCCAGGGATGACATCCCCCCATGGCCAATACCCCTAGGCCCAAACTTTTGTGCGTAGCATCCTACAGCAAAAGCAAATAAGCACTATTACAAACCTACATTAAAGTATTGAGCTCACTGCAATGTAAAGGCCCATTTACAAGATGCAAGTTTCTAAAAGCGAGAAATGACTTCCATAGTCTTAGACAAGGTGGTGCCGTCAATACGCCAATAAATGGTTTACCACTTTCAAAAATATCGTATTCATTTGATAATTTCATGACATTTGTATGAAATAATTTATCTTTGGCTGCATTATTTCATAGAACTGTCATGAAATTATCTAATGAGTAAGATGTTTTTGAATGTGGTAAACTATTTCAATATAGCCCATGTTTTAATTTACTGTCGTAGGTATTGACGGCACCACCATGACTATGCAAGTCATTTCTAGCATCAATTTCATTGTATGCTGCACGCAAGAAACTTGCATCATGTAAATGGGCCTTTGGTGTAAGTTAGATAAGCTGTATCCACTCGCTAGATGATTAAAATGTAGGTTCCTTGATTCTTCAGAATCTCTTACCCATTGGCGTAAGGGTCACTTTGTAGAACACCGGCTCCTTTTCCGTAACCATAGCCCTTGGGCCCAAACTTCTTGCCATAACATACTATAGAAAATAGAAATAATTTGAAATGATATCAAACAAGGATAACAAACAATTTTATCAACAATAAACTCCATTTTGCATTAAGATAGAGCAAGGAATATGTTAATGTTTTAACAAACCTTTGCAGTAAATATCTTTGTCTGGACCTTCGCAACAGTTGGTGGAATCCAAACGTTTCTGACATTCGCCGCACTTGTAACACTCCCTGTGCCACGCCTGGACATACAGTGAAGATTGAGGATGTGTCACACATGCAAGGATAAGTGAAACTAGCCTATAGGTGCACATTGTTAACATTATGACTGTGATGTTAATTGCACAAAAAACTCAACAGGGCCTCAATCCTCCGGACAAACAATGGAAACTGGTACCGGAAATTGGTATAAAGTACCTCGACAATATATTTCGCTATCTGGTCCATCACAATGCATTGTAGAGTCAAGAGTCCTGTTGCAATTTAAGCATTTGAAGCATCTCCTGTGATAACCCTAGGGTACAAGAATTATTTGGTTAGCATTATTTCAATAATTTCAATTTATTGAGTTGTTAGTAGGTCCTTATAGACATTCGATACAGCTGTAGATAGGTACCTATTTCTATGATTATCTTGATTAAAATTCATATTATTTTAGACAGGCATCAATATAATCCTAATAGAACATTTCCAAAGTGCTAACTATAAAGCAAATGAATGAATAATGTGTATTGGCTTAAGATGTAGAATAACAAGATTAGCTTACCTTTCCGCGAGCTAACATCTGTTCCGCGGCGTAAACATAACCGCCGCAACGCGGGCAGCCCTCGCCGGGCGGAGCCTTTGCGATGACGCGTGGCTCCAAGCATGCGCCATTGGTCCTTACACCCCTGTACATACACGCTTAAGTTAATCGTTGCTTAACCAGCTGCGGACTCAGCAACGATGATAGAAGAGTAGTTAGAAGGCTTCAGGCATCGGAGCATTCCGACCGCCACTATACTAACAACGGCGAAGCAGTTGCTGCCGGCGGCGCACCCCCGCCGTAATGGGAGAAGGTAAGGGCTCCCGGCCGCCCGCTCCGCACCGGCCTCGCTATCACACTACAGGTATGGACACAGAGGGCGCTTTCCTTATCCCATCACATTGACTAACGGTTAAAGCTAAGACAGAAGCGTTAGAATTTGTTAGAAGAGAGTCAGTAGCGAGGAAAGTTAAAACATGAGGTTTTCTTGCGCATGCCTCTAGGTGCGTCTGGAGCATAAGCCGTGCTAAGGCTTAACATATTGTTTTCTCACCGTTGCTCCTTAGTGTTCGGGTTGTATGGTCCCGTTCGGGAGGGAGGGGGGATCAGGAAAGGAGCGCGCTCGAGTCGGCGTGCGCCCTACAGGCACCGCAACAGGCCCGCGCCGCCCTCGACCGCGCTCCATCCCGTAAACACAACTAACTCGGGATTTGGAGTCGACTCTTTTATTAGCTTTTATATAAATTAAACATAATGTACCGATAAATAAATAAATTAAGCAATAGCGAATAAATAACCCTAACTATAGTAATTAAAAGTACAGTATGGCGTGCGTTCGCGAAGCACCGCTGGTTGACCGAGATGTGTGTCGGCGACCCGCTAGCTCTGCTGGATGGCAGCTGCTGGCTCAATCCCTGTTACGACATAAACGGAGACTGATCATGCACGTGTCAGGCGGCGCGTAATGTACAGAGCCGAGCGCGCGCTTTCTACTAGAATATGAGTTTTATATACACGCGGTTAATGTTGTTACGCACGGGCCCAGAGGCCGGTCGGCTGTGCGACCTCAGATAAGGAAAGACCCTCAGTGGCGCGGGCGGCGGGAGAGCTGAGAGGGCTGCTACTTACGCGTTCTCAGCCTTCAAGTGTTCACCGGCGTCCATCGACAGGCAGCCAGCGCCACCGCCGAAGCCGTAGCCTTTGGGTCCGAATTTCCGCGCGTGGCACACTTTGCAGTACAGTTCACCTTCGTGTTCTGAGCAGTTGGTAGAATCCAGCAACTTCTGGCACAGTCCTGGATAGACAAATAAAAATACTCAATTAAAATGATTATTTTAAAAGCTTCGTTGCGCTTCAGCGAAGCGCCTAATGGCTTAAAATTTTTATAATACGTGCCAAGTTCACAAAATTGAAGCTCAGTCTTTTATAATACATTATATTATTGATAAAGTGAATCATCTGACTTTGATCTAATGGATTTTTTAAAATTTTGACAAACAGACAAACCAATAGACATAGCCCCCGTGCTTCCTCTTGCCGCTTGGTAGAGTTGGTCTACTGATTATCTAGCTAGGCTATGCAACGCGCGGGGAGTTTGTATGATAAATTTAGTTAATTTGTAAAATTTTGCCGGTTAAAGTTCCATGCTCGCAGGGCTGGCTTGGGTACAAATCTATTGGTCGGAGCCACAACCTAAACGTTTGATTATTGATAATAATCTGCAGTTACGGATTAGGTGCCTATATTACTTATACTTTAAAAACCTTTATGCTTGCTACTATTCTAATCTGTGCTTATGACCTACATTTAAGTTATTTATTGACATATTTGGATTTAAAATAGATATAGTTCAAATGCAAGTGTAAGGGGTACACTCTCGAAAAGAAGGCATTGGCAGTGCTGCCACCGTATTCTCAAGTCGGAAAGGATTCGAATATCGGAATCTTTATACCTGTCAGTTTTTATTGCGGTGCGTCAAAGCGAGACGGGATGTGACTTTTCTAATCGAATCCGTGATACGACAGTTGAGATTATGGGGGCTGGTGACTAAAGATGACTTGTCGAAAAAAAAATTTAATGGTGGAAAAAATGAGCCATTTTATACTAAATTGTAATAGGTACACGACCTGTTTGTATGAAACAGCTGATTATTTTGCAATTTTCGATTTTTTTTAACAAGACGTGAATGACTATCTACCTACTGAATCACCAGGACAGTCATAATATCTACCTTCGTTTCCGAGAGCGTTCCCCTTACATCCCTAAATAATAACCTAAATATTATTTCCTCTCAAGTAGCATTATCCCACCGGAGGGCTATGACAATTGAAAAATCAATTTTGTCTAGAATCTGATGCTTGACGGGTTAATAGTCCCATACAACCACAGAATCTAACAGTCTAAACACAACCTAGGTAAAAGCATGTCATGATTTCGACTTTATATTTCAAAGCTGCTCTACTTACACTTTTACTTTTATATTTCTACAAAAAACAATATTCAATGACAGCTACATTTTTTTTTCTTGTAATTCCTCTATGACAAATTTAGTTCTACATTCATAGATTTCATAATTTTACTGAGTAAGTATCTATTTTTGTCAGAAGAAAATGCCACGTGGGCGGCAATCACAAGCAGTCACTAAACCGACCGATCGTGATTCATTTTCGTTGCGAGTCAGAGCTGACTTTGCCATAATCTTTCATTTATTTATTTAGTTTTTAAATGTTGATACATGTACTCCTATGAACTTTTACAAACAAAAAGTTAAAGGTTGTTTTGTGTAGTTATGTAATATGTTGAGAATACAGACAAATTATATCTTATTTGATACGATATTATAGTAATGGTATGTCGAGTTCGATTACAAGGTTTCGCCAACTTTCTACGTGGTCCATCCGGGATAGGACCCCTCCGTGCTTTGAAAGGCACGTCAAGCAGTTGGTCTCAGTTGCTTCTGTAACCGCTCTATCCAACCATCCCTCATCGGGCCAGCGCAGCCCAAGCTCCTCATGTGTTTGTCCCATGTAGAAAAGCCCGTGTCCAGCAGTGGGATGTTTATAGGTACGCTGGTGATCATGATGATGATATCTAATTACTTGGGTAACAAACCATTATTTCGAGTAGATATGGTTACTTATAAAAAATAATCTGTGTTAAATATGTTCAACTTTTAATAGTTTATTGTGTTTAGCCTCATGTAAGTTTCTTGTAACAAAGATGTTACATCGAAATTGACGTAGTTTGAGTAAGTAGTATTTTACTGACGTATAGCCCGTCAAACATCAGATTCCAGACACAATTGATTTTTCAATTGTCATAGCCCTCAGGGGGGAGAACGCCGGTTGGCAGATAACACAAACCAAGCATTTCAATACTGTAGCCTAACGCCCATATTCCTAATGCTCAATAAATCTATTTGGGATAAAAAAACTACCTATAATATGTTTTATCTGTTTCCTTTCTCATATGACTGAGAGAAACAAAACACTTTATAACTAAACGTGTGTAATGCTTGTCAAAAGAAATTATGTGTTTTTTGATACAAATCATGCATTTGAATGATTGAATCCGACGTAAGAATTATATTTATAGGCATACCTTCCTACCTTTTACAACATATCAAATTTTTATATTCAATGCCACATTAATAAGGCTTAGGTATATAAAATATATCCAGCAAGAAAATATGATTTTATATATAACATATTTTTGTTACTTTCTAAAAAAATTATTTACTCGTTTTTTTAATACTGGTTTTCCGATCGTAAAATTTAATTTATTTATAAAAAAGACAGTGCGCACAGAATTATAGTTCTCATAACACATTTAATAAGTAGGTAATCATAATATCTTATTTTTAGTTCTCATAATTTCCAATAGGTAAAGGAAATTATAATTAGTTTCACTTTTTTTATTCAGTTTCAGGAAAAAAGTTACTTTGGAAAAACCAGCCAAATCATTAAAAATGAAGATTTTGTATTAGTTTACCCACCGCATTTGAAGCACATCTTGTGCCATTTCAGTCCACCGGCTACTCTCTCTTCGGCTGCGTATACAGACTTGCTGCATTTCGGACACTTCGGGTTATCTGCTGGTTTGAAAGGCATTGTGCTCGCTTAACTTATCCTGAAAAAGAAAGAATTACCAGTTCAAACGCTAAGCCCGGACTATTAGGTGGCTCGTATCAGGGTTACAGCGGTGAAGGCAACTTGTAAATTGGCACAGTGCTAACTCAATTGAAGATTTCAAACATTTCTATCATCCATTACGACACTGCTCTTTATCATCAAAAGCTACTGTAAATAATGAGCCTGTTATCACTGTTTCTGACATCACACTTTAAAGATCACCGACGCGGAATTAAAAACATTGAATTTGTTGACAGAATCTGTTCTAGTTAAGGCGTGCTTCGCTGGCCGAAATCCAAGTCGCCTGCACCACTTCAAATGAATCTAAACTGACACTTTATTGCTCAATAGGCACATGCACCGATCGATATGTCAATTATGCTGACTTCCTCCAAATGCGAACGGTTCGCGCAAACTATGCAGTGATTATGGAAGTTGGGCGGGCGGACGTCGGCGCCACGCTTTCGCGCCTAATTTGGGGCGTTCAGGTAAAGTTACGCCGCTGGAGCGAGATTGCACTGCTATTAATAGTCGCATGGGGAAGAAGCCGCAAAATTCACTCCCGGTTACGTGGTGTTACGTTATAGGCACGGTATAGCCGTCACTTTCACTGGAGCACGGACCTGTTCGTCGAGTCGCTACGAGAGTCGAGCTCCCGGACGCGTATACAGTGCAGGGCGGAGATGCCTAGACTGTGGTGCGCGGAGGTCGAATGGTGCGCGAGGGCAAAGCGCCAGCGTAGTCTATGCGCGAGTTGCACACGGCCCCAGTGGGGGGGCGCCCGCGCTACCGCCCTCGCGACCACCCCCCAATGAAAACTCCCTACAACACCTTTTCCCTTCCTCAACACTTTTCTGTTTCCTTGCATACAATTAAGTCAGACTGAGGATCACTCTAACCGTGCAATTTAACGCAAAATAGTAGTAACCGTGGTACAGTATTTACAGTGAAACGTACTGAAACTTTACCTATTGCTTGAAGATACAGTAATATAATGAAAAAAAAACAATTACTAAGATATATTAAGCGGGAACGAAGTTTTTATCATGGATTTTTTTATGTTTCAAAAAGTTTATGAAAACTTTTTTTGTATCTATTGGAATAAGTTAAGGGTAGGTATAAAGTCCTCCTTTTTTCTTCACATCAATAATTATTCTGGATTCAATTTTTACACCTAATTTTCCCGTTTTTTACGGTCCTTTATAGACGGTAATATTACTTTTTGGCCTAGAGCACATCGTTATACTGAGCTTTCAAAGTTTCTGAAGGCCAATCATTTACATGCCGAATCGAATAACATCAAAATATAAGTATAATTTGTTCAAGAAAACCACGCCGACCCAATTTACCGATATCAACAAAGTGTTATGTTTCTTCACTGATGAATCATTTCCACTTTGACTACATCAGACAAAATTAACACAAGGAACACACTTGAATCACAATTTTGGCAAGTAAGTTGTGTCCATAATTGTGATTCGGCAATGAGCACACTAGGCCACGACCATACATAACAACAAACAAATCTTGAAGTACATACAGATGCAGTGACGGCCATTACTCAACATGCCACCAACTATCAGTCATATTTATGATGTCACCTTGTCATGTTTATTTTCTATTGCACTTTTGTAATTTAATCCGACTGCATTGAGAATTGATTTAAACCTAATTTTTATACACGAGAGTTACGAGACAGATGAGACAGATAAAGTTAATGCAAACGCTTAAAATATATCTACACAGAAATAGAACTGAATAGTTAAATTAAATTTGC
Organism: Nymphula nitidulata; assembly: GCA_947347705.1. Lineage (NCBI taxonomy): Eukaryota > Metazoa > Arthropoda > Insecta > Lepidoptera > Crambidae > Nymphula > Nymphula nitidulata. Next base: position 12,268,120 of record OX374623.1, read on the forward strand.
TCACTATCATTATTACCTACCTTTCGTAATATTGATTAAAAATTTTCTAACCTAAATAACTCATGGTCATGAAATATGACATTCTTTGAAAATATGAAATACTTTCTTACTCTCAACATTTGTAAATAAACATTTGGGACCGTGGCCGTTCATTTCTGCGCGCTCTGCTGCTACGACTCTATCATACGCACACGCACACAGGGAAACGACTGAACCAAAACTACAGAGTATAGGTACCCCTAGATCTCAGGCATTGCTATGAGCTCTTAAAATCTTCTATGTCCAATATTTGCTGCATTGAAAAACCAACAGTCACATATGTAGAGCATAGGTTTACTTTCCACTCATATTCAGAGCGGCAGATTGGGGCAAGACCACCTTACAGATGACTGCAGCCAAATAGCAGTATATTGTATTGTAATATTCCTGCGGCGAAAGGTCATTGAGGAAGCAGGGTGACTGGTGCTGTCAAGTCAACATAATTATATAACGCTACCTTCACAGCAGGTTCGCATTTTCCACCCTGTAAAAATGTAGTAGCTAGTTAGGTACTAAAGCTTACTATGAGGCGGTTTCTATGCTTGTTTTCCACCCTTGTATAAAAGATCAGTTCTTCGATTAATCTTGAAGTAATCATTTGCTTAAAGATGTTTTGGTTTTAGCATTATCATATCCCGTTCGTAACATCTTTATAGACATAAATGTACAGTACAACATAGTTATAAAAATATAAATACCAACAAAATCCTTATTATTGCGTTTACAATTAATCCAGTGCTGTGCGTGCCACATCAAGGCATACCCATTTACTCTGCCAAGTTGCGCACACCTGCCTATCTATTAATATTTTTTACAAAAATAACTTCTCTCTGAATATGATTTATTAATAAAGTTTGCAACTAGCTGTTCTACATTGTCATAGTATCGAAAAAGAAATTAATACATTGTTGTTTCTATTAAGTTATTTATAAAGCAAACGAGTGTTAATTGTGTTCTAAAGGAATACTTTAAAATTCCGCGAAAAATTATATCGTAAGTGGTATTATTGAAAAGTCATAGAAAGCGTCAATAGTTTTACTTTTTAGAAACTTTCTAAGCGACATTAAAGTTCACTAACTACGTTTTAATACATAAAATGAATTGAAAATTATCAGTCTGAACAGTCGTTTTAGTTTCGGCATAATAAATAACTTTAAAGACCATTGTCCAAACATGCGCGTATATTATCTTATCTTCTAAAGGGGGCATGACAAACGTCACGGTGCATATCCTTTGGTTACTTTGTGCTTCCCCTGTTTTAAGCCCTGTTTGACTATACTATATAAAAAATTATACTTAAATCGGATTGCAAAAAATATTTTATCTTTGGACTTCATAATTTACTCCAACTGAGGGAACTGTAAAAACTTACACAAAATCGGTTTCGTAGTTTTTGAGAAAGAGAGTTAAGTGCGTATCATTCAATAAGAAAACGTGTCGTTGACTTCACAGCGTAATTTCAAAGCTTAATTATGGTTGCATGCATTAGGCTATCATCATCATCATCACCAGCATAAATAAGTCCCACCGCTGGGCATAGACATTCCTTTATGGGAGATATACATGAGGAGTAGGTCTACCATGTAGGAAGGGATACAATTAGGCTATAGCTAAACGAAATTAAAAACATTTTAAATATTAAGCTGACTTCAAAACACGACTTCAAAAGCAACAAATAATTAAAATGAACTAGGTAGCTACTTATCTCATAAAAATGTTTTTTGGAGTTGGTGCTAAACTGTTTCCAGAAACAATACAAAGTGCAACACCGCTCCAAAAGATACCTTCCTATACCTTTTTATGAGATAAGTACCTACCTACTTCATTTTAATTGTTTGGTTTTTTTTAGTGTTTTAAAGACGATTTTTTTAAATTTGTTTATTTTACTCGTCCAGAATATAGCTAAAACAAGCCTCCTCTACATCTCTGGGCAGATAGCGCCTGTTTACTCGCTTTGGACATGCTACTTCCAAAAAACTCATTCTAGTTCTAGCTCGATCGTGGTTGCGTTCAGCTGTCAAAATATATGATTTGACAGCTGAGTACCACCAATTCCATTTGACGAAAACTCACACTGGGTGTAATTAAAATAAAAAATAAATAAAAGATTTTTTTTATTTCAGGCACAGTTAAGTGAATTAACAAAACTAAGACCCATTTATCTCCATTAAAAATAGGTTATGTCAAATTATTTTCATGTAATATACACTCGTCAATTAATAGAGCCAGAAACAATACACACTCTGCATACTCATGAGCCATACCTCGATCATGGTATGTACAAAACTTATATTTGAGAGTATAAAGTCTATTCTGAAAGAAATCGAGGAGCTTGATGGCGTATTGGTTTGGGCGCTCTGGTTTCGAACACGAAAACAAAGCAACTTTCGCCATGGTCGACCCCGGGATGGGTCAACCAAAATTCATCCCAAACTCCTCATGTGTTTCTTCCATGTAGGAAGGCCTGTGCGCAGCAGTGGGACATATATATAGGCCGGTGATAAAAGAAATTAAGCATTCTTTTCATTAAAGGTTTTAGCCAAGAAGACCTTTGTATTGAGCAAACATACCCGACGCGCTACACGTCCATTTCAGGCCAAGCATGCAACTAAATGCATTGTTGTATTGCACTCGTAATTTAATTAATATAAAGTTAATCGTGCGGGCACAGAGCGAGATGTTACTGGATGTTTCTGCCAATATATACTTCCCCAAATTGAATTACCCCTTTCAAAAATATAGCCTTTAACGGCATATGTAGCCTAATATGGTATTACTTATTACGGGTAACAAAAAACCCTTTTTATTTAAATGGGTTCCTTAAAAAAAGGTGTAGTTCGACTTAAAGAATTACTTTTTCATCTGTCACATTCAGACTCAACACTATTACTCTGTCAAGCCGCAGAATACCCTGTGTCTGGAATCAGTGAAAACAGTCATTACTGTAGGTAGGTACTAATTCTACATAGAGTGCCGAATTTCGTGATTGTGACTTTTGCTTGAGTGTTAACTATATAATAGAATAGAATATTTATTTATTTTCTCTCACATATATTATGATACAATTTTCAATATAGTGTAGATAGGTTTCCAAAAGAAACCCGTGGTTCAGGTCTACAGGCACCTCCCCCAAGTCAATTGCATGTTGAATGCATGTACATCATTGTACTTAGAGTATATAATATTATGTGGTAACATTGTGATAAAGACATGCAATATGTGTCTTGATGTTATTCAATTATAAATAATAATATTTCTACGCCTACTTAATCTAAAACGCATCAATAAATACTAGAATTCTCTAAGATAGATAGATTCCTAATTTTACTATTCTTTTGTATTAGAAAACGATAAGATATTTTGCGGGCTTGTGGTCCGCAAAATATTTCTCTTTAACAAAAGTTTTTTTAAAACCAGAAAGGAGCTTCACAACCACTGTAATAGTTATGTAAAAAACGTTAAAATGAGCAAATAAAAATTTTGAATTTTTGAATAAATTGAACGTGCAAGTTTTGTATAGTCCATTATTTACGCACTTAGCTCCGTCAGCCGCAGCAGCCGTCATTGTTATAACCTACTCCATAAACGTAACTAACTTACATACATGTAGTGTACTTGAGACCATATGTTCACTCGATAACCTTTGTTATGTATAAGGAAGGTACCTAGGTAACTATAATAATTTTATATTGGTTACCTTACTGTGTATCTATGTTGCGAAAAAATAAAAAGAGCGGGATTTAAAAATCACAATGTGAAAACTTCTTAATGTTTTCAATGCCAAAGCACATGACATAATAAGTATTTTTATCATTGACAATAATTTACTCGGTTATATTTTTATCCAATCCTTCCAACGTTGATTTATTTGCAGACATTATTTTTTCTTATAATTCTTATTAACATCACAAGCAGTGTCTGAGTCTGCTGTTCACTGGTGAACATTGCTATTTTTGTTGACAATTTCATCTTGATAAACATAAATTTTATGGCCATCAAAATATCTTTGAAAAATGTCTTTCTTGAAAATTAATGTTGGCACAAATCTTGTTTTTCAAACTTGTCTCTAACAGATCGCACTTTTTTAAGTTACCTTTCATGCATTGACATAATTAAATTTATTAGACAGTAATGTATTCGCGCCCAACATTAGTTTCGACTTAATTATGCTGAAAAATCAATATTCGATTATAACTACATAAAAAAAAACATCAAGAAATACATTTTACAACTCGAGATAATATAATTAGGAGCAATATCAGCAAAATGCAAGAAACAGAAATGTAGGCCAGAAAGTGGGACTGGCTTTGTTAAAATTAGATCCCACCCATTATTATTTCGCATAAACATTCAGTCTTTCAAATCTTAATCAGAACTTTGCACTGATGTAGGTAATCATCGTATCTAGTAGGAATGTAATGTAATAACATTCAGGTGTTTTCAGCTCATTCCACAGGTGTGGTGGATCCATGGAGATGCGCGTGGGCCGATGCTAAAATAACATGGAGACTAGCATCGCTGTTACTCAGCTAGCTCGAGCATTACTCACGCCGCCGTGGGTAGCCACTCACCCACGCCATATCAAAATTTCATACATTACTTTTAGAATACTTCTTAAAAACCACCTGAACAATCAGTCGGCGAATAGCATTACACTCGTCATAGCTTTAAGCTGGAAGTTTGCACCTGATACGACAATTTTCTTGAAAGTTTCTTTCTGGGCATTTCGAAATAGTTTCAAATGATGCGATCAGTTATAGGAAAGCAAGAATATAGCGTCGCGTTGCGTCGTGTCAGGCGTGTCTTTAATATAGCATCAAAATATTTTTTTACCTTAATGGGGAAATAAAACATGTTTTTTTAATGATCGCCTTTTAAAATTTATGTGAAAAAGGTAGGTGTAAGCTTTTGTTTTAGAGATTTTGTAGATTTGTTAAGGTTGTTATGTATTGCTAAGCCATGATGTCATCTATATGCTTTCTTACCGAGCTCTCTTCTTCGGTGTCAAAAAAGTAAGTACCTACTTACTAATAATTTGAAGATATAAAATCATTTAACCTCAAACGTTTACTAAAAAGAAAATATAATAAACAAAAATGAAACGCTTAATCTATTTTGAAATCTATTACACAAATAAAATGCATAATTTTTACCGAATGTCTTACGGTTTTAACCAAGATCAGCCCATTTTGATAAAAAAAAATCTATTATGCGCTAACTAAGAGCCTGTACCTATAGCATTCTAATGTCCGTTTTCACTAACCATTCCCTAGGCTTAGGTGACTCTTAATTAACGTCCTTTGTCTCTTTCTATCTGCGTTAGATAAACTTAGATAAAAACCGCTAAGAGATTAAAGCTAAGCAAATGTTAATGAAAACGGGCATCAAAATCATAATTATGTCACTTCAAAATTCAGTCGTACCTACCGAAAAACGTCTTTAGGGAGCTCAAGGTAAAACCATGATTTAATAAATGTTAGTGTAAAGTGAAACTTATTTCCTATTTTTATGTTTATGAATTTAATTTCAGTAGTGACATAATTACTATTGAATATTTTAATACATATTTGAATATTGAAAGGCAAGTTTTTGCATTTATTAGTCAAAAAACTTACAATTAATATTTTCACAGTTGTCTGCCTACTCCGCAGCTGCGCAGAAACACAACACTACTACAACTCTAATACTCTTTAAATACGCCCTCTTACTAATATTGTTTTTGTTTACCTTACTACTAGATGAACGAGATGTTTTTGAGTTACGTAATTATATTTTCTAGACTTAAGAGTAGAATGTTTTGACCGGATACTGAAAACTATCACACAATTTACACTTTTTAGATATATTAACTTTAAAAAACAAAAAAAGAAATAGTGGGTTAGGTTTGGAAAATGAGAGCAGAAAAATAAAACCGAAATAATGTGTGCTAGTTTGATTTTGGGTGAGTTGACGAGTTGATTGAAGCATTTTTTTTTGTAGCTGTAGTAGGTATCACTAAGTTAGTTTGTGCTTCCTTCATCCGTGGTCCGCAGGCCAAGTAGGTTATTATTTCTATTTTCTAGTGCAAGAATAAATGCGTTCAGTAACCGTAAATAAGAGTTTTTTAACATATCTTACAAGACTATTGTGCTACTAACATTTATTAATAATTAGTTTTAATTTCTTTTTTGTTACTTTACTTACTTTAGAATTGAAACAATGAATACTGATTATATATTTGTCTCATTGTGTTTTAGTAGTAAATAGCGTACAAAAATACATCTCAAGAATTTGTTTTACAAATGATTTAACATTATTTAAATGTCTGAGAGATATTAACAAAATGACTAGAGAAATACATTTTAGGGGAGGATTAGAACCTACGACATATGCCTGGGTTTTCATTAGCTCAGTGGATAGAGCCAGTCACTAGGATTTTGAAAGGTAGTGATCTCGCATTTCTCGAAAGGTATGTCTTATTCTAGTCTAAATATCATAATATCTAAATATTTTTGATAATTATTCTTATTTGAATCATATGGCCACGGCCACATGAGAAAAAATACTAAGTTATACTAATGATACTGTTAATTAAAATTCACTTACAAAACTGTTCTATTTAAATTAAGACATGACAAAAACAAAGTCTGTGTGTTTACCTACATTGATCTTTATTTTGGCAACACTTTCGAAAGCACTACAAAAATTTACACAAATATTTACTTCTTGTAATCGTAAATAGTGTGATTGTGTGAAATTATCTTGTAATATGTGACTGTATGTGTGAACCATTGCTAAATATAACCAACAAGTCGTCGGTTATTCCTGACGCTGTCCGGAAAACGTTACCAAGCGAGTGAAATGCACAAGAAATGAAACCAGATATTTTTACACATCTCCAAAATAGACACCGTAGTATTTCCTACTTGCTTAATATGAGACACTCGGTTCTGTTTTGTTGGTTTGAGTTTTGAAATATTAAATGGACTTAAAATTTGAAAATAGAAATGTTAAATAACACCCAAATTGAAACGATATCGGTAGCACATGAACAAATTTGTAGTTTTCAATTAACAAATGCATGTCGGTAGTAACATTTGTAATATAATATAGATGAGTGTCTTAATTTTTCTATTAATAAATATTAACTAATAATACTAAATGTTAAATTACCATGTTGTTTATGGTGGTAGACCTGTAAGTAGGGTCGTCTGGGTAGGTACCACCGCCTTTTTTTTATTTCAGCCGTGAAACAGTTCGCTTTGTTTCAGATTGAAGGGAAAGGTAGCCAGTGTAATTACTGGGCATGGACGACATTTCATCTTAGGCCCCAGGATGACAACGCACCTGCAATATCAAGTGATTTTTCCTTGTTATTGCAGGTGTCTATAGGCGGCGGTAGCCGCTTACTATCAGGTGGGCCGTCAGTTTGTTTATCATCTAGTTGTATATATAAAAAAAATATTGTTTGTATTAATTTACATGAATTAATTTATATTTGATTACTATTTTATTGTTATTTTCAAAATTGAGACAGAGGCACATCACATCGTGCTGAATGCTTTCCACAAAGTGATGTCTCACACATTTATGGCTGGGCTGGAATTTCTTATTTATGGGATCTCTTAGAGGGATAAGAACATCCTTGCTAACTTCTTTTTAAATTATTGCATCTACTGTAAAATTTTAAGTAAACATTTTACTATAGAGAATAAGTAAGTTATCTTTCTTTTGTTTGTTTGTACCTTCCAAGACGTACAAAGCGAGTAGGAATGCGTAGCCGGCTGAGTGCCAGATTAAAGTGATTGAACGAATAATATTGATTTTTCTTGAATAATAGCAGAAAACAGAGATTTAAACAAAATTTTCGAGGAAAAATGAACGATAACAGCGTAAAGTGATTATTTGTTTAGAATCCAACACATTACATTCAGTTTACACGCATAAAAATCGCTTTCATATTTTAATAGTTAATTACATTTTTAACCGACTTCAAAACCGAGAAGGTTCTCAATTCGGTTGGTATGTTTTAATAGTTAAGATTTACGGGTAAATATTAATATTTTACGAATTTGTCATGTTGTCTGTATCTCCATTTTCAGTATAAACTTTTAGGCAATCTATGGGTTCACGTTTAACAGATTACATTTAAGTTTTACTAGAGATTAGTTACATTAAACTCCTCATATTATCATTATTGTAATTATCTATTTGGTGAACTTAAATTTTAAAAAATGAAAGAATGAAGCTAGCATTTTTAAAACTTTATGTTAAAAATAGATATAAGTATCTTCTCACTGAGATTATTGATTTTATAGTCGTACCTATCTTGAATTGTTGATATTATACATAGGTAAATTAAAAGAAATTCTAATATTTTCTACTTTTGTTACATGGTTTAACGTAAATTCAGACGTGACAGATAGATGGACAGACAGACAGACAGACAGACAGACAGACAGACAGACAGACAGACAGACAGACAGACAGACGGACACTATAACGTTGTTAGTTAATATATTTTTGTGATAGTAATAAAAATGTGTTTTTTGACGATTCGAAAGTGCTTCTTTGTGGCCGCAAAAGCAAAAATCCGCAATTTCGCATACGTAGACGACTTACTGATTTCATTTTTTTTGTATTTAAAAACCGTTTGGTTTTTAAATACAAAAAAAATGAAATCACCCAACTGATTTTGAAAAAAAAATTATGGGATTAAATGGCAACTATTCCGCATCGAACAAAAAAAGAATCTCGTAAATCGGATCAGTAATTTCGGCGTGATCGGTGTACATACAAAGAAAAAAAAACACTGGCCGAATTGAGAACCTCCTCGTTTTTGAAGTCGGTTAAAAATCAATTAAAATGACTTGAAATGTTACTTAGATGCGAAAATAATAATTAATTACGTATATTTTTATTTGTTTTTTCTAGTCATTTATTTCATTATTTTACTACAATAAATTGACCGTTTAACCTGTTAAGCCACATTAGACTCCCAGAAGTATATTGGGTAGGAATCTGTGGCTTTAGAGGTAAAAGGTTGTTGTGTTTTACGAAAGTAAATAGTCATGAAGACGATATTGTAATATTAAAATTCTTATGTACGCTGTTATGCAGGGTTGTGCCGTCAATGCGACAATAAATTTAAACATGGGCTATATTAGTCCATAGAAATGGTTTGCCACAATATCGTATTAATTTGATAATTTCATGACATTTGTATGAAATAATGCTGCCAACGTTACACTATTCCATACAAATGTCATAAAATTATCAAATGAATACGATATTTTTGAAAGTGGCAAACCATTTCTATGGAATAATATAGCCCATGTTTATATTTATTGTCGCATTGACGGCACCACTCTGTATACGCTCTTTGTGTAACAGGGTACATATGAATTCTAACATTACAAAATCATCCCGCCCGCATCGATCCCGCACCGTGCTCTGTGGGTTCAGTACTTTCTATTATTTTTCAAATTCCCGCGTAAATTATATTCTTGTTTATTTTTTAAGAATTTAAATACTTTTCATTACATAATCTGAATGACTTGATTTGAGAAACAGTGTTAAAGTTGAACTGTAACTTAAATAAGTGGTAACCAATAAAGCTTTTTGTATACTGATGCACCTGTATATTTAATTTAGCACTGTAACGGTGTAAATATATGACTTTTTGGTTGCATATACCTAATTCATACTTCTATTATATTGTAAATTAATCTTTTGATTACTGGAAACTAATTTCAGCAGTTCCATCACTGGCATAATAAGGCTACTGGAATAAATCGAATATATCGCATAAAATGAAACAAAAAATAAAGAAAAATATTGTTTCCTGTGTTGAAAATAAGCCGAACGGTTGGTAAGGCGGCGCGCTATTTCTGTTCTTAGAATGCGCACGCGCTGCCTGTGCCTGGAGTTTGATCTTTTCACGGAACGTCCAGATTACACCCGGTGGTATAATTTGGGTAACACTGAACACCACCCTAGCACCGTTATATAAATTGGATTCCTTCTCTGTGTAATTATGAAATTGCTATCGGTAACAAAAGCTTCAAATTGTTTATGCCTATTGTCTAGTAAAATAAGTAAGTGTTGTTAATATTTGAAAAAATAATGCTTATGACTTTCAAACTTCTGACGACTGGCTGGCCGAGTGGTCTGTACCCCTTCAAGGGCGTCACCGAGGGGAGCAATAAAATGCAGAGAAAAAAAATCAGATTAAAAAAAAATGTAGCCAACATAACTCCAATTATTTCATAAGGTATAATAGAGTAGATTTTTATACGGTTTTAGATTAAAACTTACAAGATTTTAATAATAAAGTGATCAAGCAAAAGAAGATTTTTTCGAGTTTTCTGAAATTTATAATCTGCTTTCAAGCTTTTATCACCTTTTTCTTTTGCTGACAAGAGCTTGTGAATCACCGTACAATCACCGAAGAGGTACAGACTCGCGTTACAAGTGTAAAGCTTCATGCTTTTTCTATACCTACAACGCACCTACATTATCAACTGATTTTTTCCTTGTACAATTGTCTATAGGCGACAGAGTGACCAGTTACCAGGTGGTCCGTCAGATTGTCATCTGTCAGTCTGTCAGTTGTACAAAAAAAGACATTGCGGGATAATCGGGACGTTAATATAATCGTATGCTTCCCAAACGCTGCCCATCCGAGTTGGATTCGACGAGTGACCTCTTCTTTGAAATTGGACTTACCTAGCTGTACTGTTTGTCCTAGGTTTGCATATTCGTCGAAAACTTCGAGTGTAGTCTCCAAGTGTAAGTTTAATCGTCCCCAATCAGAGTCTCTGAGGGCCTAGACGAGATGCCATTTGACAATAGGTAACGCTATCGCTAAATGGAAAATGTATGGAATTCGACATTTACGGTCGACAATCGATGGCATATGTCAAATAAAGGGAAATAAACATGAGGAGCTTGGGCCATAACACCACCACGCTGGCCCAATGCGGGTTGGTGGTTTTTAAAGCAGTTGCAGTAACAACCGGGACCAAATGGCTTAAAGTACCTTCCGAAGCATGGAGGAGCTTGAGATTATAAATTTAATTGACCCATCCCGGGATCGACCAGGGCGAAAGTTGCTTTGTTTTCGTAATCGAAACCAGAGCGCTCAAACCACTACGCCACCGAGCTCCTCAATAGGCCGTTAACAGATTGCATATCATTGATATATACTTAGCAGAATGCCTTCCCTACATCTAAGCAGCTAAATGCCTCACTATGTCTCTTAACGGCAACGGTCTGTGAGGTTCACTATGGAAGATCACCGGTTGACCGATAGTGTCGAAAGCCCGTATTGACTGTAGCTGATTAGATCATATTTTTCTCATCCTCCATAATACCAACTCCCGCCCACCTCCTTTTCCCCTCCCAGCTGGTGACGCCCTTGTACCCCTTGCTATGCAGGGTACTCGGTTAGGGGTCCCGGGTTCGAATCCCGGTAGGAGCAAATGTTTGTATAATGAGTACGAGCATTTGTTTACGAGTCATGGATGTTTATATGTTTATTAAGTATATTTCTAATATTTATATAAATATTATTATTAATATTTTTCCGTTATCTAGTATTCATAACACAAGTTCTTATTGATGCTTACTTTGAGCTGATAATAGGTGTTAGTGTATGAATATTATTATTTTTATTATCTAGGAAGATAAAATTTCTTACTTAATTCGAAGATTTAATTTCTTACTTAAGTAAGTCTAAGTAATTATATTTAAAAACTTTTTTACATTAAATTAATTGAGGAATCCGAAAAGAATTTTGATAAATGTAGAGCAAGCGTAAAATAAGAAACTTGGACCTTTTCCAATGAAGGCGAGATAACTCTTTCTGTAGATTAGACCTTTACATAAATGTAATATTAGGACTATATAACTTTTTAATAAGTAAGCTAAACTCAAAGGGAAAGCGTATCTTATATTAGGATATGTTCATATTTAACCGATGGTGGCAGAAAATCCCCGATACTAATGGATTATCATTTTTGATGGCCGATGGTGGATATTTGACACTGGTGTAAAAAATATTTGAGAGTTATTAGTATTTACCTAATGTAACTAGATGACGCTGACAGCCCACCTGGTGGTAAGTGGTTATAGCCGCTCAAAAGACATCTGTAATTGAATTCGTGGCTGTCGGAAGTGATGTCATACCTTTTGACGTTTGTTTCACAGCCGTTGGTGACACTAGCGTTCCGACGACGAGCACGGCGTGAGCCGGAACTAAGTAAATCCGTTGTTTATTTTTATATATTTATGTAAAAGTCAATCAAATATTGAATGTAGTCATTGCTATTCATTTTAAACATAATAAAATCGAAATCGAAAAATATCGATTGTACTTTATATCGTATATCCAAAACAGTGACAAACATACACAACTAAGAGATAAAAGTAGAGATTAGTAACTACGGTTACGCGCGTCGCTGTGCTAAAACGTCAAAATCAATGGCGGCTCGTCGTCTTGTCAGTCGTCAAGCTCGATTTCGAATATTTCTGTTATTGAATCACACTGCGAGTAGACAACGAGTGAATAGTGCCCAAGGTGCTACGACCGCCTAAAAAGGCTACGGTAACTTCTTACCATCATACCCGTACGCTTAATTGTTTGCCACACTTATTATATATAAAATGTAATCCACTATCCACACTACGTATGTTTGTACATAATTTCTAAAAAAACCGACTTAAAACTCTAAAAACTATAAAATAATTAAATTTAAGTGGGTACTTATACCCTAGTCACATATTTTTTGGAGTCGGTGCTTCACTTTCTAATCTTTCTATTGCTTCTGGAAACAGCACCAAATCCAAAAAATATGATACATAATTTCTAAAAAAACCGACTTCAAAACTCTAAAAACTATAAAATAACTAAATTTAAGTGGGTACTTATACCCTAGTCACATATTTTTTGGAGTCTGTGCTTCACTTTCTAATCTTTCTATTGCTTCTGGAAACAGCACCAAATCCAAAAAATATGATTCTAGGGAATAAGTACCAACTAATATTTAATTATTTTATACTTTTTAGTGTTTTGAAGTCAGTTTTTATTTTTGATTATTTTTTTTACAATTTTTAGTGATAGATTTCTAAAGTCAAAGCTAGACAGGTGACAAAAATCTGTAATTTCGCATACATAGACGACTTAATTCTAGTTATTATGATTTTAAAACCAAACTACCCAATCGATTTTAAATAAATTTTTATGGGTCCAAATGGTAACTGGAATAGTTAAGAATCGAACAGAAAAAGAATCACGTAAATCAGATCAAAAATCTTGGCGTAATCGGTGTACGTCCATAAAAAAAATCCAAGATCCGTTTTGAAGTCAGTTAATAAAGTCACACCTCCATAATTCACGCTGGGACTATTGCAAAAATTAGATAAATCTTGTAATTTTGTGGTTTAATTTCATCGATTATAAACGAAAAACTTTTGTTTATGCCAATGCTTGATTTGTATATGGAAATTTCTCGCGATAATTATCCTAAGTTCGTTGACAGGAACTAATGACGCAAGTAAATACTTGGACTATGTGTCATGTGCACAAATGAAAATGGAAACACTGACTACTATTTATACAAATATAGTTGGATTGCTCACCAGGACAAGTTGCCAACAAAAAAAGACAGAACTCGTCATCAACTGTTACCATACACCTAGTGTTGTTTATCAACAATTACCTGAGTTTGACCTCACTAAAGATAGACATTTATTTTCACGCTGCATCGTAATTATAGACGCACCTCGTGCGTTTATAGCATTGATACAAATTACATTGCTGTGATATAGTTGCTAATTAGTTAATAATAGCTTATATCACTCTCATTTAAATTATTATAAGCTTAAGATTAATGTAACAATATTTTTTTTTAATATGTAGGTATATACTTCAAATAACTTTTTATTAATCAGTCTAAATGTTCCTTTCAAATATCTAAAAGGTATATAAATAGTCTTTTTGTGTTTTCGTTTAATTTTTACTGGAAATTTTATTTAGAAGCATTACATTTTTTAAACTTTCATACTTGATTTATAATTTTGAGGAAAAGAATATTTCACACGGTATTGCCTTGAAACAATGTGCACCTTTTTCCGTACTAAATACATAAAATAAATTTTGAATAAAAAATATTTGGTTGTTTATTTCTTTTAATTGAAATCCCTTCCTAAATGATACTACAGGTACCATAGTTTAAAAAATACACCAGAATATAATATAAATTATGTATAAATAAAAAGTTTTTGTCAGTTTAATTGTTTTAATTCCAATCCATTCCTACATGATAATAGAGGTTGGTACTTACCATAGTTTAAAAAATACATGAGAAGCGATTATATGAGAAAATGAAGCTGCTTTATGGTCTCTAAAGTGTAGATGTAGAGAACTTGGCATATAATATTATTTCGCCGCTATACTCATGTGTAAGTTCCTGCGGTGAGTAAGGTCGATAGAGATCGTCGAGGAAGCGTTAGCCGCCATATTATTGGGAGCAAACCATGTATTGAACAGTAATAACAGTGTCAGTTCGACGACAGGCTGGTCGAGCAGTTTGTATCTCTTACTATACATGATACTCGGTCCTCTTGGGGTCCCGGGTTCGAATCCCGGTAGGGGCAGATGTTTGTAGTTTGTATGATGAATACAAGCATTTGTTCATGGGTCATGGATGTTTGTATGGATATTTAGTATATTTCAAATATTTATATAAATATTATTATTAATATTTCTCCGTTATCTAGAATCCATAACACAAGCAAATACTTATCCAAAAAAGGAGGAGGTTATCATTGCGAAAAGGAGGAGGTTATGATTGCTACCTCATAACTCCGTTATTTATAAGCCGGTTCAAAAACAAGATTTTTTATTGTAAGACTAGGTATGCTTTCAGATACATCCCGAAAGTTTCGGGTAGTTTGGTTTTTAAATCAAAATAAATGGAATAATTCGGCAATGTATGCGAAATTGCGGATATAATTAAATTTACGTAGGTTCTAGGTAGGAAAATTATTTTTAGAGTTGGTGCTGAGCAGTTTCCAGTGTTCGAAAAATTATCTTTCTAGGGGATACGTTTCTACTTAAAATTAATTTTTAGTGCTTTTATGACACTGCGAGATGTAGACGAGTTTCTAATTTTAACTGAATAATCTCCACGCCCTTTAGTTTTTCTGATTTCGTTCTTCTAGAACGCATCGCCAATCGCGGCTTAGTATAGCCAGACCGGATTAGCCTACTTAAAAGGAAAATGCGCCAGGCATCACGTTTCGCCTCTCGGGAGACTCGATGCTTTTTTATCATATCCTATCATATTGTAAACAAATAAAAATGTCATTCTAAGAAAAAGGAACACCACCACCGAATTAATATTCCGAAATATTCCCAAAACTTGTTACAAATAATAATATATTATAAAACTTTATTGTAATATCTACTCTACTTATCTTTTTCTTACATATTCTGAGATTTTTAAAAATATCTATTTAACCACACACGTGGCTACTAACGATGATACAGTTATAATACCGGCAATCACATGGACCGTATTAAATATATACCTAACATAAAAACATAAATAAAAATTACTAGACGTACCCTATAATTTTTAAAGAAACTTAAAGAATGATAAATGTTGCAATTATGATAGAGAAAAAAAAGAAAAAAATTATGATAAAACTTACCTAATTAAAACTATTCAGTCTTCTTTTGCTTTAAGCTCCATCTGCATAGTACTATAGTAAATACTTTGCCCGCGCCGTATTAGCGGACGTCTGACTCCATCTAACGGAGTATATGAAAATCAACATCTCGTTATAGACGTGCCCCATCTAGCGGAGCAGCGAGCAGTGTGAAAGGCTCGACTGAAGACCAGAGGTTTTATCAACTGTAATAAAGTTTATTCTTAGAAACGGCGCTACAGCTTTTCGTTGGTTCGTCGTTATTTTCGTTAGCCGTTACGCATGCGCCCGTTGTACGCCGTTATGTTCCTAAAAATAAGCGGCGAACACGTTTACACTTTCCCATTTTTAAGCATAGAAATATGATAGCGATATTTGCCGTTACGTCTTATAACTCGTATAGTATTATTATTATATAGACAGAAAGATTGATATATACTTTATTATTTAGACAACAACAAAAGAAGGAAAGTATCAACGGACAAGAAAAACACGCAAAAATGCAATTATAAAATGAATACTCGTATCCAGCAAGAAAGTTTGATGAACGTAGGTAATTGGAAATATATTCTGTAGTCCCATACCAGCCCGCCGGCGTTTCAGTAACAACACTTATCTATTAACAAAATAGAGACACAATAGTGTCACAAATTAAAACATCGTTCATATGTGACAAAAAGACGTGAAAACTCACCATTTTCCTTCAGGCACGTGTACCTACGACGCGGCAGAATGTATGAAAAAATCAAAAGAACTAGAATCCCAAGCCATAAAAATAATACTATAGATACGAATGTGGTAAGTAAGGGTAAATACGTATAAGAGTTTAAAGCAAAGATATAACGCCAGAAGCACAGCTATGATTGTCTAACGACTGTTTGTAGTTCTTTTTACTAGATGGCACTGTAAGTTCAAGCTTTGGAAGTTTTACGCATATAAAACATCTTGGTTCATTTTGTGAGAGACTATTTTTAAGTTTTGTTTTGTTTTTAAATATTTTTGTTAGTTAGCTTGTCGTTTGTTACAGAATTTATTGCTGATTTATTTTCTAACGTTATTTATATTGTTGTAGAAGTAGACTGTGAGACTAAAATTGTAAGAACTGATTAAAACACTAAGAAGATTATAACTATGATTATAGAAGTTCCACTAGACTGGTTTATTAACATATCAAAAGACAATTTGAAGAATTCATTAATACTCGTAGTTACAGTATTTTTTGTTAAATGCAAACAATATGGCTTTATAAATAAATAACTTTGTTGTTCAACCGTTGTTTATAATTTAAACATTTCCTTAGTATACTAATATCATCACTCCGCCAACATTGTTATCATTCCGGGAATGGTTGATCATTTCCGGGAACATTACAAAATTTCAATAAAGTACGCATAAATTCAGCTTTTTTTTAGAAAATACATAATTTATTACATTAATAAACTTTCATTCTGTTCATGTTATGTTAATTCGATTTGAAGACTTTTGGATATTTAAAAAATCTTAAATATTATGCACTATAATACCAATTTGTTTAATTTTTTGACATAAGTATTTTGCTTGTAGAAGATTTTATATGTATTTTTTTTTCATTATTGTTTATATAAATAGATACATAATATACCCCTGTTATTAAACAAAGCTTAAATTATTTACGTTTTTTTTGTTTTTGCTTATTTTATCAAACTTATAAAAACGTTCCCGAAATGATCGTCTTTTGCAAAATATCCAGTAAAAATCAATATTACAAAAAAAGTATAGAATTATGTGCGCTGCCATGTCAAACTTTATTAATATACGAATTTTGCAAAAGTATAAGCTAAGAGTCAACATTATAACTTGCAGTTTTATTGGTCAAAAAACTTATCTCGAAATTTGCAACCTTGGTGATTTTGAGCCATATATATCTATTCTGTTCAGAATGTACAGATATTATTAAAATTATCGTATGTTATTGATTATTAAAATGATTGCTGACTTTTATATTAAATAACTTTTTAGTCTGTAATACCTAACCTATTAAAAATTTAATAGTTACATTTAATGAAATTTTTCTTATATTTTTAGGACTGCTAGAGGAATTTGGATGGTTTTCTGTTAATGAGTATTCCCTAATCCAATATACCTAAAACCAATAAGCTATAAAAATTAGCCTCAAAATCTAAAGTTGTCTTTAAAAGCAAAACTATTAAATAGTATTTTAATATTTAACCTATTGGCCCCATTTTGGTGCTCCTGTGTGCAACATTGTGTCAGCGCCAGCTTGCTGTTAGCAAGCTGGCGCTGACAATGTTATGTGTATGTGTTAACAATGTTATCTAGATAATAATTTGTTTAATTTCAGATGCCTCAATAACAGGAAACCGTTTGGGTTTTGTTTGTGGGTACCTAAGTACTGCGCAAAGTGTTTAATTCTCCTTAATTTTTTAAGTCAACGCAACAACTCAACTTTCTGAAGAATCTCGCAGAAGGTATGAAAATATTCACCTCGGGGCTAAAATCTCTTCTTCGTCTTGAACAACCTTTAATCTCTCGCTGCACTCAGGATTCTATAGTCTTGCCCCTTGCTCACTCGTCACCCTCCGGACTTAAAAAAATAAACTATGGTGCCTGTGACGTAATAAACTAATTTATCTCTTTGGTAAATTAACTACTTGTAATATTAACGAAAAAATCAAAATACCTAGTATGGAATAGTGTATTAGTACGTTGGCAGCATTATTTCATACAAATGTCATGAAATTATCAAATGAATACAATATTTTTGAAATTGGCAAACCATTTCTATGGACTAATATAGCCCATGTTTAAATTTATTGTCGCATTGACGGCACTACCCTATATACTTTTTAGGGGAAAGAGTGTAGAGATTATTTTAATTTTTCCATAATCTCTATTTTTAAAAGCTTTTATTTAACTTGCAGTGTATGTTTGTTCGGGTGGAATCTTGCTACTCGATTTTGAAGCAGATATCCTCAACCGACTAAGCTGAAATTTTGTATACAGGTCTAGTTTGGATGACAATGTACGATAAGGTGTGTGACGTCATTCTAAATCCAATATGGCGGGCTATCCAAGATGGCGGAATAGTTATTTTTAATGCATTTCTAGAATATTGGGTATCAAATAAAAGGGCTTGTTGAGAGTAACTCGAAAAATAATGTGGCGTCATTCTAAATCCAATATAGCTGAACATTCAAGATAGCGGAATAGCTATTTTTTATGCACTTCTGCAATATGCGTATCAAATGAAAGGGCTTGCCGTTGCCGAGAATAATTAGAAAAATATTCTGACATCACTCTTAATCCAAAATGGCGGACTTTTAGAGTTTTGTATGCTTTCTTATAGTATGGGTATCAAATGAAAGGGTTCGCTAAGAACAAAAAGGCAGACTCAGAAACCTAGCCAGCGATAACTAAAAAGTAAAAAATAAATTAAAAGCAATAAAACCTTTTTAAAAAAAGCTTTTATTCCAATGCTGTAAAAGAAGAAAATATTTTTTTATTTAATTGAGTAGCTTAATCATAATCATAATCATAAATCTTTATTTGCCAGAATACAGGTGTATTTATAGTTATTACATTACAATAATATGTGCCAGCGTATTCTACCAGTTTATTGGTGGCAAATTTTTTGTCATACATAAAGAAATGATTAAATACTACACAGTGAATTAATTTAGATATTCTATTAGTTGGTTTTATAACTAAATGCGTATCTTACTAAATTTTATTTTATATTATATGTCAATTATTTTAGGTATTGTCAAATCACTTAATTAGAACATTTATAATTATTGAATTCATTTAAGTTATAAAAACAATTGTCTAGAAGCCATCCAGATAATTTCTTTTTAAATTGTATGAGGGGTAAATCTTTCAGAGTGCTAGGTATCTTATTGTATATCTGGATAGCCATCAGATAAGCGTTCCTTTTAATCTACTAACTCTACTAAGTTCATTTTTTAAAAAAAAACAGTTTAATTAATACTTACGCAAACCTCGCGACAAGCTTTTATGATCATATAAATTGTGTATAATTTAGTTATTAGTTTAGTTAAAATTTTAAAGGCAAATTTAATTTTTTTCTTTTTAGAGCATTTGAATAAAAGGTTTTTTGCTTTTAATTTTTCCTAATAAATTGAAATTATTATCAGTCTCCTTAAACAGTTTCTGTATTTATTGACTTAAATCGTTAGGAATTTGATTAATACTTCACTGATGTGTGTAGGTACCTAATGTGGCTGCCACAGGTTGTGAACATCGGCAGTAAAAAATGATGACGAAAATTAAGAACAAGAAAGGACTATAACTATATGAATTGTGTAGACGATAGAAGAAGCTTATTATTATTTATATTCATGTCATCATCATCATCATATCGGCCTTTGATGTCTACAATTCTACGCAACCTGCATCAAATGGCTCCTCGCGACCCTGACTAGGTCGTCTGACCATCTAGTGGGGCCGTCCTACTTGGTGCTTTCCGATAGTACGTGTTCGCCATGCGCGGTATGCGCCTCATCGGCTGTCCGTTCTGCGTGCTATAGGTATGGTTATTTGGCAATACTTGTCTTCAAATTTCTTTATTTTATTTTGATAATGTTGTATAGATAAGGGTCACAAGCACACTGAGCGACGCGCAGGCTTCGTTGAGCCGCCCTCTGCAAATTGACAGACATGCGCGTAACTCCAACTCCGAGAGCTTACCGTTTCGCGAAATCTCTCTGAGAATTACTGTAAGAATGTAATTATCATTATAAACATTTATTTTAAATCTACAAAAAGAGTGGGCGCATAAGGTTTTCGACCGCAGTGTCATCTACATACGTCTAAGTATAAATTCATGTACGCAGAACCAGGAAATATAATGGTTTAAGTATATGGTTATAAACAGATATAATTTTGAGGTAAGAAAAATAACCTCTACTTATACAAAACTAGTTGCTTACTTATTATATATCTTTTTAGACGTGACTGTATACTATAGAATTTCTTTAGTATGCGGCATACACGGCATACTAAAGAAATTTCTGCTAGCAGAAGTGCAAGACGGATTAATTGATTTTTTAAAATATATACGACAATGGTAGCAAACAAGCTTACAGCCCACCTGATGGTGAACGCTCGTAGCTCATAGCACTACTCACGCGCTGCCGATATGATTGCAGGACAGTGGTCCTAATTCTGGAGAACGCATGCTTAATCAAAATTTAAATTCAGTGCATATCTTTCTCGCAATATGTAACAGCAACAAGATAGCAAGAATTTCTTTAGAGCTATCAACTAAATTTTGATAGATTTCCTACGGGAGGACTAAATTAATTTTCATAAAATTTTTATTTCTTAAAAAATGTGTCGTTAAACGTACCTATATGTCGTTTTGAGAGTAGTCACAGATTAATGATATACAGGGTGGTGCCGTCAATGCGACAATAAATTTAAACATGGGCTATATTAGTCTAGAGAAATGGTTTGCTACTTACAAAAATTTCGTATTCAATTAATAATTTCATGACCTTTGTATGAAATAATGCTGTCAACGTTACACTATTCCATACAAATGTCATGAAATTATCAAATAAATACAATATTTTTAAAAGTGGCAAACCATTTCTATGGACTAATATAGCCCATGTTTAAATTTATTGTCGCATTGACGGCACCACCCTCTATGTATCTACGTCGAGTAGTCATTTCACGTATTCTTTTATTTCCAAATATGTCTCATTATTATATGTCGTTATGCGTAGAGAGTCCATTTTATTAGGTGGTAGGCCCGTATGTAGAATAGTCTGGGTAGTACCACCGCTTTCTTACTTAAGCCGTTAAACAGTTTGCTGTATTACGAATTGAAGGGAAAGGTAGCCAGTGTAATTACTGGGCATGGACGGCATTTTATCTTAAGCCTCGGAATGACAACGCAGCGGCGGTGACCGCTTACCACCAGGTGGGCCATCAGCTTGTTTGTCGTCTAGTTGTTTAATAGTAGATTACACCGAGGGGATAAAGCACTATTTTATGTCACGGGCGCGATATTGAATCCTGAACGTAACGAAGGACTCCAGATTTAATTCCCGAGCGCAGCGAGGGTGTTATGAGTTTATATGTTATGAATTAAGAAGAGTCCTGAGCGCAGTGAGGGGTTCAAGCACGCCCAAGACAAAAACAGCTTTATTCCCGAGGAGTGTACTCTACTTTTCTCAAAAAAGCAAGGATACTAATAACAGCGTTTTATAATAGTATATAAAAATTAAGAGTGAAAATTAATGTTCAGAAGCACTGATTCAGACACAGACTTTGCACCTTTTGCAGTTTTTCATTTGTTGAAATCGTTGTAGGCTTTCAGGTATTTTTCCATTGACTTCTCTGGGAGTACATTATGAACAATGCCTAAAGCATCCAATTTAATGGCCTCTGAAATTAAATCATTTTCGTCACTCAACATTTTAACAGAACTTTTCTTTTATTTTGATA
This sequence comes from Nymphula nitidulata, assembly GCA_947347705.1. Classification (NCBI taxonomy): domain Eukaryota; kingdom Metazoa; phylum Arthropoda; class Insecta; order Lepidoptera; family Crambidae; genus Nymphula; species Nymphula nitidulata. The sequence goes on from OX374623.1 coordinate 12,290,326, forward strand.
TATTTTTATAAAATCTTTGCAGTTATTACGTATAATATTGCAGCGTCTTACAATACTCGCGGCTTTTGTTTAATTTCAAATGTGTTCCATTCAGAATTCAGCTTGCCGTGGCCAGCTCGATTTTAGAAAAAGTTCGATTTTCAAGTCACTGAGTCGTCAACAAAAGACAGAAATAATAAAACTTAATTTTAAAACAAGATGTGACGAGATATATTCATAAGTACCTACATCGAATAAATGAAATGTATTTTATGGTGTAGGTAGCCTGTTATTAATCTGTGGTACTAGGTCTACTTCTATTCATAATCCTTGACTAAATTATCCATTAATTATACAGAGTTTCGATACATAGGCTTTAGAGAAGGGATCATTTGCGAATCGCGATAGATTTTGTCAAGTTTGTACCCTAACTTTTATTTAACAATATTAAATTTAATATTTTAAGTAACCCCCGGCCTCATTAAACGTCTTTATAATACCATCTCACTGGTATTATTCTTATAAGCCCAAACATGCTACACTGTATGATCTGCTGTAAGTTTTTTAAGAATTGAGCATCCCGCAGAATATTTGCTTGACATACATGATTTACAGTATCAGCTCAAGGTTAGCATGTCTTGCAATACCTCAGAAGTAACAGTGAACCAAATTTTAAATTGATCGGATGTGTGAAAGCTAGTAAATAGTTGGTTGATGACTATCAGCTCTTTTCCTATTTGACAAAAGTATCAAGTAGTAAATGAGCTGATGGTGTTGAATTGTCAGCTAAAAGATAATGCACCAAAATGTGGTAAAAAATCTTCAGGCGTAGTCTTTACGCATGATGATGTTAGTTGGGGTATCATTAGGAATTAATAAATTATTAACAAAGGCGCATAAGATATTAAATAATATTGTTTTATTACAAAAAAGGTTTTATAAAATGGAAATAAATATTATGCCTTATCCTAAGCTTATGTACAAAATCAACTTGCTACATGGAACAGTAGGGTTGCAGACAAACAGATACAGCTACACACTAACGTAGATACTTGTGAGTCTCAGTAAGAACAGGAGACGCAGTACTCCACCACGCTCGACTAGTTGATCTCATAACAGTGTCCGTGTGCACTCAGTTTTGTACACAAATCTTATAAATAATATCACTTATAGGAGGGCTGGAGCGGTGTATTCACTTGCCGAGGAGGATCTTGCGGCCAGCGCCGAGGTTCTGGCCAGCCTGGGTGGCACCTTTGTTAGAACCAGCCTGCAGACCGATCACGGTCTGGCCGGCCTTCAGGACCTCGTCAGAGAAGTCACGCTTGCATTCCTCAGAAGGCTTGGGGCCAAGGTAAGGGCCGCTCCATTCAGGGTGCCTGTAAGTCTGTTGGAAACAACAATAACAATTTTATTTTCGACCAAGAAAGCGTAAAGCTATGCCGATACGTTAAATAACCCTTACTCGGCCTCAACATAACCACGTGACCTTGGGTATTTAGAAAATCGAGGTAATGTTGCATGTTCGTAAATCTTATTTAAACTTGGCAATCGTCCAACTTCTCAAACTTGTAACGTATCACAAACAAAACGGCGAGTAAACGCGTTCTTGTAAGCTGTTAGAATCTATTCTTAAACTTTTATGTTTATTAATTATTACTTGTGAAATCTTTTTAGCTACTAGTCTAAAAATTATAAAAATTAAAGTCAGCCATGTTTCTGAATTATTTCGTAACTATAAAAATTACTTCTACGCTGGAAATGGTATGGGTCATTTCAATATTTATTAAATGTGTATTTGTTTTCTTCAGCTTCTATATTTACGTTACTATTTTTGATACTGACCTCACGGCCGAGTGCGAAGAGTGTGCTGACGACCTGAGCAATGTCTTTCTTCTCCCAGAGGTCGACGGTTTGGAATACATCAATATCAACAACACCGTAAGCTTTGATGGCACTCTGGAAACTGTAAAAATTGTCTTCTGTAAAATATCTATTGTCATTCTCATACAAATATATACTCAATAGAGCTACTACTTGCTGCACCCGGCATGCTTTGCTGTGCCCGTTAAGAGAAAACTGTTAGGTTTAGTAATAATAAAAATTAAATAAAAAGTTTTTATAATTTAGGAACCTTCACGGGCGTCTTCAAGACATACTATCAAAGTTACATCACAATCTGATCAATTTATTCGGAGCGCATAGGGGATAAACATACTTTCTATTTATAAGGATTATTTAAATTCCCATTTTTGATAAGAGAGTGTTCTTAAAATATTTTAAGCCCAATCCATAAATTTTAAAAACTAATTCAAGTTTGTATGAAATTAAGAGTGAACTTGTCTATGGGGGGCAATAGGCTGATATGTTTTTTTTTATTATTTACATATTTAGGATTAAGTATAACTATTATTTTATTTATTGGAAAATTTAACTCTGAGTTATTGTTACGTAACTTACTTGGTGATGTTTTCCATCATCTTGAACTGTCCACCAGAGGTGTTGATCTTAGGGACGGATCCAGGTTTCAGCTTGTTGATCAACTGGCAGAGGACAGTGCCGTCCTTAAGGACATCTTGGAAGCTCTCGCCTGGAGGGAATTTGGCGCCAAGGACCGTCTCGATCCATTCTTGGCATTCTAACTCCTGCTCGGGGTTACGCTTGGCGGCGAGCTGTGTGTCATATGATTAAATGACTTTATGATCCAATTGAAATGTAAAGGTTATGATCATGGCAATTGTTATTTAATATTCTCTGATAGAAATAATTAATAATATTAGATTTGGCAAATGCATGTTTATTGACAGTTTCATTTCAAAAAATTGCAATTTCCATAAATTTCACATTATGTGTCTCTGACTATGATCGAAGTTTTATGAAATTGACATTTTGTGATACACGTGGTAATGTTAATAATAATGAAAAATGATATTCACGAAAACGATTTTATAATTTGAATTTCTTACCTTGGCACGAACTTGACGTTCCAGAGACATGTTGTTTGGTGTGTGTTTGTCTGTTCCTAAGACGAGGTGATGCGTCTGAAAGCTCTCCTAGACTGAACTCATGTAAGACGAATCCACGTATTTATAGCACGCAAGTTCCGCCCTTCTGGAATACTCGCGCGCTGCGCCCGTGCCTGTCATCGCTACAAAATAAGCTTCTGACTCAACAGCCTTTGATTTAAGTTTATTTAATATTACTATAAAATTTATAAAAAAATAGTGATCTATCTAAAAGTCTTAAAAATATTCTCTTTATTTACTCGTTACATACTTATGGAACATTTCCATAATTATTGCTTGCAGAGTAGCGATAAAATAATAAAACACACAGCTATGAATTCTTGTAATTATTCTTGTATTTTTGGAAAATATACTATATTTACTAGTTGGTAGGCCCCTATATAGGGTCGTCTGGGTAGGTTCCACCACTATTTTATTTACAGTTCACTGTGTTTCAGTATGAAGGGAAAGGTAGCCAGTGTAATACCTGAGCATGGAAGGCATTTTATCTTAGGCCTCAGGATGACACCGTACCTGCACAACTAAGATATTATCCTTGTTATTGGAAAAAATCATTTGGTATTGCAGGTGTCTTAGGTATAGGGGACGGTATATAGCCAGTAAGTTTGTTTTTCATTTAGTTATGTTAAAAATCAGATCCCTCAATTAACATGGTGGGTGTTGGCGATAAAATATAATTAGCGTGCAAAGAAAATCAGTTCGTGGTGACAAGTGACGTTTAATATTTCCGTCTAAAAAAACCATAATAAAACAATATAAAAAGTATAACCTCCTTCGTCTACAACAGTGGGTATCAAAAGAGATTTGAAATTTTTCGATTTTACTATAGTACAGTCGACAGCACATCAAACGTAACAGTTTGACCTTAAGATCGCCCTTTTCCGTTGGTAATAGCGGCTACTTTCGTAGTGTAAGTGTTACGCTTGACATGCATCGATATCTAAGCTAGAACACACACACACACACACACACACACACACACACACACACACACACACACACACACACACACACACACACACACACATTCACACACGTTCACAGATTTATAATGATGTTATAATAAAATTAAAAATATAGTAAGTATAGTATTTTTACTAAACGTTATAAAAGTTAACGTATATTACAAATGTTTGCCTAAATTTTACATACATATATTTATTAAGATTTTACGCTACTGAGTGTTGATTTCTCCGAATCTGTACCTACGATGTTTCTACATATGATCTCTAGTATATTCGTTGTTTTCTTATAGAGTAAGGAAAATTTGTTGCGCGTTTCCATATAAAGCCTTAGCAGTACCTACTTAGTTATAATCTGGCGCCAAGACACGTGACGTAGGTTTGAGCTCGCGCACTCTCTGCGCCGCCCGCCCACAGACGCACGTACTGTCATTGTGGTAGCAGGGTCATCTATTCATCGCATAAATGTCCACAACTATTATTTAATAACATAGTCCTATTATTAAGAAAAACATAAAGTTATATGAACGAATTACTAACTATATCTACCGATGTTAGTGGTTCATACATATAAAAAAAAACCCATTCGCTGTAGCTCCACAATTCCTCGACACACCGCTTACCATCTCTACGAGTATCGGGATCCTTGGTGTTGATATCTCTAGCGACGTGCAGTTCCGCAGTCATTTGGAGGATAAAGTCAAGCTGGCATCTAAGAAGCTTGGTGTGCGGCGGTATTTCACTACGGGGCAAAGACTGTTACTGTATAAGTCTCAAGTCAGGCTCCATATAGAGTACTGCTGCCATTTATGGGCAGGAACGCCTAGATACCAGCTTGGAGCATTTGACGTGCTCCAAAGACTCGCTATGAGAATTGCCGACGTATTGAAACTTTAAGCCTAAGAAAGAGATTTTGCCTCCTTGTGTGTGTTCTACCGTTTGTATAACGGGGCGTGTTCTGAGTAATTATTTGACATGATGCCCACGGCTTCTTTCTATCTTCGCACAGCTCGCCACCGGCAGGGATTTCATCCTCAGAAATTGGAACCAAAGTGGTCGCGTACTGTACGGTACGGTTTCATAGAAACTTTCTCCCGCGTACGCTCAAGTTGTGGAATGAGCTCCCTGCAGAGGTTTTCTCTAATGAGTACAGCACGGGGTTCTTCAAAAAAGGCGTGAAAAAGCACTCTTTGGGCCAGAAAGGACACGGCTAGAGCAGTGTCTGAGCTGCAATAGCTGTCTTCGCATATGGACTCTTCTTACCGCTTCACATTAGGTAGTGTTGAGCTTTGTATAAAAAAAAATAACGTCATCACTAATCAAGAGACTAAAGTCTATAACTTTATCGATGTTCGAAACGGAGATAATAGTCAGCGGGTCTGCAAGGCGAGCGTAGCGGCGGAAACAAAAATTTATTACTTAGCGAAAGCAGCTATGTTCTATTTACAGGTGTCATTTTTCACCAAAAGGTTCGATTCCCAGCAAGTAAACTGGATTTTTCACCATTAGTTTTCATCAGAATTGGCCCCGTTACTCGTTTGAATAGTTTTCACTTTACTTTTAAAACAATTAGTTTAAATATAAAGCTTTAATTAATCTCAAAGTTCCGGTGAGGTTTGAGACATAGCTTCCTAATTATAATATTATTATATCTCTGATTTCATTAGAACTTCGACATGCTTAAGTTATTAACAGTTGCATAACTTTTTGACAGGGGAAACCTAACCTATTTTATGTGACTTATTAGAAATGAAAAAATAAACTAAACTCAACTAGTTAGGTTAAGCTAGAATTTTGAACGGAAAAATAAAATAATAATAAATGTAAAGAGTTTAACACTAGGCGAGTTACCCCCCTAGACCTACTAATATTTATACCACTAAGTACCTTACCTTAGTGGCAATCATGCCGGCAAGTGGCAATGTGGGCCGTATATGCGGCCTGATGGTAAGTGGTTACCGTAGCCAATGGACGCTTGCAATACCAGTGGTAACTTGCGCGTTGCCTACAATATTATATTACTCCCTCAAAGAGTTTTTTGTGACAAAATCTTAAGCTAGTGATAATTGTAATTAACGAGAATTTAACATGAACATTTAATTTTAATGGTAATATATAAGACATATAATTATGGAAATTTTATAATAATTCATTAATGCTTTTTTTTTGATGACAATGTTGTTAGCAGTTTATTTTTGTGACGAAATATGAAGTCAATAATAATTTTAATAAAATAAAATTTTAATTGTAACTATCAAAGATTTATAGGGTTCTTTGAGGTAACTCTGTAATAAAATCAAAAGAAATAATAATAATTTTATTCTATTTTAATTTTGCATAACCAGTATCTATAATAAATATTTCATATAATTGAATATAATGAATATTTAATATAATGTAACTACAATTTCGATTTTATGTATAATTTACGATTTTTATGTTATTATTAGATAATAGATATTAATATATTGAGTAACTTCTAAATTGATAAAAGTAAATGATAAAATGAAACAAGTACTGTATTCTGTATGCGAATCGGTGGGACATAGAGAGCTTACTAAATACTTTTATGTGAACATCTAATTTATACCTATGTGCACGGAATAAATGATTATGATTATGATTATATTTCGAAAAAACTGTCTTCATATTGATAATACGTACTCAGTCTTACTCAGTCGTACTTCTGCACAGAATTTTTCTTTTTATTTTGTTATGGAGCTATGATCGATTTGTTCGATCATATCAGCTCCGTTTTACTATAATCTTACTATTCCAACTTAAGACTAGAAATTACAAAATGTTTACCAACTTTTTAGGGGTGCGCCCTCTTCAGAGTTACTATTAATTAATATTGTAACTCTGAAGATGGCGCACCTAAGAAGTAGGTTAATAAACCAACATCATTATGATTTAGATTGAGTAAATTATTATATTATCTCTTAGATGACGATTCCGCTCACATTCCATTAACAAATGATGATATAATAATCATGCTCCACACATTACACCGTTCGGGGTTTCGGCTAATTTCATTAGATATTTAAATTTATTTAATGAAAAATGACCAGACCGAAATTTGTAACAATCTATAAATCTATTGAAACTTGTATTAATAAACCCTAGGAGGTTCTGACTGTAGAGTTTTATACCAAGATCTGTCAAAATATTCTTTCTACATATTATAAATTTTATTTTTATCTTCTTCATCAGCCTATATACGTCCCACTGCTGGGCACAGGCCTTCCTACATGGGAGAAACACATGAGGAGATTGGGCCATAACACCACCACGCTGGCCCAATGCGGGTTGGTGGGTTAAAGCAGTTGCAGTAACAACCGGGACCAACGGCTTAACGTGCCTTCCGAAGCACGGAGGAGCTCGAGATTATAAATTTGATTGACCCATCTCGGGACCGACCATGGCGAAAGTTGCTTTGTTTTCGTAATCGAAACCAGAGCGATCAAACCACTACGCCACCGAGCTCCTCAGCTTTATTTTTATACTTAATAAAAACTTCTGAACTACTAGGTGTTACATAGTACATCTTTATTGGTTGGCGCAAAAGTATGGACCGGTCACAGTACGTGTGCTTGCTAAGCAGCAAAGCTCGTGTGATTACTCCAACAAACACCAACTATCTATTATGTAATTAAGTAATTAATTTATCAAAGTATCTACCCATTTTATTCAAAGTACATATTATCTAGCCTATGTGAATAATACCTTTGTCTATTAAGGGTTGTTTTATTTATCTTTTTTGTATGATTTATTTAACCATCATGGCCACCATTGGTAAGTTTACCCCTTGTTACTTAATATTACAAATCAAACTCGGTTTATTTTACTTTCGTGACTTAAGTATTTCTCGACAGTTCTGCATATGTCATGGCCAAAACACGTACGGATTTCTGCAATGAGTAGCAGTAGTCCAGGAAGTGTAAGTGGCTTTTTTAAATTTTAATAAAATATCATTGTGTCAGCCCTGGGGTAGCCACGGAGATCCCGTTGAGTTATCATTGTCGCCGATACCCACGCTCAGACCTACGAGAACTGCCGCCTATAATAAAAGAATACCTTAATACTAACTCACCTTGGTTATTTTAGTCCAATATAGTCACTGCCTCGTGAATCACGTCGCATATAGGAACTTTCTTTTCAATAGATGAATTTTCTGAGAAGTAACTGTTTTGTCATCTGATTCTGCTTTATTTTTATAACCTCTTTAAAGGCCCGGCTATTTTGAGCTCTACGTCTGACAGTTGTCCAAGGTTTAAGTAAATGACTTACTGATCTGGTCAAGAACAGTAAACATATTGGATATATCGTAAAATATTTTTTTTTTTTTTATACAACTAGATGACAAGCAAGCTGACGGCCCACCTGATGGAAAGCGGTAACCGCCGCCTATAGACACCTGCAATAACAAGGAAAAATCACTTGATATTGCAGGTGCGTTGTCATCCTGGGGCCTAAGATGAAATGCCGTCCATGCCCAGTAATTACACTGGCTACCTTTCTTTCCCTTCAATCCTCAATATAAATAATAAATATATTTTATTATTTATAATATAAAATAGTCGTTACTTTATTAAAAGATTGTGGAGATATATTGTAGGTACATATCGCTAATTTTTAACAAAATTTAGATCTGTCAATAAGTGGCGTTATACCTCTGGAGATCTATGGCAATTGAATTGATCTAATGAAAAATTAACTGTCTGGAATCTGATGCTTGACGGGTTAAATAAGTTGTAATGGCCGACTAAATATATTTGACGGAATTAAAGAATATTTAATTATGACAAATAAAATAATAACGATTATTGGTGATAGGTATGCATGCATTGTTCAAATCATTCTAAGCATATACAGGATGGTGCCGTCAATACGACAATAAACATGGGCTATATTAGTCCATAGAAGTATAGATAGTCCTTCTTTTTTGTAGGCAGTCTTTTTTCTTTTCAGGTACCTGCTACTTCTTATACGTCAGCTACGACTTTTCTCAAAGCTTACTTTTTTCATAAATTTATATAATTTTTCAATATATTTAGATATTATATTTTTTTGATATTATAGACATTAAAGTTGAGGATAAGAAGAGCTTTAAGTTTAGTGTATAAAATATGTGTTTTCCTATCGATAAATGAAACAAATAAGGGCCATTTATTATTCTCTTTATTAAAACACCCTGACGAATTCGCCAATTTAATTACATACACTCGGGTACAACCACTATTCACTTATGTACAATATTATTTTGTTACATATTTACACTCTTTTTTGTGACCAGATTCGGAGTATTTAATTTATAATTTTACATAATTAAAATTCTATTTTGAAACAAACATAAGAATGCATCAATTTCAATTTACTTAGAATCAAAAGTCCTAACCTAAACATTACAAGACCGAGAGATCATTACAAAATCTTGACTAGAGATAAGAATAATAACAAAACTTTGAAAAGAAATTCAATTACTCAACACCAAAATTGGATTAGCGAATAATTACTACTATTATGTCGTTTATATGTAGTTAAGTATACTCTTGATAAACGTATACAATGTTTGGAATGTATTTACATAAGTTACATTATCACACATAGCTTAAAATTTTATGTCACTATCTAGTGTTTCATTAACTTAACATTAAATTACACTTCAGTATATGTTATTGCTAAAACTATACACACCCTCGTAAAACCACTTGTACGCAAACTCATGTGGTTATAGCATACATTATCTAAAATTTCGTTTTCTAAGTTATTGCGGTAATATATATTTTTAGTGGACACTTTTGGCACTTGATGTATATCTTTTACATTGCTTATTTCACTTCAAGTTTTATTACTCTAAATTTAATTCACATAAAGTGTTCACAATCAATTGTCACGTTGAATGTCGCATGGAATGCAAGGTCGGGAGCGCGCTGTGTAGCGACTACGTGACGAGAGCGGCCCGTGGTCGGAGCCCCACTTTACGGCGAGTCAACAGCGTCTCATCACACCCATTAGAAAAGATGGTTGTTCGTTTTAGCTAGGGTCCCGAGATGGTCCGAAAGCAAATAGTTGGGCGGCGCCACGCCCAGGAGCGGAAAGCCCGAAGGCTGGCGCAGCAAACCGCAACCCCCAGACCACTTGCCGCCTCCGGCGCCGCTTACGGGCGGCATGCCCGTCCCTCCACCCCCAACCACGCCATTCAGCTCATCACACAGCTTATTCGCTGTAAACAAAATATCACATTAATGCAAGAACATATATGAAAAACAATAAAATCTACGACTTCGCATGTACTGTGGCTTTATTAAAACGGGACACAAGTATGTACGGAATGGCAGCGTTAAGTAACGTCAAATAACTGAAACTTGTGCATACAAATCTGCTCGAATATGAAATCAGACTGCAGTTGGACGGGCGAACATGAAATAATCGTGGTAACGCAATTAAGCGCTAATCACCTAATCCTTGCCGCGCGGCTCCGTTGTTTATTCAAGCCTGAGTGACAATCGCGCGCACAATTAGCGCAAATGAGCCGAAGTGAAAATCTGGGTGCGGTAGCGGTGGCGGCGGCTAATGTGATTAATGCGGCCGCAAGTCCGCCATTAGCCGGTAAGCCGTGTTGTGCCGTTGCGCCCGCAACCTCTACACTAACGCGCTTACATTACCTGCCTACTTTTACAAGTTATTTTATTGATAATAAAATATATATTTATTTATTCATTCCATTAATAAAATAGCTGGTGTAATACATTAAGTATCTTTTTAATAGTTACTTATTACTAGATGTTGGACCATGTAAAGTAAGTAGTTATGAGATTGATGATTGGGAATTTTGAGGTAAGGAAGAAAAAATTTTACCAAATAGATAGAAATTATTTTTTTGAACCTTTCGACCTTTACCAACCTGCCGGCGCTAACACACAATAGAAAATCTATCATGTCTGGTAGTACTTCATAGAGAAAGCAGGTGAATAAAACATCATGAAAAATCATCATCATGATTTTTCATAATGTTTTGCAGTTTTTCTAATTTTATTAATAATGAATGATTTTAACAATTACAAATAAAGAAAGAAAACGATGAAAAATATATGCTTCAAACGGGAATCGAACCCGCGTCTCCCGATTTCCGGCCAGACGCGATTACTACTACGCAACCGGAGCACTCCGGAGTACTAATTACAATAAAGTAGGCGTTTAAACGCATTAAAAATATTAAAATGTGATGAATGATTTTTCTTTCATTAATTGGCTATCATCAAAGATTTGATAATTGTTATACCTATCGAATATTACATTTTACAGTGTTTACATACGGACTTATGGACACATTCATAAACTGAAATACAATGCATGTTATCTATTTGGCTAAATATATGAAATTACTGATAAGACAAAAACCAATCCTCTGAAACCTAGTATCAACATTTGATAGAATTGATAGATTTTAAAAGTCATAGTTCCGTTGGTTCTGGTTGCATAGAATAAAGAAGGTAGGTATGTCTATACCAATAATAAGTACTATATTAGTATAAATAAATTTTGCAACAAATGGCGACATTAAATGTCAAAATAACCATACTTCACACGTTAACTAAATAAAGTCCACATAATGGGTGCAACATGTTTATTTTGTCAATGTCCTTGTTGTGTTCGCCTACGCAAACCAAAGAACCGAAATAGTTTGATCACGTAGCCTATTGGTTGGATATTTCGTATGAGTCATTCACCAAATTTTAGCAATCAATGCGTTGTTGATACGGTTCCTAAAATACCTCATGATATCGCGCCAACTAAAAATATCATGGAATTCCACTAGTTATGTAATAATTTTGTCAAACTTTTATTACTGGTTTTTCAGTAATAAAACTTTACCAGTAAACACATAATTGAGCGGCAATCTGGCCATGAGCGTAGCAAACGTACACAAAGGGTTCTGTTGCAATTTCGATCAATGGGAATCTGAGAAACACTACAAACTCTCAAATTTCTCGGTAATTGTCGGACGCTCGGATTTTTTTTTTTAGTTTCTAGCAACAATAGAAACTGAAGCACTCCAGAAAAATCTTTTTATGCAATAATTACCCACTTAAATTTAATATTTTTTTCCATTTTATTGTATTTAGGGTCGTCTTAGGCCTTAGGGTGACAACGCACCTACAATATCAAGTGATCGTGAACTATGATTAAAACAGCGTCTCGGAGGCTCGGTGTCATGCCTGACCAATTATGCCTGCTTTACGAAACTTAGGTCCGGTCTTGTGTGGAATATTGCTCGCATTTGTGGGACGGCTCCGTCTAGTACCTTCTCGTTGCACTGGACAGATTGCAGCGTCGTGCTGTCCGTATTATTGACGATATAGAGATCACGAACAACCTTGAACGTATGCAATTGCTTCAATAGTTGCTTCAATCATACATGCAGAATAGAAAAATGTTTGTTGAAATTAAAACGATAGATGAGCGCAAACACGAAGTCGTAGCCAAATCGAAACTGGTCGATATTCAAGTAGGAGTTCCACAGGGTTCTATTTTGGGACCAATACTATTTAATATCTTCATAAATGACCTAGTTAATTATATTACGCACAGCTTCGATTCGGTTGGGTTAGTTCTTTTTGCAGATGACACCAATGCAGTGATTTCAGCAAAAGATTTGGGTAGTCTAGAGGCAATAGTAAAACAAACTCTAATTGCGTCGAGACATTGAGTCGCTTAGCGCCTTCTATCGGTTATGTAACGAAGAGTGCTCTGAAGAGCTTTTCTTTCACCGTCCCCCTTCCTACTCAGGAGCACACGTGCTGGTCTTGGGAGTGATCAATTCACTGTCTCTACCTCAACATCACGCACAAATAAGTTTAATATTAACTCGTTTCTTTGTCGTACTTCCAAAACTTGAAATTTATTGCCAGCACATGTGTTCCCTGCTTTCTAAATCACGGGTTCCTTCAAAAGAGGCGTAAAAAGGCACCTTATGGGCCGGTAAGGTAGAGGCGGCTAGAACAGTGTGTTTCCAGCTGCACTAGCTGTCTTCGCATAAGGACTCTTCTTACCGCTTCACAACAGGTGGTGTTGAATCATTTGCCGTGTTTCGTATTAAAAAGTGACTATTCCTTATTATTGCAGGTGTCTATAGGCGACGTTAACCACTTACTAACTACTGTGTGGGCCGTCCGCTGGTTTGTCATCTAGTTGTATAAAAACATATAATAATGAAACAGTGAATTTCGTTGACACGTGCATTCGATGTATTTATTGCAGTCTCCGAGCAGCACCGAGCGCATTAAAAAGTTAATTAATTGTAAGTTACATAACACTTATTATTTACAACATGGCTTTGGGACCTTCTATTTAAGTTTATTAAGCCTATTAGGAGAAGCCCGCTACTTCTAGTTTGTAGTTCCAAATAAACACATAACAACACACAACAACACATAAACACACAACAACAACACAACAACACATGGGGTCCTTCAAAAGAGGCGTGAAAAAGCGCCTTTCGGGCCGGCAAGGTGGAGGCGGCTAGAGCAGTGTCTGAACTGCACTAGCTGCATATGGACTCTTCTTACTGCTTTACATCAGGTGGTGTTGGGTCATTTGTCGTGCTTTGTTTAAAAAAAAAAAACAATTTGGAAGAACAGAGACTGTCTGGACAACATAAATGTAGCGCAACTATGACACACAATTTAATAAAACGTCAGCTAGACTTAGTACGCGCTGAGCATAGATGCCTTATCTGCCCTCCATAGATACATGAGGAAATTGTCTAGAGAACCCTAAAAACTTTGCTAACGATGTCCGCGACATAATTTAAAATTCATAAAATTAAAAGTATTTTTAGTATATATTTTCATACATTAACACGCTTCACAGTCATCGTTTATAGCTAATAATAACCAACATAATTTTTGCGTGTTACAAAAAAAATATTTAGCAGTAATCACTAAATGCTAAAGTTTTCGCGTTTAATTATTGTTAAATCTTTTGAATGTAGGTAGATAAATCATCAATTTGAAAATTGTCACTAATTAGCGTGGGCTATATGTCGCAGAGACACAGCAACCGTTGAAAAAAGGGCAATTTTTCATTGTCCTCGTCATACATTGCCAGAATAATCGGACGAAAATAGACGTTACCTCAGGCGCGTAACAAACGTATCAACAAATTTAAACATAAACAGAACGATATCACGTCAGAAAATGTAATAAACAGCTCTCTGGTTCTTAGTCTAATTCAATATTAATAATTTAGAAAATTAAGAGGGTTTTAAAAAGATATTGGGATATCGGTAAACAGCTACTAGAATTTTGTATTTTTTAATGTTAATTTCAGTATCAGTTCAGTTCAGTCACGTCATATTTAATCAAAATAATGCAATGAATTATTAAAAATCACTTTGGAAATCTCGAAATCGAACTAACAATAACTACCTAATATAGAGGAATGGAACTAGATGCAAAAAATTAAAAAACCGTTTTTATTTTTCCAAAAAAAACGGTACCAATGTTTACGCACAATATACTTTAAATAATGATTTTTAATTACTACTTACGCACATAGAAAAGTTTATTCAGCCGCTGATGGTGGTCTATCGCAACAATCAATCAAAGCTTAATGAACCAACAAAATGGATGAAAATTTTCCATAAGGTTTCCCACGTGTCTAAACAACTCTCAGCAGTACCGTGATGAGATGAACTCGAATACAATGCCATAATGAACTCGAGAACAAATGTATAATAACATTTATTTATTTTTAACTTTTATAACGATTATTTTATATTCTTTATTTACTTTTCTGAGTTCCCTGGAGAGGTTTTCTCGAATGAGTACAGCATGGGGTTGTTCAAAAAAGGCGTAAAAAGGTTTTTACAAGGTCGGCAACGCGCAAGTTGGAGTTGCAAGCTTCCGGTAACCGCTTACCATCAGGTAGACCGTAAGCTTGATTGCCACCTTAGTGAAATAAAAAAAAAACAATAACGATAGGACGTCACGGCCTTTAGTTATTATTAGGAGTAACCTTTTATTATAACTTATTGGGGACTATAGAGGTCGTTGGACCTAATGCTCGACGACCTCTGTAGAGTCTTCCAACAACTTAAAATGAACATGGATAAGACGAAAATTATGTCAAATTCCAATGTAATACCCACTCCCGTCAAGATTGGAAACTCTACACTGGAAGTTGTTGACGAATATGTTGATATACCTGGGACAATCAATAGTTAGACTTACTAAGTTAGTAAGTCTAGCTTCCAGAAAGAGGTCCATCGACGGATCCATCTTGGCTGGGCAGCGTACCGGAAGCTTCGAAGAATATTCTCGGCCCAACTTCTGGAGCTTCTTAAGACGAAAGTCTTTAATTCGTGTGTTTTGCCAGTAATGACACATGAAACTGAGACACGTGGCTGCGTATAATGGGCCCCATAAGAAGGCTCAAAAGTCACCCAAAGGGCAATGGAGACGGCTATGCTTGGGGTTTCTCTGCCTAATCAAATCAGAAATGAAGGAGAAGCAGGAGATCTAAGGCTGCCAACATAGCCTAAAGAATTGGGCGCCTGGACGAACCGAGACGGCCGTTGGAGCGGAAAGGTTCTCGCGTGGTGGCCACGTGAGAGTCGCAGGAAGCTGATAGATGCAGCAGCGCAGGACCGATCGGTTTGGAGATCCTTGCGTGAGCCCTATGCTCAGCAGTAGGCATCTCTCGGCTGATATGATGATTTTAATTTAATTGGTTTAATAAATGTAACAATCTCATTTAATACTAATCTAGTCGATTCCTAGATTTGTACTTATATTTATTAATATCTGAGACCAGCGTCAGATTTACCTGTCGAAGTGATCGGCTTGAGGTCTGGCGGTGACAGATGTGGGAGTGCGTGGTGCGCAGGCTGCGGCGCGGTCGCAGTCGGCGTTGGGTGCGGCGACGAAGCAGGAGACGTGGGCTTATCCCTCTTGCCTTCGGCCTTCACAGGCGTTTCGCCTGCCTTTTGCTGCGCCAGCCGCTCTTGCTTCCGGAACTTTGCTCGGCGATTTTGAAACCAGACCTGGAAAGAATAATGTTGGCTTTTGAATTCATCGTCAAGTTTTTATGGAACTATCAGATTGAGAATTATAGCTTATTCAAGATGTGTACAACTAAATTTTTATCACAATTGATAGAAATTATCGCCAGTGGACAAAGAAAAATATTTGAAAACGGAATTATTAATCCTCAAATAGTTCCTCGTAATGTCACCACGAGTTCATCATGGTTTTGGCATCAATTTAAGTATAGAGACCTTGATGCCGAATAGATAAACTCCTAAAAACATAGATAAACGACTACTTGCATCTACTATTAGATCTTCTATTAATTTCAAACCAAACAAGTGTTATGTGATTAGCGTACCGAGGCGAGGGTCCCGTTCAAACTTTAATAAAGATAAAGTACGTTGGATTCAAGGAGAAACATGTGTGTGTCGTGTTAATCGATCATTATGCTAGATAATAGGTGTGAGTGTATGAATATTATTATTATATACGTCACAGTCAATTCTAAGTGTATGTGTAAGTTAATCGCAATATCAAATCGAAATCTTTTTTGAAGTGATCTGACTTCAAAGTAACGATTTATTGATTGTTTTTCCTTTACATATGCTGTGAGACCTTTTTCTTACTAAATTTCATTATTCAAGGAAAAATGCTCTGTAAGTTTATAATCATGCGGATTTTTTTTAACGTTTAGTTAGATGTTTTATTTTTTTAGCTCTAAGGCATCATAGTTTTTGGCATTACTTTCAACTTGATATTGACAAGGAAGTGATCTTATGAGGATATTGTTTCTTCTGAAGGAACCCCTAAAACTAATTTGGTACCAACCTGTTAGAATAATTTTAATTTTGGATGATCCGTTATTGATTTCAAATAAATTGTTGTTTAGTAATAGCCCTTCAACTTTGTCACGTTATGATTTTGGCCCATAGATATCATATTTTTTGGTATATTTCTTCCCTTATCCATTGCAATTTATTGGCGCCAAAGGTAAATAATAATTTATGATCATAGTATCAATACAAATAGAATATTTTATACTCAAATTAAAACCACTCGAGCCAATAATACAAAAAGCATCGTAAACAAAACTGCAACAAAAAAGATAATGAAAACGTCAATAGCGGACGGCTCGAATGAGCAAACAAGCCCACGACCCGACTAATGGGAACGCATCCTGTGCATCGCGCGCCAAATTTTAATGCAAACCGTTTTATATTCGTTCGGATGCGCGCAAATCCGAATTGATCATAATTCGATTTGTTGCGAGAGATAATTGCAACTGCCACTGGCGCTGATTGGGCAGGTTCGAGTAAAAAATGCGTCGCAGGCATTCGCGAGCGGGCGCGCCGCGGCAATCATACGCACGTGTTTGCTCATCGCCGAGCGCTGATGATGTTTGCTCGCCTTTATATTCCTTCATTTACATTCTGCTGACCCGAAATAAATGAAAACTTCATGGAGAATTTCGAAGAATGTCGCTCATAATCGGAGCAGTCTATTAAAATTTTCTCTAGAGAGCAAAATTGCACTTATAGTTACTTAATTATTAAACAAAATAATATTTCATTTTCTGTTGCGTAATACTACGGCTATTTTAGGTAAATTACTGCAATATAAAATAAAGAAGTCGCAAAAACTGTTTACTTTTTGTATCCTATTTTGAGCAACGATTTTAAAAAGGTGGGGAGGACGATTTCCAATAAATAAATAAATTTCAGTATTTTAAAAGAACTTATTTACATTCAAATGCAGTTAAACTAATTTAAAACTTAGTAAATTTCTCTTGGTAGAAATAAACATTGAGACTTTTCTGCTAGTATCTACTGTAGCCAGAACTACCTACACACCTACAGTATAATCTCGGCAAGATTAATAAATAAAAATCTTGTGCTCCAGAACTAGGTATATAGTCTAGTTACAATATATAAAATTGTGTAACGCCTACAGCAGTCTGCGTAAATTCGCCTTGGCAGTGGTCGTGACAACGTTAATGACCCACTGGTGTTCTAGAAAGATTCTGTCATTTATAAATGTACCACAAACTTTGTTGTGAGACAGCCGTATTTGGCTCCATTCTTGAAATCGTTACAATTTTAGCAACAACAGACAAAATTAAAATTAGTTGGCATGACGTGATTTATAATAAATCAACGTAGGTTAGTAAGTAGAGGCTGATGACTACCAACCCGAAGTATCATGAGATCGTACATCTATCCTATATAAATAAAAATCAATGTTTGTATGTTTGTCTCCTATGCGTTCTGAAGCCATTGATCACTTTGGCAGGTTGTTCTGGGGACGCCCGCGAAAGTTTCTGCATTATAAAACCTTTTTATATCTCTATTTACGGGCATTGCAACGCATGCTAGTATATCATAAATATAAGCTCATATTTTCTATAGGCAGTAATCAACTTGTTTATTACGCTGTGTTTATACAATCCTCGTCTATGTACCTGGCGGTCGCTCTCTCTCTCTCTGTTGGTTGAAATAAAAAAGTAGTATTGTTTTAACTCTAGAATAAGATTTTTTATATATTCACTCCGCTACCTGGGATCGTTATGAGTTGATTGGTATGTACAGCTTGACCCCTATTGATGACTGATGTACTGTATCCAACAATATGTCCGACCGGCTGGTCGAGCGGTCTGTACTCTGTACCCCTTGCTATGCAGGCTACTCGGTCAAGAGGTCCCGGGTTCGAATCTCGGTCGGAGATAATGTTTGTATGATGAGCACGAGCATTTGCTTACGAGTCATGGATTTTTATATGTTTATTTAGTATGTTTCTAATATTTATATACATATTATTAACAATATTTCTCCGTTATCTAGTATCCATAACACAAGCTCTTAATGATGCTTAACTTGGGCTAGATAATAGGTGTGAGTGTATGAATATTATTATTATATGTTTTTATACGATAAGGTTGATAAACAAGCGTACGGCCCACCTAATGGTAATGGTACACAGAACAGTAAAAGAGGTAATGGTTATCATAGCCTATGTAGACGCTGGTAGCACTCTGGACACTACTCACATGAAAATGTGAATGAAAATATATTTATTCAAATAGGCCACAAAGAAGCAATTTCAAATAGTCAAAAATCACATTACAAAAAATATAACTACGACTGACTATCACAAAAAATATATTTACTAACAACGTCATACCTAAAGTGTCTATCTGTCTTGTCTGAATTTACGTTAACTAACAATATCATAAACATAATGTGTGTCTGTCTGTCATGTATGAATTTACCTTGTATTAAGTTGACAGTAAGAGACGAGACACCCTGTTTGGGTGCGATCTTTTGGAAGGCGTGGTGTTGATGGATGGCGGTGGTGGTAGAAGTGGTGGTGCTGAATCTGGCGCGAAAATTCGATTGTAAATACCTATACGGTAAGTGTTATAAAATAAATCTTATTCCTTGCTGTTGACATACACATATGAGCGTTTACACTGTTCGGCTTTTTAACCGACTTCAAAAAGCAGGAGGTTCTATGTTCCACTGTTTGTATTTATTTGTTCTTTGTCTGTATGTTCACCGATTTCTCTGTCAATTGTTAACCGATTTTAAAAATTCTTTTTTTATAGAATAGTGTACACTCCTGAGGTGGTTGGTCCCATATTGTCACCAAGTCAGGATCTGAGGATGATTCCAGGGAAAAGGTACGAGTGAGATGTTTTATTTTTTTCCAAAGCTATTCAAGTATTTGCGTGTGTGAGTCATCATCTCATGTTAGTGAGCTGGTGATGGAAGGTACAACCAGTACAACTCCTTGACGGTCAGGAGTTAGAAGATAATTTTTGTAATATTATAGGCACGTATAGACCGATAGTTGTATTCTATCGGGTTATTTGGGTTAACTGATGGTCCGTAATGTAACGGTTTGGAGCTAGATAATACTTTATCAGTGGTGCGATACGATAATATGAAACAATGCTACGTATTTCAACCAAAGACTAAGAGACAGACAAGTCGATAATGCTGACGGTCACGCCTTTAGCTTTGACTTTAGAAAATCGCTAAAAATGTAAAAAAATAAAATTTGACAGAAATAAAACCGACTTCAAAATACTAAAAATGAAAAATGTAATAATATTTTAGTTAATATAATATTTTTTATCACATTAAAAATATTCCTTGGAGTTGCTGATAAGCTGTTTCCAGAGACAATAGAAAGTAAAGCATAAATTTCTGATTATTGTTTTCCTTTTTAGTGTTTTGAAGTCGAATTTTCATTCAAACTTTCAAGTCGAAAATATTAGAAACGAACAAACCGACTCTAACAAAACTTAATTAAATATCTATTAAATATCAGACTTATATACTTAAATATACTTAAATATCAGACATATTTTCGAAAAATCTAATAATATAGATTTTTTTTTATTTGTTTGTATGAAAAGCTAAAAATTGCTCATTCAACAATAAGCCTGAAACGAAAAATTTTCTGATAACTAGTCTTATTGGAATAGGTTTTCTTAATTTTTGATTTTAACATTATTATAAATGTTTTGAAAAATTACTTAGTAATTAAAATATAAAACTAGAAAAATTTCCCGTCCTGAGGCGGGAATCGAACCCGCGACCTTTCGCAATCCGGACGACTGCTCTAACCAACTAAGCCGAGCTGTGAAATATTTCTAGTTTTATATTTTAATTACTTAGAATAGGTTTGTTCGTTTGTATGAAAAGCCGTGCGGCGTTGGCGATCCTAAGTGATTTACACAGAAATTGTAACTCATTAAGAGTCATGCAAATTGAAAATGAAGGATGTCGGCTAGATTTAACGGGGACTTGTAGCACTCTAACCATATAACCATACATTTATTTCATTTCAATATGCACACTATATCGTTGTAATTAGGGCTATTATTACACTGCAAGTGTTTACAGTTGGGTGTTGATTATTCGTGACCATTGACATTGGTGTAAGATTTATCGTATGCTGTGGGTGCGAATTTATGTCAATGTCATACAGTGGATGCATTTATAGCCTTTAAGGAATAGTTGCAAAGTCTTGGCATAATGAGATGTTTTCTGATATTAGCACACTTTGATTGCTATTTTCATGTTTGATGAACACTCACATAGGAAATCAAGAAAAAGTGATTAATTCTTATTTTATTAAAAAGATATGTCAGTGCTAATGAGGTTGCTAGCTTTGACCAATCCAAGGTTAGGACAAAGCTGTTTCTTTAGCATAACGAAATTATGATAAATCTAGTGGACAAGACAATAAACATAAGTTATGTGTCCCTTAATCCTTTAACGCCCAGACGTCATAAATTGAAACACAATTAATTTTAAAATTTAATCGTGTCTGATGGTATGTTGGGCTTGGAGAAGCACCTATCCAACCCATCGCGCCATCCAGCGCTCACACACAACAGAAAATCTATTGTGTGTGATACATTATGTGGGTACTTCACAGACTAAAGAGACTTCATCATCAGATACATCAGACTGACTTAATTCTAAAGAGTGCTTTATCATCACAGTGACAGGTGATGTCAGAAAAGAAAATGAATTCATATTTTTGATGTCAGTGCCAAACGGCTTATCAGAATAAATTTCCTTTCATTTAAATATCTACGTCGGCGCCGTAAATACTTGCAATGTATGCGAATTTATTTGAATATGATATTAAATAAATAACTTTAAAATTTACAACTATGTGTCCTTTTTTTCTGAAAAACACATAGCGCAACATGTGTAAAAGATTATTAATAATAAACTGTAAAACACCCCAAAATTGTCTTTCTTTCTTATTCATATCAGACATGTGTGTGAGCTCGCTGATGGGCTAGTAAAATAATTTTTATTTCCTGACCGTTGACTCTACATTATATTATTGTTTTTGTTTTAGACAATGCGGAAAAGTAATAAATCCCAAAATACAGAATATGTACAAAAGTAAAGAACAGGTTGATTCACCATTAATCAGGAGTAGTTACTATTACTATTCCTGTTGTAATGTCCGCTGCAATAGACCAAATCGGCCCACGGGTACCGCATCATGTGCCGTACGTACATCATTATGATTTAATTTGCCATTAGCAGTACTGACGCCCTGACAAGGTGTTTGGCTTCATTAAAGTGTATTATTATTAGTATGTTAACATAATTTACTAGTCATCATTCATAACTAAGAAAACTTTCAAAGTCAGAACTAAAAGCTCGCGTTTTGAATTTGAATTTGAATATAAATGTTTATGGGTTGTCTATTTGGGATGTCAAGTTTATGACTATAATACAAAAGATAATGATTAACAAGTACAAGTTGTATGATTTCTAATATTGCCATAACTTAGAGCTCTCTATTTTCAACTTTTATAAATCAGACCTACCTACAACCTGACAATGAAGAGATATTAAATCTGTAGTATAACTACAGAAAAAAATATAAGAATATCTGAAGCATATTCAGAATGAGCTTAGCATTTGCTCTTTAAACAACCTTGAGACTGAAATTCATCATTTCGCTGGATCGTATCTAAGAGAAAATCAGTGCTTCCGAGTGGAAAGGTCCCACGTACGTGTCCGGGTTAACCAAGCGGTAAGGCTCGCCGGCGACTAACGAACACACCAATCCGGTTGATTGGCGCTCGCGACTCGGCCCCGTACGATCGCCTCGGGCCCCACGCTTTCCGCATTATTTCCGAATTGGAAAAAATCAAAGCTCCCGCAACGTATGCGGCATCCACAAACAAACAAATAATACGGGAGCATCCACCAATACAAATGAGTAGCGATACGACGCCGGGCGGAATGCGAAGTCGACGAAGCCGAGCGTGGGCCCGAGGCAAACAAACGTCCACCGATGTGTTTGTAGGAATTCGTTTCGATGTTTATTGAATGTGATGCGTGCTGTTAGCGTAAATATTTCGTCAAATAAATAAACTTTTTGGTGAAATAGGCCACAAAGAATACTTACTTACTTACTTAATAATATCGAAAGGTTTTAGTGAAATCCTAAATGTGGGTCCGATGAATACACATGAATGTGCAAGCAAATGTCAATAATAAATAACGGGTGGGCAATTAAGCGCGGGGTCTGAACAATTGAGCATGGCATCGAAATGCACTTTGCAAATGAACCGAATGGGCCGGTGAGCGAGGGCGGCGCCGTCAAATGTAATTAAACACCAAATACACGCGCTCCGCAGATGCCGTCTCTGAGAGATACATCATCTATCAGATAAGATACCCCAAACTAATCAATTACTTTACCTATAAAATTATAATGAAACTGTTCTCATTGAAAATTACTCCCAATATTTTTATAAAACTGTTTAAATTAATTACAAAATTGTATACATAGAGACAATTACTTACATATGTCACAATATTAGGTCTTTAAGTATGAAATTACCGTTTGTATGAAGTATTTTGTGCAAACTGGAATGCTCTACTATGTTGTTATATTATTACTAGCTGACCCCGCAAATGTTGTTTTGCCATAAAAATTTGTCCATAAAATAAAAATAAAATAGATGGTAGCCGATTCTCAGACTTACTGAATATACATATAAAATTTCATGAAAATCGGTCAAGCCGTTTCGGAGGAGTATGGTAACTAAATTTGTGACACTAGAATTTTATATACTAGACTAGACTAGCTGACCCCGCTAACGTTGTTTTGCTATAAAAATAAAAATAAAATTTTGTCCAAAAATATAAAAAAATTGATAATAGCCGATTCTCAGACCTACTGAATATACATATAAAATTTCATGATAATGGTCAAGCCGTTTCGGAGGAGTATGGTAACAAAATTTGTGAGTCGAGAATTTTATATATTAGATTTATTCATTTTATTCTATCTGCATTTGATGGATGTTTTCTCAGATTGAAATCTATTTTATTAAGTATTTATTTACAACGCATGTACCTACACCATTTATAAATTATTCTAAGACTGATTTCCTTAACTCAGACGTCCATGTGTCAGTGTTCGCCAATAATGACCCCTAGTCAAAAAAGCTTGGCACGTTACAAAATCTCTTTACAAAGAATAGCCTCCAAATTTAGAGTAACAGGAGGTCTATACAAATGTCATGAGGGTAGTTTAATAGAGCTCCCTCGGCAAACAGCAACAAGCAACAATGTCTGAGTATTAAAATAAACAGTGCCGTGCCCGTAGCCATGTGGCACTGCGGTGAGCAAACAACACTGAACTGGCTAATGTATGCAGTGGGTTGCAAGGTTCCACTGGGACAGGGTTGCCAGTGAACCCGTTCAGTCGAGGTTGACAAAGCAACAAATATTGATACCCAATAAATGATTTGTCAAAAATCGTAATAATAAAAACTAGACAAAACACATAACATAGACTTAAAATGAAAAGTAGTTCATTTATTATGTTTTGGTAATTTTTATGAATTCAATTGAATTGAAATTGTAATCACTCGATTACAGTAATCAGGTACAATTGCAATTAAAGATATTGATAATTGAAGATCAGACATCAACCATCTGTGTTAAGATTATTATTAGTATTTTTTTATTTATTTATTACGAAACTAAACAGCGTTTTTTAACAATCATGCTTAATACAACATACATAACTCTAAGCCAATTACAGAGTTTCACAACATACATAAATAACACTTACGAAGCAAAGTAGTTTCTAACTAGTAGTAGTAATAGTTTATTATAACTTTAACCTCATGATGGAACTTGCAGGACAACCAGCAGGAGGACATACCCCATCCTCTATAATGTAGTTATACAATTTTTTTTTGTTTATTAAAAACTTGACGATCGTACTGCGTTATCATTAAATAATATTTAGAATATTATTTGTCAAAAAATTTATCAAGAATATCATTATATTTATTTTACGGTCGTCTGGTTGAGTGGTCAATAACGCCATTTACTAAGCCAGTGGTCCTGGGATCGAATCCTGTAGGGGCAGATGTTTGGTGAAACGATTAAATCATGGATGTTTTTTGTCTAATCTAAGTATATGCTTAACACATGCTCTTATTATGTATAATTTGGGCTATACAATTGACGGCACCACCCTGGTGCCGTCAATACGACAATAAATTAAAATATGGGCTATATTAGTTCATAGAAAAGGTTTGCCACTTTCAAAAACATCTTAATTATTTGATAATTTCATGACATTTCTATGAAATAATGCAGCCAATGTTATATTATTTCATACAAATGTCATGAAATTATCAAACGAATAAGATGTTTTTGAAAGTGGCAAACCATTTGTCATCTAGTAGTATAAAAAAAAAACTATGAACTAATATAGCCCATGTTTAAATTTATCATCGTATTAACGGCACCGCCCTGTATATTAGGTGTATTATTATAATATTATTATTTTATTACATATCATCTTCGAATTAATTTGTTTTGAACTATAATCTGATCTTGAAAATATAAAATTATGTCCATTCAAAAATTGATTAAGCAAATAGGTTTGTTATAAGGGTAAAAATAAGTTAGCTTACAAATTAACTAAATGAAGCATGATGTATTCAAAAATAGTTTTTGGGTTCATGGTAAATCCCAGGTAAATAGAAATCACATGGATATAAAAAAATTTTCTTTAATATTTAAAATTCTCGTGTCACAAATTAAGTTACCATACTCCTTCGAAACGGCTTGACCGATTTTCATTAAATTTTATATGTATATTCAGTAGGTCCGACAATCAGCTAGTATCTTTTTTTTCATTTTTTTTCGGCAAAACAACGTTTGCCGGGTCAGCTAGTCCTTTATAAAATCAAAGTACTGTTTATGTAAACGACAGTAATATGTAGAATTAGAAGACTACTTTTATACTAGCTGCACCCGGCATGATTTGCAATGCCTGTGAGGAGAAATTTTACGGTTTTATATTTTTAAAATATAAGGTTTTATATTCAAGGCACCTTCGCGGGCGTCCCCAGAACACCCAACCAAAGCTTCATCACAATCTGATCAATGGCTTAAAGTTGGTAACTTTACATTCTAAACGATGAACCCAATTATGCTCACTGATTGATCATTAATAATGTTATTTAATAATACTCTCCCTACTATACAAATAAAGACGATCTAATCATTATAGAGGTTATATTGTATTCTTATATTTTCGCGAGCACAACAAATTTGAAATAAAACCCATTTACCGGATTTAATTCACGTTTAATTAGATGTTATATTAAATTATTATTATACACCCGACGTTTCGATTACTTTACAGCGATCGTGGTCACGGGAAGACAGAAGATGTCAATTGTCTTTGATATGTTTATAAGTTAACTACCGTCACTTTGTGTCTTGGGCGGTTCGATTCACGCATATTTATGGAGCTCACGGTGTCAGTTTGTCGGACGGTGTGAGGACGGACTTAGGACTTTATTATTCGCATGATGGGAATCTCGAGCTAGTGGTACACTCCAACCATCTTCTCTATTGAAATTAGGATGTTTTTTGATTTCAATAATTGGTTTTATTTCAAATTAATAGAGGTCGTCAAAACACGAGCGGTTGTTTGAAAAACGGGCTTTGGTGAGTTCATTAATACGTGTGAGACACACGAGTGTTTTAATACCAAGTTATGTGCAATTACATACACTACTCTATCTACACTCATTAATTCATTCAAATCAGTCACTACTTACACCAACCTTTCGTTTTTCAACCCAATTTGTGTATCTGAAACATTTTGCCATAGGTTTGTTTTTTAAGACAATTTTAGTTACGATATAATCAGTCGAACTGATGTTATAACTTATAAATCTACTTACAGAAGCACCTCTACCGTGCAGCCAATAACTCTACCTTAAAGTGATGTGTGACAGTGAAAAGTGACGGTCGTCGAGGAAGCATTCTGTTGGGAGCGGGGGCTTGTCTGCCATGCTGTATACAGTATAGTGGTCGTCATTAGGTTGGCCAATCGTGAGTACTACCATGGGTGTTAAATCGTCTATTCTATAGGCTACGGTAATCGCTAACCTTGTTGAAAAAAGGGAAAATTTAAAGACTTTTACTTAAAATCTGTCCTCATGTGTTTCTCCAATGTAGGAAGATGACATAAAATATGGGAAGATGTTCGATTCTTAATTATATTCTCCACAAATACGTACATTTACCCTTAGAAACCCGAGCTCCAACAGGAGCTCCCGTCCTCCCGGCTACTCCACAACTTACAACTTCGTCTTTGATTTTCTAATGAACGTACCAAAACTAAAACAGTGGGATGCACCCGTCGACGTTTCTGCTCGCAATTAAAAATTTATTTCTGCGAAAATAGTCAAGTCACCGAGTTGAAGTCATTTCTCATTGAATTAGCCGAAGGGAGTGTCATGTGTTCAGCCTATTATTTAGCGCTTCGATGTAAAAAATGTTTAGTTCGGGACAAACGTTGCGGAAACTAGAGGGATGGTGTAATGCTTTATGCGGATAAGTTAATCATTCAGTGGAAGTTTGTATATTATTATAATATTATTATTGAATTACGTCATCGATGGGCATGGTATTTAATTTTATAAAATTTTAAGTAGAAAGCAGTATTTAAATATAATTATTAAACTGGAAAATTATTTTAAGTACGGTTAATTAAAAAGA
Organism: Nymphula nitidulata; assembly: GCA_947347705.1. Lineage (NCBI taxonomy): Eukaryota > Metazoa > Arthropoda > Insecta > Lepidoptera > Crambidae > Nymphula > Nymphula nitidulata. The sequence goes on from OX374623.1 coordinate 12,317,913, forward strand.
GTATCATTACAGATTTAGTTAACATCGGGGTATTGATGATAAATATATTGAAACGTTTTCAATAGACGAAATTTCTTCTTATATATCTAATGTTCAAGCATACACATACTCGGTATATAAAGGTTAGTTACATACATTTAAGACACAAAATTTATAAAGTTACCTGCATAATAAAGCCACCTTCACTAATTTAATCTTTTTCATGTCGAATGCTCCTACAAACAAATCCGTCACTGTAAAATCTTAATTAATTTTGGCAACTTCCAAAATTCCGACATCATACGAAAGCCGTTGGCAATATTTGCGCTGTCAACTAGCCTTATGTACAGAGGCCTTCTTCCGACACGTCGGGGTGGCCTCGGGCCTCGAGGCGTATGAAAAACGTGAGGCCGCGCGGAATGATCTAATTGTATTCATTAGCAGGGCCGGGCGCGCAAATATTGACTGTTCTGGCTCGCTTGCCTCGGGCGGCAGCCGGTGACCTCGGAGACACCTTAGGTTCTCATGTTGTCTAGAACTATCCGCAAATTACTGGTCTTTAAATCTTCGATCTTTAATTAGCATTACAAAAGCTTAGCGCGATCGGCTTCCAAGAGTCGCTTTTGAAGACAAATTACTCTTCAGAAGTATTATGAAAATTATTATTGAATTATTTATTCCGAATTAAGTAGAGCTGTGGTACAGATACTAAGTAAGTTCACGAATGATCGCTATGTTCATGTAACTTGCGGTCTGTCTCCATGTGTAAGAATAAAGAAGATGTTTAAGTATACAGTCCACTTTTCCCGGATCTTCAGTTGCTACGGCTTAATTACTAGCGTTGACGGTTGTTTGCAGCAGCCTCGTGGCCCACAGGTTAGGTCCTAGGTACAATATAATAGCAATCCATATAATGGTAACGGTAATAACCTTGTCTCATTTGTCCCCTCATGAGCAGAAAACCTTTTTGTGTCTGGTTTGTGAGTCTTCACTTCTACTTCACTTCTAAATAACTAACGATAACTCTGGCAACTATAACCATATCTGTAGCTTGAAGTGGTCAGCACTACGCACTTATTTTTAAATCTATATATGATATGTACACTTAGTTGGCAATACGTATATCTTTGAATTCGTCTATTGTAACGTTCTCTGCTATCAATGTTATTATTGTTTTGTTATCTAGATCAAATAAAATCTCCTAGTAAAGTAAAGTAAAAAAATTGCGACTTTTCTTGCTTACTGTAATTTATTAACATATTTTCTGAATAATACCTAAAGAAAAAGAGCTTCTACTCCAAGTAAAATAGGTGTCTGAACGAGACAGTGACAGCTAATCTAACTAGCCACTATCCAAACTAGCTAACTTTTTGATGTTTTCAATAGACTTAAAAAAATGGTTCTCAGTTCGAATGTATTTTTTTATGTACGTAACATCTCCGTTAAATACCTATCAACCAATTTCGATGACCCTTTTTGTTCTAAAGTATATTTTTCAGAATTGGTCCGATTTTAATAATTTTATGAAGATCTTAGGAGATCGACTCCAAAGTTGGTGCTTGGCTATTTTCTGAGAAAATAGAAAATGTAGCATGAATTTCTTTAGTATTTAGAAGTCAGTTTTTAATTTTGGTTAATCATTTAATCAAAATTTTGATTTTATTAATTAAAAGTCGTACCACTTAAAGCAAAAATAAATCAATCATTTGCACGATGGTCCAACGCGATCAAACACCGCGAACACACCCCTGTGTTTATACTTACCGGATGAAAAGGCAACTCCGAACGCCCCGGAATAATATTAGCTACCCTTGATAATCCGGCCACTCATATCATCTCGATGGTATCGAGCCTAAATGAATCGTATATCTTTAAGAATAAAGCGCACTTCCCTACACTGTTTGGGTAATACTTTCGCAACTTTATAAGCGCTGTTATTTTTTTACTAACTGGTAACATGTGTTAACATTTGCTGATAATCCAGGATTAACACATCATAATAAAGAGATGAATGCATCGTTTATTCAGCCCGTATGTCGGCCATTCGACGGCGTTTAGCTGCAATGACAGGTGTGATGACGCAACTCATCTTATTTGATAGGGTTATATAAACAAGGTCGGTGCCAATCAACTATGCTGTATAATAGCTTAATCCGTTAAACACTCTAAGAAGGATTTATTTATTATTAATACACATTGAAAATTATATGTCGTACAAAAACATAGTATATAAAATTTTTTATAACATATTGGAAGTGAGTCAATAATAAACTTCTGCAGTTTATTACTTAACCGAAAATTTTATACTTCCATAAAGTTAAATATATATGAACAGCTAGTCATATAATTACTATAGTAAAATAATTTTCCAATTTTTTCATACAATTAGTTCGGTCAGTTAAACAAAATGTATGGAAAGTCAAAAATTAATTTGACAAAAATTGAACTTTTGATAACATTTTAATATTTATATAAATATGTTGTGCCCGATTGTTATAATTAGTATCAAACATCTTGTTTATGGTTGGTAATATAATATCATCGGTATTTTTAATACAGTTGTTTAATTCTATCGAACTGTAGTAATAATGAAACAAAAATATAATTATTAACAGCTATTGAGTCTAAAAACGTACGATTTTATTAATTTATAATTTCTGTCTCAAAATAAATGATAGGTTATACTTATATTTTTTAATCATAAGGTCAACGAATCTTTAGTAACAGGTATGAATAAAAAGCATCCCCCGAGTAGTAACAGATGCGTTGATGGCTGTCCGCTCGATTACGCTTCAGTGTCGCCAGTCCCACCATCAACTGTCATAAATAAACACGAATTACGCTACTTGCTAATCATCACTTACAGATGTCCATACATTTTATGTTAAACATCTATAGAATCGCATATCATCTTTGAATATAAAAACTATGTTTCGTTGAAGTTTAATGCGCATGTTGTAACAAATAGCACTAACAAGAAATCAATTAATCATCTGCTATCGATACATTTGACATTTCCCTAAGCATCGGAGTACCCTCAAACTAATATTTTCAATTAAAATTGTAACAGATTTGAATCGATTTGACGTATCACCGTGATCGGGCGTAACGCTTCCGCGAGACAATAACTTGTAATCAGTTGATCACGACACGCGACACGACAAATAAGCGATAGCGATCGGCAGATGTTCGTATAATGACAAAGTTCTACCTAAGTATAGCCATTTACTTCAGCTTTTTATTTACACTCACCAATTTTAACTACCGCCGTGATAGAACTGTTTACGTTATTTATTATGCTTTTACTATTATTTACTTATGCACTCGAAATATAACGAAATTAATATTATAAATATTAACAAAACTACAGAAATAACATTTCTGTAGTTTTCAAAGAGATTTTGATTTTATAAAAAAAATATTAGTAAATTTGTAAGTAAATTTCATAAAATTATTTTTTTAGGTAAATAATGTTAATATGTACAGCATTATATTTTACAACTATAGGTACGATAACATCATGATAATCGAATTAGATTTTCAGATTTACCCGTCAATAACTAATTGATGACCGGAAGCATATTTTTCACGTTTTTTAGAATATAATATCTAATATATATAAAATGCTGTATAACCATTTTTTGGTATACAAAAATTTTTAGGGAATAAGTGAGGTAATTGAATTTAATTACCTCGTTATTATCCCCACAATTTTTTCCAAGTCAGAAATCAAGACTTGTCGAATAATAAAATTTGTTGTACCTATTTTCTTTGATTAATGATTTTATGTATTTTATTCCAATATGAACTGTTTTCATTTAGAAACGTTATTAAATTACCTACTACTTAATAACTAAGTCAAAAACTAAAGCAGAAAAATATGTATGAACCAATCTAATAGCTATTATTCGCATGATAAATGTGACGATATCGGGGCGTACTAGACGAAGGGAAGTGAATTAAATAAACTACAACAGTTAATATAGTAACAATGGTTCCCTTGTGCGGTAAATGGCTCGTGAGTGTGCGACATTTGTGAGCGTATATCGGATTTTGCTGTCATCATTCTGTTTTAAAAAGTAGTTAATCCGACGGACAATACAATACGTAAATTATATTCATTACTTGATATTTAATACAAATTAAATGGTATTCTCCTTGTAGGTAGAACATATTACACTACACGGTGTGCTGAGTTAGGTGCCTAAGCACTTTAGGGAAGCGTGTGTCGGCCCGGAAAAAGTCAACATTCTTTCTTTCTTGATTTTTTGGGTGGGAAACGCAAGGATAATTATGTACCCACTCTTGGTGCTACCTACTAGCGTCGATTGTGTATGTTATACCTCGTAAAATACCTGATTTAATTTTTTAATTATTTATTTATTATAGCATCAAACAGTCATACATAATTGATAATAATGATTGATTAAATACCTGATCTAAATAATTTTTGGGACTATAACTAATATAATATGTAGCCAGATACTTTTAAATAACGTTTCATAGTTCTTATCTACCCCTGGCAACTTCGAATAATATTCGTCCTTCAAATAATATTTGTCGTAGATCCCCAACGCAGCCGCAACGCGCCAAGTGGGTGGCCGCCGGTTATGATATCCATATATCGCGTAGTTCTGATGCGCTGTGACAGCCCGCCTATGCTCCCCACTGCCTTATGTGGGCCGGAGATGAGCTTGCAGAATAATGGGCCAACTTTTTCTTTTTCCTCGTGTGATTTTGGTTTTCAGTTATATGTCTGCATAAATAATATCAAATCCTCTTTCTTATATTTCGAGTCACAATTGCGATTAAGATACTTAGATTTTTCTGTTATGTAATGTCATTCATTTCATTTTCATTTTTTTGCCTCTCGACTACTTTGTTGTGTTGAGTGAGATAAAATCGCGAGAGTCTTAAAGCTAAGCAAATGTTAGTGAAAACGAGCATAAGTTGACGACCGGCTGGCCGAATGATCTGTACCCCTTGCTATACAGGCTACTCGTTCAAGAGGTCCCGGGTTCGAATCCCGGTAGGAGCAAATGTTTGTATGATAAGTACGAGCATTTGTCTCGAGTCATGGATGTTTATGTTTATTTAAAGTCATGACCACCAATTTATTTGCAAATCTACTGCTGCTTAACTATAACTTTTTACCTTTTAACGCAGCAATGAATAGCCAAAGTATGTCACTTTATCTATCGAAATAAGTTACTTAAGAAGACCACTTGACCAATATGAAGTTGTTACTATTTTATAAATTTGCCATTAAATTCATTTGAAATACGGAGACCAGAGCAAAAGACATATTTTGGGTGTTTTTTTTTTTACTGAATAGCTTGAACCAACTTAGTCTAATTAAGTCCATAAGTAGAATATTTTTTATTTATTTAAAAGTTGATCGAAATTCTTTTTTGGGTTCACAGCAAAATAATTAAAAATTGTTATACTATGTATACTTTGTTTTTGTTTATGCTGATGAAGGGAACAATAAAGTTAGTTTCGCCATTGTAATTTTGAATCAATATGTAAAAACTATGCCGTCTCTACTAATTCTAAAAATTCTTATTATCGCCCTGCATATTTATTTTTAAAAGTTTTGTGTATTATTATTTAACCCGTCAAGCATCAGATTCAAGACACAATCGATTTTCAAATGACATAGCCCTCCGGTGGGGTAACACCGCTTAAGGGGTTGAATCGTTTCGTTATATTTTGAGTCGTTTCTATCCAAAGAAAACGTTAAAGTATCATCACCAAGAAAAACTGTACTAACATTTCCAGGAGGTCAGCTTAAAGGTCGTAAGTATAAGACAACCAAAAATAAAAACAATCCAAGGATAGATCCTTATGGAACACTCATTCCAATTACGTAAAGTACTCTGTGACTCATTCTTACTAGTGAGCCTTTTGATATTTACGAGTATTACCATCAATTCCCACTCCGAAATCTATCTGATAAGTAAGAACTGGACCATGGACTTGTACAATGTATTGGGGTAATTTACGAATTAAAATATAATGATCCACGTAATCAAATGACTTGGAGAAATCACAGAAAATACCTTCCTATGAGCTTTCCCATGTTGTAAAACGTTTTAATAAAGTCTTGTGTCTACGGTGGACTTACATCCAAATTGACTACTATGGAATATTTAACTTAATTTCATATCATAGAATAATTTTCATAGTTACATAAAACTTTACTTAAAGCTTATTAAGTACAGAGACAAGTCGGTCAGAACGTTTTTTGAATTCCTATTAAATATTGGGGTGATTTTGCTATCTCTCATCTGTTCACGAAATTAATTCTAGGCAATTTAAATCTGTTTCTGCTATTTTTATAATGGTCTTATAATCCAATTTTTTATTGAAGATTCTTTGAATAATTATCTCTAAACCTTTTTTATATATATTTGCTTATGTTGTTCTCAATATTAATAATTATAAAAAAAAACTAATTAAGTTGAGATTAAATAAAGTTAGTGTCGTTAAAATAATAAAAGGGACAAGTACCATAAAATAATGTATGTTCTCCAATCCCAGAGTGTGGGAATCAAAGCAACTCTCCACCCTAAAATGTAATTTACTCATTTGCCATCAAAACCGTGCGAATATCCAAATAACAAATCCCAAGACAGTTGAACATCACCGCAGAAAACAGCTCGAAACAATTTTCTCACATTCAAATTACAGTTTCATATCGGCGGGACAATACAGGCACTTGATCCCTGTCCCTGGAGATCGAACGACAAGTACCACGCTAAATGAAAAATAATTGCGCGCGAGTTGCTTTGCGGCAAAGGGTGGTATGAAAGAGACCGATATACTCAGTAACCGAGTTCGAAAGAGAAGACAAAGTATTATTTGTGACATGGAGCTTTTTACTACTTTGGAACCTGATAATGTGAGAAATGTGTAGCATTATTATGAGAGTTTTATTTTCTTACGTGTTATTTATTACACAAGTGACTGTGTTTTTTTCAACTGTGAAGATATAACATTAAATCAGTTCCTCTTGTATATTATTTTTATTCCGTATATTTTTGTACTGCTGAATTATTTAATAATAATATCATATAAATTATGTTTTTTTTTTTGATACAACTGTATGACAAACAAGCCGACGGCCCACCTGATGGAAAGCGGTAACCGCCGCCTATAGACACCTGCAATAACAAGGAAAAATCACTTGATATTGCATGTGCGTTGTCATCCTGGGGCCTAAGACGAAATGCCGTCCATGCCCAGTAATTACACTGGCTACCTTTCCCTTCAATCCGAAACACAGCGAACTGTTTCGCGGCTGAAATAAGAAAGGCGGTGGTACCTACCCAGACGACCCTGCATACGAGCCTACCACCTAGTGTTAAGAAATTACTGTATTCTCAAAATTTTAGAAAACTAACCATAACTTTAAGTACTTATATCACATGCAGTCATAATCTAAAATTTGTTTATTCATATTTATGAAAATTTCAGAAAAATGTATCGTATAACCCTCTAGTAAGTTCCGTGATGCTATCGTCAATACTACGGTGACGGCATAACAAGAGGCGTAAGCGCCCCGCCTACGCCTGTTCGTAACTTAATGCGTTACAACTGAAATGACGTTAACTGTAATGTCATTGATTAGAAATTGACATTGTTTATATTTTGACTTGAGTGCTTTGTTGTTTGATGTTTAAAAAATTCTAAAATGATAGAACTGGATCTTACTTTGGTTTGTTAAGTTGATTATTAGAAGGTGAAGCGCCACAAAGACATCATTGTTGGTGACAATATAATTACTAGTGCCTTGAAAAGGTTATTCGTAAGCCTAATTAACTACGACTAGCCTAATTATCAAGATTCAAATGTATTTTTGTATTGTACTGTTGCAAAAAAGAGTGATTAAATAAATAAATAAGAATTATTGTACACTATGATTTATTGTGTTAAATAGATTGATTTAAAACATAAAACGTATATTTTTGTATTTTACCATTGTTTTCAAATAATTGCTGCAATTAAATATTAATGTAATTATTAATAATGTTTATAATTCAACTCATTCGTACCAGCTTTAAATTCTTTATTCGGCCGTAGCTTCGTAGCAGGTCGTAAGTACACATGCCGTAGCGTACCCCTCTACGAAACCTTTCGCGACTTTTTAATCACTTTAAGTGCTTGCTACGATTTGCACTTCTTTATCGTGAATAACTAAAGAAGAAGAATGGCATATCATGCAAAAATAATGTATTAGTGGAGTGTCTGTAAGTGGCGCAGTTTTATCCAAATGTCATGGTAAAATTTATATTTGATAAATGTAAGTGAGAACATCAAATGAAGTGTACCGAATATGAAATTCATTCAAATAAACGCACTTATAAAAATATTCAGATTATTTATTAGTCAGTCTGGCAATAATTTTAGAACTGGACAATGCGTTTTACTTTTTATCAATTTTAACAAAAATCTCAACCTCAAACTCAATACTTTTCATTTTAATTATCTCAACGTAGGTAGTCTGCGGGATGCTCAATTTTTCAGAAACTCATAGCAAATACAGCGTGTTTGGGCTCAAAAGAGTAGTGAGATGTCTCTAAGAGTAGTCTCTGTGAGATGGTGCTAGAAAGATGAATAATGAGGCCGAAGGGTTACTTAAAATTTTCAATTAATGTTAATGCTATTGGATATTACCGTAATACGAAAAACAAGAAATTTAATACATATATAATTTATTAGATAAAGCTTGTAGGTTAAAGATATACAGGGTGTTAGAGGGACGCTCTCGGAAACGAAGGCAGGTGACTTACTAAAAAATAAATTTGAAATCGCGAAAAAAAATCAGCTGTTTCATACAAATTGTCATATTTACACGGCCAGTTTGTATGGAATAGCTGATCATTTTTGGGGATTTCAAATTTATTTTTCAACAAAACGTTTTGACGGTGACGAGCACTGCCACCTGCTTTCGTTTCTGAGAGCGTCCCCCTAACACCCTGTATATCTTCAACCTGCAAGCTCCTGAAAAATTAAGTACAGCAAATAATATTAAAAAGTCTAACTTCAGAAATAAAACTTAGATGCTTTTAGACTTCATCTTTACGATGTAATCTAAAAGCATCTAAAATATTGGTATCAAAAAGCCACTGCTCATACAAAAAAATATAATGTATTCAATTATCAGGACAAATCATTGCTCGTGTGAAATCGCAATCAGCATGTAATCGATTACAACACTCTAAAGGAGTGTTCACTCGTACTCATCCGTGTCTCGTGGGAGAGGCGCGACACGGTGCGCGGGCGCAATCGGGAACTGCTTCCCACGCGTAACGTGATACGCTTGTCCGATAACACTCTATTAGTGCTGCGTAGAATTGTGTTTTTACGATTAAACACACTTCTCGTGACGAGACGTTATAAATATTTTTCCAATGACAATGTGTGTTTGTCAAACATTTGTTTTTTTAGTGTATTTTGAATAGAATCACGGAATATTTATCAGCAGTATTTAAAAAAATAATTAAACATGAAGTGTGTAAAATTTAAATAAGAATTATATTCGGGATGTTTACCGTGTAAAAATAATAGTAGCTATAATAATGTAAAAAGTAAATTAAAGTCTAACTAAATTATGAATAGTATATTTTTTTTATACAACGAGATGACAAACAAGCTGACGGCCCACCTTATGTAAGCGGTTAGCGCCGCCTATAGACACCTGATATAACTAGGAAAAATCGCTTGATATTGCAGGTGCGTTGTCATCCTGGGGCCTAAGATGAAATGTTATATAACTAGTTTTTTTTTATACAAAGCACGATAACTGACCCAACACCACCTGATGTGAAGCGGTAAGGAGAGTCCAAATGTGAAGACAGCTAGTGCAGAATAGACATTGCAGTAGTTCCAAGTTCTGGAAGTACGACAAAGAAACAAGGCACTAAATTTCTTTGTACTTTGGGTTAAAAGCTTAATGACTTATTGGTAAGCAGTACCATAATATCCTAAGTCGTTCTATAGGGATGTTAAAATATAGCGTTATTTTCACAAATTTGGAAAATATTAGTTACCTATAAAAAACATTCAAACTTAAAAGATATGGAATGTTGTTGAAATTGTACGGTTTAGAAACTTTATAAAAATGGTCAATTTTTGTTTCTAAAATTAATCAAAAATTATTCAAACAACTTTTATTGTGACAACTATGAATTTCAAATATTCAATGCTCGCGAAAATATAGGACAAAACTAAAAAAGATGAAGTTAAAATTCAATATGATCAATAATAAATATAACGTTATTCATTAATGATTGCATCAATGCTTATTAATGAATAACGTTAAACTTATAACTGATCATATTTATTTTAACGGCATATTGAATTTTAAGTATTGTCTTATATTTTCTGAGGATTATATATTTGAAATAAAACCACTTTACCAGATTTCACTCGCTTAACTTTACAGCGATTACGGTAACGGCTAGACTGTCTTCCCGTGACTCCTAGCACAAACACTTTTAAATTTCGAATCGCCATTGTATCGAGTAGTTACTTTATCTTTTGTCTGGCTTTATTTGAAATTTTAACCGTGAGTGAACGACACGAAATTTAAAAATGTTCGTGCTAGGTTTACTGGATAGCTGTAAAATAATCGAAACCTCGGGTATAAAATAATAACTTAAATCCGGTTAAGTGGCATCTAATTTACTCAAATATCCGATGACTATTTAAGACTAGATTATTTTGTTAACATTATTTAACAAATCTAATCGGATCCTAATCGGCAACATTCCCAAAAATAGCGTCACGGGCTCCGACCCTCCGCTGGCAGGCCGGAGCGACCGCGCTAAGTGATTACTTAATCCACCGCCGAGAACGCTAGCAATCAACGCGATTAACCGGGGTCCGCTAACCGTTCCATTACTTCGACGTTATTGTTTCAATTAGACACTATTGTGGGCCCGTTTAAATAGTTCGGCCGATATGTGATGCGAAGGGAGATGAGATCTGTTTTATCTAGGTACATTAACAGGCCTTTATTGCAGGTCTTACTTAATTGTGAAATTATTTTATGTTACAGGCAACTTGAGAAGTCCGGTTACTATGAATAATGACCGGACTCACAAAGTGAGAGAATAGATTTTTTTTCTGGAAGCCTTACGTGGCCTTATTAATATAAAAATCTAAGATTTCGTGTGTTTTTATTACTGGATTTAAATATTTTAAAGCATAAAAATAGAAGCGTTAAAATAAATAATTATAAAAACAACACTTGCTACGGGCGTTATGTATACAGATTACAGACCGACCATTATTCATAGAGACGGGTCATTATAGAAGAAAAGTCCTTAAGTTAATAATTAAAATAACAAATAGATTGAATTGGATTAGTTTTTTTTTTATTTAGTTATTTTTCAAGACGCCTAAGTCTCCCGGGAGCATATGACAATTTAAAACTCATTGTGTCGGGCATGTGACAGGATACTAGCAACTTCCAAAGCGGCCTCTACCTTTTATTAGTGTGTCTTTTGCTACTGTTTTGATCAAGCAGTCGGAGACAAAAAAAAATGAAAGAAATTTAGACTCTTTATCTACTGTTTTAAGTTAAGAGAAAATTTATCGTACTCAATTAAGATTTTTCATTCATATTGTCAAGGTCAAAAATACACAAAACATTAGCAAAGAGACACAATAATCTAATTCACCCCCACAATAACAATATTACGGTTTCGTAACAGTCGTCTCTGCCATTCCAACAACAATGGCTGTTTTCATTGCTCATTTTGTGGGAGAATCCGAGTGGCGCTGGTGCGTCTAATCAGACTAGTGATGGGACGCGTGCGCAGGTCACGTGGCAGCCGCGTGCCACGCACCTGCGCGCTCAACGCGTTAGGGGCACTCGAGTGCAGATATTAATCACACCCTATAAACCTCCTACAAGCTCCACTCAATTGGATAGTGGTGATTTTGATCTGTTTATTTCAACATTATTTGAGATCAGCATTTTAAATATTAGCTTTTATAGAGCTACAGAAAAATATAGATTTATTCTGAAACACAGACAATCGTCCCCAAAACGACATTGATTTATTGTAGTTATCTGTGTGTATGTGTGTATGGGTGGGTGCATGTGTTGACCTGTGTGTGCTGTGTGTGTGTGTGTGTGTGTGTGAGAGAGAGAGAGAGAGAGAGAGAGAGAGAGAGAGAGAGAGTGTGTGTGTGTGTGTGTGTGTAAAGTAGTAAGATTGCGTGTGAGCGCCTACGGGCTGGTAAGGGTTTATTATTATTTATTTATTTAACAATTAATGTACAGAAATAAGGATTAAGTGTTTGTAAGTTTCCCGAAGCCCTGTTTGCAGAAGCACAGATTGATATTGCAGAAGCCAGAGTGTGGAAGTAATAGCCTGTCAAGACGCACATTTCACGTCCCGGGAGTCTTACGCAGCTTGACAAATATAAAAATACCTACTCTTTGGCCGAATATCTAATGGAATATCAAAGATATTCCACTCGAATTTAGAGGGTCCAATCGTGAAAGCACTTTTTTCTAACACATGATCGTAAGAAAATGACACTACTTTTGTATTGTCTGGTTCCTGCGGTGATTAAATTCACCAGTGCTTACTGATGTAGCGTTGTGTTAAGTGAGGTGGAAAAAAGGGGGTACCTACTTATCTCTTTGGTGTCATTATGTCATGTGTCACGTTTTTCTTGATTTTACGTGAGTTGGTGTTAAAAAAATAATACAAGCGTTTATTTATTATCATTAGGCGGGTGGCATAATGGTTTGGCGCCCATAATTCTTACAGTAATATCTTGTAGATATTAAGTTTTTCATAAATATTTTTTCCTATTTTACCTACCACTTACAGTTATTCTTGTTTAAAGTTGAGTTATCAATAACAAAAATTTACACAAGCCAAAACATGATGAATTGAAAGAGTTTTTACGAATTTAAAATTCAAAGATGATTTTTCTCATTCTTTTTTTTTCCATTTTATAAGCATCATATTATCAAGATTACTTGTGATTAAATCAAAAGTTTTTTCCAAAAATGTGTTATTTTTTTATTTACAATTATTTTACTTACGTTACACGGGCGTGCGATATTGCTGTGTTTTTACCTCGAGCTGAGATTCATGAGGTATCACCTTAATCTGCCAAGCGGCGTTATAGCTCTGGAGGTCTATGACAATTAAAAATCAACTGTGTCTGGAATCTGATGATTGACGGGTTAAATAATATAATATAACCACTCTAAATGTAACTGGTTCGAACAAATGTACACTACAATGTAGTAGTATGTATCAAAGTAGAAATTCCTTTCCATTTGCAGTATGAAATTGAATGGACGGCAGGATTCGTATGCGGTGCATCCCTCGGGTGTCGGGCAAGATGTAAGATCGAGAGGTGGATTGACACTGCGCGCCCCGGCGGGCCGCGTGTCACTCTTTATTGCCGGGACGGCCACCTGTCAGATGACCGCACCACTCGTTGCAATTACAATGAGAACATGCTGTTGCAGAGATACAGGGCCGATATTGACTGATGTTGATACAGGAAACTCAAACGTAAAACATGTTTGCAAGGCAAGTTACTCCACACTCTTTACATGTGATAATTAGTACATATACGAACACATTACGTAAAGCCTAATGTCCGTTTCACTAACCATTCCCTAGACTTAGGTGACTTTTAAAGACATTTGTCTCTTTCTATCTCCTTTAGATAGACTGAGATAAAAATCGCTAAGAGACCGCTAAGCAAATGTTAGTGAAAACGTGCATAAGTGTCTTTTCAATAGCAGATAATAAATCAGCGAGAACCAAATATTTTCTAATTTTTTATCATAATTTACTGTGTGTAAAAACGATAATGGTATAGGTGCTTTACAGTGATATTTTCCTAATTAAAACTATAGTAATAATATTGAAACTAAGTGATGACCACACTAAGCAACTATTGAGTTATATCTGATATTTCTATTGAGCGTGTCATCTACACAAATATCTCTGAGTATTTTTCCCCAACTTCGGGGAGTTTTATACTAAAGTGTTGCCTTTTGCTATAATATGTTCAAAAATTAATTACTCCTGTTTTTTGGGGAATTAATAATTAAAAAACAGGTTTTGTGCATCTTTTCAAACATCTGATAAGCCCTTATCAGGTCGGACAGGGGTTTCTTGTACTGACTTGTTGTGGGGGACTGTGTAGCTATTATAATACATAAATATCTGAAAGATATTTTAAAATATCCAGACCAGAACAAAGTCATGGGCGGGAACCGAACCGGCGACCCTCTCTGAGCTATCGAGGACCTGGGATTCTGCTAGTCCTTCTGTTTTTGGTTTTATGCAATAAAAAAGCCATGCCTAACTTAACTAAATCGTCGGTATTCGTAAAAATGTTCAGTGGGGTGTTAAAATATAATAATTACGACATTTCGTCAAATGAAATATTTACCACATAATCTTGAGCACCCGCCAACGGCACTACGTTACAGAAGATTCCAGCTAAATAACACTGGCTTCTTTGTAATGTTGTGTTCCTCTAGTGAGTGAGGTCAACAGAGCTCACTGAGAAAGCCTTAGAGCCACCGCACATATACAATTTCAAATCGTACAACTAAATCGCAGAATGTCTAATAGGCATAGAATCTTATGATAGCCCGCACATTATATCAACTAAGTAGTTCAACTAAATAGTTGATCAACTATCGGCCGATAGCCCGCACACTATAACAACTTAGTTGGTCAGTCGCACGGCAAGATGCAGTATGACCAGACCCGTGCGTGTGATTTCCCCACGCTTGGATTTTTGCTGACGGGCGCGCAGCCGCCCAGTCGATCTCTGCATTCTCTACTTACTTGTAACAAATGAAAAAATAGAACTGCTGATCGACGAAGTCCAAAAAAGGCCAGCCCTTAAAAACCTAATTAATAAAAGAAATAAAAGAAGTAGTGCGTTGTTTTTCCGCATTTTATCGCAGACTTCACCGCGCTAGCAACACTGTCCATCAACTAAGTCGACGAAGTGTGCGGCCTATAAAACACGCAATTTAGTTGTGCGATTTGAAATTGTATATGTGCGGTGGCTCTTAAGTAGCAATGGTACTTTCCTCCTGTACTGTCATCATAAAGCTTTATTTTTATGTGTACAGGGTAGGCTACGCGTGACTAGTGCTCAAGGCCCTACGAGCGTCCTAATCATCAGGCGGATCGTGCGCGGTTTTTCCACCTTTATCGTATAAAAAATATTGTGAAAGTAGACACATAGTTATATCACAAAAACTGAAAAACTAAAACAAAACCAGTGGTTTACCCAGGTCCTTAGTAGCTCAGTGGTCACTCGGATTGTGAAAGATTGCTTGACTCCCAACTAAGATATTATAACTCTTTTCTTGTGTAGATATTTTTCCAAACCTTTAGTTAATAAGACAACCGATATTTTTTATTCTAATAAAGATAAGGCATCTAAGTAATTACATATTCAGAACTCGTATTGCATTTGAAGATACTTATTCAACCGCAAAATTAATCACCATATTATTATAGATATCTAATCTGTAGTTATTATGATTAGTATATCAACATTTTCACAATTTTCTCGAACTAATCTTCCTACCTAGGGACAACAATAAAACCAAAACGTTCTGTGATACAGAATTTATCGGCTCGGATGGTGCGGTACTGCCGCTTGATGGATTAAATTGCCCTATCCCTATGACAACGTGGGCAGAGAAAAAATACGCTGTGCATTAAAAAGCAGCTGGTCATTTTTCAAGCGATTCCTTTTGCTCTGGCAGCAGGTGGCCACATTTTAGACAGACCACGGCTGGCTTACTGTAAATTGTGCGTTTGCTCAACGCTTTCACCAGCGAGTACTGTTTGCGCACCGCCTCTGATGAATTTGAGCAGGATCCGCGTGTTGAATTAGGACACTGTGCCTTTTATGTTTATTCTTTTCTGTAATGTAAATTTTTGTTGATTAAGCCCGAGCAAACTGGTAGCCCTCTTTTCGTTTCAATCAATTTCGTTTCGTGTCTTGCCGACTTAAATATATCATAAACCGTTGATTATGTTTTATAATTGTATTCAAAATTGTACGAATATTTATATATTCCAAATTCCATTCCAACATATTGCTAAAAGGCTAGAACAAAATAAACACTTACTTATTATAACTTTAAATTTATCATAATATATCTTACTAGAATTATTACTTACATTTCACTGAAGATCTTAAACATTTAACTTTATTAATCTCACTTACAACTCGTAATCTACAACAAGAATGTTCAGCCGTAAAAATTCCCTTTTGCATGTCCTCGTCGAATCAGAGAAAACTTTGCCATCTGAATACGAACTGAAATTTGTGGAATGAATATTAATAATTGAAAGGCGTGTGGCCGCGGTCCCTACTCCCCGCCTTCCCAACAGGACGCACTTACACTCACTTACGTTTACTGCTATAATTGTATATGGTTCAGAAATGACGTTTATTTTTAGATAAAAAATAGTTTATTATATAGTGTTATTTTTTACAATATTTTTTTTATTAATTCTAGCCAAAATGTAACTGGGTTTACGGCAATTAAATGTTACACCACTGTAAGCCGTTGCATAATCACTATGAGAGAAATCAGAATATAATTATAAATTCTTAATTAAAATCATCGTTTTTCAACGGTTCGAAGGCATATTTCATGGCCTATTAAATAATTTATGCGCAATAATAAATATTAAGCTGATAGCCATCCGCGGAACGCTCTGGGCTTAATTTTATTGTAACATGAATTTGTATTTCACAACGGACTTGAATTATGTGTAGGATTCAGCGTGAAAAATAAATGCAACCGCGTTTTTCTAACATACAGTCACAGTCGGGACTTTGTGACTGCATGCCAAAAATATAAACTTGTATTTTTAGTTGTTGTTACTTTAATTTCAACGTAGAATACCTACGTTATTTCAAAGTATCTTTATAGATCTTTATATAAATAAACGAGGCTCTATTTTTTTCCGCCAAATACGATTAGGAGGAAATAAACTTGTGCAATATTAGCATTTCGCAAAAGAAAACAAAATTGTGTACTTTCATAGCACCTTAACATTCACTGTGCCATAAAATTGTGTGTTAATAAATATTAAACGAATAGCCATCCACGGGACGCTCTGTTTTTAATTGTAACGCGAATTTGTATTTCGCTGCGAGTTTTAATTATGAAGAGTCGCGAGCTCGTGAGTTACGCGACCGCGCGCGCAATTTATGGCGGCCGGTCGCGTCGTTCCGATACACTTTTTAACGTAATGAGCGCTGTACCTACTGCGGGAGGGTGCCGCCTCTGTATGTGGGTACACAATTGCTTTATATATACTTACAAATGTAGATTTCTGTATGTAGCCTAGTATTTTACTATGCTATGAAATTTTTGATCAAAAACTCTAGACATGTCAATTAATTATTGTATTTTATCTGAAAACTAGAACTTTCCATTAACAATATTGTGACCAATTACTTACTGCCACTGACTTACTTTAAGTGGCCAATTATTTATGTACTATTATGAATGACGTCCCATTTATTGTATATTTAGTTTTATACGCTTGATTCCTATTTGATAGCGCATTGCCCCTGCCGACCCCGTAAACACATACCAATTTTGAGTACTTGTTGCCACATCAATAACTCTTTAAACTTTGGCAACCTCACTCAATATAGAAATAATAAAAACTAACAAGAAGTCGTTTCTTTGGAAACCAAGGAAACAAACTTCAGTAGACTAAAGTGCTAAACGTATAGTGCATTGCTAATCCTTTAAACAAAAATTGTACTGCTAAAAAGTTTGCCTAAATCGAATTATAATACACATTATAAAAAAATCAAAATTAAACCGACAGCCTTAATGCTGATGTGCTGTAAAATATAAAGGAGTCGAAAATAGAAGATAATCGCAGCATAAGTTTATTTCATTCCAAACAATAAGAGCGTCGGTTACGCCGAGGGCGTCATCTCCCAGAATATGAAATAAGGTCGCGGAGTCTCCTCGGTCGTCTCTACGTGATCAGATAACATCTCTCTCACACGATTCTGGATTGCATTAAACATTCAGCAAGCACGACGCTCACACCGGCTCACATAAAAATGAGCGCTTATTATGAAATTAACTAGAGTTAACCGCGGCGCGTGCTACCTTTTTTCATATAGGAGGGCCGTCAGCCGCGCCCGAATTACTGGACGCTAATTGGACTCTGGAAATGTGACGGACGGCGCGGGAAAACAGCCTTCTTTTTTTCCACGCAAACACTCCCACGTAGATGTTTGTAGGTTCCTCTTTTTACGGCTACAATAATTGACACTCTGATAACTGAGTCAGGTCAACTCCACGGGACACAATCCCGTCTGTCTTGATAAATGTCTTAGCAAATAAATGCTAACAACACCTTTGTATTGATATAAAAGCGTTGCTTAGAAAAAAAACATACGTAGGATTTTTGAATTATGCTCTAACCGGGTCTTTTCCAGTTTTTAAAGAATTATCTAGTTTTATTTTTGTCATTTTCATATAACCTTCAGATCACTGTCAGTTATATATTATAATAATCCTACCTGAACTCTGGCTTCGGTGAGGTCGATCTTCATTGCAATCTCCTCCCTCGTATAAATGTCAGGATAGTGCGTTTCCTGGAAGGCTCTCTCTAACTCTTTGAGCTGAGCTGATGTGAATGTGGTCCTAATTCTCCTCTGCTTCCTTTTCTCTGTGAGAGAGCCCTCGTGGCTGCCGTATACTTTGTATGGTAGTCCAGCTGTAAAAAAAAATAAAAATAATACAGTCACACCTATTACCTAGCCAAAAGCTAAGAACGTATCTGACACACTAGACAAGAATACAAAGATGAGAATATTTTTCAATAATTTGATGTTCATTTTAAAGGACAATGAACGTGGACTCGCTATGTATTTTTTTTTTCACTATTGAATTTAAATCGATTTATTAATCTAATGAGTTTCATGCACTTTAGTTCTCTTAAGTCTACTCATTAAATTGATAAATCGATATCAATTCAATATATCAACAAATCTAAAATAAAATTATAATATAAAATATATTTTAATTTTAGTCTACTCATTAATTCTCTGAAAATAAGAACCATATCAAGTTGTAAATATAAATATATACAGTCGGGTACAATATGAAAACATGGCCCCGTAGTACTGAGGCCGCCATTTTTGTCTCCCCTCGAGTCGCAGCCGTTCCCTCCTCTATATACCTACTAAAGCAGCTCTATACCTATTATACCTACACAATTTCTTAACCCTGACGTGTTCATTATGTTAATAGATTTGCTTAATAAGTTTAGAAAGGGACTTTATAAACTTTTATTCAGATTTAAATACTTCGTAAGACCCAAATCGCGGCAGATTTGTAGATCTTTCCAATCATAATATTATTCTACTAATTATTTGAGGATAATGAGTAACTTTATATAATTGTATAGATTATCATTACAACTGTATGGAAAAGTAACAATATCATACGTTTTTGTTTCATTTTTAAATCTGTGGGCAAGCAAACGATTTAATTAATAACTTATGTTTTATAAGGTATACAATACAATCATACGAGTATTCTTTCCCTTACCTTAATTTGTTTATCTATACCAAAAAAAGCACACAACAGCCAATCACAGATTATTAGAATCTGACAAAGGTTTAATACGACTTAACTATAATATAAAGTACAAATATGATGATTTTTCGCTAATATAATCAAAATCAAGATTAAATGAAATCATTTTTTCACATTTAGTTCAACACACTGCACTGCATTACTTTAATGCAGTGCTTGAATTGTGTAAAAAACGAATGGCGTTCATTGTGTGACAATTTAACATTTAGTTCAAATATATATACTGTGTAAAATGGGCTTGATAACGTTGCAAATTAACACGCTGTTGGTAAACATTAACATTTTTATATTTTTCTTAAAAATTAAAAGTGTTTTTTTTATAGATAGACTTTTTCGAAACTAACTATTTTCAAATGAAATTGAAGTTTTTAAAATTTATCTACCTATGAGTTTATGTGCATAGTAACAAATTTTGCTCTTCGAGGTTGTATTAAAACTGCAAAGCGCAAACCCCCGTCGCTACAAGTGTCGCACAGTGCGCTCTGTGCGTATTGATCGTAACGTGTACTACGCCGTAGCAGCTACGTGAGCGCTCTCTTTATTACCCGATTACAAAAAAGGAGTCACGTGTTTGGTTCAGTAATGTATTTATAACGTTCTACAAATGAATAACTGCTTATATTTATTATTGAACTATGAAATTTTAACTTAATGTTTTTCTAAGGTACCTTTATTGTGGTTAGAGCCCAGGACATACAAATCAGCAGGCAAGCTCTAACAAAAAGAACCTTATCACAAAAATTTGCTCGATTACGTATTCGCTATATTACGTTGCTAATATGTTTTACAAATCTTGTTTTGCGCTTTTCAACTAATAATAATATTTTATATCTGAAAACATTCTGATTTAAAATTGTTATGTTTATATTAAGTATTAATAGAAGTATAGAGCCTCTGGTAAATAAAGCTGCTGCCAAGCAAAGTTACACAATTTTTTTTCTGCTTATGTCAATGAAGCTTACCAATTTATATTTTGTATCAAGCTTGGTTATCATAATTGTGTAAACCACATCTAATTGATTAAATGAGATAAGTAGCAGCACGTAGTCCCTTGAAAACGGGCATTGCGGTTGCGGCGACAGACCGCACACGCAGCGACAATTACCTCAAATGAACCAGTATTAATCGGGACTCCTTGGGCGAGCTGCGGTCTCATTTGCATTATTAATAGAGGCGGGTGGCGTGTCACTGCCCCCCGCCACCCCGCAATTTGCGGGACCTAATGAAGAGATCTTGCCAAGATGTTTCTGTTCATAAGATGTTTAACTTGAGTTTGCAGTTAGGGTCAGGCCGCTCATTGTTATTGCAGGCTTGTGTTTTATCGGACGGCTTCCATACGTAACCGCCACGCTATATCCCGAAAACGAAAAATGAAAAGGATTAATTATTGCCAGAAGAGAAGGAAATAAAACTTCTTCAAGTCTGGAACTACTTAATTTCTTTGGGTTATTTTATTTTAGTTTAGTTAGCTACCACTTTTGTAAAGGTTTCTATTATTTAGAGACACGAAAGATGTTATTCGTATATTGCTTATCCTGTTAAGTTAACGAGGATACTTTACTTTGCTTGCTAATATAAAATTAATATTAATATTATAACTTCAATCACTTTGGTAAACTTTTTTGCTTTAATAGTTTACTTTAATAATATAGAGACTCTTCATCACTCGTGTGCAAATTAAAGTAGTAGGTAGGTAAATTCCACTATGCACCATACATATGATATATTTTGTTTCTGCGTTATTTACATTTGACGTTGTGATATAATAAATACTTATCAAATTAATTACAGATCAACTGTTTAAAAATTCATTCATAAACAAGCCGTAGTTGCAAATCGAGTCACGTGCTCGTAAGGCACTCACGCGGGAACACGTGGCGCTAATTAATCGTCAGCGAGCAATTAATTCACAGGTGATATGATCCGTGACCCGCCTCCCCCTCCCCCTGGCCCCTCTAGACAACCCCCGCGGGTCGGTAATTACTAGACGGCGAGACTTGAAGGGCGCTAAGGACCTATCAGTAATCCTACGAGAACCTTGAATGGATAAAAGTTGTATCATGTAGCGGCTACAAAGCCTTAATGCATAAAACACCTTGCGCCTGCTACATATTCAATTATTTTACTATCATTTAGAGGATTGAAACATTAATTTAGTATATTTCCATTAAGTTTTAGTGTGAGGAGCTCGGTGACGTATTGGTTTGAGCGCTCTGGTTTCAATACGGAAACAAAGCAACTTTCGCCATGGTCGATCCTAGGATGGGTCAATCAAAGTTCGTCTTGAGGTCCTCCGTTCTTCGGAAGGCACGTTGAGCTGTTGGTCCCGGTTGCTCCTGCAACCGCTTTAACCCACCAACCCGCATTGGGCCAGCGTGGTGGTGTTATGGCCCAAACTCCTCATGTGTTTCTCCCATGTAGGAAGGCCTGTGCCCAGCAGTGGGACGTATATAGGCTGGTGATGATGATGATAAAGTTTTAGTGTGTGTATGTTGTGTTTGTATGTTATCAATGGGAATAGAGCAGCATAGTCTTCAAGCACTTACATCTTTCAAATTTAAACTACTTTACCAGAAGTAATTTTCTAAAATTCTGCATAGATGCAAATTTTTTAACGACATAACTGTAGCTAAGTTTATTTTTACAAAATAACAAATAAATACACTAAAAGTTCTCGAGTCACAATGAAAACTTTTATTACAAAAAGTATGACAGATTCAAAAAAACTCTATGGTGGAATCCGTGCAGTAAATTGTATAGCAATCCTTTCTCGCTGGCGGCGGTTCATTTTTCTCGCGTCACGCGCGAAGTTAGCAAGCATCCATAATGCAAGCATGTCGGCGCGTCATCGCTACACTCGCTGTACCCCGCCTCGGCTAGCGAAGGGTTAACTGTGGCTCAATTTTCGTCATCGTAAGATACTGTATATCTTAACAGTCATTGTGTTTTTCTTATGTTTCGCTTAAGTTAATTTCGAAAATTAAGTTCATCGTATTTAAGTGTGCTTAAATAATGTTTTAATTTTTGGCTTATTCTGGTATTGATGATTTTTAATTTGTATTTTTTGTTAATATAGTTATATTGTTTAAAATTGTATCTGTCTGGTTGTGCAATAATTACGACTTATTTGCATATGATTAATTGATTATAAATACCACTACTTACATGTAGGGTGGCTGTGAATAAAAAAGGCAAGTATTAGATTGATACGTGACGTGACTATTAAGTAAACAAATATAATTACATAAGTCTCCATACCGGTTATGTTAGTAATAGGTAGTAATAATCAGTTTTATTAATAATTCTGACATCCGAGGTTGGAGGCGCGTGTGCTGAAATACAGGCTATCTGTAGTCCAGCACCAAATGACATTATAACTGTATTTAAATTGGATCAATAATAAACCGAGCCTTGGCGAAGTTTTCAATAAAATGAAACTAGTTTTTTGCATTTTCATGACTACTTTATCTAAACTTTTTCAATACTGCAGTAGTATAAATCAAATTTTAATTATAATACATGAGTTAAAACAACATCATAGATTTTTATTTTAATAAAACTATAAAACTATGTAAAATGGCGTCAAAATATACTGCATTCCACATTCCACCACGCAATTACGCATGCGCCCTATCGCGTCACGTGCAGACAGTGCTAGCAACTTAAAAAAATAGAATTAAAACCTCCTTGTTCATAGCGCGCGCCAGCATTCAAACCTCCCTGAACGGTCAAGACTGTACTATAAATAAAAAAGTTTGTTTTATAGTTTTTCTTCTTCTTCTTTATTTAATGGCCTCTCGTTATTACGAATTTTGCCTATGTCAAGTTATCAAAAATAATACTTTATTAACTTTTTTTTTCTATAGAAGAAAAAAGTATCAATTTAAGTCGAAGACGAAGGTGTTTAAAAGTGTGTTTTAATCACTGTTTTTAAATTCTTAAAATGGTTTAATGGATTTTGAGTTATAAGTGTAAGTATTTTTTTTTAAGAAAACGTTAGTATTTATTTTCCACCACAGAAAGTGAAACTTTTTGTGTCTGGTATGTGGCTACTTCATTTTAAAATAATAGGTACCGTTAGAGAATTTGAAACTACAAATCTGAACTATTAAATCACGTATTTTATAGATAAAAATCATTTAAATATTTGGCACATTTAGGTAATTAACACAACAGGATTAAAACAAACACAATATGACAAAAAGGTAGTCTTATTGCTAGATGCGATCTCTACAAGACAACTTTAGAGTAGGGACTTTACTCGGAGGGGTGGGCTATGGTATGGGAAAGCAATAAATTACTAAAGTTAAAAAAAAGTGAAATCATTATTGAAATTGCGCATTACAAGCAATGTTTGAGTTGTAAAAATATAGCTACTAAGAAATACACAGTAATAAATTTTATATTACAAGTAAGCATGTGGGTAAATTTGCGTAATGGTGGCAATAAAACGCTATCTCACCGTACACCGCGTGCCTTCACGCAGGTAATCATAAAAATAGAAAACAACAAGCTTTGTTGTCAAGAGTATCTATCTACCTTCGACTTTCTTTGATCAGAATATGTTTATTATACTTTTGGATAGATATTACATACCTACTATACCATTGTCCTAATTAGCAATTATATACGTAAATAGTTTTTTAAGATTACTTATTAAAAATAAATAAATAAATATATGTTTCTTACCGATTTAAGTAGTTGTTTAGCTTTAAATATTATTATGAGGTATACGATGACAAATAAAATAGATCAAATCATATATAATGACAATATAGTAAAATAAAATCGTGAATCGATTCTAGGCGCCGTTTTCACGTCTAGCGGCGGCGTTAACTGTTGAAAGAAAACAATAATTCCCTTTCTAAAAATAAAAGTCGGTTCCCTTGTCGAGTGTACCGCAGTAACATTGTACGAGTTACGATCGTAGCTCCCAGCGCAGCTCAACTGTGAGATATTGCCTTTTTTATGACCCACTCTACTATACTATACTGGGACAGAATAGATCACATGATGCGATAAAATATTGCCCTTCGTCTCGGTATCAAATCGAATTAACCCGTCCACTTGCATACAAACTCCACATGAGAATAGAAATGGCGATATCGGGCTGTTAAAATATTTTCCTCCGTAGCATGATCAAAATTGTATATTTAAGTAAGTATGTAAAAACATTGTGGCAAGGAAAACTCTTTTTCAAAACATGTCTCACAAAACTAAAAGCGCTATGTAACCAAAATTACTGAAACCGTTATTCGAGTAGTTCTCGTGAAAAGAATTCCAAATCATTTGCATGTACCTTAACCCTTTTACTTGTAATTGTACTTCAATTAATACACAAACTTGTAATTAATTTCCGCGTGATTAACGGGTATAATCCGGACTTACTCGAGATTACGTGAGCGTTGCCGCCCGAGGTGAGTTATTGTGTTGCGTGGACGGGAGGTTGCGAAGGGGAGAGGGGTTGGAGGCTACAGCCGCAAGACGCGGAGGCTCGCTCGAGCTTCGTTGTCCTCCCCTTAAGATTCTCGCGGACGCCGCTGCCAATTAGGGGCGCAATCGCTCACGCAGCGAGAGCCCCACCGCCCTGGGCCCCGCGCCGCCCGCCCCACCCAGCACGCTACTCTTTGTTTCGTGACCGTGGTCGTCGTCACAGCCTCCCGTCCCGCCACTTGTTCACCAAATGAAAACGGTTTCACTTTGGTATTACCGGGAGAAGCAATAAAGATAAACTTTTAAGAAAGGTATTTCACCTTTTTTCGCTTTGGTTTTCGAAGTTTGTTTGGTCTATTACTTCTGGATTGTTACATTGAAATTTTATTTACAAACAAAACTGTGCTGCATCTTGGTAATAACTGGTTGGAGAACATGACACACTATTATGAAAAGAGAGATATTTTTTTAAGTAGTTCATATTCAACCGTCTACTAATTAGAATGAGTGGTAACATTTTTGAATATATAACAAGATGAACCAATAAGTAAGCGAGTGAGTCAAGTATGTCTCCTTTACTTTAGGAATAAAAACCTTATACCTTTATACCACAATTAAAAGCATATATAACAAAATCTGAGCACACAATAAACTATAGTGATATTACTACCACAGACCACTTGTCATTTAATTACGACTTACCTACTAAATTCGTAATAGCCATGAACAAGGAACAAGCTTTCGTGACGTATGTTTTACTTAGGTGATGCTAAAATCAAAGAAGAGATATTTGAAATAAAGTTCTAGATATCAGGGAGTGCAACATGCCGAATACAACTATTAAGTACTTCTTTTGCAAATACTTATTTTACCCTCTCATTTCACTTGTTTGGTGCGATATGGAGATGGTCAATGATGAATACGCTGAACAAACCTAAAAAGTTTTTATCAGAGAAGTTTTACCTGCGTACCTAAATTATATGTTGATAGGCGAATATCGCCAGGAAATTTTATAATAAATAAATTATTTAGCTGATAAGTATTAAATGGTTTCACTTTTTACGAGATGCTCTTAGATATTTATGTGATTTGACCAAAGCCTTTGATTAGGTAAGACGATATTTTCATCAAATAATGATGCAAAATATATTGAACTACAAACAAAGCTCTCGACATTTTTACTTATAATTTGGATACAATATATCAGAAGATCGATAAATGGAAAATATCTGCTAGATCTAAGGTCACATCGTGTGTTCTGTTCAATTCTTGGCCCATTTCTGTTTTAATTTTATATATACTTATATGCCTTGCAACTTAGGGATAAATCATGGGACTGTGTTGTTCGCGGATCATACTCTTTAATATTTTTATACGACATGGTTAGCAACAAGTTATACATACTTTTTATATCTTCTTTGCTATGGGCACTATTGTTTGCGCGTGGCCTACCATTCCTGTAAAAAATCCAGAGGCGAGAAAGAGAAAGCATTTTATTGACGTCATGGGAAATGAGTCTTTTTCACCTAGTGTACAATGCACTTCACAACAAGTGAAACATAATTTGTTATTTAACATAATACACACCAACTGAACAACATTTGTTATTTGATACAAACACAACTAAATTATTTAACATTTCTAGTCTAAAAACCTTGTATATTGGCTTTGAAACGGTATAGAATTAAATCCTGAACCACCTAACATTTATTAGGCATTTTGTTGGATGCTAAATTCCAATACGGTCCATATATTGGAAAAATATCAGGAAAACTTATTTCTGCAGCGGAAGCCGCGTCTATTGCGACCGGTGTAAGTCAACTCAACGTCAAACTGTTATGCTTGATGTGCTGTCGACTGTACCCATACGTCAAAAATAGAAAAATCTTAGTATTGAGAGAATTTCCATACTCATAATACTGTAGAACACACTACTCGTCTCTAAAAAAATAAAAATATCTTTTATGGGACAATGTCTAAGCAGCTTTTACAACAAGGTAGAAATATTAGAGAATACCAACTAACAAATTCAAAGGACCTCATAAATCCAACCGTGTAAGACAACTTACAATAGAATAATTGACTATCGGTATATTGGTATTAAGATGTCGTATTAATTGCGCAAAAACGACACATCAAATATAATAGGTGAATATGATTTCGATAATGAGAGGGTCGGCATGTGGTATTTACCACTAGAGCCTTGTGCCTGAATGGGGTAGCACTTCCACCTTACTGAAGGTCGCAGCTGAAAGATACTATTTTGAAGGGCCAGAAGAAGGCACCGAAGGCTTGAAATAGCGTTTTGTTGGGAGCAGGTGAACTCGTCTGCTTTACTGTCAAAATAAAGCTTTCTCTAGACTTTTACAGGGCTGGCACGTAGGTAGCATGTGAGTAGTGTCCAAGGTGCTACGATTGGTTGAAATACATAAAGGATTTGTTTCTTATTGACTATCATTTTGGCTTCTCATTTTATCTGACTGTAGGAGAGTTCTGTTCTCCATCTCAAAAGATTTTCCTCGGATCTATATCAAATTAATACGGGACTATCCTTATTCGAACATAAAAATAATCATCAGAATCGGTTCACATTTAATAGAGATATGTGCTAACATAACTAAAGAACGAAACTTGTGGAATTGATAAACTCTTCCTTTTTTGAAGTCTGGCAAAAGACAAACCACATGATTTAATGGAGTTTCAACTAAACTAGGCTTTATGAGACTTAGTAGGGTCGAGGATTTGTGGTTTTGTTTGTTGTTTTAATGTTAATTATCACCAATTCTTTCAAATTCAAATAAAATAAAATAAAAATATTTGTAAAATAAACTTTATATTTTACAAATAAAAACCAGGCAACATAATGTTTGATTTACTTTAATTTGGGAAGTACCCACAAGACACAAATATTCTATTAAAGATAAGGGCCGAAATACTAGGATAATTTAGAAATTTACAGTTATTGTAAATTCCTAAATTAAAGTGGTTCTTAAATCCTTCAATGCCCAGACGGCAACTTTTGCCATAACAATTAAAATTTTATTGTGTCTGGTTTATCAGGCTTCAAAGGGTAAATTTGTACTAGGATTTAATGTACAAATCCTAGTACAAAATTTATTAATTCTCAAACTTAAGTGTGTGCAACCTGCACTAGCTGTCTTCTTACCGCTTCACATCAGGTGGTGTTGAGTCATTTGCCGTTACAAATCAAAATCGGTCCATTCGTTCAGGAGCTACAATGCCACAGACAGACACACAGATATACAGACAGACACGTCAAACTTATAACACCCCTCTTTTTTAGTCGGGAGTTAAAAACATCATAATGCTCTACATCTCTTACTGATCTTGCTGTAACTTCGGAAGTAAAATATTCCAGGTCGTATAATTTTCTTCTTGGAATTTCAGTTGTACTTTATTTCTTAATTTTTGTTTTTTACATTATTATAAATGTTTGAAAAATTACTAAGTAATTAAAATCTAATAAAACTAGAAAAATTTCACGTCCTGAGGCAGGAATCGAACCCGCGACCTTTCGCAATCCGGGCGACTGCTCTGACCACTGAGCCACCCAGGACTTGGGATATCCCTGTGAAATTCTTCTAGTCTATCTGTATTTGCGTTTATGAGCTAACGTCCACCCTACAATGTCGAAATGTTCTATTTCAACATCCGAATCAAATATTCTTAATTTTTGATTTTAACATCATTATAAATGTTTGAAAAATTACTAAATAATTAAAATGTAATAAAACTAGAAAAATTTCCAACTTCAACTCTATTATTGTCCAACCAAAGCCATGTTGTTAAATGCTGAGTGACTCGAGTTTAATTAACTATCGGCCTAGGTATTTAATTGGATGGCGTCGTTTAATCAACGGGCTGGGCATACATTAGAGCGGCAAATTTTACCAGATGGGGGCGACATATCTTGGTTCTCTATTTTGTCTCAAATTTTTTTTATCCATAATCTAACGTGTCATAATGTTTTGTGACATAATCATCATGTGTCCGAATGATAAGTAGCCCTAACTTAATGTCTCATAATATCACTTGCCCGAAAACCGAAATCCCTAAATATAATATGACCTATTTTTTTTTTGCTATAAATATCACAATCTATAATATTTAAAAGACATAAAAGGCTTTTCTTTTAGTTGTAAGTCCTAACGTAATATCTCATAATATAAGGTGCGTTAAAATCAAAATTCCATAAATATAAATTAAACAAAATTTTTTGAAACACATAAATATAAAATGTGAATAAATATAAATAAATTTCATACAATCACACCAATCATCTAGCCCAAGTAAGTATCATAAGAATTTGTGTGATGGATACTAGATAACGGATAAACATACTTATATTTTTTTTGTAAATACTTACATACATAAATACATGCATGCAGCATGCAAACAAGCATTCAGCATGCCAGCAAGCATAAAGTGTGCAAGCAAAAATGCAAGCAAGCATGCAGCATGCAACCAAGCATTCAGCATGCAAGCAAGCCTAAAGCATGCAAGCAAGCCGCCTGCCCCTCTGCGTCTTCGTGGGCTTAAATTACACTCTAGGGGTAGGGCAGACAAGACTACGTGGTGTCGGTTTTACAGCGATATATTTCTGTCACTGAATTTTAAAACGCAACAACATTTTAGTTAAATTATTTCAAATGTAATTGAAAATGTATCTGGATAAAATGATTTTTTTGATAATAAGTCTTATAATAACTAAGCTTTATGATATCATAACCAAGATAAACCTACTTTTAAACATATGCTTTAGGACTAACAATATTATTATAAACCACCATTCGGTCTAACAAACATTATACAATATAACACTTAGGACATGTGACTTTATAGCAAGAAAAATTAGGATATCTAATTATTATAGCACCCGATCTTATGACACAAAAGCATTAGAACTAAAGACGATTAGGCAATAAACAATTTCTTATACGCGAACATTATGAAAAATGATGATCATAGCAAACGTGTTAGGGTTTATTATTTTCGGACGATCGATATTCGGAGAAGAAAGGGACTACCACATATCTTAAATTACTGTGATGCTATAAAGTCCCTCCATTTAGCATGAATTTCTATAAAGTTCCTCCATTGAGCATGAAATTTGTAAACTCTAGTAGGCGCTCAATGTCTTCAAAAAATGGGGAGCTCAGAAGCGTAGGAGTTTTAGCGCTCACGTTTCGATTACGAGAACAAAGCACCTTTCGCCGTGGTCGACCCCGGAACGGGTCAATCAAAATTATTAATCTCGAGCTCCTCCGTGCTTCGGAAGGCACGTTAAGCCAATGGGCCCTAGTTGTTACTAAAACCGCTTTAATCCACCAACCCACATGGGGCCTAGCGAGGTGGTGTTGCTGGTAATGTAACTCAGTAATGTAGTAACAAGGGATGTTGTGGCCCAAATTCCTTATGTGTTTCTCCCATGGCCTATGCCCAGAGTGGGACTTTACGTTTTTACGTTGTACGTTTTTTGCTAGAATACAATAACAATAAAATAAGTTTATAAATCATTGAATGCCCAAACCACTGAAAACAATATTTTTTAAATTTCATAAAAAAATTCAGTATGAATTTACAATTCAAGACAAAATCTTATAATAATAGATAATAAATGATAAAAATATTGATATATTATAATTATTCTTATTATTTTATGTTATAATCAGCCTTGCTTGATATTATTAATTATAATGTTGGATGCGTAATGCTTATTAGTGTATGTATTTATGAGAAGTGTTTTGATAATCTTTGAATGCAAGTAGACTATAAAATGATGCTTACTTTTTTCTTCTCTTGAATACATACACATAAATAGTATTAGATTGTCAAACTGGCATATCTGATTGTATGTGGTCACCTTTTCCTTTCCTTTATACCCTGTAAAATTCGAAGGCCAACTACTTAAGCCAACTGCTGCAATAAAATACGTCCCTAAAAGCTATCGAAGAGATTGCTCATAGTAGGAATATAAAACTATGAAAGTATTGTAATCAGCCAGACCCTGATTTAAGCGAAAAAATTCAAACTCAAACTTAAATATTTATTGCAAATTAAGTGTTACAAGATCCTAAGCTCAAATTCTTACGCTTATAATTTGTAACCGAGTGCAAAAAAGAGGAGGTTTTCAATTCATATGTATGTAGTTTTTTAACCACAGAAACTCTCTTATTTATTTTGAGATCGATATGAAAAAAAATTTTTTTGACGAAGTATACTTGCAGTTGATCTCATAGATATTTTATCAAAATTGATTCAGTAATTTCAGTAGTAACGGTTTCAGAGAAACTTTCTTCCACATACCTACGCTCAGGTTGTGTGGTCAATGAGCTCCCTGCCGAGGTTTGAGCACAGCATGGAGTTCTTGGAGAAGGCGTGAAAAGGTTTTTACAGGATCTAAAGGTTGCAAACGACCATAGGCTACGGTCACCAGTTACTATCAGGTGGGCCGTATGCTTGATTGCCAACTTAGTGGTATAAAAAAACTTCTGCTGACGGTCACTCGTCTAACTTTGACCTTAGAAATTTATCGCAAAAAAATATAATAAAAAGAAATTCAAACAAAAATAAATACTCACTTCAAAACCAAAAACACCAGTATTGACCACTGTTTTTTGACACAAGTTAGTATTCTTTTTTTTTCTTACTCTTATTTTAATTTCAAACAGTTATTCTACCCAGCAATATGTAGATAATAGATATTCTACCTATTAATGAGTGACTGTTGATAACCGAAATCATCAATCATTATTAATCTGTACTCTGCATGACTTATACTGGTTATCTGCTGCTACGCTCGTAGCAAGTGGCTACGACGGCTACAGGCTGCAGTTTGCTACGAAAGGACATGCATAGAAAATGTTAAAAAATATATATTTTATGGCAATAATCGATTAATTATTGGCTTAATCATAATAGACTATTATTAGTCATTATTAAATTAGAAAATAATAGTCCAATAACAGATCGTTACTTTAAACGTGGTGGTTTTCTTTACATAAATAAATTTTAATAACAAAATATTTTTGAATATAAAGTTTGATTTTTATTTTTATAGATATGATACGTAAACGTGATACATAAATTACCGCGAGCAAGATAGTTCCACCTTCATATAAGTATATCTAAATTAATATCTACTTAGTTATTCAAACAGAAGTGTAGGTATAGGTAGGTAATGCTATTTTTTTTTATTCTGGCAACAAACAGTCATGTACATCGCATGATGAACTAAAAATAGGACATAAGTTTCAGACCTCGAGTGCCTAAAATTACAGTAGGTATATAAGATACATGCTTAGCAACAATCAAGTCAAGTTGGAGGAACCCGACAGCAACAACGTTAGTTATTAGAACTTTAGAATATTCAGAATATGCAATATTAATATTTATGTTGTTATTATACTCATGCACTTACCTCTTTCACTTTTGTACTTACTATTTATTTATTATTCATTTATTTATGTACACAGAAAAGGTTTACCGGTTTTTAGGTTTAAAGGTTCACCGTTTTTATTTTTTGCCGTGCTGAGTATAATAAACGCAAATGACTCAACCCCGCTTGATGTGAAGCAATAAGAATAAACTAAGCGAAGACAGCTAGCGTAGCTTGATACACATATTGTGACTTTGCCACCCATAAGGTGCCTTTAACGCCTCTTTTGAAGGAACCCATGTTACAGGAAGGAGGGAATGTGGCAAAGAATTCGAAGTTTTGGAAGTACGACAAAGAAAAGAGTTACTGAACTTATTTGTGCATTATTTTGAGGTGGAGACAGTGAATTGATGACGCCGAAGACCGGTGTGCGTGCTCCTGATTTTAGGAAGGGGAAGGTGGGATAAGGTCGAAAAGCTCTTCAGGGTCTCCGTAATATAGTCTATAGAAGGCGCTAAGCGACGCAATTGCAGAGGCTCAAGGTTGTTCGTGACCTCTTCAATACCTAGATATGTTTTTTTTAATTCTCTGCGAATAGTTGAAAGCTTTTTTTAGCTAATCAAACCTATTAGGAGGACGGCTTGTCTTGCTTATACGAATTAACTGTTCTTAAACGCTACTGAAAGGCTACGGATGCATCTAACACATTGTTATTTTGGATGGAAATGTTCTCTAAAATTTATCACAAATATGAATTCTGTACTTACGTTGGAGGTTCATCGCCGGCGGGAATATGTGGTGGTTCCTCATGGCCGCATCCTGTGGGCGCGCACATTGTGGTGGTGGAGGTTGGTAGCGCATGCCCTGGTAGCGATAGGCGGCCTGTGACATCTGCCCGCACGAGGCCAGCTCGCCCCACGAGAGCTCACCGCCGCCGGAACCCAGGCAGCCGCCCTCGAAACCACCACCGGCCCCGCTCAAGTACCCGTACTCCATAGTTCCTACCACTGACTCCGTGACATCAGCCCCGAGCGAGCGAGGCCCGCGCCGCGCGGGCCGCGTGCGTCTCCTGTATCCTCAAACCGCGGCTCACAGCCGCATAATTGGATGAGCCACGGTTATATCGAATTATGCCGATCACAGACGGTATCGGATAGTTTTTGTCAGCGTGAGGACCGCGCGCTCGCCCCACTCGAAATCGAATGATAAGCCTAATTCAATAAGGGAAGGCCTCGAGGACGGGGCGGGGCTCACCCCCGGCCGCCCAATGGCCGCCGCCTGTCTCGCGGGGCGCGCGCCCCATTGGCCGGAGCCCCGCTCCGCGCCCCGCTCTCGGGGGTGCGTGTCACGACACTTGTCTACTTTTCTTTTCGCCGACAGTTCCTTTGTCATTGAGGAAAATAAAAAAGTTGTAATTAACGATCCAGGTACCCACTTAATGAATGGCTATATGTAGGTAGCTAAGTTTACT
This sequence comes from Nymphula nitidulata, assembly GCA_947347705.1. Taxonomy (NCBI): domain Eukaryota; kingdom Metazoa; phylum Arthropoda; class Insecta; order Lepidoptera; family Crambidae; genus Nymphula; species Nymphula nitidulata. The sequence goes on from OX374623.1 coordinate 12,351,870, forward strand.
CCTCCCTGATATGGCTAGATACTCGTTAACTTACTTTATAACTTAGATAATTAATTTGAAAATTATTTTTCCTAAGGTATCATTTATTTCATTCATAACAATTATGTATGTTTTAACTGAAACTTTTATTAATAATATCAGTTAGAACTTACCTGTTATATCCTGTCCTATCCTGAAAGTTTTATGTTTATGTGTTTGCATTTATCGTACCGACTATTTATTAAGTAAGTAATTGTATTAGTTTTTTTTTTATTCAACTAGATGACAAACAAGCTGACGGCCCACCTGGTGGTAAGCGGTTACCGCCGCCTATAGACACCTGTACAATAACAAGGAAAAGCACTTGATATTGCAGGTGCGTTGTCATCCTGAGTCCAAAGATGAAATGCCGTCCATGCGCAGTAATTACACTGGCTACCTTTCCCTTCAATCCGAAACACAGCGAACTGTTTCACGGCTGAAATAAGAAAGGCGGTGCAGGTAGTTGTCTACTTAAAGCACATGGGTAACCCACTAATGACAGTGTGTTGCCTGATTAGCCAAAAATATAAGTAAAAAGAATATTTATCAAAGGAGATGTTTCATATCCAGCCAGGTACACTATCTTAAAAAATCAGAAAAAATCTCATGAATACGCCATAGTTCATTTTCATGCATAGTTTTTTTGTACAAATGTTAAAATTTTTCGTCGATTTCACCGTTATTCAATATGGCAATATGGTGCGTGACACAGAAGTCTCATGAATATTTGGCTGTGTTGCAGTTATTTCTATAAAAATTTTTGTTATGTACAGTCAACAGAAAATCAAACGTAACAGTTGTTTCCTGGTAACGAAAGCCACCTTTATTGCTAACGCAGTGAGCCCTTACTGCGATAGCAATAGAGGTGGCTTTCGTTCTCAAGGTCAAACAGTTACGCTTGATGTGCTATCGACTGTATCTACTTACGTTAAATCTTATATGTGACAATGTTCGGGTGCCTGACTATTCACCAAAAACTTTCACTAATATTCACCAGGCAAACAACAAGAATTCATAAATGTAGGTATCATTCGACAAATCAACTTTTCTCAACTATAGGTTGGAAAATCATTTATTAATATAGTTTTTCAACAAATTTTTATTTTTTAAATTCAAGTTTATTTACGTATCTGCCTACCTATAGGTAACTTTGGAAAATGTAGCTATCGTTAGGATAATTTAGATCGTTTAGATAGTTTAGTAAGTTAAAATATGTACAACATATTTTGAATAGAGAAAATTTACGAACATTTATTGATTTATAAGTCCGTACCTACAACACCTGACTTTTCCTCTATCAGTGAAACAGTAATTTATGTCAGAAACATCAGAATCAGAATCAACATTTTTATTTGCATAGCATGGTTCACAAAGGTTCATGGTTCACAAATGCAAGAAAAAAATATATCTATCAATATTAGTAATTAAAGTAAGATTTTTTTGTTTTAACAAAAAAATTTAAATTAAAAATCGGGACGAAATTGAGCACCGAAACAGACTTTACTTTGAAAAAGGAAATAGGCTTCTTGTTTTCTCAGAAAATTTACTGTTCCCGTGGGAAAGAAGCCGATATTCACGCGGATTAAGGTGGGCAATAGCTAGCTTATTATAAATACCATTACAATTTTGCATCTAAGAAAATTGTGAACTCAACAGAATATAATTCAATGGCATTTGATCGATCATACACTGGTTTTTAGAATTGATAAAATTAAACCAGAATTAGGCCTAGTATTGAACCTTGTGAAACGGCTTTAGTTTTGGTAGATCAGGAGATCTTTACGTGTTTATATCAATTCTCTGAATCATATTGCCTTGATTAGAAGTCAAAAGTCGAAAATCTATGTTTATAATTCAAATGGTTCTAAATAGTTGTATCGAAGTACTTGGCCAAATCAAAAACATACCTAGGTCTGTTTTCCTTGGTGTGTTAGAATATTCGCAAGTTACTTTAGAGTTTAAAAAAGATACTCTACTCTAGAGTATCTTATATCTTATGAACAGTGTCTGAACTGAGTTATGTTTCCATCAATCTATGATGACGCTTTGGAAACCAAGGATACGGTGCACGGTGACTACCTTACCTACCCCTCATCACACCTTAAAAAATAAAATTTTGACGACTAAATAAATTAGTTTATGAATATTTGAAAGCGATAATAGGTTAGGTTGGAAATATGGCGGATTAAAATTCCTAAGACATACAGTCACACTATGGGATGGACAAACAGAGAGAGTTGTTTTACCTATTCCATTTTGGCTTAAGAACTTCTTACACTGACTAAAAGCGTATAAGAAACATAAAAATTTGGAAACTTTAAAAACAATATCATTAATGCGCAGCCAATCTTATTCGTGAGGCGTGACTATATCTTTCCCGTTTATATTTATTGCGAAACTCCACAGCTTTGTTACAAAATTATAATTAAGATAAAAATCAACACGTTCTATTTCACTTATCCAAGACTTATCTGAATTTTAGATACTGATAAAATAAAATATGTGGTGATATCTACATAAATGCCACGCGGTTAGAAATCAAATTAACAGTTCATCACTAAATAGATGATAAATTTATAATTTACTTTTCTATAAACATACCCTTACCTATCTAGTACAGAATGAAAGCAAAGCTCAACTGACTTTGTTAAATATACTTGGCGCGTTATTATTAAACAATAGTATGTGTTATTGAGAAAAATGGAACTGCCTCAGTTATAAGTCAAGTCTAAGCACTTTTTTTTATGCAAAGAACGGCGAATGCCTCAACACCACCTGATGTGAAGCGGTTAGAAGAGTCCATATGCGGAGACAGCTAGTGCAGCTTGAAACACACTGTTCTAGCCGCCTCCACCTTGCCGGCCCATAAATTGCCTTTCACGCCTCTTTTGAAGGAACCCATGTTATGAGAAGGTGATGACTTGAGTTATATTCTTATGGTGTTTCCAAAACTTCACAAAAAAAACACTGGTGTGTTGACACAAAATGACAGCTGAACGCTGATGCGACATTAACTTTTCAGAAACGTAAAAATTGCAGGACTATCTGGATCTTTGTAATGCAGTGTAATGCTTGATCTGCTGGTAACTGTACACACGCCTGCAGATCAAGTTAAACACTGTCATTTGCCACCGTAATCCAATCATTTTCCGATGTATTACGCTTGATGTGCGGCCGTCTGCACTTCCATTCCATTAAATATTGTGCATACTGCAAAATATTCTTACCGATTGGACTTGGTAAAAAAAAGACACTCAGAATCAGATAGAAAAATAAGTTGAACTAACAGGATATGAAAAAATGTGAGGTAATACAATTAAATAGTAATGAACGAAAAAATATAGAAAGAAGTGAGATTATTCTCACTTCTTTCACGTAACACGTAACACGTAAAACATTCAATGTATTATATTTTTATTCTTTGTATATTCTTCCTATAACATAGGGTCCTTCAAGAGAGGCGTGAAAAAGCACGTTTTGGGCCCGCAAGGTGGAGGCGGCTAGTGCAATGTCTATTCTGCACTAGCTGTCTTTGCATATGGACTCTCCTTACCGCTTCACATCAGGTGGTGTTGGGTCAATTGCCGTGCTTTGTATAAAAATAATTTAATAAAATAATACATACATAAAAATACTGAAAAAATATTAAACTAAGATATACCTACAAATATTGACTTATCCCTATCAAGAGATATCTCCCAGCCAACCAACAATTACCATCGAGATGATATTTCATCATCATCATCACCAGCCTATATACGTCCCACTGCTGGGCACAGGCCTTCCTACATGGGAGAAACACATGAGGAGTTTGGGCCATAACACCACCACGCTGGCCCAATGCGGGTTGGTGGGTTAAAGCGGTTGTAGTAACAACCGGGACCAACGGCTTAACGTGCCTTCCGAAGCACGGAGGAGAGGAGATGATATTTACGGGGGGATATTTAGAGTGTAGGTACAAAATATTAAGTACCTGCTTATGTCAATTTGGTCGTTTCTTACCTACGTCAAGGTGAAATAATAATTACTAAATGATATATACATTTAATACGATATATTCAAATACATGTATGTTTATGCACTTATTTTAAAATATTTATCAGAGGTAGGTACATTTACTTTGTTTTCCAAAGATACTTATCATGAAACTAGAATCAAATTATTTACTGTCTAAATTTTAAGTGTTTACAATATCGTGCTTACTTATAAAAAAATAAGATAGAGTAGCTTAATGCTAACTTTCATTTCTTTTGATCTGAAAAGAGGATAGATAGTACTTGATACTATAAAAAATGAAATAAATTCGATCCTTTGTAAATAAAAAGCTGTTTTACCCTGCACTGCTTACATAACCAGTGTTGCACTTGACAAAACGCCATAAATTTTCATAGTCAAGAATTCATTTTCCCAGTAATAGAGCGGCACACGTGATCGCAGCAGGGAGCGAATGCAACCCGCAGTCAGTAGTCAGTTCTCCCCGGACCCAGTGAGAAAATGACGCGCGTAATATTCGCAATATTGATATTGCTCTGACGTACGTCGCGAGTCCCGCGGGACCCGGCGCACTCGCGAACGACGCTTCATTTATTATTTAAATTCATTACGACATTTTTTCGTTTGTCATTTATCTATCACGTTAATTGTTTTGAGAATACAAGTAGAGGTTAATAATATATTCAGAGCCAAATATTATTTTTATGTAAGAATATTACCAGAATTTTGGTTATGGATCTAAACGTATTTTATACATGCTAGTCTTGTGTCAAAAAATAACACACAAAATACTGTTTTGTTTTTCAATTTCCGTGGAGAATTTGGTGATGTTTCCAACACATTTAAGTATTTTAAGCCTCTTTTGTGGCATACAATAACAGAAAATATGTAAATTTATTTGTTTAACATAAAGTATTTTTTTTTTAAAAAAAAGGGCGGTTACATACGCGCTATTTTAATGCGATATTATATACTCTTCAAATCTAAACAGAAGCCCTTTTGGCTTCAGATAATCTGAATACAGATTTCACTAGAAATTATTCGGATTGTCCCAGTCAGTGTAACCGATGTTAAATTAAGATTTAGTAAGTTGTTGTAGTAATGCCAGTTTAATACAACTCTATCCCTGCATAATTAGCCATTTGATAATTAATGACGTCACATATTAAATACTGTACGTACACATGCAATTGCACCATCATACATACATAAATTGTTACTTGAGAGACATTTATAAATTAATAGGCGAGAATATTTCACTGAAACATTTCTATAGCTACGTACATTATTATCTGTCACAAGCCTACGACGCTCCGTGCAAATGTCTCGCCATGAAAAACAAGGCGCGACTCCGCGGTAAAATATGTGATCACTTAGCGACCTGTAATCAAACAACAACTGCCACTCTCACTGCCGACTAATTTATTTTTTGTTACTTACAACTTTTGCTCGCTTCTACATGATAAACACTGGCCTTTGGTTGAGAACAATAGTAATTATATAAGCGACCGTCTGAAATTTATAATAAAACTTTAATTGATATGCTAATAGGTTAATTACAATACATTTTCTATGTTGTCATTTGAACAAAACTAATTTAAAAGGAGTAGACAGCTTTCACTTTAGTTTCCTCCTCAACAATTGGGATGTTGCCTAAGTTTGAATCTGGCGCTATTTTTCACAAATTCGGAAAGTATACGCTACTTTTACCCATAAAAACAATTCAAACTTAAAAGATATGGAATATTGTTAAAGTTGTACTGTTTTGAAAATTTAAAAAATGATCATATTTTTTTGCATTATTTATCAAAAATGTTTATAATATTAGATTGCTGACATCAATTAAAACAACTATTATTATGAAAAACTATTAATAAACACATACTTAATACATAGTTATTATCAATTTTGTCAGTACGCCCATACATTTCTTAGTAATATGGGAACATGTGACGTCACCTGTTCCTTAGATTTTCTATGGAGCGTTTTTGGACGATGCGCCGCAACACATCAAACATACTACTATATCTGTGAAAATATTGATCTTAGACATTCTATTTCTTTTGCAATATATCTTTATGAGTTATAAACTTCTTGTTTATGAAATAAAAAAAAAGGTTGTCAACTACCCTATTCCTTACTTTTCTGCAAAAACCCTAAGACATTAAGATTAGTTTCATACCGTACATTCACTCCAGTTTTTATCACTGATAAGTAGGTAAATGGTAATAATACATTTGAAGAAAAAATATGGTCAATTTAAATTGAATTAAGGAAAATTCCCAAATCGTGGGTGCAAAAATTGCAGGTAAAATATTCGTGATTCTTATTATATGGTATCTAGATGCTACTTGTTGCATGCTTTTTAAATGAACTCACAAGGGTTGGTTTTCTTTATCTGTAATTATATGATAAATACTAAGAAAAGTTATATAAAAATAATAAATATTTTTTGTTTACACTTCACTATAGGTTTAGGATAGCCTGTAATGTTAGCAAATAAATAAATAAATTATTAAAGGTTTTTCGACTTTCCACCAGAAAGATTAAAATTAATATTTTTGTAGGTAGGTTTTTCAAATTGTAAACTTGAATTTGATTGCATAACTCACAACTCATCTGTGGTTTAACACTATTAATTAGTTTTGGTACTTTTCTGTTTATTTTTCTGGGCCAGCTAGTCAGTTGTACAATTCTTTTCCTGTGTGAGTATGAGAATTATTCGGATAATGGAGTCTTTAAAAAATACAACTCACAATCACAATAGCTATTATCTATAACAAATAGCGAAGATGGTATTTGCAGCTCTCTGCTCTACTTCGTCAAGAAGTGCCATTGTCACGAACTAGCCTGCTGGATACTCCAAACACGACAGTACCTTCAAGAGACTACGCGTCTGTGGTCCTGCGGTGACCCTAAGGCGTGTCTCTAGTTTCATCAAATCACACAAATAGATTTACGAAAATATCTAAACTAGAAAATTTCACGTCCTGAAAGCAGTCACCCGGATTTTGAAAGGTCGCGGATTCGATCTCCTCCTTAGGACGTGAATTTATATATAATATATTTTTTTAACGTTTATAATAATGTTAAAATAAAAAATTGAGAATACACAAATAGATAATTGATGTTCTTATGTAGTATTAATGGTTATTATTTGTATATATTGTATTACTCTTGTTAGCAATAAAGTTGTACTCATTTTGTTGTTTTATTTTTTCAGTATGCAGAAAAGTTACTAGATTAGTATTATTGTAAACAAAAGAAAACTGAAGAAACCATTTTCTTGTATAACATATCATTATTTTTATAGTGCGGTGTAACACGAAAAGTCATTAAAGAGTTCTTTAATTAAAAACAGCGCAGGACAACACACTGCAGTGGCATGTGGCGTTGCCTAAATCAAATTAGCGCGTAAACAGCGAGCGGGGACGCACTCCGCCCATAACCGACGCATTATCAGATTAGGCGGGCGGCGTGCGTGCTGCGAACTGCACCTCTTGATTGCTGCCTTGATTTACTGTGTCAAGGTTGGGATAACTTAATACTTATACTTTTATTCTTAAACATTGTAACATAACTTGCTTTTACAGTGAATAGGACCCAGAGCTGAGATTTTAAGAAATCATTCGAAGATATAGACACCCATATTCCGACCACTCGAAATTCTCTTAAAAATTTGCAAATACGCTCCGAGGAGTGCGGAAGTGGGGGTTGAGTATGTCAAATTGTACTTTTTTTACTACTTTCGTCAACTGAATTTAGAAAAAAAGTTTAGTAACGTTGAAATAAACAACGTTGCCTTGTAGGTTAGGAAGACTATTTACATCTTTGGATATTCTACACATATTTATCACTATCGTCTACGACAATAAGAAGGCCTTCTGTATGGGAAATTGTGAGATTTCTGAGGTAATAGCAGTTAATCTTGATTATTTGTATTTGACTTAATTATTTGTAAAATACGTATTAATAATGGTATTTCGGAGTCAATCTTCACTTTCTCTTGTTTCTAGAAACTGTATAGAACCAACTCCCAAAAGTATATCAGATGAGTAGGTACATTTATTTAATTATTTTTTGCCTTTCTGGTGTAAAAGACGGTTTTTATTTATGATTTAATTTTCTTTACAATTTTCAGTGATAAATATCCAAGGTCAACGCTAGACAGGTGACCGGCGTCTGTACTGTTTGTTTCTCATGCAGTGTCTAGTAGATATTAATAAGTATTGTTTATAATTATCGTTTGCTTTGCCATTCATTTAACTCAACTGTAGTATGTTGAGGATTTCTACGTTTAACGGAGATATTATTATGCGCTAACATGCCTGAGTAATAAAAAAAAACAAAATTTTCCTTGATTATCATCTGCCTCATTAATCATCTGTCTAACATCATCTCATTGAGACTATTCTTATGAGCCCAAACACGCTATATCTGCTGTAAGTTTCTGAAAAATTAAGCATCCCCCAGACTTTGTGATAGTATTGGACCAGCATAAGCTTAGTATGTCATGGCAATGTCACCGAAGTGACAGTACACCAAATTTTACATCAATCGGATCTGTGAAAGTTAGTAAAACCCTTTTAACATGTATACTTATAGGAAATGAGCTGATAATCATCAAACGCCTGAACTGATCTTAGGTTTAAAGAAATTTATTTCTTATCTTCATGAATTATAGTTAAGAACCATCCTAATCACGTCAGCTTTCAAACAGAAACAAAACCTTGTCAAAATCTGTCCATTCGTTTAGGAGCTACGATGCCACAGACAGATAAACAGACACACAGATAGACAGACAGACACGTCAAACTTATAACACCCCGCTTTTTTCGCGGAGGCTAAAAAATAATTGATAACCTCCCTTTTTTGAAGTTAGTTAAATATACAAATAAATACCTTATGTTTGCTTCTGTGTCTTCGTGTAACAGAAGATTCGAAAGAGACCTTTTGACTTTTTCGAACGTATTACTAGCGGGGTAGAGGCGGACGCGAGGGACGGGCGCTGCACCTGCTCCGTGATTGATGAGAGAGCCCAGCCGTCCCGCTATGATTGCTGGCGCCTCCATTAGCTGTACCTACAGGCGGTATGTAAGCCCAACGCTAATTATAAGAGTTTGTAAGTCACTCATTCTGATTAACGTTAATGACAGATCAATCTAACTTCTCAAATGTAATTGCAATGTAGTTGTTGTGCTTTAGGGGTACAATAAATAAGTTTGCTAGAAGTATTCAGTAGAAAAATTAATTGAGAAGTAATAAATTAAAAATAAGCTGTCCTGCACTTTTGAAATCAATTACGTAAACTTGAATCTTCTACCAAATTCTGCTTACTAACAAAAAAAATATGTTAGTATGTATTGTATAAATAAGTAATATGTGTTTATTTTACCTAAATGTGTAAGTAACTAGAAAATATTCTAATTATTCTAATAATTTAATAATCGCACAATTTGATCGTGTTATGTTTGTAGAAATTGTGTCATAGGATTGGCAATTTAAAGTGGTAATGGGCAGAGCTCATAGCACGCAGAACGGACGGCTGATTAGGCATTAAAGGTTCTAGAATAGCGACCCCGTACCAGAAAGCGCGAAGAGGCGGCCTCTCACAAGATGAACAGGCGATTTAGTCAGAGTCGCGGAGAGCCGGTAGATACGGGCAACACAGAACTATTCCGTTTGGAAATCGATGGGCTTTTGTTCAGTAATGGATGGCTTAAGACTGATATGATGATGATGACAATTTATTTGTTTTAATCCATTAAATTGAACGTAACAACGAACATAAGAGAACCTAAGTTCTCTTTATCAAATAATAAAACAACCTTTGCAATCTGCCTGATAGATTAGTCGTTCAAAAGGTGAAAATTAAAAAGTATCGATAAAATAATTAAAATATATCTTATCTAGAAAAATTTCACGTCCTGAGGCGGGGATCGAGCCCGCGATGTTTCGCAATCCGGACGTGAAATTTTTCTAGTTTAGATATAATATTTTAATTTCTAAGTAATTTTTAAACATTCATAATAATGTTAAAATCAAAATTAAGAATATCGATAAAATAATTACTATGAAAATGTTAAAAAGTGGAGGAGTACGGTCGCGGCTATAAGTCCATAGACAGTCTCACAAAACTATAGCGAAACACTTCTTAGACCTACAGCGTTTTACTATTCAAACATTTCACTCACACACTCAAACCTCTTTCAGAGACGAGCGCGACTTATATGGATCTTAAATTTGACCATACTAATATGCAGTGTTCTGACTCCCTGATTTTATGTGTGTCCATGCGGTGGGTCACAGTTCGATCCTAAGCCGAGAAAAGAATTTGCTTTTATTGTATTTTTTATCTACTGTCGTGTATTCAGTATGCAAATAACGTAAATAATTGCTATTTCGTGGACTTCATATTTTAAAACTAACTTTTCTATACTCACAGATGAGGGTAACTTGTAAAAAAATCGATACTATTTATTCGTTTCACTAAGACGGTATTATATGGTTTGTTGGTAAATTTAGTGACAAGCGCTTGATAATAATAGTTGTATTGTGTAAACTATTGTATTGTAGACAGGACAAACAATTGAGGCCTTGTATATGAAGGTCGTTATATTATTATAACTATCGCAAATTTCGGACGTACCCAAATTTTCGGTAAGTTTATACAGTTACAGTTAGTTTATATTATTTCATACAAATGTCATGAAATTATCAAATAAATCACATATTTTTGAAAGTGGCAATCCATTTCTATGAAGTAGTATAGCCCATGTTTCAATTTATTTTATTGTCGTATTGACGGGCACCACCATGTATATTTGAGTAATTTATAAAACATAAAACTTTTCGCATTATGACTTTTTATTTAGTTGGCAGATTCTAAATATTGGTTTTATTTTGTTTATAGAGGCATACGGTGCGTCGGTGGATGAAGAGATACGAAGAAGAAGCGAGTCTGAATAGTCGCCGCTAATTAATTAAAATCAGCGACATTTAATGGTAGAATCGCTCAATGTCGAAGGTCCACGGCACCGCAGACCAGCTGAAAAACTGTTTTTAACACAAAGACATATACAACAGCAATTACACTTGGCTTGAGAATATTTACTAGGTGGTAGGCCCGTATGTAGGGTCGTCTGGGTAGGTTACCTTTCTTATTTCAGCCGTGAAACAGTTCGCTGTTCGCACCTACAAAATCACTTGATTTTTACTTGTTATTGCAGGTGTCTATAGGCGGTGGTAACCGCTTACCATCAGGTGGGCCGTCAACTTGTTTGTCATCTAGTTGTATAAAAAAAATAGATTTCAGTTGTGAGAAAACTATATTTTCAGATGAAAAGATTTTCAATTAAATAAAGAAAATAATAAAAAAAATATATAAAAAATGCAAAGATTAAAATGGAATTTGGTTTATTTTTTGATATTATGTAGTTCTTAATAATAGGGAATAAGGGGATACCTCGTGCACACTAGCGACACTAATTGATTGTTACTAATTATGGTGAATTTAGAACATAATAAACAAAACCGCTTTAGAGAATTGCTAAAGAACGGTATTTGTAATTTTTAAAGATGTGTCTTGTATAAATTGTCTACGTATAAGTAACCAAATTTTTTATTATTGTTAAAAGTGGCCACTTTAGGCAATAATGAAAAAATAGGTTACATGTAGAGGATTATCTTATACAGAGCACATCTCAGAAAAATTACAAATACCATTTTTTAGTCATTCACTAAAGCATTTTTGTTTATTATGTTCTATATTCACCACAATTAATATAAATCAAGTGGTGTCGCTAGTGTCGTCGAGGTATCGCCTTAAAGTAAGAAGTTGCCGTTTTATTGTAATAGGTACTTCGAATTGACATAGAACCTTCATGGTTTGAGATTTTTGAGTGAAACTTTTTTCAAATGGTACCTGAGGTTCTTCTTTTAAAAAATGTGGAACATTCGATTATCAACTTTTAGTTTTTTTTTTATTCAGCTTAGACAAGAAACATGGATAATCCGAAAATTCGAGTGATTTTTGAATACGAGTTCCGACGGGGAACTAACGCGGCAGAAACAGCTCGCAATATCAATGTTGCGTTTGGAGAGGGGACAGCTAATGAACGCACCGTGCGATGTTGGTTTAAACGCTTTCGTGATGGAAATTTTTTATTTGAAGAACGAACCACGTGGAAGACCGCCCACACAGGTGAATAACAATGAATTGAAAGAGATGGTGGAAGCCGATCCGAGCCAAACTACCCAGGAATTAGCGGAATGGTTTAACGTTACCTTACCAACAATATTGACTCATTTGCGTCAAATCAATAAAATAAAAAAAATATGAAAAATGGCCTCATGATTCAAATCATGAAATCTGACAAGTTTCAACACGCGTTTCTTTCTGATCTGAAAGAAACGCGTGTTGAAACTTGTGTTACCTTGTTGAATCGCTACAGAAATGAAGGAATATTGGATCGAATTGTGAAATGTGATGAAAAGTGGATTCTGTACGATAACCGTAAGCGAAAAATGCAATGGCTGACCCCAGGTCAAACGCCGCAACAGTGTCCGAAAGCAAAGCTTACCAATAAAAAGGTACTGGTAACTGTTTGGTGGTCTCAGCATGGTGTTATTCACTATAGCTTTCTCCGATCTGGTCGCAAATGATAGCAAAACTTGCAGTGAAACAGCCCCGACTCGTAAATCGATCTTCACCGTTATTGCTCCATGATAACGCGAGACCTTATACAGCACGAGAAATCGTTTTAACTCTACATGAACTGCAATTAGAAACCATTCGTCACCCTCCGTATTCGCCAGGCCTTGCTCCAACGGACTACCATGTTTTTTCGTGATTTGGACAATTTTCTACGTGATAAAAAGTTTTCTTCCCAGGAGGCAGTACAAAATGCTTTCACCGAGTTTGTAGAATCTAGATCACCAGAATTCTATCGCAAAGGCATAAATGACCTTCCTATTAAATGGCAGCAATGTATAGGTAATAATGGTAGATATTTTGATTAAATAAATATTATTATGTTAAATTAAAAAAAAAAAGAATTAAAATTTTTCAGTACAATTCGGCAATTTCATACTTTAACCCCTAATAATTAAGTTACATACATTGAGTTCACAATCTCACGATCTGAAGGTTAAGCCAGTCAATCATGAACTGTACTCTATTTGTTGATTCGCGGAGTGGGCCCGGTGACCTGTAATACAGATTTTTATAAAATCTACAATAGGCACCAGCTCTCACATTGCTGATTGGTAATACTGCGCTATGTTATAATTTTATACTTAATCTTTATGAATAACTGATCTGTAGTAAGAGAAATAAACGTTTTTTGAATTTGAATTGTGTGCTTTGAGCAAGAAATACCACACAAAACTCTACGCATGTAGAGTCGGTCACGCTAATGTAGCTACTGAATTGGCATTGGACTTATGGCCTTAATTAGACTGTAGATCTTACTATTGTTTACAGATACAATTTTGCCGTGAATCCGTTTAGGTAAATATCAGACCGCGTATTTACAAGCCGCCCCAATAACACTTTATAGTTAGCTGAGCTTAGTGAACAGGAAAATCCAGTGGAGCCTACAAATTGCTTAAGAAATAAAGGATGGGCAGCTTTGCCAAATATATATGCTTGAATTAACAGGAAACAAGTATAGTATATAAGTAATGGTACGTCATTAGAAGCACATTATTTACCTTAAGCACGCGTTTCTTTGTCGTTCATTCAAAACTTGTAATTATTTACTGGAAAATGTTTAATCTCCTCCTTCTTATAACATGACTATTTTTAAGAGTAGTGTGAAAAGGGACTTCATTGCTTTGCATTTATGCTGTACTTGCACTACGGTCTCGTCTTACCTCTTACAATCAGATAATGTAGAGTCATTAGCGGTAAATGACGTATATACAGGATGGAAAAATTCTATGGGCCCTGGAGGGGAACTACTTTAAATCCTTTAGTTAGCTCATTTTACGTAAAGGAAACATTTCTTTATTTTTGAAAAGAAACAAAACTGCATTCAAAGATCTTCTAAAATGCGCTTGGCTCACTAGTTGCTTGTCCGGAAATCAAACCAACTAAAAATTAAAAAAGTAAACACTCGCAATTTTTTTATACGAATCGGTAGAATTATTGTTCAGGATAAAATTTGTTTAATAAACATTTGGTATTTGAAATAAAAAAGGTGAAAACTAATATTAATTAACGAACGAATAGGTATTTTCAACGTGTTTATCGATTTCAAAAATGTTGAAAGTTGTCGTTCGAAAGAAAAAGAAAAAATGCGTTTCAGTTTTAACTTTTCGTCAGAGTGCCTAGTGTAAGAACGAATTGTGTATGAATTTATTATTACAATTTAATGATTTTCATATCGAAGTCTTCATTAAGGTACTCAGAGATAAATAACATTAGTAAACCTGTACTTCATACAATATCTTTGGATGTTAGAGAGATAAGAAAATTAACGTATGACTTACTTATTACAATTGAACATTACAGTACTAGGTATTGTTAATAAAAAACTTGTAATAAATATTCAATTTCATAGGTATCTCGTACAACAGATTAGTGTAAGAGCAAATGTTTGTAAGACAATTTTTATCCTGCACAATAATCGTTTGATAAAATAGCGAGGGTTTATTTTTTGAATTTTTCGTTGGTTTGATTCCCAGGTGAGACAAGCGAATTTTAGAATATCTTTGAATGCAGTTTTGTTTCTTTTCAAAAATAAAGGAATGTTCTTTTCAGTAAAATGAGCTAACTAAAGGATTTTAAGTACGTAGTAGTAGTAGTACGTATGTAGTAGCCCATACATTTTTTCCACTCCGTATACTAGTATAAAAGAAGGAAAGAAATGAAATCTTTTTGTCTTTCAAATTTATGGAAGTTAATCTTTGTATTCACACTTTACTGTCACTTTAAACTTAGAAGACGACTCGATTAATACGTAATTATTATTTTTTAAACAATAAGAGTTACTAGCGGTTACCGCAACAAATATAATTTTGTACCACCTTCATACCTCATCCATCATACTGTGCCCCTAGTGTAAATTTTAATCGAATTGAAACGAAAACGCTTGTCGTCCTGACAACTGCCAAATCGTATGAAACGGCAGCAGCGCCTCTTTTGTGAATTATTGGAAACCACTTTTTTATATGAATCTGAGAGCAGTACTCCTGTTATTAATCTGTGGCAGTACCCCTAGCACGAACATTTTTAAATTTCGAATCGCATCGTTCGCGCACGCTTGAAATTTCTAACAAAAGCCTGACAAAAGCTAACTTAACTACTTGATACGATGGCGATTTGAAATTTAAAAATGGTTGTGCTAGAGGTACTGAACACGACGATGATCGTTTTGTTTTCGTCGATTCGATTTAAACGTACACTAGAGATACTGTACTTAAACGATGACGCCTTAAATTGTCAAATACATTTTTACAGAACAAATTTGGCAAGCAAGCATGCGGCCCGCCTGATGGCAAACGGAAGCGGTTACTGTTCCCTGTAGACGCTCGTAGCACCTTAATTGGACACTTTCACGCATTGCTTACCCTGTATTTTTTTAATATTGACTAGTTCCCCTGCTCCTAGCGCTTTCTCAGTGAAGTCCGGTGACATTACTCGGCTCTGAAACACAACAAGACATAGCAGTGTGGCTTAGCAGAGCAGCTGCGATCTGCTCTAATGAAATATGTAATGATACTAACTTGATATCTTTAGTAATATTATAAAGCTGAAGAGTTCGTTTGGTTAGTTGAACGCACTTCTTTCAGGAACTACCGTTTCAAATAATAATAAAAAAATGTGTTAAATCCATTTATCGAGGCTATATAACATTATGCTACGACCAAACGAGCATCAATGAACAATTTTGCAAAGACGGGTAAAAATATTCGTTTTCCTTTAAAACTTCTAAAAGAGAGTCCGCGGCAGCGTATGTCTATCGTTTACGGTAGACTCACTATAACCTTTTTTTGATAATCAAATTTGTTCTAAAATAATATTTTTATAAATTTGATTTAAATCCTTAACCAAATAAATGCTCAAGTAAAATTACTTAACCTATCCACCTACGTACGACATGATGTTATTCGACATCCACACGAACGAAGTCGCGGGCACACCTAGTTAATAATTTAAATGGCAAGTTAGTTTCATTACATATTTCATATTATAATATAGGTACTAAATACTATTTACTTTACTGAAATATAGAATGCTAAGCTTAACATACATTTAACAGCGAAAGGTAACATTACAATATATCTTCAGAAATTAGCCTATCATATCGTTTTGATGAAGTACGCCCAACCTTATAACTAAGTCTTGGAGACAGCTATATAAGAATAGAGCAAACACGAGACCACGTGTTTACAAGCCTGATAGCTGAGCAGTGCTCAGCGGAGGGGAAGAGGGTGAGCGAGCCGAGGTCCTGCCGCGCTGCTTGTCAAAGTGGCCGCCGGGTTGTTTGGACAACTAATGAGCGGCTCCCCCGAGACGTCGTGTTTGCCCTCGACGCCCCGAGCGCTCCACTCTGAGCTTTTTGGCGTTCCGCATTTACATTGCGATCCTATGCTGACAGTTTCCATCCGAATTTTCGTTTCTATTTGATGTCTATCATGTTTATTTTCCAACGATTTTAATTTTAGCAAATTTAATTAAAACCACCTTACTGGACTTAAGTCGCCTTTAATGTTACATCTAATTATAAGCGAGTAAATGTATTGTGGTCGCGATTATTTATGACAGTTAAATATCTGTTGATGAAATTATTTACCTTAAAATTACCTCATACCTACATAAAATCTACCTGTTTTAAGATTTTTCATGTATGATTGCAATGAAATCTTCGTAATACAAAAATTTATTATCATATTAATATTTATTAAAGTACCTACTTATCTTAATTTTTCATTTTTAATAATATAATTAGATATTTAGAGATAAATATCTAAACTATAAAAAGTACATGTCATGCGGTATGCGGTAACCGAACCCACGACCTTTCACGGTCCGCATAACGATAATGTAATAAGATGTAGAATATTAAACATTATCTAAAGCTGGAACCAAATCATGTAAATTAGCTTTTCCATTTTTCGTGGAATCGCTATATTATCCGCATTTCCAACGGTCGCTATTTACTCACCCTCGGTGTTATACCGAACTTTCAAGTGTAAATTGGAAAATTGTGCGTGAACCAAACAAAGACAAACAAAGCTCTTACGTATATTTTTTCTTTCAAGCTTTATTTTTCGTTAGTAAAGTAGGTATATCATATAAGGTTTTTCAATGGTTCATTGGTCATATAGAATCTGTAAAAAGAGATTTATGGATCAAACGAGGTTGCAGTTTTATTTTATACTGTTCAATACCTCAAGCGGTGTTATCCCACCAGAGGGCTATGACACTTGAAAAATCGATTATTATTCTATAACTGTATGATATTACTACTTCTATTATTCTATGAATATTATTATTCTATGAATATTATTAATCTAGGACTGTATGATATTACACTAAGTACTTATTTCACATTTTTATACTAAGGGTGGCAAAACAAGCTCCGCCCGACGATTGACGGCTAGGCCTATTAGACGCTTGTAACCACAACATTATTATCCATGAGTTACCGACCCTTAAAGAATCAAGGGGGAGCGTTAACAGCATACTATTTATACGATTAAAAATATAAAATTAAAAATTTTAACTGTTTCCCGGCCTCATTAATCGTCTATATAACACCATCTCATTGAGACTACTCTTATGAGCCCAAACACGCTATATCTGCTGTAAGTTTCTGAAGAATTTTTGAAGGCATAGGATCAGCTCAAAATAGTTGATTATGTAATTTTTCGGAATTGTCCTAGTATTTTATTCCAAGTACCTACATTGTATGATCTATTTAAGTATTAGGTACCTAGACATTATTGTGCTTTATCAATAGTTAAGTTGTAATCTATACCTGGTAAAAATTCAATGAAGATATTGCATGACTCAACAGGTCTGGGCCTTATCGCCCTAATTTTGAACGTTAATAGGAAAAAAAACTAAAAACTTTACTTTGCGTAATTGCACCCTAGTTCTTTTACTGTTTTTGAGAACTTTTATTTAAAAAGCTTTTACCCTAATTTAATACTACTGACATCTTTTGACTTGCTTATGAACTAAAAGCAACGCAACGCGTTTGATCCGGACAATGAAAAGCACGCAAAGCTCTCCGTGAGCTTTCAAAGCATCCCAAAGCAATAAAAACGAGCTACACGCAACGTAAGCTAGATGGCGTTGCAAATATTTTAACATCAAATTAAAATAATAATTGTTACAATACTAATCTCAGCAATAATATAAACTCGGGAAGTAAGGATGTCAATAGGTATTTTATTATAAATAAGTTGAATTAATCTAAAGAGCAACGAAAATGAAATAAATTTAAATGATGATATCATTTGAAGTCTTGTCATATGTCACGACTTTATATATACCTACAAATAATATCATTTATTTCTTATAATTTAATACCTGTACATAGGTAGGTATGTATCTACGTATCTACCAATATAATTAAGGTAATATTAATATTTTTTCTGTGGTAGAAATATAAGTGATTGTATTACCTACAGTCTGTGGTAGGTAGGTCCTATTTAGCCTTTTTATATGGGTGATCCATGAACTTCGCTGGAATCCTAAGAACACCATACCAAAGTTTCATAACAATCATATCAATGGTTTCGGAGCGCAGGGGACAAACATAGAAACAGATTTTTATTTATATAGATAGATATACTGCACCTGCCCCCTTATTCAGAAACTATCGGATCACGGATTTGATTTAAAAAAGTCATATGGCGTCTCGCTTTGACGCATCGTGATAAAAAGTGACATGTATAGAGTTTCCGAAATTCGAATCTGTTCCGACAGTTGTGAATAAGGAGGCTGGCATGTTTTAGAATGCTTCACTTTCTATTGTTTTTAGAAACAACTTAGCACCAAATCCAAAAAATATGTTTCTAGGGGATGAGTACCTACTTAAATTTAATTAGTTTAACCTTTTCAGTTTTTGAAGTCGTTTTAATTTTTTTTTACAATTTTTATTGACAGCTTTCTAAGGTCGAAGCTAGATGGGTGACCGTCAACTTACATTGTTTCCTACTATCACATCGTTTAAGTCAAAAGTCATAAGAAAGCAAAAATCTGCCAATTTCGCATACGTAGACAACATAATAATTTTAGTTTTTTTTATATAAAAACTCAACTACCCAACTGATTTTGAAAAAAATAATTATGGGACCCAATGGCAACTATTCCACATCGAACAAAAAAAGATTCACGTAAATCAGATTAGTAGTCTCGGCGTAATCGGTGTACATACAAAGAGAGAAAAAAGAAAAAAACATACCGGCCGAATTGAGTACCTCCTCGTTTTTGAAGTCGGTTAAAAAGGGTTTTATACGCCGGGAACCTTCGCGGGCGTCTTCAGACCGCTAAAGTTCCATTACAATCTGATCTATTCGATACCCAAAGACGAGAAACAAACATTCACACAGTGCGAAAAATAGTGCTTTCAAAAAAGCTTCTCAAACTGTCTATTACAAGTTACGTTGGCTGGTAATAGAATTCTTTGTGGGATTTTAACCGACTTTTAAACGACGTTCGTTATCAATTCGGCAATTTTCTTTTTTTAAGTATTTTGGCTCATTATCTCCGACAACGTAGATCGATTCTGATATTTCTTTTTTTAAGTATATCAGGTTTGTCCCATTTGAATTTCATCTGGATCTGATGAAAATCTTCGGAGATGAGAACGGAACTCCTCAACGAACAAGTTAAGTGTAATGGCAAGTCAGAACGAAGCCTGTATGTACTCAACCAGATCCTACGAGAGACAGACAAGTCCACAATGCTAACGGTCACCCATCTGATTTTGGAAACCTATCACTAATGCTCGTTGTCACTTACCTTTGGTTGAGTCGCTTACCGATTTTTATCTCAGTCTATCGAAAGGAGATAGGTAGAAAGAGACCAATATCGGTAGGAGTCAAGCCAGGAATGGTTAGTGAAAACGGACATAAAAATTGTGTTTTTTTTAAATAAAAATATAAATGATATTAAAACACTAAAAGGCAAATAATTTAAAGTAGGTACTTACCTAGTTATGTAATAAAAAGATTTTTTTTCGAGTTGGTGGTAGGTTGTTTCCAGAAACTATACCTCTAATAATAGGTAAGTAAGTAGGTAGGTTCTTGACATTAATTATTTTTTTGTCTTCTTTATAATGTCGTAAATGCTGTTGTTATCAGCATGGGTAGGTAAGATCTTCAGGAAATATCTTAGAAAGCCGTAGTAATTACTGTTACTAATAATTGACAAGTAGGCATAACAGGTAGTAAATAATATGTTTCAGCAGCGCTGAAATAAGAACGTGGTGGCCATCCTGTGGTAGTAATCAAAATATGTTTTTAATCAACGTCGATCAAAAGATATATTCATAGATCATCATCGTGGCCAATAAAAAAAAATGCTACTTATCAGTAAAAATTCCAATCAACTTAACGGATTTTGAGGTAAAAAAGTGTAAGACATCCTTCACGCTTTCTCTCGTCTCGGTACCTACGGGGCCAATCTACTCTATGCCTACGGGTATTGTTTGAACCATGGCTCTGAACTCATCATTCCGTTTACAATATAGCTTTGACTTATACTTAAATCTTGTAATTCTGATTCTGAAGCCAATTCTTTTTACGCATCAAAATATTTACTGAACTGCCTACCTTACGCAACTGATTAATAAATGCGATATGTACCTAGTGCAAATTAATATTTATACAGGGTAGTGCCGTCAATACGAGAATAAATTTTATTAAAACATGGGCTAGATTACTTCATATTATTGGATTGCCACTTTTAAAAACATCTTATTCATTTGATAATTTCATGATATTTGTATGAAATAATATAACATTGGCTGCATTATTTTATACAAATGTCATAAAATTATCAAATGAATAAGATATTTTTTTTAAATGGCAAACCATTTCTATAAACTAATATAGCCCATGTTTTAATTTATTGTCATTCCTTTTCTTCCTATTAATGCATAATGTACCTACTTACATCAGGTGTGAACATAATATTAATTGTACTGAAATAAATAACGGTGAATCCTTTTAGAAAGGAAGTAAATTATTTAATATAAGTAGGAATTTATTTTAAATTTTAATTTACTAAACTTTTCAGGTTCAAAGTAGGTAAAACAAAATTCCAGGATTTTTATGTTTTTATTTATTTTTAATAATTATTTACCAAACTGTACATTAATTTCACTTTACAAAAGACATAATATTTATATCTTAACAGTTTATTCAATAAGAAGTAATCAAATTGTACCACATTGTTTCACAAAATAAAATAACTCTGCTTTTTTCAGTTCCCGCTTTTAAACTAGGTAAAAATCAGCGTGCAATAGGTAGACGTAAATTTATATCACATTTCATTGTAAGTATTGAAAATTTAACATAAAAGCTCTTGTAATGAAATTTCATAGATATATTTTAACTAAGTAGTACAAAACAGGTGTGTACCTTTACTAAAATTGTTCCTATTTTCAATACCGAAAATGACGATAAAACGTTTGTATAATGATTAATATTAATACTCAGTTTTCAATCTATAACATAGACTTGTATTAATCATCAAAATTATATATATTTCATATGAAATCAAATCATGTTAATTTAGTTATTAAAACATAAGAAAACACCTATTAACGTCTAAAGGGATTAACGTCAAAAGTAGTCTGAGCAATTCTATCGTTACACGCTGATCGACCCAACGAGCACTAATTAAAGACACATCATGTGAAAGTTAAGGATCATAACAGAATTAAGAGAGAAACTTGAAAGCTCAATTTTTAATTTATTCTAATTAGTTTAATTAACATCGCGTACCGCTCGTCGCGGATCGTTACTTTGGCTTATAATATTTTATTATTATCTACAATAATAACAATAATGAATATTTCTCTCCTAATTCTAGCACTACCAAGATTGGGTGCGTTTTCCTGTCCTATTTAAATTATTTCTATTATTGTCTTAATAATGAGTATTTTGTAGTACTATGCTAAACCACAAACTATCTATATATACCAGATAACCTATTTATTTA
Source organism: Nymphula nitidulata (assembly GCA_947347705.1). Lineage (NCBI taxonomy): Eukaryota > Metazoa > Arthropoda > Insecta > Lepidoptera > Crambidae > Nymphula > Nymphula nitidulata. The sequence goes on from OX374623.1 coordinate 12,374,071, forward strand.
ATTAGACCTTACCAATAATAGTTAATCATTCCATAGAGCATATGGACATACTTGTTATAAATCATATATACCATTCAATATTCATTTCCTAATGTAAGGTCTAAATAAATAAAGAGATGAAAACACTATCCTATGCTTATCGCTGACATAAAACTATCTTAAGTAACATCAAAGTTTGGTCGAAAACAGGAATGTGTAAAACATGTGACTAGAATTTACTAAAACTTAACATATACCTAAATAAATATAATAACATAGATTAACACTTTTATTTGGAATTAGAAAACACTGAACATCATTTTGTCAATTAACTACAAAGTGAGATCTTAAAAATATTTTTACCTAAAGTGACACTCAAAATATGCTCACAAATAATACTATTCACATTTAATATAATTTACAAAAAAATATAAATGTGCTTGTCTTCAACATCATTTATAATTTGAATTCATAATGGAGGTATAAATAATGAACTGAAATGTGTCTGTGCTGTTCACTCACAATGCGAAAACTTTTACTTTGAGTAATAAAACATTTGTGCAACGTGCTTGAGCTTCAGTCTTCTTATCATTTTGGAATCATGAGAGATCAAATTAATCTAGAACACTCACCAACTATTTATTATACATAGCGTTAACAAATTCTTTATTTTATAAATAAATCATAAATCTATTCTAGATCAATATTTTACATAAATAATTTGAGATCAATGGACAAAATTCTTCTACGTAATATTTCAGAAAACACAAACGGTGCTCGAAAAATGGGTAGGTATATTTTTTCTATATCCTTAGCTTTCTTGTACACCAGGTGTACAACAAAAAGATTGTAACAATGAATTGCATCTCGGTTCATGTCTTTTCATCTATACCAGTGAGATCGACTGACTTCGTGTTTGTTTAGTCGGCTCTTTGTGACAGTAAATAGAAAAAAATCGTGATTAACAACACACGTGCGCGGGACGCAGATTCTATAAGCTTGTTAGAAGTGTATGTCTTGTACATCGGTGGGTGTGTCGGGAAGTTGCGTCTGCTCTGTCGCTGGTTGTTTGTGAGGCTGTACATGCCTGGTCCTCGGTTCTTGCGGTTGGGTCTCTCTCGCCAGTACTCTTTCCACGTGCCTGGCAACGAGTTCAGCGGCTGCAGCGGGCGTGCGCGTCAGAACACAAAGGTCATTAATTGACATTCGTACACGCAACCCCCGTGCTGCCGCTGCAATGCATGCAACCGCTACCAAGGACGGTGGCACCAAGAGAAATTCAGTTTCTGTAGACAAAAGAGAAAAGTATTATAATTCCAAATTAACATTTTACTCCCTTAAAAAAATTCAACAAAAATAAACAGCAACTTCAAAACATTAAAAGGATAAAATAATTAAATTTAAGTGGTACCCTGGAAACATATTTTTGGAGTTTCTATTGTTTCTGGAAATAACTTAGCACCAACTTCAAAATATATGTTTCTAGGGAATAAGTACCTACTTAAATTTAATTATTCTATCCTTTTCAGTGTTTTGAAGATATTTTTATTTTTGTTTAAAAGTTTTTTCTTCACAATTTTTGGTGATAACCTTCTAAGGTCGGAAGAGATCGCTGAAAGCGACAAGGTCGCCCTTTACTTGTACGTTATTTAAACTAAGTGTAGGTATCATTTTTTTTCCATGTTGGTTTTCCAGGTTGATGTATGTACCATAATGTTATAAATTAAATAATAAATAATAATAATGTCAGAGCTAAATAGGTGACCCTCAGCATATATTGTTTCCTACTATCGCATATCGTATCGTTTCACTAAAAGTCATACATAGGAAAACAAAAATCCAGAAATTTGCATACCTACATAGACGACTTAAGGCGATACCTCGTCGACACTAGCGACACCACTTGATTTATATTACTTGTGGTGAATATAGAACATAATAAACAAAAACGCTTTAGTGAATGTCTAAAGAATGGTATTTGTATTTTTTTGAGATGTGCTCGGTATAAGATATTCCTCTACATGTAACCTATTTTTTCATTATTGCCGAAAGTGGTCACTTTTAACAATAATAAAAAATTTGGTTACTTATAGGTAGACATTTTATACAAAATACGTCTTTAAAAATTACAAATACCGTTCTTTAAAATTCTCTAAAGCGTTTTTGTTTATTATGTTCTAAATTCACTATAATTAATAACAATCGATTGGTGTCGCTAGCGTGCACGAGGTAGCCCCTTAATTATTACAGTTATTTTTAGTATGTAAAAACCAAACTACCCAATCGGTTTTAAATATATTCTTATGTGACCTAATGGCAACTGTTCCGCATAAAAAAAATAACCACGTAAATCGGATCAAAAAATATCGGCGCAATCGGCACATACATAAAAAACGTACCAACCTTTTTGAAGTCGGTTAAAATACGAAACAGCAAAAGTCTAAATTATGTAATAATTGCAGCGTCATCACTTATTTATTGTATGGAAGTGTTAAAGAAAAACTTAGTTGAAAATAGTCATAATTATGTTATATTGTAATCTCCTAGATGGCCTAGTTTATGATCTAATAATAATATTATTATTTGTATAAAAGCCATAAGTGCCAATTGAAGAGACGTGTTTTTGAGTAGATCGGCCGACACAGGCAAGGATGCGAGCGCAGGTAGGCTACATCTGTTACGAGATAATTACGGCGGACAGGTGGCTCGGACACCTTGCGACTTTGCGTCCTTGCAGCCCACATCCTTTCTGTCTTGTTGATCGAGTTCATATTTTTAAAACAAAAGTTCATAAGCCCAGCGGATATTGGTTAAAAGGCATATAAATTGTCAAGTTTGCTACAGCAACAAGATTTGCGAGGGTCTAAAAAAACATCACGCTACATTTTGCACAATATACGCGTCGCCTATTGTTGTTCAGGCGAATAAGGAAGGAGAGTCGAACAGCTGCCAGATTTGTGCATTCCGTTCCCGTCTGCATCTTTGTGCCTGCGCCGGGACAATAGGCATGGAATAATGGTAATTTACATCTTAAGTCGTCTAAGTAAGGGCGCAGCTGCGATTTCGCCATGAACCAAGAAGGGACTCAATTGTTTGAATAGAAATTTGTGAACTTAGATCAATTGGTATTATCAATAACCCTCAATTTTAGGTTACCGTTATATTTCGCACTACTGTGACCTTCGCGTGCTTATAGTACTTATGACTATTCAGTTTATTCGTTCTAACTAAACAAAGTTCATCATCACCTTTAATACCTACGTCTAGTTATTGCTGAGCACGGGCCTCCTTCTAAGGAAGAAATAGTGCATGCAATAACTACCGAAATTAAAAAAATATAATTTCTATGTAAAAAACTACTTCTAGGTACAGCAACGTGCATAACGGTGAAGGTATTGAAGCGAAACAACTTAATGTAATTTAAAAGCGAAGTCGCGTTGGGTGTAGGACGGCAGGCCAAGACGCGGCAGATGCGAGGACACCTGGCGCGACCCTTCCGCCCGCTCCTCCAGGTCACTGCCCACTTACACCCTTACACGACCTACCTACCATGCTTTTTGCCAAGGAAAACACTATCGCAACACGCGAACGCGTCATAATTTTAATCAGAAAAACTAGCAAGTCATTAATTAACGTACCGTAGAGCTTAAGTCTTTCTTATAACTATAGGTCAATGAAACGACAAGATAGGGTGAGCTTCAACGCCGCAAAAAGCATAACGTGATCGTTACAAAAGGTACGTGGTACACACATGGACGGTTGAAATACTGCAAAAGCTGCTTTAGTGATTACTGGTACATAGTGTGTCAGGGTTCAGCTAATTATAAAATCAAAAACGATCGCGGGTGGTTTATCAACGGGCATGATCTCGGGCGGCGCGGGTAGCGAACCGTCGCAATCCGTTGCACGACAGGTTGGCCGACAGTTGGACGGCTACTACGACATCTGCTAAGGCACGCGTCAAGGGCCACCATCGCCAAGACTGACACCCCCACGTCTTACCCGCACCCTTAATTACAACAAACTTAATAATGACGTTCACTCAACTCAACAGACATCGCGGACCGTTAAGTTCCGTTTGGGAAACCTGTCCGATGATAATTGTTGAATCTAATACAAACACTAACAAATAAAGTGCAACGTACGAGGGTTGCAAATATTAATGTCTAATCGTGCGAAACTAGTTGTAATAAAAGCTATCCCTTTTTGCTTTTTATGTCTTACTTGAGTAACGATTTTTAAAGGAGAGTTATGGCGTGACTGTTTTTATAGCTTTAATATAGAGTACCACCTCGTTAAAGAATTTCAAATTGGATATGTAAACTTTATCGTAACGTTTATTAATTATTAATAGGGATGTTGTCTACGTTTGAATATGGCGCTATTTTTCACAAATTCTGAAAATATACGCGGTTTTTACCCATAAAAACCTATAACGGTTTGAATTTGGTTAAGAAAATTTTAAATAGCCAATATTTTCCAAAATTTATTAAAAATGATAATGGTATTAGATTCGTCACATCAATTAAAACAAATATTATTATGACAACTTTAAATAAAAACGTGCATATTACATAGTTATTATTAATGTTTTCAATATGTTCCACATGTTTCTATATGACTACAAAATGTATGGGACACTTTATAGTTTTTTTTTTATATACAACTAGATGACAAACAAGCTGACGGCCCACCTGGTGGTAAGCGGTTACCGCCGCTAGGACCATTATAGGATCTTTACATGTTCCGTAGATTTTCTATGGAGCGTTTTTTGACGATGCGCCGCTACACATAAAACATACCACTGTATCGATGAAACTATTGATCTCAAACATACTATTTCTTTTACAATAATTTTGTTCGTGAGTTATTATAAAGTTCTCGATAATAAAATAAATAAAAAGTTCTTAATTATAAGTTTCTTAAACGTTAAGAAACATATCATTATCACTAGATATGCCTACAGTAACATACATAAGTATAACCTACGATAAGTTAAAGGATTGCTTGGAATAGATCCGATTCGGAAGCTCGGAAGAGCGGAAACGCTCAGATCATGCGAATTAGAGTGTCTCGAGCGTTGAGGTTTGAGGAGTCGGCTTAGATAGGGTCGTGTTCACCAGGTGCGAGCCGAGACGGCATTGTCGGGGCTCCTTTGTCGCCGGGACAGGCCGGGAGCATACAATGGTCGCGGGACGTCTTCGCGCATTGTCGCCAGTCAGCTGTCGCGGTCCCCTGAGCGACGCAACAAGGCCCTGACACGATTTCTTGATTTGAATTATTTTTAGGGCATCAGCTGCGATATAATCACTCCGTGGCTAACGGTATTGCTTGCATAATGTTATTTATACTCACTACATTTTTGATACTTTAAGTCAATACATAAAAATGTGTTGTATTTACAAATACACGTTTTGTAAAGTCATTCTCCAACGTATAATGTAATTACCAAATTATTAAAATAGATGTAATCTAACACCGGGACGCGATACTATGTCGTTAAAATGGTAAACCTGTAGGAACTGTTACCCTATGTTTAAGATGAAGGAAGTTTAAGGGTCAAGTCGTGTTATTAACCCTTTCACACCTCGAGCAATGCACGATCAGTTACCAGCAATTATTGAGTTTCCGGCGCGAACGAAGGCGGGAAAATGCTACTTGAATACAACTTTAAGTTACTAAGCATTTTACTTTAAGTAGGAGCCAAGGGGTAACACTTATAAAATATTATTAATATTATAAGTGTTATTAATATTTGCTATGTTATTTGTTATTTTTTTGTACCCCAAAAAACAATGAGCTAAATTTTTAAAAATATTCTAGTAGGCATTGCGTAAATAAGAATTTATTGAAATATATTTACAATATAAAATTAAACACGTAGTTATAGGTATCCTATAATATAAATGACGTGTTTCTTTAAAATAGATTTTTAGATTCACATAGTCAATCTACACTGCTATCAGTATACCATAGTTGTTTATGGTGTGAGGGTGACCAACAACTGACAACCATAAATTACTGTTATCGAGAACCGATGGACCATACGGGCACAGAGTTAATCACCATCCCAATAATGGTACAATATTAACAAGCCATACTAATTAAAGAGCACTTTATCATAGGCTAAAATTTTACTGTTAATATATCAACTTTTATCTAAATAGGTACTATAAATGAAAAAAATCTAAGTAGCTAAACCACTTAGACCTTCATAGATAGGCAACCTACCCACTTCTACTTTTCAACACGAAAATTAATAGGTATCTTTTTGTATTTCTTTTCAGAGTCTGTAAAGTGTATCTATAGGTAAAAACTTATAGAGAAACCCTTATCGTTATTTTTACTTAAATTATTATAACAATACGATATTCATACCAAGCGAAATTTTTCTACACTAAATCATAATTAAACTTATGGTTAAGTAGCGATATATCTTTAATTAACACTTCAATTTTAGTGGCAATAACGAACAAAGGAAATAAAACTATAACTGTCACTATGGTTGCACAAATGCTCGCAGTCTATTATTAGCTAATTATTATTCTCCTTAACTCGTCTAACTGAGATTTATTTATCATCGTCCCACTGCTGGGCGCAGGCCTTCCTACATGGGAGCAAACATGAGGAGCTTGGGCCATAGCACCACCACGCTGGTCCAATACGGTTTGGTGCGTTAAGGCGGTTGTAACAACCGGGACCAATGGCTTAACTTCCCTTCCGAAGCACGGAGGAACTCGAGATAATAAATTTCATTGACCCATCCTGGGACCAACCACGGTGAAAGTTGCTTTGTTTTCTTAATCGAAACCAGAGCGCTCAAACCACTCAGCTCAGATTTATCTATACTACCCAACTATTAAGTGAAAAATAATTTTATTCTAAAAAATATGGCAACGGTAAATACCTACCCATACCTTAACTTGATAAAGAATTCAATTAATTAAATGACCCTAAAATATATTCATGTTTATTAGGTAATTTAGAAAAGGTTGCTAATAGTATATCAAATTTAAATATAATTACATGAATTAAAAAATACTCGTATGAAAAAAGTATATCAGTAAATAATATAACTACTAAAAAAAACAAGTAGGTACTTAAACACATAAATACATGCTGCTTATTTTTTGTGATTACGTTTGAGTGCGCTGAGTAATTTAACATTATAAATGTTAGGGTCAGTGGCTGAGGGGTGGTCAGGCGCAAGGTGTGCGCGTTATCAGTGCGCAGCATGTGCGCGCCGATACACGCGTGTGCCACCCCTGCATGCCCATACACGCGGCCACAAAACTGTACAAACAATACGAGGTCCCACTCACCCATTAGAAAACACCACGTATTTTCAGAACAAACCCCACCTACCATTAAACAAATTAGCGAGAAAACTTAATTGACGCTCGCACATTTATCGATTAATGATAATGAAGGAACGAGGAAGGCATCCGACCCGCATGTCGTCGAGTTTCACAGTTGATAATAAGTGTCAACAGGAAAACCGTTTTAGAAATAGAACTTACCGGTATAGCAGATTGAGGTGAGAGTTAAGGCGTGCGTGCGGACTAAGGGATTAGATCGGCCCCATGGCACTCGCGCCAGAAACGGCTCCACGAAGTCGAACGCTGTTGCAATCGATAACTGCCAGTTCAATCGCTGAAGAAGCATAACTTCCCATTGCTGCAACCAAAAGCGCTATGTATAAATAAAAACGGATAAAGTAACCTTAAACTAAAAAAACAAGTAGACTAAGGGCTTTGCCAATTAAAGGGGAGCATCCCCGTGTGAATAATTTTATTTCATCGCACTCTTATTCATTAATTGCTTTAATTTATATAACAATTACTACCCTCATTCAAAATGTCTTGAGAAAGGACAAAATACGTATGTATTCTCAACAGTTGAATCGTAACCGTCATACTCGGCGGATCAGACGGAAACCGCAAAAAGTAGCGAATCACGTTACAAAAGAAAATAGTAATTCAGCAAAGAGGGAGTAAGCCATGGGACCGATGTCAAAATTTTCGCGCAGGGGTACGGTTGACATATCAAAATAATGAGGGGCGCATTCTAGTTCACATTAACCTCACGGCCTCGTCCTGAAGCTTTACAAAGCTTTAGTTTTTATTGATATGGCTTGAACTAAAGATAAACAAGAGTGAATGCCGTTATCCGGATATTGAAACAATCGTACTCTCAAACAAAGTTCACTAAACTCGTAAACGGTGTACTTGGCTGATAAAAAAATATGTTCGGTCCTTTATTAAATTGGTACAGGATTCATTTAAAACACTCAACTGAAAGATACCAACGAATTTTTTACGGTTCCAATATTTTCATATAAAATTCTTGAATATATTTTGTATATACCAAGTAAAATTTTTAAAAAAATACTTTTGAATATTTATTTTTTACGTTTAGGCACGTAATCCATTATAGGTAACTATTTACTGAATGGAAATGTAGGTAGTTAATATTCTCATGGATGTATTTGTACCTATATTAATTTAAAAACGCTAAAAATTCAATATGTTGAATTCAAATACGCGCAGCCTAATTAGTACTAATTACCGTACTAATAACTGTTGAAACATACACAAATATAGAAACATGTTTCTCAAGTACTCTATGACATCATTATGTATTCATTGCATAGGCCTATCATGATCGTAGCACGAATTAGTTGGAAGAATTATGTACAACGCACGACGCCATACGGCATTCGAAAGAAAAGGGGATTCCCACGATCACAATTCGAATATTACGTGCAGTTTGCATAATGAAAGGCAAGGTATCGGAACATCTTTCTGAATGTTGAAATTCAATGTGCAACATATGACATTGTCACCTGACAGGGGTAAAGGCGTGAGAATCGGACGACCAAAGTCATGCTCGTGGGTGCTACGTAATTGATCAGATCACACCTGCCCGCAGCAATGACGCTTATGACAATTTTTTAGACATCATGGCAGGATTGTGGGAAATTATTCAAAACAAATAATGCAAAGATACATCAGGCGCGTAAGTCCTCACGGTCACTGTCCTTTTCTAAGGGATATTAAGAACGACGTTATCTCGGTATCAGTACCGAGTGCCCACATTTCCGTCGGAAGCACGAAAACAACCAATTCAATACCTTCGTCATGGTCATGGCCTGTAACTTACTTGAGGGCGACAATAAGTGCCTTGCGCTATAGATTATGTTAAGGAAGATATAATTACCGGAAGCTAACATGCGACTTTAAGGAAACGGGCTATAAAGGGTGATGTTTAGGGTGAAGAAGTGACATTTGACTCAGCTAATCGAGCCCGGTCTAGTGGAATCAAAACAATTAGTAGGTACACTGCGGTCGCCACAGGATGTAAGGTGTATGGCTACTTAGGAACTGCTTGACCTTTAGTGAGGGATCGAAGAACTTACTACTTTTAAGTTTATTACGAACCCATTCTAATGTCAAATTGAATAAGAGTTTTATTTATGTTGACATTAGAATAGATTTAAAACTATTTAAAACTCTACCGTATCATGAATTTTATAGAGCAATATAACTCGAATCAATGTGAATACGGACTTTAATATATTGTAGATTCTTCTTCAACAGGTGTTACCAAATGTAAAATGTACTTACCCTAACTTCATGAGGGTACACCGAATTGTCTGTGTAAGCGCAGAGCAGGTCGACAGATAGCGGGTGACACTGGCGGAACTTTGAGGCGAGCAGCATGGCTGTGACTGCTAGCAACTGCAGCTGCTGCCGCGAGACGGCGCGCTGGGCTAAGAACCGGTCCATGTAGCTCACGGCCAGAGGGAACACCTGCTCCTCACACTGCTGCTCCTCGCACACCTGTTGTATGATTTACAAAATTTGGTGAATTTGCAATGATTAAAATTTCGACTCGTCCGTAACATATAGAGTTGTGAAAAAAGTCTAGACTAAAATAAGAGAAGGCAAATGACATAAATCAAAAAGGCATATTCTATATAGCAAATTAAAATTCAATACAAGTATTTTTTATTTTCAACTAGTTTGTTATAATTTCGTATTTCACTATTGTTTCGGCTACGAAATGGTGCGTGTAGTAGATAGTAAACAAGTGGTACTACTTCTTATGCTTTCATATTTTTAATTCTTATCATCTAATTTTACCCATCAACTTCTAGTCTCATGGATTACCTACCACTCTCACTGGTTAACAATTCAAGTGTGATATTTTTAAGTTTATTGAAATCTTATTTTTTTGTATATAACCTACCGTTACCATCTTTAAGTATAAAAGGTCTTTAGGTATGAAATTATCGTTTTGTATCTATGTTTTTGTATTTAATTTGAAATTGCTTGACCAAGCTTTTGAAGTTTTATGGATAATTTAAGACATTAAATTTTAATTAAGTGTAGTGAAAAAAAAATGATTTTTAAATAATAGGATACAATTAAAACAAATCTTAACATTGAAATCTAACATATTCTACAAGCTCCCTCATCTATTTGCCAACTAATAAATCCTGCTTGTATACTGTACTTTGAATATAAACTTTCATATTTTAGGTAGACATTCATTTAAAATGATTTAGAAAAAAACGGCATTGGAAATTTGAGAATTGGATTGAATTGATTTAGAATTTTTCGTTTTTTTTTTGTAGATAGGTATATGAGTTTTTAATTTCTACAAAGGCAAATTCAACTTTTCGTATTAAGTGTGTTTAAGGGGCTACCTCGTGCACACTAGCGACACCAATTGATTGTTATTAATTATGGTGAATTTATAACATAATAAACAAAAACGCTTTAGAGAATTGCTAAAGAACGGTATTTGTAATTTTTAAAGATGTATCTTGTATAAAGTGTCTACCTATAAGAAAAGAAGTAACCAAATTTTTTATTATTGTTAAAAGTGGCCACTTTCGGCAATAATGAAAAAATAGGTTACATGTAGAGGAATATCTTATACCGAGCACATCTCAAAAAATTACAAATATAATTCTTTAGTCATTCACTAAAGCGTTTTTGTTTATTAAGTTCTATATTCACCACAATCAATATAAATAAAGCCTTAATATGGTAATTTGGGTATTATGTTAGTATCCGCGTTACGGAGTTGCGTAGGTTATTTTGTGCATTGCATTTACACGACCGCCTATCCTATCGTGGCGAACTTTTTACCTGCTAAAAACCACTTTCAGTTATTAAGATTCCCTTGCGCACTGAAGAGGTAAGCTCAGCAAAAAACCGAGTAAAAAAGTTTCCGTTGGTAGTCAGTTGTAAGGGCTCATAAAGTGCAGAGGTTTCGTTAAAAATGAATAACCATAACATAGCATTATGGTTATTCATTTTTAACGTTTCGTCCGTTCCCACCAGACCCCCGGCACTCACACGTAATAGAAAACCTATTGTGAATGATTTGTGGGTGCTTTACTGATTAACTATGTACGTATACAATCCAATCTTAGACATTATCAGTATCGTAATAGATTTTTTTACTATCTACACCCTCCTAAAGGTCAGCTGAAGAGTTAGAACAAGGAATATTCTTATCTGCATCGCACTACCACTAATACATGTATGCACGTGTATTATATGATACAAATAAAACGCACAAATAATTTATAGTAACGTATAACGTTGCCTACGTTATACCATGTAGGTACAGTCAGGAACAGAAATTGATTAACACTTTAGAATCTTTTCATAATAACATTATACTGGCATACACTTGATAATTTGTATGAACACTGTGAACGACGCAGTGTGACATGGTACTAATGTTAATCTAAACACTGTGTATACTATTTCTTTGAATGGTAATAATTATAAGTTTTATTTTTGGTGCAGTGGCTTTGAGAAATTAATTTACTAGTTTACACTTATCACAATTTCGAGAATCACACATAAACGTAGATTTTGTACAGTCTGCTTATAGCGTCGTCGTGATAGACCCTTATACAAAGGTCTACTCTACGGAATCAAACACTTTAAGATGTTTCGCTTGATCGACAAATTGATTCTTGTAAGGTCAAGAGAGAACAATTCTTAGAACATTATCAATATAAGATTTATCAAATTTCATATCAAAAATGACGCATTTTATAGTAATTAGGTTATCAAGTAACGTGGTTGAGTTAGGAGCCAGGCGAGCGAATTCAAGGGAGCAGTTACACTGTGCAAAATTGGTCTCTTAAATTACTTTTAACTGATACGCTAGTCAGCATCAGCAGTGGATTTTCAACTTTGGCTTCTTAATTGACTAAAACGAAATGCAATGTAAATAACATTACAAAACTGAATACAGTCATTTCATTCATTTCATTTATTCTTAATTGTACACAAAACAACTTAAAAACAAAGGAGATGTTTCATATCCGGCCTGGTATACAGAGTGGCACATTTAGATCGGTCAGTATGGGAAAGTCTAAAACTATAAGACATGTGAAAATCTCTTCTTAGGATGGTTCCATTTCATTCATTTTAGACATTATGTTTCATAGTAACAATTACTGCTTAAGACCTACACAATCAATATCTAAATAGAAATAGTGTTAGTTTTATTTTTCAAAACGTCCGGGTTCGATTCCCGAGCTGAGTACAGGTTTTTATAAAATGTATGAATGCAGTTTTTCTTTTTACTAAAATCGATGACATGGTTCCTAAGAAGAGATTTTCGTATGTCTTATAGTTTCAGACTTTCCCATACTGACCGATCTAAATGTGCCACCCTGTATGTACAGTATCTCAAAAAATCAGCAAAAATCTCCTGAATCTGCGAAAAATACTAATAATTCGTTTTCACGTACAGTTTGTTTGTACAAAAGTTGAAATATCAAAACTATTACTATTACTACCCCCAGGACATTATATTTTTTCTGGTTTAGATATTTTTCTCAAAATAATTCAAACGTTGTATATTTTTTGATAATATAAAACCCGGCCTCATTAATTATCTATCTAACATCGCTAATTCTGCTGTATGTTTCTGAAGAATTCAGCATCCCGCAGACTATTTGATAATACAGGATCAGATCAAGGTTAGCGTGTCTTAGAAATACCACCAAATTTCAAATAAATTGGATCTGTGAAAGTTAGTAAAATCCTTTTGTCAAGTAGGAAATGAGCTGATAGTCATCAACCGCGTGAACTTAATAAATTATAGCTCAAAAACATCCTGCGATCACGTCAGCTTTCAAACAAAAAATGATTCAAAATCAGTCCATCCATTCGTTTAGGAGCTATGATGCCATGGACAGATATAGATACACAGACAGACACGTTAATCTAATAACACCCCTTTTTTGCGATAGGGGCTAAAAATATTAACAGTAACGTGTAGAAAATTTAAAAGGTATTGTTTATCTATGGTTTGTGGGTACCTACTTCAGAAATTGAGGAAAGTTTTACCCAGTAATATACAAATACCTTGTTTGCGCCACTAATGTCAATCAGCTGATAACGGAAGTGGATATTGCATAGGCCATAGGCAACAAAATCATAAATTATGTTAATAGTCAAACAAACAAAAGAAGTTTGGTTTCCTTTCATATGTTACGATACGGTAAAGTACGTATTCACGTCAAGTATCATACCGTGGTTCGTTGTACGGCCGACCACAGAAGTAGCCTGAACACATTAGTACCATGTCACAATACCTATGGCGTTAATGTAGTACAGGAGCAACTATTAGGTACAACGCAATAGTCGGTGTGACATGGTACTAAAGTGTTAAGCTACTTCTGTGGTCGACTGTACGTGCCGATTGCCGAATCTGTTTCTTTCTTTTATTCTGATTTTTTTATACAACTAGATAAGAAACAAGCCACCCACCTGGTGGTAAGTGGCTACCGTCAATAACCAGGAAAAAAATACTTGGTATTGTCTGTGTATTGTCTCCTAAGGCCTAAGATAAATTGCCTTCCGTGCCTAGCGAACTGATTAACAGCTGAAATAGGAAATTCGGTGGTACTCTACCCAGACGACCCTGAATACGCCATCGACGGCTGGCCGAGTGGCCAGTACCCCTAGCTACAGGTTATTTGGTAAGGGGTCCCGGGTTGGAGTCCCGGCTGGGAAAGATGTTCGTGTGATAAACACGAATATTTGTTCAAGGTCATGGTTGTTTCTATATTTATGTATGTATATTTCTAGTACTTTAATATAAAAAATAAAATATGTTTTCATGTATAGTATCCATAACAACAAGGCTCTACTTTGGGCTGTGCTTTGAGCTAGATAAGAATATTATTATTTTGGTGGGAGTGTAAGAATAATATTATTTTGACAGTACTTATGTATTTTAATGTTTATTCTCTCTTGCATCTTTCAATTAGAACCTGGTCAAAGGATTTCTAATTAGTTTTCTAAAACCAAAGCAGTGTTGAAATCGTATTTTTAGCCCCCCGGCGAAAAAGAGGGGTGTTATAAGTTTGACGTGTCTGTCTGTGTGTCTGTGTATCTGTGGTATCGTAGCTCCTAAACCAATGGACCGATTTTGATTCACTTTTCTTTGTTTGAAAGCTAACGTGACCTCAGGATGGTTCCTAACTATAATTTATGAAGATCAGTTCAGGCGTTTGTTGACCATCAGCTCAATTCCTACTTGACAAAAGGGTTTTACTAACTTCCACAGATCCGATTGATTTGAAATTTGGTTTACGTTGCTACGGTGGTTATTTCAAGACATGCTAACCTTGTACACCAAATACTCTGCGAGATGCTCATTTCTTCAGAAACTTACAACAGATATAGCGTGTTTGGGCTATAATAATAGTCTCAATGAGATGATGCTAAATAAATAATTAATGACGCTGAGGGTTTTTAAAGATTTCAGTTTTATTTTATTCTCTAAAATATTCAGTCATTAATGACGCTGAGGGTTTTTAAAGATTTCAATTTTATTTTATTCTCTAAAATATTCAGTCTGAAATGACACCCTTACATAAATTAACACGGCAGTATCCGAAATGCTCTTGGCCGATTTTTCATCTTAAAAATCTTATCTGTATGATTTAAAATAAATTATCAATCTTGTTTTATGACCTTACAGCAGGAATCACATATTGTTAAAAGCTGTATTGGTAAGTACCCGCAACAAGTAGATAGAATTTCAGTTTACTTTATGTTATATTATAAATCCAAACGAGTCTTTACTCAAATGGACTTAAAGTAAATTCTTATATCAAAATTTAAACCTATCTCTGCACCGAATGTTTAAGTTGTGAAGGTGTGCAACAACTCCTCCAGTTTTTAAATGTTGGTAAGAACGCATAATTACAAATTACTTAACATGCATTACGTGTTAATATATTTTAAGTAAGTATTACAATCATCATTTATATTGTATCATCTTTGAGAAGATTACTCCTTTTAGTAATAATGTTATGCTTCGTTACCTGTTTAAATATCTAATATATAAAAAAACTTACTTTATTCTTTATTTTCATAACACTTGTACTTATAGAGTTTAATTTCTTATATGTATTTTGTAGATAAATTAATTACTTCCAGCCTAAATTAATATTTCCACAGTGCGAGGCTTTATAGATTAAGTACTACCCTCAAACATTTGATAGCTTAGAAATCCAAATTTTCTTTTATTTATAAAATCATGCTGAGCATTAACTTAAATATATTTCTAACCAATTAAGACTTATAAAAGAATAAACGAACTTAATAGGTAAAAGTTTTCATACTTAATTATAAACTCACTTCCAACATCCAAGTGGTGACTACTTTCCGCATAAAAGGCTGTATGTCGATCTGAACATTCTGGAAATAGTCAGTATGGAGAGCGTGCGACCTCTCCAGAGCCATCAGGTTCATGAGCACCCTCGGATCACGGTCCAGCGCCCGGTCGGGGCCAGCCACGCACACGTCTGGCCTCTCGTTACTGCGGTTTCCAGAGTTCTCGATGTGCTCCCCACAAGACAAATCCATTTTCGTTCAAACAATCACTTTCACTACAGTTTTTCAAAGTTCGAATAAGTTCGTAGTAGATCGCAACACTCTTGTTTGTTTACAAAGTAAGTAAAGAAGGGAGCGCAGTCGCAGTGGCGCTGCGCGAGCGGCCAACAGGCAAGTGTCTGTCTGTGTATCGGCACGTTCGTACACTGCGTCGGAACTCGGGCGCACTCCGCTCCTCGCCCCTCGTGGCATCATGGATTCCCTCAAACCCTTGCATATTGTTTGGGCACAATTCATAGTGAAGACTTAACACGTGGCTTAAGTGGATAGCTTGTATATGTATAGTAATATTTTTCACGTTTCTCGGCATATACTTAGTAGGTCTAAACTTAAATAAATAAATTGGATAATTATGTATTTACATTACTTAAACAATACCTATGTTGTTTTAGAAAACAAAAAAAAGTAATAAATATAATCAACCGACTTGATATCACAAAAAAAACTTAGACTAATGTAAATACTTATTTAGTTCAAAAATATTTTTTACTATTTAATTTATTATAATTTTGACTGTTCCATTTCCAAGGTTGTATAGATGATGGGTGACCGTTAACAATATCGACTTGTCTGTCTGTTAACCGACTTCAAATCAAATCGGTATTATAATTTAAATAAATAATTATTTTGGAGCACCATTGTATGATTGTAGATATGCGCTTGCCGTAGCGACATGACGTAGCGATCCGTAGCAAACAATATCGCGCTACTACGCTCAGAGACATAGATTACCTGATTATTAGCGCTTGCCGTAGAATCTGTAGCAAGCAACGCAGTGCGGCAGTGTATGTATTATAGCAAGGATGATATTGGTTCATGGTATTAGGTATCTAATCTGTGGTGCGATGTACGAATATTATCAATTTCGTTTAATCCATTCTTTGACTATTTCCATTTTTAATATTTCTGATACCTAGATTACCATAATTGAACGGTAATCGAAGCGTATACCGTATTCGATGTTGTCTAAAGGAAAACTATACCAGCCAGTTAAACTAATTTAAAAATGTTACGACTAAACAACTTATTTTTCAGCTTGATATACGTAAGCAGAAGCACCGTCGGAAAGAACACAGCCATGTGCCGGCCACATAGACAGGCTAACTGCTTTTTCCTAGTAACCCTCATTGGGCCAGCGTCTACCACGCTGTTACATAGCCCAAACTCCTTGTGTGTTTCTCATATTTTTTTATAATGATATAATAATAATGGATGACAGTACTGGTGACGCTTACTATACGAGTCGTGCTAATACCCCTCGGTCTACTGTGGAGGAAAGTCGCGGTCGACTTGTGTCTGAAATCGAGAGTTCTCTAGTCAGAGTCTCCGATTGGGGACGACTAAACTTAGTCCAATTTAACCCGATAAAGACACAAGTCTGCGCGCTTACCGCTAAAAAAACCCCCATTCGCTGTATCTCCACAATTTCTTAACACACCCCTTTCCATCTCTAAGAGTATCGGGATCCTTGGTGTCGATATCTCTAGTGACGTGCAGTTCCGCGGACATTTAGAAGATAAAGTCAAGCTGGCATCCAAGAAACTTGGTGTGCTCAATAAAGCGAGGCGGTACTTCTCTTCGGGGCAAAGACTGTTACTGTATAAGTCTTAAGTCAGGCACCTTTGGGCGGGAGGGAATGTTGCCTAAGTTTGAATATGGCGGTATTTTTCACAAATTCAGAAAATATACGCTCCTATTACCCATAAAAACAATTCAAACTTAAAAGATATGCAATATTGTTGAAGTTGTGCTGTTTAGAAAATTAATAAATATGGTAATTTTTTTTTCCAAAATTTATCAAAATTTTTAATGAAATTGGATTGCTAACATCAATTAAAACAACTATTATTATGAAGACTATAAAGAAAAACATATATATTACATAGTTATTATTAATTTTGTCAGAATGCCCATACATTTCTTAGTAATATAGGAACGCGTGACGTCACCTGTTCCGTAGATTTTCTATGGAGCGTTTTCGGACGATGCGCCGCAACACATCGAACATACCGCTATATCTGTGAAACTATTGATCCTAGGCATACTGTTTCTTTTGCAATATTTCTTATTGAGTTATATACTTCTTATTTATGAAATAAAAAAAAAGTAGTCAACTACCCTATTGTCAACGATCCCGAACTCACAAGCGGTATTGAACCCTTAAGCCTAAAGAGAGATTTTGCTTCCTTATGTGTGTTCTACCGGTTGTATAACGGAGTTTGTTCTGAGGAATTATTTGACATGATGCCCACGGCCTCTTTCTACCATCGCACCGCTCGCCATCGGCAGGGAATTCATCCTCACACGTTAGAACTATAATGGTCTCGTACTGTGCGGTTTCAGAGAAACTTTCTCCCGCGTACGCTCAGGTTGTGTGCTGAGGTTTTCTCGAACGATTACAGCATGGGGTTCTTCAAAAAGGGTTTGAAAAAGTTTTTACAGGGTCGGCAACGCGCAAGTGATACCCCTGGTGTTGCAAGCGTCCATAGGCTACGGTAACTGCTTACCATCAGGTGGGCCGTATGCTTGATTGCCACCTTAGTGGTATAAAAAAAATGATTCGCGTGAAACGACTCAGTATTGGTTGGTATTATAAACTCTTTAGAAGAAGGATGAAAAGAGTAAGTAAGCACTATCTAGCACCTCCGCCTCCACCTTATAGAAAATTACAGACACATTTTGAACTATTTATTGTTGCGCTGAGGTAAGTGATATTGCTAGTAGCCAGAGATAATGATTTCTCTTGATTTTTCATGCTGAACGCGTATCTTTGTGTGACTGAGCAGAGCACATTTGTTATCAAAATGAACAAAACAAAGAATACCCATAAATTTAGGCATATAAACACAAATAGGTAACCATATTTACTTAATTTTTGCCAGGTCATAAGTTTTCTGGAAGCAAACCCGTAATCGCAACCTTTCACAATCCGGGTGACTGCTCTAGGCACTGCGCAGTTGCTACCAATTGTGTCTGGAATTTGAGAGGTAAATATATTACCTCCAGACACAATTGGTTTTTAATTGTCTATAAGCTCCCGGGAAACTTAGGTGGCTTAACAAATTACCCGACTTCAAAAACGGAGTATTATTGTAACTATAAAATATTCACATATTAAAAATAAAATGATAAAAATTAAAACCGACTTCAAAAAACTGAAAAGGATGAAATAATTAAATTTAAGTAGGTATTCATCCCCTAGAAACATATTTTTGGAGTCGGTGCTTTACTTTCTATTGATTTTGGAAACCACTTAGCACCAACTCCAAAAATATGTTTCTAGGGGATGAATACCTACTTAAATTTAATTATTTCATCCTTTTCAGTTTTTTGAAGTCGGTTTTAATTTTTGTTTAAAATTTTTTTTCACAATTTTTAGTGATAACTTTCTACGGTCGAAGCTAGATGGGTGACCGTCAACTTATATTGTTTCCTACTATCGTATCGTTTCACTAAAAAGTAATTGGAAAAGCAAAAATTCGCAATTTTACATATGTAGACGATTTCATAATTTCAGTTTTTTTTAATTTAAAACCAAAGTACCCAACTGTTTTTGAAAACAATTTTTATGGGACCAAATGGCAGCTATTCCGCATCGAACAAAAAAAGAATCACGTTAATCGGATCAGTAATCTCGGCGTAATCGGTGTACATACATAGAAAAAAAAAAAAAACATACCGGCCGAATTGAGAACCTCCTCGTTTTTGAAGTCGGTTAAAAAAACTAGCGTCTCCTGGGGTCTGCCCAGATGAGATTACCACTACGCCACCGAAACACTATCTACTTTAAAATAACTTTTCTCACCTTAACTGGAAGTTTAAAAATGCTTGTAAAAGTAATCTTTCGGATCACTAGAGGTGTTAACTTCAATGAGTTAAATAGATAGATGATAAACCCGTCAAGCATCAGATTCCAGACACAATTGATTTTTCAATTGTCATATCATAGCCCTCCGGAGGGATAAAGCCGCTTGACAGATTAATAAGGCCGGGGGTTACTTAAAATTTTCAATTTGATATTTTTTTTCATAGTGGAACACAGAAACAGATAACAGTACCCCTAGTGTAAGTTTCAAACGAAACGAAACGAAAACGATCATCGTCGTGTTCACCTCTCAAGTGATTTTCAAATGACAAATTGTTTTCGTTATATAAAATATATAAAAAGTAGTCTCCAATAATTCACAACAGAGGCACTGCTGCCATTTCCATACAATTTGACAGTTATATGACGACAAATGTTTTTATCCCCCGACGAAAAAAGAGGGGTGTTATAAGTTTGACGTGTCTGTCTTGGTACCTGTGGCATCGTAGCTCTTAACAATAAAGTAATTTTGAATCGGGTTTTTTTTTGTTTGAAAACTGACGTGATCAGGATGGTTCTGAGCATTCTTTCTAACGATCAGCTTAGGCGTTTGATGATGATGACTGTCAGATCATTTCCTACTTGAGTTTTAATAACTTTCACATATCCAGTTGCTTTAAAATTTGTTTTTTTTATCTTAACGGGGTAACTCTTGGACTTCATCTCACCTGATGGTGAGTGAAGATAAGGCCGACGATGGAAGCGAGTTACACCCGGATTCCTCAACCACAGAGGATTTGGCTATCTTACCTCTAACTGCCAGAACATTATTGTTATGGCGGCAGACTTAGGTAAGACCGTGGTAGCTAGCCAGGCGGACTTAGAAAAGCCCTACCACCAACCAAACCGAGCAGAAAATTTCTAACCCCACGGAAATCGAACCCCTGACCTCTAGATCTGAGGTAGGTGTTTTTCAAGACACGCTAACTTTGAGCTGATCCTGTACTATCAAATAGTCTGCGGGATGAGATGATGTCAGATAGATAATCGGCGTCATAAAACGCCGAGAGTTACTCTAGATTTTCAATTTTATATTTTCGTTTCAATTCGATGGAAACATAAACTAGGGGCACAGAGAAAAGTGATTTCTCTGTTCTGTGGTTAGGGAAGAAAGGTTAGAACTACACACATTATATAGGTTAGAAACCATTGACTTTTATATTACTAGCGGTATTAAAAATGTTAGGCTCTGAAATTTTTACATCTGCTAGCAACTTTCATACAACTTATTACCTTTAAATTTTAAAATGGCCATCAGAATGTACATACCTACATTGTCACATAATAAAATATGCATTTAACTTTTACAATTTATATTACTCGCCGAATAATAGGACAAAACAATCGTGAATAAAATGTGTAAAATATAACAATACAATAAAGAGAGGGCCTGTTTGATCAGAGGGCACGTGACTGGCGAGGCACGGAGGAGGGCGAGGGCAGCTGCGCGTGCGCCGGCTGCGCGCGAGCCGGTTGACATTTTATTACAAATCCGAGCACACCTGATCTCGGAGACCAGTCATTATTGTAATGCCATTCTCTTTACTTCGACTGTATTATTTCTTGCGCACGCACAGATTTATTCACCCTCTATAAATATTAAATGTAGCTCCTATTCCACAGCACCTGCCCCTCGTTGTTGAAATTTTAGGTCTAGTTGGTCACTCACAACCAGATGGCTCTTTCTTCTCGTGTTTAAACTTTCCATTGTAGTATGGTAAATATTCCACTATCACCCTCCAATCAGTCATATACACCATACCAATGATACTAGTTAACCCAAACGCAATTGCAGTTCCAGTGAATGAGCTCAATTGTTCAATTTGTTTCTTGCCAAATAACATTTTTAATTCCTGCGTGTAATTATAATATGTAATATCGCCAAATTAGGCATTCATATGACAATCAGGTGACAGTAAATTTTTGATCGGTATTTTGATACAAATCATAACCCTAAAGAGGTTTGGTTTCGTTACCTGCATGAGTTTCTTTAAGTGATTTTTACATACCTATACTTACTAAAAGAATAACCTTTTCAGAATATTTTTTCATGAACTTATAAAGTGGCTATAATGTAGCATCAGTCGTATAGGTGGTAAACGTAGTGATTACATTATCTTTGGTCTTCGGAGCCGGTTTTAGAACCGGTGTAAATTCAGACATTACAGACAGATAGACAATATGACATTGTGAGACCATTTTTAATTATACATATTTTGTGATTTTTGACGATTCGAAAGAGAAGCCTACTTGAATAAATATATTTTTGATTTTGATTTTGGAGTCATCAATTCACTGTCTCCAACTCAACATCACGTACAAAGAAATTTAGTAGCTCTTTTCTTTGTCGTACTTCCAGAACTTGGAAAACTTTGCCAGCACATGTGTTCGCTCCTTCCTATAACATGGGTTCCTTCAAAAGAGGCGTGAAAAAGCACCTTTCGGGCCGGCAAGGCGGAGGCGGCTAGAGCAGTGTCTGAACTGCACAAGCTGTCTTCGCATATGGACTCTTCTTACCGCTTCACATCAGGTGGTGTTGAGTCATTTGTCGTGCTTTGTATAAAAAAAACATGGTCTTGCATATACAGAGTGGAAAAAATCTATGGGCCCTGGAGGGGAACAACGTTACATCCTTTAATATTTTTTTTTTATACAAATCACGACAAATGACTCAACACCACCTGATGTGAAGCGGTAAGAAGAGTCCATATGCGTAGACAGCTAGTGCAGTTCAGACACTGCTCTAGCCGCCTGTAATACGTTGTTGTAACTACAATCAACCACATAAAAATACATATAAGGTATTTATTTTATGATAATGCCGAAGATAGAAGCGATCTACGCCCGGATTCCTAAATAACAGAGGTCGAGGAGAGTTGGCCAGGGGGGGTACATTATAAGAGATCTCTTCCAGCCAACTCATATGTTTGTAAGCCATTTATTGTGGAAACGTGCGTCAGGTAGGTACATTATCTTAATAGCGTTTTGCGAACAGAAGAATCTTTTTAGCTGTTCCACACTTCGACTAAGTAATCGTAATTTGGAATGGCGCTTTTACATTTTTGGAGTTCCATAAGAAACTCTAAATCGGAAACTTTAAAGTTCATGGTGTATTTATGGGATATAGTAAGTGTATCTTTCAGTCAGTCGATACACCGCAGTCAATTCATTCCGTTACCTATCTTTGTAATCCCACTACGTATCTAACAAATGTCACATTTCGTAATATGAATATTAAGTTAAAGAAACTAACGAGCGTGTTCACTAGCGTAACCGAATTCAACATTTGGTGTTCGTCTGGGATTCTCTCAGTGGACAGTTCCCACTGGCGAGACGGGCAGAGCGGGCTCCGGGCCGGCCAGGCCACATGCCATCATCGAGTTACAACATAGCCGCAGCCTAACCACTAATTATAAAGTTATCAATTTGTCAACCCGACCCCATCTTGTGCCATAAATAGGCGAATTACGGGCGCTCTTTATGCTGCCCTGTGGGAATTTTTGATTAAGATAAACGTCGATGTCCAATAATGGCTACAACACGTTTGTGTTTACTATGTTAATCAAAACGATTTAATTTGCAATGCCTACCTAATCCACTTATCAATGGACATGAAAAATACTGACTATAGGTGGCGTGGCAGTAGCACGATGACGATAAAGGATTTGTTCTGTGAAAGCTACCGTCAACAACGGTCATGAGTCACGGCCACCAGGGGTCTGTGTTGCGAATAATAGGTAGTGCAAGTCCCAAGTCACGGATTTATTTAAGGTACCTGCTGACATTTCTAATTTTTATACTAGGTATACCTAAGTAAGAACAATTTACTTATTATGAATATTATACATTACTAGCTGACCCCGAAAACGTTGTTTTACCATAAAAAAATTGTCCAAAAAAAAGATAGTAGCCGATTCTCAGACCTACCAACTGAATACACATATAAAATCCCTAGCTGTCCCGGCAAACGTTGTATTTACATAAAAAAAGTACAAAAAAATATATCGTAGCCGATTCTTTGACGAGTAGAATATACATATAAAATTTCATGAAAATCGGTCAAGTCGTTTCGGAGGAGTATAGTAACTAAATTTGTAACACGAGAATTTTATATATAAGACTAGCTGACCCCGCAAACGTTGTTTTGCCATAAATAAAAAAACAAAAAAAATAGATAGTAGCCGATTCTCAGAACAACTGAATATACATTTAAAATTTCATGAAAATAGAAGAGAAAGAGTATGGTAACTAACACTGTGAGTCGAGAATTTTATATAAAAGATTATAACAGACCAGTAGGGTAAAACCAGGATAGATGCCCCGCTTTTTAAAAAAGCCTCCTAATTTTGAAAATTATCATTATTATGAATAATTTCTCTGAATGTGAGCTAGCTCAATCATTCATGTTGAATTATAATTATTTATTTATGACCTATCAATCACAGATTTTGCAAAATTTTGCTTTTTGTGGAACCTTTTTTTGAGGATAGATGCCTACCTGTATGGATAGTTGCCCCACTATGAAAATACTAAGAAGGATAGATGCCTGCAATGCGGGATAGATGCCCTGTAGGTAAACGTAAAACCCAACTAAATTTTATGAGGTAGTTCTACTCCTGAAACAGCAATTGTCTCCAAGAAACATGGGTCGAATTACAAATAAAGTTTTACGTTTTTTTAAATATTTTATTGATATCTTTTTAAGAAAATGACACAAAAAATCATAATTAAATTTTAAAACCCTTTGTCTAACAAACATTCTTAAGTCTCAACAGGCAGACTTAATCGTACTTTTTTTAAATTAAAATTGAAACATTTAAAAGAAGAACATTTATTTATTCAATAAAAAAAATTAGGAGAATTATTCAACAATATTATTATCTCTTAATTTAAAAAAATACATTAAGTCTCAACATGTATAATCATACTAAAATTTAAAAAAATGAGATTATTCGGATAGGGTTTATATAGAATAATTTAAAAATATACACTGACATCATGCCTGTGCATGGAGGGATAGATGTCCTTAGTCATCATCATCATCATCACCAGCCTATATACGTCCCACTGCTGGGCACAGGCCCTCTACATGGGAGAAACACATGAGTTTGGGCCATAACACCACCACGCTGGCCCAATGCGGGTTGGTGGGTTAAAGCGGTTGCAGCAACAACCGGGACAAACGGCTTAACGTGCCTTCCGAAGCACGGAGGAGCTCGAGATAACAAACTTTGGTTGACCCATCCCAGGATCGACCATGGCGAAAGTTGATTTATTTTTTGTATCGAAACCTGAGCGCTCAAACCAATACGCCACCGAGCTCCTCTCAATACGCCACCGAGCTCCTCAGTACATGGCTCCCTTAGTATATGGCTTATATGGTGTATGGAAAAATCTCTCGAAAAATCAGGGCAACTATCCTTTTTCATAGGGATAGATGCCCAAGTAGTTTTTAAATAAATTAAAAGCAAAAAACAATTATTTACATTCAGCTGCACACTTAATGAACCAGTACATTGACGTAATAAAAAATATAACGGAAATTATTACTACTTAAAAGTTATACGACAGCAAATACTTACATTTAAAACTTTTACGTGTAATTTGGAACACTTACTAAAATAAATAAAAGGATATGAAAACGATGCATTTTATTTATTTTAGACATTATTTTTCATAGAAACGTTTACTGCATAAGACCTACACAATCGATATCTAAATAGAAATAGTTAGTTATATTTTTCTAAACGTCCGGGTTCGATTCCCAATGTGTACATGTTTTTTTAAAAATGTATGAATGCAGTTTTTCTTATTACTAAATCAATGACATGGTTCCTAAGAAGAGATTTTCGCATGTCTTCTAGTTGCAGACTTTCCCATACTGACCGATCTAAATGTGCCACCCTGTAGTATATGTACAGATGGAACGTCCCGTTATTCAAAACAGAAGAAATAAACGGTGGGCGTTTTAGAGTACTCTGCGAAATGTGTCAGCTGTCACACGCTTCTGTATATACTATTTCTTCGCCATATTATACCTCATCATTATCATCACCGAACTATATTCGTCCCACTGCTGGGCTCAGGCCTTCCTACATGGGAGAAACACATCAGAAGTTTGGGCCATAACACCACCACGCTGGCCCAATGCGGGTTGGTCGGTTACAGTAACAACCGGGCCCAACGGCTTACGTGCCTTCCGAAACACGGAGGAGCTCGAGATTATAAATTTTACTTTGACCCATCCTGAGATCGACCATGGCGAAACTTGCTTATTTTTTGTTATCTATACTAGACCGCTTTAACCACTACGCCACCGAGCTCCTCATATTATACCTACCTCAGAACAATAAATAAGTACTTACGGCTACCGTGCTCCGTTAATTTTGAGTTTCTATCTATTGGTACAATTATTTTCCTCCGTGGTTTCTGTGTGCATGTAAGCGGTTATCCACATTCATAAAAATTACCCGTTAAATTGGGAAAAAATTGAATTTGATTTCAGAGTGCATATCCATTGTGTTTTAGATAATGAGAATACTGATGATAAAATTAATGCATGTAATGGCATTGAATGCAATAGATCATCAACTGCCTGATTTACATGTCCCAGTACTGCCCCTTTATTCTCAACTGTCGGAAAATATTCGAATTTCGGAAACTCTATATCTGTCACTTTTTATCGCTATGCGGCAAAGCGAGACGGCATGCGACTTTTCGAATCGAATCCGTGATCCGACAGTTGAGAATAAGGGGGCTGAGCACAGGCCTTCATACATGGGGAAACCACACTGCAATAGACAGCAAAATGAAATCCTTAACATTTTTACCGTGATAAATTTTACTGATATAATAATAACCAACTTATTATTTATTAACATAATACAACTAAAGGACAATGGGTAATAGCGTCTCCAAATTGAAGTCAGTTGTAGCATCATGAATATCACTGATGCCTATTGTACTCATCGAGAGCTTAATTTTATTCTATGGCAGCGTGCTGAAATTCACTGGGAGATAAAAGATATTCACTTTTAAAGTTTTAAGATTTCTAACCGTTGTAAATTCTGCCATAACCTAATATACGTATAATCTTGATGATTTATTTAGATACAAATGTTTCGAGCAACTTGATTAACCGGGCAGTATTAATATGGACCGACATTATAAATAATAAACACACACAATGAGAGAACAGAGCTTTTTTAGGGAACCCGACGTGGGTGTGGTAAGTTTGATTATGCGACAGTTGATCATATGCCGGTTAATTATTCATAGTAACCGGGCTTCTCAAGTTGCCCGTAACATAATAATATAATTGTATCAATATCTACGTACCTATGTTACACTGCAGTACTCTTACTACAGGTAAATCAACGTCGATTTTTTACTTACTATTTACGTGTGAACGCGCAATAACTTCGTCTATATTATATATCATTGGATGCAAACATAACGAATTTCCATGTGAACGAAGAAGAGGTATCCGAACAATACCTCAAGGTATCCAAGCCAACCTCACCTGCACTTGGTGCACTCTGCCGATTAACAGACGAGGCTCTGGCGCTTCCCACCAACCCGCACTGAGCCAGCGTGGTGGGTGACGACCCAAAACCCCACATTAAATGAATCACATGAACCCAAGGCCCCAAGTGCCCAAGGAGAAGCTGCTGCAGCTAGAGGAGGAATTGAGTAGGATTCGCTGGAGTATAGTGGGACTATCTGAAATCCGAAGAAAGGGCAAGGACACGATGGTCCTTAAATCCGGCAACCTGCTCTATTTCCGGGAGGGCGTAGATCTGTCACAAGGTTCCCAAGTCTCTCGTGAATAACGTTGTACAAGTCGGAAGTGTGTCGAATAGGGTACCTATACTCAGAATCACCAAATGGTATTCGTTAAGGGTCATACAGGTATACGCCCCGACCTCAACTCACTCCGACGAGGAAGTAGAATTAATGTATGAGGATATCTCTCGGGCAATACATACTTCCAAAACTCACTACACCGTTGTCATGGTAGACTTCAACGCAAGGCTGGGAAAACGTAGCGATGATGAGTTGAAAGTGGGGCAATTTGGAGGTGGAATCCGGAACTATAGAGGTCAAATGCTAGCCGATTATACGGAGAGGGAGGGACTCTTCATGATGAACTCCTTCTTCAAAAAACGGCCGCCTCGAAAATGGACCTGGAAAAGTCCGGATAGCGCAACACCGACAGATCGACTTCATCATGTCGACTGAGACTCGGATATTCAATGATGTCTCAGTGATCAATTCGTTTAAAACGGGGAGTGATCATCGAATGGTAAGAGGCACATAAAATCTCAATGTGAGAGGTATCGACTCATGAAGTCTACGCTCCGCCCTGCAACTATCCAGATGAAAACCCCGAACTCTTTTAGCTCGAACTGCAAAATCGCTTCGCAGTGCCTGGAGGACTGCACAGATGTAGACACTTACACAACAAACAATAACAAACAAAAGGGGTAACAAAATCTCTGAGCCAATATTAAAGCTAATAAAGTAAAGACGTGAAATGGTTCTACAGTCTTCTAAAGACGCTCGTCGGCAGCTCAATAAATAGATCTCCAAGTCCTTAACCCGAGACGTGCGACGATTTAATACAGAACGTATTAAAGAGGTAATCGAGCGGAACAGGGGCTCAAAAGTGTTCACCAGGGATCTGACGCTTGGACAGAGTTTGCTGTCGAAGCTGAAGACAGAGGAGGGCAGATTAGTTACATTCCGACCTGAGCTATTGACCGAGATTCAAAACTTCTATGGACACCTTTACGCGACATCACGCACATCTGTCACTCGGGCCACTGATCCAAGAGCCAAGGGTCAGGGCTTTTTATAATCTATATAAATAAAAAACGGAAATATAAAATTATGTTCAAACATTGTTAGTATTTCACTTTTTTATTTGAGTGTGAAACTAAGTCCGAAAAGTAGTTAATTGTCCGATTGACTTTTGACCTACTAAACGTTTGTCCGACAAACGACTGGTCGACAGAACTATTGACCGACGACATTTTAGTCCGACAAAATAAGTTGTCCGACAAAAAGTTGCTCTAATGGTTTTGATTAATAATTGAGACACACAGCACCATCTATTTTCTCCCTACTGGGATTCGAACCCAGGACCTCTTGCTCAGAAGGCAGTCATACAAAAAGTAAATTATATTCACCCATTAACTAAATAAAAAGAAGGTCAAATAGGATCATAGGGAGACCGTCATCATATATTTCGCGTGAAATACTCCCGATGAGCATTGAAATGTTTAAACATTTCAATGCTCATGGTCATCAATGGTGTGAACACCATCATTTCAATGTAATAAATGAATAAATAAAGAGATACTGAAGATATGGCTGTATGGGCAATATAGTACCCTTTGCCTTCCCATTACAGGGAGAATGATTCAAAAAAAATTTTTGTGGTGTCAGTCAAGACATTTTTATTACTTTTAAAAATTGTGTAGGAGTGAACTTTGTGTTATAAAATTAGTATAGCTATATGGGCATTAGTATCCTTTGCCTTCCCATTACAGGAAGAGTGAACTAAACAAAAAAAAGTGTTTGGGGAGTATTTGGCGGGTTTTAATGGCATCGGTCAAGATTTTTATTTTTATGAATAAAAATTGTGTCGGAGCGAACTTTGTGTTATAAAAGTGGTGTTGTTTTATACACAAAGTGTTTTTGTTGACGTACAACTAAAAAGTTATTAGGATAAAAGTGATTATGGTGTGAAATATGATGAAAACTTTTTTGTAGTTATCCACCTCATCAAGTAGCACATTAGGAGAGTGTCATCCTCATCATATATTTCGCGTCAAATACTCCCAAGATGCATTGAAATGTGTAACACCAGCATTTCAATGCAATAAATGAAGAAATAAGAAATACTGAAGACGTGGCTGTATGGACATTAGTTTCCGTAGCCTTCCCATTGTAGGGAGAATTAATTTTTAAAAAACTACTTCTGACAGTGACAATTATCGTAGATACCACAGTCTTCCTCATCGATAGTATTGATACAAATCATGAATCAATCTGTGGTGACAATCTGACAATAAACGGAGTGATTTGGCGGCTTTTTGTGGCCTCAGTGAAAATTATTATTACAATAATTCAAAATTGTGTCGGAGCGAACATTGAGCTATAAAAGTGGCGTAGTTTTATTATTCAAGTGTTTGTGTTGACGTGCAACTAAAAGAATATTAGAATAAAAGTGATTATGGTGTGAAATACGATGAGAACTTTTTTGTGGTCATCCCCCTCATCAAGTAGCACATAAAGTGACTCTCATCATATATTTCGTGTCAAATACTCCCAAGAAGCAGTGAAATGTGTTACGCCAGCATTAATGCAATAAAAGAAGAAATAAAGAAATACTGTCATGGCTGTATGGGCATTAGTTCCCTTTGCCTTCCTTTTATAGGGAGAATTAACAAAAAAAAATGACAATAAACATATTCTCTTTGGAATTTTGGATCTTACCAAAACAAAAGTGAAGAAAAAAACAAAGTATTTAAACCAAATATTAAAATAAATATTTAAATAGCTCAACATTTGTGAAATAGATTGGATACACAATAATCGTTGTTAAAAATGACCACCGAAAAAGATCCACTAGTTAGCGAGAGATCTGGCACTGTTCGCGAAGTAGGAAATCATGCGATTTGGAGCTTGTCGTCTTGCAAACCCGGTATGATTATTGAGTTCTGGCTTATTTCTTTCTTTTCTGCCATACTGTACTATTTTATTAAAGGATATAATACTGCTTTAAATCATATCTTTATTGTACAGGTTTTGGCATAGATCAACTAAGGGATGATTGTATGGACACATATTGGCAATCGGATGGTCAATTGCCACATTTAGTAAACATTCAGTTCCAAAGAAAAACGATGGTATCACATATTTACATCTACACAGATTACAAATTAGATGAAAGTTACACACCTAGCAGAATATCTATTAGAGCTGGAACACACTTCAATGATTTGCAGGAAATAGAAGTGATTGAATTAATTGAACCAAGTGGTGAGAATGCATGTTTTAATTTTTTTATATCATTGTTTTTATTCCTTATCTATATTAATATACTGTGCATAATAACATAGCTATAAAGTTTTAATAACATTTATATTGATTACAGGTTGGGAAATGATACCAATCAAGGATATTCATGACAGACCAATTAGAACATATATGATACAAATAGCTGTATTGAGCAATCATCAGAATGGAAGGGATACCCACATGAGACAAATTAAAGTTCATTCCCCCTGTGAACCAACTTCATTTGATATTAACAAATTTAGAAACTTCTCAACTGTGCAATTTCAGCAATATGCTACTATAAGATAAATTGTTGTATTCTGACTAAGCATAATTATAATAAAACTTACTCTGTAACCATTTAGAATTATAATTTAATAAAATAATGATTATTTTCACTTTCTCCTGTACATATTAATTTATAAATTCAACACTATTTTAATCAGATTCTTCACTTGCTGCTTCAAGCCATTCAAAGAATTTTACAACCGAAGATTGTTGAATCATTGGACTTTCAAATTCCTTTAGTTCTTCATACCATTCCAATAAGGAATCCTCATCAACAACATCAGATTCATAGAGTAAATGTACAATTTGGCCAGCTTTGCCTTCAAGCCATGTACACTTCAGGCAACTTTCCTGCAAATACATGTAATATTTCATTATGTTGATTGGTGTCAAATACAAACATAAAGAATTATATCAATAAAAAATCAATGACTTACTTCAACTGCCTTCAAACAATCCTTAATAGAAGGTTTTGTTTTAATATAGTTTGATACAATTGGCTGAAAATACTTTAAAATATCTTTGATTGTGGCTACCACATTTTTTGTATCTAATAACACAGGTATACTCAACAGAGCTCTTACAACAAAGAAATTAACTTCATTTAACTGTATGTTGTATGCATATCTAGAAGAGTTGATTTCTAATATCAGATAATCACACTTTAATTTCTCCTCATAACCCCTAGCCAAACTGTCTATTACTTCTTGTAGGAAAACTAAAACAAAAAAGTGTATTAATAAAAAAATTCACTACCAAGTAGTTTATTTATTTAAATGGAGTAGGATCTCTAGTACCATCAATCAATGATACTAGAAATCCTTTCAGATCTATACTGACTATTAGTGTCATCAGGCATAGGGGAATCTGGTAAAGTTGAAGCCACACTGCTGTCAGAAGAGTAACAAGATTCACTTTCACTCCATTCTTTGTCCAAGCTGATGAATTCATCACTTTCACTGTTTGATGATTCATTTTCCCATTCATTTTCAGAAGTTGATTTTACTAGTGGTTTTTCTGAAATAATTATAATAATTTAAAGTAGTAACATAATAAAAATTTGAATTTTAAGGATCAACAACAGTTAGTATAACCATTTTGTCAAGTAGGAAATGATCTGATAGTCATCAAATGCCTGAACTGATCTTCATAAATTATAGCTAAGAACCATTCTGATCATTATAGCTTTTAAAACAAACACCAAATCAAAACTGGTCCATTCGTTTAGGAGCTACGTTGCCACAGACAGATACAACAATCTTTTAAAACTCTTTTTTCATTATTATAAAATGGAGGTAGGAAAAAAGGACTAAAAATGGTGTAAGATTTTTTCTTCTTATTTCATTACTGGTGATTAAAACTATAAAAAATTATTTTTGTACAGGAAGGATCCCACCTACTAAAAGAATTTCAGTTGTTAAAGCTTTTCCTTATAATACTGGCCAAATAACCTAATTGTATACACACCTTGATTAATTTCTATACTTTCAAGTATACCACCATTCATCTGACTTTCTGCTTTTACATTAACATTTGAAGCTATGATTGTACCACCTCTTAAAACTGACTTTTCTGCTACTACAGAATTATTGTCAATAAAAGTATTGAGAATCTTGCAGTTGTCTTTAATGGTAACATTATTCATTATGTGGCTTCCAGTAATAACTACATTACTGCCTACCTCACAATTTTTTCCAATCACTGATTTTGATATAATGGTATTGTCACTAATATGAGTGTTAGCGCCTACTAAAACATCTTCAATCAGAGAACAAGATCTGAAAATAAAAATGTAATAATAATGGTGTGATTAAAATAGACAATGTAAATTAAAATTGCATTTATATTTACCTGCTCAGTGTTGAATTCCTATCGCGAAAATTGTGATTTCCCATAAAAAGGTAATTGTTTTGGTAAAATGTTCCTGTTTCTATGGACAGTGGATGAGCCCAGTTGTGTATAATATCACGGCTAAAAGTAATATTAAATAGTCATTGCAAAGAAATAAAAATTCATATTTTAAAATTTAATTATCATTACCATATAATTTGATAAGTTTTCCAGTTAGTAACAGCTGCAGCATATTCATTGCTTTTCAATAAAGTGTAATATAGAGAACTATTTAAAATTTCCTCATTTATTAAAATTCCATGAATGAAGTCATCTCTTGATTGAAAATCAAAGTTGTCAGAAAACAGTGGTGGTACTGATGGTGAACAAAGGGCTATGTTGGCATCAGCCAAATTATGATGCAATTTCACTTCAGAATGATTTAACATAATTTCCTAAAAGAAGATGTATCATCATTCATTACATAAGATAAATACTTTTATAAAATTAGTTGTTAGCATTTAATCAAATTGCTTACTAATGGCAAGCTTATAGATTTCTCAGCTGATTTTTGTTTATATTTTCGGTGAATTAATATTTTGCCACTTCTAGCATCTGCAGCTAGAAATGTAGCCTTGTCGGATCTCATCAGAGGATGTTGCCATGAAACTTTTTTGTAAACTAATGTCATTGCAGCTCCTTTGTCTATTTTACATATTTGCCTGAAAATTGTAATTTTATAAGTTGTAGAAGATTTTGATTACAAAATATGATGATAATGTAAATGTTATTACTTATGTTTTTCTAATAAAGCTGAATAGTTTATATTGGCTATACTGTTCACTCCCATAAGTATAAAATAGCCCCTAACAAGGCTTGCTGCATCTATTTCCCTCATTACATCACCCATCGTCCTGCAAGTGTCTGACATCAACACTTGGATATCCATTGTCAAACTCCATGGTACTTTCTCATCTTTGCACTTTCTGAAAATAGTTTGAGATGTCTGTTTTATAAACAGTTGCCATACTTAGTATTTACTTAAATAAGTTGTCTCTAAATAAATATATATTTATGTAAGTTATTTTACTTTAAATGTTCCTTAATTTTTGATCCATCTTGGCAGCAAAATAAAATTGTCTCACCAACTCCTCCCAATGCCAAACTTTCTAGTACAAAGTCGATCAACGATACTCCCGCGACTGAGAAAAAACCCTAAAATAATACCTTATTTGTAAAAGATAATAAAGAAAGGTCAATGTAGTTATTATTACTGGAAGTCATAATGATTGTTTGTAATATTAGATATGTCCTAAAGTTTACAACTTACAATAGGTTTATTGTTAGTGATCGGAGTGAAATTGTTGTTGAAAGTATCCATTATTACAACGGCTTGAACCACATTTTCGTTGTCAATCTCCATGTTAAATTATTATAGAATCTGTGAAATTTATAAATTTAAAAGAAGTCAAGCCAACAAAACAAAACTACAAGGTTTTATTTTTTGAGGTTATTTTTCTTTTTTAAATTATGAGCAGCAAAGGAAACCATTAAGGCATTAACCAACTCCAATGAAATGATTGCTTCACAGATCACTTTAAAGTGATTGCTTGTGTAATTTTAAATTTGTTTTTTTTTTTGTATTAATTCTCCCTATATAGGGAAGGCAAAGGAAACTAATGCCCATGCAGCCATGTCATCAGTATGTTTTTATTTCTTCTTTTATTGCATTAAAATCACAGAACATTATGCTGGCGTAACACATTTCAATGCTTCTTGGGAGTATTTGACACGAAATACATGATGATTATGATGATAACAGACACAGTCACTTTACGTGCTACTTGATAAAGTGGATAACCACAAAAAAGTTTTCATCGTATTTCACACCATAATCAGTTTTATTCTAATAATCTTTTAGCTGCACGTCAACAAAAACACTTGAATAATAAAACTACGCCGCTTTTATAACTCAATGTTCGCTCCGACACAATTTTTATTTATTGTAATAAAAATTTTCACATACGCCACAAAAACCTGCCAAACACTCCTTTTTTTTGTTAAATTCTCCTTATAAAGCAAAGAAGGCAAAGGGTAATAATGCCCATATTTCTTTTTTTCTTCATTTATTCCATTCAAATGCTGGCGTAACACATTTTAATGCAGCTTGGGAGTATTTGACGCGAAGTATATGATGACAGTCTCCATATGATGCTACTTGATGAGGTGGATATTTGCTTGAAGCTGAATTTAACTTAGTCTAAAATTGTCTATGGTTTCTATGAAATCTGTCTAAATTTAATTGACAGCTCTAAACAGATTCTTGCTATCTTTTTCCTATTACCTATTGCGAGAAAGAGATATACTGTACTTAAATTTAGAATTAAAGTGTGTTCCCAGAATTAGGCCCACTTTAATCCTAAATTTAAGTTGTAGGAATGTAATTTTAAAATAAAGTTGTACATATATATTGAACCTCTGGGAGATCACACGCACATAGAATATGGGTTTTTAGGTTTTGTATTTTTATTGTTATTAGCTATTTAAATAATTCCAGCCCGGCCTCACCTTACTTTGATATCTCCTAAGATATTGCATTTTAATATGAAATATAGGCTTGAGTGGGCGTATTTTATGTAGTACATTAGTTCTGTAACAATACATTGTCACCACTCGTCGTAGTAGTGGTGATGTAGAAGGGGACGGGCTGAAAACGTCAGGCTGGCCCGGCCACCACTGATGCTTCTAACTTCTTTATATTAGCGTTACATTGAAAATGAAAGCAGTACATATGATTGGTTAAAAGAGTACATAGGATTGATGTAAATCTCGTTTTCCAAAGGTGGGGCGGGTCTGACGAACATGAATTTTTCACTATAACAAATTAAATATGGCGGCTTAGTAGAACTGACAAGTTAACCAACATAAGAAATAGATAGTTTAATAATACGTCTCATGATTACGTTGGTACCAATTCCCTACATAAATCAATTAGTACGTAGTGGTGACGACGGCCTGTATTGGAATCGATATTAAATAGTGTTGGGATCTTAGCACTAGTGCTGTGCATCATATCACAAAGTCTAGTATCTAACATAACATTGAACATAGATAGAGAAATACACTGAAACGGGGAAAAATCAAGTATGAAAAAATCGTCACCAAAAATAGAAAATACTTTTGGATTTTTTTTCGCGGAATTAGTGAAATATTTAATTGTCTTTCTTCTATTTAATTGTCTACCCGGGCTAAACCGCCCTTCCGCCCCCCAGCTAGTCCGGTTATTATAATTATATTATATTATAACTGTTGTTATGTGGAACCATTGATCAGATTGTGATGAATCTTAGGTGAAGTTTTTGTCCGTGCGGTGACGGATTAAGAATACAATTCACCGCCCCCTTTCTTCCCGTGGGTGTCGTAAGAGGCGACTAAGGGATTACCGAGCTACCAACTGCTCGACTGGTGGTAGGGTCTGAACACCCGTCTGGTTAGAGAACCACCGTACGCATGGCGTAAAACCCGCCAAGTGACCACTTGTGGTCGCGTTCCGGGATCAGTCAGCGTACAACCAGAGCTTGGGGAGACGTTGCGGCGATGGATGCGGTCAGTGACGGCTTCCGTCTAACCAGAGCCAGGTGGATTGCATTGACCCGCCGACCAGGGAGACCCGAAGAAACAGCTGTTTCGCTGGCCGCCCGTGGTACAGTACAGGGGCCCAAGCGAACCTAACCAGTTCGTGAGGCTGCCCTATCATGCCACGCATAATCTTGGGGTGGTCCGTTGTGCCGGTTAGTGACCGGGTGGTGGGGTCCCGGCGGCCATTCCCGGGGGGGTTCGGGGGCCCTTCCGTTCGGCGGGTCAGCGCTTCTCTACTGTCGGCTATTACCTGGGGAAACAGGTCTCACGCTTTGACCGTATGTATCGCGGCAACGTCCCCCCAATTCACGCCTCTCCTCCTTCTATCTTCAACTATGGCAGCGCTCAAAAACAGTTCCGGTCGTTCAGCAGTGCACACCCCCACCACAACCACGCTGTTTGAGGTCGGGCTCACTAACATCCGTGGGCTCCATACTAACCTCAATGCCGTCCACCAACATCTCGAGACGGCTCGATCCGAAATGCTGTTTTTGACGGAGACGCAAATACTCCGCCCGGCAGACACTAGCTAGTTGGATTACCCCGGCTACGCTCTTGAAGAGTCCTTCAAAGCGAAGGCCGGGGTATGCTTGTTTGTCCGGGCGGATGTTTGCTGTCGCCGTCTGCGCTGTTTGGAGGACCCTTCTTACTCTATTCTTGGGGTGCATGTGGACCTGGGCACACATTGCCGAATCTACGTGTGCCTCTATAGATCCCACAGCGGTGACATGGAGACAACTCGACTTTTCGAACATCTTAGTCGGGTGGCAGATGTTGCGCAGGAGCAGTTTCCAACCGCGGAATTGGTGTTTTTAGGGGACTTCAATGCTCACCACGAGTCATGGTTAAGTTTCTCTAAAACTGACCATGCTGGTAGAACTGCCCACGCTTTCGCTCTCACGCACGACCTGACCCAACTGGTAAACCAGCCCACCAGGATTCCAGACATTGTCGGTCACGCGCCCTCATTGTTGGACCTTCTGCTGACGACTCGCCCGGATGGATATCGGCTAGAGGTTCGTGCTCCTTTGGGAACATCGGATCACTGCCTGGTATCCGCTAGGGTGCCACTGGCGTCACCACCGGTACCTATGGTTGCCAAACGCCGCATCTGGCACTATGCGTCGGCAGATTTGGACGGTATGCGGGATTACTTCGCATCTGTCCCTTGGAGGCAGCGCTGTTTCAGTAAGCTGGACCCGAACGCTAGCGCTACTGCTGTTGCTGATGAGATCATGTTAGGGATGGAGTACTATATCCCTCACTCCGATCTCATCAGTAGGGGTAGGCGTAACCCCTGGTTCAACCGCGATTGTGCCTTAGCTGTTGAAAACAGACAGTCGGCATACCGCGCTTGGATCAGGGGCCGAGCTTGCGGGGATCCCAACATTGACTCACTGAAAGCAGTATATAACAACGCCACCAAGTCCTGCAAAAGGGCCTTCATCAGAGCGGATGCACAGCGCGTTGCACGAGTTGGCCAAGAACTTCTTACGCATCCTACGGGAAGCCGTAGCTACTGGCGTCTGGCCAAAGCCGTGCAATCCAACTTCTGTCAACCCTTGCTGCCCCCGTTAAGATGTTCTGACGGCTCGCTAGCTCACAAGCCGCAAGAGAAAGCCGATCTCTTGGTAAAACTCTTTGCTGCTCACTGCCGAATCGATGACTGCAACTTACAGCCACCAACACTCTCCCACTGCGGCCACACAATGCCCGATATTCGTATTAGACAATGTGATGTACGTGCGGAGCTTCAGTCAAGCGACGTCCGGAAAGCTAGTGGACCTGATGGCATTCCAGCGATAGTACTGAAAAACGGCGCAGCGGAGTTGTGTCCTGTCTTACCGCGGCTATACCGTCTTTCTCTCTCTTCTGGGTGTGTGCCGGAATCTTGGAGAGAGGCCAATGTTCAACCGGTCCCCAAAAAGGGAGACCGACCAGACCCAGCTAACTACCGCCCGATAGCTGTCACCTCAGTTCTTTGCAAGGTCATGGAACGGATCTTAAACCACCAGCTGATCCGATACCTAGAAGATCACTCATTAATTAATGATCGACAGTACGGGTTTCGGCCGAACCGGTCAACGGGTGATCTAGCGTGCTTAATGCATGTCTGGGGTGAAGCTATTGACAAACGTGGTGAGTCACTGGCAGTTAGCCTTGACATTGCCAAAGCGTTCGATCGGGTCTGGCACAGGGCTCTTCTCTCCAAGCTCCCGGCATACGGTCTGCCCGCTCAGCTCTGTAACTGGATCGCCGGCTTCCTGCATGAGCGAAGAATCCGTGTCCTCGCAGATGGATGCGCTTCGCGGTTCATGTCAGTGAATGCTGGTGTACCACAAGGCTCTGTTCTATCCCCCACACTCTTTCTTCTTCATATCAATGACATGACTCCGTTAGGAAACATTCATTGCTATGCAGATGACAGTACAGTGCATTGGGGATATTACGGTCGCCCAGGGGCTGGGCGCGCTGAAACCGAGAGGGAGAGAGAGAATCTTACCATTGAGCTCGACAGGGTGTTGAACGTCGTATCTGAATGGGGATCTAACAATCTTGTTGAGTTCAATGCTAAGAAAATACAGGTGTGCGCGTTTACAGAGCTAGAGCAGTGTCTGAACTGCACTAGCTGTCTTCGCATATGGACTCTTTTTACTGCTTCACATCAGGTGGTGTTGAGTCATTTGTCGTGCTTTGTATTAAAAAAAAAGATCATTATATTTCTATATGGGTGGGATGTTTTAGGATATGGGAACGCCGGCAATTATAAAAACTTTTTAATATTTTTTTATAAAACCTATTAGTTTTCCCTCTAAGGACATTGCAGAGCATGCCGGGTGCAGCTAGTTGATAATATTTTTATTCGTAATAGACACCACAGAACATATACTTAGACAGAATTTAATTTTTAATTGTCCTAGTGTTCCCGAGAGGCGGGAGTCTTGCGCGGCTTAACAAATACCATTGTTGACACTCATTCTGTTGCCTAGGAGTTATCGATTTTCATGGTGTTGGAAAAACTCTTCGAACCTAAAGGAAATATTTAGGTAGTCCTAGATACTTCTGTTTCAACCATGGATTACGACCTTTCACGTGTGGATTATACATTTTGTGGAATCACATACCCAGATACATTAAAAATATTACCTTCATCAACTCCTAGAACACAGCAGAAAGTACGTAACTACCTCTTACCTACCTATTGATATATTAAATTATTCGTATTACATAAAAATATATAGGTAACTACCTACAGTAAAATATTTACATATATTTAAATATAAAAATATATACCTAAGAAATTATGTAGGTACTCCGTTTATATATTACTTATTATTTATCAAATTAACTGGAACGGTTTTTGAGCCTATGTTCTATTTTTTACTTAAACTCTCTCTTACTGAGCATCTCTCTCACATTCTCATCCTACAAAGGCTCCACTGAAAATCAGCGTCGTGATTGGTAGCAGCTGCGACAAGTGCTGAGTGGATACCTCTTCAGCGTAATCACTCAATACTAATATAATAATAATATTTATACACTCACACCTATTATCTAGCCCAAAGTAAGCATCTTAAGAGCTTGTGTTATGGATACTAGATAACGGAGAAATAATGATAATAATATGTATATAATAATTAGAAATATACTAAATAAACATATAAACATCCATGACTCGTAAACAAATGTTCGTACTCATCATACAAACATTTGTTCCTACCGGGATTCGAACCCGGGACCTCTTGACCGAGTAGCCTGGGGTACAGACCACTCGGCCAGGCGGTCGTCAAACGGTCGGTTGGGTTGTGGTTAATATCATAATTTGTTTTGTATTAGTATTTGTTTTGTTTTGTTTTTTATATTGTGATGCTGAATAAAATTTTATTCTATTCTATTTTATTAATTTAAGTGTAATTTTTACGTTAGAATTATACCTAAATTTTTTTAAATTAATTTTATGTTAAAATATATTTTTGTAACGATCGCCAGTTTGTGATTGGTGACAAAAACGGCGTTCTACAGTGTTTGAGTATAAAAGATGAGGAACCGGTTGTTCAATTTAAAACGTTACCTGGAAAACCAATAACTTCGGTGCAGTTAGCTTCAGCCTATGGTAAAAATCATTTCTAGTACATACATTTGCACATTTCATATTCATACATTCATTAGGTACGTACTAAAGGTACTGTGTTTGGTACAAATGGTACATTTCAGAACCTATAGGTATTTAATTTTAGAACACCATAGTTATTAGGCTGTGGCCATGTAACAATTTCGCGGCAAAATGTTAGTTTTGACCATTGCCTCATAATATAGCTCATGTGATACAGTTACAGCGTTCTCACAGATAAACAACATCCACACAATCATGAAGCTCAAGCATTCGCATAAATTCATGTTTGAAACTTAAAATTTTTTGGCCATACCACCATTAAACGGTTAGCTTGGTTTCGGATTGAAGGAAAGCGTAATAATTATTGCACGCGTAGCACAAGGAACACGAGGACTCGAGAAACGGTTTTGTCTACCTACACCGTAATGTCATTTTTTAACCGACTTCAAAAACGAGGAGGTTCTCAATTCGGCCGGTA
Source organism: Nymphula nitidulata (assembly GCA_947347705.1). NCBI lineage: Eukaryota > Metazoa > Arthropoda > Insecta > Lepidoptera > Crambidae > Nymphula > Nymphula nitidulata. Next base: position 12,415,278 of record OX374623.1, read on the forward strand.
TGTTTTTTTTTTTTTTTTCTATGTTTGTACACCGATTACGCCGAGATTACTGATCCGATTAACGTGATTCTTTTTTTGTTCGATGCGGAATAGCTGCCATTTGGTCCCATAAAAATTTTTTCATAAACAGTTGGGTACTTTGGTTTTAAATATAAAAAAAACTGAAATTATGAAGTCGTCTACATATACGTAATTGCGAATTTTTGCTTTTCCAATGACTTTTTAGTGAAACGATACGATAGTAGAAAACAATATAATTTGACGGTCACCCATCTAGCTTCGACCGTAGAAAGTTATCACTAAAAATTGTGAAAAAAAAATTTTAAACAAAAATTAAAACCGACTTCAAAAAATTGAAAAGGATAAAATAATTAAATTTAAGTAGGTATTCATCCCCTAGAAACATATTTTTGGAGTTGGTGCTAAGTGGTTTCCAAAAACAATAGAAAGTGAAGCACCGACTCCAAAAATATGTTTCTAGGGGATGAATACCTACTTAAATTTAATTATTTTATCCTTTTCAGTTTTTTGAAGTCGGTTTTAATTTTTTGTCAGGTCTCACTTTACCATAGCCCGACAAAAATTACATTACGGTGTAGACAAAACCGTTTCTCGAGCTTATCGTGTTGTGTGTTCTTGTGCTACGCGTACTGGGCATCGAAGGCATTTCATCTTCAAGATGTCAGGATGACAACGCACCAGCAACACCAACTGATTATTTCCTTGTTGTTGTGGGTGACTATATGATGCTATAGGCGACGACGGTGGCCTACCACCAGGTGGACCGTCAGCTTGCTTGACATCTTGTTTGCTAAAAAATATAATGTTCATCTAAATACAATGATTTCAATGACCTAATGTTTGAGGTACGATTTACGATGATTCTAGTAATGCTAACTGACCTAACAGTAAGTGACTATATTTACAGGCGCGCAAATGGATAAAATTTTTGCAGCTTCTGGGAATGAAGTTAAAGGTTACACTAGAAAAGGAAAAGTGTATCTAACAATTGAAACTTCCGTCTCAGACACAATTACATCAATGTGAGTAGTACTCTAAGTTTAAGGCCCATTTACACGATGCAAATTTCTTGCCTTTGTATGTAAATACTTTATCACGTCTTGGTCTTTGTATATACATACTTATTCTAAGTGGGCTTGTCAATTGATTATTAGTGTAAGTATGTCTAATAGAAGTAGTAGTTAATTTCGAACACTTACTAAAATAAATTAACGGATATGAAATGAAATGAAAAAACAATGCATTTTATTCATTTTAGACATATGTTTCATAGTAACGTTTACTGCTTAAGACCTACACAATTGATACCTAAATAGAAATAGTGTTAGTTTTATTTTTCAAAACATCCGGGTTCGATTCCCGAGCTGAGTACACGTTTTTTTTTTTAATATATGAATGGAGTTTTTCTTATTACTTACTAAAATCGATGACATATGGTTCCTAAGAAAAGATTTTCGTATGTCTTATAGTTTCAAACTTTCCCCCATATTAACCGATCTAAATGTTGCCACCCATCCTTATCCTTATTTGAGCTGATCCTGTACCATCAAAAAGTCTGCGGGATGCTCAATTCTTCAAAAACAGCTGTATATGTAATGGGTACTTTAGTTTACTTAATTATTACCAGTTACTATGGTTCAAGGTGCGTTCTCGGAGGCGATTTGATTATATGTAGCGGGAGAACAATAACATGCTACAGGGATTTAAGAGAATTCTATTCCTATGTTTGTGAGGACAGAGTACTCGACATCGCTGGATTTGTTGCGCCAAATGTAAGTTGCACGTAGAAGGTAGGTACATTTAATTTATGTAGTAAGTACTTACCGTAGAAATAATACCTATTTTTAAATATTTTCTACTTTTCGGGTTTGTATTCGCTTCTTGTGTTGAACCTTTAATATTAAATTTCATCCGCCAAAAAGCTGTATGCGTCGATCCGTCGTTACTTTACCGTGTATGAAAAGTTTTAATCGAATCGAAACGTTTGGTGCCCGTGGTCCTATCACGGAGTTCTACTGGTCAATCCATGGGAAATAGTTTTTGTCCGTGGTTCTATCAATTGGACCACGGGTAAATCAAATTACCCGTAGTCCTATCGATAGGACTATGGATAACTTTTTTGTCCGTGGTTCTACTAACTAAAATTATTAATAATTAGTAGATTAATCTAGTAATAATCTTGATCTAGTAATAATCTTGTTAAGTATTGCCTTTTTATGTGTATAGCAACACTAGACGTGGGTGTCAGTGTGACACTGTGACACAGTATTGAGCGCGTTTTGAGAATTGTAAACCTCCTGATGTAACTGATTTTATATAATAAACGTTAAGAATCAAGACCTTGTGTTATTGAAAGTTGAAATACAAAATTTGTAAACTCCACACAGGGGATTGTCTATTAAATATGAATCATATCGACATTGTCATTTCTCGTTTTGATTTATATTATTATGATATATTCTTGTAAATTAGTTTTCTCTATCCTAGACGAAAAATAAAGAAGTAAGTTAGTTAAAAGGAAAAAAAGGTCACATCACTGCAGTCACAATACTCGTGAAGTACCAGGCTACCATATCTATGTGGGAGATATTTAGCATACTCTTATTTTATTTATATAATAATCGTAGGGTTACAATAAATAACCGATAACTCGCTCAGGGATAAAATCCGGAACGAAGTTATCCGGCAGAAGACCAAAGTGTTTGATATCATCCACAAATGTTTTTTTTTTAATTATTGTAATACCATTTTATGTACTATAAACTTATATTTTTAATGAACTCAATGTCAATATATTTTCAAAATGTAAGAGGGTTGAAAACGAAAACCCTTGATGTATTTAATTCAATTTCAGTCAACAATTATGATGTTGTTTGTATGTGTGAAACATGGCTTGACGACTCTGTAAACTCGTCTGAGTTATTTGATCAGAGATACACTATTTACCGTAGAGACAGATCACATAATTTTATGAATAAATATAAAAAATCTTACGGCGGGGGGGTGCTCATTGCAGTAAAAAAATCATTTCTAAGCTGTGAGAAGATTCAGTGGCAGTCATCGGTTGAGGATATATGGGTAAGCATACGTCTCAAAAACATTACTCTCAATCTCTGCACAGTATACCTACCGTCATACCTCAATCATCAGGATTTCCAAGAGTTTCTTGATAATTGCGAACACATAGTTATATCATCTCCAGCGACTGAGACTCTCGTCGTGGGTGACTTCAACATTTCTGATTTTGATTGGGCCTGTCCATCCTCCACCAGTGCCTCAAGTATTAAGACTCTGGCTTTACAAGAATTTCTTATAAGAACATCCATGAACCAGTGTAACTTAATAAGAAATGCAAATAAAAGAATCCTGGATCTCGTTCTAAGTCAATCAAACGCGTGCTGTAAGGTGACGGAATCGCAATCGATAAGTCGAATAGACAACCACCATCCACCCTTAGACATTAGTTTTAAAATCGACACAATGCCCACACTAAAAGAAAAAGATGAAATCAGATACAGATTTCATAAAACCGACTACCCTAGATGCATCTCGGAGCTCTCTCAAATAAAATGGGAGCAGTATGCGGATTACGGGTGCGATGAATTTCTAAAAGTATTCTCTGACCACTTATGGGCGTGCATAGACAGTCACACCCCTAAAGCTAAAACGAAAAAATCATATCCGGCATGGTTCTCTCGCTCCTTGCTGAAAACACTAAAAGAAAAAGATAAATATCACAAAAAATACAAAAGATTCGGAAACCCTCGTGATTTTGATACCTTTACCATGCTCAGATCAAGAGCCAAAAATGCTTATAAATTCGGTTTTAAATTATATGTTTGTAGAATCGAGGATGGTCTGAAAAGTGATATCAAGTTATTTTGGAACTACGTTAAGTCTAAGAGAGACAGGAGTGACTTACCAAACCAAATGATGTATGACTGTGATTCTGCTGAGAACGGCAGTGATATAGCTAATCTCTTTGCCAAGTATTTTAGCTCGGTCTACAGTGGGCCTTGTAGGGGAACTTACACACCTGACTTTCCTGAATCGTGTTCCACTATGTCATCAATCGTCATCACGGAGAAAGACATAGAGTCAGCGCTGAAGTCACTGGATGTGTCAAAGGGTCCAGGCCCAGATGGTATTCCTCCTTTATTTGTGAAGGCGTGTTCCAGTGCCATGGTGAAGCCTCTATGCATATTATTTAATAAAAGCCTTAGTACAGGTAGCTTTCCAACTTCCTGGAAAAAAGCTAACGTGGTACCTATACATAAGTCGGGTAACAAAGCAGACGTAACCAAATACAGACCAATTAGTATTCTATGCTGTTTCTCCAAAGTACTTGAAAGTTTAGTCCACAAGAGCATTAGCTTTTACTTAAAGCAGACAATAAGTTACAGACAACATGGCTTCGTTAAGGGCCGCTCTACGACCACGAACCTGTTATGCTATGTCCACTACTTAAATGCAGCTTTTGATAAGCGAATACAGGTCGATTCCCTGTACACAGATCTTGCAAAGGCATTCGACAAGGTGGATCACAACATCCTTATTAGTAAGGCATATCACCTTGGCATTCATGGCTCCCTTTTACGTTGGCTGACCTCATATCTGTCTAATAGAACTCAAATTGTAAAGGTCTACGGATATGAATCGGCTCCATTCATGCAGGGGTCGGGTGTCCCACAGGGCTCTAATTTGGGTCCTCTACTGTTTGTCCTATTTATTAATGACTTAATTGACTCAATATCGTCCGATTGCCTCGCTTACGCTGATGATATAAAAATCTACAGCAGGATTGAATCTGTTAATGACTACGCAGTGCTACAAAAAGACATTAATTATTTGTATCAGTGGTGTCTAAAAAATAACATGTCCCTAAATATCTCAAAGTGTTTTTTGATCACTTTCACAAAAAATAAACGGCCTCTGAACTATACTTATACTATTAATAACGAAATAGTAACCCGACAGGACGTCGTCAAGGATCTAGGGGTATTTTTGGACTGCAAACTGACATTCACCTATCACTTTGATTTCATTGTAGCAAAGGCCAATAAAATGATGGGATTCATTCTTAGAACAATAAAACCTTTTAGAAATTCTTCAAGTATATTAACACTTTTTTTCACACTAGTTAGAAGCGTACTGGAGTACTGTTCAGTGATATGGTCACCATTTTATCATGTCCACATAGACAGAATAGAGGCTGTTCAAAGGCGCTTTCTTCGATACGTCAGTGCCAAATTCGGTTTGAGGCGTATGTTGCATACATATGATGCTAGACTGAAACATTTTGGGGTGAGCACCCTGCAGTCAAGGCGAGATGTAGCCGATTTGTCAACTCTTTACAAAGTCATAAATTCAAACTGGGACGTAAGTGAACTGTTGGGCCATGTTTCATTCAAAATAGGTGGTAGCAAAAGATCACAAAACCTTTTTTCTTTACCATCGTGCAGAACCAATGCCACTCACAATGACCCTATTCTCAGAATGTGCAGAGCCTACAATAGTATCAGTAAGGAGTTGGATATCTTCTCACTTTCTCGTTCGTCTTATTTAAGAATATGTAAAAGTAAACTCTAACATCAGATTTTAACATCATTACATTTGACCAATTTATGTGACTTCTGGTTAAAACTTCTTTTTTCTGCTTCTTTTTTTTACTTGAACATAATGTTTAATTTAAGTGCCGTAGAATAAGCCAATGCTGTGTTCAGCTGTGATCTGAGTGCAAATTTAACTGTTTATTTTATTATCAATTATCGGAAATTTACGTGTGCTATAGTTTGTATTGTGTTGCTGTACCTAGATAAATAAATAAATAAATAAATAAATGTAGCAAGCTGAAGTGGCAGTGGGCCGGTCACATCTGTACAACAGATGACCGGTGCAGTAGAAAGGTTCTCGAATGGAGACCACGCCTCGGCAAACGTAGTGTAGGGCGTCCCCCTGCTAGGTGGACCGACGATATAAAGAAGCTAGCAGGTGGTACCTGGATAAGAACAGCTGAAGATCGTGTTTTGTGGCGCAGCCTTGGGAAGGCTTACGTCCAGCAGTGGACTGCAATAGGCTAATATGATGGTACCTAAATATGTCGTTCGCAGTTTAATTGGATGGCTAGCCCGTTGATTAAACGCCGGCATCAAATTGAACTTGTCTCACTTAATGTTTAACGACTTGGCGTATTGTAAGAATCGTCTTGTAGTGAATCGTTTTGGTTTAATGGAGGTATAGATCCACTCCCGAGTCATGTTTGCAAGCTGTTTTCGAGATTTATATTGAATCATCTCGGACGGAACCGAAACGTGGCCGGTTCCGGTTACAATGGAACTCATAAGAAGGCTCAAATAGTCACCCAAAGGGCATAACGCAAGTAGAATAGGGCTCATATGACCGGGGTTTCTCTGCATTATCGAATCAGAAATGATGAAATCCGCTAGAAAACTAAGGTCGCCGACATAGCCTAATAATTGCAAGCCTCAAGTGGCAATGGTTAGTCCACATTGTTAAGGGCACTGACAGCCGCTGGAACTGACATGTCCTAGAGTGGCGGCCGCAATGTTAATGATGATGTTGACTCACACATGTCTATAGCAGTATAAATTGTTGGCCAACCGGAACTGTTTACTAAATGCTGATGAATTACGTAAAATAATTATAAAATTTTCAATTACTTTACTTAGCCACGATCTTTTCAGGATCTGTGGGATGGCTGCTGGCTAGGACGAAAATTGGGCTGTTTCAGAATTACCCTTTGTTTGTAAGGATATAATTGTAAAACTGACAATTGAGTAACCACTCAGCACGAGTACAAGTATATTATATATATATATATAGTATATATATATATATAGTATATATATACCACTATATTTGTACTCGTGTAGGTGAAATCAGAGAGACAACGGGCCCTTAATGTAATTTTTAAGCAACTCTTCCTTGCCCCTTTTTTTTTTAATGAATAGTCTAAAGCGAGTTCGTTATTTTAATTGCAGAGTACACGAATAAGGCTACTTGCGCTCATAGCTAACAAAGGTGCGGTGATTTTAGAGAGTGGTCGACTAATCTCACATATTGCCATATCTTCTGGACCTTCCCGCCTCGCTGTACCCTCATATTACCAAACGGCTGATATACATGCTTTCTACGGAGCCGCAGACGGATGTTTGGGCCTTATTGCTTACGAAGAGTATGTATAAAATATTAATTGTACATCCATTATTATTTTGTATAGGTACCGATGTCACAGCCATCTGGTTAAATAATATGTAACAATTAGGTAGGTATTCTTAATTTTTGATTTTAACATTATTATAACTAGAAGAATTTCACAGGGATATACCAAGTCCTGGGTGGCTCAGTGGTCAGAGCAGTCGCCCGGATTGCGAAAGGTCGCGGGTTCGATTCCTGTCTCAGGACGTGAATTTTTCTAGTTTTATTATATTTTTATTACTAATTAGGTAGGTAGTTATATTTAATAAATATGCCAGCAAATTGGATGCCTAGCAGATCACCCACTACGAAGTTTTTTGTGTGATTGGTAGGCATAGGAATACTAATACTATTTTTGTGATGAAAGTATCAAGGTTCTTTTTATAACCACTTCACACCGAAATAATTTTAGATAACTGCCTACAAGTTAAAGGGTCATAAAAATAACTTTGAACCTAACTTACCAATCACACAAAAACTCTTCGAGACGATCGTAATCCTAAACACATGGTATTCGAAAAACCTGGCGAAGTCCCGTCATCTTCACGTTCATGACTTAAGTCATACACTTTTGACAATAAGAGCAAACAGTTTATTTATGGCACTAAGATCTCAGAAGTGCTAAAATTTTATTGCACTTAACTTATGTATATACAGACGACAGCACATCAAGCTGCACTACGAAAGCAGACTCTATTACGAACGGTAAAAGAGCGGTCTCAAGTTCGAACTGTTACGCTTGACGTACTGTCGACTGTACGTACCTACTACATAAATGTATCGCGTACTTAAATTATTTAAACTTCAATAATTTTTAATCTACCTGATTATTTCAGCTCAGTATTATCCAACAAATGTCTAATGGAAGGTCATGGCTTAGGTTCTATAGTTTGTATGGGATGGTACATCGGCAACGGTGGCTCTCATCTTGCTGTAGGACGACACGACGGTTCAATACAGTTGTATCTAGTGGACTTGGAAAATTTAACAGAAAAACCACGGCTAAAATTTACCTATGTTCGTATACTAACTTATAATTTGCAGTATTAAAAATTGGATTTATTCAAAGGAGTTGGTTCCTGCACGCGTAGCTCAAGGAACACGAGAAGGCCTTACCTTACCTTAGCCCGACAAAAATGGCATTACGGTGTAGAGGAAACCGTTTCTCGAGCTTCTCGTGTACCTTGTGCTACGCGTGCTGGGCTAGAAGTCTAAAAAAGTATATATACCTTGTTAGACTTCTAGACTAGACTGATATCAGTGATATAATTTTTACATAACTTATTCACGATTTATAGACAAGTAGGGAAAGTGGTTACCCTTCGTACGACGGGCACATTTTTATACAGTAAGTAGGTACAGAAAAACTAAACGGCAAACAAACAATTCTTTACATTTCGCGCTAACCGCTCCAATCGCGCCACGCTGTGTGAGAAGCAGCGGGTTTTTGCGCGTGGTGAATGATAATTGTTTACTAAAGTTTAGTTCGTAATTGTAAGTAGAATTTTTATAACAAAAAGTAATGATGGATTAATGTTGCCATTGTTTATTTTAACTATACCTAATTGCAGATATTTTTTATACATTCGGACTGTAAATTGACTTACCTATACTACTTTTGAAAACATTGGACTGGACTGTACTATATTCCGCTTAAGTAAGAATGCATTCCACTAGCACAGAATGACTAAAAGTATAAACCTATAGATCTTATTTAATTACCACAAATACATCTAAATTTTTATAAAATTAAATAAAGCCTTTATTTTTTATCTATAGGTAATACCTATAATAACTTAGGCACTTTTTATTATTTACAAGAATATTAAAATTGTGTTTCGTGTTTTATAAAATAATTTATTTCTTTTTATAATACAAATCATGGTGCGGAAATATACAAAACCTTACAAACCCTTGTAGGTACGCGAATTCAAGGAGAATGAATTTAGCATGTGTTAATGTAATACAAGGATGATTGTCGTAGGTGTAGAAAAGTTATCATTATGTAAACTAAGAGTAAAATATTTTATTTTTGGTTATTATTCTCAAGAATAATTTATATAACTATGAGCCAGTATTGGATCTGTGGTATTGGTTAATTCGATTACTTTACTGCACGCAAAAAAGTGCCGCAACTGCGGTGCGGCACTTTTCCGGGCCGCACCGCAAGGCTTGTCGCGGCGCAGCGCTGCTTTGCGTAGCTTTCTCGAATTCTCTCAATTAAATGTGAATCTTTTTGTGTAGTGAATAAAGTTATACTTTGAAGCACTATTTTTAAAAAAGTGTGCGCGGTGTCGCGTTGCGTCACGGTGTTATTTGAAAGCTTCGTGTAAACTGTAAAACATGGTTATTTTTGTAGGAACTTGCGCATGACGTTTTGGCCGAATAAATCAAATTTCGACGATACTATTAAGTATCGTCGAAATTTGATTTTTTTATATTTTTTATAATTAACATTTTTTTATAATTTTAGTTCTGTGGTGAACCAGTAACGTCTGTAACGGGAGGTTGTATTAGCTCTGAAGAAAGCGAGTTGTTAGCGAGCACGTTTTCTGGCAGAATTTTTGCACTACGCTCACGCCATAATGTTTCTGCTGTTTCGTTTTCTAATATTCCACAGGATGCCCTTGCAATAAGGAGATCAAAGCTCGAGTTTGTACCTTATTTAAATATCTAATGATTTATGAAGCCGTGTATCCACCAGCAGGCAGCTTCGGGTCGAGCGGCTGTGAAGGTATTTGTGTAGGTATGTGCTCGATCCGCGGTCCGCGATTAAATGAATAAAGATAATTTAATTAAGTTATACGAAACTGGTGCCTTAGATGAAAGCCGCCTGCCTCACTGCTCTATTTTGTGACTCAGCGGGACATAATGATATTTCCGCAGCCTGCGGCAGGTACAAGATCTGGCAGCTCGTCTCGAGGCTGCTCAAGTGGATACCCAGCTTAACATATAGAGTACCTACCCATGCCTACTTGTTATTTATTGTTACGATTACATTAATAATTAAAACATTCTAGGACAGAAATAGCGCGACTTGAAAAGCAAACAGCAAACGAGCGGGAGAAATATCAGCGAAGCACTCGATCCTTACAAGCTGGTATATCAGCACCACCTCTTCTAGACATACAATGCGAGGTATTCAACAGCTTTTAATAAAATAGCGTCATAAACCTTTAGTCTTAGAATAATAGCGATCTTATTATTCTTTAGTGTTATACTTTTACTGTTAGTGTTATTCTTTAGCCTTAAGTTTATATTATAGGTACTTTTATAATAAATATTGTTGCAGCTATCAGGAGCAACACGCGAGGGTTGGCAAGAAGCTAGAGTATCATCAGCAGTTGCTTTGGACATGCTATTTATATATTGCAATAAAAAACTAAGTATGCTCACAGATAATGCGGCTGTGCTTAGTATCTGTTCATCTCAGGTGCCTTATCCATAAAATGATTGGAACACGCAAGAAAATAAAAGTAAATATTTTATGATATCAGGCTAGCTATTGTTTCAGGGAAACAATGAAGATCTTCTGGCAACCGTAAGATGTCAAGCAGGCACAAGAAGACTCTGGGTTCGTATGCGGTATATGGGAAACCTAGGAGGGAGGACGTCAGAATCTGTAAAGGTCCTGATTTATGCACTACCGGCAGGAGCTCCAAGAGTAGCGCGACTTCTTACGCTGAGGTTGCCTGTTCTTGCATATTATTCGCAACATGAAGACCCCGAAATTGAGAATGAAAATCGGTAATTCAATTCCCTTTAGTAATGAGTTACCCTGAGACCTTATTAGCATGAGTCCATAATGTATTTCTAAAATTTTTGATGGTTAAATTTTAATTGGTTAATAGGTTCATTTTGGTAGGTAGTTTTCGTCGTCTCTGTGGTCTAGTGGTTGAGACCACCAGTTGGAATTCAATGCCCGTGGGGGCAGAAATTATCTGCTCGATTTGGTTGGTGGTAGAGCTTTTCTAAGTCCGCCTGGCTTACCTACCACCATCTTCTATCGCCATAACAATAATGTTAACTGCATTGTTGTGGTCCAGCAGTTGTTTGTTATTTACTGGGCATGCATTTCATCTTAGGGCTCAGGATGAAAACGCACCTGCAAGACCAAGTGTTTTTTTCTTGTCTATAGCCATATTAAAAATAGGCTTGTATTTAACTGACCATCGTCGATTTTGTAGGTCATGGTCCCAAATACGCGTGTCGGGCAGTTTTTCTGTTGCTGAAATGACATCATGGTTAACTGAAGCTTTGCCAGGAGACCTTCCTAGACCTTCAAACAGTATACATTTTGCTCGCTCGCATATGTTGATTAACACTGTTTTAATTTGTCGATACCAGTAAGTACTAATTATAAGGCCTGCAGATGTGTGGTAGGTCTGTATACATACATGTATCATATCAATATTATTTTTGTATTACAGACGCAGTAATGCTGTTTTTAAATCTGACAATATATCAACTATAGCCGTAATTAGGGATATTATATCGAATTGTTCAGTCGCAAAAACCATAAGAGTTGAAATGTCTTCTGGTATGTATACAAGTTAAAAATCCTAATAATAATTCTAGTAGTAGATAGTTAGGGTTGAATGTAAAGTAAAATAGGTATGTGTTTTTGTTATAGATATTCCAGATGACTGTTGCTTGAAATCATTTACACAATTACAAGAATACTTCAAAACGGAATATAAAAAATACAAAGACATTAAATTAAAAAATGCTTTAAGGTATACCCATATGTTTGTTATAATAGGTCTGATAGAAGTAAGAAAATCCGTCAATCGGTGAGACGCGACCTCCGAAGTTATACAGAGCTCATACAACAAACGATTAAAAAATCGAGAGTCGAAAGTTTTTTCTAAAAGACTGGGGAAGGAGAACCATCAGACGAAGCTCTCAGAAACCTCGGAGAGCTATATTGCCCTCCATCACGTTCGATTTCGGAGATTCTGGCAGAAGTCGAGGACCTCTACGAATATTTATATAGGTACCTCGCAGTTCACAAAGTCTTCTGACGCGATTAATCCAAGAGTCACGCTAACAAAACACTACATAGAAGATCTCCCAGATAAAGACGAACACGAAGTAAAGAGGCAATGGCAAGGCTCCCGGTGAAGTCTGTGTTACATCTGAGCTTCTAAAGGCAGGAAGCTCGAGGAGATCCGTTAAAGAAATCTGTAGGCTCTTCAATGCCGTTATCGCTAATGAGACTATACCAGAGACCTGGAGTGGAAGCGCGGTAGCGTTGTTTTTCAAGAAGGATGAGCAATTATCTTGTAGAATTTTAAAGCTAATAGCGCTTTATACATGAGACTGAGGAATATAAACAGCCATTATGTCAAGCATTTGTGGACTACGAGAAAATCTTGGAATCCATCGAAACTCGGGCTGTTCTTTAATCCTTGCGACGATGTTAAGTCTATTGGCGTTATGTTGAGGTGCAAAGACGCCTATATAGCATGGCCACGATGTTCGTTTTATAAGTCCAAACCACAAGACAAACCCATCCAGTTGCACAGAGGAGTCAGACAGGTGGATGTCATTTCCCCGAAACTCATCTTGAAATACTGAAGGGTGTCTTCAAGACACTTGAATGGAATGGAATGTACATCAACGTCATTGGCGAGTATCTTACGCACTGCCGCTTTGCTCACGATATCGTTTTAATAGCAGAATTGCCGCAGGACTTGCAAATAATGCTGCACGGTCTTAACGTTGCCTCACGATGTGTCGGTCTTGGGATGAACTTAAACATGATTAAAGTTATGTTGAATGATCACGTAGTCTCTATACCGATACTTCTCAGTGCCGAGCTGCTCGAGGCTGTCCAAGAATACGTCTACCTTAGGCAAGTATTGCAATTAGGCAAAGACAACTAGCGAGAAATGGCCAGAAGGGTACAGTTGGACTAGGCAGCATTTGAGAAGTTGTGTCGTCATATCTTCTTGTCATTACTACGCCATGCCTGAAGAGAAGGGTTTACAACCAATGCATTACAGTTATGACTTACAGAGCCATAACTGTGATGTGTGAGTGTGATAGAGAGGTCAATGCTGGGAGTTTCGTTAAGGGATAAAATCCGAAACGAAGTTAATCGGTAGCAGACCAAAGTAGTTGATATCATCCAGAAGTGTCAGTGAGCCGGTCATATCTGTCATAGAGCTTATGACCGGTGGATCAAAAAGTTCCTTCCACACAGGCACTGTGGGGCATCCCTCTGCTAGGTGGACGGACGACTTATAGAATGTAGCAGGTGATGGATATGTCGTCGCCGTCTTGTTAAATCAGCCGCTTAACTGGATGCCTAGCCCGTTGATTAATAGCCGGCATCCAATTGAATGCCTAGACCGATAGTTAATTGAATTAGACTCACGACATAACGTTTAACAACTTAGCGTATTGAATGGATCGTCTTTTATTTAAAAAAATTGGTTTGATCTTATAACTGACATCGTTTTGGTTCTATAAGTGGTCATAAAAAATAACCTAGAACCTACCAATCACTTAAACAGTCACACAAAAGCTATTAGATTTAAAGGAATGGCTAATTTAAACCAGACGGCTGACATGACGTTCAGCCATCTGGTTAAACTTTGCGCTCAATGAGTTGGCTAGTTGTACGTACTTCCGCCGTTTGATTGGATGCCGGCGTTCAATTAACGGGCGAGGCGCCCAGTTAAGCGGCTGATTTAACCAGACGGCTGCGACAGATAGACGAGAAAAGCGGGAGATCGTGCATTGTTGCGCAGCAGCTTACGTCCAGCAGTGGACTGCAATAGGCTGAGATGATGATGTTGAATAATAATAATATGAATGTGTGTCAATATTGTTTGTTGAACAAAGTCAGTATTTCGATATTGCCAGTATTGCCACATATACGTCTTTGGTTACAGTGCTCTAGATCTCAACGACAAATCAATAAATGAAGAAGACCCTTTCATATGCGAGGACTATCGACAAGTCTGGACCACTAGTAATAATGGGTCAAATGAAACAAATTTTCAAGAGCTAGTAGGTAAGAATCCTCGCAAAAGCACCAATTTTTATGTGAAGTCAGGACAGCTGTCATATGTATGGTATGGTATTTTAACGAGGCGTCACGCACGATAGCGTTTGCGTTCAGCTGTTTAATAGGTAGTGTGTTGTGAAGTACTTATTGGAAACTACTTTTTAAAACTCTTTTGAGAATTATTAAATATTACTGACAAAACATTTCGATAGAGGTTCCTTACGTTTATACTTCGTAAACTTTTTACAGGAACAATACAGCAGTGGTATGCCGATTGGCAGGAACTGTCTCATCACTTGAAAGACTATATGACAAAGAAGACAATTCTCCAAGACGCCTTACAAAATTGTAACTTAGAAATAGTATTAGCGGTATTTAGCAATCAGTCCGAAATATCAAATAATTAGATCATTATTCTTAATTTTTGTTTTTTTATTATTATTATTATTCTAGTTTTATATTATTTTAATTAGGTACTAATTAGATCATTACCTACCAAAGTGGTTTTAATAATTTAATAAATATAATCAGACAATTACAATGAATAACTTTTTAAGGTCCCGTACGTCTAGGTTTGCCATCCGTCCGGGTTTCCCCGGATTTGTACTAGTTTAGAGGGCGTCCGAGGAGCGTCCGGGCGGGGCTTCATTTCTAGTCCGGGTTTAAAAATTTAGTCTTGGGCCGCCCGCGACCCACGCACTGTGCCCGCACGCCGCGATCAACCAACGAACCGACACGCTAATCGACAATGGTTAAAAAAACCTGTTGACGTGTCCGGGGTTTGGGCTCTAAAATCCGGGGTTTTCACGCGTCTTGTCCTGGTTGCCAAATTTGAGAGATGGCAATCCTACGTACGTCCCGTAGCAATCTAAGATAAAACAACTTTGAATTTATATATCATTTTTGTCAGGCTGAGTGAAGTGTCAAGGTGATGAGGCCCGACAAAAATGACATTACGGTGTAGACAAAACCGTTACTCGAGCTTCTCGTGTTCCTTGTGCTACGCGTGCTGGACCACTTTGGGAACTAAGGCTCTAGTCTAGTCTATGGTCACTACGAGTGGTCTGTACCCCTTGCTAAAAAAAATTTATACGGGCTACTCGGTCAAGAGGTTCCAGGTTCAAACCACAGTAGGAGCAAATATTTGTATGATGAGGACAAGCATTTGTTTACAAGTCATGGATATATGTTTATTTCGTACATTTCTAAATATTTATACATATAACATATTATTATCATTATTTCTCTGTTATCTAGCATCCATAAGTGTTTACTTTGGGCTAGATAATAGGTGTGAGTGAATGAATATTATTATTAACCTGTATTTTGTGCTAGTCTGTGAATAATCAAATCACTAAAATGAAATAGGTTCACTTATTTAAATAAAATTTGTATTATTTCAAAGAATAAGGGTACAATTTGGTCAGTTGTAAGTCAAAATGATACATAGCATGCTTGTTATCACCAAGTGTTTTTAGACGAGTGACATGTTGAGCAAGTTCATTAATTGCAACCATTTGTTCACCTAAAAATTTTGAACAAACAAAGTCTGCACATTGGTGATCACAGTTAGTTTCTGCAACACATACTAATTCTTGCAATTGCTAAAACATACATGTCAGTGTCAGGATCCAAAATACCAAATATAAGTACTTACAGTAGGTATAGGTACTTTAATCTCACGAAACGACGCGCATTGGGTGGGTCTGTATTCAATCGTCGCTTCAAGTAGCGTCAGTATGGAAAGATTGAAAAGTAAGTAAATGTCGAAAAGTCGACCATGCATTGTCATATTGAGTGAGATTGATTAGGTATATTTGAATTTTTTCTTTGTTTTTTAGATTTATTTTTATACAGGTATTTACCTAACTAATATAAAATAAATTAATTTTGTGACAAAAAGTTTTATAATTATTTCTTGTTATATTTTTATTTCATTTTATAACAAAATAAAACATGGATAATATCCAAGGCTTAGACCATCTTATGGCCTAAAATCCAAGGCGAGACATTGTTGAGCAAAACTTTTCAAAGAAGGGAAAGAAAAGAACAAGATTATGATTTCGAGAGTACTATAAATTACAAGATGAATCTTATGTAACTGATAAATTATTCTGAAAACGGTAAAGAAATTAGTACATTATACCTAGTGCTCTGGTGGCATAGTGGTAATCGCGTATGGACGGAAATCAGGAGACGTGGGTTCGAGTCCCGCCTGGAGCATTTATTTTTATTGTATTCTTTCTTTATATGTAATTGTTACAATAATGTAGGCGTTGAAACGCAGCAAAAACATTAAAATGTGATTATTATTAAGTTACTAAACTTTAAAATAAGTTATACAGATTCACATTCTAATTTGATAATAATAAAATTACTATACTTATTTCCATCTGTTAAAATTTCTATGCTAACACCACTCGTATTCACACACACCTTTGCAGCGTGTTTGTTACTTGGTTACCACAAGTAAAGCGCTAGTCAGCGGACATCGCTTTGTGAGATAAAATTACTTTACTATTTACCTTGGTTATATTTTTTTCCATATCAAGAGCTTTGGAAAAGGCATCCAAAAGGTTCACTTTATCAATAGTTGATTTACAGTGCAAAATTGGTGTTCCTCCTCGGGTTAACTGATAATTTATAAATTGTTTCATGTGTCCGAGTTCTTCTTCATACATTTTCATAAAAAAGCCCCCTGCTCCCATGTATGCCACACTAGGATGTAAGAATTTTACAGCCAATGCTAAGTATATTTCTGCTGCTAGCTTCTCACTTTCTATTTGCTTATTAACGGCCACTTCTAATTCATTATTATAATTCCATTTGTAAAATGAACTGTTTCTCTTTGACAATAATATAACATTTAAATTAGGATAGTAGTGATGATAACTTTTATTAAAACTGACATATTTTTCTAAAAGATTGTGGTAAAAAATTGGTAGAAAAAATTTACAAATACTTTTTTTATTCAACATTTTACAAGCGATTCTAAAAACAACAAACAATATTTTCAATAAGAACTATTACTACTAATTTATTTATCTAATGACCACATTTATGTATCAATTACAAATAATTTTATATTTTTATGTCAAGTAGGTTTAGACCACAGATTAAATAGATACATGTTTAAATATTCAGACAGTTATTACTGTCTATATGAATAAAAAATAGAAATTGAAACTTTATACTGGGAGTCAAAAGCAAAATATCTGGTTACTATTAGGGTCAATATTACTACAATTGACCCAATCAGCCAGACATTTTTTACATAGATAAGTCAATCTAAGGATATGTAGACTGACAGAAATGGATAAAGCCAAATTGATACCAGATCCTATACTACGACTAATATTAAATGCATCTAAAAATACGAAATTAATTTAGTTATTTCATATAGTATAACTACTGTTATACCTAATAGAATTCAGTTCTAATACAAATCTATTGCGAAGTTATTTTTGGAAGGGATAGTAGTCTAAACCAGAATTATAATTAAATTTATGTGTAAATCGATTGACTTGAGTTTTACCAATTTCTATCATTTTTTGAACATCCTTTCGATATGCAGGAGGAAGTAACTCTTCTTCTAATGTACAAGGATGTTCTTCATCTTCTGGTACTTTAAAGACACGTTGGCGAACAATATCAACGTCTCTGCTGTATTCTTCTTTTAAGTCAAAGACAGCTTGTGATGCTGTGTCAACTTTAAACACAAAATAATTTGCTTCTCGGTGTACTAATCCATGGGCACTAGTTTTGTATGGCATTGGCCTGAATCCCAAGTTTTCTATGTTCCTTATAATTCCACCGCGATCAAATATTGCAAAAGATATACGTTTTAGACAGGTTTTAATCTCTGCCTTAGGCATCGCCCTTATCATGAGGGCAAATTCATATGCTGGCATATTAAATAAATTCAAAATAATGTGAAAATAAAGCTTTGTGTAGTTTGTAGGTTATCTATGCACAGATTAGAAAGAGTATGTCAAAAAGAATATAAAACGCTACGGAGTATGTCTAATAGCATCACTATATCGTCTGTGGTCTAATCTAACTAAAGATCTGTCACAAACTAGTGAATAGTGAACTTGTTCTCTAAGTAGTCTGTGGACTAGTGTTGCCGATCGATAGTCGACTATCGATAAACTATCGATAGTCTATCGATAGTTGACGTCATATTAATAGTATCGATATCTCAGAAGCAAGCAATACTATTGCATTAAAGAAATACTATCAAAAGTATTGTTGGTCACGAAGAACTATCGATAGTTTACTATCGATAGTATTGTAGCTCATAAATAAAAATCTAATAGTTTTAGTTTAGACTATCGATTGTTTACCAATTTAGAATAGTATTGTTTACAATATTCAGGTATAATCGTAGACGGAGAAAACTAGTTTTCTCCGTCTACGGGTATAATAGTCAATAGCCAATACTGTTGTAAAGTGTTATACTATCGATAGTCTAAAACAATCGCTACTATCGATAGTATCGATAGTTTTTTATTTACGAGCAACAATTCTATCGATACTATCGATAGGGTCGTCTAATTCAGATGAAAACTATCGATAGTTACTTCGGTCGGTTGTTACTTATTGCGAGAAAGAGATCTACTGTACTTAAATTTAGAATTAAAGTGTGTTTTCAGAATTAGGCCCTATATCTCTTTCTCGCATATGTAATAGGAAAAAGATAGCAGAAATTCATTTAGAGCTGTCAACTAAATTTAGACAGATTTCAAAGGAACCATAGATAATTTTAGACGGCATGTACGGAGGTATGTACCTTCTAAACACTGCATTTTATCATGTTCGTCAGGCCCGCCCCACCCCCCGGCTTTGAAAAATGGGATTTGCATCAATCCTATGTACTCTTTTACCCAACCATATGTTCCGCTTTCATTTTTAATGTAACGCTAATATAAATAAGTTAGAAAAATCAGTGGTGGCCGGGCCAGCCTGTAGTTTTCAGCCCGACCCCTTCTACATCACCACTACTACGACAAGTGGTGACAATGTATTGTTAGACAACTAATGTATTACTACATAAAATACGCACATTGAAGCCTTTATTTCAGAATAAAATGCAATATCTTAGGAGATATCAAAGTAAAGTGGAGCCGGGCTGAAATTATTTAAATAGCTGTTAAATAATAAAAATACAAAACCTAAGAATCCATTATCTATGTATGTATACTACCAACAAAATCGCCACCATTAGTTTTTTTTGGTTCATTCTCCCTGTAATGGGAAGGCAAAGGAAACTAAGCCCCATACAGCTGCCTTCAGTATTTCTTTATTTCTACATTTATTGCATTGAAATTTTATTATGATTTTATTGCATCATCATATTTGACGCAAAATATAAGATGACAATCTCCATATGATGCTACTTGATGAGGTGGATAACCACAAAAAAGTTCTCATCGTCTTTTCACGCCATAATGACTTTTATTGAAATAATCTTTTAGTTGTATACGTCAACACAAACAATTGTTTTATTAAACTGCACCACTTTTGCACAAACACAAGTTCGCTGTGACCATGTATTATATTCCTCTATGTCTCGGACACAATTTTTAATTATTGTAATAAAAATCTTGACTGACACCACAAAATACCGTCAAAAACTTCCCTTTTTTTGTGTCTCCCTTTAATGAGAAGGCAAAGGGAACTATCGCCCATACAGCCATGTTTTCAGTATTTCTTTATTTCTTATTGCATTGAAATGCTGATGTTACACATTTCAATGCATTTGCGAAGTATTTGACGCGTAATATATGATGACAGTCTCCATATGATGCTACTTGATGAGGAAGATAACCACAAAAAAGTTCTCATCGTCTTTCACACCGTCATCACTTTTATTCTAATAATATTTTAGTTGACTAACACTTGTTTTATAAAACTATACCACTTTTATAACACAGAGTTCGCTCCGACCACAGATTAGAAGGAGTATGTCTAAAGACCTCAGACACAATTTTTAATTATTGGAATAAAAATCTTGACTGACACCACAATATCCTGCCAAATACTTGCACAAAATGCCGCAAAAGTTGTGTACGCACGTCAACAAAAGCACTTGAATAATAAGACTATGCCACTTTTATAACTGACTGTTCGCTCTGACACAATTTTTAATTATTGTAATAAAAATCTTGACTGACTTTGAAAAACCGCCGAACACCCCATTTTTTTTTAAAAAAAAGGTCTGTGTACAGCATAAACCACAGATCACAAATCATAGAGAAACTCGGAACGCACCTCAGCTTTCCTACACTCCAAACATTCCGAGTTGTGACAAGGAGATCCATCATTATCTAAATTAATACGAAGTCTTGCATTCCGCATTCAATTTGTTGTATTAAGTCTGTATTAAAACTTTTAACACCTGTAAAATAAAAAAACGAGTGCCTTTTTTTTAAATTTGACATTTCCAATCTCATTTGACGGATGGTCACTAATACATAATAATATGACGTTTTAAATGTCAGAGTGTTTTTAACCATCAAAATTCATCGCCAAGATGTTGCAACTCTCCGAGGCTCGGAACGTGCTACCTAGTTGCTAGTTGTGACAACCGAACCTCATGCCGAAAGGCACGGAACGGCCTTAGAGTAAAAAGTTGTAGGCTTGGAACGCGCCCCGGGGAATATTACATACATACACCATACACATAATGTAATCTCATAATCTGTGACAAAAATGGCTACTACTATTATTTGAGTCGTAATAATCACCATTCAGCATAAATAAATACCCTGTGAAATGATGGGAACCTTTACAAAGTTCGTAACTGAATATTGTAAATCTTGGGAAAAATCTGGCAAGGAACAGTTGTAAGTGTATATATAAATATTTAACAGAGTTTTACAGGTGCATCAATCATTCTATCGCTTTTTTGAATTTGTATTACACCTACCACATGTTTTCCTTAAACGTATTACTTTCAGCTGAACACACTACTTTTAGGTACTCATTTATGTTATTTGACAGTAATAATACAAACAGCTTGGACCTAATTATTTTGATTGTTCCTATCAAAATTTTGATGAAAAATTGAACTTGTGTACCCTTTTTCCAAACCGTATATTTATGTTTGCCCTCTCACATCAACTAATAATCAAAAATCAAACTGCAATCACTCATTATTTTTATTCCCGCTACTTCGAATTTTGTAAACTACCTAAACTACTGTCCCTGTTAGTTTATACCCTGATTTGGAATCGGTGACTCAGACAAGGTGTTCATTATTTTCATGTTCTAAGTGTTTTTGGATACAGGAGAAAATTACCAACATTGGATAGATAGATGCCCAAGTCCTACACTTTATGTTATGAAATAGCTAAAAAGTACTTTTAAGAGTCTTGGATCGTGGGGTAAATACATATTACCACATAATATTAACTAGCTAATAGTGTCACCTTAAAGTATAAAATCTTGTAACTTAATGTCAATAGACAAACTTTTATAAATTAAAATGTTTTTAACAACTTAAGCTTATATAATTTACTCCCAATGTTCATTAAAATGCCCATTGTTTTGATTTGATTTCAGCTATAATATTCCAGATACAAGTAAAAAAATTGAGCATAATTTTGTTGAATTATGAGGTGTCTGTAAGAACACTTAAAAACATAAATTATTTTATAAAAAAATAACTTCATCAACTTTTCTTCAGTGTCCCATATGTAATTATTTTCCAGAATTTGATTCTGATTATAGGCACTATCAGATACTGCAATAATACAGTGTATTGATTTTTCAAAATCAATAGGTCTAATTTCTGTCTAGGAAAATGGATTATTCTAAAATCTTATATGGGCCCCAAGACTCTTTTGAGAATTTTTTACTATTTCCTATAGTTTCAGATTTGAGCATTAACTTGTGAAAACTTCATCCCTTGTATAAATTAAATATGATTGATATTTATTATGTGTTTAAGCTATTATTTTAAACATGTAATAATCAAAATCATAAAAATGTAATAATATTTTGTATTTCATAAAATTTTCTAAGTTTTAGTCAATTATATACTATACTATCTGAACCCGCAAATGTAGTTTTGCCCTAAAAAAATGTCCAATAAATAAATAGTAGCTGATTCTCAGACCTACTGAATAAACATACAAAATTTTAATCTATCAAGCCGTTTCGGAGGAGTATGTTAACTAAATTTGTGACACAAGAATTTTATATACAGATATTAAATAACACTATTGTCTCACCACCACCTATCAACTCGTGTTGGGTCAGCGTTGTGGATTTGTGGCCAAAACTCCTTATGTGTTTCCCTGGGCCCAGCCGTGGGATGATTATATGATCGCATTGTTTGTTATAAAAATAATTTAGTTTTTATGCATACAATATTTTATTAATTTATTACAATATTT
The DNA here is from genome assembly GCA_947347705.1 of Nymphula nitidulata. Taxonomy (NCBI): domain Eukaryota; kingdom Metazoa; phylum Arthropoda; class Insecta; order Lepidoptera; family Crambidae; genus Nymphula; species Nymphula nitidulata. The sequence continues at coordinate 12,437,937 of OX374623.1, forward strand.
AAACATAACATTAATTTGTAATAAAGAAAATTTATAAATAAATTAATTTTTAAAATAATTGACATTACCTTAAATGTCAATACAGTTTTCAAACTGAACATGCATAATCATAATTATCACTAGCCACTAGGTGGTAGGCCTGTATGTAGGGTTGTCTGGGTAGGTACTACCACCTTTCATATTTCAGCTGTAAAGCTGCAATATCTGCAATATCTTAAGGCTGTGTTTCAAATTGAAAGGAAAGGTAGCCAGTGTAATTACTGGGCATGGAAGGCATTTGACCTTAGGCCTTAGGATGGCAATGCATTACCAAGTGATGATTTTTATTGTTATTATTGTTTATAGGCGACGGAACCACTTACCACCAGATAGGCCGTTCTAGTTGTTTTATACAACTAGATGACAAAAAAAGCCATATCATAAAACACTGTCGTTTAGAAAAGTTGCTGTAATGTAATGCGGCTTACTCACGTTCAACTGGATTGTAGTGACAATATGTTCTACAAAGCAGCATCCAACATTTAGAGTTATTGTCAAAAAGAAGCAATGTAGGGTGCATGTTGAAGGCTGATTGTAGTATCTGGCAGTTAATTATGTGCTTAGGGTGATCGTCTAGTGCTAAAGATTGTTTGGGCTTCAAGGTTCTTTTTGTTATGACCACTTATAACCAAAATGATTTCAGTTTTAACTGGTTATAAAAATAACATGGACTTACTAATCAAACAAACAGTTTTCTCGGCGGCAATCCGGCGGCTGAACATGAGGTAGCCGCAGTGCATTCCGGCGTCGTTATTCAATTCGGCTCGCCTTTTTATAATATGGCGTGTTATACGATATGGCTGTGACTCAATTTTTGACACTTATTTACAGTATAAAATATGTGATACAGTCTATTAAAGATGAAGAAAAAACCCCTCTCTTTACGAAATCAGGAAAACTTTCTGGATTATCCCAGCATTTATATGATTTAATGTCATGTGGTCTAAAAGGAACTCTTAAAAAAGATGCCATCCTCTCTGTTCTCAGAGAAATATGTGTAAGTGATTAATTTTCTTTATTTTGGAATTTAAATAATTTTGATTTCAATTTATAGACAAAATTACTTTAATATTTCAGATTTTGCATGCAGATATTCCATCAATAATTTTAGATGTGGTGTGTGTGTTGGATGCTGAAACATGTACAGATGTTCAAAGTGAAGAACGCACAAACTTCTGTTACATTGTAAGGGAGTTAGAGTCTTTTATGTCTGACAAATTATTGAAAGAGAGATTAGAAATAGATACACTCCAAGATGTTGGCACATTAAAAAATAAAAACTTTTACACAAAATTTATTAAAATCAAGACTAAGTTGTAGTAAGTAAATTTAAATTGATTGTGGATTGGTAGTTTTAAGTAATTTTTGGTACTTATACTCTGTTTAAACTTTCTTTTAGTTACAAACAACGTAAATTTAATTTATTTAGAGAAGAAAGTGAGGGTTATGCCAAGTTAATAGTTGAGCTAAATAAAATAATTAATGAAGATACAGAATGGAAATCAATATTAGAAATTATGCAGTCACTTATAGGTTGGTAATTTGGTATGAAGTAAAAATAATACATTATAAAAAAGTATTTAAACTAGAAAACAATGCATGTCCTCATGTGGGGACTTAACCCACAACCTTCACAATTCAGGTGCCTGCTCTAGGCATCCGAGCTACCAAGGACTTGGGATATATTGCTAACATATACCCTCGTATTTTTTCTAATTTAAATACTTTTCTAATAATGTTAAAATAAAATTCATGTTATGATAAATTATGCTATAAAAAATCAGGTTAATGCAAAAAAAATATTATAATTATTTCAGGTTGTTTTAATCTAGATCCCAATAGAGTGTTAGACATCATCCTTGAGGCTTTTGAAGCAAGTCCTCATTTAGATAAACTTTTTATACCTCTTATAAAGAACTACATGGGTGATCCTCATGTCATATCAGAAGTTTTAGGTTTCAAGCTTGGAAATATGGAGCTTTTAGAAACTTACAATGAACCACCACCTTTGATGACTATCATAGCTTTACTTTTGCAACATCGTGCTATATCATTAGACGATATTTACCCATGGGTATGCATAAAATTTGTGTAAATTTTACTAAAATTTCTGTTATTGAAACACATTCAAAATTTAAATTGTATTTCAGTTGCGTCCCAATGACATAATTATGGCTAAAGAGGCTGATAAAGAAGTGAAAGCTGCTCAAGATTATATTCGTAAACTAAATATTGTATCCACAAAAGGGCCTCAAGCCAATGGACCCACTGAGTTTATTGAAGAGAAGGTTGATCCTCAGGTAAAAAAAATATCAATTTTATCTATTCAATCTCATAACAAGAAACAGGTAATGTGGCTTTATGAGACGCAAGTATGTTTCATTAATTTTTATTTTATTTTATTATTTAACAATAAGTCCACTGCACAAAGTTTGAAGAATCATAGTACAGACGAAAGCACATCAAGTGTAACAGTTGCACTACAAAAGCCGCCTTTTTATCGAATGGAATAAGGGCGGTCTAAAGGTCAAACTGTTACCCTTGCTTGATGTGCTGTCCACTGTACAAGCATAAATATTACGTTCCAGTCTGGGTCAGTTGTCTCTAAAGGTAATTCAATATCAAAACAGAGGTCACTAAAGAATTATGCGTAGGTTGCATTTATGGCAAATCGCACCGATTAAATTTTTACACTAGAGAGAAAGCTACACGACCTGGTGAATTTGTTTATGCGGATGTTTGTGGACCCTTTCCTTATTCAATTAGAAAATTCTGTTACTTTTTGCTATTTAAAGATGATTATCTATACTATAAGCCCATGTGTCGAAAGACACGCTGATTGCTACACTGGACTGATGTGTTTTATTTTTATTTAAAAATTACTGTAAAAACTGTAACTAATCAGTAAATAAAGGCATATTATTATACATACTATAGATTCGTTTATTTTCTGTGAAATAAAAGCGAAGTTTCCAAAAAGCTTTTACTAATTCTGTCTGAAGCGAAAGCTAATGGAATAGTTGTTAAAGAACTACTAAGTGATAATGGCGGTGGGTTCGATAATGCAGAAGTAAAAGGAATACTTATGAAAGAAGGTACTAAGCAACGTCTCACAATGCTTATACACCCCAACAAAACCCAAAGAAAAGAGAAAATAGAACCGTTGTAAAAATGACTCGAAGGCTTAATGCATGCACACACTGAAATAACTGCTAAGAAAGATAAGGGGCTAAATGAGTTCCCATATCGTCAAGCTGTTGGCGCACTTTCATATTTAATGATGGGCACGAGGCCCGATATTGCGTTTGCTGTTGGAGTTGTGTCGCGGACACTTGATCACCCAACACCAGAGGATGTGGTCAAAGTTAAAAGAATCTTACGCTATATCAAAGGCACAATAGATTTTGGAATAACATACCAGTCATCCACTTTGTTAACTCCACAATAATTGTGCTTTAGTGATTCAAATCATGCAGGAGACGGAGCTACTGGTCGCTCCACAAGTGAAATGATTTGCTTATATTCACATGGTGCGATTGCATGGCATAGCAAACGACAGTCAGCAGTTGCATTTCGACAACTGAAGAAGAAATAGTAGCTGCTAGTGAAGCCGCTAGAGAATTGATCTGGCTTAAAAGGGTCGTAAAATTTGTACAACGAGAGGAGGCAATTTCACAACTTTATATTGATAACGAGTCCGCTATTAAGTTAGCAAATGACCCTCGGTATGAATCACATCAGAGAACCAAACATATTATAGTCAGACACCTCTTCGTCAGAGTGTGTCTTAGATGGTAGTCTACAACTCGTAGACAACTCGCCGATTTTTTAACGAAACCTGCGTTCAAGCCTAGACTTGAAAGTTTATGCAAGCAAGTAGGGCTTCACTAACTGGTGTGTTACTGATGGTTGCTAAAGCTTAACACTGGTGGGGATGTTAATAAAGAAGGTTTATTGTTTTTTATGTTTCTTTTACATTGCTTAGCAACCGTTGTTGACTGTAAGGTATTGTTTTATAATAAAAGTCAAGTTTTCTTTTTAACAAATTTTATTAATTCAAAGCTTTCCAGCTTGAAATTCTCGGCCATGCACATTCGAAAAACTTTATATATGACATCTATCGCACCACTCTTATAAACATTTCGATTCATTTCCAATCTTTTATACTGAAACGCTATGTGAACACTACAATTCCCGCAAAAATCTTAGAACGCATCAACCACTTACATACTCAGATTCAAAGTAAATCACTGTTACCAGTAAAAGCAAATGCACTAATTCCCAAAACATTCTTTTCATGACTTTTTTGACAGACTGTAAGTTATTACATTCATAAAATTATGATAATATATATATATATTATATATTTGTTATGCAGGAATATTGGAGCAATCAAAAGCTAGTCCTAAGTGAGGCTCTACTAAAAGTGAATGCTTGGCAAGAATTTGCAGCATTGTCTGCACGATTACACACTACAACAATGCCTCCCCGTCCAGCCATAGCTTTATGCAATATGTTGCATGCACTAGTTGAACCATTATATAGAAAGTAAGTATTTTTTTTCTATTAAATTATGTCTATTTTGGCTTTCAAATTCAATAGTGTACATAATATTAAATGGGCTATGTAAGAATGAGATTGTAAGTAAACTAATTGTAATGGTAAATTTCTAAGAGTAAAGGCCGATAAATCGAAACGCTTCTTAAAGGAGAAGCCAAAAAATATATGATGCTAGGAAATAATTGTAATTTTGAACAGCAATACTACTTACAAAGGGTGAAAAATACTTTTTTCCTCAATTACATTTTTTAGAACGGCAAATGACTCAACACCACCTGATATACCGGTAAGAAGAGTAATATGCAGGCAGCTAGTGTAGCATGAATACACTGTTCTGCCGGCCCTTTCACGCCTTTTTGAAGGGACCCATGTTATAGTAAGGAAGAAACACACGTGCTGGCAAATAATTCCAAGTTTCGGAAGTACAACAAGGAATAAATTACTAAATCTCTTTGTGGTGTGCCAGATGTTGAGGTGGAGATAGTAAATTGATGACTCTGAAGACCGGCACTCGTGCGCCTGAGTAGGAATAATTTTATAGCTTTCTGTTTATAGTTGGTTTTTAGTGCTAGTCCCCTTTAAAATACAAATGACAGCACCGGCTGTAGTTTGTATTTTACGGGGTGACTAGCTAACTCACTAGATAGCTTATAAATACTATTAAAAAGATTATAATAAATATTTGTGCTTTATGTGCGTTAGTTACCAAATTAGACAAATGTCAATTCGGAGGTGTACTCTTTTTATGATTTGTTTTAGTTTCTGCTGGAACATTTAAAAAATTTTTGGAAACAGGCGCTCGAAAAATCTGGTCGACTTAGTTATTATCACATTGCTGTTCAAAAATTTTTCGGAATAAAAGCCCAAAAACAGTCGGTGTTTTTGGGCTTTTATTCCGATAAATTTTTTGAGGTCCTCTTAAATATTTTAAGTATTATCAAAATCAAAGGGGATAGTAAAGTTTTTATGCGATTAGGGCAGTAATTAGTTTTTTATGAAACCATAAAATCTTAAGATTTTCATAAAACTTACTGATTCATTTTGAACTTCGTAATTGACTAAAGAAGTGTAAGTTAGCAAAAGGCCTGCTGCCTGGACCTGCTATTTAAAAGTATACTGGCCCAACCGCCAGAGGATAGGTACTTATCTGTGAAGTTCCCACTTTACAGACACAACTAATTTTCTGATATGTGTAAGCGCCATTGGGGAAGAATTTTTAAATATTTATTTCAAGTGTTTTCTTTGAGTCGCGCCCAAAAAAAAATAAGTATAACATATAATCTGGTTCCTTAATGAACATTCTAGAAATAACCAAAAGAACTTGATTTAACTATAAAATGAATCACTTGAATTTGTACCCAAAGATTTTTTGATGCAAAATCTGTCACATATCAAAATAACTTACTTCTTAGAAATTCGCCGGGACTGTTATTATTATCCTCTACCTCCCCTAATATTAAACATTGGGATTGAGTTATAATGTAACTTTTACCTAATTTCAGTTTCATTGTATTTTATTTTTAGGCAATGTCGTGTGGCACCAAAAATACTTGGTAAACCTATTCAACCACTATCGTCTCCTCTAGCACCAAAGGCATGTAACACATTTGGAGATATGAAGGAAACCGTCATCCCAGCATTAATTTTATTAGGTCCAGCACTTCATCATGATCCAATATTGATGTACAAAGTAAGTAGTCAATCAATAAGGAAACTGTGTATTATTATAGGAATTGTTTGACAAGCAAGCTAACGACCCACTTGGTGATAAGTGGCTACCGTCGCCTCTAGACAAGGAAAAAATCACTTGGTATTGCAGGTGCGTTGACAAAAGTGTACAATATGGTTTTATTTCTGAAATATGTCACATTACATTCTTTCGGCTGTGTAATATAAATTGTTACTTATTTAAAACATATTTAACTTAAATTTCTTTATGTTAGTTTGAATGTTTTATGTGTCGTTTTAATCGTGCAAAATTACGTTCTGTGTCTAGCCTATTTATCAAAATGCACCTATTAAATTATTTTGACTATAGTTACGATTATAAAATAAAGGTTGACTTGAGGGACGGGCACCGGTCAGATGGGACAGTATTGTGGGAGATTTTTTCTTTTTAATATTTTGTCAATTTTTCGTTGTCCTTCGATAAAATGTGGACTTATTACATTAATTGTTGTAGATAATTCGTATACTAAGAACATCAAGATCAAAAACAGAAGATACTTTACAACATGAGGCACTAACTGTGCTTGATGATGCCATATTACCAGCTTTAACATTAATGGAAGGGAACTGTTGTATGGCTGAAGAAGTTTACACACTGTTGAAACTATACCCCTACCAGTCAAGGTTTGAATAGTTTTTTTAAATTATATATTTAGCTCTTCATCAAAATACGAACTGAAAATAATAAAACGCCCTATTATTTCAAATCAAACTACAAACCAGATTGAATTGAGCTCCCAGAGTGCTATTACAAACAGCCGCGGCTCGTGACAAAATTTCATGGATGTTCACTTTTTGTTTATTTATTCAACACTTACTATTTTACTCCGCAATGACTCGCTCTAATAAATAATTTTTAGTGTATTATTTTTAAATTACCTTTTCTTTCTGCATGTAGGGTTTAGATGCCCGCAGGCAATTCATTTATATAGCTAGGAATTATATAGTTCAGTCTTCAAGTGTCGTATACATTATTCGTTTTAGGTAGTATATATTTCTTATTTCCTATATTTCGCAGGTTATGGGGCCTATTTTATGTATTTAAGTTATTGACATAGTTAAGATCAGTTAGAATATGAAATTAAATTTTGTATATTTTGGGACCATAATTTCTAGAATTCTTAATTGCAAGTTATAGATATTTTCTAAGTAGGTTTTGTAAGTAGGTTTTTTATATCAAACCATAGCTACTTAGGCCACATCCAATAACAGTCAGCTAGGGCCATGTATATCAATTAATAGGAATATCATATAAAAATTTGCAATTTAAAAGTTAAGTTCTAAAGATGCAAATTGAAAAGTCAATAAAAAGATAATGGAGTATTAAAACCTGTTCTGCATATTTTTGCTTATTTTTTTAGTATAGACCTATCAGGACATCCATATATTGTAGGAACCTTTCCTTTGTCAACATCCCTATTCTCAGTAATTAAAATATTATAAAACTAGAAAAATTTCACGTCCTGAGGCAGGAATCGCCTCAGGACGTGAAATTTTTCTAGTTTTATTATATTTTAATTACTAAGTAATTTTTCAAACATTTATAATAATGTAAAAATCAAAAATTAAGAATCCCTATTCTCTTTTGCCTACTCATTGAATTTTACTACTACGCATTGTACTGAACTTGAATTCATAGAAGTGGAATCGCTTACGCACCACTTGGCACAATTCCATAAGATGAAACAGATATTTACGCATCGCATGCCTATGATATACGCATGAGATAATACACATAATTTTTAAATGTCCTGTTTAAAAATTATGCTGTCTCTGTCAGCCTTGACACAAACTGTCTGTGACAAATCAAGGTGAAAAGTCAAAACTAAAGTAGTTTTATATACTTAGTTTTATACCCACTTTCACATTGGTGGACCATGTTTATTACCATGAATCTATTCTTCATTTTAGATATAGTCTTTATGCTCACTGGAAAAATGAATCTGGAGAAAGAATACCTGCATTGATGCGAGTTCGTGGAAACTCTTTGCAAAGAATCAAACACATTATGAAACGTGTATCAAAAGAAAACATTAAACCACAAGGTCGCCATATAGGAAAGCTCTCCCATGCAGCGCCGGCATTTCTATTTGATTATATGCTTTTACAGGTAATTTGCTGTAAACAATGAAATCTTTTGGTTCCTTTGAATGTCTTCAAATTGTTATTTTCTCTCATACTTAAGTGACTTTTTAGAAGCAGTTGAGTGTGTTTTTCTTAAGTTTCTAATTGCAAAGTGACATGTTAGAAAATTAGATTTATATCTGACTACATAATATTTTTTTATTATTATTATTCAGATACAAACATACGATAATCTCATCGGCCCAGTTGTGGAGTCCTTGAAGTATCTGACGTCACTGTCGCTGGATGTCCTAGGCTACTGTCTCTTAGAGGCGTTATGTACTGGGCGAGGTGCCGTCGCCGGGGCGGCCCACCCTCCTTGGCTTCAAGCCTTGGCTGCATTCGCCGGAGCCGCCTTCAAGAAACATAACATAGAGCTCACAGCGTTGCTGCAGTTTGTTGCTGATAGGTTGAAAGCTCAGCAGAGGTTGGAATGTTTTTTGCTTTAAATATTTATATCGGTAAGGTATTTCATGTATGTTAACTAACTTAAGAACCTTCTATTTTCAGTCAAGATTTATTAATTCTTAAAGAAATTGTACAAAAGATGGCCGGTATTGAAGCAGCTGAAGAAATGACATCAGAACAGTTAGATGCAATGGCTGGTGGTGAGCTCCTCAAAGGAGAGGTATTTTTTTTGCATAGATTTTCTCTTCGCATTGAACTGCATTAAGTACATAATTATATAGTTTTTCTTATACTAAAACTAACACACCCTGTTCTAAAATGCTAAGGTTTTTAAACTAACTTAAAATCTATCTGCCGTTTGAAAAATGATTTGTGATGCGGCCTCTGTGGCTACACGTCGTATTGGTAGTTTGTTTGTAATAATCAATCCACATTGGTATCTAAAGGTTTTTTTTTAAAATTATAACACTCAGTACAGTAGTATTATTGTATTTAATATTAATCAAAGTAAAATAATACTTAAATTAAAATGTCGTTCTTAAAATTTATAGGCTGGATACTTTTCTCAAGTACGTAACACCAGAAGATCATCCGCGAGGCTAAAGGAAGCAATTGTCGGAAACAATTTGGATATAGCCTTATGTACGTTAGCGGCTCAACAACGACATTGTTGTGTGTGGAAAGGTATGCGTTTTGACTAGAGACTTATTATTTAATTAAGATTAATATTTGTGAATGTTGAAAATATGCATTTTAATGGAAAGACGTATTCTAAGGCTTACCTGTAAAGTCCAGTAGTAAGTTAAATTTGTTGGAATTAAACTTAACCCTTTATTTCCAGAATATAAAGCAGATAAGTCTAGCGGCGAACCACCCGGGTCCCAACTCAAAGTTGTCGGCCGATTAGCTGACCAGTGTCAAGATGCTTTAGTACAACTTGGCACTTTCTTGGCTTCTTCTCATGCACCAGATGAGTATGCAGCCAGACTGCCACCATTGCAGGTAAGTACAGTTTAAGAAAGACATAAATTTTATTATTAATGTTAAATTCATTTGGTAACGTATAATTTATTGTTTGTAGGAATTACTGCGTGACTACCATGTAGATGCTGATGTGGCATTCTTTTTACATCGTCCTGTACTAGCCCAAAAGATTGCCGCGAAAGTTGAGTCTTTGCGGAAGGGCTCAGATTCAAAATCAGACAGTACTGAGAAAAGCGTAGAAAGATATACGATTGCGTCTAAAGAAGTTCTTGAGCCAGTATTGCTGTCTGTTACCCCGATGCTACCCACTCGAGTGTGGGAAGATATTTCACCTGAATTTTACGTGACATTTTGGTAAGTTACAAACAATAACATATTACAAACACAAGCTCTTTAATGATGCTTACTTTGGGCTAGATAATGTATAAATATTATTATTATTATTGTAACATATATTGTTAGTTGCGTTTGTTTTGATTGGAGGTCATAATGTGTAGGAGATCTATTTCAGAAATGGATTTAGGTAGTACCAGTTTTCTTGCGATTATTATAAATGAGTTTGTGAACTTATAGTATCCACTACTCCCTATACACTCCTACTTGTTATTTCTAAACCGACTCTTTGAACATTCCGGCGGGACGTATGCACGTTTGCCGGCCTTGTACTGTTGAAACTATTTTATTATTTAAATTTTTTGTCTTGATGTCCTATAATTACTTTGTCGAGGCCGCTTATGTGGTATTCCTTAGGCCTGACGGTTGTTGCCAGTTCTATTTATTTACATTATCTGTATTTGAAGTTCTCAACTTCTCAATTCTGAAACCATTTGGTTTATGTACAGACGACAGCACATCAAGTGAAACAGTTGCACTACGAAAGCCGCCTCTATTACGAGCGGAGTAAGGGCCGTCTCAAGGTCAAACTGTTACGCTTGATGTGCCGTCGACTCCACTAACTTAAATAAATTTTCATGGTAGGTCACTATCCATGTATGATCTTCGGGTACCAGTTGAAAGTTATGACAGAGAAGTAGAACGTTTGAAAACTGCTGCAGTCGCTGCTGCTAAAGATACATCTCAAGGAACGAAAGGCAAGAAGGAACAAGAACGATTCAACACACTTATTGAAAAACTGCAAGTAAGGAAATCACACCTTGTATGAGATTATTGTAACATAATTATTGTTAGAATTTATTTTTATCACAATTTGTATCAAAAAGACTTATTTTTACTGACTGAATTGTCCATAAACATTACTATAAATTTTTTACATTTACCATATAGTTAACTATATGATATTATTTTCACAAAAAAGACACAAGTTTCTATGTACATTTAATAAACAACACTTATATGTATAAAAACATAATTTTAATAATTTATGATCGTTACACCAAACAATAAGCCGACTACATAGAAGCTGAAAAAATAAATATTTTTTATCAATGTCAAACTCATTGAAAAAAAATATTTTACATGTATGTACATACATATTGATAAAAGTAATACATATGTCGTAGTCATTTCGAAAAATTGGGAAATTACTAATATACATTATCGCTTTTTTGTAGCTTCCTATTTCATTAGGTTGAAGTTTGTTTTTTTATATCACAAAAAAGGGAATTTTCCAATTATATTATGACCGCTACTTAAAGTTTTGTAGCATCTAAGGCAAAAGAAAAAATACAAATAAATGAATTAGTTAAATTCTAAATGAATATTGTCACCGTTTCAGGAGGAGCGTCGTAGACAGCAAGAGCACGTGTCTCGCGTATCAGCTCGCCTCCAGCGCGAATGCAGCGGCTGGTTCCCCGCGCGAGCCGCCAAGTCGGCCAAGAACGAGACCGTAACGCGTCTGATGCAGCTCTGTCTGTTCCCACGCTGTGTTTTTACTGCTGCCGATGCACTTTACTGTGCGGAGTTCGTTCACACTGTCCACTCCCTCAAGACGCCAAATTTCTCGACACTGCTCTGCTATGATAGGGTGAGTGTTCTGTTTGTCTTAGCCACTATTCATAAATTTAATGGCAAATGATTTTTTTTTTTTTACAATAAAGTATGTAAATAAACCTTTCCTGCGTTTCCAAATAAGATACTTAGTTGTCTTTACAAATGTAGTGTAATTTTGTGCAACAGTTATTCTGCGACATAACATACTCGGTAATGTCGTGCACGGAGGGCGAGGCGGCTCGCTACGGCACGTTCCTGTGCAAGGTACTGGGCACGGCCATGCGCTGGCACGGGGACAAGGCCGCCTTCCACCGCGAGTGCGCGCACTACCCCGGCTTTGTAACCAAGTACCGCGTCTCCAACCAGTTCACTGAGGCCAACGACCACGTTGGATACGAAAACTACAGGTACCTACTCAGATAGGGTTGCCAGTTGGTTTCCAAAAGGAGGAATGTTTTGTCCTCCCTCCCTCCTTTACCTACTGTAAGTCCTCCTTTTTGCTAAACATCGGGCGCGACTTAGTGGAGCAAAGAGAGGAATCTTTAATTCTTACTCAATACAACTTCAAAAACATAACATGTGAAGATTTTCATAATTATTTGTTACAAAACCAAGAACTTCTTTCCAAAATTGGCAGCTCAGTTAAATATGATTAAAATAAAGTAAAATAATATAAAGAATCGTTTAATTTCCGAATGTCCTCCTTTTTTTACAGAAAATCCTCCTTTTTAGACCCATCTGTCCTTTTTTATCAAATTATCATCTGGCAACCCTATACTCTGCTCATAGCAACTAGCAACTAACCGCACTTTTAAACAGATTTTGAGTTAAATTTCCTAACCGTTGGGGTTACACAATTTAACTCGAAATCCGTAGATTGTCACACTACTGAATGAAACTATTCCTAAGACACGGCATTATTGATGTAAATAATGAATATCATGTGTTTGAAATAACATTTGATTGACTACTGTCTAAAAAATATTCATATGCAATTTACAGACATGTGTGCCATAAGTGGCATTATAAGATAACAAAGGCGATGGTGGTTTGCTTGGACTCGGGAGACTATGTGCAAATACGCAATGCGTTAATTGTGTTGATACGTGTGCTACCACACTTTCCGGTATTGGAGAAACTCGCGCAGATCATTGAGAGAAAAGTTGACAAGGTAATATTGAAAAAAAATGTGTTATGATTGTCTACTAAAATCATTGTCATGATAAGAACTACTTTTTTTCTAAACTTTTATTTAAGGTTAAAGAAGAAGAAAAAACGCAGAGACAAGATCTGTATGTACTAGCGACTGGATACAGTGGCCAATTACGTAACAAGGTTCCCAACATGATGAGGGAAAGTGACTTTCACCAAGTAAGTTTCAATTTAGAATAGAGGAAAATTGAATTAATAATAGATTAGATGTTATTAATAATTATTTAAAGTCTCGGGTCGACTGATTTTCGTTCTAGGCACTCGTCACATTTACAGCACTTTACCTCTATTTATTCAATTTCACCTAGATGGTATTTTCTTGCTGGGTAACGCATACGATGGTTTCTTACAAAATTACCTGTACGAAAAAATTGGTGCTTATGAGCGGGCCCAAATCCCATACATACTTTTACCATCTATTACGACCTATAAAACGACATGGGCTACCTTTTGGCGCGATAACCGACATCTACGTGGGCGGAGCCGCGAGTGGCTACTGCTTGTAAATAAACGTGTAAATCTATATTCGTAGGTTGGTGACAAACATAAAGTGGTTGGAGCAATGGCGGCCGCTCCTGCTGCTGCACCCAAAGAAGAAACCTCCACTGCAAAACCGGAACAAGACTCTGTCTCTCCGCAACAAGTACCAGGTACAGTTTAGAGTGGTCTTTTAAGTATTACTGCCGTTATCATAATACATAAATTTCAGACACTCGGTCCTTCGAGCCGAATAAATAAAAATATTGAGCTAGCAGTAACTAACAGTAATTAAATCATATTTATGTTGAGAATGTAATTGTCTTCATTCATAGTATAATATAATCTAATTTCTATATATTTTTTATATTTAGAAACAGAGAAACGTGAGTCGCGTAATAATGACAGGCGTAGAGACGAAGTGGAACGTGATAAGGAATCGAAACGGGAATCTCGAGGGTAATTTTTTGTTAGATTTTGTTTTATTTATCTATGAATATATATATTCGTACTTATAAATTATTTAGAATTGCATATTTATAATATGAACGTATTTATAATTTCAGATCGGTAAAGGAACGAAACAAAGAAGAAATTAGGACTAAAGAGAAATCCCCTAGAGAAAGACCACACAGGGTAATTTGGGTCAGTTTGATTGTTACCATAAAAGTGTTATCTCCCAATTTAATACCAATTTTATTTACTCTAGGAGGAACGTTATTTGGAAGCAGTCTCTCCACCGCATGACCATCGTCACCCTTCGGATGATATAGATCGAGGTAATAATTTTAATTTCTCTCCCGAGCAAATCACACCCCGAAGATGTTTGTTTTTAAATTTATTATTTAATTTACGTGCTACGGAAATTTATAAAGGTCATTGACCGTGCTATAAACCTATCAGGCACGGAAAAGAAATGACGGCGACCTATGTGTACAGACTTTGAGACATTTGTCGACAGATTCAATGATATCCGACATCTTTACCAAGTCCTTACCTAGTGCTAAACATTTAAAATGTGTTGATGGCTTAGGGTTAGTGCACTTAGGTTAATGCAGAGATTATGAGGGGCGTGTTGAGGATCGTGGTATAATCCACATTAACGGATGCACTGGCCACTATAGTTTATTGTGATGTATTCTTTCTGTTGTCATATAGTTTGAATTGTGTAACTATGTAAACAGGGATTACTTGTTGGTACACAAAATAAAGAACTTCTGGCGATTCACGGTGTTTCACGGGGAGTGAGCAAATATCTTAAATGCGTGTCCCTGTAGGCTCATACAGATTTTTAAATAAGTGTTGCTTTATACTTTCAGATGTAAAACGCCGTAAAGTTGAAACCAGCAGCAATGGCAAGGTGAGTATTGTTGTGATAAATCGGCCTTGCATCGCGCTAGCACCGGACTGAGGCTGGGGCTGGACACAGACCACAACTAGCTACATAACACCAACAATCACTTCAAGCAGATGCCTCATCTCAAGAAATCAAGATTGTTTCTAAGTGTCATAAACTGCAATAAAGACTCAGTGTAAATCGTGTTCAATAGTACTGCGGATAGGTAAAATATAAAATAAACAAATAATAAATATGTAACCCAATATAAAACTAAACAAAATCTGTTGCGGAGGCGTTAATGAACTTTGAAGATCTCATATACCAGATATGTTAATAAAAAAGGCTAGAGAAAGGACATATTGCTATTTATTTTAAGAAGAGTTGTGAAAATTATTCTGACAAAGTAATAATGGAATCTGAAGATTATTTCTACTTATAAAGTGATTAGAAAAAAGTTATGAAAATATAGAAAATGCGTAATCTACTTGCTGATTGATGATCATATAATTTTCATGGAACATAAATTTCTTGCTTACTATATGTTTCGGCCTGCGTAAAACTGCTGTTAGATGAAGTCGCGGGATATAAATATACAGCATATCATTTGAAAAACCGTCAAAGAAATCATCATCGTGACAATTTACTCATACTGACCCAACTAATTTTAAATAGAGAATGAGAAGTCTGCCATCAATCCACTAGAGGTAGAAATTCGCTAATTCTGAAAAATATTAATATGAAGAATGAAGTCTGGAAAAAAGATGTAATAAAAATGATAGATGCGTAAAAAATCAGTGCATTAACAATATAAATTCACTCGTACTGACACAACTAAATTTAAATATAGAATGAGAAGTCTGCCATCAATCCAATAGAGGTAGAAATTCGCTAATCCTGAAAAATATTAATATGAAGAATGAAGTCTGGAAAAACGATGTACTTAATGAAAAGTGATAGATGCGTAAAACCAGTGCATTAATATAAATTCACTCATACTGATAAAACTAGATTTAAATATGGAATGAGAAGTCTACCATTAATCCAATAGAGGTAGAAATTCCCTAATTCTGAAAAATTTTATATGAAGAATGAATTCTGGAAAAACGATGTAATGAAAAGTGATTGATGCGTAAAACATCAGTGCATTAACAATATATATTCAGTGAGAAGATTTGAGGAAGATAGACCATGAGAAGATCGAAAAACTAAATAAAATCAAGATTTTGTTGTTAAAATTCACGAAGTTGTCAAGACATCAAAATCAAGAGAAGAAATTTAAATGAAGATCAACATAAATAAATATTGATTTAATTAAAGTATTATCAATTTCAATAAAAGGGGAATTGTGGTGTGTCCTTAGTCCATTCAGCTCAGTCCAAATGAATCTGGTAAGAATACCGCTAGTTATAATTAGATACAAGTCAAACGGTTTCATCAAATGATGTTTTATTATGTGTCACATGTATAGAGGATATAAACTACATCTCAAAGAAGACATGACAGATTACCATAATCAACAAAGGCAACAAATTAACATCTTAAGAAGAACAGAAATAAAGAAGGTGAGATATACCTACTCCTGATGTCCTGATGACTCCAGACACATCATCATACAGTATTCTGTAGCTCAACACTCAAGGGAACAGCACACTCGAGAGAAACTGTACAATGATTATATGATAGAAAACAGCGACAAACCTTTGCATATACTTCATAGTAGCATCATTTGTTGTTCCTTTTGACTTGTATTATTTTATGAATTGCTGCAATTTGTAATGACTTATAACTTATAACTAACTTAAAGGCAACTATGAAAATATTATTTTAAAATATATTTTTTCTTTGGTTAATATAATGTTTCTGTATAAGCAGGGTAACAAAGAAATAGAGGAACGTTCGCCTGAAAAGGAAAAACGCAAAACTAAACTTAGAGAGAAAGAGCGTAAGATGAGTCGTAAGAGGGTGAGTATTTTGTGTAGTTATTCTAATATTGTGTACGCATTCAGTCGACGATGACATAAACACATAATCTAAGTCCTATTTACGAATTATTCTCAGTTTTACCAGAAATCGCGTAAGTCTAATTTCATAAAACTGCAATTCTCTACACGAGCAGGGGTGTATTATGAACTCTTATTCCCCATTCACTTTTAGGCCTGACTGTTGTTTTCTAGATCATGTACTCTGTGACCCAGCTATTATAGTTCATAGTGTAGCAAAATTTGAATTGAATGCAAATTAGAGTTCCTAATATAACCTCTGTAAATATTAAAACATTATGGTTATCTATCATTATTATACGAAAATTAATATTTGTGGATATTTTACCACGGTTAACTTTTTTGATTCTGCCGATATTTTCATGCAGTTACATTGACCACGACCATGACTAGACTAGCCTGAAGAAAAACAGCACTTGAAAATTCTATTGTGCTGAGTATCTAATCTAACATATTTTACAGGACAGAACTGAAGAAACTGCATTGTTAGAGCAGAAACGACGACGAGATGAACAAAAAGGTACCTAATTTGATGTTTATAATATAAGTCTATTGATTACTAAAAACTCACATAATAAATTCGATCTTTTAATGTAATGTCTAGAAACCTTCAAACTTTTATGATTTTTATTGGTATTTATTAATTGGGAAACCAACACCGTTACCAAATGATGTCTATAATAAGGTCGAAATACGTAGGGTTACCCCATGTCCTCGATAGCTTAGGTGGTGAGAGCAGTCACCCAGACTAACATTATTTTTTCTAGTTTAGATATTTTTCTTTATAATAAGGTCATAACAACACCCCCCTAACATGTCATATGTCAGCAGCAAAATGATATATTCACCGTCTCTTATCTCAATGCGATAAGGATCAAAATCAATAACATCTTTTTGATGACCGTGTAGTCAGTGTATCAAAAAGATTGTGACACCGGTAATGTATAGAAAAGAAACCTAAGAATAATATTACCGCGGATCTGTAGCTTTGTTAAATAAATGAAAGTATATACGACCGACATGAAATTTTGGTAAAGTCCAAATTGTTATTCCATATTATGAACTACATATCCATTGAAATTGCGCGAAGAAGATAAATTAAATAAACATAGCGTATCTTGTCTTACCCACGAGCATTTCTATCGCCTGAGAATATGAATACAAAAGCGCGCGGGGTGGGAAGTTTTTTTTTTTTTTTATACAACTTGATGACAAAATGCTGACAGCCCACCTCGTGGTAAGTGGCTACCGTCGCCAATAGACATCTGCAATAACAAGGAAAATGTCATTTACATTCTTGGAATTTTTTACTGGTTTCTAGCGTACACAGTCTTTGTAGATTGGATCTTAATAAATTGGTATTTTCTTCGACTTTTGACTGATTTAACGTCATGAATTGTATTTTATATACTTTTAAAATACTATATAATAGAACTGCTTGAATTATGTACACGCACGGTTAATAGTCCGCTCAATGCATGTAATTCACTTGTAGAGGATCTGTACGGTGTAACGAATTTAATGACGAACTCTCGATTACTACTCATTGTTATGCAGCGTCAAATGCGTGTCGTCACTTTAGCAACTCAAAGTGAACTGAGACAAATGTCGCGTATGTTTTCGCATTCGTGAAGAACAGCTCGGCGCGAAGACATGGCTCGCTGTACCGCTGATTTTCACACTCCACAAGCGTGCCAAATGGATAACAATACGTATGGCATTCGTATCATTATGGAATATAATGTTCGGGTAAATAAGAGTATGTCACATGTCTTTTATGGTAAACAAAACATTTGGGCAATTGAAATTCGGGCATACCTATGAGTATTATTGCATATAATCTTTGGGCAAACAATAGACAATAGTTTATGTAGCTATATTTTAATGATCAAACGATATTGTACGAGTTATTAATTTAGAGGTTTCACTTTATTTTTAATCACACTAAGTTATAAAATTAGATGTCAATAACAGATTTTTTGGATGCTATTGCTTGAATATATGTTATAAATTGAGATGCTTAAAAATAAATATCGTACTAAGTCATATTTATAGAAGCTTAAATCAATGATATTTGCGGCTATATAGCAATATATAATATATAGCAATATAGCAAATAAAAATTTAGAAGCGCATGAATTGTGGCTGACTAATTAATTTAGAAGGCAGGTCCGATTTTTAGAGGACAATATTGATAATTATTAGAAGTTCGATTAATTACATGCCGTTTAAATACTTTCATAAATTCACCTTACCCACCTTTCAGTTATTCCATGCCCTCGGCACTCTGTGCAGTTGTATTATGAATTTGTCTATTTTCCGAAGGTGAAAAAAATCACTGTATTTTATTTACAGCTGTGGTGAAGATTGGAAGCCACCAAAATGGGTCCCAAGAAGATCACCATTACGAAAAATACCACAAAAGGGTGAGAAGTTAGAAAAGCTTGCCCTTACTTAATAAATCTGTAAATAATAAATTTGATGATGTTTGATACAAACCTGATGAATACTGTAAAAATACATATTTTAACAGGAAAAGTCGCCGTTCCGGGACCGATCACATGAAGAACCAAGAGACAAACAATATCCTTTTCAATGTTATTAGTGATCTAGATTCTACAAACTCGGTGAAAGCATTTTGTATTGCCTCCTGGAAAGAAAACTTTTTATCAGGTAGGAAATTGTCCAAATCACGAAAAAAATGGTAGTCCGTTGGAGCAAGGTCTGGCGAATACTTAGGGTGACGAATGGTTTCTAATTGCAGTTCCTGTAGATTTAAACGGTTTCTCGTACTGTATGAGTTCTCGCGTTATCATGGAGCAATAACGGTGAAGATCGATTCATGAGTCGGGGCTGTTTCACTGCAAGTTTTGCTATAATTTTTCGGAGTTCTGCACAGTAGACATTGCCGTTATTGCTTGACCAGATCGGAGTAAGTTTCACTTTCACATTTGAAAAAAGTTTCACTCAAAAATCTCAAACCATGAAGGTTCTATGTCAATTTGAAGTACCTATTACAATAAAACGGCAACTTTATACTTCAACCCCTACTATTAAAGTATTTTTTAACATACCTAAATAAAACCGCTTTCACACAGCCTAAAAAGATATAAAATAAATACATATTTATCAAATCTATACTAATATTATAACTGAAGAGTTTCTTTGTATGGTTGCACGCAGTAATCTCCGTGGGCATCGACATCGACACTTGTCTTTTTTAGCAAATATGGGGACAGGGCCGTATTGAGCGACCATAGTTGTAGGTATAGGATACGCGAATCGGAGGGCGAATAGATACGTCGTAGTATGCTAAGATCCTTAGCTAATTGTTACATAATTCAGATTTGCTTTAGAAACGAAAGTATTTTCATTATCCGACTTTAAGAGAACAGAAGGTCATCAATGCGGCCGTATGTTTTTTTATCAGCTACAACGTCACCTGTTCGAAAATGTGTGTTATCATTTGTCAGCTCCGCTCACTTATTATTTTCTTAATTATAATTATACTAGACGGTCGAACGAATCCAAAATAAGAAGGTGAACTCTCGTCAGTGAAAACGCAGAGGAGAAGAGAAGAAAGTGCATGAAATTGCAATTGCAAAGCTAAAACAAATAGGTATAAACTTAATAAAATTTGAAAGCAAATGCTACTTGTTGTATCATTAATTACCAAATAACCCAAGAACAAATATTAATCTAGCCACAATAAATATAAAACGCTTTGCATAAAATATTAGATAAGAACAGTCACGGGCAATATTAGTAAAAAATCCCACGTTATTTAACATTTTTCAGGTCAAATTGACCAATTTATTATACCTGTTAGTATTAAAAATAAAACTAAAATATATTAGGTTAGAATTGTAACAAGTTTAATTGGGAATTTCAGGCTGGATTATTATCAATCAATGGACACAGCTTATATAATTAGTTAGTGGAAGTGGCAGAAGCGCAGAGTAGGACGGCCTCCCACTAGATGAACAGACGACCAGCCCCCTTATTCTCAGTTGAGAACCGGAGTGGGAGGACAGTTGTCCGGTCTCACATCCCGTCTCGCTTTGACGAACCGCGATAAAAAGTGACAGGCATCGGGTTTCCGATTTTCGAATCCTTTTTGACAATTGAGAATAAGGGGGCTGGCCAGGGTCGCGGGGAGCGCTTGGAAGCAGGCTGTGCAGAACCGTTCCATTTGGAAATCGACGGGGGAGCCCTTTTTTCAGCAGTGGACATCATAGGCTGGTATGATTATCAATCAGTGTGGGTATCATTCGAAAAACAACGTGCCAATATCTGATTTGGCCGTTCAAAAGCTGATGGCCAATGATGTAGGTAAGGTTTAGCGGTCTACTCCCTTATATCTCAAATGGCTAACATCTGAATTCCGTGGTGAGTATGCTAGGCGAAGGGACACGACTTACAGCACAAAAATCCTACTAACTAGTTAGGTACTATAATAATAATGAATAATAATATTTTTTCACAAAAACAGGGCAAAAAAAACAATCAAATATGTTACAAAAATTAAAATGGGTACTATGAAAACTTAGTTGCCTAAACTAGTAAACCTGATTATTAGGCGATTCAGTTACTACTATGATGGCTTGTGATGGTGATTTGCTTGATTGCATTAGTAACAGGCTGGGTAACTATTGTTTTTATACAAAATGCGGCTAATGACTACGTACCACCTGATCTGGAAGCGGTAAGAAGAGTTTAAGCGAAGACAGCTAGTGCAGCTTGAACACACTATTCTAGCTACCTCTACCTTGCCGCCCTTTAAGGTGCCCTTTCTGGCCTCTTTTGGAAGAATCCATGTTATAGAAAAGAGGGTAACACATCATGCGCCGCCGTAGGTAGGTAAGGTACCTACTTAGCGGAGCCATACCACAAGTGCGAAAAATATTCTACGTCTACGCAACTTACGCAAGGCCGGACCTGAGAGTTTTATAAAGTAGGTCTATTCATTATTCACTTAATAGTATGTAGGTAATAATATAATGGAAAATTTATTTGAGGGAAAATAAAAATTTGGCTTTATCATCATCATCAGCTTATATACGTCCCACTGATGGGCACAGGCCTTCCTACATGGAAGAAACACATGAGGAGTTTGGGCCATAACACCACCACGCTGGCCCAATGCGGGTTGGTGGGCTAAAGCGGTTGCAGTAACAACCGGGACCAACGGCTTAACGAGCCTTCCGAAGCACGGAGGAGCTCGAGATTATAAAGCACAGCAGGACGGCGAGTTTTGATCACGTAGGTATGTAAGTACCTAGTTTCTTTGATTCAGTTCGCAGCATATCTCCCCTGGAGCTCTGTTCCGAAAGAGTTTTGCACTAAAGAGAAGAGAGGGAAGGCAAAGGATTCGGCGAAATTTCGGCTAAGAACGCATCTTATTAAACTCAACAAGGTTACTATTAACGTGAATTGCGAAGCGTATCAACGAGGGCAGGGATTTTCCGCTTATGCAGATAGCCGGCGATCCATTCAGTTACACAGAGCTGGGCGAGGAGACCGTTACAAATAAGTGCTAAATGCTAATGCGTAGATATTTATTTAAAAAAAAACAAATGCGTTGGTATGTGATGCTTAAAACAATAGTAAGTGCGTTTCTTCTATACTAAATTAATCAAGTCGCTAAGGTGTAATCTTAGACCATTCATAAGGTCTAAGGGTGTAATGTTATTGAATGATAACGGAATTGCTAGATGACTAAAAAGTTTTCCGAAATAACCTATAACATTTTACCATTTTCACTAAACTCTAAAATACCTACTCTGTGTCACTCACTGTCACTGCCTCATTTTTTTTTAAATTCAAAACTTGTGGTATATTCTGTAAGGGAAGGCAAAGAGGCAAGGCGACAAACCATGTCTGATTTTATTATTTCTGCTATTGTTGCATTAAAATGCGGATGTAACACATTTTATTGCGTTTTGTGGGAGTGTAAGTCAAATAGATATATTAAGGCAGGGAAATTCTCAACGTCTTTCGCAAAGCTCGTAAAAGCAATGCTTCGCCATATTGCTCATCAACATAGACACTTGTTTACTAAAACTACACCAGTAATGTTACTACACAATATCCACTTCGACATTTAATGGTAGGCATTGTTGTATACTCCCTACCTATTTTACTAACCCTACTCATAAGTTTTTAATTATAATTGTACATACTAACCCATGGACCTTTATGTTGTCTGAAATAAAGAATAATTTAATTAATTAATTTAACCTACCTACCTACTCAAAATACGTTATGTTCAAAAGCCGAATACTCAACAGTTCAACACTCAAATATCACAAATTAAAAAAAATATTTAAAAAGGTAAGTAGGTACTTACTTACGTAGTGCTCAATTTGACGTCACATGTGTAAACGTCAACGTTTACTTACACACGTGACTTTGAAAATAGGTAGTTACATAAAATATATCTAAGAAGGCCCTGAGAAGCGAAGTGTTTGAGATACAAAGTAATCTGTTCGTTTGACTATTCGGCCGAAGTATAATGTGACGTATCGTGATATAGGAAATTCTTCGAAATTTTGAAATGATTATCGTATGCTAGGACAATTTTATACATAATAAGGTACAGTAATACATGAGTGATTATCATACAAGTAAAATATAACCTAAAAATAAAATACAGAAGTGCATGAAGCGCACTAAATATCTCTTTCTTAGTGTCACAGTCACAGATCACTTATATAGTTTAGTGTATCTGTATGTTGCCGCCGCCGCCGTGCGTCGTTGATAAATTGTTTTGCTGTCAACATTGTCAGTATTGTCACTGATTTCTGAACGTTACTTACCTGCTACGTGGTGATAAGGACATGCATCTAGGCCAGTAAAGCCACTCTTTATAATCTGTGATCTGTCTGTGAGTAAAGCATATTAATAATCTGTGAGTAAAGCAACATAAAAAAAACATACTGCATTGTTGATTATTTATACGTGCCGGCTAAATTTTCTAGAAAAAATAGTGATAGCGTGAAATAATACATGATTCGAAGAGTTTATTTCTTTAACTTATTAGCTGCTGTTTAAAGTGTGATGGATGTAAATACGATTGATTGATTATTATTGGTACAGAATGATCGAACACAATTCTATAGTTGAGATGTGTCGGCCATTTTGTGTGGGTATTTAAAAGGTTGCTGTGAATTTATTGAAGTAAGATAGTGAAACGTAAAGGTTGGTTTCAGAAATTCAATTATTGATTATTTTATATTTAAGTTTTACCAACGATAATTAAACAATTATATTGATATTTTGTCCTGGCATAATTTTCATTAGTTGGTGGTTCGCCATTTTGTATTACAACAGTTTACTATTTGTAGTGATAAAGAACTATCATAGTGCATATTGATTGTTTAGAGTTGGTAACTGCGAAGTTAATATTTTTACCAAATTTTTAATGTAGGTAGGTACTTAGGTAATTAAAATAAAATGTTTACCTACCATATTGCCATGTTTCTTTTAAATAGCGTGGAACATTATCTACGTGGTTGTATTTGCATATTTTACTTAGCCAAATTAGGTGTCGCATAAAAATAATAGCAAATAAATTTGGTATAAATTTTATTCCATGTGATTTGACTCGAATCTTTCACCTAACATAGCAGATTCTTTAGGTAATAATGGATTAGTCTTTATCTATTTTTAATGGCTAGGCAATTATTGAGTGATTATAGATTGTTTTGGTTACTTACCTAATACTTTTTCTTGCAAATTTTTATATAGTAAATAATAATAAGTGCAAGAAACTACGCCTAAATGAGTTCAATGGGAAAAGTTTTCTAAATAAGGCATTTTTTAGATAGTTAACTATCTAAATAATATAAAGTAAATATTTTTTCATATTGCACTCATTTAAGCGTGGTTTCTTATTAACTTTAAGTTCTAAAGCAGTGATGAGTGTAAAATCAGTAGCAACCAATAATTTCAAATGATTGCTTTGGAATAAGTCTATAAATATTTTAAACGTTATTTTCATGCTGTATTGTCAACGTGCGAAACATGACTGACATACTTGTGGTGGTTTAGTATGCAATTTCATCAAAAACTTTAGCCAGATCTGCCCTCCTTATAAAACGCTTTTGCTAAACGGAAAACGCTATTAATTACCGAAAGCCATGTTCTTTACGGATGAGGTTCGTGAACGGTAGCGATAGTCATTTGTGTAACGCCGCCGCCTCCACATTTTTTATACGACATGAGCAAGCATATCATTCTGTTTTTGACAGTAGTCTAAGACCTTAACTTCGACAAATTAACTAAAATCCTGCTTTCAATTAGGTAACCAATGATCACAATTGAATGTAAAGGTTTCGAGTTTTTACTATAGGTACGTTTCTACTGACACTGGCAGAAATGGTCATTATTTCTAACGACCGATTACCATCAAACTCATTAAGTCGAAGTGCTACTACTACTTCAACTTTACGTAGGTTCGTACGTTTCTGCTACGCACATTTTGAGCTCAGTCATTGAGTATACCCTATGGTGATTATACCATCAACACAAACCCGTTAATGTCGTTTTTGTATTCTATCAAAGAAAAAAATATTATATTGTCGTCGTTCGCAGTTTTCTTTTAAATTACGTTATTTTAGTTTTCTTTTAATCCACATTGTGCCGCACATTATATAGTGATCGCTACCGAACATTAACCGGCGAATCTCAGCGTAGGTTCCCAAAGACAGTCGGTTGTTTGACTTTGTTGGCTATGGATTACGGCACAGGACAAACGGATTGATCAACAAGTTAATTGTGATCTAGAAAAGATCAATTCTGTCAAACGAAACTTACTATACCGTCGTCGCAATCTTCTTTTAAATTGTCTACCCACATTGCACCGCAACCTTGTTCAAGACGAACGATCGTGCGGTATGTGTGCCCACATAATCAGTGAACGGGACCAGTAACGGCGCTTAACGAATCCCAGTGAAGATTCCCAAAATCAGTAGGTTGTATAACTTTGTTGGCAGTGGAATAGGGCCATCTTTTGATTGCTAACGTTGCATTTGGAAAAGCTCTATTTGAGGTACCATAATTTATCAATAAACAATTATATATGTTTTATAACAGTACATGAACTCTTAACTTCGTGGTCGCTGAATAAGAACTATAATTAGGTAAAAGCGTTTGTAAACGGAATAAAGCTAAAAGTTACACTAATAATATGATTACTTTTTGTTTCAGAGTATTCAACAAAATGGATAAGGTATTTTTTTCTGACATTACTAGAAATTCCGAACATGAATATAACGAACTATACAACTTATTTAAGGTTGTTCCGGCACTACCAGTGTCAGTGCATACTAATAAGAACAATGATTGTTATTTTGAACATAAAACTGACAAACATTATGTACCAAAGAAAAAAAGCAAATTAAAGGTGGTAACTGTTCGAGATATTAGAAATAACTTTGAAAAGGATGTTCTTTGTAATATACAAAAACAGTTGGAAAGACATCAAAATGTTTTGTTGCGAATGATTAGAAGCGGTTCGTCGAGAAGTAATCAATCAAAAGTAGTAACTAAAAACATATTAAATAACGACGAACCAGTAACAAGAATGTCATGGCAAATGGTTATGAATATTAATCCCCATGAACAATTACATTCCTCGCAATTTGTACTTTGGAATGGCAAGTGTATCAGAGTGAATGGAAGCAAAGGCGGTAAAAATAAATTCCTTTGCAATCGTGATTTGAGCGGAATCATTAAAGAACCCTTAAAAAATAAGTCCCTCAAAAAGAAAGCATACTCTAAAAAGAAATGTTTGCTGCGGAATTCTTTAGCACTTAATTTTAAACCTGGTCCTCTAACAAAAAAAAGAGAACTTGATATGTCTTATCAAAAGTATAATGTTGGTAATGTTGAACTGGTAAATTTACCAAAACCTGGCGTAGATATTCAGCCAGCATATGGTAGTACTATAGACTCAACAATTACAAACTTAATTAGTAATTTTCGTGAAATCGATGGCTTTATATCACGAAAATGGGCTGAATTTGCTGTTTCCGTTTTGGGTTCTGTAAACGGATCTAAAATTAAACAGGCTGGTAAAAATATTGTAACAACATTCGATTTAAATTACAAATATAATCAACATCGATTATTAATGCGACGAGATGAAAGCAACGGGGAGACTAGTCGAAGTATTCCTAGTTTAATAAATGCGGATACGGATGAACCTGATACTATACCAGAAATACAATCAATGTTGAATAACATGTTAGATGCTGTTGAAATAAGTTTGAACCAAGATAAAATGTACTCTGGAGAAGATGAAGCCAGGGGTGGTCTTGATACAGATTCAATCAGCTCTACAAGTCTGATAAAAGATAAAGGAAAAAGAAAGTATTGTGAATTAGATCGACTCGATGTTACTGTCATAAGACTTTCTGAAAATGCAACAAATAGTAATAGAAACACATGTCGGAACTCTCATTGTGAATTGGGATGTATTTGTCATTCTCTGCAATGTGATATTAATTTAAAAAAGCACTGTGGTCGTATAGATTGTATGTTTGAATGCAAATGTGAATTCTCAAAATATAAAATAGTAGACACATTTGGTTGCAACTATTCAGAATATTTGCCAGGATTGTTGAATTTAGATAATAAATTAAGCTTAAAGTTATCTAAAGAAGAACAAAAATTTCATCAAACTGTCATAGTCTCTGGCGATAAAAGTATATTATTGAAATCGGAGAGTAGAAATTGGAAAACCTCCAAAAAGTATGCAGATTTTTATAGTAATATGCCTTTGAAATCGGAGTCCGTAATTAAACCGGTGTTAAGGATAGTCGAAACGAAAATTAATTGTCCAAATGTGGAACCATGGTGCATGGTGCACAATTTATATAAATGTTTTTGTAAAGGCAAGTTTACGGAAACATTAAATGAAAATACATTAAATGAAACAGCCAAAACTATAATTGATAAAGAATTACCTGATAGTGAAATAATATCCACCAACAACGCCAATGAACAGGAAGGAACATACAAAACTCGACTGCGCAAAATTAAATCTATTGAGAATGTTATGGATGCAGATGTTGATAATAGTTGGCCTGACACGATAAGTAATGAATGCGCAAGAATAAAACCATACAAAGGAAGAAAATATACCCAAGGATATTATTCAAATATCAATGACAAAATTTGGGAGATGGAAGGAAAAGATTGTCACTTACGCGATAGGCTTTTATTTCTTGTCAACCAAAGTGTAATTAATAATCTTAACACAGACATTAGCTTCACTACTATCACGAAAAGTGTTTCAAAAAGTACGAATTCTGAACTTAGTCCTACAATACAAGAAAATGAAGATATTGAAAACAAGAAGGAAAAGTGTACATTAGACGAAAAACTATCCGTTGATATTAAGAAAGATACTATTTCGAAAGAAGTCGACATGAACCCAGAAATATCTGTTATCAGGGACTCATCTCCAGACATTACTTTTGAAAAAACCGATTTACAAATGATTGATACTTCAACCGATTGCCGTATTTCAAATAAACCGAAATTAGTAGCATGGCTTGAATCTAGTTACAAACACTATAAAAAACTCTTGGCAATGGGTGTTGTAAAATCAACTTTAGATCCACCGAAAAAAGGGAAAGTAGCATTATATCCTTGGGATTTTATTTTAAACAGGTACAAAGAACGAAAAAATTTGTTCCTAATATCAAAAGAACGACCCTATCGTATTTTCATAGGCGTGGACAGGTCAAATCGCCTATTTGATAGTTGCATTAGTATTGATGACATTAGATTTGCAGACTTGAATAAGTATCCTGTAACAGTGAAACATTTACTGACTAATACGAGTGATATGAAGGATCACTTTTGTATATTGTTTGGTTCATCTATTTGCTGGGAATTGGTCGGTTCTGTAATGAAAATTAACGATTCAAAAGAAAAAGATACAGAAGAAGATGATGATTTTAGTGATTTCTCAGAATTAGTACTAAACAATGTCTCCTCTTCAACGGATCAGGCAAAAGCTGAAAGTTTTAAACCCAAACAATCTGTTACAAACATATCGACTTTGGAATCTGAAGATGAAACTATGCAACTAAGGTCTTCTGATAAAGAAGATACCCTACAAGTAGAGGCTACATTACCATCAGAATCATCTAAGTGGTTTGTTATGACAATTGAAAATGATTTTTCCGAGATTCAGTTTTATAACAAAGGCTTTTTCGTGAAGTATGAAAGTATAATTAAAGCTATAAATGTTGCTAAAATGTCGGCCAAAACAGTCCGTCTATCATCTCAGAAATGTGCAGACAAAATGACTGGACCACAATTCGGCATATACGCAATACCTACAACAAATAAAGATTGTGTGTTTGTCGGTCCTTATGAAACATATGAAAATTTGGGAATAGAGACTGTTAAAACTATAACTGGCTGCAAAAAAATTAAAAGAACTAGAGGTGTTTGGATAACCACAAACAAAGTTGACAACATAAAAGTAATCGATAATCCATTGTCATTCATGCGTTCGCAAAATGTACAATATAACGAAATGTTGCCAATTGAAAATGATTCATCGGAATTAAATACAGAAAAAAAAACTATTTCACAACCTTCATCATCAAATAATGTAATATCAATAAAAGAAAAGCGCAAAGAAACTAAGGAAAAAGAGAAAAAAGTTATAAAATCCATAAAAATACGTAAATCCAATAATTTTTTCCAACTTACTACTAAGTCTGTAAATGAGATATCTGTTGTAGAGAGCTTACCATTTTGTAATTGGCCATCGGTAGTTGTAAACCCTTCTTCGCCTCATAAATTGCCTACAACGAGTGATACTGCTCCGTCTATGGTATTTTCGGAGTCCTTGAACAATTTACCCGTTATTATAGCTACTGATTCTGAGAATGAAAACTTTATCCCCACAACTACTCTTTCATTAGATTCTCTTCCAATTATTATAGCTGACTCAGAAATTGCCACTAATACCATTCCTCCATTGTTTGAAAGGAAAATCAATGCTAATAAACCCGTGGCAGAAGTAGCTCCACAAATAAAAATAACCGCTGTTTATTCTGAGGTTCCATCATCTACAGAAACTGAAAGTAAACGACCTGAAAGGGGTATGTTTATTTTAAAACCCGAAGAAATTAACCAAAGACTAATTGACAGTAAAATATTTCCTAAAACAGATCCATCGACGTCTGCTAATGTAACGCTTGAAAATAACGATCCCATGGATATTGAAGATTTCCTTGATTCTTCTGTCGTGTGTAGAAGTAGTCTAGATGATGAGTCTTTTCTAATCTCAGATGAGGATGAAGCACCTATTAAAGAAGTATGGATAAAATGCAGAAATATCGAAAAATTGGGAATGATAAAAGCGAAAATTGATAAAGAAGAACGTTTAAGTTTTGAATTTCCAGGATTCAAATACACAGAATTTTACGATAAAGATGAGGCATTTGCCAAAATAAATCAGTAAGTTCAAATTTTCATACTTTTATACGCGTGAATTGTATATTGCATGCCATATCAAAATGACGTCCTTCAGCTCTTTCAAAATCAAAATCTTTTAAAAATCAAAGTTACTTGCATAAAATAAAAATAAAACCATTAATGTTTTATATTTCTGATAACAGAACTGATTAACTCAATTTGTTAACCGCGTTAGACTCCCGGGAGCATAATAATGGTATATTTCTTAGTTTACTAAGACTGACTAAATTTTTTTTAATATCACTAAACAAGATATCCATTTCAAAACTTTTTTGTGCTTAATATCAGTATTTTGATATTAATTTAATGCATTATGTAGTTTTAGTTTGATTTTTTTTGTATTAATTTATTTGCGGACCTCTTGCTTTGTACCCTATTTTATTCGTGATAAAAGACGCTGCTTGTAAGTTCGTGGGTTCGCGGCCCCTGTTTAAGCATAATATTTTTTTACATTTAATTATGATAATTTATTAATAAAAAACTGGCATAATTTAAGAGTTTCATAATTATTATTTTTTATAATAAGACAATTCTTTTCCGTAGTCCCATTGACTAGATGACAGGAAAAAAAACATTTAACTGTGTGTGGACCTATTAGCTAATGTAACCACCGAAATTTTTTTTTTTACTACAGTATCGTTTTTCTATAAACACATTTAATAGAGATGTAACATTGTTTAAAATGAAATTCTACTACATTATAATACAACATATACACATGAGATTAGGGCGATGTTTATATCTCCGAAACTGTTCACTGCCGCGTTGGAGGATGTGTTTAAGCTTTAGAATCGAACCCGCTTCTCCTGACGTCCGGCCAGACGCGATAACCGCTACGCCACCGGAGCACTAGGTGTAACCTACCAATTTCTTCACCGCTTTCTACTTTTTAACGTTTTTATAGCAACGTTTAATGAGCGGTGCTTATTGAAGTTTACACCATAGGTGATACTATAAGAATACCTTAATTTTAATACCATCTAAGCCATATGAAAACAATGATTTTATTTTCACCGTTTTCTTTCTTTATTTGTATTTTTTACAATAAAGTAGGCGTTATTAACGCACAAATTCAAAGATTTAAATGTGATCTCTATATTGTTTCTCACTTTATAGTATCTGTTGAATATTTACAGGGTGTTATCTCGAAAAATTTGGATACCTAAGAATCTAAATTTAGAATGGTGCATCATAAATTCTCTAAGTGAAGTAGAAGCATCCCATATGTTGAATGAAGAAGAGCTTAATGAAGATATGGTAAGTTAGTCGTTCTACATAAAATATCAACCATCCCAACCCAAATTGGTAGTTTAGCTACTTTTAATGAGGACTAATAATAATTATAGTACTACTAATGGCCGCCCGCGTGGATGTCGGTTATCGCTCAAAAAGTATCCTTACCACCAGCCTTTCCAACTATATCAATGCTAAAGGAGATGTCATGTTCATATCCGGCCAGGGTGTCTGTAACTATCAGGAAAAATCTCCTGAATCCGCGAACAATACTAATAATTCGATTTCTTGTATAGTGTACTTTTACAAAGTTCAAAATTATTCGCCAGTTTTACTATCATTCAATATGGCAATATGGCGGTCGACATAGAACTCAACTAAATGACACCAAAGTGACATATGCGCCATTATGAATACGAGGGTCAAACTCAAAGTCTAGAGATAATATATGTCAAACTGAAACTTCTTAGAAAATCAAAAACTGATCAGACTAACAAGTTATTAGTTTTATTGTAAGTATCTTTGCAAAATAGTGTCCATTCACATCAATGAATCGCTGCAACCGA
This sequence comes from Nymphula nitidulata, assembly GCA_947347705.1. NCBI lineage: Eukaryota > Metazoa > Arthropoda > Insecta > Lepidoptera > Crambidae > Nymphula > Nymphula nitidulata. The sequence continues at coordinate 12,470,063 of OX374623.1, forward strand.
TAGAACAACTAAGAAAAGCACTTTGCTCACTCACTTTGCGCAGAGGGGGCTCTTCGACAGTCTTTTCAAACGCAGCCATACTGCTTCCTCGGCGTCCATTAAATTTTCCTCAAAGTTTTCCTTTTATTTTCGGGAATAAATAAAAATCGCAATGTGTGAGGTCGAAGATATACGGCGGGTGACCTAGTAATTCTGTCTAATGTCGTCAAAGCATTGTCGTGGTGAAAGAGGATCCTACTGCGGGGTCGTTTCTTCCGAACTTTTTCAAAGACAAGTGGCAAACAATTGTTAGTGTACCACTCTGCAGTAACTGTTTTGCGATCCTCAAACAATTGTTGCGTATTGTCCTTCTGAAGAACTAGGCCACCATCTTTTTTTCCACGCTTTATCCTCTCTTCACTTTAGTTGGCAACTTCTCGGTAGAAAAAGTTTTGGGATCATAACAGTAAATCCAGCTTTCGTCACTTGTAAGTACGTCGAACACAGCATTCGAGTCACCTCCGTTAAATCTTAGAACCATTTCACGGCATCAATCAACGCGACGGAGTTTTTAGACCTTGGTCAAATTATGAGGTATCCACAGGGCATAAAGCCTTCTGACCGCTAACTGTCCATGGAGGATTTTATGCACTTAATAATAATAATAATATTCATACACTCACACCTATTATCTAGCCCAAAGTAAGCATCATTAAGAGCTTGTGTTATGGACACTAGATAACGGAAAAATAATGATAATAATATGTATATAGATATTAGAAATATACTAAATAAACATATGAACATCCATGACTCGTGAACAAATGATCGTACTCATCCTCATCATACAAACATTTGCTCCTACGGGGATTTGAACCCGGGACCTCCCGACCAAGTAGCCTGTATAGCAAGGGGCACAGACCACTCGGCCAGCCGGCCGTCGGCACTTGACTCATACCGATGCCTAAACAGTGGCACGAGATGAGGCTTCATCATGAAAGGCCAATCGAAGTCTATCATAACTTTCTTGTTGACTTCAAAAGTCATTTTTCATGCTGACGGGACTCGGACAATTTTCAATTTGCCGTCAAATCGTAACTCAATAATATTGTAAAAAAGTTCCATTTTCCAAATTAAAACTTATTTTTTTACTGTATTGTTTACAAGTAATTAGTTCTAAAAACTTTCAGTGTCGCCATCGTGTTAGTCTGTGTTTTTTTTTCAGGAAAAAAAAATGTTTTGTACTATGAAACAGAGCAAATAAAAAGAAAACGGTGTATTAAAACCTGTTGTGCATATTTTTCACTATCTTTTAATATTTATAGTGTATATAGACCGGCTGCGGCGGGGCGACCGCCTAACTTTATTGGTATGAATTTAGGTATGGCTTTATAACGTCACATTGTCATATGGAATTCAATTAAGACATTCACTGACCTGTGAATGTCTTACCTACTTGCTTTCAATGAAGTCCTTCAGTAATGTGTGATTGTCATAATTGAATTCAATTTGACAATGTGAGGTATACTACAATACTGATGTTCATACCAATAAAGTTAGGCGGTCGCCCCACTGGTATCTATACATTTATGTCATCTCCTTTCTTCTAAATTGCTTCAGTGATATTAGCGTTAAAAGGTAACAGACAGATGGACAGACAGAGTTGCTTTCGCATTTATAATGTTAGAATGGATAGGTAGGTAATGATAATATTGTTGCACTCGAACCTAAACTCTTTAAACTCTTAATTGCTCCAAATACAAAACAGAAATGTATACATTAGTATGCAAGGAATGAGGTAGGGGGCTATTATCTAGCCCAAATAAAGCATCATTAAGAGCTTGTGTTAGTTACTAGACGAGTAAGAAAATTATATCTATATTTATTTCTATTTAACATACCTACACAGTGGTCCAAATAAGTGACGTCCCAAAATTTCAGTTTTGTCATGCCTGCTTTCATGGGCCCCGTAGGGCGCTTCCGGCTTGCTTGCAAACAATCGTATGCGGCATAAAAATAATCTGCTTTAATACATTTAGAAAACAAATACGTAGCTATAACTGCTAACAGGAAAAACTGGTCACTATCGATTAGATTTTGTTCATATATTTAAACTAAATATTTCCTGTAATAAATTACCTGCCAACCGTACTCCCCATTACTAGACCTTTTTTTCAGAATATACAGGTCATTCAGAAGGTCGATGAATAAAAAAAAAATATTGCGTGAAGTCGATTTGATTTAACACTAAGTAAATTTATTATAAATCATTTATTTCAGGTGTTAACCAAGAATGGCTTGACTCCGAAAACATTACTCAAGATCTCTAGAAATGTTAAGACATATTCCAGAAAGCGTAACTCGGACACACAGTCAACTAGTGCAGATGACACAGAAAAGGTATCTGACAAAAATGTCTGCGAAACTAAAAATATTTGCATGGGTAGAGTCAGCATCAGAATCTGAGCTCTCAGTGATTAAAATTATCTGCACTGGTTCGTAAATAATTTCCAACACTGCTATAAGCTAATTGTATGTTGTTTGTAGCATCACTTAAATCTTTAACAAATGAAAAGCTATTCCGATGCTGTAGTAATACGCTTGCTTTTCCATTACATAGTAGTTTTTTTTAAGCTTTCTGAAGGCTCAGATCATTCCGATGCTGCCTATACTTCAAGCTGGTGTTCAAAGTTTGCTAATGTCTATTCATCATCATCATCATCATCACCAGCCTATATACGTCCCACTGCTGGGCACAGGCCTTCCTACATGGAAGAAACACATGAGGAGTTTGGGCCATAACACCACCACGCTGGCCCAATGCGGGTTGGTGGGTTAAAGCGGTTGTAGGAACAACCGGGACCAACGGCTTAACTTGCCTTCCGAAGCACGGAGGAGCTCGAGATAACAAACTTTATTTGACCCATCCAAGGATCGACCATGGCGAAAGTTGCTTTGTTTTTCGTAACGAAACCAGAGCGCTCAAACCAATACGCCACCGAGCTCCTCCAATGTCTATTATTGGCACTAAATTGTAGGTCTCCTACACTTTGAATTTAAAAATATATAAAATATAAATATAAATGAAAGTTTTAAGTGGAAAAAGCGCTGTATGGCCGCTATACAAATTAGCCAAGTTAGCTTCCTAGTTCCTACCATAAATTAGAGATATTATACTGGTGTTCCTACACTAGTAGCGATTTGCGTGACAAAATGTTGCTTTTCGAGTCAGAGGAATAAGAAATTAATTTTATTTTATATAGTATTGGTTTGTTCCTAGGAACATTCGTAGGTAAATTACATCGAAAAATATTTTTCAATGTAATTTAACGAATAATTGCTAGTTTCGTTAACAAAAACTGTAGACTCCCATCAATGCTTTTTTAAAATAGACCGGAAACAATAACAAAATGGCGGAAAATTATGCTGGCGGATATGTAACCTTATCATCCGTGCGCATCGATTATTTATTTATTTTCGATTATAATGCGTGTGAAAGAGATAGAGTCTTAGTTATGTCTAGGTAGTAGGTAGCGATTCTGTTTCCCGTGTCAAGGTGGTTTTCCACCAGAGGGGCGAGACGAGACGAGACGAGACGACAATTGAAATTTGTATGGCAAATTTTCAACCCTCTCCTAGCGCATCTTTGGTGGAAACAGTGTGGATTGACGAGAATATGCAAGGCGTGAATTGAAATATTTGTTAGTGTAAAAATATACCGTATTGCTTTCGTTATAGAGTATAAATTAACTCTGCAACAGAAACACGCTTCTCGCGATAGGTTATTGTTGTTCGTTGCTACTTATTACCGTGTTATTACCTGAGAATACCGTCATGATAGTACAATCCATTTCTACTAGAGGTCGCTGTTAACACACTTGCAACTATCCTTATCATACCTGCATAAGTAAGTACCTATATTATTTGTGCGTGACGTAGATGGTTGCACGGTTCTTTTGTTTTCATGGAGTACGTGCGATTTCAATTCTCTTCTCGCCTCGTCTCGCCCCTCTGTTGGAAAACCACCTTCATACACTTTATAGACTATCGAGGAAATATTTGACGTGAAAAATCGGCTAACTTAATGCTGAATATTATTTTGTATTTTACATGCGATCCACTTTCTTGTTTGCCCACCTTAATACAACGGACTAAGAGTCATTTTGCAACTGACGTGTTGTACTTGATGTGCGGTCGTCCGTATTGTCGGAGTAAATCGGAAAATACCTAACTGATTTTGCCATGGTAACCTTATCAAAAACTCATTTTAATTCAAAATTAAAAAAATAGGTAACATTCGTCGCGTAGAAATTAAATGTGCATATGTAGCGAATGTAGTTGATTTTATTATTGTGGTTATAATGTAAAATTTTGCTGGTGTAACGTTATCCTATATTAACCTCGAAAATGGATCGAATAATTTTAAAAAATACGACTTATAATTAATACACTTTGATTTCTGCGTATTTATGCGCAAGTTCTTTGAAATGCTCTACTAATACATAAAATGATAGTAAATTTAATAAAAAGATGAAAAAAAATAGGTTATATTTTTATTATATGTTTTGGTTTAATATCTCTTATCCAGATTTACAAGATATTGGTTATGATGCTCCAGCTATCTAACTCATCATCATGTTTCAGGTGGATAGTTCTGTGGTATGTGAAGAGGAAAGTGAATTAGAAAATGAAAACTATTCATCTTGGTCTAATTCTGACACATTAAAAAAAGCAATAGCTAAGTCCATCAATGAAGCATCGCATGAGGACCGTGAACAATTTACCAATAAGTTGAAGGATATTATGACGCAGTCTCAAGATGTTTAAATTGTGAATTTTATCATACTTTTAAAACTGAATACTGGCTTCACAGTATGTGGCATTTTTTTAAAGTAAGTTAGTAAGGTTTCTATTGCGACTGATTTATTTTATGTTATCTAGTTTTAGTATTGTAGCATTTGCATATTTTAAATACCTATTCAAATTTGTTTCCTTAAAGCGTTTAGTGTACCTTTTGAAAAACTAAATCTGTGATATAAATAAATAAGAAAATTGATGTTACTACGAGAAATGTGAACAGTTTCATGTTTGATTTGTGGGTACAATTGAAGACTTAAGTATGTACAGTTGTATGTACCGATTTAATTAGTGTTTCGACTTAGGGCAGATTCATATACTTAACAGCAGGATATCAAGGATAAAAAGAAACCATTAATTTTTTACTTAAGTTTTTTTATTAAACGTGAAATATTTAGGAAGATAAAATGAGCAAAAATTGAAGTCGAGAATTTTTTATCAAAAGATGGAGATCGCGGCGCTGTCCTGCGCGAAATCTCGACGTCAACCAAATTTTCTACCTTGAACAAAAATACATTTAACTATTAATATAAAAATATTATTAATAAAGAAGAAAGACACTATCTACCAAATTACCAAATGTAAAGAATTTGAATTGTATACAAACTCCAATTCTCTGTCATCTCATCCTTGCACTGCTTCTTGCGCCGATGGAAATTTCCAGCAATCTAAGGGTGCTTCTGGTTAGTAAAAACCTGTTGCAAAATTGAATTTTACCGTTAGGTGAACAAAAGTAATCGAACACCGCATTGGCATTAAAAGGCATAGAAAAATCTAAACTACGTAAAGTAACGGACAGAATATATAGCATTCGTTAATTATATGAAGCCCCTCAAAAAACGCCAATCAAAAATTTGTATGAACACTTTAAAATTTTAATAAAATTAAAAATTAATAAGTAAGTATATTGAAGCATGCATAAATTTTATTAGCTGTATATAGTAATTGTATTATATGTATATATCGATGTAACTGTTTTTACTATAGACTTAAACAAGACTGAGTACCTCCCCTTTCAGAAACGGAGGCTCTTTGTCTCTTATCCATTATTTTTTTAAGGTTTCTAATTATCGTTATTCGTAGGTTCGATGTTCTAAATTCATTACATCTCTTGAGATGTACTTAAATGGCATTAACTATTGAGCTAATTTCTATTTAAAAAAAGGTTACTATATGCCTTACTTTATGCTTTTCATTCTTAAAAAAACTAGTCCTTTTGTCTTGATGTTTTGTGGAATGGTGAGATTTAGAAAGTGACAGACGGGGACAACTTGGTATGCACAGAACCTCTACTTCTCAGAAGACACAACTTAGAAATTTATATTGAAATGTACAGTCGACAGTACATCAAGCGTAACAGTTTGATATTGAGGCCACCCTTACTGCATACGTATTAGAGACGGCTTTCGTAGTGCAACTGATACACTTGATATGCTGTCGTCTGTACTATCCAATCCATACTAATATTATGATGTTTCATAACCGACCAGGCCCCTTATTGAGAAACTGTCGGATCACGGATTCGATTCGAAAAGTCACATGCCGTCTTGCTTTGACTAACCGTGATGAAAAGTGACGGGAATAGAGTTTCCTTACCTTTTACCTTTCCGACAGTTGTAAATAAGGGGGCAGGTGTACGTATCACTATTTCGAAAACTCAGGAAAATATACTAATCAATCATTTTCATGTATAGTACCATATACAATTGTAATATTTGTATCAATATGGCAATATACCGCGCGACTAAAATGGTACCGCTTGAAATAAATCTCTTCGTTATTTAAAACTGAATCGAATCCTCTGTTTGGTGACTCTAGTGCAAAGTGTATAGTCAGGCGAAGTACAACAGTAGTAACTAATTAGACGATTCTCGAAGCTTCCACAATGTAAGTAACATTGTGGGACCTTCGTCTAGTATCCTTTAAACAAAAATATTAGAATGTTCTGTAGGTAAATGTTATACTTACCAAGCTGTCTCTTGTTCGAATGTTCTTCTTTTGTTCCGATCTAGTAAGTATAGCGTGTTGTCTCTATCACTACTTGCTCCAAGGTTCTTCTTCGGCCCTTCTCTAGTATAGCGTGTTATCTCTCACTACTTTCTCGAAAGTTTTTCATTTGTTCTTGTCTAACATAGCGTGTTGTCTCTTTCACCACCTTTCCAGAAGGAAACCAGTAATTTTCTACATACATCAGGCAATGCCTTTGCCTATTCATATTTATTCCAAAATCACTTGTCTTTGGACGTTATTATAGTAAAAAAATATTTATTACTTACCTACTTGATAACATAAAGAAAGGTTTTGAATTCCTTCAAATAATTAATATGGAATAGTTTGATGTAGGTAACAAAGTAGCTTCCTAAGTCTAATCCTTCTTTTTAGTTGTATGCCGCTATGGCCCGAAAATAACAATAAGTGTAGACATTTTACGAGGCTTAAAGTGAAAAAGCAACACTGTCCAATATATTTATGCTACTGCCAAGAGAATGTACTCATCACGTCTTTTTGGTTCGCAAATATTTTTTAAATTGCAGTCATACGTCAAAAAATGTTTCCTGTTCTTTTAGAGTATTTACTGAATTGTACACTGCGGGTTGTTAGTGCTAGGTATGTACATAGTAAGTTTAGACTATTATCTAAGTATGTTTAAAAAAACATTGGCACGAATGCAGCCATTGGAATGTCGATTTAATTCACGTAAATCCACAATACTTGCTACTGTTATTATAAATCTTGAATCAGTCCTAAATCTAGGTAATATGAATCTGCCCTAAATTACTTTATTTTAATTTTATTGTGTAAGGAATACCTATACGTCGTCAGAGTACGCTTTCTGTTTTAGGGAAGTTAGGTATAATAAAGTCTCGTGTGTAAATATGATGTTTCATTTGACACGTAGGTATATCCACAGAAAAACAACTCTGATAGTCGTTCTACGGTGATGTTCTAGGCCTCACTCCTTTGATAACTGTTATTGCCTATCCATTTTTGCGTTACAACGAAAGATGTCACAAGAACTTTAGCATTGCAGAAAGTTAACTTGCTGTAATACTATAGTACCTAATAACCACCGAGTTAGTTTTTTGTGTGCCTGCTATTTTACTGACCTGGATACAAGTCCTTGCGTCGTCCTAATTGAACGTGATCACATGATTATCGCGCCAACTGGTAATAAAAAAATCGCGTTTAAAAAAAAAAGCAATTAGGATACCTCCTAATTGCGATCGCGCAATCACGAATCACGATGCACTACCCAGTTTGACCTAGTGGACGAACAGGCATTTTAAACGTACAAATGTGTGATTCAGGGCAAGGGCGTAGCTAGGATTTTGTTTAAGGGGTGGGGGTGGGGGGGGGGGGGGGGGGGGGGCTTAGACAAACCAAGAAGCAATGGGACAGGTTACGCTAAGTCAGCGAGGTTCTTCACAAAACCGTTTTAACACCTCAGATTCAATTTAATTGATTTCTACAAAAATGAATGACAACTTAATTTCAATCTGTTTTTTGTCTTGTTGTTTTTAAGTTCTCTATATTACAGAGAAGGCAAGGGCCATGTAGCCATGTCCTAAGTATTTTTTTTACTTCTGCAACTTTGCAACTGAGAGTTTGGCGCGAAATGTATGATGACAGTCTCCGGGATACTACTTTGATGATTTGGATAACTACGATAAAATTCTCAACGTCTTTCACATCAAATTGTACATCAATACACGATGTTTGCTCAGGCACAGTTTTGCAGTTATTGTAAAAGAAATCTTGACCGTCGCCATTAAACGGCGGCAAATTATATTTTTTTGTTGGGGAAAGGCAAAGGAATTTAGGCTATACAGAGCCATCTTCTATTTTTTATTTTTCTATACCTCGTAAATTATTTTTTAGCCGAGATGTATACCCAATTGAAGAACTATAGACCCATCACGCACCTTAATCATGTTTACAAGCTGTTTTCGAGGGTTATTATAACAAATTGTCTCGCACGCAGGTTTGACGCCTTCCAGCCTCCCGAACAAGCCGGATTCCGAAAAGTCTTTAGTACCATAGACCACATACATACGCTGCGGCAGGTTATTAGAGAAGACCGAAGAGTACAACCTGCCATTATGCTTAGCGTTTGTGGACTATGAGAAAGCCTTCCATTCTGTTGAGACTTGGGCCATGTTTCAGTCACTCCAGAGGTGCCAAATTGACTATCGGTACATCAAAGTGCTGCAGTCACTGTACGAAAACGCCACTATGTCAGTCCGCCTCCAGGATCAAAACTCGAAACCAATACCAGCGAGGTGCGAGACAGGGCTATGTCTTTTCGCCGAAACTGTTTACAGCCGCGTTGGAGGATTTGTTTAATCTTTTGGACTGGAGAGGTCTTGGCATCAACATAAGCGGCGAGAAAATGACTCTCCTTCGTTTTGCTGATGATATCGTAGTCATGGCTAATACCCTGGAGTACTTGGGCACAATGCTCGACGACCTCTGTAGAGTCTCCCAACAAGTGGATCTTAAAATGAACATGGATAAGACCAAAATTATGTCGAATTCCCACGTCGTACCCACTCCTCTAAAGGTTTTAAGCTCTACACTAGAAGTTGTTGACGAATATATTTACCTGGGACAAATAGTCCAACTTCCAGAAAGAGGTTAATCGACGGATCCAACTCGGCTGGGCAGCGTTCGGGAAGCTTCGCAGCATATTCTCGGCCCAACTACCGCAGTGTCTCAAGACGAAAGTCTTTAATTCGTGTGTGTTGCCACTGTTGCCAGTGATGACTTACGGAACTGAGACGTGGCCGCTTACAATGGGCCTCATAAGAAGGCTCAATGTTACCCAAAGGGCAACGGAGAGGGCTATGCTCGAGGTTTCTCTGCGTGATCGAATTAGAAATGATGAGATCCGCAGGAGAACTAAGGTCACTGACATAGCCCGAAGAATTGCGAACCTCAAGTGGCAGTGGGCAGGCCACATTGCAAGGAGGACTGACGGCCGTTGGGGCGGAAAGGTCCTCGAGTGGCGGCCGCGTACCGGGAGACGCAGCGTTGGTAGGCCCCCCACAAGGTGGACCGACGATCTGGTGAGGGTCGCGGGAAGCCAATGGATGCGGGCAGCGCAGGACCGATCGGTTTGGAGATCCCTGGGGGAGGCTTATGCCCAGCAGTGGGCGTCTCTCGGCTGAAATGATGATGTTGATGAACTCATGTCTAAATATAACTTTACGCTTTGTGAGCATTCCTGCAACTTCTGCCCGTACCTCGCTACGCCCTTGATTCTGGGTACAAATGGTTCCTTTATTATATAAGCACTAAGCTTTATAAGCACTAACAGACTTATATGAAGGATTTTGAACCTGAAGCTTGATCCTTCCATCTTGATGCTGGCAGTTTGGCTCCAGATATGATGCCAGTCTGATGCCAGAGGAAAAATGAATGACTCCGTAATATGTACAATACGTATGATTGTTGAAATAAACATATTTAATTATTTGATTTTTCTAATATTTTCCACAAAATTGTATTAAAAAACGTCGTGTGATACACGAGTGTGTACGTTATCGCAAATTTGTGACATTAAAAACCCTGGCCTTTCGGCCCGGGCTTGTTAATTAATAAATAAAATAAAATTCTTAATGACAGCTCGTTTGCAATAACCTACTTTCCACCCTTGTATCACAATCTTATTTTAACCAATAAAGTAGGGATAATTTTAGACGTGACTGAAGGTACTTAAGCATTAAAATTTTAAACAAAAATAAAAACTGACTTCAAAACACTACAGGATAAATAAAAAACATACGTGTGAATCGTTCTGGATCGGCCACCAACGCCGATTTCAAAATCAAAAGTTATAGGGGTACAAAGGTGGTCCAGCCAGAACGCATTCGCCCCAGATCGGCCACCTCAATATCTCGAAAACTATACCACCTAGCGACGAGCTGTTTTATCTCAAAATTTGTCGCGATTATTCGCCAAATAGCAGATTTTGTCGGAAAGTAATTTAAAAGATAACAGAGGTACAATATTTCACCATACAACGGTACAAGCGACTTGAAAATACTTTTCAATACTTCTGTTTTTAACGTGTGACGTCATAATTACAAATAACAAATATTTACTATTCATAAAAGGAAATAAGATGATTTACAATTATACCTACACCTAGCCCTATTCGAATAAGTTGAAATAGTTGTTTGTTCAACAAGTGAGCAAAATTTTTTTTTATAGCGAGTGCTGATGTTAAATCACGAACCACCGAAGTAGTCTAAAATTGAATCACGAGCATAGCGATAATTCACAATTAGACTTTTGAGCGCAGTGAGTGATTTAAAGGCACGAGACAAAAAAAATTGCTCTTGTGTGAAACGTTTTAATTTAGCTTATGGCATCTAAGACGGATTGATGAAATTTGATAATTTTGGGTTGAGGCCATACCGCCTCGAGAAGTATACCCTATCTGTTAGATACATGTAGGTTAGTTGAACTATGAATGTAAATTTATTGTGTCAAATCGTATTGTTATCATAACATAACGATATCTTATATTTTTAAATTCCGCTTTTATTCCGTCTTCTCCTTCCTATTTGCTTCAATGAATACCAGAGATTTATGTATTTTAGGTATTATTAAGAACTTTGAATTTTGTAAAAATAAACCTTTGTGATTTTTACCAGACTGCCTTAGAAAGAGAGTAACATATAAATTATTTACTTTTAAAATGTATTTTTATGGAATAAATAATATAATTTAATATATTATGTAGTTTATGTCAATTATCATAATCCTATACGTAGTAGAACGCGACTGTACGTCTTGACATCTAATAGACTAAGAGCGAGACTGAATTTTGACAGTGAAATATATTATCATTTTCATCGCGGAATATGATACAGTAAACACAAATTTTATAATACCTATAACACTTCTTTGAATTATTTTGGGCTATTAAATTGATAAAGCTGTGCGATTATCAACAAATTTGAAATAAATATTACATGTTACCTTTTTTTTTAGAAAAGTTGCTTCATATCTCTTGGACTATCCAATGTAATTTCTAATACGTTATAATTTCTAAACCACGGCCCGACAAAATCTGATATTTGGCGAATAATCGCGACATATTAGCGACAAATTTTGAGATAAAACAGCTCGTCGCTAGGTGGTATAGTTTTCGACATATTGAGGTGGCCGATCTGGGGCGAATGCGTCCTGGCTGGGCCACCAACATACCCCTATAACTTTTAAACTACTGCTCGACATAATCTGATATTTGGCGAATCGTCGCGACATATTCGCGACAAATATTAAGATAAAACAGCTCGTCGCTAGGTGGTATAGTTTTCGAGATATTGAGGTGGCCGATCTGGGGCAAATGCGTCCTGGCTGGGCCACCAACATACCCCTATAACTTTTGAACCATGGTCCGACAAAATCAGATTTTTGGGCGACAAATTTCGACAAAATCGCGACATATTTTTGGTGTAGTCAGAATTCAAATCGGTGTTGGTGGCCGATCCAGAACGATTCACACAAAACATACAGACGAATTGATAACCTCCTCCTCTTTTTTTGAAGTCGGTTCAAAATGAATTAAAGTAACTAGATAGGTAGCCCATACAAACATTTTTTGAAGTTGGTGCTTCACTTTCCACTGTTTCCGGAAACAACTTAGCACCAACTCCAAAAAATTCTTTATCAGTGGTTTGAAATTGTTTTGATTTTTCTTTCACAATTTTTAGTGATACTTTTCTAAGGCCAAAGCTGACCGTCAGCATATTCATAGGAATGCAGAAATCCGCAATTTCGCATACATAGGATTTTAAAACCGAACTGCCCAATTGATTTTAAATAAATTTTTATGGGACCAACTGACAAATATTCCGCATCGAACAAAAAAAGAATCGTACCTAAATCGGATCAGAAATCTCGGTGTAATCGGTCTACATGTCTGGTTAAATTCGCCGCTTATATGGATGTCTAGCCTGTTGATTAAACGCCGGCATCCAATTGAAAGCTTAGCATGATAGTTAATTGAACATACGTTGAGTTGTTTTACTCGCTTAAACGTGTAACGATTTGGCGTATTGAATGGACGATCCATTGCTTGAAAAGGACTTGTACTAAAAAGTTTTGGTTTGATTGGTAGGTTCAAGGTTTTTTTATGACCACTTATTAGCGACTTCGTTTTGTTCTAAATGGTTTTAAAAAAATAACCTTGAACCTATCAATCACTCAAACAGTCACACAAAAGCACTTAGATTTAAATTAGCCATTCAATGGGACGCCTAGGCAGGTCGTTTAAAAGACGTGTGACATGACGTTCAGCCATGTCACTCGTCTTTTAAATGTCATGTCTTGTGGTTAAACATTAGGCTCAATGACTTGGCTAGTTGTACTTCAGCCCTTTGATTGGATGCCGGCGTTCAATCAACGGGCTAGGCGTCCAGTTAAGCGGCTGATTTAACCAGGCGGCTGAGAAAAATACTTTAAAAAAAATATTAGCCGAATTGAGAACCTCCTTATTGAAGACGGTTAAAAATAGTTACGAACTATAAAGTGGGCAAACAGTGTGAAAAAGTCTGAAATAAAATTTCAGGGTGGGGTTGTGTTCCTTGTCAGGACAGGAGTCACCTCTAAGTTTTTACATAATGACAGAGCGAGACATATTACACTGTGTTAACTTTGTCTAAAAACGAGATTTACTTAAATAAAAATAAAATGCAAAGTAGTTATACATCAATCTTTATTTTGTGATCTAACCATCTTAGTTTAAATGTGAATGGAGTCTGAATTTGTATTACAGTACCAACGGACTTCGGTGATCAGCAGTCACATTGCCAACAAAATGTCACCGTTATCAAACGTGTGGTACTCTTATTATGGGTTTCCATTAATATTATCTTTTTAATATTTACTGTTAAAATTAGGTACATCATAAAGCTTCCTTTTATAAAAATAAATTACCTACAATTGTGCATCTGGTTTGGATGCATATAGGCAAAACCCTATTACTTACGTCGCGTCGCCGTCTTTGCACCATAAATTTTGTAACCAGTATTACAAAGTCATTAAACAGGTTAAACATTTAAATAAAGTAATCTCGTCATAGTAATGATACTATTATATTTAAAAATATGAGGGTTAAATTTAATTACATAATTACAGACAATAATAAACATGTTATAAAATTTCAAACAGTAATAACAACTTTTAATGGTTTATACGTAATTATAATAATTAATTATACCTGAGTCTGACCAAATAAATATTTTCATGAAAATGTTTAAATAAACACAGCCTGGCAGAACTGAGTAGGAAAAACTAGGATTGAAGCGTATATGTATATTTGTAAATAAATAAATAGTTTTTTTAATTGTGCTACTAAAATAATTTTGTTTTTTGACCAACATACTGAAATATGTTCGAGAGTTAATCGTGTTGCCAATATTTAGTGCTTTCTAGCGATAAGACGCATATTGCCACACGCACAAAATACACTTCTTGAAATTTCGGCATGAAAATGCAGATAATATTTTCCCAAAACACTAAGATTAAATGACCCACTGATATATGAGTAGTGAAAAATATTGTTCATATCAAAGTACCCATATTGACAATCAACGTCAATAATTTTTAAATTAACGTATTGATGTGCGGTGTCTCTGCATAAATGAATAATTAAAACCGTCTAAATAATATATTTTTAAGTAGGTAAATTAATAATTAAATATTAAACTAATATTGTCTAATACTTATATTCCCTAAATTCTCACTTTTCGAGTCACTATTCACGAACGCTATTTCTATCCATAAAATTTTTGTGCATAAATTAATTTGTATTGATAGTAATGTTTGTCACGTTAAAAAAGTCACTCAAACATCACTTCACTTTAAAAACAATATGTATTGTTTAAAAAACATAACTTGCGTATTTTAGTGTTAGTAATTTGCCTATTGGCATTAATAAACGCGTAACGGTATTTCGGGTGTATTTTTATGTTTTTGGCGATTTGCGAATGTGACTATATGCGTCTGAAGAATTTCGAAAGTAATAGCTGTAGTTATTAACAAAATAGCATATAATGTGTTATTATTATCTATGTATTATATTGTAGTGATATTAAGTCTTAACCGTACTACGTTCTATGAAATAGTTTTTCAGGGTAACACATTAAATAGGTATATCAGGAGTAATGGTATGAAATCACCATTTATTTAAGGAACACTGTTAGGTCTCTAAAATATAAATATAAATCTAAATTTGTTATCGCGCGTCTAGATCCATCAATATCTTGCTAAATATTGAATATTCTAAGCGCCGGTAAACGTTAAAGCTCTCTGAAATAAAACACAGACGCGGTTCAACCGATCTCTTCTAAACAACAACGTCCATGTCAAACTGTAAGACCACTTTACCATTGGGTTGGTACCCCGTGCTTAAAGGGGGTTACGCGGCGCGGCTCTCCAAACAAACTTTTAAGCCGGAAATATTGGAAACGAACAAAGCGATTCTAACAAAACTTGCCACGCATGAGCAAGTCAGCCTAGTATATAGTTAAGTTTTAAGAAGATTTTTCGAAAATCTAGTAATAAATAATTTACTGGCGATTTTTGATATGAATCAAAAGCTAAAAATTGCTCTTACTCAATTATTAATAGACCTTTCGAAAAATCCTCTTGTAACTAATTGGACTAGCCTGACTTGCTTACGCTTGTAGTCTTATTAGATTCGGTTTGGTCGCTTCCATTATTTTCGACCTGAAATTTTGTATGACGGCCGCGCGTAAGTCCTTTTCAATGTAGTGATTATTTTCTCTGTTGCCATATTCTTCACTAATAAATACGTGGTGAAGCGATGACGATGTCTATCCAACCAGCGGGACCACCAGTCATAGTTTAGACTTGAGAGTGGTTCAGAGAATTATATCTAACATGCCTATCACATTATCACATCTCGCTTTTGAGGGTTTTTATGCATTTCCTTATCTATTACAGTTACTGTAAAAATTCAATGCAAAGGAAAGTTTCCGCAGGAATCCCGATTATAAGCGAGTTTATATTTTTAATTTCATTGAATACACTACAGTTGCAAATATTCCTACTTGGCAACGCGATTCGATTCACCGAATTAAAAAGTAAATCTACTATGTAGCCATTTTAGAATTATCATTACTGAGCTAAAGTTTAATCCTTGAGCGTCTACTTCTCGAAACCATCAGTGTGTGGCATAGACTGGTAGTACCGTTTAGCTCTAGTTTGACTAGCAATGCTATGAAAGCAATTTTTTATGCCATTATTATAAGAGAAAACTTTTTTGCTCTTAAATGAGTAGCGAATAAGCACGATGTCTGCAGTTATATTTGACGGTTTGACATGGACTTGTAACGACTGTCAATACTATTAGTACCTATACGACATACAAAGCATGACACAACGTCAATATTTAATTTAAATTGATAATTTATTTTGTTTGTGAATAAAATGTAATTACCGTGTAAAAATCATTGGTTATTACATCCCACCATTCCCATTTGAAAAAACCGTAAATAGAGCTAGTGGGAACTTATTTCCCTCTAACCTCGTGAATGCTTACGAGTAGGTATAGTGCAAAGTGAAATAACAACATAACTGGCAAACATTTTCTGATGGTTAGTATTTTCGTAGTTTCTACAGAAAAGGAAATAAAGGTTTTCGGCATTTTTTAAATGCAACAATGACAAAAAAGTATTGAAAAATAATAAGAAAAATAGTTTCTTCTTTCTTAAAATAAAACCTTCTAACTAAATAAATTAGAAGGTAACCCCACAGACTGACCTAATTAAAAAAAGAAAATTATTTGTGTACCAAGAAGTCCGAAATCGGTAGGTTTATGATGAATTTCATAGCAATGCACGCAGCTTCACCCCTGCGTGGAATCAAATATTCTTTATTTGGCACTATTTAATCCATAAACATAAATGTCGACGATAAAAGCCGCATTCAGATTACTGTGTCGCAGTTTTTAACGCCCATTTCCAAAAATTACGTAGCTTCAGTACACAAGAGCATAATTAATTATTTTAATTATATTGGCTTTTGTGATAAATAAAATTACTATTCCTAAATAAAATTACCTTTTACCATAGCAATGGGGATTGTGGGATAGTAACAACCTGTATCGAAACTGGGCAAGTTAATACTGAAGAACAAAAGAATTTCAACAATGTGTTTTAAATTCCTCGGTATGTATTCGATTTCCATTGATTTTTAACGGCTTATTTTCATCCTAAGGTTACCATTGAATTTTATTCGACTCGACCGACTATACTTTTGATGGAAATTCGACAATGTGTGATGCTTAGTATGAGGCCACGAGTAGCGCAGTAAATAACTTAGTTCCTGTCAGTGGTGGAGGAACGCCGCGAGTTGTTCCGCTGCGGTATGACGAACTCCGTGTGTCGCGGCGGTGAGAACGGGTTGGTGGTTGCGAACGGCGCGCTCACCGACGCCTGCCGACTAGCACGCGCTGGGCTCGACGGTCTACACAAACACAACTTATCATTACTAATTAATACTTAATCCTACACAGATAATTCTAAGAACTGCGCAGACGACGGACTTTTCTCCGCGGATTTACCGCAAACTCAACGCACACGGCGTGCGATCATTTGTTGCCCGGAAATGTAGAGAAGTTCTTTTTCGAATTCTTTTACTAAAATTTGACAATCGATTTCCTGCGTTATCGTTTATCGTCCTGCATACGTACGTCACTCTAGAGCGCACAACGCGGACTAAAGTCGGCCATGTGCGTTGCTTCGCCTAGTTCACACGAGTTCTATTTTTTTCGGGGACTCCCCCGTACTTTTATCCGGTCCGCTCTCTGCATGTCCTCGGTTATTCGGGGGACTTTTTGTACGCGGTACTTTTAATCCCTCGTTTGCGTTACTCGATACAGTTGTAAGCGATCTATTGTAGCGGACAAAAATCCCTCGTCTGCGCAAGCTCTACTAGGGATGTTGACTGTATTCAAACAAAAATATAAGGTTGACGTAGTTTTTATATTAGACATTCTAAAAACCACTGTATTATTACGGAAATTAAATAATATTTAATAAACAGTACGCAAATAAATCACTCTCAGGTCCCAGGCCAGGTAGAGGCAAAAGCCGCAGTGAACTTTGTCAATTCACGTTGGCCGTAAGCACCAAAAAAAAATTTACAAATTCCTTAGAGAAGTTTTGAGTGGAAATTAATTCCACTCAAAACTTATCTTAAGACGTCAAGCATCAGATTCCAGACACAATTGATTTTTCCATTGTCATAATCCTCCGGAGGGATAACGCCGCTTGACAGGTTAAGAAGAAAAGAAAAGCCCACCTGGGTACTGCATTGAGGTCTGCGGCAGCAGAGAGTTGCCTGGGGGGTAGGGCGGGAGGAGGTCCCGCCGGTCGCGCCCCCACGCGAGGCGGAATCTGCAACACACGGTTATTTCCTTTTATTTTATATTATCACAATTTTTAGAAAACTGTGTTCGTAGCTCGGAAGTAATTATTTAAGAAACTAGAGTAATTTTCTGCGTACCAACGGTCTATAACGACGAGCAATAAGGAAAATCCTTGAAATAACCTTATTTGGTGCGGAAGACTTTTAATGTGGTTATCCACCTCATAAAAGTTGCAGCATGGTGACTATTGTCACATAAAAAATCATAGATATATTAACGTACAGCCGGAACAGCTGATTCTAGAGACATGAGGTGTTCTATGTAAAGTGTAGGTATCCACTGTAGTCGTACATTTCACATGGCATGGTGCTGTGTCAGTTCAAATTTGATAGTTGTAGTATTGTCCCCTAAGGAACCTAATAGATTATTTAGTATGAGTCGATAACATTTTCAAAGGAAACGGAATCGATATATTTTAATCCGTAGTATAAATAAATACTGTTTCACACATTGCATAAATTTTATCATCTTATCTATATATATAAAAATGTTATGTTGGTTTGTGTACGCTTCAAAAACTCAAAAAGTTCTGCACCGATTGAGTCGAAATTTTAACATGATATAAAATCAGCATCAAGGATTGTTTTTATCTATTTTTTGCATCAGTCATATATCTGCGACCGCGAGAAAATAGTTTTTTTAACGATGCGCCACTGCGAAGCGTGGCAGGGTACAGCTAGTATTATATAAAATTCTCGACTCACAAATTTAATTACCATACTCCTCCGAAACGGCTTGACCGATTTGCGTGAAATTTTATACGTAAGTATATTCAGTAGGTCTGAGAATCGGCTACTATCTATTTTATTATTTTTTGGACATTTTTTTAAATTATGCCAAAACAACGTTTGCGGGGTCAGCTAGTACTATATGTATATTAGTCACTTTTTTTTTATGAAATGTTAATAAAGAGATTTTTGTACTAAGATTTTGAGAAAGATCTCTTTCTTTCTCTCGAACGAAGAAAGACACAAACTTTTGTCCACTCCCCGGAGAGTTTGCTATGCTAAGAGGGTCGAAGGTGAAATGCTGGGTAAAAGGCAAAGAACAATGAGCGTGGTAGGAAGGCAGTCTCACCAGCGGCGGGTCTAGCGGGCGCGGCGGCGGCGTGGCGCTAGAGTGCGCGCGCGCAAGGCGGGCGTGGGGAGGCGCGTGGGGCGGCGCGGGCGGCGGCGGGCGGCGCGGCGGCAGGCTGTCCGTGCGCCCCAGACCACCCTCGCGGCTCGACACGCCCTCCTGGACAACGCGCAACGGGTCGACACTCAGTATTAGTCCTCGTTCACGTAGACTCGCGGGCGCGGTGGCGGGTGCGGTCACGAAATATCAAACATATGACGTAATATTCAAGTGTTCACGTACAAAACGCACGTGCGGTCTAGGTAGCGGGCAAGCCAGAGGTTGGCGCGCGCGGCGCGCTCGCGACAGTATCAAACGCGTGAGACGTTTGTGTGTGTTCACGACAAACTAGCGGCGGAGCGCGCGATTCACCCGCGACGTCAGGTAAGGTCAACCAGTTTGAACTTATCGCTAGCGCAAACGCCTGGCGGCTAATGTGAACACGAGCTCGCCACATCTTCGCGCCCGCACCCGCCACCGCGCCCGCGCGTTCCTACGTGAACAAGTACTTACGAGTAGGGGTCGACCGAGGCAGGGTTTTCGTTCTCGGCCGAGACCGAGAAAAAGGTAAAATCTCCGCCGAGACCGAGAACAGAAACCAAGAATAGATAAATAGTGAAGAAATTATATGCAAGATTTTTGCATAATGCCACAATCGACAGCTAACTACCGCACTGACATCCAGCGATCCCATACTACGGTATGGGATTCACGTCTCGGTTATGGCCGAGATTTCAGCCGAGAACCGAGACCGAGTTCTCGGTCGAGCCTTAATTACGAGTACAACTAAGGATGTTGCCTAACTTCGATTTATTGTCAACTCTCCAGCACGTAAAGGGCGCTTTCGCGGCCTAAAAACTCCCAGCGAAGTCGCATTTTTCTCTAATGCGAGCAAAATTAATTTAAATTTCGAGCCATGACGACCGGCTGGCCGAGAGGTCTATGCCGCTTGCCATACAGGCTACTCGGTCAGAGGTCCCGGTTTCGAATTTGAGTATGATGAGTACAAGCATTTGTTCACGAGTCATGGATGTTTTTATGTTTACTCAGTATGTTTCTAATATTTATATTCATACTACTATCATTATTTCTCCGTTATCAAGCATCCATAACACAAGCTCTTATGCTTACTTTCGGCTAGATAATAGGTGTGAGTGTATGAATATTATTATTATTAAAAAATATTCTTATTATTTAGTAGGTACTACGACGCACAGTTTTTTTTTTGAAGTCCTTTAGGCCAGCGCCGCTCAGAAAAAATTAACTATGTTCCAAAAAGTCATAATAATCCTTCTGATTTTGATTTATAGTCAAAAACTAACCTATTTATTTTTTCAAGATGAATAAAAAAAAATGCAATTTTGAGACGTAAAACTGTTGTTCAGCAAGTAAGCAAACTATTTTTTGTTGTGAGCACTGATTCTGAATCACGAACTAGCGAAGTAGTCTAGAATTAAATCACGAGCATAACGATTCTAAAATAGACTACTGAGCACTCTGTGTAATTTATACACACGAGACACAAAAAAACCATCTTCTTTTTTGAAATCAGTTAGAAGTAATTTACACGTCTTAAAATGTAATTTTTCTCAGGTTGAGATTTCAATCCTATGTCATTTCTCTGCATACAAAACCTCGAGTTCGTCATGCTATGAGTGCTGCTACATTTAACAAGTCACAAGTTTCCGTTATAAAAATAATATAAAATCAATAGGCCTCGCAGACAGTACCTCCCGCGGCAGTACCCGGTGCTTGTCCATGCTGTCGCGCCGGTCCGGCTCGCGCGGTTTGTCCGGCTCCCGCGGCGACCGGTCCGGCTCTCGCGGTTTGTCCGGCTCCCGTGGCGGCCGGTCCGGCTCGCGGGCCTGTCGCTCGGGCAAGTCCCGCGACTCCACTGCGGCCAACTCAGCCTTTGCAAACGACGCTCTCGCTTCGCCTACACGGTTAACCGGTGAACGCCTTTCCACCTGCGCGCGAAATTTTTAGTTGTGTTGCTGTAGCCAATCAATCATGAACAGAGAAAAATACAGACATAAGAAACACAAAAAATGAATAAGCTATTAGTGAACCACTTTAATTAAATACAGCTGATACCAAATACATAGTAGATTGATTTATTATCGACTGAACTTGGAATCGGGACCCCCGAAAATGATACCCATATTAATTTTATATTAAAAAGTCACGTCCGCCATAGGATCTCAAAATAGATGTTGTATTCAGAATCGGAATCCCCTAAAACCACAAGAATGAACCCATATTGTTTTAATATTTAAAAGTCGCATCCGTCATCTTGAATTTTGTAATGGATGAAGGTACTGAATTATGACTAATATAATGACACCGTTCGGGCGTCATTCGCCACAAGGGAACGAAATTAACTCACAATAATCAATAGTTGTCAACCTTCCCGAGACTTTTTTGAATTCACGCTGTTTCTTGTAACGAACACTAAACGGATAGACTAGGTGAAAAAATAATGATAATATTATTTAGCAAGAACCTTCAAAAATATCGTTTCGACAGAGTTTTAACTAATTGAAAAATTACGCCGCTCGGGCGTCATATGCCACACGGCAAAGATATTGATGATGCCCCTGGAGCGTCATCGTCAAAGAACCGGTTAATACTCCATGGAGGAGCCTCGGTGACGTAGTGGTTTGAACGCTCTGGTTTCGATTACGGAAACAAAGTAACTTTCGCCATCGTCGATCCCACGAGGGGTCAAAAAAACGCTATAATCTCAAGCTCCCCTGTGCTTCAGAAGGCACATTAGGCCGTTGGTGCCGGTTGTTTCTGTAACCGCTTTAACCCCGCTTTAAGCACGACACCATCACTCGGGCCCAATGCGGGTTGGTGCATTGGGCCCGAGTGATGGTGTCATGCCCCAAGCTCCTCATGTGTTTCCGCCATGTCGGAAGGCCTGTGCCTAGCTGTAGGACGTATATAAGCTAGTGATAATGATGAATACTCCAGCCCGCCTAGCATGACCACCGAAACGCGATATGATAAAGCTTTGAACTGTCAAATATCATTGGATATAACCGCCATCTTGAAATTTTATCGAAACTGCGAACTTGTATTGTATTTAAACATGTTCGCAGTTTCGATAAAATTTCAAGTTTCGGTTATATCCAATGATTTTTGACAGTTCAAAGTGATAAATAGCTTTATCATATAGCGTTTCGGTGGTCATGCTAGGCGGGCATGAGGGCATTAGAATGTTACCTGCGGACTAGTCTTCTTGGTGTCAGCGTGTTCGACCGTGAGCGGCGCGGGGGTCGCGGGGACGCGCGCCGCTTGCTCCAGAATCGCCTTTCGCTGCTCCTGCCCCGCCGCGAAGTACGAGAACACGCATAACACCGCGTAGCAGATCTGGTCCGCCTGGGGATATGACATAATACTTTTTTAGGATTCATTATCTGGTACGTTTAATTTGAACCACCCTTACGGTATTGTGTATCAAGATACAAATATCAGTGATCTGTGATACCGTGTGATTCTAAACATAATATCTTTGTTACTTTTTACGTTAACTGACAAGACTGCGTAATTTTGCCGATGGCCGATACGACTGCGATTAAGGGTTCCCCACATTTATCGACGCGGAATCGGTTTAGGCTGAATGCGTATCAACACACTATTCGGATTAACGAACACGAACGAAACTATGTAGATCAATAATTATGCATTTCATGTTTTCTCTGACTGTTTGCATGATAGCCACATAAACAACTTTTATTATTAGTTGGAGGTAGTATAAAAGTTCATATCGGATTTATGTTAGATATCCGTCACCTAATAAAGCATACCTACTGAAAATAGTAAGGGTGCTTATAACAATACATTTTAATACAAGCGGATTGGATAATAATTGTAAGCTTACGTTAGTTAAGTCCTCAGGACTTTAATGTCATTATTATTATATAAAGCATTTCACAACCAAAGCTTGAAGTAGAAGTAAGGCCATAATATATTTAAGGCATAAGAATGTAATAAAATTTCAGAAATAACTGATACATAATTATTTGCATTCAAATTCAGCGTCAGAATAAATGAATAAGACATCATAAGAGACGTTAAAAATATATTCAATATGCCTGGGTGTCTACTTGTAGCTGCGTTAGTTTCGCGTGTCCATAGGAACACGATCCTTTGGTGTGATTATTCAAATTTCCGAAAAATCCTAAGCTTAATACAAAATTATATTACGAATAAATTTAATGAAAGAAATTAAAAAAGCATCCAAAATAAGCTTCAGGAAAGAGAAAAGACATGCAAAACAAAACAGTAGAGGTGTACATACATCGGTATGGGTTATAAAACGTAAGGTGCATAATTCAGTTCAGTTCCATCGGTCTGGACATAGTACCGAGAAAGCCATATGGAGAAGTAACGATGGAGGTCAAGCACTACTTTCTCTGCCTACAACATAAGACACGAAGGTAAATAAACAACAGAAACTTAAAATACAAAACAGAAATACACAAATCACACATTGTGTCTACTTGCCATTATAGATTTGTACTTTCTCTGGATTATCTGCCTTGTTTTTGGATCTGGAAAAATAAAGTTCATAGTTATTTTATCATAAGTTAGTTTACTTATTAAATTAATCTATAGGTGCCTGACAGGCTTAATATCTACCCTTTGATATCTTATACAACATTGATTAGACTAAATAGTAAAATAATTATAGATTTGTTTGTAGTACTTAAAATATGTTAATAACAATAAAAAATATTGAATTGTTTATACTCACTAAATTCTTCTAAAACGAAGATACCTCCATTCTGCGTGAAGCATTTTCTAATGTGATCAAGTCGCACAAAAAACTGTAAAATAAACAAAAACCAATATAATATCATAGCAAAAATATATGCCAGTGTGTATTGAGTGGTAGTAAAAATGATTGAGTTTTTAATATTTCAATAATGGTTTTCAAGAGCCACAATTTATTTCATCATACATACATAACATAAATAAGAACATATGAAATGTAATGTAACATTTCCGGGCATACAAGCGATGATATAACTTGTTTGTTTAATCAAATCAAACGCAATCAAACGCATGGTTAGCGGTCCACTGAACAACATGCAGTCTAATTTGCGCAAATAACTAATTTGACAGGATTCAAGTTAATCCCAACATTTTATAAGCAACAACATCTTAGGAAACAATAAAAGATGATCTATCAAATAAGTTTTATTTATTCTTTCTTTATATACAAAAAGAACCTGGTTTAACAAATTGAATAAGCCTTATAATACTTTTACACGCATGACATTTTGAATTCGAACAAAGGACAACTCTGTAACTATATAAAAATTGTCATTAAGGCTGCCGCAAAAGTTTAGTAAAATAATAAATTTATTACTACCTACCTACTTAGCTAAATATATTCTTAGTCGTAGTTGATTTTGAGTTGAAAATTCGGATATCTACACTATATGTACAAGCTGCTAAATAATTTCAAATCTAGTAAATACAACACATTGCATAAATTAGACTTAACATTTTGTAGTAATTTTAGTTAAGTTTTGACTTAACATTTGACTTGACCAAGAATTTTAACAATTATAACAATGTTACACAAGTCATAGACTACAAAACGTTAAAAACACAGAAAATGCAATATCCCTGTTTACATCAAATGATACGGCTACTCAAATACTTGCTTTGTAGGGTTACTTCTTGCTCTATCAGTGCAAATTGTGTTGTAATGTGAGAAGGCCTGCAAGGACGTTGTGAGCAAGGCTTTGAGTAGACCTCTTTCAGTTACTATAGTTAGCAGAATGGACTCTCATATCCTAAAGTGTAGGTACTAAAAGGGCAGTTTCTTAAATAAAAATAAGCGTTAAGCGTCACGTGCATCATGCAAACATGCGATGAGGAGAGCAAGATGTGAAAACTATCTCAGTCCATTAGCCACGTTTCCATCAAGTGTAAAGTTGACTAGAGCTGTGCTCTGGCTAGTGCACCGAAGGTCGCGTATATTGTAATTTAACAACAAATAATTCAATACATTATCGAGCGATCACTTAGTAGGTGTGGAACTTATGTTTGTTGAATAAATACAATGACATATTATGGGTCGGGCGATGCGGGCGCCGAGGCGGGAACAGGCGGGAGGGCGTGGAGGCGGGAGGGCGTGGAGGCGGGAGGCGAGGCAGGCGGCAAGACGTGCGCATCTGGCCCGGGGCCGCACCAGAACTTGTGAGATGGCGAATGCTCTACGACTGACCTCGTGACTAGCGTCCGTATAGCTACAGCGCGAGCGCTGAGGCGCTCCCTCAGGTTCCGGGTGATAGGGGACGAAACGAACTAAATCTCGGCACGGTGTGCGAGAGTGAAATATCGAGACCGGTCGCCGGACGATCCACGATAACGAATGCAAGCTGTCGGGTGCGATAATATAAACAGGTAATAACAAAGGGCGTCTATGTGCATGCACGACCGCGCGCTTCGGCGCTCGCCGCACTCGGGAGAACTAATACAACGCTAACAACGGCTAAAACAATCGGTAAGCCTCAAAACTACAAGTAAAGCCCTACGACCTCGAACGATCATCGCCAGTGGCGCGTCTCACGGTGACCGTGACAGAGATCATAAAGGTCGTAAAGGTCGCCATTACTAGTGAATGAACCACTGTGTACCTCGAAATCCTTTAGCGCAGCGGGTTCGGCGTGTCCGGGGAGAGTAAAACAGACAAAAACAAGAGATTAGTTGAGGGCTGGCGAGCGCGTGCCAAGGACCATCTCAAAAGTTCCTAGCGGGCGGCGCCCCACTCCAGCGCACGGGTGGCAGACAATAGCACATGCACAAGTCGTATGGAAGAGGTATACGAAAATCAGATGGACAACGGTTAACCTTAAAATGTAAAAAAAAATCTAAGCTATTACATCGAATTAGTAATAGAAGAAAGATATTGAAGGGCAAAATACTGGATTTAATTCGACATAAGCTTTAAATATCAATATATGATAATGAAATAATTATAAACTGCAAAATCGTTCGAAGACGATACTGCAACTGAACTCAAATGTCCATAATGTATATATCGGTACAGAAATACATAATTAAACTTTGATTAAATTAATATTTAGATAATAGAAAATAATAAAAGATAATAATATCGAAATAGGAAAGTTTGAGTGGTCCTTGCATCTGGGTATAAAATACTACAATTTTGTTATAGACCAACTGATACGAGTACATAAATGATGGGACGAGTTAAGATATTATTTTGTTTAAAGATTTAGTTACCAATAAAATAATTTGACTATTCGGATAAATCATTGTAGGTATATCAGTCGATAGGTATTCAATGTCTTCGTTGGATGATGAAGCTTCTTTAATGTATAACAATGCGCTAACGGCACCGATACAATATCCAGACAATGAAGCGTTGCCCCGCACAGTACGCTGGCCTCTCCGTAGACTGCCGTACAAGTACTTGTACGTCATTCTACAAGTATCATCAATCGTATCAAGACTTATTCCAAATTAAGCAGAGACACTGACAGACACCTTACCTTCGCGTTATATTCCAACGATTCTACCAAAACAATTTCGTATAATAATAATAATATGTTTTGGTATATCATAGTCATAGCATATATAAGCTGACAAAAAAGTGAATACAAAAATATGATGAAACATACCTTGCTGTGGTGGAAAAGTAGCCCGACGCCCTCCATGCACACCTTCGGAAGTTAAACAATTAAGAGTCATTATTTCAACCCATTTCATAATAATAATTTATTATAAGAAAAAAATGCAAAGTTTTTTATTAAATTGGTTATTTTCGTTATGAATTTACTAATTTCTGTACTTATTGAACATCTAACTACGGGCTTTGTTTTGGGTACTTGTGTGTGATATAAATACAGAGCGGATTCGGCAAGGGAAAGATGAAATAAATAAATGTCAGCCAGTCTGCATGAAGCCTCGCAGTTCTCGGATAGATTGCTCATTTTTTTTCTGATCTAATCTTTTTCTCTCAAATGTGACAAACAACAATGATGATTTTTAGTTTATTATTGTTCCGTAAGAATCACTCACGCAGATCCGCAACACACATAAATACACAACAAACCGCACACTCAAGACTCGTCTTCAGAAACTGCGGTAGTTGGGCCGAGAATATGCTGCGAAGCATCCGGAACACTGCCCAGCCGAGTTGGATTCTTCAATTGACCTCTTTTGGAAGTTGGACTTACCAAGTTGGACTATTTGTCTTAGGTAAATTTATTCGTCAACAACTTCCAGCGTAAAGGTTCTGACCTACACAGGATACCACACGGAAATCGACTAATTTTCGTCTTGTCGGGAGACTCTACATTGTGCCCAAGTCTTCTAGGGTCTTAACTTATTAATATATATTCAAAGCCAATAGCGTAAGGCCCGTGGGGCAGCTCTCCCGCCCCCTTGCTCCTGGCTACACCCTTGGTTTTATTACAAATTTTATCAGAACTATTAACTATTTTTTACTCTGTAAATGTAGACTCGTAGTACAATATTTTACATTACACAAATAATAAGAAGTATCATAGGAAAGGACGCAGTTATTTGGCAAGAGTATGTATAGCTGTATGAGGAACTCGGTAGCTTAGTGGTTTGAGCGTTCTGGTTTCGATTACGAAAACAAAGCAACTTTCGCCATGTCGATCTCAGGATGGGTCAACCAAAAATTTCTACTTCCTCCTTCGTGCATCGGAAGGCGTTAAGCCGTTGGTACCGGTTGTTACTGCAACTGCTTTAACCCACCAACCCGCATTGCCAGCGTGGTGGTGTTATGGCCCAAAGTCCTCATGTGTTTCTCCCATGTAGGAAGGCATGTGCCCTGCAGTGGGACGTATACTATAGGCTGATGATGATGATGATGATGTATACCTGTATGAGTCCTCCCTCGCCCGAGGCGCAGTCCTGAATGGGAAACTCGCCCCCAAGTTCAGCGGCGTCTTGTCGCCTCCCACTCTTCTCCATCGCCTCTTTGATGCAATAGTACAACGCCTTGCACTGAAAGCGCATTCATACCGTTTAATCAACGCCAAAGTTTATCTAGAAATAATGAGTTCCGAGACAATGAAATACCTTCTTAGTGTAATATTTATGGAGTTGCGTCTGACCACCATTTTTCCTCCAAAGGCACAAAACTCGTATTTTCGGACTATAAGTCATGTTAACCAGCCTCTCGTACCACCATCTTTCTATAATTGTACCTGAAATAAAGATATAATTTAGACCAAAATATGATCATAGAAATATATCAAAGAAAGTTAAAAATTTAGTCTACACCAGGGGTATATGTTCCAGAGATAAGAGATAGTAAACTCCTTAGAATAAGGTTTTGTGTGATCAGTATTTTGAAGTCCGGGTTTCTGAATACGGACCTCGATCAGACTACCCAAAGCGAGTCTCGCAAGGTGTTTACTCTGGCTCATGTTTTTGATGTTAGGGAGGGGAATAGCGTAATTATCTATAAATACCTACACAATTATATTAAAGCAGTAATATCAAAGAAATATTTAGCGTGGAATATATGTCGCCGCCATCTGGTTAAAGTCACCGCTTAATTGGATGCCTAGTCCGTTGATTAAACGACGGCATCCAATCAAATGCCTAGGTCGATAGTTAATTGAAGCTAGACTCTCTAACGCTTAACGACTTAGTGTATTGAAAGGGTCGTCTTGTGCCGAAGAGTTTTAGTTTGATTGGTGGGCTTAAGGTTAATTTTTATGACCACTTATGACCGATATCATTTTGGTTATATGTGGTCATAAAAACGGCCTTGAACCTACCAATCACTCTAACAGTCACACAAAAGCTCTTCGATTTAAACGACCTGCCTAGGGGTCCAATTGAATGGCTAATTTAACCAGACGGCTGACATGACGTTCAGTCTTCTGGTTGAACGTTGCGCTCAAAAACTCGGCTAGTTGTCCTTCAGCCGTTTCATTGGATGCCGGCGTTCAATCAACTGGCTAGGGGTCCAGTAAAGCGAGTAATTTAACCAGACAGCTGCGACATGTTTTTACCTTAACGGGGTAACTCTTGGCCTTCGTCCCACCTGATGTTAAGTGAAGATAAGGCCGACAATGCAAGCGAGTTATACCTGGATTCCTCAACCACAGAGGAACTGGCTATCTTAGCTCTAGCTGCCGGAACACAACAATGCTGTTAACATTATTGTTATGGCGGCAGACTTAGGTAAAATAGTGGTAGCTAGCCAGGCGGACTTAGTAAAGCCCTACCACCAACCAAACCGAGCAGAAAATTTCTGCGCCCACGGGAATCGAATCCCGGGCCTCTAGATCAGAGGTGGTCTCAACCACTAGACCACAGAAGCAGTTAAATACTAAATATATTGACACATACACTATACGAATACACTTGACAAACATTCCCTTATTGTATGTTAATAGTCGGACTTGTAAGAAAGAGGTGTTTATTTTAAGATATACTACAGTCAAATCCTACGGTGTGGCCAAAATTGATAGGCGCTGAAGTTGAGCTTTATTAAGTATCTAGAAAAATAGGTTGTTCTAACTGCATTTCAGGCATTTTTGCTAGTATTTTTATATTTTTACTGAGTTATGGAAATATCTTTCTCTTAGAAATATCTTTATCTTTAAGGTACCCGTAAGAAGTTTTGATGTATCGGTAGCCTCTTCCGTGAATTTTATCTTTATTAGCCATTGAATTTGGATACCGTTAATACCCGAATTTTGAGTTACCGGTTAAAGCTATTTTTCAGTCCCTGGTATTTGGTACAAATAAAGAGAGCATGTAACAGTACCCTGTGTGGAGCGCAAGACGAGTCCATCGTCGCGCACCTCGATGAAGCGCAGCTCGCCGGCGGCGTCGCCCTCGTGCACCGTGAACGACGCGCGCCGCAACTGCCGCGAGCCCAGCGGTTTTAGCTCGATGTCGTTACCGTGCTGCGCAACACAAAACAAACAAGCATGTACAAGTCTGCCAACCATTTACTGCTGCTCAGACTTCTCAATCTTAAGCTTCACATACTGTGCACGACTGTGGCAAACTTTTTATAAGGTTTTTTTGTCTATTATCAGTTTGATGTTTTTGATACGATTTTGTTTTAAAAAAAGTAATATATATAATATCTTTTCCCATCAAGTTTTCGTCTATTTATTGAAATTATTATAATTTTTCAATACGACTTAAAGACAATCAGGAAAACATACGGAATCACAAGTCTAGCATAATTTGCAATTCGTTCCAACAACATAAAATCACTTTATAATAGGCCAATAAAAATCAATAGTGCATGATCATCGTGCCTTTTCCTATTGTATTACAAATTGTTTAAAAGTTCATGCGTTAATTTGTATGCTATATAGAGATGATTAACAATTATTTAAGGGTAAGGACACATTTGCTGAACGTATGGCGCCGAAAGTTCAGCGACTGACGTTTCAGTCGTAATATTCCGTTGCTAATGACAAACCAAACGCTCAGAACGCGGCGTCTTGTTCTTTGCGCTACGTGACAGAAAGTAACGCGTAACGCGTCGCGTGATGTGTCGCTTGCTGTGCAAAATACACTGAACACGTATTTGCTGAAATAATCGCCCGACGGAAGGTTCGGCGTTACGCCGAACGCGACGTAATTTCGGCTGATGTGTCATAGGGGACTTCAAAAGCACTGAGAGCGTATTTAACCGAACGTTCGGCGCTGTACGTTCCGCAGATGTGTCGCGACACTAAAATATATAGTTTACCAATGTATGCACAACGTCCAACAAATGATTAACTTCTTGACTGTAAACAAGTCCAATGTGGCTCTTTGCGAGTAATCGTCGAACTTTGTTCCGAATTATGTCCGCATTCACCCCAAATATCACCATGGCTGCTGTGAGATTGTATAGCGCAGTTGATAGCAGTCTGTCCTCTTCATGCTCAAGTCTTTTTCGCTCTGTCTCACTCAAGCACTTGTACCGCTCCATCATTTCGTTGGCACCCTGATCCATACCGATCATATCTCTCTCTTGACTCACTGCGTCTAGGAATGCGTCTTCCCAAAATTGCATTTGGTCCCATAAATTGGATCTTTCCTTACCTTAAATAAAGTTGTAGTATATAAATAACACATAATATTATATAGCATACGTTAAAACATAAAATTAAATATGACTGAGACCGAAAGAGATTTATATTTGATGATAGGAAAGCGTAATATTTATTGTATCACGAAGCCCATGCAAAGACTGGAGTAGGATATTATAGGAGCACTAGTATTTGGGAGAAGTTTCGAAGAGAACATCAAAACGTGCGTACTGTATTAAGATATTGACTACTACGTCATATAGGTCGTTAAATCTTAAGACTAGCAGGGGCATGTATGCTTTGAATACAGTATTTTTTATTAGAAACTGTACAAACAAACTATTATGTGATAGTATTACGCGGAAACTAAATAACAATATAAATCATTAGATAGCATATAAACGTGATTACTGGAGAAAAAATATTAACATTATTAATTATTACCAATAAGGCCCTGGAACAAATATGTCCTAGCCGTATCAGGTGACGTAATAGGGGAAGTGGTGGGGACTCCCGCAGGTGGCCTGTACCCACTAAGCGAAGATTTGGACGAGAACACGCTGGAAGCTCGGGGCTTCCCTCCAGCCCCTGCGCCACGACCAACCTGTATTGCAAAACATCACTTATTTTAACGTTGAAATAAAATCGATTTTGATACGAACTTTTATTTAATTTATACAAGTTTATTGCGATTGGGCCTAATTTTGAAAACACACTAAATCTAAATTTAAGTACAATGTATCTTTTTCTTGCAATATGTTCGCCCATAGTTCGCCTGACTTATCTGTACAACAGCCTTGCACGAGATCTTGTGGAACTGAACATAGACTACCAAAGCCGGTACAAAGTTCTTAAAACTAATAACATGTAATTTTGATATATACAAATCAAATTATGATATCCTTATTAATGTAATTACTGTATCAATAACTATAAATCGTATTTTTTTTGACTGAAATCTATAACTTGAATTGAATACTTTTTGTAACAAACTATATGCATGCTGTGGTTACCTTTAAATGTAAGAACAGATAGTAAGAAATGTAACAACCAATCATAAATAACTGTAAAACTGCTGTATCTTATGTTGGTAATCGAATAAATAAATAAACAAATATGTAATAGGAATAAGATAGCAAGAATTTGTTTAGAGCTGTCCAATAAATAAAGGTATATTTTAAAGAGACCATAGACCATTTTGGACGGAATACGAAGGTGCTTCCTAAACACTGCATTTTATCACGTTCAATAAGGTCGAAAATTGAAGACACGCAAGTTACATGACAGCCATCTTTTATGTGTTCATATTGAGAGAAAGAGATGCACTTGACATAAATTTAGATTTAACGTGTGTTCTCCAGAATTAGGGCCATTGCTACATTTTATTTTATTACAGGCTATTTTTAACAATTTCAAATTTAAACTTTAAATACTTTAAATTTTTTTACAAAATGTTTCTGCTTAATTTTGTTGTTTGTTAATATAATTATAACAAGATATTTATTACTTACACATTTCAAATACGTCCAGTGAATGTTTTAGTAGTTAAATACAGTCAAGTACATGTATACTCATTTATTATATATTCAGTATATCGCTAATAACATTATTTAGGCAGTAAATACCATGCAAGACCACTCAGTGAAGACAAATAGCCTGTATTTAATTTTGAATACATTTACAAAATTTGCCAATTATTTGTTGTTGGCTTTTTGTCAAATTGCAAAAGCGGGATAGTAACTACGGCGGGGCACAGTTACACCGCAAAAGTTTATGTAATATTCCAAAAATTTTAATTTTGACTAAGTAACATTATTTACCATTTTTCCAGATTGTTTTTTTTTTCGAATTCCAACAGAGTGTTTTTGATACATAGCGCGTGGTTTAATCGAGTCAGTCATGTTACTGTCACTGTAAATATTCATTTGCATTGCAACAAAACATTAAGATCTTAAAACGCGGCAGGTATAAGCGAGTATCAAAAACACCCGATAGGGCTAATCACCATCATCACCGTTGCAGTGTAAGAGTTTAAACTAGCACAACACGCTCTAGGACTTACATTGAGGAACATGACATCAGTGTCAGAGAGGTTGGACTTAAACGAGGCGCGGTGGTCGAACAGATTGGCTCGGTTGGTGGTGATCGAACCGCTCTCGTCGGCGGAGCAGTCCGACGAGGGCGCCGCCTGCCACGCACAAAGGGCCTTGACACCAAAGACATTGCACACCGGTACACTGCTAATGTTATATGGACTACTTCGAATAACTGTACGTTGTATGGTCAAAGATGCAAGGTTTAGGCACAGAATAACTCTATAGTCTAGCAGAACGTTGAAATGTTCACTCTCGTACAAAAGTTAAGTTTAGCTATAAAAAATTGCCTAATCTTACGATCGTTACCTGCTTGCACGCGAAATTAAAACTTATCATGTAACACCAGCGTTCATATTCCTTTTAGGCCACCACTAACACGAAACCGATTTGGCGGCAAGAGCACAGGGTTTAAAAACTTGTCTATTTATATAGATATTTAAAAACGCGCGACGCGGTGAGCCGCAAGTCGAGCGGAAACCTACTTCTTTACTCCTCCTTGAGAGGACCGCCGGTCAAACATACCTAAGCTGCGAAGTGACACCCCCCCCCCCCCCCCCCCCCCCAAACAAGAGTATTGTAGGGAGAACTCAAATAATTTTCTTTTTGGCAAATGCTTCTTCTATAGCTTCTAAGAACAATTATTCTTGCCACATTTCCGCAAAATAAATTATTTTATTGAATTCCAAATCAATCATTTAAAAATATAGGTGGGGGTGTAAAAAATAACCATCACTTTAAATAACTTGCAATCAATGTAATATAACTATAAAGTATTTAATCATTGATTTTCTAGCAATAAAAATATATTTTAGTAACAATTGTAATGTGATGAGTAAAAAATCGAGGTGAAAAAATTGGGGTAGATATAGATATGTATAGTAAATGGGGTGTTTATTATTTGTAAGTTCTTTTTTTTTTTTTCTAATGTCGCGTTGTAATATATTTAGGTATATAGTCCGTAAATATTTGTATTTCAAACATTTATTATGATGCTAAAATAAAGTGGTTATAATAATGTATAGTAAATTGACATTAAATTGGAAAAAGTTTCATCAAGAAGTAAATATTAAGCGATATATTATTATAAATTTCACACCAGTGTTTTTGATTAACATTTGTTAGGTATTACATAGTATAGTGCGGCTTGAGAACTAAAATTAAAATATGAATAACATTAGCAGTTTATCTGATAGACAAAAGAAGTATCTTTGTTTTCAATTCGGCGGTATCGCCGAGTTGACACTGCATGTTAAAGTGGTTAAAATCAACTCCTTTTATAATTGTGGTGTATAAGTTCCTTTGTACTCCAACACATTACAGAGATAACCAACAAGTTAAAATAAATAATAGCATATCGACCATTGACGAACATGGATCAGACGCATATTATAAGGTAGTATTATGACATATAATATTAAGCATGCGAATAATAAAAACGTTCATTAAATATCGTTTTATGTATTGCCAATATTGCATCGGAGCTTACGGGGAAAACCTTGAACACAAGAAAAGTATTTAGTCAGTTTAGTAAACGTTGTTCATAATATACCTAATGTAGTACAATATGTATAAATAAATAAACATATAATGAACCTTTACTTATTAAAAGATTTATTAATAAAACATGTTCGCTATGTTAGTATCTCCCTGTCTACTATGCCAGTCCCGCGTTCGTGTCCCGGTAGGAGCATATGTTTGTATGATGAGTACGAACATTAGTTCACGAGTACCTAATAGATGTTTATATATTTATTTAGGTATATTACTAATGTTTCATTATTATCATGAATATTACTTTTCCGATGCCACCTAGTATTCATTCGGGAATAATTCATTCGGGAATAATACCTAAATATTATTATTATCAGTGTGCATGTATTGAATAGGACGAGTTTCGTACAAGAGCAAAGTTACGAACAAAAACGGATTTCATGCTCAAGAGTATTTATAATCTTATCAAATTAACATCGACACATGTAATAAGATAATATATATAAAGAAACTGCTTCTTTACCATGCACCAATTTTACAACATTAAAGAAAGGCACAAATGTAGACTTTACTTACGTCAGACTCGAACGATGTTAACTTGCTAAAGAGGAGGTTCCTCTTCTGATTCAGCATGTCTTTGAACATTTCAGTCGTGCTTTGTGTGTCCGTTGGATCCATTTCTGGATAATTTACTATGGGCACATCTAGAAGCACAATATATGCAAAATGAGACCGTTTTTAACCGACTTCAAAAAAGAAGGAGGTTCTATGTTCCACTGTATGTTTTTTTGTATGTATGTTCACCGATTTCTCTGTCAATTGTGAACCGATTTTCAAAATTCTTTTTTTAATCGATAGAGTATACTCCTGAGGTGGTCCCATTGTTACCACGTCAGGATCTGATGGTGGGATTCCAGGGAAATCGAGGGCAAACCTCAAATTTTAAAAAATATACTGTTTATAATAAAAGAGTATTGATTTTATTCAAAAATACCCGAGATATTTGAATTAGAAACTGCAGTCAGTATAACTGTCTCTTTCTAAAACAAGTTTATATATTTCCTTGTCTAGTAACAGTCTATACACTCTTGCGTTAGTCCAGCGTGCATCCGATGAACGTAAGCGCAGCGCAGACGCCGCGACACCTCGACCTCTCTGCAGTTAATTGTACGCTGCGCATACGTCCATAGAACGCCTACGCTGTACGAACGCTAGTGAGAATAGGCTCTTGTAAGTCTGGTCAGAAAATTTCTCAAATTTCTAAAATTGTTTCAGGATTGTAAAATGTTACCGTGTAAAAAATATTACTTTATTATTTCCAAATCAGACTACCGGCTCGTTCAGTACCTCATTCTATACAGGCTACTCGGTCAGGGGTCACGGGTTCGAATCCGGGTGGAAGCAAATGTTTTTATGACGAAGCACTTGTTCATGAGCATGAGTCATGGATGTTTATATGTTTATTTATTATTTTTCTAATATTTATATTAGCAATATTTATCCGTTATCTAGTATCTATAACACAACCTCTTATTGATGCTTATATTTTGGGCTAGATAATAGGTGTGAGTGTATGAATATTATTACTATTTATGTTTGGCAGCTCTGAGCTATGTCTTTGGCTTTAGTTCTCCAACGGATCTCTAATTTGAGCCTCATCATGAGACCCATTCATTGTAAGTAGCTACGTCTCAGTGCCGTATGCCATCGCTGGTTTCACACACTCACACACACAGTGGAAGACTTTCTTCAAATCTTCAAAATCAAAATAACTTTATTTAAGTAAAACAAAATAAAAGTATGCACACTTAATTACCTGTCTGTGAGCTTTTTCTCGACGAAGGCGAAGATGATGGCGTGTCTAGGTAGTGTTCCGTGTGCGCGGAGCCACCCATACCTCCGTGTTCAAGGCCTGCTATCTCCTTACTCCAGTAGTGAGTGTGTGCCATCTCAGTCAGTTGGAACACCGAGGCCATCCCGCCGAGCCCAAAGTTTGAGTACGTATGCTCCAAGCCGTGAACAACAGCTTGGAGTACTTTTAGCATACCCTTCCAAACTGGTTTGCACACGAACTATGAACACATAACAGATAATGGTATATTAGACAGTTGCAGAAAATTCACCACTTACGAAAATCTTTAAACAAAAGCCTGATGGCGGATATGAAAAGTTAAATAATTATTAGATCTGTCATATGTCGCTTTTATAATACTAACCGCATCGTCAACTTTGTCAGTGGGCGTGGCTTTCCTGTTGAAATTCCTGTTGAGCTTGCTCAGTACCATATTCCTGTAAGACTCATCCTCCATCAGCTTCTTCAACCGATTTAGCTTCAACCAGCCGACGCCCTCGCCTTCCAATACGTGTTGCACCAACTGTTCACAAAAATCATACATAATTATCATCACATGACTAGTTTGTACACGAAGCAAGATAGACAAATGCTTGAATATGTTTATTGTGTGCCAAAGGAGGCGTCTCTAAGTTCTTACACCTAATATTTATTAGGATCTGATAGACTGCTTAAACAGGCGACTAAAAAATTTGTAGTCATTGAGTTTCAAAAGCTTAATAGAGAATATGCATCTTTTTATATGGTTTTAAAATTAATCCGTCAAGCGGCGTTATCCCACCGGATGCGGGCTATGACAATTAAAAATTAATTGTGTCTGATACTTGACGATACTCCTTCAATGCCCAGAGGGCAACTTAGGTTGCCATAATGCAACTAAGCAACGCACACACAACAATGCAACTAAGTAATAAGCCATAATAAATGCCAATTGTTATCAATTAAAATTGAATTGTGTCTGGTTTATACGGCTTCAAAGGGGTAACCCTTTGTAACACAGTAACAATTTACAAAACTGAAAGAATTTTAGATTACTATCAGTAAATATCCAACTTGGTATTGGTGACTCGTCAATGATTGTCAAAAATCGCAAGTAACAACCATTTGTTTAAAATTGTTTCGAGATTAGGTTACGATGGGACTGATATACTTTATAGTAAAAGTCCCTAAATTAAATAAAAGATTAAAAAATATTCGACTTACAACTTGAGAAGTTGCTTGCTAGACAAAGAGATTCGACATAGGCTTTGACATTTAAGTATAATATTAATTTAAGTGTGGATCTAAAGTGACAGATGTTTGTCGCGAGCTCTACTGACGTCGTTAAGGAAGGCCTGGTTCTCTGAGTTGGCGGTGGAGCGGGCGTGCGGCGCGGCGGGCGGCGGCGCGGGCGGCGCGTGACGTATGAGCGGCGAGCGCGCCACGAGCCCGCGGGCGCCCTGCGAGAACGGCCCGAACGACGCGGACAGCGTCGGCGACGGGGCCGCGCCGACACTTGAACGAGGCGGCTCCGCTGCTTTCGTTTGTTTGCCTAGGGACAATTATTGTTGTTGTATTTATTCGTCCAATAGGACAAGCAAAGGCGTACACACAGCCAACTCTTTTTATTTGCAGGTGTAACACATTTCAATGCATCTTGGGAGAGTTTGGCGCGAAATATACGATGGCATAGTGCTACTGATGATGTGGATAGTCAAGATAAAATTCTCAACGTCTTCAGATCAAATTAATTTTTATGAGGATGACGTGCACATAAAAGGTCATTCTAATAAAAAAATATTTGATCTGAAAATCTTTCAATTGCACGTCATCACAAAACTACACCAATTTTGCTAGGATACAATTTTGTAATTATTGTAATAAAAATCTTGACTGACACCATCAAATCCCGGCAAAACACATTTGTTATAATTCACATAAGATTGTTACAATCAGGTTGGCAACTGTCAATGTGGCGCTGCGTACTCTTGTGCCATAAACTGTCACAACGACGGGTTATTTAGGTAAAATTAATTTATCGCTATAAAATGTCCAAATTCTGTGTGTGCAGCACATTCTTCACGTACAGATGAGTGTGTGCTCTAGATAAGTATGTCATTGTGTCTGTTCACACAATGATATTTTGTTATAAATAGAAAGCATTTTGTTATTAAATAACGAATATTATAACTGTAGTTGAGGCTATCATTTCTTTCCACAAGAATATATAGTCCCGCGCATCATATTCGTTCACACTGGTGACCCCGGCAGAAGCTATGCTCAAGTTCACACAAGTCCGGTTCCGCATCGGATATAGAGCGTCGACGATATCGATCAACTCGATATTCTGTGATTGCACATTTCAATTGGCCACGAGCGGTTCTCACCAGCTAATATTTCAAGAGGCACGAATTCACGGAAGTCGACGTCTCGTCGGTCGTCAGGCGAGCAGAGGCACAAATAGGCAACAGCCGCAGATCATATTAGATGCGCATATCCTACACTCACACCGCGACTAGCGGAAAATCCTGTCCGCCCAGTGCCACGAACAGGCTGCAGCGGGCAGTTTT
This sequence comes from Nymphula nitidulata, assembly GCA_947347705.1. NCBI lineage: Eukaryota > Metazoa > Arthropoda > Insecta > Lepidoptera > Crambidae > Nymphula > Nymphula nitidulata. The sequence goes on from OX374623.1 coordinate 12,509,545, forward strand.
TGGGCCTGCATTTTCGTAGCTGTGGTTTTCACAGTTTGAAGCAGACATTATGGCACCACAGAAACAGGGGGATGATGTATGGTACCGCGCTGTAATCGCGTGATTAGGTTTAGACGCGTTGCAGCAAGTCAGTAACATTTTATTTATTTATTTATTTTGTCCGACTCGCCCAGCAATAACCAATACTCTGTACTGAAGCCCAGACTCATCAGCGTTTTCGAGGAGTCTGGAACACGGTAGCTGCAGAGGTTGATGTGAGAAATGGAGCTGGGAGATCAGAAGCCGTCTCAGCTTTTGAGCAGAATAAGAGAAATAGCCGGAAACAAGATTCCGGATGACACATTGAGGCATATGTGGTCTGAACTTTTACCTCTGTCCGTGCAGCAGTAATAAGCGTTCGCTAACGCTTATTACTGCTCACTAGGCAGCCGACCTCAACAGACTTGCACAGATTGCTCATACAGTCATGGACTGCATCGCGTCGCAAAACCAGGTCGCGAAGGAGGGTCCCACGTGTGACCTATCGCTTATATTACAGAAGGTCGAGCAGATGTCAATCAATCAATCAATTAATCAATCAATCAAATATTCTTTGTTGCACAATAGGAGACATCCATAGTCAACAACAATAATAAAAAAAGAAAAAAGAAACAATACAATTGGCGGATATATTGCTAAGCAGATGGTTTCTTTAAAATCTATCTAAATTTAGTTGACAGCTTTGAACAAATTCTTGCTATCTTTTTCCTATTAGATATTTTGAGAAAGAGATATGAAGCAAATGTACTTAAATTTAAATTTAGAGTGTACAATTCAGACCAGGGTTCCATCAAAAAGTCTTAATACAAATAACGTGTAAGCAAGGCACATATTTTATGGAAAACAAAATTGAAAATTTTAAGTTACCCCCGGCCTCATTTATCATCTATCTAACACCATCTCATTGAGACTATTCTTTTGAGCCCAAACACGCTATATCTGCTGTAAGTTTCTGAAGAATTAGGCATCCCACAGACTTTTTGATAGTATAGGATCAGCTCAAGTTTAGTATGTCATGGGAATGTCACCGAAGTGACAGTACACAAAATTTAACATCGATCGGATCTATGAAAGTTAGTAAAACCCTTTTATCATTTAGAAAATGAGCCGATAGTCATCACACGCCTGAACTATTTTTCATAAATTATAACAGAACCATATCCTAATCAAGTCAGCTTAAAAAAAACAAATCAAAATCGCTTCATTCGTTTAGGAGCTACGATGACACAGACAGATACGTCAAACTTATAACACCCTCTTTTTACTTCGGGGGTTAAAAACCAAAACAAATAGAAACACTATTTCTGCTTTACCTTTAGAACCAAAGAAATCGCTAAACATGCTAGAAGTGGAGGCAGCTAAGCCGTTGAGGTCCGAACTGATATTGGAGAAGAAGTCCCGGTGCGTGGCTGCAAGAAGATTAGTAGTCTGGAGGGCGGTGGAGTCGCGATGGGACGTCGTGCTGCCTGTCGAGTCTTGACTCTCTCCCTACACACAAAAAAAAATGGTAACGACAAATGTTCCAAATCGACGTGGGCTGTGGTACTTTTAAAGAATGATAACTAAGAATTAAAATATGATAAAATGTAATTAAATTAAAATATTTACAGAAACTTATAAAATGCACCGCACTGACAACCAACCACAACAAACAATGATAAATAGAAAAGTAAACACTGATTCCAAAACTAAACACTATATTTACAAACTTTCGTCAACGTGGTATACGACCAGCCAGTTGCCAACATACCGGCAGGTAGGAGAGAAGCATCACTAGTTAGTGGCAACTGCCTGGTCAGCCGCAACCAGAGGTACCAGCTCGTCATCTTTTTACACAATATATGATGCACAGTAAATTCTATTTACCTTAATCAAAAGTCCTTTTTTAGCAGCTACTTCTTTTGCACTCTTCGTTAGGTCTCCAAAAGTAGACTTCCCAACGTAAGTGAGATCTTCAAACGTATTTTTGCTTACAGCAGTTGCTGTCTTACTAGCTTCTAGTGCTGATTTCGACGCTTCTTGCATACTCTTAGACGCCTCTTCTGCCGCTTTTTTTGCGTGTAAAGTGAGCTGAGGAACAGTATAGTAGTCGTTTAGGTTAAAATTCGGGGACTTGCTAGTTGTATAAAATATAAAGAATTCTAGATTTTACTGAAAAGTAAAGTTTACGGTAATATTCCTCAAAACTAGTTTAAGAAAATATTAAAGTAAATAATATGACAGGGAATTTATTTTTTCCAAAAATACTGGCAATTACTTACAAGAAATCCTAAATAAAAAACATATGCTATTGCTATGATGTGGTAAATATGGCGCATGATATTTGTTGATTAATAAAACTAGGTAACTCTATGAGTTTATAGCCGTGCGGATACCTGCATTGTAGCGTGAATGTAATCGAGTATAAGCATTGGTTTTCTGCTTATGTACAGATGTACAGAACTGATTTTTAGTCTATGCTACATTATTCTACGTGAATCTATGATAAATATGCTTATAAAGCGATCACTCTGTATTATACCTGACCAAAAGGTGTAAATAGTTTCTTATCTTCAGCGTCCGTCACTTTTCCTTTCTTTGAATTGATAAATAACAAATATGTACAGTTAGAAATTAAAACAAAAAGACAAAAAATCATAAAACAATAAAAATCTCAAAATATTTAATAGACTTGATTGTAGTAGGGACGCATTAAGTTATTAATTTAATTACCTTGTCCATATGAGCAAGCAAACCCTCTTGACTGCTCTGCCGGGTTGTCTCCCTTACAAGTTCTTTGGCTTGAGCAGCAAACTGTTCTAGAAGGGAAGATTGTGAAGCCTGTCTGGAGACGCCACTGCTGGCACTCTAGAAATATTTTATTATTATTTTAGTATTAAATATATTTAATAATGACTTGAGTCACTAGAGATACCTAAAATTAATGCTATGATACAGGTACTATAATTTATTCCAATTACGAAGTCCCTTTTGACACTTCTGGGAGCGTATCTAGGTACGCTTCATAATAATTTGAAGAAATTAACTAACAATTTCTGTGTTTAGTAGTAAATCACCGTTTGATAAAACCTTAATCATACTTTTATCTTATTGTACCATTGATACACAAATACAATCAATATTTTTATTAGGAATCGTACTAAATATATATAAAACCTAAAATAAATTAATATTTCATCGCAATTCCGCGTTTACGTACTATGGTTTATTTATTACTTTTAAACATAGTTACGTAACTCAATGAATTTCATTGCATCGGTTAATTGAATCGATCCTTTGGCAGTAAAAGCATGGCAGGCGCATGCTTTTACTTACAGTTCGTGTGCGCACACAAACAGTGTGAAATTAGTAGTAAAACCACTGCGGCTGTATAAAGATTTTTTCAGCACATTTGCTCAAAAAATGCATTGACGAAGTCTATATATGTACATTGTTCGAAAGATAAATATTACGCACCATACAACGGAGCGTGCGGTAAAATAGGTACTTTCACCTATGTACCGCACGCCACGCTCCGTTACATGGCGCCGTGCGTATTTTTTACGGTTTTTTTTTAAATTTCTTTAAAAGTATATTAGAATCCCACCCACGAGTTTCACATTACAAAAATAAATAGGCTGAATGATCGAACCTTTCTGGAAACGCTTTAGCTCAATACAATTGTCTCATTACTAAAAAGAAATTGAGATAAAATATGTAGTTCTGATTTTCACCACGCGCAACGTGGCGCTATTTGTAAATGTGCGCCATTTTCATATTAGGAACGTCAGGGACTTCGTAATCGGAAAGAAGTTTAAATTTCTTGGCAAAGCAAAATATATACATAAAATGTGAATGGTAAATCAAATATAATGTGACCCGCTTGTCACATTATATTTTGATTTTGATTGTAGTCAAAATTTTCTAGGAAGTAATGCTAGTGGACTGCTTCTCAAAGATAAATGGGCTGGTAAATTATTTCTTGCTGACGTAAAACGGTTTCTGACTTCTCGTGTTCACTTCAACTGTTGGATAACCAATGGATCCGATTGAACCTGTTTTGACCCTTTTATACCCAAAATAAGGTAGCGCAACTAGCAGCTGTTTTGAGGAGTAAATTTCTATGTTTTAAAAAGTTGTTGTATAATATCAAGTTGTTTTACATGAATTCTTTTTTCAAGTATATTTATTGGGCTTTCAAATGACATTAATTAGTATACTGTGTTAAGGTTTTATAACGCTTGAACGCCTTTTTTATTACACCCCGTGCCAACCTTGACGTGTGCGGCGTGCGGCCCGTGCGGCGGTAGTGAGTGGTGCGACGGCGTGAGCGCTCGTTCGGAGTCGCTTGTGCTGCTATCGGCGACCCGCTGCCGACTCACCACCGTCTTTGGTGTCGTCGTCGAGTTAGAGTCCGACTCGCGCCCGAAACTGCCGCTGTCCGTGTCCTATATACATAGCACTTACAAGCTACGGTGCGATTTCTACAGTGAAAACATATTTTGTCCCACTCACGAAGTCTCATACGACGTATTGTAGAAAACAACGCCTAATACAAGTGGTCTTAAAAGAATTTTAATTGATTCTTTACTCGTGTCAGAATATGAGCGACTTCGTGTTTGGAATAGATAAAAGCAATAGTCTAGTGCACCTCGAGGTGACTTGTGACACTAAACACTAAACTTAGTTATTACTTAGCAAAGAAAACTCGAAGTAGCGTTGTTTTCATAACGCATAATCTAACGTAATAACTTTAGATTATGCTAATAATTGAGGAATAGTCTATGCGCTCTTGTGCTTTATACATATAAAAAAAATAAACTCGGAGTGTATATACCTAGTAATATTTGTCTCTAGCAAGCACACCCGGATCATTTGAAACCAATTTGGCTTTACTTTCCAACTGGCCCAAGACTGCACAGTGCTCGAAATATCAACACAGAGATTTTACTAAAAAGGGATATAAATACTTACGCTCTTTTTGACAGGTGGAGGATGTGCAGCATCAGTGTTATGATGCGTGTCCCGGTCTCCCCTCGCGTCGTCATCAGATAAGTCGCTGTGCTCGGAGCTGGAGGCGGAGGGCGACGGAGACGTTGAAGCGCGCCCTCGCTCGCCTCCAGCCACACCCGCGCCCTCCCCAAACATGAGCGACGATGGGGGAGTGTACACCTGTTCAAAGTTATACTCTATACCAAGGCTGTCTAACCCTGACACGATCCAATAAGAATAACTAAACATATTGGAGGATCGCAGAAATCGCGTCATCATCAGATAAGTCGCTGTGCTCGGAGCTGGAGGCCGAGGGCGACGGAGACGTCGAAGCGCGCCCTCGCTCGCCTTCAGCCACACCCGCGCCCTCCCCAAACATAGCGACGATGGGGGAGTGTACACCTGTTCAATGTTATACTCTATACCAGGGCTGTCTAAGCCTGACATGGTCCCAGGCCAATAAAAAAAACTAAACATATTGCAGGACCGCCGAAATAAATACTTTGACTTTTAGGAAACACAAAAAAATATATACGGGCGTCATTATTGATATAATTTCCTTGATTAGTTCTTCATTATTTATAAAATTTCGCTTTTTACACTAGATCAAAAACACATCACACAGGCCGCACAAATCAATGACGCGGGTCGAGCTTTGGACAGCCCCTGGATTATAGGTACCAACGTAGTAAGATAAACTTTTTAAACCTGGTTTTTGTTATGTACTGGATGCAAGTTTATTGATGTTTTTTTTTTACTTCGGACTTACCGTTCTAGGATCCAGCGATGACGATAAAGTCATTGGTACTTGAATCACAGCACTGTATGTTTCCCCAATTACGTGTTGGTGAGCATTTCCTCCTGCAAAGTAGTAAGTAGTATTTACATATGAAACTATTTATACCTAAACCACAAAGGACTTTAAATGTAGAATACATACCAGGTGAAAGATCGGATGAAACCATTTCAGACACAAAATCACTAAGAGATGAATAAGAAGAGCTTGTACTTTCAGCAGCGTCAGAATCAGAGCCGCTTTCATCTATAAATGATATTAAAATTTTAATCATGTTTAGTTTTGTCTTATCGACAAAAAATAAGGCATATTTTACCTGTAGGCTGATTTTCATGCCGCTGCAACTGTCTTAGAGCACCGTTTAGAGAGCTTCCATCATCCCAAACAGGAAAGCGGATTGGTTGCAATTGATCCGCAAACCATTTAGGTTTGTCGCCAATTTGTCGCGGGTCAAACACGCCTGTTTGCACTCGAAGAAATGCAACGTTGCAAGGTGTTAGGGACCATTCAGCAAGAAATTCTACAGCCTAGAATAACAAACCGTTATTGAGTTAGGGTGCAAGTGTTTGACACAAGTAGTGATAAATAATTTAAAATATACAGTTACCTGGGTTCTAGCGAATTTATTCAAAAAAGATGTAGTTCTAGGTCGCGATCTGAGAAAGCTGTTGATTTGGAACGCAACCACAGGCCTTGGGTATAGACGCAATGTCCGTGTGTGTTCCATGAAATTGGCCAAAATGTTGTGAGAGTTGAAGAAACGGACCTGTAACGAAAGTGTAGTGTAGAAATAAACTTTTTATATTAATATTGTTTCTAATTACTTTGACGTATAATTATGTTTAGTTCATAACAAATTGAGAAAGTTTATGAAATAAAAATAAAAAATAGCCAATGGCACAACCTGGACACTCGTAAAATCTTCAAAAAGTCGCAGCAATTTTACTCAAGACGCACACAGATACCTAAAACGCGCAACTGTATGTGTGCGCACAAGAATTGCAAGCTTAGCATGTCCGCCTGCGCGCCTACGACTAGAGAACTCTAAGTCCTCGAATCGATGGCGGGGGATTCGGGGGTGCGGAGCGGAGCGTGGCCATTCTAACTCTGTTTATTACTATTCTATGGTCCTGGGAAGGGTACTAGATTACTGTATTATAAAATTAAGAATACTTCGCGTACTAGGGATGTTGACTGTATTTCAATTGAAATATAATTTTGACACGTAGTAGTAGTTTTTATAAAAGAAATCCAAAAACACAATAGTTTAATGTATTATTACGGAATTTAAATAATATTTAATAAACTAAGTGCAATTAAATCACTCTCAGGTCACATGACACCAAACACCTAACTCAGTGTATGATGTCACTTGTTGTTAGCATCAGAAGCTGTCAAAAGGAAATCCATCTAAATCAGCTAGCAACCTATCAGTGCTTGGTATCCGGTGACGTCACAGCGGCCAAGTGACATGTATTTTTTTCATACAACTAGATGACAAACAAGGTGACGACCCAGCTGGTGGTAAGCGGTTACCGCTGCCTATAGACACCTGCAATAACAAGGAAAAATGATATTGCAGGTGCGTTGTCATCCTAAGGCCTAAGATGAAATGCCGTCGATGTCCAGTAATTACACTGGCCAGGGTTGCCATTTCCAAATTTTAAGTTGCCGTGTTTTGGGATCTGGATTGCCGTGTTTTGGAATAAAAACTACACAAAATTGCCGTGTACTTTTAACCGACTTCAAAAAAAGGAGGAGGTTATCAATTCGTCTGTATGTTTTTTTTTATGTTTGTTACCTCAGAACTTTTGACTGGGTGAACCGATATTGATGATTCTGTTTTTGTTCGATGCGGAATAGTTCCCATTTGGTCCCATAAAAATGTTTTGAAAATCCATTTGGTGAAATAAAAAAAGTCCATTTTTTAAATAAAAAAAAACTGGAAAAATTGAGTCGTCAACGTATGCAAAATTGCGTAGTTATGCTTTCCCATGAATATTTAGTGAAATGATACGATAGTAGAAGGAATTTAAGCTCACGGTCACCCATCTAGCTTTGACCTTCAAAAGTTATCACAAAACATGTGAAAAAAAAATTAAACAAAAATTAAAACCAACTGCAAAAAACTGAAAAGGATAAAATAATTAAATTTTAGTAGGTACTCATCCCCTAGAAACATATTTTTCTAGAAACCATATAAAGATATTTTATCCTTTTCAGTTTTTTGGTTTTAATTTTTGTTTAATTTTATTTTATTTTAAATTAACACGTAAGATTTAACACAGTACAGGGCCCTTTTTCCCCACACTATACATGTTAATACTTTACTGATACACCACACTAAATAAATTAAATAAACAGCCGTAGCAGTATTTCTTAAAATGTATTTTTCAAAAAAATTTTGAATGAAATGTATACCAAAAACAATGAAGTTGCGCGAATCTATGTCAAATGCGCGTCGGGATTTCCCCGCTTAGCCTCATAGAGTCATAACTACGTCTAGTGTAGTCTAGTGATGTGCGTTATGAGTCGGAATTAGAAAAAAATAGTAAACATTGTATTGCCGTGTTTTAGAACACGGCAATGAATATGCTGCCGTGTACCGTGTTTTATTGCTCAATAGTCCCAAATTGCCGTGTAAATGGCAACACTGACACTGGCTACCTTTCCCTTCAATCTGAAACACAGCGAACTGTTTCACGGCTGAAATAAGAAAGGCAGTGGTACCTACCCAGGCGCCCCTACAAACGGGCCTACCACCTAGTAAAATATTAGCGTTATCCTGGTTTTGGCGTTTCGGTGCGAAATTTGCAACGGTATTTAAGATACCGGATTTTTTAAACATTAGTCGTACTGAAGTAACTATGATAAGTGTTCCGGACTATAATAGATAGTTATTCACATCATGAACCACTTTCCCAAAATTAGCCAACATTCCTATTGCTTACCATGGCCACGCGAGTTGCCACGTCCACGGAGTCGACGTCGTGCCCGTAGATGAGGGGGTTGAAGGGCAGCGGCTGGTGGTGCGGCGAAGCAAGCGACATCCTCTGGGGCGTGTGGCCGGCGCTGGCGGGCGCCGGCGACGTACTGCCGACCGACACGCGGCGGCTCTCCGGCGTGCTGTGCGGCCACGCGCCCTCCGCCGACGCGCGGAACGACGCGGGTTGCACTCTGCACCAGTCAAACACACAGTTTTACGTAAGCGAGTTGCACTCTGCACAAGTGTCAAACACACACTTTTTATTCTTAATTTTTGATTTTAACATTATTATAAATGTTTGAAAAATTATTTACTAATAAAAATATGTCTAAACTAGAAAAAAGCTCAAACATTTCGACATTGTAGGGTGTTGAAATAGAATATTTCGACATTGTAGGGTGGACGTTAGCTCATAACGCAAATACAGATAGACTAGAAGAATTTCATAGGGATATCCCAAGTCTTGGGTAGCTCAGATGGTTAGAGCTATCGCCCGGATTGCGAAAGGTCGCGGGTTCGATCCAGGCCTCAGGACGTAATTTTTTTCTAGTTTAGATACATTTTTATTAGTACACATTTTTTACATAAGCGGGTTGCACTCTGCACAAGTGTCAAACACGCACTTTTTACATAAGCGGGTTACACTCTGCACAAGTGTCAAACACGCACTTTTTACATAAGCGGGTTACACTCTGCACATGTGTCAAACACGCACTTTTTACATAAGCGGGTTACACTCTGCACAAGTGTCAAACACGTACTTTTTACATAAGAGGGTTACACTCTGCACAAGTGTCAAACATACACTTTTTATATAAGCGGGTTACACTCTGCACAAGTGTCACCACACTTTTTACCGTAATAGGAAATTTGCATATTATTTCTGTAGTTTTAAAATCCAGCAATTTATAAAACTGTTTTTTTTTAAATATTGCTAAATATACCCGACCTACAACCACTTAAGGCCAGAGGCCACAGAGCGCGTTACCGACGGAAGCGTTCCGGGGCGGGATGATTTTGTAATATTAGAATTCTTATCTATCCTGTTACACAAAGAACGGTCGCGGTGCGATGTGCACATACATAAGAATTCTAACATTACAAAATCATATCGCACGGAACGCTTCCGCACCGCACCGCCCCCGCCTCCATGGGTTCTGGCCTTTAAAGTTGCGTGCTAGACAAGGAGATCTGATATAGACTTTAACGTCACAGTACACGCCGTACATTTATCATCATTATCATCATTTCAGCCGAGAGACGCCCACTGCTGAGCATAGGCCTCCCCTAAAGATCTCCATACCGATTGGTTCTGCGCTATCCGTATCCATCGGCTTCCCGCGACCCTCACCAGATCGTCGGTCCACCATGTGGGAGGCCTACCAACGCTGCGTCTCCCGGTACGCGGCCGCCACTCTAGGACCTTTCCATTTTTTATATAAAAAGTGTATTCAGAAAGAGACTAATAAAATTGCAGTATACCGTTACTGCAATTTCTAATAATATCTCGGATCACAGGTCTCGGATATGTCAATACTGTTTGCAGTTAGCAGTATAACTTTACGTATTTTTAGAAAAAAATCTAAGATAACGTATTTTTAAAATATGTTATTTTTTTCTATTATTTTATTTTTAAGAATTAAATTAAGAATATTTACCTACTGTTTCACATAAGTGTGTGGAAAACAGTATTTTTTTTATCATATGAGCTTAAGTATTATCTAAAACAGGTACTTTTGTTACAGTCAAGCTTAAGTTCATAACCTGTGATGTCAACCGTTCACTAGCTATGGGAGGCCTTGATTAAAAAAGAACGGGCAAGAAATTCACTATGATTATACTTTGTTTTTATTTTACCTGTACATAATGATGAGCGACCCCTTGAGATGCCGTATCACAAAAAGGTCAAATTAACCTAACTAACGACTAACATATAAAACTTTAATTAAATGTATTATACTTGGGAGATGTTTATGTTCAGCGTTCAAATACAAATGTCCGAATTAATAAATATTTGTGTAGTATCTGTATGGCATTACGTGAATGGTAAGAGGTAATGTTACGTGCAAAACAATCCGTATACTTACTTGAGCGTCGCACCGCCTACGCTATCTCTCCTTGAAGGCATCAGAAGAGCATTCGCCTGCTCCGCTGACGTATTAGTTAAGCTGCTAAGAGCCTAGTGAGAAACAATAACATTTTGATGTTTATTTGTTCATTATGTTATAATAATAAGAAGCTATATTTTTTTAATAAACTGGGGAAAAATATAAAATTTAATAATCCATAAAAATGTAAACAAGATTTAAAAAATCATCTCTTTGAGGCACAATTGTTAGAAAGCAGTAATAAAATGTTGGCTTTGTTATATTAATCATCATTATTGTTGCTTTCAAAAAGGATAACATAATAAGCTGGCTGTATTATAGGCTAGGCTGTATTATATCTTTGTACAGGTAACTACTGTTATATATAGGTATATTATTTTACATTTGTAAAAACAACAAAATGCACTACTCAAAACACGAGTAACTCCAAGCACAACCACACTCTCCATCTTTGAAGCAGTATTCAAAGCACCACAACACAATCCAATCGACATGCCGCACTCAGCGCAGAATATATGACTGAAATTATGTTAGATTAAAGGTATGAAAAATGAATGAATGTTGGAATTAGGTAGGTATGTTTAAGTGTAATGTGTTACTAACAGTTATTTCAGTCAGTTTATTTTGCCAACTTTCAAAATAAACATTTGAAATAAATAGTACATATGAACGAGTGAAAACAACGAAGAAATATTGCTATTCATTTTAAAAAAATGAGATCTTAAGTTGTAATGATATTATATAATGGCGACGTACCCGCGAGAGAAAATCGTGTAATTTATTTTGAAAGTGTAGCGAGTTCTTACACAAGACCTTAAGGGAGCAAATAGTTTACAAGTATTTAGTGAATAAAATTCAAAGTGTGCAATAAGAGAGTAGTTAATATTTACACCAGTTCCGGCACTTCCCATGAGGTGCACCGCCTAATGATGACAGGAAAGCGAGGGCGTATGTTAGTGAAGTTAATAAGGTTGACTGTTAAATAAGATAATAGAAAGTTTTTGGACAAGATAAACAAATGTTTTAAATTTAAAAATAACTTTATATTTTAGGAAAGTACGTAAGTAGGTACGTTTTTACTTTAAAAAATACATATAGCAACAGTTAATTTAAAAAGTATTTATTTATCTTACCCAGTAAGCAAACATCGGATATGTAAGTAGGTAAATCGAACATCTATAAGAACTTTCGAGTAAGAATGCGTACACTGGACATTGCAGCTTAGCTCAGCGACATCGAGTACAATGCGCTCACGAGTGCATGTATTGGAAAGAGATTAGGTGATATTATGTCAAATAAAACTGAGTTAGACATGAAGATCTGAGTAAGTTAATAAAACACTATACGTGCATACCTGTTTCAGATGATTTTTCAAGACCGAACCCTCAGGTTCGGGTAGTGGGGGTAGTTCTTGGTCATTTCCAGTAGGGCATAAGAGTTTGGTCGCGTCTAAGTCTACTAGCCATATGTCATCTGGTAGTCTGTTAGTAAGAAAAAAGTATTATGAACAAGAAGCACTTCTTAGAAACCGATATAATAGAGAATTTTTCGCAGTTAATTATGTAAAAATTCAATCAATCTAGTTTTAATTACATTACGAATCACACGTATTAGCAAATCTAATTATAATAGTACCTAAGTATCTTTACCTAAAATTTTTCTTGTAAGTGAGAAAAGTAGCTGGTATTCCGATCAAGAAAGGCGTAGGTGCCAGCAGCAGCTGTTCCGCGCAACTCATGCAGCTGGGCAACAGCGGTATCGCCGGAAACATGTACTCAAGAGGGTACAGCATCGCGACTAGCGCCATCACAGACATCGACAGTGCGTTGTAGTCCCGCGACTGGACCACTACCTTGTTCTCAAGTAGTATCAGCGTGAGCACTTTCAGACATGTGTCCACACCTAACAAAGATAATTGATTAATTAATTATTGATATCCGAAATATGGGGTTTTTATTGTACTACCTATATTGTAATGTTTTTTACTGTGCCATCATAAGTTTCTGAAGAATTAAACATTCCGTAGACTTATTGATGGTATAGGATCAGCTCAAGAATAGTATGTCACGGCAATGTCACCTAAGTGACAATACACTAAATTTCAAATCATTCGGAATGAGCTGATAGTCATCAAACGCCTGAACTGATCTTCATAAATTATAGCTAAGAACCACCATAGTCACGGCAGCTTTCAAACAAAAAAACCGAATCTAAATCAGTCCATTCGTTTAGGAGCTACGATGCCATTGACAGACACACAGATACACAGACAGACACGCCAAACTTATAAAACCCCTCTTTTTTCGTCGGGGGGTTGAGAACTGATAAATAGGGTTCAGCAACGAACCTAGGCAACCTAGGAACATATTTACGATTGATCAAATCTTGTCACTCCTTGGTCTTCAAATATGCTACAACGACGTAACCGCCCCGCATTTTAGATGGGCCGGTGCCGGTGTATGGGTTACCTAAAAGTAATTTTAATACTTGCCAACTACCAGAGTCATAAAAGTAATTTTGATAATAAACTACAACTAAAATATAAGTACCTAATAATTCCAACGGCAAATGTAGTGGGAAGTCGACAAGCGCAAATCGCGTGTGATCCGGCAGTGCGAAAAGTAACGGCGAGTGCGCAGTCGGTGACAGCACTTCAAGCTCTATGCGTGTCTTGCCTGGAACGGGGACCGGCGCCGATAGCAACCTGAGAATCCATGTCTCTATCTCTTTCACGTCATGTAACACTATCGTTGGCGTATTGTCATATGCTTGTCCAGTCAATACCGACCATACCGTATCCCTGAAAGAAATGGTAATTATGTTACTTTTAGCTTGCCGAATGATCGCGAATCCTACGTACTTTTAAAGATACTCTAAATTTATTTTTTAATTACGACTCGATGATATAGATTAGAAATGATTCTTGAAGTCGATCTTGAAACTTCTTAGTTTTTAATATCAAATCTAAACATTTATCTAAACGTAATTTTTTTTTGGAAGTGTGAATCCTGGAATAATTTATACGCTAGAAGGCAAATGCAAATAAACTTACTATCTATCAAATGTTTATTATCAGTAGTTATTCGAGTTTCACTTTAAATAAAAATAAGTTTTCAGAAAGTTGCTGGAGTTATTTTAAGACGACTTACCTAAATATTTGTCTTGACGCACCTACGCGTCTTGGACTGGAAGACTCATTGCAGGCATCTATTAACTTTTTTAAGATAAATAGGCACTCTCGGAATGTGGAAAAAAATGGGTGATGTGAAAGTAAACATAGTGACGTCAAGGAATGGTTTCGCACCCGCTAAAAAAGGAAGATAATATTTATGCTGTTGATAAAGCTTTACTTAAATTACGATATATTTCGTATGCATGTAAGTAGGTACACAAATCCCTTGTAAAAGTTCTACCTGTCGCTTCCTAGTAGCTCGCGGGCTAGGTGAGTGGCTACCACCGGATTCGGAATCCGGTGCAGGGGCGGCAGTAAGCCGCGGGCCCATAGCACTGCAATCGCGCTCCGAGTCACTCGGCGCTACGTTACTGCTCCTATAGTCACTGAAACGAACGCTACGTCTTAAATTACAACGAATATACCTACTCTTTAGAAAAAATCCAAGTCATTAAATACTGATTCTTGGAATAGAAAAACACAACATCATAGCACAGTTTTTGATATTTTAATGATTTTGAGTATTTGAAAGACTACATTTTTGAATTATTCAATTATTAAAACTAACGCAAATCAAGTGCTTCTTCATGATTTCCTACAGAATGAGGCAATGTGACCAAGTATAAACAGGTTACACAAAAAGGTAATATATTATGCAAGCGCGAGGCAAAATCGATTCTAGTCGCAGCGTGTGCAGTTAGCTGCAATGCACGATAAAAGACGGCATGTCACAGATACAAATTTGCAAAATGTGCCTATTTCATGCTATCAAGGATAGTGAATCGTTTTTTCAGCTAGTGATATTTATGCATACTAGTTAGAGTGTAAAGATGGTGAGTTATTTTGATTAGTTTATTGTATATTTATATTTGCTGGATTAGGGGTTTTGAAAAGGTTTCAGTGCTTAATATCAACTGGTTTTCCAGCCGCGACTGTGGGCGCGCAGTATTCGGCTTGTTACTGCTAGGAAGATGCAACATGGCAAAGGTGACAACGCAGTGTCCCAAAATTTCCTACCTTTAAAACTTTACATTCCTTATTTATGTAAAACTGAAAGATAGTATATGTAAAGATACACGATTAAAACATAAAAGTAATAACTGGATCCTACTTTTTGGAGGCTCCAACTCCACCAATAAGTATACTTATAAATGAAATAATAAGTACCAACCTGGAGAAAGCAGAGTCGGAGCTTTTCTCCATAGATTTTCGCCAGGACTCGCGGCGCAAGACACTGCGTTGCGGGCCTGGAGCTGCCGCCCGCTCCACGGCCCGGTAGAAGTTGACGCAGATGCCGTAACGTGTTTTGCCTTTTGTCAAGAAATAAACAGTCGTAAGTCTATATTGGATTTATAGGTCTAAGGAAAGGGCACGCAAGTTGATTGTCATCTCATATCTAGTATTTGTTTTACAAGGAAAGGCCGGTTTCCAGCTGTACAGTCAGTATCAAAATGATGTACCTACAAGTATCTCTTATGTCGATGATGTAGCAATCAAAATAGTTTACTTCTTTTACAAGCTGACTGTACAGCCCCCTTACCAAGAGCTTCCAAATTCATTTAACTTTAAAATTTGGCTCATCGAAAAAAATCCTGAAATTGTTAAAAATACCATATCTATACCTACATAAGGTCGATTAAAATGACATTTCGGTGCAGAAAAATGAGTTCATAGGGTCACGGGGATGCCTTTGGTTGCAGGTTGCGTTGAACCGTTCCGTTTGGAAACCGATGGGGATAGGCCATTGTTGTGGACAGTGGACATCATAGGAAGATATGATGGTGATAGGAGCTGAGATTAGTAGTAGGTAGTTGTTATGTTTTATTGAGTCAAGAGCACAAACGCAGATAATAAATATAAAAACAACGAAAAACAAATGATTAAATTAAAGATTTTTTTGTAACAATATCATTGAAATATTAAAAATAATTTTATAAATGACTCACCTGAATCTTTATCAGTGAGCGTAAAGACGAAGGAGGTGGTATCTCTAGCTGACAAGTGGCCTGGCGCCCGGCGGGGCCCCACGGACACGCAGCCCTCGGGTTGGCAGAAATATACCATGTCCAGAGGCAGAGGGAAGTCGTCATGGTTCGTCAGAGGGTAGCGGCGAAGGAGCTCGGGAGCCTATGCATAGCCATTACACATTAAGCATTTTGTTACATAGTAGGCTAATACTTATTATTCGTCTATAATTTTACATTTTGATGAAGTCGAATCAATTCTATAAAATTTTACGCTACTATAGTAGCAAACAGAGGCAAAACAAGTCCTTATTAGCAAGTAAAGCCAATGCTATATTCATTAGTCAGTTTATTAAAAATAATTTTATTCTGTACCTGTACAGGGGCTAATCCCTTCCCAGAAGTGTATGGCCGCGCCCCGACGATAGTTAAATAATCCACTAGCCGCGGACAGAGGTGTTGCTTTTGAATATCCATATTTCTGATATGCTTCAAGTATTATCGATCTCTTTAAAAGTGACCTTTATCATTGCCATTATATTTACTAATAATATTGCTTGTCATAATTATCACTTCTTATTATATTTCTGGAAGAAAGGTTTAATATAATAAAAGACTAATGCCCGTTTTCACTAACCGATCCCTAGGCTTAGGTGACTCTTATCGACATTAGTCTCTTTCTATCTCCTTTAAATAGACTGAGCTAAAAATCGTCAATAGAGTCTTAACGATAAGGAAACGTTAGTGAAAACAAGCATATAATAATTTATAGTTAAGTTGTTAACTACAGGTATTTTAATTAGAAGCATTCAATATGGTTAATAATTGTTTTGAGGTCCATTATATCTATTCGTGTCGATACATTACGACGCAGCGTACTCGTTGACCCCCGTTGTCACCTTGACCTATTTCAGAAACGGGACTTAATTTCCCCCTCCCTCGCCGATCTTTTGGATTTTTCAATGCCATATTTTTTTTTACATATTTTAAAATTAAAAATAAAGAAAGAAAGCGATAGGAGCAAAAATTTATATGCTCGAGGGAATCGAACCCGCGTCTCCTGTGGTCCGGCCATACGCGATTATCCCAGGCGACGCGGGTTCGATTCCGAGTTTTCTTTCTTTATTAGTAATTCTTACAATAATGTAGGCGTTATAAACGCACAAAATAAAACATTAAAATGTGATATATTTAAAATATTTTTGTATTGCCTGTACTAAATATTCTGTGATCTAAATATGGTACATATCACATGCTTCTTTACCACCCTTAATACGATGAAAAAATGTGAAGCATCTTTTCGCCCACAATTTTTATGCATATCGTCCGTTGCCTATCTTATCAGTATTTACAAGATACAGAATGACGTATCTAATAAAACAAAGGATTATCGCCAATATTCAATGTGACGTGTATTTTATTTATCAAATGACGTCATGCCATAAGGTGCCCTAAGTGTGGGAGGCAGCTGTTACAGAAATCATTTGGCGTGTAATAAACTCATAGCAATTCATAGAATAATATTTGGCGACAAGCAGAACGCGTAGGAGTTGGAATCTAATGGGCAGCACAAGCGCGGATCCAACCCTCAAACAAGGTTGTGGTCACAGCTATCTAAAAATCGGTCAAGTGCGAGTTGGCGTATCGCTCATGATAGATATAGTGTATTCCTACAAAGGAGATGTTTACAAAATATGTGACGCCCTGACTATCATTTTGTACAGTGTATTAGGAAATTGTTGTAATTTAAAACTAAAAGTGTAGTAACTCGATTATTTTGAATCTTTTTCACATTGTGTATCTTAATTTATTTGTTTTATGTTTGACATAAAAAAAAAAACATTTTGCATGCCAGTTTCTGGTGTAATATGTGGATCCCAAACCTTTTGTTGACATCGAAACATGTACCATATTTCAAGCGAAATAAATATCTTTCTTTCTTTCTTTCTTCTTTCCACGTGGGCAAAGCCGTGGGTCGAACACTGGTACCTAAATTAAACTACACTCGCGCGGAATATCTAGTAGGTATGCCATTTTGAAACGAAGAAAAAACAACCTTTGTTTGAGATAAGTTTCTTGTGGAGAGCAATAAATTAATACATGAATAAATAAGATTATTTAGTCTAAACAACACACATAAAAAGACCTATTCACAAGATGCAAGTTTCCTGCCTGTAGCATACAATTGGATTGAAGCAAGACAACACATTATACTATGAAAGTAATTACTTTCATAGTATAATGTGTTGTTTTGCGTTGTTTAAACCATCCAATTCAGTTCTTGCTTCAATTTAATTTTAAACTACAGGTAAGAAACTTGCATTGTGTGACATGGAACGAAAGTATTAAGCTACTATTGTGTTAGACTGTACCTATACGTACAGCCAGTCGACTCAGACATAGACTAAGACAATAAAAAAATCTTGAAATATTAATTTAAATAGACTTGAATTGGTAAATGGCTATCGTTGCCTATAGACACCTGCAATAACAAAGGAAAAATCACTTGGTATTGCAGGTGCGTTGTCACCAGCAAACTGTTTTAATTTTCCGGCCTAAATAAGAAGAACGGTATTAAAGAAATAATTAAGTAGTAGATTTACTTTTTTGCCTGTTTTATGATATATGTATATTAAAAGATTTAATAATCCTGTTAAATTGAGCAAACCAACTAACATTATTATTGCGAAAGTAACTTTTTGTCTTTCTGTTACGCTTGCACTCTAATAATCCAATTTAGATGAAAATTAGCATGTAGTTTACATCTTGATAAAGGACATAACCTACCTAGCTACCTTTTGGCGCGATAGCCGACATCCACGCGAGCGGAGCCGAGGGCAGTCACTAGTAAACAGATAATTTAAAAATTGTATTAACAAATATGACTGAATAAACACAATGCACAATATCTTTTCCAATCTGAAATAAATCCAGTACTAAATATTATTAGATATTAATACATAATTCTATTTTTATTTAATAACCTATATCATGCTGCCGGCATTAAGTTACTGTTCTATTAAGTGGCATATCGAGTTATGGAGCCCTAAACATAGGTTCTATCTGGGCAATAATTGATCTAACTACTTTAGCGCTTAATTGCCGTTATACCCGCCTCAAATGGCTCCTGTAGCGCCGTAAATTGACAAGACTAATGAAGCCCTTTTGGCATGCTCCGTTTGGGGCAAAATAATGGCCTCTTGGGTAAAATCCCTGCCAAAAATTCCTCATAAATTTTCCTTCGAAAAATTAGGTACACGTTTTGTTGTAGCTATAGGTAATGATCGTACGGAGGTCCTTCGTACGAGGTGATTCGGATACCCCACGATACGAGGGACCTAAATTTTTTTTTGGACGTCAATGGTCCGGCCACCCTGTATAGAACGAGAACGAGATTATCAACTTTGTCCCGACACTATTTCGAGGGTAGCCCAAGAAATTATATTGAGGAGAGAGTGCAAGGGAGTGAGAAATAGAGAAAGAGTGAGAAGAGAAGACGCTGCATTGAGCCATTTAGATTGACACTATGAAAGAAGTCGCTGCGAATCGGTGCGACCAAAGTCGCGCGACATCTCCGGCACGCTGCATGCGACCTTAAGCGTAGGACGGAACTGCTTGGTATATCATCCCTTAACACAGACCTCAATAATTATATAGAGATACGTACGTAAGTTTCTGATTGCATATTCTACCTACCTAATTGTTTTCCGTTTTAGGTGAAATATTTCGATAGTACCTACAACAAGAGCAAGTTTTGCATATCAGTATAAAGTACCTAGTACCTACCCACCCCCTAGAAACAAAAGGTTTTCTACTGTCGAGGAGACGCTACACGACTCACGACTCTGGGCTATTAAATGGCAGAAGCGTTGTACAAAAAGAGGTAAAATTGTCATCTAATTAATTTATTTTATAATAAATACTTAAAAAATACAAAATAAATAAATAAAATACTTAAATACTACAAAATATTTCTACCTAGAAGATAGGTACTATCATAACAGGAACATTAAAATTTGACTTCCTCGTTTCCCTTAATTTCAGAAATTTGAACTTCCTAATAACTATTAAAACTTTAATATAAGTACATATCTATATGTACTTATACATTTTTTAACTTAGCAGTTTGTTTATATGTATAGATAGCTTGCTAGTATAGATATGCAAATTGCGTTCCATTTAGGTAATCACATCCTACCAGTATGGTGGTACTGTAGCAATACATTCAGGCAGATAACACAAGATAAGCCTCGGTAGACATGTACGGTACTAAAATAATCATTTGTATTTGGTTATAGAGGGATTAACATTGATAAAAAAGCGTAATAATTATACAATTGTTGCAAGAGTTTTACCGTGTTATAGCGAATGTTGAGCAGGAATCGTTCCACGGGTAGCATAACAATTTGAGGCTGGATAGATAATGGACTAGTATAAAATCTTTATATCTTCTTCTTTTTTTTATGGCAATGAAAACGATGAAAAAATTGTACATTGCTTGTAAAAATATTCTTTTGGATCACTAGAGGTTGTATAACATCAATGAGTGATAATATAAACGTTGCTATAAACTTTAAAAAAAAGTAGAAAGCGGTGAAGAAATTGGTAGGGTACACCTAGTGCTCCGGTGGCGTAGCGGTTATCGCTTCTGACCGGACACCAACAGACGCGGGTTCGATTTCCGCCTGGAGCTACAATTTTTTCATCGTTTTCTTTCTTTATTTGTGTTTCTTATTACAATTTTGTAAAAGAAGGAACAAAAGTATATGTAAGTAAAAAACTGTAAGTCCTAATTTCAGTTTTAGTGTTTTGTGTTTATTCACACACCTGTAACCATTTTAAGTTAACGCTGAAAACACTGTAACTGAAATTCCTCACTAAGTTGTTACATAAACAGAAAATCTACAAACTTTTTTATTAGTATAAACTGATACGTACTAAGATTTTATTCATAATATCCCACACATATTGTGTTTTACTGACAAACAGATGAAATATGAAAAAATTAGAAATTTATTTTACAATATTAAATTTTTGATAAAACTAGATATTTTTATGATTATGTGCGAGTGAGTTTATAAGTGGCAGAATGTACCTAGGTACTTCTATTATACTTTCCTTCAACCTAAGCGGATACTTTTCCAAACACATTTTTTAACCATCATAGTCTATCTCTGTTATTAAATATCTAGCTATAATAGAATATCCAACTCGACATTACGTGTAGACAAATCGAACATTTAATGTTATCATCAGCAAGAACCTTGTTCTACATTATGAGGAAATAGCATTTAGTTAGCATATGTTTAATTGATATTGATTCGATAGATAGAGGTTAATTTTTATAAATGTCTAAGTAAAATATCTCAAACATGAACACAGTTTATGTAACAAATTTGCGATATTAAAAGAATAAAAAATAAATACAAAATATAATAAAACTAAATGTTTCTGTACCTATCACAAAAATCGATAACTATGTATTTTGAAATTTGTGAAAAGCAATAAAAATAAAACCGTAAGTACTTACCTAACATTCTATGTGTAGGTATATTAACTTTGGATAGAATTATAAGTACTTACCTAACATTAAATATTAACATAAATAAATATGGCATTTCTTTTAGTTTTTGTTTATTATTTTAACTGAATAATTTGCACTCAGAGTTTACCTCATAGGAAGGGTAATAAGTGCTTACTGCATTTTGGGGGCTCCTACAAAGTGGCTTGACATCAGTAGGCTTCAAAATAATATCTATAAAACTTTTAACTTCGGATGATTGCGTCATTAAAACATAAACGTGACGCACAAGATATCCTTACCATTTAAGCATATTATTGTATAATCGAGGCCAAGAAAACCTTTGGTTTAATTAAAGTCCCATAGGTATCTAAGTAAATCTGGAACGCGATATTGTAGCATAGAAGCTAACGGTGTTTAAGGGCTTACCTTAACGTTAAATGGAAGGTCCCGTTGGTTTCTTCATAGTTTGTCCGCGGTACATTACCTAAAGGTATAGTAAGGAGATGTAGGAGATGAGAGCGCGTAGTGCATATCGCGGCGCGGGGACTAATGTAGTGGCATGCGCGCCGCCCACGCTCAATATCCCGCGCGCCGCCGCGTCGCGTGCCTCACTCAGCGAGTACTAGCCGCCCGCCCGGACCATTTTAACCACAGTCGATATACCATACAGTACTTAAACTTTATGAGTACCTAATAACAAAATTTGATGCATGAAATATAATTAGGATGACCCTTTAGTAGTTGTAGTTACAAAGCTTATTCAATCAAATTGACTATTTCATTGAAAAATCAGTTCGACAAAGAAATATTTACCGGCTCTGAAAGTCCGCTCTACGGAATAATCCGGCATCGAATGATAGCGTGAGAGTTGAGACTGCAAATATGAGTCGATTAAATTACCTATTTGAGTATTTTCGTCGAAAGCAAAATCCTGTTGTAACAACTTTTTAATATTTCTATATTTAATGAAAATAAAAGAGTTTGCAGACACCATAAATTGTCTTTTGAAATATCAGGTTTATGTATGCTTACTGGCGTTAAAATTATTTTCCCTGGGTCCAGGGTTAAATGTTTTTTTCCGTCGTCCCGTCAATGGGACTACGGCAAAGAACTGTAATTCTTAATTTTTGATTTTAACATTATTATAAATGTTTGAAATATTACTAAGTAATTAAAATATAAAACTAGAAAAATTTCACGTCCTGAGGCAGGAATCGAACCCGCGACCTTTCGCAATCCGGGCGACTGCTCTGACCACTGAGCCACCCAGGACTTAGGATATCCCTGTGAAAATCTTCTAGTCTATCTGTATTTGAGTTTAAGAGCTAACGTCCAACCTGCAATGTCAAAATATTCTATTTCAACATCCGAAACGAGTATTTTTACAAATACCTACGATTCGGTTAAGTTGTTGTAATTATCAATTATGTATCTGTTAGAAGTCCACACAAAAAAAAAACAAAAGACTATCATTCGAATCGGTAAATTTTCTGAGCGGTCGGCGTAGTTTGTATGGAGGTCATTTATTTTAAAGTACTCTGTGGTCATTTGCTAGGGGAATCACCGTTAACAGAAAGCTTCTTGATTTTAACCATCCTGGCTATTACTTTTTTAAGGTTCATAACTAAAACCTAAATAAATTTTAAGTACCAAAATACTATTAAGGTCTCGGAAATGTTACTATGTTAATGTTTATTATAAATCAACAGGAAGATCGATTTACAGTTGTCCTTTTACGAAAATATTTGGCGACAATAACTTTTATTCATTACTTTTCACCCATTTTTTTGTTTTTTGGGTATGACATTGTAAAAAGCAATTGTCTTTACCTATAAGTTTTGTAATCTGTGAAGTACTTACAAAGCTGACACAATAGATATTATACTGTTGAGTGGACGCCCCGGCGCCAAGGGCTGGTAAAGGGTGAATGTGGTAAAATAATAAAAGCAAATTAAACATTCTTCACAGCCGGGTCATGCAACAGGAGTCTATATGACACAGAAAAGGTCCCACATCATGTTTAAGATGCAAAACGTAGGTAAATTATGCTGAAGATTGAGTAATGTTAAGCATGGCAATTCTTATTAATGTATTTATGTACCTACTGGACTCTACATTATACAAAAAGTAGATTCGCAAAGCTCAATATCAATGACAAAGCAGTCTCCTGGGAACCTGAATAAATGGAGTGGATAACTACGTGATCCTACATTTTATTACATAGCCTACTTAATGGACGATGCTCTCGTATTATTCCAAACAAACTTCAATTCAATAAATAATCATTTATATTTTATAAATGTAATAAAACACAACACATTCAAAAAGTATTGGTAACACGTGTTTATTTGCCTGTGTCTTCTTTCAAAGAAACGGTTCTATTGAAGACGACCTGAAACAAAAAATTAATTTTATCAGTAAAAACTCTACTTAGTTTTTTAGTAATTAAGTATGAAGCATAATCTCCTGGAACAGAACTACCAATATTTTATATAATGCAATGTTTGATATTTCAACAATCTATAAGATTATAATGCTTACCTCCTTTGCTCTCACTAATAATATTAGTAAACAAAAACAATCAAGCATATTATTTTTACGCCGGGGATTAAACGAAAATTAGTTCATGCGACAATTAGGCCAAATTAGATTATGTCGGCGAAAACTTTGTACATTAAATTATAAATATAGTTATATATTACTATATTAATTATAGTTAACGTTAATACAGAACATAACTATGCAGATATAGTTTGGATCGCAGAAGTTATGATAGGTATTTAGCACCAGAAACAGCCTAACAAAACTAAAAAAATGCTTACACAAAAAAACTGCACAATTATAATATGCCATACTAACAAAGTTTAGAAGCAAAATAACATAATATTAAAAAAGGATTAAGAAATTTGTAGAGACTTACATTATCATAGTTGGTGTCAGGGTCGACCGAGAAGAAACCAATCCTCTCAAATTGGAATTTCTCATAAACCTTGGCACCCTTGACGGAAGAATCAGCGAGCGCACTGACGACCTTCAGTGTATCCTGAGAGCAGTCCGAGAGGAATCCACCGGGGACTTCACTAGGATCCTCCGGATTCTTATGTTTGAACCTGCGACATAATAATTAAAGTTACGACGACTGTTGATTGGTTTAATTTGGCAGTCAAAATGACTATCGCGACATGGTGAAAACCCATAGGTAGCCATTTATTCTATTCTGTCCACTGAGAAAATTTATTTCAGATAATCTGCTCGTAATCTGTCAAGCGGAGTTATACCTTCCGAGTTTGAAAAATCAATTGTGTTTGGAATCTCATGCTTGACGGGTTAATAACACGCTATCTCAATGAGCCCTAGAATTATCTCTTCATTTTGATAAAATCAGGCCTTTTTACGATTACCACTAAGACATTTATTATGTTCATTTTACATCGGGCCCTTTTACAAATATGGGTATATTTGTAAAAGGGCCCGATTATGATGTTCAACTTATTTATAGTGTGTTACAAAAGTCCGAAATAAAAATTAAGCGGGTAGTTGTATTCCTTTCAGACCACTTTTATCTTCCGATTAAATTAATAGAAACATTGTCACACGTGCTCGTGACAACCCTAAAAAATGCATACTATCGCGTATCATAGAACACCGGTAGAACACATATCGACCAACCGCTAATGTAGAGTTCCAAATTTTTATTTCGGAATTCTGTAACACCCGGTCTATTGGTCTGGCTTGAAGCCTATACTTACAAGGGCTCATAAAGTCGCACTTCGACTTTTATTGGCTCTGAGACCCAGTGAATAAACGCTTTGGGCTTCTCAGCAGTCTCCGTGGGCTCCGCTATGCACTTAAGTTCAATTATATTACCCGAACTGTCTTTGTTCACCTTGGATACCTAAAATATAAAAATCTGAATATAATTGCATATTTAGAAAAAAAATGCCTATCTTCATGGAATCGTCGATATTTTTAAAACTCGTTCGGGTGTTGAAAGTCGACATTGTGAAGTCCCATAAAGACTTGAAGAAATGAATTGGGTTATCCCAAAACCTTAAGCTTAGTGGTATGCTTTTATCCGGACTGTGAAAGTACGCCGATTTGATTCTCCCCTCAGGACGTGACTATTGCACCAGATTTAACTCGCGTTTAATTAGATGTTACATTATTATTATACAACCGACGTTTCGATTACTTTACAGCAATCGTGTTCACGGGAAGACTGAAGATGTCAAATGTAAGTTTTAAGTTAACTACCGTCACTTTGTGTTATATTTTGAGCAGTCCGATTTACGCATACAGAGCTCACGGTGTCAGTTTTTTGGACAGTGTGAGAACGGGCTTGGGACTTTATTATTCGGAAGGTGGGATCCCAAGCTACCCAAGTACACTTCAACCATCTTCTCTATTGAAATTAGGATGTTTTTTGATTTCAATAGCCTCACGTAACATTCTAGGAATGAAACGGTGTTCAGACTGCGGCGCACTCGCGCCTGTCGTACTCCCAAGTATACCGACCTTGGCAAGCGGGTCCATGGGGCCGTTTTCAATGAAGATAGAATACTGCTTGTTTTAGTTATTTTATGCTAATACCTACCTTTCAATGAAGATAATTACATTGTTAAACCGATAAGTATTAGTTATATCTTCTAACACCAGACCACTGGTACATTCTTTGTTAGACATTTGCAGACTATAAATATAAATAAATACCTTTAATACGTATCCAGCGTGTCTCAATCCTACAGCTTGTGATGGTGTCAGACGACGATATCCCTTCTCTGGGGTCTCCTTGAAGTCCGTAGTTTCAATATACAGTACTTTACTTAGGACTACATTGTGTGATCCCTTCTCTGGGTCATTAGGAAAATCAGGAACATCAACATTGATTGGTTTATCACTAGGGAAGTTGCTGATGGTGATTTTTAATGGTTCTAGTACTACCATAACTCTGCAACATATAAACTAAAATATTAATCTCAAGTGCCCTATGAGTACGAAATTGAAAAGGAATTTCTGATCGTTTTATTTGCAAGTTAATGTTAAAAACTTGAATCCACCTACATGACAAGATCCTGCTTCGGGCCGATGGATTTTTTGGATTAAGCTACCGTATTAACATCACGCCATAATGCGATTTTTTGGAAATTTATAGTAACTAATAAGATAATCCCAATTACACATATACTTAAATAAAGAAATATCCTTCATATTTATATATTGTTTAGTTTGAGTTTTCTTACCTTGGAGCTGTAAGGTTGAGATGGTCCCTAACAGCTGCATCAAGCATGGCGGGGTCTACCGCGCCCAATGCGCCGGTCACGCCGAGCCCCGCGCAGAACGAGTTTATGGCTGCGGCCGGAACGCCGCGCCGGCGCAACGCTGTCAGCGTGTAAAGGCGGGGGTCGTCCCAATCTAAGGTTACAACGATAATAAGCTAAGGTCAAAAAACGAACTGCTAAGTTATGTTCTTCTATATTTGGCCCTAATACTGGCGAACACATGCTAAGTTTAAATTTAAGTTCAGTCTATTTCTTTCTTTCAAAATGAAAAAGAAAAGGATGGCAGTCATATTAATTGACATTTAGAAAGGTGCGTTCAATTTTCGACCTTATTGAACGTGCTAAAATGCAGTGTTTAGGAGGCACCTCCGTACATGCCGTCTAAAATTGTCTATGGTTTCTTTGAAATCTATCTAAATTAAAGTGATAACTCTAAACAGATTCTTGCTATCTTTTACCTATTACTTATTGCGAGAAAGAGATATACTGTACTTAAATTTAGAATTAAAGTGTGTTCCCAGAATTAGGCCCACTGTCAGTCTTGATAAAAAAAAATGTTCTAATTAAAATGAGAACTAAGAAATTTAAACAATAGGCATTTTGGGCTAGATAATTGGTGTGAGTGAATGAATTTTATTATTTTTTCATCAAAAGCATTCAAAGCATTCTCGTCTTCTTAAGTCTTACTTCAGCCAAAAGGGATGTAGACTGTATTCATATAAAATATGATTTAGACGCGTAGTAGTAGTTTTTATATTATACATAATCAAAATACAATAGTTCATTGTTTTATTACGGAATTTAAATATTTTTTTATCAACAAAATGCAATTAACTATCACTCTCAGGTCACGTGACAACCAACACCAATATGGCGTCAGTTGTTGTTAGCATTTGACGCTGTCAAAAGGAAACCCATCTAAATCACCATAGCAACCTATTAGTGCATAGTAACAGGTGACGTCAAGGCGGTCACGTGACATGTATTGGCGTTTTTGAGTGAAATTAGAAACGTAATTTAAGATACATGATTTTTTTAACATTAGTCGTATTAAAATAATTATGATATCGAGTATAGACTATCATAGGTACAAATACACAACATGAAACACTTTCCCAATATTTGTCAACATCCCTATTTATTGTTTAATTTAGTTCTTAGTTCAACCCTAGCGTTTTCGTACGATGACATACTCCTGCACTGTACGCGGGAATCTCGATTCACTAGTTCGTAGAGTACGTTTCTTCTTGCAGCAGCAAAATACCACCTACGTTATATTAGCCTACTAGGCTAATTATAAATAGCAATGGACTAATAGGTAATTGCAATACAGGCAAAACTAGAAACCACATCAAATTATCGGAAATCACTTATTTTAAATGAATTTGAGAGTTGAATACGATGCTGATTGAAAGTTACACTAGGGGTAGTATTCTATGATTGGCCGAAGTCACTATGTTTCGCTAACCACACTTGACTGTTTTGTTATTTTCAGGTTAATAACATATTGTATGCTAACAGTTATTAGTTGATTTATTTGCAATTGATTTGTTATCTCTTGATCTCTTAGAATAAATAACTTGGTTACGTTACATTTCAATTTGATAAATAAATTTAAATAATCAAAAAAAAGCCTATTTTTTATATATTAAGTATACCTGTTTGTAGGCAATAAGTCGAATACCGAATACGACAAGGGGCCAAATTTAACACAGGAACCGAATTAATTCCGTTCTCCAATCGAAACACGACTACAGAGTGATTGTTTATAATAGTCGCGGCGTGCCTGACACGCCCTCATTACATATCCAAATTCTTTTCTTCCACTCCGGGAATTACAAAATAGTAACAAAAATATGTAATTTTTGTTACTATTTTGTAATTCCCGGAGTGTGTGATTCCCCCCTGGCCATTTGAAAGTAATTACCATTTACAATGCCTTCATCAATTAGCTTGGCTATTTTTCTTTTGGAGACAACTGTGTAGTTAACATTTAATCTACCATATTCCCATTGTACAGGACAATAGATACCAAGCGCATTACATAACCAATAGTAGGAAGACCTGCAACAAACAATCTTATTTAATATTAATTCTATGACCCTTACAATATACAGGGTGGTGCCGTCAATACGACAATAAAGTAAAGCATGGGTTATATTAGTTATTCGTTTGATAATTTCATGACCTTTCCATGAAATAATACAGCCAATGTTATTGTTGGAGAAATAAAAAGTTGATTTCTCTTCAATTATTTTAATAAGACTGATAAAACAAGGCAAGTGTCAATAAAAACAATATGAAATATGTCACAATTTAAATATTAAAAAATACAATAAACGGCCAGTGTATCGACAACATCCTCGCCCCTGGTGTGCCTGCACACAGTAAACCCATAGTAGACTTTCATGGAGGTGTGTTCACAGCGGTAAGACGAACCAATTTTCTAATGGGTCGTCGCAAGACCCCATGAGACGTAATAACTTCGGCAATTCGCACTATCCCATCTGAGCCAGGTATTATTCGCGTGACGCGACCCCGTGGCCACACACCTCTTGGGAGGTTACCGTCGGCAATGAGTACAATTTCACCGACGTTTATGTTTGATGTTGGACTCGTCGCGGTTCTGGGAATGAGTGAAGGAAGGTACTCTCTAACCCAACGGGACCAAAAATGGTCCGCCAAGCGTAAGCCTTTCCGCCAATAAATCCGCCGGACCAGATCTGAGTCATCTACTTGGGCAAGGGGCGAGTATGTTGACGACGTGCCAAGTATGAAATGAAAGGGCGTAATTGCCTGATCGGAGTCCGGGTCTGTATCTACATGCGTCAAAGGCCGAGAATTTATAATGCCTTCTACCTCTAGTAAAAATGTATGCAGCACTTCTTCATTAGGCGATCGCTGTTTTAAGGTAGAAGATAAAGCTGTCTTTACACTCCGTATTAAGCGCTCCCAACATCCACCCATGAATGGCGCGGCCGGAGGAATAAATTTCCATCTGATAAACTGATTTGTCACGAACTCCTGAACAGGTTCGACGTAGAGTTTCCTGAGCTCGCGGTTCGCACCGACAAAGGCAGTTCCATTGTCCGAAAAGATGGTGACTGGGCTTCCTCTTCTGGCTATAAACCGCCTCAAAGCCATAATTGCCGAATCAGTGCTTAGACTACCTACTATTTCTAGATGCACCGCGCGGACTGACAAGCAAGTGAAGAGTGCTACGTAGCGTTTTTCTGCCCTTCTTCCGACGGAGACTGTTACAGGTCCAAAATAGTCTAATCCGACATGCGTAAACGGACGTATATGGTGTGCTAAACGCTCCGGTGGTAGATCCCCGGTTGTTGGGCAATCGGGCGTTGACTTCTTTAACTGACATTCAAGGCATTTCTGTAAGATTGATTTGACTGCGCATCGCACTCCGAACATGTGAAAACGTTGGCGTATGCTATTTATCACAGCTTCGCTTCCGCAATGTGCAGCCCTTTGATGGTAAAAGCCGATCAATAACTTCGCCGTGTAGTCTTTGCCATGAAGGATAACGGGGTCTTTGTCCATGTCCACATTTTCGACTGCATAAATCCGACCCTTGAGGCGCATCAGCCCATCCTCGTCAATATAAATGGTAACTTTATGCAGCTTGCTGCGTTTGTGTAATGGCCTTCCATTCAACAAGGCGGAGTACTCTTCCTTGAAATATTGTAACTGGGAGCGCAAAAAGATATTCCGTTCTGCCCACTTCAGATCTTCAACATCTAGCATAGGAAATTTGGAATGCGATGCAGATACAGAACCGGCTCGACTGCGAAAATTTGAATTTCGACTAGATTGGCCTAAAGAAGAAAAATATTTTGCCGTTTGAAGAACTCGGGCCGTCGCTCTTACAAAACGTAACCATTTGCTAAAGCGAGTAGGTTCCGGAACCTGTGGTTCTGGAATGGACTTTATGATATTCAAAGCTAAAACATGAGAGCAAGGTGAAACAGTGGTCTGTTTCATCTCACTTACACCCAGTGATGGGGGAGCTGACGATGGTTCGAGGGGCCACTGAGATTCAGGTTTTAACAAAAATAAAGGACCAGTGAACCATCTTGATGAAAAATCAAAGTTTAACGGTATTCGCGTTGCGTCATCGGCGATGTTCAAAGATGTCGGAACATAACGCCACTCATTTACCTTACTAAGCTCCAAAATTTCACCTACACGATGTGCGACGAACGTTTTAAGTGAAGTGACGTTCGTGCGTAACCACTTCATGACAGTGAGGCTGTCTGACCAACAGAAAAGTTGAACTGGTTTTCGCTTATGAGCATCAACTATGAAAGAAGAGAATCGAGCTGCCATTAGGGCTGCCTGTAATTCTAGCCTAGGGATAGAGACAGGTTTCAGTGGTGATACCCTGGCTTTACCCCCGATTAGGCTCAGTGCGACCGTTCCATCTAAAAGTTCATACCTCCAAAAAGCTACGCAGGCATATGCTAGCTGACTGGTGGTCCTTTATTTTTGTCACTATTATTACCCTTTGCGGCACGTTTTTGGCTTCTAGTAAGCATGGTAATCTTTTAAAAAAAAATACTTCTGACACCAAAAATGTTGGAGAAATAAAAAGTTGATTTCTCTTCAATTATTTTAATAAGACTGATAAAACAAGGCAAGTGTCAATAAAAACAATATGAAATATGTCACAATTTAAATATTAAAAAATACAATAAACGGCCAGTGTATCGACAACAGTTATATTATTTCATACAATTGTCCTAAAATTTTCAAATGAATACGATGTTTTTAAAAGTGGTTCTATTTTCTATGAACTAATATAGCCCATGTTTTACTTTATTGTCGTATGGACGGCACCAGCCTGTATATGACCGGGTACTTCACAGATTTAAGATCATTATACACAACGACAATAAAGTCATATTCTTATTTTTGATACTTATTCACTAAGTATACAATTGTTTTGTGATTGTAATACAATTTCTAATGTTATTATTTGTAATATTTAACAATATTTTTAATAAAATTCTTAATGTTTGTATAAAGAGTGAAAAAAAATTAATGGGCGCTGGAGACAGAAACCGCCTTAAATCCTTAAAATAGATTATTTCACTTAACTTACTTACTTATTTTAAGGAAACTTTTATTTTTAAAAAGAAACAAAACCCTTTGATTGAATCGAACCAGCTGAAGATAAACACTCAAATATTCTACCAATCGATAGGATCAATGTTCAGGATAAAATCTTTATACTAAACATTTTATTTCATCGTCAATTCTGATACGAAGGATACGTAAACATGAAAGAAAATTATTAGTTATACAAGGTGGTGCCGTCAATACGACAATAAATTGAAACATGGGCTATATTAGTTCATAGAAATGGTTTGCCACTTTCAAAAACATCTTATTCATTTGATTTATTTCATGACATTTCTTTGAAATAATGCAGCCAATATTAAATTATTCCATACAAACGTAATGAAATTATCAAATGAATAAGAGGTTTTTGATAGTAGTAAACCATTTCTATGAACTAATATAGCCCATGTTTCAATTTATTGTCGTATTTACGGCACCACCCTGTATACTGTCGTTACCAGGTTTGGGCCGCAATCAAACACCGAGAATCTTTTGAATCGCTTATACTATTTCTTATGTATTTCTTTGAAAGCTAATAATACATATTTTTATTTTCCGACATTCATGCGAACGAAGTCGCGGGCACAGTTAGTTAAAATGTAATTTTAAATCGAAGTGGTAGTTTTTATTAGAGAAATCCTAATTCTAAAACACAATACTGTATTGTATTATTACGGTAATTAAATAATATTTAATCAATCAATCAATCAATCAAAATTTATTTGTTCAAACATAAGTAGGTACAAAAGATGTTACAAATATAATAAATATGTTCATTATGTTCCACCAAATAGGCATACAAATACATTTAAATCATTTTAAAATCTACAGTAATAATGTCAAGCAAAACTAAACATTCGCATGTTAGAAATTACTCAATTAAATTTACAATAAATCACAATAATAAGTATTTAAATGTCGCAAAATTACAGTAGGTATGTCAAAAAAAAAATAGCGATAAAATTTAAGGTAATGTCAAAGATTTCATTTAAAATGATTAATATTAAATAAATAAGTTAATAGTATTCCATTGATTATCAATTATAATTTGTCATTCAAAAATTCATTTACAGAATAATAGCATTTTTCTATTAACAAAGATTTCAATCTAGATTTGAAATGATTTACATTAAGTTCTTTTATTTTATTAGGAATTTTATTATAAATACATGGAGCCATTCGAAGGACACTTTTACATACTACTGCACTTTTGCATTTGTATAGACATAGGTTATTTTTGTATTGTTGTCTAATTGGTAGTTTTCTGACGCTGGATATAGTTTGAAATAAGTGTATATTACTTTTGACAAATACAGCATTTTCCAAAATATATAAACAAGGCAAAGTTAAAATTTTTAATGTTTTAAAATAAGGTACACAACTGTCTGTAGTTTTAAGTTTACAAATTGCTCGAATGCAACGTTTCTGTGATCTAAATAATATTTGTTTATCAGTAGAGTTGCCCCAAAAAATAACTCCATATCTTAATATTGAGCCTACTAAACCATGATAAGCTACAAGACAAGCATCTTTACTCACTACATTAGATAGATTGTATAGCACATATGCATTTTTATTTAAACGTTTGCACATTTGTTCAATTTGTGGTTTCCAAGTTAACTTCTTATCTATAATCAGCCCCAAGAATTTTGATGTTTCTGTTTCACAAATATCAGCTTCCTTATAATTTATTTGCAGTGATGCGGCATGCGGTTTTTTAGAGAAATGCATTGTATTAGTTTTTTTTAAATTTATTTTTAAATTGTTATTTTCAAGCCATTTCACTAGATCATTTAAAGCCTCTTTGATATTACTTTCATGTTTATTGTTATCTAAAGAATTTACGATAATAGTGCTGTCGTCAGCAAACAATACCGTTGGATGTCTTATGTGTCTAGGTAAGTCATTGATATAAATCAAAAACAAAAGAGGTCCCAAAACGCTCCCCTGAGGTACACCATATTTAACTACTCGCTTATTTGATAAATATTTTAATTCTGTTTTAGTTTTTGACCAAATTCTAGTGATTTCTGTAACTTGTTTTCTATTTACCAAATAAGATTTAATTAAGTCCAATATATTTCCTCTTACGCCAATTAAATTTAATTTAGACATCAAAATACTGTGATCAACATAGTCGAATGCCTTCGTCATATCTGCGAAAATTGCGCAAATTAGATATTTTTTATCAAAATTATTCAAAATTGTAAATATAAAGTCATAGATAGCTAAATTTATAGTTCTTTTTTTTCTAAATCCCTTTTGTTCGTCACATAGTATATTATATTTTTCTAGATACGAGTAGAGCCTATTGTAAATAAGCTTTTCAAATAATTTCGAAAATATTGATAACAAAGCAACCGGTCTATAGTTTTGCATATTTTCTATTTCCCCTTTTTTATACAGAGGCTTTACTACACAAATTTTCATTCTTGTTGGATAAATTCCAGTTGAAATACAAATGTTAAAAATATGGCTTAAAGGCAGTGAAATAACATCAATTACATGCTTAACAACCTTTGTTGAAACTACATCAAATCCGCAACTATTTGTATTATTCAGAGATCTAGCACATCTCACAATATCAATCGGTATTACAGGATTCATAAAAAATGTTTGTGGTTGGTGACCCAATTTATATAGTTCTGTATTACAATGTGAGGTGGTTTCAATTTGGTCTATAAAATAATTATTAAATGCGTTAGCAATATCTTTTGGATCTGTTAAAGTACTGTCATCTTTATTTATTTTTAATATAGTCTGCTTTGGTTCTTTGGCTCTATAATGATTATTTATAATGTTCCACGATGCTTTTACCTTATTTTGAGATGTTTTTATGTAGTAATCATTTTGTGTTTTTTGAGTCAATTTTATAATTCTTTTGTATATTTTGTTGTAATTTACAAACGTATCCTTATTTTCAACAGAAGATTTTATTTTGTAACGCCATAGTAACCTTCTACGTTTCTTACTACATAATTTTAAGCCTTTTGTAATCCATTTAACCTGTTTTCTCAGTTTAATCTTTATTATTTTATAAGGAAAGCATAATTTATACAACAATAGAAAAAGATCTAGAAAATTGTCATACGCAACATTTGCATCTTTTGTTTCAAACACGTGAGAGAAAGAAACATTTTGAATATAATTTTTGAATTTATTAAGATTTTCTAGTGAATAGTCCCGTTTTTTTGTACTCCATTCTGTGCAGAACGCGTATTTCTTTACTGGTATATTGAGAATTTGCGATGTATGATCAGAGAGAGCTAGGTCTAAGACTTCACATTTACATCCCCGATAAAAGTTATGTGCAAAATTATCTAAGCATGTATTGCTGCTCAATCTAGTTGGTGATTTTAATACTAATTTAAGATTATATCCTAAGAGAAAGTTTTCAAATTCTAAGGCAGTCTTGTTTCTCTTTAACACGTCAATGTTAAAATCTCCACATAAAAACACATATTTATTGCGTTTTTTACATATGATATTTAGTATTATTTCCAACTTATTATAAAAAATTTCAAGATTTGTCAGTCTAGGTATCCTATAAACACACAATATAATTACTCTATAAATCGTTAACTCTATAGCACAACATTCAATTATTCCCTGTATGGAATTCTTTGAAACTTCTTCTATAACTGTATACTGTATGTCAGATTTTACCAGAATACAAGCTCCACCTCTTTTCTTATTCTGTCTTGAGTAATGTGCAGCCAACTTATAATTAGGAATGTCGAGAAGATTTCATATCCAGCTTCCATAAAATGTTCAGTGCAGCATAAAATGTCAATTTCGCGTTGCTTACATTTTAGTTCATCCAAATTGATTGTGATCATATGAGATTTATTTAATATGCCCGCGATATTTTGATGCATTATATTTAAACCGTTATGTACGAAAAAAATTGTTATTTTTCTGAGAATCATCCATTCCATCAAAGCATTTATCCTGTGTACGAAAATTTGTGTCTAAATCGTTATTAAATTCCATAATGTCGCTTATAAGTTTTCTAATATCTTCGAAAATAATTTGCATTCCATAATTATTTACTGATCCAGATCGTCTATGAAACGTTTTAAAATCGTATGTCAGATTTTTATTCGAGTCAATAAAGTATGCGTATTCATTAGATACTATGTCAAGATATAGCATATTTATAAATTTTTCGACTCTCCAATTATACATGTTCTTGTGATTTTTACATTTAAATGTTGGTGCGCAAAGAATAACATTAGTATGATTCACCTTTTGTATAGTTTCTCTTATAAAATAAATAAGGTCAAAGTAGTCCTTTGTACTGTGAAAATCTTCCTCTCCTATTTGAATAATGCAAAAGTCTTTCATTGTAAATGTTTTAAGTTTTTCTTCTAAACTATGTAAAAGACTCTTTGTATCACAATGTGTCATTAAATAGTGGCAAATAGTTCTATTTTTGCCTGATAATA
Source organism: Nymphula nitidulata (assembly GCA_947347705.1). Classification (NCBI taxonomy): domain Eukaryota; kingdom Metazoa; phylum Arthropoda; class Insecta; order Lepidoptera; family Crambidae; genus Nymphula; species Nymphula nitidulata. Next base: position 12,545,968 of record OX374623.1, read on the forward strand.
ATTTATTTGCAATTGCCAATATTTTATTGTGTTTGTTGCTGCTTATAATAAAAATGTTACTAGAGTCATTGTTTGTCTGTGATTTATTTATTTGTAAATTATCTTTGGTATCCTCATTTAGTAATGGAAGCGATTCATTTTTATTGTCATTCTTTAAGCTCATCAGATTTTTTTCTGTTTGTGTACTTGAATTATTTTTTTGTTTTTTTCTATTTGGTGATAATGTTTTGAGAGGGCTGCCGGTAATTTTTTTGTACACATCATTCTTCCTGATCAGATCCTCATTTTTACGTTTGAGTTCATTATTTTCTGATGACAACAACTCTATTTCGTTATGTGCACTACTCAATTCAAGTTGAAGCTTCTCAAGTTGCTGCTTCAATTTCACAATTTCTTCATTGTGTAATTCATTGAATTCATCATTTGATAGATCGGGCAGACTCGTTGTACTATCATTTAGAATATTAGTTTCACTTGTATTGATTGTATTTGTGTCGGACTTTGTGCGAATACGTCGAAATGTAATATTTTCCAAAAAATTCATTTTTAAAGTTATTAAATCGCTTTAGATTTTTAAACAGTGTCCCAAACAATAGAACGAAATTCCAAGAAAAAAAAAAAAAGTACAAAAAAAAAAATTTACAATTATTGGAATCGAACCGCGTTCTCCAGAGCTTGTTTCGTAGGCGATGCCATTCACAACTCGACCAAGTGAGTTATGAGGGAACCTCCGAATAATGGCATACAATTCTTAACTTCCCAATATTTGAGTTCGAACTGATCGTTATAATGATGAAGATATAAACAAGTTAAAGTGTATCATCTCTTTGCTATTTACCCTCTTCTTATAACATAACACTGGTCTTTTTTGATTCACAAAAACTATTTACTTTGTTCTTCTTATCTTGAAACACAATAATTCAAGCTGCCACTTATTCATTTACACCTTTATTACTTTGTATAGTTCTGTTATTTATAGTTTATATATTGACATATTTTCACTATTTAATCGCAATATTCACAACAATTAATATTTACACTGAAGTATCATGATTTGTAGTACATTTTGTAGATATTTTTATGTGTTAAAACTTTGAAATATTATTTTTAAATTATAAAAATACGCAGCTCAGTGTTAACGTGTGTCGCGAAATCTGTATTTTTTTTTAAAACAAAATGCAATTAATAAACAAAATGCAATTAAATCACTCTTAGGTCACGTGACAACGAACACCAATCTCAGTATATGACGTCACTTGTTGTTAGCATCAGACGCTGTCATAAGGAAAACCATCTAATTCTAAATCACCCTGGCAACATAATATCACTGCCTTTCCCAAAATTTATCAACATCCCTATTGTAAAGCAATAATATGTAAATAATTATTCCAATATTGTAATGGTAATATAAAGTTATATTTACCTCCTAGATTGAAACTCTTTAGTGCATAAAGAGTGAGTGATGTGTTCAATACTATCGCAGAGACAGTGGGTGTAATCATAAGTGGGGTAAATACACCACTTATCCCCAGTACGGTGATGAGGCTTGAACTTGATCCTGTATGCGACAGGGTCTTGCTTTCCTTCCTCTAGAGTGATCTTCATTCTTAGAGTTGCATCACCCTCATCAATTTTCCCATTTTTCATATCCTATAAAATAATGTTCCAACATTTAATGTACACTCATATTGTACGGTCGGCCAAGAAAGTGGTCCACCAGTTTCACAAAACTTTCTGTGTAATTAAAATAGCGATAAGGTTGAGCGTTTGGAAATCGATGTGATAACCCATCGATTTCCAAACGGATCGGTTTTGCGCAGTCTGCCTCCATCGGCTCTCTGCGACCCTGACCAGGTTGTCTGTCCATCTAGTAGGAGGCCGTCCTACTTTGTGTTTTCTAGTACGTGGTCGCCTTGCTAGCACTTTAATACCCCAACTTTAGGTTTAAGATCGAACTTTTAGGTTGAGCTTTACTAACTATGAAAGAGACAATATGATATATTGTTTGTTACTATCATCTGAAGTCATAGGTTAAACGGTGCTATTTTGACCGTTGTTATCAATGCATTAGGCTTTTTTTCAAAAAATAATATTTATAATCATTTGTTCGATAAAAATTTCTCTAAGAGAAAGAATTTCATTTTACTGATAAAAGAAAATATCAACACTATGATAATGATAAAATAACAATCACTGTCAATTATTTTTCATCTTTATTTTTATGCAAAAACTTGAAAATTTTTATTTATTGAATTTGCTACAATGCCTCTGCGCTGTTCAAACTAAGCTAATAAATAAAAATAATAGAAAAATTGGCCAAAAAATCACATTGCACTTAAATGATGAGTTAATGTGAAGAAAAGTTTAGATATTACGAAAAGAAAAAGAAAAAGCACCAGTAACTCTCAGAATATTATTATAATGGAAAATCCACCTTGTTGTTTTAACAGTTGCAAATGAACTTCAACTGTAGAGTGGTAGACCACATTTTTTCACGTCTATTATCGAGGCCAAAGAAAGTATCATTAAGAGCTTGTGTTATGGATACTAGATAACGGAGAAATAATTATAATAATATGTATATAAATATTAGAAATTCGCTTAAGGCAAGCAAACTTCTGCAAGTTTTGCAACTTGCACGACTCACTGCAAGTCTCATGTGTAATCTCCAAATATAGTGGCTAGCTCTCGAGTTCAGACTAGCAATAAAATTTGAAGAATTTGACTTCCGCAAGCACACTTCAATGTGTCAACTGCAGGGGCAAGCTAACTTCTGCATGTTTTGCAGTTTGCACGACTGGCAGCAACTCACACGTGTAAACACTTTTTTGATATTTCGGCAAGAACTCGGTACTATGTTTATTTTTTTTGCAGACTGTAGTTGAGTATCAAGATGTATATTATTGAAAAAAGTTTGGACACGGAACGAAATTGAAATATGTAATTATATAAGCAGCATAGGAAATTATGGCATACAAAATGTACCGATTACCGCAACAAAGTTAAAAAATTGAGCTGAAGAAATTGGACTAACCGCGAATTAGATCGATTGGACGATACGCGAATTGGACGAAACGCGCCTAAAGTGAAATGCTACATTATTTAATTTTAAAAAAGTAAAAAAACTTCCCTTTCCATTTTACATAAAGTTGTTGTTGATCTGATCAGTCTTGCAATAACTTGCAGGCGAGTTCTTGCTGGTAACTTGTGATTTGACTGGTGATATTAATATTGCAAGCTGTATAAATAAACGCCGAGTGCTTACCAAAGAAATTGCTGCAAGAACTTGTCAAAAAAATTTTCGGGGCAAATTAAACTTGTACTTACCTCCCATCTTCCCCCAAATTTGATTTTGGGGAAAGATGAAACGAAAATTTCCATCTTTCCCCGATTGAGGGATTCCATTTGGGGGAAGTTGGGAATAAGTAAACAATAAAAAGATTTTGTTTTAATTTTTACCTCAAACAACTGAAGGCTTTCTTCAATTGGCCTATTGCGCCATGGTGAGGGTGGTGGGTTAAATCCTTTGATTTCCTCTGACTTTTGATGACATACATATGCTAGGTCTTTTTTTATTAGATCTACTGCCCATTCATATAATTGATCAAAATAATCAGAAGAGTGGGTGATTTGGTATGGTTTATAACCTGAAATATAAAATAAATTTATAGTTTTTTTAGAATATCTGCTCTCTAATACCTAATAATAAGTACTTATTATTAAAAGTTTTAGTCCAGTTATTAAAATAACCACCAGTGTAGTAAGTAACGGTTTTAATAACCATAAAAATATTTATTAATCAATAATAATGGTCTTTAACTGAAGTCAATTGCATATCTTTTAATGTCATACTCATCTTATTATATATTGTTTTGCCCCACTACTTTATTTTCTCCAACACCTTTTCTGGTTGACTGGTAGAGAATGGTATTAAGTCCACCCATTGTATTTTTTGTGTAATAAGGATAAAATAAAGAAATAAATACATTTACAGGGTGGCACATTTAGATCGGTCAGTATGGGAAAGTCTGAAACTATAAGACGTACGAAAATCTCTTCTTAGGAACCATGTTATAGATTTTAGTAATAATAAATAGTGCATTCATACATTTATAATAACGTGTACTAGCTCGGGAATCAAACCCGGACTTTTTGAAAAATAAAACTAGCACTATTTCAGCCGTGAAACAGTTCACTGTGTTTCGGATTGAAGGGAAAGGTAGCCAGTGTAATTACTGGACATGGACGGCATTTCATCTTAGTACTCAGGATGACAACGCACCTGCAATATAGAAAGAAAAGAAAGAAAGAAAAATATTTTTATTTGACATGCACATAACATACAACAACATGAAGCTTAAACAATAAAACAGAAAAAAAAGAAATAGACAAATACAAACAGTTTATACTTAACAATAAGTGCAGTCAACAAGGCCCCATCTCAGCATAAAACTTTTGCGACATTATAAAAAACGTCGCAGAAGCGCTGTTATTATGATAGGGCCTTGGGTGTCTTAATATCAAGTGACTTTGTTAGTGGTCCTTGTTATTGCAGGTGTCTATAGGCGGCGGTAACCGCTTACCACCTGGTGGGCCGTCAGCTTGTTTGTGATCTAGTTTTATTAAAAAAAAAATGTTTTACAGTAACGTTTACTGCTAAGACGACCTACACAATCGATATCTAAATAAAAATATTGTTAGTTTTATTTTTCAAAAAGTCCGAGTTCGATTTCCGAGCTGAGTACACGTTTATTTTAAAAATATATGAATGCAGTTTTTCTTATTACTAAAATCGATGACATGGTTCCTAAGAAGAGATTTTCGTATGTCTTATAGTTTCAGACTTTCCCATACTGACAGATCTAAATGTGCCACCCTGTATAGCTTTGTAATGCAGTAATGGATATGGAATACACTCTAGGGAAACCTCATTAATATTAAAATTGAAGATAAATAAATAGAGGGTGAGACCTATGATTAGAATTTGTTGCACATCCACATTCATGTTCAATTACAAGTTATTTGATTCAGGCTTAAAACACACCCATATTATTACACCATTCAATATTGTCACTAGTAAGGAATGAATTCAGGGAAGTAATGACATACGGCAAACTTAAAAAAGAGCTAATTTTTAACAAAATTCTTTTCTTATTTCTTACGTTACCTCACTACCAATTAAACCTTAGCCGAACAATAAATAGCTGAATTTGCCATCTTAATAATTGTACTGCATTCAGCATTACAATGTTATTGATTCTGTTTAGAATTTTAATCCAATTAGAAACGAATTTTGGGAAGTAATAATATGTGGCAAAGTTAAGGGAAATGTTGGATTTTCATAAACTTCAAAATCACTGGGTTTGTCTCTTGGCTAGGAATATTGATTTTTCAAAAATCCAATGATGCCATTTTAGTTGTAATCAAATTAGGAATAGCGAAAAGTACTCAAAGGAGTCCGAGACACCTTTGAGTACTTTTCATAGTTTCAGATTTGGCCATCCACACCTACTTGAAAAATTCACCTGTATACCTGTGCCAATTTTGCCATGCATAAGCTATAATGCCGTTAACCAACCTGCGGCGCAAATTAAATTATGACATTCACGCATCAGTGAATGTCATAACTGAAAGCAAGTATGACATTCACATGTTAGTGAATGTCATAATTGAATTCAATATGACAATGTGACTGTGTCATAGCCAGCCATATTAAGTACGTACCAATAAAGTTAAGTTGTTGCCCCACAGGTCAGTTAGATAAAATAAGATTTTCATTTACTGAACATGTGTATACAAAAAATACAGTTGTTACAATATTAACGGCATTATAGCTTATGTACAGCAGAATTATGCACTTACATTTTGTGTTCTTTTGTATTAAATTTTTATATCTTGCTTATAAGTGGGTAAATTATCTTACCTAACCATTCTACCATATCCTTGATGCCAATGAAGAACTTTTCCTCTTCTTTTTCAGGATTAGTGTCATCATACCTCAAATAACACACACCATCATGAGCGGCAGCATACCCAAAATTAATGTTAATTGCTTTAGCATGCCCTATGTGAAGGATGCCATTAGGTTCTGGTGGAAACCTTGTGCGGACCTTTCCTGATGTGATTTTGAGATGCTCCTCAAGTAATCTCTTAGTTTCAGGGGTAACAACATAACCATCAGATTTAAAGTTTTCACCAGGTGCATGGAAAGGGAGTTTTCGCATTAATTCTGCAATTGAAGTTGCTCCACCAACATCTCCAGGTACATCAATTTTGTCCAATTTTATGGCTACAATAGTAGATAATGTGCAGGAATAGTATTATAAAATATTAATTTTATGTTTTTACAAAAATAAATATTGTGTAGTGACCAATGTACTACATATAAAATTTACCTTTATTATCTTCCTTTTTAACTTGTTTTCCACCATCACCACCCTTCGCCTTTTTATCTGTTTTTGGAAGTGGTGCAAGGTCAGCTTCAGTTTTAGGACCTAAAAGATCCAATATCTGAAATTACAAATGAAACATAAAGTAATATAGAGAAAAAACAAATATAATTGTATAATTTATAGGCCATAAATCTTTTATTACAATGTATAGAGCAGCTGAATAAATATGAAAATATTGACCATAGCACAATAGACATTCAAAAGCAGTAAAGCAAAACAAAGGTCACTGAAGTGTGTGTAAGCGAAAGGGAAAATTATGAATTTGCAACAATGAAATAGATGATGCGATTATTTTAGACTAGTAATTGCTTTTTTACAAAGAAAGCAAAAGTAACCATTTTATTCCTTTGAATAAAAATAGCAAAGTATATGATGTAAATCCCACTCTGTTGTGAATAAAATTATGATATAGGTCAGTGTTGAAAAATTATAGACAAATAAAAAAAAATAATAATATTAGGTTGGGGAAAAAGTCTTTTCGCATTATAGTATGTATGAACTTGTAATAAAATCTCTTTGGCTGTACTATTTGCATCTGACTGGTTTTGGTATCATTAAAAGTTTAGATTTTAAAATAGATAATTCCAAATTCAAATTAGGAAAATGTGTGTTTTTCATTTGTTTTTCGTACTGTCAAGATGAGTGAATCTAATGAAGAAATTTTAAAATTTTACTACAAAAAAGATAAAAATGCAACGCAAGCCGCGAAAAAAATTTGCGATGTTTATGGACTTAGTGCAGTGTCTGTGAGAGTAACACAAATTTGATTTAAGTGTTTTCAATCCAGAAATTTTGATGTCAAAGATGCATGTCGCTCTGGTCGCCCTATTACGGATAAAAATGATGCCATTTTTGAAAAACATGGAGCAAGATCGGCATATCAGTAGTTACGACGTAGCTAAAGAACTGGGAATTGACCACAAAACAGATTTGGCGCATTTAAAAAAAAATGGGTTAACAAAAAAGCAGGATATTTGGGTACCCCACAAGCTCACTGAAAGAAACCTAATGAACCGTGGACCCATTTGTGATTCTTTATTACGACGTAATGAAACCGAACCATTTTTGAAGAAGCTGATAACAGGTGATGAAAAGTGGATCACGTACGACTAGAACGTGCGAAAAAGGTCGTGGTCAAAGGCCGGTCAGGCTATACAGACTGTGGCCCCAGTTGTGAACCCGGGTTAGCTCACAACAAGGTGATGCTGTGTGTGTGGTGGGATTGGAAGGGCGTTATTCATTATGAGCTGTTACCACCAGGCAGGACCATCGATTCTGAACTCTACTGCAAACAACTGATAAGATTAAAGCAAGAAGTTGAGAGAAAGCGACCGGAATTAATCAACAGAAGGGGTGTGGTTTTTCATCATGATAACGCTAGACCTCACACATCTTTAGCCACTCAGCAAAAATTAAGAGAGTTTGGCTGGGAGGTGTTAATCACGAGAGGACTGCCAAAACCACTTGTCGCGGTATTTTGATCAGAAGCCCCAAAGTTTCTATAGCAATGGGATCATGTCCCTACCTACAAGATGGCAAAAAGTTATCGAACAAAATGGTACCTACATACTTTAGTTAAATGTAAATAAACTGTAGTAAAAAATGTTTTGAATTTTCCTAAAAAATGCGAAGAAACTTATTCCACAACCTATTACATAAGTATATATTCAATTCAGTTAATTTTACAGTTAAACTAATATATGTGAGCACTGACCAAAAACTCTTCACCGAAAAAATAGAAATTATTTTCTCAGATTTATCTTATTCACCTGTACATCTACTTCACTCTTTATGGCTTTCCCATCAGCCCACGGCAAATCTGCTCTGACAGCTTGCATAATAATACCAGAATTGAAGCGGTATCTTTTCTCCATTAATTCATCTTTGTACTTCGCCATGTGTAGTTCAACAGCTTGCTCTACTTGTTCCGGAGTAATCACCACTCCAACTCCAGAGGCCTTTTCAAATGCTTCAATATCAACACTAGCTTCATTAACAGTACTGAGAAGATATTGGAGAGCAGCATCAACACGTAATGTAGAATCAACTTTCCCATTTGTAATATAATTACATACAAAGGGCAATTTATTAGAAATCTGGGGTTTAATTTTGGTTGCCAAATGATACAACAACATACCAGTTCCCGGAGATAAGTTTTGCACGTTCACCTAGAAAATTTAACACAATAAATTCATCGTCACCATGAAAACAATGTGTAGGTCCTCTGACGATAAAAAAGTTTCTAACCTCATTCAAAGCCTCAAGTAGGAATTTGGTGACATTGCTATTTTTCAATGTTTCTTTTGCTTTTTGTTCACTTAAACCTAATAATTTAAATCTTTCTACAGTTTCTTCGGGAGACATAATTATTTCTATATAAAAAACTTTGAACCGGTGTCGTAAATGTCTAAATTTCTCTATGAATGAATGAGTAATGAGTGAGCAGTGTTGCCAGTGACCGATAGTCAATAGTAACACGAGGCAGTTGAAAAGTAACATTTTCATGTCAAAAGTAACATTAGTTTTTTTAGGTAAAAAAAAAGACTAATACTGAAACATGTATCCTAATCCCTTTTTATTATTTTGAAGAAACATGTTTCAGAATTCAATTTTCATTATTTCGAAGTTATTTAGAAAAGACTTGGAATAACTTTTGAGATCATAAAACTTACTATTCAACAAAAAAAAGGCAATTATAAGCTACTCGATAGCGTAGTTTTATGACTACTCACTCAGTTTGTGAATTTTTTTGCTACTTTTGTTCAAATCCTAAAAGTAACGTAAAAGTAACATTTTGAGTCGTGTAACATGAAAGTAACATGAGAGGGTCAAAAGTAACATAAAATGTTACAAAAGTAACATTCTGGCAACACTGTGAGTGAGCTATACAATAGTACCAACACAATCAAAAGCAACTTCGTTTTGACAATATACTAGGGATTGACTCACCTCACCATGCTTGTTTATCGATATCGATAAATCGGTGATTATGCTTAATCACCACTTACATTCAGTTGCAAATTAAAAATAGAACCAGGCTTAAAAAATATTTTATTTATTGCAGTTTTCATTTAATATTTTAAGGTTTTTTTGTGAAACGCTGAATAAAATGTTTTTATTCCATTTAATTGTAATTTATAAAAATATAACAAAACTGTTTTATTTCTCAGCGTACTTTTACTTCATCGGGGCCTTTATCTATTTATGCAATTTTTTGTATACAACTAGATGTCAAACAATCTGACGGCCCACCTAATGGTTTTGTATCCAAGTTTCTATGATGAAATATAGTAAGAGCTAAATTAAAATCCACATTTAATAGTCACAAACAATACCAGAAACCGACCTGCCGTGTTTTTTTAGTATTTTTTTTATAAAAAACCCAACGGCAAAGTGTCATAGGCTAATTCAATTTGAACCCATGCCTACTTAGAAAAAAATATTTGACAAGACAATGCACGATATTGACGTTTTGTTCTTGTTCTTGGTCTGACACGTGTCACTGTTTTTTAATATCTCTGGGTAACGATTTATTTGCCCGATTTAGATGCAATCTTTTGTTCATGTGATTTTAATTAAATTATGGTTTGTTGCATAATATTCTTTTCACACCACCTGCTCGACAATGCCAAATTACATACCACGCAAACCTTACGTAAAGCAAGTCATTAAAGCCCTTGGCTTTAGCCGGGGTGTAAGGTTGGACTGAATCTCATTATAACCTGCTGGTTTGTAATATTTTCACTTTTCGTAGTTCTTATTACAATGGCCTTAAAGTCTAATTTCGTAATAATAGATCAACTAATACTCAAGGGCCGGGGCCGGCGCCGCGTCGAACTTATTTGAAAATCGATCGTAATTTGAAAATAGAACTTTTTGTATAATCGAGCTGGCCACGGCAAGGTGAATGGAACACATTTGACTAGACTAACTATCCCCTAGATATATATTTTTGGAGTCGGTGCTTCACTTGCTATTGTTGATAGAACTAATCTTGGTTTATTATGAAATAACAAAGTGGGCAATTCACAAGACAGATGGAATAATATTTAATTAATAGAAAACAACGGTTGCTATGTTACACACATGACATATATCAATAATAGGGTTAGCAAAACCATAAAGGGTATCAAAAGACTATAACCTCCTTTAACATCCTCCCTTTTTGGCAACCCTGACTGTATCAAACCTATGTGCGTAGCAATTGACACAATCCGTGGCTTATGGAATGCCTTAGTTAGCAAATCTGCTAACTGGAACTCGCCGGGAACATAGGTATTCCACATGTATTTCACCATCAGTGAAGAGTTCTCTGACATAGAATTAATGTCTTAGACCTTTATGTTTAGTTCTTCTATAGAGTTCCGGGTTATGTGAGATTTTTATGGCTGCATCATTATCTACTTTCAGCTTGGGAACCTCTTTTAAATCTGATATCTCGCCAAAAAGTCTCTTAAGCCAGACAATCTCTCGAGCTGCTTCACTAGCTGCGAACAACTCAGCTTCGGTGCTGGATATTGCAACACATGTTTGTCGTCTACTCAACCAAGATATTGCTCCTCCAGAATATCAACATAATATACCCGATGTCGACCATCCAGTGGTATTGTCTCCACCGTGGTCAGAATCACTAAAACATTCCAGAATACGAGCATTAAAATTCCTCTTAAACACGATTCCATAGTCCAAAGTACCTTTGATATACCTTAGGATACGCTTAAGCTTATGTAGATCTTCTTTACTGGGGGCATCTAGTGTTCTGGATGCGACACTAACAGCATAAATAAGACAGGTCAGGTCTCGTACCAACTGTTAGGTATGTAAGTGCACCAATTTCTGTAGGGTTTCATCTGACATATTCGCAGTTAGTAATAATAATGAGGAGCTATCTATCAGGTTGTTTTTATCGAGAGCTTTTTGATATTCAGAAATTTCTTCAGCGTTATTAGTAGTAGGCTTAAATTACAGTTTATGGCATCTAATGCACCAGGCATACCTCTTAATAATAATGTAGCCTTGAATTTCCATTTAGCCCAATTTTTCGTACTTTCTAGGTGACCAATATCAATCTTGCAATTTGGTGACTGAATGATAAAAAAATATTGTTTTACCACAGAATGCTTAAAAAAATGTAGCTTATCCAGCTCTGGTTTATTTCATAGCTTCGTAACAACGCTCTGCTACCACGATAGAACTAGTTTTAGTTTATTATGAAATAACAAAGTGGGCAATTCACAAGACAGATGGAATAATATTTAATTAATAGAAAACAACGGTTGCTTTGTTACACACATGACATATATCAAAAATAGGGTTAGCAAAACCATAAAGAGTATCAAAAGACTATAACCTCCTTTAACAATTGTTTATGGAAACAACTTAGCACCAACTCCAAAAAATATATTTCTAGGGGATAGTTAGCTATAGTATTTTCATCTCACGAAGGAACTTGATCTTTACTTGTGGTACCTACTATACAAACACGCTGCAAATGTACGGGTAAGCACAGGAGCTCTCATTGCCTTACATTACTCTTTTCTTTGCTCATTGCCGTCCGAGACACGGGAGAAGTAACACGTCTATATGTGATCTGTAATCAAATGTCGCTTCAAGTAGCGTCAGTATGAACAGATTGAAAGTGTACGTCGAAAAGTCCGACCATCCATTGACATAGTGAGGTTGATTCACCATTTTTGAATATTTTGTTTATTTTTTAGATTTATTTTTATATGGGTGCCTATTTATATAAATAAATAAATTATGTGACAAAAAGTTTTATGAATATTTATTGTTTTATTATTTATTTTATTTTATTAAACAAAATAAAGCATGGAAAGTATCCAAGGCGAGGCGTTATAGAGCAAAACTTTTAAAATTGCAGAAAAAAAAACAAAATAATGGTTTCGAAATTTATAAAATGACAAGATGAAACAGATAATTATTCGAGTGAATCTGATTGATTTCATTAAATATAACACAGGTAACACTGTCTTATTTTAATCTGTTCTTAATTATTAAGAACCTTCAAAATATCGCGACTTATTTTTTGTGTTTATTTTATTTGATTTTAGGTTACTAAACTTAAATAAATTAAGTTTTACAGATTCACATTCACATTTGATAATAATAAAATTATATAACTAATATTTATTTCCATCTGTTAAAATTTATATGCTAACGCCACTCGTATTGACGCACACATCCGCAGCGTGTTTGACACAAGACAAGCGCTTGTCAGTGCAAGTTGCTTCGTGAGATAAAAGGACTATACCTAAGAACGTAAATTTAATTATTTTATCCTTTTCAATTTTTTGAAGTCGGTTTTCATTTTTGTTTTTTTTTCATAATTTTTAGTATTAACTTTCTAAGGTCGAAGCTAGATGGGTGACCGTCAACTTATATTATTTCCCACTATCGTATCGTTTCATTAAACAGTCATAGGAAAGCAAAAATCCGCAATTTCGCATACGTAGACGACTTACTGATTTCAGTTTTTTTTATTTAAAAACCAAACTAACCAACTGATTGTGAAAATAATTTTATGGGACCAAATGGCAACTATTCCGCATCTAACAAAAAAAGAATCACGTAAATCGGATCAGTAATCTCGATTGCGCCGAACATACCCGCCGAACATACCGGCCGAATTGAGAACCTCCTCGTTTTTGAAGTCGGCTAAAAAGCCGCGAGTATTGTAAGACGCTGCAATAATATACTTACCGTAATAACTGCAAATATTTTATAAAAATAATATAACTATATCAAAACAGAAGAAAAGTTCTGTTAAAATGTCGAGTGACAAAAGTGCTTTAACTCCGGAGTCCATTAAATTGGATGCCTTAGGCATTGTTCATAATCTACTCCCAGAGAAGTTAAAAGCGATATACCTGAAAGCCTACAACGATTTCGATAAGTGGAAAACTGCAAAAAGTGTTTTAGTAGCCTTGATTTTTTATTATCTCGCAAAAGGTGAGAAAACTAGAGTACACTCCTCGGGGATAAAGCTGTTTTTGTCTTGGGCACGCTTGAACCCCTCACTGCGCTCGGACTCGTCTTAATTCCCTCGCAGCGCTCGGGAATTAAATCTGGAGTCCTTCGTTGCGTTCAGGATTCAATATCGCGTCCGTAACATAAAACAGTGCTTTATCCCCTCGGTGTATAATCTACTATAAAAATATAGGTACTCTTTCTTCCCAATCTTCCCATATAACTTTTGACTTGGGGGGTCGCCGAGTACCAGCCTCCATAGAAATTCAGAACGTCTCCTTTAAATGCTTCGCTCAATAGAGTAACGAACAACATTTTTTATCTTTATTTTATTTAGTAATATCCATAAAGATGCACCTCTCCAGCAGCTAGATAGCAGATTATCTTGTAAACGCACTTACTTACATTGATATAGTTTTCAGATTTGTTAGATGTCTTTTCTGATATTTTTATTTTCTTGTATAAAAATTCTTGTATAAAAATAAAAAAATTGGAATTTCGGAAAATCGGAGATCGGAAAATCTAACTGAAAATTTGTCTCTGTCGACAAATTTTCTGTTAGATTTATTTTCTTGTAAAATTATTTCCGAAGGCCTTCTTTCCCTATAGACATATTTTCTGATATATTTATTTTCATGTATAAAAATTTCCGAATGCGTTCTTTCCCTGTAGTTTTTTTTAACATAGGTACGCAAAATTTCGTAGTGTTTCATTTTACTAGTGGCACAAATTACGACAAAATTTCTGCCCGTTCACGTGAACGGGTACGTGTACTGCATGAATACCTACTAGGTACTTAAAAGTTAAATGTCAACGTTGTGATAGATCTTGTTATCTTTTGTAGTAAAGGCGGTAGAGTTAGTTATAAACAATATGATTACAATAAGTGTAAAACCAAAGTAGAATGAGGCCCCGGATTAGGTTATTATTTACTAGTCAGATTTTACTAAGGACATCGAAAAAATGCTCACACTTCGGTGACACATTGTTTGGAGTTCTCTGAACTTTGCAATATGTAGGTACCTATACCTACATGATAAACCTGTAAAAAAAGTTATTAAAAATCAACGGCGCTATTTTTTAAGCATTCAAAATACAATCCAGAATTACACCTAATTATTTATTAAACCTAACTCTTCATTAAACTTAAAATTGTAACTCTAACTTCTATGTATATTTTGGAACTATATAAATTTATTAAGTATAACTCTAATATTTTTGACAATGTAACACACTCACGACTTTACACCGCTAGAAGTAGATAATAACCTAAACAAATATAGATTTCTGAACAGCCGCATGGCAATATAGCTCGAGCCCATACTTTAGCGCCATAAAAATATATAATCATGTGCCAAATGAATTGAGAATGGAGCCTAAAGTTGACGTATTCCTGCAAAAACTAAAGCAAATCTTGATTAAAAAATGTTATTATAATTTGAATGAATATCTAAATGACAAATGTATTACATAAATGAAAATCTAATAAAATATTCCTTCAATGTTAACCTTAAAAATATCGTATTCATTTGATAATTTCATGACATTTGTATGAAATAATGCTGCCAACGTTACACTATGCCATACAAATGTCATGAAATTATCAAATGAATAAGATATTTATGAAAGTGGCAAACCATTTCTATGGATTAATATAGCCCATATTTAAATTTATCGTCGCATTGACGGCACCAACCTGTATAAAAAAGAAAAAACTAGAGAGACGAATATCTCACACAATTTAGAAAACTTAACTTAAATGATGAACATAAAACGCTTAATCTAGACACACGGCATCGCGGTATTGTGACCGGACAAGTTTGAAGAAAAAAACTAAGTACGTAAAATATAATTAATGTTTAAACTTAAGGAAAGTCGGAAAGTCTGTATTTTAGTATGAAAACTTCTCTATACACCCTTTCATATGATATGAGTATATCACTGATTGGTAAAATTTAATCATTTCCTATCAAGAAAAATAACCATAAATAATTTACCATTCAAAATTGCAAACAGGGTCACAAGCGATAAAGAAGTTTTGTCCCTAGTAGAATGAACGACTACGAAATTTTGCGTATGTTAAAAAAACTACAGGGAAATAACGCATTCGATTTATATACAAGAAAATAAATCTATCAGAAAATATGTCTTTAGGGAAAGAAGGTGTTCAGAAATTTGACGATTGGTAAAGAAGGCGATCAGAAATTTTTATACAAGAAAATAAAAATATCAAAAAATACATCTAACAAATCATTTTTAAATCTATGTAATATTTTCACGTCTTTTTAACTAATGTTCTGTATGACACAACACAAGCTCTTCCATGTTCTGCAAAAATAAACTAATTTCTAAAGCTAGGAAAGCCAATGAACAATATTCAAATAATTAGACTTACTTTTGTTTGAACTTTGCGAGAGACTTTATCTGTTGTCCTAATTTTATCCTTAGACCATAAGCACAAGTATTTAATTAAAATAATTAGCATATAGGTTGCGATAACATTTAATTGTAATGATTCGGACGAAGTTCGAGTTCGAAGATTCAGAGCAAAATGTTAACATCTCTGCATAATCTTGCTATTATGTATTCAGTTCGGATCAATGAGCTGTCATTTTGAACAATAATTTACATAATTTGATTGTGCTCTTTCATTCTATTTACGTGTATAACCTTTGATTATAATACCTACAACGTATTTTTGTTGATATCCCATAACTTCACATGTATACAGGATGTTAGGGGGGAAGCTCTCTAAAACGAAGGCAGACGGCAGTACTGGTTACCCTTACAGGATTTGCTAAAAAATAAATTGAAATCGCGAAAAAAATCAGCTGTTCCATACAAACAGGTCGTGTAAATATTAATGAAAAATAATTCAGCTTAACCTGTAAACTGAATTATTTTTTATTAATATTCTTTACGGCTTTCAACAATGGACTGCAAGAAAATAAAATAAAGAGGTAAGTATTAGAAAAAAAAATATAATGGACGACAAAGAAGAAACTGAACTAAAGGAACTTGTAACAGAACGCATTGAGTTCTAAAGTATTCGTTACCAATAAAATATAAATGATAATTTAAGTAATAAAAGCAGGTAATAAAGGAATTAACTAATAACATTATAGAAGTAAAGAAAATCAATATATTTTAAAATTAAAAAAAATATAGTTCAGAATAGGCACCCACGCAGAGAAATGTTTAGAATAGGGGCCTGGTTAGGCTCGAGTCGCACCCGGGTCGGGCATAGGTCGTACCCACGTTTTGGAACGAAAATTTGAAAAAATTAAGATGGCGGAGACTTTCGGGTGGCTAGCAACAGGAATACTATATAAGGAGGCAATAAGGGTTAGTCTGGATATAGTCGGTCGACTTCCGTATAGCGAGCAAGTTATCTTCATAGAGTGCATTTTGTAAGATTTGATTTAAATTTCGATCGGGTTTCGCGATGTTTGTGTTAAGGTTATAAATCAATTATTTTGAAATAAGGTCAAATAATTGATAATTTAGTATAAATTAATATTTAAATATCTAGTCTATTGAATTTAAAGTTTGGGAAGTTAAAAATTAAATAGTTAATTCAGTTTATGGAGTTTTGAGGGTTTAATTTAATAATTTGAGTTTAATTAAATAGTTTGGGAAATTAAAGTTTAAACAGTTAATTTAGCTTATTGAGTTTGGAGAGTTTTAATTCAATAATTTGAGTTTTAATAAAATAGTTTGGGATTAATTTTATAAGCTTGCTATAAGGAAGGTGAGGAGGTTGTTCACATCGACGTGATGTGGGGTAATGTCTAGTGGATACTTAACAGTGCCAACGAAGCTGGTCATTGCTTTTAACCTATTGGGCTTGAGGATGCCTGATCGACGTTCTTTACCAACATAACGTCGCCTTACTCTTAGTTTGGTTTATATTCGGGGTATGGTTGCAGGGGGCCCGTCGAAGTGGATCCATACTTTTTTGCGCCTGTTAATCATATTGCTGAGTTTCTCCGAACAAGTCCCTTTATTTATATATATTCACATTTTTATTTCCCCACACGTACAGAACCACGATCTCTAGACTTCGGTCGCGCTGGTGATGTACAATACACATGGCTTACGCTAGGTACACGAGACGCCATCTCACTCATTAATAGCATAGTTTAGAATTTCTGCTGCACTTCAGATCTGCAAAGATTCTGTTTGCAGGAATTACACCATCCCACACGTTTAATAGTAAATGTGAGGTGAAAACCTCTAGCGTTGTTTCCCTCTTTTAGTAACTTAGCTAGGATTATAAAGTAGGCACGATAGGGAGGTATAGGCTGGGTTGTGGAAGTAGGATTGGATTGAGGTTTAGGAAAGTAGGAAAATAATCATTGGGTTTAACTAGGAAGGTTTAATTATTGCTAAGGGTTTAATTAGAATTTAAGTATAGGTTCATTGCATAGGTGGGTTTAAGTAGGAAGTGATAAGTAGGATCTTAATATCAATAACATTAGTTGAGTTTCTTGGAGATTCTTCTCAGTGAATAGGTTTACGAATCTCTGGTAGAGCCATTATAAAATAAAATAAACTTTAAACAAACTAAATTAAATTGTAACTTTAATTAAACATTCATTTCCTGATTGAAGATATTATCTAGTAAGCCAGTTATTTATTCTTCAAATGTCCTAAACACAAAATAACAAAAGGGACTAATTAATTATGTATTGATTATTCTAAAGAAGGAATAAAATTATTTTGAATCTTAGAAAAGAACTTTCAAGTGCTAAATAATAAAGCGCTAATAATAATTTGATGTAGAAGTCATTAAAACCTTATAGAATGGTTCATTGCTGCAAAATGAGGTAAAATATGTACTCATGAAATGCTTAAATTATGGCATGTTGAAACAGTGTTATTCAGGTGAGCCAAAGGCAAAGCCAAAGGCAGCCTTACAACAATGACTCAAAGATAAAAGGGTGTATGTTGTCGTCAAGGATTTCATTTGTGGCTGACATTGCTGTGTGTGATTAGTGTGAAATGCAGTATTTGATTCATACTATATTGATTAAATCAATCTACAAAGAAAAAGTTAAAGTTAAAAGGCTTATTGGATATAAGATTCATTCAGATAGAAAGTTGTAATAATTTAAAGAATATTTACATTCCAATGAAAATATATTAGATTATATAATTATGAAATGGACAGTTCCACAATATAAAAGAATAAGAACTAACCAAGTAGAAAAGTAATTAGTTTCAACTTAAATATATAAAATTAATAAATCCTAAAATGGAGGGGAGAGTAAAACTTGGTTGTCTCTCACTGATTGAAGCGAGGTATGGAGCTTCCTTCCTAGCCATATTTTCACAATGTAAACTTAATAAACTTTCAATAACAAGAAACCTATTATTTCAATAAAACTTCAACTCATATTTCGCCAATTTACTAATAGTCAAAAATCTATCATTGCAAAATTAATATTACTTTAGAGAACATTCTAAATGTATTTAAATATTGTAAGATTTCATTATCTTATCGTAGTATAATAAATCTCACTTCAATAGTGTACAATTGAAATTAAATCAACTTAGTAAAGCGCTACAAACTTATTTTTATACCCATAATTTAGTCCTCTAAGATTGGTTGTTAATTGTAAGAGAAATTAAGAACTAGGCAGGTGTATGGTGTGTTATAATAATTAACAAAATAACAAAGTTAGGGAGTTATGTTAGGGAGTATCTGTATCATTCTTTCATTTTCTAAAAGAACTAAGGTAATTGCGGTATGATGAAGGGTTCTAAAACAATCACTAGATGATCACAAGGCCAAACTAAAGTTAAATTAAAGTTGGAGAAACGGTGTCTATACTTGATTAAGTTTTGCAATAAATTAGCATAATATAATAAAAGTAGGAAGAGGAAAATTTTAGGTAGCATTAGTTGTAAGTTAATTAGGTATAGTTAGTTGTAAGTTAATAAATAAGCTAGATATAATATATAGGTAGATTTATAGGTAAAGTAGGGGGGGCGTTACAAAGTCTAAGTAATGAAGAACGTTAAGTGGTGATATGGAAAACAAAGGAGGAGGAGCGTGATATGA
Organism: Nymphula nitidulata; assembly: GCA_947347705.1. NCBI lineage: Eukaryota > Metazoa > Arthropoda > Insecta > Lepidoptera > Crambidae > Nymphula > Nymphula nitidulata. The sequence continues at coordinate 12,565,474 of OX374623.1, forward strand.
GTATAAGAAAATATTCCAAAACATATTATATTATCTTATTATACAAATCATTGGAGCCTCAATCAAACAATTACATTTGTTGTCAATCAAAATAATAATATAACTAGACCATTAGCTGTTTAGAATAAGTATACGTAAACTAATAACATTCGTTGAGTAAAATTACATAATATAGAATATTGGTAACTACATATTATATAAACACTTTGTAACAACATTACATAAAGTTATTATTTTATAATTTAATACAAGTAGAATTCATAAAGAAATTAAAGTAATTAAAATAAGGAAGAGATGTAGTGTATGTACTTACATTTAGTACTTGATTTGACTCGAGTGCATACGTCACAAGGTGCGGGCTGAGTGGGGTAGTTCGACCGACAAAATCGGTGCACTGGCGAGCCAAATGCTTTGTACTTTATATTATTATTTTTATATAGCCTTGCTACTATACTGTGTGCATCTAAAAGAGATGCTCCAAAAATGTAAAGAGTCCTGGCCAGGTCTATGTACAGAGTTCAAATTATTATTTCTATTACTCCTAAAAGTTGGGGTAAATATTCTTAATTTTTGATTTGATTGATTTGATTGAATTTGATTTCGATTTTAACATTATTATAAATTACTTAGTAATTAAAATAGAATAAAACTAGAAAAATTTCACGTCCTGAGGCAGGAATCGAACCCGCGACCTTGATCGATCGATCGATTCACAGGGATATCCCAAGTCCTGGGTGGCTCAGTGGTCAGAGCAGTCGCCCGGATTGCGAAAGGTCGCGGGTTCGATTCCTGCCTCAGGACGTGAAATTTTTCTAGTTTTATTCTATTTTAATTACTAAGTAATTTTTCAAACATTTATAATAATGTTAAAATCAAAAATTAAGAATATTATTATAAATGTTTGAAAAATTACTTTGTAATTAAAATATAATAAAACTATCGAAAGGTCGCGGGTTCGAATCCTGCCTCAGGACGTGAAATGTTTTCTAGTTTTATTGTATTTTAATTACAAAGTTGGGGTAAAGTTGTGACACAGTAATGATTATATTTTTTTTAAAATGAAATGATTGCGAGAATAATAATACCTACCTATTTTAATTAGTGAAACTGTATATGTATTTGCATGTCTGATATGACAATATGTAGAGCCGATAAAGTAATTTTACCAATATTTTTAAACCATTGTTCTTTGCGAATAAAGATTCTGATTCAGTATACTGAGTAATAGGTAAAAATGTGCAGATCAGTGTACAATTGTCCATTTTCTTTTTATTTGTTTTGATTTTGGTTGCATGGTATAAAAGGAGAATTTTAGTAGAAAAAACTGCAACTCAGCCAAATATTCGTCATGGCGGCTATGTCACTTTGGTGACGTTTAGTTCACTTCTAAATCCCCGCCATACTGCCAGACTAAATAAATGTGAAATCGACGAAAAATTTCAACTTTTGTACAAACAAACTATGCATGAAAACGAATTTTTTTTTTTTTTTTTTACAACAAGATGACAAACAAGCTGACGGCCCACCTGATGGTAAGCGGTTACCGCCGCCTATAGACACCTGCAATAACAAGGAAAAATCACTTGATATTGCAGGTGCGTTGTCATCCTGGGGCCTAAGATGAAATGCCGTCCATGCCCAGAAATTACTAGAATTACCAGAATTATTAGTATTTTTCCCGGATTCAGGAAAATTTTCCTGATTTTTTGAGATAGTGTAGGTAGGTACATATACTTGGCCGGATTTGAAACATCTCCTTTCTGTCATTAATAACTGTCATTATCATCACCAGCTTATAGACTATAAGTCCCACTGCTGGGCACAGGTCTGGTCTTCCTACATGGGAGAAACACATGAGGAGTTTGGGCCATAACACCATCACGCTGGCCCAATGTGGTTGATCGGTTTAAGCGGTTGCAGGAACAACCGGGACCAACGGCTTAACGTAACTACCGAAACACGGAGGATTAATAAATGTATTAGAAGATAAATAGAGAAACACATAAATATTTTATTACGACCAATTTGCTTCACGCTACCATTGACTGTGTTATCTACTGAATTCCTTTTTTTTTAAATAACAAATATTACTGGATGAAGTGTGCAGTGCAACAATAACGTGCAACATTATTGAGAAATATCTTCCCTATTATACTGTGTACGACCAATTGGGATTAGATGTAGATGACGAAGTGGACATGTCGCCGCCGGCTGGTGTTATCCAATTGAATGCCTAGCCCGATAGTTGATTGAACTAGACTCACTTGACGTTTAACGATAACGACTAGGCGTATTGAATGGATCGTCTTGTGGTGAAAAGTTTTGGTTTGATTGGAAAGTTCAAGGTTATTTTTTTATGACCACTTATAACTGACATTGTTTAGGTTCTAAGTGGTCATAAAAAAAAATTGAACTTACCAATCACTCACAAAAGCTCTTCGATTTAAATGACCCGCCTAGGGGTCCAATTGAATAGCTAACATAAACCAGACGGGTAACATGACATTCAGCCATCTAGTTAAACGTTGCGTTCAATGAGTTGGCTAGTTATACTTCAGGCGTTTGATTGGATGCTGTTCAATCAACGGGCTAGTAGTCCAGTTAAGCGGCTGATTTAACCAGGCGGCTGCGACAGATACATTAGGCGTATGTGCAGATGTGAACTCTTTGGATGTAGGCGTAAGTGTAAGTGTGGACTAAAATGGATCTACGTCTTTTGTGAAGGCTCTTTTTGAGGAGATAATGTATGCAAACAATTACAATTGGTATCAGTATCACGCGATTCTATGCCATGATGTGTGTGTCTTCTTTTATTGCACTGTTTGCATACCTACATGTAAACGAGAGCGTTTTAAAGAACGGCTCGATGTTGACCCATCAGTTTCCATCCCTGATTCATTACACATATAGTGATATAATAGTGACAAAATTTCCCGCCGGAGGACCAAAGTCCCCCGGGTTAAAACTTTTAAACTTTTTTATTTCAACGAATTTTAAACTCATTTTATCAAAGAAAGTAATTGTTGATGTGTTCTATCTCTTGTTAGGAAAATATAAATCCCTTAAAGTAGCAGCTAATCAAGATTTTGCGTGAATTGCCCGCGACAACTTAAATTGGCTACATTTGTCAGATACGCGGAATTTTCCAATGCTAGTTACGTGGATTTGCTTGCACTGACGCGACGTGATGTAAAACGTATGAAAAACTCACCAGATCCCCCCGCCATACTGTCCCTGTATCTATGTATGTATGTACGCATGTACTTTTGCGTTGTCTTTTTTTTAATAGCAAACACTTGAAAAATAATAGCATACATCACAACAGACTTAGGACAAGGTTTGGAACTTGATGGCTGATTTAACCTTAAATCTAAGAAATAAAGAATAAAAACATGTTAAGTACATTCTAAGCTACACGAGTGTTCTCTCCAGCCATATATGTGTATGAAAATAAACAATGTATTGTTAGACATATGTAAACTCTACTGTATTCGACAGTTGCTATGCAACCGCTTTGTGAGAAATAACATTAGTGAAAATATACCGTTGCTCCTAAATTCCTGACTCTTCATTCATTTTCTCCAATATGGTAACAGAGCGCTAAATTCTTCAAAATGAGTAATATTTTCAACGTTACTAAACTCGCCGGGATGGCGAATTACGGCCGTTGGAAATTAGAAATGAAGATGGTGTTGATTCACGAGGAACTTTTTGACTGCATAAAACTAAGTGAAAAAGGAGGACCTCAGTGTACCGATGAGAAAAAGCAAGAGAAGGCATTGGCTCGAATTTGTCTGGGCGTAGAATCTGCAGTGCATTCTGTAGTCAGGAACTGCGAGACTGCCTTTGACGCTTGGAACAAACTACAGAAAGCGTTCGAGGATAGAGGTCTATCCAGAAAGCTTGGTCTCCTGAGAGAGCTGTTCGGACTAAAGCTGTGTCAATTCGTCAACATGGACCAGTATCTCACAAAGATAGCTGATACATCGCAGCAGCTTCAAGGCATCGAAGCACCTCTGGAGGATGATTTTATAGCGGTTATCATGTTAAGTGGACTTCCAGATACTTATGATCCCTTAATAATGACACTTGAACACTCCAGTGTAAAGCTTTTACACGTGACTGTTGCTAACGGTTAAAAACTTTTTAGTGAAGGACGGGGTGACGTAAACTTATTGCTACGAGATGGTAAAAGAACTTTATGTAATGTCGTTTTTATTCCAAATCTGTCATGCAACTTATTGTCAGTTAATGTTTTGACACAACGGGGCTATCATGTTAATTTTCAGTCAAATTTATGTCGTGTTTAAAAAAAAAAAAATTATTGTTGTGAACGCGAAACGTAGTGAGTCTGGTTTATATAAACTTAAGATCGGATCATCTGCAACTCCCGTCAAGCACGTACATAAAGTGACGTTCAGAGATGATTCTCGTAAGCCTGATGAGATCTGCTTTAAAACCAAACTCGAAAGACAAGGAATGTGGCATCGTAGGTTGGGTCATCTCAACGGTCGCAGTATGAGCTTACTTAAGCATGGTATGGCGACTAGTGTAGACTATGACTCGTCGACGTATGAGCAATGTATTGCTTGCATTGAAGGTAAGGCAACTAGATTACCATTTCCTAAGAAATCGATTTCACGTGCTAATGTGGTGTTAGGCCTAGTACACACGGACTTGTGCGGCCCTATGCCTGTGAAGTCTTTAGGAGGCGCGAGATATTTGCTAACCTTTATTGACGATTTTTGAGAAAAACTTTTTGTTATTGTATTGATTCTAAAGACAAAGTTTTTCAATGTTTTACAAATTTTAAAGCTTTAGCAGAAAATGAAACTAATCATGAAATTAAAGTTTTGCGAAATAATAACGGAGGAGAGTATATAAATACGCATTTTAAGGAGTATTTGAGTAAGTGTGGAATAAGACACCATACTACTGTTCCCCACTGTCCGCAGCAAAATGCAGTTGCTGAACGAGCGAACCGCACCATAATGGAGGCGGTGCGCTGTATGCTGTTAGAGGCTGGCCTAGACTAACGTTTTTGGGCTGAAGCTTTGGGTGCTGCGGTGTACATAAAAAATCGGTCTCCCACCAAGGCTGTACGAGGTATGACGCCGGAAGAACGCTATTCTGGACAAAAGGTAAATATCTCTCATTTACGAAAGACTCGTAAATGAGAGATGTTTACCTTTCGTGTATGGCATATGCAGTAAAAAATAATCGTACGAAGCTTGATTCCAAGTGCAAGAAATACATTTTCACGGGATATTGTGAGAACACAAAGGGTTACAGACTTTTGGATCCTGAGTGTCCTCAAAAGCTGACGATCGCAAAGCATGTGACATTTTTGGAGACAGAGTTTTTTAAAAAGGTACAACCTGCTCAAAACGACACTGATGTCTCTTCAAGCACTAACAGTGGATCCGTGTCTGTTGAATTAAGCCGGGTACAATCTGAACTAGTTGTTAGTACTTCTGATAGTTTTAATGAATCTTCGACTAGTAGCTCAGTTGCAGAAAACTTATCCGACACTACCTACATTCCAGATGCCTCGTTCGAGTCAAACGACTCGAGGGCTGGTTACGAAGGGGCTGAACAGTCGTTGATATCTACATTCGTGGTTAGAGAAGCTCACGAAAAGCCGAAAAACTGTTCAAGGAGCACTAAGCTGTCCTGAAACCGATCAGTGGCGAAAGGCCATGAAGGCTGAGAGTCAATCGTTGTTTAGCAATCAGTGTTTTACTATCGCTGATTTGCCAAAGGTTGTAAAAACTAAGAATCAGAAGAGAAGAAGGTAAGATCATTTTGGATCAATCTGCATATATTCAGAAAATTTTACAAAAATACAATATGCAAGACTGTAAGCCTGCCCGGACTCCAATGCAGTGTCAGAAGCTGTCAAAAGCGGAAAAAGTAGATGCAAAGTTGGAGTATCGAGAGTTACTAGGCTGTCTGATGTATGTAGCTGTATGTTCGCGTCCTGACATCTGTCATGCTGTAAGCGTGCTCAATCAGTTTAATAATTGTTATTCTGGCGTTCACTGGCAAGTTGCAAAACGAGTGCTACACTACGCTATCTAAAAGGTACTGTCAACTTCAATATTAAGTACGAATAGAGTGGGCTAGCTGTGATAGGTTTTGCGGATGCTGATTGGGGATCAGATAATATTGATCGTCGATCGTATACGGGTTACGTTTTTAGATTAGGTAATTCTATTACTTGTTGGGAGAGCAGAAAGCAGCGTACAGTGCCCTTATCGAGTACTGAGGCAGAATATAATGTCGCTTTCGGACGCGAGTAAAGAGGCCCTATTTATTAAAAGTTTTCTTTCTGCACTATTGCCCGATATATTTAAGAATATTAAAATTACTATCTTTAATGACAATCAATCGGCTATAAAGTTGCCTGAAAATTTTAGGTTTCACGGTAGGTCGAAACACATTGACATAAGACATCACTTTGTCCGGGATGTTGTGAATCAAGAGTTGTTTAGCATTGTTTTTGTGCCGTCTGATAAAATGACCGCAGACATTTTAACAAAACCACTTTCGGTTGAGAAAAATGAGAGGTTTGTGAAAGATCTAGGGTTAGTTTGCTAGGTATTCTTTATTTTACTTTGTAGTATTGTAGTAGAGTTTAAGGGCTGGTGTTAGACATGTAAACATTACTGTATTCGACAGTTGCTATGCAACCGCTTTGTGAAAAATAACATTAGTGAATATACAGGGCGTCCCACGGCCATGCCACACGGAGGGAAAGTATATTAAATATTGAACGTAGGATATTTTACTAAAAGAAGACATCGTTTTATTTTTAATAATAAGTAGAACTGCATTCACAGATTTTTTAAAAATCGCCTACCTCAACCGGGAATCGAACCCGCCAAATGTGATAGAAAAATTACATGTATTTTATAATAGTGTTTGAAAGGGCTACTCATAAGCATTATTTTTTCCTAAATAACCTAGCATATTAAATGAAACTAAGATCATAAAATTTTTCATTTTATTTAAAAAAAATAATAATTTATCAAATGCTTAAAATGTGATCCGTTCTGTGGTATACAAATTCTCACTCTTTTGATAATTACTCTCCCTGTCGATTTACTTATTTTTGCATGGTGGATGTTTGAAGTAATACGTCTAAGTTCATTTTGTAACTCCTGCACACTGTTGTACCGGTTCCTGTAAACTAAATCTTTTACATAACCCCATAAAAAAAAATCAAGTGAGGCTAGATCTGGGGATCTCGGTGGCCATCTAATTTGTCCAAAAGTGCCGATCCAGGAAGGAAAATATTCATTAAGAAACTCGGCTGTTCTCCTACTGTTATGAGCCGGAGCCCCATCTTGCTGGAATATGAGATTTCGTCGATCTGCATCAGGAAGATTATTAATCTCATTTCTTAAAATCTCAAGTATTTCTAGATATCTTTCCGTGTTCAGAGTTCCTTCGTAAAAATGTATTAAGAGAACCCGGTTACTTACAATCCCACACCAACAGTTGAAAGAAAAACGCACTTGATCATTAGTCTCGCGGATTCGTAAGGGATTCTGTCTGGACCAAATGCGATTATTACGCCGGTTGTACATACCGTTGTTACTAAAGTTTGACTCGTCTGACCAAATAATGGTGTTCAAAAAATTTTGATCCTCAAGGATGAGTCTCTCGTTGAGATGAGTCTGTTGGCAGAAATTAAATCGTCTTTCAGCATCTCCCAGCCGTAATTTTTGCACTAATCGCCCTTCAACATAACTTTTAAACTTGTATTTTTTCAGAACGCGATGTATTCTACTCTTTGAAAGTCCAATTTCTTCTTCACCTTCCCTCACTGAACTCTTCGGGTACGCTTCAAAGTAAATCAGAATGTTGAGTTCATCATCGCTGACGTTTATTATCTGCTGCTGTGGTTGCTGTAAGCGATGATCAAAACGTTCTAAATTTGTTAAATTATCCACCATTCTTTTCAACACATATCGAGATGGTGTGCGTCTATCGGGATATCTTTCGCGGTACCACCGCAAAGCTAATGAAATGTCTTTGTGATTTAAAAAGTATGCTTCTAATTAATCCAAATTATTTTGGTACGCCATGGTAAGTAAATTAACACAAAAATTGCTAATAAACGAAAATGAAACTCACAATAAACAAAAGAACAGACGCTTGAAAATTTACGTGTTCCATTTTCGAATTATTTATTTTTACTAATATCAGCCAGTTGCATGGTAATTGCGAGCTCATGAAGAAATGCATACAAGTACCTACTACACTTCATGTATCGCTTTATTATTATCATGTACTTACACCACGGAAATCTCGTATCTCAAGTGGGTAGGTCTTTGAAATGATAATGTTAATTGTTGGAAGCATGGCCAAGTCAGAGGAAATTTCCCTGAACAAAATTTTAAATAAAATGAAAAATTTTATGATCTTAGTTTCATTTAATATGCTAGGTTATTTAAGAAAAAATAATGCTTATGAGTAGCCCTTTCAAACGCTATTATAAAATACAAGTAATTTTTCTATCACATTTGGCGGGTTCGACTCCCGGTTGAGGTAGTGTGTGGCATGGCCGTGGGACGCCCTGTATACCGTCGCTCCTAAATTCCTGACTCTTCATTCATTTTCTCCAATATGTATAACGTATGTAAATGAAGTAAAAAATAAGATCAATTCAATTATATTGTACCTTTAATACATACCTTAGTTTTCTATAACTCTGATGAAACATTCGGAGATGAAATAAGAGCTTTCCTTGAAATGATGTTGAACATCTGAAATTTTTGCATGTATATTATTTAGTTTTATTTTCGACAAAAGTATATACTTAATGCATATAGATTTAATTCTATTCCATTTTTACTATAATTTGTTATTATTTAACAAAGAATAGACTGAATAGTAATGAATCACCTGCTGTATTTCAAAAGACTCACCATGAGCTATTTCTTCTTGTACGGAGGTACGGGTAGACACAGGTCAAACTTCATCGTCAAACTGAGTTTGACCAAAATATTTCTCATATAAAGTAATTGTTCTTCGGTGAGTCTAATGATAAGGGAATTTTATGTAACGGCACGTATGTCATCCACAAATTTTTCATCGTTCTTGTGAAACTAAAAAGCCGGTGCGACTCACTTGTTGCATTACAATTTGTGACCGACCACTAACCACATTTTACTCATGAGAATAATAAATAGCGAATATCACATGTACAGTCAATATTGTCACAAACAACAGAGAAGAAATTCTGTGAAATGCGAGGAAATACCATATAAAACGGATTTGATAACGGAAATACACTTGAGTAAATAGAAAATTAAATTTTCAACTAGACTCGGAAGAATCACAAGTTAGCAGTCAAAATAGCAGTGAATTGTAATGAAAAATCAATATTTTATATTATCGCGCCTTAAAAAAACTGTGGCCATCTCTAACGGACTTACCCTATCTGTATAGAAATTAGGTGCAGTTTATTTACTGAAAATTAGGATAAAAGCGCTAAAAAAATTAGTAAAAATTTTTTACCTAAAAGTATGTCCATCGTATACAATACAATAAGTCCTGTAAAAGAATCCGGAACTCCTAAGTAGGTACAACATTTTTGATTTTTTATGCTAATTCTAGAATTGAAAGGCTGATGTATTATTTCTTTGTTCTCAAATCATATTAGGGCAAACGCCCATAATTTTCATTGTAATAAGAACGTAGTGATTGTATCCTCTTTGGTATTTTATTCAAAGAATAAGAAAGTGAAAACTATAATTTTTAAAGTATTTTTTATTCAATTTTGTGCTGGCCAGTGCGCTTGTTTTAAAAATAAGTTTGGTACACTGACATGTAGTAAGTATTAATATTCATAAATATAAAGAGTAGATAGATGTTAAAAGCATATATAACAGCGTTTTAGTATATAGGGGAACCGCCTTAAGCGGACAGGCGAGGCGCGGCGTAGGCGGCTTATAAACTTATTGAATAGAAAGGTTCGAATTTTAAAAACTCTTTCCACGCTAGCGGATGAAATGCACTTTTGCACTCAGATTTCGATGATTACATTATCATTCACGAGCTTCTGAGTTTAAAAAAAATTGCATATGCATTGATCGTTTTAATTTTTAATTACATAAAATACAACATAACTAATGTTTGAAGGTGTCGAGAGTGTTTTGTTAATTTAGTTTTTTTTTCATGAAGATACGTCTGCTGACCTTTGAGTGAAGGTCGACTTGAGGTAATTGATATACAAATGATATTCGCGACCGAGTAAGCTACGAAGTAGAGGCAATTTGATCCTGTTACGGAAATTCTGTAACTCAATACTTACGTACTTGCTATACTACGTACTTAGATTATAAGTCTTATAATTAATGAAAATCCTCTGGCCATGATTAGACTTATTATTAGAGCATATGAAAACTGCTGACCCACATTTGCCTAGGATACTATATAATGTTGCAAATTTTTTGTTTGGGCCATAGTTATTTGCCCAATAAAATGTTACAAACGTATCCTAATCTTTTACAAAATTTACTTTAAAACTGTATCTGATTAATGTTTAAAGTTTTTTTTTCACATTTACATGTTTGATTTTGTGCGTTTATTTGTTTCTTTATTTGTATTTCTTGCCTTTTTTTTATTCAAAAATTGAATTTTATCCCACTATCGGGTCGTCTGGGTAGTACCACCGCTTTTCTTATTGCAGCCGTAAAGCAATCATCTGTGTTTCGGATTGCAGCCGAAATGCCGAAATGCCTGCAATGCCCAGTTATTACTGGGCATTGCAGGCATTTCACCTTAGGCCTCAGGATGACAACGCATCAGCAATACCAAGTAATGTTAACCTTGTTTCTTACTTGTTATTACACTATATAAATGTATACTTTTTGCAGATTGACGTATCTTTAGTCATTTCACGCGTAAACGATAACGTATATTATAAATTATAACAATATGAAATGATTTCTACAACAAAAAACATCTTAAATTGGTTAGAAAATAATAAACTCAACATAAAGCTCAATAAGACGACGTACGTACAATTTATAAATAAAAATGGTAAAAAGCAAAAATTAAATTTAACTAGCAAAAATCTGTTATCTCTAGTGACGTGTAGTTCCGCAGTGATTTGGAGGATAAAGTCAAGCTGGCAACCAAGAAGCTTGGTGTGCTCAATAGAGCGCGGCGGTATTTCACTTCGGGGCAAAGACTGTTACTGTATAAGTCTCAAGGCAGGCCCCATATGGAGTACTGCTGCCATTTATGGGCGGGAGCGCCTAGATACCAGCTTGGACCATTTGACGTGCTCCAAAGACGCGCTATGAGAATTGTCGACGATCCTGAGCTCACAAGCGGTATTAAACCTTTGAGCCAAAGGAGAGATTTTACTCCTTGTGTGTTTTCTACCGTTTGTATAACGGGGTATGTTCTGAGTAATTATTTGACATGATGCCCACGGCCTCTTTCTATCATCGCATCGCTCGCCACCGGCAGGGAGTTCATCCTCACAAATTGGAACCAAAATGGTCGCGTACTGTACGGTTTCAGAGAAACTTTCTCCCACGTACGCTCAGATTGTGGAATGAACTCCTGAGCTGAGGTTTTCTCAAATAAGTACAGCATAGGGTTCTTCAAAAAAGGCGTGGTAAGGTTTTTACAGGGTCGGCAACACGCAAGTGATACCCCTGGTGTTGCAAGAGTCCATAGGCTACGGTAACCGCTTACCATCAAGTAGGCCGTATGCTTATTGCCACCTTAGTAGTATAAAAAAACACAATTAATGAAGCAAATAAATCAAATTTTCTGGGCATAATATTAGATGACAAATTCTCATGGAGCGATCACATAGCATAAGCGTTTGCACGAGAATACAATCTTTTGCATAATGCTTTTTATGGCGACTCACAAAAATAGGTAATATGAAAATTGCAATTCAAGCATACAATGGCTACGTGTGTTCGTTACGGGATTGTTGTATGGGGTAATTCTTGTAATATTCAACAAGCCTTGATCGCTCAAAAAGCTAGCATTAGAGCCATCTGCAAGGTTGATATAATGACCACATGTAGCATGTACACATATTAGAAATTTGTACTTTTGTTCGAACTTATGCAAACTTATTTAAGAATACTAATAGACACCCTAACAGACTAATACTTCTAACTATAACAACAACTTTATTTAATAAAAATAATATAGTTATGCAATGGCCATAAAAATTTATAAGAGATTGAACAATGACATTAAAATACTATTCACTTCGTTGTTCAAACAAAAACACAATACATGGTTAATTGAAAATTGCTTTTATTCAATCAGTGAGTTCTTTGAATACTTTAAAGAACATTAGAAATAAATTGTTGTACACACCTAATATGAAATTTTGAATCTTTTTTCACATTTGTATCTTATTTATTTGTTTTATGTTAGACATAAAAAAAATTGCATGCTAGTTTCTGGTGGAATATGTGGATCCCAAAACTTTTGTCAACATCGAAACATGTAACATATTTCGAACGAAATAAATTTCTTTATTCTTTGTTATTGCAGGTGTCTATAGGCGACGGTTACCTATATTTTACCACCAGGTAACCGTCAGGTAACGGGCCGTCTGCTTGTTTGTCATCTAGTTGTATAGTATAAAAAAGTATGGTCGATTAGTAAGTATGAGAAATGTTTTTTCCTTATACTTACTTATCTATTCTATACCAACATCAACATTAACATCGACTTGAAGAGTGATGTTTGGACCTGGCACCTGACATAGATTTCTATGAAAGAATATTTGATGCTAGCCCAGTTTTCGCGCATAAGTAATATTTTAATATTACGCTTTTAAAGGGTTGCTTAATTGGAACTTTATCATTTACTTATCAATCCCTTATCTAGTTGATGAGATAGGAAGCGTGGGAGTGCAGCATCTGATGATAGAACAGAATTCCGAAAGGGGCAACCATTAAACGGAAAAAATAAGAAAGTTACATTATACATAACGTTTGCAATCACACGAACCCCTTCATTATAGGTAAATGCCTCCTAGAAATATAATTCCTATCTATTTATTGTGTAAATTTTTTTTAAGTTGTTGAATTACCAAGAACCGTTGATCCGGGTTCTTTTTATATTCATATTTTTTACACTGGACGACAAAGTTTGACGTGTCTGTCTTTGTATCTGATTGTGGCATCGTAGCTCTTAACGACCGATTTTGATTCGATTTTTTTTTGTTTGAAAGCCGACGTTTGAAATTTTTTGTACTGAGAATAGATGATGATCGAGGTTGGGGGTTACTTAAAATTTAACCATTATAACCCACATAAGCACGATCAAAGTAAAAAAATATGGGAAATACTAATCCGCGCTATCATTGTGTCAGTACCGTTTCAATTTTTATATGGAAACTATTTAATTATGCACAGCTTTCGAAACTGAAAGAATTTTATGATAAAGTTGAATACCTGACTTATGATGACCACAAAAAGTTAGGTGTTAGACAAGGAGATCCGATATAAGCTTTGACGTCACATTACACCCCTGCCATACATATTTAATATATATAAATTAGTTTTAGAAAGAGACGGAAATACTGTAATTTCTAATTCAAACATCTCGGGTTTTTTTTTGCCAAAATCAATTCTGTTTTCACTATGATTTTACGTATTTTTTTATAAATGTACTTAACCAGTCTATTTTTTTTTCATATATATTCCCTATTTCTCTAAATTCGTGCTGTGATTTCGTAAACAAAACAACTACGTTCTTTTAATAAACTTACTCTAACTGTATGTACAGAGCAACAAAACAAAAACACTACCGATTGGTTACATTAACAGGTGCCAATGGCACAATACCAAACTTAGTTTAATTTTTAAGTGTAGACATTAGACATTTTATTAATGCAAAGCACGGCAAATAACTCGACACCACCTGATGTAAAGCGGTAAGAAGAGTTCAGAGTCCATATGTGCTCTAGCCGCCTCCACCTCGCCGGACCAAAAGGTGTGTTTTTCCACGCCTCTTTCAAAGGAGCCCATGTTATAGGAAGGAGGAAACACATGTGCCTGCAGAGAATTCCATGTTGTGGTAGTACGACAAAGAAACGTGGTAGGGTGTTCCCCTACCACGTTTCTTTGTCGTACTACCAAGACGGGCAAGACGGGGTGGCGGGCAAGACGGGGCATCGGGCCTCTCAGGTGATTTGAATTGACCAATCACGTTCGCTCTGCCATCTCGCTACTGCCCGCTATGACAGTTCTTAGTCACACGAGTACTAACACAGCGTCAAGTCATTTGCTTTAGTTATCGCCAAAAATTAGATTTCGTTTGTTATTATTAAAATTTCTTATAAATACGTTTGGCAGTGCATGAAACTTGTATTTGGTGAATTTCAAGCGGCATCGCGGTAAACCCCATCTATAGTACACGGCAGTAAACAGGTAATAACTTGTTTTGTTATGAAATATTAATTGAATTTTTTGCTAGGTTATTTATTTTAAAACGGATCTACGGGCAAGACGGGGTATTATGTACCCCGTCTTGCCCGACACGATTTTGATTATTTATATTTTTTATATATTGTTTTAGGATGGTTTATAATTATAAAAGAAAGTCAGAAAGAGGAAAATGGTCAGAGGAAGCAATGAAAAAGGCGATAGAAGTTGTTTTGAAGGGAGAAATGGGATATATGTTGGCTGCAAAATCCTTTTCAGTCCCACAAACCACATTAGAACGAAAAGTTAAAAAGGCTCGTGAAAACGAGAATAAAATAGAGAATGTAAAGGTACCTTTGGGACCCATATTACCAGTATTTTCACAAAAAGAAGAGGATGAACTAGTGGATTACTTGCTAGACATGGAAAGCAGGTTTTTTGGCCTTACAACAAAAGATTTGAAGCAATTGATTTATCAACTTTCTGTACGAAACAATAAGACGATCCCGTTTAATTCCGAGAAGGCTGAAGCTGGTAAGGACTGGCTGAAAAATTTTCTGAAAAGGCACCCTGAGTTATCTATCAGAAAACCGGAAAATACTTCGGCTGCCAGAGATGCTGGTTTTAACAGGGTAGTTGTAACTAATTTTTTTAATTTTTAGCGAATGTTTACGACGAGCATAGCCTGACTCCGGATCGAATATATAATTGTGACGAAACCGGCGTATCTGTAGTACCCAAAACAAGATCAAAAATACTAGCTAGAAAAGGTCGAAAACAAGTAGGTGCAATAGTATCTGCTGAACGAGGAACAACTATAACAGTTGAAATCTGCTTCAGTGCCACCGGGCATTATATGCCACCGATGATGGTGTTCCCACGAAAAAGGATGAATCCTGAGTTGATGTTAAATGCTGCACCAGGAGCTTGGGGTGTGTGTACAGATTCCGGTTGGATGACAGCCGAGCGGTTTCTAGAGTGGTTTAAGCAGTTTGTTGTATTTAGTGGTGCATCAGTAGATCGGCCAGTATTATTGCTATTAGACGGACACAGTACACATACTCAAAACATTGATTTAATTAATGAAGCTCGAGCAAACGGGGTTATAATTTTATGTTTTCCGCCGCACACCACTCATCGGCTTCAACCCGCTGACGTAGTTTTTATGAGACCATTGAGCATCTTTTACGACCAAGCTGTTTCAACATGGCTTCGGACCAATCCAGGAATGGTAGTCACCGTGCGACAAGTAGCTGAACTATTTGGTAAAGCTTTTGTTAAAGCAGCTACAATGTCAACTGCTGTAAACGGATTTAAAACCACTGGTATTTGGCCACACGATCCCAGTGTTTTTTCAGAAAGCGATTTTGTTGCCTCTTTGACAACAGATATTCCTTTTGTTGGAGATCTTTCTCCTAATATAAATCAAGATCAACAAGTAACATTAACTACTGTAGATACTGTGGCAGTGCCTACTTTAACAACAGCAACGAACACTGCAATTTTTGTTCCATCTCCTGCTACCTCTGCAGTTGTGACAACTGAAGTTACCACGGATTTAAATTTGAGCCCTTCTCCAGGATGTTCTCATTGGCCTAATCCAGTGCAAGACAAAAGCAACTTCACCTTGGTTAGCCCAAAGCAACTAATGCCCCTTCCAGTGACCAGGAAGACTTTGAGAGTGACAAAAAGACGCGGTAAAACTGCTATCATAACATCTTCACCCTATAAGCAGGAGCTAGAACAATTGATAAAAAAAAAATGTGACACAGAAGAGTTAAAAAAGCAAAATAAGGCAATGAGAGAGAGAAAAAAGGAAGAAAAACAAAAAAAGGAAGAGAAACAAAAACAACTTAAGACTAAAACCACAAAAAAATCTAATCCTAAGAAACGGATTAGACAATCGTCTTCTGAAGAGAGTGAAACAGAAAACACTCCATGCCTTTATTGCACAGGGCTATATTTAGACTCCAAGGAAGGTTGGATTGCTTGTTCCTCTTGTGGTAAGTGGTCACATTGTGGCTGCGCAGGAGTGGACGATGATGATGCCGAAGCAACATTTTTTGCGAGTTCTGTACTTTGGAATAATCAAAAGAATGACTATACCCCATCTTGCCCATTAGGGCCACCCCATCTTACCCGACCTATCGGGCATGATGGGGTGATATGTCATTTTCTACATTTTGTCATTTTATTAATAATTCTATGGTTGTATGTTCCTGATTTAAATTTAATATGTAAGACTGATATCAGTAAGACTGATTAAGAATAAAAATGATTATGAAAATGGTTTCATAATCATTTTTATGATTAATTAACCGTTATGATTTTTGGAGCTTTAAACCTTAACTACCCCATCTTGCCCGGTGTTCCCCTACTAAAGGCTAAAGGATGTTGCAAGATATTGTATGAAATCTGGCACCCTGTCATGAAACTCTTTAAGAATTAAAAGATAGTTTAGTATTTACAGGTTTATTACATAGAACTAAAATAACACGTCGGAGAAAAGGACCAGAATTACCCTAGAATAAAAAGTAAAAAAAAATAAAGATAAAAAAAACAATTAAGTGGAGGGCCAAGTCCTTGGTGAACGAGGAGCCGACACAGGCACGACAGACGCACAGTCGGCTGCGTAACAGGCACGCAGAAGAAGCGTACGGCGGGGCGCGCAGCGGGTGAACGCTGAGGCGCGCGCAGTAGGGGCGCGCGGCACTCCGCGGCAGTCGCGCAATAGAGGCGTGCGGCAGGCCCGCGCGGTAGGGGCGCGAGGTGGGAGCACAGTAAAGGCGCGCGGTAGAGGCGGAGGCGCTAGGTAGTCGTGCGGGGAGGGCCCACTGAGCAGCGTAGGACACGGAGAGGAGGCCCGTGGCAGACACGCCGCAGGTACCCGCCGAGGTCCGCAACACAGGAACCGCCGAGGACCCGGAGACTGCTGGTGATGGGTACTGCAGCTACCTCCTCTTTAGACCTTTCTCTTCCGTGCCGAACACTAGACTCACCTACCTAGCATCTGGCCCTCCTTTTATACCACAGACACGATTTGAAATCAGAATAGACAATTCTAGAGAATTGTAGAAAAACAAAAAAAAGCAGTTGTCAACAACAGTAGCTCCAGAGATTAATTCCTAGAAACAAACTAACAAACTTTAAAACTTTACCTCTTTATAATTTTAGTAATAGATTATAAGATTTGTAATTATGATATAGATACTAACTGCGTCAAGCTGAACAACATGCTTAACACTGCAGTTGTGTTGATTACCTGCCCTTCATTACTAGAGTACATAAAAAAATACTATGAGTCTACTTAGAAAGAATAATTAAATATTTGGACTTTGCTCCTATAAGATAGTGATTGCTATTTTAAGAGCGCTCAAACTGTCACTGTCTGCTGTCTTATGTATCTAGTACGAAATTAAAGCCTAATAGTACCTAGCAATATGTCATAATAGTTATAACTTTAATAGGTACTGTTTGAATTAAAAGTTCCTTTGATAAATTAAAAATTACTTACAGATAAATGTTGATTAAAAAATTACGCACGTGAAAAAATAAATCATCACTACAAAGACTACAAGTGTGCTGCTTGCTTGTACTTCTTCGAAATAATGCTACAAGTGTGCTGCTTGTATTAATCCAATAAGGAAAGAAAAGGCGGGAATTTCTTTAATTATTTGGATTCTTCGTCTCAGGATAACGGAAATTGAAATGGGGATCCTTTTATCATTCAAATTTTTTTATAGATATTCGTCAAGATTCTGAAACAAAATTTACTTTCTTTCGGAATTTTACCTATAATTAGTTACCGCCTCTGTGATCTAGTGGTTGAGACCACCTACCTTAGATCTAGAGGTCCGGGGTTCGATTCCCGTGCGGGCTGAAATTTTATGCTCGGTTTGGTAGAGCTTTTCTAAGTCCGCCTGGCTAGCTACCACCATCTTACCCAAGTCTGCCGCCATAACAATAATGTTAACGGCATTATTGTGTTCCGGCAGTTAGAGGTAAGATAGCCAGTTCCTCTGTGGTTAAGGACTCCGGGTGTAGCTCGCTTCCATTGTCGGCCTAATCTTCACTTACTATCAGGTGAGATGAAGGTCAAGAGTTACCCCGTTAGGATAATAAAAAAAATAATTAGGTATTACATCTCTAATTTTGTTAATTTGTAAAGTACAGTAGGTACTGTCTTATATTTTCGCGAGCACTATCCATTTGAAATAAAACCAATTTTCCTGATTAAACTCACGAGTACGTCGGGTAACAGCCCGCCTTACATTTATCGTAGCCTATACTCCCAGTATAATATGTATATCTCTATTTTATGTTAAAGTATAGACCCACCTTATAAATATGCTCCTTGAGCTCTTCTCGCGCGTTGCCCATCCTGCAGACTCTCAGCTTTCATAATGATAAATCAAAAGTTAGTACTTAATGGGAAAACTTAATTTGGCAAAAATCGGTCTTCAAAGACAGCAAAGTGGAAAATTCTTAAAATAAGCCATCTTTCTGCTTACAATTTTCTTTGCCGTAAGTAATATGCCTAAAGCTTATTATTGATAAGAGAATGCTGGACATCTAGGTTAAAAAGGAAAGTATTAAAAAACAGATGATGATGTCAAAAAGTTTATCTTTAAAATTTACAATAGGTTTTCAAAGTAGCCGCCTCCAGCAGCAGTACACGTTCTACACCTACGTCAAAAATCGTGGTTTAATCAACTAAATGGTTCACGGGGCTCTAATTGTATTAGGTACGGGAATGTTATTGATTGATTTTTACTAGTGCAGGCAGAGCTTGTTACGACGCATGTATAATTGCACTAGGATGCTTGATACTCGTAAGTGGCTACCTGACCGTCTGTCCACCCGCCCGCCTGTTGCCGGCGACGCGGCAACACGCGGGCGGATGGACAGACGTGGCGCCGCCGGCACCGCCGCGCTGCCGACGCGCTCCCTACCCGCCTTGTTTAGAAGAGAGGGCGCCGCGCCGGGCGCTCCGCTCCGTCAGTCACGCAAAACCCGCGCGCCAGGCAAACCACGTCCGTTGCCTATCCATAGATACTAACCAATGCAATTTGAAAACCATACCTCGGCTTCTCATAACGAAATTCAACTGCACACACATTTGATGTCTCTAAAGATAAACGCGTGCTAGTTGCATGGCCAAGTTGATTGTATTCAGAATGTTTTAAAACGAAGTTTTTTTTTGGTTATTTCAATTGAACGGAGTGGCAACTTTCAAAGAGCATACTAAGTTATTTACTATGTAAGTAAGTAAGTACCAAGTTCTATTATTTGTTTCTAACATAAAACAATTACCTAGTTTAAGTTTTAAAGTAAAAAAAGGAAAATTTTGTTACTTATTGTTTATCAATCTGTATCTAGCTCTGTAGATTGTAGTAATACCTTCAATTAATTTTTATTGTCATTGAATGAAAGTAAAGTAGTAGGTACTTACCTATTTAGTTTTCAAATATTAAGAAATTTTAATGGGCTCTACATGTAGAGCAAGAATATAAAACTTTATGAGCGTTGACGCCGCACGGTTTTTCAAACCAACTTTCAAGTCGAAAATATTGAAAACGAAAAAACTAGTTTAAAATGTTATCATAGGATTTTTCAAAAAGTCTAATAATAAAGAAATTATTGGCGATTTTTTGCTTGTATGAAAAGGTAAATGTAATTTTTAAAAAAACGGACTTAAAACACTAAAACGAAACAAATAATTACAATAAAGTAGGTAGGTACTTATCGCATAAAGAGGTATTTTTTGGAGTTGGTGCTGAATTTTTTTCAAAAACAATAGAAAGTGAACCGACTCCAAAATATATAAAATATTTAACATGTATAAAATATTTAATTTAACAGCGCGAACAAATATTATCGTACCCATAGAACTGTTACATTCCGTGATCATACCTACTAAAATAGGATTAGGTTAAATCGAAATTATTGGTTTGATATACCCAAGCATTATATCAACTTCCTGATAAATATTATATCCTGTTCTTACCTACATTTCCTTTGTCATAATCTTGTTTCATTGATACCACTATAAACTAGGAATGGAGCGTGCGTGAGGGTGTTATTTATATATTTTAAATCGAGTTTATCGAGTTATAGTTTGTTGATGTCGATCGGAATTTGCCTTGACACACATCCTCAATAAAATATATGACGAGTCCTAGTCACATAGAATCTACTCTAATACGATTCACGAAATTATGATTATGATAGATATGACACAAGTTCTATCGGTGAGGTCAATCAGAAAATAAATTTTGCTACCTTATTTTATTAAATAATATTTTAATAAAATTATTTATGTAGCGGCGGTAACCACTTACCATCAGGTTGGCCGTCAGCTTGTTTGTCGTCTAGTTGTATAAAAAAAATAAAAAATGTAGCTATGTTATGTCACGATCTTTAAAAATATCCAGCTCGTCAAAACGGAAAAAGGAGGAGGTTCTAAACTAGCTAGGTACACTATTTAGTTTGTGTAAACTAGCTTGTACTTCATAATTCCGTCATATATAGGTACAAAAAAAAATACAGTTATAAATGGGTACCAATCTCGTCAAAGAAATATTATACCTACCTAACTTTAACTTAGGTGTTTTTTTATTCTTAACGGGTTAGCCAAAGAGTACATTTTTTATACGGGTATAGAGGCATCACTCCGTACTACAAAATATATGGCGCTTAGCGATATCTGGTGATCTGAACCGGTAGACAACCAAAAAATTATTTTCATAATAAAACTTTTTTTTCTTAAAAACTAAATTTAAATAATTAAAAGTTACTTAGAACATGTTTATTTATGTATTTTTATTATCAAAATAAAATTTCAAAGAAAAAAAAATTCCACATCGGGATTCGAAGATGGATTTCTCGGATTAGAACGCAGGAGGTCTGCCAATTATGCCAATTATCCAGCTACAATTTCTACCTAAGTAGGTAATGTACTTAACTAAAATATTTATAGTGGTAATGTATTGAAAAATACTGTATAAAAATTATATCGTTAAAATAATGAACACCCAAATCTCATCAAAAAATTGATATGTCATGAAAAATTCAAAACTGACAGGAACTGCTATGACGGCCTAGGTTCAAATCCCAATACATAGGTCCCTACTCTAACTAAATAATTAATAATTTGGGCAAGATATTATAATACAAGTTATAGTAAGAATATTACTAACGACATTGTAAAAAATATCAAAGTTACCTAATATTGATTAGAAATTGAAGTAATTATTTTTTCTCAGTTTCATGAATAACATCTTAAATGTCACTTAAGTTTTAAATATTTATTGTTATATTTTTCGAAGTCACTATTTTTTTTATGGTTACAGAGTCATCTATCGACTTGGGCCTGAATTTCTAAGCCATTGTAAGCCGACCAAATTAAATATCAGTTAAACGAATGGTCCTAGTCAATACTTCAATGTTAACTGCAATTGGTCGTATATGATATGGTTATTTTAGTATGAAGTTATAACACCGTGGGGTTAGCTCTCGGCCTTCATCTCATCTCACTAGGTGACGATGAGGCCTAACATGGAAGCCAGCTACACCCGGATTCCTCAACCACAGAGGAAGCGTTCCTACCACCAACTGCCAGAACACAACAATGCTGTTAACATTATTGTTATATTTTTTATACAACTAGATGACAAATAAGCTGGCGGCCTGCCTGGTGGTAAGCGGTTACCGCCGCCTGTGGCGGAAGACTTAGGTTAAATAGTCAAATAAGTCAATAGCTCGCCAGTAGCCAGGCGGACTTAGAAATCTTAGAATAAGCTAACTATTTCTAGAAACTATAGAAAGTGAAGCACCAACTCCAAAAACTTAAATTGAATTATTTGTTTCTTTAAAAATATTTTTTAAGACTATGTTATTAAAATTAATTTAAACACAAGCACCTACCTTACCTATCATTTTTAACCCTCGACGAAAAAAAAGAGGTGTTATAAGTTTGACGTGTCTGTCTGTGTATCTGTTTGTCTGTCTGTGGCATCGTAGCGCCTAAACGAATGGACCGATTTTGATTCGTTTTTTTTGTTTGAAAGCTGATGTGCCTACGATGGTTCTTAGCTATAATTTATGAAGATCAGTTCAGGCGTTTGATGACTATCAGCTCATTTTCTACATGATAATAGGGTTTTACTAACTTTTACACATCCGATTGATTTGAAATTTGGTGTACTGTCACTTCGGTGACATTCCCATGACATACTATCCTTGAGCTGATCCTATACCATCAAAAAGTCTGCGAAATGCTTAATTCTTCAGAAACTTATAGCAGATATAGCGTGTTTGGGCTCTTAATTATGAATAGTCTCAATGAGATGGTGTTAGATAGATGATTAATAACGCCGGGGCTTACTTAAAACTTTTAATTTTGTATTTTATTTGCAATGTAATAACATAATAAAAAACCAAAGACTTGTAAGAATCTACGGTCTCCGATTAATTAATTCTGACTATGATATATTGTAACTAGTGTGAAACTGTGGTTACATACATTTGTCGATATTCCAGATTATGGTTTAGGACTATCAAACTGGTGAATATGGCGTTAATTCGAGACTTTTCCTACAACCCCGTCGCTCGTATTAGTAACTGAATGTAAGCACATGACGATAATGTATTATGTAATATATGTATAACACAATCTATTAGGAAAATGTAACATAATTATGAAATGGTTCCTTTGAAGTTAATGTTAAATACACTGGTGTAAATAATGAGCTTGGGTCTTTTAATTAAGTTGAGTACCAACGTTTTATATAAGTTAGTATGACAAAGGGTAAAATCATGTTAAGTATTTCAGTTGTGCGAGATACTCAGTCAAAAATTATTTTTAATATTTTGCTATCACATTTAACCGCCACTGTGGTAAAGGGTAAAATCATGTTAAGTATTTCAGTTGTGCGAGATACTCAGTCAAAAATTATTTTTAATATTTTGCTATTACATTTAACCGCCACTGTGGTCTAGTGGTTAAGATCACCTACCTCACATCTAAGGTTCAATGCCCGTAAACAGAAGACATTTTTCGATCACAGGTAGGTATGTGGGAAAACATTCCAGAAGAAATAGAAATATCTAAACATTTTTTTGCTTTATATAGCTTATTTACATGTAGCCATTTAAATTCCAATTCATCTTTTCTGGCCAATATATAATTTGTTCAATAACTTCGACTTTGTATAAGGCAAATTGCTTAGGAAAGCCCTACCACCAAACAAACCGATTATCTCAATTTTTTCTAATAAATAAATTATTATCACGTAATTGGTCACTTGAGACAGCAGCGAAGTTTTTTATTTTTAGGGTTCCGTACCCAAAGGGTAAAACGGGGCCCTATTACTAAGAGTCCGATGTCCGTTCGTCTGTCACTACCTAGGCTGTATCTCATGAACCGTGATAGTTACACAGTTGAAATTTTCATAGATGATGTATTTCTATTGCCGATATAATAACAAATACTAATTAAACAGAATAAAATAAATATTTAAGGGGCTCCCAAACTAACGTTATGTTGCTTGTTTTTGCTCGATATTGATAACGGCAACAGGTTAGAAGCTTGTTTATAGATAATGGTACGGAACCCTTCGTGCGCGAGTCCGACTCGCACTTGGCCAGTTTTTTATTACCTTATTGGGTACTCACCTAGTAAGAACTACACCTACCCGCAATCCTCAAGTATTATTGTTTCAATTGTCTTTTATAGTTAGGGAATGTTGCGGCTAGTTACATAGGTACTTTAAATTACTGATCAGTAAATGGTAAAATCATAGCCATGGCCAATTACAAATTATATTCTAACAACTAGACAGTAAAAAAGCTTTTTTTAAAATACTTATACCAAAATACTCCGTGTTTACCGATACATTATATCATTTTATCAAAAGACAGACAAACCTTACTTTTTTGCAGTACGTCGTGAGTTTTTCTTAAACCTCCTAATATCTGTTCACTTAAGCTAGATGGTAATCTAATACCAATTTCAATTAAAAGTTCAGGACAGTCATTTATTTATATAATGAGATAACAAGCATTAGCAATCTCTTTCTACTCAATTTTAAAGATAGAGCAATAAAAGGATAGAGTCGGGCAATAAAGAGTGGCACCTAATGAATGATTTTGAATTTTCTCAACAACGTGTAAGTAATTTCTGTATTTTAAGACAGCGAAACAAGATATTTAAAAAACAAACTTAAAAATAAAAAACACCACCTAAATCTCATGAAACAGGAATTGTACCAATAAGGCTGGTATTACCTCTTTCAATTGCGAGGCCTAATCTGTGTGAGAAATATACAGGATGGTGACGACAACATTGGCTGCATTATTTGGTAGAAATGTTATGAAATTAATATGATGAATTTGAAAGTTGCAAAACATTTCTATAAACTAATAAAGCCCATGTTTTAATTTAATGTCGTATTGTCGAAGTCTTAATCTCAAACGGCTCAAATACGTAGGGGAAAGCGGGCACGGTAAGGAAAAGTAAAAAAAAACCAGTACGAATATCTAAAATTTAATTAACTTTTATCGTGATCAAATTACAAATTTAAAGTACTTTGATACTATATTTTCTAATTATTCATTTGCATTTCATATTTGGGTTCCTATTTGATATTCATAAGAATGAATATCAAATAGGAACCCAAATATGAAATACAGTATGAGCATACAGTAACTTTTAATTATTATTTTAGAAATAGTTGACAAATAATAAGGAATAACTTTATTTAAACACAACACAGGAATCACACTTTGTTTAAAGCAAAAAAACAGTTTTTTTTTCTCATAATTAAACTCTAAACATCATCAACATCGTCTATTATAAAATTAATTTGCGACGCTTAATAATAAAATCTAATCCATTTTTCTGATTTATTATTGTTTTTTTTTTAATTTTGAATTTTAACTTTTGGTAGTTTGGTCATGTCCTCAGATCATATGTCCTATCATATGTCAGATCATAGGATTTGAGGTAGTGTCTAATCGCCAGAGGACTTACGTGTGATGTGCTCGTACTCGAATCAAAATCTAAATCGTTTGAAGGGACAGTATCACTTATGTAGGTGGGGACGCTTTTAGTAGGTGTCGTTGGAGTTTTTTGTAGCCTTGTGTCAGGAATAGGAGCAACTTCGTGAGTTAAAATGGTAGACTTTATATCTCTGGTACTTGTAGGTAGATTTTTGTTTGTTTTTAATTTCACTCCAAGAAGCTTGTGATTTTCCTTTATATTTATTCACCATCTAAAAAGTCAAATAATAAAAACATGATACCTACACGATCACTACAATTAAAAAAATGAATATGAAACAAGTTAACATTTTGATATGCCTATAGTGGGCATAGCGGGCATGCTCGCTTTGCCCTGCCCGCTTTGCCTTTTGCGTCAGTCGCATGTTTCGTAAAACATAACCTACAATTTTTGTTAATATTTTTTAATGCAAATATCATTAAAATATAGTCAAACGGACACAATACACTAGGCACATATGGATATTAACATACCCTACTCACTTATTAACAAAACACAATGTTACGTGTTACCTTCTTCTTTTTGTATAAAAATTAAGATTTCTGTTTTTGTTACAAACACGCTATGTTATCATGTTATCACTCGGAGATGGCGCTCACGGCTGTCGCAGCCTGGGGCGGGAAGGGGGGTAACATAAATAGGTCGCAACACGACGGTTAGTTTAAAATTTTGACTTTAGAGCGGGGTGCCCGCTTTAGGCTGGTGCTCACTTTGGGCCCCCTTCCCCTAATCCCCAGCATATTAGCGCCGATTGAGGGATTCAGCAGAAGCAGCAGCCGATCCTGATGTCAACGAGGTGCTTGAAAGACGAGACATGGCTAAGGTGTCGATACAAGTAGCGTCCCACACCAAGGACCTACCCATCTGCCAATGCACAAGAGTCATGCCACCAGGCCTCTTCTCATCATCGGGCGCTGTCGTTAGATTCCACAGCAGTAGAAGCGCCGGAGGTAGCGAGAGCCCGACGAATGATATCATTTATATCGGCATGCCTTTACAATGGCCCTGCGCTTCTTACACAAGAGAGGCAATGGTGACTAAGATCATCGACCATACCACCACAACGTAAGTGCAGAGGGTTCCTAAATGCAAACACGTAGCAATACGAAATGCAGTACGATTAAGAAGTGTAACTAAATTAGCAGAGGGCAAAGCCTGTAAGCATAATAATATACTAGATTCTCACTCTCCCACAGTCAAGAGACGGGCGTGTTTAAAAGATTGTCGTGCAGAGGGACCCGTCCCATTGCTTCTGGGAGCAGGAGGAAATGAGAAAGTCAGTGTCAGGCGACTAACTACTGAAATGTGGCTTCGGTTAAGCAGTTCAGAAATAATTAAAATGTCACTCAATTTTTTTCAATTACAAGACGCGTACTATTAGCGGAGGATTTTAAAAGGCCGTTAGAGAGACACTTGAAATTTTCCTTATACCTAAACCTCCGAAACGTATTGGCAGCGAAGAACGATCGCAAAGATTAATATTGGGAACAGTGGAAAGTGGTTCTTTAGAAAAATTCTTTCATTTTACTGTACTGTTCCGAAAAAAGGTCGGAAATTTTAAAAGTTGACAGAAACAAAGAGTTTACATGTCGCAGCCGTCTGGCTAAATTAGCCACTTAACTGTATGCCTAGGCTATTTTAAACGCCGGCATCCAATAAAACGGCTCTTCAGTACAAGACGATCCGCCTAGGCATCTAATTGAACGGAGTTTCAATTTCAATACGCCTGTTGTTAAACGTTGAGTGAGTCTTGTTTAATCAATTATCAGCCTAGGCATTTCATTGGATGCCGGCGTTTTATCAACGGTCTAGGCCTGAGTTAAAACCAGATGGTGGCGACATACATAAATTTGTGGGAACAAAAAGGCGAAAATGGATGTATAGAGAATTACATAGACCATGTGGGTGTTAATTTTCAGAAGCCGATTACAATAAGTATATGTACAGATAATTCTGTAATTTATTCATTTCAAAAAAATAGATACCCTATTTCGGAAATAAAAAAAAATACAGATTAATTTAAACTAAATAAGGTTTAAATTGGTGCTAGTTTTTATAAATTCAGTTCTCCATACGGTACCAGACCTGTTCATCCAATTTAATGACTTGTTTATGTACTTTGTTCACTAAATAAAATACAAAACTTGTCTACAGAGTTGCAGAAGGCGGCAATAAACAAGATAAATAGAATGGTAACAGTGATGGCAATGAGTGCAACCACTTCCCCCAAGAGTTCCCTGGCAAAGCTCATGCTTGGCCCCAAGCCGAAGCCGTTCAAGGTCATGGTGCTGGGTCAGTCGGGAGTTGGTAAATCTGGTATGGGTAGTTTAAACTATGGCTTTTTTTCGATGACAACATTCAAAAATTAATCAATTCATTCAAATTGTATTAAAAACCAACAGGCGCACTAAAAATTTCCGGAGCTGGCTACTTGCAACATCGTAACTATTATATGTATTATAAATGACTTTGTTTTTTGAGTCAATTTCACGCTAAAACCACTAAACAGATTAAAATGACGTGTCTGTCTGTGGCATCGTAGCTACTCTAAACAAATGGACCGATTTTGATTGTTTTTTTTTTGAAAGCTGACGTAAATCGAGATGGTTCTTAGCTATAGTTAATGATCTGTTAAGGGATTTCATGACTATCAGCTCATTGCCTGCTTGACATAAGTGTCGTACTAGGTTTCACAGATCCGATTGATTTAAAATTTGGTTTACTGGTACTTTAGAGGTATTTCTAAGACATCCTAAACTTGAGCTGATCCGGTATCATCAAATAGTATGCGGGATGCTCAATTCTTCTGAAACTTACAACAGATATTTTTTCACGACTATTACGACGATTTTTCACGCCTGACCAAATATGACCAATGTTACTCGCAACAGTAGGATGGCACCGCTAAGTACCTCCTGGATGCACTGCACAGATTGCAGCGTCGTGCTTTCCGTAGCATTAGCAATATAGAGGTCACGAACAGCCTAGAGCCTTTACAGTTGCGTCGTGACATTGCGTCGCTAAGCGCCTTCTATCGGCTTTATAATGGAGTGTGTTCTGAAGAGCTTTCGCTCTTATACCACCTTCCCTTTTCCTACTCAGAAACACACGTACCTGTCTTCGGAGTCTATTCACTGTCTCTACCTCAACATCACGCACAAAGAAGTTTAGTAACTCGCGTTTCTTTGCCGTCCTTCTAAAGCTTGGAATTCTTTGCCAGCACATGTGTTCCGAGGAGTTCGGTGGCGTAGTGGTTCGTGCGCTCTGGTTTCGATCAACATATCAAAGCAACTTTTGTCATGGTTGGCCCCGAAAAGCTATCCTTTTCGTGCGTTACAAAGGTATTTTAGTAAAATCAATTATTTTTTTCAGCTCTAGTTGTCAGATTTATTACTCGTCGTTTCATCGGCGAATACGATCCTAATTTGGAGAAAGTGTACACTTTCCAAACTGTCATCGATAACGAGATGGTATATTTTGAAATCTTGGATTCCGCGGGGGATTCCCATGTAAGTATAAATTTATTATATTATATGTATACATAGATATAATTTTTTGTCGTTTGTAGATATAAGTTTATTAAAGTTTCATTAATCACTTTAAAATTTCAAATTACTGTTACAATATTCTTAATTTTCATTTTAATATTAATTATAAATGTTTAAAAAATTATTTACTTATAAAAAATTTCACGTGTTTCACGCCCGGATTGTGAAAGGTCGCGAGTTCGATCCCCGCCTCAGGACGTGAAATTTTTTCTAATTTAGATATTTTTATAAGTATTCCTATAATATTTAAAATTTTAATGTGCACTAATCTAGAAAAATTCACGTCCTTGGGTGGGTGTCCAAGCCCACGGCATTTTCATGGCGTTCTTTGATAGGTATCGAAGCACGCTTATTAATTACAGTAGAAAAAATATTTCATTCATACAGGAAAGTGAGTACGCAAACCTAGAGAGCAATATTCGGTGGGCCGAAGCATTTATACTGATGTACTCAGTGACAGACAAGTGTTCGTTCGACGAGTGCCACCGATTGAAATTTCTTATTAACTACAACAAGAGACGACGACGCCTCACCGCGGTAAAGGTAATTTAAACAGCGGGTAATTAAAGAAGAAATAAGATTTTCTGCAGAAACTTTTATAGTTAGACAGATAAACTCTTGAATTAAGAATAAGAACACAACGGAAGACACACACACTTCACAGATCAGATAAAAGAGGTATACTTAATATTTTATTAATTATACACTCCGTTAGTATACGAACAAAGTGACGGTATATTTAGAAAAAAAATGTGTTCTTAATACTTAGTTTATAGTTTGAATAAAGTTGAAAAGTGTATGTTAAAGTGTTCTTTTAGTAATTATAGAATACATGTGCCAGAAGGCTCCGCACTTTCAAGTTACCGTTACATTAGCTTAAGTAAGTAATTCAATAAAGAAATAAAAATTAAAATAAACTTATGCCTATAAATAAACTAAAATTATCCGAACTTACAAATAAAAAACACCACCTAAATCTACTGAAAATTAAAGTGTACCAATAAGACTGGTCGCATTAGCTCGCTGAATTGCGAGGCTTATTCTTTGTGCGAAATACATACCAGCCTTATTGTCACTTAAAGTTTCACACAAACGATCTGCAATGTCCCAAAACAGTCGGTGAGCACCTGGACCCCAAGGTCCCAATGTCTCAACTCCAAACGGTTCAAATATGTAATCTCTAGATAATCCAGCATATTTGCGCCGTTTAAGAGATTCAGCGGAAGCAGCAGCCGATCCTGGTGTCGACGAGGTACGTGGAAGATGGGACATGGCTAAGGTGTCAACACAAGTAGCGTCCCACACCAAAGACCTACCCATCTTCCAGGCCACAAGAGTCATGCCGTCAAGCCTCTTCCCATCAGCGCGCGCTAAGCCGTTAGGCTCCAGAGCAGCAGGGGTCCCGGAGGTAGCGAGAGCCCGACGAATGATATCATTGATTTCAGCATGCCGGGAAAATCGACCTGCACTTCTTGCACAAGAGAGGCCATGGTGACCAAGATCATCAACCATAACTTTATTATTTAATAAATAAAACCACTAAACTGGTAACTTGACCACACTACGCAAGTTAAGTATAATGGTTGTGAAATCCAAGCCGATTACAATTCACGATAGCGACGGAAATGAATCCGTGGATGCTTTTCCTGAAACAAATGTGAATTTCGTGTCGGTCCCCAAATGCATTTAGCGCTATTACACATTAGTAAAATTAATCTTGGTGTGACTATTTATAATATGTGTAACTTGTCTGAAATGGATATAATTAAGGCTATGTTGGTGAGTTGATATAGGTAGAGAAAAATCAGTAAGATCATTGTTACTAATAAGTAAATACCTAGTGCTATAAAGAGTGTTTTAGTTTTTTTTTGTATTCGGTTTCAATAGAAACCATCTGTATTAGCATAATTCCAGGATAGTGCTTTGGACACCCCTGTGGTACTGGTTGGAAACAAGGCGGACCAAACGGGAGATAGAATGGTCTCCACTGAGGAGGGTCAGCGACGCAGCAAAGAGATCGGCTGTGTATGTTTCCATGAGATTTCGGTCAGGGAAAGCATCGATCAGGTAAATCCACGTACCATAAGTTCATAGGCTTAGTTAGTCATTTAAAAACTATATTTTTTTATGTTGTAATAAGACAGTTGTGCAGGATAGCACACCTTTTTTAATATATTTATGTTTTTATACTTTTTTACTACTGTCACTGTACCTTTGATTGTCAGGTGATTATAGTTCTTTAACTTGTCAACAAAACCTTAGTATTTTTCTTTCTCTCCAATTTCTTAATATTCCATATACCTACAGTCCTTACTCCGTTACATTTGGTCCTTCTCCCCTTTTCCCTGAACCGTTCTAAATAATTTCTGATCTGATTCACCAATTTTAAAATTTTTCAATTTAATGGTCGAAACTAGGAATCAAAGTAAAATTAGAGAAAGAGAAGGTCATAAAACCGTTGACAACATGAGTGATCCAGTGGCTTCAACAAGTTTGGCGCTCGCTCCAACCTCAAACATACGTTCTAACAACTCCGTAAGTTCTAGGTCATCCCGTTCTTCAGCGACTATTCGTGCCCAAAAACTTGCTCTGCAAGCAGCACATCAACGAAAAGTCGCAGAAGCGGACAAAGCAGCCGCAGCAGCCGACAAAGCAGCCGCAGCAGCCGAACGTAAAGCCGCTGATATAGAGCTAGAAGCGCAGTTAGCTGCGTTAGAAGTCGAAAGTGGAGGAAGTAGAAGAAGCTCTCAATGTGGGAGCAGAAGCTCTCAATCTCGGACTTCGATACAGAATTGGTTAGCTACAACAGTAGATAGCAATCCTCAACAACACGTTACGTTAGACCCCAATATTGTAGGTTCCAACGCATTGAATGAACGTCGTTGTCAAAATTTGGAGTGTGGCCAAAACTTCGGCATTTGTGGTGGAAGAAGCTTTCCTAAGCCAGTCCCCTCTTCCGCCAACATAGCTAACATTCCTGACCCTATCGGTAGCTTTCGAAATTCTAAAGAAAAAATGAGACAAAAATCCACTGATATACATTTATTAGCGCAGGCAATATCGTCACTCGCGAGCGGTGCTACTTCAAGGCCAAAGGTTGGCGATGGACGACTGCCTATGTTCGATGGCAATCCCTTGGAGTGGCTCGCCTTCAAGCGCGTGTTTGCAGACACCATGACAGCGTTCGCCCCGGCCGAAAATATAGCTCGGATAGGCCTAAGTCTTCGTGGAGCGGCACGTGAGGCGGTTTCTGTTCTTTTAGTGTCAGCTAGAAATCCTGTCGAAGTGATGGAAGCGTTAGAGTTAAGATTTGGTAGGCCTGAACTTATTGTTTTGCAAGAAATCTCCACAATTAAGTTGCTACCCAAACTTGGTTCAGATTCTACAGATTTAAACAAATTCGCATGTAAGGTGCGTAACTGTGTCGAGGTGGTGAAACTGCTTAATCAAAAGTGTTACTTAGAGTCACCAGAAATTTTCCAAAATATTTTAGGAAAACTAACTCCTTTATTACGTAGCAGATGGGCCGATTTTGCTTCGATTAACATGTCAGATCAGGGGAAGACAAAGCTTGAGCTGTTAGCTCAGTTTTTAGCACGAGAGGTGGACTTGCAGCTCAAGTTCGGTCTTATTCTTATCTTCATTTAATTTTAGAAAATCTGAAAAGTCGCATGCAATTTCATCTTCGGACACCATGCAAGATTTTAGCACGGATACACTTTTAAACACCTCTTCGACAAAACAAAAAGATTTTTCGAAACAAAACTTACTCGAAATAAAACCATGTCTAATGTGTAAACAGAAACACATTTTATCAAAATGTGACAACTTTATGGCATTGTCAATCCCTGACAGGTGGCTCTTCGTCACGAACAATAAACTCTGCCATAAATGTTTGAAAAAAGGTTCACACAGTTACAAAAATTGTAAAATATCCAAAGAGGTTTGCAAATCTAAAAATTGTTTTTCTAGACATCACAAACTTCTTCATGACCCAAATGCTGTGGTGACTCATGTTAGCGAAAATAATGGAGATAACGATTCGGTACCCTCTTGTATGATAGCCCCACAGCCGGAAACTCCTTCGGATGTTTTGCAAAATTCTTCCGACACTGTAGCGCATGCTACTAGCACTACCCGTTTCAACTCTTACTGTAATATGCGACCTCTGCTAAAAATTATAGCCGTTAGGGTAGCGGGCCCGTCAGGCAGCGCCGATACATATGCCCTGCTTGATGATGGATCAACGGCCACTTTTATAGATTCCGATCTTGCATCTCAAATAGGAGCCAAGGGGCCCGTTTCGCAGATACAGGTTAATTGTATAGGTGGCCTTGCTAAAGACACAAAAGTCGAGTACATCGATTTTGATATTAGAGGCCGAAATAGTGACATCACACATACCGTCAAGAGAGCCCGATCTATCAAATCGTTAGAACTAGGACGCCAGACTGCTTGTTATGACCAAATTTCTAAATTTCCTTTTTTATCTGATTTAGCTGAAACTTTATGTTATGAAAATGTCCAGCCTAAAATTATTTTAGGTATTGATAACTGGGCTCTCACATACCCTCAAGCTGTCCGGAAACGTTCTAAGCATGAGCCAGTTGCTATTAAAACAGCCCTCGGTTGGGTACTCTTTGGCTTTAGCAGCAGCCGGACAAAGCCGATTGAGTTCATAAATAACGCAATAGTATCTGACATTTGTGACAACAGTTTAGAAAATTTAATTAAAAATCAATACAAGCTAGATTCTATAGGGATAACTAAACGAGAACCACGTAGTGCAGAAGATGAGCGTGCTATTAATATTTTAGAGCGTACTGCGAATCGTTTACCTGATGGTAGATTTGAAGTTGGACTTCTGTGGAAATCGGATAATCTGACCATTCCTAATAGCTACCCTCTTGCGTTGTCGCGTTTCTTAGGTTTAGAGAAGAGATTTAGGAAGGACCCTATTTATGGCGAACGTTACAAACAGAATATTCATGATGTACTTTCCAAGGGATATGCGGAAAAATGCAATCCCGACCCATTTCCTAATTCGGTTTGCTGGTATTTGCCACACTTTGGAGTGACAAATCCCAACAAACCAAACAAGTTACGTGTAGTACATGATGCCGCGGCTAAAATTAGTGGCGTTAGTTTAAACAGCCTCCTACTTACTGGTCCCGACTTGCTGCAGTCATTGTTTGACATTTTATTGCGGTTTCGGGAAGGTAGGGTAGCCATGACGGCTGACATAAAGGAAATGTTTCCAAGATTTAAAATCATTGTGCGGGACAGAGATGCTCAACGTTTTTTGTGGAGGGATAAACCTAGTGATCCTCTCGGCATCTATAGAATGTCCTCAATGATTTTTGGTGCCGTGTCTAGCCCCTTTACTGCCATCTATATGAAAAATAAAAACGCTCTGGAAATAGAAGGCCAGTTTCCTGAGGCAGCACGTGCAATAGTCAATGATATTTATATGGATGACTATATCGGATCGGTAGATTCAGCTGATCACGCTGCACAGCTAGCTTTCGATATAGTCAATATACATTCACGTGCTGGCTTGGAGATGCGGGGTTGGGTCTCAAACGATCCTTCTGCGCTTAGATTATTACCCGGTGATCTTATAGAGGAACACGTCAAAACCAAAATCGTTGATCTAGGAAATTCGCTCAATACGTCGCTCTCTATCAGAACACTTGGTTTGATTTGGCAGCCATTTAGTGACACTATAAAATTCAATACTCCGGTCCAAGTTAATGGCAAAACGTTGCCAAATCGAGTCACTAAACGAGTTGTCTTATCTTTATTAATGCGCGTATTCGATCCGCTGGGCATTCTGGCTCCTGTAGTTATAAGCGGTCGAATTATGTTTCAGAATGTTTGGCGGACGAATGTAAATTGGGACGAACAACTGCCCCAACCAGATGTAACAGCGTGGAACGATTGGTTTCAAGACTTGATTATAACCTCACAACTCCAGATTCCACGTTGCTACAAAATGGGACCATCAGAACCTATATCGACCGAGTTGCATGTGTTCGCTGATGCTAGCGAACAAGCATATACTGCCGCAGCGTACTATCGGTTTATCTACCCTGACGAACGCATACAACTCGCACTGGTATGTAGTAAGTCGCGCGTAGCCCCCTTAAAGCCATCTAGTATTCCTAGACTAGAGCTACAGGCGGCTTTAATAGCAGCCCGTCTAGGTAGCAGTATAGTGAAAGCCACTAGATACCATTTAGCTAGACGTACATTTTGGTGCGATTCCATGAACGTGCTGGGTTGGCTTCGTAATGACGCGCGGTGCTACAAGCCCTTTGTGGCTCATAGAGTGGGCGAGATTATCGAGCTCACCAACGTTACTGAGTGGCGATGGATTCCGTCCGAACTAAATGTTGCCGATGATGCAACGCGCCTCAAGCGAGGACCTCTTAGGCAGGACTCTCGTTGGCTCAAAGGCCCAGACTTTTTATTATGTTCTGTTTGGCCCAATGAGCCAGCAACAGTCCCTCCTACGTTAGAGCTCAAGCCCGCTACTAAAGTTCATAATCACCTTATTATAGAACATTGCAGTTCATTGCCGCTTTCTGCAAACTCGAATAGATTTAGCAGTTGGACACGCTTACTCCATTCAACAGCACAGGCTCATCGGTATCTCTCGTTACTTCGCCTTAAATCACTGAATAAGAGTGGTATTCGCTTTGATTATTTATGTAGAGTAAGCAGTTCCATATTCAACTTCATTCCATTGACATCAACGCCATCACGACATCAAAATCAACAAAACGTGATAACAGCAGACGACTTGAGGCTAGCGGAAGTTCACATTCTCCGTCAGAGTCAATTGGACTCCTTTCCGGATGAGATCAGATGCATAAGAAATGGCTCACCATTACCCAATCGCAGCCGTCTTATCAAACTTCCTGCCACACTCTACAAAGACGGGCTACTTCGTCTGTCGTCACGAATTGTCGCAGCCGCAGGTGTGAGTGAAGCAATGAAGTCGCCAATCTTGTTGGACGGAAAACACCATACTGTCCGACTCCTAGTTCTACACCACCATCGTAAAGTAGCGCATGCCAACAACGAAACCGTTATCAACGAGCTGCGACAAACATATTGGATATTGAGCCTGAGAAGTACTGTCCGTGCAGTAGCACACAGCTGTCAGTTTTGCCGCCTGCGTAAAGCTTCGCCCTCTCAACCTACAATGGGAAATTTGCCGGAAGCAAGGCTTGCCCACCACCAACGACCATTCTCCTTTGTCGGGTTGGACTATTTTGGCCCTATTACAATTACCATCGGCCGCAGGAAAGAAAAAAGGTATGTTGCGCTTTATACCTGCCTGACAGTGCGAGCCATACACCTCGAAGTGGTTCATTCCCTATCCACTGACGCAGCCATTATGTCTCTGAGAAGATTCGTCGCTCGGCGTGGAACCCCATCGGAGATTTATTCCGATAATGGAACCGCTTTCGTTGGGGCGAATAGACAACTGAAAGCGCTCTACGGAGAAGAAGTCCTCAACTTTTCGGCGTCTGAGATGATTCGTTGGAGATTTATACCACCACTGCACCTTTTATGGGAGGAGCGTGGGAGAGGCTCATCAAGTCGGTGAAGTCAGCGCTGAAGGTTTCCCTAGGAGAGAGATGCCCATCGGAAGAAGTGCTGCTCACGCTTCTATGTGAAATAGAGGGGATTGTGAACTCACGCCCTTTAACTCACGTCCCCACAGATTTTGAAGATCAGGAGGCCCTCACTCCTCTTCATTTTATCCTTGGCTCTTCATCTGGCAAGCCAATTCCTGCAACTTTAAGTGCCTCAGATTCTGTTAGTAGATACGGTTGGCGGCGAGCGCTCGTGATGGCAGACACATTTTGGAAACGCTGGTTAAACGAGTATCTACCAACCCTTGCCCCAAGACGACTACCCGGAAATGCACCATCTATCAAAGTAGGAGACATGGTGATAGTCGCAGACGGAAACCTACCCAGATCAGCCTGGCCCAAGGGCAGAGTTACGGCGGTCTTCCCCGGGAAAGATGGTGTGATACGAGTGGCAGACGTGACCACCCGCGCGGGGATATTACGTAGGCCTTTGAAGAAGTTGGTTTGCCTACCTGTTTAAAAAGGGGACCATGTGCAGGATAGCACACCTTTTTTAATATATTTATGTTTTTATACTTTTTTACTACTGTCACTGTACCTTTGATTGTCAGGTGATTATAGTTCTTTAACTTGTCAACAAAACCTTAGTATTTTTCTTTCTCTCCAATTTCTTAATATTCCATATACCTACAGTCCTTACTCCGTTACAACAGTTATAGATCCATACTGATAAATAGACAAATTAACATAATCAGTCTGAGGCTTTTCAGCTCGACCAACCGGTATTTATTATTCCTAGCAATAAAAGGAAAGCTAGTTTCTTTTTTGGTTCTTATTTATAGTAGGTGCAATCCGTGGGTATTTGATACATACCACTTATTGATACTATAGAATTAAAACCTTAAGTAACGCCCGGCCTCGATACCTAATCATCTATCTGACACCTTCACATTGAGACCATTCTCATAAGCCCAAACACGCTATACTTATCTGCTGTAAATTTCGCATCCCGCAGACTATGTGATGCTACAGCATCAGCTAAAGATTAGCATGTTTTGCAAATACCACTGACGTAACAGTACACTAAAGGAGATGTTTCATATCCGGCCAGGTATATGCACATTATCGCAAAAAATCAGGAAAAATCTCCTTAATCCGGGAAAAATACTAACAATTCGTTTTCATACATAGTTTGTTTGTACAAAAGTAATTTTTTTTTGTTGATTTTATCATTGTTCAATATGGCAATATGGCGGGCGACATAGAAGGCAACCAAACGTCACCGAAGTGACACAGGCGCCATGATGAATATTTGGCTGTGTTGCAGTTTTTTCTCTAAAAATATTGTTTTGTACCACGCAACAAAGCAAATAAAAAGAAAATGGACAATTGAACGCTGTCGTGCATATTTTTTTATTTTATGTATGTTAAGCAGAGCGTTTGGCCACAATCTCACCTGATGTGAAGCGAAGATGAGGCCTAAGATGGTACACGCTCGCCTAGAAGATGCTTGTTCACTCTGGCCTTAAAAATATCCAGATTATATTGATCCGGGAAAACAGACCTTGGCAACGAGTTCCACTCCTGTAGCTGTTCGCATTATGAAAGAGGAAGCAAAGCGCTTCGTGCGGATTGGGGTGAAAGCCTTCGCCGCGCCTGGTCATCCGGTGGTGAAAAGGGGCTGGGGGGATCAAATTATGAAGAACCTCCGCACACTCTCCGAAATGCAACCGCTAAAAGACCGAGAGGCTCTAGAGATTAGCCTCAGCGAGTACCTCACTGCCGATCAGTCGCCTCGCTCGGCGCTCCACCGAATCCAGTGCATCCTACTGATAACGTGCAGATCCGTCCCAAAGGTGACAACAGTACTCCATACACGAGCGAACTTGGGCTCGATTGATATGTTTACCTAATTTTCAGTATAGGCCTGGCCGGGTCACTATACATTTTTGGAACATCTCTTATCAAATCAATCGATGTCTAAAAGTTAGCAAGACCCTTTTGTCAAGTAGGAAATAAGCTGATAGTCATCAAATGCCTGAACAGATCTTCATAAATTATAGCTAAGAACCATCTCGATCACGCTAGCTTTCAAACAAAAGAAACTGAATCAAATTAGGTCCATTCTTTTATCAGCTACGATGCCGCAGACAGATACACAGACAGACCAGTCAAACTTATAACACCCGTCTTTTCTCTGAATGGTGATCTTTAAAAATTTCGTATGCTCAAGATCAGGAACTTTACACATGAAAAACTTCATTGAAAAAATCCCTTTTTTAAATTTTCTCATGGCTTTCGTAAGTCCAACAAAATATGTATTTGACCATAAGAAAACTATACTTAAATTTGAATAAAGCTTATAGGTATCTTGGTTAAGAAAATATTTTTTCTCATTATTTCTTTTAACATTGTTGTTAAAAAAATATATTATATTATGGAAGAATATGATTTAAATAAAATATATTAACTATAGAATTTTTAACTTTGTTAATTTGAAATCTTAAATTTCTCTGTTCTGGAGAAATTGTACAGACGACAGCATATCAAGTGTAACAGTTGCACTACGAAAGCAGCCGCTATTACGGACGCAGTAAAAGCGGGCTCAAGGTCAAACTGTTACGCTTGTTGTGCTGTCGACTGTACTTGTATACATACTGGGATCAAAATTTTCCTGCTATAAGATTTATAAGCTTTTTTATAATTGAATAATATTTTTGGTGTCTTTGAGATAATATTTTTAACAACAAAATTTTTCTAACAAAAAAAAATTTAAACAAAAGTTAAAACCGACTTCAAAAAACTGAAAAGGATGAAATAATTAAATTTAAGTAGGTATTCATCCCCCAAAACATGTTTTTGGAGCCGGTGCTTTACTTTCTATTGTTTTTGGAAATCACTTAGCACCAACTCCAAAAATAGGTTTTAGGGGATGAATTAAATTTAATTATTTCATCCTTTTCAGTTTTTTGAAGTCGGTTTTAATTTTTGTTTAAAATATTTTTTTCACAATTTTTAGTGATAACTTTCTACGGTCGAAGCTAGATGATGGGTGACCGTCAACTTATATTGTTTCCCACTATCGTATCGTTTCACTAAAAAGTCATTGGAAAAGCAAAAATTCGCAATTTCGCTTATATAGACGATTTCATAATTTCAGTTTTTTTTTATTTAAAACCAAAGTACCCAACTGTTTTTGAAAAAAATTTTATGGGACCAAATGGCAGCTATTCCGCATCGAACAAAAAAAGAATCACGTAAATCGGATCAGTAATCTCGGCGTAATCGGTGTACATACATAGAAAAAAAAAAACATACCGGCCGAATTGATAACCTCCTCGTTTTTGAAGTCGGTTAAAAATGTTGACTACTTGAATTAATTTAACGCAAATTCTTAAGGCAATTTATATTTTTTACTTAAAAAAATAATCTCTTACATCAAGCTAAAATATTGAAGAGAAAATTTTAAAGAAATGTCTTGACGCGTATAGACCCTTTGTTCCCAACGAGTCACACTGTAACCAGTTACACTGTGAGTCGTTGGGAGAACTTTGTAAAATAATTCCTAACCAGTCACACTGTGACACGTTGGGAGACCTTTCCAAAATTATTCCCAACCAGTCACACTGTGAATCGTTAAGCCAACCTACACGCGTGAAGACATTTATTTAAAAATTTTGCTGCCTAAAGGCAGGAAATGATTTTCTTGAATTAAGCAAAACTGCTTTGACTGAAATAAATATGTCTCAGTTTAAGAAATCTGTTTTTAACAGTAGTGACTGATTATAAAAATAATAATAAATCGTTCTTTTCCGTTATAACGGGATCCCAATAGATCAAATATCATAAGCAGTTGTAATTCAGCCCCTATCAATTCCAGAAGGTAAGCCATGAACATTTCTCAAGTTCGACTAATGATCAATTTAACTTTACAATCGGTCCCATTCCGTATTCCCTGCTATGGCATTATGTATTCAAATTGTACCAGGTTATCCTTCAGACGGTTTCAAATTCATATTTTCCTGACATTATTACCATATATACGGTGTTTGGTACTCGATATAACAAGCGGGCACCTACCCATCTTAACATAAATACTGAAGTGTTATCAAAAGTTCAAAATTACAAAATTAATATTGAAATTTCCCATACATTTTGTTTAACTGACCGAACTATTTGTATTATGAAGAAAGAAATTTATTTTACAATGTAGAATTTTTGTTAACGGTTGTTGAGAACGCGGCTCTATGCGTTCTCGTTGCTACGCAACGTTTTGTTGTTATTC
Organism: Nymphula nitidulata; assembly: GCA_947347705.1. NCBI lineage: Eukaryota > Metazoa > Arthropoda > Insecta > Lepidoptera > Crambidae > Nymphula > Nymphula nitidulata. The sequence continues at coordinate 12,606,402 of OX374623.1, forward strand.
TTGTTTTTCACGAATTAATTATTATTTTATTTTCAATGTAAATTTAGTTATTTTTTTATTTAATAAATCGCACATTTAAACACAAAAGCCTCTTTCTGCCGTCAACAACAGTATAGTATTATACAGGATAGTGCCGACAATATGACGGTTAATTGAAACATGGGCTATATTCTGTTCCTAAAAATGGTTGGCCACTTTCAAAAACATCTTATTCATTTGATAATTTCATGACATTTGTATGAAATAATATAACATTGGCTGCATTAGCGACGACCGGCTGGCCGAGTGGTCTGTGACCCTTGCAATACAGGCTACTCGATCGGGGGTCCCGGGTTCGAATCCCGGTGGGAGCAAATGTTTGTACGATGAGTACGAGCATTTGTTTACAAGTCATGGATGTTTATATGTTTATTTGGTATATTTCTAATATTTATATACCTACATATTATTATAATTAGTTCTCCGTTATCCAGTATCCATAACACAAGCTTTTAATGATGCTTATTTTGGGCTAGATAATAAGTGTGACGTGTAAATAGAAAAAAAGAAAAAAATATACTTCATAGAAACGTCATGAAATTATCAAATGAGTAAGAATTTTTTGAAAGTGGCAAATCATTTCTATGAACTAATATAGTTTGTTTTAATTTATTGTCGTATTGACGGCGCCACTATGTTATCATGGGTACCAAACACCTTGTATATTTACTTTTCAATAAGCATCATTGACTCAAGTTTTCCCCCACCTCTATATTGTTGTTGTTGAAGCTTTGCCAAGAAAATCATTCGTGTGTTAGTTTGTAAGCTTTAGCAAAAAGCGTTGCACTACGGTATCACGATAATATTACCGTGACGGTATTCTGATAGCATAAGGTATAAACTCTACTGGGAAGTATTTAAGCGGCTTGTAATCAGAGTGGAAATTACTACAAGTTACCTTTCTTCAGTTTATCAAAGTAGTCTTTGAATCAAAAGGATGCCTACACTTTGGTATGTATGCGAAAGGAACCTTACGGTATAATTATTCAACATGATATGTACCTACTCAAAAAACTCGCTGATGGCGTAGGTACTACAATTTATATAACTTAACATTTTGTAAAATTAATCCGATTAGCAAAAATATATTTTAAATGTCTACACAGGCTAGCCTAATGTGTATCCTCATTAATTAATGTAAAATTACTGTGAAGTCATACGATGTTGGTAAAGTAAACTTATACTTAGTGTTAGAAAAGAAACATTTTTAGATTCGAATGTTTATTTTCTTGTGTAAATGTGTGAAATAATCACTGGCGAAAAGTATAGGCCAAAGTAGACGAATTTATTACTTATTAAGTACTTAAATGTTATTTTTATCATTTTCTTTTTTATTTACCTTAATCTTTCAACTTAATGTAGGTATTTCTATAGATAGGCTAGTATAGCAGGTTTCTTTAAAAATCATAATGGTGGGTGATCAATTAATTAATTTAATCGCAATGTCCACTACTCTTATCGACGACGTATACTTTATGACAAGACTAACTATAATAAGTATAACTATAGTAAAGTACATAAAGAGTATATCTTTATATATGGAAATTATTAGTAGGTAGGTGATCTTATTACTGCCCGAACTATCTTTCCTTTCACTATGGAATTGTGACTGATATGTTTTTAAGAAATGATAAAATTAGTAGGTTAAAAGTATAAAATTCTATTATGTGTACCTAGTTACCTTTACAGGGTGGTGCCGTCAATACGACAGTAAATTAAAACATTATTCATTTGATAATTTCATGACATTTGTATGAAATAATTTATCATGGGATGCATTATTAAATGAATAAGATGTTTTCATAGAAATCTAATGAACTTATTAAATGAATAAGAAGTTTTTAAAAGTGGCAAACCATTTCTATAAACTAATATAGCACATGTTTTAATTTATTGTCGTATTGACGGCACCAACCTGTATAGTAATAATGTCCTAGGTTGTAACAATTACAAATAAATAAGAAAGCGATGAAAAAATAAAGTAAGTGACATAAACTCATAAAATCAAACATTAAATGTGACAGTTACTAGTAATTTGAATTATTCAATATTAAGAAACAAAAACAAAAATTAAAACCGACTTCAAAAAACTTAAAATAATTAAATTTATGTAGGTACCTACTCATCCCCAGAAACATATTTTTTGGAGTCGGTGCTTCACTTTCTATTGTTTTTGGAAACAACTTAGCTAGCACCAACTCCAAAAAATATGTTTATAAGGGATGAGTACCTACTTAAATTTAATTATTTTAACCTTTTCAGTTTTTTGAAGTAGTTTTTAATTTTTTTTTCACAAGTTTTAGTGATAACTTTCTAAGGTCGAAGCTAGATGGTTGACAGTCAACTTATATTGTTTCCTACTATCATATCGTTTTACTAAAAAGTCACAGGAAAGCAAAAATCCGCCAATTTTGCATACGAAGACGACTTAGTGTTTTCAGTTTTTTTTATATAAAAACCAAACTACCCAACTGATTTAGGATAAAATTTATTGGGACTAAATGGCAACTATTCCGCATCGAAAAAAAAGAATCACGTAAATCGGATCAGTAGTCTCGGCATAATCGGTGTACCTACATACATAGGAAAAAAACACCGGCCGAATTGAGAACCTCCTCGTTTTTGAAGTCGTAACCGACTTCTTAAGAGTAATTTTGTGACTTAATGAATTACTGGGTAAGCTAAAAGCAACGACCAACTTTGTAGTGGATGGATCTTAACGCCCTATGTCGATTTATTTCAGGTTTTGAGTGTGTTTCGGGACGCTCGCCGGTTTTGGCGTGTCGGCAATAAGTGGTCCCGCGGCCGCTCTGAACCGACAGCTGACGTCCACCCCACTGCTCTAGGCCGACCCCTCTTCAGAGCCGCTTCGGATTCCACGCCAGATGACAGTAGTACTTGTTCTGGCTCGAACACACCATTTTGTAAGTTTTATCGATAGTAATAAATATCTGGTTTTTTACAAGACTTCAGAAAAATCTTCGAATTCCTCTTTAATTCCTAAGAATAAAATTATCTAATAACATATAAAGAAGGCATGAGAAAAGATAGGCAAATATAAATCTTCAACAAAAAATTTAGTCATAAATTGGGATGTTGCCTAAGTTTGAACATGGCGCTATTTTTCACAAAATCGGAAAATATATGCTACCGTTACCCATAAAAACAATTCAAACTTAAAAGATATGAAATATTATTAAAATTGTACCGTTTCGAAAATTTTAAAAAGGGTCATATTTAAAAAAAAATATACATCAAAAATTATAATGATATTAAGTTGCTGACATCAATTAAAGCAGCTATTATTATGGCAACTATTAATAAAAAACATACTTAATAAATAGTTATTATTAATTTTGTCAAATTTGCCCATACATTTCTTAGTAATATGGCAACATGTGGCGTCACCTGTTCCTTAGATTTTCTATGGAGCGTTTTTGGACGTTGCGCCACAACATATCAAACATACCACTATATCTGTGAAAGTATTGATCTTAGACATATTATTTCTTTTGCAATATTTCTTTATGAGTTATACAGTGTGTTTTTTTTAACTGAAGATACCATACTGTCCATGGGGAAATCCAAATCCATAGAAGATACAGGGAGACGGCCTTCTATTTATTCTATTTTTGTGAAAAAAATTTTGAGATAGTAATTTTTTTGGTCAAGCGTGAGTTGTCCATATCCATCGTACCTACACAGGTTATTCGGTCAGGGGTCCCCTAACGGAATAACCTGTGTAGTAATTAATAGGTATAGACCACTCGACCAAGATGGTCGTCACTTAGTTACGACGAGACCTTTTTTATCACACCATTTATCGTGGCTCTCACGAATGCAGAATCTAAAGGCAAGTAGGTATAGAACTAAGTGCCGATTGGGGTGTAATAGAGATACGTACGACACCCCTTTCGGCGTCTAAGGAGCATAATCCCTATTCATTGAGATAAGTTTAGTCGTTAATATCTGAATTAAGAACATCCTAATCATTATTTTTTACTTAAGTTACTCTTAATAAAAGTCAAATATCTTTAGCACAGTCACGTCTAAAAAGATCGTCGTGTAGGTATTACACTTTGTATGAAACAGCTGATTATTTTTCATGACTTCAGTTTTATTTCAACAAGGCGTGCTTTAGGGTCTCTGGCACTGCCATCTGCCTACGTTTTCAGGAGCGTTCCCCTTACACTCCGCATGATAAAAATACACCTTGTCTAAGTAGTTAAAAACAGGCGACATTAAATGAGGTGTTTTCAATTACTTCCCCATAAGTAAATGCACTAGGACCTAGTACAATTTGTAAATATTAAAAGGTAGTACATAATTTAACTATTGATACAATAAAAGGAGATATTCCATAAATGTATTGAGACCCGGCCAGGTGTATGTACAGTAAACTGAAAAATAGGTAAAAATATGCAGAATAGTGTTCAATTGTCCATTTTCTTTTTATTTGCTTTGTTGCGTGGTACAAAACAAGATTTTTTATAGAAAAAACGTTTAGTTGACTTCTATGTCACCCGCCATATTTCTATACTAAATAACTGTGAATTCGACAAAAAAAAGAGCTTTTGTACAAAAAAAAATTTATGCATGAAAACGAATTAAGTATTGGTATTTTTCCCGGATTTAGGAGATGTTTCCTGATTTTTGAGATAGTGTACGTATACCGGACATGAAACATCTCCTTTAAGTAAGTAGTAGGTAAAAATATAACTGTAATTACCTAAGCAAAAGTTACAAATAGAATAAAATGTGAGAAACGGCAACTTCATAGAGACTTATTTACAACGGAATAAATATGTTAAGAGTGAGTAGTGAAAAATTGAAGTGATGCTCATCGGCAAAGATAAGGAAAGAGCTAGAGGTCAATTCTGCAAACACTTTTGCAGCTGAACGTCAACTTAACTTTAAATAAAATGCTACGGAAAGTCGGTATTCTGTAACAACGACACAACAGTTTTGTTTCAACTAAGCTGAGCGGGCGATAGCAGTAGGATCGATCATCGATAGATAAATGCGTAAAATTGATCTACAATTATTTTCACACGACATTTTATATAGCTGAACCGCGACTGCTTGCATGTCAAAAATAACCATCGTGGAACAGTATGTAGCGACTTTTTCAGAGCTGAATCGTAACTTTTGCATATTTGTATGTCTGTGTCTAACTAAACTAAAGGAATTAATTTCACCATTTTCCATTTCCATCATATTTTATGGTTTTCAAAATATAGTTTCATTTTAAATATTGGTCAACGTTTAGAAAAGAATCGCTGTTGACGGGTTTGAAATAAACCTTAGATTTGAGATGTCGGTTTTTCAATTCATAAAAACTAACAGACTACAGACACTGCTTTAGACAATTAAAGGAACTATTAGTTATATATAAATATTGGCTCCACATAAGTTGGTGAGTTAGGAAGTAACCAGCATTAATGTAAAGACACAAGGTCAAGTAGTGAATTTTACTGTCATTTGTTGAAGATCCTAACTAATATTATAAATGAGAAAGTGAGTTTGTTTGTTATGCTGTCACGCTTAAACCACTGAACCGATTTAAATGAAATTTGCTATGGAGATAGTTTGGGACCCTGGGAAGAAAATGGCGATTATTTTTGGGCGACAACTAACATCCACACGGGCGAAGCCCCGAGCGATAAGTATCGAATTAACATCAAAAAACCAAGAGATACCCAATCATTTTCACAAATTAAACCTTCTATAAAAATGTCATTTTAATTAAAGCATTGCGTCAGCTATTTTAAAGGCCATAAAAGTTGACATCAGATATTTTCAAATTGGTAGAGTAATTACTGTCTAGATTCTAAATTGAACTGTACCAATTGTTTAAATACTTAGGTACACGTGTGTAACAAACAACTGTTACGTATTATTATAATATTTAACAAATCCAAGGGAATATGATTTTCAATTTCGTCATGAGGCCAACTTAATAATTAGGTTTGTTGTTAGAAACATGTTCATAAACTGATTCAATATTTTTTTTATCTACGTTCCAGGTCGAAGGTGGACCGAAATAGATCTTGAAGAAGTGGAAGAATTAAGCGTGACTCGCAGTGACTCTACCTCATCTTCAGGCAAATCGGAGTCCGTGGAAGAGTTCCGAGCCCGTGCGAGCACCGATTCACGGCTGCCCTCGCGGCCAGCGAGACCGCGCCACCCGCCGCAGACCGGCCGTCCGCTACCTCCACCAGTCCGGAGAATGAGTGTCGCCATGAAAGGACACAATGCTAGTAATTATTGATGTATCTTAAATGTTTAGGCTTTCTTAAATTTTATTTTAACATTTTGCATATATCATGTTTGTAAATTATTTAGAAAAATATCTAAGTAGATTAAAAAAGAACCCGGGACCTTTCACAATCCAGGTGACAGGTCTTAGCCACTAAGCTGCCGAGGGCTTGGATAGCCCTATGAATTTCTTCCAGTCTTTCTATTTTTACGTTATACGCTAATTAACGTCATCACAAATTCATTAACCCGTTGATCGTCTGGGGTCTACCGGCGGGGAGAAGGCTAAACGACAACATTTGTTACCGCTTTTGCGGCAACTACAGTTGTTTATAATTATACTTTTGAAATGTCTGTAACAATTTTTTAGTTATGTTATCTTTGTGTATCATATTCATGTTGTCTATGGTCTCTAAGATTATGTTAAATAAGGTGTCTTTTACGTACCTAATTGTTGCAAGAAATAAGTGCTTCCATTACTAATAACTTGGAAAAGTCACACGTCGCGTTACTGTTAGATATTCGGACATCAATAATGATAGGTACATAAAAACTTCAAAAAATGTTTTCTATTAATTTTTTTAGCTATCGTTAACAATATCTAATACAAAATCTTCTGATGGGCTTTATCTTTCTTTCTTTCAATTAACTGATTTTGGTCTAAGTAAATAGAGCAGCCCAAAGTGTAAACATTAAGATAGTTTGTAATGTGAATGACTGAAAGTCCAAAGAATTATTTTTTATAATTATTTTACATCAATTTGTTAAATTCCTATTAAAAGTATTTGTTTGGTGCATAATAATAATATGTATATTTAAGATCGTCTATCACTCTAAAATATGTTACAATTTATAACGTTACAAAAATTAGACATTACATGTTTTGGGGAAAACATGTAAATGTTTTGGGGTAAGACTAATTTGTAAGTTACATAGGTATTAAATGTAAGCGTGAACAAATTTTTGACCACATTTGAGAGTTAGGTATGTAACATGTCATAATCATATTGAATTGGCGGTCAGCTGTACAAACTACTGCAAACTTATTTACTTAATTTAAAGACACGACGAATAAAAGCAATGAATGAATTTTTATTTAATATTCCAACGTGTTCGTTGCAATATCAAAGTGACTTTATGAGATGGGACTCAAAGACCAAACCCTTAACTAATATGAAGTGTTATATGTATATAAAAAGAAAAAAATCAAAAGAAAAAAAAAAAATCTTTTTATATGTATAATATATTTTACATTTTGCTTCATTATAATTCATATCTATTTATTTACTTTAATACATATTCATAGAATATTCATTTTTTTTATAAATGTATCTTACGTTTTTAACCGACTTCAAAAACAAAAACGAGGAGGTTCTCAATTCGGCTGGTATGTTTTTTTTTCTATGTAGGTACACCGATTACGCCGAGATTACTGATCCGATTTACGTAATTCTTTTTTTGTTCGATGCAAAATAGCTGCCATTTGGTCCCATAAAATTTTTTTCAAAATCAGTTCGGTAGTTTGGTTTATATAAATAAAAAAAGCTGAAATTAGTAAGTCGTCTACGTATTTTTTTTCTTTGTATTACACCGATCACGCTGAGATTACTGATCCGATTTACGTGATTCTTTTTTTGTTCGATGCGGAATAGTTGCCATTTGGTTCCATAAAAAATTTTTCAAAATCAGTTTGGTAGTTTAGTTTTTAAATAGTAAAAAACTGAAATTAGTAAGTCGTCTAGATAAGCAAAATTGCGGGTTTTTGCTTTCCTATGACTTTTTAGTGAAACGATACGATAGTGGGAAACAATATAAGTTGACGGTCACCCATCTAGCTTCGACCTTAGAAAGTTAACACTAAAAAATGTGAAAAAAAAATTTAATCAACAATAAAAAACCGACTTCAAAAAACTGAAAAGGATAAAATAATTAAATTGAGTAGGTAGGTAGGTACTCATCCCGTAGAAAAATATTTTTTGGAGTTGGTGCTAAGTTGTTTTCAAAAACAATAGAAAGTGAATCATTTAGAAGTAGAAGTTTTAATTTTTGTTTTTCTCATAATAAGACACACTTGTGTTGGTGGTTAATTCGTTTTAATATTTGCAAAGAAAACCCAATATACTTAATGTGTCCGATTTGGGTATCTATTCTTCTCGTTTTTGAATTATTTGTTCGTTATTCATTCATTTTATTCCAACTCAACCAAAACCAAATAATACTTATATGCATAAGTGGTTCTACCGCTGATTCGGAAATTTAGTAGAGTCTTTACTGAGGAAAACCCAGGGTACTTTTAAGGCTGTTATATTTTCTCCATCATTTAAAAAAGTATGTATTTACATAAAAATATATTGCTTTTTATTATTTGACATAAGAATAAATAGTTACAGTAAAAGCTTAGAGCGAATGAAAAATTACCTTATGTCAGGAAAAGTAGATTAAGTAGGTAATGTCATTTTCTCATTTTTTTTGTACCGACATACTTACTACATCTTATTATTAAACAATTTTACTTCAATTGTTTTTTTATATAGGTAAGTTATGATAACTTGTTATGGCATCATAACTTACCTATATAAAAAAACAATTTGAAAGATGTTTTGAATGATCATAGAGCCATTGATTCTGACCTATATTTGGCTGAGTAAAAAACCCTTTGTGAAAAATAAAAATATTTGTAGGTACATTATTGTCAATTTTATAAAATCGGTTACTTTTTAGGGTTCCGTGCCCAAAGAGTAAAACGGGACCCTATTACTAAAACTCCACTGTCCGCCCGTCTGCCATCAGCAGTGTGATTCACAAACAAAAATATTCGACATCGAGCTTGACGTCTGACAAAGACGACGAACTGACATTGGTTTTGACGTTTGCGCACTGCGCTGCGTGAATCCGTATTCACTAATCTCTACGTCGGTCTCTTGGCTGTGTACAATTGTCTCTGTTTTGGTTATACGACATCAAGTACAATCGATATTTTTTGATTTCTTTTTTGTTGTGTTAAAATTGTATCGCAATGACTTCATTCAATATTTGATAGATTTTTTACATAAAGATATAAAAATCAACCACTTTTTAATTTCGGTTCATGCCATGCTCGACGTCGGAACGCTGGTGTAGCCAACGGTTGTCAAACAAACGCCAAAAGTATGACGGCGCTGCCGACAGCCACGAATTCATGGCTGCTGACTTTAGAGAATCGCATAGCTGGCTGTATCTCATGAACCGTGATGGTTAGACAGTTGAAATTTTCAAAAATGATGTATTTCTGTGGCCGCTATAACAACAAATAATTACTAATAAAAAAAATAAAAAAACTATTTAAGGGGCTTTGATGTCTTTGATTATAATTAAATCGCATATTTATTTAGTATATTTATTACATAAAATAAGAAAATAAAAACTTTCTAAATAGTGTGAATATAACTAGCGGTTTTTGACAGCATTAGACACAAAGACGGTACAACGGGAACGTATTTACCGCTGTCGGACGACGTTTATGATTGTTGGTGCCTAGCAACTTTTGTTAGCGTTACAAACATTTGGAAAAAAACGTCAAAATGTTTGTTAGACAGCGGAAAATAATTATTTTCCCATGAATAATGGTTCTTATAGTAACGTCATTGGATCTAAATGCTGTCAAAAAGCGTCATACAAATTGTGCTCAACGAAACGTTTAGGTATTTCTTTGGTAATACGTTGTAAATTAGCGCGATAGGGGCCCAGTTTATTGGTTTTTTTACGCTTATCTTTTGCATTTATATTATTTTAGAATTATAACTGTTTTATTTAAAAATTCAATAATTGTCATATTCTAGATTCAAAATCATTCATTTAAACATATATTAATAATAATAATCATATTCATATTAAATAAATCATATAGAAATACAAATGCTTGATTTTGATTCAGTAATGGACAATCTAAATTCCAAAAATGGACATACAGTCATGGACATAAGTTAGTTATAAACACCTAAAAGAGAGGCCTATGTCCAGCAGTGGACGGCTGTGGGCTGATGATAATGATGATGGAGCAACGAAGGATTAGTTATGTATCAGTTGGTGTCTTCAGAATCGACCGCAATGTCTATTATTGGATACTTACGAAATCTCCTATCAGAAACATCTTTGTCCATTACTAGGAAAAAACAACTGACCTATATGTATATGTACCATATTCATAACAATTAAATATTTGATATGGAAGAAAAATAAAATTCTGGGAGAGCTGGAAACCAAAGCCTTGGCTACAGATTAGACGTTCTATGCTTTTTCATTCTCAGTTCTACTTCTACAGAGGAATAAATTATACATTTATACAGCGGAATCATTCCAGCAGTCCGACCACAGGGTCCGACTGCTGGATGAGATTACATTAAGAATTATGCTGCACATTTTTGCCTAAAATGTCTTTTAAATTTTTTTGTCATTTATATTACCTACGGCGAACGTTTGTATACATTGTTTTTTCTATTTAAATAACTTAAACAATGTGTTTGGTACACTGTGTAACAAGCGGGCGCCTGCCCATGTTAACATAGTCATTTAAATACTATAATGTTATCAAAAATTCAAAAAGGTAAAATTAATTTTGCAATTTCCCATACATTTCGTGAATATCTTACTGGCCGAACTATTTCTATAAGTTTGAAATTTATTTTACAATTTTGACTTTTTTAATAACATCTTATACTAAATAAAATTCTTGACTCACAGTTTTATTTACCATACTCTTCCATATGTATATTTAGTAGGTCAAAGAATCGGCTACTATCTTTTTTTATTTTGTTTATGGTTACTTTCTTACCTAGGATAATATATGTACTTATATTCGGTAGGTCTGAGAATCGGCGACTATTTTTTTATGGCAAAACAACGTTTGCAGGGTCAGCTAGTATTATAATTATATAATACTACAATACAGGTGGTCAATACGACAGGAAAATAAAACATGAGCTATATTATTTGATAGAAATGGTTTGCCACTTTCAAAAACATTTTTTTTTTTTATACAACTAGATGGCAAACAAGCTGACGGCCCACCTGGTGGTAAGCAGTTACCGCCGCCTATAGACACCTGCAATAACAAGGAAAAGCACTTGATATTGCAGGTGCGTTGTCATCCTGAGGCCTAAGATGAAATGCCGTCCATGCCCAGTAATTACATCTTATTCATTTGATAATTTCATGACATTTCTGTGCTCATGCCCATGTTTCAATTTACTGTCGTATTAACAGCACCAGCCTGTATGACTATATTAACATGGGTTTTAAATCCTGTATAGGTAATCAAGCTTTAGGTTCAATGTTATATCTAACATGACGTTAGAAATATCAAAAACATTGAATGTTTTCGACATTTGTAAAGCCATCTTTACCTATACCTACTTACTTATTTACTATATTTATAAAACTTAAATATTTACATGAAATATGATGATAATGATTATACGATACGATGGTTTTTTTATATATAATAATATCACAATAGAAGTACTTATTTGTTAAAAATGCCTTGTACCTAAATATTAAATTACTGTTTTCAAATTATATGTCTTATAAATGTTAATTGCACTTTTATTACAGTCCCTTTTAACCGACTTCAAAAAAAGAAAGAGGTAATATGTTCCACCGTATGTAGAGAGTCTCTGATCTGGAAAGTTGTTGTAAGCTGTTTCCAGAAACAATAAAAAGTAAAGCACCAACTCCAAATAATACATTTTTAGGAGATAATTACCTAGGTACTTAAATTTAATTATTTTTTCCCTTTTACTTATTAAAAGTCGGTTTTACTTTTGTTAATTTTTTTTTCTTATCCAATATAATCTATACTAATATTATAAAGCTGAAGAGTTTGTTTGGTTGGTTGAACGCGCTAATACTTATTGAGATTAGCGCGTTCAACCAACCAATAAAACACATTTTTTTTGTTAATTTGATACAGTAGTTGACTACTGATTTAATTTTTTTTAACTTTTATAAATTGGGTTGGGTTGAATAGTCTATTTATCGAGGAGCTGAAACGGCGGAAACTGAGCATCAATGGAAAATTATGCTTTAAATGTTGAAAAAAATATTCCTTTTCAGAGCTTTCGTTGCGTTTTAACTACAAACATTGTAATTGAATATTTATTTTGAAAAGAGTGACTACACGAGTTTGTTGCCGGAATCTTTTCGGTAGTTCAACTTTTGGAACCGGTGTAAATTCAGACATGACAGACAGACAGAGACTATGACGTTGTTAGTTAATATTTTTTTGTGATAGTTGTAAAAATGTGTTTTTTGACGATTTAAAAGTGCTTCTTTGTGGGCTGTTTAAATAAAATATTTTTTCTTTCTTTCTTTCGTGCGCTGCGTAAACGGTTAAAGTTACACAAAAACCACGTATGCCGAAAATGTTCTCTTTTAAAAATTCTAAAAAAAGTCCGCTTTAGTATATGTCTATCTTTTAAGGTAGACTCACTATAGCCTTTTGGTAATCTTTGTCCTAATGCATTATTTGCGAAGGTATTTTTGTAAACTAATTATATTGTTCCTTACAAAATAAATATATTATGCATCTGTGTTTAATTATGAACAAAATGGCAGATATTATCTCATAAGATAAGATCTCACTGAGATCATTTGATTTCAATGAATATCTTATGATTATGAGATATCATCATAGTTTTAAAATAACTCCTCAATAAAATAATGATGAAGTACCACGCACGCATGAGGGGGAGGTGGAAGGCGCGTGACGTTTTTTTACCATAGTTCCACTCTTACTGATTATTTATTTTAAAATAATGCACGCGAACAAAGTCGCGGGCACGCTAGTCATTTTATATATAGGAAAATTACTCACATCTTCGAGGTCAAACAGCGCACTGAGTTAATAGATTAATTTTATCGTGATTAATATGTAACTACCTATTATAATTTGCTGATAATAGAAAAGTGGCATACCCCGACTCCCTGACCATTTGCCCTTTTACGTAAACAGCATCTAAAGCCATTAAAATTATTTTCTACAGCTCTACAATCCCGGATGGTTTTAGGCCTAGCAACCGAAGGCGACGAAGGGTCGTATGGATTACGCAAATCGAATCACGCCGATCATATTAGATTTACACCGACCTAAGACTTAGCTACGGCATACTCGCTAACTTGATGTATGAAGACTGATAATATCTGAGAATGTGCCCACATTTATGATTCTTGTAGTCTGCTACATTACACCATGTGCAATCAAAATAATTGAATATTGTGCATCGTATTTTATCAATATTTAACTAACGATAATAAAGAATACGTTATAGTACAGGCGAAGGTAAGTATTTATAAGACAAGTGTAAAGAAGGTAAAGGTAAAAGTGCACTACCTAAATGCATATTGGCCTATATTTTATTTTACTACTATCAGGCAGGTTTTTTTTATACAACTAGATGACAAACAAACCGACGGCCCACCTGGTGGTAAGTGGCCGCCTGTAGACACCTGCAATAACTAGGAAAAAAACACTTTTTATTGCAGGTGCGTTGTTATCCTGAGGCCTAATAAGATCAGATGCCTTCCATGCCCAGTAATTACACTGGCTGCCTTTCACTTCAATCCGAAACATAGCTAACTGTTTCTAGACTGAAATAAGAAAGGCGGTGGTACCCAGACGACCCTACTTACGGGCCTACCACCTAATAAGGTTACCAACTATACCTATAAATAAATCAGTGCTAAAATAATACTTTGTTTTTTCTTGAACACCTGCTCACAGGTTTAATACTTTGTACTTCATTGCAAAAACATTTTTTAGGAAAGCTCCCCTACACGTACAGTAAGGTGATTTTTTTTCTCTACATGAGCAATATCGGTAGCACCATGCCTACTTTATGGAACCTAAATCCCTTGGGGTGTTGTTGAATAGGTAATTCAAAAATAAGACAAGTTAGATTTGAGCGGTTAAATGGTTTTTTTTTTATCATAACTGTGTAATATAAGTAATATAATATTTTTATGCTGTAGAAAAACTTTTTTAAATAAATTAAGGAGTTTTGGTTGGTAATAATAAGGCATGGTGCTACCGATTTCTTGAAACAATCGAAAAGTTAACTAAAAGTGCGAAAGTAGGTATCGTGCAACAAAATTAAACAAAATTATATCTGCTAATGTTAAAACAATTATAACATCTCAATTATTTTTTTGTTTTTTTTTTGTTTACACTCACACCTATTATCTAGCCCAAAGTAAGCATCATTAAGAGCTTGTGTTATGGATACTAGATAACGGATAAGTATTAATAATAATATGTATATAAATATTAAAAATATACTAAATAAACAAATAAACATCCCGGAACCCGGAACCTTTTGACCGAGCAGCCTGCATAGCAAGGGGTACAGACCGCTCGACCAACCGGTCGTCTGTTGTGTTGTGATTTAGCTTAGTAGCAAACAAATTGAATTTGAATTCTTTACTAAGTCATCTTGAGGCGTCTCGTTGACAGCTATACTTACTTTATAATGTTATAATACGGCAATATGCATTAAAACAACGCGGTAAAATATTTATTCAAATCTATCTTTATCGAAAATATACTTTGCTCTATCGCAAAGTACCTACATTTAAAAGCTGTTAAGCAAGTCTTCTATAAGACTTATTGCTTTTTTACGTAACTAGATAGTTATTTATATTGGCATAAGTAACAATCTTTTTTACCTATCATATTCATGAAAACCCTTCATAATTAATTGTTGGCGTTAAATTTTTCTTTCAAATCTTAAGTATAGTTTGAATGTATTTATTATAAGTGTGAGTGTATGTATAATTATTATTATTATTATGTTAAAATCTCAGCTCGGTGCTGGCAAGTAAAATCAGCTACGGGCTAAACAAAGTAACTGATCTGTTTTATTTAAATATGTATGATTATGATTATGATGGAGGGATTATAATTATTACGGTCTTCTTGCAAAACTTTTCGGACTATTCTACATGTGTTAAGTATAGCAGCTTTTTGTTACTGTTTTTTTATTATTATTATGTATGTAAGTTGTATAGTGCCTAATTATCTAGGGTACCTACAAATTATATTCGTCAATTATGTGTCGTAGAAGGTAATTTACAGGGTGGTGCCGTCAATACGACAATAAATTGAAACATGGGCTATATTAGTTCATATAAATGGTTTGCCAATTTCAAAAACATCTTATTCATTTGATAATTTCATGA
Source organism: Nymphula nitidulata (assembly GCA_947347705.1). NCBI lineage: Eukaryota > Metazoa > Arthropoda > Insecta > Lepidoptera > Crambidae > Nymphula > Nymphula nitidulata. The sequence continues at coordinate 12,621,909 of OX374623.1, forward strand.
CATTTGTATGAAATAATATAACATCAACGGCATTATTTCATAGAAATGTTATGAAATTATCAAATGAGTTTCTATGAACAAATATAGCCCATGTTTTAATTTATTGTCGTATTGACGGCACCATTCTGTATAATTTTTATCATTGTGCATTCTCTCGATTTTGATTTCTTCAGTAATGTTGAAAATCTGAACTTAGCCATGTTGTGTCTTAACTCTTATCATTTAACCTTCGTTGCTTGACCAACGGGTGGACTTTGTAGTGTGAATGAAACTGCGATTATTTAAAAAAAAATAGCAAAAATGAAAACTGACTTCAAAACACCAAAGAGAAAAAATAATCAAATACGTACTTAGATACCTATGTACTTTTTTCATTAAAAGTTATTTTTTGAAGTTGGTTCTATACCTACTGTTTACAGAAACAATAGAAAGTGTAGCACCAACTACCAGAAATAACTTTTTATGAGATAAGTAACTACAAAAATTTAATTCTTTTTTAACCGACTTCAAAAAAGAAGGAGGTTAAAAAATACACACAGGTAGTGTGTATTTTTTTGTATGTATGTTCACCGATTTCTCCGTCAATTGTAAACCGATTTTCAAAATTTTTTTTTCATTCAATAGAGTATACTCCAGAGGTGGTCCCATTGTCACCAAGTCAGGTTCTGATGATGGGATCCCAGGGAAATCGAAGGCAAACCAAAAATTTTATAGGCACGTGTGACATGTTTTCCTTTTTCAAAAAGCTATTCAAGTATTTGCTTCTGTTAGTCATCATCTCATGTTGATGAGCTGATAATGGAAGGTACAACTCCTTAACGGTTAGTAGTAGAAGATAATTCTTTCACTATGTATTTCAACCAAGGACTGAGAGACAGACAAGTCGATAGTGCTGACGGTCACCCATCTTGCTTTGACCTTCGGAAATCACTTAAAAATGAAAAAAAAAAATTTTTAACAAAAATAAAACCGACTTCAAAAAACTAGAAAGGGAAAAATAATTAAATTTCAGAGAGTAGAAAGTGAATCACCAACTCCAAAAAATACATTTCAGGAGGTAAGTAGGTACCTAGGTACTGAAATTTAATTATTTTTTTTCCTTTTTAGTGTTTTGAAGTCGGTATTATTTTTGTGAAAATAAAATCCATTTAAGATTTTAAAGTTGGTTTTTATTTTTGTAACTTTTTTTTACAATTTTTCAGTAATATATTACAATTTTTAGTCGCCGCAACGATTGTCGCCGTTTTGTTTGTCGCTCTCACGTTATGGAGTCGTTCTCATTATTTTTATTTCTAATCATAATGTTTCGGATAAAACAGGACAATATTTTTTTTAATATTTCTTTTTATATTTATTTAAATGTTTTGGGATAATTTTGTGTTGTTTTTTATCACAAATTGTTTGACTCGTGGCTGTTTGTTTACTAGCATGGCACGCGAGTCCCGAGTGGCTGGGCCGGACTCCGGCCACTAATAGGTAACTGCACTTATCTACTATATCACCCATTAATGCTCTGACTAAGATATCACAACTCGACTAATCTTGTTTTGAATTGCAATGACATTCATTTGGATGGAAATGTAAGTAAGTAGGTACACATTTAACATATTTATAAATGTCACATTACAGACAGTCGCTGGAATAAATTTTAAAATAATGTAAGGAATAGAATACACTTTCGTAAACATACTGATGATACCAATAAGTTATACTTAAAACAGTTTATTTGAGAATTTAATGAAAATGTCTTTAGTCAATTAGACCCCCAATCTTTCGAATAGTTGAAAATCACTTATATCTATCACAAAGAACAATATTAACTAACTATTTTATAATGTTAGTCACAGAAAGAAAGAAAGTAAGAAAGAAAGAAATACACTAGAAAAAGAAAGAAAATGAACTACACCAAATATAAAAATATACATCCAAAAAATCTCAGTAAATGAAACAAAGACAAAGCAGGAAAATAAACACTTAACAGCAGGTGCAGTCAACAAGGTCCTATCTCAGCATAAAGCTTTTGGGACGTTATAAAAAACGTTGCAGAAGGCCTTGTTGGGTGTGACTTGCGATGGAAACTTATGAAAAATATTTAATAAAATATATTATACTTACAATACATATACTTACACATATACACATTAAGATCGGTCAGAATGGGAAAATCTGAAACTATAAGAAATGCGAAAATCTCTTCTTAGGAACCACAGAACATGAGAGAGGTATCTCTATCTATACCTCTCTCTGTGTTCTGGGTAGTTCTACAAACTAAGGAATTTTCGGTGGCTCGGCCAAAAATTATAAAAAAAATATGTTATAAACTTTTTTATTTTACGGTATACTGTTATTTTCAGTTGTTTCTTCACTAAAAATTATTAAGATTCACAATTATTTTCCAAATGAAATGATTGTCTAAAGAACCAAATTCTCAGAATCCTGCAATGTCCCTCGAACTTATTTTAGTTCAAAGTGCACCGTGTTTTATTTATTTCGACATCAAGGACGTAAATGAAATTCTAATTAATGAGTTTACTGTTTCTTCTTACTGGGCAAAATAACTATTATCTTATTTTCTCATAAATATATTCAGAAAATCTTGTTTCAATTTTGTCCCCGCGATGTAATGTCAGGATCCTGCTCAATGTAAAATGTCAAATATTTTTTACGGTTTTTGCCGTGTGATGTTGCCGTACTGCTTAGTCGATCGTACCTACGACAGAGACAAAGATTATCATCCATCTGCTGTTACCTAGCGCATAGTTTAGTCAGCCCAGTGCGGTCGGCACGGCAAGTGGTTTTGTAATCGGCGGAGTTCCCAGAATCCTGGTAAGGTATTTAAATACGAAATTAATAATTAATTTAAGTAAGTTTAGCGCCTTTACATGAAAGTTGCTAGCACAAAGGCTTAGTTAAGCTTAATTTTGTGTAATGTTATAAATTGATATGTTTTTTTTACTTTTAGTCACAAATTCTCGGGATCCTAGTCCCAGGGTCCTGTCCAATTGCGAAACCAGGATACTGAGAACCATCCAGGATTCTGAGAAGATCATATCTAAAAATTGTTTTTGTGCTAGAATCTTTTCATATAACATTTTCGTACAGTTATTTACAGATACCAATAGGTACTTATTAAGAAAGAAACTGCAAATGATGTCGTAGCATGTGGAGGTGGTGTTACTAGCCTGACTGAGTTTTGTGGAGTAATTCAAAGTCGCTGTCCTGGTGTTACACTTTTTATCGTCACTAAAAGCAAAATTGAAGATATGGAAAAAAATATTTCGTGAGATCAACCGAATTTAATAGCTTTCAATGGGACATTCAAAGTTCATCAAGTGCAGGGTAGTGCATTCATGCCAAGAAAGCTACAAATGGAATCCTTAGCTGTTTTTGTGATGAAGGTATTATGTGTAGACATTATAGGATCGGTCTACTAGAATATCCAGTAGAATCACGCAAAATTTTCAAAGACGTGTACGGAAGTGAGACGGAGTCAAGGGATCAGTCTGATGGCACAAGCGTTGCAAGTGATCTGACTTTAAATTTGGAAGACCCAGAAATTTTAAATACCATGCCTGATTTACAAATTGACCCGGCTGTTCTCTTCCCAGACTTAACCCAGGAGCAATCAAGAGAAAGATAAAACCAGAAAAGAAAGGTTGAAAATACTAATAACAAACCACCAAAAACAGAAAACGAAATGATATTATGGAAAGATAAATTGAAAAAAGCGGCTGACTATGAAAAAACTGACTTAAGACAGGTAAATAGTAGATTTTAAACTCAGGTACGGCGTGGAATACTGCTCACACTTGTGGGATGGCTCGGCCAAGTACCTCCTCGATGCACTGGATAGATTGCAGCGTCGTGCTGTCCGTATCATAGGCGATGTAGAGGTCACGAACAACCTTGAGCCTCTACAATTGAGTCGAGACATTGCGTCGCTTAGCGCCTTTTATCGGCTTTATCACGGAGAGTGCTCTGAAGAGCTTTTCGACCTTATCCCACCTTCCCCCTTCCTGCTCAGGAGCATGCGTGCCGGTCTTCGGAGTCATCCCTTCACTGTCTCCACCTCTACATCACGCACAATGAAATTTAGTGCCTCGTTTCTTTGTCGTACTTCCAGAACTTGGAATTCTTTGCCAGTACATGTGTTCCCTTCTTCCTATAACACGGGGTCCTTCAAGAGAGGCGTGAAAAAGCATCTTTTGGGCCGGCAAGGTGGAGGCGGCTAGTGCGATGTCTATTCTGCACTAGCTTTCTTCGCATATGGACTCTCCTTACCGCTTCACATCAGGTGGTGTTGGGTCAGTTGCCGTGCTTTGTATAAAAAAAAATTGAAGAGTAAGAAATATGGCAAAGAAAATGAATCAAAAAAAGGAAAGGGAAATAAATACGAGTTGAGTGATTGCCTTATTTGTGGTGTTATCTACAGCGAAGATACAATAAGAAATGACTGGGTCCAGTGTCTAGTATGTAATAATTGGGCACAAGATGGATGTAATACAGGTGAATCCACATTATTTAAATGTCCTGAATGTTGAGCTGACTGTGATTATAAAAATTTAGCATAAAAATAATTAAAACCAGACTGCCAAAGTTTCTGTTACTAGCTTTAAGTGTAATAAGCTTGTTTGTCATCTAGTTGTACAAAAAAAAACTAGATTAATAAATTTACTCTTAGACTTACTTACATGTTGTTACCTTATCTATAAGAGAGATTTTACATAATGTGATTTAGAACAATAATAATTAATGCTCAATGATTATTTGATGATTAACTTTGCTTTTGATAAATGGTATAGAATTAGTATCAAAACCGAGCATTAAGCAAATTTTCGTTATTATATAAGATCGTCCTACTATTAAAAAATAATGTTAAAAAGCAATTTTAAAATTGTGAGATAAATGATACTCTTAATACAAATATAACTTTGATTTCAATTGACTTCAGTTATTTTTCTCAGTTTCCTGGTTACACTCTCAGTTTCCTGTGGCTTGATTTTCTTTAAATGGCAATAAATCAAAAAATATTTATTATTTTCACTGTTCCGCTTAGGATTAGCTAATCGGCGCTGTACTCTTGTTATTAGAATTAATTCTGCTACCAGAATGTTTAAAAAACGTCGGGCCGAAATCAGGCTGAAATTCTTCCTCAGTTTGTAGAACTACCCTTCTGTGTTAGGAACCATGTCATCGATTTTAGTAATAAGAAAAACTGCATTCATACATTTAAAAGAAAACATGTACTCAACTCGGGAATCGAACACGGACGTTTTGAAAAATAAAACTAACACTATTTCTATTTGAATATCGATTGTGTAGGTCTTAAGCAGTAAATGTTTCTATGAATCATAATGTCTAAAATGAATAAAATGCATTGTTTTCATATCCTTCAATTTATTTTAGTAAGTGTTCGAAGTTACCATCATATGAGGTTTATCACGTCTCTGTTCAAACCAAGACGTTCCATTTTCAAATGAGGTTTATCACGTGTTTGTATCTACATACTTATTCTAAGTGGGCTTTTCAATTGATTATTAGTGTAAGCATGATTAATAGAAGTAAGCAATTACAATCATAGATAGATAATATTATCGCAGATAACAATATGTAAATCCTTTACATCCCTTTCCTAGTTTCTGAGAAATACTGGAAAAACTTTGCGTGCTGTTTATAAGTAGCATTCTGGATACTTATAATAAAGAACTTTGAAACTGCTATGTAGCCCTTATTTTGCGCTTCAAGTACAGGATAACGACAGGGCCGCCGCGCAGCAGCACTTGGCGAGGATTAGCTAATCGGGTCGCGCAAGTACGCCAGCCCACCGCTGCCCGCCTGCTCTATTTATAACACTCACTACGCCGGTACAAATGCACCACAACATACTCCAACGCACGCCTCTATATTTCTACTGTTTGTTTCATTACTGCAGTCTTCGCTCTATGAGGCGCATCATTCGCGTGGCAAACAGGAAGACTATAGGGTGGCACATATATATTGGTCAGTATGGGAAAGTCTGAAACTAAGACATACGAAAATAACCATGTCATCGATTTTAGTAATGAGAAAAACAAAAACGTGTTCGTACCCTAATATGCCACATAGAAGCACTTTCAAATTGTCAAAAAACACATTTTTATAACTATCACAAAAAATATATGAACTTACAACGCTATAGTGTCTGTCTGTCATGTCTGAATTTACGCCGGTTCCAAAAGTTGAACTACCGAGAAGATTCCGGCAACAAACACGTGTAGTAACTCTGTTTACATATTGAATTACAGTGTTTGTTGTTAAAAAATTATAACTTTTAGCGTGCAGTAACTGTTATTAATCTGTGGTGCAGTGCCTCCCAGCGAAACCAAAATTAAAATTAGAAGAGAAGGTATATCAACTTACCAACAAAGTAGGTACCCAATGACAAAAATATTATCATTATTTTCAAGCTGTCTGACAATGCACAATCACAATAAAGGTGACTTAATATAGAGGTTAACAGTCGTAATACTCGTTACTAAACATATAAAACATTTTGAAATTTTAATGTGTCCACGCATTCTTAATATCATCTAAATATTCTTGGACCTTATAGTAGTCTTTTTTCATTAAAAGGACACGGTCTAAAATTCTATGAAAGGTGGGCCCAAGAATCCAGCAGCTACGAAATTTTTACAGCATGTAGTGTAAATTACAGTGGAGCACCCGGTAAAATATTACATTGTAAATATCCTCCGTTTTGTTGTAATTAATAATTTAAATTAATTAATTGACAACTTGAACGAAGTACACAAACAACATTTTAAAAAATATGAAAATGTTAGGGATAGTGCAGTATATTTAACTCTATGGGATGGGATAGTGCTCTGTGCACAGATTAGAAAGAGTATGTGCTCTGTGATGCTGTTGAAGAATTAATTAACCACTTGTTAAATATATCAAAATGAGTCCATAGATCGTTTTAAACTAGTGCAGTGGGACTTTTGAGTTTTAATGAAGGCCATAACTTAAATAACTTAATTTATTGTACCTACTTATTTAATATTTTATCGATTACATTAGTTCAAAGTACTAGATATTTTATCCCCTAAATCAATGGCATTATTTAGACATATTCAATTTAAAATTGGAAAGAAATAAGACTGAGTGAATACGACTCGAATAGCAAGATCAATATCAGGGATACAGTATCCACAATTATAAATGTATTTTAATATGACAAAAAACATGTGGAAAGAAAGTCATTTGGTAAAAAGAACAAATCAATTACTCATTCGACATTAAACAATGATGATTTTTACTGTTGTAATAACTGTTCATATAATTATATTGACACTTATGCAATAAAAATATTACACAATATTTTTTTGAATTTGGTGATGATTGGTGTTAACGGATTGAACAGTATTATTGTTCATGTATTATAAGTAAACGAACATTGGGGAGCTGCGCACATATCATGACAATACTATGGTATCTGTGTTAGGCACGGTACCAAGAAAATATTACAAAATAGCGTCTAAAAACCCCGGCTTAACCTAAGAGAAGATATTGAAGAAGAATAAACTTGTTTTACTAAATACCATTTTTTATTTCACCTTACTATACATAACTTCTTATCAAAGAAAACTAATGTAGAAGAATAATAAATATCCTTTATTCCCGTTGAGTCACACCATATGCAACATTTCTATTTATTTTTTGTAATTACTGAATAATAGTATTCATTTTATTGTTCTTCAGTTGACGACCGGCTGGCCGCGTGGACTGTTCTCCTAGCTATACAGCCTACTCGGTCAAGAGGTCCCGGGTTCGAATCCCGGTTGCAAAATCCCGGAGCAAATGTTTGTATGATGAGTATGAGCATATAATCGAATGTCGCACATTTTTTAAAAGAAGAACCTCATAGGTACCATTTGAAAAAAGATTCACTCAAAAATTTCAAACCATGAAGGTTCTATGTCAACTCGAAGTACCTATTACAATAAAACGGCAACTTCATACTTTAACCCATTTGCTACAGTTTATAATAGTACAAACTGTAGCAAACACGTAGCAATTCCTCAACTAAAACGCACTAAGGTGATATTGTGTGTAGTGTATGGTGAATTTGGAAGAGCTTAACTTAACCACCGCCGGGCAAGGGTGCAAAAAATAAAAATTCTGATATTTAGAATAGGTTTGACTAATTTGATCTTATTATTATTTCACTTTTGGTTAAATGGTAGTGGAATCTAAAATATTATGAGTTACTCTTCTTTTTTCAAGCCAGTTTCACCTCTGGGCAATATTTCAACTTGTAGTAACAACGTTTTCTGTTGTCTTTTCCTATTAACAAAACAAATCATTTTCTATGTTTACGACAAAATTGAATACAAAGGTCAATAGACTAACAATAAATGGACCGATCCGACGACGGACGGCCAAAGGGCATAAGTAACGGTGATGTTGTCTTTACGAACTTTATGTTAAGCGGAGGTTTAGTATACCTATTAATAAAACAAGTTGTGGGTTGTTGTTGTTTTAAGTCTTAGTACTAACTTAACAGCTTTATTAATAATTACTCAATATAACTACTAAATTTAGTTTGTCTTAGTTATTTTTTTACGCATATATTTTTTGTTCATAAAGTGATGATAGGACCGAAGATGGCAGCGAACTACATCCGAATTCTCTCTAACTGCTATTAGCTTTGTTGATAGAGTGGCAGACTTAGGTAAGATGGGTGATAGCCAGGCGGACTTAGAAAAGCTCTACCACCAACCAAACCGAGCAGAAAATTTCTGCTCCACTCTACTAGGTGGTAGGCCCTATGTATAAGGTTGCCATCCGTCCGGGTTTCCCCGGATTTGTCCTAGTTTAGAGGGCGTCCGGGGAGCGTCCGGGCGGGGCTTCGTTTGTAGTCCGGGTTTAAAAATTTAAATTATTGGGCCGCCCGCGACACACGCACTGTGCTCGCACGCCGCGAACAACTGACGAACCGACTCGCATTAGCGTGTCTGTACGTTTGAAAAAAAATTTAAACAAAAATTAAAACCGACTTCAAAAAACTGAAAAGGATAAAATAATTAAATTGAGTAGGTAGGTACTTATGCCCTAGAAAGATATTTTTTGGAGTCGGTGCTTCACTTTCTATTGTTTTTGAAAACAACTTAACACCAACTCCAAAAAATATGTTTCTAGAGGATGAGTACCTACCCACTCAATTTAATCATTTTATCCTTTTCAGTTTTTTGGAATCGGTTTTAATTTTTGTTTAAATTTTTTTTCCACAATTTTTAGTGTTAATTTTCTAAGGTCGAAGCTAGATGGGTGAACGTCAACTTATATTGTTTCCCACTATCGTGTCGTTTCACTAAAAAGTCATAGGAAAGCAAAAAATCCGCAATTTCGAATACGTAGACGACTTACTGATTACAGTTTTTGTTTTATTTAAAAACCAAACTACCAAACTGATTTTGAAAAAAAAATTATGCGACCAAATGGCAACTATTCCGCATCGAACAAAAAAAGAATCACGTAAATCGGATCAGTAATCTCGCCGTGATCGGTGTACATACAAAGAAAAAAATACGTAGACTAGTTACTAATTTCAATTTTTTTTGTTTATAAAAACCAAACTACTAAACTGATTTTGAAAAAAAAATTATGAGACCAAATGGCAGCTATTCTGCATCGAACAAAAAGAGAATCACGTAAATCGGATCAGTAATCTCGGCCTAATCGGTGTACAAACATAGAAAAAAACATACCGGCCGAATTGAGAACCTCCTCGTTTTTGAAGTCGGTCAAATACCTGATGACATGTCCGGGTTTTGGGCTCTAATATCTGGGGTTTTCACGCGTCTTGTCCTGTGGGTCAATTCTGCTATTCATTTTCCTAAACGGATCGGCTGAGGTTCGGTATCGTTACCAATGCGGCTGTAATACAAAAAGGTATTCCACTAACATTGCTTATAAAGCGGGAACTAACGAAACGCTCTCGGTTGGTTCAACTTCGGCTCGATAATTGTTAGCAATATTGCAAGAAACAAATATATTTTGGCTTAGTGACAAGATAGTTGTTAATTTTGGACAGTTCGAACGAAGAACTATCGATGCGTTTCGGCTGCCACAAATGTTAATATTTAGCAGAATACGAAACAATGATTGAACCGTACGGTTCGCGTTACGTGTTTGTTAGTAGAATACCAAACTGATGCGTTTCGGCTACGTTTCGATTGCGTTGAGTTAGCAGAATACAAAATAGGTGTAACTTAAGCGTTTCCGATTCGTTTCAGATCAAAATACAATAGCAGAATTGGGGGGCTGGTTGCCAAATTTTAGAGATGGCAACCTACCTATGTAGGGTCGTCTGGGTAAGTACCACCGCCTTTCTTAATTCAGCCGTGAACAGTTCGCTGTGTTTCAGATTAAAGGGAAAGTTAGCCAGTATAATTACTGGGCATGAACGGCATTCCATCTTAGGTCTTAGGATGACAACGCACCTGCAATATCAAGTGCCTTTTCCTTGTTATTGCAGAGTGTCTATAGGTGATGGTAATGGTAACTGCTTACCGCCGCTTACTGCTTACAGGTGGGACATGAGCTTGTTTGTCAGCAAACTTAATCTATCAAAGATACATGGATAGCTTGAATAATATAACTTTAAGTACACTACCTTAGTAATTTGTTTTTAATTACTTAAGTCAAGATTGCATACCTCTCCTTTTCGGTTAGGTAGCTGGCTACGGCTTGGGGTTCGGTCCAAATAGCCAAGTGCATTCGGGTTACGCAGTGCACATGTGCGTACGCGTGACAAGAGACTGCCCCAGTTTTGTATAAGCACATCTACAAAACTGGGACAGTCTCTTGTCACGTGTAGGTACCTAATTTGAACAAAATACTTTAATTTAAAAGAATTAAATGAACCTGACTGATATTTACCTGATATATTTTTTCTGAATGTAGATTGTATAAATCCAGAAATTACCTAAAAAAGACTTAGATTCAGATTTTATAACTTTTACTAAAATTTTGTAATAGATTAAAATTTAAATTAAACTTTTAGGTATAGTACGGCTCTTACATGTAACGTAGTAATTTTAGCTTTTTACAAGATCCAACGTCAGAGATTGCATAATATAATTTTACGCGGTATTCCCGTTACCGATCAAGGAATCGGAGTAATAATAACTTGTGACAAACGAGTGATTACACAACGAGCAGCAAACAAAACAAACTATCCAATTCGAGTCCTTGGTGCGTTCTCATCACATCGGGTCCCACGTCGACATTTGACTGATGAATATTTTATTGCCTCTTGTCCAGCCCACGGGTTGCACCGAACGCTTGCAATTTGGTGTCACAGTTATTGTCTTTGTAATAACTAACGCGGTCGTAAATATAATATCTACGGTTCGCAGCGCTTGTCGTGTGTACTACACGAATGAAATGGCACTTACGTTGCTGTTTTAGCTTTCAAACGGGCGACCATTCGCGACCCACGTGTGCCGTTGCAAATTTCCAGTCATAACATCGTAAACTTAGTATGACTGGACGTTCTGCAGTCATTGATGGGACGCTGACTCCTTTGACTCTAACGTGTGTAATTTGCTTGCACATTCCAATAATAGAATTTCCAAGCGAAATATATTAACATTTTATGATCGCCCAACAGCGAAAGCGCTTCAAAACATTTTTATTGCATGTACTCGCTGGTGTTCCGGTAAGTCGTAGCAGAGCTGTTTTGAGTTATGAATGAAACATTGTCGAATATAAACAAACTTGCGTGAGGTCTGCAAAATCTGCAAATGTATGTGTTTTCATAATAAAAGCCACATGCAATTTTTTTTTATTAGTAAAACAGGTAAAATCCGAATGACTTCACAATGAAATTGGCTGTTGTTGGTATTAATATAGCCTACAGAGAAAATACCTATTGCTTCTCGTTCACACGTGAACAAAATAATATTGTTACAACAGTTACGTTCCCGACACGTGATGCATGTGGAAAAATTGCTCGTCGGCCAATTACAGTATTATTTATTACGCCTAGCTTAGGTAAATTTTCTTCGTCTTAATATACGGAAAACGTATATAGTAAGTGTCACCAACCGATTGAATAGTTAGAACAGAGCAGCCCTAAATATTTCCGGTGGTTCACATCCTTAGTTTGGTGACGTCACTTCCGCCTTGAGAGCGTAAGATTTGTTGTGGGTTAGCTTTTATTATTTAGTTTATAATTATAATTTGTGCAAACCAATAAACAGTGGTAATTAGAAGTAAACGCGTTGTATTGAGTACACCAGCCTTCATATACAGTCGACTCCAGTCAACCAGAAATTGGTCCTTCGAGCCGGATCTGAACCAGCGACAAACAAATGTTTATAAGTAAGTACGGTGGGTACATAAGGAGTCAGTAGAGACAACATCGTCGATTTATTACCTTGTTAGATACAGATATTTGTATGGTTATTTTCTACTACGACGGAAAATGTTCATATTTAAGAACAAATTGTAAGTTAAAAATTTTTAGATAAGGTAACTGTTGTTTGAAAACTAACAATCATACTTATCAAGACAGCTAAGTTAGTTGTTTTACACGAATTAGGTATTCACGTGACTTAACTAAGATATCATCATCCATCGACCATCTAATGTCAAAAATACACCTCCCTCTACAGATAAAATAGACGATATATTTTTGAAAAAGTGATCAAGATCGGCATATCAGTAGTTACGATGTAGCTGAGGAACTGGAAATTGACCACAATAGATACAGTTTTGACCTATTTAAAAAAAGCTGGGTATACAAAAAAGCTCTATCTTGGATGCCACACGAGCTCACTGGAAAAAACCTAATGAACCGTGTAGTCATTTGCGACGTAATAAAACCGAACCTTATTTAAGAGAGTTTGTTTTGGACTCTTCAGAATTCTTTAGGCACTGTAAGGTTAACTTTAAGAGAGTACTGCCCAAACTACTTGTCGAGTTTTATTATCAGAAGTCCCAAAATTTCTACAGCCACGGGATCATGTCACTACCAACAAGATGGCAAAAAGTCATATCCAATAACTCAATGTAAATAAACTGTGAAAATAAATCCAAATTCAAATTAGTGTTTTACAACAACTGTAATGAATATTGAGATAATTTACTCATAAATAGACTATGTACTAGCTGTGCAGACACAAGCGCAAACGCCCAAGCTGGGGACAAAGGGCAAGTCAGTCGCAGGACAACTATTCTATCACTCAGATTTCCTAATGAGGCGTTGTTTATCTCCATTAATAGCTAAACACAAACAGAATGGCCTTGTCTCTGTTACATCCGTCAATCAAACATGCTGTTTAGACTATTCTGCTATTATTTTCAATTTAGTCAGCACAAATCATAATATCGTATTTGGGGCAAATCTGATAAGGAATTATGTTTTACTCAATAAAAAGACTTGATATGAATGATATCGCTTACAAATTTCACGAAATCACGATTTTGAATGGTAGGAAATCTTATACAAATCTTTATGCACCTATACTTACTGAACCCTATTGATATCATAGACATGTTGCGTAATACCCCATATATTGGCGGTTGTTGCAGGACGAAAATATCTGATAAAGCAATCAAATCGTCCAATAATAGAATATGATAAAGCGAGTGTGTCTATAAATAGTGAGATCCCCGTACGTCTCAAGGCGCCACGGTAGCGCCGCCCGCGCCGTTCGCGTCGGCCGCCGGCTGCAGCGCAGCCTGACAGCTTTCAAGCTTATCACCACCAATTAAATTGCTAAACAGACAGTAGATAACAAAACATATGTAAACATGTTAGACAAATGCGACCTGAATCTGGTCATATTCTGTTGCTAGCCAAAATTTGGTGTCGGAAATCGCAAGATAATTATTTATGCACAATACTCTGTTAGGTAGTGCAAACCTATATTCTGTTAGGTAGTGCAAATAATATTAAATCTTAGTAAATTTTATGTGTTGTTACCAAAATATATACTTAAATAAAATCAATGTAAAAATAACATTTAACCGATATAGCACGTTATACTTTCATGGTTATTACCATTTCAATTAGAATTATATTCGGGATATTTACCATGTAATTTCTTCAAGCGATCGCAGCAAGCATCAACGAAATATCTTCCGATTGATATATCTGCCCCGCAAAGAAGTTGACTTCTACTACCCAAAGCTTCAGCATGTCTACCCGTGTGATCACGCACGGCGGGTAATGCAACTCCGCCGAAATATCGGGAACTCGTTACAAATGAATAACATGGTCAATATCCAGAAAATATTTCTAATCAAACATTTTACTTTACAGATAGTGATATGTATTTTTTTTGAGTGCCTAATCTTTTTCGTCGTGCAATTGAACCTTTGAAATTAATTACTTAAAAGAACATTCCTCAGAAATCTGCTCGACAGGCGACACAGTAACACCGCAATCAATTCTCATTAGCATGAAGGACATACGTCAATAATTGTCACCTTGTTTGTAAATAGCCTCGCTATATTAAGCTCTGCAATTATTGCAAAGAATCTGATATTTATAGCTCAGTGTCAATGACTTGGCAGCCGCCTGGCCGGCACGGATCAGGTAGGCTCTAACAATGTTCTCACTTTACCACTGAATTTTTCATCCCCCTACACAGCAGCATTGTCAAATCTTGAAAATAGCTTGTATTGTAATGCAAATATGAATTGAAGTGTAGAGAGGGACTTTCATGTTTTGCTTTTCTAGTTCTAATGAAAAATTCTCAAATTTAAAAAAGTTGAAATTAAACTACCTACATGCACTGCGTAAATTAATTACATAGATAACTTTAGAGTTTTTGAAGACTTATGTCTCGTTTTTGCTATTAAATACAACTATGTAAATTTTAAAGTAAAATACGATTGGCGAACTAGATATTCACTGACATTATTGAGCCGGTTAAATAAATATAACTGGTCTACCTAGTTGCCCGCAGTAAAGATTACTTAGATACCCTTGCCTACCTGTCCCTACAACTTTTAATGAAAGCAATGATGTGATATGAAGCAAAAGGT
This sequence comes from Nymphula nitidulata, assembly GCA_947347705.1. Classification (NCBI taxonomy): domain Eukaryota; kingdom Metazoa; phylum Arthropoda; class Insecta; order Lepidoptera; family Crambidae; genus Nymphula; species Nymphula nitidulata. Next base: position 12,636,951 of record OX374623.1, read on the forward strand.
ATCAGGCATATTTTGATATCCTCATATTATAGATAATTTAGAATGAATCATAGAGGTAGGTACTAAATTACGTTATGAAATATTATGATCACTTTCTTAACTTGGGCTTACCTATACAAAATCGTATATTTTATGTCTTGTTATCATTCCCTCATTAATTTCAGCCAAAAGACGCTCACTGCAGAGCATAGGCCTCCCCCAAGGATCTCCAGGCCGATCGGCCATGCGCTACCTGCATCCATCGGCTTCCGGCGTCCCTTAGTAGCCCCCATATTCATAACTGTCGGAAAATATTCGAATTTCGGAAACTCTACACCCATAGAGTAGATTGAATATGTCTACACCTGTCACTTTTTACCACAGCGCGTCAAAACGAGACGGGATGTGATCCGTAATCCGACGGTTGTGGTCAAGAGGGCTGATCATCGGTCCACCTTGTAAAAGGCCTACGAAGGCTGCGTCTCCCGGTATGCATCCGCCACTCGAGGACGAAGGTCCGGTTGCGTAAAGGTCCTCAAGTTAACATCAAAATATTTTACAGAGCATAACTATACTATACACACGGTTTGCTAGGTGTTTTCACTAAGTAAATTGGTTAGACGACAAATAATTGTAAAAAGTACCTAAATCAATTTCTACATTACGTAAACGATTTCAATTATGAAGAACCTATTTTAAATTCGTCAACATAGAAAAAATGTAAACACAAAATAGAAAAATGCAAAATTTTGTTATTTTGCATCATTAAATTGGCATCTCTATAATTTTCATCTTACAAAGACTGCTCTATCAAATACCTACGTATTATGAAAATAATGACTATAAAATGTAATGATCTTATCTACCTACTTAAATCCTATCTATCGTTGTTGTTTACATAATATAATGTTGGCTGAGGAAACTTTGAACTGTTTATACATGTTTATTCGGTTATGGGAATTACAAGTAAAGTAACAGGAAAAAAAAATTGACAGGGGTATTATCTCACATGTGCTGCAGTGCTGCCGCCGATTAGTAATGTAGCCAGAAAGTCTACTGCCTACTGATTCTTCGTTTGGAATTCATACCGGCCATTGTCACTTACAATTACATCTGCAATGGCCCTAATCAGACGGTGTGCTTCTGGACCCCAAGGTCCCAAGGTTTCGACTCCAAGTCCAATAGTTAAAATATGTAGTCATTTGAGGGCTTCAGCGGGAATAGAAGCTGGTCCAGCATGGATTCCTTCTAAAGAGGCGTGAAAAGGCATCTTGAAGCCAGGTCAAGTGAAAGTGACCAGAATAGTGTGTTCATGTTAATGCTGCTCTAGCTATCTTATAGACTTTGCCTACGGTTTCTAATCAGGTGGTGTCATTTCCCATGTTTTGTATGTAGGAAAAAAACCCCTGAGTATCTTCCATGATGATGTGGTAATAATGGGCTTCATTTAAAGTATTTTGCGTATCCATTGCTGCGCTACAAGACAATAGCAATGACGCTACATGCAATAAACTGCAGATGGATTCCAGGCCGTTACCAATTAATGGTTTCACGTAAGTAGAGGGCTGGTGTTATTGAGGTGCGTAGAAGATGGGACATAGCAAAAACTTTTTTTAGTTTTTTCGGAACAACAATAACTTTCATTACATTACGATTAACTTCATAGTCAAATTTGTAAATAAGGATAAACCTCAAGTTGGTGCCAATAATTATTATTGAATTGGTACAAAAAAATTAACCTGTCATCGGTTAAAAAATTAGTCCTTCTGGTTTTATTCTTCGATGCCATTCAACTTTCTTATTCAATCCGGATATTACAATATCCGGTCTAAAGAGCGCCTCACGTATAAAGCCTTTGATAAACTTTTCGAACTCAAACAAATCTCATACATACTCCGTTTAGCGTTAGCGAATATCAAATGGCATTTTGTCTAGGGGGCGGGACACGCCAAGCAACAGAGGTTTAAGCGGCACGGCTTTTCATAAAAAGTTTTAAGTCGAAAATATTGGAACAATTGGAACGAACAAAATAAAAGAACATTGCACATTACAACACCGAGTGCTGACGTATTGAATAAAAATCTCGCTATCTTGACATTGTCTCGGAACATCCCTTGCAGATTTCATAGTATTGGGGTCGCGTGGTTACCTAGAGCGCCTTCCCTCGTACGTAACGTATCTGCGCGCAGGTATTCAACAACTACGACCGCAATTAATTTAAAATTGAGATCCACATCTACACACACAAGTCAACACGCACCGCTCGCATGAATTTCAATGTTCAAAGAAATGAATAAAATTCACCTTTACGTGTCTTTTTTATTAAATTATTATCAAGCGATGGGATGAAATAAATGTCATTACGTGTCAATCAACAAAGATAACCCCGCTAGTAAAATCTATCAGATTCCCAGCTGTGCAATAATTACTCACGTGTGTATATAAATTCATACTTATATCATATGATGCCTATCCATACTCTTACAAATTACTTTAAGTTAAAGTTAATTACTTTAATTTAAATATTATTATTTTTAAAGAAAGAAAATTCGTAACTGAAGTTGTGTAGGTGTTATATTCCCTACAAAGAGAATATAACACTTTGTTATATTCTCAGGAAGCTACATAGTCTGTGAAAAAATAAAAACAATATTTAAAAATAGGTAGAATGAAAAATATTGTCATCTCATTTTAAAACCTTTAATGTTGGAGCAAAAAAATACAAGTTTTTTAAACTTGTACTAATCACGAAATATATTTCTAAGTCAACATATTTAGATTAAAACGTTATACCTATTTACATTCATCAATGCCTTACTTATGCCTGGCATTCTTGGGTATGCAGATGACAGTACCTACTGTGGCAGTGAGATACGTATCCACTATTCAGTGCAAAGAACAGTTCGGCATAATGTTCATTCCCTCAGGGAGAATATGTTGAAACGAACTCGATGAGATTTTAAATATAGTCTTTTTCGCTGGGGACATCACAATCTGCTATCCTTCAATGCCTTTAAAACACAGACAGGCGTGTCTCTTCTCTGCAATAAAAAGTCCGTTAGATAGACTAGAAATTCTTAATTTTACACATTCACATAAACATCAAAGAATCCCCTACTTTTAGGAGTGCATCTGTTCCAATTCCAATCACCGACCATCTGCAGCTGTATTTATTTATTTAAACTTTAACTGCACAAAATGAGTTACAATTTGGCGAACCTCTACCCGTTAACCGGAAAGTTGAGACCAAAATAATTAATAGGTAGTGCAAAAACAACTGTTTTAAAAATTTAAATACATAGTAATTAAAATGTAATAAAACTAGAAAAATTTCACGTCCTGAGGCAGGAATCGAACCCGCGACCTTTCGCAATCCGGGCGACTGCTCTGACCACTGAGCCACCCAGGACTTGGGATATCCCTGTGAAATTCTTCTAGTCTAGCTGTATTTGCGTTTCTTCTAGTCTAGCTGTATTTGCGTTTCTTCTAGTCTATCTGTATTTGTTTCTGTTTTTTTTTTAAATTAAGAATATTTGAAAGCACTGCCCCAACTTAACCGAATCGTCGGTATTTGTAAAAATACTCGTTTCGGATGTTGAAATAGAATATTTCGACATTGTATGGTGGACGTTAGCTCATAAACGCAAATACAGATAGACTAGAAGAATTTCACAGGGATATCCCAAGTCCTGGGTGGCTCAGTGGTCAGAGCAGTCGCCCGGATTGCGAAAGGTCGCGGGTTCGATTCCTGCCTCAGGACGTGAAATTTTTGTAGTTTTATTACATTTTAATTACTAAGTAATTTTTCAAACATTTATAATAATGTTAAAATCGAAAATTAAGAATAATTTAAATACACCTACAATAATATGTGAATACACGTTATGCATTATAATGAAATAAATATTGTTAAGATGTATAATGATGGATAAATAGGCAATTAATATCAATATTAAATAAATACGAAAATGATGAGGATACATATATAAATTGGATAAAGGTAGAGACACCTAAAAAAAAAACTGCGAACTGACCGCTTGAAAGCCTGTTTGTTTTTGGCCTCTTGAATATGGCGAGGTAGTGCGTTCCAGAGCCGTATTGCATGACATTGAAAGGAGTTGGACATGAAGCCAGTGCGGTGAGAAGGAATATATAAAGTAAGTTTGCTGCTTGAACGAAGGACACGATTATGAAAAGATTGAAAAGCACCCAGATACTGAAATTTACATATGGTTCATTTAGTTTAGAAAATAGAGTTCTTGGAATGGAGTTGACGTCTAACCTCATCTTCGGTGTCATAATCGTATCCGAAGCTCAAACTGCGGCCAAAAAACTGGGCATTCTCAATAATGTCAACATCACTAGGTAGGTACATCACTGCTGCGTAGCTTTTTTTAATACAAAGCACAGCAAATGACTCAACTCCACCTGATCTGAAGCGGTAAGAAGAGTCCATATGCGAAGACAGCTAGTGCAGCTAGAAATACACTGTTCTAGACGCCTCCACCTTGCCGGTCCATAAGATGCCTTTTCACGGCTCGTTTTAAGGAACTCATGTTATACATAGGATGGAGGGAACACATGTGCCGGGAAAGAATTCCAAGTTTTGGAAGTCCAACAAAGAAACGAGTTACTAAACTTCTTTGTGCGTGATGTTGAGGTTAAGATATTAAATTGATGACTCCGAGGCCTGGCTGGAGTACTGGTCTCACCTGTGAGACGGCTCAGCTACGTACGAACTCGACTCGCCACTCTAGATTCGGTGCAACGTGGAGTCAAGAGGCTTGTGTGCTCATGCTGGTTGATATACCAAATATCCGCCCTATTCAAAGGCGCTTTTTGTCATCTTTGTGATGCTCACTTCCAGAGTGTGGAATGCACTGCCGGCGTCGTTGTTCCTTACTGCTTACAACCTGAGTTCTTTCAAAATTGGATTAAATAAGCACCTTCTGGTTAAGCTCGCTACTTCGACGAGCAAGAGTGGGATCTAGAGCAAGCCAATTTTTTTTATCTATTTGTCAATTATTTACACCGTAAAATTTTACGAGCAAAAGGAAATGTAATGCCACGTAACGGAGCGGTACGGTCTACAGCAGCTGCTAGTGTTGTACTTAAAAGGTAACTCACGCCAACTTCTATAAAAGTCATGAGAAATCTTCGCGAGGCAATTGAATGCGTTTACGCCGTTCGATTTACAGCAATTTGTAGAGCTAATTATTCTCATATTATACTTATTCTATTATAATATTTATAATAGGTATGAAAGTTACTTTAAGTTTAAAATAAGGCAGACTTCTTCTATAGGAACTTTTTCAAATCAGTCTACTGTGAGGGTGAATAATTTGAAAGAGTTAGCGCGGACAATTTGAATGACATTTTAAAAAGTGATCATTAAAATATTCTGTCTTATTCAAATGAACTTTTGAATCTTAAATTTTAGGAAATCTTATCTTTTGTCACATCATTGTTTCTTCATCAAGCTACAAAATGAAACATCAATTATAGAAATAGAATTTTCATAATATTTTTACGCTAATTAGTTTTTTTCATGTAAAATGAAACATTTTTCTATGATAGCCCTCCCTCCCCTCCATTAGGAGTGAACTAGCGCCGTAGTACGCTCTAACTTTATTTAAACCCCTTTAATAGAGAAAATCGACATGAAAATAAACGAAGTAGCAGAGGCAAATTAAAAAAAATGATTTCCATTTTATCCTTAAATATTTATTTCACCCTGTCATAATATTAAAAAATGCATATTTTTTATTTCTCCTACTTACATTCAATAGTTGCCATTTGCCTACGTAATTTACCTTTACCTTGCGTTATTTAGATGCGATCAATGTAAAGAGATTTGAGGAGTTGTATAAAAGATATGTGATAAACGAAATGAAAATCGTTGTAATCCCACGAGATCCCATTGCAGAACTCGTGCACTCATCGAGTACATGCTACAAACCTTATTTTTACGTATGTTTATCATCAGGAGAATATATATCTACTAGGGTGCCTATCAAAATGTGGCCGCAAGTATTTTTAATTTTTAATTGTTATTTGGGACAAAATTTCATTGACTTGTTTTTAAAATAAAATATCGTCCACTGCACGGTAATATTTATAAAGACTCGGAAAAGTCACGGTTGCCGTTGCGCAATTGGCCGCACCTCTTAGTTGCCTAATTAAATCTGGCTGCAAATAAGGGTTGCTGGCTGCTGAAGATGGTAAATATTGAAGGTAGAGTGAAAGAGAGCTAGCACGTAACATCACCAGATAGACGAGGAGATCAGTCAGACAGCCGAGAATACTCCTAAGATGCACTGAAATGTGTAACACCAGCATTTCAATGCAATAAAAGAAGGAATAAAGAAGTACTGAAGACGTGGCTGTATGGGCATTAGTTCCCTTTGACTTCCCTTTATAGGGAGAATCAAACCAAAATATATACTTACCTATATTTTTTATAGTTAAGTATATATTTTGGTACGTAGAGGTGCGGCCAATTGCGCAACGGCAACCGTGACTTTTCCGAGTCTTTATAAATATGGCCGTTCAGTAGACGATGTTATATTTAAAAAACAAGTAAATGAAATTTTGTCCCAAATAACAATTAAAAATAATTAAAATGTAATAAAACTGAGACAGGAATCGAACCCGCGACCTTTCGCAATCCGGGCGACTGCTCTGACCACTGAGCCACCCAGGACTTGGGATATCCCTGTGAAATTCTTCTAGTCTATCTGTATTTGCGTTTATGAGCTAACGTCCACCCTAAAATGTCGAAATATTGCAAAAATTTTAAACGATAAATTATCGTTTAAATTTTTTTTTAATTTTTAAAACTCACACAAAACAAAACACTAAAAAGGCAAAAATAACTTAAAGGACTATATACTTATCTAATATAAAAGTATGTTTTAAAGCCGATGCTACAGTTTCTATTGTTTCTGGCAACAGCCTAGCACCAACTCTAAAAAAACTTTTATTTTAGATATTTTTTGCCTTCTTGTGTTTTATAGTCGGTTTATATTTTTGTTTCATTTTTTTCCGAAATTGTTAAATTGTTAATTTGTGATAAATTCTCTAAGGTCAAAGCTATATGGGAGATCATTAGAATTATCGACTTGTGACTTGTCTCTCCCTCAGTCTTTGGTTGAAACAAGTATTGTTTTTATTACTTGACTGTTGTTCATTGAAGAGTTTAGTTCTCAATCTTCGAAGATTTTCATCAGATCCAAACGAAATAGATACGGGACTAACCCAAAAGAATACTTATTCAAAAGTAAAAAGAATTATGAAAAACGATCAATATTTGACGGAGATATTAGCTAACTAACATACCTATAAAAAAGGAACTGGTACAGTGCATGGTGGATATTGCGGTCGTTCAGGGGCTGGGCGCGTTGAAACCGAGAGGGAGAGAATGTATCTTACCACTGAGCTCAACAGGGTGTTAAACCTCATATCTAAATGAGGACCTAACAATCTTGTTCAGTTCAATGCTAAGAAAACACAGGTGTACGTGTCCTCAGCCAAAATGTCCCTTCCCTCTCTTCAGGGCACTAGTCTTTCGGCCTTTCGGCACAGGGCTCCATCTACTTGCTCGGTGTGGAGATATGCTGCCACCTGTAGTAGGCATCGTGCTACAAAATCAATCAGAGGAATTATATCAAAACCGTGATCTAAACAGTCTCACGGAACCTCGGTGTCCTGAACAAGGTGCGTTGATTTTTCACGCCTGACCAATTATGCCTGCTGTACAACACAGGTCCGGTCTTGCGTTTAATTAATTGCTCGCACCTGTGGGTTGACTCCACAAAGTACCTACTTGATGCACTGGATAGATTGCACTGTCGTGCCGTCCGTATCGTTTAGGACGTAGAGGTCCGAACAGCCTAGAGCCTCTACAATTCCGTTGTGACATTGCATCGCTAAGCGCTTTCTATCAACTTAATCATTGAGAGTGTTCTGAGGAGCTTTTCACCTTCCCCCTTCCTACCCAGGAACACGCGTGCTAGTCTTCGGAGTCATCCTCCGCCTCAACATCACGGATAAAGAAGTTTAGTAACTCGTTTCTTTGTCGGACTTCCAAAACTTGGAATTCTTTGCCAGTACATGTGTAGGGAACACATGTACTGGCAAAGAATTCCAAGTTGGCGTAGTGGTGATCGCGTCTGGCCGGACCCCAGGAGACGCGGGTTCGATTCCCGCCTGGAGCATACAATTTTTTCATCGTTTTCTTTCTTTCTTTGTAATTGTTACAATAAGTGTATATTGTAATATCAATCTATCTAACACAGTTTCAAAAACGTTTGACAGTTCTTTTATATAAAATTAGTACCTTAATCAGTTTTTAGGGTTCCATATACAAAAGTTGGGAAAACGTTGTAAGCAGAGATTTATATGGCACAAAATAGGTTTTGATCAAATACTTTTCTGGTTTTGGATTATTACAAATGTTCAATTTGTGAATAGGAGGTCAGATACGATCAAATAGTGTGATCTCTTGAACGGCTAGCTCATTAACTTGTTTACTTCCATGCAAGCGTGACACACTGAGGACCCTTTGAAGGACTTTCAGGAGAGGATATGAGGGAGGCGGGGCGGGGCGGGCGCGGGGCGTGCCGGTGTACCGCGTACCGCCCACCGAGTGTTATAAGCGTGCGCTGCGCACGCGGCGGCGACAGCGTGAGCAGCGCCGGCGGATATAGTGCACATACGCACAGTCGCGAAATAGACGCACTCCGCTCCCTGCGCGACGACCAATTGTTGCGGCCGGCGCAGACGACACGCTTTCCACAGCAACCGCCGACGCTCTCGACATTGTTTATAATTCTGCGTAACAGGTGAGCTGATTTCTATTGACGAACTTTGTTCTAAGTGTCCTACAGATAAATAGTTAAAAGAATCATATAAGTTTAAATTAGTCAAAGCTAAATTAACTTAAAGTGACTAAGTGAAATGTGCTTCTTTTAGAAATACGGGATCAAAGTTTTTCGGGAATTTTTCAATTTTCTTAGTTTAACATATGTATCTATCGTCCGAAAAAAAATATCAAGCAAATGATAATTATCAAATTATTATTCGTTAAAACAGTTCGAGAGATCCATGATCTTGGAGATCTCGGTAGTTCAACTTTTGGAACCGGTGTAAATTCAGACATGACAGACGGAGAGACTTGACGTTGTTAGTTAATATATTTTTTGTAATAGTTTTAAGAATGTGTTTTTTGACCTTTTAAAAGTGCTTCTTTGTGGCCTATTTAAATAAAATATTTTTTCTTTCTTTCTTTCATGCTCGCAATACCATACTTAGTAATAAATATCAGAATAAAATAAACAGTTAACAATTCCCAAAAATTTCCTATTACCTCAGCCTATTACCTCAATTTATAAATAAATCATAATATTAGTTTGTTATTTAATATTTTGTTTCAACTACGTGTCGCCTTACAAACTAGTACCTACTTACTCGCTGTTTTTTTTTTGTTTTTTTTTTTAGTTTATTTGCAGTTTGTATCTCATCTTAGATAACCTATGTAAAGATAAATAAGTTTAACTATATTTTTGTATTGCATTGCGAACATACTATTTATATTAATTAAGTATACTGTGTTATTTTTTGTTCCCTTTTTTCAATATTTAAATAATTTGCATAACTTTGCAACCAACAATAATCGAATAATAAGAATGCAGCAATTGATTTTTAAAAATTTAAACCATTATTATGGATATTATGGCTATTAAAGGTATTTTTACTATTACAAGGTGTGAGTAAGCTATAAAACTACACATTACGTGAAAGAATAACTTGTTTGTTTTTGGTGGTTGCTTTTTGTCCCTTTTGGAGTTGTTTGTTAGACTCCGTTTCTTAATTATTAGCGCGATTACCGGTAAACATTTGAGGTTCAATTGTTAGCACAACCTTTTGCGAACAAATTAGAAGAAGAAAAAACGAATTTTACCAAGTTTATCTTCTAAATCAAAGGGTTTTGTGTATTATTTTTAGTAACTTCTTAACAAATACCGTTTTAAATGCTAGTACATTTCAATATCTTTAAAATAAGGTCACTTTTGTGTACGTAGACAACATAAAACATCATAAAACAACGAGTTTAAATAAACTCGTAAAAGTACGAGAAATTAAATTTTAAAATTGTTCCAATTCATAGGGGTGAGGGGTGCGACCCCCCTTTGTATAGTTTTTTGTCGATAAAATTTAACATACAACACGTTGGTAAAGTATCGGTAGTCCGATCCCTAACACACACTGTACATATTTTATTATTCTCATTTTGTTTAAATTATTTACGTGTCTTTGATCACCTCTTAATTTCGCTTAAATTTTAATTAGTCACAACCTCAGAATAGGAATCACGTTCCCGACCTTGCTCACGTTTTAGATATAAACAATTCAGCACGTGCGCTAGCGCTGACATCCCGTTGCTGGCCGTCACAGCCTTTTGTGACAGTTTTTATTTCCTAGTAAATTATCTGACTAAATCATACCTACCTAACTGTGACGATATAATACTAGTTTGCTTTCATTCAACACTTCATTTTTAACCCCCGACGAAAAAAGAGGGGTGTTATAAGTTTGACGTGTCTGTTTGTGTATCTGTGTATCTGTATGTCTGTCTGTGGCATCGTAGCGCATGCATCGTATAAACCCATCGTATAAACGAATGGACCGATTTTGATTCGGTTTTTTTTGTTTCAATGTCACTACGATGGATCTTACCTATAATTTATGAAGATCAGTTCAGGCGTTTGATGACTATCAGCTCATTTCCTTCATGATATTAGGATTTTACTAACTTTTACAGATCCGATTGATTTCAAATTTCGTGTACTGTCACTTCGATGACATTCCCATGACATACTAACTTTGAGCTGATCCTATACCATCAAAAAGTTTGCGAAATGCTTAATTCTTCAGAAACTTACAGCAGATATAGCGTGTTTGGGCTCTTATGAATAGTCTTAATGAGATGGTGTTAGATAGATGATTAATGACGCCGGGGGTTACTTAAAATTTTTAATTTTGCAATTATTAAACCATTAGTTAGAGTGCCAATTTCTTATTTTATTTCCTAAAAACTTAAAGAAGAAAATAAGTCGTAAGTATCTCTATTTAAAAGTAAATTATTACAAAAAAATATTTTAAACGATATATTTGAAGTACCTACATCTTACAATCGTACTAGGTGGTAGGCCCGTATTTAGGGTCGTCTGGGTAAATAATAATAATATGACCATGAAACAGTTCGCTGTGTATAGGATTGAGGGGCCAGATACTTAGCCAGTGAAATTACTGGGCATGGAAAGCATTTAATTTTAGGCCTCAGGATGACAACGCACCTTTAATAGCAAGTGATTTTTACCTTGTTAGGTGTCTATAGGCAGCGGTTACCACTTGCCATCAGATGGGCCGTCAGCTTGTTTGTCATACTTTAAACCTTGTGAGGTACAGCTAGAGTTGCATGCAAACCTACATTATATTGTGCTGTCTACGGCACGGGTATAGTAAACGGTATAGTATAGTCACAGATTAGATAATACTTAAAGTATAGTACGGTAGAGTACCTACTAATTAACTATACTTGCCTGAGAGCATTGACTAAAACTGGTAAATTACGCGAAACTGGTAGAGTCAAAGATCATAGCGTCGAGTACTTACTAGCCATAGTTCACTCTACCGTTTACTCTCTACCCGTGGACAGCACCCTATGTGCTAGGTACACCCGGCTATGGCCTTATCAGCACACAAACGTAAATGACTTCTATGGACTGCTAAAGACGCTAGTGGATTATAATTTATATAGACAATGCCTCATGATCATCAGCATCGCCAGCCTATATACGTCCCACTGCTGGGCATAGGCCTTAATACATGAGAGAAAGACATGAGGAGCTTGAGCCATAATTGTTGAAATATTTGTAATTTGTAATATAGAAGGAAAACTCTGAAAAACGTGCCATCATGACACGATATAGTATTTTTAAAATAAATCATTTATAACTCTATTTTAAATATTTAAATTTGATATTCAGTTCAGAGTACAAACGAGTATTTATAGTAAATACAACATTCCCGCTTAATCAAAACTAGATATAAAGCTAAAATTTAATCATCATCATAATCATAATCAAATGAAATGCACAAGACAAATATAGAAATAACAATAAATAAACACCTAATTAAATTCTAAAAACGTAGTAACCAAAACAGAATAAAATTCGGTAATACATATTAATATAGGTCAAAAAAATATATTACCATACATCAAGTTATTCCAATAGATGTTACACACTTATTATGAGCTACACGACCTAGTGGTGTTGTCAATATATCTGCTGACATTTTACTACTCTTATTATATTTTTCTCAGCTTTTCGCGTCTAGTTCGTGCTGATAACGTGATGAAATATTTCTAATTTGTGATATAGAAGGAAAACTCAGAAAAACGTTAGATCATGACACGATATATCAATTATAGCATTTTAAATATTTAAATTTGACATGCAGTTTTGACAAACGAGTATTTTTAATTAATACAACAATAACACCACCACGCAGGTTGGTGGGTTAAAGCGGTTGCAGTAACAACTGGTCGATCGACACTTATTAAAAAGTTGAATAGCTATATATAACTCCAGCACATACTTCTGGAATTATCGTGCTTTTTACCTTTTGATTTGTAAATTATAAAATAAAATCAAAACCCGGCGTTTTTGCAAGAATCAACCCCACTGAACAATAATTACAACACGACACACCCGTTAAAAAGTCGAATCTGTGTACTCCATCCTAATAAAAGCACATACTTAAACCTAATAAAAGTACACAACAAATTCACCAACCAATTTTATTGCAGACTACTCATAAGCAAGGCAATAGATTAGTAATGTTAGATACTCAATTGTTGCTTTTTTTATCGATATTAATTATTATGAAGGACAGCTACTATTATAAACAATTATGTAAAACTAAAATCTCATGTAAATTACCTAACTGTAGAAAATAAATAATATTTTACTTTATACTACCTACTCGTTCTTAGTTAAAATTACCTTACATATAACTATATGTAAATATTTCAAATTGTATTTTTGTGTCTTTTTAAACAATGTGTTTAGTTTTTGGCCCATATGCACAATTTTAAACAATTACCTTACATGTCGACTAGAGCTTACCGCATGAATTTACAACCGCAATAAGATTTGCAGGTATAGTGGCGATAAATAAGCTAAAAGCTCATAATCATGGCGGTATTTAAAATCGGCTTCATTAACGGCGGTATTTTTATTTTCGTACTTAGAAAAATATTAAAACTAGAAAATTTTCATGTCCTGGTTTCATGTTTTATTTCGTGTTTTATTCTCATATAAGTAATATTCGCATTCGCATAAAAATGACGTCAGATGACGTCATGTGAATAGTGCATTTAAGTTGTGAAACGTAATTAAAATACGAAAAAATTATTTAATATAAAACTTTATTTACTATTAGTAAGCCTTTATGTCCATAAGTGGGTACCTACTGCTACATTAGGACAGTGTGATTTTCGTTCGTCGTCGTTGAGAATGTTGAGATACACAATATCACTTTTATTGAAAACTTTTTAATGCACCAAAACTATTCCTCGTGGAAACGCAGCGTTTCGAGGAATAGTTTTGGTGCACTACAATTGGTGTGTTTCAAATTTAGTGCGCTTTGAGAAATACCTCAAACCCAGAAAGCCTCGTTTATAATTATTATGACCCCATATCAAAACACAATTTTCATCAATTCTCTAGCTTATAAACAGCACTAATCAAAAGCTTATTCAACGTTCATCTTGTAACTATTAATGATATTCGCGCCTAACAGAGAATTTTTATTACTGTTGCTCATTATGAGAGTAGGTTTACAGTCGTAAAAGGTAGTTACAATTATAAACCATTTGCGTTGGAAATTCTGAGAACTGCGCGCAAACCAGCGCTCTGTTAAATCGCCCGCTGCCGCCGCCGTCGCGCCCGCTCCACCCGCGCTCCATCTTTTACAGCCCCGCGAGATAACCATATAAATCTGCTTGGTAGCTGTATGTAGCGTGTAGTCAACATTGAGAATGAATAAGCCACCACACAGCGTACTAACACCGAGCGCAATGCACTTGCTGCAAACGTACAATTACTACGCCAGCGAGTTCACAGTGTTGTGTGAACTTGTGTGGAATCATATTCGGCAATAGGTATGTTTTGGTTCGAACAACTTTGAAAGGTCAAGTTTTAAATTGGGGTCGAAACCGGTCATTGCACGATTGCCGATTACAGACTCGCTCTACACTCACGAGGACGCAGACCGAAATAAACTGAAACCGTCCGAATTCTAATCGGGAGATATTATGTTTAGATTTAGATATTTTTAGTACCTAATTTATCATTTTTAACGACGAGTGGCTTTTTTCTTTGGGTAAGCCTTTTGAAAAACAAGAGAATTTTGGTTTTTAATACTTATTCTATTACGTAAGTAATCAAATCACCCCCATATCCTTACAGACACAATGGAATTTCTATTTTGTGTGAGCGCCTTGTATGTCGGACGGACCTTATTGTATTAAATAGTACACATTTTTAAAGATATGTTTAAATAGTTTATACTATAAAAAGACATGTTCTAGGTGTGAACCAGCGACCTTTATAATTCAGGTGATTGCTTTCCTAGAAGTTTTCGGTATTATGAGAATTTATTTTTGTCTTTCTGTTTTACGTTTAGGTAATACTTTAATTTTTTATTTATTTCTTTATGTTGTTAGGGACCAAACCAACCAAAACGCTGTATTACATTTTATAATTACTATGTACCTATTTTCTGAACTCTCGAGATTTCAGAGAAAACATAGTACATTATAATAAATTATTGGTAAAATTTTAGTTTACGAAAAATTTTATGTGAGTGATCTCTCACATAAAATTGTTCGTAAACTAAAATTTTGTTTTAAATAACTAACTTGAAGTACTTCATAAACATCATTATTAATTATGATGATAATATTTGATGTCATTTCATTGCCTAAGACTTTTGATTTTGTTGGCCTCTCATCTCGCTGAAAGTGGGTAGAGTCCAAGTTTTATCTTCTTTAATTTTCTTTTATGTAACTAATCATTTTAAGTTTTGTTAAATCATATTACGGTATTACAAACCTATAAATTAATACAGAAGAGAAAATTACTTATCCTGTATAGTAACTAAAAGAAACTTATAAGTAAGTCTTAATATAACAAAACTTTAAACGAAACATACAATCTTCAATAATTATTTCGGATTTGTAATGCTTAATAAAAATCTGACAGATAGTCTAAAGGCGATAATCTAAGAATAGTTTGCCTGTAATTATATTTATCTCAGAGATGAATTTATTCCGAGTTCAAGTTTCCAGGTAAACAATCAACAACCACAAAGGTTGCAACACTCTATTACAGTAACTGAATCACAGGTATTACGAGGAATAAGTTCTTTATTTTGTGACCTACAATGACCGAATAATGAATGAGCCTAGGAAGTTGTTTATTACTTACGTCATTGTCATCATCAACATTTAGTTACTTATTTAGGAACCAGAAAAATCATATAATTACCTTAATCCAAACCTACCCAATCGATTAAAAAAAATTGGGACCAAATAGCAACTATTCCGCATCGACCAAAAAAAGAATCACGTAAATCGGATAAGATAATAGGTACATGGAAAAGAAACATATCAACCGAATTGAGAACCTCCTCGTTTTTGAAGTCAGTTAAAAATAAAAACCGACTGAATTCAAAATCCTAAAAAGGCAAAAATAACATGATTAAAAAAGGTATTTTTTGGAGCCGGTGCTTAATTTTCTAATGTTTCTGGAAACAGCCTAGCAGCACCATCTTCAAAAAAATGCAACAACAGTAAAGTGATACTAGATAGCTAGTGTGTGTGATATCAATGCATAATATAATAAGAGAAGCTATTGTTTGGTGTATCGTAATGTCTGGATCAGTGACCGCGGGAGACGCCAATTGGGTGAGCCGACGCTACGCTACACTTGACCTCAACACTTCATTTGTGTTTCGTTACCTTCGTCTGTTCCCATCGTCTGCACATCAATAGAGCCTCAGATCTCAGAAAATGCATCTAACTCGGACCGGCCAGACTCTAGAAGACGCGGGTTCGATTCCTTCCTAGACCATACATTTTTTTTATCGTTTTCTTTATTTATATTTCTTACAGTAAAGTAGTTATAAACACACTAAATCAAACATTTCTTTGTGATTAATATCAATCAGTTTAAAAAAAGTGCTGTGGATTTACGTAAACAAATAAATAAATTATTTTGAAACCAAAGACAATTAATGATGTTTTGTATTGTTAACTCATATATCACTGAAAAACTCGTAGTAACAAAAAATATTTAATTTTTATTATGAAGTTGCTAGTGAAGTGTAGATAGAAACATTGTATAATTTTCATATGATTTAGATAAATTAAAATTAGAAAGAGTTTTAGGTACCTAGGTTGGAGAAAATTAAATTGTAATATCCATTATTTCTACTCCTTGCCTAATAACTTGGTTTCTTATAAAAATATCTAAACTAGAAAAATTTCACGTCCTGAGGCGGGGACGTGAAATTTTTCTTTTGTCGGGACCCACGACCTTTCACAATCCGGGCGACTGCTCTGTTGAAATAGAACATTTCGACATTGTAGGGTAGACGTTAGCTTAAAACACAAATACAGATAGGTAGCTCAGATGGTTAGAGCAGTCGCCCGGATTGTGAGAGGTCGCAGGTTCGATCCCCGCCTCAGAATGTGATTTTTTTCTAGTTGAGATATATTCATAAGTAAATAATTTTTCAAACATTTATAATAATGTTAAAATGAAAATTAAGAATAACTACCAATGTGAATTATTATGTTAAGGCTCTCAATTTATTAAATGCAAAAGATTTTATACCTTCAGGTGGTTTTAAAGTTCAGCTTTTTGTTCTGGGCCGCCTGTGAAGGTGAATTGAATGTTATAGACCGTACGGGAGTCGGATCTCAGTAATGTTTTGGTTTTATTTTGCAATCCGAAACGGCATGCTAAGACGGGGAGGTCTCGCATAATTATACTGTTATCTATGCTTATTTTAACCGGTTTAGAAAAGTAGACTACTTAGGTGGGGTTTTAGCAAGATTCACGATGTTTAGCATTTTTTATTGCAGTTTTTTACAAGATTATGGATCAGTAATATTCGTTTAAGTACCTACATTTTTTTTTAATACAAAGCACGGCAAATAACCCAACACCACCTGATGTGAAGCGGTAAAAAGAGTCCATATGCGAAGACAGCTAGTGCAGTTTAAACACTGCTCTAACCGCGTCCACCTTGCCGGCCCAAAAGGTGATTTTTCACGCCTCTCTTGAAGGAACCCATGATATAGGAAGGAGGGAACAAATGTGCTGGTATAGAATTCTAAGTTCTGGAAGTACGACAATAAAACGAGTCACTAAATTTCTTTGTGCGTGATGTTGAAATGGAGACAGTAAATTGATGACTCCGTATAAATAAAACCAATGTTTTGTGAGTTTTATGAAACAATATTTCTAATGCTGTATGGTTAGACCATCAGCGAACCCGATTTATAACCTAGCGAATGACAAGGCTGCAGTCCAGTCAGATTCATGTATGTAATTATCCAATCGAGTGCACGAGCACCGAGAGCGAGAGGCGCGGCGACAAGACCACAATATTACACTCTTTCAAGTGTGTGAACTAGAAACCACTAGGTAGGTACACATTTATATATCTTGAAACTAGAAATTAAAACATTTTCACGTTATTTTTTTTTAATTTTAAAAATTCATACCTTAAAAAAGTCTTACTTTTTCAAGTAGACAAGGTGGTGATTGACGGCAATACGACAATAAATTAAAACATAGGCTGTATTCTGTATTAGTTCATATAAATGGTTTGCCACTTTCAAAAATATCGTACTTATTAATTTCATGACATTCGTATGAAATAACAAAACATTGGCTGCATTATTTCATAGAAATGTCATGAAATTATTAAATGAATATAATGTTTTTGAAAGTGGCAAACCATTTCTATGAACTAATATAGCCCATATTTTAATTAATTTTCGTATTGACGGCACCATCCTGTATAAAACTGCCAAACTGTGAAATAGTTTTCGGGCAATTTAAATAGTTCTCTCATCATGCGTTGCTTGATCTATTCATCTACTTAATAGGTTTTCAAATAATTTAGTGCAATAGCCAATAACCTACCTAATAACAAGCAGTTATGCTTGTTATTAAGTAAGTGTACATCGACTACAGACATGATCGGTAGCGTCGTCATTGCGCGGTGCAGCCGCCGTCGGCACGGTGGCAGGCGGCGCGGCGGTATATTAATCTATGACGGTGTGGTCAAGTGTGGTGGCTGGCTAGGCGGCGCGAGCGCACGCGCCGTGCGAGTGACCAATTCTCTAGATACTACTTGCATCAGTTTAACTATCGTTTACAACCGTGTGTGTTGTCAACGCCTCGACGTCGACACCGAATACGATCGATAAAGAAAGACGGTTATTTGTAATAGTTTCGTTTTTGTTTGAGATATCTTTTTACCACTAATATGTTTTAGGTATCATAAGTATTTCAATGAGAAGTTGCTTAATTAAGTTTCCCTTAGTAATATATTTAATTCATGACCTTTATATCTTGTGCAATTTTTAACCGACTTCAAAAACGAGGAGGTTCTCAATTCGGCCGGTATGTTTTTTTTTTTTTTCTATGTATGTACACCGATTACGCCGAGATTACTGATCCGATTTACGTGATTCTTTTGTTGTTCGATGCGGAATAGCTGCCATTTGGTCCCATAAAAATTTTTTCAAAAAGTTGGGTACTTTGGTTTTAAATTTAAAAAAACTTAAATTATGAAGTCGTCTACATATGCGAAATTGCGAAGTTTTGGTTTTCAAATGACTTTTTAGTGAAACGATACGATAGTAGGAAACAATATAAGTTTACGGTCACCCATCTAGCTTCGACCGTAGAAAGTTACCACTAAACATTGTGAAAAAAAAATTTAAACAAAAATTTAAACCGACTTCAAAAAACTGAAAAGGATAAAATAATTAAATTTAAGTAGGTATTCATCCCCTAGAAACATATTTTTGGAGTTGGTGCTAAGTGGTTTCCAAAAACAATAGAAAGTGAAGCACCGACTCCAAAAATATGTTTCTAGGGGATGAATACCTACTTAAATTTAATTATTTTATCCTTTTCAGTTTTTTGAAGTCGGTTTTAATTTTTGTTTAAAATTTTTTTTCACAATTTTTTATATCTTACCCTACTTCTCATACGTTACAATTCTCTGAAGTATTTATTATATGAAGGCTAGTTTTCCGGTACTGGACTTGGAATTGTGATTTTTGGTACTTACGGCACTCATAAATGTTTTAATCGAACTGCATAATCGCTTCGATTGCCTGGAGGACTACACAGATGTGGACACATATAACGACAGGTTAGTGGAAGCTGTCCTTACGGTGGGTTCTAAGTACTTCAAACCCAACCTTACGGTTGTTTTTCTTACTTTTTTTTTTCTTTATTTACTTACTTCTTTTTTTATTTTCTTACTTCTTTCGTTACCGAAAGAAGTAAGAAAATCTCTGAGCCAACACTGAAGCTAATGCAGGAAAGACGTGAAATGGTTCTGCAGTCTTCTGAGGATGCTCATCGGCAGATCAATAAACAGATCTCGAAGTCATTGACTCGCGACATACGCCGATTTAATACAGAACGTGTTAAAGAGGCAATCGAGCGAAACAGAGGCTCCAAAGTGTTCGCCAGAGATCAGTCGCTTGGACAAAATTTGCTGACGAATCTGAAGACAGAGGACGGCAGAATCCTTACGTCACGACCTGAGCTTTTGGCCGAGATTGAAAACTTCTACGGACAGCTTTACGCGACATCACGCGCACCTGTCACTCAGGCCACCAATCCAAGAGCCAAATTAACCCGACATTACACCGAAGATATCCCGGGCGTCAGCCTGTACGAGATTAGTGTAGCTCTCAAACAGCTCAAGAACAACAAGGCACCGGGCGACGATGGAGTTACAGCAGAGCTTCTGAAAGCAGGTGAACGCGTGGTCCTAAAAGCTCTTCAGAGGCTATTTAACTCCATTGTCCTCGAGGGCAAAACGCCAAAAGCATGGCACAGGGGCGTGGTGGCACTCTTCTTCAAAAAGGGTGACAGAACCCAATTGAAGAATTATACACCCATCACGCTCCTGAGTCATGTTTACAAGCTGTTTTCGAGAGTTATAACGAATCGTCTCGCACGCAGGTTTGACGACTTCCAGCCTCCCGAACAAGCCGGATTCCGAAAAGGCTTTAGTACCATAGACCACATACATACGCTGCGGCAGGTTATACAGAAGACCGAAGAGTACAACCTGCCATTATGCTTAGCGTTCGTGGACTATGAGAAAGCCTTCGATTCTGTCGAGACCTGGGCCGTGCTTCAGTCACTCCAGAGATGCCAAATAGACTATCGGTACATCCAAGTGCTGCAGTCACTGTACGAAAACGCCACTATGTCAGTCCGCCTTCAGGACCAAAACTCGGAACCAATACGTCTTCAGCGAGGTGTGAGACAGGGCGATGTTATATCGCCGAAACTGTTCACTGCCGCGTTGGAGGATGTGTTTAAGCTTTTGGACTAGAGAGGACTTGGCATCAACATAAACGGCGAGTACATGACTCACCTTCGTTTTGCGGACGATATCGTAGTCATGGCTAAAAACCTGGAAGACTTGGGCACAATGCTCGACGACCTCTGTAGAGTCTCCCAACAAGTGGGTCTTAAAATGAACATGGATAAGACGAAAATAATCTCGAATCCCCATGTCGTACCCACTCCTGTAAAGGTTGGAAGCTCTACACTGGAAGTTTTTGACGAATATGTTTACCTGGGACAAATAGTCCAACTTGGTAAGTCCAACTTCCAGAAAGAGGTCAATCGACGGATCCAACTCGGCTGGGCAGCGTTCGGGAAGCTTCGCAGCATATTCTCGGCCCAACTCCCGCAGTGTCTCAAGACGAAAGTCTTTAATTCGTGTGAGTGATGACTTACGGAACTGAGACATGGCCGCTTACAATGTCACCCAAAGGGCAATGGAGAGGGCTATGCTCGGGGCTTCTCTGCGTGATCGAATCGGAAATGATGAGATCCGCAGGAGAACTAAGGTCACCGACATAGCCCGAAGAATTGCGAGCCTCAAGTGGCAGTGGGCAGGCCACATTGCAAGGAGGACTAACGGCCGTTGGGGCGGAAAAGTCCTCGAGTGGCGGCCGCGTACCGGGAGACGCAGCGTTGGTAGGCCTCCTACAAGGTGGACCGACGATCTGGTGAGGGCCGCGGGAAGCCGATGGATGCGGACAGCGCAGAACCGATCGGTATGGAGATCTTTGGTGGAGGCCTATGCCCAGCAGTGGGCGTCTCTCGGCTGAAATGATGATGATGATGAAATATTTTAATAAAAATCGATATTTAGATTTTAATATAAAAAATATAAAATTAAAAATTTTAAGTAACCCCCGGCCTCATTAATCATTTATCTAACATCGTCCCATTGAGACTATTCTTATGAGGCCAAACACGATATATCTGCTGTAAGTTTCTGAAGAATTAAACATCTCGAAGACTTTTTGATGGTATATAGAATCAGCATAAGGTTAGTAAGTATGTCATGGGAATGTCATGGGAATAAACAGAAAGATACCTATCTTTCTGTTTGTTTGATCCTCCTCGCAAAGGAAATGGGAATGACCAACAAACAGAAAGGTATGGTTTGGATACCCTGCTCACAAAGGAAATTCCCTAAGCGGTGACTAAAGTTCAGAGTTAGGATCCTGTTGTGCTACACTTGGGCTGAAGCCACCTGTGGTTGCGAAACGTTGAAGAAGGACATAATGAGGCTTCTAGAGATATGGAGCTCCAGCGCGTCGGCATTAACCGAAAATTGATGCATACTATCAAAAAGCGCAAAATTAAATACCTATGCACGTGCTAAAACAAGATAGGTATATTATGCTGCTTCAAATAATCATGATCATGTGGGGTGCAGGGTGAAATTCACCCCGAGAAACATCCGAGAGTGGAGAGGAATTACATCCGTCAAGCAAAGAATTTCAAGCTAAGATTTTTAATAGATTTCTTTGAATTTCTATGGAAGTGGTAGCACACTAAAGCAAAAGTAGAATTGAATGTACACATCAGTGCTCACATATTTGAGGTCCTGATTGGAATAGTTTTCGTAAGCAGGTATTAAAAAATAAAAAAAATGGATTGGTTTTTAAAAAAATTACGTAGTAAAATAAATAAATCGGTTAAAGTTACATATCCCAATTTTCAACAGAAAATTTAATTTCTTCCTTAAAAAAATATGTCACAATATGATCATTGGTACAAACCGCCATCTATAAATAATACTAATAATATAGCAACGTAATAGTTACAGTCAGCCACATGTCACTTCCATAATGACTTTAAGGAGATAATGTGAAAGATACCGTGTGCGTAAATAAAAACCTATAAAGCTTTTTGGGTGCAACATATTACCACAGTCTATATAAATTTCAATCCATCAATCAATCAAAAACTCTTTATTGTACATGAGAACACAGACATAATAAACTATAAAAAATAAACAAACCAATACAATTTTTTCATATTACCATTACCAAATTTTTTCTATCATCCTTGATATTACATAGAAGCCTTTTATTTACAGGTGACTTAATTCAAAAAACCCGCAAAAATGAAATGTTTAATTCTAACTAGTTTCCTTTTCACGCGCTAGACAGACACAAAAGAAAAACAAATTAATAATAAGACTCATTCATGGGGGCACAGAGGATTGGTTAAAATGCATACCATACAAAAATCTGTACATCCCGATTCTCGGCAGATCCGACTGTAGCTCTCCGGAAAATAATACATTCCAATAAAGATATCGTATCGCATACCATGATACTGATAGTGGGCCGTGTGAACTTGTTAGAGAAGATAGCAAAATCAGCGATCAAAACTTCAAACAAATTGTACCAACAAAAATTATGGCGTGGGTGGGCAGCCTTAACGTTTACAATTTATAGTAGAGACAGTCATCACCATCACGTTAACATAGCGAGTGATGCAGCACCCACCCTCCACTATTCTTGGAATAGCACTTAACGAAAGGAAGAGGCTGATTTGCATTTTTATGAACAAGGAAGTTGAAGTCATCTCATTGAGATAGGAAATGATATATAAGACCAACTTTTATGTAATTGCTATATTGTTAATAATAAAAAGATTACAGTGTCTGTAAAAAATATATTGTAATATATAATTTCATAATTATTTACATAAATTTTAGTATCTTAATGACCATGCTATACCTACCTACTTAAACATTACCCAATTAAAGCACATACATCATCATAAAGAACAGAATAGTAAAAATCCCTCGTTTATGCCAAAACAATACTACTTTTAGGGGTAGAAAATAATAATACATTTTAAATAAATCAAATCGTACTTTGCTAAAAGTGCATTTCACCTTACTAAACAATGCATTTAGGAAATGAAAAAATAAAGGGATTCAACAAAGATACGTTTGACGGGGGAGGTGCTGGTGTCAAATTTCACTTACCCTTTAGTATAAAAGCGAAAACTACTCAAGTTACGAACATTACTCGGCTAACATTACACTAAGTAACTCCTTTACTAATATGAAAATTTTCGCCAATTTTCCGGTGAATTAACGATTATTGTATAAAATATTAAAAGTATCAATATAATTTACTTAACTTGAGACATTTTTTGCCACTCTACTGTTTTCATATAATAATCTAGACATTTAAAACTGTAGCTCGCAAATATATTATGTAGGTAATAAATAGGTAACTGTAAGTTTTCGACTATTACTTATATGTTTACTTCTGAAAGAAATTGAAAAAAATTTAAATGATAAATAAATCTAAAATTATTACCAACACTTCCTTGGAACTCTACATAGAGTTCCGACATTGGGTGTAATGTGAACAAGTGACCAAGTAATAAGAATGATATTCGTTGTCCACAGAAGCGATGGCGGTGACCAGGACATATCAGGTTGCAATCATAGCGGTGGTGTTGCTCTGGCACACGCGAACCGATGCTCGCTCCGCCGCCGCCAAGTTCTGCGGCCGGCAGCTCGGCGAGATCATGAGCAAAGTCTGCCACGCTTATAATAGTCCCGCCTGGGATGTACCTACAGGTATATATTGTATTTACTTAAGGCTAATAAGTATAATTAATATTACTACGTTCATGACTCACTGGTCTGGCTCAGGAAACGAATACAAATTTCGTAGGGAAAAAACTCTCGAAACGTGCTAGAACTGGTCGGTTTTTCTAGGGTCGTGCTATGACGATCTTGTATAAAAAAAAATCTAGACATGCGATGTTCATATTATTATTCAAATATTTCAGGAACTATAAGTAAAAACAAAATAAAAATCAAAATATTTATTACAAGCCACATTGGTGTACATAGTAAACTACAAATCAGTAGGTAGATACATGAGTTGTTAACATATACAATGTAGCGCCTTGTAAGGGCATAGCAATTTGGTTTGCAGAGGGCTTTGTACATTAATTAATAAATACATCAGTGCTTTAGTATTATTGATTATCATAAAGGCCTATTGTTACTGTTATTTGAATATCGGAGGATAGGTATATGTTATTTGTTGGTTTTAAATATATATTTTGTGGAAAGAAAATTCGTCGAGCGAGTAATAACAATTTGCAATCAAATATTCTTTTAATTTGCTACTGAAGCATCGTAGCTTTGTTTCAGATTTTATGAATTCTGGAATTTTATTATATATTTTCACAGCCATATATTGTGGACTGCAATTGAGCATTTTTATTCTTGACTGGGGGAGATAAAGCCTATCCTAAGTAACTAGTGCTGCATTAGAAAAAAGACTAAGATTATATTTTTGTGAAAGAAAAAAATAAAGTTATTATTTTTAAAGTCATAGCAGTATCTGCAGTTTTCAACAAAAAACCAATTGGACTTTTTTATATACAAAACTCGGCAAATGACTCAACACCACCTGCACCCGTACCACCATCTTTTATCGCGATCCAATTTAGGACCTAAACTGAGTAGAATCGTTTAATTTGTACCATGACGCTATCTACGACTATGACAGCGACGCAGTTTAGGAACCAATACTGTACCGAGCGGAATATGAATCGCTTTTATAAAGATGGTGTTAAGGCCCCTGATGTGAAGCGGAAAGAAGAGTCCATAATATGCAAAGACAGCTAGTGCAGTTTAGAGACTGCATCTGCTGTTTGGACTTACGATGCCGGCTACCCGAGTGGGCTCACCCCTGCTATATAGGCTTATAGGGGTTAGGGGTCCCGGGTTCGAATCCCAGGAGCAAATGTTTGTATGATGAGTACGAGCATTTGTTCACGATTCATGGATGTTTATATGTTTATTTAGTATATTACTTATATTTTTAGACATATTATTATCAATATAGCTCCGTTATCTAGTATCCATAATACAATCTCTTAATGATGCTTACTTTGGGCTAGTGATAATAGGTGTGAGTGTATGATTATTATTATATTATTTTATAACGTGTCAGTAAGCCACAGATTCCAGACACAATTGGTTTCTAATTGACGTAAGACTCTCGGGAGTCTAACGCAGCTTGACAAATAAAATATTTATTTATATTGCATAGTTTATTCTTTTAACTATTTATTCGAAAATCTCAATGCGATCGAAGTAACGCCTGTCTAAGTAAAGACTAATCTGTCGAAGTTAACGTCTTTCGACGTAGAAGAGATCTTGACTCCACCCAACTCCATTACAAAAAAAATAACAACAACATTGATATTTGGCCAATTTTATAAAGTATTTTCTCAGGGAAAGACAAATAACTTTAAAACGAGAGACTGATTTGCGTACAAAAATTTACACAAATGAAAATTTATTGTACTTACCAGTTATTTGATACTTCACAGAAAAATATGCCGATGTTCTATTATCAGAAACAATGGGTTCGATCCCCGCCTCAGGACGTGAAATTTTTCTAGTTTAGATATATTTTAATTACTAAATAATCAAATAATCAAATAAGAGTATTTGAAACCAATGCTCTAACTTAACCGAATCGTAGGTATTTGTAAAAATACTCGTTTCGGATGTTGAAATAGAACATTTCGACATTGTAGGGTAGACGTTAGCTCATAACGCAAATACAGATAGACTATAAGAATTTCACAGGGATATCCCAAGTCCTGGGTAGTCGCCCGTATTCCGAAAGGTCCCGGGTTCGATTCCCGCCTCAGGACGTGAAATTTTCTAGTTTGGATATATTTTAATTACTAAATAATTTTTCAAACATTTATAATAATGTTAAAATCAAAATTAAGAATATATTTATATTTTTTATTGCTTCCCTTAAAAAAATTGTTCAATGCCTATTTATTATGTGGTAAGAGTTAAAAGTGGCCTTTTTACCCTAAAATTCGAGCATATAAACGCACATAAACTTTGTAGTTCGAGTGGCGATTGCGACTATTTCAAATTACTTTTCTTCACATTACTTACCTTCTTATGTCACTCGATAAAAATATCAGCCACGAGTTTATGTAATATTTTCCATAATATAAACAACTTTATCACGTAATAGCAGACGATTTGCAGATCATGCAAATCGTGAAGACGGACACGCGGCTATACCTAATACCTATTTACCTTGATGAACTATATACATTGATCGTTCCAACCTTTTATTTTATTTATATAATTGGGTATTTTTCATACAATTGAACGCGGATTGATCTGTGAAGAACCGGGATATATTATCAGAAACAATGGTTTTTATTTTTATTATGTGTGCCCGCGCCGGTACAGGGATGAAAACTTGAAAAAAGAAAAAAGTTTCCCTTCCCATTTTTTTAACAAACAAATTCTGTACAACATACACTCTTGTTATCATCAGAATTAGGTATAATTATCAGTCTATCCGTGATCGTGGCGCATGCAACTGCACCGCAATACAGGGAACTCGTTACAAACAAATTACATCGTCAATATCCCCGATTTAGTTCTAATTCTAAATTCCGTATACCTATTCATATCAAGATATTTCGAAATGTAGGCACTGAATTTGTTTGATAATTTAATGCCTTTTATAAACAAAAACAATATGGTTCTGGGACAGATGTTTTTAAAGTCACCTTTACGTGCCTGCCAACTGGTAGCTAGCTAACTAGCTAGCTAGCCTAAACAGTACAACTAAATAGATTTTATTACAACTTAATACATACAAAATACGAAACGACTTTCTCCCTTAGATACGAATACAATCTTCAATCAAAACATCCGCGACCAATTCCTTATCAGTTTATATATAAGAAGGTCGTTCACTAATAAGGTTTGTATAAATAAAATGACAACTATTTGTTATCTAGCATCAAACTTATTAAACAATAAACTATGTAGTTGGATATTTTTAACTAAAGAGAAATAATAATAATTAGGCTGAATAAAATCTACTCTGATAAATATCGTTACAACTTACAACAGTCATCTAGTCTCGTGACAGGTCAATTATTACATTGATGATCTATGTATCCATTTAGAAACTGTCGCCTTCTTTTATTGTTGTAAAAGTATAATACAGTTTATACCGTAACCTTGATTCTAGTAGAGGAAATAGTAAAGAGGTATATGTATAAGCTTGTAAGTTTTAAATCTTATACTTGGCGGACAAATGCGAGCAATATTCCACGCAAGACCGGACCTGAGTTTTGTAAAGCAAGCATAATTGGTCAGGCGTGAAAAATCTAAGGGAGAAAGTTGTAAGTTTTAAATCTTGTTTACAGGAGGAACTAATCTTCTCCTCGCTACACTTATCTCAAACGACGTTCCTTTATTGGTTCTTTATTTGTCTTATAATTTTTTTATCCATAATCTAACGTGTCATAATGTTTTGTGACATAATCATCATGTGTCCAAATGATAAGTAGCCCTAACTTAATGTCTCATAATATCACTTGCCCGTATACCAAAATCTCTAAATATAATATGACCTATTTTTTTGTTATAAATATCACAATCTATAATATTTAAAAGACATAAAAGGCTTTTTTATAATAGTTGTAAGTCCTAACGCAATCTCATAATATAACTTGCCCGAAAACCAAAATTCCATAAATATAAAATGACCTAATTTTTTTTCTATAAATATTTCAATCCATAATATTTGAAACACATAAATATATAATATAAATAATTTTTATACAATCACGCCAATTATCTAGCCCAAGTAAGAATCATAAGAACTTGTGTTATGGATACCAGATAAACATGCATGGAAGCAAACATGCAGCATGCAAGCAAACATGCAGCATGCAAGCAAGCATGCAACATGCAAGCAAGCATGCAGCATGCAAGCAAGCATGCAGCATGCAGCATGCAAGCAAGCATGAAGTATGCTAGCAAAAATGCAAGCAAGCATGCAGTATGCAAGCAAGCATGAAGTATGCTAGAAAAAATGCAAGCAAGCATGCAGTATGCAAGCAAGCATGCAAAATGCAAGCAAGCCTAAAGCATGCACGCAAGCAGTATGCAAGCATGCAGCATGCATGGCTTCTGTCACGGCACCGGCGCTGCGGGGCTCCGGCGGTCCCACGCGACCTTATCATCGCAGATGTTTTACGCCCACCACCTGCTCCTCAGCTCGCGGAACGCCTCGCCCCTCCGCGCCTTTGCGGGCTTAAATTACACTCTAGGGGTAGGGCTTATTTCTATGATCTGAGGGTAGGGCAGACAAGACTACGTGGTGTCGGTTTTACAGCGATACATTTCTGTCACTGAATTTTAAAACACAACGGTTGTTTAGGTTCATAAGACTAACAATATCACCTAACCTAACCTAGGTCTTCTTAACAGGGTAACAAAAATGATTAATTACATGAAAATCGTGTTTTTGATGAACACTGACTTTAGTAAAGTAAAAATTTATATATTTTGCAAAATGAAACTTTCGTGGAAGCATAATGATGGGTAAAAACACAACGATCTAATATTATTTCGATAAAATACATAAAATATGAAAAGAAATAACGATGGAGTGAGTTTGTAGATAATAACTATTCGAGGAAATGAAATTGAGTTGTAAACTGATTCGAGGAGTTGTTAAATATTGTATAAAAAGATCTGCGAATAGTTTTATGGGAAATAAAAAATGAACTAAATTGTGATAAAGTGATGGGTTCCCCTTGTGTCAAGTGGTCGACGTTTTAGGACTTGTGAAATTAATATTTTTATGACATCAGTAGGTAAGTATTTCAAATCTTGTGTTTATCTGTAAACTTGTAATACTTGTATTTTATTGAGAGCGGTACGATAAACTATCATAATATTTACTTCATATTTGTAAAGTGACCTCTCACTATAAACTAACTAACTTAAACTATAATCTATAATGTATGATGTGGACATGTGGATGTCAATGTTGATCGCGGAGGTAAGATTGTATTCGTATCATAAAGATAACAAATTAAGTAGGTACTTAAAACAATAATAATTAGTGATAAATAGTTACTTCCTGGTGGATGAGTGAGACTGAGATAAATAGAATTTATTTAATTCAAACAAACTCGTTCAAAAACAACACACATAAAACAACACAATATGACAATATGGCGATCTTATTGCTAGAATATCGATCTCTGCCAGGCAATCTTAGGAGAAGGAGATTCCTGAAAAGTAGAGACAAGATGTAAAATTGTGTATTTACTTAATAATAACTACTATGCATAAATAAATATATCTATAAAATAATACATAAAATCCTATACTTAAATTATTATAATTTAAAATACTATAATAAAATTACTTAAGCCAACAAAGCGATTGGAGGAATTTAGAAAGCGAGGAAAATAGGATATGTACTTAGTCTGGCCATAAATACTGTTAGGTACAATTAAAAATAAACAAAATATTACCTACATTTGAATTTGGAATCTGTCATTTTAATATGATTGTTCATTGAGTTTTCTCATTTTGGCGCCAATACATTGTACAATATTTTGCGATATTAAAATGGAGTGGGGTGATAAAGAGAACCGAATCGCTGTGATTGCATTACACAAAGTAAGTATGGAGCCAAATGCAAATTTTTAAAACTCTCCATACGCTTGGTAATAAAAAATGTTTGTGAACCGGGCTAATTAATAGGTACAATGAGACCTCCTCTGTTTGTGACAGAAAAAGATCTGGCCATCCACGTAGTGTTCGTACGAAGAAGGTGGTCAAAGCAGTAAGGGAAAGAATTCGAAGAAATCCTGTCCGAAAGCAAAAGATTTTATCTCGGGAGATGAAGATAGCACCTAGAACCATGTCCCGTATTTTAAAAGATGACTTAGAACTTGCAGCCTATAAGAGACGTACTGGCCATTTCTTAACTGATAATTTAAAAAAGAATAGGGAGGTAAAATCGAAACAACTAATGAAGCGGTACGTAAAGGGTGGTAACAGAAAATTTTTGTTTACGGGTGAGAAAATTTTTACAATTGAACAACATATTAACAAACAAAATGACCGTAGTTATGCTCAAAGCTCTAAAGAAGCTTCCCAATTAGTCGACAGAGTGCAACGTGGGCACTATCCGACTTCAGTGATGGTTTGGTGGGGTATTAGCTATGAAGGAGTGACTGTGCAATACTTTTGTGAAAATGGTATCAAAACATCGGCACAAGTGTATCAAGATACCATTCTGGAGAAGGTAGTGAAGCCCCTTAACAACACCATGTTCAATAACCAAGAATGGTCCTTCCAGCAACACTCGGCGCCGGGTCATAAAGCTCGGTCTACGCAGTCTTGGTTGGAAACGAACGTTTCGGAATTCATCAGAGCTGAAGACTGGCCGTGCGTCGTCTAGTCCCGATCTTAATCCGCTGGATTATGATTTATGGTCAGCTTTAGAGAATACGGCTTGCTCTAAACGCTATGAATTTGGAGTCCCTAAAACACCGTACGATTGGCAGTGAAGAATTTTCCCATGGAAAGAGTGCATGCTTTTATTGATAACTAGCCTCAACGTTTAAAGAAATGTATTGCAGCCAATGGAGACCACTTCGAATAAGCTCTTTATATTTTAAATTGTTTTATATTTATGTATTAAACTGTAAAAGTAATAAATGTTATTTGCAATAGATTTCTTTTTTTACTTTGTTTCAGTATTTATGGCAAGACTAGGTATAGGAAATGTACATTAAACTAGATTTATAAAAGTGGTAGGTAGGTAGGTAGGTATAGGTTCAACATGTTTGATAAAAAAGATTCAGTCTAAATAGATAACATTTCTTTTTTAGGATGGCCATCATCGTAACTAGGTACCTATTTCTAGTGAAATTTAATAAACTCACTATGAGACATAATTAATTATATTATTTACGTTTTGCAATCAATGTAAAAACAAGTTAATTGCCTTCTGTCTGCGACCGATCGATCACGCTCATTATTTAACGGTGATATTGCGTAACAACATTTAGAGGTAATTTTATTATTATAATTAAATAAAAAAATGATTTAATTAAAAGTCATCCACAGATACAATACAACCTTTGAGTTGATAATTTTACAACCATTAGTAAAGTTATTAGGTAGGTAACTGTCCAGAGTCCAGAGTTCAAAAGAAAAATTAACAATGATTGTAAATTAAATTCCGACTGGCGGCTGGCGACTATCTATGTCACAGAATACACCATACCCTAGCGTAGCGTTTTATATTCTCTTTGCCATACCCTACATACAAATGTATTTTTATTATTAATATTTTTAATATAAATAGGACTTCAAAATAAAATGTACATCAACAGAATGATGAAATCTCCATTGAGACTACATTTTCTTTTTAGAAATACTTTGCAGCAGTAGGTGCAACGTATTTCTAAAAATTCTATAAATTCGTATTTCTAAAAAATGATCATACCTAGGTAGGTAGTTAGTTACCTGTCACAGAAATATATGCCCTTATGTACTGGGGTTCGAATCCGGCACCTCCGGTTTAATTTAGAGTACCGAGGATGTATTATAAATATAGTTTTGGGCGTTCTAATTTTGCTATACAGTTTATTTATAAACATAAACAGACATGCTTGAAACTGTCTGGATAAGAACAACAAAAACATATGGAACAATGTAAAAGCAAATAACAAAACTTCCTCTGAGTTCTGGCGATCTTATTGCAGGACCATAAAATAAATACCTAGGTATATGTATACAGTAGACGTATGTATTCTGCTGGTGATACAGTAGGTATGTAGGCTGCTGAGGTTGTCGCTATTGGTAAGAGGGAAGTTGTCAAGTTTTTGTATTTATTTCATAAATAAGATAATAAGAAGTTTATAACTCAAAAAGAAATATTGCAAAAGAAATAGTATGTCTGAGATCAATAGTTTCACAGATATAGTGGTATGTTTGATGTGTTGCGGCGCATCGTCCAAAAACGCTCCATAGAAAATCTACGGAACAGGTGACGTCACATGTTCCCATATTACTACGAAATGTATGGGCATACTGACAAAATCGATAATAACTATGTATTCAGTATGTTTTTATTAATAGTTGTCATAATAATAGTTCTTTTAATTGATGTCAGCAATCTAATATCATAAACATTTTTGTTAAATTTTGCAAATAAATATGAACATTTTTTTAATTTTCAAAACAGTACAACTTCAACAATATTTCATATCTTTTAAGTTTGAATTGTTTTTATGGGTAACAGTAGCGTATATTATCCGAATTTGTGAAAAATAGCGCCATTTTCAAACTTAGGCAACATCCCAACGTCACCCTATGCACAGTATGGGGGCACAGTTATAATCATAGAAGAAAATAATTATACCACTCTCAGAACAATAATGGTTTAGTTATACCATTAGGAATAGGCAATTTTGACAGTTTTGGTATCCGATGTCAGCGCCATCTATTGTTTTGTATGGCCCAAACTTCTCATGTGTTTCGCCTATGTAGGAAGGCTTGTGCCCAGCAGTGTGACGTAGATAGGCTGGTGATGATGATGATGTTGAGATTTAAAATAATAGGTCCTATTTTTTATGTTTTAGTGGTAGAGCAACATGGGGCTTTAGCAAGACGAAAAAGGCAACTGGGCATCGCGGATGAGTGCTGCACCCTCGGCTGTACGTGGGAGCAGCTCAGCAAGTACTGTTCAATTAGCGCTTTGTAAGTACAGCTATATGTTTGTTCAGTTATATTTGGCTCATATCTTCTATAAAAAGGCTAAAGGGGCGGAGGAGCTACCCCAGTCGGGCGCCCTAAAATTAAATTTGCAAAATACCGCACTACCTCTCTTATTTATAGAATTTCATCAGTGAAGTAGGTAGGTAGGTACAGCCAGCATCAAAATGGTCCATCCATACAATGTTTCTTATTTCAGATAAGGGACAAAATCGTTTACATCTTTTTGAAACTGATTGTACGTAAACATACACTAATGAAACTGTTTGATTTGTACACATACAAACAAAATATTTTTATTTTATTTTTATTTATATTATATTTATTGCGTTCATAAGGTAATATACCTAATCGATTTTCTATTGTGTCTGATATTATAACTCACGTACAAACATTACTAGTTGCAGTTGAGGATCAGTAAAACTAAACAAAATTTTTCTATATTATTATTAAACGTTCTATATTATTATATGACGGCCGGCTGGCCGAGTGTCTGTGCCCCTTGCTATACAGGCTACTCGGTCGGGGCCCCGGGTTCGAACCCGGTGGAAGCAAATGTTTGTATGATGAGTACGAGCATTTGCTTACGAGTCATGGATGTTTATATGTTTATTTAGTATATTTCTAACATTTATATACATATTATCATCATAATTTCTCCGTTATCTATAGTATCCATATCACAAGCTATTAATGATGCTTACTTTGGGCTGGATAATAGGTGTGAGTGTATGAATATTATTATTATTATTACATACGAATGGTACAATTTTTGAATGATTGAAATCGGACAATCGATAATCGGATCGTTACGGAGATATTGAGTATCAAACTTAGCATGAGCCGGCCCGCGCTGAAGCCAGGGTGACGTAAACTCAGAACTCAGTGGAATTTTTGTGTATGGCACATATCTAGTAGGTGGCTAGTTTCAATGATGCTCATTTTGAACTAGTTAATAGGAGCGCGTGTAAGAATGATATTTGGTTATACAGGATGGTGCCGTCAATACGACAATAAATTAAAACATGGGCTATATTACTTCATAGAAATGGTTTGCCACTTTCAAAAACATCTTATTATTTGATAATTTCATGACATTTGTATAAAATACATGTGCCGTATGTTTTAATGCATGTGCCCGCTGGTGTCCATAAATGAATAAATAATATAACATTGACTGCATTATTTCATAAGAAATGTCATGAAATTATCAAATGATCATACAATATTTTTGAAATTAGCAAAGCATTTCTATGAACCAATATAGCCCATGTTTTAATTTATTGTCGCATTGACAGCACCACCCTACCTAAGCAATTACTGAGATGATTATACCCATTCCAGTTCGGAATCGCCGCTAGACGATTTGGAGGCACACATGATCGCAGACCGCTCAGCAGAGGAGAGTGGCAGCGCGGCGTCAGCGCCGGCAGTGGTGAGCAGCGCGGGGTACTCCGGCGGGCCGGGGGCGCGGCGCGAGGTGGGCCTGGTGCGGAGACGCGGGTACGGGCGCGGGCGGGGCCGCCGCTGCTGGTGCCGGCGCAAGCGGCGCTCGGGCCGGCGGCGAATCTCTCTCATGGGTAACATGGTGTGTCACTCCTTCATCGTCCGCTTGTTCTCTTCGTTATGTTAACAGTTATCACGCTTGGGACACTCTTTGGTCCCGGTTGCTACAACCGCTTTGACCCACCAACCCGCATTGGGTCAGCGTTGTTATGGCCGAAACTCATGTGTTTCTCCCATGTAGGAAGGCCTGTGGCCAGCAGTGGGACGTATATAGGCTGGTGGTGATGATGAGGTATAGGTAGATACTGCAGTTTCTAATTCAAATATCTCGGGTATTTTTTGGCTAAAATGTTTTCACTAGTAGTAACAGTATAATTTTGTGTATTGTTTAATGTTTTGAACCAGTTTATTTATTTCGTGCATTAGTAATTATTCCGACGACGACGACTGATAATGTCGGTAATTACCAATATGACATGAAAGGCATAAAGTACTTTTTATACGGCTAATGAATAAAAGGTTCTGGCGCCTTATTTGCTCGCTATGTCCTAGATAGAACCATTTTCTAAACGAGAATAAGTGGGTAGTCAGTACTCATCATAATCATAGTTACCTACTTATGACTATGATAACAATATTAGCTCTTTTTGGTAATGCTAATTATTTTCTGTGTTTTAAGTAGGTAATATGTGTGTACCTACACTCTACGAGTATACGAATTTTAGTTACAAAAGAGAACAAGCCGACGAGTTACTAACCCTCATAAATTAACGCTTGGGCATGATATTACTAATAAATACAATCATCTAACTACCTACTTAATCTCTAATTATATTTATTTCACTGCATGTTTCGCTAACACCAACAAAAGTTACGTAGTCCCGGCAAACATCATGAATAATGTTACAAATAAAAAACATGGGCAGTTGCAATATTTAGTAGATATCTACAAAATCTACTTACCTACTGCGTATTTTTTTAAATCTATAAAATTGTTAGATGTTTGCCGGGCCCTACAATTTTTAGGTGGAATTGTTTAGGTGAAATTGCAGGAATAACGAGATATTTACAGTCGACAGCACATCAAGCATAACAGTTTGACCTTGAGACCGCCCTTAAGGTGGTTTTCTACCAGAGGGGCGAGACGAGGCTAGGCGAGAAGAGAATTGAAATCGCACTGACCCTTTCCCACTAAAACTTTGGCTGCGCGAGATGATTTTCCACCTATCGCGAGAAGCGTGTTTCTGCTGCAGAGTTAATTTATACTCTATAGCGGAAGCAATACGGTTCATTTTTACACAAACAAATATGCCGCCTCGCCTATCCTCGTCAATCCTCACTATTTCCACCAAAGCTGCGCTAGGAGAGAATTGAAAATTTGCCATACAAATTTTAAATCTCGTCTCGCCCCTCTGGGGGAAAACCACCTTTACTTCGTTCGTAATAGAGGCAGCTGTCGTAGTGCAACTGTTACGCTTGATGTGCTGTCGTCTGTACTTTAATGTTTGAATTGTGAACAATCACTGACTAAACTACACTTTCCTATTGCTATGGGCATAATGTACCTCTAAGGGCTTCTTTTCATTCGTAGATTTGATATCTTACCGTCATTTATGTTCTTCACGTCACTTTTTCTCGATACTTAGGTAGATACCTACCTAGGTTAATCTAATTTTTAGATATTTCTAAAAAGTCCAAACCACTCCAAATACAAAATATCATTTTGTATTTGTCATTTACAAAATCAGGGCTGCCGGGTGGTTTGAGCCCCAATTTCATAGAGTTGTCATACACATACAACCACTGTTTTCGAATCATAAAAAATGTCTTGTACAATATATTTTTCTGTATTTATTCATAATACATTTTTTTACAGGAGCTCATAAGAAATGCAGCGCGCGCTGCTCCCGTGGTGGGAACCGTTTCGCCCCTTCTAACTTGGGGGAGGACCCTAAACTCTGATTTGACGCCCAATGATCAAGAACGATATGCATACGTTGCCGTCTACACTTAGCCCTTGGATGTTTGGAGCAATATAAACTCGAATTACCAAGCTGTTTTTAAGCATTAACTAAAACTATAATGCAGCTCCAATTATTCTGTGTTCAGCTTTTACTCAGCATAAAATATACTTCAAATTAAGTTCTAAGACGCCAACAAGACGAAATCAAAATTAACTTTTAAGATTTTGAACTAAGCCGTATACTTCCTTGGAAATAGCGTAGAAGTATAACACTTTAAAGATAGCTTAATTTATTAAATGTCTATAAGGTTTTAAGCTAACAAGTTTCAAAAATCCAGCCATATTAAAAGGCATGATGATGAGTGCGTATTTTTTGAATAAATAAGTAGGTACCAGAAAGCTCATTTACGAGGGGCGCACCGCACCTACTTTGCCAAAATAATTAAATTATGGTTTCATAAAGGTTAAATCTTTGTTAGAATACCCACAATATAATTTTTATCTTACCTGTGTCATTGTAATACGCAATTGTTTCGATAAAAATAGATAAAGGAGAAATTCCTGTGGTGACAGATTATTTTTCTTGAAAAAATTTACTTCAAAACTATAAGTTTTTACATAATTACGAGTGACGCTATGAAAGACGCTATGCCAAAAATGCCATATTCTACGGTGGCTCGCTGGTGTGTAGAGTTTAAACGAGAATGTACAACGATTAAACATGATTCGCTTTTGGGCCAACCATCGAAGTCAGTCAATCAGGATATGGTCAAAAAGTAAAAAATATTTCTTTACAACATAGATACAGACCATTTTATTTCTGAATACTTAGTTAAATAAAAAAAAGAAACAAAATCAGTGAAAATCGACGAAAAAACCTCGTGAAAAAAGTTCTGCCATGTGTGGGTTCTGCAAAATTCACTGGACTTAGCCCCCAGCGATTTTTACTTATTTCCGCGTTTGAAAAATATTTGAGAGACACAAAAATTGAAGATAGTATAGAAGACAAAGCCGCTTAACGATTTTTAAGTATGATTGGGATGACGATTTTTTTAAAAGGGTAATTTTACCTTCAGAAAAAAAAATTAAAGGTATTAACATAAAGGGTAATTGATTACGTAGAAAAAAATATATCAAACCGAATCATCTTCTAACCTAGCTATTCTTATTACTTTTTGAACGCCCCTCGTATACTAATATGGCTTTATGGTTTAATTGAATAGCCAAATTGTAATTTGTAAATAATATTTGTCTGTAAAATATGCCTGCTAATAAACTAAGAACTAAGTAAGTAATAGAAATAACAGGTCAGTGAATTCATTGGTTTTATTTGATTGTTTTTAATATAAATTAACAAAACTAGCACTGTATATTATATTAGTATCAATTATTAAGTAAACTCAATGTATGTTATTTAATCATAATTTCAATTTGTTTATATATTTATATTACCGGACACTTTTTGTAAACTATATTTAAGCACGATAACTGCTTTCACACTCGCATTTCTTTACTAATAAATCACCTACCATATAAGATTCAAAGATCTCTGAAGCATCTGTGATAATTGCAACTGATAAAAATAAAACTTATTTATAATTTTAGTTGTACCTAAAACCATATCATCTAGATTAAAGTATTTCCTTGCCATTTTAATTTTGAAGATATTGTGCGTGTTGGACCTAGAGGATGTAATAATATGAAATATGACTGACTAGATGAGTGTTGTATTAAAATGTCATTTATTCCTTAGTAGTGATTTTATTTAACAAAAATTACCTTACAATAATTTATACAAGGTGTTTGGTACATAAATAATACGGTGTTATTAAAAATTCAAAATTGTTAAATTAATTTTGACATTTCGCATACATTTTGTTTTACTGACCAAACTAATTTTGTATGAGTGAATTTCAAAATTATCTTACAATTTTGAATTTGTATAACTATGTTAATGGGTGCCCGCTTCTTATGTTTTGTACCAAACTCATGTATACAAAAACAACTATTTACATAAAAATATGCCCAACATAAAAACAGACACAATAAAATTATCAACATTATAAGAAAATGCATTTAGATTTATTTTTATGGTGATAACTTCCCTAAAATTTGAAGATTTAATATTAATTAATAGGATCACATTTGTGAATAATAGCACTTTCAATCACTGTACGTGATTTGATTGAGTTAGACATGTCGCAGCCGGCTGGTTAAATTAGTCACCCAATTGGACGGCTAGCCCATTGATTAAAC
Organism: Nymphula nitidulata; assembly: GCA_947347705.1. Classification (NCBI taxonomy): domain Eukaryota; kingdom Metazoa; phylum Arthropoda; class Insecta; order Lepidoptera; family Crambidae; genus Nymphula; species Nymphula nitidulata. The sequence goes on from OX374623.1 coordinate 12,675,997, forward strand.
GCCGGCATCCAATTGAATGCCTAGCCCGATAGTTAATTGAACTGGACTCACTTAACGTTTAACGACTTGGCGTATTGAATGAATCGTCTTGTACTGAGAAGTTTTGGTTTAATTGGTAGGTTCAAGGTTATTTTTTTTATGGCCACTTATAACCTACATCGTTTTGGTTCTAAGTGTTCATAAAAAAAATAAGTGAATTGGTGCTAGTCAAGAGCGGATGGTGTAAGATGACTATCAGAAGATCTTACAGATATTTCAGTCAGCAAGAAACAAAATAATGTTTTATCAAATTAATTGGAATAAAAATTTAAGAAAACATCTTAATATTATGATTATCATCATATCAGCCGAGAGGCGCCCATTGCTGGGCATAGGCCTCCCCCAAGGATCTCCAAGCCGATCGTTCCTGCGCTTCCCGCATCCATCGGCTTCCCGCAACCCTCAACAGATCGTCGGTCTACCTCGTGGAAGGCCTACCAACGATCTCTGTACGCGGCCGCCTTTCGAGAACCTTTCCTTTCCAGCGGCCATTAGTCCTTGCAATGTGGCATGTCGGCGACCTTCCTTCTCCTGCTGATGTCATCATTTCTGATTCGATCACGCAGAGAAAGTCCGAACATAGCCCTCTCCATTGCTCTTTGGATGACTATAAACCTTCTCATTATGATTATATTTCTTAAATTTTTATTTTAACATAATTATATGTAATATATGTTTAAAAAATATTTATGATTCAAAATTGCGAGACAACTTTGTGAATTTCTCTGTGATCCAGTTGGTAAGTGGCAACCAAACCATTCTAGAGACAAAGGATTTTAATACCCTGTAATTACATTCGCAACTTTCCTTTCACATGGAAAAACAGAGAACTGCTACACTGCCAAAGTAGGTAAGACTGTGGTACCCACAATTGCAAAAGGCAATCACCATTGTCAAACTACTTATTATAGAATATGTTCATAATTTACAGTTTTCGAACTGTACTATCTACAGATATTTGGGACTTGCGCTTTGTGCCGCATCTCAATTTTCCACGTTAAGAATAATTAAGATTTTTTTTCTTATCCTTAATAAAGTATTAACAATTTAAAAATGTTATTTATCTTTGTTTGCATAATATTTACCTAACCAAATTTTAGTAACGGACTCTTTTTTTTCATTATTACTATTGCCATCTTTTTTAAAGAGGTAGTTTCTAATAATCACATATTTTGCAATCAATATGACAGCTAAGATAGTCACTAGTCACAGGGGCCCTTTGTCACTGCCACTATCATTTGAGTCTACATCACCATCAGATCGAGAAGACTTTTCTCTTATAGGAAGTAATTGGAATTTTAAATTATATCCCTTGCTTCTTTTTTGTAGTACTCTGCCTGCAGCTTTTGTATTGTGTTCAATAACAGTAAATATCCTTTCCTGGAACAATAAATATACTTGGTTACTTTTTAAATAAATAAAACACAAAAATGAAAATTTTAAATGAGCTATTAAATATGTGTAACTGGGAGACGACATTACTGCAAAAGCCACACTGATATTGAGGTTTTGTGTTCCAAATACACATAATTCTACTTTCTTTGAAAACACATTCAAATTGATAATATAATTAACATATCTGTGGAATGATATATCTCTAGCTTTCTTGTGTTTTTTCTAAACAGTTTTATATTTTTTACGACACAGGATGGCATATTAAAAGGAAAAAAATGACTCAAATCAGATGACTTCCTTCTTTCAGATGAGTTTGCTCGGCTTCACTTGTTGTCTCAAAACATCTGTCTTGTTCTTATGGTCTAAGGTTTTAAGATTCATTAGTTCTCTAACAATATTTTGTTAATACTTGTTGTAGTAGTGATGGTATGAAAGGGGCCGGGCTGAAAATGTCAGGCTAGCCTGGCCACCACTAATGCTTTAAACTTCCAAAAAATTGTGTTACATTGAAAATGAAGGTTTTGAAAAGGACTAAATTCGAATGATTCACATCTCGTTTTTCAAAGCCGTGTGGGGTAGGCAGGCTTGACGAAAGTTTCCTTGTCAAGAGTTAGCACTGAGAGTTTAACACCTTTTAGACCACTATTATTTTCCTATTGAATTAATAAAAATACTGTCACACCTGCTCATGACAACCCTAAAAAATACGTATTTTTGTGTATTGTTCGACACACCTCAGACACATATTACAATATCAAAACCCCGCAACCCGAGAATTTCAATTTTAATTTTGGAATTCCGTAACACCAGGTATAATTGGAAGTCACAAACTTTCGAATATATAAGGCAAAAAAAAAATGTCTCTTGTTGCGTCATACATACCTAATTAAATATTCTTAAATTACTAATCTAGGAATATAAAAATGTCTTACACAATTTTGATCACCTTCCTTTTCTCCTGTTATGATAAGTTTAACCTCATATTGTTTTTCTAGAAGTTTTATCATTTTTTTCACATTAGTCATCAAATCATGTTCTCCTATTTTAGATGATATACTCATTAGCTTCTGACCTTTGATAGAAGATTTTTGACGAGACTCTTGTTTTTCTTTCCTTCTTTCTAACTCTTCTTCATGATATTCAGAATTTGTCATTAATCTGTAAATTTTAATTACACCTTAAAGAAAATGTCAAGCAGATGTAAATGTGTGTGTGGGTGTGTTTGTAGATTGACAGTAAAATTTCTTAGTATGTATGAACATCTGAAAATTGCTTTTACTAAGTTTATTACTGTTTTTCTGAAAAATCCTCTGCCAGCTACTTAGACTAGGCAGAGTTGTTTATGCATGTAAAGTATTATTCAAATAGGATTGAATTTATTATGTGGTAGAAATATCAATCTTTTCTAATTATTCTTCATGAAACCATGTAATAACTTCACAAAAGCATAATGTTACCTAGACATAATGCCTATTGAATATGCTCAAAATATAATATGTTTATGCAGCATTATCCTTAATATAAAAATAAATCAATAATAATTTTAGTCAGTTTCTATTCAGGTGCAAAATTAAACCCATTTATATGTTGAGAAAGAGGATTCCACATCAATAGATAACAAGGCTACATAATAAGAATCTTATTTATTGATCATTTAGGTAAAAGTCATTATAAATTTAGTATGTAACTATTATGTTGAGATTGTGTGGAAATTATAGAAATCCAGAAAAGGACCAGAGTGTAATACAGACTAAATTGCTGTAAGTGGGCCACATTAATATTGTAGTAGTGATGATAAATTAAACGGTCTTAGATGTTTGGTTTATGGTTAGTCTTTACAAAGGATTTCTGAGATTTCAATCCACTAGATGCGCTAATGGGTTTATATGGTTAACACATTCAAAATCACATAACACTATGCAGAAATGCATCATTGTAATTGTAGGATAATTCACTGCAATTGGTATTAAGCTGGTATCAAGTTTCTTATTATTTCTAATAAATTATTTAATAAATTTCGTTGTCATCACTGTGTTATAGGTGTATTACATTCCTAAGGAGTGAAGTAAGTCAAAGATTATAATAAAATCGAGAAAATAAAAAATCAATGTAAAATACATTACTTATAAATCGGTCGCCTTATTTTAGCATCCACGTCTTGTATTTTAACTAATTTTAATTCTCTTCGTATAGATAAATTCTCAGCATTCTTGAGATCAGTAATACTAACAGACTTATCAGTACCAATCAATGTAATTCTGTTTTCGAAATTCTTCCTTTTGGGTATTATTTTTCCGTCAGCTGACAACCTAGTAGATATCATTCTACATTCGTAAAATCGCTTTGTACCAAGAAGTCCTACCAATTTATTCATTTTCTTTACAATATTATTTACACTATTTTAGAAAAACATCTATTGAATTGACTTGACAAAGCCTTTTTTATTTCTTTTTTTCTTTTAATTCTTCCTATAAAGGGAAGGCAAAGCCATACAGCCATGTCTTCAGTATTTTTTTATTTCTTCTTTTATTGCATTAAAATGCTGGCGTAACACATTTCAATTAGTGTTGCATACCTATCGATAGTATGACTATCGATAGTTGACCTCGAAAAACATGTTCGTCTGGCCCGCCCAACCCCGCGGCTTTGGAAGACGAGATTTACATCAATCCTATGTACTCTTTTACCCAACCATATGTACAACTTTCATTTTCAATGTAACGCTAATATAAATAAGTTAGAAGCATCACTGGTGGCCGGGCCAGCCTGACGTTTTCAGCCCGGCCCCTTCTACATCACCACTACTACAACAACTAGTGACAATTAATTGATATAGAACTAATGTACTACATAAAATACATACATTCAAGCCTTTATTTCATACAAAAATGCAATATCTTAGGAGATATCAAAGTAAGGTGGGGCCGGGCTGAAATTATTGAAATAGCTAATAACAATAAAAATACAAAACCTAAGAACCCATATTCTATGTGTGTGTGATCTCCCAGAGGTGCAGTATATATGTACAACTTTATTTTTAAGTTACATTATTTAAATATAAAAATATGAGCACTAGAAATTATTTCAGCCCGGCCCCCTACAATCGTTTATATCTTTTTAGCTATTGCATCAATCTGCACAAAACGACAATGTGTGGACTCGTATACAGTAGTACTTTAATAAATTTTGGCTCATGAATTTACTAAGATTATATTCGACGAGATAATTAAAATCTAAGATAGTACTAGTGGAGTGACCATCAGTCACGTGTCAATTTCAGGACATGTGTTTTATCGAATGAAACAAGTAATAATTAGAGTTTTTTTTATTAATACAACATTTTTAGATTTATAAAAACCTTCGTATTTAAAATTATTAATACGTAATAGGGATATTGACAACAAGTAAAAAAGTAGGATTTTCACTTAAATTCAAAAATACGAGTTATTTTATTTACAAAAATACTTGAAGAGCACATATTTTTATGTCATATTGATCTTATTATTTGCCATTTTTTAAAAATGACGATTTAAATAAAACAAAACTAATTATGGTAACATGGTCATATATAAAGTACAAAGATGCTATTAAACATTCAATAAAATGTTGTCAAATACCCTATTAATTAACTTCCATATAATCTATTAAATCACAGTCTTTCATTAGGTACTTCAAAAATTATAACTTATAAAAGTATTGGTTAATATTTGGTATACATATAAGTAGTAGGTAGCAATTACTTTTATAATCTAGTCTTTATAATTAAAAAAAACATACCCACCGAATTGGCAACCTCTTCGTTTTTGAAGTCGGTTACAAATCCTCTAATTATAAATTGTATCATTCAATAAAAACATGTTTCCTAGATGGTAGGCCCATATGTAGGGTTGTCTGGGTAGGCCTTTCTTATTTCAGCCTTAAGACAGTTCGCTGTGTTTTGGATTGAAGGGAAAGTTAGCCAATAAAGTAATTAGAGGGCATGTACGGCATTTCAACTAAGGCCTCAGGATAACAACCGAACTGCAATATCAAGTGATTTTTCCTTATTAAAGCAGCTGTTTATAGGTGGCGGAAACTGTTTACCACCAGCTGGGCCATTACCTTTTATATCATCTACTTAGATCATTAAAAAAATGTCCTGAAATTAGCACGTGCCTGATGGTCACTCCACTAGTACTATCTTAGATTTTAATTATCTCGTCGAATATAACCTTAGTAAATTTATGAGCCAAAATTTATCAAAGTACTACCGTATACGAGTCCACAGATTGTCGTTTTGTGCAGATTGATGCAATAGCTAAAAAAATATAAACGATTGTAGGGGGCCGGGCTGAAATAATTTCTAGTGCTCATATTTTTATATTAAAATAATGTAACTTAAAAATAAAGTTGTACATATATACTGCACCTCTGGGAGATCACACACACATAGAATATGGGTTCTTAGGTTTTGTATTTTTATTGTTATTAGCTATTTCAATAATTTCAGCCCGGCCCCACCTTACTTTGATATCTCCTAAGATATTGCATTTTTGTATGAAATAAAGGCTTGAATGTATGTATTTTATGTAGTACATTAGTTCTCTAACAATTAATTGTCACTAGTTGTTGTAGTAGTGGTGATGTAGAAGGGGCCGGGCTGAAAACGTCAGGCTGGCCCGGCCACCAGTGATGCTTCTAACTTATTTATATTAGCGTTACATTGAAAATGAAAGTTGTACATATGGTTGGGTAAAAGAGTACATAGGATTGATGTAAATCTCGTTTTCCAAAGCCGCGGGGTTGGGCGGGCCAGACGAACATCGAAAAACAGTCACAATATCGATAGGACTATCGATAGTATCGATAGCCAATAGTTTGCAATACTATTGATGAAACCTAAAACTATCGATGGTATCGATACTATTGTATTTAGATACAATCGATAGTATCGATACTATCGATAGTTTTTAATCAATACTATCGATAGTATCAATTCTATCAATACCATTGTTACTATTTGTATGAAGAACTATCGATATACCTATCGTAGTCAACTAAGGTAAATACTATTGCTTCTTAGCCAAATATTGATATTTCAATACTATTGATATTAATGTAGCTATCGATAGTTCTTCATACAAAAAGTAATGATAGTGTTGATAGAATCGATACTATCGATAGTATTGATTAAAAACTATCGATTGTATCGGTTCTATCGATTGTATCTAAATTCAATGGTATCGATACTATCGATACTATTAATAGTCCTATCGATATTGTGACTGTTTTTCGAGGCCACGATAGCATCGATAGACTATCGATATTTTATACTACTGCTTGCAACACTAATTTCAATGCTTCTTGGGAGTATTTGACACGATCACTTTTATTCTAATAATCTTTTATTTGCACGTCAACACAAACACTTGAATAATAAAACTACACCACTTCTATAATACAATGTTCGCTCCGACACAATTTTTAGAGACACCGCACATATATACAATTTCAAGTTGGCCAACTATCGAACAACTATATACTTACATCACTCTTTGAACTAAATTGCGTGCTTTCATAGGCCGCACACTTCGTCGACTTAGTTGGTGGACAGTGTTGCTAGCGCGGTGAAGTCTGCGATAAAATAAAAACAACGCACTTCTTAACTTAATGAAAAGAAGACGAAAACAGAACAAAACATTTAGGGTGCATCCGATATTAAGTGACAGATTAGAGCGTGGGAAACATCATACCTTACATTCTTAACTGAGATGTTACCCAGATAAGTTTTTTAAGGGCTTGCCTTTTTTGGACTTCGTCGATCAGCAGTTCTATTTTTTCATTTGTTACAAGAAGAGAATGCAGAGATCGTCTGGCTGCAGCGGCTGCGTGCCCGTTGGTAAAAATCCAAACGTGGGGAAATCACGCGCACGGGTCAGCCCCTTTATTCTCAATTGTCGGATCACGGATTCGATTCGAAAAGTCACATGCCGTCTCGTTTTGACGCACCGCGATAAAAAGTGACAGATATAGAGTTTCCGAAATTCGAATACTTTCCGACAGTTGAGAATAAGGCGGCTGGTCACACTGCATCTTACCGTGCAACTGACCAACTAAGTTGTTATAGTGTGCGGGCTATCGGCCGATAGTTCGCCAACTATTTAGTTGTACGACTTAGTTGATATAATGTGCGGGCTATCATAAGATTCTATGCCATAAGGAGCGAACATTGAGTTATAAAAGCGGCGTAGTTTTATTATTAAGTGTTTTTGTTGACGTGCAACTGAAGGATTAATAAAATAAAAGTGATTATGGTGTGAAATACGATGAGAACTTTTTGTGGTTATCCACCTTTTCAAGTAGCACATAAAGTGACTGTCATATATCATGTCAAATACTCCCAAGAAGCATTAAAATGTGTTACGCCAGCATTTTAATGCAGTAAAAGAAGAAATTAAGAAATACTGGCTAAGGCTGCATGGGCATTAGTTCCCTTTATAGGAAGAATAAAAAAAAACAATAACTGTCATACATTCATTTGATTTGACATCTCTTTGACATATTCTTTCTAATCTGTCATCTCTTTTAGGCAGAATGGTGGGCTATTTTTATGTTATATATATCACGTAGTATCATCTTAATCCATAGTGAATCTGCTTTTTAACTAATATAATTTGTTTGTATTTCTTTCCAGTCAGCCCATAAGACATTTATTATCAAGCGCAAGCTTGCCAAGAAACTCAAACAAAATCGACCTATCCCACAATGGGTTCGAATGCGTACCGGCAATACCATCCGGTAAGTACCTACCTACCTAATTCAAGGCTAATTCTATAATGTATTATTATAATTAGTTGCCCGACCTCGCTGGTAGTAGCTACCAAGTAAAAAAAATAGAAAAATATATTGTAATGAAATTATAATAATCTTGTACTTATCTAAGAATAAAACAACACCAAATTTAATCTTGTTAATGTGTTTTCGACTTGATGACATTCTGTTACCTACGAAATCTGTAGGTAACAGAATGACAAAAAAGCTGACGGCCCACCTGGTGGTAAGCGGTTACCGCCGCCTATAGACACCTGCAATAATAAGGAAAACCACTTGATATTGCAGGTGCGTTGTCATCCTGAGGCCTAAGATGAAATGCCGTCCATGCCCAGTAATTACACTGGCTACCTTTCCCTTCAATCCGAAACACAGCGAACTGTTTCACGGCTGAATTAAGAAAGGCGGTGGTACCTACCCAGGCGATCCTACATATGGGTCTACCACCTAGTAATGTCAATTTCTCGCCTCGTAAAGCCCAAATTCAAATTCTTAGAATATATGGTGAGAAAACTCACCCCAGTATCAGTGGTGTTTTTATTGATTATTCTAAGTTCTATTAAATTGGATGTAGTTATACAGAAACATTCCATACCACAAATTAGTTGAAATTGAGATATTATTCTCAGGCTACTTATGTCTTTTAGGCCCTTCTATCAGGTGATAAAGATACTGATTCTCTTAGAGGTATATTTTGTAAAATATTCTAATGCTCTAAATGACATAATGATCAAAAAGACGTTTACTCAATGAAGAAACGTACCAATGCTCTTGAAATCAATCTTTAGACAAGTGTATTCCCGCATACTGCCTGCTATTATACAAAAAAATTAAAATATCTGAATCGGCAATTGATGATGTTGATGGATATGGCGGTGAACTAGACTTTGTACAAGATACAGAAAGCTCAAGAAATTTTTCCCTTTTTCTTTTAGAATAATGAGAAGTGACTGATCTGATTCTTATTATTTTTATTTTATGTTACAATGTTATTTTTTTAAAAATATAAATTAACTTTTATTGTCTAATCATTTAAAACGATGAGAAGATTTTATTCAGGACAATAAATCCTTCTTTTGTCCTTCTCATTATTCCTGAAAGTTAAAATGATTAATCTGTTAGGATACTCTAATAATAGTATTAATAATACATAATGTATATTGTAGGTACTCAAGTACTTAAATCTCGACATAAAATACAACCCAACATAATTCTATCAAAGGTTCAAAAAAATATGTTGGTGGTATGGTGTGCAAAATATATTCAGGGGCAATATTGACAGCAAGTAATTCTTTTATTAATCGAATTTTATTTTGAAAATAAGCTAGAATACCATAATGTGCTGTAAAAATGTGATGCTGTTTATTAATTTCTTGATATTTTCTAAATTATTAATAATAATAAAACTGGAACTTTTTAACAATTTAAGATTTTAACCATTCCTATACAAAATACCAATTTTAACAATCATTCCAAGTACAGTTTTTGATAAATGTAAATGATTTTATTTAAAATTGGGAGAACTAAGCTTACTGAAAATTAATAATTAAATCATTCATTCTAAATATCCTTAATTTTAAAATGAGTGTGTTAAGGTAAAAAAGAAATCTAAAATAGAAAAACGCAATTATCTCAGTTTGACCTATCTGTGGATTGTGTGTTTGTGTGATTGGAACGTTTCTGTATAACTATGCCCAATTATAAATTGGTTCCGTCTGTTAGAACTGTGACTTGATAATTAAAACTGGGCTGAATTTTTGTCTTGACTTTTAGACAGTAAATAATAATTATATATTGTATATACTGGGTGGTATACAATTTGTATACCACTCAGTATTGTTATTAGCCCTCAAATAAGAAATGTTTAAAACATGTCCATGCTATATGTTTTCATTATGACCTTGGAGACTATAATGGCCCTAATTCTGGAGAACACATGCTAAGTCTAAATTTAAGTTCACTGCATCTCTTTCTCAATATTAATACAAAAAGGATGGCTGTCATATTATTTGACAATTAGAAACATGTGTTCAATTTTCGACCTTATTTGAACGTCATAAAATGCAGTGTTTAGGAGGCACCTCCGTTCATGCCGTCTAAAATTGTCTATAGTTCCATTGTAATCTGTCAATTTAGTTGATATCTAAACTAAACGAACTGTCTTTTCCTGTTACAAATTATTGCGATAAAGAGATATACTTTACTTAAATTTAAACTTTAAAGTGTTTCTCCAGAATTAGGCCCAATGTCTGATTTTACCATGACCAATATTTAAAAATAATTTGTGCTCAAATGATAACATCATCATCATCACAAGCCTTAGCCTATATGCTCAATGATTTCAATTTTATTTTCAGATATAATGCCAAGAGGCGTCACTGGAGAAGAACTAAGCTCAAACTGTAAGCTTGTTATAAATTTGTAAGCTAAAATAAACACTTAAACCAACATTTCCTGTTTTATTTAAGCATAATAAAACTCTGATTTATCTTTACTATGGACAGTCTTTTCGAGTGATTAGCACCCATTTTAAAGGCGTCCTAATTTAGAATTCAAAGGAAGCAATAGCTTAACCCACATACACACTAAAAAATGATACAGGAATTGCACATTGATTGAACTACTTCCTTAGAAAAATGTACCCGTCGCAGCTTGGGTCTGAGGAGCCATATTATATTATATATTGTAACTTTTAGATTTCAGTCTGATCTCCGATTTTTAACCTTCTACGAAAAAGAGGGGCTGTAATAATTTTGACCTCTGTGTATTTGTGTGGCATTGTAGCTCCTAAACGAATGAACCGATTTTCAGTTTCATTCAGTTGGCAAAAGGGTTTTCCTTTCACAGATCCGATCGATTTGAAATTTGGTTTACTGCCACTTCGATGGTGTTTTCCAAGACATCCTAATCTTGAACTGATCCTGTACCATCAAATAGTCTGCAGGATGCTCAATTCTTAGAAGCTTAGAGCAGTTATAACGTGTTTGTGCTCATAAGAATAGTCTTAATGAGACGGTGATAGACAAATGACGCCGGGATAACGTAAAATTTTTAATTTTATTTCTTCAGTAAGTACTAATTATTCTCATTTAGTAGGTACACAAAAAACCATACCAAATTTTGGTAAAATATTCATTCATAATATTCCTAGTTCTAAGGGTGGTACCTCAATTCAAATGATTTTAAATGTTGAGTTTGAAGTGCCGTGGGTGCCAACTTTGTATTTGTGTATGCTAAACCAAAACGTTCCGTTTCGCACAATTTGTGTAGCGGGAAACATTTAAACGGCCACCAATTAGCTATTTTTTCGGCTTCGGACACATTCGTACAATTTCCCATATTTTGTACAAATGCATTGGCAGTACAAGTTTGTACAATTTTTAATGAGTCATTTTCCATATTTTTTCAAATTGTAAATGTTTCGTTAACGAATACAAAACCAGTTTTTTATGCCAAAAAATAAGAACTTTTAATGAAAACATACTACTTCAACATAGCATAAACATGCGGCTTATGAAAAACTAAATATAAACAAAACAAATTTAGCAACTTTTTAATTATTTTTATCTAATCTCACATCGTAAAATTTAAAATATAAAACTCAAAACGAGTTTATATTTTGACCGTTTATTCCCGTTGAGTCGCACCATTTTGTGTCACACTGTTACACAACGGGAAAAATATTCCCGTTGAGTAACACTAACTCTATGACACTATTTTTATTCCGTTTAGTCAGGCCGTAACGAGGAGCTCGGTGGCGTAATGGTTTGAGCGCTCTGGTTTCGATACGAAAAACAAAGCAACTTTCGCCATGGTCGGTCCCTGGGATGGGTCAATCAAATTTATAATCTCGAGCTCCTCCGTGCACGGTTTAGCTACCTGGGTAAACATTTCAAATTATACGAATGTGGAATTGTACTAATATGGAAATTGTACCAATGTGTCCGAAGCCGTTTTTTCGAAGCATAGGTACGTTGATTTCTTTGATTATAATTATATTACATATTTATTAAGTTCAAATTACATAAATTAATAAAATAAAAACTATCTAAATTGAGTAAACATATCGAATCGGTTTTTGACGGCACCTAGATACAAAGACGTTACTATGGCAACTATCTATGTGAACGTATTTTCCGCTGTCCAACAAACATTTTTGACGGTTTATGAAAAGTTGCTTAGGCACTAACTTAATCAAAAACGTGCGTCCGACAGCGGAAAATACGTTCCTATATTTAGATGGTTGCCATAGTAACGTCTGTGTATCTATCTAGGTGCTGTCAAAAACCGATCGATATATTTCGTAGACAGAGAAAACTACGTTAGATTTACTCAATTTAGAAAGTTTTTTTTATTAATTGATGTTTTTTGAACTTAATACCATTACCCATTGCGATGCCCGACAGGGTCCATAATCTGATCTATATAATTATGTGTAACACCTATGTACTACATTATGGTTGCAATAAATGATTGAGTATTGAATAAATATGTAATATAATTGCCTTATAATGAAAGATATCAATCAACGTATGTTCCGAAAAAAACCTATTTGGTGGCCATTTCACATTTGCTTTGTAGATTAGCGCGATCGAGGCCCAGGGTGTATCACTCCATACTAAACAACGACCAAATGCAGTTAACATTGAAGTATCAACTAAGACCATTCGTTTAATAACGTGTTAGAAATTCAGGTTTAGGTCGATATATAACGTTGTAACCATAAAAAAATAATGACTGAAAACTATTTTAACCACAAATATTCAAAACTTAAATAACAAAAGATGTTATTAATAAAACAATTAAAATCATTTACTTCAATCACATTTAATGTTTTTGATGCCTTTAAACGCGCGCGTATTTTTTCAAATGGCGGTGAATTCTGCTGCAAGTCTAGTATTTTCAAAGACTAAGCGGTAGCAGATGAGTGCTTAGTTAGATTAGTGCAATTTGATTTTACATACTCTATTTATTTAAAGGTGTTTACGTAATATGCGAAATCGATACTAATAGCAATTTATCGTTTAAAAATAATAAACAACACCTAAACAAAAAGATAAATAATTGTTATAAAAATTAAAATTTAAATGATTATTTCAATAAAATTATTATTACTTGTCATCGTATTAGAAATTAAGGCATCGTACTATAAATTTTATCGGCAAAGAAAGTTTTTTGCATCTCAGAAGGAATCGACGGTACTAATAGTTTGCATATTCTAGTCTTTGGAAATATAGTCTATTAATTTAAAGTAAATTTTAGGTTGAATGACATTCACAGCCGATCACTAGAGTAGTGACATTTTCATTTTGAGTTTTCGATGAAGAAATTCTTTGTTTTGGGTACTTCTGATACACCGTGTATTGTAATAATTACCTACAAATAAAGAAAGAATACGATGAAAAAATTAAGGGCTCGCCGCGCCGGTTCGATTCACGCCTTAGCCCTTAAAAAAAACGCAATAGGTGCCTCGATGTGAAGTATGTCAAAAAATCCGGAATAATTAGTAGTTTAGCCATGTGCAAGGATATAACGGCCAACTTTGCGATTCCAGAGATATCTTGATATTTCATGTTGGCCCCATACAATTTTTTCTTAAAAAAATTATAACTCTTTCGTTTGTGCAACTAATTGTCTCGCACGACTTTTTAGCATAGTTTATGATCAGTAAAATCGTATTCAAGCAAAAAAAATGACCCTTAAAAGTTCAAGCCTCTATGTCTATGAAACGCGATTTTCAGCCCACAGTGCGGCGTCTCCTGATGTCCGGCCAGACGCGATTACAACTACGCCAGGGGGGGCACTCTTAGAACAATGCTTTTGGCAAAGAAAGTAGCGCCATCTATGAAGCTTAGCGGTGACCTTTTTGAATGAAGTCTTCAAAGTGTCTCGTAAGATGTCGCTGCTGCCGCTACTAGGTTGAAAACAAACAATATTATTGAATTAAAAACAAAATAATAGCAATAAAATAATATTTCCTTTAGTAAAAGGTTGATAAGTATATTATTTTTATTTTATTTACGACTTTTAGCAGCAAGGAATAATATTTTTACTCTTGGCAACCCTGGTAGTACCCGTATTAAAACTGCGTCATTCACTCACGTAATGGCTGCCGAAACTTGCACTTGCGCTTACGTTGTTTTCAGATATCTTATTAAGTGTGTGTTCTAGTGGTTTTGATATATTTCTGTGCTAACAAATGTTGAGTTGAGAGTACTTCTTCGTTCAGGTTTCCATATCACTACATCGAAGCTATTATTTTCTGCGAAAGTTGTGACAAGTCAACCGACTATAAACTTGAAGACTTGGTGTATTTACTTGCGTTAGGAGACGCTATGTTGCGATAAAGACGCTTTGTGTATTTTGGACTCTGAATGTGTTGTGGACTGTGGATTACAAAATTGCTACAATGCCTTTCTTTTGTATTTTTGGATGAAAAAATCCAGTGCAGTGAATAGATTATTAAAACGGAAAATTGTATACGATGGAGACGATAAAATGAAAATTGCGGCCCAAAAATATTGTTTGCAATATAAAAATAAGTCACAGATTATGTGCTGTTTTATTTATTTATTTTGAAATAAATACAAATTAATTTAATGAAGCGTATTTCCCAGATACGAGTTATTTTATTTCATTGATATAATGTTTGTTTTAATGTTGAAAAAGCTATCCATAAATTAAAGTAAAGTCTCAATGAAATAAAATAACTCTAATCCGGGAAATACGCGCCATTTAGATTTCAAATCTTTAGATACAAACCTACCTATAGCTACGTATATATAGTAATAGTTCCCGCACTATTTTCCAGAGGCGCTGATGGCGTTTCAAATTTATGTTACAAAAAATTGCCGCGAGTGGGCGCTCTTTTCCCCTATACTTACATTACTCTTTGAACTACGCCACCGGAGCACTAGGTATAATCTACTAATTTCTTCACCGCTTTCTACCCTTTTATAACGTTTTTAGACAATGTTTATCTCACCACTCATTGAAGTTAACACCTCTAGTGATCCGAAAGAATACTTTTACAAGATTTTTTAAACTTCCAGTCAAGGTGAGATAAGCTATTTTAATCACATTTTAATGTTTTTGATGCGAAAAGCAATTCCAAGTTTTGGAAGTACCTACTTTGTGCGTAATGAGGGGAGACAGTAAATTGATGACTCCGAAGACAGGGACACGTGCTCCCGAGAAGAATTATTACTATTGGCAATATCATGGAACAGCCCCCTTATTCTCAACTGTCGGAAAGAATTCGAATTTCGGAAACTCTATACCTGTCACTTTTTATCGCGCTGCGTCAAAGCGAGACGGCATTGAATTTTCCAATCGAATCCGTAATCCGACAGTTGAGAATAAGGGGGCTGGAGACCAAAAGAAAGCGCTAAGCGACACGTGTTTTATGACGAGGACCTCTACATCGCCAATCATACGGACAACACGACACTGCAATCTGTCGAACGTATCAAGGAGATAATTAGCGGCGCTGTCCCACACATGTGACCTTATATCGTCTAACTGCTAGCAAAATTCCATCAAAGACCGCACCTGAGATGTGTCAAACAATTGGTATGTTCTAAATAAACATAAACATTCATGACTCGTAAACAAATGCTCGTACTCATCATACAAAATTACAAACATTTGATCCTACCGGGATTCGAACCCGGGACCTCTTGACCGAGTAGCCTGTATTAGCAAGGGGTACAGACCACTCGGCCAACCGGTCGTCGATTACATTCTTTATATAAAAAAAATACTAGTATTTTGTAAGAACAAATACATGCTGTATTTTTGTAATAAAAATACACCTATACATATTTTTAATAAAAAAATGTGCACCTAGGACCCATAATATTATTTATAAAAAGTTATGAAGTCTTTATATGCTTCTAATTACTCTCCAATACAACACAATTCTCCGGATCTGTAAATCAGCAAATCACCCAGTTCGCAAGATTTCGCTTTCGCCACGGAACTACTGGGAATAAAGGGCATAGGATAATATTACTAATACCTATTTCTTTTGATAAATTATCTTACATTTTAATCTTTAGTCTATGATCAGTATCAACGAAACCAACTGAGAGGTCAGGGGAGACGACAAAGAAATACTTCCTCATTGGGGCAGACAGGGAGATGTAATATCTCAAACTACAATTAGAGTACATGTACGTGACCGGATCTCTTCGCAATTTCTTCATTTCATTAGATATATAAATAATAAACTTTGTCTTATTTTAGTCATTTAATTTATGTTTTTAGTACAATCCTTATGTTTTAGCTCGATGACGCACTAACGCGGTGTGCGCGGGATTCTCGACTCGAGGCACGCGTTTGGAGAGTATGTTTCTTTTCGCAGCTTCTAAAATGGCGAATAATTATAACCCTAGTAGGCTAATATAACGATATTATTTCTGCTTTTGAATTGGAGTGATGTATCTGCACCCGTACCACCATCTTTTATCGCGATCCAGTTTATGGCTGATTTACACTTGCATTAGTACAGTAGCGAGTTAACTTGCGGTCTTGGCGAGTTAAGTTCTTAGCATTGTTTGGACAGGAATTTGCTAGTTAAGTAGTAACTTAACAATTAAGTACAAAGAATAGAATGATGTTCTATTTTTTTGGCAAGTTAAGTGCAAGTGCACCCCGCCCGTGCGTCTTCCTCACCCCGCCAACTAAACTCGCCGTGTCGCCGTGCGTGTAGACGGGCGAGTTTAGTACAGTTCATAAGTTGACAGGTTGCAACGACTTTTGTTTGACTAACAAAACTAAACCAATAGCTGTAATCTTAGTCGCGGAACTGACACTTATAACTTAACTCGCTAAGCCAACGTTTGGACGATACTTACTACTTAAGACTTACTTGAGTAGAATCGTTAATTCGTACTACGACGCTATCTACGACTATGACAGCGATGCAGTTTAGGAACCAATACTGAACCGAGCCGAATATGAATCGCATTTATAAAGATGGTGGTAAGGCCCCTGTACTATTATTAATCTGTGTACGAGACCGGACTGAAATCGACATCAACGTCAGTCAACAGCTTTAATATAAATTGTAATTCCGGCGGGGCGACCGCCTAATTTTATTGCTACGAACACGTCACTGAATGTTATAATTTAAAGCAAGTGTGACATACATAAGTCAGTTAATGTCTTAATTTAAAAGAAAGAATGACATACACACGTCAGTGAATGTCTTAGTTGAAAGAAACCATGACATACACACGTCAGTGAATGTCCCTAGTTGAATAGAATTTAAAATGACAATTTGACGTCTTAAGGCATAAAATTAGGCGGTCGCCCCACCGGGATTCCCATTTTTAATATTATTTACAAAGTCTGTCAGTCATACAACTGTCAGGCGCGAGAACCTACCTAACAACCCACCCAGTAATGAATAATGATGTAGCAGATCTCGGTAAAGTTGTAACGTAAGTTCTGTGCCTGTAACGTGAACCGCGTGAACATTACACCCTCATAGAAACATCTGAGATTACACTTGATTGTAGTCGTTACATTCTCTTCGTTAAACCTACCTACCTAATTATCACTTTTTCCAGAAATGGAATAAAACAAAACATGCAAGACAATCATTTATTTTCATAAAAAACATTTATACTGAAAATAATATCAATTTAATTTGTCTTATTGTGGGAATAAAGAGTATTAATACTATTTTACTACAAGTATGACAGACAATCTATTTTTATAAAACTGGATACAATTATGGATGGACGTAAAAAGGGATACTACGGGTGCATAGGATAAAAATTCCCATTCATCGTTTTAGTACTTATTTTTTTATTACATTAAAACAATGAAAAATTTATTCTTGAAGATTATCTACTGATAATATTCATTCAGCACAATTTGACAGATCCACAAAACATGTATCTGATGTATCGTAAAGGCAAACCATAAGGTTATAGTTTCGGAGTAATGAACTGTCACACATAACTAAAGTACCGTGTCTTCAGGTAGTACAGTTCTATCTTCGTGGTCACTTGACTGCAATGCCTCCAAGACGATACTATAGTTATGTATCTACAGCTTGTTGCGATCAGTGGTAGGCCCGTTCGCTGTGTTTCGGATTGAAGGGAAAGGTAGCTAGTGTAATTACTGGGCCATGGACGGCATTTCATCTTAGGCCTCAGGATGACAACGCACCTGTAATATCAAGTGATTTTCCCCTGTTATTGCAGGTGTATATAGGCGGCGGTAACCGCTTACCATCAGGTGGGCCGTCAGCTTGTTTGTCATCCAGTTGTATAAAAAAAGTAGATACTCAGTCAGTACCTACTTATTCAAATCACTTATCTGGTAACATCAAGCAATTATTGATAAAGTTAAAAATTACACATAACTTCGTAACTTTCATATCTGGCCAGATGTACCTATGTTCAGTATCACAAAAAATCAGGAAAATCACCTATATTAGGGAAAAATACTAATAATTCGTTTTCATTTTATAGTTAACTCGCACAAAATTCAAAATTATTCGTCAATTCCACCATTATTCAAAATGGGCGACATAGAAGTCAACTAAACGTCACCAGTGTCAATGAATATTTGGCTGTGTTGCAGTTTTTGTACCACCAAACAAAGCAATTAAAAAGAAAATTGATAGTTGAAAAATTCTCTGCATATTTTCCCCTATCTTTTAGTATAGTGTACAAAGACGTAGCCGAGACTTCATACATTTTTGATGCATCTCTTTTTAACGGCAAGTTTTGAATTAGGGGCAAATTTTATATATGTCTAAAAACTATGCAATAATTATAATCACAATCAGAGCTATATTTAATAAAAGATCTATGTAGCAGTGATGTTAAACGTACCTACCTCAATAATAAATCATAAATTGATTGGAAAAGATGTCTGTCTTTTTCAAACATAAACATCTTTAGGCCAAAAATAAAATTAAGTACAATTTATGTCTACAATAAATTAAGCGTACAAGTTACGGGGTATTGCATTGTAATTTGAAAGTGCAATTAAAAATATTATTGTAAGTATTTACTTTAAAATTACAATATAAAATTATGTAAAAGTTAGCAAGGATGAACTTATCTCTATAAGAGTTCTCTTCCAGCCAACCTATACATGTGTGAGTCACTATTTTGCGGAAAGCAGATAGCACCGAGTGCATCAAAAACTTCAATAAAACAAACTATCTTTTAATTAATACTTACACAATAAATTACAAATACTTATACCAATATTATAAAAATAAAGCGTGAATTCTCAAATGTAATATTATAAAAAATTCTATCTGTCTAACTAAACAGGTTGAAATTTTGAGACGGGACGGTAAGGGCGGGCGCCTTAACCGTTATAATTACAGCAAAACGACCCTAGAAGACCATTCAAAACTTTTTAAGATATTCTGAACTGCATTCACAGATTGTGGAAAAAATGTAGTCAGAGAAAAAAATGCTAAAATACAAAATATTTCTTTTGTGCCTTTCGATCTTATTTCATGTTTGGATCAAAAGACTATGGGACCATTTGGGTATGAGTAGGTAGGTAGAGATAAACTACGATAACATGGCGCGCCCCTCCAAATTACTGTTTCAATGTGTGTAGTCACATCCTTACGAAAGAGTTTGTATGTATTGGTAAGTATTCCTCTTCAGTAGCAGGCCGGCAGCGGTCTGAGACAGTCAAGATATTTATTTATACTACGTCGCTCAGTGGCACGAAAGTACTGATTGTAAAAAGAGTTGACATTGGAAAATTCAAAAAAAAAAGTGATGCGGAGTCAGGTAATTTTGTTGGTTTATGAAATAAGTTTACGTAATGTTTATTCATGTCTATTAATGTAAAAATCTTTTCTATACATTTTAGGCAAGAAAAATGGTATCTACAGTTTACCAACGTATGAAGTATGAGGCTGAAAACGGAGTGGAGCGCTTGACAGACGCTGATGGAGAACTTCAAAAGTTGTGGGAGTTAGTGAATTTCTTTAGAAATAAGCATACATTTTGTACGGAAAAACGATAAAGCATCTTGCGAACAGTGCAAACAGCTTAACCGAATTGAATGCGATGCTATAGGTATGCACTGTTTTTAATTAAAGTGGACCACACTTTAGCGCATACACTATAGATAATTTAGCGAATTCGTGTGTATCTACTCCTGCCAATGTCCTTATCAAAAACGTTGTAAGATCTACATTTTTATCAAAGAGTAAAGTAAATGTAAGAAGTATAATTAGTAAATGAAGAAAGATAACAAGTTTTTTATCAGCTCAACTTATATTGTTTACAACATATTTGACAGACCTAAAGCCAAAACGTCAAATTTGACATTTGCGGACACACTGCAAAACCACTTTTTCGTGAGCAGCGTTAGCACGGTTTGATGACGTCACTCATGACGTCACATTACTCTCGTTGGCACGAATACGTCCATTTCGATTTGTTTGTAAGTGCGCTATCTGCGCAAATGGTGCATTATGGATTGCGGACAGTAGGGGTAGATATGGGACCGCAACGCCGTGTCTGGATATTAGATATTATGTATCTTAGTGCTGGCTAAGCGTAGTGTCTGCTGCGTGTTCAATCAATAAAATGATTGAATTTATATTCATCGAACACCGGGAACCATTCTCGGTGTCTGAATGAATATACACTTATAGAAGAAAGATAAATGTATAAGATGTATAGGCATATACTCCAACATGGATGAGGGCACCATGTTTGAGTAGTAGGATAGAATACTCATTAAATAGAAAAGAGATAAACTAGACGGAACAACACCCGATGCGCAGTGCTTGTAGATACCCGCTACATGGGCTATAAATGGCGATGAGCGTATGTATATTACAAAATTTATAGGCAATAATTACAACAACCAAGTTTACGTCAAGAGTATACAAAATATTTTCAAATAATCACATCATTGCATATTGTTTATGTAGTTACCTACTTAAAAATAAATATCACAATTATTCTTAATACTGAAATGTGGGTGTCATTTCCTTTTCACTTTAATCCCATTGAAATATAAAGCTACTGTGTCAGGTGGTGCTATCTTTAGAGTCGCTCTTGGAATTTTCGTCAATCTTCAGCGCAGCTGAATGTGTCAATAACTCTTCTAATAATAGATCATTGTCAATCAACTCTATACTGCCAGTTGTCTGAAAGAAAAATTACTAATTATAATACATTGCTACGTCTAAGATTTACATAACTGAGCACTCTTAAATTCATCATACTTTAAAACTATTTACAGAAAAACGGACCTAATTGTAGCATCAAATAAAGACGGATTTCCAATGAAATCAATCTAATCTTAGGTCGAGGGTTAATAAATAAAAGGAACTAGGTCAATATGTGCAAGTAACTTCATAGATAGATGGCAAATATTAAATTAAAAAATTGCTGAGCTTATTTATTTACATAGGCTTCGCAAATCTTGTTTATGACTTTAGCTGTCAAAGTCAGCTAACGAATAAGCCCGCAGAAGGCCGGCTCCATACGTGTAATAAAAGACCCGCGCCCACAGAAACCTACACAGTAAGTCGATCGCTAATCAAGTAGACCCGTTGAATCTAACGAAGGTGTGTGTGTTCCCGCACATGTAATCGTACGATTTATGGAGCCAGGGTTATTTACCCGCCCACATACGATCATACACTATCAACTACAAACTACATAACTACAAAACGTGTTATTAATTAGGAAATTGCCGTCTTGCATGAAGAATTTCAAACTGTGCGAACAGTGCAAACTGGAGTTACCATATATCTATGTTTTTGTATTTAATTTGAAAATAGCTGGACCGACTTTTTAAAATTTTGTAGATAATTTAAGACATTCATTGTCAATAACATAAAATAATAACAAAATCTAAACATTGAAATCGGCTATATATTTTGCAAGCTCTAATTGACCCTTATTTTCAACTAATAAATTTTAACAAAAATTGATAAATCCATTCGTAAAATCCTGCTTTATATACTGCACTTTGAATATCAACTTAAACAATTTTAAATGAATGTCTACTTAAAATATAACTATTTTAAATCGACATTGACAAAAGTATTTGGGATAAAAAACGGCATTGGAAAAATAATGGTAATTTCATATAACGTATAGAGACCCACTATCTATGTATGAAATTGACATTATTTTTCCAATGCCGCTTTTTGTCCCAAAAAATTTCATATATCATGAAATCTAGACAATATTTCTCGATAGTAGATACAAGTCTTGTTATATTGCTTGCTGAAGATAGCAGAACTCACAAATAGAACAAATGTTTGTCTACATACAAGTGCATAAGAGCTACGCTACCGTCGCGTCGAGTATTGTAGGTAAGTAAAGATTCGATTCTTGTACACCCACAGCACATGAAGCATAATAGATTGACATTGAGTTCGCCCTTACTCCATTCGTAATAGAGAGGAACTGAACTGATAAACAAATAAAGACAGGAAAAACGTTGCAATCAAACAAATAATTAATTATAGCCTACAGATATTATTATTTACAAAAAATGTAAAATATTTATTTCACCTTTTTTCTTTAAATATTCTAGAAATTACTAATAGTTTTTCAAAATTATTACATCTACACAAATTCCAATACGTAGTAGGTACCTACTGAAATGGACGTGCCTATGTAGTGAGAGAAAATAGACAATTAGCTAGATCAGCCTTATCTGTACTAATGTAAAAGTGTAGCGATTTGAATGGAACCATACCTGTTGCGCGCTAACCGATCGCGCCATGAGTTTCTGCAAATATTTTTCACGAAGGCGTTGGTCTCGGATGCTGCGTAAACGATCGAAATCCGTATCGTCGCCACCGTCTACCTCATCCACTGAAAAATAAAGATAATATTTATGCTAAAATGATCCCTGCGCAAAAATCTCTTAATGTAAAAAGGGTAGAATTCATTACTCCTTGCAAGACAAAAGAGGATATTTTTCCTGCTTCCAAAGTTCTTACAATTACAATACTGCCTTGAAGAGCTATGTCAATTTTACTCACTGTAAACAAAGCTTACCCACCTGCATCTTGCCCAGATGCGATGGTGTACGCACCTACCTATGCTATTGGTTCTGTTAAGTTTTTGAAAATGAGCTAAATAAGTGCGGTTGTGCCAGTTATCCGTGAATAATCCAATCCGAAGACATTGTAAGGGACTGATTAATTTCTGAAGCACTATCACTAATGGAAAAGCTGGGTGGCGCCGCGGTTTGAAGTGGTTTCGATTACGAAAACAAAGCAACTTTCGCCATGGTTGATCCCGGTTGGATCAATTAAATTTGTAATCTCGAGATCTTTCCTGCTTCGGAAGGCACGTTAAACTGTTGGTCCCGGTTGTAACTGTAACCCACCAACCCGCATTGGGCCACGTTGGTGGTGTTGTGCCAAGTATGAAAAAATAATGACAAAATTCAGTTAAGTATTTAGGCGGCGGCTCGTTCTTGATCGCAATGTCATTGAATCCACAATCTTACAGAGAATCGAGATATATTTAGCTCTTTGAAGATATAGCATAGCAGGGTTAAATTGGCCTTCAATAATAATAATAATGAAATAATTAATAATAATAATAATATCAATGAATAAAAATAATGTTCATACCTGAATGATAATTACCTACATCACGTTACCAAATTATTTTTAATTCTCATAAACTAGTAACTAAGTGGTTAATATAGTATCTACTTTTATATTAGACTTTCCTCGATGCACAGATAAAAAAAATACTAATATGAAAACATAAACAACCATTACAACGAAACCGTACAGTGATGCAGAAGAAGGCGCTCACATTTCATACCTTTATTACTTTACGTGGTACTACCGTCGTATAAGTGTCGAGTAATCAATCATCGACCTTGTCGTTTAATTTCCTAGGTTGTGGTACATACTGATCGTCTGACTGCCAGCGGCGCTGAGTGACGGCCCGACGTCACTGTCGAGCCGCGGCCGCCGGTCGAGGCTCGCGAACGACGGCTGCGTCGTCAGCGACTGCACCGCGGGGCTCAAGTCCCCGTCCTTATCGCTCGACCAACGGGTAGGTGCGGACGAACACAGGCGATCATCTAAACCAGAGGTTCTCAGACATTTTTTCTCATAGAACACTTTCAAAATTTAGCTGGTTCTGGTGGACCCCTACATTTCTACCATATTCCCAAAACTGGTCAAAAAATGTGAAGATAAGATAGGCCAACGTAGACCCCCGTCAAGTCTGCCGTGGACCCCTGGGGGTTCACCTGGACCACTTTGGGAACTAAGGATCTAAACCGTTATTACTTTTTAACTAAGTACACAATATCTGAATATTAAGATATTGTGTTTGTCATCTAGTTGTATAAAAATAAAAAATAAAAAAAATTGAGAGTATAATTATGTTAGTTTCTTTTTTTAACCACTAGGTGGAAATCAAGCCCACGGCCCACCGATGGTATGCGGTTACCGTAGCCTATGGACGCTTGCAACACCAGGGGTATCACTTGCGCATTGCCGACCCTACGAAAATCTTTTCACGCCTTTTTTGAAGAACCCCATGCTGTTCTCATTCTAGAAAACCTCTGCAGGGAACGGATACGGAAATAAAGACAGACCAGAAGAATTTCTGGTTATACTAAATCCTTGGTAGATCAGATGGTTAGAGTAGTCACCCGGATATTTTTTTCAATTTAGATATTTTTAGTAAATTTAAATTAGAGATACTCAAACAATCAAACAAACGATGAACAAACTAGAGATACTCTAGTTTGTTTGGGATTTGCTTTTAATATTTCTACGCTTTTCTACAAAAATAGAGTTTCAAAAACGTTAATTATCTTAGTATTGCAAAATTCTTTTACTTTTAATTAGGTAGGTAAAAATAAACTTGACCTAAATATGCCCGAATATGACCTAGCCGTACCTAAGTGATAATAGAATCATTTGTATGTCATTGTTTCACTATAAATTATGAATCATTTATACTTAGTACAGGATGCAGCTGAGTCAGTGCTTTATTATGTAAAGTATATGTCCATGGACGGTTGCTAAATTTTAGAATAAGGAAAACTTTGTTTAGAAATCGAATTAGACATTGTTTATTGAAATAATTTCTCCGTAGCTCCATTTATCTGTGAAGTACCCACATATCAAACACAATAGATTTTCTATTGTGAGTGAGCGCCGCTGGCCTAGGAACGAAAGCATTAAGTTGATTTCAAAGTGTAGTTGTAATTGTGTTCCGGCAGTTAGAGATAAGATAGCAGTTCCTCTGTGGTTGAAGAATCGGGCTGTAGCTCGCTTCCATTGTCGGCCTTATCTTACTTACCATAAGGTGAGTTGAAGGTCAAGAGTTACCCTTTAAGATTAAAAAAAGATCCCTACTTATCTTCTAATTAAACATATAATATGGAAAATCATCTTCATGAGAAATAATTTCTTTACTTTACGGTAGGTAGCACTATCTCAAAAAGAGGTATACGGTTATTACCCAAATGTTTATATACTTACTGTGGTTATTATTAGTACTTTTTGGTGGAACATCAACTGGGTCACTTGGGGCTGTGGTGGAGAATAAACTCATTGCTGTTGGCCTGTAATCAAAAGAGACACTTAAATATGGACTTAACGATATCTCTACATGGTTAGTCTGTGAATAGAAATATTGTACATACTAATCAAAAAGATGATTTTTCATTACATTATACTTCTATTTACACAAGTTTTATGTGGTTTAAATAACCTCGAGCAATCTACGATTCGAGATAAGTAGTTGTAAAATAATTTTACTGGAGTGCCTCGGTGCTGTGAACAAAATATGTAAACAATTTTCTGACATTGAGTTAAGTAAATACATATTGTGTATTTTCCTTAACGGATTTGTTTGAAATTTTCCCTTTAGACTGCTAGGCTCGGCTAGCTTTTGCAAATTTTTATTACATATGCAGTGTTTCTGTAATAAGATTTGGAAATGCTTTTAAAAGGGATCAAGTTAAAAAATAGTTTTTATCCCATTTTAATGTTTGATTTTAGTGCGTCTATAACGCCTTCTTTATTGAAAGAATAATAAAGAAAACGATGAAAAAATTGTATGCTCCAGGAGGGAATCGAAACCGCGTCTTCTGTGGTCCGGCAAGACTCGATAATCGCTACGCCACCGAAGCACGAGGTGCAATCTACTAATTTATTCACCGCTTTCTACTTTTGACCTTTTTATAGCAACGTTTATCTCACCACTCATTGAAGTTTACACCTCAAGTGATCTGAAAGAACACCTTTTCAAACATTTTTCAACTTTCAGTAAAGATGAGAAAGCCATTTTAATCACATTTTAATGTTTGATTTTGTGCTATGTTTATAACACCTACTTTATTGTAAGAAATACAAATAAAGAAACCGAGATAACAAAACGATTCCCGCCTGGAGCATACAATATTTTTTTTATCGTTTTCTTTATTTAAATATAATTATTTTCGTATATTAGTTGAGTTTTTAACCGACTTCAAAAACGAGGAGGTTCTCAATTCGGCCGGTATGTTTTTTTTTTTCTCTATGTATGTACACCGATTACGCCGAGATTACTGATCCGATTTACGTGATTCTTTTTTTGTTCGATGCGGAATAGCTGCCATTTGGTCCCATAAAAATGTTTTCAAAAACAGTAGGGTACTTTGGTTTTAAATTTAAAAAAACTTAAATTATTAAGTCGTCTACATATACGAAATTGCGACTTTTTGCTTTTCAAATGACTTTTTAGTGAAACGATACGATAGTAGGAAACAATATAAGTTTACGGTCACCCATCTAGCTTCGACCGTAGAAAGTTACCACTAAAAATTGTGAAAAAAAAATTTTAAACAAAAATTAAAACCGACTTCAAAAAACTGAAAAGGATAAAATAATTAAATTTAAGTAGGTATTCATCCCCTAGAAACATATTTTTGGAGTTGGTGCTAAGTGGTTTCCAAAAACAATAGAAAGTGAAGCACCGACTCCAAAAATATGTTTCTAGGGGATGAATACCTACTTAAATTTAATTATTTTATCCTTTTCAGTATTTTGAAGTCGGTTTTAATTTTTGTTTTTAAAGAAGTTTTTTAAATTAAAATGGCATTAAAGTTAACTTCTGATTAATTATCGATTTGCTATCGACATTATTTCATTTTCAATCGGAGAAAAATGACATTTCGATGTACCTACTAGATGTCCTTGCTCGAGTTGCTCGTATCTATTGCGTGATGATGTATTTAATGATATGAACTAAGATGTACTTCATAAAAAGTGATTAGGAATGTGCCTCATCACTCTAGCTACGAAGTCTACCTTTATATAATTTGGCAAACCGGTTCAAATCTACCATGCCACGCATTACATAAGAATAAAAAAGTTATTTAAAAAAGCAGACACGTACTCGTACCTACTTAGTAATTAGTCAGGATATAGATACCTGGTATCAGGTCGCTTGGCCATACTGGTAATAGTCGCTTGCTCGTCGACTTCCTCGATGACCTCATTCGCAATCTTCATGCTGCCCCCGCCCGCCGTTGCTGGCTTGTTCAGTATCGGGTTGCTCGATGATATAGTGAATCGAGTTCCTGGAGTTAATAACAGTATGAGATCGCTCTTAGCTATAAGGCCACCTATTGTGCAATATTATCATTATTTTTTCTGTTTCTTTATTTGTGTGATGTATGTTGTACAATGCGTTTTAAAAATATATGATAATATCAAACAAATGCTTCTCATACACTTAAAAAGTACCTACTGATTGTCACATCAAAGCGAGTAAATTTGGCCCCGTTTCTGTTACGCACCGGCTAAGTATATAACCATATAACTTGAAGTTCAGTGCCACGCCACACCTTCATGTCAATCGTGATATTTGACGTTTCCAAAATGGCAATTTTGAAGCAAATAAACCTAGAATAATCTAAGCATTTAATCTTATTTTCCAAATATATACCGACTTAAATAAGTGGAAAGTGTCGGTGTCCTTCTACATTCGACGTTTCTTTAATCATTCTATCTCTTGCTTATTGACGTAGATTGATAGGTAATCAAATAACATGAATTTAGTTTGAAAATGACGACACAATAATCAACATCCTATGATTCAGTAATTTTGTCCTTGAATCTACTTTTAAGCCATATTTTGTTCGCACACTAAGTCTAGTCACTATTGTGTCATGCTTATCTAACCTACCAAAAAAATTGTATTTGTGGGTGTTTTTTCTATATTAGGGGGTGGCTGGGCATAGATTGGATATAGGTAGTAATTGTATAGTCGTTGCGTTGCTTGTCTAAATAAAAATTACTCGGGAAAGGTAGCCAGTGTAATTACTGGGCATGGACGGCATTTCATCTTAGGCCTCAGGATGACAACGTACCTGCAATATCAAGTGCTTTTCCTTGTTATTGCAGGTGTCTATAGGCGGCGGTATCCGCTTACCACCAGGTGGCCCGTCAGCTTGTTTGCCATCTAGTTATATAAAAAAAAACCTAAAATCCTAAGTAGGTATAGGAACAACAAAATTTTTCAAGAGTAGATCCTACGTTCTAAGAAGCTTAATAAGCTTTATAAGTGTAAAACATAATAAGCTCTGTTTGTAAGGTATACGCCCATTTTTGACATCTCGTGTGCCTTATTCCCTTTGCATTAAGAGTCACTGACTGTCATATATTATCTCAGTATATTATACATCTTAGTGCACGTGACTGTCCTGTCCATCCAATTATGAACGTATGTTTAAGATACATTTGAGATACAGTAAACGACATTGACAAAGGGGACATGCGGAAATGATTCATAGCCATAGCAAACTAACTCGCTAATTTACACTTGTTTAAGTCATACGTTAAACACTAATCGGTGGGTACAAACAGATCCCACGAAAATATACAAATAAATGCCGCACAAGCAGCCAAACATCAAACGTAACACATCAGTTAAAAAAATACTTTTACTAAAGTAAATGGATTACGTCATAAGCCATATAATGCGTATTGTAGTCAAAATTAAATCTTTCTATCACAATTTTAAGTCGGTGTGAATAAAGATGAAAATCGTTAGATATCCTTGGCACCCAAAAATGTAGGTATAATAAATTAGTTGCTGAAAGGCAGAACGGAAACTGCTCGTGACGTGACGCGGCATAGACGGCCGCACTTTATGCAAATAGTTTGGCGTACACTGAGAGATGTCATGTCATGTCGTCTGATTCTCGTAATAATATATCAAATAACTTGTAGATAATGCTTAAATTTACTAACAAAAATGTAACACACTATTGTCCTAGCCGGGAATCGAACCCGTTCTTTGTAGTTCAGGCAGCCAATTCTATGACGATAAAATGTTTAGACGTATGAACGTACCGAATCTTCCCTATTTTGTTTGTCGTCAATATTAATAATGTACTTTTAAATATTTTCAAACATGGCTTTCAGATAATACACTATTATACTATAGGATACGCGCTAAGGTATGGTACTCACCGTCCGTCTGTGTTGTGACCTGACCCGTGTTCGGCCTCTGTTCTTCCTTCGAGAACAGCCTCTTGAGCATCGATGTGACGGAGTTGTTCCTCGTCATCGGCGTCTGCTGCAGCGACGCCATGGAGTTACTCGACCCCATCGAATTTCGATCATCCTTTTTTCCACGCTTGCTGCCGCGTGACACTATGAAGTGAATTCCTGACGCTGCATCGTCGTTCATTTGAAGTTGCTGTTTATGCAAGCAAACAAGAAAGAAGCAATGACTCATCAACGTATTGTGAACTCAAGTCGAAGTTGTCGAGAGGGAATCGAAGTTAAAGAGATTATTTGCAAACTAAGCACTTCATTATGTTTGCTTTGAGTATTAGCCAGTTTTTTTTACTAGTAAGTACACTCAAGGACTCATAAAACACAAAAAAGTACTGATAAATAATATACATGCAAACGTAGCTACATTTTTTTGTGATTGCTACTTATTTATTATTCACATAAGCCAACGCTTATATCTTTTAAAATTTAAATAGGTACGGTTTTGGTAATCTTTTCTTCTCAAGTTTCATTACTTTTTTTCTCAGCTGTGGTTTTATTTTTTGATTGATGTTTTATGTTTATATATTCATTTTCTTTTTGGTTTCTATTATTTGTCCCTGAGTGTACTTTTTTGTGGGAAATAATCACAAATAAATGTTATTGATATAATAAATTAAACATTTAAAATATATAAAAAATTGTTTTAAAGCAAATAATGAGAATGAAAACTATAATAGGTTTCATTTACACGTAACACTGAAAGGCATTTATTGAGCTAAGTTCCGCACAAACGCCAGGAAGAGGAAGCAACAGAATTCTGTTAGGAAACCCAATTAAAATCATTCATAAAAATACATTAGTATGTAACATATACGTGTGCCATTAACATAATAAAATAAAATGAATAAACACATAATGGACAAAAAGCACAGTAAATGACAACGAAAACTGAAGATATTCCAATGTTAATGATTATGTAGATATATTAAAAAGGAGAATGCCATGGTACTTTGAACATGTATGTACTGATAGACACGACACAGACAAGACACAACACAATGTATACTATTGTGTCTTGTTGAAAAAACTTCAATTCAAGTAGGTACTTAATTTATATCATCAAACTTGCCAAGACCTGGGTGTGGTTTTACGATCAATTGTTAACGCTATGTGAAGTGAATTATCAAAGCGTAACAACGCTATTAAACGCAGTGTAGTAATGATGATGATGATTAATCATCAGACTAATATTGAGCATGGTCCAAATTCTATACAAAGTTTTACAATCTCCTATATATTATGAAATGACATAATTACTTTTCAAGTGGGAACCAAAATGCATGATGATAGGTATAAAACAAACATTGCATCAAAATATTTTAGCTACCCTACAGTACAATTTGCGTTCTCCTTTGAATAGGTTAGTATTAGTAGTAATCTTACCAACACATGTGATGCGGTATAAGTAATTAAGTATATACCTACTCATTTAAATTTATTAAATTAATGTAAGTGTAAGTATTAAAACAGAAAAGATATGGGACATCTATTTGACAGGCTATATAGGATATTTTTAGAAAACCGAAACAAATAAAAACATGACGGCAATATCTCGGATAAGCTGATAAAACACTTCCCAGCTATGTTCTCTTAATTTTTGCTCAATGAAAAAATGCACCCTATTTGATCTGGCGTTGTCATGATAAACAGTACTCACATTGTACTTTCTGTATATCTATTTCGCCGGTTTAATCTCATCTGATAAGTCTCATCTGTTCGCTGTAAAGATCAAAACTGATAGAGTTCCTATGCGATACAAGATGACTATGAACAATGCCGTTCCAATTCCACCAAACACACAACATCAGAACAGCACCATATTGCGTGTTAGTCCGGGTTTTGCGACAGTTTGTAAAGCTTATCCGTACTTTGACCATGATTTTTCCACCACCAATAGATACTTCACTTCTTATCAGCCGGGAAGTGATCAATATATTTGTAAACGGATAGATTTCATTTCATTGCGTTGCAATAGACGATAATATCGTCAATGACAACACGGTTCATGGTGTTTCTCTCAGTTCAGTAGCTAAGTGTCTTCGTATGTACTCAGATTATTCAAACTAGTCTAAAGTCTTGTATCACAATACTATGCCGAATTGTGATCGATAGCCAGTTCTTCTGCAATTTCGCGTAACTTCTAAATACTAATCTGCTGCTTAGCTATCATCACCTGCTTATTACATCTCACTGCTGGGCACAGGCTCTTCTACATGGCAAACACATGGATAGCTTAGCTATAACAGTGTTTATGTCTTGTAAGACAACTATGGATTGGGGCAATTAAATCAGTACGTAACTATCACTTTAACTGTCAAAATATTTTGAATTTCTGCGATTATTTCATAAGTAAATAGTAAGACAGAAAAAAAATACTACCTACTCCAAGGTATACCTCCGTAACCAGCAGGTATTCAACTTAAGAACCAAAGAGATTTGAATAAAACTTCTTGTATACAAAATACAAAAAAGACTTCAACCCGAACTAAAATTAAAACATATTACTGGTTCCTTCCGTTTTTCGCCTATTTCTATGATGATGTCAAACGTCCCATATCCTTTACAAACTTCATGCCATAAATTACATGTCATGTTTACTCCTTCACATCTGTTAAGTTGTTAGTCTTTAATCTTCATTAATAAATCAAGGGCTACCATGTTGTACTTGTTTATACCTCGTTTAAACTCCATCATTGTTTATGTAAGAATTTAAGTCCAATAACTTATTAACTAAATAATTTAGTTGTGGGAATTAAATTCCTTAAATATTAAGATTAGTTTAATTCTAAAGTAATTTCGTAAAGTAAAGGTGTGCCTACCTACTTCAATCCTAAATAAAAAATAGTTATTTAATATAAAAATTGGGGTACGTACCTACATACCTATCACTATAATAAAAATAAGTCGTATATTTAATTTATGAAGCACTTTTAATTTATTTCTTTATAAATTGTGGATTTTTAAATAAGTACTTTATATTTTTTCATCATTACTAAAGTATTTGACTTTACAAAAGATTTTTTGAAAAATGTGTAGACTGGATAAAATGTCCTATTTTTATAGCGCATTGTTGTAAAGGCAGTACTCAAGTGTTCACATCCCGGTGCCAGCCTGTGACGTTACACAATCCTTATTTATTGACATTTTTATTTAGATTGTCTTTTCTTGTTTTGTTCGTGTTTCGAGTGCGCCCAAGAGTTTTTTTCGATATTGGAATTGTTTGAAGGCTATGAAGAGAAAAAACGACAATAATCAACGTGAAGTCGTCAAAAAGTAAATTGTATTTTGACATTGGCATTTTGTTTTCTTCAAAATGGCTACCTCTGTGATGTTTTTCAGCAAATCAAAAAAAAAATATAAGCTTAAAATGACTTAAATCAGTTAAGTCTCATGGAAATCTTTAAATATTATGGTTTCTTACAAAAATTACTGTAAGAAAAAATGGTCCTAATAAGCTGACCCAAATCCCATACAAACTTTTAGCATTTTCTAATACATATACCTGTATATTGAGACAAACGAATTTAGCAAATTAAACTTAAAGGAAACATTCCTTTTCTTTAGAAATAACAATAAATGCATTCAATAATTTGTCAAAAGTCACTTACCTAAGCCGGGAATCGAACCCGCCAAATGTAGAAAAAAAATCCTTTATTATTATGACACCGAACGATAGGGTGCATTTTTATGAACAAATCTATGAAAATAGATTTTGTTGCCAAATAGTAAATCATCAAATTCAACCCTATTTTTAATTTTATCTTCCACCGCAAAAAGAGGGGTGTAAGTATTTATATATCGATTCGGACGCGGTTTTTTTTTAAAGAAAGCTAGTATATAAATTAAAAGGTTATCCAAATATCTCTTTAAACCTTATTACATATTTTTATTCTTAATAGTAAATGACTCCCAAATGAAGCATTGTTTACCCAAACTTTTATTTGGTCCCATTCTAGACTAAGTAGGTAAGGTACACACACAATGACCAAATTGAGAAGTTAACAACAGAAACTCATATACCCCGTTCATTCCGGATGTTACAGTCTTAAATAGTCTTAGACTGCCAAAGTCAATGTAATAATGTCATAAACGAGAGTACGAAGTACGAACTCTGCATGTTTTTGCTACTAAACTACCTAATATTGAAGAAATGCTAGCGAACGGCCACCGAGCGACGCGTCCGTTGGCTGGTGGATGAAGAAAATATATAATATATGTATTAGAATATTTATCAAAGTTCCGTCACGAACTTCAATTAAACCCAATGTCTTAAAATACTCAATTGTCGATTATTATATTAGTTTTAAGATAAGTTTTTTGTGTATTTTTTTACAGACGGCTGCTGACGGCTGCTCATTAAGCGTAACACGTCAGATGAAAAATTTACTATTAAATATTACAAGCTTAGAATTATTCTAAGATTACAACTGATAAAAGATACCCCACACATGTTAGTGTTTATTTGATCTATAGGCGTGAATAAGATAACTACTAAGTGTGTGTACCACTAACAATGTGAGTAACACGACTTATCTCTAATAATTTTAGAAGTCGTGCACAATATGTTTTTATCTTAATTTAGTCAATAGTTATTGTTAAATTAA
Source organism: Nymphula nitidulata (assembly GCA_947347705.1). Lineage (NCBI taxonomy): Eukaryota > Metazoa > Arthropoda > Insecta > Lepidoptera > Crambidae > Nymphula > Nymphula nitidulata. The sequence goes on from OX374623.1 coordinate 12,710,410, forward strand.
TTTCCATTTGTTAATTACCAAGAGGCTGGTGCATTTTTAAAAAGCACTTTCTTTATTATTACTGTTGAATGTAGGTATACCTGTTGGTTGTTCCAAATGAAGAGGAAAAAAAACCGAATTTATCATCAAAATTCTGGCCCTATTATACAGGTGGATTTGGTGACATTTGGACTTGCATTTAGAGGTTATCGAATAATGCACCAATTAGCAGACAAATTACAATCCCATCAAAAACATTACATGTAAATTCAGTGCCGGGGGGTGTCCATAGAACTCGATTTCCACTGACATGCCTATTTCAAAAGTGATCGTATTAATTCAGGCAGTATCATATTAGGTCAGACAGAAGTAACAGACAAGAAAAAGTTTTTCAGTGCGAAATAGTGACTATTAAACGTTTAATCATTATTTTTATGTTATTTCATACTAAAATGTATACTTATACAATCCTTTTGTATGCAACATCTGATTTTTTTCGCGATTTCTAATTTTTCTTTTAACAAGTCTTGTAGGATATCCAGCACTGTCAACTGTCTTCGTTTTAATTCAAGAGCTTTCCCCTTACACTGTATAATTTTAAGTAACTACAGTACAGACATCAGTAAAACAGCTCCCATTATTTCAATTACAGATTTTCGATATAAAATTTGACTTATATTTTGTTTTAAGGTTTTATTATTATTTTTTAATAGGAGCCTGTGGCTCAAAGCTTTTTTATTGATCATTTTATTTGATCATAGAGAGTTAATCCAAGAGAAAAATATTTTGAAATAAACACGTAGAATAGAGGAACAAATAACTGGCAACCCTCATCACCGCCACACTGCGAAGCTCAGAATACTGCGAGCGTGCAGCATGCTCATAATAAGAAGGGTCTAACCTCGGGCGGGGCGAACTTGTAACTCACGGTGTTAGACGGCGCCATCTCGTCAATCTTCACCGCCGAAGGGGCGACGGTGACCATGCTGCGTTGCCGCACTGGCACGGATACTCGCGCGGTAGACGGCTCCGGGTGTTCCTCGCGCTGGTTCTCCGTCGCTATCGTGTACGGCAGCTCGGATGGGAATACCTCGTCCCAATATTGGTCCCTTATCAGCTCTGGATGCTCATGGTGCATTTCGTCCACAATCATATATGATACCTAATAAAAAAAACAGTCAGCCTTATTTGTAGAAAATTTCAAATCTCATTAACTCTCCCTAAGTACATACGTAAAAATAGTTTATTACTAACATCCCAAAAGTACTAACATAATAGGTAGGTAGAGGTATATTAACTATGAAAATAAGTCGAGGAGAAAGTCTTCGTATCTTATGATAAGAAATTTTAGCAGTAAATAAAAACATTAAAGAAAAGGAGGCGTTATTAAACTGCTTCAGGATATTTTTAATGTTTTATGTGTAAAAAAATATGAATATAATTTTAAAATTATTTACGTATATGGTTTAACTTTTAATTTTTAATTAAATTGTCTTGCATTAATAAATACATAAATAAGTACATAAATTAAGTAAGATGAAAACTTTTCCGCGAACTTAGGTGTATGAAAAATATCAAGAAGTCGCAATTAGTTTTATCGATTAGCACTGAATTAGTTCACGACATTTACTCACATTTACATGTTAAAACTCAAAGCAGGACAGAGCTTTGGACTAAGTAATTGTTTACAAAATAATTTCGAATTTCTACTCTACGAAAACAACAAATATACATTTAATCGCACATACATTTAACATTCCTCAGCCATATTATCTGAAAACTAACCGAACACTAATACATTATGCATGCGATTGTACCTACACATTACCTAATATGGATGTTCAAGGAATCAAATCCATATTATAAAAAATGGACCTTAGAGGTGTATAAGTATTCCTAGACGTCGTTACTGGTACGACTTAAGTTTCGTAAGAATGCTTTATAAAATCTGTGTGTATCAAAGATTTTCAATCAGAAATGCATAACATTTAAATTTGGATATATGTCAATTTCAAAACATTTTTTAATATTTACCTGTAAATTTCTGTCAATCAACCAATTCACTTCAAAGTCGTCATCATCTTCACCAAAAGGGTTAATCAAAGACTCCGCTACTTTCAACCAGCCCATGTAGAAGAAGAATTCTAATGTAGTAAATATTGGAAAGTAAAGATCTATGCTACTTATGTTCGAATTCGAGTGAGACTCCAATTTGTTATCAACCCATTGACTGCCTAATGCGGATGTTATAAAATATGAGTAGACAGCTATGGTAACTACCTGAAATTAAATAGAATACCTATATATTATAAATATCATTCCGATAAAAATCCATAAAATAAAGATCGTAATGCTTTAGTACAAGTTAGTATGTGCGCACCTGAGTATAAACAAGCGGCACGCTAATCGTGTCGTAGCTGAGCAATAATCCAGCTTGTCCTCTAAATTTATTGAGTTCATCAATAATAGTTTTTACTGCAAAATCATCTCTTATTCGCCCTTCTTTACGGGCTCTCGTCACTATGCTTGTAGACCAAACTATTGGTAACCTAAAATAAATACAATCGTCATTTCGGGCTAATCTTTTTAGTGATTTCTGAAATTTTATTTTAAGATTAAAAATGTTAAAGATTTTTAGAATAATGGCTAGAGTAGACAAAAGACATGTCATAGGATGGTATGGCGAACCTTTTACAATCCAGGTGACCGCACCAAGCACTTACCAACCAAGAAATTAGGAGTGCCCGATGAATATCTTCTAATGTATTTACTTCATTATATTATGTGCTAACGTCTACGTTGTACGTTCACAATGTCGAAATTATTAAGCAAAGAATATTTTCCTACTAATACTGATATTTTGGTTAGGAAGGAATTGCCTTTCAATATTTTCATTGCTTTTCAATATTTTATTAAGTGTTTTTTAACATTATAATTTATAATAATAATGTTTGGAAGATCTTTAGAAAAGTATCTAGAGTAGGTACAGACAAGACTCACGACTTTGTTTTCTATTAATATAATTTACTTTGGGTGATTCAAGTTAAATTAATACATACCAATGCTTCGAAGGTTTAGGAAACTTGTCATTAAGATTCTCAAGTATAGTCTTCTCGTTATCAAGAAGAAGACCAGCATCAACTAAATTATTCAGTGTTGGAAACCTTTTCTTGACTCTAGGGGAGATCATAGTGAGCACCATTGTAAGGCAGAGGCAGACGTACCGGACGATCGTTCGCCTCATCAACCGTCCTCGTTCATCCTTACAACAACAAGGAAAATAAACGTCAAAATCATGAAGCAGGCACCGACATATAGAATACTTACATTTCAATACCAATAAATAAAAGACAAAATATACCACATTTTCATGCGATACATCTAAGAATTATTAAAATTCATTTGCTAATTTAGCTTGGTTCCGTTGTTTCAATTATCATTTTATTAATGGAGATTCTGTGGCAAAACAAGTAAGTTTTCTAGTAACAACGACTAGTCCGTCCATCCGTACAATCACGAGTAATAATTATACCCACTTAATTAGATATTTGAGTATCCTTTTACCTTTGCACTAAGAGGTTGCATAAGCTGCCAAAAGTGGATATACATTTTTGCTCGTGACTCGTGACGTCACATTGTTTTTATTCAAAGAAGCTATGAAATACGATACAATCGACTTACAAAAACGTCAGCCAAATCATTCATTAAGGACAGCTAAATCCCTTCTCTTGTCTAGTAGACAACCATGTCTACTCGACCAGAGGATCCGGATTACGAGTTATAGTGAAAATAGTCCATGAGACATAGATAGTAGTCAAGTTATGCCTATTTGGAATCATCAAGCAATCCGTTTGGGAAAACTGCAAAAACAAACTACTACTTAAGTAGTATTGGTACCTATCGACTCAAAGATTATTAGCTTATTCACTGTCCGTGATCGTACTGTTTGATACATAGCAAAAGAGATGTTCCAAAAATTTATGGTGGTGTCTATTTTTCAGTATATTCTACATATATATACCTGGCCGATTATGAAACATCTCCTTTATTGTTTTAATATTGTGTCCAAATATTAGTATTCAATTGACATTGATTTCTCTAGAAAATCAAAAAATAACTACTTTCAATCCGATTTTTCATTGTCAGATATCGGAAAATTCTTTACGTAACTATTTTATTACATGCAAATTTTCTTTCAATAACTGTTTAAAGTTTAACCTATAGAAACTATAAGAATTTCCACTACAAAAGTAAACTTTATCTTTACATTTATTTTTACAAATTTACCTAGCTCAAAAATTGACAATTGAAAATTTCAGACACATGAGTACCTATATGATTACCTAAAGCTACCTGCATTTTTCTCACACACTGACTTCGGTGTAGTGATAGTTTGTTGAAATATGTTTTTATTTCATAAAATAAGAATTAACTATTTTGCTTATAGGATGGTGAATTTTCAAGTTAAATTTGTACAGCCACCACATTACAGAGCACGTCATGTTTTTCATTAAGATCCCGCAAAGTGATGAATCCGCCTGTAAAAAGACGGGTACATAAACATGTATAATTGTAGAATTTGTGATTTGAATACCCCATGAATCGAGAGAAGATTCATGATTTGACATTAATTTGTTGGGTGTGATTTTTAACTCGGTCCCGTCGAGTTTCTACCAAAGTTAAACGCTAACTCCTAATTATTATTGATTCTTACAGAACGTAAACTTAACCTAGGGTAATTGGAATTGTACCAGATAATAAAAATAATAAATAATAATAACAGATAATAGAAATCTAAGGAGACAAAAGTTATTTTAGGGCAGTGCTGGGCTTGCATACACAAATTAGGCAGACATTTCGAGAGTTAACTGAAAATAACTAAATTAAATCATAATTTAACATTCCATATTGCATATTGCACCGCATGCTAAAATGTCAAATGTTTGCTGTTTTAAGATTAAGAACAACATTTTTTTAACAAGTAAAAATTATTGTTTTACGACTTTACGAGATCAAAGCAGACGTGTAAAAAAAATACTCAAGTATTTTACTCTTATGTAAAAAACAAGTATTGTTCTTAATTTTTGATTTTAACATTATTATAAATGTTTGAAAAATTACTTAGTAATTAAAATAGAATTAAACTAGAAAAATTTCACGTCCTGAGGCAGGAATCGAACCCGCGACCTTTCGCAATCCGGGCGACTGCTCTGACCACTGAGCCACCCAGGACTTGGGATATCCCTGTGAAATTATTCTAGTCTATCTTGTATTTTTCGTTTATGAGCTAACGTCCACCCTACAATGTCGAAATATTCTATTTCTACATCCGAAACGAGTATTTTTACAAATACCGACGATTCGGTTAAGTTGGGGCAAAAAAAAAAAAAAAAGTGCTTTCAAATATTCTTAATTTTTGATTTTAACATTATTATAAATGTTTGAAAAATTACTTAGTAATTAAAATAGAATAAAACTAGAAAAATTTCACGTCCTGAGGCAGGAATCGAACCCGCGACCTTTCGCAATTTGGTCAGAGCCTTTGGTCAGAGCAGTCGCCCGGATGAAAAGTCTGTGTATCCTAAAAGCCGTAAAAATATTTTTCTATTCTTTTCATTTTAGTTTTTTTTTTCTTTATTAGCTATATCGGTCGCCGGCTATGATCCTGTAGTAGTAAGGATTAAATGTACTGAAATGTGAATCGATATCATATTAGGGTACTCTATATTTATCTATGACATAATAAGTTAAAGTATTATATCATTGGTTTTCATTTATTGTGTTATCACTGGAAAATAATTGGTAGTCGTATCGTAATGAAATCTTTGATAACTAGATTAGATAAAACAAGCACCTGCATGCGCAGTTTGAATTTGACTGTCTTGCGGAGGGCTTTAACAAAATGAGTAAAGCTTCCTAAAACTTGGCCACAAAAATGTGTTGCTTATCATACTAATTTCGCCCGTACCAATACTTACAGGAATAATATTTTATAGCTTAGATTCTGTAGATACTTTCATCATAAGTCCTACTTTTACACTACCGGAAAAAAGTGATGATGCAAAGAGGCAAGGGTTTTATAGCTATGTAGTTCGTTCGTTTGTAATTCGTCACAGCACAACTGAAGAGATAAGCCCGAATGAATTATCTTATCTCAAAATGACGTGTGTAGTGGGAAAAATGAAAATTTAAATACCTAAACAATATTTACATAGATTTATTAATTACACTTAGGTACTTATATAATAAATTTTTTAGTAACTTCGTAGTGACTACGGTTTGCAGTACTGGTACTGGATTTTAATAGCCAGTGAATTTCACAGCGGGTTATAGGAAAACATTAAAATCAGTATCAGAATTCCCGGGAAATGGGTTGCATTTCCCGGTATTGAAAATAACGAGAAACCCATAGTCGTGACTTATTGATTCGCAAGTAATTACCTAACTAATATCTAGGAATTACTAGTACCATTTCAAAACACAAACTGCCACCGAAATACGCATAAATCAGGGTCTGGAAGTGGGTTTTAGTTTTCGAAACATAACACCAAGAAATTTATATAAGTCAAAATCGTAAAACGTACACAGTTTGCCATTAGCGCACATTTCATATCCTACGCGCTAAAGTCACACATGATCCAGTTTTTAGAAAAATATTATGCAAGGGTGGTTCTGCAGTAGCCAGTTCGGATTTTACCGAAAATCTCCAAAAGTATCTACAAGACTCATACACAAACTGTTGTTAGCACTACTACTGGTCATGAGACTAATTACCTCTTATTACAAAAAAAAACTTTTTTTTCTGACTTTATTACGGCATTTTTACCGAAGTCTGCGAAGGCAGTATTTTTTTCAAGTCGAAATTTTATTGAAACAGGTATCTAAAGAAACTAAAAGGTCCTACCACCACAACAAAGTAAACAAAATCCAATAATTTATCATAAGGATTTTTTTCTTTTTAAAATATTTTCTTGATAAGCGTAAGACTTCCGGGAGTCTTAGAACAGTTAAAAACCAATTATTTCTGGTATCGATTGACAGGTTAAACGATCACGTGGCAGTAAAAACAACTATACCAAGTAAAGTTGTTGACCTAATTCAAAGAGTTGACCAGTTTAAGTAAAGTTTTTTTTTGCACTACAGAATTTCTATTTTTATTTTTTATAGGCGTTGATTTTGGAAAAAATATTATTAGTAGTTTTAGTATTCAAGCTAAAATTAGCGTTAAAATGATGATTTATTTTAAATTTTATCAGTTAAATCTACAACTGTCTTTATCACACACGCAGGCTCAGCACTGCCTTAAAAATAACTTTTGTCTCTTAGATTTTGGAGATTGCACTGGATTCTCCATTCATATTAGAAACTAAAACATCATCATCATAAATCATCGTCGTGTTCATTATTAGATCCATATAATTATGTATAAAAAAGTTTCCAGTTATTCACAACAGAGGCGCTGCTGCCTTTTTCATACGATTTGACAGTCATCACCATGAAGAACGTTTTCTTACACTTTAATTTGAATTGGGGCCAATCTTCCTTTGATTCTTGGGGGTATTCAATTACCAATCTCTTTACCGGCGGATTCATCACTCAAAGGAATCTTTTTGAAAGACATGTGCTTCAGAATCATTTCTACTACAATAGATGTTCTTTCTAAAATGCTATTGCTCGCCAAAGTAAAACTCGCACTCATAGAATTGCTTTTAGGAACGTTTAATAGCGTTTAATAGACCTTTTTGCATCTTTTATCTTCCCCAAAGACTACAAAACGCCCAATTTTATTAAAGCATGAGGTAAGTACCCCACCTTAGTAATTAAGATAGGTATTAAAATGGAATTGTATTAATTAATTTTACCTACCTAATATGAATGTGACTGGTGATTAACGTATGCTATGATTAAATGGTTCACAAATTATTATAAAAGCAAGGCTATATATTACACCACACCCTCCACATGCTACCATCACCTGTGAAAGTCCATAACTATCTATGTATCCAAATTGTACTATTTCTTTACTTGAAGTCCGATACCTATATAAATAACTTATTTCTATATTTCAAAGCAATACTAGATAAATATTTGCCACCGAAATGCGTAGGTATATCCACGTATCAGAATCATTTCTTGGATATATATACTTATATGTCAAGCACCTGTATTCAAGGTGTATCAGAATTACCAAAAATAAGAAATTCTTTATCGAAATCTTAAATAGAAAATGTCACTACTCTAGTAATTGGCTGTGTTGTGAATGTCATTCAACCTAAAATTACTAGAGTACAACCTAACCTAGTACAACCTAAAATTACTAGAGACCAATTACTAGAGTAGTAACATTTTCATTTTGAGTTTTCGATAAAGATTTTCTTTTTTTTTTGGGTAATTCTGATACACCTTGTATATTAAAATATATATTTTAATTCAACTACCTACACGTAAAGACATTCACAGAAATTGTAAAAAGTCATTACCTGTCCATGGATGGTGGCCGATACAAACACGGCAATGGAGTCCGGCCAAGGTATAGTTGTATATTGACCCCACCACCGATTCATTACTACTGTTACATAAAAACCCAATACAAATGACAATGGGATTACATTCCCATGGAAACTGCAGTAATTTACAACACCTTCGAATATTCTGAAACAGCGTGACACCGGAAAATTAAATTAGTTTGACACCCATTGATTTTCGTTTCATAATTTACATTACAAAAATAAATATGTAAGTTCAAGATTTTCTATGGCCGAATTTTCGACTATACTGCTAAAACAGTAATTAGCGTTGTTATTCTAAAAGCAACGAGTTATATTATAGGTACTACGTGTACTAGAGCAGACGGACACAGAATTATTATTGTTGCGAAAAAACTAATTGTGATGCAAAACGCCCACACCCCGTAAAAAAAATATCGTTGTTGTAACTCATACATTTAACGACTGTTATAATAATCCAAGAAATAAAATTTTATACGTAAAGAAATAAGTTACTCATATATTCCTAGTTCCTATCCTAGTTACTGAAAATAGTTATTTAGCATGCCAGAAGAACTATAATTTTTCAATGCACGTCAAAGGTTGAGGACCGCGCCCACTACGCAGATGTGAGATGTGTGTGACCAACAAGGAGGTGACTTAAATCTACACAATTTTTTGCATGATTCTCTTGATTTATAGTTACCAAATAAATTTATATAAAGAAGATTAAAAGTATGGAACGTTCATGAAAATAAACTAATAAACGATATGGTATACAATTTCATGTCTCAAAGGTAGGCATAATTATAATCGCAGTAAAAATTTTGATCAGCACTAATTTCAAATAAGTTTGTTCATAATAAGTATATTTGATGAAATTATTATTTTATTCTTCATAAACTACTCAAACTCATTACTTAAAACTCGATTCGAATGTTATGCCTCATTGTGCTACTATCCTAACGCGTGCTGTCGCGTGATATCGCGTGCTTCCACTCCCACATACGACTATACGACCGCATGTGGTCGCGATTGCGATCTGTCGAATGCGCGATCGATCCTGCGAATCCTGCGATCGAGTGTTACCGCGGACTCTGCATTCTTTTAACATGCGATTTAAAGAGAATAAGTATAGTCAAAGAATATAAAACAAGCAGTATTTTATGCGAAAACACGCAATAGGGATGCCCACTGACCGACCGTCTTTCTTATGTTATGTGATGATGCTATATTTTATTTAACATTATCTTTTCTTTAAATATGTACTTACTACTGAAAAAAATTATTTTAATATTTCTTCTTGAGTTTTATTTGTACGTGTGGATAAAGGCAACACATGTAATTATTTATTCAAACTGCATTTTGTTTTCAAACGCCAAACTTACTATTGATGATTATAATTATTATTATTTTACTTAAATTGCATTAATAACATTGTGGTGTTTGTGCTCATAAGAATAGTCTAGGTCGGGGGTTACTTAAAATTTTCAATTTTATATATTTATGAACTTAGTTTAATAACTTAAAAACATTTTACAGTGGTCGGAATAGTTACAAATTCGTCACAGATAAAAAAATTGTAGCTCGTTTGCGATGTACGGAAAGCTTTATTATAACTTCAGAGTGAAAACAATTCGCATTCTTAAATAGATATTACCAATTAGACTATCATCGAGGTCGCGTCGTATATAATACTAGCAACCGACCGCGGCTCCGCCCGCGTTTTATTTAAATTAATTTAAATCGGTTCAGTAGTTTAGGCATGAAAGCATAACAATCAAACAAACTTAGGTACTTTCGCATTTATAATATTAAGTTAGGATTAATCTCATAATCTTAATGACTATGAAGTACTTACGTAAGTACTTACATGACTAATCGGCTAGAATTATTTTTTTATTTTTTCATAGTACGCAATAAACTAAAGGTCCTCCCAGGTACTTACACCTAGGGTTGTTGAGGAAGTGATTATGAGGAAGAGGAGGAGGAAGAGGAAGTGTCAAGCACAAATTTAGAGGATGCGGATGAGGATGAGGATATTTTTTTGAGGAAGAGAATGCGGATGAGGAAGCGGAAGAGGAAGCGGATGAGGAAGAGGATGATATGAAATATACTATTCTGTCAAGAAAGTACCGGGAAAATATCAATAATACATCCAAATTTATTTTATCACCTTCATAATATGCTCCTTCAGAAACGATACACTTACGCCAACGAATAATCCAATCATCAAAACATTTTTAAACGCTGTTTCCGGAATTGAGTTCAGTTCTCGCCTCGAATTCTCCTTTATGTCTTCTACCGAATGAAAACGGGTGCCACGAAGTGGCAATTTGAATTTGGGAAAAAGAAAGAAGTCGGCTGGAGCCATATCTGGTGAATATGGTAGTTGCTCGATGGTATTTGTTGAGTGATTGGTCAAAAAATCGTTCACAAGGATGGCCTTGTGCGATGGCGCATTATCGTGGTGCAAAATACAAGAATTTTCTTTCCACAAATCTGCCCTTTTTCGTCGAATTTGCTCTCTTAAACGCTGCATAACGCTCAAATAATATTCTTTATTTACCGTTTGACCTTCCGGTAAGAATTCCGGGTGCGCAGCACCGCGAGACTCAAAGTCAACTTCATGTTGACTTTGAGTCGATCAAAAGTCAAAGTCAACATGACTTTGACTTTTGATCGACTTTGGCGTGGTTTTTTCGGTTTCGGTTCAGTTGGAAGGCGCCACTCCGAAGTTTGTTGAATAGTTTGCATGTTAAACTCGTAAATCCACGTCTCATCACTAGTGACAATGCGTTTCATGAATGTTGGGTCGGAATTTACTCGTTCTAGGCTTCTAGCATGTCCTCAGCGATTCTCATGCGATTGAGTTTTAGGAGAAAATTCAGGTCTTTTGGGACAAGCCGAGTGGCAACATGTTTCATACCCGAGTGATTATTTAAAATGGTATGAATCGACTCGTGAGATTCAGAAAGTTCGCCGGCTATCTCTCTCAAAGTTGAATGATGATTTTCAGTCACTATTTCCCTCACTTTCGCAATGTTAGTTTTAGACGTTGCAGACGTTAATAGCCTGCCAGAGCGAGGCAAATCTTCCATCACATCTCGACCGCTTTTGAACGCTTTGTACCACTCATAAGCACATGTTTTTGAATGTTTTTGTAATCAAATTTTTTTTTGACATATTTATTTACCTTAGTTACATTCTTCAATAAAATTTCCTGTCATCAGATGTGTCTTTTTGCTCTCCTAGAATATTTTTACAACAACAACAACAAAAAAAAAACAAAAAAATAATAATTTGGAACCATAAACAAATCATCCATTCCCGATACTTTTTTGACTGAATGTATAATTTAAATGGTCCACTGGAAAATGTTCTTTTAATTTTAAACAAAACAACGCTATGTCAATTGTCAAAACAAGCAAGGAAGAGCGCGGGTGCCGGCAGAGGTGGCTCGCTTGCTGACCGTTCGGCCCAACATCGTGCTGCGCGGCGTGTTCGTTGCCATGAATACGAATACGCATGCGCAGTATAATTCCTCTTAAATTCCTCTTAAATTTTGAGGAAGCGATAGCGGAAGAGGAATTTTTTATTTTTATTTATTAGGAAGCGGTAACGGATGAGGAACTCAAAATATTGCGGAACTTCCGCATTATGAGGAAGCGGAAGAGGAATCCTCAGCAACCCTACTTACACCGACCTTGGGAAGCGTGTCGATGCGGCCGTTTTGTTTGATGACAGAATTCTGCTTGTTTTATTATTCTGTGGTATAGTTCCAATTCAAAGTTCCAACTTCCAACTGCGAGATGGATAGGACCACGAAAGGGAAAGCAGAGATAAAATCGTGTAGTTTGTATTTTGCAAAAGAAAATTTCATTTATTATATAATTTTTCGTACAAAATGGACCAAATAATTTAGAAAAAAGAGGAGATACCAAACCACTATGAGTAGAGACTGTTTATTTATTTTACAATTTATTGTACACTAGAGTACAAGACATTTCACGATAATAGGATAATGATTCGCATGCGAAATGCGAAAGCATACGATCGCGCTAGTTCGGAGTCAGTGGCGGCGTATACATATATGCATACGATAGTATACAGCTTACGAGAAAGCACACGTTAGCCCTCTATCGGCGATCTCATTTTGGCCATACTGCCGACTTGCCAAGCTCGTCGTCGAGGCTGCCGGGAGCAATAGCCCAAAAGTTCTCTTTCTAATTTATGTAATATAAAATATAGAGAAGAAAAAATTACATTAAAAAATATCTAAATTAGAAAAACTTCATGTCCTGGGGCGGGGACGGAGACCGAAACCGCGACCTTTACAATCCAGGTGACTTTTTTAAGCATCTGAGCTCTTGGTAGCTGCTACCGAAGACTTGGGATAACCCTATGAAATTCTTCTAGTCACGAATATTGAATAAAAAGATTCTGCGTAGAATCTTTTGATTATGGGAAATGAACATCGATGTATTTAGTTGCGATAAAGTGACGGATCCCCAAATACAACATACATCCCTTAGTAAACACAAACAACCAAGGGAAGTGTCACTATCGGACACAATGAACGGTATCGACGTACATTCGTTCCAACTTCCATTGCGCCAAAAATGACAAAATGCCGCTAATGACATGAGAGTACTGTTTTCTTTGTAGTAATCATATTTTCACCACACTGTTCACGATGTCTTCTTTTTATTTACCATTTCTTTAATAACCAAACAGCCGTCGAGATCAAGCGTTCCTGCCCCCCGCCATGGTTTCAACTGAGAGTTTGTAAAGGTTTACATGCATGGTCTCTACTCAGTCAAGTTTGCCTGTACAGATAAACTGTACAGGCAAACTACTATGGTCTCTCTCTTAGTTACAACTAGCTACCTATTTCCGAAAATATTACACTCTTGCCAACGTGCAATGGAGCGAAGTGTTCTAGGAATCAAACTTAAAGACAAACAAAAGAGCGAGAACATAAGGAGAAAAACTAAAATAATTGAGGCAGTACAACACACTAAAAGACTAAAATGGAAATGGGCAGGTCACATTGCCCGCACTACAGACAATAGTGCGGGCAATGTGCCCTACCCTAAATGTGCTACAAAACCTAAAGACCGCTGGATCGGCGAGATACATAAAACTGCCGATACAGACTGGACTCAGAAGGCAAAAAATAGGAAAAGATGGAGACAGTTGGAGGAGGCCCATACCCGAGAAGAGGCCACGTCTTGAATACTATAAGCATTTTTTATTTATTTTGTTATTTTTTATATATTAGAAAGGCATGAAAATAAAGGCTATAATAATATTAATTTCCGAAAATATACGAACGATGAGTGTGTGCAACTAAATAACGACTAACGACGCGACAGGATTTAGGTATGTACGAGTAGGTAGGTATATGGCAAGTGCTATGTCTCGTAATCCGTAACACAAATCTCCTGGTTTCATAGATCTGTGTTAGGACCCGAACATGACCGATAGACAAGCTTAGAAAAAAGTTTGGATCCTTCCAAACTTTCTAAGCTTGTCTATGGTTGTTTCGACCCCAACTTAGGTGATACATGTAGGTTTTACTCCTGTGAAAACTACATGTATCACCTTAGTTAGGATGGAAAATTGAACATGTGTTTAAAGTGTCAAAATGCGAATTCTCTATCACTATGTTAATTAATATAGGTACCTTTTAGACTCTTCGTTCAGCACAAGCCGATAAGTCAGACTTAGTAAATAATAAACAAGCAAGAAAACGAGGAGATCCAACCACACCAATTTGTAAATGCTCCCTCGCCATCTGCAACAAAAAAAAAGTTTTCAATGCAATGAAATGACTAAAGCACTGTGAAAATATTATTGAATGAGAAATTTCACTATACCTTACCTACCTACCTTAAACACCTAACCGTAGATACAGTTTATTTTTGACTTGCGAATTTCAAGTTTAGTTTTTTTATTAAAGAATATTTTAGTCAACCTTAATTTCCTATTTGTTGGCAACTTGCTGGTCATGTATCATTTTGAAGTTTGTAAATATAGCCACGATAATATGTTTTGATATGGCCTCCTGTATTGCCATATTTGGTTTTTAGGGATGATTTAAAATATTTTTTGTACGTGGTTTAACGGCCGAAAATATCACGCAAAATAATTGGTAGTGGCTTTAATAATTTTTTAAAATGCACATGTTCATAGCCGAAAATGAAACATATCCATTCATTTATTTATACATTGCCATCTTTGTCGGTAATAATGTTGATAAATTAATCCCGACCCCGAAAACAATAAAAATACAACGAGTTACAGACAAACCAAAGTAGTTGTTTGAAGTGTTGGCCTTGTCATTGCCAAGTGGAAAATATAAATTACAGCTACTGTTTTTACTGTATCGCATGCGAACTATAATTAATAGTTAACTGCTACATAGTGTAGGTAAGTACTTTATCTTCTTACATAAGTACAACACAAAAAGAAATAATCGAACAAGTCAAAATGGTATGAAGATGAAGTAGTCGTAGAGTGACTATTAACGTAATTTGTAACGTATTAAAACAATTCAATAAAAGACAATTTGGAGCTTCATAAACTAAAATTTTTGAAAGTGTTGAATCGATAATCGTATAACGATATCTTGTTAACGAAAGAACGTGAGTCCAGTCTAGTCCACAACTATCAAGTTTTAAATTTACACACATTCTTTACTTACCATTACAAGACATCATAGATGCATTACTTATAGTGCAGTACCTTGATGTTGCTTAGGCATGCAATTACAATTAATTACCTTCCTTTAATGCTGTCACAGACCGCCCAGCACGCATAGATAGCATCAGTAATTTACTAAAGTTTATCTATAGTTTTATCTATATTAAATTGTCATTTCTCTATAATTTGTTCATCAATTCAGACGGGGATACCTAGGTATCTTGAGTAATAATGAGATTCTTGTAATGTCTACTTCAAGCTACATAAAGTACGATTTCAAAAATGCAACAATACGCTAAGTAAATTAGGAGTAATATGAATATTTTCATCAATTAATAATTATAATATAAGTATATAAAAAAGGGATTTTATTATTTATGGTTATCTAAATGATTTACTCTGTTAGTAAATTGAATGAATGTTATTATATTAAAAGGATTTCTTTCCAGGCAATGTCACCTTTTTTAGGTGAAAACCCTGTACGCGCTGTCCCGTGTTCCGCGAGAGGGAGACGGGAGAGTTTGGGGCTCGCACCCACTAAAACCCCTGCCGTGTACCCCCCTATCCACAGAGCTGACTGCGCCTACGGGCGCTCTTTGAGCTTTTCATCCATTTTTCTGTCAGAGCGGATCGACCGCGACCTTATGCGATCTTTTCTTTGAAGGGAAGGAAGAGTAAACACCCTCCCTCACATGTTGGTTAACGGACTGGTACACCACGTGTGTCAGCTACCCCTGGCTTAGTAATTAGGGCGACGGTCCCCATTCATCACCCGTAGCCCTATAATAACTACACTAGGGATGCAGTAGGCGCCTATAGGCCACCCTCCTGCGTCCCACTCTCCTTCGGCGAATGGTAGACGTGACGGTTGCTCGCGCACACGCTCCGCTTCTTCCTTTTGCGACATTATATCCTCGCAAAAGGACAACACCGTCACCCACGATTTGTTGCTCTCGACCATCTTATTTCTGACGGTCGGGAGGGAGAGGTCGTAACCCACTACTGCAGTCATTACTTGGCGTTAAAACCTCCAACGCATACTGCGCGTCCTCCTCTATGCACCTGTCGCAATGGTTGTGGGCCCGAAGTCCCAAGAGTACCAAGGACAGCCGGAATATCGGGTTGCGCCTGCTAGTGTAAGCGGGATCACTTCTATGGCATCTCCATGAGCTACAGGCAGCCTCCATGAAGATGTGCGGTATCCGCGTATTACCTTCGTGGTCTCTTCGACATCTCTCTGCGGCTTATGCAGCAGAGAGATGTCCCGGTTCTTGAGGGTATTCACCCATACAGGGGGCCCATAGAGCGCCATGTATCGCATGACTCCCATATATATGTAGATGCCTACACGTGACGTCCGGCCCCGCGATGTTAGGCAACAGGCCACTGAGCGCCACCGCCGTTCGCAACAATTTTGGGACCACTTGTTGTATGCATTAAAGTCCTACCGACTGTTCAAAATGAGCCCCAGATATTTCAACGTATTTTCCACGGCAATATGTGTCCCTCCGACCACAATGCATGAATTTCGCGGCGCTTTACGAGGCCCGTGAAAACTAATGGCCTCGGATTTGGAAAGGGCCACCTCCAGACCCAGGCGCTGGATCCGTGTCATCAAGAGGGCGACAGATGTCGCGAGTATGTTCACCTCACGGTG
Organism: Nymphula nitidulata; assembly: GCA_947347705.1. NCBI lineage: Eukaryota > Metazoa > Arthropoda > Insecta > Lepidoptera > Crambidae > Nymphula > Nymphula nitidulata. The sequence goes on from OX374623.1 coordinate 12,727,240, forward strand.
CGTTGCTGCCCTTGCTATAACGAGAGTGTCATCTTCGTAGCAGGTGACGCTTACTCACACCCAGTAGATTTTCAACCCAAAGGGATCAATTATATCCCAAATTCCAAAGTAATGTGCCTAACACTGACCCTTGTGGGAGTCCGCAGAACGTGCACCGCCTCTGCCAATTTTCGCAGCCTTGGTATGCCACAAACCGGTCCGACAAATAGTCCTTCAGTATTCGGCGGAGGTTCCCTACCTCCGCCGCGGGCACTCTGTGAAACTTGAGCGTTTCACTGATACAACTCCAGAGCAGAGTGTTAAATATGATGGCGATGTCCAAAGATACCGTCAAAACTACCTTGCCCTGGGCAACTGCATCCTCCGCTTTAGATCGAACACGCTGGATCGCGTCGACTTTTCCCTGCGGATGCCAAACTGACTGTCAGACAGGTATGGACCAACCTCCTCCAAATGCTCGTTGTGGCGGGCAGCAATGATGCGCTCGAAGAGCTTACCCACCTCATCCAATAAAACTATGGGCTTGTACGGTGCTGGTGAGTGCTGTGGCCTGCCCTCTTTGCGGAGTAGCACCGGACAGACCTCCTTCCAAGGTTTTGGGAAACGACTCTGCTTCAGGCAGATAGTATAAAGCCTCCTGAAACGCTTCTCCAATGGTCCTCGTGCTAGGGCCCATGCACGGCTAGGAATAAGGGCACACGCCCGCCGTCATCCAATCTAAGACTTACAGGTAGCGCTGGCGGGGCCATTGAAGGTGCTCGGCTCTCTCAGGGAAGAGCGTGTTTACCACGTTCTCCAGCAGCTGCGGTTGTAAGCTCTTAGTTAGAGGTGTAGCCCACGTTCGCAATTTTCACTGTACCATCTTGTATGGGCGTCCCATGGGTCCGCAACGAGTGTCGCCAGTAGCTCCTCCCTTGCTTTCACTATGGCCTCGACGATGACAGCTTGAAAGGCCTGCCTGGCAGACTTTTAACCTTCGTGGAGCTCCCTCTCTGTAACGTCGTCCACAGTAGTGACTGTGTAACGGTCGAGAGTTCCTCCGACAGGCAATCTCGCCTACTTAAATATTTTTAGCAGTTACGTAGGTATCTAGCCAGTTTTTATAGTCGCCGAGAGCAAGAATGTGTGAATAGCCGGGCGCGTAGTGAAGGTCAAATTTTTTATTGAAATTTTGTCCATTTGGTAACCTTGAGTACCTACATAGACTACTGAACTGCCAAAACGTTTTTTTCGGAAAAGTGAGATAGGTACCATCAATGGTACAACATAGTCAAATTTAACTCACACGAAGTGTAGCTAACAGATTTTAAAAATCAACAACGTATTTTGTTTGATAGTCTCTTTTTTGACTATGATTCCTTGTAAAATACATTGTCTCCCAACAATTACATTCACATCTCATTTACTAACATAAATCTGAAATCTCTATCTTTGAATTGCTCGTATTCTTTACATTACAAAAGACATGGCCAAGATCCCATAGAAACTTTGCCTAGTGTTTCAATTTTCATTTACACCAATGTTTACTATTATTTTCTTAAATACCTAAATAAAGATATTAATTAGATTAAAATAAAATTTAAATAAATCCCAAAGAATTTCGCAGAGAGGCAGAGAAAACGAAAATAGTTTAATTAAAACGCATGATCGTCAAATTCAAAATGCGCTACTGTAAAAGCTCTCTGTATGGAAGGAATCATAGATAAACATATAAATTATAGACCATCTCTTAAAAGTCTGATCACCAAAGGTGATGAGTGACTCTTACTAAATTGCTATTATTTGCAATAGCACTCATCCATACAAAATAAATACTTAAAAATATGTGCCAATGCCAAGTGCACATAATACTAGGCTTAGTCAACCAGTTCGTTTAATCACTCATTAGCATTTATGTATAAATATAAACTAAATAAATGGAGTGGTAGTATCATACAAGACAAACATAATTTGCACTACCTACTTTCAGTATAAGATTTGTTTTACTAAATAAATAGTCATGGTTTTTAATATTACTTTTATTATTTTTCATCCTATCTATTCAAATCAAAAATCGCTGATAGGTTCGCACATATTAAATGCGAGCAAAGTGTAGGTATTTTCTTTATGACTTTTGTAGCGGCCACGAGTTTTGAATTTGGAAAATGTTCGAGTTTTAATTTAAAACAAAACGGTGCCACGCGCCCTCTGTATTTAATAAAGAATACCCGCGAGAAATACGTCCAAATCGCGTCGCCCATGGGCGGCATCGGCATGTGAATAAATATTGTTTGAACGCCCATGGGCGGCGCCGGCACTAAATGGGTTAATCTTAGATAGCACGATGAAACTAGACAATTTTTGGACAATTAAGGGTATCTCAACAGAATCCATAAAAAATTAAACAAAAATTAAAACCAACTCCAAAATACTGAAAAGGATAAAATTATAAAATTTTAGTTGGTATGGTACTTAACCCCTAGAAACATATTTTTCTGGAATCGGTGCTTCATTTTCTATTGATTCTGGAAACACCTTAGCACTCCAAACAATATGTTTCTAGTCTAGGGGATAAGTAAGTATTATTTTATCCTTTTTGGTATTTTGAAGTCCGTTTTTAATTTTTGTTTAATTTTTCTTTACATAATTTTGAGGGATAACTTTCTAAGGTCAAAGCTAGATGGGTGACTGTCAGCATATATTGTTTACTACCATCGTATCGTTTCACTAAAAAGTCAAAGGAAAGCAAAAATCTGCAATTACGATTATACATGGACTTACTCATTCCCGTTATTTTGATTTAAAAACCAAACTACCCAATCGATTTTAAATAAATTTATATGGGACCAAATGGCAACTATGCCGCATCTAACAAAAAAGAATCACGTAAATCGGATCAGAAATCTCGGCGTAATCGGTGTACATTGGGAAAAAACATACCAACCGAATTGAGCGCCTCCTCATTTATGAAGTCGGTTAAATAAAAATTGCCAAGCTATTTTTATAAACTATAATGAGAGAACTACAAATACTTAATTTTTATTTAATTTTAGACCTGAATAAAATGCATTATTTTTCTAAAAAAAATTCTTGCTCGAAACGTTGCTGAATGAGGACAATGTATACTTGACGTCGAATCAATTTTCATAGTGCAACGAACCTCGTAAGTAGGGAGGAAAACAGTGCAGGGTGCAATGAATAAGTAATGTCTCTTGCCTGGTAACGACCAAGTAAACCATTTTAGTCAAGCGACACGTCAAGACTGTCGAACACTCCGTTGTCTACTACCTACTACTATCAAAGAGAGAACAATAGATCGTAATTTGAAATTGAAATCAACCCTTATAGGTATTTATTCTTATCTGTCCAAGTAAGTACATAATCTGTGAATCGGAAAAGGTACAACCTTTGGGCTTTGGGGTTACAGTTACCAATTTTGTGAAGTGGTCGAAATATACCATTTATTTTACTATTTCACAAATAATTTATTAAAACCCTAGAAAACATGTATGTAAAATAAAAATAATTACCCGTAAAAAAAGTTAATTTAGTATATTTACTAGCCGACAAAGTTTAGTACTTAGGTCAGGCCCCCGTCACTCTCGAAATGCAGCGTTAAAAGTAGCGGCCACTAATAGACTGAGAGGTGACAGGATTTTTGATAACGATAATGGATACGGTTTAATTTGCATTTATAGTTTGTAGGGTAGTCCCACTAGGTGAGTGATATTGGTCTGCCTGTTCTCAGTGGTTGCAACTTCGAGTTATAGAGCTTACAAGAGGGGTCATTGTTGAAAAAAAAAAACGATCAGAGAAATGGTCAGTTTTAGTACATATTCAAGGTATGGTGTCTCCACAGATGAAACAAGTTGGTCTGGCAGCTCTCAGTGGTTGCATTTCAGAATTATGATGCGCGCAAGTCACTGCATTGTTGCGAAAAAAAAACGATAACAGAAATGGTCAGTTTTAGTACCTTTTAGAAGTATGGTGACTCCACAGGTGAAACGAGTTGGTCTGCCTGCTATCAGTAGTTGTATTTCAGAGAAGAAAAAAAATAACAGTAATCAATAAAATAAAAAAATAAATCGAACAAATCCAATTTTTAGTAATCTAACTTTCATAATCTAATCATCTTTGAGTAAAATCACAAATTAATCACTTTGTAGAATATTGCAAACGCCTAAAGAGTTAAATATTTACTTACTTCAAATATTCTTTTAATATTTTTTTGAGCTTTTTCATTAGTCACATTAAAGTCAATACTAAACCACAATATAAAGTATTTAATTCAGTTTTTTATAAATATTTAGCTTGATATCAAATGTAAAATCACAGATTCTTCATTCATTCTTTTTAATTTAGATTTCGTCATCTTCAGAATCTTCCCCCTAATAGTACTGAAAAAATGCGCAGCGGAGTTGTCTGCCGTCTTAATGCGTCTATACCGTCTTTCTTTCTCTACTGGGTGTGTGCCGGAATCTTGGAGAGAGGTCAATGTGCAACCGGTCCCTATAAAGGGAGACGGATAAAGGATCCTAAGCAACCAGCTGATCCGATATCTAGAAGATCAATCATTATTAATAATCGACAGTGCGGGTTTCGGTCGAAATTAATGCATGTCTGAGGTAAAGCTATTGTCAAACGTGGTAAGTCAGTGGCTGTTAGCCTTGACATTGCCAAAGCATTTGATCGTGTCTGGCACAGGGCTCTTCTCTCCAAGTTCCCAGCATACGGTCTGCCCGCTCAGCTCTGCAACTGGATCGCCGGCTTATTATTCCACCTTCCCCCTCCGAAGAACAGCACGCGTGCTCCTAAGTATCTCATGAGCACGCGTGCTGTTTTTCGGAGTCATCAATTCACAGTCTTCACCTCAACATCACGCACAAAGAAAAATTAGTATCTATTAGAGCCTCTTGTTTTTACTTACTTAGGATATTGTAAGGTTTTTGTTTGCCCTTTCTATAAATACCGAATGCAGGAGCATGAGTGAAGAATCCGTGTCCTCGCAGATGGATGCGCTTCGCGGTTCATGTCAGTGAATGCTGGTGTATCACAAGGCTTTGTTCTATCTCCCACACTATTTCTTCTTCATATCAATGTCATGCTTCTGTTAGGAAACATTCATAGCTATGCATGGGGGATATTACGGTCGCCCAGGGGTTGGGCGCGCTGAAAACGTGAGAGAAAGAATCTTACCATTGAGCTCAACAGAGTGTTGAACCTTATATCTGAATGGGGGTCTAACAATCTTGTTAAGTTTATCGCTAAGGAAACACAGGAGGGTAGGTTGAGAAGAGCATTAAGGGCTGCCGCCGGGGTTGTGCGCATAGCACCAGTTGCCAAGCACGTGGTGCGTTGCAAGCTGGTTAGCTTATTGATGGTTGTTATTTGCATGACTTTTTTCTCCCAGACTACGCAGGCATACGTTAGCATCGGCCTTACGATGGTGGTATAAAGCCATAGGGCGATTTTGGGGTTTAAGCCCCATCTCGTCCCTGCAAGGCGGTGACATATTCCTAAGGCAGTTGTTGCCTTTTGGATTACGTTGTTTAAGTGTATTTCCTAGGTCAGTGTCTTGTCAATTGATATGCCCAAGTATTTGACTTCTTGGGAATAAGGTATGGACGTTCCTTTAATAGTTAGTGTAGCAAGCCTGTTTAGCTTGCGCTTCCTAGTAAAGGGTACTATAGTTGTTTTGGAGGGGTTAACCCCCAGTTGGTTATCTGCGCACCATTTGACATTTGACAATCTGCGCTCTTTGTAGTATTGATAATACAGTGCTATGGCAAGGACCTATAACGTAGGCCACTACGTCGTCGACATAGCCCTGCACATCAAAACCCATTTGAGTTGTTTTTGTAAGAAGTTCATCCAAAACAAGCGACCATAGCAGTGGAGACAGTACGCCCCCTGCGGACATCCCCTTGTGTCTTAAAATTTCTTGTTATTCCGTTTAGATTTATCTTAACGGTTCTATTAAGCAGCATTGACTTTATCCACCGGGTCGTTGTGTCATCGATCCCTTTGGGTCCCATACCTTTGGTAAGGGATCCAATAGTGACATTGTCAAAAGCTCCTTCAATATCGAGGAAAGCACACAGAGCAATCAGCTAGTTTTCCAGAGCTCTTTCGATTCTGTCCGTAAGCTCAAGAAGAGCAGTTTCCGTGGATTTCCCTTTTTTATGAGCATGTTGCTTGGAGTGTAAAGGGAGTTCCTTCAAAAGTCCTTCCCTTATGCATTTGTCTATGATTTTTTCCATATTGGTCTAAAGGATTTTGGATGTGAATAATCCTTATTGCCTGCTTTAGGTATAAAGCATACTTTGACCAATGTCCAGTTTTCTGGTATGTATCCCCATGCGTAGCTCACACGAAATATTTTTACCAGGAGCGGTGTGAGAATGTCTTTCCCTTCTTGCACCAGTGCTGGGAAAATGTCATCTTCCCCAGCAGACTTAAATGGTTTGATGGTTTCGATAGCCAATTTCACTTTATTTGGTCTGATCATTTTTGCTGCTCTTCTCCAGTCTTCGTTTTTAGGCCTGGTTAGGCTGATACTCAGGTTTATATTCGGTATTCGATAATGTTTCTGATCCAGGGAAGTGTGTTGTCACTAAGACAGGGAAGTGTGTAAGTGTGTGTTGAGACTCCAGGGTCTCCTCCGCTGTATTAGTGAAATTTCCATCTGGTTTCTTTAAAAGTCCCAGTTGGTTGGCTGGCGATTTCGCTAAGATTTTGTGAATTCTGGCCTCTTGAGGAGTATTCTTGATCTCCTAGCAGAACTTCCTCCACGGAAGTCTTTTCGCCTTACGTATTTCTTTATTGTATTCAGTTAAGGCTTTGTGATATCGCTCCCAGTCCTCGGGAGTTTTAGTCTTATTGAATAGTTTACGTGTTTTCTTCCTGAGATTGTCTAGTTTGGGGTGCCACTAAGTTACTTTATTGTCCCTCTTGGTCCTGAGAGGGCAACTCATCTCATAGGATGCCGTGATGGCCTGAGAAATAAGGTGGACCGCATATTCTAGAGTTTCAGGAGACCTTATATTCTTAGGGACATTATGTAGTTGTTCTCCTAACATATTCCTATATAGGTTCCAATTTGTGGTTTTAGGGTACCTAAAGGTTATATTTTCGTATGTTTTGTTTGTGTTAATTACGAATCTAATCTGTCGGCGGTCGGACATAGATATTTCATTGCTAATGTTCCAGTCGTTGATCGTCCTGGCTAGATTGTTAGTAGCAAGAGTTACGTCGAGAACTTCCTGTCTAGATCTCGTAACAAAGGTGGGAAGGCAGTCTTTGTTAAGTATCTGAAGACAGTTCGTTAAGATGAAGTCATGGAATAACTTACCCCTGTTGTTGATCTTGGTTATTAAATTATCGTTAGTACGAACTGTTAATATACCATAACATTTTTCCAAACTATTTTTATTAAAAGGCAACATTTTTTTGTCCGTCTTACTTTCACAAAACAGGCACTTAGTGTTTATTTTCGACATTATTGTAAAATGCTAGTAACGGTTAAATTGTATTTAAAAACACGAAAAACGAGCGCAAGCGCACCCCCAACAACGATTATTCAACGCTCACTGACGGGGGGGGGGCGGGCGCGGGAGGAGGAGGAGTGCTGTGTGTGTCAAGTCGAGACACGACAGCAGCGGTCAATGGGAATTTTAAAAATTTGTCGATTGTCCCATTTTTGGCAATTTTTAAGCTTTTTCCATATATAAGAGTATTGCGTACACAATGATAGCTCTGAAATACAACCACTGAGAGCAGGCAGACCAACTTGTTTCACCAGTGGAGACACCATACTTCTAAAAGGTACTAAAACTGACCATTTCTGTTATCGTTTTTTTTTCGCAACAATGCTGTGACTTGCGCGCATCATAACTCTCAAATGCAACCACTGAGAGCCGCCAGACCAACTTGTTTCATCTGCGGAGATGCTATACTTTGAATATGTACTAAAACTGACCATTTCCCTGATCGTTTTTTTTTCGTAACAATTAAGCCTCTTGTAAGCTCTATAACTTGAAGTTGCAACCACTGAGAGCAGGCAGACCGACATCATTCACCTTAGGGGACTACTCTACAAACTATAAAAGTAAATCTAACCATATCCATGATCGTTATGAAAAATCCCGTGACCTCTTAGACTATAAGTGGAAATCTGGCGATCCGACCGGCAGTGGGCCGCCGCAAGCGAGATTGAACGCACGTACGTAGAACGTTTCCCGCGCAAAACGCAACGATACTCACGGGCTCACGGCTCACGGTTACTTTGTAGCGGAGTTATTTTAAAACTATGATATTTTTTAAGATATCCATTGAAATCAAATAATGTCAGGTACAATTTCGTTCACAATTAAATACTGGTGGTGAATAATGCATTTATTTTGAAAAGGAACAATATCATGTTTATAAAAACACCTTCGCAGATAGTGCATTATTTTAGAATAAATTTGGTGACCAAAAAATAGTTATAGTGAGCCAATTTTGAAAGATAGACATATGCTGTCGCGGATTTTTTTTTAGAACTTTTAAAGGAGAACAATTCTTACTTACATGATTTTAGGGTAACTTTAACTATTTGCGCAGCGCACGCAACTAAAGCTCTGAAAATGAATATTTTTCCCCCGTTTCTGAAATATTTTTCATTGATGCTCATCTGCTATTAGTCGTAGCGTGATGTTATATAGCCTATATTATACCTTAATAAATGGACTATCCAACACAAAAGTAATTTTTCAATATGAATCAGTAGTTCCTGAGATTAGCGCGTTCAACCAAACAAACACACAAAGAAACCCTTCAGCTTTATAATATTAGTATGGATTTAAGAGGTAAATACGACGATAATACTAAACGATGAACCTTATATGGACGATACCAGACTGTACATTCATTTTAAATCGTACAATAAAAAATCTTTGTTTTACGGAGGGCTGAAAGTCCCGCCGGAGGCTTTTATCAATTACGTGGATGAATTAGAAAAAATATATTTTTTAAAATTTTTGATGAAGTCTTTACGAACCAGCCAGGGAGCACTTCAATGAATATACTTTAAGAAATTGATTTTATCCCACCTTGCCCCTGTTTTCCAATGGGTTACTTTGTTAAAGTTATTTTATACGATTTAGAATATTAACGAATGAATACAAAGATGGAAAAAAAACATTGATCATTTTATAAAATTAAATCACATTTAATTGACTGGCTTTCTTTGCATTCACTTCATTGCATTAGATGTATGAATAAAAAAAAATAAGTATTACTTCAGTCATTTAATTTAATTTATGGTCGTGGCATAACCCTTACGTTTTCGCTCGATGACGCAATCACGCGGTGTACGCGGGATTCTCGACTCTCGGCACGCGTTTGTAGAGTATATTTCTTCTCGCGTCGTCTAAAATGGCTAATAATAATAATGCTAGTAGGCTAATATAACGAAATTTTTTCACCATTTGTATGAGAGTGAAGTATCTGTCCTGTTATTAATCTGTGCTTAGGTACAGCAGGCCCGCTGGGACCGGGCGTGCAGGGCGTGCACCGCACAAAGGCGGCATCTTGAAGGGGCAAAACCAAACAAAGATGTTTTTATATAAAAGGTTATCCCCGTTTGACGTTAGGTACAAAAGAACAAGGAATCACTGTAAGATCGCTAATGTATTGTGTTTAGCCCGGCTAATCTGGCGCCTGGCAGGCACGCGCGGGTGGGGCAGTTGGTCTTGAATCCTGACGTTCCGCGCGACACAGGTCCTCGCGGGGCATGGATGCTTCGACGTATACCTATGTCGCAACGGCGAAATGAAACAAACGTCATCCGGCGCCGTAATCGAGGGCGACCTCTCTCTCTCTCGACCGTCACTAGTCGATCTGTACCATTTGAAATAATCACTTGGGTGTGAAGCATGTTGCCGCTCGGCTAGTCCCAAAAGACTTGAATTTTCTCCAAAAACTCATTCGCATGAGAGTCGCTGAGGACATGCTAGAATGAGTCAATTCCGACCCAACATTCATGAAACGCATTGTTACTGGTTACGAGACGTGGGTTTACGAGTTTGACATGCAAACTAGACAAAAAGCTTCGGAGTGGCGCCTTTCAACTGAACCGAAACCGTAAAAACAATGCCAAAGTCGATCAAAAGTCAACTTGCCGTACGGTCAAACGGTAAATAAAGAATATTATTTGAGCGTTATGCGACGTTTAATTAATTAAGTTGACATGACAATTAAAATTCAATTGTGTCTGGTTAATCGGACTTCAAAGGGTGAAAGCAAATTCGACAAAAAAGGCCAGATTTGTAGAAAGAAATTTTTTGGATTTTGCACCACAATAATGCACCTTTGCACAAGGCCATCATTTTGAACTCAATTCCGGAAACAGCATTTAAAATGTTCATATTTGTTGTCGTAAGTGTATCGTTTCTCAAGGTGTTAAAATAAATTTGGATTGTGATAAAATAAATTCTGATGAATAACTAACATTTTGTGTATTATTGATCTTTTCCCGATACTTATTGACAGAGTAGTAGATAATAATTTTAGATGGAACTGGATTAAAATTAATTGTACAGTAATGTAATGTCATAGACAGTCAGCAAAGTGACCGACTTGTATCTTTAGTTAAATTGATAACTTTTCTTATCTTTTTTTTCGTATTATAAATAATAAGTATGTCAATAGTAAATAAATATTGCAGAATTGATATTACATCTGCAATCAGTGCTTTCTTAGATAAAGCAATTAAATAGTACATCTAGTAGTCAATTGTTTCTTAGATTTAACTGTTTGCATAAGGAGAAAAAGAGACAATTATGCTGAATGGTGACATAACATAATGCCACCGAATATGTATGGACGCATGGAAGAATTAATAATATCTTTGTAATGTATGTGCACGAGAACTGCTACCAAATCCAAAGAAAAAATACAAAAGAATACAGATTCCAAAATCATTGAATATATTTAATTTATATTTAAGTTAACCATCAATATTGTCAGTCACTGTCGTTGTTGACACGCAGGGAATGGTATCACTTGTGGGCAATAGCCAACTAAGGTGGTCAAAACATTAAGCTAAATGAGCCACCAAAGTATAGTGGAATATGCTACAATTTCAATTTCAAAGGCTTTATTTACTTATCACTACCACTAAATGAAAAATTTACAGGATTTTAACTATTCAACTATTCCATTCTATATAATAAGGGAAGCAAAAAGAGTAGTGTGCTATCAACATAACATTTCCTCTTGATTTTTACTGGGTATTACAAGCATCTCTAAGCAACGGAAACTGTTTACTGTAAGGGTGGCTGTAACATCTTTTGCCACCCAATAGTCCTATTAGAAGCAGCGCAGCAAAATAACATTGGTTTTAAAAGTGAATATATACTGTGATAGAAACAATTTTATACTATCCTGTTGCTTGTGCTGCATATTTATTTTCTCCCTATTGCCAGCATAAAAGAAATCATAACCCTACTGAAACCAGTATTTAAGCAGCTTTCCATCATCTTCTTTTTAAACTATGTATTAGATATAATCGATTTTATGTAATATTATTTTAAAGATACTCACCTATATAGAACTCTTACAAATGTACCAAACCCACGACAGGTAGCTACTTCGCCAGTATATGTTACAGTCATATTTTATTAACTTAATACAGGCGGATATTTAATAAATATCACAGACAAACGGAATTTCTGCAAAACCGAAATGTAATAAATTAAAAACAGAACATAATAATAACTAAAATACAATTTTATAGCTGCATACATTTCACTACTCCTATTAATTTAAAAGTTTTATCTTAAAACTTCCTAGAAATTAATCACAGTAAATTATTTTAGTCCAAAATAAAAAATTAGCACCAAACTAAAAAAAGGACGAGTGTAGAAGATAGCACAGATCACTAATTGACTGACAGGACAGTGACACTGACACTGACACTGACACATGACATGACACTAAATAAACTAGTGTTGGATAAAAAATATCGATATATCAAAATAATCGGTATTTATCACCAATTTTTTTAAACTTTATATATATTGATATTTGTTTCAGGTTATCAAAATGGTATGAAATTCGATTTATTTAACTACATGAGCTCAGTTCTCTTCGCCGCAAACACTTAAAGTTTTCTGGTCTTTAACTTTTTGTAGTCTGTTTTTTGAATAATAAAACTGCCTTATGTATACGTAGTGATTACATTCTCATTAGCACATCTTTAACATCAAAAATCAAAAGCGTGCATTCAATTTTCGATCTTATTGAACATGTAAAATGCAGTGTTTAGGAGGCACCTCCGTACATGCCGTTTATAATTGTCTATGGTTTCTTTGAAATCTATCTAAATTTAATTGACAGCTCTAAACAAATTCTTGCTATCTTTTTCCTATTATATATTGCAAGAAAGAGATGTACTGTACTTAAATTTAGAATTAGAGTGTGTCTTCAGAATCAGGCCCATTGTTTGCCACTTTTAAAATCATATTGTTCTTTTAATTGACATTTCTATGAAATAATGGAGCCAATAGCCCTAATTCTGGCAAACACGTGCTAAGATTAAATTTAAATTCAGTCTACCTCTTTCCCTCAATATGAATACGAAAAGGATCGCTATCATAAAATTTGACGTTTAGAAACATGCATTCAATTTTCGACCTTATTAAACGTGATAAAATGCAGTGTTTAGGAGGCACCTCCGTACATGCCGTCTAAAATTGTCTATGGCTCGTATAAAATCTCTCTAAATTTAGATGACAGCTCTAAATAAATTCTTGCTATCTCATTCTTATTACATATTGTGAGAAAAAGATATACTGTACTTAAATTTCAACTTAGAGTGTGCCTCCAGAATTAGGCCCAATGTCATATTATTTCATACAACTGTCATGAAATTATCAAATGAATAAGATGTTTTTGAAAGTGGCAAACAATTTCTATGAACTACTATAGCCCATGTTTCAATTTATTGTCATATTGACGGCATCCTGTATATCATATATTTTATTAAAATATCGATAAGATATTTATCATTCACCATCCCTAAAATAATTATTATATTTCGGACAGAATACTTCACAAATCACTAATAAAACCATAGACTAGAAATAAATCACTTCACTGGGACTCTGGGACACAGAACACTTTTTACTCCAAGGAGCTCTGGGACTGCGATTTCCGGAGGCAGATGTCAATCACGTTTCCTTTTGGTGTCCAAAGTTTTATGTTTTCAAAAATACCCATAATAACCATTACCAGTATTGAAGATATTTTATCTAAGCTAGATACCTATGTGTTCTATTAATATAATACTGCTTTTAATTATTATATTTATTTGTTCTTTAGTGTACACAAAACAACTTAAAACAAAGCAGATGTTTCATATCCGGCCAAGTATATGTACACTTATCTCAAAAACCTAATAACTCGTATATATCGCATAGTTGGTACAAAATTTGAAAATTTTCATTAATTTCATAGTCATATTTAGTATGGCAAAATGGCGGGCGACATAGAAGTCAACTTAACGTCACCCAAGTAACAAATGCGACAAGATGAATATATGACTATGTGGCAGTTTTTCATACAATAATTCTTGTTTTTACATACAACGCAACAAAGCAAATAAAGAAAAACGGTCAATTGAGCTCTGTTTTGCATATTTTACTTATTTTCAGTATACTGTAATAGACCTAGCCGGGTCTCCATACATTTTTGGAATATAACTTTAAGACTTAGAGTGTGTCTTCAGAATTAGGCCCATGGTTTCATTTAAGCTAATAGTAAGGCCCCAGTACTCTCAGTCAAGATTTTTATTACATGTGATGTATTCGTCTATTTGTGTGAACCGGAACGTATTGCAACTGACAAATGTCAATGTCAGATTGACCGCCAAAAAGATTATTCTCTCTGCTATTTTCCACAACATTCACAATTGTCATGTTTTCTTGTTTTATTAAATAAACGTGTTGCAAAGCACATATGCATTTTAAATCATACATATTATTACAATAATTGCAAAATTGTGTTTCAGCGAACGTTTTGTTATAAAATTTGTGTAGAATTAAAAAGAAAGGGATTCTGTTGACTTGCAATTGAAAGATCATTGTAATTTAAGAGAATGTAAAAGGGGCTGAGAATTTTATATAGTGGTTATCCGGTTATCCACCTCATCAAAGTAGCATCTGGAGAGTGTCATCATTTATTTCGCGTCAAATTCTCCGAAGATGTATTGAAATGTGTAACACCAGAATTTCAATGCAATAAATGAGGAAATAAACAAATACTCAAGATGTGGCTGTATGGGCATTAGTTCCCTTTGCCCTCTAATTACAGGGAGAATGAACTAAAAAAATAATAAGATGTTTTGGCGGGATTTCGTAGTGTCAGTCAAGATTTTTTATAAAATAAATAATGATTGTGTCTGAGCAAACTTTGTGTTATAAAATTGGTGTACTTTTTTGAACCAAGTGTTTGTGTTGACGTACTCATACAAAAACATTATTAGAATAAAAATGATTGTGGTGTGAAATAAGTTGAGATTTTTTTTGTGGTTACCCACCTCATCAAATAGCATCGTTTAGAGTCTGTCATCATATATTTCGCGTAAAATTCTCCCAAGATGCAATGAAATGTGTAACACCAGCACGGCAAAGCAATAAAGGAAGAAGTAAAGAAATACTTAAGATATGGCTGTATGGGCATTAGTTTCCTTTGCCTCCAAAACAGGGAGAACAAACCAAAAAAAAAGTAAAAAAAAAACTGAAAAAGAAAACTAAATTAAATGCCAAAATGGCTGAATCTCGGCTTTGTGCTTGAAAGCTTGTCTCAATTTGTTGAACTTCTAAATTTACCATTGTTTTCCTAGTTTAATCTATCAGTTAATGTATTTTACTGTGTTTATGTTTCCTAATTATGTTGAACATTATTATTTATAAGTAAACTGCTGTTTATACGGCTTTTTACAATGAGCGAAATTGCCAACTCTGGAGGCACTTCTGCCGAGATTGAGAAGCCGGTTCAAGAGAATGATGTCAAATTCCCGTCTTTCCCTGGTCCGAAATGATTGCTTTGTAGCTCTAATTTTCTTATTAATTACATAAGTTACTACAGAAATTTCATTGGTTTCAGAACCCAATGATGAGGATTTCGACGAAGACATTCCTGATGAAGAAAGAAAGTATTACAAGAATAAGTTTACAGGTACAGTGACGTAGTAGTAAATAATATTGTGATACTTAAATTGTGAAGATGTTAATTTTTATTAATATATTTCAGACTTGAAGCTTGTAGCATCTCTGAGACTGCACTGTTCTGCCTGTGATCGGCATTTGGGAAGTTCTACTCGCAATGAATCTCGTATGCGAGCTCATCCAATGCTACGAACATTAGTGTGCCACACATGCCACACTTTTTATAACAGTGGTGAATTTGAGAAAGGTGATGATGGCTCTGAACTTTACTGTCGTTGGTGCGGACAAGGAGGACAAGTATATTGTTGCTCGAATTGCCCTCACGTGTTTTGTGCGGTAAATAAATATTTTTTTATTTATTTTTTAAATTATTACAAGTATTTACATAAGTAACTATGTTTTAATCTGTCAAGCATCTGTTATACCTCTAGAGGTCCATACCAATTAAAAAATCAATTGTATCTGGAATCTTATGCTTGACTAAGATATTTCAATATTGAATACTGCTTACATATCCCTTTACCCCGGTCAATATGAGTGTGATGATGCTCAAAAATATTTTTTACCGCGAATTGCAATTATTTTTGTGAACACCACTGGTAGCGCACTATCGTGCGGATAGCTACACGCACGCAAGTGCGGTACCAGTGGCGTTAACAAAAATAATGCAATTTACGGTAAAAAATATTTTTGCGCATTGTCACACTCATATTGAACCGGGTGTAAAGGGATATAGGTTTCAATGATGTTTTGATAGTAAAACTTAATTGTAATATGTCATGTTTTGGTTTCAATTGACATATTTCTTTGATTATTTTCCGTAACCACTGTATGGGACATCAAATAATATAACAGCATCATTCAGTTTGCATGTAAACACAACATCACATCAATTGTATCAGTTGCACTATGAAATTCACCCCTATTACGAATGGAGTAAGAGCGGGTTCAAGTTGGAACTGTTACGCTTGATGTGATGGCGACTGTATTCTTAATATAGTAACACTCATTGAGCTAAAAGTATAAATTTAGACTGTTGTAATTACTGATGTCAATCTGTATCATTCTTATTTCCATCTTAATATATGTGTAATGTCATTGTATTTTTAGAAATGTATCAAACGTAATCTGGGGATGACCAAAATAAAAGAAATTGAAAACACTGATGACTGGAAATGCTTCAAATGCAATCCAAATAGTTTATGGGATTTGCGTGCCATGTGCTGGGCTTTGCTACGTTACTGTGATCTTAAAAACAAGTAAGTTACTTTAAACTGACAGTAAATTATTAAGTATACTACTCTGTTAAGAAAGTACTGGGAAATTCAGGTCTTTTGGGACTAGCCCAGCGGCATCATGTTTCATACCCAAGTGATTATTTAAAATTGTATGAATTGACTCCAAACACGAAATTCCATTGGTGATGCAAAATTAAAGACTAAACTCATCGAACAATGTTGACCATTATTAAATTCGCAGTATACATTAGATATGATATGATATAACTAAAAACAGCACTGTATTTAATATAACTAACAGATGCAACTCAAACTGGAAAACATTTGTGCCAATCTAACAACAACAAAAAAAAACAAAAAATTGAATTTGGAACCATAAACAAATCATCCGTTCCCTATACTTTTTTGACTGAATGTATTGCAAGTCAACCACAGCATACAGAGTGGAATTTTTTAATATTTTTACTTTTTAGTTAATATTTTACTCTAATCTTTATGGGCTTGTAACACCAGCTGTATCAGTTGCATGTTACCATAAGTTTTGAAGTCAGTTTTTTTTCTCTTATTTTTTAATAATTTTGATTGATAAATTCCCAAGGTTGATCCTAGATGGGTGACATCAGCATTATCAACTTTGATTTTTTGCTAGAATTTTATTAAGTTTTTAGAAAGTCCCTTTGGCACCATACTCATACCTGGAATCAATAAGCCAGACCACTATGTATTAGTCCATATTAAAAAATTAAAATTTAGTGATGGTCAACTCGATTTACTAACTCGAGCTGACTCGAGTTAGGCTTAACTTGAATTGACTCTAGTCGAATTATCTGTGACTCGAGTTAGAATAGGTACCCACCCGCCATAGCGCATCACACCAACCCTTAGCATAATCTAAGCACCAACCTAATGACACCGACAGTGCGAAGTTTGCTAATCGTTTGTTACTATATTCATGTGATCGGTACCCCAAGCACGAAACACTATCGTTCTCGTTATAGTAATGGTAATCGTATTATTTTGTATGAAAACTAGAGCAGCGCCACTACGGTCGTTCACGGAACTAAAATTCACTAGCACGAATAAACTAGTCTCGTAATCGTAATCGTAATGGTATAGTAACCGAAGGTCAAAGTATGGAAATCGGCAGCACGAACTCATTTTTGACGGATCGTATCGTTTTTGTCGACAGCTAGCTATCGTATTTCCTCTCACCGAGTATTTTGCAGTGAGAGAACTATCGTTACGATTGTTGTGAAATAAAAAATTGATGTTTTATTGCTATAAAGCAATTTTAGTGACTGAAAATTATGTGTATTATGTGTGGGAAGGCATTCTTTACGTAGTTACTACTTACACTGGCGTTTAGTAAATACTCTTAGAGCAGAAGACGATGAAATCAGAAGGTATGGTGATTGTGTTAAATTATTGAATTTATGCATACTCTTGCAAAATAACTAGGTATCTTTTTATAAACAACAATGTATCCAAGTTATAGTTTTATTTTTGTTGTTTAAACAGAGAAATTCAACAAAGAATTTTACTGATGAAATAAGGATGAAATGTTGAATATGTGATGTTGCTATTCAAATAAAAGAGAGTTTATAAATAGATACCGCCTCAGTAAATGCTAATTAAATCAACAGCACTAAAATAAATAACAAATATTGAGCTACAATGAAAAATAAGTATATGATAATATGTATTTAATATTTTTTTTTGTAGGCGATTCTGGATATTCAGAAAGACCATAATTGATGTCGCCTACTTCCCATGCAGTCGATAATTAATAGTCCTATGGCAGGCATAAATACATCTCCTATGGAAGGAACATGAAAGGACAAGGATGGTGATTGAAAACTCCTTTGAACGATTAAAAAACTGCTGGAGGTGTCTTAGCAAGGATCGAACATAACATAAATTGCATTGCATCATAAGATTATAATAAGAATAATGCTAGTTATAATTGAAAGAAAAAAAATAATTTAGAAAACTTTATTATAGGTTCACAAAATAATTGATTGCCACTATATAGCCTATTTTTAAAGTATTGAATATTGAACATTAATCTAGTTTAACAAATTTAATTTTAATTTTTACCAATTTACCTTAAATTAATAATAATTGTAAAAATATATTTTTCTTTTTCATCACTTCTAATCCTTTATCCCTACTTTTATTATACATAAATTTCTTGAATAGCTACACTCAAAGTTTCACTAATGAATGCAAACCATTTTCAGTTGCAGTTCTAGTTCAAAATATATTTGCGATATTCTCTCTTTTTTTAGTTTAACATTCATTTTATCCACATCTCATTCAGCTTTTAAAAATCCATCCTTCATATAGTCACTCCTTGCGTCGCGAGTCTTTTTAGCTATACATAGTATAGTAGAATCCATTTCCTAGCTGGTGCTGGAGTTAGTTCTTGAGGTGGTTGATATTTTCTGGTGCCAGGAAGGTTTGATTCTTCATGCCCAATCAGGATTAGGAGTGGGTTCCATCCCCAAATCTGTCTCTTCTCCAGGGAATTCAATTTGGCTAGAGTCAACATCTAGATAAACCAACTCCACTTCTTTTTCATCTGTGGATATGAAAAAAAAAATTAATATCACATCTACCTATGTATTCAGTATTTATTGATCTACAAGAATCTATCTATATCCATAGATTTTACACCTAAACTTTTATTCATATCACAAGTGAAATGATTTATTTATCAACCAGCAACCGCTCACGGCTTCATCCACATGGATGTCGGTTATCACTCCAAAAAGTAAAGTTTTTCCATACCAAGTTTCATCTAAATCAGTTTAGTGGTTTAGGCGTGAAACTGTAACGATTGAACAAAGAATTTCACTTTCCCATTTATAATAATAGTTAGGATTAAAGTCAAATACGGCCAGCTCGCGGGTCCGCTCGCGTGGATGTAGGTTTTTGTTCCAAAAATACCCTATGTCCTGTCACTCCATCCATTTCATTTTTTTTTTCACGTTAATTAGTTCACCGGTTTCAAGCGTGAAAAGGTAACAGACAGACAGAGTTACTCTCGCATTTATGAATGATGATTTATGATGTTGATTTTTTTATGGATTTCAATATGTAACCCAACATTATTGAAGCAAATTTTATTAAAATGTTTGGCTTACAGCAATTTTAAATAAAAAATACTTATCTACAGAGAAAATAAAGGGTCATGTAAAGCTAACCTTTCGTCACTTTTCTTGCGTTCACATAATACAAGAATAAGTTTTGATAGTCACACACAATTGGAAGTATTTAGAGAGTAATATACAAATAAAACGAACTCACCTCTTCATGAAATCCATCATATTACCTACAAACTGTTGGACTATATCGTGACAAGGTTTACAAACAATAAATATTGTGTCTCCCAACTTATTTCTTCATGAAAAATTTATAAACGCTTCTTTCATCTTCGACTATAATTGAATTGCTTGCACATGTATGCACATTAAAACCAATAAATAACACCTCTTTTTCAACTAATAAGGTCGAAATATTCCACTTGACTCGACGAGTTTTTGTTTTGAGAGGTTTTGTTTACATAAAGTTGGCATTGAGGAATTGGTACGTTCAGAAACTGTTTCTAAGTCTGTACCAAATAAAACAAGAAACCTTATTATTATGCCTTAATTATAAATCTATCTGGAAGATTTGCTTTGCATTAGTAGAAAAGTGAATAAGTTGTTATTTTTTCAATAAATATCAAAAAGATTGAGTAGGTTTTTCATTGATTTGTAACACACAATGTTGCTGCAGCGATTTTTGAACGCACTTCGTGTCTACTTTGTACGGTTGTGGACGGCCTAAGTTTACCTATTGTATCGTATTACTATCGTGTTGACGATAGTTACGGAGCATTGTTTCATGCTGTCAGCTTAGTATCGTGATCGTTATCGAATAGTAAGAAAATACGATTACTATACGATTACGAGAATGTTTCGTGCTTGGGGTACGGGACAGGCACAATATTACAAAGAGGCTAATTTTGTAGTGCCAGTTGTTGTTATTAGTTTTTCGTAGTATTAATTAAGTAATGTTTTAGAAAAATGCCGGGACCTAAAAGGACATCCCCAACATATATAAAGTGTTCTCAAAAAACATTCTGAACCGTATAACCAAAAAATTTGATGAACAACAACCAAAAGAACAAGCTGGTTTTAGATCGGGTTATTCCACCATAGACCATATCCGGGTAATAAGACAGTTAATCGAAAAGTAATGTAACTATCCATTATATATGGCCTTTGCGGATTTCAATAAAGCATTTGACTGTCTAGAGCACCACTACATTTGGGAAGCCCTAAAAAATCATGGAATCGAAAATTATAAGATTAATAAAAAACGTATATGCAAACAGCACAGGACGAATAAAACTAGAAACAGAAGGGGAACCTTTCCCCATACGAAGAGGAGTAAGGCAGGGGGACCCTCTCTCGTCAAAACTATTTTCGTCTGTATTAGAAGAAATCTTTAGAAAAAAAGAATGGAACAACATGGGCGTAAACGTTAATGGAACCAGTCTGAATCATCTAAGATTCGCCGACGACATAGTGCTCATAGCAAAGAACCCTAAAAATCTTCAAACTATGCTCAAAGATCTAGCACAAGAAAGCAGAAAGGTTGGATTAACAATGAACAAAACAAAGACCAAAATAATAACTAACAGATACCATCAAACTTGAAGAGGACAAAATAGAATATGTAGATTCCTATATGTACTTGGGTCAACTAATCGCGTTCAATGACCAATCAGAGTTGGAAATAGAAAGAAGAGTTTCAAACACATGGAAGAGATTTCGGACCCTTAAAGAAATAATGAAAAACAATCAATATAACATTACCTTAAAAAGAAAAATATACAACACATGTATACTACCTGTATGGATGTAATGGATGCCAAACCTGGGCAAACACACAAAAACAAGACCAAAAACTGATTACATGCCAGAGAGCCATGGAGAGAAGCATGCTAGGCTATACAAAACGAGACAGGAAAAAAACCACTGAAAAGGCTTATAACAAAGGTAGAAGACGTCATATACAAAAAAAAAAGTCTTAAGTGGAGATGGGTCGGACACATCCTTAGAGAAAAGGCAAACAAATGGACACAAGACATAACAGTGTGGACTCCAAGATTTCAAACCAAACTAAAAAGAGGTAGACAAAGGAAAAGGTGGTCCGATGAAATTCGAATAATAGGCGGCCCATTATGGCACCAAACTGCTAGATCAAGATCAGAGTGGAAAAAGCTAGAAGAGGCCTTTGTGTCACAGAGATACACGCCGACACTTAATAATTAATATTGTATTGTTTACTTGAATTTATTTATTTGCTAAACTGTTGGCAATAAAGGCTATAATAATAAATAAAATAAAAAAGCACATCCCTTGTTTGGGATGTATTTGAATCGCCAGTAAGTGGATGTGTTAAGTGTAAACAGTGTTATGATTCAATAAAATAATGAAAAAGTAAACGGCGGTCAGTCAGCGCGCTTGCTACTACCATACAACTCAACTCGCATGCTGCGCGTTGCAAGCCAGCGGCCCGCGTGCTCGCAGCGCGCCGACCGCTTGCTTACTTACTGTGCACCGACTCCGAGACGCCAGCTAAACAATGTCGTTACGTCGTCGCCAGTTTTATTTTCCTGTTCTTCGTCTGCCGTGTTCAATCATATGTGCTATACAATAACAGTTGTGTTCGCGGGACCTTAAAGGTCATCTCACACTATACTGGCACCGCAACTGCACGGAATGCGGCACTGCTCCAATCCAGCAATTAAATTATCATTAAAATTAGAGCATTAAATGATGTGTAGTAATAGTATACAGGGTGGAAATAATCTATGGGCCCTACTTTAGGGGAGCTACTTTAAATCCTTTAGTTAGCTCATTTTATGAAAAGGGGAAATTCCTTTATTTTTGAAAAGAAACAAAACTGCATTCAAAGATCTTCTAAAATTCGCTTGTCTCACCCGGGAACCGAACCAACTAAAAATTTAATGTAAAGTTTAATTTAAGTATGCCAAGTGAAACTATACCGAGTAATCGTCGCATTAAATAAGAGTTATGCTTAACGAAATTATGCGTAATGAAATTTTGCTAAATGAAATTATGCCTAGTGAAAATCTGCAATCTTAAAAGTATGCCATTGGGAATTCGGACATATAAACATTCGACCAAATGATAATTATACTAAATGATTTTTATGCATTGAACATATTCGATTCAAGAAAATTATGCCAAGTGTGTTACGCCAAATAAAATTCGGAACAACAAAATTCTGCCAGATAGAAGGAACCCCTTTGGATGCAGTTATTTTTATTCAAAAATAAGGGAATGTTCCTTCAAGTAAAATTTTGATGATTATTTCGTAAACTTTCCTTTCACTGGGCATTGGATTGGTTCAGCCTGTATATACTATTATAAAGAGAGTATTAACTGCGTTATGTTTTATATAAATAAACTTTGGTTTTACCAAAAAAGTCCTTTTTTAAAAGTGCTCTAATGTAATAAAATTCTTACTTCCAGAATAACATATAAAACAGAAGATCAACAACTAAAAGAAGCATATCAGAAAGACTGTGCCAGAGATTACTCTGATTGTTGTAAAACTAAGTCGAGGCGCAGGGAAAAACCAGAAGTCAAAAGTGTTAAAAAAGATATAGACTTAGTTAAGAAGTCTGTTACTAATGCTATTGCTAAAATTCCTTCAACAATCCAGGTAATTTTACATTTAAAACAGAATAGGTTATTTATAGTGGGTTGAAAATTGTTTCTTAACCCGTTGAGCATCAGATTCCAGATACAATTGATTTTACAATTTTCATAGCCCTTTGGAGAGATTAACGCTGCTTGCTAGATACGAGTAAAATAGGCATTATTATAACTGAGTTTTTTAAGTAGTTATTTGATTGGTGTGAATGTATGGCCATGAGTAATGTATAGGTTGAGAAGTTGGCTGGCATAGTGGTTTTTGGTATTGTTTAAAGTCATGCCACCGGATTCTTTGGAAGGCATGTTAAGCTGTTGGTCGCAGTTGCTACTGTAACCGCTTTAACCCAACAAACTGCAGCGCCAGAGTGGAAGTATTATGGCCCAAATTCCTTTTGTGTATCTCATGTAGGCCTGTGCCCAGCAGTGGGACGTATACATGTAGCCTGATGATGATGTATAGAAGTCATAATTAGACTGTGTTACCAACACAGCGTTGTTTGGCAGGGGCAGCTTTACATATGCAAGGTGTGCGGTGCACACGGGCGAGTCTTAGGGGTCGCCTTAGCACTCTGGAAGACCTTGCGCTCGTATCGTAATAGGTCAAGGCGCGCCACAAGCGGCTCTTTTAAATATTAAATAAGTAATTTAGTCATGTCATGACGTCCATACCGTAATAGGATTTACCTACTATCGTTCTCTCTCTTCTGGGTGTTAACCGGAATTTTTGAAAGACGGCAATGTGCAACCGGAGCCCAAAAAGGGAAGCCGTTTAGACCCGGCCAACTATCGCTTAATAGCTATCACCTCAGTGCTTGCAAGGTTACGTAAGGGATCTTTAATAACTAGAAGAATACTCATTAATTAATGATCGACATTTGACAAAACGGGATTCAGCTGAAACGGTCAATGGGTGATATTCTAGCATACTTAATGCATCTCTGGGGTGAAGCTTCTAACAAACGTCGTGAGTTAATCAGTGCCTGTTAGCCTCGTCATTGACACTGAGAATACTCACTAAAACTCCACTGCCCTTTGTGAGAGTAGCCTCTACCGTGGCGTGCCTCTACTAGTGCTCTACCGTGGCAATTTCACCCGCTGGCGACTCAGCCTTATAGCCTGATTTCTTGCCAATGGAGACTACCCAGAGACACATCATAGGCAAAACCAGATGTGGTGGCCTGTGCAATATGTGTCTTCCCTATGTACCCTCGCTACCAACTAGGCTCTTACTATGGTTGGCAGTGAGATGTGACCGCCAACGAGCGCCGCACGAAGGGTCACAGTGATACCGCGGCGTTTCTTCCCGACGGACAATATAGTACAGGTAATGACCGAGGCCAACATTTCCATTCAGTACCTATCAGTACCATGCGGTAGGTGAGGTTGCACACCCGGGGCCTAACCCCAACCCACTCCACTAACATCGGACGAATCGCTTCGATTGCCCGGTGTGGGCGCCTCTACTTTGCCAGGGCCTTTGATCGGGTCTGGCACAGGGCTTTTCTCTTCAAGCTCCCGGCATGTACCTATGTCTACTTGCTCAACTATGCGACTCAATCGCCGGATTACTCATTACTACATAAGCGCAAAATATCAGTATCATTTATTACATTGTGATGAAACTTTGATAGAGTGATCTGGGGACGTCCGCGAAGTTTCCTGGATTATAAAAACCTGATTGTAAAACCGAACAGTTATCTTTTTACGGGCATTGCAAAGCGTGCAGCTAGTATAAATATAATAAAACAATGAACCATACCAACATCATATCACAATATAATAAATACATAAAACGTCATCATAGTGTGTGATAGTGGGTCACTAAATAAATATTTTCTTTCTTTCTATAAATGTTATTAATATAATTATTTTTATAATGTTATTATTAATGTAAAGATATACAGGGTGGTGCCGTTAATACGACAATAAATTAAAACATGGGCTATATTAGTTCATAGGAACGCATTGCAACGTTCAAAAATATCTTCTTCGTTTGATAATTTCATAACATTTGTATGAGATAGCATAACATTGGCTGCATTCATGGAAATGTTATAAAATTATGAAATGAATAGGTACGATGTTTTTGTAAGTGGCAAACCATTTCTATGAACTAATATACCCCGTGTTTTAATTTATTGTCGTATTGACGGCACCACTCCGTATGTATTCTAGGGGGATAATTAATTTGCTGTAATAATAAAATGGTCTTGTTTTACAAGTGCCAGCTGACGTCATAGTAATTAACTTGTACCAAATATTGAATTCAAGTAAGCTCAATAACATCATTATGATATTCCAGGTGAAAAAATTTGCTTCGATTAATGCTGACGACGTGGCACGTGATAGGAAACCCCAGAAGAGAGCAGCCAGTCCTGTTAAGCCAAAGCCGTCTATGTTCATAAGAAGCCCAATACCAATAGCAGGCAGTAATCAAAATAATATAATGAATCCAATAAATATGCCCCCATTGAAAAAAATTGCAAGGGTAAGCAGTAACTTTTATTGTAACATTAAGCTTGACATAATTTTTCAAATCAATAATTATTGTTGAATTAACTCTGCTATTTCTTATTATTTTCGGGTTTGAATTAGAAATTGATTAGCCATGCTGGCCTGCATTACTGAATAGCAGACCCTGTCTCCAATTTATGATGAATGTTTACAAAAACAGCTATGGATCATTGTACTCTTATAGTGAAGTGAAAATGTATTAAATATAAACAATCAGCAAAATATTATCATATTTACATGAAAAGACAGTACAACTTCTACAGAGTCACTAACTAACACTACTAACAAATAATCTAAGTTAAATTAAAGTTAAAGCAAAATGTATTGATTTGAGAAATAAAGCTTTATTATTATTATTTGTATGAAAAATATAATGAAATGAAGTCGTCCTAAATAGTGATGTTGTGGTGTTGACTACAAACAGACTGTATTTTTAACCAGCCCTAAGAACAACTTTATAATTTTAGATGCCAATGATAACTTCTATAAGAGGAGGTCCAGAAAAGAAACCAACACCATTTCCACGAATAAGGTCAAAACCACCCGCTATGCCGATACCTGTTATATCTTCACACTATAATGGATTCCCCAACAATTCATTTAATAATATGGTTATAAATGATAATATAAATCTATCTCTAGAAAGCTTAACACAGGTTAGTAATTTCATCTATTTTACCCTTTTACCAAGGGGCTGCTGGAAATCAATGTCACCCCCCTATACGGGCACTTTTTTGCATTATATGGAAATATAGCTCCACTTCACTTGACGTTATTTCTAAAACTACAAGTGCTAAGTTATTGAAATTTTGAGTTTGTATTTATTAAGTAATATTTTATTGAAATTGCATTCACATTATTGTTTATATTACATAGAAAAAAATACAAAAAATAAATATTGAGTTCATACGGAACTTTCACTTAATGGCACTAATCACTGAATTTATTATGAAATGTTTATGGTTTTATGAAGTAAATTAAATAACTAACCAGATTTTCATTCATTTTTATTCATTTATACTACAATTGTTAGTCTAAATATCACAAAATATCACTATAGTAAATTAGCAAAATTTACTGTTGTACTATAGTGATGTGCTACTACTGTTTAAAGTTATCGACAAATCTTCAAGTCTTATTAATTGTATTGATAATCGATATAATATCGTTATGTATTATGTAAGAATAAAGACAATAATTTAACCAGTCAAGCATCAGATTCCAGATACAATTGATTTTTCAATTGTCATAGACCTCCAGAGGTATAACGCCGCTTGACATATTACCTTGGCTGGGATATAAACACTCATACTCATACTCAACAGGTTAAGAATAAAAGAAACAATCTTGGATAAAGATTTATTGTGTACAAAATAAATGAATGTATGCAATTCTTAACGAAAATACAGACACCAATGATAATTCTATTTGCCCTCTAAACCAAAACTAATGTAAAAATTTGATGAAATTATGTTTTATACAATCATATACCATTTATCTAAAATTTAAAAAAATGCAATTATATTATGTAGGTACGTTTTTTCCACAATATGCACTGGCCACGTTCAATACGTAACTGATTTAATTTCATTTAAAAACTCTTCGAACATTTCATTAACTACCCGATAATATAATAGAAAAAGAAAAAAAAATATCGATATACCTATTTTTATGTTCATATCTTCACTCTTCACTACAAATCCGCCATCTTGAATTCAACTAATGACCACACTGTAGTACGGGAGGCAACAATAGTTGACACTAAACTTAAAGGGAATTTCGCGGGGCTTTTGTCCCGGAAAGGAAATTAGTTTGATTTTTCTAGTCTATGGTATAGGAAATACCAACATGTCAATTTTGAATTTACGCCGTTAAACCCGTTTTGCCATAGACACTGATTTTGTAATGAATCTTTTTCTAGAATATATGAAAAAAAAATAACTATAGTTGACAGCCGTGCCCAACTACCCAGGGAGGCCATTGTGAAATCAACTATAGTTGACGCCCGTAGCGAAAGGGTTAAAGCTAAAATTAACATCATTATGTCGGGCACAGCAAAAAGAGAGGAAAGGATACACATAAAATTAATTTATAAACAATAATTTACTTTCCTCTATAAGCCCTATTGAAATTATTCACTGCGAGAACACTGAAAATTCTTATTTGGCTGTGATCTTCTGTAAATTAGAGGTGCTTCCTGAGTCAGTCGTTCAAAATTTAAGTGAAAACTTCTATGCCAGATGTTCCCAGACTTTGTTTCTCATAGACCACTTTCAAAATTCAACTGGTTCTGGTGGATCCCCCACCAGCTACATTTTTACCATATTCCCAAAACTCGACAAAAAATGTGAAGATTAGATACGCCAACGTAGATCCCCGTCGAGTCTCCCATGGATCCCTGGGGTCCACCCGGACCACTTTGGCAACTAAGACTCTATGCCAATGTCTCTTAAATCACATCAAATTTTCCTCTTTTAGGGTTTGGATATGGCTGCTGTTGTAGCCATGGCTAACAACAATAATAGTAATAACCTTAATGATGATGTTGTGTGTACTCCGGACTTCCCAATGGAACCTTTGTGTGAGGTAAAGTGATTACAAATAGTGCTTAGAGATGTGCCATCTCGATTGTAATAAACGAGATGAAACTGAGTGAACAATTTTTTTTACCAACATACCGAATATTTAAAAATGACAAAATCAATAGACTGATTCGGCTTAAATATGTTTTGGGACAGTTATAATAAGTAGGAATGATTTAATTAAAAAATTAAGTCTTGTAACGCTCTTCACAAAATAATATCAGTCTAATTTTATTGTGTAGGTACATACGGACTTATGCTAATATTTATTTATTTATTTATCTATCATTATTAATTCGAATTCGAAAGAATTAAACTCGAGTTATATCTACCTAAGCCCAATTTGAGTCAACTTGAGTTATTAAATCGAGTTGACACATCACTAATATTGCTTTTGTTTAAATATTGTCTGTTATTTTTTTTTAATGCTATTTTGTATGAATTATAGGTTACAGAGGATAACAACGATGACGACGTGCAATGTATCACACCTGCTCCAGTATTGGTGCCTAAGACTAAAACACCACCCCTGGTTACTAGAACTGGTAATACTTTACCCGATTTATCGCCAGATAATATCATTCAAATGACTGAAAATGATGTTACTGTTAATACTGTAACAGGCGGCTTGAAATTCCGCGTTGATCCGCAAACTTTGTCTTCTAACAAAATGTACCGGTTACCAGATGGTCGCATATTCGCTATAAACGCAAACCCAAATATGCCCGGAGGATATTCTGCAACAATCGTAGCAGTAACGGAAACGGGAAAAGCTACAGTACCAAAAGGTGCGACGTATGCTGCAAAATTAAGTGCCATTCCGGCTACCCAAACATCCACTCCAGCAAAAAGGTCACATTCTAATGACAGAGGCCGTGCTTCAAACTCAAAAGGTAGGACAAACAGGAACTCTAAAGTGAATAGGGGGACTGGCACCTCCCCAAGAGAATGCGACTTAAGTATACCTGTAGAATGGTATAGGTTTAATTTAATAGATGCTGTTGATGCATTGGAGTATTCTTTATCACGATTAAACAAATTAAAAAGAGAAGCTACTACAATATATTTACGAACTCGAAATATTGATGAAATCAGAAGCCTTCATAGAACACTGGAAAGATTATTGAATACATCTTCATCAAGATTTAATGAAATACGTGGTAATCTGAATAGGGAACTGAAAGAATATCTCTCTAAAAAGGCAACAGACCGTACTAGTGAAGACGATGACGATGTTGAAATATTGCCGAACGAAGAGAATGATGATCCTATATTTATAGATGAAAATTCAATAGAATCAACGAATGACCTTAGTTGTAATGATAACCAAGAAGTTGATTTAACAGGCGTGGGCAGCAGTGATCACAATGATAGTGAAGAAAGTAAAGTTAACAATGTTTCGAAAGTTATAGAAAATTCTACTATTACTGATATTGAGGAACATTTTGATTGCGATAATAATAGTAACAGTGGAAAAGAAAGTACTGAAAACTGTGATGATGTTGTAGAAAATCAAGGTGAAAACGGCGAAAATGTGGAAATCAAAAATAAACAGTCTGAAAATTTAGAAAAAACTGATGATTTCATCGCTGAACTCAGTGCAGGTGGTCAAATAAATAGTAAAGACCAAGAAACTAATGAATCAACACAAATTAATGGTGATACACAAGATGATGATAAACAAGATAATGATAAACAAGATAATGATAAACAAGATAATGATAAACAAGATAATGATAAACAAGATGATCATGTTAATATAGAAGAAAAAGAAATGAACCCTAAAGATGAAGAAAATATTTTTTCTGATGATACAAACATTAAAGACGAAGAGAGTAAGACACTAGATACAGAAATGAGTGAGGAAATGATTGAGACCCTTTTAAAAGATGACAACCCAGACGAAATTGACAACATGCTTAATAGTAAAGCCATGGATGTTGTAGAAAGTGTATAATATATTGTTATCATAAGGGATTTTATGTTAGTAGACATTTTAATAGGCTATAATTATTCAATGGTGATTATTCTGAAACTTCTCTAAACTTGAACAATTTTTAAGTTGGCGTTAACAAGTGCAAGAATGAGACGGCGCCACATTCAAATTAGTTTTATGTTTTGAAGATAAACTTCTAAATCGATACCATTTTCCTAAAACTATTCATACATCATTATATTATTATGTATAAGATACAGTAACATTTTAAACACTAAATAAAAATGGGTTATGTTATTTAATTAAATAGTCTTTTGTGGGGCAGTGACTCGCAAGCTACATTAAAACACGGACGAGATGCGTGATACATGCCTAATGGAACTATGTATTTTTGTAATTTGATTACTGTTTGAGGTACATAGAAACGGAGAGACATTGCGGTCGATTGTTGTACTTTAAAGTAAATGTGTGCAAGAGCAATGTTGGTATAGCTTCTCTTTTGTGCCTAGTGGCATGAGCCCCTATTTTATTCTCGTCTGTACATTCAGAGTTTTGGTTTATTTGTTAAATATATAAATGTTTTTCATTTCGAGATAAATGTTTTTGTTTAAGCTTGCTGCTTACCTCCAAGATAAATATAAGTGATAATTGTTTTATATTATACCTATTGAGCTGGGTCAATATGGATAGATCTGAAAGTATAATAAATTCAGTGTGTTTTAATTACTAAGTAATTTTTCAAACATTTATAATAATGTTAAAATCAAAAATTGAGAATAAATGCAGTGTTTAAGAATAACACGGCGGGCTTTAAGCAGCTTGATTACGTCGACTAATAGTGTTACGAATACTCCATAAAAGAAAATGTTGCATTCATTATTATTCTTTGATAATGTTTGTTCACCAAGATTTTTTAACCTGATTATTCGTCTCGATAATTATATTGATTACTTAGAACAGTCTTCTTTTACCTTAAAAGTCTTAAACGCTTCTTAAGTTTGAGGCTCAATTAAATATAATAAGTTTCAAGTAAAATTTTTATATTGTTTAACGTCAAATTGAATTCTGAAAAAGTAAGTTACTATTGAGTATTTGCCCATAAGACTGATGCCTGACGATAGTATATACGCTGCGTAAATTTAGTCGTCATAGTGACGATCAATTGCTTTGCATATTCATCGCCTCTAGACTCTAACCGTACTCTTGATTGAATGCAATACAAATTATTAGTAATTTGCAAAAAAATTTGCTGAGCCTTAACAGTGTCAGATCTGTCCATTCTGACCTATTTCAATAGATCACTGTATAGAGATAAAAAATATGTATCATGAATGCGCGCATTGCGGCGAAGCTAGCCTCATGGATTTTTAATTGAATATTCAGATTCAATATGTTGACGTTTTAAAGATAGCGTTTTTGTGGGTCTTTGAATAAATCCTACACATATCCCTTAGGATATTATGCCGGCCCTTAGGCCGGCGCATATAAGGCGAAGAGCAACGCAGTACAGTTTTCAGTGTCAACCTATTATCGACATTCCCAACGGTCCAAAATGCGCAATTTGCGCAGATAGTTCGCTTGCAAACGAACCGAAAAGAACGTATATGTGCCAACGAGATTTATGTGACGTCATGAGTGACGTCATTAAGCCGTGCTAACGCTGCTCACGAAAAAGAGGTAGTGCAGTGTGGGCACAAATGTCGTAAGATCTTTTGCTTTTGAATCTGTGAAAAATGTCGTGTGTCGAGTATGCCCGCATTCTCGCGTAGAAATTCGCCTAATATGTCACGAGTCGAGAAAACTTCCCCGAGAATATGTGCTTCGCCATATGCTCGCCGGCTTAAATGTTAAGGACAGTCAAATAACAATGCCCACTTCCTATAAATTTAAAAACCCTATAATGAAAATTTATAGATACGCCGGTTGTTGTTGTCAACGCGATGGCGGTGACAAAAAAAAATGTTTTCCGTCACACAATTAATTATTAGCATGTAAAATTAATTTCGATCGCAATAATATTGACATGATTGTAATTGAATAAAAGAAATATAAAACTCAAAAATATTTAAATTACACTGAACGGCATGCTCTTGCCAAGTGCTCAACTAAGTAAAATGCAAAAAAGAGATTGCGGTTAGATCAGAAAATTGTAAAAAGTGGGCCTAATTTAGAAGACACACTCTAAAACCGATTTTAAGCTCAGTAAAGTTCTTTTTCTCAATATGTATAGGAAAAAGAATAAATGCTCTTTATCACGTTCAATTCCGCTCAGGTGGCATGACACACCACAATTAAAATTTAATTGCGTCTGTTATGTCGGGTATGAAAGAGTTGGTCGAATAATTGAACACCTTTCTAAACGTCAAATTATATGACAGCCATTCTTTCTGTATTCATATTGAGAAAAAGAGATACACTGAACTTAAATTAAGAATTAGGGCCACTGTACTCTCAATTATTACAGTAAGCGTTAAGCTGTTGCTTTTGATTATTTTTTAATAAAACGATTATCATTTTAACATTTATTTTATTTTTATCCATGATCAGGTGAAAATGGACATTGTCCTTTCAAATCCATGGTGTTGGCCTCGCCGAAGTAAGTCACACGTCATGAAGGGCCTTTATTTATTTATTTATTTTGGTTATCATATTAATTTCTATTCTATCAAACCGCTATTGCAATTCGTATTTATATTTTACAATATGGCCATAGGTCGCTTACTGTTATGAGCATTTGAGATATCGTTCGGTTTCTGCATGTGCCAGAGTAATATCGTAAAGGTATAAGTGAGCAAGATCTTTAATATTAAGTAAGTACAGTGGTACTCGCGTCATATGTTTTGTAGACGTCACATTCCAAATCAATCAGCTAAAGGAGTGATTGTAACGCCTTTTCTTTTTACTGTGAATGTTTTGTTGTTCGACATAGGTAATTATTAAACTGTTAGAACCTGAACATTGTTACACGCACAAAGTATAATTATATGTAAAGTTAACGTAAGAGCGACGTTTACAGATATATAAAAGTCGCTGTAATATGAATAAAATTTATACGGGCTGTTCCAAAAAAAATGTGTCTAACCAACAATTGCCAATTGTGTCAGCCAAAGATGCATCCCCGCAAGCAATGGTAGGCAATTTTTCAAAGACGATTTTTTCGTGTTGTCGCATTTTTTATTTCATGCGTGAAATACCTTAGCCTTGGATGCTTGCAACACCAGGGGTATCACTGGTGCTTTGCCGAACCTGTAAAAACCTTTTCAAGCCTTTTTTGAAGAACCCCATGCTGTACTCATCCGAGAAAACCTCTGCAGGGAGCTCATTCCACAACCTGAGCAAACGTGGGAGAAAGTTTCTCTGAAACTATACCGTACGGGACCACTGGTTTCAATTTGTGTAATTGAGTGAATATTTTAACCGAATCTAACCAATTTGAAATTACATGTAGTACCTACTACTTTTGGTAAGAACTGGGATTAGGAAAATATAAATCAAAATTGCTTTGTAGTTTGGTTCTGGGTGAGTAGCCACCTAAGTCATTCCTTATGCTTTTGAAAAGCAAAGCCAATGAATTCACACCTAAAATAGTGAAGCTAATGGCAGCTATGTTCATGACAAAGGAAAAGTAAAAGCAGGGGAAGCACAAAAGATCTCGAAGAGTCGAAGTGCACCGTGCCGTGGTCGTGGCCCCATAATAACATAACATAAAAATGTGCCATATAACAGAAGGCGTGATATGAGCTTGTGATGTCCAATTTCCCGCTCATTTAACGATGCCAGCGATTTAGTTGCATAGCTGACCGGTTAAGCCGAATGCCGGGAGTTTAGAGGGAAAAGCCTTGTGTCGATGACCCGATGAAAGGCTGGCTACGTCGAGGCTAACAACTGCTCACCCACCTGGTTTATCAAAAGCTTGACCCCCAGAGATGCGTATATTAAATAATTACGCTAGAAGATCACTTGCTTACCGTTCCTGCCGAAACCCTAAATGTCGAAAATTAACTAAGAAGTGATATAAGTAATGGGTCATCTGGTTGTGTAAGATCAACTAAAGTATTTTTCCATAGTTGGTTTTTTACGAAATTATGTCTCCGACACACTACTGTTAGTATCTGCCCCTAGTGTGAGTTTTAATCGAATCGAAACGAAAACGATCATCGTCATGTTTACCTCTCAAATCCTTATAAAAAGTGGTTTCCAATAATTCACAACAGATGCGCTGCTGTCGTTATCATACAATTTGGCAGTTGTCATGTCACGACGACGAACGTTTTCGTTTCAATTCGATGGAAACTTACACTATAGGATGAAGGACACCGACCCGAACGCGTGTGCACTTTCAAAACTAACGTCAGATTTTGTTCTATTAGGAAAATATAATATACCATTTGCGCCTAGGCATACATTTTGTATGTATGGATTAGGAAACCTGAGGCATGTAGGTAATGATTAAGAATTAGGAAACCTGAGACAGATTCGGAATCTGAATTGTTGATCAGGAAACCGTATTTGTGCGTCAAGGTTTAATGTAGGTATACAATACGCGAACGGTTTGATAGGATTTGATTTTTTGTTTGCCATATTTATATGCAGGTCGTTAGTAAGCACTACTAAAATAACACTGAGCATACATTATATACAATCGCCTTAACAGGTTCCCTGTCCACAAGGTAGACATAATAGGAAAACAATAGTAACAATAGTATCTTATATTATACAGGGTGGTGCCATATTAGTCCATAGATCCATAGTTTGCCGCTTTCAAAAATATCGTATTCATTTTAAAATTTCACAATTTCATATTGTAACGTTGGCAGCATTATTTCATACAAATGCCATGAAATTATCAAATGAATACGATATTTTTGAAAGTGGCAAACCATTTCTATGGACTAATATAGCCCATTTTTCGTTTTTTGTTTTTTGTTTGTTTGTTTGTTTTTTTGTTTTTTTTCCTTGGCAATAGACTGTAGTTTTTTCTGTAGACTGTAGTACCGTCAACTGCATAAGTCAAATAGCTACAGTTACTGTAAATATAGCAAACTCACTAGATGTTCTAAAGTGGCCATTTTGTTTGAATTGAATCTGCCTACCTTTTTCTATTCTAAGTTATTTAATGTAGGTATTACCTACCAACAGACCAGCAAGCCAAATGGCTTACAAAAACAACAAATAAAAATTCAATCTTCTGACAGTTCAATAGTACCTAATGGAGTTTCAACCTATAATTTCATATAGGAAATAAGGAACAGCATCAAAGTCGTGAAATTTTAGGCAACGTTTAAAACGTACATGACACTACGAGGTTATTTCGTGAAAATTGGGCCATTATCCCTTTGCGGGTTCATCGGGCTCATTATAATCGCCTTATTTTATTCAAAGTTAGGTTGTAAAGGGTTATAAAGAGTTCATATTCATCATTCTTAAGTAAGTACAGTTATCTTTATGTAGTTTATGTACCTACGTAGTTGTAAGAGTAATAAAATTGTTATCTGTAAGCGTCAGCAATTAGATTTGTATATAATTAACTAATTTAAGAATTGTAATTACTTTTCTCAGTGTTCGGCATCTTTTAATTCTTTGAATATTAGTTATTAATTCAGATTTGTTATATTGTTTTCATGCTAAAATATGCGATTTGCGTAGAGAGTCATACAATGTGATCCTGTAATGTGTATTATTTTGCGTACTGCAAAGAAAGAAATAAATATTGTACCTATTTCGTAAAAATTGAGTTTCTGTTACTGTAACTTACTACCTACTAACTTCATACCATCATCACTATTTGAGCCTATATTTCGCAACCATCTGGTTAAATTAGTTAGTTAATTGGACGCTTGTGGCGTTGATTAAACGTCGGTGTTCAATTAAATGGCTGAAGGACAACTAGCCAATTCATTGAGCGCAATGTTTAACCAGATGGCTTTACGCTGTATCTACCATTTGACTTAATTACCCAGTTAATGAGCTATGCCGTTCAGTAAACGCCGAGATTTAATTAAATGGCTGAAGGACCGCTAGCCAAGTCATTGAGCGCAACGCCATATGATTAAAT
Source organism: Nymphula nitidulata (assembly GCA_947347705.1). Lineage (NCBI taxonomy): Eukaryota > Metazoa > Arthropoda > Insecta > Lepidoptera > Crambidae > Nymphula > Nymphula nitidulata. The sequence goes on from OX374623.1 coordinate 12,763,490, forward strand.
TAGCCAGATAACACACCTAGGTACACACCTAGACATATTTTTAGCACAAAGATCTTTTGTGTGATTGGAAGCCTTAGGTTCAAGTTTATTTTTTATGACCACTTATAAGCGAAATCATTTTGATTGTAAGTAATCATAAAAAATTACCTTTAACCTATCAATCACACCAAACCTCTTCGTACAGGCGTCTAATTGAGCTTACTTTCAATACGCTAAGTTGTTGAACGTTGAGTTAATGTAGTTCAATTAACAATTGGCCTAGACATTAGATGCCGGCGTTTGATGAACGGCCTAGGCGTTCAATTAACTGGCTAATCTAACCAGATGACTGACATATACATATACCTACCTGTAGACATAATGTATGTATTCAATATTTTTTATACTTAATTAGATAATGATATTAGGATTCAATTTGTATCTATTGATTTATAATAAATAAACTAATGTGGAGTTGATAATTTAATTTTATTAAAAATAATATTTTCACAAAAATGCAAACAATTAGTCATTAATTAAAAATAAATTGAAACATCTTAAATACAGATTGAATGAAACATTAGTAAAAAGCACTTATTATCACAATTCTGTATTTACTTAAAACTCTTATAAACTAGTTAGGTATGTAAAGATATGCTAGAGACTGAGGTTCATTTTTTCCGAAAGTAAACAACCTTAATAATGTATATTTAAAGGGATAAATACACATAGTAAACTAGTAACGAAAATGTCCTTTTCTGGAACGTTCTTCGTGGTACACCCGCATCGGTGAATAGGTACCATTCGAACCACCATTCGTATTCAATCCTGTGAACAGATAAAATTGGGTTTTATTAGGATAAAATTAAGTACGTACTAAATAAATTCTTAGACCTAATCTCATTCAAGTTCGTGGTTACAAAGCTATTTAGATAATTACTCTTACCCATAAAAACAGTTTCAACTAAAATATATGGAACATTGTTGAAGTTGTACTGTTTAGAAAATTTAAATAATGCTATGAATAAAAACATACAATTACATAGTTATTATTAATTTTGTCAATATGCCAATAGCTTTCTTAGTAACTTAATTAGGAACATTTTCTATGGAGCGTTTTTGGACGATGCGCCGCAACACATCAAACACCACTATACCTACCTGTGTAACTATTGATAGACATACCTACTATTTCTTTTGCAATATTTCCCTATGAGTTATATTAGGTATACCTACTTCTTATTTATGACCTATTGTAATAAATGCAGGGTTCACTTAGATTCCCGGTAGGTAATTAAAGGAATTCACTATGGAACAAAACTATATAAAGGTGCGATATATACCTGCTATAGGTAACGAAAGAAGCCAGATGCTTCGTTCCTACAATGTTATACATTATATCATACCTTTACCATTGAGGCGACCATCCACTGTGCAAGCTTAGAAACAAAATAGAAAATTATAATTTGCGATATTTTTCATAAAATTAAGCACTTTTATATTTAAAAAATTAGTAGCCATTCTGTAGGTATACACTTGGCCTAACAGGTCAATCGGTTTGAGTTCTATTGCAGTATTGAGTAGGAAACATTGCTCTGTTTGTTTATATGATCTGAGGTTACGACCTATCTATTGCTTATACCTTTTATTAAGTAACGGTCGAGAAGTGTAAGATTCAATCGAATCGAAACGTTTTCTATCCATAATTGTGTTCAGCTTTCAAATCCATTTCAATAAGTAGTTTCCAATATTTCAAAACAGAGGCGCTGCTGTTGTGTTCTCATACTACCTACTTGACAGCTGAATACAACGCCAATCGACATGTCTCGATTCGGTTGAAATTTACACTTGGGGTACCTACCAGAATCAAAAATGATTATATATTCAGGTAAAACAAACAAAACAATAAATAGGTAGGTATATCTTTTTCCTCCATTCTTCCACACAAATTCATAGTGGATGTCGACTATCGGGCTTATTCTCTAACTTATTTTCATGGGTTAAACTGATAATCGCGTTACCAGACAAGCCTAAAAATAAACTTAGTAAGAGAATGGCCCTAATACTGGAGAACATATGCTAAGTCTAAATTTAAGTTCAGTGCATCTCTTTCTCTCAAAATGAATACGAAAAGGATTCCTGTCATAATTTCACATTTAGAAACGTGCGATCAATTTTCGACCTTATTGAACGTGTTAAAATGCAGTGTTTAGGAAGCACCTCTGTACATGCCGTCTCTAAAATTGTCTATGGTTTCGGGGGGCGCGCCCGCGTAGCGGGCGGCGCAGCGCGGGCCCAGCACCACGGGGTAGAGCGCGGCGTAGGCGGCGGCTACGGCTAGAGCTAGGTGAGTGTACCCTGCAGCAGGTGGCGGGGCGGGGGCGCGGGGCGGGCGGCGCAGCGCGGGCCCAGCACCACGGGGTAGAGCGCGGCGTAGGCGGCGGCTACGGCTAGAGCTAGGTGAGTGTACCCTGCAGCAGGTGGCGGGGCGGGGGCGCGGGGCGGGCGGCGCAGCGCGGGCCCAGCACCACGTGGTAGAGCGCGGCGTAGGCGGCGGCTACAGCTAGAGCTAGGTGAGTGTACCCTGCAGCAGGTGGCGGGGCGGGGGCGCGGGGCGGGCGGCGCAGCGCGGGCCCAGCACCACGGGGTAGAGCGCGGCGTAGGCGGCGGCTACGGCTAGAGCTAGGTGAGTGTACCCTGCAGCAGGTGGCGGGGCGGGGGCGCGGGGCGGGCGGCGCAGCGCGGGCCCAGCACCACGTGGTAGAGCGCGGCGTAGGCGGCGGCGGCGGCGAGCGCGGCCACGCCCAGCGCGCGGTACACGTCGCGCGCCGCCGGCAGCGGCTCCGACACAGACACCAACCCGCCCACTATCGCTCCGATGCAACGCCCTGGACAATGGACACGACACGGATCATAACTATATTATCCCTCCAAGAAACAACAGTTTTTCTCGGGTAAAAATGACATTACGGTGTAGAAAAAACCGTTTTTCGAGCTTCTCGTGTTCTTTGTGCTACGCGTGCTGGAATTCTAGCTTGGTGTTATTATGACCATTACACCATTACTTAATCTTCGGTTTAGTTTTGGTCCATGGTTTTGGATATTCATGCGGCTTCCAATAGGTATAGTTACGGTTACCTATCATATATTCGATTTTTTTTTACTTTGCCGAAATCGATTAGCCACATTCTGTTTTTCATAATTTTCATTTCAACGAAACAAATATTTGGCATTCAGATTAAATACTCATTTAAAATAAACCAATTTACCCGTTTACCGGATTTAACTCGCCTTTTATTATATGTTACACTAGCTGTGCTCGCGACTTCGACTTCGCGTGGATGTCGGAAAATAACAACGGTGGGGTAGTTAGGCTAAGAATTTACATCATGTTTATAAAACACCTTTGAAAATTGACAAAGTTTCATACAAACTTTCATCCCCTATTTTAACCCCTTGGGGGTAGAATTAATCAAAATCCTTTCTTAGCAGATGCCAACGTCATAACATCTACCTGCATGCCAAATTTCAGCCCAAACCGTCCAGTGGTTTAAGCTGTGCGTTGATAGATCACTAAGTCAGTCACCTTTGAGTTATATATATTTAGATTATTAGTATACACCTGACGTTTCCAAATTCCGTTTTGAAAATTACGTAAACAAATGAATCTAATATTTGAAACTTCGATATACCGTTTTCGAACAATTGAAAATCGAACAGAAAAGTTTCGGAAGTATGATAGGTAGGTACCGATAGATTTGGATTTTAGGATTTTAAAATGTTTACTTACCAATACAGAAATGTGCAATGACAGGTAGAGCTTGCCCGGTTGTCGTGTATTTGCGTGGGACGAGGTGTCTAAAGTACAAAACCGCGGTCACCCACACGAGACTCATCGTGAATACTTCCAGGACCTCACAAACTACTATCCATGAATAATCTGTAGTGTAAGCCAAACCTGAAATGAGTAGGAATAGGTACTTCAACTTGCAGTAGGTACAACAATAGAAAAAAATATTTAAGTAAAAGGTAAAATAAAGATTTCACCTCGCAAAAGTAAAAGTGTTTCCTACTTTAAATACTCATTATTTGTTTAATTTTATTTTAAAATCATAGTACCTAAGCCCAGCCCCACTTTCTGCAGGGTACCTACTGAGACTACTAGCTCTAGCTATGTAAAAGCCCATGTGAATGTCTTTTTAAACTATAATGGTATTATGCATACCTATAATTTGGGCACTATTTTAAAAACAGTTTTAAGAAAGATTAGAAATAATATACCATTTCAAAACAAAATTAAAATTGTCGAAGCTTTCAACATAGTACTTTCCTTCGCGCATGAAAAATAGAAACTGAAAAATTTTGTGGGAGTTTTTTTTTTCTTAACAGGGTAACTCTTAACCTTCATCTCACCTGATGGTAAGTGACGATAAGGCCGACGATGGAAGCGAGCTACACCCGGATTCCTCAACCACAGAGGAACTGGCTTATCTTACCTCTTAACCGTCGGAACACAACAATGCCGTTAACATTATTGCTATGCGACAGACTTAGGTAAGATGGTGGTAGCTAGTCAGGCGGACTTAGAAAAGCCCTACCACCAACCAAACCGAGCAGAAATTTTCTGCCCCCACGGGAATCGAACCCCGGACCTCTAGATCTGAGGCAGGTGGTCTCAACCACTAGACCACAGGCGGTTAAAATTAATATTACCTATTTAGAGTAAAAAAGTATTTTATTTGAGCAGAGTGGAATGAGCATATCTAGATAGGTACCTAAATTGACTATCTAAGCATGCAATAAAATACAAAATTAAAAATTTTAAGTAACCCCCGGCGTCATTAATCATGTGTTAATCATCTATCTAACACCATCTCATTAAGACTATTCATAAGAGCCCAAACACGCTATATCTGCTGTAAGTTTCTGAAGAATTAAGCATTTTGCAGATTTTTTGATGGTATAGGATCAGCTCAAGGATGTCATTTGTCATGGGAATGTCACCGTAGTGACAGTACACGAAATTTCAAATCAATCGGATGCGTAAAAGTAAGTAAAACCCTATTATCATGTACAAAATGATCTGATAGTCATCGAACGCCTGAACTGATCTTCATAAATTATAGCTAAGAACCATCGTAGGCACATCGTAGCTTTCAAACAAAAAAAAACGAATCAAATCGGTCCATTCGTTTAGGCGCTACGATGCCACAGACAGACACACAGATACACAGACAGACACGTCAAACTTATAACACCCCTCTTTTTTCGTCGGGGGTTAAAAATATTGCGCAATACTGTTCAAAATAGCAGTAGTTACCGGTATAGCGCAGGCAGTAGAAGGTGAAGGCAGTGATGAACACGTTGGAGTGTCCGATGTAGTCGACGACGGCCTCCGCCCACCAGAGCGCGGGCACGGCCGGCAGCGCGCCCGCGGTCAGCGTCAGCCCCACGTGCCTACATCGTGCCGTTCACATAGCAGTAGTTACCAGTATAGCGCAGGCAGTAGAAGGTGAAGGCCGTGATGAACACGTTGGAGTGTCCGATGTAGTCGACGACGGCCTCCGCCCACCAGAGCGCGGGCACGGCCGGCAGCGCGCCCGCGGTCAGCGTCAGCCCCACGTGCCACATCGTGCCGTTCACATCCATCACAGTCCTAACAACACCACGCTATTAGCATCAATACTGGTGGTTTGGCGGGTTTTTGTGGCGTCAGTGAAGATTTTTATTACGGCGTAGTTTTATTATTCAAGTGTTGGCGTGCAATTAAAAGATTATTAGAATAAAAGTGATTATGGTGTGAAAGACTATGAGAACTTTTTTGTGGGTATCCACCTCATCAAGTAGCATCATATGGAGATTGTCATCATATATTTCGCGTCAGATACTCCCATGATGCATTGAAAGGTGTAACACCAGCATTTCAATGCAATAAATGAAGAAATAAAGAGATACTGAAGACATGGCGTTATGGGCATTAGTTCTCTTTGCCTTCCCATTACAGGGAGAATTGAACAAAAAAAGCACAAATACTAGCAGAACGAATTAGAGCTAGCGTAAAGCCACAGGGTTAAGCTAACCAGTCTTTTCCTTCGTAAGTCACCGTATTAAAAGAGGAATAATATTTTTGTGGAAAGTTGCAACTCCGCACATAACTATTAGTTACACTCTTAATCGGCCAATAGGTTGGCATATAAGTAGTTTTGTTCACCATGAAGTTTAAATCGTGCTAATGTGCGCATTTGCATTACTTACCTATTCTTAAAAAACCTACCTAAGTACCCATACATCTAAGAATAAGACCCCGCAATTGGTCGACAGTTTAGCCAAAGATAAACTAAATATAATTAATCGACTAAATCAGACAAATACAAAACGTAGGTGTTAGAACATTCTTTGTAGGCATTAGGTATATTTTATGGAGCAGGAATAGGTGTTATAGGTACTTATATTTTCTAAAAAGTATGTTTTTACTTTTTCGTGTGTTTTTTAAATATACAGAGGTACATACAAACTACAAAGATGTCTCCAATTTAATTTTGCAATGAAGCTTTAATTACCAAGGCAGGTAGGCGTCGATCCCGCTCCACAGCGTGCCGAGCAGCGCCATGACGGCGAACACGGCAGCAGTCTCCGCGCCGTAGCGCCGCACCGTGTTCATGGGCATCGTCAGCACACCCGTCGACGTGTGCCACCACCACTCCGGCGTTGAAAGCGGCATTCCGCTAGTGATTTAGGAAAGTGGAGCTAAGTACCATTTTTAGAACATTAATTAATTAGGTAACTAACTACTCCTAACTAAAATAATGGGAACACTCTCGTAAAAGAAGGCAGATGGCAGTGTTGGCGATTCTAAGGACGACTTGTTAAAAAAAAATATCGCGAAAAACAATTAGCTGTTCCATACAAACAGATCGATTGGGTATCAAAATTTTGTATAAAACAGCTGCAGTAAATTCACTAGCAGAAATATTCGATATCGAGTTTGACGACGAGCCGCCGTTGATTTTGACGTCGATCTCTTGGCTGTGTATGTTTGTCGCTGTTTTGGACATAGGTATATATGACATGATGTAAAATCGATGTTTTTCGATTTAGTTTTTCTTGTGTTTAAAATGTATCGCAATGACTTCGAAGGTTACTATGTCTGTCTGACGTTCCGTTTTCCCTCGTAACCTGCTAAACCGATTAAGATAAAAAAATTTGAGCAAAAATTAAAACCGACTTCAAAAAACTGAAAAGGATAAAATAATTAAATTTAAGTAGGTATTCATCCCCTAGAAACATATTTTTGGAGTTGGTGCTAAGTGGTTTCCAAAAACAATAGATAGTGAAAGTGTTCACTATCTATTGTTTTTGGAATCTCAAAAAACAGAAAAACCTGAATCCGGGAAAAATACTAATAATTCGTTTTCACGCCCCGTTTGGTTGCACATAATTTGAAATATGTATTCAATGTGGCAATATGGCGGGCGACATAGAAGTCAACTAAACATCACCAAAGCACCAAAGTGACATAGGCGCCATGATGATTATTTTTACCTATTTTTCAGTATACTGTACATAGACCAGCTATGCGATTCTCTAAAGTCAGCAGCCTTGAATTCGTGGCTGTCGGCAGCGCTGTCATACATTTTGGCGTTTGTTTGACAGCCGTTGGCGATACCAGCTTTCCGACTATTAATATTTGATGAAGTAGTGGAGTGAGCGGAGGTGAGCACAACCAACAGCAAAACAATTCAATAGTTTGTAAGAACGTTTATTGCACAAAATAAACTCCTACAAAACGGTTACAAATTAAATATTAATTTTACTTATAAAATAGCGTCCGGCCATGTTAATGATTCCAAAGGAAGGGGCGAGCAAAAAATCATAATGAAGATGACATGAGTCAGAAGTGTTGTCATACATAAAATAATATTTAAGGTATACCATATATTTAACACTTCCCCTTATACCTTATAATATTTAGTCAAATAATACAAATACAATCTTAATTGTAACAAGAATAAATTACTTGACAACACATACAAAATAAAAATTATATTTTACTCATGTAAAAACATCAGGTGTCAACATGTTCATACCTTTAATAAAGTGATAATGTTTGTCTTTACACAAAGGTTTGGTAAGAACGTCAGCAATCATTTTGTCAGTGGGCAAATACTTTACAAAAATAGACTTACTTCTAATTAAATTTTTCACAAAATGAAATCTTATGTCAATATGCTTTGTCCTTTTATGACATAGTTCTTTACATTCCAGGAGCTTTTGTGCACTCTGGTTATCATTATAAACTGTACAAGAAACCTTTTCAGAAACAAGCTCTGATAATAAGTTCTTAATAAAGGATAAGTCTTTACAAATGTCACTTATCGCCAAATATTCGGCTTCAGTACTAGACAAAGCAACACATCTCTGTTTACGAGATTCCCAATTGATAGTACTATTTCCAAGCTTTATCACAAAACCAGTGTATGATTTACGGTCATTTACATCATTGCCCCAATCGGCATCAGTATATCCCACCAAATTAAAATTAGCACTCTTTATAAAACATAAAGAATTGTTAATTGTACCGGCTAGATACCTCAATATTCTTTTAGCCGCAGTCCAATGAGATTCATCAAAACAATTGTTAAATTGACTCAACTGGCTACATGAAAATGAAATATCTGGTCTAGTACATACAGACAAATACATAAGACATCCTAGAAGTTGCCTATAGTTATAGGTTTCGTCTTCTAAATGTACATTTACATCAGTATTCCTTATCAATTTACAATTTAAAACCATAGGGGTACTGACTGGCTTACAATTTTCCATATTAAATCGTTTTAATAGCCTTTTAATATATTCAGTTTGATCTAAGGACAAAGTACCCTTACTTCTATCTCTAATTACTCTTATGCCAAGACAGTTTTTGAGTGGTCCTAAATTTTTGACATTGAATTTTAACTGTAATACATTTAGCAACTGCACTTTAATTGAACTATTTTTAGAATAAAAGACATAAAGGTCATCAACATATACTGCAAGAACAACAAAGTCTTTATCTAATTTCTTTATATAAATACAAGGTTCACAAAGAGACTGTTTAAAACCAACTTCAGTTAAAACATTATGCAATTTCTCATTCCACATTTTACTAGCCTGTTTTAAACCATACAAACTTTTTTGTAATAAACAGACTTCATTAGGATTATTGTTAGAAAACCCTACAGGTTGTTCCATATAGATAACTTCATTTAGATTACCATTAAGGAATGCAGTTGTAACATCAATATGGTCTATTTCTAAGTCCATTTCATTTGCCAATGAAAATAATATCCTCATAGAGGAATACCTAACCACCGGAGAAAAAGTGTCATTATAATCTATCCCATGTCTTTGGGTAAAACCCCTGGCAACAAGTCTAGCTTTGAACCTATCAAATTTCCCATCTGCATCATGCTTCAATTTGTAAACCCATTTACACTTCACAATGTTTATGTTAGTAGGTTTTGCAACTAGTTTCCAAACCTGATGTTCCAAAAGGGAGTTATATTCACTCTGCATGGCTGCCAGCCAATGCTCACGGTGCGGCGAAGAAATAGCTTCGTCGTATGATAGTGGTTCCTCACATAGATCATGCTGACTGAACATACCATAATCAAAATCACCATACCTTTGTGGTGGTCGTACATTACGTACAGGACGCTGAGACACCCTCGTCAGTTCGTCAGAAACACCTGATTCAACAGGAAACAGCGCTTCCCCTCCATCAGAAGACTGGCCAGAGGATGACATACTGTCAAAACGCTCATCGGCATCAGATTCATCTAAGCTTGTTTGAGTAAAATTTTTCTTTAATTCTTCCTGGTTTACACCATCTCAGATTTTTGCTTCATAAGGTATCCATAAGTTTTGCGTGTGTAGTCGTCAGTAAAGGTGACAAGAAATCTCGCCCCACCCCAGCTTGGCTCCGGCATGGGTCCACAAACGTCAGTATGAATTAATTGCAGTGGCTGAATAGCTCTGTGTGTCGGTCCACTGGGATAAGATGCGGCCGACATCTTCCCCTGAAGACAAGGCTCACAGTTCTTCAGTTGACATTCATCCTGATCACCAACAAATAATTTGATGGTTCCTACACCTTGGCTAGTTATAGTATTGTCATTAGCAACTTTTATTAATTTTTGACAAGGTTGTATATCCTCAAATAATGCTTTATTATTAATCATGTGATTGCTAGCGCCACTGTCTAAGTAAAAACAGTTCTTATCCTTATCGGGAACAGTCATAAGTGCTGAAACCAAATGTGTCCTGTCGACTCCTGCAGTCGCTGCTTGGCTTGATCTTCTTTCACGCTTCAATTTGAAGCAACGGGCTTTGGCATGTCCTTTCTTCTTACAGTAACTGCATACTAAATTTCCAATTTTGTTTGATACAAAAGCTGATCCATTTTCATTTGTTACTTTTCTAGAGTACTCTTGCAAAAGTCTTGCCTTAACTAATTCACTAGAGAGTTGATTTGTTACAGTAACAGCAGCCATACTTGAGACGATAGTGTCATAGTCTGACGATAACCCGCTAAGTAAAATCTCAGCAACCTCGGCGTCTTCTATAGACTTCCCAATATCAAGGAGCTGCTGCACCAACGTTGTCACCTCTTCTATATATGCACTCATTGTGTTATATTCACTAAATTGGATCCTATGCAATCTTCTTAGAAGTAAAACTCGTCTATAGAGACCCTTATCTTCAAAAACATCTGTCAAGATTTTCCATGCCTCCGCAGCTGTCTGTGCGTTACGGACGTACTGGTACAAACACGGTTTCAAAGCGAGGCATATGCGTGCCAGAGCACGTGGTCCATTCACTGCATCTTGGTCACGCCCCTGAACGACTTCCCAAAGGCCTTCCAATATTAAAATATTCTTCATTGTAAATTTCCATGTGTGGAAATTAGCAGGGCCATCCAGCTTCTCAATTCCCGATGTGGCAACTACATGGCTCGGTTTCGCCGAAATCGCCGGCAAACTCCCGGACGCCGTGTTAGCCATATTTTTGGGTAAAATGACGAAATAATGTTGGGCCGGACGCTAAACAAAATCAACAAATGTAATTTGTACTCATTTGACTCAAAAGCTCACGCTCAACAAACGCACGCTGGTCCCATAACCTATTAATATTTGATGAAGTAGTGGAGTGAGCGGAGGTGAGCACAACCAACAGCAAAACAATTCAATAGTTTGTAAGAACGTTTATTGCACAAAATAAACTCCTACAAAACGGTTACAAATTAAATATTAATTTTACTTATAAAATAGCGTCCGGCCATGTTAATGATTCCAAAGGAAGGGGCGAGCAAAAAATCATAATGAAGATGACATGAGTCAGAAGTGTTGTCATACATAAAATAATATTTAAGGTATACCATATATTTAACACCGACGACGAGCTAGGCGTGAGCCGGAACTATTTTTTTATTTTCATAACTTTATGTAAAAATCAATCAAATATTGAATGAAGTCCTTGCGATTCATTTTAAACACAAGAAAAACGAAGTCAAAAAATATCGATTTTACTTCATGTCGTATATCCAAAACAGCGACAATCATACACAGCCATGAGATCGACGTAGAGATTGGTGAATACACTTGCGCGCAGCGCCGTGCTCAAACGTCAAAATCAATGGCAGCAATCTTGTCAGACGTCAAGCTCGACGTCGAATATTTCTGTTTGTGAATCAACTGCTGGCCGGGTCCCCATACATTTTTGGAAGATCTCTTTTGGCATAGAGATTGATTACATTTCGAGAAAGTACATAGGCTACCTTTGGCGCGATAAGCGACATCCAGGGGGAGCCACGGTCGGCCACTAGTAATAAAATACATCATGGCCGTATGGATGGGCTTGATAATACCTGTTATTTATTACTAACCGTTAACTAAAAAATATGCAACATAAATTATACGTTTGAAACATAACTAACTAGGTACCTATATACAATATGAAATGGGGAATATCGATGTCATATCATACTTCATAATCATTAGCTATCAGGCATATGACAATAAAAGTAAAAATGCGAAATGACAGCAATTTCGTAAATTAAATTGAATTAAAGTAAGCACTTTTCATCAGCTTATAAAAGTTGAGTAAAAAAACTGAAATAGGTTGATTTCAGTTTTCATTTTGATAGCGGGTGGTTGTCTTGTACCTAACTCCCGCTGTCGGGAACCCGTGCCTCCATTACCTACATCGCGTGTTTATAGTCGTCTTATTACTGACACGCAAAAATATCGTTTCTGTAGGTATACCTACCATTCCCTAAAAACTTCATTCATCATATAAGCAGACGTAGGTACCTATACTATACCTACGCAAAGTTGTTGATAGTAAGTAAACATTTGGAATAGATATTTATCTTTAAACTTGGACTAATAACTTTATGTCTATTCATTGCGTATAGTATAGATACCTACTAACTTAAAACAGTTTTTCTTTATCTACTCTACAACTTCGAAATGAATAAACTTTTAATCAATTTCTAAGCTTTTTTTATACGACAAGGGTGGTAAGCACGAGCCGCTTGATGATAAACAGTTAGGAACCGTAGCACACGCCCTCCTAGCACCTTGTACTAGCGCGATAATATTGATTTATAATTTCTAAAGAACGCATTGGGCCAGTTCTGTCAACTACTTTCTATGTCACTGCTGTTTAAGCAGCCACGTTTAAAAATTACAAGTCCCAAACTAATAAAACTAAAGCTCTATAGGGATATAAAATAATAATATTCATTCACTCACACCTATTATCTAGCCCCTTAGTTCCCAAAGTGGTCCAGGTGGACCCCCAAGGGTCCACGTGAGACTCGACGGGGGTCTACGTTGGCGTGACAAATAAACACATTTTTTATCGAGTTTTAGGAATATCTATGCGTAGTTTAATTTTGAAAGTAGTCTGAGAAAAATATCTGGGAACCTCTAGCCCAAAGTAAGCATCATTAAGAGCTTGTGTTATGGATACTAGATAATGTACAAAAATTGATAATAATTTTCATATCAATTTTATACAAGTATTCTAAATAAACATAGAAAATCCATGACTTGAATGAAAAACTCAAATATATTTATTTTATTATTTTTTACTCAACTAAAATATATTTTATTTATTATTTAAGTGACCACTTACCTATCGAATATTAATATTAATGCTCCGATCAACATGAAGATTGCGTGCATAACGAACGGTACGACAAAACGTGATTCCAGGGCTTCTGCAGCTAAGCCAGCCAAAGGTGGGAAGATGGCCAAGCCCAGGGTTCCAAATGCAAGTTGTCTTCCTACATCGCCGCGTCCAAGGGATGTTTCTCTGGTCGCGATGACGCACGCAGCTCCTAGAAGCGCTAGGGCTGCGGTTGGCCAGATGTCTGCTAGCATTCTGTGTAATGTTTAAAAGTGTGAACACGCATAGTGGAGCAGTAATGTGGAGCAGTAATGTGGTATGTGTCGTGTGTGTTCAGAATACTTTTATGTCAGCAGCAGCATCTTGATTGCAATTACAAGACTTAATCTGCAAGTTAAGCCTTATGTAAGAACTAGTTACATTGAAACCGCGATGAAAACATAGAAACCTATTTGGTAATGGTATGGTTCTTGGTATGGTAAACTCAACATAGATTGATCCATTTATTACCTCAGTATCAGGTAAGCAGTGAAGGTGGATGTGGGGTCTCCTACGGTGAGCCGGCACTCGGCGTCGGCGAGCACGCCACCCGGCTCGTCGTACGGGTCTAGCACCTGACAACGTACTGCGGGCTTGCAATCGCTTTGAAAAATGCTGGACTCGGGGAGACGTTCTGCTGGGACCGCGCACGACGGACTATCTGTGTGGACATAATGCGTAATCTTCAAGCTTAGTTTCCTCAACTTACGTATAATGTCATCTAGCAGGACAAACATTGTAACAATGCTTCGCCTTCGTTCTGGACACTATCCGTCGAACAAGTTTGGTTACCTTATGAAAAGTTGACTCGCCAAATTGCGAAATTTGTGGAAACATTGAAGATGTCCAACACTTGTTGACGGAGTGTCTTATGAATGAGGGCCAGTGAAAGCAACTGATGAACGCCCTAAAACTAAATCGCTTAGATGTTGGTACCTTCCAAAGCATATTAGCCGGACCCTTATCTGGTTTCGTTGAATTACTCTGCGACATGGTGAGACATCGGTAGTTGTCAATGTACTATTGACATTCTTGTAAATATTTTTTTTAGTTTAGTTTATCATATCCATAATTAGTTTAAAACTATTGTAGTAGCAATAAGTATAAGTTTACAATAGGACTGACATGTCTCAAAAGACCAAAGTCCTTAAATTAAATAAAGAGAAAAAAAACATATATGCAGCAGCCTGCCTATATGTATACGTCCCATGGGCATAGGCTTTCCTACATGATGCGAGAAATACATAAAACTACAACCCTGGTCCAATGCGGGTTGGTGGGTTGATGCGTTATCAGTTCCATTCGAGACTAGCGACTTAACGTGCCCTTCTAAGCACAGAGGAGCTCGAGATAAGAAGATGTTAATTATCATAATTACTGTTGTTCGGTGCTAAAAAAGTTGCCTAGGCTGCATAAAAAAAGACTACGATTTTATGATTATTTCTACGTATAGCATTGGTTCTTTGTAAAGTAAGACACTCACTAGCACGGTAGGTGCACCAATCAGCGTCGGATGTGGAGTTGTCCTCGAGCGGCTCGGGCGCCACCAGCGACAGGGGCACCAGCATGCGCTTGGAGTGCTGCATGTACACCAGGCACTGCTCGTCGTAGCAGAGGTGCGGAGGGTACACTTCAAAGTCGTCTTCGTCTTCGTCATATGACGACATGTTTAGCGGTGGCATCTATTCAACACAATAGTCAGAATATTATACTAAATCGAAGTTGTGGGGTTCAATTCCCGCCTGGAGTATGCATTTTTTTATCGTTTTCAAACCGAAATCGTTTTGGTTATAAGTGGTCATAAAAATACTTGAATCTACCAATCACACCAAAACTCTTCAGAACAAGATGGTCCTTTCAATACGCCAAGTTAAGTAAGACTAGTTCGATAAACAATCGGCCTAGGCATTTAATCGGATGCTGGCGTTTAATTAACGGCCTAGGCATCCAATAAAGTGACTAAATAGCCGGACGACTGCGACTCATATACTTAGTATTCGCCGACTTTAGCGAAATTACATTGTATGGGTATTTTGACGGTGTCGCGAAGTCCGGCACATGAGTAAAGTGCGGATTTTTGTGTTTGACGACTTGTGTCACTCAGCCCGTTACTATGAGCTCAGCATTTTAAATTCATGATACTTTAAAATTTGGTTCACCGATAAACCGTGCTTATAATGCTGCCCACCAAACGACCTACAAACTAAAAACCGGTGACCGATTTTGAATCGGTTAAAATGACACAAATACAGAGTACAATAATACTGCGCACACGTCGTACAAAAAATGGAAAGTTTGGGAAAGTATGCGGTGCAAACGTACTACTTGTGAACAGTCTGCTCTAGCAACTGAATTGGCTGCACGCGCCCCGCTATTTGTTGATTTGATAGTTTGGCCCGCGTGTACCTACTCACTATTTTGCTAGGGAAGTCTCTAGTAGTCTTTAGTCTCAAAATTAGTGTTAAAATCGGCCAAATCGCTCTGATGGATCGTTCATCGATTTGAAGAAAATTAGTGGGCAGCCGAATTTAAAAATACTAAGTAACTAGGTAGTACCTACCTACATTGGTAGGTAAAGTCTTACATTTTCGGGAGCAGTAGTCTCTTGTCTCAAAATTAGTGATAAAATCGGCAAAAGTGCTCTGATAGATCGTCCACCCATTTGTAGGAGACGTTTGTGGGCAGCCTAATTTCAAAATACAAAGTAGGTAGTACCTACATTGGTAGGTAAGGTCTTACATTTTTTCGAGCACGTGCACTGGGTTCACATTTGAAATAAAATTACTTTAATACACACAAGATAAGTCGTCTCTTACATAAAATGTAGACGACAACTACCATCTACTTTTAACTAAACGCGAGTAATGCGGTTAAGTCAAAAGTGGTTTTTACTGAAAAAATACAATTTAAAATGTGCCCATTTGGAGCGCGATATTTTTCGTAGCGGAATGAAATCCGCCCAGATTTGAACGGTAACAAAATTAGCACACGTTGTTATTATATCAATGTTAGCATACCTAGTCTTTACTTGCAGGTAGTGTAAAGTTCTCGCTATATTTGCCTAACTGTCAGTCTTTAAAATTGCAGACGGAAGAAGAATGGACAGTTATCTTCGTAGTTTCTTGCATAATCATTTTTTAAATCGTTGGTGAGTACCTATTTAAGCGTCAAATCTTAACAATAAAGTAAAATACATCTTTGTGGACTATTTAGGGCGTTATTGTTGATAAGAAAAAATATATCATAATCTCCACGGGCCGTAGGTACAATTTGACTAACATTTACTTATTTATTTATTATGGAAGACTAATGACTACCTAATTCCTACGGAAACAAGGTACCTATAAATGCGATTAAATACATAAAGTCTGTTAAAGTCTCCGCATATACAATACAACATAATCATAATATTACCTACATAATGATCATCACCTCAGATCAATAATAATAATATATTTATTACTACCTATCCCATTATTTTCATAAAAAGTGGGAATTACAAGGTTAATAAAAGTAATATCTCTAATCGTTGGTCTAGTTTTACAATAATAAAGTGTACAAAATTACCGTAGATATGTAAAATTTATTTTAGATGATTGAGTTGAAGTGACTACGAAACGCTACGTGCTACGAAATGCGGATTAATTAAATTGTAAGTAATGGTAAAATCTAGACTACCGTAGCTTTACCACAAATTCATAATTATGCGAGTTGAAATTAGGAGCCTAATGTATTACACAAAGAAAAGAAACCCATGTTTCATAATTTTAGAAGATATTGCTAAATAATAATTCATATTGATAGATAAGCATTCCTTCAACATTTGCAACATTTTTTGTGATGTTTTTTATGATACAACAAGGTACCTAGCTAGATTATTTCTAGTGCTTAACACAATGTACAAAAATATTTTTAATATTAAATTATTTACAAGTTAGTAAGTAAGACTCATTGGTAATTATGTGGAAGATGCATAGCTTTGAATGTCGTTATATTAAGTGATCCAAATATCACAGCAATGTGTGAAAGTGAATACCTTAACATATTTTAGTGACTGAACTACAAAGTATGATAGGTAGTAAGGTAGGTCAGTGGGTAGTGTGGTTAATCTATTTTAAAATTGGTTATTCAAGTAGGCAAGAGTAGAGACTCTGGCTTAAATGACCAATTTTTAAACTCGTGTAATTAATCTATAAAGAGCAGAGCAGGTATATAATCTATTTATCATGCAAGAATATTGTATCTAAGTACCATCAATTCTTAATTTGTAAAGATCACACAAACCAGACAATATACAAGGACGCACATATCGGTCAGTATGGGAAAGTCTGAAACTATAAGACATACGATAATCTCTTCTTAGGAACCATGTCATGGATTTAGATGATAAGAAAAACTGCATTCATACATTCAAAAAAACGTGTACCTACTCAGCTCGGGAATCGAACCCGGACGTTATGAAAAATAAAACTAACACTATTTCTATTTAAGGTCTTAAGGAGTAACCGTTACTTACTATGAAACATGATGTCTAAAATGAATAAAATGCATTGTTTTCATATCCTTTAATTTATTTAAGTACCTAGTCTCGGCTTTCATGTGGTTTCAACGAAAACCATCGATAGGAATCATGGGGGCGCGCGATGGATCCCAAGTATGTTCGTTGGTAGGTACCCGAAATATTGCAACCTTTTTTGATTTTCTCATAAAGTTGATATTTGTTTGTGTTGATTTTTTTTATGAATGTGAGCAATGAATAATTTTATCAGAGTAAAATTCGGACTAATAATTATGTTTTTTTTTATTTGGAAGATGTATTAACACTTTCTTCTTCTTTTTTTTAAAAAAATATAAAGTCATTAAGTACAAAAATTTTAAATAACCTGAAAAACCGGCTACGCTATGTCAAAAGCTTCGTATAAAAATATGTATAAAATAAGTGGAATTCCAAAACAAAATAAAATTATTTCTCAAGAAACCATAATTTCAAAGATTTCAGAAAATTTATGGTTAATACAGATAAAGTGTTCTCAAGAAAACATGAAGCTAGACAGCGATAGCCATACTACGCTCAAAATAAAGTTGAGATTGCCACAAAATTAAATAGGTGGTCAACTGAACTTGAGTAGACCGCATATAAGTGGAAAAATATCGATATTTTTTTTAAAGTATAATAATATTAATATAACCCAATAATATTCATACACTCACACCTATTATCTAGCCCAAAGTAATCAGCTTGTGTTATGGATTATGGATACTAGATATCGGAGAAATAATAATAATAATTTGTATATAAATATTAGAAATATACTAAATAAACATATTATCATCCATGACTTGTGAATAAATGCTCGTAATCATCATACAAACATTAGCTCCAACTGGGATTCGAACCCGGGACCCCTGACCGAGTAGCCCATACAGCAAGAGGCACAGACCACTCGGCCAGCCGATCGTCAGTATTTAAAAGCGAAGGCAGAAGTCAGGCTGGATGAAAAATACATAGTTGCGATCTACGTAAATGTTTACCGTAATCCGATAACGTAAGTAACGTTATCGAAGTTACGACGAAGGTAGGTATGTAGCCTTATTACTATACCTAAGTATAGCTTACATTCTTCTCTTTATGTATCTCAATGCTTCTTGTAGGAAAAGTCACAAATTAATGATATTATTGTACCTATGTTTACGGTTGATAAATGACAAAATGTAAGCAGCGGGGCTGACTGTTTGTTGGTCCAATTCAGCGGACGAAACTGCGCTCGTATAAAAAATGTACCTACTCTATGGTTCGACCTGCGTTTTTTTACAAATTTTCTTTGATACAAACCTTGTCCTGACAATAACGAACACAGCAAAAAAAGATTTATTCAAATTGGTGCAGTCGTTCGAAAGTTATGCGCGTTTCGAATCCATTTTAATTTATACATTTCGGAGATCCATTTTTATTTATACAGAATGATAAATAAAATTATGATAATTACATGACATTTCTATGAAATAATGCAGCCAATTATTTCATAGAAATTCATTCAAATTCAAATGTCATAAAATGTTCAAATAAATAAGATATTTTTGAAGGTGGCAAACTATTTCTATGAACTAATGTTGCCCATGTTTCAGTTTTTTGTCGTATTGACGGCACTATCCTATAGATTATTAGGTTAGTGTACTAGGATATTAGACTTACTGTAAAGTTTGCAACGCTATTGTACATGGGGCTGAGTGTGGTGGTGGTAGATGTGGTTACGTAGGGCCGCTGCAGCCAGGTCATGTTGTCGTCCGCACAGCCATACTCGCATGAGCTCACCGCTAATACGCCCGTCTGATAAAAGTAAATTAGAGTATGACTTGAGACATAAATATAGACTTATCTGCTATTACTAATTTAGTTACTGCAATACGTACCAAGAAAGTTTATGCAAATCTCAATGAATATTAAATTTAATTCTAGTACTCGTTATTTGGTTGGCTAAGAAACCATGTAGGTATTTAAATTTAACATACCTTGACCCCAGACCAGCGGTTGCAGCGCATATCCTCCTTACACACTTCTTGCATTACGTATGTACTATCAGCATCGCACATGAACAGAACTTGGGGTCTTCGAGCCTGTACGCGAACGGACAACTTTTTATAAAATCAATATTTAAATATTAGTAACTAATAGTGTTTGTCAATACGAGTATTATTTGTCAGATAAGCAGGAACGCTTGGTAGAATAATTACGTTTACTGAGTTAGTGACAGAAAAAAAATAGAAAACAAACATTAAAACCGACTCCAAAAAACTGAAGAAGATAAAATAATTAAATTTAGGTACCTACTTATTATTTTATCTAATTATTTCATCCTTTTCAGTTTTTTGGAGTCGGTTATAATATTTGTTTATTTTTTTTTCTCAATTTTTAGTGATAACTTTTGAAGGTCAAAGCTTATATTGATTTCTACTATCGTATCATTTCACTAAAAATTCATGGGAAAGGAAAAATTCGCAATTTCGCATATGTAGACGACTTAATTTTTCCAGTTTTTTTGATTTAAAAACCAAACTACCCAATGGATTTTCAAAAAAATTTTATGGGACCAAATGGGAACTATTCCGCATCGAACAAAAAAAGAATCATCAATATCGGTTCACCCAGTCAAAGCTTCTGAGGTTACAAACATAAAAAAAAAACATACAGACGCATTGATAACCTCCTCCTTTTTTTGAAGTCGGTTAAAAACATATATCCGATTATCAAAACCATTGGAATTTTATAGAATTCACAAACTTTAATCGTAATTTCAAAACTTTGTGAATTATGTTTTCAGTAAAATGAAAATTATGGAATTCAAGTAGGTGTTTTGGGGGGTCACCGTTGATGACATTATGGGAGCCATGGAACAAACCGGTCAGGCTCCTGTCCTGACCGGTTTGTTCCATCGGTTCGCCAGTATTTGAATTAAGTACTTTTATGTAAACTTACTTGTAATCAAAATACGTAATTGAAATTCAAATTTGTATTTAATACGTATTTTGTATTTGTATTTCAGTTACCTACAATGCTTAAGGCTTCAAAATACATTAAGCGATTTTAATACCGTGTGCGTTCTGCAGAAAATAGCTCCACGTAAGCAAAACGGTGACCAATGAAGATGACAATTTTTAAAGTTGGCAACCCTGCACTAGTTCTGTACCTTACTTACTATGCACCTACGTTAAAATATAACACTGGGGCAACGGGGGCTTACCAAGGATGATAGAATAATACACTTGTTTGAATTATTTGATCTACGGTATTATCAGAAGCTAACTAAACTTACTTTTATTGTACAGACGGCAGCACATCAAGTGTAACAGTTGCACTGCGAAAGCCGCTTCTATTGCAAACCCAATAAGAGTGGTCTCAAGGTCAAACTGTTACGCTTGTTGTGCTGTCAACTGTACCTACTATACTTATTTGTTATCTATTTATCTCCAAACATTTTTTTTATACAAATATTTTTCAAAACATTACCTCGTGTCTCTCTGTGTATGGTACAGCGAGAAGTAGAGTGTAGAATAGTGCGCTCAGAATGAGACACAGGGCAGTGACGATGCGCAGGAGTTTCCCTGATCCACTCGGCCCTGAGTTTCCTCCAGTGGACCCTCGCCCAACTGACAACCTGTTAGTTATTGTACAATGTCAATCCAACTTCCGACAATATTAACATTTTAATAAATTATTAAAAATGCCTAATTTAGTCTAACCAATCTGTCTTTGAAAAAATACTCGTTTGTGTGTCTAATTAATGTTTTGACATTGTGAAGGTAGAAGTTAGCTTCTTAAAACTCAAAAACAGATAGCCTAGAGGAAAATCATAGGGTCATCCCTAGTCTTCGGTTGTGAAAGGTTACGATTACGCGGTTCCCAGCCCAGGATATGGTCGTTTTCTTGTATAAATACCTACTTTTCTAAATAGGTACCAGCTAATTTAAATATATCAAATCTCATCATTTCTATTTCTACTACAATAGCTTCGGTTTGGGCCATCACGCACACTTTAAATATTTTTATAAATCCATGAGTGATAGAGATGGCTAAAGTATTACAGTATACATAATGTAGGTAGGTTTATTAAATTTATATATTTTTACAATAGATAAAAAAAAGATATGCTTATAATTTAAATAATGTATAACAGAAGACTTACTTATCAATAAGACAACCTAGAACTGCTGGACCCAGAATGGCTACACATGGTGCTACCGCCGATATCAGACGGACTTCTCCTCGGTCCAGACCCACATGAAGCATGTGGACTGGCAGGAACGGGAATATACAACCCACGCCTGAAACAATTACAATCGTTTATTATAAAAAGTACCTAAAACATTAAACATATACCGTACGATAAAAAAATTACTGCATTGACAGATTCTATTACTTATGTAGAGACTTCGCATTAGGCGAGTCAGACACTACGCAGATACAATAATATTTTTTCTGCGTATAGAAATGTAATTATCTGAAAGTATCACACAATTCACACACTATGCAGATACGAAATATATCTACGAAGTGTTGCATTCACCGAAATCCTGTAAACTGCGGATTGTTTACATGTACTATAGAGTGTTGGTTAATTGCTTCTACATTTTCTAGACAGCTGGTCAGAAGAGAATTCTGATTTTGAATTTTACTAAAAAGCATTTACTAAAAAGTTGAAAATTTTTGATAGCCCGATAAAGCTTAAAAAGGACCAAGGATGGAAAATTTACAATAAATTTCCGATACCCATGGGAAACATTTATTTCGATTTATAATTTAATGAAAAAAGATATTAAAAAAATAATACTAAAATGCGCGAATTTTTCTAAGCTGATTCTTTTACGTCACTTAATTTGTACTCTTCTATGCCCGTTTTCCATAAACACGAATATTTTTGAACGCTTTCGATCAGTCGCTCCATAGCGATATGCGCACACGACTCATCTAGTCGTTAGGGCGATACATTGTAAAAATTCGTACTCTTATATGAAAAGTCATTGTATATATGTGTATAGGTCGTTGAAAGATCTTACGGATCTGAAATTTAGATATATTTCTTCAATCTTCAACCAAAAACGATCAAATTATTTATCACGATTGCTATTTTCTCCCGCTGATACAGTCATATCCTCAAATCATATCTCTGTTTCTATCTGTCTCGGCCGAAACAACGTTTCCATAGATGAAATGAGCGCATGTATCACCGCAGACTACACGTCTGCGGGACCATTCTGTATACATAAATACATCTGCAGGGAAAATCCTATGCTATATTTGTATCTACAGGTACATTTTAATGTGTAGATGATATTTTCACAATTTTTCGATATAGGTCGATGCCTACAGACACTTTACACTAAAATATAAATTATCTGCGCTGTGTGTGTTAGTTCATTGAATCATAACGCGAGCGATGATGAAAGATATATGCCCTAAGATACAGATAGTATCAGCGTAGTATGTAAGTCGTTTTAGCTATCTCATGTATTATGTTATGAACATCTCCTCCTGGTGGGCGGCACCTGGCCAGCCCGAATCCAAATAGTTTCTAAGAATAAAATTTGTTTTTGTTAGAATTAGGTAAAACTTCCTACATATCATTCATTGAAAGACTACAAACCATCAATTAATAACTATATCTCTGAGAAACTGATAAATAAATGGCTATAAAACTGCGTGCACGCAATTATCTCAATGAGGGCTTTATAAGCTTAACTGCGGGGCATATAGGTCGCTCCAGTAGGAGGTGAACGGTCCCTAAATCATTCAACACATCACTCCTTAAAAGGAAGCTTGCGGGCGCTCCATAAGATTGTATTTGCGGCGTGCCTGATCCGCGTCCATCTCAAAGACCTTTTTTGCTGGGCTGTCCGACCGGTCAATATATAACAAGACCCGTTTCAATGTTAGAATTCTACTAAGATTTCCTGATTTTTTATTAAATACAATTATTACAAACTAATGATTAAGAAACCGTATTTAGGCAAGAATTTTCAGTATAGGATGGCTGTGAAATAAATGTTAGTTTTAACTAACTTTGAAATAAACA
Organism: Nymphula nitidulata; assembly: GCA_947347705.1. Classification (NCBI taxonomy): domain Eukaryota; kingdom Metazoa; phylum Arthropoda; class Insecta; order Lepidoptera; family Crambidae; genus Nymphula; species Nymphula nitidulata. Next base: position 12,787,252 of record OX374623.1, read on the forward strand.
ATTATTAACAATGGAATATTATTATTATTATCTTAATTAATTTGTACGTAGAGTTACGGTGCACAGAAAAATCACTTGTGTTTATGAGGCACCGTATTGAAATTGTCAAACTTATGTTATTTTGTATGGAATAAATTAAAAAAAAAGTTATTAATAAATAATAATCTTACACTAACACCTATTACTTATTTAAAAAATAATCATCATTAAGAGCTTGTGTTACGTATACTAGATAACGGAGAAATACAGATAATAATATGTATACAAATATACTAAATAAAAGTACTGAATTACAAACACTCCATGCCTCGTGATCAAATATTCGATACCTACACAATCATCAGCCCCTACCGGAATCTGATCGAGTAGATCTGATCTGACTTGACTGACCACTCAACCGCCTCTGTGGTCTAGTGGTTGAGACCACCTACCTCAGATTTAAAGGCTCCGGGGTTCAATTCTCGTCAGGGCAGAAATTTTCTGCACGGTTTGGTTGATGGTAGGACTTTTCCAAGTTCACCTTGCTAGCTACCACCATCTTACCTAAGTCTACCGCCAGCAATCATGTTAACAGCATTGTTCTGTTCCGGCAGTTGGAGGCCAGTTCCTCTGCGGTAGGAAACCGGGTGTAGCTCGCCGCTTCCATCTTGGGCCTTATCATCACTTACTATCAGGTGAGATAAAGGCCAAGAGCTACCCCGTTAAAAATAAAAAAAATGTCGGTGGAAACGTATAATAATAAGTTAACACGTTACCTGAGAGAAAACAAAACAGTACGCATTTTAGCGTTATAAGGTTTTTGTTGACTAGTTTCTTCATGATTTCAGGTTTCGTTGATCTACTGTTGATCACATTTATTCACCCGTACATATTTTGCATCTGAAACAAACACGTAGAGTAATTTACACATTGCTTCAAATAAACTATTTTTTAAATCTAAATTACTACTAATTTAGCTACATAGAGATACATGGTTACAGGGAAAGGTAGGTATACCTAGTATTTATGGAGATTATTATTTATGTCATTATCGATAGATTTGAACCTATGACTCTATGACTATGACCGTTTTCCAGATTTATAGGTATTTGGCTTTTAATTTTTTTCTTAGAGTATCACTTTTTGCTCTAATTTCATTTTTATTTTCGACTCTATGGGTATGTAAGTTGATAAAAATAAATAAATAAACTTGTAACTACTGCTATCCAGGTAAAGTGGCAGCTCGTTAACTGTTTGATTGTAGAGATTAATTTAAAAGAAGTTGTATGGAAGTTATCCTGAATATTATTACAAGAATGTCTACATCTTTTTAACTATCCTTATTGGCAAAATACGTTTAAGTAAAGTAGGCAAATAAACATCAAAATGACAGAGAAAGTGTTCTCAGACCGTAAATAGTAAATGTTTATAACAAAGTAAATAATTAAAGAATGACATTTAAGAAATTAAAACCATGATAATATAATTATTTTTATTAATCACAATTCATGTTTTATTTCTCCCAATTTCGAACACAAATTCTTTAATCTTCTTTGTAAGCCGCTTTTCACGACCCCAGTTGTAGGATAGTCCTCATTTTAACAGCTGCATCGATTGTTTTTCTCAGTATATTCTCTACATTTTCAATTAGAGTTAGTTGTCAGGGAACACATGCGGTTCCAACACTATAATTGGTAATTGCCATTTTGGATAGTTAAAAAGATGTAGGAATTCTTGTCACAATGCCTATGCAAGATAACTTCCATGCAACTTTTTTTGAATCATCTGCTTGAAAGTGAGTAAAAACCTACATTTAAATAGTTAACGAACTGCCACTTTACCAGGATAGCAGTAATATGGAGTTTATTATTTATTTTTATGATCTGGTAAAAATCGGATGCCAGAGTAGAAAATTAGAAATTAAAAAAGATGAAATTATAGCAAGAAAGGACACTTTTATTTAAAAATATTTTTATTTTTTAACGGCAGCAGGCTATAAGGGCAAATCTATCCACAGTAACCTTATTATACTTAATCTCCTTAAATATTTAGGTCGACTGTCCCTGTAACCATGTGTAGGTATATTTGAAATTTTGAATCAGTGTAAGTTTCAATCGAATTGAAACGAAAACGGTCGTCGTCGTGACAATTGTCCAATCGTATGAAAACTACAGCAGCGCCTCGATTGTAAATGATTGGAAACCTCTTTTTTCATGAGAGATGATAACGACGATAATCGTTTTCGATTCAGTTTGATCACAGTGTAATCACTGACTGTATAATCTCAGATCATAGAAACAAGAATTGCCATGTAGTGCATGTAGTGGATGGATTTGTAGGTACTACATGACAAATCGTAATTATAATGATGAATTAGTTTGCTACTCTATATTATTTTATTAAAATATCATAGATATTGCAAAGTGATTTCATGTGTGGTGCTTATTAGTTCCAAATTAAAGCTATTCCATAATTATTTCACACGACAGTAAAAATTGCAATAGTTATACAGATTGCTCTGATTTGATACGCTTTTAAGTAGTACGCTATGATTTAGAAGATCTACCTTTTTATACAACTAGATGACAAACAAGCTGACGGCCCACCTGGTTGTAAGCGGTTACCGCCGCCTAAAGACAGCTGCAATAACAAGGAAAAATCACTTGATATTGCAGGTGCGTTGTCATCCTGGGGCCTAAAATGAAATGCCGTCTATGCCCAGTAATTACACTGGCTACCTTTCCCTTCAATCCGACACACAGCTAATTGTTTCACGGCTGAAATAAGAAAGGCGGTGGTACCTACCCATACAACCCAACAAACGGGTCTACCACCTACGTTACATTTGCAAGGTTCAGTTAACTCTAATTAGAGAAAGCCGTAGGTAATATAAAGTATGACAATATTTCATTCATAAATTGGTAGATAATTCACGTTGATTCTTCAAGCGCAGTTCATTTCTCAAACAATTTTGGTAATAGATATCACTTCATATTTAATTGTCAAAGTTTGGAAACGGTAATAAAAATTGGGGCCAGGGCCATTTATTTTCCCGCCTACACACAAATGTCACAGATCGGTGGAGTATCGTTCATGAGCAAGAGCACCTATTGTTGTGATCTCACTGGCTTTAGTAGGCCAGTACCGTCATGTATTTATAAACGCTACGCAAGACCTAACCGCCTGTCAACCGCTGCCAAATAAAGTGATTTAAAGCAATTTAGACCTATTTGGTTGATGGTAGACAGCACCACAGATCACAAATTGAAACAGCCGGCAGCGACATCGCTAAATATTAGGCTTATGAATGAGTTATATCTATACCTACTGATAATGAGCAGAAAAGTTAGAAAGCTGACCAAATATTTATCGATACGAAAAAACCAATTTACTTTGTAGTACCCTTTCGCAATTCGCTGGCGTAGGGATTTACACGCTCTAGCTCTTCTTTACACTTTATTATTAAAATGTTAATCAACGGCAATAAAAACGCTATACCTACGTAAGTAAAACATCAATTGTTTTAGCACGTAAAATCGAACCTGAAAACATTATCCAGGTCCTTTTTTTTTAACCCAACTGAAGTTAAAAGCGGTATTACATGCTCTTTTAGTGAAATATTCCCATGACAGTGACTTAAGTCAAAAAAGTTATTTATACATCAAAAACCCGACTGTAAAAATATTCATACTTGAAAAGCAATACAGTAGTTAACATAAAAAATAAGAAAACCTTGATATTAAAAATAATTATCTGGAAAGAGAAAAACAAGTTCGAATTAATTTAGAATGCACAAGTCAATGTCACATGTTCGATACCACATTGTGCAAAAAAAAAAATTCTATAAAATAAATACAAAAATACATAGCTGCACCCGGCATGCTTCGCAAAGCCCGGGAACAGAAAACTGTTAGGTTCTTTAAAGAACTATTTCATTTAAAAATATTTTTTGTCTCCAGAAACATACTAACATTGATTTTTATTTATAGTATAGATAGAAGATAGATAACTTGTACTTAACTACGAAATTCTCTAAAAAGACCTGTATTACTCTTTTTAGCCGACTTCAAAAACGAGGAGGTTCTCAATTCGGCCGGTATGTTTTTTTTTCTTTGTATGTACACCGATTACGCCGAGATTACTGATCCGATTTACGTGATTCTTTTTTTGTTCGATGAGGAATAGCTGCTATTTGGTCCCATAAAATTTTTTTCAAAATCAGTTCGGTAGTTTGGTTTTATAACTAAAAAAGCTGAAATTAGTAAGTCGTCTACGTATTGTTTTTCTTTGCACCGATCACGCCGAGATTACTGTTCCAATTTACGTGATTCTTTTTTTGATCGATGCGGAATAGTTGCCATTTAAAACAATATAAGTTGACGGTCACCCATCTAGCTAAATTATAAAAAAATATAAAACAAAAATTAAAATCGACTTCAAAAACCTTGAAACCGTTTTTTGAAGTCGGTTTTTAAGTCAATTATTTTTTACATCATGGTTTTCTTTTTTTTTTTCCTTTTTTTTTATGTTACTATGTTGTCTTTTCGGCAAGGTAAATATTTTTGCAGTCTTTGTTTATATGTATATGTAGGTATGTATAATTATCTTTTTATTTAAAGCTTTTTAGTTTTACTGTGAATTAGAAAAAAAAACTATTTTTTTCTTTGTTATGCCGAAAGCTTGATATAAAGCTCTTTAATAATTTTCGACTTAAAGTAAGTAAGTACTTAATTACTTATACAATTATTCCATTCCATATACAGCGAAAAATATTTACCCTTCTTGGCAGTTGGATAAAAGGCATAATTAGGTGTAATTCTCATTTTTGATGTTTCATCTATGAAACAATCAAAGTGAAAGCGTCTCATTTTGGCATATGGGCTGGGCTCTTATGGTTTAATCATTTGTCGTGTTTTGTATTAAAAAAAACAAGATTTTACCCGTTGGGTAAAAATTTTAACAAGTTTCATGTAGGTATGCCAGATTAAAAGAATGTAGGTGGGTACTTCTTATTATTATAAATATTAGGTTGGGGAAAAAGTCTTTTCGCATTATACAGGGTGGTGCAATAGAACGTGCATATTGCATCATCTTTTTTCGCGGGGTAGAAAGTGCGCGGGCGGGGGGAGCCTGCATCGTTGGGTAGGCGGGTTCATGGAGTTTTAGTCACTATGAGTCACTTCGACGGGAAGCGGCGCGCATTTTGCGTGCGCGCATTTTACGAGAACTCTCGTTCATACATCGTTACTAGGCGTTTATATTGTTCTGAATATGGACTACGGCAAATTAGTGAAGCGCCGAGTGCTAATGTAATTAAAATATGGTTACAGCGTTTTGAAGAGACTGGTTCAACGTTTAAACCACAAGCAAAAGGTCGTCCAAGAACATCTAGGACCGACGACAATATTGAGAGAGTTATGCAGTCTGTACGAGGAGATCCACAAATGTCTACTCGCAAGAGATCGTCTGTCTTACACTTATCGCGACGAAGTTTGCAACGAATTTTAAAATTGGATCTTAAACTGCATCCTTACAAGCTGCAGTTAACACAAGAATTGAAAGAGTCTGACTTCGGAGCAAGGCTCGCATTTGCTAATGAAATGCTTAATCGATTTTCCAATTTTCACAATATCCTTTTCTCAGATGAGGCCCACTTCCATATCAATGGGTTCGTAAACCGTCAAAATTGTCGTTACTGGAACAGTGAGAATCCCAAACTCAAGCACCAGAAACCACTGCATAGTCCTAAAGTGACAGTATGGGCAGCAATCTCTGGTAGAGGAATAATTGGACCGTTTTTCTTTGAAAATGCGCGGGGGCAAAACGTCACTGTTAATACCGAACGCTATGTTGCGATGTTGGAAGGTTTTTTGACTCCAGAGCTTGAAAATTCAAGAACAGTGAATTCTAGGACTTGGTTTCAACAAGACGGAGCTACCTGTCACACATCAAATGACTCCATGGCGGTTGTGAAACAGATGTTCCCTGGCAGACTGATTTCGAAAAGAGGTGATATCCCATGGCCCCCACGTAGTCCAGACGTGACGCCTCCTGACTTTTTTTTGTGGGGATACCTCAAGAACAAAGTCTACAGCAATAATCCGAAAAACATCGATGAGCTCAAGGAGAATATCCGTGGTGAAATGGCAGCAATTACACCAGCTTTACTGAAGAAAGTTTTCAATAACTTCCGTTTGCGATTAGAGGAGTGTCGTCGTAGGGAGGGTCATCATTTAGACGATGTTATTTTTAAAAAATAAACTTCAGTTATTGTTTAATAATACCTCAGTTTTATTTTAACTATACCTTTTGTATTTATTTTTTAATCAACATTTTAAATATGCACGTTCTATTGCGCCACCCTGTAGTATGTATGAACTTGTAATAAAATCTCTTTGGCTGTACTATTTTTATCTGGCTGGTTTTGGTATCATTAAAAGTTTAGATTTAAAAAAAGATAATTATAAATTCAAATTAGGAAAATGTGTGTTTTTCATTTGTTTTTCGTACTGTCAAGATGAAGAAATTCGATACATTTTAAAATTTTACTACAAAAAAGGTGAAAATTCAACGAAGGCCGCGATAAAAATTTGCGATGTTTATGGACCTAGTGCAGTGTTTGTGAGAGTAGCACAAATTTGGTTTAACCGTTTTCAATCCTGAAATTTTGATGTCAAAGATGCACGTCGCTCTGGTCGCCTATTACGGATAAAATGGATGCCATTTTTGAAAAACTAAGGCAAAATCGGCATATCAGTAGTTAGTTACGACGTAGCCGAAGAACTGGGAATTGACCACAAAACAGTTTTGGCGCATTTAAAAAAAAATGGGTACACAAAAAAGCTCGATATTTGGGTACCCCACGAGTTCACTGAAAGAAACCTAATGAACCGTGTACTAATTTGTGATTCTTTATTATGACGTAATGAAACCGAACAATTTTTGAAGAAGCTGATAACTGGTGATAAAAGTGGATCACGTACGACAAGAACGTGCGAAAAAGGTCGTGGTCAAAGGCCGGTCAGGCTTCAGAGACTGTGGCGAAACCTGGGTTAACTCGCAACAAGGTGATGCTGTGTGTGTGGTGGGATTGGAAGGGCATTATTCATTATGAGCTGTTACCACCAGGCAGGACCATCGATTCTGAACTCTACTGCGAACAACTGATGAGATTAAAGCAAGAAGTTGAGAGAAAGCGGCCGGAATTAATCAACAGAAGGGGTGTGGTTTTTCATCATGACAACGCTAGACCTCACACATCTTTAGCCACTCAGCAAAAATTAAGAGAGTTTGGCTGGGAGGTGTTAATGCATCCGCCGTATAATCCTGACCTTGCACCTTCAGATTTCCACCTGTTTCGCTCTCTTCAGAATTCTCTAGGCAGTGTCAGGTTAACATCACGAGAGGACTGCCAAAACCACTTGTCGCGGTATTTTGATCAGAAGGGATCATGATGGCAAAAAGTTATCGAACAAAATGGTACCTACATACTTATGTTAAATGCAAATAAACTATTTAAAAAAATGTTTTGAATTTTCTTAAAAAATGCGAAGAAACTTTTTCCCCAACCTATTAGGTATGATAATTTTAATTGGCAAGCATGAACAATTCTCACAAATCGAGTTGTTTGCCTGCCGCGCCGAGCTACCAAGTCGTATCTACCTTAGGAGATATTGTAACCCAAAGTATCGACCTAAATTAAATAAATTTATTAATTACACTGACGCAACTTAAAAAAACCTGAAATAATCTTGAATTGAGTAACTCCAATATGTATTTTAGAGTCATACAGTTATCTACTGAGCTATAACCGAGCAATATAAATAAAGTTTACTAGATATTATTTGAACACTTAGGACACAATTTTTACTCAAACCCGAACCAAAATTTAAATACGCAAAACCAACTTTCCACCATTGATGCTTACCTACTACGTGTTACTACGCAAGTATTGATCTTGATAACCCAAGAGCTTGTACAAGTTGTACACCTTCTGGGACGATACTCTACACTAAATTATTTTCTTAGTAAGTAGGTATGAGCCCTACACACATTCAATTCAAATATTAATAATAAATAAATATGGTGCAACTCCTAAATTAAAAAGTAATCTACCAACTAAGTACCTACCAGCCGTTTGATTTCTGGGAAAGCGGGAAATTTATGTAAAAATAGGTCGTGGCACTATTTTCTTCGCTATGACGCCACCGACTGTTTTAATGGTACTGGGTCATCGTTTTACGAAATACTGTCTAGTTATTAGATATTGTGAATGTAAGGCATACTGCTAGACGTTTAAGCTTATAAGCTTTTCGCATAAGAGCTTATAAGCTAAGCTGGTAAGAGTATAAAAGCTAAGCTTTTCACGACACAATTGATGTTTCAATTGTCATAGCCCTCCAGTGGGACGCTGCTAGACAGATTAAAAGTTTATAAACTTATGCTTATAAGCTTTTCGGCATATACCTACAAAGAAATAATTACTTAGGTATAAATAGATTTAAAAAAATTAAAGTACCTACCTATTCTATTGATAGTTTTATTTCGCAATTTGTCTTTCCATTCCATATTACATTTAAATATAAAGTTTTATATGTTTTTGTGATCACCTTCATCCATCACCTTGATCATTTTTATACCCTACAGTGCCCTACCTACACGATTGGATTGATAGAAAGTTTTTTTTTGCAGTACGATTAATTAATATTGCGTTCAAACATTGCCATTTAGATTTTTTTAGTCACCTACCCTAGAACACTTGGGTGGCTAAGAAAAATACAACAAACGATACCATGTAATTGTTAAAATCCGTGTAGTTGTTTGGATGATAATAAGTATGAGGTAATAAAGAATATTGTAAATATGCAGATATACGTATATACAGATATACGTAGATACGTGCGAAGAACATTACCCATCTTGGCAGTCGGATAAATACCAGGAAAGCGTTATATTTTATTGTTTTCAAAAGTCACGTTTTAAAGTATATTTATCGCTTATCGCCTACCAGATAAAGAATTAAAGACACACAGATCTCTTCGATGTCGTAATCATTTTTCGCAAGCTTTCATAGTAAGAACAAAAAGCCTTTTCCTCTAAAGTTGCGTGACAATAAGTTATTTGTTCAATTAAGCAAGTGGGGCAGGGGCACGGCTCGCCGGCCATCAACTGACGACAGTTAAATAATAATGTTCACCTGGTTAGAGTTCAGTATTCTGAAAAATCCCAATACAATAAAGGTACATTATATTTAAATAAACTGGAATTACCCAGCACTATCCTGAATTTTCCATTGTGTTGATTCAAAACATTTGGATTGTTACGAAAAAGTTATTTCTGAATAATGCAAGAGACTTTTTCGTAACAAACACACAAAATGCAGAACTTGATTTTATTGATAAGGCTGAACGTAGACGACTGTTTGTTTATAGTCGGACGTTGAATTCAATAGACAACTTTAGACGGTGATTGATAGCCGTTTTTTGTCTGGCTGACAAAAAAAAATGTCTGAATCAGTCATACTCACTCCCATTTTTGTAGGACCTCACAAATACTTTTGTTTATGTCGCAGTAATTGGACGCCTAGGCCGTTGATTAAACGCCGCCATCCAATGAAATACCTAGGCCGATAGTTAATTGAATTAGAATCACTACCTTCGAGACTTTTTTTTCCGATATACCTATTAAAATTACAAAAGATTTGAATCAACTAAGCGCGCACTTGCTATCATAGAGACGAATGTTCATAAGTGCAATATTCCTTTTAATTTCCATTAAATTAACGTTAATATACGATCGCTCATAGAAGCTTTTAAGTCTTTGAATATGAAAAAGACTGAAGATTTATCAGGCCCTTCTGTTAGTGTTATAAATTCTATAATAAATGTTATCTCTCCTCAATTAACGTTTATATTTAATAAATGTATTGATGATGGTTTATTTCCCAATCGAATGAAATTAAGTAAAATAATACCTTTGTTTAAGGCGGGAGATAGCAATGACCCCACAAATTACCGTCCCCTTTCTATTTTGCCGACTCATATCAAAATTTTTGAAAAAATATTCTTAACCAATTGCTGTCTCATTTTACGAGAAATGAATTGCTCCACAATAGACAGTTTGGATTCACTAAAGGAAAAAATACTTAGTACGGACGCGGGAATTGCTATAAAACACATATTTGATGCTTGGGAAATTCTGCGACTTGTCCAAGGCGTTTGACTGTGTTGATCATCAAACATTATTGGGTAAATTAAAGCATTATGGTGTATCAAAAAACTCATTAAAACTTAACTTATTTAACCAAAAGAATTCAAAAAGTTGTTATAAACAAAACTGAGTCTTCTGGTGCGCCTCTGCATATGGACGTGCCTCAAGTTTCGATATTAGGGCCATTTAGGGCCATTGCTTTTTTTAATTTATATCAACGACCTCCCGTACTTTTCAAAAAAATTTTGTGAGGCGGTATTGTTTGCAGATGACACGTCACTAATTTTTAAAATAGATGTAAATAATGCCATTTCAAAAGTGCTACCCTGGTTTGAAAATAATAGATAATTAATTCATTGTTAAATTCAAAGAAAACTAAGTGTATTAAATTTACTTTACCAAATGTAAAGCAGGTTAGTACACAATAATACACATGTTGAAATCAATGAAGAAATACTGAATGTGTTGACTCTACAGTATTTTCTCATTTACAATAGTATCCTCATATCTCGTCCCTATATAAAAAACGTACTTCAGCTGCTTATGCTGTTAAAAAAATTAGGTCTTTGTGTGATGTTGAAATAGCAAGAGTATAAAAGGTCCAAGAATATTTCGAATTATAGATGATAAGAATGAGTGGACACATTAAAATTTCAAAATGTGTTATATGTTTATTTACCTACTATTAACCTCTGTAGGTATACCTATATTGTGATTGTGCATTGTCAGATAGCTTGAAAATAACGATAATACTTTTGACATTGGGTAGGTACCTACTTTGTTGGTACGTTGATATACCTTCTCTTCTAATTTTTTTTTTCGCTGGTCGGCACTGCACTGCTTAAAGTTATATTTTTTTAGCTACAAACATTGTAATTTAATATTTGAAAAGAGTGACTAAACGAGTTTGTTGCCGAAATCTTCTCGGTAGTTCATCTTTTGGAACCGGTGTAAATTCAGACATGACAGACAGACAGAGACTATGACTTTGTTATTTAATATATTTTTTGTGATAGTTATAAAAATGTGATTTTTGACAATTTGAAAGTGCTTCTTTGTGGCCTAATTAAATTAAATATTTTTCTTTCTTTCTGTCCTGTTAATGTACGAAAATGACAAAAACATTGATTTTGGTTTTATCTGCCCTATGTTAATAAATAGGGTAAATGACAGTTTTTGAGAAACTAATTAATTAATATTGTATCTTTTGTGGTCCATATTTATCGTCGTAGTTATAGTGGTGATAGAAAGTAGGCATTTTAACAGCATCAGCGACGTATCACTAAGATAATAAGGAGGAAATTACAAAATAACGTGGAAATTCTGGAGCTATTTTTGAGCGTTAGCGTTTTCGTTATTTACAAAATCCAACAAATACCGTCTCGCCGTCACTAAGATCAAAATCCTAGTATTGGAAATTTAAAATAATGATGAAATATTTTAGTAATTAATACCAAGCTATTTTATGCCGTCAAAGAGTATAAAGGTATAACTCGGTATATGGTATAAAAAAAACATCCACCATCCCGATAGGAAGTATAACATCATCTGGATGTTGTGTTACTAAAATGTGCCGTCATTATCATCATCATCATCAGCAGCAGCAGCAACAGCCCATATCATAAGCCCTACTGCTGGGCACAGGTGTGGGCTATTACATCACATCACCACGCTGCCCCAATGAGGGTTTCTTGGGTTATTGCAGTTGCAGCAACAACCGGCACCAACGGTTAACGTGGCTTCCAAAGCACGGAGATTACAAATTTTTCATTGACCTTATTCCAGAATCAACCATGACAAAGTAGCTTTGTTTTCGTAATCTAAACCCGCCACTTTCGCCATGGCCGATCCCTGGTGGTGTTATGGCCTGGACTCCTTATGTGTTTCTCACCTAAAGGACGGCCTGTGCAAAGCAGTGGAACGTATATAGGCTAGTCATGATGAGAATTAGAATTATGCTATATGTTTTAGATAGTAGTGTGGTTACTGGGTTCCATAATATTATGTATGTACCTGACGGCATACTTACGTAGGTATGTCATTCATAGGTAAGACAAGCATTGAAACTGGAACACCTCTACCTATATCTCGATTCAATACCGTATAGAAGAACGTGTACATACCTACATTATACAATGTAGAGTCGATCATGGAATAAGTAAGCAAGCACCTGCTGGTTTTTTGTTAGTGATACTGATAATGCAGCAGATATATTTGCGACTTTTCTAATAATTATGTACCTACCTAAAAAAATATCTGTTTATTTCCTTTAAAAACACATGCATACAACAATATTATAGGTCCCGAGATTCAGAAACCTTTCCTGTTTCTATCAATTTCAACTAATTTTTTTCTAATATTTTTACATAATCATAATAGTTTTCTTTCACTTTGCTTCACATAGCGCCCATGGCGATAGTTTTTGAAGTATTAGTTAAAATACAGTGTGTTTAATAGTATCATGCTTGGTGATCTTATTTCTCATCAGAAATGCCTCGATTGGACAACGAACAGGTTTGTGTAAAAACTAAAAAGGAAACATATGTGACCCTCGTACAAGAAGTAGGATTGGCCGGTTGGGGGGAGTGGGGCACGACGATATCGTCACCGCTATAAACAGCCGACTGCCGAGGCCTGTCGCCGATCTGAGACGCCCGCACATTTCTACACACCAAACGAGCTCTAACTCTGCTAAACATTTATAACTAAAATTAAACGATGGTAACTCAATATAAAGCATGATGATAACATCCGCTATAGAACGCTATATATAGTAGGTATGTAGGTACCTACTTTTATACCTACATTTTTATAGTCAGTATGTTTGAAAGAATGACAACATCATTATTATTATGCCATTTATGGAGATTCATTAGTTAACCGCTATCGCAGGAGGACCAAATATCATAATAATTATAGCGGTACGATCTGTTGGTAGGTTCCATATTAGTTTTGTATTATGAATGAATGAGTACCGCCTACTTTCGTTTGCAAGTCACAACAACTCACGTCCTTATATTTATTTAAAATAAAATGTTGATGAATATATTATACCTATACGGCACATATTAGAAGCTAATTCAGTTATGTTACGACAAATTCATATGCTATGGATGCTATGATAGTTAATAGATTTATGATTATGATACTTATAAAGTCTACATACTTACCATTATCATCATAACCAACCTATATGAGAGAAACACATGAGGAGTTTGGGCCATAACACCACCACGCTGGCCCAATGATGCGGGTTGGTCTCGCTCGACTCATACTTACCATACTTTAATAGAAATGGTAAAAATTTTTGTTCGTGAGTTCGAATTCTACTGTAGATAGATTGGTTTGGTACCTACTGAATAGAGGTTCAACTCTTTCACATTTATTTATCGTCATAATAAATAAATAGGTATATAGAGAGTCTAACAGTTGGGTATGAAGCTATAGAAGCTACGGGTAGGACCTATTTTTGTTTATATTTACCTAAATATGCGTAAAAAAGTTCTTTCACAAATTTTAGGTAAACTCAATATGTATGTATGTACCTATGGCAAAGCGTATGAGCCGAGACTTTAAAGATAACCTTTATACTTTTCGTTAATCATTCCGCACTATTTAAAGACCTGTAGATATTACTTGGTATACATACCTAGTACCATGAGTAGGCACTGTTATGTTACTCATTAGTTTATTTTTCTTAAAAATTAAGAAATAATCGAAATTCGAAATAATTTACCACATTGACAGTAAAAGTGGTAAAAGCATACCACTAGCATAGACAAAACAAAATATTTATTTTAAGTAGAAATCTACCTACAATCTAGTGGTCCTAACAATCCCAAAATCAAGCAACATCGATTTAACAGCAGTCATCAGTGCGATTATGTGATAATCGTGCTGCTAGCATTCGTAATCATAATCATTTATTGCAAATTGCAAGTTTGTGGTTATAGAGCCTGCAAGGCACAGCAAAATCGCATACCTAACTATAATTAAAAAATCAATTATAATTTCAAGACAAAGATACAGTCTCAGAAAAAATCTAAGCTTTCTGTATTTAATTACTAATCAAAGAAACCTTGCAAGTTATTTTTTGGAATTGTCTATGTATTTTTTCTACAATAGGGTAGTTGACAATGTGTAGTTGACAACATAAGAATTAGAAGTTTAGAACTTGTTTAAAACTCTTACAGTAAGAAATAACATGTTTGAAATCATTAGTTTCACAACTACATACAGTGGTATGTTTGACAAGATATGTTGCAGCACTTGCAGCGCATCGTCTAAAACGCTTCATATAAAATCTGCGAAACAGGTAACGTCAAATGTTTCTATAATGCTAAAAAATATATTGACAATATTAATAATAATTTTGTAATGTGAAAGTTTTTATAGATAGTTGTCATAATAATAGTTGTTTAATTGATGTAAGCAATCTAATATCATTAAATTTTCTATACCGTACAATTTCAACTATTTTCCATAACTTTTAAGTTTGAATTATTTTTAAACACTAGCGTATATTTTCCGAAGTTGTGAAAAATAGTGCAATATTCAAACTATGGCAACATCCCTATTGATATTTCTCTCTTTCCACATTTTTCAAAGTAAAAAATTCTATAACTACCTATATTCAATTTGTGTATAAATAGATAAAGAACTATTTTTATAATACGACACGATATGAAGTCATAAGTTGAGAAATATAATATATATTTTTATACAAGCGACTAAAATGGGTATTAATTAACCCGTATCCGAGGTAGTATAACTTCCGGCGTTAAACCGAGTAAAACTTAATGGGCTTTTGGCGCACTCTACTTTTTACTAAGATTTCGAGAAAATAATACTAGTTTATTTCACAAAAAAAAATGTTCATTTTTAGGAAACAGTCATAAGTCGAGTCTTTCTTTATTCATGACGTTGATTCATGATTATTCTACTTATGCATAAAGTCGAGACTTTTCGTTTTTGTAGGGTTTTTGTTGGTAGCAGACAAAAATTAAAAAAAAACATTTTTAGTAATTAAAATAGAATAAAACTAGAAAAATTTCACGTCCTGAGGCAGGAATCGAACCCGCGACCTTTCGCAATCCGGGCGACTGCTCTGACCACTGAGCCACCCAGGACTTAGGATATCCCTGTGAAATTCTTCTAGTCTATCTTGTATTTGCGTTTATGAGCTAACGTCCACCCTACAATGTCGAAATATTCTATTTCAACATCCGAAACGAGTATTTTTACAAATACAGGGGAGTGCTTTCAAATATTCTTAATTTTTGATTTTAACATTATTTTAAATGTTTGAAAAATTACTTAGTAATTAAAATAGAATAAAACTAGAAAAAATTCACGTCCAGAAAGCAGAGCAGCGAGCAGAGGGCGTTAGAGCAGTCGCCCGGATTGCGAAAGGTCGCGGGTTCGATTCCTGCCTCAGGACGTGAAATTTTTCTAGTTTTATTCTATTTTAATTACTAAGTAATTTTTCAAACATTTAAAATAATGTTAAAATCAAAAATTAAGAAAAACATTTTTCCCTCTAAGCTATGTTACTCTGGTACGCTTTAATGACATATTTTTTGAGCAGTAGGGTAGGAGTTAAAATTATATCTATTATGTGCCAACTGCTAAGTTTCAACAGAATTTGTTCTTATGTAAAAAAAACAATTAAATCCTATTTTTTTCTGCCGTTTCGAAACCAGATACCCTATATTAAAAAAAAAATCGTAATCGGACAATCCAGAACAATTTTACCTATCATATTATATCAGCCTATGATGTCCACTGCTGAACAGAGGCCTCCCTCATCGATTTCCAAATATATCGTTTCTGCGCAGCCTGCATCCAATGGCTCCCCGCGACCCTGACCAGGGCCTTTTCATCTAGTCTGCGTGCTATGTGCCCTGTCCACTGTCACTTCAACTTGGTAATCCTATGAGCTATTTTAGTGACTTTGGTTCTCTTACATCCGTCCTCATTTCCGATTCTATGTCGTAGGGAAACACCTAACTTAACTCGTTGGGCGCGACATGAACTTGCACAGAAGGCCCTTAACTTGTATTTAATAACTTATATTATCGTTTTTTTAATCTTCATACTATGACAACCAACTCTAATACCAAATAATAAAAGAGGCGAGGTGAAGATACAATAGACATTCTATTTGTTGGGGCTGAGGAGACACCGGCGGACGCGGCGCGGACTGCTAATAAACAAAAAGTGAATGCCATAATTTCATTTTTTTTATACAATAGAGCGACAAAAGGTGTGTATGACCGGCCTGAATAAGCTATTATTACTGTAGCGCCTATTTTCAAATAATAAGTTTGTAAAAATAAGTAAAGTACAACTAGATTAAGAACTACCACAGGAATGTGTTTCACATTATAAAAAAGAAAACCTTTTTATAATTTATGTTATAAATAATTGAATTTAATTTCGGACTACTTTTAGCTCCGAAAACTTTAATAATAGTCATAAAATTAGCAAGTTCGTTGAACTTGCGTATGGTATTCGTATAGCGACAGCGAAGTACGAACGGAGGGCCGCCGGGGCACGGTAAAACATTACCGTGGCCTGGGGCAACGCGGTGCGTCCGACGAAAACGTGCCGATGTCGAGCGGCGCGGAGCGGGCGCGGAAGGCGTTCTTTCACGCGCAGACACGTAGAGACGGCCGGCACGGTATACAATCAAAGTACTCTGTGCCGGCACAGCCGGCGTATGCACGCAGACGCATCGCTCTCCCTGCGTCTTGCCGATAAGAGGTGCAGTCGTCACGCCTCACACAACTAGGCCATCGACGTTGTATTGTTTCTTACATTTAACTTACGTACCAACTACCAAGTGTAGTTCTCTTTCTACTGTTATAATTAATTATGATTGTCATAGGCAAGGTGAAAATGCGTGTTAACTGTGCGGTGCCTTGTGTGTGTATGATTTAATTAGATATTTCTAATATTCTACTAACTAATATAAATTGGGAGCATCGAATTTCCGCATGCTGACGGGACGCACAAGTGGGAGCTAGCAAGCGGACATTCGGTACAAGAAAAATATTGAAATAACTCAACTAACGATCTTCCCACATTTATCGACGCGGAATCGGCTTAAGCCGGTCAGAAGGCAGAAAAGCCTTTATGCTTTAGCTGATCGCATCCGTACGGCGCTGGGGACGGCCCATGGGCGTTGGACAGCAGTCAACTCGCATGCTTTCATATCCGAGGGCAACCGAACTTTACCAACCGAATACCGATGGCGGTGGCGCGACGACGGACGCCAAGACCGCCGAACGTAAAGCCGGGTCCAGATATGTCATTTGCCCGATCCGATCACCGTATCCGTATCGCCGACGCGTATCATGATCGCATATGTGGACGGGTGATGATACGCGATCTTGATACGCCGTTATGCTTATGATACGGCCCGTCCCATATCGTGTCGGTTTTTGTCCGATCATCAAAGGTGATACAGATACGCGATCATGACTATTGTGAAGATACGGCTACGGAGCAAGTCGAGGCGTCCAAAACATAATACGGGGATTGATACGTGATACGCTGATACGGATACGTTGATCGGATCGAGCAAATGATACATATCTGGACCCGGCTTAAGTGAACAGCCGTCGCAACGACTTATCGCAGGAGTCGACTGCTGATTGCATGTGAGCAGCAGGTGTTAAGCCGAGTAATGTGGTGATATGTACTCGGCTTAGGCAGATTCCGCTTTGAATCTGCCTAAGCCGAGTGAGGTGTGGAGCGAAATGTGAGGAGACCCTTATTCGGCTGAAATAATGAAGTAATTTATTTGTTGTTTGTAATTAATAAATAATATTAATGGCTACTTATTTATTCCCATACCATACCCAACCGCTAAAATCAATAGAAATTAAAAAATACTATACTTACATTTAAAATTATGTAGCTCTACCTAAAAAAACAAAAAACAGAGTCCTTCCTATCTCCTAAATATTATTATTACTTATTTATTGTTTGACACATTATCCGTGATTACACTTTATTGTAGTGAGACTACGGGGAAAAATATTTCCCCGCGGATTTGTAATTATGTTTTTCAATAGTAGTTACCTATGTTGAAAAAAATTAAAAAGAAAATAAATAAAATTTTTCAAGAATTTTGTATTTTTACCGAATGTTTGGCTGAGGTTCGTATTCGATTCATACCACATTTGGCCCATCTCTGAGTCATCATCGCCAAACGTTAAATTTTTACTAACGCATGGACGGAAGCCGTGATGCCACATTTGTAATTCCACACTTCCGCAGCTCAGCAGTGGCTTGCTCTTTTTGATGCTATCATAGTAGGTAGGTACAAAATTACTACAGACAAACCTACGACAAAGGGGGTAGGTACTACCTAGGGCGAACCTATTGAACAGTTATTTTAACCCCCGACGAAAAAAGAGGGGTGTTATAAGTTTAACGTGACTGTCTATGTATCTTTGTGTCTATCTGTGGTATCGTAGCTCCTAAACGAACGACTGGATTTTTAATACGGTTTTTTTTCTTGAAAGCTGACGTGCCTAGGATGGTTCTTATCTATAATTTATGAAGATCAGTTCAGGCGTTTGACGACTATCAGCTCATTTTCTACATAAAAAGAAAAATATAAAATTGAAAATTTTAAGTTACCCCCGGCCTTATTACTTATCCATCTAACACCATCTCATTAAGACTATTGCTGTAAGTTTTTGAAGAATTAGGGATCCCACAGACTTTTTGATATATATAGTATAGGATCAGCTCAAGGTTAGTAGGTATGTCATGGGAATGTCACCGAAGTGACAGTACCTACACTAAATTTCATATCAATAGGAACTGTGAAAGTTTATAAAACCCTTTTATCATGTAGAAAATGACTACCTTTCGCCATATTTAATTAAAGTTTGCATGTTCTTCTTTGTGGCAAGATTTTTTTTCTACCAGAGTACCTAGTTCATTTCTAACCTGAAAATATCGCAATATAACATTGCTTTGCTTTATGAGCTAAGGAGTGGAATCGAATAGCATTAGCATAATTGGAGGTCGGTGGCAGAACCGGTTCAGTGCTTCGGAGCAGCAAGATGACGTCATCGGTGACATCATTAAAATAAACGTACAAGGCTTGATATCAAAGCGGTTAACCTTCTTAGTTTTTTCACTATTTTAATGCCAAGTTGGAAATAAACTTGAAAGTCTTTAAACATATTGTCAGGGGAATAGTGGACATAATATTGGGGTAAAAAATTAGGTCGCCACGCCTGACTGCCACTCCCTACCCAACTCCCAATGTGTAGTCGATCGGCAACGTCCAACCAACAATCTCACTACTATAAAATGTAGTGAGCTTAGAAATTATTCTAAGCTCTTTACTATAAAATCCCAATTCGCCCCCAAGTCCACTTATTCGTTTTATGTATTCTGTGCTACATTAAAAATATTAAAAGTCAAGGTTCGAGTTCCTTACAAATAAATAGTTAGTAATTATTGATACAAAATTTCCCAAAAATAGAGTGAAGCATCAAGCAGTGCAAAAGGCCTATGACACAGATTAATAACCCTATGATGACTGTTACTGTCTTACGAGAGCGAGTAGTTCAGTGATGATAGTCAATACTTTCGACAATTAGTTACTTTATTTGATTATTGACATAAAATTTTGTTAATCTAAGCTTAAATATTATGTATTGTTAAATATACTTTCATCATGATATTATTTAGGCCTCTAAAGCCGTAAACAATTTAGCGGCATCGAATGCAAGTTTATGTTTGTTTTATTAGTTATATTATATAATATGCTAGAGTAGGGATACAAAACTAATATTCTGCTGTGTTCGATATGTGACCGTGTCAGCGAACAATAATTATTAATCGGCATGATTCATAATATGTTGCTTTCTGCCCACTGCCACTCCAGCTTGAAAATTGTTTATTTATTTAACTAACCATTTATTGGGTACCCAAAACAGAGTTGTAGAAGTAACTAAACAAAAAAAAAATGTGTGGCTGATACTACAAGAAATTTCTTCCAACCCACCTGTGATAGAAGAAGTGCTTGGGGAAAAATATACGTCGCGTGTAGGTACTGATAATAATAGAAATGATAAAAAATACACCTGCTAAAATTGTGAATACTACGTAATCGGTACGTAATACAACAGACTAATAGTATAATAGTGCATAAAATACATATTGTAACTGAGCTTTATGTATATGTGGGTGGACTATATTAATCAATAAATAAAGAAAAAATATAAAAAAGCGATAAACATCATCAAAAAAAAAATATTGCATGGAAAGATGATAAATTCCGATTTGAAAGACACTGCTTTATTTATTGTTCTGAGAAAGACACTATTTCAAAACTGACAAAATTCACTCTAATTTTGACGTGAAAACCGGAAATAGAACTTATTATAGATACTAGACTGCAAGGAGGTTCGCGACACTTATAATACCTATACAGGATGGAAAAAAAGACAGTGCAGGAGGAAGTACCCTTAATATTGATGATGGCAAATTTTACTGAACTGAAAGGAAACATTCCTTTATTTTCAACAATAATTAAAACTGCATTTGAAGATTTTTGAAAAATCACCTGCTTGCGCCGGGAATTGAACCGGTGATATGTGAAAAAAACCTTCCTGTAAAACCAACCGAAAGAGTCATTCATAACTAAGGATCAATTTCTTTTTAACAGCGCGTCTTGATTCCATTATTGAATTTCATTATTGAAATTTAGGGTGCCCACGGTGTCATTTTAGTTAGTCTTGTTTTCAATAATTATAGGTCTTAGAGCCTAATGACTAATTGTAGCTGTGCCTACTTTGTAGTTATATCATCATATCAGCCGAGAGACGCCCACTGCTGAGCATAGGCCTCCCCCAAGGATCTCCAAACCGATCGGTCCTGCGTTGCCCTCATCCAACGGCTTCCCGCGATCCTCACCAGATCATCGGTCCACCTTGTGGGGGGCCTGCCAACGCTGCGTCTCCCGGTACGCGGCCGCCACTCGAGGACCTTTCCGCCCCAACGGCCGTCAGTCCTCCTTGCAATGTGACGTGCCCACTGCCACTTGAGACTGGCAATTCTTTGAGCTATGTCAGCGACTTTAGTTCTCCTGCGGAACTCATCATTTCTGATTTGATCACGCAGAGAAACACCAAGCATAGCACGGCTCAAAGTCACCCAAAGGGCAATGGAGAGGTCCATTGCCCTTTGGACGACTTTGCGCCGTCTTATGAGGCCCATTGTAAGTGGCCACGTCTCAGTTCCGTAAGTCATCACTGGCAACACACACGAATTAAAGACTTTCGTCTTGAGACACTGCGGTAGTTGAGGCGAGAATATGCTGCGAAGCTTCCCGAACGCTGCCCAGCCGAGTTGGATCCGTCGATTGACCTCTTTCTGGAAGTTGGACTTACCAAGTTGAACTACTTGTCCTAGGTCAACAACAACAACAGTAGTTATATAAATTTTCATTCAAGATCTGTCCGAAGGGGCTCTACATAATATTGTACTCGATTCGATAGTACCTAACCTAGGTAGATTAAATCAACTTTGATATATTTTAATGTTTGATTTGTGCATTTAAGCGTTGCCATAAAAACGTTTCAAAAAAGGGTAGAAAGCGGTGAAGAATTTGGTAGGTGCTCCCGTGGCGTCGTACCAATACGACACCACCAGAGCACTAATCCGCTGATAATCGCGTCTGGCCGGACCCCAGGAGACGCAGGTTCGATTCCGGGTTGGAACCTATAATTTTTTTATCGTTTTCTTTCTTCTTTTTGTAATTATCAACTTTGATATTTATCGAGAGCAGGGTTTTTTAAAAATAGATGATCTTTTATTATGAAGCTGGACATTATTGTGTGGATGTGGTAATTTATATGTTTACGCATAGCCTTTCCCTGTTTACGCATACGCATAGTTGTAAGACTTGTTAAAATTTATTTTAAAGGGCCTATAAGCCTAACCTAAACTTGTAATAAATAATTTAAAGTCAAACATTCATAAAATTCACTGTTGATTTTTAAAAATTACCTCATCGCTATCCAATGATAGCGATGAGGTAATTTTTTAATATAATTTAAAAATATAATAAATATTATAACTTGCATAGTCGTAAGTCAGAAAGTAAGTAGAAGTACCTGCCTACCTATTTTAGGTAGGTAAATAAAGTTACAAAGATAGTAAGTAGCTACATAACTGACAAAGATATATTGCAAAAGAAATAGTATGTCTAAGATCAATAGTTTCACAGGTACCTAAGTATAGTGCTAAGTTTGATATGTAGCAGCGGCGCATCGTCCAAAAACACTCCAAAAAAAATCTACAGAACAGGTGACGTCACACGTTCCTAGTTACTAAAAATGTATGGGAATACTCACAAATTTAATTATAACTATGTTTATGTTTGTTTTTATTCATAGTTGTCATAATAATAGTTGTTTTAATTGATGTTAGAAATGAAAAATTTTAGAAAAAATAATACCACTTTTATGAATTTTCTAAGCAGTACAACATCAACAATATTCCATATCTTTTAAGTTTGAATTATTTTTATGGGTAACAGTAACGTATATTTTCCCATATTTAAACTTAGGCAACAAGGCTTTTTGCCATTTTCTTTAACAATCCTTTAAGTTTTTTGGAGTCAGTTTTAATTTTTGTTTCACAATTTTTAGTGATAACTTTTTAAGGTCAAAGCTAGATGGGTGACCGTGAGCTTATATTGTTTTCTTCTACTTACCACGTGTTATAAAAAACCGACTCCAAAAAACTGAAAAGGATAAAATAATTAAATTTTAGTAGGTACTTACTACTCCCCTAGGAACATATTTTTGGAGCTGGTGCTAAGTTGTTTCCAGAAACCATAGATAGTGAAGCACCAACTCCAAAAATATATTTCTAGGGGATGAACTAGGGGAGGACCTACTAAAATTTAATTGTAAATGTTTTTGGGCTGCAGTCTAGCACATAAGTATGTTTAAGTGTTTTTTGTATGGTATTGACTGTATCCAGTTATGTGTCTTAAATAAATAAATAAATAAAAAATTATTTTATCCCTTTGACTTTTTTTGGAGTAGGTTTTAATTTTTGTTTATTTTATTTTTTTCAAAATTCGACAACCGAAATTCGGGACTGATTTTTCGCAGGCAACCCTATACCACCGTGTTCATAATGAAATAATCTTTTATATCAATTAATTTTAATTCAATAATCAGACCGGTGCAAAATGCTAGAATCGATTTACCTGTTTATACCTGGCTACCCGAGAGTTGTGACCGGAAAAGAATAGGCAACCTAACGTTTGCATATTCTATGGGCTTCATACTTTCGATTGGTATAGAATTTGTCTAATAATCAAAACGGTGTAATGATTTAAAAAAAATATATATAATTAATCATACCCTGGACTAAAATTTGTTAGGCAACCCATATGCAATATATTTATTGACATATTAAATTAGATATAAAATGCGTTTCATCAAATAAACATCTCGGTGAAGGTCGTTTTATAGCGGGATCCTATACTACTAGTATTTGAGTATCATTGTACTACATATACAGGACGACACGCTGGTCGCTGCAAGGGCGCGCGAATGGGAGGAGGCGGTCCGCCTTGCGCCGGTCGGCACAACCATGGTCGTCCGGCGTATTCGCCTTCTAGGGCTGGAGGTGGCTCTCACCAAGACAAGAGCCATGTCATTCCACGCCCCGGGACGCAGAACCCCACCGGGGCTCGAGGTGCGAGTAGAGAGGGTCCGGATCCCTGTCGACGTGCACATAAAGTACCTCGGCTTGGTCCTGGATCCTCGGTGAAGCTTCGAGGACCACTTCAAGCTCCTCGCTCCCCGGCTGTGTGCCGCCGCAGCCGCGCTTGGACGGGTCCTCCCGAATGTGGGGGGACCTAGCTCGTCGTGCCGTCGACTTTATCACGGGGTGGTAAAGTCTATGGCACTGTATGGACCCCGGTGTGGGCAGAATGCCGCTCCCTCCGCACACGGGCTCTCTTGCGGCAACCGCAGAGGGTCATCGCGGTCCGGGCCGCGCGGGCTTACCGCACGGTCAGTCGCGGGGCTGCCTGCGTTTTAGTAGGTACGCTACCGTGGGAGATTGATGCTCTGGTGCTGGCCAGAGTGTATCAATACCGGATCGCGGTAAGAGAGCGGGGGGAGCGACCCAACCTCGACGAAGTGAGGCGGGTCCGCACCCTGGCGCGGAGGGAGGCTCTGCGCCAATGGGGTGAGGCACTCGTCACTCCAACAGCCGGCCACCGGACGATTGAAGCGATTCGTCCGGTGTTGGAGGAGTGGGTGGTTGGGCGCCGGCTGGGCAGCCTCACCTATCGCATGGTACAGGTATTGACCGGACATGGTTGCTTCGGCCACTACCTGTACCGTATCGCTCGTCGGGAGGAGACGCCGCGGTGTCATCACTGCGACTCCCTCGACGATACGGCCGAACACACCCTTGTGGAGTGTCCGGCCTGGCGACACGAGCGCCGCGAACTTCATGCGGCGCTTGGTGGCGGCTGCCAACCATGGTAAGAGCCATGGTTGGTAGCGAGATGATATGGGAGGCTGTAGCCTTCTTTTGCGAGACTGTGCTGACGCAGAAGGAGGCAGCGGAGAGGGAGCGGGAACAGGATCCTCTGGCCGCCCCTATCCGGCGTATCACCGCCCGCCTCCTCGCGCCCACCAGGGGCGCGAGGACGCGGGCGGTGATTGCCCGTCTTCCTGCGCCCTAAGCGCGGCCGCGTACGTGGGTGGCCCCCACGCACGCATTGCACAGGCCGCCACGTCTGGGATTGCCCAAGTGACTCTGGGTAATCTCCAATGGCGCGTAACCTGGCCTTAAGGCCGGGTTGCCGGGGGGTGGGCTGGTGAAATTGCTTCTGCAGAGCCTAGGCTACCCCCGCAAAGGGCAGTGGAGTTACCGGGGAGTTTTAGTGGGTATTCCCAGTGTCATTAGCACTGGGCGACCACACACGCTCGTCGCCTAGCCAGCGACGAGTAGGTCTGTAATCAGATTTCTCCCCGACAAAAAAAAAGGTACCTATATAAAAAAGTATCTTCCAACTCCTAACCCTTGAGGAGTTGAACCATCCATCACCAGTTCATCAACATAGATGATGACTAATAGAAGCAAATATTTGAATAGCTTTAGAAAAAAAACAAAACATAGGACGGGCCTATAAAATTTGAGGTTTTCTCTTCAATTCCCCTGGAATTTCATCATCAGATCCTGACTTAGTGATAATGGGACCACCTCAGGAGTATACTTCACCAGATAAAAACGATTTTTTTTAAATCGGATCTCAATTGACAGAAAAATCGGTGAACATACATACAAAAAAAATACATACAGTGAAACATAAAACCTCCTCCATTTTTTTAAGTCGGTTAAAAATACCTTTTGTCACTTGAATAGCTGTAGCCCACAGATTCTATGGCGCAGCCCGGCCAGTTCGTAAATAATATGAAACATAATATCTAATTCTGCCTAAGAAATGGAAAGAAAATAGGCCTAGTGTTAATTTTATTCTCAAATTGTTAAAAATGACTTGATTCAAATTGATGGAAATAAATACCTTGTTTTAAATATATCTCTACTTATTTATTTGCATAAGTATTCCATTTTAAAAGCGAAAAAAAAAATAATTGAAGTCAAATTAAATTTTGACAAGGTTCCTGTTTTATCTTCTTCTGTTTGCGACGTTAGAGATCACAAATTGACTTATTTGTACCACTATTGAGCCAGCTTTAATCTGTAAATGAAGGCTGGCTAAAAACAGTCCCCCTAATATGTTTTTATTTATTTATATATTAATATATAATTATATTTTTCACATAAACAATAGTAGCATTATTAACTACACTACTTAGTCAGGGACTGTGTCGCAGTTATTAGCGCCCACCTCAATATTATTATTAGACACAATAATTATAGATTTTTTTTTATTGAGTAAGCCAGCAGGCAGGCCAACATGGGTCGAAAGGTGAAACAATATATAGACATAGGTCACTGAATAATACTTATTTTTAGGTAGGTAAGCTTATGTAGTTAGCTTTATAAGCTAAATAAATACCTATACTATTTAAAAATATAATTAGGTAGTTATTCCTCTATTATTATTTTAGAAGTTCTTAATCACTTACCATCAAAAATAATATAAATCCGATCAAGTACGTATTACAAAATGCACACAGATCTATAGAAAAATATAATATTCTGTTCTAAACAAATTCATGAACAATACTCAAAACAATACACTATCAATCCCGACCGAAATAATTCGTACACATTATAAAAACTGCTCTAAACAGATTCATACGTTCGCGCGTGTCGCCGCGTGTCCACGATTCAAACAAAGTACTCTGTGACGACCACAACGTAAAAACTGAAGTGAACACAGACTAATGTTAGGACCTATCTGAAGTGAAGTAAGAGACGTCAGGCGTCACTCACTGTCACTGTCACTGGCTCAGTTGCTCACTCAGGCTGTCGACAATCCTACTAAATTATTTATGTAGGGAATTTGTACCAACATTTAGATTTAAAAAGTATGCCCATAAAAAGATGTTCGTCTGGCCCGCCCAACCCCGCGGCTTTGGAAAATGAGATTTACATCAATCCTATGTACTCTTTTACCCAACCATATGTACAACTTTCATTTTCAATGTAACGCTAATATAAATAAGTTAGAAGCATCACTGGTGGCCGGGCCAGCCTGACGTTTTCAGCCCGGCCCCTTCTCCATCACCACTACTACAACAACTAGTGACAATTAATTGTTAGAAAACTAATGTACTACATAAAATACATACATTCAAGCCTTTATTTCATACTAAAATGCAATATCTTAGGAGATATCAAAGTAAGGTGGGGCCGGGCTGAAATTATTGAAATAGCTAATAACAATAAAAATACAAAACCTAAGAACCCATATTCTATGTGTGTGTGATCTCCCAGAGGTGCAGAATATATGTACAACTTTATTTTTAAGTTACATTATTTAAATATAAAACTATGAGCACTAGAAATTATTTCAGCCCGGCCCCCTACAATCGTTTATATCTTTTTAGCTATTGCATCAATCTGCACAAAACGACAATGTGTGGACTCGTATACGGTAGTACTTTGATAAATTTTGGCTCATGAATTTAATAAGATTATATTCGACGAGATAATTAAAATCTAAGATAGTACTAGTGGAGTGACCATCAGGCACGTGCTAATTTCAGGACATTTTTTTTAATTATCTAAGTAGATGATATACAAGTTAATGGCCCAGCTGGTCGTAAACAGTTTCCGCCACCTATAAACAGCTGCTTTAATAAGGAAAAATCACTTGATATTGCAGTTCGGTTGTTATCCTGAGGCCTAAGTTGAAATGCCGTTCATGCCCTCTAATTACTTTATTTGCTATCTTTTCCTTCAATCCAAAACACAGCGAACTGTCTTAAGGCTGAAATAAGAAAGGCCTACCCAGACAACCCTACATATGGGCCTACCATCTAGGAAACATGTTTTTATTGAATAATACAATTTATAATTAGAGGATTTGTAACCGACTTCAAAAACGAAGAGGTTGCCAATTCGGTGGGTATGGTTTTTTAAATTATGAAGACCTTTTAAGATTTGTGAAATTCAGCAACATTCTTATTTTTTACTATCAACAATTATAATTATAATAAAATTGATTTTATGAGGTTTAGACAAGGAAAAAAAACATGTTTTTAACCTTAACGGGGTAACTCTTAAGAACCAAATATTTTGACTTTACAGCGTATCTACATATAATTATTATGGTCACGTGAAGATCCGGTAAAGTTGTTATAAAAATTTAATATTATACAAGCGTCATTAAACAATGACCAGTAATTGATTGCCTATTAGTAATTTTCTTATATTTCTTACAAATATTATATATCTTATGACGGGCATCTACCCCGTCATAAGATATATACATTTATAATAAAAATGTGTAAGAAACAGTCATTTGATTTTTTAAGATTCAAGAACTTAAGATCTGTTTGTTAATATTTATCTTGATATTTTAAGAAATGATTGAAAATTTGCTCAATGTAGTAAAATAATGAAACTGAGCTACATAGAAAAATTTGGTGGAACAGTCGCCCGAAGCGAGGTTAACCTGCTAACCTCACTTCGGGCGACTGGTCTACCAAATTTTCCTTGGAATCCCGGGATTTCATTCTATCTTTTTAATTTTACACTTTATTATGATAAACATACATCTATATTTAAATTGTGGACACATATTTGTGCGAAAACCTGTGATTTACTAGGGTATATAAGAATATTAGACTTTTTATACATAGATATAAGTTTATATCAATGTTTTATAGTATAATATAATATTTACAACCGTACCATATTTATTGAAGTTACCTAGATTATAAAAGTAATTGCTACCTACTACTTATATGTAGACCAAATATTAACCAATACTTTTATAAGTTATAATTTTTGAAGTACCTAATGAAAGACTGTGATTTAATAGATTATATGGAAGTTAATTAATAGGGTATTTGACAACATTTTATTGAATGTTTAATAGCATCTTAGTACTTTATATATGACCATGTTACCATAATTAGTTTTGTTTTATTTATATCGTCATTTTTTAAAAATTGCAAATAATTAGACCAATATGACATAAAAATATGTGCTCTTGAAGTATTTTTGTAAATAAAATAACTCATATTTTTGAATTTAAGTGAAAATCCTACTTTTTTACTTGTTGTCAATATCCCTATTACGTATTAATAGTTTTAAATACGAAGGTTGTTGATTTTTATAAATCTGAAAATGTTGTAATAATAAAATAAACTCTAATTATTACTTGTTTCATTCGATAAAACACATGTCCTGAAATTGACACGTGACTGATGGTCACTCCACTAGTACTATCTTAGATTTTAATTATCTCGTCGAATATAATCTAAGTAAATTCATGAGCCAAAATTCATCAAAGTACTACTGTATACGAGTCCACACATTGTCGTTTTGTGCAGATTGATGCAATAGCTAAAAAGATATAAACGATTGTAGGGGGCCGGGCTGAAATAATTTCTAGTGTTCATATTTTTATATTTAAATAATGTTACTTAAAAATAAAGTTGTACATATATACTGCACCTCTGGGAGATTACACACACATAGAATATGGGTTCTTAGGTTTTGTATTTTTATTGTTATTAGCTATTTCAATAATTTCAGCCCGGCCCCACCTTACTTTGATATCTCCTAAGATATTGCATTTTAGTATGAAATAAAGGCTTGAATGTATGTATTTTATGTAGTACATTAGTTTTCTAACAATTAATTGTCACTAGTTGTTGTAGTAGTGGTGATGGAGAAGGGGCCGGGCTGAAAACGTCAGGCTGGCCCGGCCACCAGTGATGCTTCTAACTTATTTATATTAGCGTTACATTGAAAATGAAAGTTGTACATATGGTTGGGTAAAAGAGTACATAGGATTGATGTAAATCTCATTTTCCAAAGCCGCGGGGTTGGGCGGGCCAGACGAACATATAAAAAGAGTTTTTGTTTTTGAAAGTTTATGTCTTATAATTGGACGTACTAAACTATCTGTTTCTAATGTTGGTCTGTTTCTAATTTGTTATTGTGACAAATTCTGCTATATTTATTCGAATTAAATGAAATAATGGAAAACAAAAATAAATAGATCACTTAGTGATGTGTGCATAAATAATCGACAACTATAATTTTTCAGATGTCGATTAAAGGTGTAAAATAATATGTTATTTTTGTAAATTACCCACAGACAGCGTTTAATCAAGGCCTCGGATTAAAAAGAAGTCCCATTCACACTCCAAACTAGCTCTCTAAATAGAAATGGATAAAAGAATATGTGTTCAATAAATCTGCCCTAACAGATGACTTTAAAAAATATGACGTAAGTATTATTACCGAAGCATTTTAAAAGATCAATGATAAGTTGTAGCCAATAACGTTTGAAAACAAATAATTCCGTTCTAGTTACCATTAGCGAAGTATACGTTGACCTTATAATTTTTTTATTATACAGAATGATGCCGTCAATACAATAAATAATTAAAACATGAGCTTTAATAGTCCATAGAAATGGTTTGCCACTTTCAAAAACATTTTATTCATTTGATAATTTTAAGACATTTCAATGAAATAATGCAGCCAAAATTACATTATTTCATACTAATGTCATGACATTATCAAAGGAACAAGATGTTTTTGAAAGTGGCAAACTATTACTATGAACTAATAAACCCCATGTTTCAATTTATTGCCGTATTGATGGCACCATCCTGTACACATCTTTGTATCATTTTTTATTATAAAATTGTATTGCATACCTTTCTTAAATATATTTATTATTATGCGTTAAATTATAATAATTATTAATGTATAAAATGTTCATATTATTTTTTTATTTATTTAAACTTTATTGCACAATAAAACAAAATGTACAAATGGCGGACTTAACGCCTGATGACATTCTCTCCCAGTCAACCAGGTGCTAAGCAGAAAACTCAAAAAGCGGTGCACAGCAATAAAAAAGTATTTAAAAGAATAACAGCCAATTGAGTTTCTAGCTGGTTCTTCTCAGTTAAAGCTACAACTTAAGTCAACATTTAGAACCAGTGGTAGAATAATTACTAATGACGTCAACCATGTTGCATAAATTATTTTTAATTTGTCGTTAAAATCGTACACCTACAAAGTGCTGCCTGAGTAACTTGTATGTTTAATTACTTTTTTTATTTTTATACAACTAGATAACAAACAAGCTGACGGCCCACCTGGTAAGCGGTTACCGCAATAACAAGGAAAAATCACTTGATATTGCAGGTGCGTTGTCATCCTGAGGCCTAAGATGAAATGCCGAATGATGAGATAAATAAAAGTATTTCTACTTTTCATATATAGGGAATTGGGATCAACTTGCGAGTTCAGTCGCTTATATAGATAAGCGACACGATTTATTTATTTATTTATTTATTTATAGGTTTACCAACATAAGATACAGCGGTTTTACACATAAATACAATAGATTATTACGACATACATACAATAGATTATTACGACATAAATACAATAGATTATTACGATTTCTTACTAACTGTTCTTACATTTAGAGGCAACCACAGCATGCATAAGTCTTAAATACAAAAGATATTGATTTCAATTTATAGCTTATAGTATACTAATAATATTAAAAAATAAAAAAATAAAGTTGTCAATACAGTAATAATTGAATTAATAAGGATGTCATATTGTTAATAGCTTGAATCATAATCAAAATTACATGTCTTTAGCAATCTGCTCTGTAGTACGGTCAAGGTGCATCAACATTCTTTATAGTTTTAATAAATTTATACCGGCTTTGATAGTTGACGCCCAGTTCCGGAAAATCTCTTGCAAGGCTGTTGTACAGATTAGTCATGCGAACTATGGGTGAGTCTTGACCCAATCTTGTCCTACAACGCCTCGCTCTGAAGAGTCCACAGGGGTAGCGTGGCGTCCTAGCTGGCAACTTAAATGCAAATTTCTCTAGCAGAGGAGGGCTGTCAATATCATTGTTCATCAACTTATGCAAGAAGGACATATCCAAAACGATGAAGTATAAGTACGCTGAGAAATAAAACAGTTTTGGTATATTTTTATAAATTATAATAAAATGAAATAAAAACGTTTTATTCAGCGTTTTATAAAAACCTTAGAATGGTAACTAAAGAAATTATTTTCTAAGACTGGTTCTATTTTTTATTTACAACTGAATTTAAGTGGGGTTATACTAGCTAAGCGTAATCGCCGATTTATCGATATCGATAAACAAGATGGTGAGGTGAGTTAATCCCTAGTATATTGTCAAAACGAAGTTGCTTTTCATTGTGGTGGCACTATTAAATATTTCTGAGGCTGGCACAAAATACCTACATAGTTTGGTTTAGGACCAGTAGGAAAGTGCCTACTATTAGAGACACTGCACATATACAATTTCAAGTTGGCCAACTAAATCGCAGAAAGTATAATTAATAGGCATAGAATCTTATGATAGCCCGCACATTATATCCAACTAAGTCGTTTAACTAAATATTTGGCCAACTATCGGCCGATAGTTAGCCAACTACGGTAAGATGCAGTAGGACCAGACCCGTGCGCGTGATTTCCCCGCGCTTGGATTTCCGCCGACGGGCACGCAGCCGCCCAGTCGATATCTGCATTCTTTACTTGTAACAAATGAAAAAATAGAACTGTTGATCGACGAAGTCCAAAAAAGGCCAGCCCTTAAAAAGCTTATCTGGGTAACATCTCAGTTTAGAAAGTAAGGTATGATGTTTCCCACGCTCTAATCTGTCACTTAATATCGGATGCACCCTAAATGTTTTGTTCTGTTTCCGTCTTCTCTTTATTAATTTAAGAAGTAGTGCGTTGTTTTATCGCAGACTTCACCGCGCTAGCAACACTGTCGTCCAACTAAGTCGGCGAACTGTGCGGCCTATGAAAGCACGCAATTTAATTGTACGATAGTTGGCCAACTTGAAATTTTATATGTGCGGTGTCTCTTAGTGAATGTATCCTCTTTGGGCTCATTGGCAGGCCAACCTGGCGCCACTTCATGGTACAGAAAATAGGACCAAACAAACAAACAAACTCTTTAGCTTTATAATATTTAAGAAAGATTATGGAAAGAACGCAAGTCACGAGTAAGAACATCAGACATTGAAAAAATTGGTTTTTGAGATAGAGAGGTGAGGTGCATGGAGTTGAGCCAGGATAGTGTACAAAAGGGACAGGATATGGCAGTCCCTACGGAGAGAGACTGGTAACCATTGAAGCTGAGAATGATAAGAAATGTGGTGGAACTTACGCAAACCAAAGATGAATCTAATGCACACATTTTAAAACCGTTCGAGTTTATTAAACAAAGTAAAAGAAGTCGGGATAGCATATGTCGGCGTAGTCCAGTAAAGGAAGAAGAAGCAGCAATCGTCTTTCCAGGTGAGCCGAACCCACCTAAAGTGGGGAATATGCGGTCTGCCGCTAAGCGAATGATTGCTTCTTTTTTAAAATAAAACTTAGCACGAGGCTACTGTCCATTGGAGTCAGGTGCAAGCTTCCTGCCTGTCAAGCCACTGCCGCACCGCACCGTGTCCAATCCAGTGCAAGGTAATTTATAGAATTTTATTAAAATAATAAACAATTACTTAACATAATTTGTCCTTTTATTTTTAAAACATCATCCTAATAATAATAATATGAAGTCTGATCAAAAATATACAGCATTTTAGACCAAAATTCATTTCAATAAAATAAATAAAAGCTTAAAAAATAACTTAAAATAAAATATTTATTGCAATAAGTTTAAGTTCAAGTTGGCTGCATTGCCTACAGTCAAATTGTCAAGAAGTTATGTTAGTTCCCGGTGTATTAAATTTCTCTATGATGTTAAGTCTATCTAAAGAGTACATTTTTATACGGGTATAGAGGCATCACTCCATACTACAAAATATATCGCGCTTAGCGATATCTGGTGATCTGAACCGGTAAACAAGCAAAACATAACGACTTTGGACAAGAAAATGGATAACCGATAGAACCAGTACTGGAGCCTCTGTTTTGTTGCGAAGTACGTATTTGTTTATTTTTATATGCACCCCAACGCTTATCCCATAAAGATTCGTGCTCTCTATAAATTTGAATCAACTTTAAAGTTTCATCTTCATTTTCTCGTCATTTTAAAAGAAAGAAAATCTCAACAAACGAAACACGTGTATACACTTCACGGATATACGCCAGTGACTGGCGCGATGCGTCTATACGTGTTTCAACGCTGGCACGGGGGCTGCGGGGGGAGGTCACTGGCTTGAAAAATAGACGCGAGCTCTATATTAGCTAGTGCTGGCAACTAGCGCTGGCCTGGCTTGAAAAACTGTTTATACGAGGCCAATACCAAGCCAGCGCTGGCTGCCAGTGAGACTGGCAGCTAGCGCTGGCCTCGTGTAAACCAGTGCTGTCTTAAGTCTATTCTGCGCCGGGGTGCGGTGCGGGGCTCAGCTTACGCCCTCGTTTCCTTTTACACTGCAGCGTGGCACGCGACCGACGATACACTGCAGTATGAAAGGAGTCCTAGTCAACCAAGAAAACACAATACACGTAATTTTGATAATTTATTTATTTAGTTCTCTAAAATACAAAAATAAAATTAAACCCAATTATACAAATAAAAAACAAAACTATTCTCCATTCGAAACATTATGTCCATTTTCTGGAATTAATACTCTAGAAAAGGTACCTACTTCTTCAATAAAGTGAAGATTTTTCGACGAACATTCTAAAAATTAGACTTTTATTTTTACATGATAAAGAACATGATGCAAAGACAAAGAAAAGAAGTAACCTAAGTTTAGAAATCAATAGAATTATGAGTAAATTACAATTAACAGTGATTGTAATGGCGAAAACACCAGCAATCCAACTCTCGTTTATATTATTATTTAATTGCTAAATATCTATTT
This sequence comes from Nymphula nitidulata, assembly GCA_947347705.1. NCBI lineage: Eukaryota > Metazoa > Arthropoda > Insecta > Lepidoptera > Crambidae > Nymphula > Nymphula nitidulata. Next base: position 12,821,991 of record OX374623.1, read on the forward strand.
ATTGCATGTAACACCTAATTGTAGTGATTTAGATATCATTTCTCTTTAAGTGCGAGCGCCCGGACGGCTATGTCAAAGGGCGCAATTACTCGACTTTGACGCACAGGTGCCGCGAAGCGCGCCCATTTCAAATGAACTTACACTTTATTGACTTAGAGATCATTTTGCTTCAAGTGCGGGCGACCGGGCGGCAATGTGTCAAAGGTTATACACTCTGTTTGGATTAGAGATTTTGCCGCGCGCGTATTGTATTAAATAAAATTGTTATTTGTGTAGTAATGCGGTATGATAAGCGCCGAACGCGTAATAAAAGTAAAACAATGATTATTGTTGATGACTATTTTTTTACATTTAATTTTACGCATACGTATTTGTCGTAATAAATATATCCCTTGCACCCCCAGGTTAAGACGGCCCTGGTGTAAACCATACAATATTTACAGTAAGAGTATTACTAACAATATAGTGAAAAAATACCAGAGTAATTAATATTGATTAAAAATTAAAGTAATTATTTTTTCTCAATTTTAAGATTAACATCTTAAATGTCATTTAAGTTTTAAATATTTTTCGAAGTTACTATTTTTTATGGTTACAGCGTCATCTATCGACCTGGACCTGAATTCCTAACCCATTTTAAGCCGACCAAATTAAATATCAGGTTAAACGAATGGTCTTAGTCGATCCTTCAATGTTAACTGCAATTGGTCGTATATGATATGGTTATTTAGCTTAGTCATCATCAGCCTATAAACGTCCCACTGCTGGGCACAGGCCTTCATACATGGGAGAAACACATGAGGAGATTGGGCCGTAACACCACCACGCTGGCCCAATGCGGTTTGGTGGGTTAAAACGGTTGCAGTGACAACCGGGACCAACGGCTTAACGTGCCTTCCGAAGCACGGAGGAGCTCGAGATTATAAATTTGATTGATCCATCCCGGGACCAACCATGGCGAAAGTTGCTTTGTTTTCGTGATCGAAACCAGAGCGCCCAAACCTCTACGCCACCGAGCTCCTCTAATTCTCCTCTCATATTCCCTCCTAAGCTCCTCTTATATTATTTAGCTTAGTAAGAAGTTATAACACCGTGGGTCTATCAGCGTAGCATCGGTTCCATAAAGCACTATTTCAAACAAAATTTTACTCTGCGCGACATACTCTCTCTAATCTGTGTACGCGAGTCCCGACTTAGTAGACGACGACGACGTGTTAATATTAAAGGTATATTCTCTTTGGTCTGGAAGTGTTTGGTGGGATTTGGTGGTGTCAGCCAACATGTATTAAAAACGATTAAAAACGTAAGATCATAGCTTGACGGACATTGAAAGGAATACATACATCAAAGAGTAAAGTAATTATACCAAACATACAGTCATACAAATGCGCGACAGCGTGTTTCGATTGTTTGCAAGCAAACAGTGCAAACAGCACCATATGCTAGGCGGCCCAAGGCGTTTGCACTGTTCGGAACGTTGGTAATGTTTGTTTTTTGGACCTTATGGTAGGTATATGTTTGTGATCTGTGCTTGTCAGTTTACAAAATTGTTTGCGTTGCATTTTACGATTGGTTGCATTGTATTGCCGACGGATTGTATTTTGTTGAAATTAAAATAAATCTTGTCAAACCCACAATAAAAATACTCTATTTACGATAAAGTAAAATTGGCTATCAAAACAATCTGAATTTTGACTCACAAATCTAGATTTATAGAATGCTACCAGAAGTTTTGAAGTGCTCGAAGAATCATACTGAATCATTACTGATCTCACAATAATATTGAAGTCTCATGGCTCCTGTTAACAATGATAGACATCCAAATAATACGGGCACCATACCTAAGACGAAAGCTAGGAATAACTGCAATGTACCACAAGAAGCTGTGACTCCTACAAGAAGAGATATGACTAGCAATTTGGTTTCGGTAAGATCGCGCAGTAATTTTAATTATTTTCAAAGAAATAAAAACTACATTTATTAAATTATTATTTTGCTAGAGATGTACCTATTTCTGGAATGTTTATTGATGTTGATGAGATACACCTCCAATATACAATGGTGTGAAGTTTCTTCGGGACTTGTGGATGTAGACTCTATATTTAGAACCATTGCAAGAAAGAGAGAATTAATTTGGCTTGTTGCCAATAGTTATTAGTATTAAGGAACATACAGTGCTGCAGATCATTTTTCCTTCTTAAATTATATTCTATTTTTTATAACGTATCTGCTTATGCAAAAAGGTTTATATTATTTACTTATTTGCACCATCAAAACACCATATGGGAGGTTGTTTTTCTAAATTTAATCTAAAGAAGGTGTGTTGGAGGCTAATTGGCGAGGGAATCATTGTACAAATTTTATTAATTTCCTGAAATAACATTTTGACAATGTCTTTATATAAAATACTTTTTTTAGACATCTCTGGATTGGGTGCCGGTTTCGGAGTACAATTCAAGACCTAATTACAATAAATCTAGGAAACCTTCTAATAATACTTCTGATCACGAACTGACAGATATAGGTAAGTACTAAGTATTTATCAATGTTGGTCTGTTTTATTTTTATTGTTATTTATTCTATTATTTGCCAATTTTTCAATCAATTTTGAGCCATGTGTCCACTGGAATGTGATATGGAACTGACTGAAGCATGCATACATAAAATTCAATAAATAATGTTTTCAATCCATTTTTGAAAGGTGGAGGTAACTACAGCATTGACTGCATGCAAACAAAAGCAAAAAAATTAAGGGGTAAATGTATGTATGATGAGTACAAACCTTTTGTTCATGAGTCATGGATGTTTGTATGAATGGTGTTTATTTAATGTATTTTTTATATTTATCTACATATCTATTTTATAATTAATATTTCCGTGATGCTTACTTCTGGCTAGATAGTAGGATAATAGATGCGAGTGTAAAAAAAACTTTTGTCTTAGCCACATTCATTTCTAGCCCCACTTTTTTGCTTTTTGTGGTAAATTAGTTAAGAATTATAGATGTTTTGGATCTTCTTTGAGCAGAAGTAAGTCAGCAGATAATCTAATGTGATTGAGTCAGCAACCATTGTTATTTGGTCCAAGCTTTCCCCAGTCAATTTTCCTAAATATATTTTACAATACAGATGAGAAAAGCTTTGGGGAGCAGCAGGTCTAGCTGCCTCACTCCCTTGTTAATTGGAAATCAATTTTTTTTTACTGAGTATGGTCATTTATTTTGCTATATCTACCGATGTAGAGGTCCTACAGACATAAAAGTGGTTTCGTTTGATAACTACAAAAGTTCACACTAAAAAGTTAATCAAGACTCCCATTAAAACAAAAAAGAAATAGTACAGTCAATGAAGCTGAACATAAGCTATTACTTCCGAAATCTTTCAACCGTCTTCAATTTTTCTGAAAATTTGGGAGCAGGCTTGTTTTAACCTTATCTTCAAAAGTGACACTGCGGAATTGCGCTTTTTGCGGTTTAAGGGTAAAATAAACCCCTTTTGTGAAATTTTTAAAAAAAACAGCTTTATTAGCTTTAGTTTTCCAGAATCGTTTTCACTGCTCATGATATATTTTATTTTATTTATTTATTTTTAATTTTCAACCCACAATATTACCCTTTCTGTATAAATTGGTAAAAAATCATTTTTAAAGATTTTAAACCATTTGACTAGCTTAGATTTAGATTAAAATAAGCATTGCAATATACAGGGTGGTGCCGTCAATGCGACAATAAATTTAAACATGGGCTATATTAGTCCATTCGTATTCATTTGATAATTTCATGACATTTGTATGAAATAATGCTGCCAACATTACACTATTCCATACAAATGTAAAAAAGTTATCAAATGAATAAGATATTTTTGAAGGTGGCAAACCATTTCTAGGGACTAATATAGCCCATGTTTAAATTTATTTCACATTGACGGCACAAACCTGTATATAACATTTCAAAGTTTCCAAATGTGTGTGTCTGCGAGCGCCTATATGCGTGTGAGTGTGTATGCATACGTATACACGATATTATAGGTACAAATTGCTTGTGCAGGAGGGGGCTCTCTGTAGTGGGGAGCCACCTCCGGCATCACTCCCGGCGTTGACGGGTGGGTGGGGCAAGGCGGGTGGCTTCGACTACCCGTGTTGCCCTATCCTAAGACGTGGCTGCGTGTGCGGGGGGAAGGCTGCCCCTCACGCATGCATTGCACTTGTCACGCCACGTCTGGTTGCCCTGGGTTTCCTCTGGGCAACCTCCATGGGCGCTAAAGGCCACTCTGGATCCTGCTTCGGCGGGTTCTGGGGGGGTGACGGGGGCCCCGTTCCGGGACCGGCTGCGGGCTGTGGCTGAGGCCGGTTCAGGGGGGCCTGGCGCTCTCCCTGAAGGCTGACTTCGGTTGGTTTTTGGGGAGGGCTGCCCGGAGGTGGCTTGGTGAGCTTGCTTCGGTAGATCCCGGGTCACCCCCGTCATGGGCATAGTGGGAAATGGGAGAGGTTTAGTGGGTATTCCCAGTGCCGCTAATATCAGGTGCTGGGCGAGCCCCACACAGGCCCACGCTAAGCCGGCGGTCCGCTGGTCGATAATTTAACTCCTTTCGTCAACCATATCTCCCTTTATATTGCACCTAGGATATTTCTAAAAAAAGAAATCTCTCTTTGTTTTTTTATAAACTAAAATTATGTTTCTCACCTTTTTTGATTACACGCATAATTTTCGAGTTATTCGTAATAAACCGTTGAAAAAAGTGTCATTTTTTAATGAAAATGGCGTTTTCAATCACGAATAACCTAAATAGTATGGAGCTTATGAAAAAACTTTATAGAACATTTTTAGCTTAGAATTAGGTTTTCCTCCCGGGGTTATTTTGGCCATAAAAAATTCAGCCCCCGAGGAAGGGTACCACCCCCAGGGTAAAAGCGCTAGTTGGCACCATGTCACTTTTGATATTTGAGTTAGTGTATGCACCTAACTTTTCACAATTTTTTACGCAAATCTATGTTTTTTTAAACCTTAACCAAGAGTTACCCACTCTTGGCTTTGCCTTCATCTCACCTGATGTTAGGTGAAAATAAGGCCGAAGATGGAAGCGAGTTACACCCGGATGCTTCAACACAGAGGAACTGGCTATCTGACCTCTAACTGCCGGAACACAACAATGCTGTTAACATTATTGCTATAGCGGCAGACGTAGGTAAGACGGTGGTAGGTGGCGGACTCAGAAAAGCCCTACCACAAACCTACCCGAGCAGAAAATTTCTGCCCCCACGGGAATCGAACCCCGAACCTCTAGATCTGAGGTAGGTGGTCTCAACCACTAGAACACACAGGCGGTTAAAAGATATAGGATCTTATCTTATCTTATCTTAATATGGGGCCATGACTTAGTCACAGTGCACTTCGACCCATTGGGATCTTTTGTGCCTCCCCTGCATTTACTCTTCCTGTGTCCAGAATATAGTTGCCATTAGCCTTACTATATCTTTAGGCAGAAAGAGCCTGTAGTCTTCTGGTTTTGGATAAGCCACTCCCAGAAGGCTCATTCTGGTTCTAGTCAGGGCATCACAATGACATAGGAGATGCGTCATAGATTCCTGACATTCGCCACATGCTCGACAAACTTGTGTTGCAGAGAGTTGCATTTTGTGGAGCATGTGGTTAGTAGCAAAATGCCCTGTGAGTGCCCCAATTAAGAGGCGAGCTTGTGTTCTACCGTTTGCATAGATGTACTTACTCCATCCTTTTACCTCCTCTCCTAGGAAGGATTTGGAGTGTTTTAGTCCAGGTATTTTATGCCATTCAGCCTTGGGTCTGTTCAGGACATGGTTTTTAATGGCTGTGTTTATAAAACTTTGTGAAAGTGCCAGAAAGGGCTCAGGACCCACGTATGTGTTTTCTGAGCCCTTCCTTGCCAATTCATCTGCCTTCTCATTGCTCGCTCATCACTCCCACTTGGCCGGGCACCCAGATCAGTCTCACTGTATTATGTCTACCAAGCCTGTTCAGGGCACGTACAGCGTTTAGGACTAGATCTGAGTTGATGCGCGGTGAGCCAAGTGCCTTGAGAGCCGCTTGGCTGTCACTAAGAACTTATATTATTTTATTCTTAGTCCGTTGTTCTATCACTTTCATTGCACATAGGATAATTGCATATGTCTCCGCTTGGAATACAGTTGCAAATTTGCCCATGCTTTGATATAGTTGTATATCTTTACTATAGACACCAGCACCCGTTCCTGAGTCCATCTTGGATCCGTCCGTGAACCAAATTAGACTATTCTTTTCAGGAACTGGTGGTCTACATTTCCATTCCTCCCTGGTAGGAATGCTAATTCTGAATTTTTTGTCGAATATGAATTTTGGACTTATTTTATCACATCCCATTTCCATATACCCGTCTAGGACAGATGCTCCTGCCCACTTTGTGTGTTTAAACAGAGGTTTGGTGTTGTCCCATAGACCTGTAGTCTTAAGCCTATGCAACGCTTTCCTCGCCTCTGTTTCAATAACTATGTGCAGCGGGGGAAGGTCTAGGAGTACCTCCATCGCTGCCGTTGGAGTAGTTCTAAACGCTCCGGTGATCGCTAAACATGCTATTCTCTGCAATTTGCCGAGTACAGCTTTGCAAGTTGCTAGCCTTGTTCTAGGCCACCAGACTATGCTGCCATATGTTAATAATGGCCGTACCATGGTTGTATAAATCCACTTTATTATCTTTGGTTTCAACCCCCATGTTTTACCATAAGTGGAGCGACACATCCCAAAAACTCTTTGAGCTTTTGTCACAGTTCTCTCCATATGTAGTTTCCAGGTCAGCCCTTTATCTAGCGTGATGCCAAGATATTTCACTTCACTGGACCATGTTAGTTCCGTTTCGTAAAGTTGCAGTGTTTTGAGCCTTAATAGGTTCCTTTGCCTTGTAAAGGGGATCACCGTCGTTTTACTGGGATTTACTGACAAGTGGTTGGTGCTACACCACTCTTCCAGTTTTCCCAGCGCTCTCTGCATAATCTCCGATACAGTGCCAGGGAATTTCCCATTGGCCATTATGACCAAGTCATCTGCATAACCTACTGTAAACAGTGGTCCTTCATTTAGTGTAACCACTATGGAATCAACCACGAGGCTCCACAACAACGGGGACAGTACCCCTCCCTGAGGGCAGCCCCTTGTGGTCCTTGCTAGCAGACTCTCCCCTAGTAGTTCAGAGTAAATGATTCTGCCTTTAAGCATGCAGTTAATCCACTTCCTAATTGTGTGGGGAACTCCATGCTCTCTGGCAGCTATTCTAATGGATTCAAAAGTTGTGCGATCAAAGGCGCCCTCAATGTCTACAAAGGCACCAATGCACACCTCCTTATTATCCAAAGCTGCTTCTGCTCTGCTTACTACATAGTGCAAGGCTGTCTCCGTGGACTTGCCAGGTTGATATGCACACTGTAGTCTGTTTAAGGGGAATTTCCTTAGTGGCCCCTCCCTTATGTAGTTATCCACCATTTTCTCCAAAGTTTTTAAAAGGAAGGATTGGAGACTGATAGGTCGAAATGCCTTTGGTTCTTCATAATCCGATTTTCCAGGCTTTGGAATATAGATTACTTTGACCTTTCTCCAAGTTCTGGGAATGTATCCGAAGGCAATACATGCTTTGTAAAGCCTGCATAGATGCTGTCCAAGGTAGGAGCTACCTTGTTGTAGTAGTATAGGATAAATGTTATCTGGTCCTGGTGCTTTGAAAGGTTGAAAACTAGCCAGGGCCCATTTTATTTTTAACTCGTCTACTACCTTTTTAGCAATGTCCCAGTCGAATTTAGAGGTTTTCTCTCTTAGTTCCTCCAATTCAATAGGGTCTTGCTCCTGTTCTATGATTTCTGATCCTGGAAAGTGCGTATTTAACATGACCTCCAGAGTCCCCTTTCCCGTATCTGTGCTTACACCATTTAGATTTTTAACTATTCCTAATGGGATCGCATTTGTCGTCGACATTGCTTTGGCTAACCTCATTCCTTCAGGGATTGAAGTTATGTTTTCACAATGAGTTCGCCAAGCCTTTCTCTTTGCTTTCCTAACTGCAGTACTATACCGTGTTAGCGCCTTCCTATAATCACTATAGTCGTTTCTAGCCTTTGCAATGTTAAAAGCTTGCCTTGTCTCTTTTCTATATAGATATAGGATACTTTTCGGCGCAATAGTCAACATCTACGTGGCCACTAGTATATTATAATTGCTATTTAAATATTTACTTAGGCTACGCTACTCCCAAAGATTTTATTTTTTTGTCTGATCATAGCGCTAGATTTATAGGAGAGTGGTGTGATGCCTGGTAGTGACGTAAGGTACCGGACCTTGGACCTAACGAATTATTTTATAGCATTTAGTACATTTACAAAATTATAATCTTTATTTTCAATAAAACCGTATTAATTAATTTTGTATAAAAAAAAAATATTTGTTAGTTTTTTATTTTTACGTTTTTAGTTTTTAATTTTGTTACTTTTAATACTTTTCATTCTATTTAGCTACTAAAATAATACTAATAAAATAATCGTCACTGTCCATACTTCAGAAAAATTAAAAAATTAATTGATAAAAAAAATAACAAAAACTTGAGACATTCGCAAACTAGTGTAGGAAGAAGCGTATGCGAATCCATTTGCATAACCGCCGAGTTTGAAAATGAATTTCTAACGACCGCGGCCCTTTACATGCCTGCAAACATTCGTACATTTTACGAATGTTTGCCCGCATCTGAGTGACCGAGTTTAGTGTAGTGTTAACTGATTATAAATAGGCATGTATAATTATGCTATCTTAAATGTATTTAAAATAAAACACAATACGTATATTTTTTTTACAAAATTATATGTTTAAACCTTTGATTATTTATATGTCAAATAATCAAAGGATTGAACTTGGTTTCTACAAATCAAATTATCTTTCAACTTCTCATCCATGTAAAATTGGATGTGTTGCGTGGTGTTGCTAGCAATGTTAAAGTTGAAAAATCAACTCCCAAGTAACCTTGTGGACACCTTACATGAGATAACTGCTAATATTATTCGTCCATTTTTTATTTATTTCGATAATTTTGATGACTAAATTTCAATTTGTTTTCAGACAATTCTGTAACATTTGAAGGTGGGTTTGGAAGATTTGTGCCTGTGAGGCCTCAGCCACGCGCCTTGCCACTTAATGTGCAGAATCGTGAGAATATAGTGTCTGATCCTCACGAAGAAGCAAGTGGACCGAGTGTTTCTGGACATACCCTACATCCTTATGCACATCAAATGCAAAATGGTAAATGAAATTTTATATCAATAATTATTTTTATTATTAATAGATGATTTTATCTACTAGCTACAATAGACGCCGCTTATTTTATATTTTACTATGTTTTTTGTTGATTCCGATCCCTTTTTATTCATTACGTAGCAAAAGAAGGAGCCTTTATAGTATCGGAATGTCGTCTGTCTGCACGTTCGTACGTCGTATTAATTTTATGCAGAGACTATACAATCTATATTTTTATTTATTTATTTATACGCCCAATGTCATTATCTCCTAGTCAACTAGGGCCTAATCAAAAATCTAAAGTTGGCGCATAACATTTAATTAAGCTATTAAAAAAATATTTTATACCAACAAAGCAAAAAAATACCAACTACACACTGACAAAAAATATCAACCAAACTGCTTCGGTTACATTAATAATAACCAAAATTTGGCGAGTTTTAATTACAGTTTATTTGATTTAAACAAAACTTTGCATCTTTATGTAACTTTATTACCCTAAGTTATGTAGTCACATTTATGAGCTATAGGTAGTCGAAATAAAAAATAAAATATTACTGATGTCCGTTGGGCCATTAGTCCTATTTGCGATGTGGCCTGCCTACTGCCACCTTGAAGTCGCCGGCAAGGATGACGGCGTCTCCCATAGCAAACAGAGCTTCGAGATCGACCCTACGTAGGACTTTGGCGGGAGAGAAGTATACTGACGCGATGGTAATTGATTGATGGCCAGTCATTCCCAGTCGGCAGACTGAAACCTTAATGGCAGAGAGACTAAGAGGACTTTGTCAACTTGTTCAAGCTTTCTCTAATATACCGCGTCATACACAAAGGGGTACAGACCACTCGGCCAGCCAGTCGTCAATATTATTCATCATAAGTATTTAATTTTGAACAAAATTGTTCTTGACATCATTTGATTTCAATGAATATCTTATGAGATATCGTCATAGTTTTAAAATAATTGCAACAAAATAATAATCAAGTAGGTACCACGCACACATTTATGATATCCAAGGCGGAGCAGGCAGACCGATCATAAAGAGGGATTTTTTTCACTCTTACTGACGATTTGTTCTAAAAGAATGCATTTATGGCTAAATTGTTTTTAAAAACATGATTTATTTCCTTAACCAAATAAATACTCAAGTAAAATCATGTAACCTACCCTACCCACCTACGTAAGACACGACAATATGTTGTTATTTTCAGACATCCACGTGAATGAAGTCGCGGGCACAGCTAATAATTGATCTATATGCCAACGATAATATCGATGCTATCTATATTGCTATATATGTAACTACCACCAATAAGGGGCTCGTAAAATAATTAACGAAGCTATCCACCCATTTTATTTTGCTCCAACCATTAAGGTCCGTAAGTTGATAACAACGCAAAAAGACCCCTGTGACAGACAGACCTGATCAAAGGCTTCGCTTCATCCAGCTAACCAATGATTTAAATAACAGGTTAAAATATTACGTTCCGTTAATAGAAAATTTATTGAAATGAGTACCAATTACAAAAGAGAGTTTCATTTCCCAATATTGAATAACACCAAAAATCCCTGGAATTCCCGGAGATTTCAGTAACGGTAATTTTCGGAGCAATCTGACGGTATAATTGCGCGATGTGTAACTTCTTTCATTCCCCATTGCCGTATTCATTCATAAATGTTCGCACAATAACCACGATTGTACGTTTTTTCGTTTACATCACACTAACGACAATTAAACTTTCATGCTCGTATGTTTAATCGCGAGTTCGTACTAACAAAATTTGTGCCAATCGCGTGATCGCGTTTTATTAGGACGACATCATATTGTTGCGCTCTGCTATATACTAGAAGTCGTGACTGTACATAGCAGAAAAACACATTAGTGCAATATATTAGGTTGGGGAAAAAGTCTTTTCGCATTATAGTATGTATGAACTTGTAATTAAATCTCTTTGGCTGTACTATTTGTATCTGGCTGGTTTTGGTATCATTAAAAGTTAAGATTTTAAAAAAGATAATTCCAAATTGAAATTAGGAAAATGTGTGTTTTTCATTTGTTTTTCGTACTGTCAAGATGAGTGAATCTAATGAAGAAATTCGATACATTTTAAAATTTTACTACAAAAAAGGTAAAAATGCAACGCAAGCCGCAAAAAAAACTTGCGATGTTTATGGACCTAGTGCAGTGTCTGTGAGAGTAGCACAAATTTGGTTTAAGCGTTTTCAATTCGGAAATTTTGATGTCAAAGATGCACGTCGCTCTGGTCGCCCTATTACGGATAAAATAGATGCCATTTTTGAAAAACTGGAGCAAGATCGGCATATCAGTAGTTACGACGTAGCTGAAGAACTGGGAATTGACCACAAAACAGTTTTGGCGCATTTAAAAAAAAATGGGTACACAAAAAAGCTCGATATTTGGGTACCCCACGAGCTCACTGAAAGAAACCTAATGAACCGTGTACTCATTTGTGATTCTTTATTACGACGTAATGAAACCGAACCATTTTTGAAGAAGCTGATATCTGGTGATAAAAAGTGGATCACGTACGACAAGTACGTGCGAAAAAGATCGTGGTCAAAGGCCGGTCAGGCTTCACAGACTGTGGCGAAACCCGGGCTAACTCGCAACAAGATGATGCTGTGTGTGTGGTGGGATTGGAAGGGCATTATTCATTATGAGCTGTTACCACCAGGCAGGACCATCGATTTTGAACTCTACTGCGAACAACTGATGAGATTAAAGCAAGAAGTTAAGAGAAAGCGGCCGGAATCAATCAACAGAAGGGGTGTGGTTTTTCATCATGATAACGCTAGACCTCACACATCTTTAGCCACTCAGAAAAAATTAAGAGAGTTTGGCTGGGAGGTGTTAATGCATCCGCCGTATAGTCCTGACCTTGCACCTTCAGATTTCCACCTGTTTCGCTCTCTTCAGAATTCTCTAGGCAGTGTCAGGTTAACATCACGAGAGGACTGCCAAAACCACTTGTCGCGGTATTTTGATCAGAAGCCCCAAAATTTCTATAGCAATGGGATCATGTCCCTACCTACAAGATGGCAAAAAGTTATCGAACAAAATGGTACCTACATACTTTAGTTAAATGTAAATAAACTATTTTAAAAGTATTTTGAATTTTCTTAAAAAATGCGAAGAAACTTTTTCTCCAACCTATTATGTATACAACCGGAAAAAACAGACTTAACAGTTCTTTAAACAAAAAATTAGTATAAAAACACATTGTATTCTAAAGAAATATTTTTCTTAAAACTGCCAGGTCAGATTTTGATGACCCTTCGCACGTAGCTGAGGTACTCTCACATAAATGCCACAACAGTTTTAATCGAATTAAAAAGATATTCAATTATAATGAGGGAGAGTCATTTTAAGAGGAAGAAAGAAATAAATACATTGAACTTAATTCTAGTTTTAGTTTGAATATTCATCAAAATGAACACCATAAATAACCTAAATTATGCTTACTTAGATAAATGTACCTGTTAAATAAAAACCGCAAAAACAACTTTGCATCACAGCGACTACGGAATCCTATAATAAAAACACTCTTGACTACCTACTTATGAAAAAAATTGTTTCAGGTCTAATTCCTCATTCTAATCATGCAGCTGCTGCTGTGATGATTGTGAATCCTACTACACCAAATGCAGTGACTGGAAATGTATCACAACCATTCAATGTAATGTTTAAATCATATACGTATTATTTATTTATTTCCTAATAGTATGTGCTATCTCGTGGAAATTCTACTACTTATTCATATTATTCCAGGCACCCAATCAAAATAGAAATAATTTGTCAAGGAATTTAAATCCAGCTCGAAACAATTTAGAAGGCAACAGTTTAGCTAGTAATAATAATACTACACCACCAATTTCCAATTCACGAACTGGCACTAAAACAGTGAATTTAATTAATAATATGTATGATCAAGGTCAAGGTAGTTTTAATAACATCAATGACAGCAATTCTGTAAGTATTGTTACACAAATAATCTTTTTTTATATTAAGCATTAATAGACAAAAAAGTATCGAGATTTTTAATTCACGAATGGCATACTTTTTTTGTACATTTCTTATGAAACTTATGTAAATTTTATATTGATTAAGATTCACAGAGAATCTGCACGAGCTTTAGGTGAAGCAATAGTAGCTGCATGCCCCGATGCAGCTGCGGTGGAACGGCGACTTGGGCAGATACGTGAATACATACGGGTTACATCGTCGCTTGTTGATACTATGCGAAACTCTGAAGATGAGGTAAGAATCGATGCTAGAATGTTATACAAATTGTAGCAACACTAATTACAAAAAATATTTGTTCATGTATATTCTTACTAAATTTGAAACTTATTTGTCATGTGAAATTTTTAATTTAGGCATTTATTGAGCATACTAAAGAAGAATATGATGAACTTGTTGAAATGGTGATGAAGTTAAAAGAAAGTGAAGATAAATTAGAACACATGCTAATAGAAAAGAAACCTGAAAATGAAGAAGTTCCTGCTGCTGAAGTAGATGAAACATCTGATTCACCACAAACGATTGATTTAAAAGTAAATGATAAAAACGAAGCCAGCTCTGACTATGTCTTACATGATAAAACATCTAATGTAATAAATACTAATGACTGTGGTCTTAGTAACAGTAATCTAAAAAAAGTCACCAACTTAGAAAATGAGCAGATAAACAAATCTTTACATAGTGTCAAAACCTCTGAAGAATCAATTGTAAAGTCTAATACAACAGAACCTTTGATAGAAAGCTCAACGGAAAGTGTTTTAGATAAAGTAGACAAATCCGACGAAGCTCACAAAGTTGCTGACAACAGAGTTGATATAGTCGAATTAGACTCATCGCCATACCCTAATCCAATCACAAAGGATGACAAGCATTTAAATGAGATACTAAGAAAAAATATTTTATCATGCGTCGAGAAAGTGGCACTTATAGAAGAGATGAAAAACAAAAATCCTAATACACAACTTGATCAGGTTTCTGCATATTAATGTGTGGTGTTCCAAGTGTGACCCTTTTGTGAATTGAAAAATTCATAGCATGAACTGTGTTTTAATTTAAGAATACAGTAAAATTTCTGTATTTTCCAGTTTCATGGAACGTCAACCGTGCTTAATGTTTTAACCAAAAGATTTTTGTATACTGCATACTACACTGAAAATTTCTTAGTCTCAAACCTGTGCCTTAATTCAAATGTTGTTGTTACTATTTATCCCTCAGAATCAGCAACTAACATAACGTTACATTTTTAGTCCATGATTAATAACTAAAAATCTATTTTAAAATAATTCTTCTTGTTGTTTTAGTAGTAACTTGTTTGCGTTAAACTCTTTAGTTAATTCTTTATTCTGATCAATGTTTTTTCTTTTAGCAGGATCTTGTGACCAGGCCCGTGTCAGTACAGAGTAATGGGTCATTTTACAGTGATAATGAACTTTGGCCTAATGAATACAAAAGCAAAGTGGAGCTATCGCAAATGCGTATGGCTGCATTGAAGCAACAGGAAAAGCGGCTTCTTAAATATCAAGTATGTTTTATTATTAAAGGGATTTCAAGTTGACTTTTTACATTAAATTTTTCATAGGATTGTAAGATAAGTCTCCCAAATATAGGTAATACATATTGTATTACCTATATTTGGGAGACTTATCTTCGATATTGAAAAAAAAGTCGGCTTCTCTAGAAAAGTTCTCAAAGCTACCTCCTAGCGAAATGCGTCGAAAATGTATTGTAATATTTTACAGGAGGAAGCTAAACAGCAATTAGAAGAATTGACCAGAGAAAGGCAATCTCAAGAAATACATCCATCAACATCACATGACAACTTTGCTGGCTTGCAGGTACAATACAATTTTTGTAACATATTAAAAATTTTAAACTATTTAAATGATAAATTTAATCTGTGAAGCAAATTCAAATACAAAACCTTAATTGCAAACTAAGTGTACATTTGATGGTGGTATATTATAATTATCACATAATACTTAGGCGCCGTTTCTTTTTTTAAGCAACTATTTTACTGACACAATAGTTTTTCTTTAGTGTTTTCCGGTTTTCCGGATGGGTGATAAGGGATTGAAAGCTACAATCATCTATTTCTATAATTTTAATTGGGCAATAGGAAAAATCTACGCATAGGAATTTAAAGCCCAGATTTCTTTAAATGTTCAGAACTTTATATTTTGATAAGTATTGCTTTTTTAGAATCAAGCATTCAGCGCAAATTACCACCACCCTAATAGAATGTACGCCGCGAATCAAATAGGGGTGGCTACAACTTTACCGCACTCAGCAGATGCTCTTCACGGACAGCAGAACCTATCTGACAACATGGATAATGATCACCCTCATATCCACAGCCAAGAGGAACGATTCGCTCATCATGATCCCAATGTGAATGGCGAGGTAAATTAAAACAACTTCGGATTAAATGTAGTACTGGTAGTGCGCTCAAGACCAGATATCTTATGCGCTCGTCTTGATTGTTCTTTTGCAACTTCTGCAGTAATGAATAACCGTTTAATCGGGGTCAGACGAGCTTATTATTACTTTACACCACTAGGAAATTACTTCTGGATAAACATTTCTATAATAAAAATCTTTGACTTTCCATCACTATTTTATTATTTCACGCTTCTTTGTGTAGTTGAAGTTAATTCTTGCTAAGATATCACGTAACACTTTCTTGTCATATACCTACACGCAAACGCTGTAGGCAATATTAAAAATAGAAATTGCATAAAAACCAAGAATACAATAACACCATAATTTGAAAACTAAGTTTTAATCCATATTTCTATGACAATAAAGTATGCCACAAATAATATTACCTCAGGAGGCAGCTGCAGGAGTTAGAGACAGCGAGGGAGAAGATGAGGAGGGCTTGTTGGACGAACGAGGGCGTATGTTGCAGATGAAGCTGCGGGAACTGCAAATGAAGAAGCAACACATGGAGAACTTGGTAGGCTTCAAATTTGTTGATTGATAACTTAGGACTCTATACTTCGTATATACTTCTATAAAATAGTCAGTTACGAATGTACGATATCTCATTACTGACTGTTGTAAATAAGTATTTATTACTATCTAAGATGGTGAATTATTTTATTAGGTTTTCTCTTTCTAAATATATGACTCGCTCAATTAGAGATTTTTTTTTATCTTTAGGTTTCCGAGTTCCAAAAATTACAAATGGCTACCTGCTTGGGTACTTCAAACAATACGTATTCAAGCTCTGGAGAAGACAGTGTTGATGAAGAACCATCTCGAAAGTGTAAGTGTTGTTAACTTTATTGTAACTCCCAAATGTTGGTTTAATATAAATATTTAATTATTTTTTATACATTCATTATTAATTGATTTAATTTAATTTATTATGTAGGTAATAAATCTTCCAATGAAAATATCAAAAATGATGATCCTTTCAAACTTATGGAAATTAAAGCTATCAAGACTGCTCTACAAAAGACAAAAGGTATGGTAATTCGAATATCTCCTTGCACTGCTGAAATGATGATGGCAAGAAATCGAAAGTTTGAGGAAGATAAGAATATATGTAATTCCATTTTTATGTTCCAGATCTTATGCGTTCTGTAGAGAACTACGAGGCGGAGCAATTATCCGGTATACATGATGAAACCTTCTCAACGCCTGGACATTCTAATATTCATGACAAGTAAGCGACATTGGTTCTAAAGTACTCTGTTTACAAAACATAGTGTTATAAGTTGTTCGTTATTTAAAAATCCGACTTTCACAAAAAAGTACTTGATATAAATGAATGTTTCATACGTTAATTAATTTATCTATGTTGATTTATCCATAATGTACACTTCTTTTTTCCTTAACATGAAAACACACTATAATATAATATGCATGCAATAGATTCAATCGCAAATATTTTAATTTATACATAACGCGTTTGGTTCTTCTCATATAAAAACTGCGTTTTCAATCGGTAACCTTTTCTTTCATCGTTAAAGAATCTATGTTATTGTTATCATTAGTGCTTATTTTTCAACAGTAAATCGGAAGGTGGTGGTAGTATGGGAGGTTGGTCAAACGAGGGAAGCGTTTGTCGTGTGCGCAATTCGCTGCCTCAACGACACAAGTTTACAAACGAGCAACATTCACAAAAACATCAACATCATCAACAGCAGCATCATGCCCAACAACATCACGCACAGCAACATCACGCACAGCAACATCACTTACAGCAACAGCACTTACAGCAACAACACTTACAGCAACAACAATTACAGCAACAACAATTACAGCAACAACAATTACAGCAACAACAATTACAGCAACAACACTTACAGCAACATCACTCGCAGCAGCAACAACAACAACAGAATGAGTTGAATTGTGAGTGTACATTTTCTTACTTTGTTAGATCAATAAAAAGTCATTATGCCGATGATAAATATTTAATCATAAAATAACTAGCTTTAGTTCCATCTTTGTTTATATAAATTCTAAAATAAAAAATATATATATTTATTTTGATATAAGACGAAGGTATTCACTGAAGCCTGTATACAGGCTGAATTTGTCAGGAGTGTATGAATGGCACTATATAAAATAAAGTAAGTATAAGAAATAGCGAAAATAATCAAGTGAGCTTTAAAAAATAATGTTCGTAACAGTCGTAATAAGCTCGCTGTGCTCTTGATTCAATTTTGAGACTACTTCGCTGGTTCGTGAGTTAACATCAGCACTCGCTACAAAAAATAATTTTGCTCACTTGTTGAACAAATAACTATTTTTATGTTTGGTGTTGGTTGTATGAACATTGGTTCCATTTGTGGGCAATAGATGGCGCTGTACCGTAGCGATGCGATTTCTAAATGGCGATGTTAAGACTTTTTCTCCGTAGTATAAGTAGCTTTAAGAATTTTATTTCTAATTTTTCTTGGACAAATTAGGATGCAGTAGGAATGATCGATATTAGAAAAACATCGATGTTGACATCGATGTTAACATCGAATCAAAAGTATCGATGTACGATATATATCAATTGAAATACATCGATACTTATAAAACATCGATGTTTTTCGGTAACAAATCAAACTGTCTATTATATTTATGAAATGTGTTTATTATTATTATTGCAATCACAAAAGTTAACGAAAAAAATTAAGTTAATTATATTTAGTATATTAATTACAGTTTTTTTAGGCACAGTTTGTAAAAATAATTACTTTGATAGGTTTTTTCAGTGTCATCTAGTGGAAAATAGTTGAACTTGATAGTCATCTGATAATGACTATCCAACATTTAGTTGAAGCTAGTACCTAGTTGACGTTTTGATATTTTATTCTTAAAACATCGATGTGCCGATAATATCGAAGTCAACCCATCGATGTAAAAACATCGATGTTTACCAGTTAAACATCGATGTTTATTCAACATCGATGAATATCGATCATCCCTAGGATGCAGTAAATTATTAATGAAGCAAGGGTGCCTGGTTTGTTTATCGTTAGAAAGAATAATTAGTAATTAAAATATAATAAAACTAGAAAAATTTCACGTCCTGAGGCAGGAATCGAACCCGCGACCTTTCGCAATCCGGGCGACTGCTCTGACCACTGAGCCACCCAGGACTTGGGATATCCCTGTGAAATTCTTCTAGTCTATCTGTATTTGCGTTTATGAGCTAACGTCCACCCTACAATGTCGAAATATTCCATTTCAACATCCGAAACGAGTATTTTTACAAATACCAACGATTCGGTAAAGTTGGGGCAGTGCTTTCAAATATTCTTAATTTTTGATTTTAAGATTGTTATAAATGTTTGAAAAATTACTTAGTAATTAAAATATAATAAAACTAGAAAAATTTCATGTCCTGAGGCAGGAATCGAACCCGCGACCTTTCGCAATCCGGGCGACTGCTCTGACCACTGAGCCACCCAGGACTTGGGATATCCCTGTGCAATTCCATTTTAATATATTTTAATAATTTTTTGTGTTTTATTATATTTTAATTACTAAGTAATTTTTCAAACATTTATAACAATGTTAAAATCAATAATTAAGAATAATTAATCAAATCATCTCCCTATTTTGAAACAACAACCACTGAAGGGGTTTTCTCAAGGTTGTACGTATGTATGTATGTATGTACCTATTATTTTAAAATATCAGTCGGAAAGGCGCAACAATATTTGACGTTCCTAATATGGAAATGGCGCACATTTGCAAATGGTGCCACGTGCGCGTATTGCAGATTAGAAATATAGCTTTTGTCTCATTTCCTCTGTAGTATTAAAATGAGACAATCGTATTGAGTTAAAGCGCTTTCAAGGAGGTCCGATCATTAAACCTATTTATTCTCTTAATGTGAAACTACATGGTGGGATTTTTATAATTTTTCTAAGGAAATTAGAAACAAACCGTAAAAAATACACATGGTGCCATACAAACGGAGCGTGCGGTAAATAAAACGGGTTCTTATGTGTGAGTACCTGTTTCACCGCACGCTCCACTGTATAGTGCGTAATATTAACTTTCGAATTATGAATACAGGCTTCGTTAATGCATTTTTCGAGCAAATATGTTGAAAAATAAATTAATATAACGTTATTAGGTCACGAGGCTAACATAGCTTCTTTGCAAGAGTTGGCTCAAGAACTACGCATGGAAACCGAGAAGATAATCGGTGAACGAGCCCGCATTAAGGATATGATATCTAATAAAGGTAAATGGGATATTTTTTTGTTATATTATTATTACACACTCCTTACGGTCCAAATTACGCCAACATTACCAACGTTACACGTTACGAACAGTGCAAACGCCTCGAACCGAATTAAATACGTTGCTATGTACCTACACTGTTTGCGTGTGGGTGGACCACTCTTTCGCTCATTCGTGTCTACGTACTCCTGTCAATATCCTTGACAAAAATATTGTAAGATCTTACGTTTTTATCAAAGAGTAAACTTATGAAGTATTTGTAGCAATTGAGGAACGATAACAAGTTTTTATCAATTCAAAAATAAAAATAAACATACCGGCCGAATTAAGAACCTCCTCGTTTTTGAACGTCTCGGTTAAATTTTAACAACATTTTTCACAAACTCTAAGTCATAACCTGAAGTCTGACATTTGCGCACACACTGCACTAAGTACCTCTTTTTTTCGTGAGCAGCGTTAGCACGGCTTCATGACGTCACTCATTACGTCACATTACTTTCGTCGGCACGAATACGTTCAATTCGGTTCGTTTGTAAGCGCGATATGTGCGGAAATTGTTCACCCTTATTTTCACGTATTCCTGTCGCAGATCTGCTGGTAGAGATTTAATAAGCAGTGTCTTTGTACTCAACTGTGGTTTATGTATTCTTTTTTGAGTCTTTTGTGTGTACATAAATGAATAAATAAAATACTTAGCCTTATTTTTCACATTAATATAGAAGTAAGCCGTAAACAGAAGAAGGTGAACGAAGAAGCAGTAGCGGTGGCTAGTACCAGCGGAGCGCCGGGTCCCGCGGAACGTCGGCAAATGCAACTGCGAGCTTTACTCGCCGACAAGCAGCGAGAACTCGAAGCGCTGCTTAACAAAGAGGTTTTTTTTACTCTTGTTCCGTACCTTTTATGTTAATACAATTTTGTTTTTTTTTATTACATTTATTGCGCTCCGCGTTGCGCTCATCACGTATTTTTATCAATTACTCGTCTAATTACTTACAATCCATAAGGTTAGGGTTAGAGTTAAAATTACTCACTATCTATAATAAGTATAGGGTTAAAGTTATTTATAGCAACCTATTACCAGAATTGACAGCTGTTGTTGTTTTTGCATTGCATGTAGTTCATAGTCTAGGGAGGATGGATTTGTGGGAAGTTTGAATATTTAAAGTGTGGGTTCAGTCGCAGGAACCGGAGATAAATCGTATGATACGATCTCTTGTTGTGTCGTCTCTTCTGCGTATCGTCATTCTCAGGTTACAGTCCACGATTTTTTGTGGTGGTGGCAATCTCGGCACGCATTATAAGACGTGCTGTTGCGTTGTCTTTTGTGCTGCCTGTCTATGACTACATAGACAGCGTTTTCAAGGCAATTCACACATTATTCCATTATAGAGTTATCAAATACTTTTATTTTTAGTTTAGTTTATATAGCATAACAACAAGCACAAAAAATTTGAGAGATATGAGGTTCTAAAATATTATCAATCCTTACAATAACGTAATTTATATCAATTAGAATCAGGGATATTAATTGCATCATGAAATAACTTTTTTATGCAGAAAGTGCTGTGTTCTGAGTCAGAGGCCCAGAAACTGCAGCCTGATTCAAGAACAGGTTCAATGGCGAATAGATCTTATAATAGGTAAGTAATGTAAGCGGAAATGTTAAATAGGTCTTGATGGATTAACATGACAACTTTGTCATGTTAATCCATCAAGACCTATTTAACAAGCGTCGGCTTTGCCCACTTGGGCAAAGCCGACGCATACATACACACCTCAACAGAATCTAGGGATATTTTATATTTCATCAAATATCTAAAAATCTATGAATAATTTTATCTCAGAATGATTATTCTTAATTTTTGATTTTAACATTATTATAAATGTTAAAAAAAATACATGTTAATTACGAAGAACGATTAGTTTTTTTAAGGGCTGTAATAAAAAAAAAAAATTATTTCGTGTTTATTTATTTTTTAAAATAAAAATGATAATTTTTGGTCGCCATTAAAAAATAGTATGATAAAAAAACCTTTATCTCTTCTTATAAAACTATTAATTTAAATTGAAAAAATCTAATAAAATATTATTATTAATAATCAGTGTTGCCCTCTCTGACATAAATTACGCATCGACATCGATTGTTCATACTTAGAATCAAATTGTCAATGTCTTGCTGCGGTATGAGCTCCCATGTTCTTTGCAAGTGTGTGGTAAAGATGTTGTTCCGTCGTTATATTTTTGAAGCTTACAGTACAGAAATTTCAATTTATCTCCCAAGAGCTTGTAAAAATAATAATTGAATTTTCTTTTAACCTTTCTTTTCTCCTTTTACAGCGAAAATGAAGAACAAGATACGAGATCAGAACCTATTGTTATAGAATCTCAAATGCCCAGAGAAAACGAGAGCTTTAGGGTATGTAAAAGATGAATAATATACGGGTGTGGCGTAAATAATGTATAAGCCTCTGCCTGCCGATGAGTCTCCTAGTGGGCTATTCGATTATAGCTTTTTTTATTTCGGCTTGGTCTTATAAAAAATGGCGAGTCTTGTTATTCAAAATTTTCGGTTTTTCAGCGTTCTGTATTTTTTGTAATACAGATGAAGAAGTGTACTATTTGTAACAATAAAAAAAACTACTAGAGCCACTAATATTGCAAAAAAATAACTTATAATTACAAAAGGCTTATTGATCATTTCATTTGTTATCTTTGTACACAACCAAGCGTGAAAAATCTCTGTAGGAGTTAACTTGGCCATTTTTTAAATGCTTGTTTAATGCAGACTCCGAAATTATATAGCACCAGCTACATATTGCTATATTTCCAAAAAAATGGCAATGTTCTTGATGTCCCTGGTGTTTTAAAATAACTTAATTATTAACACAAATAAAGTTTCCAAATCAAACGCACTGTGTGCACATTAACCAGTGGGTGAATTGTTAGGGTAGGCAATGGTTTATAGTTCTTTAAACACTAATAAGATAAAAAAAATAGTTTTTTTATTTAACAATAGTAAGTACTAAACTACTATTATTGACGAGTGACTTTTTTATATTGATCAATGCCTGTTTTCATGGCACATACGGTTTTTAAAGTTGGATTTTATACCTATTTAGTTAGTAAATGTCCATTCTTTCCTTTCCTTTCAATCCCTTGGAAAAACCTGGCTCACACCTAAGATAAATCCCAATGTCACTTTCTGATTTTTTACTTTTATCATAAGAATTTTGCTTTTGTTTTAAAATAAAATATATCCTTTGTAATATTTCTAGGGAAAATAGGTTTTATATTTCAATGGTTATTTAGGTCGTGATTTTAGATAGATGGTAATAATATTAAACTACTTTAAACACACCTGTATATTCTGTACTCAGGGTGGCAGCGGCGATACAACAATGGGTGTTCGATCAATAAACACGATACCATCTCTTTTGGGGAGCACATACGCCAGCGACAGTGATACGTATGTATTACAAATGTATTCAAAGACATTTTATTCCTTTATACACTGCATAACTATGATTAACTAAAGCGCTGATATCAGATTTTAAATCATAGTCGATTAATACAGAATGGATTTTTTGACTCGAAATAATCTTTATTGCCAAACGATACTATATTTTTTACTGTGATCAGAAGACTATTTAAGGCTAACTGAAATTTGAGTACAGAAACTACGGTAAGTCACAACACCTGCTTCACATGCAGACTTCAATCTTCTACAACATTAGAAGTAAAAAAAAGCACTTAAACGTGTATTTTTAAACACAAAAGCTTTTGCTTTTATGATTATTATAAATGATCGACGAAATAAAGGGCTTAAAGAAAATTTCGAGTTAATTTATCGTTTTTCCGTACAAAATGTATGGGAAAAGTTTTTGGCGATTTCTGTCATTTATAGTACTCATACCTTAAATGGTCCAATAGACCCTTTTGATCAATAGACCCCACATGATATAGATTCGATAGGCATATTTCTTTTTTGTACTTTAGCGTTTACTTATTTATTTTTTCATTTTTCCATAATCTGTGAATGCAGTGATGCATGACCGTTTTCCTGTAACTATAACGGCTATGGTACCTGCACTTACTTGTCCCTTCTTAAAAATCCACCCTTTATATTTAAAAAATAGTCAGTCTATTTTTCGTCCTAAAATAAAAAAAAATGTAAAACTGTTAGAGTAATATATACCTATAATGAATTATTTATTATTTAATAATAAGGAGTAATTTCTTTTTTTTATTACAGTGCTTCAAGAACTAAATCCAATCAAAGAAACCGCGCCAGAAGAAGGCCACCGCAGGATCGGCAGACGGAGGATATTGTAAATATTTTGTTTTTGTTTTAACTGTGTCTAGACTACCCACGGCTTATCAGCTTGAATGATAGACCACTGTCCACTAAATCGGAAAAGAAATGTGATTTTTATATTGACACCTAAAAGACAATGCCAGATTCTGACCCACCTTGTACAAAAAAAAACAAATTAATGTTATTTTTTTTTTCAATTTACGTCAGGCGAAAGAAGTGATATTTGCATTTCGTTGTACAGAACTTTGTAAAATTACTTTAATATTTTTATAATAAAAAAATTATTACAATAACGCTTAAAGATCATAATTTATTTATGGATTTATATTAATAGTGTTTATACAAATGGGATCAATAATTATTGTATTTTAATTAATTTAATGTATGTTTTGCGTTTGTGAAGCGAAGTACCAACTGTCAATTGTGATAGGTACTTAGGTTTACTCTTTGGTCTGTCATTGACCAACTGATATGATATGAATCAGGTGTTTTTAATAATAAAATAAAGACTCGCTTTTAAATGCTAACTCGATTACGCCTTCGACGACGTAGGCACTACTACAGCATGACCGCGGCGATGGGCCGTAGTAAGAAAGATAATAATAATAGCTTTAAATAATAAAAATTATGCCATCTGTATAATAAAAATTATGTACCCACAATCGCCATTTAAGACATTATTGAATTAACCGAGCTGTGGATACTATTTATTTTGCCTACCTACAGCAAGCTAACCACGCTAAATTACTAAGGGCTGATTTTTCAATCCCCAGGTAAGATTTATCCAGAGAATAACTTTGACAAGTTGACAGTTAATCCATAGAAAATCTGTCAAAATGTCAAAATTATTCTCTAGATAATAATTATCTGAGGATTGAAAAATCAGCCCTAAGTCAATTAAAAATAAACTTTAATTGCCTCTGAACTCAATTTTAACCATTCTTTATTTTTTGTGCTAACTAGTAACTACTAAAATTATAACTATTTTACTACTTCAATGTGTTGTAATTTTGTATATCGCAAAAAAATATACTAAATTTAGTTACTTCACTATATCTTAATTTATATGCGTAATAAATTATTCGTCTGTGTTATTTTCAGACGTCGCAATCTAATAACACTAATCAAGGCTTGCGCCTTGACTGCAGGGGAGAAACTTCGAACGTAAACATGGTCCAACCAACGGCACAGAATAGTATGGCATTTTATTTTTATTGTTTATTTATAACACAGATGTATGTTACATTGTTATATTTTATTTCAGTTGAAAATCCAGCCAATATGCCATATTCTCACATGCCACCACCGGCATGGAACAGCACTAAATGTAATCAGGTGAGCACATTTTTGCAATCAATTTGAATATTAGATAAAATAGAACTTATAGCTATAAGTTTATGAAACTGTAATCGTGTGCTTATTCAGTAGTTCGTTGCCACTAAATTTAAGTACCTTTTATACCAATCTATAGTCTGATTTTTATTCTCACAGAAAAATTGTAAACAAAGCTATGTCACTGTCAATATGACATTTCAGGGTTTCTCAAGCTAAAGACCCGCTGAAAATATCCAAAAAAAATCTTAGTTTGTAAATATGTATTTAGTTATTTGTTTGTTGTGTGAATTCTTGAACTTTTTCATTTACGAAAAAAAAACAATGGTGCTGCCATTGTTTGTATTTTTTCAGAGGGAATAAAAATCTAGACTAGAGCAAGAAAAGTATAGATGACAAATCTCGGCAGTTGAAGTTATAAAAATGGAAATTCGAACAGGCATTTCTGGCTTATGTTGATACGCATTTTTGAAAGTATCGTTATTACAATGTAATAGTTATGAATTTAAGAAACCCGTGCTGATTCAGTTTATTGCCTACAAAACTTAATTTAAGAACCTTTTATACCAATATGGAAATAAATACGGTTCTCCGAAAAATTGCTCTTACTCAACAATAAGATTGTTTTTCGAAAAATCCCCTAATAACTATTTAGACTAGCCTGGCTTGCATAAGTATATAAAGTCTTAGAGAATGAACCGACTCTTCCTGTTCGTTTCCGATATTTTCGACTTGATAATTTGTATGAAAATCTGTTCGGCGTAAACGCTCTTAATTATTATTTTTTATTTCTAATAATTACTCAGATAATTTGAAAACTATTTATCAGGTATAAACTATTAAATATTTTACCGATATTTTTAATTTTTGTAAATTATCAATTTGACTGGTTTATTTTTACAGGACATGCGCACCAACCAATTCACCCAAAATAGCCATTCGCAAACCATGGATAGACTGCTGGGGACTCCGCAGATGTCCTTCCCTCCATCAATGCCGTTCAACATGATGATGCCCTACGGTAACAATATTTTAAACGAAATATATCATGGCGCCCCGTCTAGAATCAAATGAGTCTCATGGTAAGCGCCAACTGTAGCCCTTAAGACGTTCTTACCAACAAACCTACATTTGT
The DNA here is from genome assembly GCA_947347705.1 of Nymphula nitidulata. NCBI lineage: Eukaryota > Metazoa > Arthropoda > Insecta > Lepidoptera > Crambidae > Nymphula > Nymphula nitidulata. Next base: position 12,848,792 of record OX374623.1, read on the forward strand.
CCGACGCTAGTACTACAGTAAAAGGTAAGAAGTAAGCCGACTGTGCCTCTGTGCTGGCCAACCGCGTTCGGGAAACGTGTAGGGTTGTCGCTTTTAGTTTAGGACTGGTCTCTGTGCATAAAATTATGGCTATTTCCCTTGCAGGTTTGGCGGAGCATCAGGGTTGTCTGTGCGTACACCGGGAACGGATTACAACTTTTTACCATATCATGATATTAGTTTCGCGATTAGTAAAGATGCTGTCTAAATAATATGTTAATTAAAACAGCTATTTATTATGTTACGTAGAGGTATTTATTGATTTACAAGTTCTCAAAGTTGCTAATGGAAAAAAATCTATTATTAGTACGAAAGGCCAAGTTATTTTAGACTACAGTAAATTATATCTGTTCAATTCATACAAAAACACTGTCAAGTTTTTCTTTTCAATCTTACTTATAAATAAATAAATGCAATATTTTGCTTATCTTGATAAGTAATAGGGAAATTGCAACTCAAGCATTATAACATTATAGCAACAACTACATTTAATAAAAATAGTTATGAAATTGCTATTGAATTAAAAAACAGTTTGAAAAACTAAAGATTATTTAAACAGAAACTACAATATGGTTAGATGAAAATTGCTTTTGTTCAATTAATGAGTTCTTTAATTAATTAGTTTAAGGTAACTAAGAAAAAAATGTTTGTAAATAAATAAGTAGGTATAATTATGATAATAATAAAGTAGTAACGTTATTATTGTTAACGTACCACGACGAATAATGTACCATTTTGCATTCAAATTAGTATTGAACTCTCTTGACATAAAAATAATTTAGCATGACAGTTTCTGTTGGGCTATCCGGATTAAAAACCTTCGTTATTATCGAAATTCGTATACCCACCATATTTGAAACGAAATAAATTGCAACGGTGGTGGGTCGGCCGGCGACAAAATGCGGGCGAGTAGGCGCGCGGTGCCGGCGGTGCGGGCAGTCTCGACTGGCGCACCATAAACATCGATGCATTATGTCATTGTGTGCGCCGATCCTAAAATCAAAATGAGACCTTTTCAATTTTTAACACGACTTCTAAATAGCGTTCGCAAAAAGTTAATCTCATTAACGATTTAAAGTTAATCCTATTACGATTAAAAATTAGTAGTGACTAACGATTAAATTAATTTTAATCGTCAATCACGATTAATTTTTAATTTCGTTATTAACTATCTATATTAAATATTATTTACAATCACCTGCATTGGAATGTCCAATCCAATCCATTCTTTGTGAATATTGGATTGTTTGTGAATATTGGATTAGCTTACGGCCGGTTTCGGTATTCTATCCAGTCAGTTTACTAAAGTTTCGTTGCCTAGCATTCATTATTAATTTACTAAGAAAAACATCCTGTAGCCGCCTGTCTGAATAATATTATGGTATCCGCAGAATACCAGCGTCGAAGCACTCTTTGCCTCGGCATAAGCTGAGCAAGTTATTTGGCCTAAAATTTGTTTATTTTTTTGTTCTTTTTTTTGCTAAATAACCTGTTATTTGTTCAATCCAAAATAACATTGTTTGCTAGGTAACTAAACTGCGATGATTTCTATTTGTAGATACAGTATTAAAATCTACCGTAAGTGGATTGCGCCGCGTGTAAATGGTCCATAATGTACTGTAATGTATCAGGCGTGGTGGGCGGGTGCGGCTGTGGCTGCGGGCTGTGGGGCGCGTGGTGCTGGCAGCAGTTGGCGCTGCAGCAGCGAGAGATCCACCAGCTCCGCGAACAGCTCACGCACGTCAGTACTCACACCTTTTAATAAAATGAAATAGTTATTTTCATCCCCCCATCTCGGAAAGAGTATTTTTGCTCTTTGATATCTGAGTGCAAAAGCCGTTTTTATCCGCTATAGAGGATAAAGTAAATTTGAATTTAGAACATCGTGTGCACTAAGTTTGTGAAATCAAAACATCATTAAACCTATTTACTTCTACCTCCATGGTGCCGTATTTATCATACAACCTTTTTTAACTTGTTAAAAACTCAAACTCGGCTCTTTCTTGGTTTACTTTTTGTTTAATTTGCTTTTTGCGCGCGCCATTTTCTTTTCACGACATATTTGTTAAAACAATAGGTTTAAAACAAAAAACTTGAAAACAAGTAAAAAACCTTAAATGAGTGATTCTAGCGTCGAAGAAGTTTATTTGACGCGAACTGAATTAAAACTGTTAATAATGCGCAAATGTGTTTTTTTTTGCATTGAGTCATTTTCTCGTTGAGGTGGGATGAAAAGTAACGTGTTGCACTCGAGTCCAAAGATTTTTCACCTCGTGCTCTTTTGATTATACAAGAGTGCAAATAACTATTGTTATACAAGAGTGCAAAGTTGCTTTTTAACCGTTTGTGTGTTTTAATTTTTCAAACGAGTGTTTTAATTTTGATAACCGAGCAAGCGAAGGATTCTAAAATTGAAACACGAGCGCAGCGAGTGATTCAAAAATTAGAATTCTGAGCTTCAGCGAGGGAATCAAAAGAGCACGAGGTGAAAAATCTTTGCACTCGAGTGCAACACGTAACTTTTTATCCCACCTCAACGTCACCAGGACTCATCAACCAGGTCACACTTTTGTCTGTCTCTATCATACGCCGCACAATAGTGATGTTATCAGTCAGTCCCCCACGCAGATCATCATCATTAAACCAGTTCTAAGCAGTGGCACAAGATAGGGCTTCATCATGAAAGGCCAATCGAAGTCTATCATAACTTTCTAGTTGACTTAAATGACCTCAAAGCTTTAAAAACCATTGCACGAAAATTTTGTCGCGTTAAATTCATGCTGACGTGACTCAGACAATTCTCAATTTGCCGCCAAATCGTAAAACAAATGATAAATGAATGTAATACATACTCATTAATATTGGCAAAGAGTTCCAATTTCGAAATTTAAACTAATTTTTTTCGTATTGTTTACGAGTAACCAGTTTTAAAAACTTTGAGTGTCGCCCTTGTATGAATAATCTATCTAACTAAATGTTTTTTATCTCTCAGTTGGAAGAACGTTGGCGTGCTGAAACAGCTTCTCATACTCTAAATAACCAAGTACCACCCGGTAATCGAGCTAACAATTATTGGGATAATTTCAGAAGGTAATTGAAATGTTGAGTTACGCTTTGTGATTGCTATAGAATTTTTCAATACTTATATTTATTATTTCTTTTTCAGATATTAGAGCCAATATTAAATTTAAACCATATTTATATTACGTAGTATATTTATATGATAAAATTATGTAAGAGTACACTACAAATTAGATAGAATGATATATTATAATGGTGAGAATCGTGTTTTGCTTTTCCTGTTTCAATACTCCAAATTTTATACTGGCTGTCTATCCCGTATGATAGAATGCAACTATTCCTATATAATTTAAAGCAAATAATGGGCTTTTAATATTAACAAATCAATTTGAATACCTATCTGTTGGTTTTACCCTGAGTATACTAAACTAACTAACTCAAGATAATAAATGTAAAATATAAGAACACTATTTTTAACGTAATCACGTTAATTCTGTAAGTGTACTGTCTAAGTTGGCAGCCCGTCAAGAGTAAGTTGGACCTTGAGACCGCCCTTACTCCGTTCGAAATAGAGGGGGCTTTCGTAATGCAATTGTTTCACTTGGTGTGCTGTCATCTGTACTTATTATATTTCATATTAGCTTCTAACTAGATCTCTTATTGAAGGAAATGTTTCATACCCGGCAGGCCATAAAAGTGTTATAAAAAGATAGTGTACATCTTATACAGGGTGGTGCCCTCAATGCGACAATAAATTTAAACATGGGCTATATTAGTCCATAGAAATGTTTTGCCACTTTCAAAATTATTGTATTCATTTGATAATTTCATGACATTTGTATGGAATTAGTGTAACGCTGGCAGCATTATTTCATACAAATGTCATGAAATTATCAAATGAATACGATATTTTTGAAAGTGGCAAACCATTTCTATGGACTAATATGGCCCATGTTTAAATTTATTGTCGCATTGACGGCACCACCCTGTATGTTATTTAAATTTTTTTTTACTTTAAAATGGATTCTCTCTATATTCTAAAAAATTAGAAAAATCTATTGAATCCAAAATATACTTATATTTCGTTTGCATGTATAGGTTACTTGTTCAAAATTATTCGTCATTTTCATTATTTTTCAATAAGGTGATATAATGAGCAATAGACTAGACTAGAAGAATTTCACAGGGATATCCCAAGTCCTGGGTGGCTCAGTGATCAGAGCAGTCGCCCGGATTACGAAAGGTCGCGGGTTCGATTCCTGCCTCAGGACGTGAAATTTTTTTTTCTAGTTTTATTGTATTTTAATTACTAAGTAATTTTTCAAACATTTATAATAATGTTAAAATCAAAAATTAAGAATAGCAATAGAGAAGTCAACTAACCGGCACTAAAGTGACATAGTGCCATGATATTTGTTTGGTTGTGTTGCAGTTTTTTGCGTAAATTCCTGTACTGAACGAACAACGCAAATAAAAAGAAAATGAAATTTTAAAAACAGCAAGTTGCTTGTTTTCGTAAAGTGTACAGACGAGAGCACAACAAGTGTAACAGTTACATTACATAAGCTGCCTCTATTATACGAATGGAATAAGGGCAATCTTAAGGTCAAACTGTTACGTTGTGCTGCCGACTGTACATAGACCTAGCCGGGTCTTCACACATTTTTGGGACATCTCTTTTGTAAAATAGTCTAACACTTGGCCTAAGTCTGAAGACACACTCTGAATCTAAATTTGAATACAGTATCTCAGTATCAGTACAGTATCTCTTTCTCGCAATATGTAATAAAAAAAGATAGCAAGAATTTGATTAGAGATGTCAACTAAATTTAGTTAGAATTTAAAGAAACCTTAGAAAATTTTAGACATGTAACAGAGGTACTTCTTAAGCACTGCATTTTATCACGATCAATAATGTCTAAAACTGAACGCACGATGTCAAATCATATGACAGCCATTCTTTTTATATTCATATTGAGAGAAAGAGATGGATCTCCGGAATTAGGGCCACTGTCTCCAATTTATGTTCATGCGTTTCTGTAGTGTAAAATGCGGTTTTGTTTTTCAGCTATTCACGTCAGAATCTCCTGTCGGCTAACAGCAAGACAAACGCGGCCGGACAGTTAGGCGCGGGCGTTGTGCACCCGTTAGTGGCTCGTTCCCACAACGCGCTCCACCACGCCGGAGCCGCGACGCCCGCCATTGTTCCCAAGAGGAATACCAACGCCGCTAGTACTGCGCCCACTCCACATGCGCACGCGCAGCCGACCAATGACGACGCCCCCGGCCGCCAAACCCGCAGAAACGTCTCCTACGAGAGATCTCTATCGTTCTCCTCTGCGCCAGACGTTCTGAACGTCAACCAAAACTCCGAAGGAGACGGCGCCGCTCCTCACTCGAGAAACGTAGACGAAACCGGCAACTCGGTTAACATATCCAACGTCAACATAAACCGTCAAGACGCTTCGAACCCGTTCAGAAACCTAAACATCACAAATCCGATTCCTGAGATAATACAGTCCCATTCTAACAATATAAACTCATCCAGTAACAGCAAGAAGAAGTCTTCTTCTAAACTACCGGCGAAGAACTCCACAAACAGGAGGAACTACACGCTGGACTACTCGCAGACCAGCAACATTAACATCGCGAGCACTTCGGAGATGCCGAACCCTAACTTGGCTTCTACGAGCCGTGACGTACACGATAAAGCCACGTCCAAGCTATTTGATCTACTGCGCGAAAACGTATACTCTGAAGTGACTGCTTTAATCGGCGTAAACGAATCTCATCCCGATTTCCTGATACAGTTGTTTAGAGAATTACAACTGATTAGTTCTGATCCTTTGCGACAGAGAGTGTTACAATCGATACGCAATGTTTTATCACAGTACAACTCCATCATAGAAAGCCAGGGCAGTGACAATGTCCATGATGACGGTAGAACGGATGACGTCACTACTACTTCTGACGAAGCCAATAATTATCATGAGTGTAATTCATTGCCGCCGCAAAACGCCTGTTCGAGTACTGTGCAGATTGATAATAAAATAGTTCACTTTTTACTTATTAAAAGTGAGGAAATATTCACTATGGATCTTTTGGAGTCTCTAGCATCCCAAATCGTATGCAATATGTCTGATAGCAGACAAACTATACAATCAAAAAAGAGGCTACTTGAACTACTGTCGAAATATGAAGGTATTAGAATTTGTGATGTATCAAGCGATATTATAGAAAACCTACCGCTTTTCATATCCTCAACCGCCAGCAATGAAGGTGATGAGTCAAGTCAACTTGCAAGTGAGCGATCAGAATCGTCAATTTTACAGGATGTGGCAGGATCATTAAATTTATTCAGTTCAAGTGATAGTCAACTACATCAATTGAATGCATGCCCCTATGATATGTGGCCAGGTCACGTTCATATGGATATTGATAATAATGACTTGAATGATAATAGCCCAAGATCTAGCCAAGAAGATAAAGTGGACCTGATAAACTGTTCTGAAATGCATAATGGGGACTTGGCCGAAGCCGATCAAACTTGCCGCTCAGAAGTGGTGGACAGCAACAACCGGGACGAAGCAGAAACCAATGCGGAAGCGCTGCCCGATGTTGTTGACACTGAAGAAGTCACTCCGACAGAGGTAATACAACATGTACTTTATTGTAGATGCCTACCATTAATTAATTGTACTAACCACACTGACTAGCGACCTCAATTGTTTATTCTAATATTTCTTATACCTACTACTACTTTTCATAACTGTATCTGCTTATCTCATGGTAAATATAATGAAATTGGCTTTTATTTACCTGTGATAACCATAATTATTGGTTATAAGTTTTCACAATGAAATCCATAATATAAGCTTTTGTGATATTTATACATTTTGTAACTTTGATGTAATAATAAATTAAAATACTAAATTGCATTTTCACTTCATTATCCTTTCTAACATTCATTTCATTCTTGATTGCACCTTCATCTATTAGAAATAAAACAACACTAAAAATTCATAGTTTTATTACAATCAACTATCAAGTAGAATAATATCACAGTCATGTCACTTACAATCTGAAATCATTTTCATACATTTACAACAAAGTAAACATTAACAGTTAGTCGCAAGAGATAATGTTTTGGTATGTTTGTATTAAAGGCGGAAGCGGGATGGCTCGGGCTTGACCGTGTGCCAACAAGGCTGCACATGGGCGATTCATCTGAAAAACAAAAAGGTGATTTATAATAGTTTGTAATAATAATAACATACACTCAAACATTAAGCCTTATGCTTATTTGCAGTTTGAGTGAAAACTGAAAAATAAAAAAATACTATTAGGTCTTGATCTCCATCTGTAACAGACAAACAAAAAGAATAAAAATTCATACAATTCTTTTCTTTTTCAGATTAAAATTCGTGAAGCAAAATGAAATTGTCAGTGTTGAAAAAAAATATCTAAACATTAAGACATTTGTGTAACACATTAAACTTTATGTATCATCTCTGTCATTATGGTCATTCATGTAATATTTATTTCATTTTGAATAAAACTAATTACTAGACTGACATTTTATAAATAAAAAACTCCCTTTTCCTATTTTAATTTTATTAGGAAACTTAAAAACTATATTAGAAACTTATACAGATTCATTAGTTCATTATGAATTTTCACAAATTCCAACCACACTGGCACTTAAAACTACCACAATTTCACTTAAAATTATGAGGTCTACCTAACTATAACTATATAATATATCATTGACACTGCAATAATTGAAACATATTTCCACCATGAATGTTCCAATACAATGTTTCCAGTAGAAAATCTTCAGTATTTTTGTCCATGTTCTTGATCTCGTTTGTCTCAGGTTCAATGTTTTTCTGACTTTGTACTTCTGTAGATAAAATGGACATTTCTGAATTAAAAAGAATGTAGTTTTTTTTATTAAATCATATGAACCATGAGACAACGAGATATATCTGGATTCTTGTGGGTTGGACGTAGTAAACAGGGATTGTAGTTGGAAGTTGACGGCACCATACCCTCTGAAATAAAGTCGAACTTCATCACACTGTGGCTTAGACGTCACAGTGGGAAGCCTCCAAAAGATGTTTTGTTGCTGTTCCAATATCTATAAACGTCTGCTAACCTCTTGTAACTGCATTACAATATAGTCTGACTGAATGAACTTAGTGAACTGAAATGTAACATTCATAGAAATACCATTTCTGCTACTTTATACTAACTTAGGTATCTTTTTTTTGCAGTTACAAAAGATTAATCATAATAACAAATTAAGTTTTCAAGTTGTTGATAAACCTTAAGAACAGCTATTGGTTTTATTAAACTTTATAGCTTTTGGTCCCTATTCTCTACGAGAGAGAAATGATTCTCGTAGTCCCGTATATACTATTTATCTACATCTATATAATTATAAATCAATGTTTGTTGCCCGCTTTGCATTCGGAAACCATTGATCTGATTGTGACGTAACTTTATCAGGGTCTCCTGGAGACGAGACTGCGAAGGTTCCTGGATAATATACCTAAACCATTTGTTCATTATTATTACATAACAGCTTTCTCTTTACGGGCATTGCAAAGCATGCCGGGTGCAGCTGGTCTTATATACATACAAAGCCATGGATGCATGCCGCCATTTTAAGAAACGATATTTCTTCTTTAATAATTAAATTTATTTCGTATTTACCTAGATATTTATTATTTATATAATCTCTTTTTTGTTTTAAAAATTGTTTATATCAAATACTAGCTGTGCCCGCGACTTCGTTCGCGTGGATGTCGGAAAATACCAACGGTGGGGTAGGTTACATGATTTTACTTCAGCATTAAATTGGTTAAGGATTTAAATCATGTTTATAAAACACCTTTGCAATTAATACATTGATAGGCTCCGCCTGCGCCCGCCTAGCCCTAAAAATCATTTATATGCGTGCATGATATTTTAAAACTATGATATCTCTTAAGATATTCATTGAAATCAAATGTCAAGAACAATTTTGCTATAAATTAAATACTTGTGGCTAATAATATATTTATTTCGATAAGGAATATTATCATGTTTACAAAATCACCTTTTTTATTTTTTTCCTTTTTTCTATTTTTTCCCCGTTTTTGCATTGATTAATGCTCAGCTCCTATTGGTGGTAGCGTGATGTTATATAGCCTTTATAATACCTCGATAAATGGACTATCCAACACAAAAAAATTTTTTTTATTTTGAATCAGTAGTTGTAGATAATAATATGTGAAATACTAGGTATTCACGATATAAGCAATGTTATTTATACTTGACAATTGCTTTTATTTTTTTACATCTGACTTCAAAGTCACTCGAAAAAAATTTTTTATTCAGGAAATATATAAAGGAGTGAAATTTTCACCACCGCAAATAGTAATGGAACTATGAGGAACATTTTCTCTCGTGGTTCCATTATTGGGACAAGTCCTGGGACCACAGCAAACTTGAACTAAAATAAAATAACGGAAAATAATTTGTTGTATCTACAGTATTCTACTAAAAACACAAAAAATGGTTTCCTATCCTTAAAAAAAACTATATGGAAAATTATATTAAGTAACTTAATAAGACTATTTTTTAAAATATAAGCTCATATCTAATTCATCGCTGAGATCGCTTTCAGCTTTCTGTTTGAACACAAAGCTGAACGCGATTATCAAGTAAAACAAAGGATACATAGTATTGATACTATGTATACTTTGTTTTTGTTGATGTACAATATAGTTAAAAATAAATAAATAACAATTATAATGATCTGAGAAGTATCCTTAAGACCAATTGAGGTGTAAACTTCAATTAGTGGTGACATAAACGTTGCTTTAAAAATCTTAAAAAAGGGTAGAAAGCGGTGAAGAAATTGCGGATTCCATTCCCGCCTGGGGCATACAATTTTTTCATCGTTTTTTCTTTATTTATATTTCTTACAATAAAGTAGGCGTTATAAACGCACATAATCAAACATTTGAATATGATCTGAGAAGTGTTCACATAGCAGACAAAAGATTTTCTATTGTGTAGGACCAACGGCGACCTCTGCGGCGACAGGGTAATTAAAGTACCAGGAAAACGGAAATTGACAGATGGTTACACAAGGTAGGTAGACAGTAGGTTAGTCAATAATAGAGATACGTCGTACCTATGTAATTATCACAAAACGGTCAATTTTAGCTTTTTTTAGCCACACTTAAGAAATCACGAGTGTTTTAAACGTTCTATCTTGGTTAAATTAAGAACACATTTATTGTGTACGAAAAAAAAAAAAGATTTTTTTAGGTATGGAACCTAAGCCCAACGCAGTCCGCAGACGACACATTTTACGCATTAAAAGTATTTGGCGGATATCTTACAGAATCAAAGCGTACGGTGTAGGTATATCTTCGGTAATTTTTTCGATGGAACGTCTCTGCATTTCCATGTAGATTACGGTGTATTATTTTTTGATTGTGATAGGTAAGTACAGAAAAATAAGAAAGAGATAATTTTTGTTCATGTTAAAAGGACAGATGAGTATCAAACATTCACCTAAAAACCATGTACCTATATCCAGACAAATGATTTAATCCTAAAATCGCATCGGTATTTCTTATTTATACATCGAGCTCTAGCGCAATTAGCCGCACGCCCGTTAAGCCGTTGTTGCGATAGTTGTAAAGGTGTTTCAAAACCTTATTAAATCGTCCGATTGGTGTCCAGTTGAACTTTTAACTAGGTATGTTATGTTTCACGTGCCGATCTGTATTATAATAATAAAAAGGACACAAAACCTACTACAAAGTAGAAAATGCCGCGGGTATTTTGATTGTGTAATAAAGTTTTTTTTTACTCATCATCATGACCCTGTATACGTCCCACTGCTGGGCATAGCTCTTCCTCCCCCTATCCCTTGGACCATAACACCACCATCACTGACCATAGCGAAAGTTGCTATGCTTTCGTAATCGAAACCAGAGCGCTCAAACCACTACGCCACCGAGCTCCTCATAATCCTTTTTATTCATAATGAGTTAGTTCTTGTACTTTATCAAATCTGATGATGCTGAAGTTTCACCCAGATTCCTAAAGCACTCTTTAAGAACTGGCTATCTTGCATACATCCAACAACGGCCGAAACACAATGCTGTTTACGTTGATTTTACAAGGCGGCAGAATAGAGTGGTAGCTACCAAGGCGTTATTGTTTAAATTGTGTAATTTGTCCATAGAAATGTAATAAAAAACCAAAAAAATAAAACATATGCGTTAAATAGGTAAGTATACTCAACCGCGTATCGACTGGCGATGAAACGATTATTACTTACTTAGAGGACCGATGTATAATATGTATATAAATTGTTTAAATCAAACATTGTATCTGAGTTGGAAATAAAGGCTATTATAATATAATAGTCTAATAATTACGCCAAACAGTGGTCGGTGGTAATAAAATTATAGCATGGATCGAATCGATAGATCAACACAGTAAACTTTTAACTTTACTTACGTATTTACTTTTGATGACAAACAGGCACAAATATGTTTTATTCAGCATGGCATGCATTTGTAATTGACCATACAGTTAATTGATTCATTCATATATTTTTTTTACAATTGTACTAAAAAAGAATTCATTATGCGTGTGGAGTCGCTATTTGATATGGTATTCTATCATTTAACAAAAAAAAACATTTGAAAAAGAATGTTTGGCAAAATTATATTTTTACTTATATCAAAACATAATTTTAAAAACAATTTTTTTAAGCATGTTTATGGGTAAATAATGCATAGCATAAATAACTTTTGAAACAATGCATTGCTTGCTAATTACTATATTTTCTAAAAGTTACTTCACATACATATTTTTTTCTTAATACAGAAAGTAGGTAGCTAGAAAGTACGAGTAGTGATGCCAGATGTACGATAATTCTCATACATGTACGATAATTTGTAACACTCCTTCGAATTACCGCACACCTTGAAGGGTTGCAAATCATTGTAACCATCTAAAAACACAAAATAATGTCTATGGTCAGGGTTCCGGTCGAATCTATCAAAGCAACGAACAAATGACAATACGTTATGGTTTTTAGGTAACTGTGAAAATTATGTCTCAAATGACTTCAGCAGTCCTTTATTCAAATACTGCTGGCGCTGCTGCAGAGGTAAAAGTGAATATTGACTTTGATGATCCTAATTGTAAAATAAGTTACTTTTTAATTTCTTACACATTTCACAACTTCCTAAAATTCGTATCTTTTTCTAGTTTTTAGAACTTGCTACACTGTTGCGTTTCAGATTGATTTTAATTATGGGATGGAAGGCATTTTTTTTTTTTTTTTTTTTTTTTTAAATTACACTCACACCTATTATCTAGCCCAAAGTAAGCATCATTAAGAGCTTGTGTTATGGATACTAGATAACGGAGAAATAATGATAATAATATGTATATAAATATTAGAAATATACTAAATAAACATATAAACATCCATGACTCGTAAACAAATGTTCGTACTCATCATACAAACATTTGTTCCTACCGGGATTCGAACCCGGGACCTTTTGACCGAGTAGCCTGGGGTACAGACCACTCGGCCAAGCGGTCGTCAAACATCTTATGCTTCAAGATGACAACGCACCTGTAATACCAAGTGTTTTTTCCCTTGTTTATAGTGTCTATACGCGACGATAGGCACTTACTACCAGGAAGACCGTCATCAAGATGTATGAAAAACGTTCCGCGCGGCTCTGGCATTTATTGAACGATAATTTTTCATCTGGTACGATAATTTTCGAATATTGGTACGATAATTCAATCATACCCATCTGGCAACCCTGAGTATGAGTTACATATATTTACTAATACTTTAGATTCAGGTATAAATTTAATAATAAAGAAGTAAAAATAATATACATTAAAGTATACATATAAGATAGCTTACTTTACGGTCAAAAACATATAGGGCAGTTGAATTACCCAAAATACTACCTTTTCCCACTGTTTTGCGTAAATATTGGTTACTCACATTTTGTAAAATCATAAATTTGACAAACAAATTATTATATTGATATACAGGATGGAAAAAATCTATGGGCCCTGGAGGGGAACTACTTTATATCCTTTAGTTAGCTCATTTTGCTGAAAAGAAACATTCCTTTATTTTTAAAAAGAAACAAAACTGCATTCAAAGATCTTTTAAAATTCGTTTCCCTCACCCAGGAATCGAACCAACAAAAAAATTTAAAAAATAAACCCTCGCTATTTCATTAAATGTATCAGTAGGATTATTGTGCAGGATAAAATTTGTCTTACAAATATTTGCTCTTACACTAATCGGTTGTACGAGATACCTGTGATATTGAATACTTATAACAAGTTTTTTATTAACAATACCTAGTAGGTACTTTCATGTTCATTTGTAACAAGTAAGTCATACGTTAATTTTCTTATATCTCTAACATCCAAAGATATTGTATGTAGTACAGGTTTGCTAATGTTATTTATCTCTTAAGTACCCTATTGAAAACTTCGATAAGAAAATCATTGAATTGTCATAATAAATTTACACACAATTCGTTGTTACACTAACGCGGGGCAACAATTTGAAATTCGAACAAAAACTTTCTACATTTTTACAATCAATAAACATGTTGAAAGTATTAAAAGTGTAAACTAATTTTATTAAAATTAGTTTACACTTTTAATACTTTCAAATACCAAATGTTTATTAAGCAAATTTTATCCTAAACAATAATCCTACCGATTCATATAACAATAGTGAGTGTTTACTTTATGAATTTTTAGTTGGTTCGATTCCCAGGTGAGACAAGCGAATTTTAGAAGATCTTTGAGTGCAGTTTCTTTTCTTTTCAAAGATTTTTTCCACACTGTATATACAGATACAAACATTTTAGGAATGATATTTTAACATTAGAAATATTTTTTCAGAGTTAAAATCTGTGTTATAAATTATAAAGTACTATGTTGATAAAATAAGATGTTTGTCAAATTGTTAAGTATTTATAATGTAATTTTTAAAATTATATACTTCATTTGTTTTTAATCAAACATTAGTGATCCCTAATGGTTTGTTTGTTAAATATGTTTAGTCTATGACAGTGGTACAAAAATTAAGAGTTACTGCACATTTACGATTACAAATTGGCCGTCTAAATGGAATGGACATGGAAACTTATAATAGCCCACATATCTTATCCAACTAATTCATCTATTGTAGACAATTTCGGACTTCCGATCGAGCGCAATAAAAAATTTGGCCAACTATTGGTCGATAGCTTAAAAAAACGGAATCCTTATGCATTATGACTATGCAACTTATTTGGTCAGTTCATGGCAAGACGAAAGAGACCCACATGTGCGCGTGATTACCCCTACACTTGGACCTTTGCCGACAGGCAGGACAACACACTGCTTTCTGCTGGCCAACACATGTTTCAAATGAAAAAGTAGAAGAGGTCATAAATGATGTAATACTCATTCTGTAGACTGAAAAACACTTATCTGGGAAACATCTTAGTTTAGAATGTAAGGTATGATGGTTCCCATGTTTTCTTTTTATTAATATAACAAGTAGTGCATTCTTTTCCTAATTTTCCCGCAGACCTCACTGTGCTAGCTACACCGTCACCAACTAAGTTGTTAAGATATGTGGCTGGTAACCACTACAGTAAAGTTGAACAATTAAATTATGAAAGCATGCAATTTAGTTATTTTATACTTGGCCAACTTCAAATCATAAATTTGTAGTGACTCTAATAAATATTATCAAAATATATTCAGAAAACACTAGGTATGCTAAAAATAAGAATAGGAATAGCCAGTTTGTGATGTCACCAATGTGAAACTAAGTTTACTTTAGTGACTTTGTATGGTTTGCAAAACAAATACAGCAAAATTAACTTACATTATTTTAGTAAATACATAAAAGAAAATAGTTTTTATTCAAGCAAATCAATTTTAAGTTCAGCAAATTCTAGTAACATCACCAATTAAAAAAATACTTTTCCTGGCAGAGTGAAGTTAGTCATTCTATTCTTATTTTTATAGTTTAGAAGGTACAAAAATTACAAGATTATTTTTTTAACTAAAAATTACTTAATCTAGATCAATAAAACATATTTACAAAAAAACATTACATTACATGTTCAAATAATTTGTTAGAGTATAAGGCATAATTAATACTCAATGGCCCTAATTCTGGAGAACACATGCTAAGTTTAAACTTAAGTTCAGTGCATTTCAGTGTTTAGGAGGCACCTCCATACATGCTGTCTAAAATTGTCTATGGTTACTTTGAAATCTATCTAAATTTAAGTGACAGCTCTAAACAAATACTTGCTATTTTTTCCTATTACATATTGCGAGAAAGAGATATACTGTCCTTAAATTTAGAATTAGAGTGTGTCTTCAGAATCAGGCCTGATTACTTCCTAAATTTGAAAATACTAAAAAAAATTTACAAATAGTTTTAGTAATGTCTAAGTCAAAAGTTGTATTCATAAATGTCAAATTGAGCAATGCTTAAAATTTAAGGCTGCGGTCCGAAATGGATTGCAGCGCTAACGATTATAATTGCCCAGTCCAAAGTAAAATTCGCGATAAAAGTGCTCACAGAGCTTTTAGCGTACTCACAATTTAGGACCGAAGTTTTAGTGTGTCAACCTGTCAAATGTCAATTTTCATATCAATACTATTGTATTTGAGTATTTGAGTATAACAGGGTGATCTGAGTACTTAGTTTTGTGTTTGTGAATTCATAATTACAATACAACTTCTCTTTTCTGGACACCAACAATTCCGCTTACAATAAATAACCTAAAATAAATAAACAAACCACAGTTTGACAGTTCGCTCACAGTGGTTTTCCTCGAGAGCATTAGCGCTGTAAGTGTGCTATAATGTCATCAATGACGTCACGAGGTTCCCCACCCCCGGCTAATGTTAGCGCGCTTACAGTATTTCATGACGCATTTGAGCACGCTAATATCGGTGATAATTACTTTTAGCAGTTTCCGGACCGCAGCCTAAATGAGACAATAATTTCACAACTTTGGGTTTAGCCAATATGTAGTCTTTTTCCATTAGTTAACACCATTATAGTTAATATTATGACTAGTTAATTAAGTTAAAATTACTAATATCATCATTTCTACAATTAATTAAAACAAAATTGAAACTGCAACAAAATCTAAATATAAAAGCAGTGGCTGGTACCATCTTCATTTAATGTTATACACACTGTTTCATGGTTCAGTAAGTAATATGAGACTTCCCACAAGTAAATTATATTTACAAACATTCATAATATTACAGAAATAAAAGGATACCTATTATTGAAAGTATTATGGAACAAATTATAAGTAGACAATAAAATAAAAAAAATCGACAAATGTAATCAAACAAATGCTTACCTTCTTTAAAACGTTTGTTTAGAGGACAATCGCTGTCGTCAGCACTTCGCTTCCTTGAGCACGGCTGAGGTGACGCCATACCATTCGCAGGGGATACTTCCAGCATTTCACAATCCATTGTTGCTTGAGGGTTTTCTACAGGTTTAGGATTACGATCATGGTATCCATAATAGCAATTAGTTGATATGTGTATATTTTGATATTGGCCCCTATACTGATTGACATCAGCATCAGCACAAACCGGAGCAGGTCGCATGGCGTCAAATTTTTTTCTAGTATCTTGCATATAGTAAAGATCAATGTTACTAGCCGGCATGACGATGTCGATTCGGTGTATTTAAGACAGCTAAATCTTTGTAAATGAGATCAGTTTAATTTGTGGTTTAACTAAATTTTGGAACGAGAGGTGAAGTTAAATTTTGAAAAAGGAAAATCTAAGCGAAAAGCAAATTCACCTCTAACCACAGATTAAAGAGAAACACTCACACACAAGTCAAGTCACAACAGACAGATTATAGAGAGTATGTCCAACATGACGAAGCCGAAGTAGTAATAGGGAGATGGATGTTCGTCTGGCCCGCCCAACCCCACGGCTTTGGAAAACGAGATTTACATCAATCCTATGTACTCTTTTACCCAACCATATGTACAACTTTAATTTTCAATGTAACGCTAATATAAATAAGTTAGAAGAATCACTGGTGGCCGGGCCAGCCTGACGTTTTCAGCCCGGCCCCTTCTACATCACCACTACTTCAACAACTAGTGACAATTAATTGTTAGAGAACTAATGTACTACATATAATACATACATTCAAGCCTTTATTTCATACTAAAATGCAATATCTTAGGAGATATCAAAGTAAGGTGGGGCCGGGCTGAAATTATTGAAATAGCTAATAACAATAAAAATACAAAACCTTAGAACCCATATTCTATGTGTGTGTGATCTCCCAGAGGTGCAGTATATATGTACAACTTTATTTTTAAGTTACATTATTTAAATATAAAAATATGAACACTAGAAATTATTTCAGCCCGGCCCCCTACAATCGTTTATATCTTTTTAGCTATTGCATCAATCTGCACAAAACGACAATGTGTGGACTCGTATACAGTAGTACTTTGATAAATTTTGGCTCATGAATTTACTAAGATTATATTCGACGAGATAATTAAAATCTAACATAGTACTAGTGGAGTGACCATCAGTCACGTGTCAATTTCAGGACATGTGTTTTATCGAATGAAAGAAGTAATAATTAGAGTTTTTTTTTATTAATACAACATTTTTAGATTTATAAAAATCAACAACCTTCGTATTTAAAATTATTAATACGTAATAGGGATATTGACAACAAGTAAAAAAGTAGGATTTTCACTTAAATTCAAAAATATGAGTTATTTTATTTACAAAAATACTTGAAGAGCACATATTTTTATGTCATATTGGTCTTATTATTTGCAATTTTTAAAAAATGACGATTTAAATAAAACAAAACTAATTATGGTAACATGGTCATATATAAAGTACTAAGATGCTATTAAACATTCAATAAAATGTTGTCAAATACCCTATTAATTAACTTCCATATAATCTATTAAATCACAGTCTTTCATTAGGTACTTCAAAAATTATAACTTATAAAAGTATTGGTTAATATTTGGTATACATATAAGTAGTAGGTAGCAATTACTTTTATAATCTAGTCTTTATAATTAAAAAAAACATACCCACCGAATTGGCAACCTCTTCGTTTTTGAAGTCGGTTACAAATCCTCTAATTATGAATTGTATCATTCAATAAAAACATGTTTCCTAGATGGTAGGCCCATATGTAGGGTTGTCTGGGTAGGCCTTTCTTATTTCAGCCTTAAGACAGTTCGCTGTATTTTAGATTGAAGGGAAAGATAGCCAATAAAGTAATTAGAGGGCATGTACGGCATTTCAACTTAGGCCTCAGGATAACAACCGAACTGCAATATCAAGTGATTTTTCCTTAGCAGCTGTTTATAGGTGGCGGAAACTGTTTACCACCAGCTGGGCCATTAACTTGTATATCATCTACTTAGATAATTAAAAAAAATGTCCTGAAATTAGCACGTGCCTGATGGTCACTCCACTAGTACTATCTTAGATTTTAATTATCTCGTCGAATATAATCTTAGTAAATTCATGAGCCAAAATTTATTAAAGTACTACCGTATACGAGTCCACACATTGTCGTTTTGTGCAGATTGATGCAATAGCTAAAAAGATATAAGCGATTGTAGGGGGCCGGGCTGAAATAATTTCTAGTGCTCATATTTTTATATTTAAATAATGTAACTTAAAAATAAAGTTGTACATATATACTGCACCTCTGGGAGATTACACACACATAGAATATGGGTTCTAAGGTTTTGTATTTTTATTGTTATTAGCTATTTCAATAATTTCAGCCCGGCCCCACCTTACTTTGATATCTCCTAAGATATTGCATTTTAGTATGAAATAAAGGCTTGAATGTATGTATTTTATGTAGTACATTAGTTCTCTAACAATTAATTGTCACTAGTTGTTGAAGTAGTGGTGATGTAGAAGGGGCCGGGCTGAAAACGTCAGGCTGGCCCGGCCACCAGTGATTCTTCTAACTTATTTATATTAGCGTTACATTGAAAATTAAAGTTGTACATATGGTTGGGTAAAAGAGTACATAGCCGCGGGGTTGGGCGGGCCAGACGAACATCATAAAATGTTCGTCTGGCCCGCCCAACCCCGTGGCTTTGGAAAACGAGATTTACATCAATCCTATGTACTCTTTTACCCAATCATATGTACAACTTTCACTTTCAATGTAACGCTAATATAAATAAGTTAGAAGCATCACTGGTGGCCGGGCCAGCCTGACGTTTTCAGCCCGGCCCCTGCTACATCACCACTACTACAACAATTAGTGACAATTAATTGTTAGAAAACTAATGTACTACATAAAATACATACATTCAAGCCTTTATTTCATACTAAAATGCAATATCTTAGGAGATATCAAAGTAAGGTGGGGCCGGGCTGAAATTATTGAAATAGCTAATAGCAAAAAAAATACAAAACCTAAGAACCCATATTCTATGTGTGTGTGATCTCCCAGAGGTGCAGAATATATGTACAACTTTATTTTTAAGTTACATTATTTAAATATAAAACTATGAGCACTAGAAATTATTTCAGCCCGGCCCCCTACAATCGTTTATATCTTTTTAGCTATTGCATCAATCTGCACAAAACGACAATGTGTGGACTCGTATACGCTAGTACTTTGATAAATTTTGGCTCATGAATTTACTAAGATTATATTCGACGAGATAATTAAAATCTAAGATAGTACTAGTGGAGTGACCATCAGGCACGTGCTAATTTCAGGACATTTTTTTTAATTATCTAAGTAGATGATATACAAGTTAATGGCCCAGCTGGTGGTAAACAGTTTCCGCCACCTATAAACAGCTGCTTTAATAAGGAAAGATCACTTGATATTGCAGTTCGGTTGTTATCCAGAGGCCTAAGTTGAAATGCCGTACATGCCCTCTAATTACTTTATTGGCTATGTTTCCCTTCAATCCAAAACACAGCGAACTGTCTTAAGGCTGAAATAAGAAAGGCCTACCCAGACAACCCTACATATGGGCCTATCATCTAGGAAACATGTTTTTATTGAATGATACAATTTATAATTAGAGGATTTGTAACCGACTTCAAAAACGAAGAGGTTGCCAATTCGGTGGGTATGTTTTTTTAAATTATAAAGACTTTTTAAGATTTGTGAAATTCAGCAACATTCTTATTTTTTACTATCAACAATTATAATTATAATAAAATTGATTTTATGAGGTTTAGACAAGGAAAAAAACATTTTTTTAACCTTAACGGGGTAACTCTTAAGAACCAAATATTTTGACTTTACAGCGTATCTACATATAATTATTATGGTCACGTGAAGATCCGGTAAAGTTGTTATAAAAATTTAATATTATACAAGCGTTATTAAACAATGACCAGTAATTGATTGCCTATTAGTAATTTTCTTATATTTCTTACAAATATTATATATCTTATGACGGGCATCTACCCCGTCATAAGATATATACATTTATAATAAAAATGTGTAAGAAACAGTCATTTGATTTTTTAAGATTCAAGAATTTAAGATCTGTTTGTTAATATTTATCTTGATATTTTAAGAAATGATTGAAAATTTGCTCAATGTAGTAAAATAATGAAACTGAGCTACATAGAAAAATTTGGTCTACCAAATTTTCCTTGGAATCCCGGGATTTCATTCTATCTTTTTAATTTTACACTTTATTATGATAAACATACATCTATATTTAAATTGTGGACACATATTTGTGCGAAAAGCTGTGATTTACTAGGGTATATAAGAATATTAGACTTTGTTAAAATAGATCGATTTAATAAATATATAATTATACGGAAATCTTTTATTTTAAAGGTGACATAATAAACAACATCGGTTACCAAGCAACACCAGCCATAGACTCCTACAAAACCTACTTTAACATCTTCTCTTTTTGTTGAAGTCTTGCGCTATGTTGCGATCATTCCAACTTTGTTGCAAATCATTGCTAACCGAGGCCTGAATAAAGGTTTAGTTAGCATATCGGCCAACTGTAACTCTGTAGAGATCTTCTCTACACGTACGTCTTCCTCTGCTACAGCCTCTTTCACGAAGAAGTGTCTCAACCGTACATGTTTAGTCCTATTGTGTTGCTCGTATGAAGGGTTGTGAGCAAGCTTGATGGCCGCTTCATTATCTACGTAAAGTATCGGCACGTCAATCACTCCTTCGATACTTTTAATAAGTCTCTTCAGCCAAATAATTTCTCTGACCGTTTCACTCGCCGCAACTATTTCGGCTTCTGTGCTGGATATTGAGACTGAAGACTGTCTATGACTTCTCCATGATATTGGGCATCCAGAGTATAAACACACCATACCACTAGTGGAGCGACCAGTTTCTATATCTCCACCATGATCCGAATCACTGTAACAGATTAGGTTATTGTCATTATTTGACTTGTACTCAAGACCCCAGTCGCTTGTACCTTGCAAGTATCTCAGTATTCTTTTTACTTTAGTGACATCGTCTGTCGTCGGATTTTCAAGATGTCGTGATACAACTCCGACCGAGTACGCAATGTCCGGTCTCGTTCCTACCATTAAATATGCGAGAGCGCCGACTGCCTGTCTATACGGGAAATTCTCGGACTCAATATCTTCTCTCGTTCCTGAGTCTTTTAATATTGGTGTTGCTACAGCTTTGCAACTTTCCATATTAAATCTCTCGAGAAGTTTCTTGGCATAAGCTTTTTGAGTTACCTTAATCACACCATTATCAGTTCTCTGAATTTCTAAGCCTAAAAAATATCTCGCTGGCTTAGTTTTGATTTTAAATTTCGATTTTAATTCTTTCAAAAAGTTATCTGCTTCATTATGATCTGTAAACGCAAGCAATCCATCTACGTAAAGAGCAAGTATCAATCTTCTCTCTCCTCTCTCCCTTACGAAGAGGCATGGATCTGCTTCACTCGATTTAAAACCAACTTCCAACAGAAAACCTTTAATGCAGTTGTTCCAACAGCGTGGCGCTTGCTTAAGCCCATATAAACTTCGCTTTAGTTGACAAACTTGTTGGCTATTTGCATTATAACCTTCTGGTGGCTTCATATAAATCTCCTCATTCAGAGTGCCGTACAGAAAAGCAGTTGAAACATCAAACTGTATTAAATCCATATTTCTTCTTGCGGCTATGCTCAATAGCAATCGTATCGTGCTCATTTTAGCAACCGGGCTGAAAGTCTCATAAAAATCTACTCCTCTTACTGGTGAGTATCCCTTAATTACTAATCTAGCCTTATAACGTTCTATTGAACCATCTGGATTTAATTTAACTTTGTATATCCATTTACATGGTATAGCTTTTCTGTATTTCGGTAATGTTACCATGTCCCACGTATTATTTTCCATTAATGAGTTCATTTCATCATCCATGGCTTGTTTCCATTTTTCACTGTCTTCACTTTCTAAGGCCTCTTTGTAAGTCAACGGCTCTTTCATACCAATTACATTTCCTATAGTAGACATTACAAAGTCATCAAACCTTTTCGGAGTAGTTAATTTTGAACGGTCCCTAAGTGTCAATCTACTTTGCTCCTCAATCTCATTTTCAGTAATCATATCTCTATGATCTTCTTCAGAAAGATTTGGCTTCGACAGACATTCTTCACTTTCTGACTCATTCTCAAATCTAACATCTTGATAATTTTGATTGTCTCTATCTTCATGTGCTGTATTTGGTAATTTATTTGATTTAGATGGTTGTTCGAAGTTTAGTTGTTCATTCTCTATTGGTATCTCTATATGACTTTTCGGTTTGAAAGTTTTTTCCTCAAATATAACATCTCTCGAATTCATCAATTTATTACCTTCTTTGACCCAAACTCTATAACCTTCATCATTGTTATAGCCAATAAGTATGCCTTTTACTGCTTTCTTATCTAGTTTTGTTCTTGTGACTTTTGGTACATGTGCATAGCAGATACTTCCTAAAATTCTCAAATGGCCAATCCTTGGTTTTCTGTTGAACCACATTTCAAAAGGCGTCTTCTCCATTTGTGTGGGACCTGTCCGATTCAAAACGTATACTGTTGCGTTAACAAGTTCAGCCCACATGCCTTGAGGAAGTTCTTGTGCATGCATAATAGACCTTGCAGCCTCGACTACTGTCCGGTTATCCCTTTCTACACAACCGTTCTGTTGCGGTGTGTAGGGCATGGTGAGTCTTTGTCTAACACCGTATTCTTCTAAAATATTTCTCACATCAGTATTATCAAATTCTCCTCCATTATCGCTCAAAAGCTCTCTTACTCTGTAACCTGACGCTCTTATCTCGGCAAGTACAATTTTTAACTTTTGGCTTACTTCGGACTTGTGTCGTAAAAGATAAATAAAGCGATATCTCGAAAAATCATCCTTAAAAAGTACAAAATATCTAAATTTACGTAAGGAGTATCTAAAAGGGCCACACACGTCTGCGTGTAAAATCTCGCCAACTTCTGTTGCTCTCTGTCTTGATCCAAATTTTAATCTGTGTGCTTTTCCATAAATACAACCTTCACATAGTTCTTTATCATCGTTTTCAGCTTTACTCCAAGTTCTCTTTCAACGACTCTCTTAACATGTGCCTTGTTCTGATGTGCCAATCTCTCGTGATATAGTTGAAGCAAGTTATTTGTATCTATGCTATTTATTTCAAGTGGCTTGGGAGGGTGAATGATCTTCATTTTCAACATATATAGTCCGCCTTCTTTCTGCCTATTTCCTATTAGCATAGTCTTCCCCTCCACTATCATCTGACATGAGGTGCCATCTGACGTAAACACACTATTTGATAATCTGTCTTGGGCTGAGAGAACGGAAAATAAATTCTTCTTTATCCCTGGTACGAACCAAACATCATTTAATCTGATCGAATTCTTATAACCTTTTACTTGAGCTTCTACTGACAAAGTTCCTTTACCGATGGCCTTAATAGCTTCACCATTGGCCGTTGTAACCGTGTGATGACCATCAAAGTAAATAAGGTTCTCAAATAAATCACTTCGATTTGTGACGTGGCTAGTCGCTCCGTTATCGACAAACCAATTGTCTTGATCTTCATCAGTCATTGCAGCATTGATTGTCATAAGATTCATATTTGTACCAGATTCTTCATTTGAAGTTGAAGGTTTCGGTTTTGGTGGTCGTCCATCGGATTTCCATTTAGAGCACTGTCTAACTCTATGTCCGATCTGTCCACAATAATGACATTTTTCTTTATCAATATATTTCTTATTCTTCTTCAAATTATTGTCATTCCGAGGTGCATGTACTCTGAAAGCTTCTGCACATTCTCCGCTCTTCGCTGAAAGTGCCCTTTCATGTGAACATAAATGACTTGTCAATCTTTCAATTGTTTTTTCCGTTTTTGACATTAGCAACCAGCTGGACTTAAATGCAAAATATTCTTCAGGTAATTTATCCAGTATTTTACAAATCAAGAAAATCTCTGGCATTTCATTCCGCCCTTCCGATTTTTGCATTTCTTGAGTAAGCTCAAACCAAATGTTCTTTAGCTTTGACAAGTGGGTAGCTATATCGTCTCCAGGTTGTTTTTTATAATCAAAAAAATTCATGCATAAATCGTAGGCTCTATCTTCGGATACGCCATCATATAATCGGTGTAACTCTAGCCATACTTCTCTAGCAGTTGAAAAACGAATCACTTTTTGTAAGCATTCCTCTGAGAGGTTCGTAGTTATTACTAATAAGGCAATACTATCTGCTCTTATTCGTCTTTTTAGTAACTCTTCATGCTTTAAGATATCCTCTGGAGTAGCCGAGGGATTCAGCTCTGGTTTGCCGACTTTCCCTTCTACAACATCTAGCACATCTAGCCCTCTCAGTGCAACACTGACCTTATATTTCCAAGTCGTCCAGTTCTTATCTTCTAGAAGACCAATCTGCATTTTCACGGCGTCTATCAAGGACTTTTCCATTTTGATTCCTTACTATGAAAAAACAGTTTTTGGAAAAACTCTCGACTCTTTGTATAATATTCCAAATCAATTCTCAGGTTTTAAGCGCGTCTTATTTTGGGTTACATCCCGCAACTACGCTCTGCTACCATGTTAAAATAGATCGATTTAATAAATATATAATTATACGGAAATCTTTTATTTTAAAGGTGACATAATAAACAACATCGGTTACCAAGCAACACCAGCCATAGACTCCTACAAAACCTACTTTAACAGACTTTTTATACATAGATATAAGTTTATATCAATGTTTTATAGTATAATATAATATTTACAACCGTACCATATTTATTGAAGTTACCTAGATTATAAAAGTAATTGCTACCTACTACTTATATGTAGACCAAATATTAACCAATACTTTTATAAGGTATAATTTTTGAAGTACCTAATGAAAGACTGTGATTTAATAGATTATATGGAAGTTAATTAATAGGGTATTTGACAACATTTTATTGAATGTTTAACAGTACTTTATATATGACCATGTTACCATAATTAGTTTTGTTTTATTTATATCATCATTTTTTAAAAATTGCAAATAATAAGACCAATATGACATAAAAATGTGTGCTCTTCAAGTATTTTTGTAAATAAAATAACTCATATTTTTGAATTTAAGTGACAATCCTACTTTTTTACTTGTTGTCAATATCCCTATTACGTATTAATAATTTTAAATACGAAGGTTGTTGATTTTTATAAATCTGAAAATGATGTATGAATAAAAAAAAACTCTAATTATTACTTGTTTCATTCGATAAAACACATGTCCTGAAATTGACACGTGACTGATGGTCACTCCACTAGTACTATCTTAGATTATAATTATCTCGTCGAATATAATCTTAGTAAATTCATGAGCCAAAATTTATCAAAGTACTACTGTATACGAGTCCACACATTGTCGTTTTGTGGAGATTGATGCAATAGCTAAAAAGATATAAACGATTGTAGGGGGCCGGGCTGAAATAATTTCTAGTGTTCATATTTTTATATTTAAATAATGTTACTTAAAAATAAAGTTGTACATATATACTGCACCTCTGGGAGATTACACACACATAGAATATGGGTTCTAAGGTTTTGTATTTTTATTGCTATTAGCTATTTCAATAATTTCAGCCCGGCCCCACCTTACTTTGATATCTCCTAAGATATTGCATTTTAGTATGAAATAAAGGCTTGAATGTATGTATTTTATGTAGTACATTAGTTTTCTAACAATTAATTGACACTAGTTGTTGTAGTAGTGGTGATGTAGCAGGGGCCGGGCTGAAAACGTCAGGCTGGCCCGGCCACCAGTGATGCTTCTAACTTATTTATATTAGCGTTACATTGAAAATGAAAGTTGTACATATGATTGGGTAAAAGAGTACATAGGATTGATGTAAATCTCGTTTTCCAAAGCCACGGGGTTGGGCGGGCCAGACGAACATGGGAGATGGAGATGTCATTGTTCTATAGAGATCGTCACTTCACTATAGAAAAATCTATCATATCGACATCAGAATGTCAAACGTCATGTTTTCTCTTTTTAACCAAGCGACTAGTTGCATTTGAAAAGAGAATTAATGATATTATTTGTTGAGTACTTATCTTGGCAACTCTTTTCTGTAACGTCATTTGCATATACCTAGTGTAACCGAGTCCGCTATGTTTTTGTGCCAAGTCTTATTTAGAGTAGATATGCTGTCAAAAACTAGTCGTTCATAGATAAAGAGTTTTTGTAATAAATACGCTAAGAAACTAGTTAATTTAATGTGTAGGACTTTGTCTTGAAGAGAACAATCAGCACTTATTAATACTAACCTATGAAGGGTAAAAGTCGTTTGTTTTCTGTTTTTTCTTGCACCTTACTGTTTTAATTATCACGTGTTAAAATAGTAAGATGCAAGAAAAAACAGAAAACAAACGACTTTTACCCTTCATAGGTTAGTAACCAATTACAATAATAAAAAATTATGTCTGATCACTCAGATTTTGTGTTATAAACTTGGTGTAGTTTTAGTAAAAAAGTATTTGTGTTGACGTGCAACTAAAAGATTATTAGAATAAAAGTGATTATAGTGTGTAATACGATGAGATTTTTTTGTGGTTATCCACCTCATCAAATAGCATTATATGGAGACCACATCATTTATTTCGCGTCAAATTCTTCTAAGATACATTGAAATGTGTAACACCAGCATTTCATTGCAATAAATGGAGAAATACTGAAGACATAGCTGTATGGGCATTAGTTCCCTTTGCCTTACTTTTATAAGGAGAATAAAAAAAAGACGAGGTGTTTGGCGGGATTTTGTGGTGTAAGTCAAGATTGGTGTGAAAGACGATAAGAACTTTTTTGTGGTTATCAATACTCAATACTTTATTGCAACCATAATGTTTACAAAAGGTGTTTCTACATATAAAAAGTACAATTATGGACCCAATCGGGCATCGCTAATTGAAAGAGGAGAGGAGGACGTATATTTTCTATAAAAAAAAACTATTATTAATCATTCATTATGCACGCAAGATATTAAATAATTAAGGTAATTTATATATAATTATTTTGTTTTGTCATTAATATATTCTTGAGGACTATAGTAACATTTATTAATTAACATTTTTTTTTAGTTTTATATTTTTTTATTATTTCTTTCGATTCTTAACTCTTTAGGAAGTTTATTATAAATCTTTATAGATATGTTATAAGTGCTAGATGAACATAAATTAAGGCGTGCAGTAGGAACTTCTAATTTGTTTTTATGTCCTAATGAATGTTTTAATTGTACATCATCATGTTTTGTGTAAAACTCAGCATGTTATCTGACAAATTTACAAATCTCTAAAATGTATTTAAACGGAAGAGAAAGGATTTCACCACCAATCATTTCATCCACCTCATCAAGTAGCACATAAAGTGACTGTCATTATATATTTCGTATCAAATACTCCCAAGAAGCATTGAAATGTGTTATGCCAGCATTTTAATGCAAAAAAAAAAAGAAATATTAAAGACATGGCTGCATGGGCATTAGTTTCCTTTGCCTTTCCTGTATAGGGAGAATTAGCGCAAAAAAAAAGACATGAAAAGGTTGTTGTTTGGCAGGTGTTTGACTTGACGGTTTTTTTTGGCGTCAGTGAAAATTTTTATTAAACTGTATCGGAGCGAACATTGAGTTTTAAAAGCAGCGTAGTTTTGTTATTCAAGTGTTTGTGTTGACGTGCAACTAAAAGATTATTAGAATAAAAGTGATTATGGTGTGAAATACGATGAGAACTTTTTTGTGGTTATCTACCTCATCAAGTAGCACATAAAGTAACTGTCATCATATACAGGGTGTACCAAAAATACAAATAAAGTAAAAAGGGTGTAAATGGGTCCCTTGTGTAGAGTTTATTACCAATGTATGACAACTGTAGTATGACATTATTACATGGTGAAAAATTAATTATTTTTGATAAAATAATAAAATAATCGACATTGAAGCCCAGCTCTATTCTAAGTTCATTCCCCCTAACAGGCGTAATTACCTCCTACTTTTAGAAACTTTTCTACTCCTGGTAGCTAATATTTATTTGATCAAATATTAACCTAAAATAAATAACCTATAATTCCTCAATTCTAGTATTTATTTTACTAGGCTAAGTACAAAAAAGATAAATAGATATTAGATAACTTTATTGAATACTTTACAAGACTATTATTTTAAGTGAGTGAGAATCAAGATAGGTATGAGTCAACATAAAAACCACAAATAAATTTTAAAGTTGTATTGAAGTAACAATCTGAGTAGGTAGGTTCTATCTACCTAATAGCTCAGATGAATAAACTAAGGTTTTAAGCCGTAAACCAAAAATAAAAATAATTTTAATTGAGTAGGTATGTATTTATCACACACAAGAACCCGTAAGATCGATAAATGTGGTTAAAAATTTATCACGGATCAATCAATTATGTACTATGTAATTGTACTAGCACTATCCTACCATTTAGAAATAAAAAACAACTTACCTCGAACTAGAAACACTTTTTTCATACAACAACGCAAGATGACAAGCAAGCTGACGGCTCACCTAACAAGCGGGACCACTTAACTCAATCAACACAGCTTTACAGTTCACATGAATATCTTACACAACAACATAACACTTACAACATAGCTCTAAGATTAGAGAAGCAGTTCAAAGTGTACCTACTCCTCCTTTCTGCCTCAACAACGACGGCCTTCGTCGGGACGGACACGGCCTGTGTCGCATTTCGCACCATATTATCGTCACCATCCTTGTAATCGATGCCAACATACCTACTCATGGCATACACATAGCATTATCTCGCAATATTTAATAAGAATAACGACGATCAGAGATAAAATTATACGCGACTACACTTTATAAAGTTATGATCAAGTGAACTCTTAAACAGATGAGGTGACACTGACGAGCCGACAAAGCGGGAAGCGGGTTTGAAATAGGTAGTCTGCGCGCGCCGCTCTGCGCCGCTGTTTTTTCCTTCTGCGCATGCGTACGGGGAATGACAGGGATTGTCAACATTTAACTAGTTTTTTAGTTTAGTAAAATTATTTTAGGTATGGATCGCAATAAGTAATTTTAGTATTATTGTATTACTGTGCCCAATAAACTTTTTTCTATTCTATTCAATAAATAACTTTGACTTTAGTATCCTTATAACTATTGGGTCCAAGCTAAGGCTGGTACCAAAACATAATAGTTATGACGAGAACAATACAAGGTTTTCGTTTTCGTTAAGAGGGTTATTAGAGCGCTGTTCGACTTAAATTGCATTTAATTATCGTGGCAAGCAAGAGCTATTTAATTAAATGTTAAGATGATTTTCCGGAGTGAATCATCTGTATTTGTACTATTATGTATCTGTGTTATAAGAAGTAGTGTAACATAATTACGCCAACGACGCAAACAACCCGTTTAATGCTTGTCTTGCATTCGAAGCCCAGTAAGATCCATTTTTTCAACGTTAAAAAAGTAGGTTACAAAATAAGTAAAAACATATCCAAGCGAGCACGGTCGCAAACACTACCTAATCAACAGTTTATAGGCACTTAGTCATAATCCGGAAGTACTCTGCTCTGTTTTTTTTATATCGAGTATTAAAAAAAATCTTTTGAATAAAATGTTGTGAACCAATGACACATTTGGGGGCGTTTAGGGTTTCATCGGAAAAAATGTAAACCAAATTTTTGAATCTCCTCTGAACTCCTAGTACTTACATAATTTTACAATTTAATTTTGACCGACAAATAACCTTGCTAGATCATGCTCATTTAAAGGAAAAGCTTGTAAAATAAAGGGAAGGCCGGTACATTTTAAATCCAAGTGAAGACTTCGGCCCGCTTTAATGCGTAGGTAATTCCGTCGACAGCACGCTAATAGTACATGCGCGTTCGTGACCACTTACTACTACCATATCATCATTAAAATCATCATACTAACCTCTGATGTCCACTACTGAACAAAGGCCTCCCCCACCGATTTCCAAATGAAATGGATCTTGGCAGCTGCATCCAACGGCTCCCCGCGACTCTGACCAGGTCTTCTGTCCATCTAGCTAGTGGGAGGCCGTCCTTCTTTGCTCTTCCCGGTATGTGGTCGCCATTTTAAAACTTGAACGCCCAACCAGCCGTCTGTTCAGCGTACCCTGCCCACGCCACTTCAACTTGCTAATCCTATGAGCTATGTCAGTGACTTACCATACCATACAATTTTTTATAACGGCAGTCATCAGGTAGGCCATTTTACACGTAATGGTATAAAAACCAGTTTTATTGACCCAGAGCGATGCGTCTCGTAGTTTATTTCCATTTAATAGTAATGTTGAACCCTGTTCTCGTTTGACCCGTCGCTTCGATTGTGCAATATCGCGCTGTGACATACACAAAACAGCTTGAAAATAACATCACACCTTTTCACATCGCGCATTTTTTGATAAAGATATGTACCTCCCACCCTGTCACTGTATTTGAATACTCCGGTATGTACGAAAACTTACGTATTATTTAAGTTTAAAAAATAAATGCGGAACCCGAGGTGTATTTTTTCAAATGGCGGTGAATTCTGCTGCAAGTCTAGTATTTTCAAAGACTAAGCGGTAGCAGATGAGTGCTTAGTTAGATTAGTGCAATTTGATTTTACATACTCTATTTATTTAAAGGTGTTTACGTAATATGCGAAATCGATACTAATAGCAATTTATTGCTTAAAAATAATAAACAACACCTAAACAAAAAGATGAATAATTGTTATCAAAATTAAAAAATAAATGATTATTTCAATAAAATTATTATTACTTGTCATCGTATTAGAAATTAAGGCATCGTACTATAAGTTTTATCGGCAAAGAAAGTTTTTTGCATCTCAGAAGGAATCGACGGTACTAATAGTTTGCATATTCTAGTCTTTGGAAATATAGTCTATTGATTTGATGTAAATTTTAGGTTGAATGACATTCACAGCCGATCACTAGAGTAGTGACATTTTCATTTTGAGTTTTCGATGAAGAATTTCGTTTTTTGGGTACTTCTGATACACCGTTTATTTCGTGTCAAATACTATTTACTTTTAATGATGTTAAAAGTGTTTTGTAAAATGATAAGGCAAAAATATAATACTCGATCAAAGCAAAATGTGGTTTTATTAAATACAATATTAAAATGAATAATTTAGGAAGTAATGTCAGAAAAGGAATACATATGTTCTTACCAAAGAGAATATAAAACGCTACGCTAGAAGAGACGGGACTTCAAGGAAAAAAAATTTCTATAGAACGTGCACGCCAGACTAATACCAATATAATAAAAATTCAGCCAACAGTCTGGCAACAATAATGCCAACATAAGCAATAAAATAGGTATGTGCCTAGTAGGGATTAGAGATATACTTTAGATTTTTATCGATAGTTATAGGTGTTTGAAATTAATATACAATGGTACTTGAAAAACTTTTATTCAGTATAATATACAATATATCAAGCTTGACTACTATGACAACATGGTAGGTTGTTAGGTTGACAGTAGGCGTGGCGTGTGAATCGATCAACACCGATTTGGATTCCGACTACACCAAAACTATGTCGCGATTTTGTTGTCGATTGGTACATACACCAAATGCTTCCCTGTCAATTGAACCCACTGTTTACATTTGCGAAAAAAATAAAGTGGTTTATTTAATAGGCACGACATCGATAGGGAAATAAAATTGTACAGACAGCACTATTTTTTACTTAGGTCGGTAGGTAAATATTACTTTTATGTACTGAAATTTGTACTAAAATCCCTATTTAAACAATAATAGCTTTAGAATAGAACTAATTAACAGTCATTGGTACTTACCGATCATCATTGAGAGGAAATTCAGACATAATATGTTCGTTTTACATTGGCCGCCGGCGTGTCTTTAAATTACATATTTCTTAACTTATTCGTTTACTCATTTAGTTCACTTCACATCACACACAATCCTTTTTGGGTCAAGCTTATTTCTTGAGGCAAAACACTCGTTTTTAATAATAATTTACATTAATTTCTGATTTTAGAAAATTCTCCAACACAACTAAATGAAATGTCAAACGTTTTGAAAACAAGACAACAGCGACAGAGACAGATGACAGATATAAATCACCTGTTTATGAAGAGCGTCGACCACCATATTGATTGTATGGATAATGCCTTCTTTCGGATTGAGGCGGATTATACCGCCATTACTGAGCGTGCACGTTTCATACAATTTTTTCTTCTTACGAACTTGCGCTAGACTGGTTCTTACCATGAAATGTCATAGACAAAGAGGTGATAATATACTCTCTTCACACCCTCGTGACTTTTTAGAATTTTGAAATTCTTTTAAACCCATCTTCGCGCTTAATTCTTCAAGTCTTGGACCGAAGAGTGACTTTGTAAGCATGTCAGCCAGTTGTAATGATGGCACTTGTTTCACTTCAAGTTCGCCATTTGAAACACATTAACGGACAAACAGATGTTTTAATTTAACATGTTTCGTCCGCTTGTGGTGCTCATATTAAGGATTATGAGATAGCTTTATAGCTGATTCATTATCTAGACACAGCACAGGCTTTTGTAAATCAGTTAAGTCCTTCAATAGACTGTTTAGCCTCACAATCTCCTTTGCAGTTTCACTGGCTGCAATAACTTCAGTTTCAGTGGACGAGAGCTATACGACAGTTTGTCGTTGACTTCTCCAGCTAATTGCCGCTCCTGATAATATGCACACCATACCAGAAGTCGATCTGCCTGTTGGTTGATCTCCTCCAAGTTCAGAGTCAGAATAGCACACTATGTTTTTTGGTGATTCTATTGTGTGTCTGTATATCAGGCCTTTGTCTACAGTGCCTTTTAAATAGCGTAAGATACGTTTGACAAGCATAACATCATTTGAAGTGGGTTTCTCCAAGTTTCTAGATGCTTTGCTCACAGCGTAAGCTATATCTGAGGGCCTAGACAAGATGCCATTTGACAATCGCTACCGCTATCGCTAAATGGAAAATGTATGGGATTTGACATTTACAATCGAAAGTCAATCGAGAGCTTATGTCAAATCTCATACATTTTCCGCTTAGCGATTGCGATAGCGATTATCGAAAGGCATCTTGTCTAGGCCCTCTGGTCTTGTTCCCACTGCTAAGTAGGTAAGATCTGCAACTGCCTGTCTATATGGAAATTTAGGTCCATTTCCATTATCAATTTCTATGTCGTTTACATTTTCTTTGATTATAGGAGTCGGTGTGGGCTTACTGTTTATCATACCGAACTTATCAAGAACCTTCTAGGTATAGTTTTGCTGGCATAATGTTATTCTACCTTTTTCTACTCTAATCTCCATACCTAGGAAGTAAGAGATAGGTTTTGTGGTAATCTTGAAACAAGCTTTCAGTTCATTGATAAACTCATCTCCTGCAGTAGCTGTATTCGATGCTACGAGTCCATCATCAACATAAAGGCCAATAACGACTTTTGACATCCTTCTAGATCTAATGTATAAGCAAGGGTCGGCTTCGTTTTGTTGAAAGCCACTTTTGATCAGAAATTCAGCAATGCACGCACGAGTTCCAGCATCGCGGCGCTTGCTTAAGACCATAGAGACTGCGTTTCTGTTTGCATACTAGTTTTGTTCAATCTTGGAAGCCTTTAGGTTGTTTGACGTAGATTTCCTCTTTAACTGATCCATTAAGGAAAGCCGTTGATACATCAAATTGCCGTAAGTTCAAGTTTTCTTTTACAGCTATTGCTAATATTGCTCGTATAGTGCTGATTCGAGCCACGGGACTAAAGGTCTTATCATAGTCAACACCTTGTTGTTGTGAATAGCCTTTGACAACTACCCTGGCTTTAAATTTGTCAACAGAGCCATCAGGATTTGTTTTCAGATTGTAAACCAATTTACATGGTAGTGCTTTTCGTCCTTGAGGTAATTCAACTAAGTCCCATGTGTTTTTTTTCTTTTAGTGAATTTATTTCGCTCAGCATTGCTTCAAGCCATTTTTCTTTATAAGGTGAGTCAAATGCTTGTTCGTAAGTCACTGGATCCTTAGGTATATTTTCTACTTCAGTGATAGCTGCCAGTATGAAGTCATCATACCGTTGTGGCATCTGTGTTGTTGATCTATCTCTGAGGTAGTAAGTATTCAGTCCTGGTACTGCTTCTGTTCCAGTTGGGTCATCGAACTGTTCATCATCAGTGTCAAATTGTTGATCATTGACGGCTTCTTGTTCGAAATCAATAGCGTCGCCATGTTGAGTAGAATCGACGATGTTCTCTATTTGATTATTTGATGTTTCATAATCAACATGTTCGTTGTGTTCTGTAGAGTCGGCGATGTTCTCATTAGAATGGCTATACTGCACATTGTCCGTGCTATCGATATCTATTTGCGTTTTGTTTATCTCTGGAACAGAATTACAATTTGTTTTTACATTGTGTGTGTACGTAAAATTGTTGACGTTGGTTGTAGGACTTGAATAGAAAGAAAACCCTGTATGCTTTGCTAGTGTCTGAGTATCCAACAAATATTCCTGGTATAGCCTTAGAAGAAAATTTGTGACCTCTAGGTCCCTTCCTTAGTATGAAGGCTTTGGATCCGAATGGATGGAGATGACTGATGCAAGGCTTTCTTAAGACCCATTTCTCAAATGGTGTTTTGTATTCAATAGCACTGTTTACACTTCTATTAGGTAAATAGTTTGCGGTGCAAACTGCTTCAGCCCATAAGTGTTTTGGTGCTTTTGCGTCAATAAGCATAGCTCTGGCTTTCTCAATCCGTGTCCTATTCTTCCGTTCAGCGATACCGTTCTGGTGAGGGGTATAGGGTGCGGATAAGCGTCTCGCAATCCCATGTTCCTTCAAATAGGCTTGGAATTTGGCGTTGACATATTCCGCGCCATTGTCCGTTTGCAAATGTTTTATTTTATTACCCGTAAATTTTTCCATTTGTTGTTTATACTCTTTGAACTTGTCAAATACTTCAGATTTGTTTTTCAAAAAGAAAACCAGTCCATATCTACTGTAATCGTCGATGAAAGTAACGAAGTATCTGTTTTGTCCATCTCTAAACGTTCGGTAGTTCGAGGAGTAGTTCGTTGAGGTGGGCTTGGTATTTGAGTCATTTTAGACTGTATGCAAGTTTCGCAATCTGACAAAGCTTCGTTTTTGTTGAAGTTTAATCCAATCATAGTCTCGTTGTTGAGAGCTAAATGGAGGTCTTTGTTGTTCATATGACCAAGTTTTCTGTGCCAGTCTTGTATGGAATCTTGCTTCGCGTTTGTTGAACATGTTGCAGGCGTTGCCGCTAAACTTTGCTCAACGTTTGGCGCTTTGACGTAGCAGAGCCCGTTGGACTTCTTTGCTGTCATTATTACCTTTCCTATTTTATTGCGTATGACTGCTTTTTCCTTATTAAATTTAACTGAGGCACCATGATTATTTGAAGAAAGTGTTCGAAAGTTATTTTTCAGTGTTACTCTGCCTTCACTCATAATGTCAGTGGAGTGATTTTCTGATGCAAAGTTAAGCTTTCTTGAAGCAGTCTTCATGTCTTTGAAGTAACTTCGATTATGCGTCATATGGGAAGTGCAGCCGCTATCAAGTACCCAATTGTCTTGATTGATTCGATTTGAACTAAAAAGGCATTCTTCAGCGTAGTGAGAATTGTCAAATCGGTTTGTTTTCGATTTCTTCTCTTTGTTTTTCTTCCAACAGCAAGAACATATTTTATGTGTCTTTTTCAAAAATATCCTGTTTCCGGTCTTCTTACAAATGATAGATGCGTAGAGTGCGTTTTCTTCATCGTGTTGTTGCGAATCAGGTTCTACTCTGTCGCAGTTATGATGTCGTGCGTCGCTCTCTTCAATAGTTTTAATTTTAAGATCTTCCGGTTTTGGCAGGACACATAGGAGTATTTGATTAAAAAAGTCGATCAAAATTATTTATTGGCTAAAATTTCTTTTACTCAAGAACATTTAAAAAATATTTAAGCTAGCATTTCCAGTAGAAATTAGAAATGAGTGTAAACAATGTTCTGTCTCAATTTATATTTTTTATACATAATTTACAAGAATTAATTAAGAACCTTATTACAGTAACAACTTTAAAATTGTTTGTAATTAATTACTCTTTTTTGCAGAATTTCAGTTGGAAACACAGTATTGACGTGGTAATAAATAAAATATATAGAGTTCTGAAGTAAACGGTGTATATTAATAAACAACAAAAAGGGATGTGACACACAGATGACTCACGTCATATTTGAATTAGTATAGTGTCAGGGTGTTCTTATTATATAAAAACCAAGAAGGTTTAACACCCCCCTGTAATAGGAGCACCCTGTATATACGCTATATACAATTACCTATAAATGACATATCAAAAAAAACAAAACTATACACTTGACTGACACTAACAACTAACAATGACCAACATCAATATAACATAATAGTACACACCTAATTATAAACTAACTTAATACACAACAAATATCTACAATTAAACAAAGACAAAAAAAACTTAACCTAACCCTAAAGAACTAGAACATTTAACATGTTTAATTTTTGCTAAAGGTTTGGTAAGTATGTCGGCAACCATGTCTTGTGTAGATATGAATTTGAGATGAATGTCATTGTGTGTAAGTGTGTCTCTAATGAAATGGTGTTTGATGTCGATATGTTTTGTGCGTGCGTGAAAGGTGTCATTATGTGCAAGTTTGATGGAGCTCTGACTGTCTGTGTGTAAGGTGATGGGATGAGTGATGGCGAACACTTCGGTAATTAGTGTTCTTAAATATATAGCCTCTTTGCAGGCTTCTGACAATGCCATATATTCGGCTTCAGTTGTCGAAAGTGCAACAGTGCGCTGCTTGCGAGATTCCCATGAGATGGGGGCTCCACTCATAACAAAAACGAAGCCGGTGAATGAGCGGCGGTCGACAAGATTGTTCCCATAGTCAGCATCAGCATAACCAATTGGATATGTTTGACTACTGTGCCTGAATTGAAGTCTCAAGTCCTTTGTGCCTTTTAGGTACCTCAGGACTCGCTTAGCGGCTTTCCAGTGCACCTCCCCGTAATGTACGTTGAACTGCGACAAGTATGAGACCGTGTGTGCTATGTCAGGTCTTGTACATATGGCAAGGTACATTAGAGAACCGATAAGCTCCTGATAAGGGACTTCAATATTCTCATCTTCCTTTTTAGGTAAGGTGAGTTTTAAGCCTGGTTCCAATGGCGTCGTCACTGATATTGCATCAGTCATTCCAAATTTTGAGATTAACCTCTCGATGTATTTCGTTTGGTCAAGAGTTATCCTGTCTTCGGTCTGAGTTACTCTCATTCCGAGACAATCTTTGACAGGACCAAGATCTTTAACGATGAATTTCTTTTTTAATTCATTTTTAAATTTATCTCTCATGTTGACGTTGTTGCTCAATACAAAAAAGTCGTCAACGAACACTGCAACTACGAGGAAATCTTTCCCTTCTCTTTTATAATAGAGGCAATGTTCTGTAGTAGCTTGCGTCAGTGTGAAGGAAGACATGGCTTCACATACCTTCTTATTCCACTGGCGCGGAGACTGTTTTAAGCCGTATAGAGATTTTTTTAGTAAACACACTTTGTTTTTAGAGTCAGTTGAAAAACCTTCAGGTTGCTCCATGTATATATCTTCATCAAGGTCTCCATTCAAGAATGCCGTTTCCACGTCAAGATGGTCTACCTTCAAA
Source organism: Nymphula nitidulata (assembly GCA_947347705.1). Classification (NCBI taxonomy): domain Eukaryota; kingdom Metazoa; phylum Arthropoda; class Insecta; order Lepidoptera; family Crambidae; genus Nymphula; species Nymphula nitidulata. The sequence goes on from OX374623.1 coordinate 12,887,192, forward strand.
TTATTTTGCACAGCAAACGCTAACAAAAGTCTTACGGAAGACAGTCTTGCAACTGGCGAAAAAGTTTCACCATAGTCCACTCCTGCAACTTGGGTGAACCCTTTGGCTACAAGTCTGGCCTTGTATTTAACTACGCATCCACTTGTGTCTTTTTTTATCTTGAAGACCCATTTACATTTGGTAGTCTTTCTAGTGGTGGGCCGATCAACTAGTATCCAAGTACAATGTTTCAACAGGGAGTCGTATTCTGCTTTCATCGCATCTAACCATTTGTCTTTCTGTGGATGCTTAGTAACTTCATTGTAAGTCTCCGGTTCCAGATCAGATGTCATGTAGAGGTTCTCGTGGTACCGCTCTGGTGGACGTCTATCCCTTTGCGGGTAGCGAGGTACCTGAAGTACGTCTACAATCGGATCAGGTTGAGGAGCTTCAGAAATTTCGGAAGTTACGGAGTCATCACAGACAGGTTGTTCTGATGACGATGACACAGGCTCTGGCCGTAAGCATTCTTCTTCCTGTTGAATTTCTGGTTCAAATACCGGAAGTTCAGTATTTGAAATTGGTACTGAAATTTGGGTAGGGGGAGGTGTAGAGAGCATTTCACTGTGTGAAGAGTTTAGCCCCCGAAGCGTATTATTTTCCAGGAAAACAACATCTCGAGCAATTATTATTGCGCGAGGATTTTGGGGATCAATAAGGCGGTAGCCTTTGCTTTCTGTTGAATAACCCACAAATATGCAAGTTTGTGTTTTAGATTCCAGTTTCGTTCGTTTTTCTTTTGGAATGAGGACATGAGCTTCACAGCCAAACACTCTCAAGTGAGAAAGATTAACTCTCTTACCTGTCCACAATTCCTCTGGAATTTGGTTATTCAAAGCTTGTGTAGGCGAACGGTTTTTAGATAGATAGCCGTATTTATGGCTTCTCCCCAATACGCTTTCGGAAGGTTGGAGTCTTGCAGCATGGATCTCGCCTTTTCAATTATAGTTCTATTTGCGCGTTCAGAGACTCCGTTTTGCTGTGGAGTATACGGAACCGTAGTCTGATGAATAATTCCATTTTCCTTCAAAAAAACAGACATTTCGTTATTAACATATTCACGGCCGTTATCTGAGCGCAGAACTTTAATTTTCTTACCCGTTTGATTTTCAACTAAATATTTAAATTCTAAAAATTTACTAAAAAATTCAGCCTTTGATTTCAAAAGATATCCAAAACTTTTGCGACTAAAGTCGTCTGTATAAGTCAATAAATACAAAGCTCCGCCCCATGATTGTGTACTCATAGGTCCACATAAATCCGAATGGATTAATTGTAGGACGACGCTAGACTTACTTTTGGAATTAGGGAAAGGTTGTTTAGCTAATTTCCCTTGTAAACATGGTATACATTGGTCAATTGAATTACCTGTATAATCTATGCCGATAGAATTATTTTTAAGTAAATGCATACTCTTTGCATTAAGATGCCCTAAACGTCTGTGCCACAACATGGCAGACTCTTTAGTTGTAGTATGCATAGCATTTGACTCTTTTGTGTCAAGTTTGTACATGCCTTTATGGTTAGTGGCTGTAGCAATGACCGAACCTGTCACTTGACATTGTCCGCTCTGAAAAATGCTTGCACCATTCGATGTAAATAAAACTTCGAAACCCTTATTAACTATACTATTAACAGATAAAAGATTAGTGGCAAGGCCAGGAATATAAAGAACATTACTAATTTTATTTACACTATCGGATATATTTAAATTTACAGTACCTTTGCCTTGGCTAAGAACTTGAGCCTTGTTGGCAACAGTAACAGGTATAATGTGCGTAGAAAGAGATTCAAACCAATCTTTCCTGTTACTCATATGGGAAGTTGCACCAGAATCAATGAACCAATGGGAAGAATCTGTAGGAAGAATAGTATTAAAACAAGATGAAAGTGTAAATTGTGTTGTATAATTTGACATGGTAGCCGAAATATGCTTGTCCGAAATATTATGTTTTTTATTTTTAAGATTTTTACACTCTGAAATTAAATGTCCATTTTTCTTGCAATATCTACAGAATTTCTTTTTAGATTCACACTTTGTATGTAAAGCAGTGTTAGGTATGGTACTGGATGAAGTTGCAGTCGATCGAAAACGAGAATCTTCTTTGAGAAGCGCTGCAACCACGTTCTCCGATGTAATTTTTGTGTTGGAGTGTTCGAGAGCCATAACGAGTGGGTGGAATTTTTCTGGTAATCCAGTAAGCATTATAATGCCTAGGAATTCATCATCCACTTCAGCCCCAATTCCCTGTAGGTCTTGCTGTACAGTTAGCATGTTGTTGACATATTTTTGAATATCACCGCGGAACTTTAAAGAAAGTAAAGTCTTCATTAGGCCAAGTCTTCTAACTAATCCACTATCCGCGTAGGCCTTCTTTAACGCATTGAATGTTGCAAAAGCGGTTTTTGCTGACCTTATAACCGGATATACGGACTCGTCACACAGGAGGCAGATTTTAGCACGCGCCTTTTCGTCTTTGCGTTTGGCGATGGGATCGTTGAGGTTGACTGGAGAACAGACGACGTCCCATAGGTCGAAGTCCGTCAAAAGACATTGAACACTAAACGCCCATGTGTTAAAATTATTGCCTCTGAGTTTGTTGAAGCTTACACTTGATGTTGAGACATCTTGGTGACCTGAAGATAGTGCCGGCGTTGCCGATGGTTGATCCATAGCACTTTAGTTACTTTAATTTTATCTTACTCACGCTGTCCACTGCTAGAAACCCTGGGCCCATAACCTTTTGCAGAATTTCAGTTGGAAACACAGTATTGACGTGGTAATAAATAAAATATATAGAGTTCTGAAGTAAACGGTGTATATTAATAAACAACAAAAAGGGATGTGACACACAGATGACTCACGTCATATTTGAATTAGTATAGTGTCAGGGTGTTCTTATTATATAAAAACCAAGAAGGTTTAACACTCTTCTTCATCTAAATCATGTTCATCTGCATCGTCATCCTTCTCAACTTCAAAGGACATTAACATTTCTCTACTTTCTGGTTTAAAAGGTTTTGATTTTTTTGACACTTTGGGTCGAATACTTGCCAAGTATAGGTCCGAAGTTAATAATAATCTTTTTAACATATCCATGTTGCATTCAGTTCTGCTAAATTTTCTGGAATATTGTTCCCTGAATTTTCGAAAATGTTTATTTCGCCGAGCCTCTGCGGCTTCTTCAGATAACGCTATCTGAAGAAGCCTTCTAACTTTTTCCCATATCTGGTTCAGAATAAACTCTCGCTTTTAGAAAGACATATTCTCTTGTCCCGATCCTTATACTAGAAGATCCTACAGCAAAAGAAATCTAAAATTAGCTTACGTAACCGCAAAATTAAATTTGTTTTGGTAAATGTCACATGCACTCTATTGTCAATATGTTAATATTTTGGCACGTTTTAGCACTTGCTTTCTTTTTGAATTCTTTTATTAGATAACCAACTACAAGATATTAAAAAAATTGGAACCTGGAAGAGCTCGGAAGTATAACTAAAAGGCTTTGAAATATTAAGTAGTGCTAAAATTTACTTTTATTTTAATGTATACAACAAAAAATTGCGTAAATAATAATTAATGATATATATTTGAAAAATAATACTTAATTTTAAATTAACATACCTTGTTCTACAACGTCCATAACTAAAACTTGCTTTATCTCAATTATACTAAATATTAAAAAAAAATAACTACTTAGTTGACTCACTCTCACTGCGCATTAAATAAGTATACGATTACGATCAGACCTTCGTTTAAAAGACGACTGACTGTGCACCTAATGTTAGCGACAACAAAAGAGAGATAGCGGTATATTGTCCCCCGACCCTTTAGGCTTTCCAGGGAGCGGAAACTACCTGCATATTGATACTTTGTAATATTCGACTTTTAATCGACTTTTTGGGTTAAATACTCCTATGTGGGACGTCGCGTGACTCAATTGCTACACGGAAATTTTCATATTCTGAGGATAGGCTGTATAGCATCATTATTGTAAGTAAATCCTCGTAAGAGATGCTTTACGCGCAGGACCTTTACTTGCGTGAATTTCCTTTAGTTTATCCCACAATGCTTTTGCAGAAGTGCATTTCTTTATTTCTTTTAGTTGAGAAAGAGCGATTATTAGGATTAGTTCTGATTTTGCTTGTCTGTCTCCTTCGACTTCGTCAGCAGTTGCATTTTGTTGTAAGGGATTGACAATATACTTCCATAGTTTGCTTTTTACCAATACGGCTTCGACCTGAATTGCCCAAGTATCAAAATTGTCCTTATCGAGTGGATCAATGTGATATGTCGTCTTCGGCATGTTTGCAGCTCAAGGTTTGTTGCGTTTGTTGCTAAATGTTCTTCATCGACTTACGTATGTCGGACGATGTTTCTCACTTTAACCACGCTCTGCTACTATTAACTTTTTATGATGTGAAAAGCGTTTTGTAAAATGATAAGGCAAAAATATAATACTTGATCAAAGCAAAATGTGGTTTTATTAAATACAATATTAAAATGAATAATTTAGAAAGTAATCTCAGTAAAGGAATAAATATGTTGTCTTAGAGCCACCGCACATATACAATTTCAAATCGTACAACTAAATCGCAGAATGTCTAATAGGCATAGAATCTTATGATAGCCCGCACATTATATCAACTAACTCGTTCAACTAAATAGTTGGTCAACTATCGGCCGATAGCCCGCACACTATAACAACTTAGTTGGTCAGTCGCACGGTAAGATGCAGTGTGACCAGACCCGTGCGCGTGATTTCCCCACGCTTGGATTTTTGCCGACGGGCACGCAGCCGCCGCAGCCAGTCGATCTCTGCATTCTCTTCTTGGAACAATTGAAAAAATAGAACTGCTGATCGACGAAGTCCAAAAAAGGCAAGCCCTTAAAAAACTTATCTGGGTAACATCTCAGTTAAGAATGTAAGGTATGATGTTTCCCACGCTCTAATCTGTCACTTAATATCGGATGCACCCTAAATGTTTTGTTCTGTTTTCGTTTTCTTTTTTTTAAGTTAAGAAGTGCGTTGTTTTTCCGCATTTTATCGCAAACTTCACCGCGCTAGCAACACTGTCCACCAACTAAGTCGACGAAGTGTGCGGCCTATGAAAGCACGCAATTTAGTTGTACGATTTGAAATTGTATATTATGTGCGGTGGCTCTTAAGACATACTCTTTCTAATCTGTGGTCTTAGGATCCACATTGGCAAAAGTAAAAGATTAGAAAGAGTATGTCTAAAGACAGTAATCCATGAAATGTCATAGACAAAGAGGTGATAATATACTCTCTTCACAAATACTCCCAAGAAGCATTGAAATGTGTTACGCCAGCATTCTAATGCAATAAAAGAAGAAATAAAGAAATACTGAAGACAGGACTGTATGGGCATTAGTTCACTTTGCCTTCCCTTTATAGGGAGATTTAACAAAAAAAAGTGAGTGTTTGGCGGGTTTTTGTGGCGTCAGTGAAATTTTTTATTACATTACAATATTAAAAATTGTGTCGGAGCGAACATTGGAGTTATAAAAGCGGCGTAGTTTTATTTTTCAAGTGTTTGTGTTGACGTGCAACTAAAAGATTATTAGAATAAAAGTGATTATAGTGTGAAATACGATGAGAACCTTTTTGTGGTTTTAATATAATTAAACAAGAAAATCAAATGACATTGACCAAAACCTGTTTCGTTTAAGTAAAAAAATAAATACAGCAAAATACTTTTATACACTTAGATGGCGTTCATTTGAATATTTACATTCAAAAACACGAAGAAAAGCGCAGTTTATTTAAAATATAGGTTGGTGTGTCCTGTTCTCTTATAAACAGTAGAACAAAAGTAGGCATTCTAACTTACCGATATTCGGTCGGATTTTTATATAATTACCTACCTATTTGTGTAGTGCTACTATTTTATTTTCATTCCATCCAAGTGCGTGGCCATTTCGTTTGTTACATAGATATTTATTTTAAAGAAACTAGCATTTATCTATATATCTAATAAAGTAAACAAGCAGTCAAAGTTGACTTTGTGATTTTGTATTCAATAGTTTGATTTGAACCCTTATTAATAGGCCGCCCCATTCAATTAAGGTCTCAATACAAAATGGACATCCTTTTTATATACTCAACTTTTAAATACCACAGATACAAAAAAAATCTTAACTTGAGCCCCAAATTCATACTTAAAAAATGCGTTGTCATAGAAATTAGACTAAACTGCGCGTTCAAATAGCGTAAACTCAAACAATTCGACCAATTTTAACCAATAAATGCTCGAAGCATCCTGATAAGCTCTGCTATTGGTCAAATTATAAAAGATGGTTGAAGTTGAACCAATAGCGAAGAGGGTGTGCTTTCTTTCTAATAGCTATACATAGCGTTTACTAGGGTTATATATACTGTTACACTTGATATGCTGCCGATTGTACTTTAGACACGCAATATTTAAATTGCACCAAAATGTAAAAACAAGTACTCAAATAGTTAAAACAAACTTCATTTTAAGGCCAAAGAGTTATATTTTCAAATGACATACCTAGTACCTATATAAAAAATTGGTAATTAAAGTGGGCAGTTCTGGTTTTAGTGTGCCATTTTATCCAGGTTTCTATGCTTTAGTTATTGTTCTGAGCTAGTCACCTATCGTCAAACTAATAGTCAAAGTTGCCTGGATGACTAGGCACGTCAAATTCTTTCTAATTGCTTCTTAGCCAAATATGGATATTACAATACTATTGATAGTAATGTAGCTATCGATAGTTCTTCATACAAAAAGTAATAATAGTGTTGATAGAATCAATACTATCGATAGTATTGATTAAAAACTATCGATAGTATCGATTGTATCTAAATTCAATAGTATCGATACTATCGATAATTTCAGTTAATCAATAGTATTGCAAACTATCGGCTATCGATAGTATCGATACTATCGATATTATGATTGTTTTTCGAAGCCACGATAGTATCGATAGACTATCGATATTTTATACTATTGCTTGCAACACTAGCATAGACTAGAGATATACCTATTTGGTGTTTGGCTGATTGGCTGTTGGCGGGATTTCGTTTCGTGGTGATATTAAAGATTTTTATTACATTAATTACAAAATTGTGTTTGAGCTAACTTTGTGTTATAAATTAAATTGGATATACAGCGTTTTGGACAATTTGAGTATTGGACATACTACGACAACGCCAAAACGCGTATTGGACAAGATGCGCATTTGATTGTAAAAGTATTCTGTGATTTGATTAGACAGCATGCATCGAGAGGTTTCCGACGACTTTTATGTTCCAAATTAAATTAATAAAAACATTGTCCATATGAACAAGTTGCTCTTATGGTCTAAGCACTACAGTTATACCATACATAAACATACACTCATAACCCGCGAACATACTACAAATATATCCCATACGATATCCGCAGAAATGTCTAAGTTGCATCCTAATGCCAATGCTGTGGTTCTTTCCATTTCCAGCCCAGAATTGATCGCCCGCCGTCTCAAAACTGTTTCATTTTGTTTTCTCAACAACCAACAGATTGTTTTCTCAAAGAGCTCTGGCAATCTTTCTCAGTGCAGGATCACTACACTATAGTGATATTTATCTGCACAAAGACGTCCATCGGAGCCCTAGTCCCTAGAGCTTTGCCAACCAATTTGGTTTGGACAAGTGCTTAAACTTTTTTGAAAGAAGAAACGAAATCTAGGCTAAGCCCAAAGAGGAAGAATTATTCGTCATAGGCTAAGCCACTTCCAGTGGGGGGCCGGCCCTCTTCTGTCAGCACTAATAAGGGTATGAAAACTATGCCCTTAGTTAATGCTTTGAACTCCTATCACAATAGTCTTAAGATTTCTCCTGTCTTATGAGACACAGAGAGAGAGAGTAAGCTTTGGAAGTTATTCACTTTTCAATGATTTTACTTTGTTATAAGATAATAGCGGTATAAACCGATCCAAAGCATTAAATGCGTCCGCATTTAATGCTTTGGATGCCTATCGCGATCATCTAAAAAATATTCTTCCAGTCTCTGGGTTTTGAAGTTGTTTAGGTACTTTTTAATTTTATTAACTTCTATATAGACCCTTCTGGTCCTTCGTTGCTTAGAATTTGATAGTTTTATGTCACTAAAATTAAGTTTGACGAATATTAATGTTATTATTACCTATTCCATATCCAATCACATGTTTCGTTTACTATTTTTATTACAAACAAGGATAAGCTATCAATAGTAACTTATCTAAGGTATAAGCTCCTATTACTGTATTACTTTAATCTGGCATCAATCACGGTGGTTTTTAATTCTCCTAAGTAATTTGATCGCGTTTGAAAAACGATGAGTGAATAGATAGACCTTAAGAAATTTTAGATGAATAAATTCTATGGTTTTTTAATTTTTTTTTTATACAACTAGATGACAAACAAACTGACCGGCCCACCTAGTGGTAAGCGGTTACCGCCGCCCATAGACACCTGCAATAACAAGGACAAGCACTTGATATTGCAGGTGCGTTGTCATCCTGAGGCCTAAGATGAAATGCCGTCCATGCCCAGTAATTACACTAGTTAGGGAAAGCCCAAGTGGTTGGTATGAAATGCTTTCGCGAATTTATGGCAAGTATTGGCTTTCTACCTTAAAATCGATAGGCGGCAAGATGGGATCGAAGCCGCGACCTTTCACGACCCGGGTGACTGCTCTAATCCCCAAGGACTTGGGATTTGGGATAACCTTGTGAAATTATTCTAGTCTATCTGTACCTATTTACCTAAGCTTTATAAGCTAACGTCTACCCTACAATGTCGAAATATTCTATTTCAATATCCGAACGAGTATTTTTACAAATTGATGATTCGATTCTAGTTTCAATATTTTTCTATGTAAATATAACCGAAAAAGAAGTTGGCTAGACCACTGTATAGTATCCGGTCCGGAAACTTTTCCCGTAAAAGATCAATGGTTTCGTTGCTTGTGTAGCACGTAGCGCCGTCTTGTTGAAAGTAAACGTTGTCCAGATCAATACCATCCAATTCCAGCCATAAAAAATCATTAATCATCTCTCGATAGCGCAATCCATTCACCGTAACTGTGTTATTTCTCGAAGAGGTGATCACAATTGGCCACTGAGATCTTGTGATTTAACACCTTGCGACTTCTTCCTTTGGGGCCAAGTGGAAAAGAAGGTCTACGCCAACAGCCAAGCGTCAATTCAAGACTTCAAAGATGAAATTCGTGAGGCTATCGAGGACATAGGGCAGCCACTGCGATTTGGTTATGGAAAATTTCATGAAAAGGATATGGTCCTGTAAGCGTGGCCGTGGTGGTCATTTTCCTGATGTTATTTTCCACTATTAACCGCATACCTTCCTCTTTATAATGAAATGAACATCCGATCATTTATATTAAAAAATGACATTTTTCTTTGAATATCAAAATAACACCTCTTATTGGAAAACCCTTTATATGGTAGTACAGCAGGTTGACGTTCGACTGTGACAGGTTTCGTTCGGCTTCTATGACTCTGGCGTGGTATTTGCAGTATGTTGTCCCGTAATACATGCTTGACATGCTGTAACTCAGCTGTCAGGTGTTGGTTGTCACAGATGCCTCGCGCTCTATGAAACAAAGATTTCCCTACGGTAGCTAACTGACTGGGGTGGTGATGAGAGTCAACATTGAGGTACCTATCAGTATGGGTTGCTTTACGATACACAGTGTGGCTCAAGCTGTGATCTGGATTTCTGATGATTAAAATATCTAAAAAAGCCAGTCTATTGTTTGCCTCTAACTCCATGGTGAATTGAATTTTAGGATTGATGGAGTTAAGGTGTGATAGAAATGCAGTAACTTTATCAGTTGGTAAAATTGTGATCGATCGAGTGTCGTCTACATACCGTTTATAAAACCTTGGTGTTACCGGTGCTTTGCCGCCGTTATGAGTAAACGATGCGCCTCCCGCCTCCATGTTAGCCCGTCTTCGTGGCAGCGTTAACAGAATCCTGCGGGTGTTTGTAGACAGGTGGGACTCCCCAATGTGGCGGAGATGGGAACACCTCCATGTTATTGATAAATAAATATTTTTAATGCCTATTTCTCTACTGCTGTGGATGAATGCATTGAAAATTAGTTAAAAATTAAATAATTATTGTTACTAACCCCTAGCATATATGAATCTTTATAACTAACAATTTTATGGACTCCGGTCTGAAATGAAACTTTTATTATTATTACTAATTATTGCGAGAAGAGGCGGCATACTGTAATAATAAAAAACCTGTTAGAAATAGAAAACATGTAATAGGGTGGAACAAGTATGTCAAAAAATCTCATGGTGAGGCTCGGCTTGGTTTTGAGAACTGGCTATTGCTTGGCAAATCGAAAGTACATGTTGCGTACGAGAAAATGCTCGAAACCAGAAAATATTTAAAGGCAAAACTTAAAAGGTCTCAAACGAATAAATAAAATGTGATATTAAAGCCTCCCACCATTCAAATAAAGATTTCGGTAATTTCTAAAAGCAAACCAAAAAACTTAATGCTGGGCCGAGTTTACCTATGGGTGTAGAGGGCGCTAGTGAGCCTGCACATATAGGTGAATTGTTTAAAAGGCACTATAGGGTAACATCTGCATTGGGATTGGGACTGTCAGGAAATCAGGAAATGTGTCTACCAAGCGGGAGCCTTCTGCTCAGCTTCTTATAAGGCTCTCCACTAAGGCGATTAGAGCGGTGGTTGAACGCATAACACGAGGTAAGTCACCGGGGAATGACTCACTAAGCATCGAAATTCTGTATGCGGGTATCCATTTACCCAGAGTACTTCCAATGCTTTATAGTTTATAACTTCTGTATTGGGCACACTTACCTTCCCGTCAGGAATGTCTCTGGTAGTTCCTATTGTAAAGAACCGCACTGGCGATGCTCCTCTTTAGAAAATTATAGACCTATTTCATTGGCTACAATTATAGGTAAAGTACTGGACAGTGTGCTTGACAAACAGTTGGAAACACATATACCTAGTGCTTCAAGACGCCCAATTTAGATATAGACCTGAACTTTCCATGGAGACAGCTGTACTCTGTCTTAAGCACAGGTACCTATTATACCGATAGCAAAACACCCGTCTACGCGTGTTTTCTTGATCTTTCTAAAGTCTTCGATCTGGTATCGTAGGACCTGCCTCTTAAAATGGTCATCGAGTTTAAATACCTCAAATACCTGGGACACTGGATCACTGCAACGCAGAGCGACATAGAAAGGGAGCGCAGGGCGCTGGCAGTCAGGAGTAATATGTTGATTCGCAGCTTTCCTAAATGCACTAAAAAGTTAAACTCACAGTTTAAGGCTTATTATTATTATCTTGTATTTGGGGCTTTTCGGTCTTGTTAAGACTGATTTGTCACTGCGACTTAAAAGATCTATTGTGACTTGCCACTAATAGTCTATAATAAAGCCTTGATTTGGGCACTTTCCATAAATTTTAGGATTTTCCCAACCTCAAGGGTCTTAACTTCATTTGGGTCAATGGTGTGTCTCCCCAGAAGGCTTCTATTGTGGATAAAAGGTCCACAGTTGCAAAGAAGGTGCATTGGGGTTTTGCGCTCCTGTGCGCAGAATCTGCAAACATCCGAATCACTTAGTTTTAGGTTGAATAAGTGTCTGTTCAGTTTGCAGTGGCCTGTCAAAGCTTTAATCATAGCACTTGCGTTACTCCTGCTGAGCTTTATCAGCTCTTCGGCTCGTTGAGCATGGTAGCCATGTATTAGAGACTTTGAATGTATCAAACCAGGTGTCCTTAGCCATTGTTCGGTGGACTCCTGTATGAGTTTGCTTTTGAGGGAGTGCATGGCCTGGTTGTTTAAGGATTACTGCCAACATTTTACACCTGCAGCCTAGGGAGCGTTCAAGTATTACGTAACGAATTTGGGGGGAGGTGAGGGTCTTGTAAAACGTTATGATGCGTTACAGGGGCGGGAGGGGGGATTTGAACTACGCGTTACATAACACTGTTTTTGTAACCCTTCAGAACGTTCGCATAGAGAGAATCTGAGCGAGTGAACTGAAAAATTTGAAATGGAATGACCACTTGAAAATTTTTTTAATGCATGAGAATAGCAATGGCGGATAAAGTAAAAATGTGTGTAAGGACAGGGCCAAGAGAGGAAAACGACGTAATTAAATTTATGATAAAAACATTAGAAATCTTTTGCTTTTAAAAACAAGACATATCAAATGTTAATAATTAATTGGGCTTAATTCTGAAGGCACGCTCTAAGTTTAAATTTAAGTACAGTATATCCCTTTCTCGCAATATGTAATAAGAAAGAGATAGCAAGAATTTGTTTAGAGCTGTAACCTAAATTTAGACAGATTTCAAAGGAACCATAGACAATTTTAGACGGCATCTACGGAGGTGCCTCCTAAACCCTACATTTTATCACGTTCAATAAGGTCGAAAATTGAATGCATGCTACGAAAGATTAAACTTAAATTTAATCTTAGCATGTGTTCTCCAGAATTAGGGCCATTATGCGATTAAAACAATAACAAAGGTATTTTAGCGACTTTCCGGTACTTTACGCCATACCTAATTGTGACTTTTAGGTAAAAATGGTCACTTGGTGTTGGTGGTTACGTTTAACGTTTTACTAAGGGGATAGAAAAAGGTTGTGGCGCGTTACCTTGGGGGGGGGGGGGGGGGGGAAGGGTTTAATATCTCCGAAAAATGTGTTGCGTAATACTTGAACGCTCCACGTATGGATCAACTACACTCAAAAGGCTTACAGCTTCCTGCATATTCAATGTAACAATGCATTTAGAGCACTGTTGGGGTTGCCACGACACTGCAGCGCATCAGGTATGTTTGCTGAGGCACATGCAGACAGGTTTCACACCATAATACGTAAGAGGGTACTCCAGGGACACGGGCCGCTAAATAAAAATAAATGTATATTTAGAAAAATATCTAAGCACTAACACTAGGTTTTGTAAGTTTTAAAATGTTACGTTTACAAGCTATGTATGTTTATTGGTCCGAAATAAATGAATGATTATATTAAAAAATAAAAATAATTTTTTCGCACACACTGGAATTTGGAAATAAACTTATTTGGCAGGCTTTTTTTTTGCATAAAAAAAAAATTGGCAGGCATCAAATGAGAATTAAATGATTAATTGGTTAGGAAAACCCTAGGGTCTAGGGCCCTGGTGGAGAACACACTACTTTAACCCCATTAAACATTTTTTTTTTATACAACTAGATGACAAACAAGCTGACAGCCCACCTGATGGTAAGCGGTTACCGTATTTAAGAGGAAAATAGGTCTAGCCGTTTAGACCACACATAATAGTTATAAAGAACACAACATAATAGTTATAAAATGGATATTATAATATTTAATAATAAAAAAATTATGCAACAACATTAGGATCCCAAGCATATTTTAAATTTCTTGTTCCTAACATATCAAGAGCACTAATTTCTTCAGCCGTAAGCTTAAAATTTAGTGTTATGTTCTCCTTAATACGATTTGGATTTGTTGATTTGGGTATAATTGCTACACCTTGCTGTAGGGCCCATACCAGTAGGACTTGAGCACATGTCACTTGATATTTCTTTGCTATATTCCTAATTTGTGGTTCTTCAAGTAATTCTTTATTAGATGCAGATGTACCACCCAATGAACAATATGCTTGAAGAATAATGCCATTTTCCTTACAAAATTTTAAGAGATCTTTTTGATAATAGTAAGGATGCCACTCCACCTGAAAATTGAAAAGCTTTAGTCTATCATATCCCACATATCGGACACAATATAATTTCTATTGTGTATGTAGGGATGAAAGGTAAATTTGTGCACTAGTTAAAAATAATTGAATATTTTTTTATTTTATTTTCATTTTACAAGTATTATACAAGTATTACACTTTATTATAATTGTATTAAATATATATTTACACACCTGATTCACCATTGGTATTACACTAGAGTTAAATTTCATTATATCTGCAAGATGACGAATGGTAAAATTGGAAACTCCTATTGATTTAACTTTATGGCTATTATAAAGTTTCGTAAGTGCTGCCCAGGTCGAAGCACGTAGTTGGATATTTCTAGCATCCTCAGCAGCTAATCGAGCAGTTCCAGGAAAATGAATCAAATATAAATCAATGTAATCCAACCCAAGATGATCAAGTGATTTATTAAAGGCTTTGATCACTGTATCTTCATTCCCATGGTCTGCTGGTGCTATAAAATTCAATTTAATTATTTTTTGACCTAATAAATAACAGTAATTTATTAGAATAGTTCATTTTCTAATTGTTCCGTGTACCTAATGCAAGGCCGACTACTATATTTTCCAAAGATAAAATAAACATGATTTAAAGATGCAACTAGAAATATTGATTAAAATTGTACACTTCAATCAATGTTGACATTTGACATACTAAATAATATTTTATTCATCCCTCAAGGGTTGTCATCCCACTGAGGGGCTATGACAATTGAAAAATCAATTGTGTCAGGAATCTGATGCTTGACGGGTTAAGCCCAAAAACTACCATAAAGATTGTGACACTAATACTTACAAAGCTTAGTAGTTATAGATATATCCTCTCGTGCCAAACCATATTTAGGTAGTAACATCTTAAATGCGTTCTTGAGATGTACTTCATTGCCATAAACAGCAGCTGTATCTATGAAAAATGAGGTGGGAAAGTAGTAGTCAGTATGTACAAAACCACTGACAGTTGAGTGCCAATATACTTACCAAACATTCTGTACCCAGCTTCTAGAGCATAGTCAACAGTTTTTACAATGAGTCCTTCATCTCGAATTCGATAAGTACCCACTAAAAAAATTTTCGTAATTTTACATTTCCAATACAGAAAAATAAATGACTTCTTGAATGGGAAGATAGAGATTACCTAATTTGTTGAATTGAACACAAAGATCTTTTAAATTACTTACATCCTATAGACGGCATTTGAATTCCATTATTTAGGGTAAACTTTTTAGGAAGTATATCTAATGCCATTATTTATTTTGACAAAATTTCCGTGATGTATTTTCCTTCCGTGTTATTTACACTGAAAAGCAGTTGAATCAATGCTAAGTTAATATAATTATTTTTCTTCTATGAAGATACTGTATTTTAATCATGTATTTTTACGGCAAAAAAAAAGTATGTTTAATTTAGGCCACTTACACTTTACACTGATTGATTGTATTCTCTTTATCTTAGACCTCATACAATCTGAAATAATATTATAACTAAAATAAACTTAAACAAGAAATTCACAGAAGAAACTGAAGCAAACAGAAGAAACTGAAACTACCAAAGAAGAGTAATGTGAAACTACTGACGAGAAATGAAATTAATGACAAACAAAGTTGACAAACTAGTGTTGCAAGCAATAGTATAAAATATCGATACTATTGAATTTAGATACAATCGATAGTATCGATACTATCAATACTATTGTTACTATTTGTATGAAGAACTATCAAGGCAAATATGAAGTGGCTATTCATCCAGTCAATTTTGACTATCATTAATAGTCAGTGCTTTTACACTGTAAAATTTGAGTGGTTGTTTTCCCGCAACTGAATAATAGACACTCACCCATTATTTACAAATGTTATACAGGATGGTGCCGTCAATACGACAATAAACTAAAACGTGGGCTATATTAGTTCAGAGAAATGATTTGCCACTTTCAAAAACATCGTATACGTTTGATAATTTCATGACATTTGTATGAAGTAATATAACATTGGGCCTAATTCTGGGAACACACTTTAATTCTAAATTTAAGTACAGTATATCTCCTTCTCGCAATAAGTAATAGGAAAAAGATAGCAAGAATCTGTTTAGAGCTGTCACTTAAATTTAGATAGATTTCAAAGAAACCATAGACAATTTCAGACGGCATGTACGGAGTTGCCTCCTAAACACAGCATTTTAGCACATTCAATAAGGTCAAAAATTGAACGCACCTTTCTAAATGTCAATTTATATGACAGCCATCCTTTTCTTTTTCATTTTGAGAGAAAGAAATAGACTGAACTTAAATTTAAACTTAGCATGTGTTCGCCAGAATTAGGGCCATAGGCTGCATTATTTTATAGCAATGTCATAAAATTATCAAACGAATAAGATGTTTTTTGAAAGTGGCAAATCTTTTCTTTGAACTAATATAGCCTGTGTTTTAATTTACAGTCGTATTGACGGCACCGCCCTGTATATCCCAAAACCACCCAAATTTTACGGTGTGGTTACTTATAGGGAGAAGCTCTGACAAGTATTAATAGTAACCCGTCAAATTTTATCTAAGATAAATACTATTGCTTCTTAGCTGAATATCGGTATTACAATACTATCGATAGTAATTTACCTACCGATAGTCAAATAGTAACAATAGTATTGATAGTTTCGATACTACCAATAGTATTGATTAAAAACTATCGATACTATCGATTGTATCGATAGTCCTATCGATGTTGTGAATGCAATTTTTTCATCATTTTCGTAATTTTTACCTTAAAGTTGGCGTTATGGACGCACAAAATCAAACATTTAAATATTTATTTATTAAACACTTTTACCCATATTTTCAAAATATTGACCCTAATTCTGGAGAACATATGCTATATAAGTTTAAATTTAAGTTCAGTGCATTTCTTTCTCTCAATATGAATACGAAAAGGATGGCTATCTTGTCATTTAGAAACGTGCGATCAATTTTCGCGACCTTATTGAACGTGATAAAATGCAGTTTAGAATTAAGGCACCTCCGTATGCCGTCTAAAATTATCTATGGTTCCTTTGAAATCTGTCTAAATTAAGTTGACAGCTCTAAACAAATTCTTGCTATCTTTTTTCTGTTACATATTGCGAGAAAGAGATACACTGTTCTTAAATTCAAACTTAGAGTGTGTCTAGAATCAGGCCCATTGTGATTCATCATCAAAACCAGCCTATATACGTCCCACTGCTGAACACAGGCCTTCCTACATGGAAGCAACACATGAGAAGTTTGGGCCATAAGACCACCATGCTGGCCCAATGCGGGTTAAAGCGGATTCATTAAGAACCAGACCTATGGCTTTACGTGCCTTCCGAAGCATGTAACCTTGATTGATCCATCCTGGGATCGACCATGGCGAAAGTTACTTTGTTTTCGTAATCAAAACCAGAGCGCCCAAACCAAACCAAAAAAAATATTGGTAGGTATGTAAATGACTAAGATATAAGTTAGAAATATATTTAAAAACCGGCTTAGTGCGAGTCGGACTCGCGCACGAATGGTTCCGTACCATTATCTTTATATAAATGTCTACCTGTTGCCGTTATCAATATAGAGCAAAAAGTAGTAAAAAAATCCGCTTTGTTGTATAGGAGCCCCCTTAAGGGGCTACCTTGAAATTCTCAGCATTTTGAATTACATTTTAATTCTATTTTTCCTACTTCTGTTGTTCTCGTTTTTAAATATACTATAATTGACTAATCAATAAAGTCATTGACGAAAGCCAAAACATGAATGGAAACAATTTTCTCGATAGAAAATAAATCCAAAGTTGACCCTTCTTATTCACTTTTTTTGATTTTATAAGCCAATGGATGAATATTTAAAACCCTTTATTTAGATCATTAGAAAGACAATAGACTATTGTAAACATTCATAAGATTATTTTATTCAAAAATCGATTAGTTTTTTAATAAATAAATAATTTTCAATTTGTCGCTTACGACATTTTATTTAGGCAATCGTGCGCTATTGTTGTCTCTTTCCTCGCGCTGAGAAGTCATATTTCTATCCCTCCATGTGCCGGCAATCAGTCGCCCGAGAACTTTGATCGACGCCGTACATGTACTCGGCGGATACGGATAGTGCTATATTTAATCGACAATCTTGTATTATACCTAGCTACTGTGCTCAAGCATACCTAAATTACTAAAAAGAAAAGTACTAACTTGTTTATCGTGTTGTTTTAAAATAATTAATACATTTAAATAATATTTTGTTTCTACCATGGGAAATAAACAAAAACCAAAGTTGAGAAAAAAGTGTAAATTTGAAACGGCTAAGGGAACAACCCAGTGATTTATCTAAGAGAAAGGAAAAAGTAAGTTATGTACAACAGTTATACTCGTACCTACAATACGATTTTATTATTTTAGTTAGTGTTTTTGTTTTTATTATTACCTTTATTTAATTTAATCGTAGTTGGGAAATAAGTCTAAGTAGGTAAGGTATCTAAACCGTGTTGATTAAAGTAAAATAAATAAATACCAATATAGTGAAATAAGTAAGTACTTCCATACATTCGATCAGTCACAAATCAAGCGTAGGTAATACCTACTTTGTCGTTTACTACAGCGGCATTTTCTTCTGTTGTAAGAACTTATTTGGGAGCAATGTGTTACGCATGATGTGTGGTCTTTGTCACTATTACTACTTATTTATATAACTTCTTAAAAATAATTTACGTATTCATTTTACAGGATAAAAATAGATCCAGCAAATGACACCAATAGTGATGACAATTTTACTCGCGAAAAATCCATAGAACAAAAAAGACTGGAGTCATCATTACATGGCAATGTTGTTATTCCCACAACAGCAATGGGGAATGCTGGAATAAAGTTTCAACTTTTGGACGTTGCTGGCATGAAGGACGATTATAAACAGTATATATATCTACTTTTAAAACAATTTTTTTCCTGTTTTAGTAAAAATTAAAAAAAATATTTTACATGTTGGTTCTAATTCTTAAAATCAGATGTTTTAATTTTCGTCTTCGTCATTTTAATCAATGTAAACTTATAACTTACAGAAGAGAAACCGAGGAAACAAGTTTTACTGAACACAGCCTTATGGAATCGACTTCATGTGACATGCGATTTCCAACTACTATTAGAAATAAAAGCTGGGTATTAATTTAACGAAACAATCTGATGACACCTGACACCCTATGCCCTATAGGTACCTCGAGTTGGTAAGTACCTGAACCACCCGAATATTTACTCATTTCAATGTTCATCATGTACATATGCTATATTATGACCATTTTGTAGTGTTTGTTTGGTATACCTAAAATTATGTAGAGTATACCTAATACTTATATAGTATACCTAATACTTATAAAATCAGACCACAGGTACAAAACATTTGGTGTCAAAAGGTGTCCGTTATGTTTATTCGTAATATTTAACTTAAAACAACTGATTTGCGACATCATTTGTTTATTATATTTAATTAAATAAATAAAATTTATTATGTTGTTCTAGTTTACATTGTAATAGTAATGGTTACCGTAATGACCGAATCGTTGCATCTCTAATATTTATACAATTTATTACACATGTTTATGTGCCTTATTTATTATTTTTAGTTATGGAACATTTTTATTCACTTTTCAGCAATAGATAGTGATTCAAGAGGAAGTTACACATGATTATTAAAGTATAGAAAAGCCGAAACGTTTTGTATGGATCGGGTGGTACGAAGTTCGCCGAATATTTTAAGAATTTGAGGCACCACATTTCGAAGATTTATAAAAAATTGTTTAACCCGTTAAGCATGAGTTTCCAGACACAATTGATTTTTCAATTGTCCCGGTGGTATATCGCGGCTTGACAGATTAAGAAAAAAACTTTCAATAAACCAATTTTAAAAGTACATGTGTTTCTTTACTTTTTTTATTTCTAATAATAATTACTTATTACCATTATTTTCCTCCTAGCTTAGTTAACAGTATATTGTATCACAAGGGAACATAATTATATTTCTACGGCGAGGGCGCCTTTATAGTCAATATACGTCGCCCGAGGTAAAAATAATTTTGCGACTGAGTAATACACTCTGCTTTTCATCCCATCTATATGATTGAATATAAAATATATAGTAATTAAAATATAATAAAACTAGAAAAATTTCACGTCCTGAGGCAGGAATCGATTCCTGCCTGATTCCTGTTTTATTATATTTTAATTACTAAGTAATTTTTCAAACATTTATAATAATGTTAAAATAAAAAATTAAGAATAAAATATATAATTATACTTAACCAGCGGTTCCGGGCTCGATTGAACCCTGGCCGGAACAGATGTTTGTGTGATGAGTACAGATATTTGTTTACGGGTATTGGATGTTTATATGTTTATGTAAGTTTATTTCTAATATCTATAATTTATATACACCGTCTTCCTGAGGTTATACATTGACTTCGGCATGCTATTCAGACTATTAAATTGATCATTTTTTACTATGAACACTTTTATGAATTCCAATTTCTTTAACAATTTTACTTTCATACAAACTAAATGCTTAGATGTAATTTATCTAAAATGAATTACTCTTTACCTGAGCTGGCAACGGCGCATTTGAAACTTTGGTCCACATACAAGTTCTTATGAATTTTAGGATTCTTTAGAATTTAGGTACGGATTCATGTTTGAATTGCCACGTGCTTAGCGGTGAATGAAACATCGTGAGAAAACAAGGAAGAAAACGCACACAGTTTATCATATAGCAAGGGCCCACCGTGTAGAATATGTTCAATACTAAGTCCGTCGTGGCCCGGCGACTTCCCGCGCTTCATTTCGCGCACGCATTTAAATATACTATCGGGAGTAAGACGAACCTCCGGACGCTGGCATAGGTGCGGGCCGTTTGCGGAGGCGCGGGCAGTGGCCGACCCACCACAGACAGGCTTCTCCCCGCTACACTCTGACATTGTGCTATTCACATTGAAATAAGATGCAAACATATTAGCTATATCTTTAGTATTCTGACATTTGTTTAGAATTAAGGCAAAGTAGGTTTGCAGTTCAATTTACGAGTTGACTTCCAAAATTTTGAATAATCCTTATAGTATCTATGCTTTGCAATTATATCCATTTTTATCTTATGTTCATTATTAAGACACCATTTTAATTTATTTTTTTCTTGTAGAATGCATTTGATCATATAAATGTCCTTGACTCGGCCGACCCTTTAATACCCAAACTTGGTGTGCTAATCGAGCGTTTGAATGACTTTCTCGGACATGAAAATTCCAACCAGTAATTTATTTTTTATGCTTAACTTTACAGTGGTATGTAGCACGAGCCGCCCGAGTCAATACATTCACTATATTGTTATAGTACACATCAATAGTAACACAGTGCATTTCCCTGCCACAATGTTTGTTTTGTTTATTGGGACTTTAGGTAATACAATATTTGGTGTAATGAGGTCCACACTACACTTGACTGCCAATGGCAGATGATCAGACCAATACACATTGTCACTTAAAATAGAAACATCCTGCACAAGGTCAAACGCCGAAGTCGTACAGACGCAGTGGTCTAACCAGCTCGTCTTACCATTCACTTCACTACGAAAAGTATAAGCATTGACTGACTCACCGAGGGGGTCCATGTCCGCACATACCCACTGCTGGTCGCTACAGAAGTCCCGCAGCTCGTCACCAAAGCGAGCTCCAGGGGCTGCGTTGTAGTCGCCCATCGCCAGTATGCAATCCGCCTCAAGGTCTTCTATCACAGCGCTAATACGCCCCAAGCACTGAGTGAATAGGGGCAAGTTGTCCTCACAGTCCGTAGGCATATATACTGACATGATCAGCAGACTTCGATCTTTGAGTTTCATCTGTACTGCTGCAATACGGGTAGTTCAACAGCATACGGGAGTGACGTCAGTAAATTTACTTTTACGCCACATAACCGCGACTCCTCCATAAGGTCTCCCCCTTATAGTTCCAGCAGCCGTGTCCATCGCTGACAGTCCATGGTAGGCGAAATCAGAGTGCACATTGCCCAGGAAGTCTATGTCATTTGGTAGTAGCCATAGTTCTTGTAGGCATATAACATCGTAGTCCTTACATAGTTTCGTCACCTGTGCGCATGACCTCCTTATACTTTTACAGTTAAAAGATACAATACTGATTGGATTCATATTAAGTGGTATGCGATATATTGTCTAGCGCTGACCCTTTGAACGTCTGTATACTATTCTTAAAGGCCAGAACTCTTCACTTAAGAGCTTGTTTTCTTTAACTTTACCTATAGTGATTTAAAATGATGAAAAACCAGTGGGCTTATACGCCGTAAGCTTTTCTATGCTGTGTACTGTTTCTCCCAGCTCAGTCAGTAATTCCCTTACGTCTTTTTCCGTAGTAGTAGGGTCAAAACGCGATACGTATATGTGCGTTAACTTGGGTACAATTTTTATGGTTGTTGAGATTAAAGTCGCTTTTCCGAATTTATTTTTGTTCAGTTTTCTTTTAGATTTGTATTTGGTGGTCTTATTTACCACAGTTTGAAAATTATCATCTGTTTCTGTGCTACAGATATCTTCAATATCGCTATTTCTATTACAGTCCGTTTCATTAATGTGGCTCGCTAACGCCGAAGATGTAGGTATGCGAGACCTTGATATACGCCCTGAGGGTGGTAGTGGTATCCCAACAACTACCACCAAATGACGAGGGTCTCAGCCTTTGGGGTCCCCTGGGCTGAGACCCTCGCACAGGGGAAGGGGAAGAGGTTACCAGCGGTTTCTTAGCCTCGTACTTTGTCTCTAAAAGCGATTTCTTATTATTTTTAGGTGCAGGTAATTGCACAATCTCTCGATGACCGTTGCTGAATGACGGTTTCACAGCGCTTGTTTCGATGACGGCTTGTTTTATCTCTGCCACCTGGGTTTGCAGCTCTGTCAGTGAGGATGCCTGCGCGTAGTTTCGTTTTATGATGCTAAGTTCTTGTTTTATCCGTGACAAAACTTAAAACCATATTTATCGATCTTACGGGTTCTTGTGTGTGATAGATACATATCCAATAAAAATTATTTTCATTTTTGGTTAAATGCTTAAACCCTGATTTTATTCATCTGAGAAATTAGGTAGATAGATACAACTTTTATAATTTTGTTTGTGTTTTTTATGTTGACTCATATCTTGATTCTCACAACTTTATACTCTTGTGAGTATTCAATAAAGTTATTTATTATCTATCTATATTTTTTGTACTTAACCTAACAAAATAAATAGGTACTAGAATTGAGGAATTATAGGTTCTTAATTTTTGATTTTAACATTATTATAAAAAAAAAAAGTAAAAGTAATAAGTAAATTAAGAATATTTGAAAGCACTGCCCCAACTTAACCGAATCGTCGGTATTTGTAAAAATACTCGTTTCGGATGTTGAAATAGAATATTTCGACATTGTAGGGTGGACGTTAGCTCATAAACGCAAATACAGATAGACTAGAAGAATTTCACAGGGATATCCCAAGTCCTGGGTGGCTCAGTGGTCAGAGCAGTCGCCCGGATTGCGAAAGGTCGCAGGTTCGATTCCTGCCTCAGGACGTGAAATTTTTCTAGTTTTATTCTATTTTAATTACTGAATTATAGGTTATTTATTTTATGTTATTATTTTATCAAATAAATATTAGCTACCAGGAGTAGGAAAAGTTTATGAGAGTAGGAGGTAATTATGATAGGGGGTATGACCTTTCAATGGGGCTGCGTTTCAATGTCGATCATTTCATTTTTTTTATCAAAATTAATTAATTTTTCAGCATGTAATAATGTCAGACTACAGTTGTCACACATTGGTAATAAACTCTACACAAGGGACCCATTTACACCCTTTTCACTTTATTTGTATTTCTGATACAGCCTGTATATCTGTGTAACTAGGTAACGAGTTCATTCTTTTATATACATATCTCTGGTGATAAGTATACATATAAAATAATTTATTCGTTACCTAGTTAGTATTCAT
Organism: Nymphula nitidulata; assembly: GCA_947347705.1. NCBI lineage: Eukaryota > Metazoa > Arthropoda > Insecta > Lepidoptera > Crambidae > Nymphula > Nymphula nitidulata. The sequence continues at coordinate 12,911,028 of OX374623.1, forward strand.
AACACAAGCTCTAACGGTGGTTGCTTTGAGCTAGGTAATAGGTGAGAGGGTAAGGATATTTAATTTTAATTAAACATATTTATTGAAATGGGTAACAAATAAATGTTTAATTACCTATATTAAAATTTGTTTAACCTACATAATATTCTTCGACTTAGGTATAAATAAACATTAGAAATAGACTAAAATATACATTCAAGACCCTTTCAATGTTTGTGTGATTAAAAATCTTTTTTAATCACACAAACATTGTTCCGACTGGGGTTCGAACCCGGAACCGTTGGCTAAGTAGTCAGGGTCTCTGACCACTCGACAAAGAAATATGAGGCGCTTTTAGATACAGCAGTAACTGTTAGAATGTATTGGGTTTAATAGATTAAAAAATATATATATTTAGGTATACAGTTTTTCGTGTTTTATTATAAATGCATTCATACAGACGAATATTTACATACTGAAATTTTCAAAAAAATAGTGTGATACAACTCCATTGCTTTTTTTGTTCTTTTCCATTGACCGTACTGACCCCATGACGGGCGTTCGGCGCGAACTTCAAATTTTACGTAGCGCGCGACGAGTGTAAATTGCGGGTCGCGGGGGTGAGTGGGCGGAGCCATTTAAAAACAAATTTCTCGAGGTATCGCCTTAAACATTTATTTTATTAGTATGAAATTTGTTGTTATAGCGGCAATAGAAATATACTAACCATCTGTGAAAATTTCAACTGTCTGTCACCAGGCTGTATCTTATGAACCGTGATAGTAGGTTCATAAGATACAGCCTGGTGACAGACGGACGGATGGACAGCGGAGTCTGAGAGGGGCACTCTTAGAACAATGCTTTTGGCAAGGAAAGTAGCGCCATCTATGAAGCTTAGCGGTGACCTTTTTGAATGAAGTCTTCAAAGTGTCCCGTAAGAGGTCGCTGCTGCCGTTACCAGGTTAAAAATAAACATTATTATTGAATCAAAAACAAAATAATAGCAATTAATTGATATTTCCTTTAGTAAAAGGTTGATAAGTATACACGGTGTATCAGAAGTACCCAAAAAAAAGAAATTCTTCATCGAAAACTCAAAATGAAAATGTCACTACTCTAGTGATCGGCTGTGAATGTCATTCAACCTAAAATTTACATCAAATCAATAGACTATATTTCCAAAGACTAGAATATGCAAACTATTAGTACCGTCGATTCCTTCTGAGATGCAAAAAACTTTCTTTGCCGATAAAACTTATAGTACGATGCCTTAATTTCTAATACGATGACAAGTAATAATAATTTTATTGAAATAATCATTTATTTTTTAATTTTTATAACAATTATTTATCTTTTTGTTTAGGTGTTGTTTATTATTTTTAAACGATAAATTGCTATTAGTATCGATTTCGCATATTACGTAAACACCTTTAAATAAATAGAGTATGTAAAATCAAATTGCACTAATCTAACTAAGCACTCATCTGCTACCGCTTAGTCTTTGAAAATACTAGACTTGCAGCAGAATTCACCGCCATTTGAAAAAATACACCTCGGGTTCCGCATTTATTTTTCAAACTTAAATAATACGTAATTTTTCGTACATACCGGAGTATTCAAATACAGTGACAGGGTGGGAGGTACATATCTTTATCAAAAAATGCGCGATGTGAAAAGGTGTGATGTTATTTTCAAGCTGTTTTGTTTATGTCACAGCGCGATATTGCACAATCGAAGCGACGGGTCAAACGAGAACAGGGTTCAAAATTACTATTAAATGGAAATAAACTACGTGACGCATCGCTCTGGGTCAATAAAACTGGTTTTTATACCATTACGTGTAAAATGGCCTACCTGATGACTGCCGTTATAAAAAATTGTATGGTATGGTAAGTCACTGACATAGCTCATAGGATTAGCAAGTTGAAGTGGCGTGGGCAGGGCACATAGCACGCTGAACAGACGGCTGGTTGGGCGTTCAAGTTTTAAAATGGCGACCACATACCGGGAAGAGCAAAGAAGGACGGCCTCCCACTAGCTAGATGGACAGAAGACCTGGTCAGAGTCGCGGGGAGTCGTTGGATGCAGCTGCCAAGAACCATTTCATTTGGAAATCGGTGGGGGAGGCCTTTGTTCAGTAGTGGACATCAGAGGTTGGTATGATGATGTTAATGATGATATGGTAGTAGTAAGTGGTCACAATGAACGCGCATGTACTATTAACGTGCTGTCGACGTAATTACCTACGCATTAAAGCGGGCCGAAGTCTTCACTTGGATTTAAAATGTACCGGCCTTCCCTTTATTTTACAAGCTTTTCCTTTAAATGAGCATGATCTAGGAAGGTTATTTGTCGGTCAAAATTAAATTGTAAAATTATGTAAGTACTAGGAGTTCAGAGGAGATTCAAAAATTTGGTTTACATTTTTTCCGATGAAACCCTAAACGCCCCCAAATGTGTCATTGGTTCACAACATTTTATTCAAAAGATTTTTTTTAATACTCGATATAAAAAAAACAGAGCAGAGTACTGCCGGATTATGACTAAGTGCCTATAAACTGTTGATTAGGTAGTGTTTGCGACCGTGCTCGCTTGGATATGTTTTTACTTATTTTGTAACCTACTTTTTTAACGTTGAAAAAATGGATCTTACTGGGCTTCGAATACAAGACAAGCATTAACGGGTTGTTTGCGTCGTTGGCGTAATTATGTTACACTACTTCTTATACCACAGATACATAATAGTACAAATACAGAAGATTCACTCCGGAAAATCATCTTAACATTTAATTAAATAGCTCTTGCTTGCCACGATAATTAAATGCAATTTAAGTCGAACAGCGCTCTAATAACCCTCTTAACGAAAACGAAAACCTTGTATTGTTCTCGTCATAACTATTATGTTTTGGTACCAGCCTTAGCTTGGACCCAATAGTTATAAGGATACTAAAGTCAAAGTTGTTTATTGAATAGAATAGAATAGAATAGAAAAAAGTTTATTGGGCACAATAATACAATAATACTTAAATTACTTATTGCGATCCATACCTAAAATAATTTTACTAAACTAAAAAACTAGTTAAATGTTGACAATCCCTGTCATTCCCCGTACGCATGCGCAGAAGGAAAAAACAGCGGCGCAGAGCGGCGCGCGCAGACTACCTATTTCAAAGCCGCTCGCTTCCCGCTTTGTCGGCTCGAGTCGTCAGTGTCACCTCATCTGTTTCCAAGTTCACTTGATCATAATTTCATAAAGTGTAGTCGCGTATAATTTTATCTGTGATTTATTATCTCGCAATATTTAACAAGAATAACGACTATTCTTGTTAAATATTGCGAGATAATACTATGTGTATGCCATGAGTAGGTATGTTGGCATCGATTACAAGGACGGTGACGGTAATATGGTGCGAAATGCGACACAGGCCGTCCCGACGACGGCCGTCGTTGTTGAGGCAGCAAGGAGGAGTAGGTACACTTTGAACTGCTTCTCTAATCTTAGAGCTATGTTGTAAGTGTTATGTTGTTATGTAAGATATTCATGTGAACTGTAAAGCTGTGTTGATTGAGTTAAGTGGTCCCGCTTGTTAGGTGAGCCGTCAGCTTGCTTGTCATCTTGCGTTGTTGTATGAAAAAAGTGTTTCTAGTTCGAGGTAAGTTGTTTTTTATTTCGAAATGGTAGGATAGTGCTAGTACAATTACATAGTACCTAATTGATTGATCCGTGATAAATTTTTAACCACATTTATCGATCTTACGGGTTCTTGTGTGTGATGAATACATACCTACTCAATTAAAAAATTTTAATTTTTGGTTTACGGCTTAAAACCTTAGTTTATTCATCTGAGCTATTAGGTAGATAGAACCTACCTACTCAGATTGTTACTTCAATACAACTTTAAAATTTATTTGTGGTTTTTATGTTGACTCATGCCTATCTTGATTCTCACTCACTTAATATTCTTGTAAAGTATTCAATAAAGTTATCTAATATCTATTTATCTTTTTTGTACTTAGCCTAGTAAAATTAATACTAGAATTGAGAAATTATAGGTTATTTATTTTAGGTTAATATTTGATCAAATAAATATTAGCTACCAGGAGTAGAAAAGTTTCTAAGAGTAGGAGGTAATTACGCCTGTTAGGGGGAATGAACTTAGAATAGAGCTGGGCTTCAATGTCGATTATTTTATTATTTTATCAAAAATAATTATTTTTTCAGCATGTAATAATGTCATACTACAGTTGTCATACATTGGTAATAAACTCTACACAAGGGACCCATTTACACCCTTTTTACTTTATTTGTATTTTTGGTACACCCTGTATTATTTTTATTTTATTTATGACTTCTAGCTGCAAGGAATAATATTTTTACCCTTGGCAACCCTTGTAGTAGCCGTAATATAACAGCGTCATTCACTCGGTATTCAATCTTAATGCAAAAGTACGAGCATTGCATCTTGCAAGTCACTAGTTTATACAAAAGTTCAGAGATGGCTCTTCTGTCCTCGCATTCATTGACTGTGCCGTTTAGAGTTGCCAGTCAAGATACCCACTTGTTATTGTGAAATTTTGTTTCAAATCTACGTACTCATGTATTATTTTAGGTGACTAAAATATATCTTTTATTTATGTGCATTAGAATAAAACATAGAAATACATTAGTATTACGTCAAATATTTTATGAAAACCTAATAAGTTATAAAGATTTATTTAATTTACAAGCAATGGGAAGATTACGCAATGATGTACATCATTGCGTAATCTTCCTACGTTCCGCTCATTGCAAATCAAATATCAAAATTAAAATGTCTTTTATTGCGATATATAGTGTTTTACATTGGCGGTAAAAATAATATTTAAGTGGCTTTTGACTTATTAAGCCGTAAACTACACCATGCCAAACAATTTAAACATTATAATAAAGTTACATTTATGTTTAGTTTTGAGCGTTTATAACGCCTACTTTATTGTAACAATTGGTATGTTGACTAAGTTTGAATATGGTGCTATTTTTTACAAATCGGAAAATATGCGCTCCCGTTACCAATAAACAATTTAAACTTAAAAAATAAGGAATATTGTTGAAGTTAACTGTTAAGATAATTTATAAAATTGATTAAAAAATACATAATATTTCAAAAATGTTGATGGTATTATATTGCTCACATCGGCGAACGTAGAGAGCCTAGAAGCATAACTTCATACAAAACTCGTCGCAAAATGGGTACCCTCGGCGACTAGAAGAGCACGTCGTATAAAATCGGCTAATATCGAAATTGTATAGAGCCCTCTCGGTCTTCTGATTTACACGCGCCGGACGGGTCATATATGCAGGATGTAACCATGCAATTTTTTTTAACGCCTAATAATTATATATCAATAAAAAAATTAAATTGTCATCAAGTGGTTTTATTTTTTGAAATAAAACCACTTTACCGGATTTACCTTGCGTTTAATTAGATGTCACATTATGATTTTTTATACCCAATGTTCCGATTACTATACACGGTGTATCAGAAGTACCCAAAAAAAAGAAATTCTTCATCGAAAACTCAAAATGAAAATGTCACTACTCTAGTGATCGGCTGTGAATGTCATTCAACCTAAAATTTACATCAAATCAATAGACTATATCTCCAAAGACTAGAATATGCAAACTATTAGTACCGTCGATTCCTTCTGAGATGCAAAAAACTTTCTTTGCCGATAAAACTTATAATACGATGCCTTAATTTCTAATACGATGACAAGTAATAATAATTTTATTGAAATAATCATTTATTTTTTAATTTTTATAACAATTATTTATCTTTTTGTTTAGGTGTTGTTTATTATTTTTAAGCAATAAATTGCTATTAGTATCGATTTCGCATATTACGTAAACACTTTTAAATAAATAGAGTATGTAAAATCAAATTGCACTAATCTAACTAAGCACTCATCTGCTACCGCTTAGTCTTTGAAAATACTAGACTTGCAGCAGAATTCACCGCCATTTGAAAAAATACACCTCGGGTTCCGCATTTATTTTTTAAACTTAAATAATACGTAAGTTTTCGTACATACCGGAGTATTCAAATACAGTGACAGGGTGGGAGGTACATATCTTTATCAAAAAATGCGCGATGTGAAAAGGTGTGATGTTATTTTCAAGCTGTTTTGTTTATGTCACAGCGCGATATTGCACAATCGAAGCGACGGGTCAAACGAGAACAGGGTTCAAAATTACTATTAAATGGAAATAAACTACGTGACGCATCGCTCTGGGTCAATAAAACTGGTTTTTATACCATTACGTGTAAAATGGCCTACCTGATGACTGCCGTTATAAAAAATTGTATGGTATGGTAAGTCACTGACATAGCTCATAGGATTAGCAAGTTGAAGTGGCTTGGGCAGGGCACATAGCACGCTGAACAGACGGCTGGTTGGGCGTTCAAGTTTTAAAATGGCGACCACATACCGGGAAGTGCAAAGAAGGACGGCCTCCCACTAGCTAGATGGACAGAAGACTTGGTCAGAGTCGCGGGGAGCCGTTGGATGCAGCTGCCAACAACCATTTCATTTGGAAATCGGTGGCGGAGGCCTTTGTTCAGTAGTGGACATCAGAGGTTGGTATGATGATGTTAATGATGATATGGTAGTAGTAAGTGGTCACAATGAACGCGCATGTACTATTAACGTGCTGTCGACGGAATTACCTACGCATTAAAGCGGGCCGAAGTCTTCACTTGGATTTAAAATGTACCGGCCTTCCCTTTATTTTACAAGCTTTTCCTTTAAATGAGCATGATCTAGCAAGGTTATTTGTCGGTTAAAATTAAATTGTAAGATTATGTAAGTACTAGGAGTTCAGAGGAGATTCAAAAATTTGGTTTACATTTTTTCCGATGAAACCCTAAACGCCCCCAAATGTGTCATTGGTGCACAACATTTTATTCAAAAGATTTTTTTTAATACTCGATATAAAAAAAACAGAGCAGAGTACTGCCGGATTATGACTAAGTGCCTATAAACTGTTGATTAGGTAGTGTTTGCGACCGTGCTCGCTTGGATATGTTTTTACTTATTTTGTAACCTACTTTTTTAACGTTGAAAAAATGGATCTTACTGGGCTTCGAATGCAAGACAAGCATTTAACTGTTTGTTTGCGTCGTTGGCGTAATTATGTTACACTACTTCTTAAACCACAGATACATAATAGTACAAATACAGATGATTCACTCCGAAAAATCATCTTAACATTTAATTAAATAGCTCTTGCTTGCCACGATAATTAAATCCAATTTAAGTCGAACATCGCTCTAATAACCCTCTTAACGAAAACGAAAACCTTGTATTGTTCTCGTCATAACTTTTATTTTTTGGTACCAGCCTTAGCTTGGACCCAATAGTTTTATGGATACTAAAGTCAAAGTTGTTTATTGAATAGAATAGAATAGAAAAAAGTTTATTGGGCACAATAATACAATAATACTTAAATTACTTATTGCGATCCATACCTAAAATAATTTTACTATACTAAAAAACTAGTTAAATGTTGACAATCCCTGACATTCCCCGTACGCATGCGCAGAAGGAAAAAACAGCGGCGCAGAGCGGCGCGCGCAGACTACCTATTTCAAACCCGCTTCCCGCTTTGTCGGCTCGTCAGTGTCACCTCATCTGTTTCAGAGCTCAGTTGATCATATGTTCATAAAGTGTAGTCGCGTATAATTTTATCTCTGATCGTCGTTATTCTTATTAAATATTGCGAGATAATGCTATGTGTATGCCATGAGTAGGTATGTTGGCATCGATTACAAGGACGATGACGATAATATGGTGCGAAATGCGACACAGGCCGTGTTCGTCCCGACGACGGCCGTCGTTGTTGAGGCAGCAAGGAGGAGTAGGTACACTTTGAACTGCTCCTCTAATCTTAGGGCTATGTTGTAAGTGTTATGTTGTTGTGTTAGATATTCATGTGAACTGTAAAGCTGTGTTGATTGAGTTAAGTGGTCCCGCTTGTTAGGTGAGCCGTCAGCTTACTTGTCATCTTGCGTTGTTGTATGAAAAAAGTGTTTCTAGTTCGAGGTAAGTTGTTTTTTATTTCTAAATGGTAGGATAGTGCTAGTACAATTACATAGTACCTAATTGATTGATCCGTGATAAATTTTTAACCACATTTATCGATCTTACGGGTTCTTGTGTGTGATAAATACATACCTACTCAATTAAAATTATTTTTATTTTTGGTTTACGGCTTAAAACCTTAGTTTATTCATCTGAGCTATTATGTAGATAGAACGTACCTACTCAGATTGTTACTTCAATACAACTTTAAAATTTATTTGTGGTTTTTATGTTGACTCATACCTATCTTGATTCTCACTCACTTATTATTCTTGTAAAGAATTCAATAAAGTTATCTAATACCTATTTATCTTTTTTGTACTTAGCCTAGTAAAATAAATACCTTAATTGAGGAATTATAGGTTATTTATTTTAGGTTAATATTTGATCAAATAAATATTAGCTACCAGGAGTAGAAAAGTTTCTAAGAGTAGGAGGTATTTACGTCTGTTAGGGGGAATGAACTTAGAATAGAGCTGCGCTTCAATGTCGATTATTTTATTATTTTATCAAAAATAATTAATTTTTCAGCATGTAATAATGTCATACTACAGTTGTCATACATTGGTAATAAACTCTACACAAGGGACCCATTTACACCCTTTTCACTTTATTTGTATTTTTGGTACACCCTGTATAGCGATCAAGGTCACGGGAAGACTGAAGTAAAGATGGCAGTTGTCTTTGATAAGTTTAATATTAAATACCGTCATATTTTTTATAGTTATATTTTGAGTGTTCCGATTCACGCCATGGAGCTTACAGTGTCCGAAGGTCGGGAAGAGTAAATACGGGCTTGAGACTTTGTAGTTCTCATGATAAGATCCCAAGCTGGTGTGGTCCAACTATCTTCTCTATTGAAATTATGATGTTGTTTTATTTCAATAACGCACGAAACTATCTTGCAGTTTACAACTTTACTTACTACGACTTATCCTTAACAGTTTAAAATAGTATACTATTTCCAGATCATTTTGTAAATAAGTAAATTTATTGAGAAATGTGTTGAAAGTGGCAGAAGTGGTGAAATGTGTTGATATTGTAAGGAATTGTGGCAAAATATCCATAAATTGGAGGTTTGTTTATCATTCTTACAAAAATCATTTAAGGCAACGCTGTATTAAGCCATAATTGCCTATTAGTAGGTAAATTAACTATTAAACATTCATAATAACAATAAGTCGTCATAAAAGTTTGCAGAGTTTAAAGTTGAGTTGAAAATAAATAAATACTGTCACACACAAATGACTGCATAACATCATCCACTCGTGTATTTGTTCAAATTGTCCACAAATATTGGGCCAACATGGCGGCCAATATTATTGCTTATATTTGACTCTTTATAAAGGTTTAGGAGAGACTTACATGTAAAATTTAATTCCAGTGCTCTTATTATGTTCACCTACGCGGCTGACACACCATTTTACTTCACTTTTGGACTTATTTACTGAGATTTTATGGTTTTTTTACGAGTAAATTACCGTGACGCAGTCAATGAAAAACTAAATCATGGCGCGGAGTCCGATTTAAGCCCCGCCCAATTTGGAGTCTCTTTCGGGGTGTCATTTTGGATGGGCTAGTTACTCGTCTATGTTATTATCGGTCGCCGGCTCACATCAATTAAAACAACTATTGTTAGATCCACTTTGAATAAAAACACTACATAGTTTTAATTGATTTTGTCAATAGGCCCATACATTTTGTAGTAATAAAGGAACATGTAACATCACCTGTTCCGTAGATTTTCGATGGAGCGTTTTTGGACGATGCGCCGCTACACATCAAAAATGTCACTGTCTCTCTGAAACTATTGATCTTAAATATACTATTTCTTCCGCAATATTTCTTCATGAGTTATGAACTTCTTATTTATGAAATAAAAAAAGTAGTTACATACCCAATTAAAAAAAGAAAATGATGATAAAATTATATCCTCCAGGCGGGAGAATAAACTAAAAAAAATCTAGTCTAAAGAATGATGAAGACTGAAGTGTTTGGCGGGATTTGGTGGTGTCAGTGAAAATTTTTATTACAATAATTAAAAATTGTGTCGGAGTGAACATTGAGTTATAAAAGCGGCGTAGTTTTATTATTCAAGTGTTTGTGTTGACTTGAAACTAAAAGATTATTAGAATAATAATGGTGTGAAATACGATGAGAACTTTATTGTGGTTATCCACCTCATCAAGTAGCACAGAAAGTGACTGTCATCATATATTTCGTGTCAAATACTCCCAAGAAGCATCGAAATATGTTACACCAGCATTTTAATGCATTAAAAGATGAAAAAAAGAAATACGGAAGACATGGCTGTATGGGCACTAGTTTCTTTTGCCTAGGAAAAATTAAGGGAAAATTAACAAAAAAAAAATAAAAAAAAAAGTATTTTTTGTCACTAGTACTACTCAGTTGTCTGTCGCCTGTCACTGTCTTGTCTTATTATGTATTGTCTTGTCATTCGTAGAGATTTCAGTTTCGCATAAATTATTACAAATTACAAAGTCTAAGCGAGCAAAACATCCACTTGTAGTTCATAGAACATTTCAATTTCAATATTTTTATTAATCAGGCGTAAACCTTTAACGGACACAAATATGGTCCTACTGTATTTTGTTACTTGAATGTACACATCATATTTTCTTTATAAAAAAAAATAGTTATTATTTACAATTAGAACAAGATGTTGCCCTCTATTGCCGTTAAATATTTTTATCGGAAGTTTGCGAGATGCCCTGCAGAGTTTAAATGCTTACATGCAATATACTCTTACAACAGTAGAAGAGTTATACAAGACTTCTCTCTTGATAAGATAGTGTGGAGATATTTGAACACTACAAATAATGTCTATGATGAGAGCAATGCCAAGGATGCTAAAAATTATTCGGACAAACCTACAGTAACTGATCATAAAGTCATTAAACAAAGTGCTACTGGAGATATAATTGTTAAAGCTGAAACAGATGAAAATAAAGTGGTAACTAAAGTCACTATAGAGAAATCAAAAACAGGTCCATTGCCACCCAAGCAACCTGCTCCAGGTATAAATTTCATAATGCATTTTAGGCATGTTCATAACTATTCTAACACATTTCACATTATATATGATTTGGAACCATATTTTTTTCCTCAAAGAGGTTTTTTGTTCTTTGAGTCTAACATTTTTAAATAACTACAGAGAAAATAATAAATCTTGTTAATGTGGAATTAAATATTTTGTATTTCAGTGAAGAAACGGCTGCTGATTGATTTTTCTGCTTCATATACTGAACGTAATTTCATTACTCCAATGCGTGCTATGACTGAATATTTGTTAAAGCAATCTGATCTTGAAAGTCTTCCAAAAGTGCTAAGAAGATCTCCCTATGAGTCGGAACCACCTATCACAGTTCATTATAGAAAAGATGTAGAAGCTAGAGCTATTGAAGTGGGTATATTGTTGAGGAATCACTAGGAAATTATGGATTTGCTTATGTTCAAGAAATTGACTTTTTCAGGTATGGGGCTCTAAAGAAGCTTTAGATAAAGAATTACTGAGAAGGGAGCTAGATAGGAGAAGATATGAACAGGGTAAAATATAATATAATGTAGATATAAGATTATTTTTTAAGAGGATCAGCCATGAACATAATCCTGGAATATTATTGGCAATATTGATAGGGTCTATATACACTGTTAATAATTGTCTGTCCCCTAATCCAAAAAAGGGATGCAATCATTCCTGTGTCAAGCTGTTGTTTTACTTGTTGATTGACTTATATTATTCCAGATGTTTTCACTGTTAAAAGAAGGTTAAGAAATTATAGACGTGAAATGAGCCATAAACGGCTTAGGCCAGAAGTTGAAGAACTTGGCTTAAGAACTAGATCTGGGAGAGTTGTACTTACTGCTATTGGAATGTATGTTATCTGTATATTTTGTTAATTAAGATCATTATGTATTCCTATTACGATGTATTTTTGTCTTACTTATTTTTTTTTACAGAAATGGCTGCAATTTCGTATTTAAGCTCTGTGCTTGGTTCTACACTGGGTCACACAGTTTATTCTCTGAGTGTATACATTCTCTTGCAGACACTGTAAATCAATTAATTTTAGCCTATGGAATACACAAATCTGTTCAAGTATGTATTATTATTAGTTACTTATATGTCAAGGATTTTTTTACAATACAAATAAGTATAAAATCTAGACAAGTTATATAAAATAAGAGATTTTAAATTTACAGATTTGATTATAATGAATTAGCACTGATTTTAACAGGTCTTGCGTGACGTTGAAATACTTTTTTTTAGCAATGAAATAGATATCTGGTAACTATCAAAAGGATAGATAAAGTTGTATCAAGAGCTACTTAATTTATGTTACTAGTGATCACAAGATGATACAATAAAAAAATTTAGTCTTCCCTACATTAAGAGGTAACAAGCGGTTTCGCTTGTTTTCAAAGGTTGGCTGAATATCCGGTTTCCGGCCAAACAGCTAGCTATCTCTACTTTTTTATAATATCGATTGTAGTTGTGGTAATTGTAACATTGATCAGATCTAGTGTAAACAAAAACATATATATTTGATTATAAATCCATACATACAAAATACGAAAATCCTATCTCCTCGACCTATTTATTGTATTTTATTTGACAATAAATTTAAACATGGGCTATATTAGTCCATAGAAATGGTTTGCCACTTGCAAAAATATCATATTCATTTGATAACTTCATGACATTTGTATGGAACAGTGTAACATTGGCAGCATTATTTCATACAAAGATCATGAAATTATCAATTGAATACGAAATTTTTGAAAGTGGCAAACCATTTCTATGGACTAATATAGCCCATGTTTAAATTTATTATCGCATTGACGGCACCACCCTGTATAACTTGATGACAAGCTTGCTGGTGGTGGTTACTGTTACCTATAGACACTTGCAATAACAATGAAATAATCACTTGGTATTGCAGGTGCTTGGTATTTAGTATTAGCAGTGCTATTTAAATATGATGGGCCTGTTTCATCAGAGTAAAGGACAACATTTGTGGGATGACCAGCCCGCCAGCACTTATTATACACAATTAATTTTGATATAGTTGTACTTCACAGATAATGATCGACATTTATATTAGAAATATTTATCTCTAAATTTATTGTTTCTGGTCTGTAACTAGGTATGGGGCAATATCGTCAAGTGGTGTAGTTAGACTTACTTTATACAAAAATAATAAATAATAAGAATTCTATATTCTTATTAATTTTAGATGGCAGATCCTGATCATCCCTATGGTTATACAAACATGAGATATGTGTCTTCTTTGATATCTGGCGTCGGAATATTCTGTGTAGGCAGTGGGTTGTCCTTCTATCATGGAGTTACTGGCATACTGGATCCACAACCTTTACATGATTTCTTTTGGGTAAGTGCATAAACCTAAATTATTTACTGTACTGTTGTGTTTGCGTTCTAATCTGGATTCTAGACCAGTAGTACTATTGAGTTGTACCAATAATGGTACTTACTAGTATCATAAGTACCTACCATTGATGGTCCTAGTGGGCATATTAGTACTACCACTACCATAGTGCATAGCGTAGTTGACATCAAATATCAAAGTACCAAATCCAATCCACTATAGAAAACTTGCATCAAAAGTAATGTAAAAATATATTAAAATTATGAGCAGAATAAGGCCAGCACAAAACTAGTTTAGTATACATTGAAACTCTTTAATTGGTTTCAGGCATATTTCGTTCTTGGTGGGGCTGTAGTATCAGAAGGTGCGACATTAATGGTGGCATTGAATGCAATCCGAAAGGGTGCCAAAGAAGCCAACGTGCCCCTTTATGAGTATGGTAATTAATATTTATTGATATTGTGTTTTACAGGTGCAGGCCTTTTTGAATCTACAAATCTTTAGAGTTCCTTTAAATACTATTGCAATATTGCATTGCATTCAATTCTGCCAATTGTATCTTTTTGTCATCACGCGCTATTATTATTCTCTGGGCGCTGTTACAAGTTTGCTTTGGGCAAATGGGTAGGTGGTGTCCACCTAAGTAATCAATACGCCTGCGAAACTATAATTATTTAATAAGTACAGGTATTATAACTAGAGATTCGGATGCATAATAATAATCATAATTAATTACCTATAGTAAAGTTTTGGCGAAGATAATGGCCCTAATTCTGGAGAACACATGCTAAGTCTAATTTAAGTTCAGTGCATTTCTTTCTCTCAAACTGAATACGAAAAGGATAGCTGTCATATAATTTGACATTTAGAAACATGCGTTCAATTTTTGTTCTTATTGAACGTGATAAAATGCAGTGTTTAGGAGGCACCTCCGTACATGCCGTCTAAAATTGTCTATTCCTTGAAATCTATCTAAATTTAATTGACAGCTCTATACGAATTCCTGCTATCTTTTTCCTATTACATATTGCGAGAAAGAGATATACTGTACTTAAATTTAGAATTAGAGTGTGTCTTCAAAATCAGGCCCAATGTGGATTAAGGAATATTAATACTAAAAATAAAATCCCGGATTGCATAAATAAGTAAAAAACCACCCGTCTCACCTGACTTGTTACAACAAAATAAGGTTATTTTTGTAACTCTTTGATAAAACCACTGACCTAAGACGTAAGGAATAGAAACCTTATTAAGTAGGCAACGTTAGTGTTGAATTGGGCTTATTAAATCTCACGGAGCATTACACTTTTTGTTCATCCCGAAGTCGCGGGTTAGATAAAAAAGTGCTTTCCATAAAAGTTAGCTTTGGATAAATATGCATCCGACCATTTTTTAATTTACAACATTTTTTTTCCAGTGATGCGTAGTTCTGATCCTTCAGTAAATGTGGTCCTTCTTGAGGATACAGCGGCTGTAGCTGGCGTTACAGTGGCAGCATCTTGTATGGCCATGACCCAATATACTGGCAATCCCTTGTATGACGCAGTTGGCAGCATACTTGTGGGGACTTTACTTGGTGGAGTGGCTTCATTTATTATCCTTAGCAATGTTAATGCTCTGGTTGGCAGGTAAATGAAAATGATAATTTGTGTTGTAATACAATTTAAATCTTGAAATTTGACTACAATTCTGTAACAAAGACAACAAAGTTGTGGTGTCTTATGTATTTTTATTTTATGTATTATAAATATTATGGGCTTTTTACTCCGTTTCCGTCCACCCTAGTCATTGGGATAGGCATTGGGATATTCCACTGTTTTACCATTATATCACTTTTTACTGTCATTATCTTCGATTGTAACGAGTTCGTGATGTTTCGGCGCATTTGCATACGCCATTATGATCGCAGCACCTGCGCCGAAATATCGGGAACTCCTTACAAACAAATTGCATAGTAAATATCCCGAATATAATTTTAATTCTTATGTTCTCCATTTCCCATCCCTTATAAAATTACTTCCCATTCCTTCTAAGATTCCAACAATTTACCCAATTTTAGATTATCATGATTTGTGTTCCTGTGTTGTGATTGTGACTTAAGTAGATATTGAGTCATGTCGGTAACACAAATTAGGAAAATCGAATATGTATTAGATAAATTAACCAGTTCGATTACTTAATTTTGTGTATGTTTCTCTTGTGTAATTATGTTTGTGACAATGTAACACTTTTTTCAGGTCTATTCCCCAAGAACAGTTGGATGAAATTAATAGTGTTTTGGAAAGAGATTTTATGATAAGAGCAATTCACGATGTAAAAGGTATAGATATAGGCAGCAACCTCATTAGATACAAGGTCTGTAAAAATCAGTTTGCTGTTAAGGCTTGCGCCACGCACATTGGTTTGTCTTGTCCTGTTTCTGCCCACGGGCGCTTTGATCCGTTTTGAATAAATGGCAGCGTGTAGAATATGAACAACGGAAAAACTGTTGTATATGTGTGGCGCAAGCCTGAAACTAAAAAACAGAAATGTCCCAATATAATTTATGTTTATTTTCAGGCTGAAGTAGATTTCGATGGCAGAGCACTAACAAGGTCTTATTTAGAAAAACACGACTTGAATCTGTTATTAGAAGTATGTATTTTAGTTGCACTTTGAACAATAATCAATAACCCCCTAATTATAAAACGTGGACTAAAGTTAGTCCTGGTCTAAAACTGCTGCTGTCACTTTTATTTGTTAAAAGAAAGACAGTGACAGCATCAGTATTAAACCAGGACTAACATTAGTCCACGTTTTGTAATAAAAGAGTAAAAGTTTATAATTAATTATGTTTGTGATTCTGAACATTCCTTTTTTAGGACATGAAAAAAATTGAAACAATTGACGATGTTGAAGCATTTTTACTCAAACACGGAGAAAACATCGTGGACATGTTGGGTGGTGAAATAGATAGGATAGAATTGAAATTAAGGGTGAGATTTCGTTTAAGAATAAAATTAATACACGCTCAAGGGCTTTTAGTGGACATCTGTACCCCTAGGGTAAGTTTCAATCGAATCGAGCTGAATGCAAATGTGATTGAATGTCGAAACGTTTCGAGCGAAAGTGTGCTCCGAATTGATTGTACGCAAACAGCGTACATAGCACCGTATTCAATTCGGCTCAAGGCGTTTGCACTATTCGTAACGTTGGTAATGTTTGCGTATTATGGACCGTAAGGAAAGACGATCGAATTATATCGATTGAAACTTACTCTAGGGTTACAGAACTAAATGATATTGCTTTTTTTTTAAAAAAAAATGACCACATATTTTAACATTGAAATCAGCTACAATTCTACAGGCTCTAGTTGACCCTCATTTTCAACTATAAATTTTAACAAAAATAGTATATATAATAATATAATATTAATAATTCATAAAATCTGCCTGTATACTGCACTGTACTGTATACTGTTATATATTAGATATTATAAATTCATTTAAAAGTTTGCTATTTCATATTTAAAGACCTTTTAAGTATACATAATTTATGTATAATATTTATATGAAATAATATTTTTCTTTTACAGAAAAAGTTCCCCCAATTACGGCACTGTGATTTGGAAATTCTTTAAAGCTGTTGAAGCTATCGCAACGCGGTTGTATATTGCTCGTTACTATTATTATTATTATATAGGTATAGCTTTAAAATGTCCATCGAAATAAATTATAAATACTGTTGCCATCGCAATATAAAAATAATATCGTGTCGTTGGAATACCTAGCATGACAGGGAAAACTATTGTTTAATAATTATCTAATTCAACCATCCTACCTACGATATATTTGTATCCACATCTTTTCACTTATTTTCAGTATAATTTTAAGTGTTATAATTTCTTAGTCATACCTTCATATTAAAACATAATTTACATAGACAGATATCTACTGTATATATTTATCGATATGATATGTTACGATTATTATATAACGGCGATAAAAGGTAATGAAAATAATATTGTTAGGTAGATATGTGAATAAGGAGAGTGTGTATATGAATTCACCATAATATGGTGAATTCTGTTCTCTATAATTTATCAGAAAATATTTTCAGTTTGAGACTAACTTGGTGTAAATTGTAATTCTATTCTGTACTCGTTCTTTTATGATGAGTAAACAGTAAGAGCAAAGTGGAATATATTAGTGGAAGTATAGTTGTCGCAGCCGTCTGGTTAAATCAGCTGCTTAACTGGATGCCTAGCCCGTTGATTGAACGCCGGCATTCGATCAAAAGGCTGAAGTACAACTAGCCAAGTCATTGAGCGCAACCTTTAACCAGATGGCTGAACGTCGTGTCAGCCTTCTGGTTTTAATTAGCTATTCAATTGGACGTCTAGGCAGGTCGAAGAGCTTTGTGTGACTGTTTATGTGATTGGTAGGTTCAAGGTAATTTTTTATGACCTCTTAGGACCAAAACGATGTCGATTTTAAGTGGTCATAAAAGAAATAACCTTGAACCTACCAATCAAACCAAAACTATGCAGTACAAGACGATCCATTCAATACGCCAAGTCGTAAAACGTTAAGTGAGTCTAGTGCAATTAACTATCGCGCTAGGCATTCAATTGGATGCCGGCGTTTAATCAACGGGCTAGGCATCTAATTAAGCGAAGATTTCAACCAGATGGCGGTGACATATTCATTAAAGTGGCCCGGCCGTTACATCAAGACTATCACAATGATATAAAAATGATTTTCTAATTCTTCCATTTATAATTAGGTAAATAAAATTCTTTTTTTTATATCTTTTGACTGCGACATTTTTTTTATACAACAAGCTGACGGCCCACCTGGTGGTAAGCGGTTACCGCCGCCTATAAACACCTGCAATAACAAGAAAAAAATCACTTGGTATTGCAGGTGCGTTGTCATCCTGAGGCCTAAGATAAAATGCCTTCCACGCCCAGTAACCACTCACATCCAACAACTTCATAATAATCAACTGGTATCGTTAGTCGATAATTTTACAATAATATTAAGTAAGTATCGCTGCGTTTTGCCTGGGAATCGTGCAGTGTGCGCGCTCACTCAATCTAGCGTTCGGCGGCCCACTCCGGGCTCGCTTGCGATTTACTTAGCGGTAGGCAATGCAGCGTTATGTACGCTGCATTGCGCGACTGGTGAAGGCCTAGTAATAGCAGTCACACGAGTATCTTGTTTACAGTAGCTAACCGACAAAAAACCGATCCCGTTCGAATTTGGGTATTCGGTTTTGCCACTACAAACTGGATGACACTGTCCAGTTAAAAACAAGATCCAGTTTAATGACATGTAGGTATAGTTTAATGGACGTGTTCCCACTAGCTTCCTGCATCCAGTTTTGCCGGATGTGCTATTTTTTCACCTCTAAAAGGTTGTTAACCCAACCGGTTAATAATTCCCTACAGTCTCGTGTCTTTTCCAAAACTGGATCTTGGCAGAATTGTCAAATCTGACAGAGGCCATAAAACAAAAATTGAATTGAATTGAGTAATTAAAAATGTAAATTGATATTTTCTTTAATCGCCCATGAGATTACGAAAAAGATAGGTAGATAACGATTTCGATCGCTGTTTTAAGAATAGGGCGAACCCATTTTTTTTAACACTGCCTGCGCGGCGGAGCGCGGGTGGCGATAATTAATACCAATTCAATATTACAAACTTGTTTACGTCCATCACATCTGAATTAACGTTTTAATTCTGCCCAATCTATATCGCTAATTACTCTAAAAACAGGATGCAAACTTGAGTGTGAACACACCAGTGATTTTTGCAGGAATCAATAAAAAAAACGGTTCCCGCAGACCTGGCAGTCAGTGAGAAAGAGGCCTTAGTCTTACCGTCTTGACTCTTGAATCGGTCCTACTGTCGATTTATTCTTCAGGTTTGAGTGAGAGAGTGAGCGCGAAACTGTATTCGCGGGCGCTCAAAAATGTATGCGTACAGTCACATGCAAAAGGATGTTTACACTATTGATATATCGTGTGCCTTATTTTCTTTGCAATAAGAGTCATAGATTGACAAAGGCGTATACATCTTGCACTTGACATACCTACCTACGCGCATTCTCACACAGTGGAGTTTGAGCGGCACTGCTTATATGCTGCGGAATACGCATTATAATAATTTTAATTATGTATACCTACGCAACGCGATAGACTCAGCAGGACGCCGGTTTATATGGTCACGCACGAAGAAAAAGTAAAAATTATGTAAAACCCATAGCCATACATGAATGGCACATAATTTGATTAGATTAATATTATTAGAAACTTATTTATGTTGCAAACAAAATTAAGAGTACCTAACTACCTAGGTACCTATGCAATATTTTTATGATCTTAATTTATTACTTATTTGTTTATATTAGGCCTAAGTAAATCGTAGACAATGATATTAAATGCTTCAGCACATCACTATGGTTCTCGCTCGAATATATTAAATCTATCATTGATCATGAGTCATCAAATATCATCTGAAACGATTGTAGGTACTTAATAAATATTCTTCAAAGAATTTTAAACAAAAACGTTGTTAAGTATAGTAAAATTTGCGTTAATTAAACTAACATTTTTTAAATAATTAAAACATTTTGACACTTACCCCCTTATTATAAAACGCGGACTAAAGTTAGTACTGGTCTAAAACTGATGCTGTCTCTTTTATTTGTTAAAAGAAAGACAGTGACGCCATCAGTCTTAAACCAGGACTAGCTACTAGTCCGCGTTTTATAATAAGGGGGTTAATGTTTAATAAACACCTTTCTTCTAAAATGTTCAAAACTTGAATGAAAAATTCCCCTACGCAAATACGTACAACACCAATAAATGTTACCCATATATTTACCTACACGCTACGTGCGTGTGTACAGGAAAATAGCGTCATGTAAATGAGCCTTTATGCATGTTACAGAAAAGTTATTTCATAATTATGTTCACTTCTTAATAAATACGGTGTAAGTGAGAAGCTGCCCAAAACATGGCATGGTGTTGGGAGTTTTCTTTATCTCTATTACGGTGGGTATTAAAATACCAAATAACTACTTTACTGCCGTTATGTATTTTACTTTAAATATATAAGTATTACCATAAAATACAAATATAAACCTAACTCTGGAGTAATGTTTCGTATTTAGGGGCGTTTCTTTTACACACTGAATACAGGAAAGGGATATGTAAAGTTCTCTGTGTAGAAAAATAAAATCTTGAAATGATTCTCTGTGATCTAGTTGTAAATATCTATAAGCTACATAAATATATTATACAATATACTTATTCCTATTACTCTGCAGTGTACCTATACAATGTATAAATATTGTAAATAAACATTACACAATTTTTTGATGTTTTAATTTATATGTAGGTAATCTGTGCTGTACAAACGACATCACATCAAGTGTAACAGTTGCACTTCGAAAGCAGCCTCTATTACGAGCGTCGTAAGGGCGGTCTCAAGGTTAAACTGTTACACTTGATGTACTGTTGACTGTAGCTACCAACACGGCGCCGTCGGCTGGTAAGAATCGAAATGCTCTACTAATCATGAATTGGAATTATAGCGGATACAGGGGTCGAACCTCTTATAGCATTCTTCTTTGGGTCTATCCCTGTCCTCCGATCGGAACTCCGATTGGTAGAAGGAGCGGGAATATTTTTTACGTTAAATTTGAAGTTTTGAAAGTCGACTTAGTAAATACCTAAAATTAAAAAAGCCTTAACAAAAACGTCGGTAGGTATTTGTTAGAATATTCGTTTGGTTGTTAAAAAAAAAAGCGAAAATTGACTAGCTCAGATGTAAGGTAACGTCTACTTTCTTTCTAAATTTATTCCAGCCTTTCTATTGTACAGTCCAACTGTACAGGCAGACCTGATCATGTACAGTCTTGAAAAACCTGCACAGTTGTGCGTTATACTCGGTTTGCCTGTACAGGCAAACATGATAATTGATAATTTCATGACATTTCTATGAACTAATGCAGCCAATTTCATATTATTATATACAAATGACATGAAATTATCAAATGAATAAGATTTTTTTGGAAGTGGCAAACTATTTCTATGAACTAATATAGCCCATGTTTTAATTTATTGTCGTATTGACAGCACCAACCTGTATAGTAAATAAAATATACTTTTTCTAAGGAGTGTAGCAATTTAAAAAAATAGATTATCTATAAGCAATTAATGAGGGATTACTCACAGTTCATAATTTAAGATTAAGTAAAATGCTGGTATTAGGTATTTTAATCATAATTTAATTGGTAAAAAATATAACATTTGCATAACTCACGTGTTTCAAATAATTGCCCTCGATACTATAAAAATACTAGATTAAATAAACATGGCAATACTTATACTTTAATTATTCTATGGAGTGGAGACATTAAATATTAAAATTACTTCCAACTTTAACAATTTGCTTTGTATACGGGTTATATTTAAAAACTTAACATGTGGTTCTTTTTTCATATATATTAGATACCCCCATATTTATTATACCTTACAAATTAAGGGCATATTCACTCAAATGTGTACACACAACAGCAGGACAAGATTATGAATGTATTAAGAATTAAGGTAAGATCTTAAAAAAACTTGAAACGGATTTCTAATTTATTCCAAAATTCAGTTTAAATTTTTAAAATTATTGTAAACATGTCTTGCAATATTTTCTTAGAAATTTATTTTCGTGTATAGATAACCGTATTATATTACGTATTTAAAGACATTAGACAAACTAGATCATCATTTGTAGAGCTTTCCTTATTTTTATATACAGCGTTTTGTATTGAACATACCACCTATTGATTTCCTGAAAGAGGTCAATAATAGAGGAAGTCCTTTCTTGCATACATTAGTTTTGTCTTGTATTTGGTGCAGTAATGAGTTTAATACGAACTTAATTATCTCTATTAGCTTGCTATTAGAGATTGATAGAATATATGTACCTACAATCGATAGCAAAACTTTTATTTTATATGAGTATTAACTGCTATTAGTCTAAACACCCAAGTGTGTTGCCTCATTTTAATGAAAATGCCCATAAACTAAGACACATAGGGTTATTAGAACTAAAAACACAACCGTAAATATAGTGACGTCCTCGAAGGACCACACTAGGACTTGAAATTTCAAGATCAAAGAGCGGTTTAAAAAGGTACTAATTAACCACGTGAGTGCAGCAGTCATTATGGTACGGCCGCTCTAATAGACAAATTTTGACAAGTAGTAGTAGATATGGCTTTGAAGGTCCGTACAAATCGTCATGTTTAATATTGCACAAATATGCATTAATAATTTTACTTTTTGATTGAAATGAATTAAAAACTATTACTTTCAATTAACTTTAACAATGCATCTATGCTTGTACACGTTTTTAACGTCCAGACTAAGTGACAGACATGTAACCACTGTCGATATAACTGATTAAATTAATATTTACTAGAAATAATTAATTATGTCAGTTAAATCCATGATATAACAGATAATCATCGATAATGATCATAGACTTATACAATGTCTATAAATACGTACTTACATGGATTTGATGTTCCCATGGAACTAATTAGTACCTAGCATGTGTTAGTATATAATGTTATCCATCTATGTAAAGAATACTTATAAATCAAATTTGAAATTTCTTTATTTTTAGGCAAATACTAAACAACGTTTTTACAAAAACTTAATATTACGTAAAATCTCGATATCTCAAATCTTTTTGTATCCCAAGTACCTAATCCCAGCACTAGTAGTGTCAAAATATCATGTGTCAAAATTAGGCTGTTACAGCGGCCGTACTCTATATTAACAAATACACCCAAAAGTAGCATAATACAACAACCAGACAAAATATTTTTTTATTCTGATGACGTCTTTACACGTCCTGCGCCGATGAAAGTGTTATCACATGTAATTATTATTATGTATTTTTAAAATAAGAAATGAACCATAATTTTCCCTTAATTTAAAGTAAACAAAAGTAGAACACATTAATTAATGCAACATGAATGACTTTAATATAGGTACAAGCGACAATAAAATAGTAAAAAAATTGTGTCAAAATATGTTTTATTCAAGATACACCTTTGTTCGGACATATGATTGGGTCAGACGTCGAGACCTCTTGACAATGTGTCGTTGCCGATGGAAAGGTTATAGAGATTTTATATGTAGTTTCAAATGCATTACAAGGAATTTTTTGGCGTTACGCCAGTTATCACAGCTCAGATTTAACAACATTCTTGGATCGAAATACAATATGTAAATATATACATATTTGGGATTAGTTCACATGTCGCAGCCGTCTGGTGGAATCCGCCGCTTAACTAGACGCCTAGGCCATTGATTGAACGGCGGCATCCAATAAAACGGCTGAAGGACAACTAGCTATGTCGTTGAGCGCCACTTTTAATCAGATGGCTGCACGTTATGTCAGCCGTCTGGTTGAATTGCCTAAAGCCGTCTTGTTAAGGTTATTTTTTATGACCATTTATAACCGAAATAGTTTTCTTTATAAGTGGTCATAAAAAAATAACCTACCAATCACACCAAAACTCTTCAGTACAAGATGATGCGCCTAGGCATCTAATTGAGCGGGCTTTCAATACGCCACGAAGTTGAACGTTGAGTGAGTCTAGTTCAATTTACTATCAGCCTTGGCATTTGATTGGATGTCGGCGTTTAATGAACGGGCTAGGCATCCAATTAAACAGCGAATTGAAGCAGACGGCGGCGACACACATTAACATTAAATAATTACATATTATATCAAAATGCCGTTGAGAGCTTGCGGAAATTTTATTTTTATTAAATACACGGTTTTGTTTGAGGCAGACATAGATTGTAATGAGCAGATTTATTCCAGAAGTCAGAATTCTTCCAACCACACCATCCTTTGCTAACTACAATACTCAACTCATCCGCGCCCGTGTAGTGAGGGTCTAGAATAAGGTAACGAGTGTCGTTAGTTGTCGAGTTGTATTCGATACCCAGGATAGTGTGAGCCAGTACTCCTCCCCCTGGGGATAAAAACAAAAATTCATATCAGTTTATTTATAACATGTTTGGATTTTCAATTCACGATCCTAAAAAAGTATCAGATGATAAGCGAACACTGGTTAGGTTAGCAAATCAAATTACGAAAGTATCAATTGGGAATTAACGGCCGAATAGATACTCAAGGGCATAGATTTAATAATATTTTAAGTATTGGCAAATGTCAAATAATCAATAGAATCATCTCAATGATTTCAAAAGGAAGTAGGAGCCCCAACGAACATTTATAACGCTATGTTTTCATACAAGCAAATAGTGCCATCTGTTAGAACATGTACGAACTACTTGCTTTGAACTAGAGCCTCGTTATTCATACCACAGAGGAAAGAATAATACAGAGGTTCGACGAAGCCGTCTAGACAGGGCAATCGCGCGGTAAGTGCGGGGAGAGGGTGTGTCCCTTAAATTGCCGCAGTGTTTTGGGGACATATGATTGAGGGCTATAGTGTCCAAAGCACTTGACTACACAGTAATCAGATAATAAGTGATCACTCAGTTTTAATATAATATTTTGGTGTAGATTCTCTCATTCTTAAACATATTTCAAATTTTGATTTTTAATATAGACAACTTTCCGGCTGACTGGTAGAGAATGTCTAATAGCATTAAGTCCGCCAAATTGTGCCATAATTAGTGCAATTAAAGTTTTTTATAGTAAACAAATAGAGCCACTCCATAAAATTTAGTGATGTTTCGGGGACGTAAATAGGGTCGACAACACGCAAGTGATACCCCTAGTATTGCAAGTGTCCATAGGCTACATACGGTAATCGCTTAACGACATCTATTAGCACAAAGTGGAAAGGTCCATCCGGAAAAAGAAGTGTCGGCAGACTAATAAAAAAAATGGGCTGATGACTTAGTACAGATTGCTGGCAAAAACTGGTACAACTTGGGGAGAGACAGAAAGCCATGGAAGAGTCTGGAGGAGGCCTTTACCCGAAAACGGATCCATATCTCCAAATTATAATAATAATTCAACTAACAATTAGCTTAAGTAAATTTATTACCACATAATTTTTTAAGTAATGCATATTTGTAAAAAGGGAGGTATGGAATAAATGGCTTAATATAGGCCTTATTCTTGCTAGATGGGTACCTTATTGTGATTCATGTTTATATTAGCAAGCTGGGGCACCTTTGCTTTCCTCGCCTACCTCACGTGCTAAGTATGCATTGCGGACGTTGAGGTAGTAATTTCATGTTTCACTATAGAAAATAGAAAACAATTATATCACTTACCAATCATAATAGGGCTGCCATGCGTTTGAAAATGATGAACCAATTCTGGGGCATAGCTCTGCAGCTCGGCACCAGTATTAGCAAACACGATCCTTGACTGCACGCCGAGTAACGTCTCCAAACAGAACATAACTTCAGTAGATCCTATCCATTGTTTGGAACCCAAAAACGTGGGTTGCTTATCGCCAATTTTAACAAGGCACTGTTGAATTTCTCTATGAGTTGGGACATCTACAGTAGTGTATCCCTGGTATCTGGAATAAAAAGATACTTTTAGCATACTTATAAGGTTTATCGCTCGAATTTTTAACGCTCTACTGGGTAGCACCTCTATCTTACAGTAGATTGCAGCTAAATTATAGTGTTGTGCTCATCAGGTGAGTATGGTCGCCAGAACTCATAAGAGAAAGCGTTATTTTGTGAGCAGAGGGTCCTCTCATGTGTTGTAAATATAACGTTTTCCCTTGATTTTAATGGGCCATACGCAGCGCGAGTAGCGCCCAAAGTGCTACGAGTGCATATAAAATAAAAATAGTAAAAAGAGATGTTTCAAAAATGTATGGGCAGGTCTATGTACAGTCGACCGCACATCATGCGTAACAGTTTGACCTTGAGATCGCCCTTATTCCGTTCGTAATAGAGGCGGCTTTCGTAGTGCAACTGTTACACTTGATGTGTTGTCGTCTGTACACTATACTAAAAAATAGTTAAAATATGCAGAACAGTATTCCATTGTCCATTTTCTTTTTATTTGCTTTGTTTTGATGTCACCCGCCATATTGCCATAGTGAATTACGGTGAAATCGACAAAAATTAACAACTTTTGTCAAACAAATTATGCATAAAAACGAATTATTAGTATTTTTCACGGATTCAGAGATTTTTCCTGATTTTTTGAGATAAGTACTGCACATATAATGTACCTGGCCGGATATGAAACATCTTTTTTCTATAATCACATTATAATAGTTTACACCGAGACTACCAAGTAAGTAATCAGAGAAACTTCTGTTGGAATGACATACATACAAAAAATACAGTTATTTATTTCTAGTTTGCAATTAAGTAGCTATAGACGGAGTGAATCAATTTAAATGTGTACATAATTCCTAGAATAACATTCTGGCCGATTGTAGGCGAAAATTGGAACGTTCGGAAAGGTGTGTGATTGCTAGGAAAGTCGTTGTGCCTATTCTCGGTGACGGAAGTGTGTGTTGATTCGGTCATAAAATGCCGAATAAATCTATTCGACCTACAAGAAATCCAACTATTTCAGAAAAATCTGTGACCTCCTTGTGAGAAAAATCCTTGACCGAAACGATTTTGGCAATTTTTATCATTAAATCTTTCCTAGCAAGTGCACCTGGCCCGCTGAACTACGCGTTCCACCATTGTTTTTTTATAACCCTTCAAAACGGTTGCATAGAAAGAATCTGAGCGAGTAACTCTCACAAATTTTTGAAAACTTTTTTTTCTCAATACTTAAAACGGAATGACCACTGGAATTTTTTTTCAATTTCAAAAATCTCAAAAAAATGCGTTACGTAATACTTGAACGCTCCCTAACCAACTATACTATGCTTTATAGTTGTACTATAATTAATGTCAGATTTTGATTTACCTGAACCAAGAGAAAATGGTCTGCATAGAGCGATAGGCACATCCCCATCCATCGTCGTTAAAGTTGTCCTGCATATAGTGGTAGTACGAGTATTTGCCACGCACTAACGCCGTGATGGTGTCGGGTTTGGACTGAACAGATACGGATTCATGTGGATTCATTAATCGTCCATTGCTTATATCAGAAAAGGCGTTGCCCCTTCGGAATATAGGTTTGTTTAGAGGTAGAGCCAACTGTTCGTGAAGATCCCGTCTCTCGTTCTCTGCAAATACAATATCATCAAAACTGGGTATTACGGAAGTTCATTCAATTAGGTACCTACATTTTTTTTTAAATGACGCAAAACACAAACTCACGACATTAGAATCATAATTTGAACGTTTTAAACAAAGTTTTTTGGTATCCTTGGTATTTCAAGTGTATATTGGCTACAGTGGCCACTGACCACCATCAGGTGGGTCGTCTAATTATTTGCCACAATTGTTGTGCAGAAAAACAGGTTTGTAATTCGACTGTATTTTTTTGTGTGAATGTTATTACCCTGTCCAATCTGGAACATTTTCAATATATTTTTTTGTAGTACATTACCAGCCAAGTTAGTCGCTATTGTCATATTGATTTAATGGAGACCTTCGGACATACGGAAAGGAAATACTCCTTAACAAATAACCGCAAGTTGTCAAATAAAATATTATTTTTCATGAACATTGTAATTGAACCAGTGCTGGATGAATTTCTTTCTAAAAGTATAATTATTATAATATTAATACTTTATTTCAGATTATACATCCATATAGTAACTCTCGTGTGTTATGTTTTCACTTCTAAACGAACTGATTTAGATAACATTTAGCATGGACATAAATTATATGCTCAGAAGAATATAGGCTACCTCTTGGTACGATAACTAACATGGCCGCTAGTAACATATAAATTTGATAAAATACAGCCATCAATTTTCCACTAGCAACACCGAGAACACACAACAAAATATGAAAATAAAATTAAAACAAATTAACAATGTGAGGTTCCAAAAATATCTCCACTCAGCATCTGTCGTAGCAGAGGGCCATGACGCTGGTTTTCTGTGGATGTCTAAAAAGAGTTAAGGTGCATATTATCTCCATGATAGATATACTGCCTTCTTACTGATCCTTACCCATAGTTTCATCTGGTATTCCTTTTGGCACCACTCTTGTTATGAAATGACCAATTTCTTCAGGTAAATAATGAAAAGTTTCTGGTAAACGAAGACCAGCTCCATCACCTATGCCTTCTTGACCTAAACATGGAACATTACATACATATTATTATGTAGATTTTTACAAATATATTTACAATAATAATAATTATACAAGATGTTACAAAAATACCTGTAAAGTGGAAAGGATGTTTAAAGGGTCGCTTTTGTAGAGTTCATTGCCACTATAAGACAACTGTAGTTATTATTACTTGCCGAAAAATTAATTATTTTTAATAACAAGAAAATTATCGACTTTAAAGCACATTATTAAAAGTTCTTTACCCTTATCAGGCAAAATTACTATAGAAAACACAGATAACATTTTAAAGTTTTATTTAAGTACATACCATCCTAGGCAGGTCCTGCCTCCCTAATTGCTTACATGAACAAATTTTAATGTTGATTTTAGGTTGAATGACATTAAGCGCTATACACTATAGTTGTACAATATAGTTGTGTTTTTATGAGATTTTGATGAAGATTTTTTTTTGGGTTATTTTGTAACACCTTGTATACAATGTTAGGGGTTTTCTTCATTTTCCCTAATTACTTTACCTAACTGCTCCAACAGTACACTTTCTAAGAGTCTCAGCGATCGACAAGATGCCTCTACTAATACTGTGTAGAGATCTAGTAATTTTGTGTTGCGGTGAATGATTGCAAGTGTATCTATTCTTAGAGGCATACTGATGCAAAAAGCAGCTGAAAGCAATAATCCATTTAATCCACACATGTATTAAATACTTAGGCTTCTATAGATATTTTACTCATTTCTATGAACTTCTTATGAACTAGTGGACTTAGCTGATTAAAGAGATAAAAAAATATAACAAAAGAATGACTAAATAAAATGACTTACGGTGTCTTTGTGTTGTCATCATTTTGACAGCAGTTTTAACCAGTTTATCTGATAAAATGTCTTTAGTTGCCTTCATAACTAAGTTAACAGGTACAATTTCCTGTAAACAGTTATATAGACAATAATTTTCAATTTTAATAACTTGTACAACAAACTAACACTTCTTAGTAGTATTTTAAAGATATTAATATAGTGCAAAGGGATATAGGGATATAGGATATAATTAATGTTAGGCATCTTTCTCCCATAAGATAACTTGTGTGTGGATAAATTTCAATCTCACACCATTCATAAAATTTTAGTGTTCATCACTAAAAATGAATGAATGGTGTGAGTTGACAGAACAAAAAAAAATAAGTAACAACAGACCACATTTTTTGGAGGTAGTTTTTTCTTTTTTGAAGGCTGTTCTGGGCTCATGGAATCAACTAAGTCACCTATTGTAGCTTCAGTACTGGTTCCTGTTAAGCTAACATCTGATTCAACACCAAACAGATATACTGAAGTCCCATTAATGAGAAAGGACACTTGGCCTGATGCTATCTGTAATAAAAGTTAAAATTTACCTAACTCAACTCCCCACTAATGACTACATATAATAATTAAGTTAAGATGAGAAGATGATGATGTCATAATAATAATAAAAACAGTGTACTATTTCTATAATCTTATTTAGTTGTAAATAGTAATCATTCAACAAAATACTTTGGAATCATATTATAACTTGCAGAATTAAACTTGGTGTTCAATTTACCTTTTTTCTCTTACTCTGAAGTATATTCTTTACACCTGTAAATGTGGCTTCACAACTCAAAGGCAAAGTGGTATTAAGGCGAATATGGATAAACTGTTTCCACATTTCACTTGAATCCATAATTTCATATTTTGTTTCCTCAAACTTGTCATGAACTAGAAAGTGAGCTTTCATATCTTTATTTTCATTAATAATTAATACCAGGGGATTATCTGTTATATCTACATCCTGAAACATAAGATTTAAATAAGTAGAAAAAAAAATATCAGTAGATGCTGGCACAAATTTAGGTATGCACAGAGTCAGATTTTTGTAGTCCTCAGTTTTTACTTTTACAGTAGTAGAACAATAAATATAGTGTCAACAATAAATTATAATATAACCTTTCATTCGTAACTAGCCTGTTGGAGTTCACTCACAATACAAACTTTATTGTGTGTAATAGTATGTTTTCTCTAGCCTGAGGATCACAAGTGTGCTAAGTGATCCTTGAGCTTCAGAACAGAGTAAAGAGGACCTTTTTTATGTTCTGTGAATTAAGCAGTTTGTTCTTAAATTACAAAGTGCTATTCATCATTCTCGTTATATGGTTATCGTAACGTAAAGAGTCCCATAGGTACTTAACCAGCAAAAAGAATTGGAATATTAAACTTATCATTATCTCATATCAGCTGATTTATATAACTCTATTAGTAAAGTAGTATTTTATATAAAATTATATACCTATTCAAATATATTTAAATATATTGTATGTTGGTGTGTGTGTGTGTTTATGTATGAATATATGTATTGTGTGTATAAAAAATCATGTATGTACCCAGTTTTTTATATATTTTTTAACCCGTTAAGCATGAGATTCCAGACACAATTGATTTTTCAATTGTCATAGCCCCCCGGTGGTATATCGCGGCTTGACAGATTAAACTAATTGGATTGCTTTTTGAGCTTGTTTTGTTTATGTTCTATTTTTTACTTAATCCTATCTATCTCACTGACAACCTCATCCTACAAAAGGCTCAACTGAAAATCAGTCTTGGTTGGTAGCAGCTGCGACAAGTGCTAAGTGAATACCATTTCAGCTTACTCACTTAATAACAATTTATAACTGTTTTGTATTAGAATTAAGTCTTTTATGTTGTGATGCAGAGTAAAGTTTCATTCTATTCTATTCTCTTCTAATAGTCAAAATCAATGCCCGATATAGAGGTATTTCTATTTTTGTATACTCTCCGTAATAAGTGTTTTTATTTTATTTTGACTATCACCTTAATAGGACTGTTAGCGATAGTTGTGTGTTTTAGCTGGAGACACTCTAAAAAAATTTACCTGTTTAAAAAAAATAATCTAACATCTTCATTGGCTATTTTTCTAGCTGCTAACCAATAATGCTGAAAATCGCCAGCGAGCTTGCGAATGCGTGCCTAAAAATATGCCGCTGTTAACGTGATAACATTTAAAAATCAAGATTTTGCTATAATTGAACACTTACCTGCAGAATTTCTTTCAGTTTTGACTCTATAGTCAAGGACTCGCCAAATTTAATAACACCACATAATTCGATCTCCGTAGGGAGATTGAGAAGAAGTTGGCTGTAACTGTTATCTTCATTTTCAAGTGATTCTAAACTCAACCCTACCACGAGTAAAGTGCCATCGTACATAAGCCCGTAAAGACATCCTATACTATCGTTTGCATTTATCTTATCAAGTCTCTGAAAAGAATATAGTGATATTTCAAATGATATTAGTAACAAAAATATCTCTAAATAATATTTTTAAAAAATGTTTGATTAAAATAGTGACGTTTATGGTTAACGATACATACAATTAAATAACTATTTAATATTTTCATTAATAAATAATTATAAAGATGGTGACAAATGGTTAAGCATAATTTAAATATGTATATAATCTTGGAAATTAATAAATTTTCAAAAAGAGTACCTCAAAAACATAGTTCGATATTTTGAGACGTGGTGACATTTTAAAAAGTGTTGCCATTGATGCCATTCTTTTTTGGAATCAGTTTTACTATGGGTACATTCCGTTCAGCGTGAGCTTATTTGTACTCACACTCACAGGCTCATAGCTCCGTGAGTGCACCACTGCTCAATCTGCTCGTACCTGAGGCTCATACGAACTGCTGTGAGCGCAAACATCGGATCGGATCGCCCCTTGGCACTGTACGCAGTTAAGGTAATAACGGAAAGCAGTCTAAAGTTTTTTCTAATAATTTCTCCATTTTATTTACAATTTACTTTATATTTAGTTTTACGGCTCCTGGTTTCAAGACCTTTTCATAAGCCACGCATAAAAGTATTTTCTATCTTAAATTGTATTGAAATGAAGGTGTAACACATTTCAATGCATCTTGGAAGTGTTTGGCGCCAAAATATACAAATTGCACGTCAGTCAACACATACACTTTTTTTTTAATGGCTTGACGCGGTTTGCGCATTTCGCCAATGTCTCGTAAAAATTAGGGAAACGAGTAACACAAACACTTCCTACATAAAATTCACAGACTACTTAGAGAATATAGAGGTGAGGCGTATTTATCGTAACAGAGAAAAAAAACAGGTATTTAAAAATAACAGATAACAGCTGTTCCTTGGAACAAGACATACCTGTTAATGTAAATAACAGGCACCCTTGAGTCACAGTTCCTTGGAACAAGCAATACTACCTGTTATTGTTAAAACAGGAACAACCGGTCTTTCTGTTACTAAAATACCTACCTGTTAAAAAATAACATTTTGTATCTCACTCTTTTATATTTGTTCGAACCTTGTTAAAAAGAGAGGCACCTAGTATTTAAAAGTCGAACAAATAAAATTGTTAGTGTTTTACAAACTTTAACTATCGAAAATACGATCTTTTTCATTTGGTTAGGTTATTATTTTTATCTCATTCTTGCTTAGGTGATTGAATATTGTTAGAAAGAGATGCACCTATTATTTATTATTCTAACAAATTTAATTGACTTCCACAATAATAAATGACAACTTCATTTGGTCACCTAATTTTGTTGTTGTTGTTTTAGTTCTCTTTATTACAGAGAAGGCAAGAGGAACTAATGCTCATACGGCCATGTCTTAAAAATTTTTTTACTACTGCAACTAATGGATTCAATTGCCAGTTCAATGCATCTTATGAGAGTTTGGCGCGAAATGTATGATGACAGTCTCCATGATACTAATTTGATTAGGTGGATAAGTAAGATAAAACTCTCAACGTTTTTCACATTAAATTGTAATAATCAACACACGATGTTAGCTCAGGCACAGTTTTACAGTTATTAAAAAAAATATCTTGACCGTAGTCATTAATTTAATTTAATTTAGGCCATACAGAGTCATCTTAAATTTTTTTATTTTTCTATACATCGTGAATAATGTTTTCGCCGAGATGTATAAGGATAAAGATAATTATGACTTATTAGCGTGAGAAAAAGGACCATAATAAGCACGTGAACTATTCATGTTCCTTTGCTCGGGATTTCTCTGTAACTGTTAGGTGGTATCTAAAATAAAAAAGAAAATAAAAGCAGCGTTTGGCGGGATTTTGTGGTGTCAGTCTAGATTTTTATTACAATAATAAGAAATTGTGTCGGAGCGAACTTAGTGTTATAAAAGTGGTGTAGTTTTATAAAACAAGTGTTTATGTTGACAACTAAAAGATTATTAGAATAAAAGTGATTATGATGTGAAATACGATGAGAACTTTTTTGTGGTTATCCACCTCATCAAGTAGCACATAAAGTGACTGTTATCATATATTTCGTGTGAAATACTTCCAAGAAGCATTGAAATGTGTTACGCCAGCATTTTTATGCAATAAAAGAAGAAATACAGCAATACTTAAGACATGACTGTATGGGCAGTAATTCCCTTTGCCTTCCCTTTATAGAAAGAATTAACAAAAAAAAATAACAGGCTGTTATTTTTTAACAGTTACTTTGTCCTGTTATTTTTATGTAACAGTAACAGGCATAACAGGTATGGAAATTTGCCTGTTATAACCCATCTCTAAGAGAATATGTTAATTACACCAATTTTTTTAACACAGGGGGGGGGGGAGTTCATTTTCCCTATAAAGGGACGGCAAAGGGAACTAATGCCCATACAGCCATATTTTTAGTATTTCTTATTTCTTTATTCATTGCATTGAAATGCTGGTGTTACACATTTCAATGCATCTTGGGAGTATTTGACGCGAAATATATGATGACAGTCTCCATATGTGCTACTTGATGAGGTGGATAACCACAAAAAAGTTCTCATCGTATTTCGCACCATAATCACTTTTATTCTAATAATCTTTGAGTTACACGTCAACACAAACCCTTTGTATTTAAAACAACACCACTTTTATAACACAAAGTTAGCTCCGACACAATTTTTAATTTTCAAAATAAAAATATTGACCGACGCCATTAAAACCACAGATTAGAAAGAGTATGTCAGTCTAGCGCAACTTCGTAAGAAAAACAAATTGTATGAAACGTGCACGCTCAGTAATGGCGGTATAATCCGCCTCAATCCGAAAGAAGGCATTATCCATACAATCAATATGGTGGTCGACTCTCTTTATAAACAGGTGATATATATCTGTCATCTGTCTCCGTCGCTGTTGTCTTGTCTTCAAAACGTTTGACATTTCATTTAGTTGTGTTGGAGAATTTACTAATATCAGAAATTAATGTAAATTATTATTAAAAACGAGTGTTTTGCCTTAAGAAATAAGCTTGATCCAAAAAGGATTGTGTGTGATGTGAAGTGAACTAAATGAGTAAACGAATAAGTTAAGAAATATGTAATTTAAAGACACGCCGGCGGCCAATGTAAAACGAACATATTATGTCTGAATTTCCTCTTAATGATGATCGGTAAGTACCAATGACTGTTAATTAGTTCTATTCTAAAGCTATTATTGTTTAAATAGGAATTTTAGTACAAATTTCAGTACATAAAAGTAATATTTACCTACCGACCTAAGTAAAAAATAGTGCTGTCTGTACAATTTTATTTCCCTATCGATGTCGTGCCCATTAAATAAACCACTTTATTTTTTTCGCAGATGTAAACAGTGGGTTCAATTGACAGGGAAGGATTTGGTGTATGTACCAATCGACAACAAAATCGCGACATATTTTTGGTGTAGTCGGAATCCAAATCGGTGTTGATGGCCGATCCAGGACGATTCACACGCCTACCGTAAACCTAACAAACTACCATGTTGTCATAGTAGTCAAGCTTGATATATTGTATATTATACTAAATAAAAGTTTTTCAAGTACCATTGTTTATTAATTTCAAACACCTATAACTATCGATAAAAATCTAAACTATATCTATACTAATCCCTACTAAGCACATCCCTATTTTGTTGCTTATGTTGGCATTATTGTTGCCAGGCTGTTGGCTAAATTTTTATTATATTGGTATGAGTCTGGCGTGCACGTTCTATAGAATTTTTTTTTTCCTTGAAGTCCCGTCTCTTCTAGCGTAGCGTTTTATATTCTCTTTGGAGTATGTCTAAAGATTAAAACCCGCCAAATACTCTTTTTTTTTTAACACAACGTTCGCTAAATTTTTTTAAACATTTTTTTTATGGTTCATTCTTCCTACAATGGGAAGGCAACGGAAACTAATGTCCATACAGCCATGTCTTCAGTATTTCTTATTTCTTCATTTATTGCATTGAAATGCTGAAGTTACACATTTCAATGCATATTGGGAGTATTTGACGCGAAATATATGGTGACAGTGGGCCTAATTCTGGGAACACACTTTAATTCTAAATTTAAGTACAGTATATCTCTTTCTCGCAATAACTAATAGGAAAAAGATAGCAAGAATCTGTTTAGAGCTGTCACTTAAATTTAGATAGATTTTAAAGAAACCATAGACAATTTTAGACGGCATGTGTACGGAGGTGCCTCCTAAACACTGCATTTTATCCCGTTCAATAAGGTCGAAAATTGAACGCACCTTTCTAAATGTCAAATTATATGACAGCCATCCTTTTCGTATTCCTTTTGATAGAAAGAAATGCACTGAACTTAAATTTAGACTTAGCATGTGTTTACCAGAATTAGGGCCAGTATCGTCCAAACGTTGGCTTAGCGAGTTAAGTTATAAGTGTCAGTTCCGCGACAAGATTACAGTTATTGGTTCAGTTTTGTTAGTCAAACAGAAGTCGTTGCAACCTGTCCACTTATGAACTGTACTAAACTCGCCCGTCTACACGCACGGCGACACGGCGAGTTTAGTTGGCGGGGTGAGGAAGACGCACGGGCGGGGTGCACTTGCACTTAACTTGCCGAAAAAATAGAACATCATTCTATTCTTTTACTTAATTGTTAAGTTACTACTTAACTAGCAAATTCGCTACTGTACTAATGCAAGTGTAAATCAGCCATTAAGGCCATTAAGGCTGATTTACACTTCCATAAGTACAGTAGCGAGTTAACTTGCGGTCTTGGCGAGTTAAGTTCTTAACATTGTTTGGACAGGAATTTGCTAGTTAAGTAGTAACTTAACAATTAAGTAAAAGAATAGAATGATGTTCTATTCTTTCGGCAAGTTAAGTGCAAGTGCACCCCGCCCGTGCGTCTTCCTCACCCCGCCAACTAAACTCGCCGTGTCGCTGTGCGTGTAGACGGGCAAGTTTAGTACAATTCATATGTGGACAGGTTGCAACGACTTCTGTTAGACTAACAAAACTGAACCAATAGCTGTAATCTTAGTCGCGGAACTGACACTTATAACTTAACTCGCTAAGCCAACGTTTGGACGATACTTACTACTTACTGCTCAACTGTCCGCTTACTAAACTCGCTACTGTACTTATGGAAGTGTAAATCAGCCTTTAATCACTCACTGCGCTCAGTAGTATAATTCTACTTCGCTGGTTTGTTTCGTGATTTAACATCAGCACTCGCTACAGTAAATAATTTTGCTCACTTGTTGAGCAAAACGTTTAACCAGATGGCTAGTTGTCATATCAGCCGTCTGGTTTATATTAGCCATTCAATTGGACGTCTAGGCAGGTCATTTAAATCGAAGAGTTTTTTTGTGACTGTCTGAGGGATTGGTAGGTTTAAACTTATTTTTTACGAGCACTTAGAACCAAAACGATGTCGGTTATAAAAGGTCATAAAAACTAACCTTGAACGTCTACCAAGCCAACCATAACTTTTTAGTACAACACCATCCATTTAATACGCCAAGTTGTTAAACGTTTAGTGAGTCTATTTCAATTAACTATCGGGCTAGGCATTCAATTGGATGCCGGCGTTTAATCAACGGGCTAACCGTCCAGTTAAGCGGCTGATTTAACCAGACGGCGGGATAAAGGTCTATTCACACATATCAGTGAAGCCACAGTTCCGGCACAGTTCCGTATCAGTGCGAAATATTATTTCATACATTATCTATGAACGTATCTCCACTTGTCCGTGTCAGTGACGGCACAGTGCTCTCAGCTCTCAGTGTCCGTGCCGGCACCGGCAAGCACGGAAGGTATCGTCGACAACGATATTTTTTGCCGGACGGACAGATCACGGACGCCGGCATCAACAAAAACAAAATAGAGGACGAGCGATTAATAGAATTGGTTCGTGAAAATAGAGTTTTATATGATTTATCTCATGCAAAGTATATGGATACGAAATACAATCGCGATTGACGACGGACACGTTTTCACTGAAGCTCCGTGACTGAGCAGGCACTGACATGTGTGAATTGAATCACTGACGCTACACTGAAGCACTGATACGGAACTGTGCCGGTACTATGCCG
The DNA here is from genome assembly GCA_947347705.1 of Nymphula nitidulata. Classification (NCBI taxonomy): domain Eukaryota; kingdom Metazoa; phylum Arthropoda; class Insecta; order Lepidoptera; family Crambidae; genus Nymphula; species Nymphula nitidulata. The sequence continues at coordinate 12,949,141 of OX374623.1, forward strand.
GAACTGTGGCTTCACTAATATGTGTGAATAGACCTTAAAGAAATCGGTTTATTCCCTTTTTTGTTTATATCGATGAAATTGACAGCAGAAGATGCGCCCGCTTCCTTCATTGCCGTACGCGTAATAAGTTCGTGTTTACACATTTCAATGGTCAATTCAATGTTCAATATTGATCCAATCGCATTGAAAGCTAACTTTAAATTTTAGTTTTCAATGAGATTGAACAATCACATTGAAACTTATATAATCATGTCAATGCAATTGAAACAATGAAATTGAAACCAATTCTTTTTTCTTTATTTTGGTTTGTCAACAGTTGTTACAACAAAACACACCGAAAACTATTACCACCTTAATAAAAAACGCGGACTAAAGTTGGTCCTGGTCTAAACCTGATGCTGTCACTTTTATTCACTAAAAGAAAGACAGTGACAGCATTAGTTTAAAGCCAGGTCTAACTTTAGTCCGCGTTTTATAATAAGGGGGTTTGAGACTAAGGTTAATACTAATTGCACAACCACTTACAGACAAACACAGCATGCAAATATATTGAACGGAAATTGTCTAATATCAGCTTCAGACATGATGAATTTTTGACCTTGAAGAACGTGATAAAATGCAGAACTTAGAAAGCATTCTGAAGCATCCTTTAGACACGCCGTCTAAAATTGTCCATGGTTTCTGTCAAACTACATCTAAAAGACAGCTGTATACAATAATAAATTATTGCTACCTTTTTTATATATCTACTTATTGGTATAAAGAGATATACTGTGACAATGTGAAATTAGATTTAAAGTTTATAGGTTCTAATTCTGCATAGCACAAACTAAACCACCACTTTAGTTATATTGTTTTGTTATAGGGAAATAAAACTATAATAATAATGACTATTATTTATTTTACTTCTCACTAGTTTTATCATGGGCTATACAAGTTTCAATAACTTTCTCTACCAATTTAGCTCTTTCGTACGCAATTTTTAATGCTTCATCTTGAATTTCTGGTGGAAGATTACTTGCCCCAAATTTTTGTGAACCACAAAGAAGGCCCTTGTTCGATGAAACAAGGAAATTTGCACCCATACCACCGCACATGTCTTCTTCATAAGCAGAGGGATCAGTTATTAAGACATTTCTGTAAACAAAATGTAGTATGTATATTTTGCAAGTTTCTTATTTTGGAAACTTTATCAAGAAACTTTTAACTATTTATTACATTGTAAAATGGATGGCAAGTTTTTCATAAAACTGCTTGAATCAAATTTCAATAATCAAATTCTACATAATCATCACCTTTCTGGCAACTTATAGACAGCAAAACTAGTAGGCACTGGAAGTCCATTAACTCTTAATGGTGTTCTTACATCAGGAGTAACTGTTATTTCTTCAGTTTCCGTGTCATATGTAACAGATGGTAAACTTACTGAAAACAACAATTTATATTATTATTTATAATTATTTTTCATGAACATAAAAACAGTAGACACTGAGCATAAAGCTACTCACATGTTTTGAGGCTAGACATTACACTAATAACACTTGCATCAACTAAACTACCATCATTATCCAGACATACAATATCACAGTATATAACCCAGGCTAATTTATCGGGCACAATGCAGAGGTCCTTCAAGTTTAAACATTTTGAATTGGCTAAGACATCTGCAACTAAGTGGTTTAATACTTGTGCCTGGTCAGAAGGCGGACCAGGCCTGTATTTAGATGAACAAAGTGCAGGAAGTTCTAAATTGGTAACTAAATATCCAAATTCCGGTTCTTCAGCTTTGGGTTTTGCTAATTCCTGTAACACATATGTTAACATTATTTTTAAATACCTATTGGATAAATAATAAGTATCAAAATTAAAGTGTTGATTATTTACCAATTGGATTCCACACACCACTGTTGTGTTTCCACATTTAACCACAGCAGATGCATCTGCAGTCTTCAATGAGTTTACGTTTACCTTAATATTACGCTGTTCGTGAAATTTTCTGCCATCTGGGCGAACATCACGAGATATGTAATCATTAAAATACTTTCCTGGATGTATTAATCTGAAAGTTAGAAGTTGTAAAAGCACTTGTATTATGTATTTGTTGAATTGATGTCTATGAACAAAAAGGAGTATTATTTTAATTACTTGTAAATTTCTGCCATCATAATATTTTTAATTCAGTTCAAGTTATTATTCATTATTCTTAGTAATTGTGATCGAGAATATATCACAACAATCAATACAATTCCCACATAACCTCAAACTCAAAATATGAATGAATTGTCAAACTGTCAGTTACTGTCTGTGCTGTCACACAGACTGAGGCAATGGGAACTGAGCCTATACAGCCACGTCATTTGTTTATTTCAGCTGAAGCTGAAGCCTTCTATCATGTATTTGAAAAGTCAGGCCGAACCCAAAAAATAAATAATGATGTGTGCTGAACACTTACTCCACAGACTAATTATAATAATAATAGCAAGCTGTATAATTTACACTGGAAGTCTTGTTTCTATCAATTTTTTTAAACGTTTAACGCGCTAAACGTTTATAAAATCGCGCAGTTGTAAGAAGTCTAAACCGAAAAGTTTGCCCCTCACTTCGTCAAATAAAAAATAATAATAATAAGTATTTTTTTTATTAAAATAGGATCCATTTTTTTAAAAAAAGGAAGAAAGATAAAACGCATGTATCTTTTAAGAGAAGCTTTGTAGAGAGATTTTCTCTATAATCCGTGCTTCGTACTTGTACCAGTTTTCCATATTTCACAGCTATGAGTGGAAGAAAATAAATACATTTGGCTTCATGGGCTTAGTTCCAGAGAGATTTGAGCAAAAAGAAGTAGTCCAAACTGTCACTGTCAGCTGTCACTTATCTTGACGTTTCTTTTTAAGTCGATTTTGGTAGACGAACTCAAAGGTGTGTTTTTATTGTAAAATAATCAATGATAATCCGTATAAGTTTTATATAAATCTCTGATTTTGATATGCATTTGAAAATGTTTTTATGTAGCAAAGGCAAATTTTGGAATATTTTTATCCTCTAATTTGTAATTGCAGATCACAATGGCTAAACCTAAAGGAGAGCGGAAAGGGAAATCGGCTATCAACGAAGTAGTTACTCGTGAATACACAGTGAATTTACACAAACGGTTACATGGAGTCGGTTTTAAGAAACGCGCTCCCCGAGCTATTAAAGAGATTCGTAAGTTTGCTGAAAAACAAATGGGAACCCCTGATGTTAGAGTCGACACTCGCTTGAACAAGTACCTCTGGTCCAAAGGAGTCAGGTAAAAATATTTCAATAGTTTTTTAAACCTCCGCCGTATTTTTTCAATTGATAATATTTCGCAATGTTTTCATTTACCTATGTTATTGAAACATAACCTTAAAAACATTATCACAATGAAACAAGCAAAAATGACAATCTTCATTCTGATGATTAAAAACCTTTTTTCCTTTTGAGATAAGGAACCCTAAAATCATAATATGATTTGTCAAAATTTTCCGTTTTCAAAAATTGAATATTTAGTAATTACCGAAGCAACAGGCATAGTTGATTTTACCTGTCAGTGTTAAATGTCCATATAAACACTTTTTGTACACTTATCGTTTTGATTCGCCAGTGTGTATCAGGATGCTAAATTAAGTACATAGCATTGAATGCAAAACAGGTTTTGTGCAAATTTAAACTGTGGTTTTAGGGTTTTAGGTATATTTAAAATAGATAATTTGAAACTGAGTACATATCTCAATAAAGAATTTTTTTTTCAATGCAATGCAATCTATTCAATTTTGTTGTATTTAGTCAAGGCATTTATGTAATTTGTTGCTGAAAAATATTTTTTAATAGTATTTTTTATTGTTCTATGAGAGCAAATTCATATACTGTTTTAATTGGGCAAGCTACGTCAGATCCCAGGGAGTTCAATGCTTAACAGGTTTTAACCCATCCAGCATTGTCTGGAATATGAATACCACACACAATAGATTTTTGAATGTCATAGCCCTGCGATGGGATAATGCTAGAGGGATTGATGAAAATACTATAATGATTTCTTAAGTCATATAAGACTCCTGGAAGTATTATGGCAATTTAAAACTCACTTTGTCTGGAATGTGCGGCTTGGCAGCTTTAACTTGTTGCGATAGTTACAGCCTGGCCAAAAATAGTGAACTATGCATTGGTAATACTCTGTAGAATTCCTGTTATTTTTAACATGTTTCCTATACTTTTCCTTTTTTATCCTTATTTGCTAAAAATGACAATTGTCAGTGCCTAACACCTTTTAAACATTGCTGTGCCATGCCATGCTACAATGAAACATTTCATTTCATTGTCAAACATCAATCCAAGTAATAATACAAAATATTTTACCCACTAGCACTTGTTATTTGACTTAGCAAATAAGGGGGCATGCTAAACTTTAATTAGGATAGCTGTGAACACATTATTCTCTTTACGAAACTATGTCTTATAGTTATCTCATGTATAAAAATGGGGCATAATGATCAAGACATAATATGTTTCTCTTGAAATAAAACCACTTTACCAGATTTAACTTGTGTTTAATTAGTTTTTACATTAGTATTTTTTTTATTATGCTATTGCTTATTTCTATTCAAAGTGGTTTGGTGCTGCCTGGTGAATATTCAACATTTTCAATAGGTATTTAATCCTATTTTTCCTTGTACTGTTGTTATGGTTTTCATGTATTGTTAAAGTTCACTAATCAATAAAGCATTTTACAAAAGCAAAAGATGAATTGTCTCATCAGATAAAAAAACTCCAAATTTTTTTCATTTTGTTTTATAAGCAAATGGCCGAATATTAAAAACTAAACCAATTTTAAAAGAAGGACAGTAAACTAATTTAATATTCTCAAGAGTTTTATTTTAACATCATTCAGGATTTTAACAAAAAAATAAATTCCACTTTATCACTTAAGTTACAAGTGTGTTTTGTATTTTTTCCTCACTCTGAGAAATCATAAGTCTATCCTTCTCTGTCTCAGCTGAAATAATGTTCACAAGGTATCGCCTAAAAGGTTAATTATATATGAAATAGTAGGAGTAGTATACTTTCACAATTTTTATTCTTGTTCCCTCTGTTTCTAATAGTCAGTAACAAGTATTATTGAGAATTAAAACTTTTTAAAGTTAATTGAAATTTGAAATCTATATTCGTAAAGAAAATAAGTCATGTATGTTTTCTTATCTTTTCAGAAATGTTCCTTTCCGTGTCAGAGTCAGGCTTTCACGCAGACGAAATGACGATGAAGATTCAGCCCACAAACTGTTTACATTAGTAACATATGTGCCAGTTGCTTCCATCAAGGGCTTGCAAACAGAAAATGTTGACGCTAGCCAAGAATAAAACATTAAGTTACACATATTTTGAGTTTTATTCATATTAGAATAGAATAGAATAAAATTCATTTATTTCAACATCATGTTTATACATTTAACACTATGTAAGACATTAAATATAAAACTAAATTTAAATTAAAATAGGGTACTAAATAATTGCCAATTACAGTTGGGAAAGAAAAATAGTTGACCTGTTTCAGTTGGTCATTTTAGTTGATCAGAGTAGAAGAACAGGGGCCTTACCATCATCTTTATAAAAGCAATTCATATTCCGCTCTGTTCAGTATTGGTTCCTAAACTGCATCGCTGTCATAGTCGTAGATAGCGTCGTAGTACGAATTAACGATTCTACTCAGTTTAGGTCCTAAACTGGATCGCGATAAAAGATGGTGGTACGGGTGCTGTACATTAAATTAAATCAAATTAAACTAGAATACAATGAAGGAAATTTTATCACAATTAAAATTAACATTAAATTAGGACTTAAAATTATTATTTATTGATTAATTTATATTTACTAATTTGTTCATTAGCCAGCACATGAACCATAGAGGAATGATTCATGTACTGACAGTCAAACCTATTTAACAACATATTCAGGATTTTGTTGTGGCTGCCCCGGACCCTGCGCACTAGGGATAAGCACCATAGCATCGTATGAAAACAGTCGACGCGCCACTCGGCAAACATCGCCGAAGCGCTACAATACCGAGGCAGACCCATCAAGCACCCCGAACGTATTATAATATTGTAGGTACACAAAGGACGTTGTACTGCTTCTGCGTATATGTCACACAGAGACTGCACGTGTCGAGTGACGTACAAAATGCTCTAAACCACGTAATTTTGACGCCATCAGAATATTGAGCAAACCTGCGGGCTATCATATTTGCTCTTACACACAACGCCCTTCGCTCCCTCTCTACGTCTGCATCGTCCTTCAGGTCAGAGCTTACCAAATGTACTAGATACAACTGTTCGACCCTGTTAAGTACCGTACCGTTCAATATGTATTGGGTGGAATGTTAGGACAGTTCCCTCTGGCTCGAAAGACCATACATTCGCTCTTATTTGCGTTGTATAGTAGGCCATGATTTAACCGCACAAGCACAAGCTTCACATATGCCTACTAACTTTCTCAGTCCACATACGCACTCAACAGCACCATGTCATCTATTATCTATAGACGGCAGTCTAGATAATAGAGATTATGATAAAATACTTTTTCTTGAAGAGATTCACCTATAGGAATTGTTTTTTTATACAACTAGATGTTAAACAAGCTCACGGCGCACCTGGTGGTAAGTGGTTACGTGATCTTCTAATATACTTCACACCTCGTTAGGCCCTTGCCATTAAAAGTCAAGGTGGTGCATTGTTAGTCCAGATGTAGCAAAGGCACAAAGCTGCCTGACGGCTTGTGCAAATGGGTCGCATGGACATTAATGTTGGCGTCCTGCAAGGCCCGGTGCTTTCTCCAACAGTTTCTGACACATATCAATGATATGCTGTCTATTGACGGACTGCATTGTTATGCGGATGTCAGTACTAGAGACACCTAGCATGCGGCTCGAGCCAATATCCATAATAAAAAAATTGCCCCATTAACTGTGGCTCCACATTTTCTTAACACTCCCTTTACATGTCTAAGAGTATCGGGATTTCAGGATGTCTCTAATGACGTTTAGTTCAGCAGTCATTTAGAGGATAAACTCAAGCTGGCATTCAAGAAGCTTGGTGTCTTATAATTTATTATTACTATTATTATAAATCTCAAGTTAATCCCCATATCAAATAGGAGACTGCGGAGCTGGTTAGAAGAGAGGGGTCGCCCTTAGCTGATCCGATCAGTCGCAGAAGGCCACGGGAAAGAAAAGGCGTTACGTCCACTTGCTTCTACCATTGTAGTGATGCCTTAGGTGAAAGGTCAGGGGCTTCACCACCGAATAATACGGCCCGTCCAATATGAATAAAGTGGAGCTGGAAGAGGCTCGCAGTTGTGTGGGCTGACCCTCGGAGTGGCAGGGTTGACTGCTTGTTCGTTCCCATTTCTCCCAATAATGACAGAAGAGGGTTTTAGCGGTGGATTTCAGTAGGTAGAACGGACTTTTTTGTCCAGGAGGCCCAGAAAATCTTTAGAGGGCAGGGCGTCACCCGGGCTCAGTGATAGGCCTAAACCTGTAACCACCATACCCCCGCGTTAAAAAAAAGGCCCTATGTAAAATAATGCTGCAACCTATGGGCGGGAGCATCTAGATACTTAATAGGACCATTTATCACGGTTCAAATACGCGCTATGAGAATTGTTGATGATCTTAAGCTCACGAGAAATATTGGACGCTTAAGCCTAAGGAGAGATTTGGCCTCCTTAGGTGCATTCTACCGTTTGTATAGCGAGTTCAGTTCTAAGGAATTATTCGATATGATGCCCACGGCCTCTTTCTATCGTCGCACCGCTCGCCATTGGTAGGGAATTTTAGAGACACCGCTCATATACAATTTCAAATCGAACAACTAAATTGCGTGCTTTCATAGGCCGCACACTTCGTCGCACAGAACACTTTTACTCCAAGGAGCTTACTCCTTACTTTGCTTCGTCGACTTAGTTGGTGGACAGTGTTGCTAGCGCGGTGAAGTCTGCGATAAAATGCGGAAAAACAACGCACTTCTTAACTTAATAAAAAAATTTTAAACAAAAATTAAAACCGACTTCAAAAAACTGAAAAGGATGAAATAATTAAATTTAAGTAGGTGTTCATCCCCTAGAAACATATTTTTGGAGTTGGTGCTTTACTTTCTATTGTTTTTGGAAACCACTTAGCACCAACTCCAAAAATATGTTTCTAGGGGATGAATACCTACTTCAATTTAATTATTTCATCCTTTTCAGTTTTTTGAAGTCGGTTTTAATTTTTGTTTAAAATTTTTTTTTCACTATTTTTAGTGATAACTTTCTACGGTCGAAGCTAGATGGGTGAACGTCAACTTATATTGTTTCCTACTATCGTATCGTTTCACTAAAAAGTCATTGGAAAAGCAAAAATTCGCAATTTCGCTTATGTAGACGATTTCATAATTTCAGTTTTTTTTAATTTAAAACCAAAGTACCCAACTGTTTTTGAAAAAAATTTTATGGGACCAAATGGCAGCTATTCCGCATCGAACAAAAAAAGAATCACGTAAATCGGATCAGTAATCTCGGCGTAATCGGTGTACATAGGAAAAAAAAAAAAACATACCGGCCGAATTGAGAACCTCCTCGTTTTTGAAGTCGGTTAAAAAAGAAGACGAAAACAGAACAAAACATTAAGGGTGCATCCGATATTAAGTGACAGATTAGAGCGTGGAAAACATCATACCTTACATTTTAAACTGAGATGTTACCCAGATAAGTTTTTTAAGGGGTTGCCTTTTTTGGACTTCGTCGATCAGCAGTTCTATTTTTTCATTTGTTACAAGAGCAGAATGCAGAGATCGACTGGCTGCGGCGGCTGCGTGCCCGTCGGTAAAAATCCAAGCGTGGGGAAATCACGCGCACGGGTCTGGTCACACTGCATCTTACCGTGCGACTGACCAACTAAGTTGTTATAGTGTGCGGGCTATCGGCCGATAGTTGGCCAATTATTTAGTTGAATGACTTAGTTGATATAATGTGCGGGCTATCATAAGATTCTATGCCTATTAGACATTCTGCGATTTAGTTGTACGATTTGAAATGTATATGTGCGGTGGCTCTTAAGCTCACACGTTTGAACCAAAGTGGTCGCGAACTGGGCCTCGATCGCACTAATTTGAAACGTTGCCTTGCGCACAATTTGTGTTGCGCGAAACCAACCAATTAGGTTTTTTTTCGGAACATACATATTAATTAAGTTCCAATAACAACAATTAATAAAATAAAAACTGTACTGCTTCAGAGAAACTTTCTCCCGCGTACGCCGCTCAGGTTGTGGAATGAGCTCCCTGTAGAGGTTTTCTCGAACAAGTAACACCGCCTTTCTTATTTCAGCCGTGAAACAGTTCGCTGTGTTTCGTATTGAAAGAAAATGTAGTCAGTGTAATTACTGGGCATTAGTTAAAGTTAAAGCATTTGATCTTAGGCCTCCGGATGACAACGCACCTGCAATAAGAACTATTTTTTTCCTTGTTGTTGAAGGTGTCTATAGGCGGCGGTAACCACTTACCACCAGGTGGGCCGTTAGCTTGTTTGTCATCTAGTTGTATAAAAAAAGTATAAAAAGCATGTGGTTCTTCAGAAAGAGCTTGAAAAGGTTTTTACAGGGTCGACAACGCAAAAAATGTGCGTTCCCATTGAGGGTCCACATCGGAATTTTGAGCTTTTGAATGTGTCACCCTTTAGTAAAAGTTCTCAAACGATTGTAAATTTAACCACTAATTTGTAAAAGTCAGCACTCAAAAGTTACATTCAGTTAAAGGTGGACCCTCAGTCGTGACTGACCGGTATCCATATTTAATAATCTACCTAAAATTTACAACTGTTGTAAATGGCTACTCTTAGTAAAAGATTTGTAAAACTAATTTCATTAATTGTCACTCCTTCCTGCTAAGTCAATAAGAAAATGTAGCATCTAGAAGGTGGTCCCTCAATTGATCGCGATAAATTCATATTAAGTGAGAACAACAGTAATAATTAAAATATAGGTATTACTGACAGTTAGTAAAAGTACTAGAACCAATGTAAATTCAATCTCTAGTTTGTAAAAGAAGCTATTCAAAAGTTTCAATCGATTAAAGGTGGTCCCTCAATTGAAACGCTTGTCATAAAAATAAATCAATTTACGTAACATTTGGTTGAGAACTAGACAATTGCTATAGCCTATTCGTTAGTAAAAAAATTAACTAACTATTGCTCCACCGAACAGTATAAACAAATGTACCGTTTTACTTAAAATACAAATCAAACTGCTGTGAAGAAATACTACGGTCGAGGTGACCACATATTAGGATTTTATGGGATAAGTAAATAAAAATAATTACTGTTTGTTGACATTATTCATGTATTATTTTTAAGTTTGACATATCTTAGCTAATCAAATCACAATAAGAACATCAATCACAATGAAAGACGTTGTTAAATGATGTTTTAATAAAAAAATTACACTGCACTGACAATATCACCCTGATCTTTTTAACCGACTTCAAAAATAAGGAGGTTATATTTTCCAATGTAGGTATGTATTTTTTTTTTGTATTTTTTGTACTGATTTCTCCGTCAATTGTGAACCGATTTTCAAAATTATTTTTTTATTCGATATAATATACTCCAGAGGTGGTCCCATTGTCACTAAGCCCTGATCTAATGATGGGATCCCAAGGAAGTCGAGGCCGAACCTCAAATTCATAGGCACGTATGACATGTTTTACTGTTTTTCCAAAGCTATTCAAGTATTTGGTTTTGTTAGTCATCATCTCATATTAATGAGCTGATGATTGAAGGTACAACTCATTAACGATTAGGAGTTAGAAGATAATTCTTTCACTATATATTTCAACCAAAGACTGAGAGACAGACAAGTCGATAGTGCTGATGGTCATCCATCTTGCTTTGACCTTAGGAAATCACTTGCTAAGCATGCTAAGCTGTTTCCAGAGACAATAGACAGTGAAGCACCAACTCCAGAAAATACATTTTAGGAGGTAAGTACCTAGCTACTGAATTTTAATTATTTTTTCCTTTTAAGTGTTTTGAAGTCGGTTTTATATTTGTTAAAAAAAACATTACTACTAATTTGACACTACTGTCAATTAGTAGTAATGTTTAAATTATTAATTTGACGAGAGTCCTCCAAACGAATCATTTTTTAAACATACTATAATAATAATAATAATAATTCATTTATTTCAGATTAACATCCATATTGCATTTACATTAATTACATTTTATTAGTTATGTTAGTAACAATATTAACTTAAAGTATACGCTAAGGTAGATTGGCGTATGTTTAAAAAATGATTCGTAAGTCAAGCTTAAGTCGTCGCAACAGCGTATGCTCTCATTAAAGAAGTAGTGACATCTGTAATTGATGTCACCGGCGCTAGCTGCGGGAATAAATTCAATAGCCCCAACTAATTTGTAAAAAATTTGTTTGATCTTGTTCGTCCGACTTGATCGTCAAATTTTGCAACTTCCGACATCCAATGTCGTTGATGTAAATTTGGCATTTGGCCGGTGACATCGGCCATTACAGATGTCGCTACTTCTTTAATGAGAGCATACGCTGTTACGACGACTTACGCTTGAAATTTGACGTAAGTCCTCCAAACGAACTAATTTTTATACATACGTACTGTCAAATTAGTAGTAATGTCTGAATTAAAAATCGACCATCAGACGACCGGCTGGCCGAGTGGTCTGTACCATTATTTCTCTGTTATCTAGTATCTATACCACAAGCTCTTAATGATGCTTACTTTGGGCTAGATAATAGGTGTGAGTGTATGAATGTTATTATTATTATTAAAAAGATCAGGGTAACATTGTCAGTGCAGTGTAATTTTTTTATTATAACATCATTTAACAACCTTTTTCATTGTGATTGATGTTCTTATTGTGATTTGATTAGCTAAGATATGTCAAACCTAAAAATAATACATGAATAATGTCAACAAACAGTAATTATTTTTATTTACTTATCCCATAAAATCGTAATATGTGGTCACCTCGACCGTAGTATTTCTTCACAGCAGTTTGATTTGTATTTTAAGTAAAACGGTACATTTGTTTATACTGTTCGGTGGAGCAATAGTTAGTTAATTTTTTTTACTAAGGAATAGGCTATAGCAATTGTCTAGTTCTCAACCAAATACGTAAATTGATTTATTTTTATGACAAGCGTTTCAATTGAGGGACCACCTTTAATCGATTGAAACTTTTGAATAGCTTCTTTTACAAACTAGAGATTGAATTTACATTGGTTCTAGTACTTTTACTAACTGTCAGTAATACTATATTTTAATTATTACTGTTGTTCTCACTTAATATGAATTTATCGCGATCAATTGAGGGACCACCTTCTAGATGCTACATTTTCTTATTGACTTAGCAGGAAGGAGTGACAATTAATGAAATTAGTTTTACAAATCTTTTACTAAGAGTAGCCATTTACAACAGTTGTAAATTTTAGGTAGATTATTAAATATGGATACCAGTCAGTCACGACTGAGGGTCCACCTTTAACTCAATGTAACTTTTGAGTGCTGACTTTTACAAATTAGTGGTTAAATTTACAATCGTTTGAGAACTTTTACTAAAGGGTGACACGTTCAAAAGCTCAAAATTCCGATGTGGACCCTCAATGGGAACGCACATACGCAAAAATGATACCCCTGGTGTTGCAATTGCAAGCGTCAATAGGCTACCTTAGTGGTATAAAAAAGAATTGAAGTTCAAGGTGTATCTTTACGAGCTCTTGACAGCAAAGTTATTAAAATATTAGAAATATCGAACAAAAAGAAATTACGACAGTTAATAAAAACATAAGTTTCGGGGGTTTTCCTTAATTATGAAATTCTTGTAGGTCTAAGTATAAAATGTTACTCTATGGTACTAATTAGCGTATTCGTTGGAGTTTTGTGGGCTACATTTTTTGATTTTGGAATCTCTAGGGGGGGGGGGGGGGGCATTTCCTTGTTATTGCAGGTGTCTATAGGCGGCGGTAACCGCTTACCAAAAGGTGGGCCGTCAGCTTGTTTGTCATCTAGTTGTATAAAAAAAAAACACCAAAGCTACGCCCGTCCTCCCGCCACGCTATTTGGGGTTGAACCAAAAACTGGTGCCATCATTGTCCACAGACATCAACTGTCTTGAGAGAAATAATGTGGTTTGCCATTCCCTTCTCTATTTCACACACTAGTGAATAACACACCTAGTCTCAGTCATCTTGTATTTCAGGCATGCTGCTTCATAGGCATTTCTCTTTAGGGCAAACAGCTTTTTAAGCAAATCCCATGTTTAGGTATAACGCCTTCATTGGCATCTTGCGTTTAAGATAACTCGATCAAAAGGGGAATCAGTTCGTTCGTTTAGACTTGAGAGTTTTTATGAAAAGCCGTGCGACGTAAACGCTCTAGAGAAATTGTAATTGTGAAAAGTAATTTACCTGCGAATTGAGGCTGCTCATAGTTTAGCGTTTTATGAAAAAATGTATATATCACAAACTTTTATTTTGTATTGATGATCGATGATCGAATAATTTATGTTCTGCACTACCTACTCAATTTGTTGACTAAACTTCACAACACCTTTGTTAACTTTCAAAAATATTAACTATTCTTATTGCGAACTCTAAGGTACAGCCAACATCAGAATTAGCTTAACACTTTAGGACCTTTTCATAACATATTGGCATAGGTACTCTTGCAAATTTCTAGTGTGACATGGTACTAAAGAGTTAATTGACTTCAGTTGCTGCTCGTACAACTTAACGATGAATTAATATTTACGTATCATTCACATATTGTCGATCGATACGATGACTATAGGGAACAAAAATTAGATATAGGTACTTAGTCGCAAATGCCTAACGAAATTTTGGACAGAAAAATGAAAATGACGTCATACTATCATTGTAATAGGTATGTTGCTTGCTATTAAATATAGCGCTATTGTTAAAAACAACTCGAACTTAAAAGTTATGGAATATTTTTAAATTTGTGCAGTTTAGAAAATATAAAAAAGTTGTCATTTTTTTTTCCAAAATTTAACAAAAATTTTAATGGTATTCGATTGCTCACGTCGATTAAAATGACTATCATTAAGACAACTTTGAATAAAAAGATACATACCTATTACCTATAGATACGTTATTAATTTTGTTAATATGCCTACTATACCTAGTACCTACTACATTAACCATCTACCTATATCTATCTGTGAAACTATTGATCTACTATTTCTTTTGCAATATTTCTTCATGAGTTTATTATAAACTTCTTATTTATGTACCTATGTAATTAAAAAGTTGTCAACTACCGTATTGTCATGTTTCCCATACAAATGCTAGCGTCAACAATAATTTAATGTCAAAATTAAATGTAAATTTAAAGTCATAAATTAGCATTGATTTTGTAATACGTAACAGTTTGACGTTGAGACCGCCCTTACTCGGTTAATAGTGGCGGTTATCGTGGTGCAACTGTGATGTGCTATCATCTGTACCGAAGTAATATTAATCATTAAATAATTATGTTTATAAATTAATATACGTAGTTCTCTGATCCATCCGTATGTATGTAGGCACAGACGACAGCACATCAAGTGTAACAGTTGCACTGCGAAAACCGCCTCTATTACGAACGTAGTAAGGGCGGTCTCAACGTCAAACTGTTACGCTTGATGTGCTGTCGTCTGTAGAGTTGATTCCTATGCAAACCCTACCATAGACACAGATTAATAACAGCCAGAGGGCCTAGACAAGATGCCGTTTGACAATCGCAACCGCTATCGCTAAATGGAAAATGTATGGAATTTGACTTTTGCTTACGTTAAATCCCATACATTTTCCGCATAGCGAAAGCAATCGAAAAGCATCTTGTCTAGGCCCCCTGAATATGTTAACATTTTAGCCGCTCCTTAGAAGCTGACAGTCTGTCCGCTTCTTTACTACTGTGATCTGAAGGAGACTGAGCTAAAATACAAAAAAAATACTCGTCGAAATGAGGACCTCCACTAGAAAACATTCATTTTACATTTTAATGTTTTTGATGAGTTTAAAGAGTTTAAACGCCTACTTAATTGTAACAATCAGAAATATATTTTTTCATCGTTTTTTTATTATTATTTGTACCTAATTGTTACAATGGGCTATATTACTTCATAGAAACTGTTTGCCACTTTCTAAAACATCTTATTCATTTGATAATTTCATGACATTTCCTAATTTCCTTACAATGTTAATTTGGTTTCATAGAAATGTCATGAAATTATCAAATATATAAGATGTTTTTCGAAGTGGCAAACCATTTCTATGAAGTAAAATACCTATCCCATGTTTCAATTTACTGTCGTATACTCTTGGCCATTTTTATGTTTGTACTGTTGATTAACAACAGATCTGTTGTAATGAAAAAGTACTTAATCCACTTCTGTTGCTGACTGTACCTAAAAGTTCCTCCTTCCTATCTATCTACTTAATGCTTGAATTAGACAACGAAGGACCAATCTTGGTGATAGAAACCAGTCCTAGCCAAATCCTATTTATCTGAATGGACTTGTGGGATCTAGTAATCAACAGTTCCAATCTGATGAATTCAGGATAAGAGAAGACGACGGCGACGGGGCATTTATTTCGTAGAGGAAATGAGTTTCTACTTGCATACAGCTTATAGCGTATCGGTAATAATAGAACTCGCTTCTATGTGATTGATTGAAGTGTTATAATAGGGTAGTTGACAACATTTTTTTTATTTAATAAATAAGAAGTTTATAACTCATAAAGAAATATTGCCAAAGAAATAGTATGTCTAAGATCAATAGTTTCACAGATATAGTGGTATGTTTGATGTGTTGCGGCGCATCGTCCAAAAACGCTCCATAGAAAATCTACGGAACAGGTGACGTCACATATTAATAATAATAATAATAATATTTTTACACTCACACCTATTATCTAGCCCAAAGTAAGCATCATTAAGAGCTTGTGTTATGGATACTGGATAACGGAGAAATAATGATAATAATATGTATATAAATATTAGAAATATACTAAATAAACATATAAACATCCATGACTCGTAAACAAATGCTCGTACTCATCATACAAACATTTGTTCCTACCGGGATTCGAACCCGGGACCTCTTGACCGAGTAGCCTGGGGTACAGACCACTCGGCCAGGCGGTCGTCGAACAACATGTTCCCATATTACTAAGAAATGTATGGGCATACTGACAAAATTGATAATAACTATGTATTAAGTATGTTTTTATTAATAGTTGTCATAATAATAGTTGTTTGAATTGATGTCAGTAATCTAATATCATTATCATTTTTAATAAATTTTGAAAAAAAAAATTGACCCTTTTTTTCATTTTCAAAACAGTACAATTTCAACAATATTCAATTTATTTTAAGTTTGAATTATTTTTATGGGTAATAGTAGCGTATATTTTCCGATTTTGTGAATAATAGCGCCATATTCAAACTTAGGCAACATCCCAATTATATAAGTTACCGTTTCATATGTTTACAAAAAAAAACAATCGTATTTAAAAAAACAGTTGCCTAAGTATCTATGTAATACTCAAAGTAGGTACCTCCTACTGACCATTATTATCGATACCCGCGTTTTTGTCATTTTCATATTTACCCCTTTATTGTAAAATTTCTGGTAGGTACCTTTCTGACCACTTGTCACACCTGCTCGTGACAACCCTAAAAATTGCGTACCTACTATCGCGTATCGTATGACACACTACAGTTATAACACACACACAGCCACACACATACACACACAGCCACTCACTCACACACACACACATACAACCACTCACTCACTCACTCTCTCACACACACACACACACACACACACACACACACACACACACACACACACACACATACACACACACACACACACACACCCACACACACACAACCCGCGACATACTGCGATACCGACCCCCGCCACCCCAGAATTCCAAACATTATTTCGGAATTCCGTTACACCCAGTATATTATTATGTCGCAGCAGTCTGATTAAATTAGCCCCTTAATTGGATGCCTACGCCGTTAATTAAATACCGGCATCCAATGAAATGGTTGAAGGACAACTAGGCAAGTCATTGAGCGCAAAGTTTAACCACTTTTATTAAACAAGATCGTTTTGGTTATAAGTGTTTATAAAAAAATAACTTTGATGTGATCCGTCTAGACTTCTAAGTGGCTCTACCAATGGCTATACCTACGACTTGTTTCAACTATAGGCTGTGGCCGAGAACTCTGCGTCTTGTCAGTCTTGTTGCAACGACCCCGACGTAGCGACAAGACGCACAATTTGTTGGGAAGTTATGTCTTCCATGCTTACATCGTTGTTTTTTCTCTTTTTGGGATACCTAAACATAATGAACCCGATTTGTGTCAATAATTTTTTCAGTACTAACATAGACCAAATCATCCTTGGTACTAACAAGGATGATAGAAGTTTTGGTCCATGGTCCAAGAATGATACAAGTACTAACTATCGATAGCATACTTTATTACAATATGATAATATTTTTGGGCTATTTAATTTAAGTGGCAGTTTGCGCGGATCATTATGAATGTGAAGCCACAATGGCTGCGAGCGTCGTCATATTACGCCGACACCCGTCACCTGTCAACGTGTTACCGTTTGGGCGGCAAACGCAAACACATAAAAGTATCCAACGTAGGTACTTAATTCATTATAGAAATTGTTAAAATATTTTGTACGCGCGTCGGACGGACAGCCGCCGTCTTGGTGGAATGTATGATTATGATAATTAAATAATCTTGACGTTATTCCTATGTTTAAATACTAAGAAGTATGAATTTCAGCAAGCCTATGTATGTAATGATCATGTTTAGTTCATGATTTAATGGAAATGTTTCATATCCGGCCAGGTATATGTACAGTATCTCAAAAAATCAGGAAAAAGCCCTGAATCCGCGAAAAATACTAATTACTCGTTTTCATGCATAGTTTGTTTGTAGAAAAGTTGAAATTTTCATCGATTTCACCGTTATTCACTATGGCAATATGGCGGGCGACATAGAAGTCAACTAATCGTCACCAAAGTGACATAGGCGCCATGATGCATATTTGACTGTGTTGCAGTTTTTTTCTATAAAATTCTTGTTTTGTAGCACGCAAGCAAGCAAATAAAAAGAAAACAGACAATTAAACACTGTTCTGCGTAATTTTACCTATTTTTCAGTATACTGCACTTAGACTTGGCCGGGTCTCATTACATTTTTGAAATATCTCTTTTATGTAATTCAGTGTTGCCTGTAAAATCATAAGGAAGCATTGCGACTACAATACCAGGAACCTCCTCCTCTCTAACACAAAGTCCTCCTACTCCCTAACTCAAAGATTCCTTAATTATCTATGGCGACCTTACTCCCCCAAACAACAGCATAATACTTAACTATTATCTAATTTGTGATAATACCATTATGCGTAGTGTTATTTTGGACGTGTACTTATGCTGAAACGTAATATCGTGGAACGGTCTGTACCCCTTGCTATACAGGCTACTCGGGCAAGAAGTCCCGGGTTCGAATCCCGGTAGGAGCAAATTTTTGTATGATGAGTACGAGCACTTGTTTACGAGTCATGGATTTATTAAGTATATTTCTAATATTTATATACATATTATTATCATTATTTCTCCGTCATCTAGTATCCATAACACAATATCTTAATGATGCTTACTTTGGGCTAGATAATAGGTGAGAGTGTATGAATATTATTATTATATAATTATCTATAGATAGCATGCATTGAAGTTTAAATCCTTCTTCTAATTAGGTATAATTATGGTACCCATTGAAGAAAAGGTATCTGCGTATGTGTTAGGTGGGGTGTACCTATAATATTTTTAACCGACTTCTAAAACGAGGAGGTTATCAATTCGGTTGGTATGTTTTTTTTCATATATCTATGGGTATAGGAACTTTTTTACCGCCTTTACTATTTTAACATGGGCCATGTAGATTTAAATTACAATTTGTATGAAACGAGTACGATCATCTAATCAGTATTAATTCTCTGAGCTTTCAATATTCAAAAATACCTAACAATGATGTTTTATAAAAGTGACCGCAATAATGCCGATTTACAGTCGCCTTGCTTTTGTTAAATATGAGATGTTGATGAGTGATGCTTTAAACAAAATACGATTCTATCTCGTGTTAGAATTGTTTCTCTGAAACATAATGCAGATATTTTTGATTACTTTGAATACTTACGTAACTCCGTGTTTAGGTCCTGCCTTATAGTATCAGACAATAACTAACATATCGCCCTAAGGAGGTCGCTGTTTTGCAGTATGCGGTATCAGAGACAGGTCGAGGTACCAAGGTCCTTACGCCAGTCAGCCGCAACGCTAAGCTTGCGGTTCAGTTCCATTAGTACGGCTAAATCCATTACCGAAGACATCTTGCGTTCCCATCTGTGTTGTGTAGATACATCCTGCAGTCTTCATCGATAAGTTATGTTATTAGCTAATCTATGATACGATATACAGGATGGTGCCGTCAATACGACAATAAATTGAAACATGGGCTATATTAGTTCATATGTAGAAATGGTTTGCAACTTTCAAAAACTTCTAATTCATTTGATAATTTTATGACATTTATATGATATTTCATATAAAATTGACTGCATTATCCGCCTACTTCCCTAGCTATTTCTCTCAAGCACTCCTCGTCGAGTATGGGGCCGCGGAGTAACGCTAGTGGATGATATAAACATAGTACAGATTTAGGTACCTACCTAATTTATACGCGTATTCTGATTTCATGCATTTGTAATGAAATGTGTGTGGGAGTGTGGCTATCAAGCTGAACACCTTTCCTAATGGTCTTGCACTCCATCGCTCCAACTGCAGCGAAAGAAGAAAGCGTGCGAGGCATTGAAAAATCGTTGTTCAGACGCGGCCACGTAATGGAATTGGTTTCCTAAACGGTATTGAGCCTGTACTAACCAGATTAATTGCTATGGGGATTGGTTTAACTGTGGATTTATACAAAGTGGTCCACACTGTATTATCAGGAATAAGTAAGTACTACATAGTAAGGATTTAAATTGTAAACTAGGTACATACTCTTCTACTTACATCATTCAGTTGCTTTTAAAGTAGATAGATAATCATTCATTAAACTCATTTATAAATTCAGTTTCTTAGAAAAGATTACGCAACCGTTAGCCGTTAGTTCTAATTTAATTCGTTGCTTCAAATTCTTACGCATTAGGCAAATTTTTAGTTACACCAATTTATAGGTAGATATTCCACTAATTTACACGGGGTATTTGGTATATAGCATAACAAGCGGTCACCTACCTATGTTAACATAGTCATATAAATATCTACTAAAGTGTTATGAAAAATTCAAAATTAAAAAAATAATTCCCATAAAATTTGTTTTACTGACTGAACTAATTTGTGTGATGAAATCGAAATGTATTTTACAATATTAAACTTTTGACAACACTTAGGTAAGTGACATTTTAATGCTTGATTTTGTGCGTTAATAACGCCTACGTTTTCTTTCGTTATTTTTAATTGTTACAATAAATGTAACAATTAAAAATAACGAAAGAAAACGTTGAAAAAATTATATGCTCCAGGCGGGAATTGAACCCGCGTCTCCTGAAAAGAAAGACAAAGAAAGCGGTGAAGAAATTGGTATAAGATACACCTAGTGATCCGGTGGCGTAGTGATAATCGCGTCTGGCGTGATCAGGAGACGCAGGTTCGATTCCCGCCTGGTGCATATAATTTTTCATTGTTTTCTTTCTTTATATATAATTGTAACACTTTAGTATTTATTGAGTAGGTATGTTAACATGGGTAGGCTTGCCCGCTTGTTATGTTATAACATGTACCGACCACGACCACCCTACATAAAGTCTAATTCAAGTCGACAAATAGTCTATTGAGCACTTAACTTGTCTTTCTAATAACAATTAGGCACCTCACGTTGGCTCCTGTCATGCACGCATGATCATGACACTATGGACAGTTTAAAAACTAAACTATCATTTACATAGAACGTGTAGGATGAAGGATGCTAAGCCGAACACATAACTCAGCTGGCCGTCTTTCCCGGTCCTATAAATTACGACCACAGAGCACGCTAGCAGCCATTTGGTAACCACCACAAGCCTCTTATTTTTTACTGTGGCCTGCGCTAACAAACAGGTCAAACTGTACAAATAATTTTATTTACGTGACACCTTGAGTAAAAGTACTGTTTCGAGGTATTCTTTGGTACTATCGCCGGATCGTATTGATTTCGCTTCTTTCTGTAGTTCAAGTTACCCGTTAAAGTTACCCGACTATGAGAAAAATCGAAACCTACTTTGGTTTCTATTTTTCTCATATTCTTTCATTTAAAATAATTATAATCTCTTTATAATAAATTCTCAAAGAATGAGAATTAATAGGTTAGACAAACTAATAAAAAAGCAACTAAAAATCAATATTTGCTACTAACAAGATGGGAAAACAAAGTAAACACTTTGAGAAAAATAAAATAGACTCATTCTCCACCTATGCTACCATGCAGCAGAACCATGCGTTTATCAAATCAAATAGATAATTTACTGTCATATATAGGTATTCATATTAAATGTTTCGTAAAAAGAAACCCACAAAACTTCTGAACTCCTGTGTCCATCTTCTCTCACACGAGCGGAGAAGTCATTGGAGAGCGCTCCCCGCTTGCTCTGTCGAAGCATCATGTTTTTTTACTCTTTCTGGCGTTACTGTAGCATTCTTTTATCAGCAACAGCCTATATACGTCCCACTGCTAGGCACAGGCCTTCCTACATGGGAGAAACACATGAGAAGTTTGGGCCATAACACCAAAACGCTGGCCCATTGCGGGTAGGTTACAGCGGGTGCAGGAACAACCGGGACCAACAGCTTAACGTGCCTTCCGAAGCACGGAGAAGCTCGAGATAACAACCTTTGATTGACCCATCCCAGGATCGACCATGGCGAAAATTGTTTTGTTTTTCGTATCGACACCAGAGCGCTAAAACCAATACGCCACCGAGCTCTCTAGCATTCTTTATTTAGCAGTAATTGTCGTTGTAATAACATACCCTCGTAACAACCAACCCCCTACCACAGATTAGAGAGAGTATGGCCCCCTACTAGGTACGTCACCATTAGTGATCTAAAAATGCGAAGTCAGCACATTTACAAAACAATCTAACATTTAAATTTATAGGTAGGTAGTGAAAGAGTTTTTAGAGACTCATCAATGGACCCAAATTGAAGATATCAAATAATTATTTTCATATGAATGAAAATTTTGATAGTAAATTGCAATAAAAAAGGTTTGTGTTATTTGAATTCTCTTCAAAATGTAAGCTACTTACTGGAAGTTTGTAGCGTGCTCGACAGTCGTGTACAGCGGACAATGGGCATGTTAACATTTCACTTTAAATGTGTCCGACATTATTATTGATGTTTCCCGCAGCTGCGAGTACTTTTAGTTTTAAATACCCTTGCATTAGTTTCATTTTCCACTATGTTTAAGTATTGATATAGTTCATTTTCCATTATGTTTATTGATATCGTACTTTAGTCTAATTACTACACTTATTTTATAGGTCAGGTAATTACCTATATGAATTATTTTTGTATCCATAAAGAAATCAGTCAAATTCTTAATTACCTACTAAACATGAAAGCAAAGATACCCCATAATTACAATACCACTTTTCTCGATAGCGTATTTTTTCTTAGTAAGCAAAATTATTAAATAAAAATCTCTAATTCTGACTTTTGTTACACACTGTATATCGTTAACTGTCCTGCCTGGGGAACTTCGTAGGTACCAAGAATCAATAAATGTCTTGTTAACATATATATTATTAATATCTGAATAAAAATAATTTTTATTAATGTAAAATTAATACTCAAAAAATATGAAATTCAACAAAAAGTAAAAGAAAACAAGGAATGAATGCATTCATCCCAGAAATGATTTTATTAGCCATTGCCGGTACTGGGCAATGTTGCATGTTGGTTTTTCTGTTGTTGTTTGAAGCTTCAACGCTGAATTAGCCGTTCAGCATCTTTTTAGCAACGCAGGGTCTCTATCTTAGAAGAAGCGAATACTACAGCAATTAGGGATCTTGCACGAACAGTGGCTATACCATCAATTCAATCAGTCCCACCGGGCGCATCGAAGACAAATAAGCCATAATTTCTATCATCAATTGCCTTCACTAACGTAGGTACCTACTCTCCTTGTACCCGTGCCTACTTCCTTCTGTTGATGATTAAATAGTGATATAATCGTTCGAGCCAATTGATTTTATGCTTCTCGAGCATGTACACGTTCTCATTTCCCTGAACTGATGAATTCGATGAAAAATGATTTTTGAGATGTCAGTCTCTTGTACAGTTCACGTGGATTCTATGGGAAGCATAGGCATATTAAAATAATGATAGCAAATAATGTGCGAAACTGACTTGGAGATGCAGAAAGATTGCTACATAGCGATTGTATTGTCCCAATGAGCATGGGTTGGGCAGTATTTGAATTACTTGTAATTAAAATACGTTATTAAAATACAAATACGTATTTTGAATTTATATTTCAAATTCTTGTTAAAAATGTAATGTGTAGGTAATTGGTATTTCAAATACCTGACGCTGAGGTATTTTTTAGTCTGTAGGTATTTCAAATACTTAAGGCTTCAAAATACATTTAGCGATCTTAAATAATAGCTTCAGCAGAAAAGAGCGCCATTTCGGTGACCGCTACTTACAGATTTCAATATTTTTAATCTTTAAAGTTGACTACACTCCACCTGTACTGTACCTACGTTGCCGCTCCCGTAGCATGGCAAACTCCTTGAGGAGTGGTTAAAATTTTGTCTATTTGCTCGTCTAATAGAAAAAAAGGATTTTTTTTAATTCTTAACGGGATAGCTCTTGACCTTCATCTCACCTGAAGATAAGTGATGATAAGGCCAAAGATGTAGACGAGCTACACCCGGATTTCTCAACCACATAGGAATTATATTATTAGGCTATTTAATCTACAACTTCCGGAACGCAACAAAGCTGTTAACATTATTGTTATGGCGGCAGAGTTAGGCCAGCTAGACAGGCGGACTTAGAAAAGTCCTACCACCAACCAAACCGAGCAGAAAATTTTTGCCCCCGCGGGAATTGAATCCCGCCGGACCTCTAGATTTGAATTAGTCCTAACCACTAGACCACAGACGCTGTTAAAAAGAAAGAGCAGAGATAAAATGCATTTTGCCTACTAATAAGCGGGCATAAATGGAGGAGAGAGATTTTATCTACAGACCATGCTACGGATGCAGGATCTGTAGAAAGATTGTTTTTTAGCCGGTTTTATTCATTCCCAACAACAAGTGCTTAATTAGTAGCCGAATACTACTAGACAATTCTCGAAACTTCCATAATATTAGTTCGTTTTTGCATTATATCTCCCTCACTACTTTCTCGAATTTTCTTCGTCTGTCCTTGTTTAGTATAGCGCGTTGTCCTTTCCTTTCGCGTTCCTTGCGAAAGGAAAGGACAAGCGCGTTCCTTTACTCCTTTCTCGAAAGTTCTTTTTCTGTCATTGTGTAGCATTAGCATAAGGGGTCCTGAAAACGCCTGAAAAAGGGTTTTCAGGAAATGGTGGCATCGGATTAGTTGGCCCCTGAAACGGGCTGAAAACATGCTTCATGCGCCTGGACTCGGCGGTAACTAGGTCAAAACTTTGATTCTTTGGCATGCGATGGAGCTCCCTCTAGATCGGACAGAAAAAACATTACAGCCTGCGGAAAATGAAAGTTGTGCAAGGCTACCTCGCTTTACACTGCCGTCACAACATTAGATTATAGATGGAGAGCACTCTGAAGAGCTTTTTGAACTTATCTCATCTTCCCCCTTCCTAATCAGGATCACACTGCAGGTCTTCGGAGTCATTAACTCAACATCACGCACTCGTTTCTTTGTCGTACCTCTTCCTACTTCCAAAACTTGGAATTCCTTGCCGGCACATGTGTTGCCTCCTTTCTTTATCATGGGTTCCTCCAAAAGAGACGTAAAAGGGCACCTTATATGCCAGCACGGCGGAGACGGTGAATAGTGACTAGAATAGTGTATTCAAGCTGCACGAGCTGTCTTCGAATATGGACTTTTCGGACTCTTACCGTTTTACATCCGGTGTTGAGTCATTTCCGGTGCTTTGTGTACGTAACCAAAAAAAGAAAGAAAGAAAAGAAAGAAAGAAAGAAATATTTTTATTGACTTGCACATTACACATTTACAATAAAATAATAATAATAATAATTACAAGAGTGCAACGCCAATAGGCCCCTTTTTTTTTTTTTTTTTTTTTTACCCTGGGAAAAAATGCCTTACGCATGCCCTCCCGTATAGACGGGAGGGGTATGTGGGACTCCCCGGGAACATGATTCCCGGGTCTACCCACTAAAACGACCCAGCGGCACTCCCTCATCGCCTTATGTGGTTGGAGGACTGGGAAACTGGCAGAGCCTCTACTTCCAGTCCCCCACCGGCGATTGCCCGCCTAGACGGCGGGCCCTTTACGCCCCCCCCCCAGGAACAGGGAGGGGGTCAGAGGGTGACCGTGAGTGCTCGGCCACCCTCTACGGCGAGGTGATGAGCAGTGCAATGCGGGCTAGGGCGCCCCCGCGCCTGTCGCCCGCTGCTCTTCACCGTGGGGGGGAGGAGGGGCGGTTATGCGTCCGCCTTCTCCTGCCCCTCCTCCGCCGGCGGATCGCCGGTGCGTCAGGATCATCCTCACGCGCGCGCTCCGCCTCCTCCTTCTGTGACATTACATCTTCACAGAAGGAGGCGACCGCCGCCCAAGCCTCTTCGCTCCCCAGCATGGCATTTACCACGCCGGGAAGCGAGAGGCCCAGCCCGACCGCCGTGACAAGACCGCGACGCCGCTCGGACCAGGACGGGCACACCTCGAGGGTGTGCTGCGCCGTGTCCTCCGCCGCGCCGCAGTCATGGCACGCCGGGCTCTCCTCCCGTCCAATCCGGTGCAGGTACGACCCGAAACAACCATGCCCAGATAGCACCTGCACCAGCCGGAACGAGAGGAAACCGTGCCGTCGCTCGAGCCAGTCTTGTAGGACCGGACCGAGCGCATCTAATGTTCGGCGGCCGTAAAAGGCGGAGGCGAGGTCCGCCGTCCAGTGATGGACAATGGCATCCCTCGCCTCCCGCCGGACGGCCTCCCGCTCTTCAGGGGCAGGGCGCTCGCCGAGCGCCCTTCGCCCTGCCGTCCACTCATAAACTCTGGCGAGCACCCACGCCTCAAGTTCCCAAGGCGGGGTGCCGGCCAGAGCGCACGCCGCCGCGAAGCTAACTGAGCGGTAGGCCCGCGCCACTCGCTGTGCGATGGCCCTTTGGGGCGCCCGGATGCTGGTGGCATTCTCCCTCCTTTGGAGGGAGTCTGCCCAGATGGGCGCCCCGTACAGGGCCATGCTCTTCAGAATGCCGGCGTAAAGACGCCGGCATCGCCCACTCGGCCCCCTCAGGTTTGGCATTAGCCAGGAGAGGGCCCCCGCTGCCTTGAGCAGGCGCGACGACAATCCGCTAAAATGCGGACCGAAGCGCCACCTGCTGTCGAGCGTAAGGCCCAGATACTTCATCTGGGCCTTCACCTCGATCCTGACGCCCGCCACGAAGATGTGGGCGTCAGGCGGGGGGCGCTGCCGAGGGCCGTGAAAGAACACGGCCTCGGTTTTCTGCAGCGCCACCCTCAGTCCTAGACGGCGGATCCTTCCCGCGACCAAGGAACCGCCCGCCGAGGCCAGATTGGCCGCCTCCCTAAAGCTTCGTCCCCGGGCTGTGAGGAGAGTGTCATCTGCATAGCAGATGACACTCGTGCCCCGGAGAAGGGTGCCCCGCAGCAGCCAGTCGAACCCGATGTTCCACAGCAGAGGTCCTAGGACCGACCCCTGCGGAACACCAGACTCGACGGCGTACCGGCGGACCTGGCCAGCTTTGTCTACGAGGAGGACCGATCGGTCCTCCAGGTAGCTAGCCAGGAGGAACCTCAGGTATTGAGGCACTCCATGATAACGGAGTGCCTCAAGGATGGTAGAGTGGGGGACGGAATTGAAGGCGTTGGCTATGTCGAATGACACAGCCAACAATCCGTCTCCCGCATCCACGGCCTCCTTCACCTGGTCCTTGAGAAGGGCCAGGGCGTCTACGGTCGAACGCTCAGTCCGGAAACCAAACTGAGCGTCCGACAGGTCCGGCCCGACCACCCGCAAGTGTTTATTCAGGCGGGCGGCGATAATCCCCTCGAACATCTTACCGACCTCATCAAGCAGAACGATGGGTCGGTATGCCGAGGGGGAATCCGCCGGGCGCCCTTCCTTCCGGAGGAGACAAAGTTGTCCCTCCTTCCAAGGCTTCGGGAACCTCTCAGTCGTGAAACACGCATAGAAGAGATCCCGAAGCCTTTCGCCCATTTGGGTGGCGGCTATCGCTACCACTTTTGCGGGGACGCCATCGGGCCCAGGGGCTGTCTTCTTCGCACGGAGGCGGAGCGCCGCCGCGCGAAATTCAGACTCTACTACGGGTGGGATGTCCTCATCCTCCTCCCGAGCAGGCCTTCTTGGAGCCTCCATTGCTGGCGGGGCGAAGTTGACCCTGCTTGGAAACAGGGACCGGACCACCCCGTCCAGCAATATTGGCTCGAGGGTCTGGGACACTGGGGGGCCAAAGGGGCGCAGTTTATTGCGCGCCGCCTTGTATGGTCTCCCGAACGGGTCGCTGTCCAGACCTTCCAGCAGCTCGGCACGGGCCGAGTCCTGGGCGGCAAGCATGGCGGACCTGAGGACCTTTTTTGCCTCTACGTATAAATCGTAGAGGCGGTCCTCGTTTGCTAGATCTCGCTGGCGTCGCCGCCTGCTCCGTGCATACTGTCTCCTGGCTACCACGCAGGCAGCCCGGAGCCCCGCCAGCTCCTCCGACCACCAGTAGACGGCGCGTCGGGGAGGCGGGCGGCGAGACCGAGGCATGCTTGAGTTGCACACCTCGGTTAAGGACCGCCTCAGCTGGGCCGCAGCGGCGTCCACGTCCAGGACACTCACCGGAGGTGAAAGCCAGTCCTGGACGAAGGACGCCTCCTTGGCCGCCTCCCTGTCAAGGTGGACAAGAGCCCACCGGGGAAATGGGGATTGGCCCGTGGGTACCGTTCCCCAAGGGCTCTGGGTGGAGACCTCGAACCGCACGTATCGGTGGTCCGAAAACGTCTCCACCATGTCCACCCTCCAGTTGCTTACGCGCGCGGCTAGTGCAGGGGTGGCAAAAGTGAGGTCCACAATTGACCCCCCCTGCCGCCGCACGCACGTGTGATCTCTCCCTCTGTTCAAGAGGGAGAGGCCAGAGGAGGCCGCCCACTGCTCGACAGCCCGCCCGCGGGCGTCGGTGGCTGGGTTACCCCAAACCACCGACTTGGCGTTCAGGTCTCCCAAAACAGAGACCTGACGAGGCGCCAGCCTGCCGACCACTGCCGCAAGGACTCCTAGGAAATCCTCGAAGTCCGACAGTGGGCGGTTAGGAGAGAAATAAACCCCTACGAAGGCTATCTCTCCCCACGCGGCGGCCACGTATCCCGGTCCCCTCTCTAAGAGCGAGAGGGGAGGGGAGTCTGTGGAAGACCGCGCCGCGAGTGCCACCAAGCCGTCCCTATCTCCCAGCCAGCGGCCAGGGATCGAGTACGGCTCGGCGACCACCGCCACGTCCACCAACCACTCGGCCATGACCTGCACCAACAGGTCCTGAGCCGCTTTGCAGTGGTTGATGTTCGCCTGTAAGATGCGATGGACCTCCCCCATTATTGATCCATCGCATTTTCCATCTCAGCCGACGGTGAGGCTTCAACGGCGTCAGCAGCGGCAGTGGTAGCGGCAGGACGGGTTGGCGCCTGCACTTGACCTTTCTTTGGGGGAGGTTTGCAGTTTCTCCCCCCCATCACATGGTCGGCTGGGCGGCCACTTGCAGCGCAAACGGCGCATCGTGGCGTTGCGACCTTGCAGGAGGCAGCCTTATGCCCCTCTTGCCCGCAGCGGCAGCAGAGTTCCGCCCTGTCTACAGAGGACGGGCACAGAGCCCTAGTGTGGCCTACTCCGAAGCACTTAAAGCATCGGAATGCTTGGTCCTCAAGTGCCCTGACCACTGCCACACTGAAGCCTACGGGCAACCGTCGTTTTGCCAGGATGGCCTTTGCCGCTGCGACTGGGCACTCCAGGCGCATGGTGCTCAGACCCCCGCGGCCTGCCCTTATGGCCCTGCCCTGCACGGTGGCCGCATCGCAGCCTCCTGCAGTTGCGACTGCCGCCACTACCTCCTCTTTGGTGACCGAGTCATCCAGACCGGTCACCTCCAAGGAGACAGACTTGGTGGGCCTGGCCACTTTCGCCGCGTCGGCTATGACCTCTTGCAGTTTCGCTGCGAAGAGGTCAGCATTAGTGCCGCCTTGAGCCCCCGCGAACTCGAATAATCGAGCCCCGGTTTGAGTACGGCGGCACGTCACCGGGCCTACACCTAGTGTTGTGGGGTTGGCATTTGTACGAGCCCGCTTTAGTACGGACTCGTATGTCTCGCCCCGCTCTGCAGCCTCCGCGGTGAGCGTCACCACAACGGCTGCAGTTTTAGGAGGAACCAACTTCCTTCCGCCCGGCGTGGGGGCTGACTTTTGCCCCTTGCTTTGCCCCTTTCCCTTGCCCGTCGCTTTGGACAAGCCGGGAGGAGCATTAGCAGGGGCAAGGGCGGCAGCCTGTGCAGTCTTTTTGGCGCCTTTCTTTTTCCTTCCAGTCACCTTAGTCCAAGACTCGTTGGTCTGGGTGGTGGAAGGAAGGAAGGCGTCTTCTCTCTGGGAATTTTGGGGTGGAGGGGCCACAGCCTCTCCGCCCGTGCTGGGGGTCGGGGGAGCCGCCCCGGTCTTCTTCCCCTTTCCCTTGCCTTTTGTGGGCTTCGGGGCCTGAGGAGGCGCCATATCAGTCAACACCGGGGCCGGAGCAGTCTTGTCCGCCGCGGGCGGGAGCCGCAGGCGCTTTTCAGGCAGGAGCCTGTCTTCGATGTCCGCAAGACAGGCTCTGGTAAAGGCCCTCTCCTCCATAGCAACCTTCCGAATGATGTCCTCAAGGTTGGAGGGGGAATGGGCTTCTGCCACTGCTGGTTGTGAGGCTTGGGCAGGTCGGGCCGTTGCCTCAACGAGCTTCTTATGAAGCTCGCTTACCTCTTTCTGCAAGCGATCGGTCTTAGCCTGCAGTTGCTTCACTTCGTCCGTGGTCGTGCGATGCACCAGCTCACGAACGATGCCGCGCATACTTGCGGCCCGGCACTTAAGGGCCTTTTGGAAGGTCCCCTTCAAATTGGAGGACTTTGTGGCGACTTCCACAATGCCCTCCTGGTCCTCCTGGGCCATGCTTTCAAGCTCGGCCAAGGAGTGGTCGGCGTACAGCACACTGGTTGCGCCGTAGCCTGCCTTGGCCCTGCGGGTGCGAGCCTGCGCCTCCTTGGCGGCGACTTGCTCCTCTAACTCCTGCTGGAGTTGAGCCCTGTTCGCCTGGTTAAGCTGGCGTTGAGCATCCATTAGCCTGACGTCATGGCTGGTGCTGGCGACGGCGGGAGTTGAAGACTTTGTTTTGGCCTTCGCCTTCTTTTTGGGCTTGCTTTTGGCAGAATCCGAGGAAACCTCTGAACTCTGTCTCAAATAGGCCCGCTTCTTGGCCTGCCGGTCCGTTGACTCTGCCACGATTGCTACATCGGTCTCCGAGTCGAGCAGGTCCTCCTCCAAACTGAGCAGGCTGGCCGCAGATGGTGGGCGGCTGGCCTCCGACGCCGGAGCGTCCTCGGGGTTGGCCCTGAGAAGGGCCGTTTGGGTTTGGCCCTGAGAAGAGCCGTTTGGGTGGTCCTGGGGGGGTCTTCTTTAGATCGCCTGGAGGCGGCCCGGAAAGGTCTCGACATGGTCGCAAAACGATGATCACACATAAACCGCAATAGATATGTGATCGCACAGTCTTCGTTAGCCGCCGGCTTGCCACTCCGTTACGGTGGTCAAGCGCGACGTTGCCCGGGGAACGCTACGTGGAAGCCAAGACTGTGGGGGGTCCCCCAACGCCAATAGGCCCCTGTCTCAGCACTTAGCTTCTACGACATTCGCAGAATGCCGCAGAAGCGCTGATATTATGACAGGGCCCAGCCGATGACGCGAAGTAATATAAAAATATATATAAAACAAAGAATATAATACAAGTGATATTTTAAAACTAAGGTATGGGCTACCAAAACAAACCGAAAAATAGATATCTTCTGAATAAATAAATATATAAATATACTTAATACATACACACATACATATAAAAAAAGGCGGTATGTTTACACATAATGATTCCCCGTCGTAATTGATATCTAAAGAATAGGAAAATTCTTAAGTTATTTTCGTACTTATCATCTTAGTATAATGATCGTTTAATGTCATTTAGTTTTTTTGAAAAATCTGAATGATTTAAAATCGAGTGGCTTTATTATTCTATCAAACATGAAGTACCTGTCACGAAGTGCTTTTTCCTTTTTACTAAATAGGTATAAAAGTATAAGTCAGTGAAGTAAAAAATTATGAGAATATACCAGGGCAAATAAATACATTTAAACACAGGGGAACATGGCGCAGATAGGTGTTGGTGGGGTGCACCGCGCGCGTAACGGCAAACGGCAGATAAAGTGCGCCGGGTGCCAGCAACAATAATAATTGCCGCAGATAATGCCGCGGCTAAAACTTGCGTAACATGCCTGAATTCGTATTAATTGCGTACAAGTAGGTATCAAATGTTTAATTTAACCAGCTTTAAAACGATATTGCGTAAAATAACCTTTTATCTGTGTCTATTTGAAAAGATGACTGCTTATTACTATATTTATTTTTCTCTATTGAAGACAGGTCACATGAACAAAATTAAGAAAAAGACTATGTATAAGCTTAAATATTTAAATATTACCTACTTAAATATTTTTCAACTGTACCATTACTAAAAACCAAAAAATAGGTTTAGACCAGGGATTCCCAAACTATTTTGGGCATGAGACCCCTTTTCAAAAATGAATTGATACTTCAGACCCTCATAGCCAAATTACTTTCAAAATCCTCCCTCTAGTTTTTTTCCTATTGATACAAAATACTTAACAATTTAAAATGTTTTCGTAAATGAGTAAACTTGACATTATTTTCTCATCACAATTAAACAAAATAAAAAGACATAAAATTTAATAAATATCAAGTGTAATTAATAACTATTAATACAAATTATGTAAAAATACTTAAGTAGGTATTATATTAAAACAATTTTTATACCTCGTCGACTTAGGGATCGTTTATGTCAGCCGGAAACCAATTTCGTCCCCAAGGGGTCTCGATAAGATAACTTAGACTCGATAAAAAGTATCCGAAAAAGAAAAAAAAATGTTATTCGAGGTTTCGATGTCTTTAGTTAGGTATGGAATACCTAAAGGAGGTATTTATTATCACCATGACAAACCATTGCGGCCGTCAATATAGTAAGCATATGTATATCTTTGTTGTACTTCCAAAACACACAGCCTACACTACGTTTGCCGATGCGCGGTCTCTATTCGAGAACCATTCTACTCCACCGGTCATCGGTTCTGCGACAGATGTGACCGGCCCACTAGCACTTCAGCTTTATACATTTGTAGATAATATCAACCACTTTGGTCTTCTGCCGGACAACTTCGTTCCGGATGTTATTTATCCCTTAGCGAAATTCCCAGCATTGACCTTTCCATAGCTCGCTGAGCGAGGTGAAGTCGATGGGCCAGTTTCACTGTCATATTCCACGTCTCGACTCCGTACGTCATAACTTGTAGGACACATTGGTTGTACACCCTGCTCTTCAGACTTTGTCGTAACGATGACGAGAAGATATGCCGCAGCTTCCCAAATGCTGGCCAGCCCAACTGTACTCTTCTAGCGATTTCTCGCTCGAAGTTGTCTTTGCTATTAAAACTATATCGTCAGCGAAGCGGAGGTGCGTAACGTACTCGTCATTGACGTTGATGACCTATCTATACCATTCAAGCGTCTTGAAGACTCCTCTGTGCAACTGTATTGGTCTTGTTCTGTAGTTTTGGACCTGGACGGACATCGTTGCCATGCTATATAGACGTCTTAGCACCTCAACATAACGCCAATCGACTTGACATAGCGATGTCATGTTGCCTTTGCAGCGACAACGTGGAGGCGGCTAGAACAGTGTTTCAAGCCGCACTAGCTGTCTTTGCACATGCACTCTTACCGCTTCGCAATAGGTAGGGTTGAGTCATTTACCGTGATTTGTATAGGTAAGTAAAGAATGTATTGTATAGGATTGTGACGAAAGTTTCCGATCGACATATAATTCGATTCAAAATCATTTGCGTTCCGACTTAAATTGAAACAAGCCCCAAATTGCTTTTTGACGTCCGGCTGGCCGAGTGATCAGTACTCTGTACCACTTGATAGACACAGACAGGCTACCCGGTCAGAGGCCTTGGATTCCAATCCCGGTAGGAGCATATGTCTGTATGATTATATGTTTGTATGATGCATTTGTTTATAAGTCATGGATGTTTATGTGTTTATTTAATATATTTCTAATATTAATATACATATTATTGCATTATTATCATTATTGCTCCATTATCTAGTATCCCTAAAGCAAGCTCTTTGGGCTAGATAATAGGTGTGAGTGTATTATTATTATTATATTATTAACTAAGGTCATAACAGGATTCACTTTCTATGCTTTCTTATATATATATTTCTTATATATATAAAATTTTTATGATCTGAGGATAGTTTTACCCTCAGATCATAGAAATTTTATCTTCCATAATAGTGTTAACGAAAACGTTTCTCATAACGTAGCATCAAGGATACTGCGTCATCGTCATGAGAAACGTTTAATGCGCCAGCATACCAATTATAATAATAGTAATTAAATACCTCATCATCATAAGCCTATATACGTCCCACTGCTGGGCACAGGCTTTCCTACATGGGAGAAACATATGAGGATTCTGGGCCATAACACCACCACGCTGGCCCAGTGCGGGTTGGTGCAGTGCGCGCCACGAGTCATGAAGTTGCGCAGAAGGCGATAAATAGGTGTCAGCTGAGTTAGGGTGTGAGGGGCGGGATGAGTAACCATGACAACCGCGCACGGTTTAGGATCGCCTTAGGTACCAGCGATAACACAAGTGTCACGTAATTTGAATAATCGGACAATACCAATTTATAATTTATTTACAACGACAATTTTATGTGTTTATTTTAATAATATGTAAATAGTATTGTAAGTGTACAAGTACATAGTGTTATTTAGTTTTGATTTAGTAGGTATATTTGAACTTAGTGTTTTTGAATAAAGTGTTGTGTATAGGTTGTATACAGGGTGGTGCCGTCACTACGACAGTAAATTAAAACATGGGCTATATTAGTTTATAGAAATGGTTTGTCACCTTCAAAAACATCCTATTCATTTGATAATTTAATGACATTTCTATGAAATAATGCAGCCAATGTTATATTATTTCATACAAATGTCATGAAATTATCAAATGAATAAGATGTTTTTGAAAGTGGCAAACCGTTTCTATAAACTAATGTAACCCATGTTTTAATTTACTGGGCCTAATTCTGGGAACACACTTTAATTCTAAATTTAAGTACAGTATATCTCTTTCTCGCAGTATGTAATAGGAAAAAGATAGCAAGAATCGGTTTAGAGCTGTCACTTAAATTTAGATAGATTTCAAAGAAACCATAGACAATTTTAGACGGCATGTACTGAGGTGCCTCCTAAACACTGCATTTTAGCACGTTCAATAAGGTCGAAAATTTAACGCACATTTCTAAATGTCAATTAATATGACTGCCATTCTTTTATTTTTTATTTTGAGAGAAAGAAATAGACTGAACTTAAATTTAAACTTAGCATGTGTTCGCCAGAATTAGGGCCACTGTCGTATTGACGGCACCCCC
This sequence comes from Nymphula nitidulata, assembly GCA_947347705.1. NCBI lineage: Eukaryota > Metazoa > Arthropoda > Insecta > Lepidoptera > Crambidae > Nymphula > Nymphula nitidulata. The sequence goes on from OX374623.1 coordinate 12,984,294, forward strand.
CTGTATATTCTCTTCTCTCTGTAATTATAAAACCGTAACGTGAAATATAATGAAATATAATTGTAACGTAACTGTCACCATGATTGTTTTATACCTATAATTCGCTGGATAGGGTATCAGAACCAAGTCTATTCTAGGGCAGTGAATGACAGCATTATATTTCAAAACTGACAAATACTTACCTAGAGTTAAAGAGAAGTTCTCAACGCGTCCCTGGCCGACTATAACAAAATTACAAACAGTCAGATTTCAATCCGGAGCTGGCGCAATGTTGGCCTGTGTCGAAGTCGACGCCCGCTTCCCGGCTTAGAAGTTGAGCACCTCCACCTTAGTACAGAGGAAGCTAAATAACACTACTTTTTAGTAACAATTAAAAATTTAAATTTAAGAAAGAAAACGATGAAAAAATCGAATCGAACCCGCGTCTCCTGGGGCCGGACCCAGGAGACGCGGGTTCGATTCGATTTTTTCATCGTTTTCTTTCTTTCTTTGTAATTGTTCCAATAAAGTAGGCGTTTAAACGCATAAAAAACATTTAAATGTGACTACTTTCTAGTGTTGTACTCTTGCTAACTGTTACGTACTCAAGTGAAAGTGTAAGAAGCAGTCAGACTCGCCTCATCTCCTGTCAACATAGCTCTTTCTCTTGATTATTACATGGTAGGCAACCCGTGAGTACTTGGGTAGTGCCCAAGGTGCTACGAGCCTCTTTATGCCCGTAGCAGTGTAGCAATGTAGCGGTGTACCATCAGATGGTTGGGATTCACAATTTTTACCACCCGTTTTGTTTATCGTCATCATAATAATCATCATTACTGGCCTATATACGTCCCACTGCTGAGGCCTTTCTACATGCGAAAAAACACATGATGAGTTTGGGCCATAGCACCACCACGCTGGCCCAATGCGGGTTGGTATAAAAAATAATAACCTGTAGGTAATAATTTAACACAAATATGAGTACTAGGTGGTAGACCTATATGTAGGGTCGCCTGGGTAGGTACCACCGCCTTTCTTATTTCAGCCGTGAAACAGTTCGCTGTGTTTCGGATTGAAGGGAAAGGTAGCCAGTGTAATTACTGGGCATGGACGGCATTTCATCTTAGGCCTCAGGATGACAACGCACCTGCAATATCAAGTGCTTTTCCTTGTTATTGCAGGTGCCTATAGGCGGCGGTAACCGCTTACCACCAGGTGGGCCGTCAGCTTGTTTGTCATCTAGTTGTATAAAAAATATAAAAAAAAACGTCTTATTAGACGTGCTCATATTTTTGTTAAATTATTATTTTAACTGACGCACTAACGAAAAAAATTGTGAGGTCAGATTGGAAATGTGACCTAAGTAATTAAAAAAAAAAATATTCTTTGGAGTTGGTGCTTCACTTTCTATTATCTCTGGAAGCAGCTTAGCACCAACTCCAAAAAAAACATTATAGGAGGTAAGTACCTATCTAGGTACTGAAATTTAATTATTTTTTCCTTTTTAATGTTATCGAATTGGTTTTATTTTTGTAAAAAAAATTTTTTTTTCACTCTTTTAAGTGATTTCCTAAGGTCAAAGCAAGATGGGTGACCGTCAGCACTATCGACTTGCTTGTCTCTGTCTTTGGTTGAAATACATAGTGAAAGAATTATCTTCTAACTCTAAACGTTAAGGAGTTGTACCTTCCATCACCAGCTCATCAACATGAGATCATGACTAACAGAAGCAAATACTTGAATAGCTTTGGAAAAAAGGAAAACATGTTATACGTGCCCATAAAATTTGAGGTTTGCCCTTGATTTCGCTGGGATCCCATCATCTGATCCTGACATGGTGACAATGGGACCACCTCAGGAGTATACTCTATCGAATAAAAAAGAAAATCGGTTCACAATTGACAGAGAAATCGGTGAACATACATACAAATAAAGAATACATACAGTGGAACATATAACCTCCTTCTTTTATTGAAGTCGGTTAAAAATTAAGCCGACTTCAAAACAATAAAAAGAAAAAATATTGACATAGAAGTTAGGTACTTATCTCATAAAGCGGTATTTTTTGGAGTCTGTGCTTTACTTTCTATTCTTTCTGGAAACAGTTTAGCACCAACTCCAAAAGATACCCTGTAAGAGATAAGTACCTATCTTCAATTTAATTATTTTTTCTTTTTATTGTACATAAAGATATTTTCATTCCGATTTTTCATTTTCAAAATTATGTAGTTATATTAGGAAAATTAGTACAAATACCACAGATTAGATTGAATAGAAATAAAATGGGTATCGATAAAATCTGTTTCAGCACCGATTCGCCGAATACGATGAAGTTCTACCTTGACTGATCGTGATCATAAAACAGCTATTCAGAAGATAGTCAGCGGTCGAGGTGAGCTAGCAATTTTTTATTGTTCATCGGTAAAACCACATTGATGCTAATATTAAAAATATCGAAAATCCGAAATTGAGAATCGCGTAGGCGCTTACTAACGGCGAACGACGTAGGTAGTAGTTAATGATAGGATCAGGTGGTATATCACCAACTTTTTCGGCTCATCAAGTTATCCTTCGAGTTGCCATTACAGATCTGTTTATCTGTACCTACATGAAGATGATACAGGCATGCTGAAATTGGAAACGCTCTTGTTCTGCAGCACCCACGCAAAGATTTCCACATTTTTTCTTTCACGGGACAATTCTTTTAATTTACACAGCAACTCCTCACATGTTTTTAAAAGTGGAACAGTGTGTCTTAAATCGAGGACAAACGGTACGCGGGTAGTTGAGTGAGGGTGGGGTGCATTATCTCTCGCGCTTGACCGAGCTTCGATCACTGCTCGCCGACTCCCAAAGCCTTGTTAAGGCCTAATGACATGGGAACAAGCGAATCTCCACTTATTATACCTTTTGGCAAAATTGTGAGATGTTTTAGCTGGAGATTTAGTTTAAGTGTTTGCGGTTTTATTTTGAAAACTAAAGTTAAATATTTTTTTATTACCATTTATTGTAATAAGCTCAGTGTGGGTTTTATTAAATAATACTTAATAATCTTTTAAAAAATCTACTTGAATACTACTTGAAATTGAAAAATATCAAATAATGCTTACCTATTTCAAGAAATTTTAAGATTATCTGTTTCGCCTGACCTGACCGTCTGTTCTATACCTTAATGATACTCATTTTTATTAGGGGGAAATGTTTTTCACTGTACACTTTCCAGTATGTTACTAAGTACTTTCAATACCTACTTGAAATAAGAAATAAATTCTCACTTCTATTCATTTGACAATTTCTGGCTGCATTATTTCATAGAAATGTCATGAAATTATCAAATGAATAAGATGTTTTTGAAAGTGGCAAACCATTTCTATGAACTAATATAGCCCATGTTTTAATTTATTGTGAAATTTTTCTAGTTTTATTATATTTTAATTACTAAGTAATTTTTCAAACATTTATAATAATGTTAAAATCAAAAATTAAGAAAAAAAAAAATATTACGAAATCTGGCTTGTTCTTTCTGGCTGCATTATTAACTACTTTTAATAATTACCAAAAATGATACTTTTAATCAGCGCTGGATTTAATCAGTGTTTATTATTTTGATATTTGTAATTTATATAAATTAATTTATGATTTTCTTCTGTCATATCCCATCTGTGTCAGTTTCAGTTGAATCAAAACGAAAACGATCATCGTCCTTAGACCATGGTCTTAGTCATCGTCGTGTTGCTCTCAAATCTTTATGAGAAAAGTGGTTTCCAATAATTCACAACAGAGGTGCTACTTTTTATACGATTTTACAGTTATCACGACGATGAATGTTTTCGATTCGATTGAAAATTACACTAGGGTTTCCTATTGATTCTTTAAAGCCGCTTCACACATTATCGATCATCCCTTTTGCCTCCTGCTTTACGATGCGCATGATGGCGATGGTTCAACGTATAGAGTACCGTTTGAAGTACACCACCACCGGCCTTCTGGTGGAAGATCGTGACGTATGCTACTGCTCCACATACACACACAAGTATGCAGTCTCGACTGTCGGTCTACTCCTCATGCGTGCGTTGGCTGAACGAACTTGCAGACGAGGGAAGTGGTGAGCGCAAGTTAAGCGGTATAACTTCCAGGACCCATATTTATTAACCCGTCACATATGTACATTCTATTTTTGTATGACTTCCAAAACTTAAAAGTAGATACATTAAGATATTATGGGTAGGCATAGAGAGAGATAATATATTCGTTATCGTAGAATATTCGCAAAATTAATAGTCTATTGATACAATTAAAGTCGTAAACATTTCGTTATAGGGATGTTAGTTCTAATACAGCGTTTGGGCACCAATAGTGGATGTGCAACAGTACATTGGCGTATCATGTGTATCGGGAACAATATTCGGTCGTGTATCGGCAGTAATTGGCTGGGAGTGGGCGGATCGATCGCTCGATGTGACACAAATATCTCGTTCCGCGACGCAATCACCCTCAGTAATCCACCATCGACCTAATTGTTTTCTTCTAATGACAATTGTACGATACCAATTATTACAATCCATTACCGTGTGCCATTTCATGGCTTTGGACGTTAATCGTCCTTACTTACTTGAAACTTAAAAGCACCTGGTATATGGAAAACAATCGATAGGTACTTTGTGCTTTAAATTCAAAAAGCCAACAAAACCGTAAGTATAATGGTAGTTTTGTATTAAATTAACGACACCAAAACTAACTAGTCGACAGAGGATCTATTCCTTCCTAAGTTATCCAAACGTTGTTATATGTATACCTATGGTATAGAGTGTGTTGCAGACATGTTCACCAAATGGCTTACTTTATTCCCGTGCATGGCCCGAAGCAATCTCCGAGGATTGCACTTGACCTGCGATGCAAAACGCCCAACAAAAGCCAACACAGGCGCAGTGTAGGCGGTGCACTCTCACAAAACAACACAGACCTGTGATCTAAAGAAACCAAAAGCTTTATTTTGCACACGAGTGAGATGAAATATATGCACCAAGAAAGCCTTCTGCTAAAGTGTAACAAATATCCAGGTCATTGCACGTTCGTTCATTCCTTTTTTAAAGTAGGTATTCTGCAGAGTAGCAACTCGGAGATGAATACAATTCTTTTACATCTGAGCGCACTCAATACTAGAGGAATATCATAAACCGAGCGACTAAAAATACTAAGTTGGCTACTAAAAATCGGTTTTAGTCGACTTTACAACGATTTGTCGCCGAAATCAGATTTTTTAGTCGCTTACTTAGTATTTTCGTTGGTTAGAGGTTAGTATGATGCTTAGTTAAATACAAGCCAATAGTAAATGGGCATGAATATAGATTATTATTCTGTTTTGTAATCTTGAATTTTGCGGCGGTTACATCTAGTGTGATCCTTGGATTTTTTCTATAATCATCCTAGTCAAGCACCAACTTAAGTACTAACTCAACACGTGTAGCAACTGTAAACTGAATTTGACTTTATGCTAATAAAATGCGAGCGAATACTTCGTAGCCATACAATTTGATCAATATCTTCGGATTGGATTGTTCTGTAGAGTGTCGAGCAGCGAGCGGCGGCGCGCCGGCCATAAACATTGCCTGCGCTCCAGTGAAATGTTGTCTCTGAGGGGCATGTTTTATTGAAAAACTTTCTGCGCTGCTCCACCGCGCCGCGCGCCCTCCGGTCTCCTACTGAGCGCCGACATGCTACACTTCGCTCGCACTGAATCAGTTTCACCACCCGACACCCTTAACTATCGAACTACCTATTCGAGCGTTATCTCTAGCCGACAAACGCTTATCTACATAAAAAAATTACTGCTCCTAATTTCTTTGAATACTGAAATCTGTACAGAACCGGAGACGAGAAATTAATTCCTAGTCGTTATCTACACAACTCAGCGTGTCAAGGCGTGCTTCACGGTAAACACTGGAGTAAGCGCAAGGTGGTCGGAGTAAATCGCTCCATTAGGCAGTTAAAAGCTCGTCGCTATCGTCGGGACATAACTCAGGCACCCGTCTCTACGCGGCCCTATAAATTACGCCTTTGTGCGAAGGGGGCGTGCCCGCTTAAAATATGTACGACATTGTCTTCCCGGCGTGCCTCCCTTTCTCATATCTTCCGTTGAAATCCACTGAAGGTCAGTACAGTAAATTATCCATTCGTACGTTTTGCCAACTGACTGAACTGCAATGTGATCAAAAACTTTTATGTAGGTCGCGTCCGTGCCGGAATGCGCGGCGTATCACACGTGCGAGGATGGGCTCCCTGCCTGGCACGCCGCACCAGCCGATCATTCACACTTGCGGACGATTCATTTTAGGACGTTTGGGAAAGGTGAACCCCTCTTATGCCTAATACGCTTTCACTTTGTACATATGAAATATCCGTACCTTCTTACGTCAGCAAATTTTTTGATCTACTTTGCGTTTCTTCGGGATTTTTCAATATTTTTTCTTCACACATACTTAAGTATTTGTGTTATATGTATATTTTTTCAATACAATAGCCGTTTTTAGTAAATCTTCGATATTGTGTTTACAATTTTGATTTTAAGTGCTTGTATTGTTCTTAGTTCGGGGAAACCGCCTCACGCTGGATTGCACAAACTGAATGTTGGGGGCAGCGTTTGATAAAAACGTAAAAAGCCTTTTACAAAATATCGCTGCATAAGCTTTTAGCAAATCTATGGTATGGTTCAAATAGGTTGATGATAGAAAAAGCCACATTCGTCTATTGAAGATCAGCCGCGTGTCAAAAAGAACTAATGTGGTTGACCATGATTAATGGGGTGTAACAACCACATTTGAGATCTCATCGAAATTTATTAAGACTTCGACGAGATAGGTATAAGATAATGGTCTGATAAGACAATATCAAATATCTAGTAACGACAAATCGCTGTACACAAGGGGCTTAGTGTGCCGACGAGAAATAATGACTGTCGTTAGTTGTTTTTCCTGCTACAGTTCCAAATAGTTTTATACTATTCAGATGCGACGCAGTTTCTGCGAGGAACATTATATATATCGAGACGCAAATAACTACAACAACGTTTAGAGGTAGTCTAAACGTTGTGTCTCGATTGGTGTAGATCTAGGTGTTGTTCCGTCATATAATTCTGTGTGTACAACCCCTTTTGCGCCGTTCCTAAACATGCGTGCATTCGACTTTCAAAAATCTGGGGAAAAAACCGCATCGTTATTGGAACCAAATCGGTATCAAACTATCGTACCTACTTTAGATAACCGATGCGTTAAACAATAAATGGCTAGTATGTGAGAGGCCAGTGTGAGTCACAAGAGCGGCAAAAAGTTAATATTTGAAAAAAGAAACAAATCATTGGAGTATTTTTAGTACTAGTGTCACCACAAGTAACGTTTGATTTTTATGTGTTTTGATTTTTATGGCTTATTTTATCAAAAAAAAACTTAATTCATTATTTTGTTGCAGCAATAGTTACTATAGTCCGCTGCAGGTGGATAGTTACTTTTCAAAAGTGGTGTAGCCTACGTTTTGGGTACTAAAATTTTAAGTTATATTTAATATTTTTTCTTGATGGACTCTGCAATAACTCTGCAAAATATTTTAAGGATGAGAAAAGCTCCAACGAAGAACTAGCTGATGAGGATGATGCAGGTGATGTCGATATCAATAACATAGACATTGTACGATTACCGCTTGATGTTGAAGAACCCTTAATTCTCATTTAGGCAATGAATTAACATAGTAAGACATAGATATATTGTTTTTTAAACAAATGACGCTATCAGAAAACGGTTGGAAACTGATCAAACACATATTTAGTTAAGTACCTACTAATTTTGTCTATTAGGTCCATAATAATATTGAAATACTATTGGCCCCCTGTGGCTTCACCCACGTGGATATTGATTATCCCGCCAAAAAGTATCCTTTGCCCTTCCCAGGTTCTAAAACTATCTTCATATCTAATTTCATCTAAATCGGTTCAGCGATTTTTGAGTCCCCATACAAACTTCTACCCCCTTGATCACTTCCTTAAAGGATGATATGTGGGATAAAAACTATCCTATGTCCTTTCTTAGGACTTAAATTATCTTTACCCAAAACTATTATCTAAAAATAAATCGGTTGTTTCAGTTTGAAGAGGTAACAGACAGACTGATAGACACAATTTCGCATTTTCAATATTAGTTTAGATTAGTATGGATACCATGGGTGATGGAATGGAGAATGGAGCAACAGGTAAACAAAAGAATAGACACACACACATGGATATCCCAAGTCTTGGGTAGCTTCACGGAGTACTTAACCAGGTTATATAGTCTTTGGGTAGCTTATATGGTTAGCTGTCACCCGGATTGCGAAAGGTCGCGGGTTCGATCCCCGCCTCAGGACGTGAAATTTTTCTAGTTTAGATACATTTTCGGTGGTAAATAATTTTTCAAACATTTATAATAAAGTTAAAATCAAAATTAAGAAAAAAAGGAATGGAAGTTAAATGCAGCCAAAGTCCAAATCCTACATATCGGTATCCACCTTGTCATGAGCTGTCTTACATATCCATGATTTAGAATATACTAGAGGTAAGGTATACAGTTACACACAGGTAAATGCTAAATGCTGCGGATATACCTTCAGTTGGTTCCTAGGCAGATACAGCAACGTATATATTTCAATGCCTTGTGAAAAATACAACCAATTATCGATAAAGTAATGCTTCAAGTCAAAGGATTAAACGAAGTGTATCCGGGAAAAGAGTAGGTATTTATCAACAAATGGTTTCTTTTTCTGGCAGGTGTTGTCTAGGTCTTTGTGAGGATGTCAAAAATATACCGTAGGCCTGATGGAAACTTTCACAAAATTCTGGAAAACATAGTTTATTATGTGCTGCATTTGTAGCAAGCGGCATTCCGTCATATTATGTCTAGGAAAGACAGGAAAAGCTTGGTCAATAACAAACTCTCCGTAGTAAAAAATGTCCGTGTTCCTATTTTTAAACTTCATTCCACAACAAATGGTGACCTAGTAGGAAAAAATAAACGAGAATGGGCAAATCTGCGCCGTATTTTTACGAAAAAGTTGACCGATGAAATGAAATAAAAAATCTTGTAGAAAATAAACAATCCGATATCGATAACATTATTGCGGCCGTTGAAATCTTGGAACCGCGAGCGCAAGCAATGTTCGACCTGGATGAGCGTATTTATCATCTGCTGATACAGAATAAAATAGATGAAGGTGATATTAACGAGGAGACCGATCAAGCGAATAGTTGCCGTATGAAGTGGGATAGTCACGACGAAAAACTTAGAAAAAAGAATAGATCCACTAGAAAATACACGTTCAATACGTTAAAAATGTAGAATAATGCCAGTAATCAAAAAGGATTGACATATTTATTGGTTGTCAAATTTTTATGTGTGCGTTCAGAAAATTATTTTGTTTAAACTAAGGAAAATATATTAAGCTATATAAATATAGAACCAATGACAAATCAACAAATTACTTTATTAAAATAAAAATATCAAATCGATTGGCCTCACTCAATCATTCCAGATTATTCTGTCAATACAGTGAGAGTAAGTATATTATATTAAGTGTAATTAATTAATTAATGTTGTCTGTGATTTGTTTTGAAAATTGATTTTGTTTTTTGTGTTTGTTTGTTGACTGTGTAACAAACGAAGACGAAGCTCTACTAATTATTTAACTTAATTTTAACCTCCTTGGATGTGTCTGCTGTGGTTACTTCTACAATACTTAATATTGATTTTGTATTACTTTCATAAATTCATAAATTAAGTTCAGCTAATCTGTAACACGACATGACATTCATTGACGAAGGTAAAAAGGCGGAATAATTTTAAATATTTTTTACGAATTTTAGTTTTATAAAATCGTTTAGCCTTTTTTTTCTATATTTTTCATTTCCGTGCTCGGTGGCATAGTTGTTTGAGCGCTCTGGTTTCTCTTGATCCTGGGATGGGCCAATAAAAAAAAATGTCATCTCGTATTCCTCCGTGCTTCGGAGGGCACGTTGATTCGTTGGTCCCGGTTGTAACAATGTGGGGTTGTAACTGCAACCCCACATTGGGCCATCACAGCATGTGGTGTTGTTGCCCAAACACCTCATGTGTTTCTTCCATCGGCCTGCGGTGAGTTGTAGGATATAATATAAGCAGATGATGATGATGATGTATTTTCAATTTACCGGAAACATAATTGGTAAAGTTTTTAAATTACGATTTTCATTTCTCTATTGATAAATAAACCATTAACTACAAATCAACTTTAAAGCAACAAGGCAAAAAAATAGCATTGATTGCACTTTTGCGGCGCAGTCACTGCGCTCCACTGACAACAAACGTTTTCTCTGTTCTGTGCTTCGCTTGCTCGGCTCGCTCCTTTTCATGATCACAATTCTAACCTAACCTCGTTAGTATGTTACGCAGGAAAAAATACATCGATCAAAATACTTTTGGAAACTAAAATTATTGTAAACAAAACATACTAGTAATATGTTTGTTACTCTTTCACGCACAAACTACTTACTGGATTTTAATGAAACTTTTCGATGATATAGCTGATAAATCAGAATAGCACAAACGCTAATTAAAGTACTGATCCTTTACAGACGAAGTCGCAAGCAGAAGCTAGTAATAAATAAATAAGAAAACGTACGGTGCTTGTGATATGACATCAACTTGTTTGCTAAGGAACTGGACCGATTTCCGTGCTCTTTGAATGAACTCACACGGGTTGCTCTATTTATTTGTACTTTTAGTTATAGGTAAATTAGATTATCCTGTAACGATAGCTATAAGTTTGGGTGTAAATAAATATTTTTTAAAGTTAAGTTACAAATTGCAATGTTACTTAACTTTAAAAAAAAACGTTAAATGCATATGTATAATGCATGCGCAAAACACGAAGTTTATAACATATGAAATAAATAGAAATTGTATATTCCTAAAAATATGTCAGTAAAAGACACAAGTTTAGACATATAATTACACTCATTAAAAGCAGTGGGAATGTTGTTGGTTCAGTTGAATTTGTTTTACAATGCGGGCACTAAATAACAGATAAATGAAACGCAGCGACGCTGCTCGGAGTATTTCCGGTTAGTAAACTTAATTTGTTTTCATATAATCTCACAAAGCACATCAGCGAGCTGATATAATGACGCCTTAACGCCTAACGTAAATGCGTTACCACTTTTGATGTACAATTACTCGACCGAAGTTATAGCAGCTGCGGCATAACCATGCGGAAAGAATTAGAATGAGAAACGAGATGAACAGATAAATTTTCGACTCGCGAGCGGGAAGAAGTTTCATTAAGATTTACTGAAAAGATGCTTAACTAAATAATCTGGGCGAGGCGCGGTGCAGTGCGGCCTCTAACGACCCTCGGCTCGAGGGCCCTCCACGTTTCACTTGGTTCGCACTCGTGCACTTTTTTAGTACGCACTGTTTATGCTCCAGTTTGGTTCAGAAACTTAATTTTCTGCAGACACTCTAAATTTGAATATCGAAAGAACCTGCATTTTATTAGCAAAAAAATGAAGGAATTTAAGGCTTGACTATTTACAGAACTGCAGTTTTATTAAATATCTATGGAATTTATTTTCTAAATGTGAAACTAATTGGTTTCTATATAATTAAACTAATTAGTCATCAAAATGTCGAAAAATCAACAATTTATCAAGCAGAGTATATTGATAAAATAAAACTGGCGGCTGGTCACCGTTTGTGCTGGGTGTTGTATATGCGGATGCGTGTACTGTATCTGCACTATACGTACGACTTATTTCCTTGTAATTGGTATAAAATGTATCATCCACTATTTTTCTTTTAATCATCATCATCATAATATGATCAGCATAAGAGGGCCACTGCTGAAAAAAGGGCTAAGGTTTTGTCTCCTAACTACACTTTCTTTGCATTTTAAAAGAAATAGGCTAAAAGGCCAAAATAAAAAATAAAAATAAAAATAAAATAATAGCTTTGGGTTATTGCCTAAGTTGGAATCTGGCGCTAATTTTTACAAATTCGGAAAATATACGCTACTTTTTCCCATAAATACAATTCAAACTTAAAAGATATGGAATATTGTTGACGTTGTACTGATTTGAAAATTTTAAAAATGGTAATATTTATTTTTTCAAAATTTATCAAAAATGTTAATGATATTAGATTGCTATTATTATGACAACTATTAATAAAACATACTTAATACAAAGTTATTATTAATTTTGTCAGTATGCCCATACATTTCTTAGTGATATGGGAACATGTGACGTCACCTGTTAGGTAGATTTTCTATGGAGCGTTTTTGGACGATGCGCCGCAACACATCAAACATACCACTATATCTGTGAAACTATTATTATAATATCTTATTATTTAGTATCGAAGTGAAGCTATAATTATGAAGCAATTTGAAGGAAGTTGTTTAAACAATGAGGCACTCCAGATTAGTAAATGGTGGTTAGTATGTGAACAGGCCGACTACATGTAGCAAGCTTAGTGGAAGGATGCTCAAGACATCAAGAGCTCTCGTAGCTCGTAGCTCGTAGACTCGTAGCCTTCTGCAGCGCCTCGTAGCCGGCGTGAGATGTTTATGAATTATGTATCGTCAAAAAGCTGATAGTCGTGGTTTAAATTTTGCATAAAATCTCAGTAAATTCTGTTTTTAGTCCTGCCAAATGAACCGTTTTGTTATTGTGAAGTCTAGAAACACTTTATGAAGATTATTTTGTAGCGAGTTCTCTTTTAACTTCTTTTGTGAATTTTAGTACCCACAATATACATAAAAATCGTGAACTATGCAAAGTCTGGTGGCCGATTGAATAATGACGAGGAATTTGGACCGCAATCACACCGGACAAGATTAATGGGTGACGCTGTTGTTGAATAGAAGCGACTCTGTCAATGCTAATTTCGCGGCTATGTGCCCGGCGGCTGACACTTAGTTTCCTATCCTACCGCGCTCCCATTTTGACAACTGGGTAATTACTGCCGAGAATTGTGAACCAGTCAAACTTATAATTGATAATTTGCGAACTATTGTAGCGGCTTGCGGTGTACGCGAGTGTCGGTCAGTTGGTATAGGGTCGATTTCAATATATACATTTAGCAAGTACTGTCTTATATCTTTGAAAGTGTATTCAAACAAACTCTTTAGCTTTATAATATTATAAAGCTGAAGTTGGTTTGTTTCGTTGAACGCGCTAATCTCAGGAACTACTAACTCAAACTGAAAAGTAATTTTTGTGTTGGATAGTCCATTTATCGAGGAAAGTTAAACACTGAAAAATTTTTTATCTAAACTACTTTGGTTACAGTTAATAACCAAAATTTCGAGAAATGTAATTGCAGTTTATTTTATTTAACAGAACGGTGCATGTCTATGCAACTTTATATTTGGCTAGGTGTTACCCTTTGTCATTTAGTATCTTTTTGAGCCACTGGCAGTTTAAAGTTCAGTTTCCATTTTTTTCAGTGTAGGCGATATAACATCACGCTACGAACAATAGTAGCTCAGTATCAATGAAACATGTTGCAAACACGGTAAATAATAATCCTTTTCAGAACTTTCGTTGTGTGCGCTGCGTAAGCGGTTAAAGTTATGCAAAAATCATATCTGCCGGAATTGTTCTCCTTTTATTGTTCTGGCGGCAGACTGTCGCGAAGCACAGGCCTGTAAATTGTGAAGTACCAGCACACCAAACCCAATAATACAAAATAGCACCGGTGGGCTGGTAAGGGACATAAGATTAATAATGCATGCTTAGGCTACCAACCAGAATTTTTAGTCGATAAGTTGGTTTAGTTTAGCATGACACGATACTTAGTGACTATCGTTTCATGCTAAACTAAACCAACAAAAGTACTAATTTTGTCAAATTTTAATGTTTTTTGATGGGTTTAAACACCTACTTTATTGTCACAATTACAAATAAAGAAAGAAAACGATGAAAAAATATATGCTCCACGCGGGTCTCGAACCCGCGTCTTCTGATTTCCCGCCAGATGTGAATAACAGTACGCCATAAGAGCACTAGGTTTAAACTGCTAATTTCTTCACCGCTTTCTTTCCTTTTCTAACGTTTTTAAAGCAACGTTTATTTCACCACTCATTAAAGTTAACACCTCTAGTGATCCAAAAGAATACTTTTACAAGGATTTTTAAACTTCCAGTTAAGGTGAGAAAAGCTATTTTAATCACATTTTAATGTTTTTTGATGCGTTTAAACGCCTACTTTATTGTAACAAACTGTTTGTTCAAGTCCCGCCTGGAGCGAATATTATTTTTTGTTTTTTTATTATTGTCGTTTTCTTTCTTTATTTGTAATTTTTACTAATTTTGTGTTCATTTTCTCAACTCATTTAATTTTTCCCCTTTAAATTATAGATTCAATTATTTAAATTGAAGTTCTGAGTCATTTGAAAGTTACCTTTCAGTGATTAGTGTTGTGTTCTCGTAGTGGATATAGTCGATTTAGATGGCGAGAGATCCCTGAGCGCTGCTGCGTTGGCATCATAATTTTTGTAAGTAAACTGGATTAGTGTATACATTAACTTTAATCCTTGAGGTTGTAGTTTGAGAAAACTATCGATGTAAAAGTATTCTGCATTATTTTATCGCCGCTGTGTGCACATACCTACTTTAGGTTACTGAGTAGTTATGAAATTATGTTATCTAATAATTTTATGCAGGTAATAAATAGTGACTGTAAGCTTTTTCTGTGAAGGTACCTAATAAAATAGTGTGCTAGTTTTTGCCTGCTATCTTCTGTAAGGTGTACGATTTGATGCTGAACTACCTCTAGAACTGAACGGAAAAGATACCTCGTTACCAAATTCGTAGCATATATGAGCTGAGTTTTATTTTGTTCACGTAATGTAAGATTTTCTATATTGATTTTTACAACAATGAAGCATGTACGTATCGCCATTGTAATTTATTGCTGATTCATGTCCGTCGTGCTGTTGTTATTTCAGTCGAATGACTCGAATGAAGTGAAATAAATGAAACTATGTTACACGCGCGATTGAGCAAATACTTCATCAACTTGTTGCCTTAACAGAACATAAAAATCATTGTGGACCCGATAATGTTCTTTACTAAGAAACAGAGAAATTAAGGCGTCGCGAAGTAGCCGAGAGAAACTTGGTACGTTATAGGTTTATGGAGCTTTCGTATCGTTTATTTATGTAGGTTTTATAAACTCACGAACAATGCCTTACAAATCGGACGGATTTAAATTTCCAACAATTACTAAAACTCGCCTTATTTTTTCAATATTCCATTCACACATTGTCTCTTTTTTGCTGTATTATAAAACTGTAAATAGAAGTTAAGACTTTACAGAAAACTTTTTCTTATTAACTCTTCAGGTAAGTTTAATTTGGATTAGTTTCATGTGGGTATAATGCACACTTTATCGGAATAATATCAAAGGAAATTTAAGTTTTTCAAAGTTTTGACATATATATAAATATTTAAATTATACTCATAAAATGGTAATCTCGGATTATCAAAAGTTCGTAAAGGTAGATAGTTTACTTTAAGCTGTAATTGAAGAGGACTTTTCTGCCTTGGGTACTGACAAGGTTTATTAACAGCTCGGCACTTAATGCCGAAAGTTGGTCAATACTTGTTAGCTTCAATATTTCAGCTTAATTGAGTCTGTCGTGGTTGGTCTTCCAACGTTTGCTTATCAAAAGGTACACGTGTCAGGGTTCCGTAGACAAAACATTAAAAGCGAAACCCTAAAGTATAGTTTCGTTACCTATATTCTGTATATCCGCCCAAAAATGATAACAAAAATATTATACGCTAGTGGAGCTCCTATCCCATCTACAGGTGTAGATGATGGGTTAGGGGCATCAAAAAAGTAGGTGATTATATTATTACTAGCTGACCCCGCAAACGTTGTTTTGCCAAAAAAAAATAGTCCAAAAAAAATTGATAGTAGTCGATTCTCAGACGTACTGAACATACATATAAAATTCCTAGCTGTCCCGGCAAACGTTGTTTGGCCATAAAAAAATGTCAAAAAAAAGATAGTAGCCGATTCTTAGACCTACTGAATATACATATAGAATTTCATGAAAATCGGTCAAGCCGTTTCGGAGGAGTATGGTAACTAAATTTGTGAATGAAATATAAGTTTTATTTCGACACTTTCATTTTAATGCAGCATAAATTGCTTAACTTAAATGCTTAGCAAATTTTCTATTTTAGTTTAATTTGTAAAGTAACTTGAATTGAAGGCTGGTATGGGACGAAAGATCGCCTGTTTCATGTATCAACCAAATGTCTGCGATCCTATTTTTTTTTAGAATTTCGTGAGTGTTTAGCCCGAAATCCTTTGTCAATAATGTTAAATTACTGGAAAGATTACTTGCTCCAATGATTTCGCCGTATATACAAATTGTAAAGCATAAGTCACATTGGAACTACCTATTTCCTTTTTTTATAGTATACTGTATAATAATCTGGTGAACAATATTTATGCATACCGCTGTATCGGTGTCACGCGCAGCCTCCGGCGCGGCTAATCGTGGCATGTAGATATTTACAGTCTGCCTGCCCCCATCTGATAATACCCGCCATTGCACCACCCGTTTCCCAAAAATTGCTCTCCGCAGCCAACAACGTAACGCACTTATTTGTTTTTGATATTTCCTTCGGAGGGGCTCTGACGTTAGTTAAAGCTCTCTAAATAGTCTGAATGTACCGATGTAATAAATAAATAATTTAATACTTTAAAATATGGTAGGTACTTTCTTATCTTACATCAAATGAAAATGAAAATATCTTTTCACACTACCTGCTCGACAATGCCATATTACATATCATGCAAACCTTACGTAAAGCAAGTCATTAAAGCCCTTGGCTTTAGCCGGTGTGTAATGTTGTACTGAATCTCATTATAACCCGCTGGTTTATGATGAGATTCACTTTTTATAGTTCTTATTGCAATGGCCTTAAAGTCTAATTTCGTAATAATAGATCAACTAATACTCGAAGGCCGGGGCCCGGCCGGCGCCGCGTCGAACTTATTTGAAAATCGAACGTAATTTGAAAATCTAACTTTTTCTAAAATCGATCTGGCCACGGCAAGCTGAATGGAACACATTTGAAATTAAACAAAAGCCGCGAGTATTGTAAGACGCTGCAATAATATGTATACGTAATAACTGCAAAGATTTTATGAAAATATATCAAAATAGAAGAAAAGTTCCTGTAAAATGTCGAGTGACGAGAGTGATTTAACTCCCGAGTCCATTAAATTGTATCCCATAAGCATTGTTCATAATCTACTCCCAGATAAGTCAAAGGAAAAATACCTGAAAACCTACAACGTTTTCGACAAATGGAAAACTGCAAAAGGTGCAAAGTCTGTGTCTGAATCAGTGCTTCTGAACATCAATTTTCACTTTTAATTTTAATTTACTATAATAAACAGCTGTTTTTAGTAGCCATGCTTTTTTATTGTCTCGCAAAAGGTGAGAAAAGTAGAGTACACTCCTCGGGGATAAAGCTGTTTTTGTCTTGGGCGCGCTTGAACCCCTCACTGCGCCCAGGACTCGTCTTGCTGCGCTCGGGAATTAAATCTGGAGTCCTTCGATACGTTCAGGATTTAATATCGCGCCCGTGACATAAAACAGTGCTTTATCCCCTCGGTGTATAATCTACTATTATTCAAGGAGGCAACCAAAAAGCACTTTCAAATCGTCAAAATACAAATTTTTATGACTATCACAAAAAATATATTACCTAACAACGTCACAGTGTCTATATGCCTGTCTGTCCATTTGTCTGTCTGCCTGTCATGTCTGAATTTACGTTAACTAACAATGTCATAATGTCTGTCGTGTTTTATTAACAGCGGTTCCAAAAGTTGAATTACCGAGAAGATTCTGGTAAAAAACTGGGGCGACAACCGAACCCGCGACCTTAAATCCAAGTAACTGCTTTGACTACAGCGCAACTGAGGACTTCTAGCCCTATGAATTTTTTCTAATCTATTTTTGCATTATAAGCTATCGCTACCCTCACCATGTCGAAACTATTAATTTTATTTCTATACTCGAACGAGATAGCTTGGAGGAGCTCGGTGGCGTAGTGGATTGAAAGCTCTGGTTTCGGTTGCGAAAACTAAGCAACTTTCGCCATGCTTGATCCCGGGATGGGTCAATCAGATTTTATAATCTCGAGCTCCTCCGTGCTTCGGAAGGCACATTTAGCTGTTGGTCCCGGTTACTGTAACCGCTTTCACTTACCAACCCGCATTGGGCTTCGCGTGGTGGTGTTATGGTCCAAGCTCCTCATGTAGGTGCCCAGCAGTGGGACGTATATAGCCTGGTGATGATGATGACCCGAACAAGGATTTTTTCAAATACCGACTATTTGGTACATTTTGCGGTTTATAATTATAATACTATTTACTATACTTTTTACTTACTACATATTATTTACTATATTAAAATTTATTATTTAGTTCATAAAACTAGGTATGTTAATTAAACAGTTTTTTGAGTAATGCATAGAAAAGTTGTGTAATAAAGATTACATGTCGTTCGATTGTCATACATGTTAAGTTGTTGGGTTTGATTTCACGGAAAATACATTTTCAACAAAATCTCTCGGGACCGTTATGATTGATAAGGGAGGGACAGCCAAGAGTTCAAAACGGAAAGAGGCCAAAGAGAATACATTGGGTCACACTACACATCAAAATTTAACCGTGAAATACGTTATAAATAATATGAAAATGGTTTTAATTTTCTATGATTTGGCGCGTTTTAAATGGGTCTATTAGATAACCTGCCTGAGGTACTTAGTTTCATACTTATGCAATATTATTCGGAAAAAGTGACTTTGAAGCCTGAAATGCGTGGCATGAAACTCAAAAGATATGAAATCTTACACAATCAGGGATGGCAAACATTTGACAAAGTTTTAATTTTCTCAAAGGTTTGCTGGTAGAAAATACAATTTTGTGTTAAGTTCGTACATCATGGTTTATTTTGAAAATTTTCTTTAAGTCGCTTTTGTGTACAAAAAGAATAAATAAATAAATATAACCTCTCCTCCTTTCTTACAAGTAAAAACATAATTAATTTTTCCATAAACTGTCTACATTTTAAAAAATTTGAGTTGAGTTCTAATTTGGTTCCGCTGGTGACGATGATGGTTGGTAAGTTATTTATTTTCTAAATTATCGTCAATCCCCATATTTCACCAATTGTAAGAATAGAAAAATTGATAACAATCGCTGGCTCAGCTCTTGCATTGAACACCGTATTTTTACGTTTCATACCCAATTTTTAAACTTTGTTTAGTAACGATGTTGTATCGTCTATGTAATGTAGGTGTGAGACACGAGGTGCGGCCAAACAACACAATAATGTATCTGTGTTGATTACGCTGTTAGTTTGTTAGAGCTGTTAGCGTAGCCAGCTCGCTGAGTGATTGGGAGCGCTCGCTTCAATCGATAACTAACAATAAATGTCCGGCATGTCCCGAGCCCCACACTATTGTTCGATGTGGAACTTTTGAAATTGTAGAGAATAGAATTCCATTTCCCTCATATCGGGTATCGGACGCTAATAACCCGCTGGGTTATAATGAGATTTACTTTTCATAGTTCTTATTGCAATGGCCTTAAAGTCTAATTTCGTAATAATAGATCAACTAATACTCGAAGGCCGGGGCCCGGCCGGCGCCGCGTCGATCTTATTTGAAAATCGAACGTAATTTGAAAATCGAACTTTTTCTAAAATAGAGCTGGCCACGGCAAGCTGAATGGAACACATTTGAATTGAAATTAAACAAAAGCCGCGAGTATTGTAAGACGCTGCAATAATATGTATACGTAATAACTGCAAAGATTTTATGAAAATATATCAAAATAGAAGAAAAGTTCCTGTAAAATGTCGAGTGACGTGAGTGATTTAACTCCCGAGTCCATTAAATTGTATCCCATAAGCATTGTTCATAATCTACTCCCAGATAAGTCAAAGGAAAAATACCTGAAAACCTACAACGTTTTCGACAAATGGAAAACTGCAAAAGGTGCAAAGTCTGTGTCTGAATCAGTGCTTCTGAACATCAATTTTCACTTTTAATTTTAATTTACTATAATAAACAGCTGTTTTTAGTAGCCATGCTTTTTTATTGTCTTGCAAAAGGTGAGAAAAGTAGAGTACACTCCTCGGGGATAAAGCTGTTTTTGTCTTGGGCGCGCTTGAACCCCTCACTGCGCCCAGGACTCGTCTTGCTGCGCTCGGGAATTAAATCTGGAGTCCTTCGATACGTTCAGGATTTAATATCGCGCCCGTGACATAAAACAGTGCTTTATCCCCTCGGTGTATAATCTACTATTATTCAAGGAGGCAACCAAAAAGCACTTTCAAATCGTCAAAATACAAATTTTTATGACTATCACAAAAAATATATTACCTAACAACGTCACAGTGTCTATATGCCTGTCTGTCCATTTGTCTGTCTGCCTGTCATGTCTGAATTTACGTTAACTAACAATGTCATAATGTCTGTCGTGTTTTATTAACAGCGGTTCCAAAAGTTGAATTACCGAGAAGATTCTGGTAAAAAACTGGGGCGACAACCGAACCCGCGACCTTAAATCCAAGTAACTGCTTTGACTACAGCGCAACTGAGGACTTCTAGCCCTATGATTTTTTTCTAATCTATTTTTGCATTATAAGCTATCGCTACCCTCACCATGTCGAAACTATTAATTTTATTTCTATACCCGAACGAGATAGCTTGGAGGAGCTCGGTGGCGTAGTGGATTGAAAGCTCTGGTTTCGGTTGCGAAAACTAAGCAACTTTCGCCATGCTTGATCCCGGGATGGGTCAATCAGATTTTATAATCTCGAGCTCCTCCGTGCTTCGGAAGGCACATTTAGCTGTTGGTCCCGGTTACTGTAACCGCTTTCACTTACCAACCCGCATTGGGCTTCGCGTGGTGGTGTTATGGTCCAAGCTCCTCATGTAGGTGCCCAGCAGTGGGACGTATATAGCCTGGTGATGATGATGACCCGAACAAGGATTTTTTCAAATACCAACTATTTGGTACATTTTGCGGTTTATAATTATAATACTATTTACTATACTTTTTACTTACTACATATTATTTACTATATTAAAATTTATTATTTAGTTCATAAAACTAGGTATGTTAATTAAACAGTTTTTTGAGTAATGCATAGAAAAGTTGTGTAATAAAGATTACATGTCGTTCGATTGTCATACATGTTAAGTTGTTGGGTTTGATTTCACGGAAAATGCATTTTCAACAAAATCTCTCGGGACCGTTATGATTGATAAGGGAGGGACAGCCAAGAGTTCAAAACGGAAAGAGGCCAAAGAGAATACATTGGGTCACACTACACATCAAAATTTAACCGTGAAATACGTTATAAATAATATGAAAATGGTTTTAATTTTCTATGATTTGGCGAGTTTTAAATGGGTCTATTAGATAACCTGCCTGAGGTACTTAGTTTCATACTTATGCAATATTATTCGGAAAAAGTGACTTTGAAGCCTGAAATGCGTGGCATGAAACTCAAAAGATATGAAATCTTACACAATCAGGGATGGCAAACATTTGACAAAGTTTTAATTTTCTCAAAGGTTTGCTGGTAGAAAATACAATTTTGTGTTAAGTTCGTACATCATGGTTTATTTTGTAAATTTTCTTTAAGTCGCTTTTGTGTACAAAAAGAATAAATAAATAAATATAACCTCTCCTCCTTTCTTACAAGTAAAAACATAATTAATTTTTCCATAAACTGTCTACATTTTAAAAAATTTGAGTTGAGTTCTAATTTGGTTCCGCTGGTGACGATGATGGTTGGTAAGTTATTTATTTTCTAAATTATCGTCAATCCCCATATTTCACCAATTGTAAGAATAGAAAAATTGATAACAATCGCTGGCTCAGTTCTTGCATTGAACACCGTGTTTTTACGTTTCATACCCAATTTTTAAACTTTGTTTAGTAACGATGTTGTATCGTCTATGTAATGTAGGTGTGAGACACGAGGTGCGGCCAAACAACACAATAATGTATCTGTGTTGATTACGCTGTTAGTTTGTTAGAGCTGTTAGCGTAGCCAGCTCGCTGAGTGATTGGGAGCGCTCGCTTCAATCGATAACTAACAATAAATGTCCGGCATGTCCCGAGCCCCACACTATTGTTCGATGTGGAACTTTTGAAATTGTAGAGAATAGAATTCCATTTCCCTCATATCGGGTATCGGACGCTAATAACTAAAATTTGGAGCGATAGATGTATTTAACTGACTGAGACAATAATTGGCTCAGATAGCGAATGTATTTCTAAATAGCTTTGTTCGTTTGTTTATTTTAAATGAATGACATTATGTACACACATATATCGATGAAATTGAGCGAAGTTGTATTGTGTTTGTACATATATTTTAGACAACAGCTGGTAAGTATGACAATCAGGGCTACATTGTTTTACAGTAGGTACAGCTTTTAATTTATACCTACGTATTGTAAATTAGAAGTTGTATTAACATTTCATAACAAGAGCGTTTGCTTTGTAGCGTACTGCTTAAATGTTATATGAACTGTAAATAATAGTATAATATTATTTTCCTTTTTCCCTTACAAACGTACCTATATTTTCTTATTTGTTTAGTTAACTGGTAAACTATTCATGGGGAAGGTTTATTATGTAAACAGTAAACGTTGATTAAAGAATTTGGATTTCGCCTTTTTAGTAGATAATAAATTATTAAAGATACGAAGGGGATTTAATATTTCCTATGTTTTTGGAAGTGGCTTCCATTAACCGCACATAACATAGAATCTAGATATAGATATTAATTCTATTTAACACACTCTGTAGTGAATTTAGTACCTCCAGGAGTATAATATTCTGGAGATAAAACTGTATATAGTTGCGTACTTTTAAATTTAATTTCGGTATACTTTTTGCTAATAATAGCTAATATTATGTAACTATTTTATTTATTTTAATAAACTTCCTACCCAAAGATTTTCAGATAGAGATTGCTTGTAGCGATTTTCATTTTCACTGTGTTAAGGCGTTGAAAAATCCCTGATATACAATGATTTTAAAAAGAATAATCAACCGGATTACCATTCGAGGGAGTCTTATTTGATTCCCGGTCAGAATACGTAAGCACACTGTTTAATGGAATATTTGAAACTAAAATGCCTCTCAAAATCCACGATCGCCACACACCGGGCCTTAAATGATGATCACGTAAAAGGCACAACATTAGGACAATAAAGTGGACCTTTTGCCTATAACAATCATAATGTACGGACCCTTTCGGCTTAACAACTTGGGACCGTTTCATCGCTACCCGAGCTCTGCGCTTGGAAAATGTCAACACGATAATGTATTATTTAAAAGGAAATGTTAGGTGTTTAGGACTATAATTATTTTAGGCATTAGACAGAGTTGTTATTTGTAATTTATCAAGGAATTAATTCACCGCCTTCATAATAATCGGTTAGAAATGTAACCGCTGCCTAAATCCTTTACTTAGTGGAAGATTAATTCGTTTGATACAGGTATTGTATAGACGTATCGGTAATAAATAACTGCGCACAGTTAACGTAGTAAACAGTGGACGATCAATATTGACAACATTTATTCGTGTGCTACTGAAAGTTATGGTCTGTCAAAAGTGATCATCGACTTTTGACGTCAATTAATATGAGAAATGTATAGGAAAGCATACGATTATTTTGATAGTTGCTGATATGGACCGCTTGCAGGTCACTATGGGATATTAATTTAATTTAATTTAATTTAATTCATTTTTGTACAACGTAATTATTGTACACAGTTTTATATTTTTAGCTTCTTGGTATTTCCTCTAACATCGCTGAGAACATAAGATTTTACTGATATCATTAACAGGTAAATATATATGGCAGCTTTATAACGAACAAACAGCTCTACAGTGCCCCTAGCACAAACATTTTTAAATTTCGAATCGTCATCGTGTCGTTCACGCACGCTTAAAATTTTAAACAAAAGCCAGACAAAAGCTAATGTAACTACTCGATTCGATGGTGATTCGAAATTTAAAAATGTTCGTGCTAGGGGTACAGATGATGTATTATTTAAAAGGAAATTGACGACCGGCTTGCCGAGTGGTCTGTACCCAGGCTACTCGGTCAAGAGGTCCCGGGTTCGAATCCCGGTAGGAACAAATGTTTGTATGATGAGTACGAGCATTTGTTTACGAGTCATGGATGTTTATATTTTATTTAGTATATTTCTGATATTTATATACATATTATTATCATTATTTCTCCGTTACTAGTATCCATAACAAAAGCACTTAATGATGCTTACTTTGGACTAGATAATAGGTGTGAGTGTATTAATATTATTATTATTATATTATTATCAAATCTTTAAATAGTTCATGATTTGACATTTAGGCATTACAGATAAAAATGTCGCCAGTAAAATAGCAAGAGCCCAGCCAGAGCCCTTTGGAGCAGCGTTATTTTTTCTGAATTAATTCAATATGGATATGTTCGTGATTTATTAAAGCAATGTAATCTGTTATCGGGCATGTGCTGCTCAGAATTTATAATCGTGACGAGCGCTGACAAATATTTCGGGGGAATTTTCACTTGCTCCATGGAAGTTTTGAGTCGCAAATGACGTAAGTTGTGTTCTTGTTTGATGATGGAAATTAACGCTACATACGAAAATGAGAATTTCACATACTTTAATAACTCTCAACGGTAATGGCCGCCCGACACTGGAGGTTTTGGTTTACGCTCCCGGCGCGGAACGCAGCTTTGAATGGAACACAACCCCACAATTGTTGCTGAAAAGTACAATTGCAGTTAAATGTCGAGTGAAATTAGTAGAGCTTTGAATACGACTAGTTGCTGTGCACCCGCAGGACTTCATTATCACGATTCATGCTGGTGTCAAAATGCATCTGATTTGGATTCATTGCATGCATATGTTACATCTACAAATGAATAAAGTATATATGTTAGTGAAACCATGTGATGTTTTTAATAGTTTTAATGAATTATTTTTTTTGGTTGTTTAACAATATAGATTGAAGATTGAATTTTTATAAAAAAAAAATGACACCGTTATGGTAATGTTCCGTTATATGAAGTAGGCCCTTTTTACACGCCTGCCGTTGGACCATATCTCACGATAATAATGGAGGGGCTATAAAAATATCAAATACAGAGTTGGGCGGGCGGCCGCCCTGTTCCGTCACCGAATATTAAAATATTGTCAAAGCGACCCAGGTGACTGCCAATGGGATGCCCGCCTTAGGTATAACTTGACAAGGATTACGTTTATATAATCATCCATATACATATTTTATTATTTTACAATATGGCAGAACGAACTTAAATATGTCCTAATGTTGCGGGTTCTTTAAGCATATTATTATTTGAACATCGTGAAACATAACTTAGCTTTAATTTCTTTGTTTAAATCAAACTACGACTTCTTTTAAAATGTTTTTTTTACATTATACACATTTTCAAATATATCTGCACTTAAACTTAGTAGTAAGCCATAAATTATAGATATTCTATATCTGTTAGAATGTATTTAAGTATAAACTAACACAACTATTTATAATGACCGAAAAACAGACGAACCCCATGAACTTGGAGGCCTATCTACTAATCGAGTCCGAATTCATTACTTTTAAAATTGAAAATTTATCTACTCCGTATTAGAATCACGATCTTCTATTTGATAAAGGTGCTAAGTGCATGCACTTTAGCTAATAGTCACTGAGGTAGTTCGAATGGAAAGATAATTATATTTAATGATGTAACTTACAACATTTAAAGCAAATACTATGTTTTAATCTAAGCAGCTGAATCAAATCTAATGTAATGATAGCTGCGTCGTCCACATAAAAGGCTAAGTATCAAGGATATAATATAATTGTTTATTTATGCAAACACAGTGAAGAATTAGACCAGTCATTACGCAATCATAGTTCGGACCATCTCTCGTGAATAGAGTGTGAAACTGTGAATTCATTAGCTGTGGGATGTGCTACTTAGCGATATGGAAATAGGTGTCGTGAAAGCCTGGTCCCTCGGTCGGGCTGACCTCTGTAATTATTCGTCGCGGATCCAGTCTCATCATCGTGTATTAAAATTCATCCATACACGACCTTTTCTTTCATGAATAATATTATCTACATGATGACGTAAAAGATTTCGCGCAAAAATTAACAGACATTATTGGTAAGTAAGAATTATGACTATGAAAAAATAAATTACTAATTGTACATTATTTCCAATGGAGAGTTTTGTAAGCCATTCTAACCTTGGAATTTTTTTACTTAATCATATTTTGGGTTGATTTAATGGCCAAAATTTATATCTTCAGATAACACTTATTCAGAAAATAACTTTGATGAATTGACAGCTAATCTATAGAAAAACTGTCACAACGTCAAAATTATTTACTGGATAAATAATATCAGAGGATCGAGAAATTGGTCCTAAGTAAAGTAAAAGTAGGTCACCATCAAGTTAATGAAAGTTCCTAACACACTGATCCTCCTTTGTCATTTTAAATTCTTTCAATCGATTTGCTGTGTTAGCTTTTCGCTCCTCACCAGCACGCCGGCGTTCATCAGACAGGCCACACCGGTCACCAGACATGTCAGATACAATATGACTGACTAATTTTCTTCCAAATGTGAATGTAAATTTTATGTATTACTTTATTTATTTTACATAATATAGTTATAGATACTGAATCTAATGACAGTAAATTGTATCATACTTTACTCATAGTAAATTTTATAGTTTTTCTCCACTTTTTCGCACCTGTATCGCTATTGTTAATTTCACGAAGGTAGAGACCGTTTTATTGTCAATTTAGCTTTGATCATATTTTTATGTTTTTGATGCGTTTAAACGCCTACTTTATTGTAACAATTACAAATAAAGAAAAAAATGATGAAAAAATATTTGCTCCAGGCGGGATTCGAACCCGCGTCTCCTGATTACACGGCAGACGAGATTACCACTACGACACCGGAGCTGTGCTGAATTTCTCTTTGTTTTAATCTCTGTATTGTTTGTGTCCAACATTGTTTTTATATTATTCGGGCAAACAGAATTTGAACTCTTAGTTTTTTGTTTCTTATTAGTCCACCAGTCCTTGTACACAATAGAAAGTCCATTGCGTGAGTGATTTTCTATAATCTGTGCCGTGTAAAATATTTAATCAATATATTTCATTTGGTTAGGCTTCGAACGATATTTTAAAATTTTACTATAGAGTTTCAAAAATGGTATATATTTATTATTTTAATTTAGTTCTGTAATAATTTATTTATATCTACTTCATGTAGTTATTATCAATAATAATGGCCTTTGTAATAGAATACTGTAGAATCTATGTATAATCAGAAATAACTAGGATATGTAGGTAATAAAACATTGCGAATTATGAAATGTTTATTATTGAAATAACTGGATAGTCTTAATTTTTGATTTTAACATTATTATAAATATTTTTCTGGTTTAAATAATTTTTTATAAGTAAATAACTGGATAGATTTTTAAATATTTTATTGAAGTACCTTAGAAAGTAAAATAAAGAAAAAGAATTTTCAAAAAAACATATTTTAATTATAAAGCGATGCTGCAGGAAAAGTCTCCGATTTTCCAATTTCCTGTCCAAGCATGAATTGGAAGCATTTACTTCTAAGGATGGCCACCAAAAAGGTTTCAATGTTTAAAGGTAATACAAAGCTAAAGACATTTAGAACGAGCTTCTTTGAAATTTGAATTTGAAGAGGGCATTACTTAGAAAATGGCCGTCATAAAGACATCAAACGTTGGCTAATCTTGGCTTCCGACCTTTTGGGCACCAAATAAGGTGTAAGTGCCTGTAAAACGTTTTTTTGCATTATTGGTTAACCTTACTTTCAACAGGCAGAGGGTCAACAACGAAGGGAGCTTACATCAAGGCGCAAGGCAATAGGGTCATCTATAATGCGTAAGTATTAAATTATTATGTAGTTAGAGTCAAAAAAATGACATGGATTAATTATTTATGTAGGTATCTACGTTAGAAGTTTTAACCACGTTTTAGTTTTTATTGTGCCACTATAAATACTAAAACGTATTTCAAAGTTAATGTTCTTCAGTTAAATGTTTTATTTTTTTGACTGAAATCAAATCATTGAATCAACATCTAATACTTTTAAGTATAGTCACTCTTCATTTTTATCCACTAGATTATATTATGTAATTTTCAAGAAAAAATAAAAGTCAAAAGGTAAAATTTATGTAAACAAAATAAAACTAAGTGTTTTTAAATATGACAAGCAAGTTAACGGCCTACCTGGTGGTAAGTAGCTAAAAAATCAATCAAAGACTTAAAAAGGCATTAAGTATTTTAAAGTAGTTCATGATTATATTATATGTGTAGCTTAATATCTTTTAAACGTTTCTCTAATATGAAATGTTATTAATAATTACATTACCTATTTAATTAGTAATCACATGCAGGACATTTACCAGTCCAAGATGTTTAGATTAATTTTCCCAGTATACGTCTTAGCAAAATATTAACTTATTACTTTCGCCTGTGACTTTTTTCTTGGTTATGCTATAGGAATGCAAGAAAAGCATCATGTATTTTAATCCAAATCAAAAACTATGTGCGTGCCAAATTTCATCAAACTTTCACTTTTTATAATATTCGTAGGATCAAGTGTGTTATGTTTGTATGAATGGGCTGTGTTTTCGATTGGCTTTATATTTTTATTGTATAAAGTTCCATACATTTTCGGTGAATGCAGTTTAAGTGTCTTAGCCTTTATGTTCTCCAATTATTACATGCAACAAAGTTGTGTTTTTAATAATTTTGTAGTTTTTTAAAGTTTGAATGATTTTCATTTATTCGATTACACAGTTTTTTCAGACACATTGAATTTTTAACAGCTGGTCCTTTAAGATTGGTGAGCATATCCTACTTTAATAACCATTCTATTATAAAACCATGTGCATACCGTTATCTTTATTAAAATGTACGCAGTATTGTTTCTTGTTTGGTGACTGTACCACAAACGAACGCTTCGTGAGTCGACAGTTTAAACGCTTCCGTTCTGGAAATTTCTTTCTTAACACTTTCAAGGGCGGTGAACCAGACACAAAAGAAATTTTATTTTGATGAACTCTATACACACGTCCAGCCCCTGGAGCATGGGGAACTCGAGAAAGTTTTCTCTACATCTGAATAGGATAATTAAGAGGGGTTGGGCAGAGTGATTTTTCCACTCGTATTCGAGCACCCGACTAAATACTCGTAACAGTTAATTAACATCAGTTTGTAGTGTTGAATTCCTTAGGCGAGTAAGGTCACTAAGAGCTCATTAAGAACGTGTAATACTTATGTTTCTTATTTCAGCCGTGAAACAGTTCACTGTGTTTCGGATTGAAGGGAAATGTAGCCAGTGTAATTACTCAGCATGGAAGGCATTTCATCTTAGGCCTCAGGATGACAACTCACCTACAATACCAAGTGATTTTTCCTTGTTATTGCAGGTGTCTATAGGCGGCGATAACCATTTACCACCAAGTGGACCGTCAAATTGTTGATCGTCTAGTTGTATAAAAATAATAATAACAAGATCCTTCGAAGAGCACTACAGTGTAGGAAGGATCTTAGTATCATAACTATCTAGATGTATACAGTGTATGTGCTACGAGTGTGCTACGAGCACCGACTTTCGTAGCACTTTAGGCATGGTGCTACGAATATCGGTGTTCGTAGCACCTTAATTTTCTTTACATTTCTTTTCTGGTGAGTTTAGACAACTGCTATGTAAATGCTATAAAATATTAATTTAGATATCTAAATTGATATTTTATAGTTTTTAAATAGTAGTTGTATTTGAACCTATGCGTTTAACCGTCGTCGTTACTTACTCGTCTAAAGCTCCTTGTCCTAAGCCCACGCATACTACAGACTACTGTCGGCTGAAAGGGTGGGTCGGGTTTTTAATGAAAATGAAGAAAACGCAAACTTTACTTTCATGGTGTAAAAATATTTGCCAATCGATCGGTTGTTCAAAAGATGTGCGTTCCCATTGAGGGTCCACATCGGAATTTTGAGCTTTTGAATGTGTCACCCTTTAGTAAAAGTTCTCAAACGATTGTAAATTTAACCACTAATTTGTAAAAGTCAGCACTCAAAAGTTACATTCAGTTAAAGGTGGACCCTCAGTCGTGACTGACCGGTATCCATATTTAATAATCTACCTAAAATTTACAACTGTTGTAAATGGCTACTCTTAGTAAAAGATTTGTAAAACTAATTTCATTAATTGTCACTCCTTCCTGCTAAGTCAATAAGAAAATGTAGCATCTAGAAGGTGGTCCCTCAATTGATCGCGATAAATTCATATTAAGTGAGAACAACAGTAATAATTAAAATATAGGTATTACTGACAGTTAGTAAAAGTACTAGAACCAATGTAAATTCAATCTCTAGTTTGTAAAAGAAGCTATTCAAAAGTTTCAATCGATTAAAGGTGGTCCCTCAATTGAAACGCTTGTCATAAAAATAAATCAATTTACGTAACATTTGGTTGAGAACTAGACAATTGCTATAGCCAATAGGCTATAGCAATTGTCTAGTTTGTCAATTTAGCAATTGTCTAATTGTTTTACTAACGAATACGTTAGTAAAAAAATTAACTAACTATTGCTCCACCGAACAGTATAAACAAATGTACCGTTTTACTTAAAATACAAATCAAACTGCTGTGAAGAAATACTACGGTCGAGGTGACCACATATTAGGATTTTATGGGATAAGTAAATAAAAATAATTACTGTTTGTTGACATTATTCATGTATTATTTTTAAGTTTGACATATCTTAGCTAATCAAATCACAATAAGAACATCAATCACAATGAAAAACGTTGTTAAATGATGTTTTAATAAAAAAATTACACTGCACTGACAATATCACCCTGATCTTTTTAACCGACTTCAAAAATAAGGAGGTTATATTTTCCAATGTAGGTATGTATTTTTTTTTTGTATTTTTTGTACTGATTTCTCCGTCAATTGTGAACCGATTTTCAAAATTATTTTTTTATTCGATATAATATACTCCAGAGGTGGTCCCATTGTCACTAAGCCCTGATCTAATGATGGGATCCCAAGGAAATCGAGGCCGAACCTCAAATTCATAGGCACGTATGACATGTTTTACTGTTTTTCCAAAGCTATTCAAGTATTTGGTTTTGTTAGTCATCATCTCATATTAATGAGCTGATGATTGAAGGTACAACTCATTAACGATTAGGAGTTAGAAGATAATTCTTTCACTATATATTTCAACCAAAGACTGAGAGACAGACAAGTCGATAGTGCTGATGGTCATCCATCTTGCTTTGACCTTAGGAAATCACTTGCTAAGCATGCTAAGCTGTTTCCAGAGACAATAGACAGTGAAGCACCAACTCCAGAAAATACATTTTAGGAGGTAAGTACCTAGCTACTGAATTTTAATTATTTTTTCCTTTTAAGTGTTTTGAAGTCGGTTTTATATTTGTTAAAAAAAAACATTACTACTAATTTGACACTACTGTCAATTAGTAGTAATGTTTAAATTATTAATTTGACGAGAGTCCTCCAAACGAATCATTTTTTAAACATACTATAATAATAATAATAATAATTCATTTATTTCAGATTAACATCCATATTGCATTTACATTAATTACATTTTATTAGTTATGTTAGTAACAATATTAACTTAAAGTATACGCTAAGGTAGATTGGCGTATGTTTAAAAAATGATTCGTAAGTCAAGCGTAAGTCGTCGCAACAGCGTATGCTCTCATTAAAGAAGTAGTGACATCTGTAATTGATGTCACCGGCGCTAGCTGCGAGAATAAATTCAATAGCCCCAACTAATTTGTAAAAAATTTGTTTGATCTTGTTCGTCCGACTTGATCGTCAAATTTTGCAACTTTCGACATCCAATGTCGTTGATGTAAATTTGGCATTTGGCCGGTGACATCGGCCATTACAGATGTCGCTACTTCTTTAATGAGAGCATACGCTGTTACGACGACTTACGCTTGAAATTTGACGTAAGTCCTCCAAACGAACTAATTTTTATACATACGTACTGTCAAATTAGTAGTAATGTCTGAATTAAAAATCGACCATCAGACGACCGGCTGGCCGAGTGGTCTGTACCATTATTTCTCTGTTATCTAGTATCTATACCACAAGCTCTTAATGATGCTTACTTTGGGCTAGATAATAGGTGTGAGTGTATGAATGTTATTATTATTATTAAAAAGATCAGGGTAACATTGTCAGTGCAGTGTAATTTTTTTATTATAACATCATTTAACAACCTTTTTCATTGTGATTGATGTTCTTATTGTGATTTGATTAGCTAAGATATGTCAAACCTAAAAATAATACATGAATAATGTCAACAAACAGTAATTATTTTTATTTACTTATCCCATAAAATCCTAATATGTGGTCACCTCGACCGTAGTATTTCTTCACAGCAGTTTGATTTGTATTTTAAGTAAAACGGTACATTTGTCTAAACTGTTCGGTGGAGCAATAGTTAGTTAATTTTTTTTACTAAGGAATAGGCTATAGCAATTGTCTAGTTCTCAACCAAATGTTACGTAAATTGATTTATTTTTATGACAAGCGTTTCAATTGAGGGACCACCTTTAATCGATTGAAACTTTTGAATAGCTTCTTTTACAAACTAGAGATTGAATTTACATTGGTTCTAGTACTTTTACTAACTGTCAGTAATACTATATTTTAATTATTACTGTTGTTCTCACTTAATATGAATTTATCGCGATCAATTGAGGGACCACCTTCTAGATGCTACATTTTCTTATTGACTTAGCAGGAAGGAGTGACAATTAATGAAATTAGTTTTACAAATCTTTTACTAAGAGTAGCCATTTACAACAGTTGTAAATTTTAGGTAGATTATTAAATATGGATACCAGTCAGTCACGACTGAGGGTCCACCTTTAACTGAATGTAACTTTTGAGTGCTGACTTTTACAAATTAGTGGTTAAATTTACAATCGTTTGAGAACTTTTACTAAAGGGTGACACGTTCAAAAGCTCAAAATTCCGATGTGGACCCTCAATGGGAACGCACATGTTCAAAAGTCTATAGTGTACGCGGGCTCTTCATTGTACAGATAATCCCACGTCAGTGAATGCACTAAATATTAAGCAGCACAGGCAATGAATAGTACTTAAGGTTTCGCCTCTCGTGGCCTCACTACAAGTGGAACTAAGAAAACAAGCAATAGACGACATTTGAACGGCTATAGATGCCTCTGCCTCTGCCACTCCCTGAGATACATTTCATTGATTGGAATGCCATAAAATAGTTATGAGTTTTATTTCTGCCGGTAACAGAAGAATTGTCCTGTTTAAATGAATTGTAGTTTATGATATGCAAAGCCTCTGAAAAGTATAAGTAATAGACATGCGCGAAACAGTGCTTCAAAAAGTAATGCTATATCACATCACTTTTACGAAAACGTAATATTACACTGTGATATCACATCACTCGAAACATCACGCGAACAGATGAGATGCTGCGTATCGTGCGATGCGCACGCAACGCGCGCTAGATGAAACATCACATGGTCACAGATATTACTTTTTACACTGAGATATCACATCACTCGAAACATCACCCGAACAGATGAGATGCTGCGTATCGTGCGATGCGCACGCAACGTATATTACACTGAGATATCACATCACTCGAAACATCATCCGAAGAGATGTGCATGCAACGCGCGCTAGATGGTTTCATCTAGCGCGCGTTGCATGCGCGTTGTTGTTTTGATGTGATGTTTATCACATCATCACAGATTCGGTCGGTCGTCGGTCCCTTTCGCTCGCGTTTGGAGCTAGTGTAATGTTATTTCGCGGGATGTTTAAAGTGATACTTGATATCTCGGAGTGATGCGTAATGTAACATCACGCGTTTGAGTGATATCACATTTGTGATATTACGCGTATTACTTACACATATCTAATAAGTAAAATATTCAGTACAAGAAAATAATGGTTCAGAGCTGAAGATTTTACATGGCTTAGTTGATTTATTATACAAATAGAGAGGCAGAATACAAATATAGGTCATTTCTACTATCCACGCGTGCTTAATTTAGTATAAATGAATTTACAAATAAGCTGAAGTCGGACGCTACCTTGACACAACCCCAATATGACAGAGGCGTGACCGTCCGGTGTACAGAGGATTGGATGACGACAATTTAATGACTTTAACAAGTAATCACCGTTTATAAACGTGTGACCTAAATCCCCAAAGGAGCAGCCAGCGCTTTAATGAAGGTCATTTGTTATGAAGATTAGCTTTATGAACACTTGTCAAATGATAATTTTCGATTTCACTTGAAGCTTAGTCATAAATTCATGTAATTACTTCCTTGATCTATAGGACATTGACATTGCGGACTTTTGATTAATAATGTATGTGCCGAATGCTCAGCCAATGATATTATACAAAGGCATTCTGTGATAATTTGCTATTTAGATTTAAAATTGGTGTTCGTCTTGATGAAAAATCTAATCGATTGGTTATATGTTTCTGTATTAGACTTATAAGATACAGATATCTCTATATCATCATCATCATATCAGCCTATCATATCCACTGCTGAACGAAGGGTTCTCCCTTCGATTTCCAAATAGAACGTTTCTGCGCAGCGTACATCCAATAGATCTGACCTGGTGGACCAGGTCGTCTGTCCATCTAGTGGGAGGACATCCTACCTTACGCTTTCCGATACATGGTGGCTATGCTAAAACTTAACAAATACAGATATATTTTATTTGCTAATAAATATAAATAATAAGTATAGTGTGTGGTGTTAATTTTACATTTATTTGTGCTTTAATTAACCTATTTAGCCATATAAAAATAGCATGCACATACTTAGAATAAGTTATTTATACATTCATTCATTGTTTACAGCAAAAATACTTCATAACACCTAGAAAATAAGTAAGGAAAAAATAATAATTCACTATATTAATATTTAATGTCATTTATATATAGGGTGACATATTTAGATCGGTCAGTATGGGAAAGTCTGAAACTATAAGACATGCGAAAATCTCTTCTTAGAAACCATGTGATCAATTTTAGTAATAAGAAAAACTGCATTCATACATTTAAAAAAACGTGGACTCAGCTCGGGAATCAAACCCGGGAATCAAAACGTTTTGATAATTTGTTTGAAAAATAAAACTAACATTATTTCTTATTCGATATCGATTGTGTAGGTCTTAAGCAGTAAACGTTACTATGAAACATGATGTTTAAAATGAATAAAATGCATTGTTTTCATATCTTTTAATTTATTTTAGAGTGTTCGAAATTACCGCCATTTTTTTCAATGCAACATTCAACTCGTTTATGTGCGTAAAATTAACGTTCCATTTTCAAAATGAGATTTATCACGTCTCTGTTCAAACCAAGATGTTCCATTTTCAAATGGAAATTTATTTTCTCAAATCTAAGTGGGGTTTTCAATTGATTATTAGGAAAATAATACATTTTATTCATTTCAGACATCATGTTTTATAGTAACGTTTACTGCTTTTTGACCTACACAATCGATATGTAAATTTCAAGCATGCTTAAAAAGTAATCCTTACTTTTTAAGCATGCGCGGAATCACGAAAAAAATTCAACTGTTCCATACATTTTGGTCGAGTCACTTTTATTTGAAATACTTAGCTGATTTTTTCGTTCACATCCGGACGATATCGTAGATAACAATATGTAAGCAGTGTATGTAACAAGTTGCAACACCAGCAAAGAGCTACACGCAACCATAGAGACAATTTTACGCACCTAAACGAGTTGAAAGTTGTATTGAAAAAATGGTGGTAATTTCGAACACTTACTAAAAAAAAGGATATGAAACAATGCATTTTATTCATTTTAGACGTCATATTTCATAGTAACGTTTAATCGATGACATAGTTCCTATCAAGAGATTTTCGTATGTCTTATAGTTTCAGACTTGCCCATACTGACCGAACTAAATGTATATAGGTACCTCGTTGCGAGTGTTTCTCCCTATGCCCCTCCTTTTTACCATCCTCTTTTGTATGAAAAACGTTCTATTCTTAATCTAACTCTCATTATGTAATTTAGAGCTTCCCCAATTTACCATCATATCTCTCATCACCTCTCTTTTTCTCCTTCTTCGGGTTTCTTACTGATCCGTCACACGCCTTTTCATCCCGGGAATGGGTGTAACGCGACAACTGGCACAATGTCAAAATTATTTTTTATGCAATACTTT
Source organism: Nymphula nitidulata (assembly GCA_947347705.1). Lineage (NCBI taxonomy): Eukaryota > Metazoa > Arthropoda > Insecta > Lepidoptera > Crambidae > Nymphula > Nymphula nitidulata. The sequence goes on from OX374623.1 coordinate 13,020,736, forward strand.
TTTTCTAATAAAAACGAACGATGTATAATCGCTACATCGCACGCTTATTCCAATTCGCTAACGTCAAGACGTACTGAGAAACAATTAAACAGGAACTTTAAAGTATTGTTTGGATTCAATCGTGCGTTTATGAGCATAAAGAACAGTCCTCTGGCTTCGGTTGGGCCTATGAAACGTCGTAAAATATTCGGCGAAGGACAGTTCCGATAAATTATGGATGCGCGGTCAAATGGCTACTCAGAAGATATTCACCCACGCACACAGCTCTATACTATTTACACAGCTGCAGTGAATAACAAAAGGTAATGTTTTTGATTTTACTAATATTTCTATTTTTAATTATGTTCCACCGTGAAGCATTTATAAACGCTTTTTATTAGATATCATGGTGAAAAACGAGGGGACTCAATGAAATAGTTTTTAATACTGTACTGAAATGGTGTGGCTATTTTTTTTTAATCATCATGTGTTTCTATCATATAGAAAGGCCAGTGCCCAGTAGTGAGGTGAATGACCTATCTGATGGCAAGTGGTCATTACTGCCTATAGATGCTGGTATGAAGGTATATAGTATAGCAGACAACCAAGACTTCTTGCTTTTAATAATTATGTACTTCCAATTCAATAGTTCCTCGATGTGCTTTGGCGACGTTACTCGATAAATAACAATCAATACTTTAGTAAGCTGCGATACCCCGTAAGGCAGAAATGAAACGAAATAAGTCTGTCTATTTGTCAGTCTGCCTGTCATATCTTCCATGTGAGGTGCTTTCCCAGACGGGTGCTCCAAATTCGAGATGTGATATTTCTCGCCATTACACCCTACCTCTTTTAAAATCGACATATGTTGCTATGTTACATACCGACTACCGGCTGGCCGAGTGGTCTGTGTCCCTTGCTATACAATAGTCCCATGCTTAGTATCTATAACACAAGCTATTAATGATGCTTACGTTGGGATAGATAGTAGGTGTAAGTGTATGAATATTATTGTTGTCGCAAACTTGTTGACAAACTTACGTTTCAGAATTTGAAACTTCCATATTGATTTAAAAAAATAATATCATCTATCGCGGATTATTCATTATTCGTGGCACCCCTAACGAGTGCTCAGTGACAGATGACGCACCGGCCTACTTGGGCTCTTCCGATGTCCGTACCGTCTACGCGCCAATGCGGTCGCGCACTTGTGCCACTACTCGCGCCGCTTTTAGTATGTCTGACCCGATCTAGGTCAATGATCGCCGTTCAATCGAGGTACAAACGATGCTTTGTTTTCTTACGCTCAAATAAACAACTGGAATTCTCTACGGATATACTAATCGAAAAATAGAGAGAAATAAAACGTACTTCCCCAATTTAAAAATCAAAAGATAACATGGACTCTAAGCAAGCATTGTAGACAGGGATTTTTTAAATGTCTGTATTACTTTTTTATAAAACCGTCTTATTAAGTAAGTGGAAAGTGTCAAAAAACTAACTTAATAGGCCTTCCCATAATACTTTCGGAGTAGCTTTACATTTTTAATTAAATTGTTTACTCGTCAGAAGGGATTATGTCCAAAAGTTTTAAAAATAATCCAAGCGGGTAAGGGATTGAGTTTCGGAGCTCCTCGTTCATTAGTTGGTTGGTGCTAACTTGCTACGGATTGGAGCATGCAATTATCTTAATACTAAAAAGTGCATTTATATAAGGTCTCACCTGAAAATCATTTTTGCGTAACGAACTTGTAGATTAAGCGGAACTCGAAAGCGTTAACTTTTCCGGGTAGATTATGCTCGAGGCATAGAGTCGGCGACACGATGCATTTACTTTATGTTAATAAGGCTGCTTAGCCGGAGCAGTCAGCAGTTTGCAGGAGCGGATAGCGGCTGCACCTTATCGGAGCGGGCACTGAAGGAGTTGGCCTTCGGAGGGATGTAGTGGCGAGGGGCGGCGCGGCGGCCGCCAGTGGTGGGCGCACCGCCGACGCGGACGAACGCCTGCCCTGGCCGCCGCCCGCGCCGCGCTTCTCGACTAATATTTCAATTAAGTGTCGCATAAACTGACAGCTCACGTGGAAATTACAGTTAAAGTTTCGTGTAACTGGAATATCTCCGGCCAAACGGGCCGAGCGCCTATGAACTGGTATGACCGTTTTCGCGTTAAAAGTTTTGTCATTTCGTAGCTGTTACGGCACTTCGTAGCGTGATGGCTACGACTGACATTCTTTTTTAAATTTGTCAACAAGACTTTATTCGGGTAAAATAAGGCAACAATTTAAAGAAAAACTTATGTTTTGTTTAAGAAAATATATTTAGGTTTTAGTAAGTACCTACTTACAAGATATTAGGTATAATTTTTTTAGATAAAATACTTTCTTGTTCCTAATGATATTTATTATTAACGAATTCGATACAACGAATATGATATTGATCCTAAGAAGCAAACTGATATTTGTGACAAAGAAACACTAAACTTATTGATAAAAGACTACAATATTATTGGACTATTGTAAAACTTTTCTCGTGCTAGATTGATTTTTTGACGGCGTTTCAAAGAATACCAAATAGTGATGTTCTTTGGTAAAAGTGATAATAATATTATTATGGAAATCGCTCCATTGTTGCGGCTGATACAAAAAATGCCAATGGCCTTTAGTTAATACCACTTGCCTTTCGAAATTATTTTGATAGTATTCCAAATAGAGAAAAGCATTATTATGTTTGGATTTTGTCTCAAGAACTTGAATTCATGTTTATAAATAAAAAAAACCAATCGATTTACAAACCTTCTCCATTTTGAAGTCGGTTAATATACTGATAAACATTAAATTGAAATCTACTCTCTATGGTTTCTTCATCAAATAGTCTATGCGCATACATAAAGTAACATGTAGAGAGCCAGCTAAATGGATTTTAAATATAACTATATCAGCGCGAGTAGCATATCATTTATTTTTAAAGTTGGAAACGTCATTAAGTCAATTTTAAAGTCACTGTATAGTCTAAACTCCAAGGCCAGAGTTAATTGGTCATGTTTCTACAAATTAGGATTTGATTAGGAACATACGTCAAAACGTCAAATAAATTGTCCGCTTTGTTAGTTACGCCAATTATATAGGCCTATGAGTATATCACATGTTTTACGACGCAGCGTTGGTGTTAATATACTCAACAATTTATAACCAAGTGTGAATATTTTTGCAATGGCAGGAACCTTCCTCGTGCATGCAGCGAAGACATTAAGATTGGTTACGCTTTTCCATTTGACTTTCCACGTGGAAATTGCGTCTTGTCATGAAAGGTGCCCACTTTGAACCTTTCGAGGTTATTGGGTTATCATAACAACTATTTCTCTTCAAGCTTCCCTTAATAATTACATATCTTTTCTAAATGTAATGTAAACGACACGCTTTAATGTCTTTTTGTTTGTAATGTCAAGGAATATTGTTAATGTTTTATTAGATATAAGTTGCTCGCGTCCCTCGGGTCTCACTTGAGCTTTGACGTCACGTCTTACCTACTGTATTAAACTTTACTGAAGAATTGAGGGACTTTAATTACTTTAGATTATATAAAGTCACATTGAATACAGTGAATCATATAATACGTAGACACAATGGTTCTGGATAATTACAAAAATGAATGTTTTTCGTATTAAAAATTATTTTGATAATCTACTTGAATTGTTGGTCGTTTACAGAGGTTGTTACAATGACTATTGCTAAATTATTAAAATATTTTAATATTATTTGCTTTCAACGCTTGCTATTTTAAGGGGACCATATACGGTACGATTTACCTTTACGATTTGTCGTATCAGACCAATAGAAACGACAAAGCGACACAGTTTGAATCCATATCTTTAACGAGTGACTTAATCGAAGACAATATCGGAGATCGCAACGTAACCCCATGCATTCATGAATATCGTAACGATAAATGGACCGTCTATGGCTCTTTGCGATCGAGGATTCAATTTTTGTTTCAGTTTGTCAGGATAGGTGAATGGAACCTTGATTCCCTTAAAATATTGACATGCGAATTTTGATTTCGCTTTTATATCAATTTCTCAACACGCTTTACTAGGTTTCCTTTCATTTTTTCTCTTTTCAGTAGCCAAATGCAATTTACCGCCACAAAGGTAATTAAAAAACTTAGTTTCTGATTTTTTAAATAGGGCATGTACTGAATTATTTGGGTCTCCGTCCGTGATGGCACGTTTTTGACGTTCCGTTTCAAACAAGTAAACGATCGATCGCAACGACCAAACGTTTTGTGTATGAGCGGCATTTTTGAAGCGATCGATCGTCACGAATTTCTTCAGATTGATCGAAGAGACGAAAGAGCCCTTTACAGTTTTTGAAATCGTTGTTGCGCACGCGCAACTAACGATTTTTTCTCAATTGAAAGCTTTATGAGACTACAGATGACAAAGCTTAGGGTACCTACTACATATTATATGGCCATTAAAGAATTAAATCTATGTCATACATAGGGTACTTAATATTTTTTTGAATAATTGAAGCAATCGAAATGTAAATTGATTTAGGTCGCGTAGAGTGAATAAGCACCTAAGAAAGCTTGCGCCGCCGTGGGCTTTATAATTATTCATCACTTAATAACGGTGATATATTATAGCGCGCCCATAATGTTGCGTCAGTGTTCTTGATCACGTATGTCAGTCAATACGTTATAAAGAATGCTGATTTATGTCAATAAAACGGAATCCAGTTTCTCTCAACTTTACGGCAGTAAAAAGTCAATTCATTCAAATAATTATACAGGGTGGTGCCGACAATACGACAAGAAATTAAAACATGGGCTATTTTATATCATAGAAATGGTTTGCAACTTTTAAAAATATCTTATTCATTTGATAATTTCATGAAATTTTGTATGACATAATGCAGCCAATGTTTTATTATTTCATACAAATGCCATGAAATTATTAAACAAATACAATGTTTTTAAAAGTTGCAAACCATTTCTTTAAACTAATATAGTCTATGTTTTAATATATTGCCGTACTGTCGGCAACATTCTGTATATTTCTACTTACCTGTACAATTGAATCCATAATGAAAAGGCTACTTTGAACTAATTATTTTTAACGGACTTATGACGGGATTATAAATATCAAATCTGTATAGCAAAGGTGGACGTATCATGGATTTGATGGTGCATGTAATCACGAGCAATCAAAAAATCCATATGTATCAATATTGGCAATAATTATGTCAAAAAGGGATGTGTTTGAAAAATGTATTATACAGGATGTTAGGGGGACGCTCTCGAATACGAAGGCAGGTAGCATTGCTGGTCACCCTAAACACGACTTGCTAAAAAATAAAATTGAAATCGCAAAAAAATATCATCTGTTTCATACGAATTGTAATATCTACACGGCTTGTTTGTATGGAACAGCTGTTTTTTTTTTTCGTGACGAGCACTGCCACCTGCCTTCGTTTCCGAGAGCGTTCCCCTAACAACCTGTATACTTATAATCATGTTAAAAACAGCTGTCTGATAAATTCACGTTCATTAAAAAATAGTCGTTAAGTTTTCTGAAATTATTAAATTTATTGCGCAATTTCTTAATTTTTATTTCCATCAGAACCTTTTACAAAGTATTAGAAAACTAAAAAAAATGAATGAAATCGGTAAAGTCGTTCTTAAGTTATGGGCGTGACCAAGGGAAACAGGGATTCATTTATGTATACATAGATAAGTACGTCACTTCACTATGCCGATTTAAAAAGTAAAAAGTAAAGTAATACTCATTTTACACGTAGCATTTGACACATAGACACTGTGGATTGTACACACCCAAGAACGCTCGTGGTCAGGGTGTTGTTGAGCTACCTCAATGGAACTGCCGACGCGAGCAAGTAGCAACGGCCTCCAAGCTGAGGTTGCTGATTAAATGAACGACAATTCGCAGGGCCCTGGCAGTCCCTACATGTGGAGCATATGTTATTTGGTATTTATGGACCGAATATTTGAGATTATAAATAATAGTTTATATTCATTATTTATTCACACTTTAACTTAATGTACACACACAATATTAAAAGAAACAATATAGGTGGTTACCTAATAAAATAACAGCAGAGTTGAGAGTGGCAAGGCAACTAATCACGTTTTTTTATTTAATTTAGTTTTGTTCTATCATTTAAAGGTGTTTAAATGCAGAATTCAATTCCAAATTAGAATATAAACCAATGTATGTAACCGTTTATACCACACCCTTTTATTTGGGTCAGGATAAAGCAATGCAATTAATGGGTATGTGTACTTTATTCCGGGCTGCTCCGAACAGTTCAATTACTGAGAAGAGAGAGGGCTCAAGCGGTAAATAGCTGTAATCAATAAAAATCCCAAAAGCTTCAGCTTATCCAATTTAAATGAAAGTATTACTTTCTAATGTGGCGTGGGCATGGCATTTGAATATACGACTTTGTACTTTGTAGACGGGCTATATAACTAAATTGGACACATTACGTGACTTTCTATTAACTAGGGTTATGCTTGCGGGTCAAGTGATATTATGCTTTTAAAACTGATTTATTAATAACATATCCTAAACTCAAACAAAAATATTGGACAGCGCATTGCTTATAAACTTTAAACTCTTATTTACCGTAAAACTACTATTAAGATTCAATTGATTTTCAATTTGTATCGATTGGTACCTAGTCGCTGAACTGACATTGTCAATGTTTTGGTTGATGAGAACCCTGTTGGCGGTGAAACATTTATAATTATATTAGATATTATCTTCCTGTTTATTAGGACCGGAACATATTTCTAATTAGTTCACCCGTAGAACATTTTTATAAATATAATATCAGTACGTAGGTATGTTCTTCAGCTTACAAAATAACAATTTTCTTAAAAAGAAAATGAATTTAATTATGATAACAGTCTTCAGGATGAAATGAAATTCTTAACTTTATTCAGACTTCTTATTGTTATCTCAATGAATCCCTATACTTTTATATTTTCTTGGAATTTGTATTTTTATACATTCACGCCAAATGGTGTGCTTTTAAGCAGACTTCATATTTACTAAAGTCCGTGATGGTATCCTGAATAACGTAGAATTCATTTTATAAATACTATTTTCTTGCTCGAGGGTTATGTGGGACAAGCAAGAAGCACTGGCGGTCTACCCACAAAAATTGAGTTGTTTCACTTTAGTCGCCGCGACTCACTGGTAAACCTCCTAAAAGACCTCGGCATCGAGTTCTGGAACGACTCTATGGTGTCCAATTATGGCTCTAACGGCTATGGTCCTCTGCAGTCTTTGCTTAACAGTTTTTTGGAGTTACTAGAGTCCACTGAACTTCGCTGTACTAGCACAGTTATCGTTCATGTGACCGTGAATGTTTCATATACATCCATCCTGGATCAAGAGTTAGGTACTCTTGATCCAGGATGGATGTATATGAAACATTTTTAGGTCGATACGGACCCTTATCCCTTCATACTCTTGAAGATTGACTCTTCAAAGGTCTACGAAAAGCCAAGGTTCTTTCATTCTTTGTTAAAATCTACCCGGAGACTGATCCTCACGTGAGTATGCCGCTTGGTAGGGGACTGCAGCCCTTAACCGAGACACCACATGACATGCGTCTGTGAAATATGCTGCTATACTATCTTGGCTGGGGACAGTTAGACCATGTAGATCTCTTATCTTATCGTTGATTTATATTTGTGCTGTTGTTTTGAATAGGTATATTACTAAACATGCGTCATGGATCGCCGTGCCTCCGTGTAAAATGTCGTCCCAAACCGCATTGCATTACTTGTAAAGCTAATCACACATGTTTGCATCTTTCCTGTTATGTAAAGCCCTCATAATATACCTGCAGTCGTCACCAAAGCAGTCAGTCTGAATACAATAATAATATAGTTATATAAGTGGTTTCTGTTTTCAGTAATTGATGGTGATGATAATAACACATAATAATATCAGGTTATATGATTTGAAATAAAAATAATACCTTTTTTTAAGCTAACTTAAATATGGCTATATGAAATTAGGAATTGGCTAGAAGAAATTGTGCTCAGTAATAATTGTGACATTAAAAAGGAAAGCTAAATTATTGATGATTACGTTCATATGTACATATGACGTAATCATTACATACTTAGACCTCTCAAAAAATAATTAAAAAACAAATATTTAGATTATTGGTACAGATTTCATTTTGTTATGTTAGGACGTACTTATCCCTCGGGATAAAATATATAACTATATTAATGTATACTTGTTATGTTGGCTGGTCAAGCCGATCAGGGTCATGCTAATTTACCGCCCTTAAAGAAAAAAGTCAAGTGGCATGTTTATTTCAATCTATTTTCATTCGAGCTGGTATTCTTTATTGATTGTTTGGCATTAAGAGCGCGTTTACAAAATAGGTAAAATAATTGAGCCAATTCGAGGATCTCGGTGGCGCTCTGGTTTTGAAAACAAAGCAACTATCGCCATGGTCGGTCCCGGGATGGGTCAGTCAAATTTATAATCTCGAGCTCCTCCGTACTTCGGAAGGCACGTTAAGCGTTGGTCCCAGTTGTTACTGCAACCGCTTTAACCCACCAACCTTCATTAGGCCAGCGTGGTGGTGTTATGGCACAATAACAGCCTCCTTGTGTCGAGTCGTGTGTTTCTCCCATGTAGGAAGGCCTGTGCCCAGCAGTGGGACGTATATAGGCTGATGATGATGATGATGAATTGAGCCAATTAATTTACTACCGTAACATAAAGTAGTTTGTGCATTACGGTACATTCATGAGCAGAAATGTATTTAACCGCCTGTGGTCTTTTTTTATTAAAAGGGGCTTGCTCTTGACCCCAATCTTGCTCCGAGAGAAGTTAACAGGGGGTTGATGATGTTGCGAACTTACTCAGAAGGTGCGTATTTAATGTAGCTTTAAAAGGAACTCAGGTTATAAGCAGAAGGGAACACCGAGGCCGGCAGTGCATTCCACTGTCTGGCCGTGCGCAGCACAAAGGATGACAAAAAGCGCTTGGTGAGGATATTTGGTATATCAACCAGATGTGGGTGGTAGCCCGCCGTACGTTTGGTAGTCCTAAAGTGAAATGGGCTAGGCGGGATAAGCTCATGAAGCTCCTGAGCACACTCTCCGAAGTACAATCTGTGGAAGACCGACAAGCAAGCAATATTACGGCGGTGGTCCAGGCTATAAAGCTCTCGTAGCCATTAAGCCTCTTGGCTCTACTTTTAACAGAATCGAGCGTGGCGAGTTGGTACTTGGCTGAGCTGTCCTACAGATGAGAACAGTACTCCATACACGTACGGACTTGTGCATTATAAAGGGCAATCAGCTGTCCAGCAGTGAAGTACCGCTTTACCCCTTTGAAGATGCCCAGTTTCTTAGCCGCAGTTTGAGCTTTGGATTTGAGCGACCCCGAAGTTTAGGTACAGGTCAACTCCATTCCAAGAAGCTCTATGTGGTTGGTATCGCACTAGGTGCACCCCGGAAAGTAGGGGCCCTATTGAGCGGTCTTTTCTTTACGATGAATAGACACGTCCGAGTTTTAGAGACATTGAACGTTACCAGATTGTCGTCCCCCTAGCGAGAGACAATATCTAAAATCTCATCTGTTCGTTTCAACATAGTCACCCTGACTGATTGACATAACGAACTCATTGGATACGTATCTCACCATGACAGTTCTGTCATCTGCATACCCAACAATGCCAGGAATAAGCAAGCCATTGATGAGCCTCAGGAATAGAGTCGCAGAGAGAACATACCCTTGAGGAATTCCAGCATATAGCCAATAGATCAGAAGAGCAGCCGTTAAGGACCACTCGTATCGACTGTTCAGTCAAAAAGTCAGATATCCAATTCGTGAAGGAAGTTGGAATACCGTACGAAGGTAGCTTGCTTAAAAGGCTGGCATGGTCTAGTGATTGAGACAACCTACCTCAGAGGTATAGAGGTCCGGGGTTCAATTCTGCGTAGGGCAGAAATATTTATCTCGGTTTGGTTGGTAATATGGCTTTTTCTATGTACTTCTGGCTAACTACCACCATTTTACGTAAGTCTGCCGCCAGTACAATAATTTAAACAGCATTTATAGGTTCCGGCAGTTGAGTGGAGCGATGGCTGGCACATGCGTCATACATGTGAACAGGTGCCACAAGTGGAAATCGTCATCTTTAAGCTTCCTTGATTTATAAATCATTTTCTTATCGTTTAGCGTAAAATTTTTTTTTGGGGGGACGTAAGCATATGGCATTATAGAAATCATATAAAATTTCCATCAACAGCAATGTGATATACCTACCTCTTTAAAAAGTAATAAATAAGCTACTCAATTTTAAATCAATCGGATTTTTGAGCTGCCCGTTTGTCTAAAAATGTAGAAAACGTGCGAAAATGTAGAAACTAAACGCGGATTTGCTTTTCCCCTCGTTTTTCAAGTCCTAAAAAATGTACCTATTGTTACATTGGCCATTAAATATTTGAAGATTTTACTATAATTTTTGCAGCTACATATTTTAAAATTAAAAAGTAATGGTTGTTGTAAGAATGTAATAACAAAACGCAAAAAGCAACTACCTATAGTGCGGCACTTTTCATGTTCGCTTTGAAAATAAACAGCGAGCTATAAAATATCTTTAAATACACTAAACATTCTAAATAGTTACACTTTTTCACACTATACAGGTATCCTATCTGTATGTAGTTCAAAATTAAAATTATTTTAAGACCAGGCTTCATACATTTTGTGGTCCTTTTCTTTTAAAGAAATTATTTCAAGTTTAGGACTATTGATTTATATAATATGATAATTTTGTAATGAATAATCCGTACTTGTAATGAAGGAAGTTAATGTGCAAACAGTACATATATTATAATTACACTTCACACTACTTACCACATTCTTAAAAAAACAAAAACAAAATATATCTACTTTAGATTCTTAGAATACGACTACACTTATAAATAGGATTGTCGAAACGTGTTGTCGCTGTAGCGTTTGTCGCCGCAATGTGCTGTCCCTATAACGTTTGTCGCACTTGTCGCCGTAACGTTTGTCGCCTCTAAGTGATGTCGTCGCAACGGTTGTCGCTCTCACGTTACGGAGTCAAGGATAGGTACTTATCTATGTAGTACTTACAAATGGTTTGCGAACAATTGATATTTGTAGAAGAGCCGGTAATGATCAAAATAATTAGATAATCTACATATGAAAAAATATCTACAATAATTATTTATTTTGGTAAGAGATACAGTTAAAATCATTTTTATTTGTGTTAGAGTTTCATGCAAGCCATTATGAGCCGGTCTCTAATGTACTTAAGAATATGAAACACAGGTAATTGTAACTGTACCTAATTGTTGCAAAAAAAGATATAAGTAAACATAATATGTAATATAATATTATAATAATTAAATAATAATATTATTATAATTAATAAAATATTTATTTATTTATATTTTGAGGATAGCTTACAGCTAATTATTCTATAAAACAGCAACACTAACGACTAAAAGCCAATGAAAAGCTATCACAAACGGAATACAAATATAACCCCGCCAAGAACTTACTATGTTACAGTTACAATCGTGATGATAGTCTAAGGTTCAAGCAGTAATCTTTTTATACTACTAATGCTGTCACTATATCATTGTCATGCAGTCTATTAACTTTAGGCGCGGCTCGAACTAAGAAACTATTCAGTTTGTAGTTGGTGTGAGTCAAAGGAACGCTAATATTATATAGTATTGTCTTACATTTTCGCGAGCACTACACATTTGAAATAAAACCAATTTACCGGATTTAACTCGCGTTTAATTAGATGTTACATTATTATTATTTACCCGACGTTTCGATTACTTTACAGCGATCGTGGTCACGGGAAGACTGAAGATGTCAGTTCTCTTTGATAAGTTTTAAGTTAACTACCGTCACTTTGTGTTATATTTTGAGCGGTCCGAATTACGCATACGGAGCTCACGGTGTCAGTTTTTTGGGCAGTGTGAGGACGGGCTTGGGACTTTATTATTCGAATGATGGGATCCCAAGCTGGTGGTACACTCCAACCATCTTCTCTATTGAAATTAGGATGTTCACACGCTCACGCTGTTAGGATGTGACACGCTCTTGACGGACCCAATCACTATATCAGATTTGATAAGCCCCAGATCCTCGCCAAAGAACACCGTTTCATTCCTAGAATGTTACGTGAGGCTATTGAAATCAAAAAACATCCTAATTTCAATAGAGAAGATGGTTGGAGTGTACCACCAGCTTGGGATCCCATCATTCGAATAATAAAGTCCCAAGCCCGTCCTCACACTGCCCAAAAAACTGACACCGTGAGCTCCGTATGCGTAATTCGGACCGCTCAAAATATAACACAAAGTGACGGTAGTTAACTTAAAACTTATCAAAGACAACTGACATCTTCAGTCTTCCCGTGACCACGATCGCTGTAAAGTAATCGAAACGTCGGGTAAATAACAATAATGTAATATCTAATTAAACGCGAGTAAAATCCGGTAAATTGGTTTTATTTCAAATGCTAATATTATATTTAATGTATAATATTATTATAATTATGTAATATAGTATTTGTATGCTGTAGAAACTTTGTTGAATAAATAAAATAAATAAATATTGCAATGCTATTTTTACTAACTCATGTTAATCTAATTTAATTTTTATGATATCAATCAGTAATTATGCGAATGAGAGATTCTTTATTTTAGAAGGAACACCTGCACTGGGTAGGGTCGTCATCAATCGTAAGAAATAATATCATAATATTGAGGCATCCATCCACGTCTCTTCGACACTTTGTCAAGATTCGGCGGATAACGCCGACGCATCATCCGCGCACCCCGAATTTCTTATGGACGTTTCTAGATATATTTTACACCATCTGTTTTTTAACAAACACACAAACATTACTCGTTTTAAATCACGTAGGTCTAAAGTGATTTCGATTTTTATTTAAACATAATTTTTGCCTGTATTGATTTCCTTGAGATATATTAAAAACAATTTCTTTTCAGTTTTATACTACATTGTATTATCCTGTTGATTTGGATAGCATGAAGATGATGGAATAAGTGGTTGTGGCAAACAGATAGATATACCAAAACTATTCCACTTCAGAGTTTTGTAACCAAAATAGTAACTAAAAACAATAATCATTACATATTGGAGCCCGCGTTTTCAAGAAGTGTTTTTGTACCAATAAAATTACATGTGACACATCATTGATAAATTAAAAAGAAAATTCTATAAGTTTCTTTAGTTCAACATTATTTATTTGGAAACGGTCATTTCCTAAAGGTTCTGTGTAAAGTTATTATGTAACCCTTAATATGTATGTCTATGAGAATAACTCAGAGGCTATACATATTTAACCCACCAGACTCGTGGACCCACTGCGGTGACCCATTTGTGGGTCCACGAGTAATTTTAAGTTTACTTGTGGTCCTACCGCTTCGCTCTTGAAATGTAAAGATTTTTATGACAAAAAAATCCTTTCCGGTACTCAACTAAATATCTAAATCAACAGGGAAATTGTTGAAGCGTACTCACTTGTTTTAGATACTATTATAGTACTTCTTATATTCACATTTTTTTATAATACTCCCTACCTAATTCGGAGAACAGAAACGTCCTCATTAGCCAAGTAATTTAGAGTAAGAAACTAGAATAAAAAAAGTCACACAGCATCGACACATAAAGAGTTTGTAGCAAAACTTATTTGTTGAAAGACTTCAAAAATGAAATCTGCATGTTAATAGAAATTATATTATGTAGTGTTGCGTTTCGGCAAGTAGTTATATCGTGTCCGAAACGCTTGCTGTTCCTGGAATATTTGCTATTAATACAAAGTTTATAACTAAATGCCCTGAACAAGAGTCTCTGTTATATTAGGTAACTTTACAAGCGACAGGTCCATTACAAAATATTATGAACGTTATGAATACGTAAAGACGTACAACGTGAAAATATGTACGTGAATATCTACTACGTATAAGTGACGAAGGTTGTATGCGTGGGGTACGATTGCGAATCATTCGAACGAAAATATTTTACACTGAGGAAGTCACGTTCGAGAAATATATTAGTTCTTATATGGGCATGATACTGTGCATCATTGGAATCGGTGTCGTACGATGTTAAGATAAAATAATCGGTACAAGTATATTAAGTAAGCTTGTGTTTTGTTACTTATATATATTCTCGACTCAGCATAATTGCAAGTCATGGTAAGAACACCAAATTAATAAAATATGTAATTTATAACAAAACTTTCAGTTTGAATAGCTCGTGTTGAAATTATAAAGGTTTAGGTTACATTTCAAAGCATTTGCGGGAGTGCCGCAGTTAATAAATTCTGAATACGTAGGTACTTAATAATTTCATCGTTCTGAACTTTGTAATCTTGCGCAGTTTATAACTTTAAAGTTTTCTTTCAGTTTTGAAAATAATCACCTAAAACGGAGGTTACAATCTGTTTTTTTTTATATTTTTATTTAATCACAGTCCTAGATAAAATTAACTCTATTTTATTTTTAATATAAAAATTTGCAGAATATTGAGGATCATGTAAAACTCCAATGTATTCATGAAAATCAACGATGATTATGATTATCTCCAATTAAGTAGTAAGCCCATTTAGGACACATTATATCGACTATGATATTAAAATTGGATTACGATACGTAATGAACTGTTAAACAGTCACAGTAGCTATCCTTATGATAGATCGGTCGGGAATATTTTAGTTCCGTCCCCTACATTTCACACCGATGAGGGTGCTACATACATTTGGACCTGAGATAGATACCTTCATGCTATATGAAAGTAATAGGTAGTCCTTGTACCTACCTATATGTATGTAAAATGTAAAGCAAGATTTAATCTATAGACAAAGGTTCCTATGCTAACATGTTGGAAGATATCAGTTATGTTCGTTAAATTTGCATCGTCATACGGCAAAACGTTTTGAGCCGTCACGTCCGACCTGATGGAACTTGCATCGTTTCATAGTTTCCATCGAGTACAGTTTGATTGATAAGGGTAGAGGATAGTGCGGTCACGTGCCAGCCACGACCAACCCGATTTTCAGATACATCTGAAATATTTGAATCCCGTTCAAACATTTTAACATCTGCCGCTCCCGACATCGCCCCGAAAGGAATAGACAAATGGCTTGGAATAAACTGGTAAACATGTAACCTGTCAACTGTAACAGAATGACGTCACTTGTTTACGTGTGTTTATGAGTTGAGCGCGAAGCTTATTTCACGCTTTATTGAATATTCTTTGCAAGCAAGTCAAATGAGATTAGACGGCATTAACTTTTTCAGCCTTTAGTCTCTTACGAGCCCGCTGGCTCAATGGCGGTGTCATGTCCTCCATATTAGAAATCTTGTAGTATCTTGTTTGTGGGCATTGTAATTAGGATATTAAATTTTACTAGTTACTTTTATCATTCATTTTTTAAGGTTATATGAATTGTAAATTTAGCAGTACGAATTACCGCGACATTTTACATGTTGCAGGTAATCTAGTACCTACTGAAGAGTGTGTGTGTGATTGGTAGCTTTAAGGTTTTTTTTATAACCGCTTTAAGCCGAAATCATTAAGTTTATAAACCTTGCCGTTTGCATACGGGCGGATGATAGAAGTTATGGTTATTTTTTCATATTCATTATTTTTGATGCTGACACACAATAACTATTCAAAATATTTTAAGCAACAAAAACTCACCTTGCACCTAAACCAGGTCAATACTCGTAACCTATTCTAAACAAAGAATACCACATATATAACAATATATAGTTTCTAACAAGCAAGAATGTAAGTAACCTGTTTAGTTTCCGGAAAATTGTGTCCAGGTGAATAAAATGAAAGCAGTCCCAGAATGTGTTCGTCCATAGCAATATTTGCAGCAGTGCTGTGTCTTATTGTACAGAACATAAAACTGTAAATTGTACGTGGTACCAGCTTATATGGGACCACAGTAGTTCCATTTAATAAAACTAATGTGTTTCAATGTGCGGAAGTGTTGTCGCTCCATTGAAGAAATATATTCGCATGATCAATTTATTTCTAATGATAAATTTGATCTTATTGATTTTAAGTTAAATAAAAAAATATTATTCTTAATTTTTGATTTTAACATTATTATAAATGTTTGAAAAATTACTTAGTAATTAATATAGAATCGAACCCGCGACCTTTCGCAATCCGGGCGACTGCTCTGACCACTGAGCCACCCAGGACTTGGGATATCCCTGTGAAATTCTTCTAGTCTATCTGTATTTGCGTTTATGAGCTAACGTCCACCCTACAATGTCGAAATATTCTATTTAAACATCCGAAACAAGTATTTTTACAAATACCGACGATTCGGTTAAGTTGGGGCAGTGCTTTCAAATATTCTTAATTTTTGATTTTAACATTATTATAAATGTTTGAAAAATTACTTAGTAATTAAAATATAATAAATAAAGAAAAAAGAAAAGAAAGAACAAAATATAACGCAAAATGACGTTAGTCAACTCTTGAACTTATCAAAGATAGTTGAAATCTTCAGTCTTCCCGTGACCACGATCGCTGTAAAGTAATCGAAACGTTGAGTGCATAATAATAATGTAACATCCAAATAAACGCGAGTCAAAGTTTTTCATGTTTTGGGTAAAGTTATAATTATTCTTATAAGTAACCACACATAAATCTAGTTTTTGTTTTTCGAAATATTCGAGATTTTATTTTGTTAATTTTATACCATTTCACAAATTGCCTGAGGTTCAACTGAGAAACTGACCTGATAACTGTTGAATAAGCAAAAACTACTTTACATTATTTACCAGCACAGATTAAAAAACACTGCAATGTTGTAGGTACATAAATGATTTATAACGAACGAGAATTCCGTCAATTTGAATCTGTCAATCAACGTGGAGGCCAAATTTTATCCGGATTGGCTTGAAATCGAACTTGAAAGGGTTACAGAGTGACCACGAACATCTGTATTTTTAAGGATACAATTCATTGTCAGTATTTCTCTTATTTTAGGAAAATAAAAATTCCATTTACAAGTTACATTTACAAGTGGGTACCTATAAGAGAACAATATAGATTTTAATGCACCTTTAACCCATCCAGCATCAGATTCCAGACAGAATTGATTTTTCAATAGTCATAGACCTCCAGAGGTATAACGCTGCCTGACAGACTAAATTAAACGTAATCGGCATTCAGATGTCACTTTGTTCGCTTAATGAACGTTACAAAAAAAGCGTACCTACAGCCAGCTTGATACTTATTGAGCGGTCTCCGTCAAATAGTAAACGGCAAGGAGCTTATAAGAGAAAATCTGAATTCTGTAGATTATTATTAATGAATATGACGTAATTACCAAACATAATTCTATTGTTAATATCCTTGTTTTTAAATCGATTAGTTTGTAGAAAACGTATCTCACAACGAAACGACAGCAGTATTATAGCAGGAACATTCAAAGTTGTTGAATTAAAAAAAATCTAAAAGGTTCAATTGATCAAAGAGAGACAAAGAACTCTTCAGTGGCACAATTCCGCTTTATTATCAAAAAGTTTCATTAAGGAAAAGTTGACGAATGCTTGCGCTTTATCGTCCAATTCATTTGTGTGGAGCGGGCGTGAACTGTCCCGCGGTGAATAATGCGAACGCGGGGACTCTAGCAGCTCCTGTTGTGTCCCACCATCAGATTATTGTGTACTAAGTTTGTCTTGCTACTCGTTACGCTCTAACGGAACACTAAGCGCAAACTTTTTGTTATCATACTTATCTGTTTCTCGGATTAATTTGTAAAATACCCACAAACCAGACACAATAAACACAGAGATATAGACTAAAAAATATAATGTTTATTTCTTAATAGACTATAACTAAGTTTATTTAAATAAGTAGGTAGTCATAATGTAAAAATCGGTTTATCGGTTGATATATAATTTTCTTGTAACTATAATCACCGATTTTTCGACATAATTATTGTGATTAAAAGTGTGATGTAACTAAAATAAAAACTGAAAAACAGTTAAAATTTCATTTTCTTCGTAATATTTTTTATCGAGTAAAGAGGTATCATATTTTTTTAACCATAGAATTATCAAGAACGGTCATTGAACTAAATCATATACTTATTTATGTCCAATTAAAATAAAGAGTATTTGATTGTTAACCGTTGCACCAAAAATTGCTGAGTTAGTCACCTATCCGGGATTGGACCTGCTGTCACTTGGATTAGTATGGCCACGACAGGTTATTATCACGAACGGTCGTAGCGAGACTTTGCTATGATAATTGAGAATTTTCATTACCTACCGCCTACCGATTGTAAGTTACGATGTCAATTACCGGTCGTGCTGAACGGTTGTGTCTGTCGACTACAACAAAGACTGAGAGCTATAAAAGCTTTAAGTGTCATCAAGGGTTGGGCATTCTTGCACCTGCATTGAACCTTTCTTCTCTTTTTCAATTTTCTTCTCAAAGGCTACTACTACTGCTTAATTTGATAGTTGACACATGGCTTTAAAAAATAATATTTAGAGAGACGTCAGTCCTGACCCGAGTGTTCTAGTAATGAAGAAACTCATAGCGATTTGTATATCTACTTAATAATTCACAACGCAGCGGCAGGACAATACGGCTTTATTAAGAAAGGGTAGACGAGTGGGTTACGACAACAGTATTGTAATAATAAACGGGAACAGTAAAAAAAATAATTTAGCGACGCGACGTTACAGCTAGTAATAATGTTACTGCCTGCCACGAAGTAGGTTAAATTCCTTAGAATGTGTGTGGCGAAATATACACGCCACGTGAACACGTACATTTTGAATATAAACGTGCCATGATTATGAGATCCGTACGCCAGCTAAGATCTTTAATGTACCCCTTCAAAGTTTTAACATAGATATGAATGTAAATTCATGGTAAACGAATAATACAGAAAAGCGTAAACAATAATAATATCAAATATTCATTGTCAAATCTCTTGTGTTCAATATAGAATATTTTATTACAATAATAATAATGTTAGGAGATAAAACAGTGCAAATTAATAAATCTTATACTTACCTATACTTTAGCCAACCTAAATAAAGAATAAAGGTAAAGAAACGACTGTCAATTTCGCATATGTGATGAACAAGAAAGGCAGCGAGTGAAAGGGACAAACCGATACAAAATAACATGTGGTTTGTTAAATTAAAAAAAAAATTTTGCTGAGTTGGCTCAAGCACTGATTAAATAATGCTCAAGTTTCGTATTACTTGTGATATTCTGCTAATATGCTAAGAATATTAAATTCAATTATTCATAATTATTCTTTAAGTTAGATATTAAAAACTGGGACGTACTTAGTAGTGGTTCTAATAATTTTGTTTATAAAGTAATTATAGTTTAGGTTATGTAATCAAACTAATTTTAACGGATTTCGTATAATTATGTCTTTGGGGTAGAAAATTAAATGTGTGTGTAAATAATTAATTAGTGTAACTTATGTGATTTTAAATATATGCAATAGGTATGAAATTAGATGGGAAATATTTAATTTAATTCCCACTTAATACTAAAACAGCGTTCATGAGTTAGTCCTGGTTTGAAACTGATGCTGTCACTGTATTTGTGCCGAACTGGCACATAGTCACATAGCATTGTCTTTTATAATATATCTTACTTTTGTTAGACATTATATTGTTTTTTGATACGACAGTTGTAAGTGGTTTTGATAAGTACACGTTTCCACACTATTAGAACCGGTATTTTATTTAACTGTCAAGGCTGTGTTGAACAGTCCTCAACAGTCATTCTTTTTAACAAATAAAAAAAACAGATGAGTTTTAGACCAGGACTAACATTAGTTCGAGTTTAAATAGGGGGGAAAGTGTCCGATTTGCGGCACAAATTTATGTCGTCACATAGTTGACCCGCATGTTGGACTTATTGATTATAATCACCGTTGTATGCATTACAATTGCGTTATTTGCATTGCGCACAAATACCTATAAAGAAGCGAATTTTCGGGCATGGAAAAGTAGCAAATTTAAACTCAACGTAGATACGTGTACAACCAGATTTATGATTCGTTATCTGGTTGCAACAAACTTGTTTTTATTTTAAAAGTAACTTGTAGGACGTTAAAAATGAAATTATGTTTTCCGATCGGCGTTAGCGTTCATCGCTAGATATTTTATAACTGCGATCCGTCGCTAAATGTTTTGTAGAAGTTTTTTTAATAACTGTTCTGATTACTTTCGAGTCGAAATTTGAAACGGTAAAGCACACCTACAGAAATGAAACTGCTAATGTCCTTATATACCGGATTTTACAGAATTCCGCAATTGGGATCTTGCCTAAGTTTCAATATGGCGCTATTTTTCACAAATTCGGAAAATATGCGCTACTGTTACTCATAAAGACAATTCAAACTTAAAATATATGAAATATTGTTGAAGTTGTACTGTTTTGAAAATTAAAAAAAATGACATATATTTTTTTTCAAAATTTATCAAAAATGTTAATGATATTCGATTGATGACATCAATTTAAACAACTATTAATATGACAAATATTAATAAAAACATACTTAATACATAGTTATTATCAATTTTGTCAGTATACATTTCTTAGTTTACTGACAAAATTGATTAAAATGGTAACATGTGACGTCACCTGTTCCGTAGATTTGCTATGGAGCGTTTTTGGACGATGCACCGCAACACATCAAACATACCACTATATCTGTGAAACTATTGATCTTAGACATACTATTTCTTTTGCAATATTACTTTACAAGTTATGGACTTCTTATTTATGAAATAAAATAAAAGTTGTCAACTACCCTATTAAATTGTGTTTGATATCTGTTGCGTGTGAGCGCCTGTGGGCTGGTAAGAGACGAATGTGTAATGACTCCTTTATTTGTTCCAGGATTTGGTG
Source organism: Nymphula nitidulata (assembly GCA_947347705.1). NCBI lineage: Eukaryota > Metazoa > Arthropoda > Insecta > Lepidoptera > Crambidae > Nymphula > Nymphula nitidulata. The sequence goes on from OX374623.1 coordinate 13,041,719, forward strand.
CGATCAACAGCTCAAGTAGCGTGACATTTGCGTGCCTGTAACTACAATACAATCATGACGATGACAGACAATCATGAATAATGAACGATCAATAAACCTTTAAGTGCTTACGTGTATGTTTGTTTATGTAAAATGCTTCTAGGATTGGCGTAAAGTGAATTCGTTAGGTATTGATAAACTGTAAGATTAGATCAGGGAGTGTTGTTACTTGTGCTTCGAGACGCTCCCGGGGATTCATCTAAGGTGTCAATTAAGAAGGTAAGTTACGTCCGATATTGGACATAAAAGCTCCTTGCTTATGTACACAATTTGCTCTTTTACGTCTAGTGAATATTTAACCATAGGAGTAGTTTTCAGACCCATTTTTTCTTCTTTATAACATAAAGATGACAGAAAAAATGGGTCTGAAAACTACTCTTACTTAATAATTACTTAATGGCTGTGTCTTATAATCTACTTTTATCAACTATCATGTCAACTTATATTGTCAGGGTTTAATGATGTTATGTCGCATCGGTGAGCATGTTTAAAACATACATAAATACAAAACAATGCGTTTTCTGAATATTGTTGGCTTAGTATAGTTCTTAGTTTTGAACGTATTTTAATTTGATTTTACTTTAATTCTAGGTTTTATAATTGTTATTACATACTTACAATGTAAGTGATTATTCATTTTAACAAACCTATTATTGTTTTCAAAACAAAAACGTGAATATGACTAAAGCAAAAATTCAAGGGTGTCCAGTTATGTTTTAATGTTGTATAGTTAAGCAACAGTTTAGTTTTTGAAAGGGCCCGTATTCAGCCAGAGCTCAAAGTGAATTGGTGCACGTTTGTATAGAACAGTCGAGTGGGTGCAAGTGGCGAAGGCTTTATTCAGTGTCCCGACACGCGGAACTGTATGTTGCAAAATATAAATTGCGCTGCTCGAAATTACCTCTACGTTTTATGACGCAAACGAGAAAAAACTCATGCACCATCCGTGACATATTTTTGCACACTGAATTTTATTAGATATATATATTTTCATGGTAAGTTGAAACTTGTTGGCAGCGAAAATATGTCGAGTTATTTTTAGTAACAGTAGCTGACTCCTTTTGGGAGTTAATTAGAATCACATGGAAGTAGTACACTTTTTTAGTTTTTATGAAAAATAAACAAAAATTATAAATACCTAGATTAACACTACTTATCTTTATTTAATCTGAGTAATCGTATTTACTACTGACTTCTATGGCGATTTATATTACCTACAATAAATATCTTTATCCCAAGAAGTATTTAAAGCTCATAATATTCACGCATGTAATACAGGTCCATTATTTGCTTTAATAATTCTTAGTGGCAAGGCTTTCGTGTTACAAGTAGGTAGATATTCAAGCGAGCATGACGTTCTCATTAATAACGCTGTTCATTTAGGCCGTGTTACAACACACTTAGACATTAACGAGTTCCGTAAATACATATTTTATTACATTACAAGTACATTTTATGATATTTGTACCATTTCAAAATAATGTGGTAAAAATAAAGACGACTTTCAGGATTAGAAGTTGTAGAGTTTGTAACATTTTTAATCAATCAAATTTCCCATGTCCTGTATTCAAATCGCAAGTCCAGCTTACATGTTTAGCGATGGAGGCTCGGCTCACTATCTGCCTTTTACACGAGGGGACTCCATCACAAAACTCATTTGGCATTCAGCCACCTACAATGCTTTGTGTGAGTGCGAGGCAGTTTAAAATACCAGCTTTTTCAGTGAACAATTTAGAAGTTGCCACGTCCACTCTCAAAGAAGACAGTCAGTAAATAAAAGCTGCCAGAAAACTGTGGTAAGTATAAAAGTGGGCTGGCAATAAATGTTATGGCTTGTTGTGACATTGTTTAAGTTTTATATTAAGAGAACTATGATAAAAAACTGCGCGAGTTAAATTTATTGGAGTGCATGGACATGTAGAATCGTTCAAGATGTCCACCAAAACGTTATCTAAACAAAAATCTACGGCACGGCTTTAGGGAAATAATTGAAGGCTCCAGTATTACAGGATTTGTATTCATTTATTTTAGTAAAGCTTAAAGCACATAAATATCAAACCCGCGGGCGGCCTTGATTAGAAAGCCATAGACATATCTAACTCTACCTAATTAGGTGTTCATAAGTGACCACTTTACGAGTCAATACGTCAACACTACGTACTACTCGATCAGGAGTCCCGGGCTCGAGTCCCTGCCAGGGCAGATTTTTGTATGTTCAAGGGCTGGTTGTTTATATTACATATCAAGTATCCATAAGACAAGCTCTTAAAGATCACATTTTATTGTTTTGATGGTTTTCAACGCCTACTTTATTTAATTAAACTATAATATCAATATTAGTTAGGTACGTAGAAACGTTATAATAAAGTTTTAAAACCGCTAGTATGTAGGTACCTATTGAAAATATCAGCGTTATAAAATATTACGACGTATTTAAATTAAGCATATAGGATCAGATAAAACAAATGATTGGGATAAATATTTCGGTCGGATAGACCCGCGCGGATGGTTCGTTAGTTCGGCAGCGTAGTGTTGAGCGTAGCGCATCCGGACGGCGGAAAAACTGGCGATGGCAAATACAAATCACGCTTCCTCTACAGTCGACTGCCGCCCCACGATGGAAATGTGGACCTAGAACGACGTAAGGTTATCTAAAATTATAGAGCTTTTTTTGCTGAATTCTCCCTATTAAAGAAAGAAAAGGGTTCAAGCTCGTACAGCTATGTCTAATGTTTTCAGCATTTCGATGCCTTTTGGGACGATTTGGATCAAATATATGAAGACAGTCTCCATGATGCTACTTCGATGAGGTGATGATGAAATTCTCAACGTCTTTCACACCACGTTTTTTTTATAGAAAGCTCAGCAAATGACTCAAGACCACCTGATGTGAAGCAGTAAGAGTCCATATGCGGAAACAGCTAGTGCAGCTTGAACCACAATGTTCTAGCCGCCTCTACCTTGCCGGCTCATAAGGTGCCTTTTCACGCCTCTTTTGAAGGAACCCATGTTATAGGAAGGAGAGAACACATGTGCTGGCAAAGAATTATAATAAATATTGTAGTATATAATACAATAATTATAGTAATCGTTTATTTTATGAATTCCTTATATATTCGCCAACACAGACATTTGCTTCATAAAATACTGTAAGTATATACGACATGACATTATGACACCCTGAAAATTTGACTTGTAGGACATAATTTATTTATCCAGTAATTTCCTTATCTTACTTGTAAAAATTGGATAAAATGCTAAAATAATATTTAATTACATTCAACGAAGACTCAGTAGTAGACGAAGTAGTAATTTAAAACGGGGCGCTATACAAATATCATTTTCCCACAACTGTGTGCTGCTCTGCGCTAGTAATTGGAGACTGCGATTAGCATATACTGTTCTTCAGAACTACTATTTCGATAAGAACTTTGTTCTCATCAGTGTCCTGAGTGTAGTTTTTTGATTTCGAAAGATATTAATAACGTAAATGAAAATGAAATGTTTCTGTAATTTGGTGCAGTAAAAGATACAGCTTATTTATGGTAGGAAGATAAACTTTTACCTCATCTTATATGGGGCCATGATCACGTCACAGTGAACATCAATCCTTCGGGATCAATTGTGCTTCCTCTGCTTTTTTAATACAAAGCTCGGCAAATGACTCAACACCACCTGATATGACGCGGTAAGAAGTCCATACGCGATGACGGCTAGTGCAGCTTGAAACACACTGTTTTAGCCATGTCCACCTTGCCGGCCCATAACAGGCCCTTTCACGCGTATTGAAGGAACCCATGCAAAGAATTCCAAGTTTTGGAAGTACCACAAAGAAACGAGTAACTAAACTGCTTTGTATGTGATGGTAAGGCGGAGACAGTGAATTGATGACTCCTGAGGCCGACACGTCGGCTCCTGAGTAGGAAGGGGAAAGGTGTGGTAAGGTCTAAAACTTCTTCAGAGCACTCTCTATGATATAGTTGAAAGAAGATGCTCACCGACGCAATTGTAGAGGCTCGAAGCTGTTCGTGCCCTCATCGCCAGTTATATGGAAAGTACGACGTTGACATCTGTCCAGTGTATCGAGGAGGTACTTGGCAGAGCTATTCCACAGGTACGAGCAATATTCCACGCAAGACCGGACCTGAGTTTTGTAGAGCAGGCATCATTCCTACAGGCATAATTGTTCAGAACAACGAGTTTCCCTTAGGCTATTTTGATTACTCTTCCTGTGTCCTGAAACTGTAAATATGACTAAAATCAGGTTTACTCGTTATATGACTACAATAATCATTATTTAAATAATAAATAAAAAGAGCATGAAAATGACCGTGGATTATAAAAATTGCATAGATTACCAGCAATGAAGTTATAAGCACTTGTAAAATACAGCGAATATAGTAAATACCGTCAAAGTGTTATTTTTCAAATATGAATATTTATGAGTAGACATCGAAGTACTCTATCAAAATGATAAAATATGCATGCAAATAAGTATGAAAAAAAGACCAAAATGTGCAGCGAAAACAGGTCAACCGGTGGACGTATCCGTAACACTTTCCTGAAGCTTATTTTCAACTGCATTAAGTACTTACTTTATTTCAAACACCTCATCTTTTCCGAGGTTTTTAAAAACTTAATACGTATTGTTGGCTGTTTTTTTATTATACCTTCTCCCTTATTAATACAAAATTTTAAACAGAACTAAGAACCGACTTAAAAACACTAAAAAGGAAAACAAACATATTTAACAACCTATTTACATTTAATGGTATTTGGTGTGCGGTCCTTCAATTTTTTTTCTCCCATTATTGGAGTCAAATAGAAAGTGAAAAAGCTTCCAAAAATGCGTTTAAACTATATAAGCAGGTAGGTAATTTGATTTAATTATACGAAAAAACTAAAAACCGACTTTTATTTTCAGTTTCATTTAAGTTACATTTTAATAACTTCCAAGGCCCAAGCCACAGCGGCAGAGCACAAAGCACGCAGAACAGACGGCCGATGGGGAGTTAAAGTTCTAGAATGGCGACCACGTACCGGAAAGCGCAAAGTAGAATAGCGTGAGATAGACAGACGATCAGGTTAGGGTCTGGTCTCGGGGAATCCCAGAACACCTTGCCAAAGTTGCATCACAATCTGATCAATGGTTTCGGAGCAGATTTTAATTTCCTCATATACAATTGTTTATGTAAAATTGTAATTTGTAAAGGAATCGCTTTCATTACGGCTTAGTTCAATTTTTTATTTAACTTGTTTCCTCCCGGTTCCAAATCTCATTTGCTGCTCCACTACACAACAGCATTATTTATTTATAAGTACAAATCGTGTTCTTTTCATGGATAAAGTGCTGAATTGAGAATGAGCTTATTTCCACAGTGAAACAGAAAGGTCTTAGGTTCCATTTGTTTTATTAATGTGATCATATTGGGCTCTGAATTTTGTTGACGCTTGAAAATTAAAATAAAGGTAAGTACCTACTTACTATCAACACTATGTTATTTTATGGTATTTCAATATTATATGTTACATGATTTGCTATATAAATAAAACTCTATTGTGTAAAATACAGCAGCGGCTTTGACACAAAAATGTACTCTTTGCGGCCCTTGAAACTAGTTTTCAGTATGGTTAAAATGAAAAACTTAACAATAGTTTTCCTAGAAAAGTCGTTAATTCCATAGATTAACCAGAAAAGAGCGATAATTATGTCTGCACGTGTATAGGCCATTGTTTGATGAAATAAAATTTCAATACGCCTTGCATGGTATCCCCGAGTAATGAAATAATTTAATAAATTGGCCCCGACTTTGTTGTGTTTCTGCAAAAACAAATACGAGGGTATCCTTTCTTGTAAACATATCGTTATAAATAACCCACACAAGTGCGTAATTTACACCAACCAACAATTTGGTTAACTAAGGATAGGTGTACCTACACCTGCAAACACTAAAAGCCCTTTTTTATTAACCTCCGACTCAAAAAGAGGGGTGTTATAAGTTTGACGTGTCTGACTGTGTATCTGTCTGTGACATAGTAGCTCAGATCCGTTCAGGCGTTTTATGAATATCAACTCTCAATTTAATATTAGGTACATTTTACAGAAACGGCTTTTTGTGTTAAAAGTATGAATTGGTGAATTTTTTTTATTATTTTTTTAGGCAGGGAATTCATCCTCACACGTTGGAACTAAAATGGTCTCGTACTGTGCGATTTCAGGGAAACTTTCTCCTGAGTACGCTCAGGTTGTGGAATGTCCTCCCTGCAGAGGTTTTCTCCAATGCGTACAGCATGGGGTTCTTCACAAAGGCCTAGAAAAGTTTTTACAGGGTCGGCAACGCGCAAGTGATACCCCGGGTGGTGCAAGCGTCCATAGGCTACGGTAACCGGTTACCATCAAGTGGGCCGTATGCTTGATTGCCGTGTTGTGCTCTGTATTTTTTTATGCCACCTTAGTATAAAAAAGGTAAAATAGCCAGTTCCTCTGTGCTTGAGGAATTTGGGTCTTTCCATCTTTGGTTTTTAATAAATACCAATTATTTTATTAAATACGTAGAATGAAAGAAAGAAAGAAGACGAGTAAATGAATTACCCTGTCTAAAGTTTTAGAAGATATTTAGATCTATGTCGCTACGTGACTTGAATGTGGACGTTTAAATGATCACGGAAACAAAACTGTGGTGATGGGTAGTTTAATCAAACACAGAATTAGACTTTTTTTACGTTTCGTTTTACAATGAAATTGATTGCAATTCCAGTTGATACTGAAGGTTGATTCTAAAATATTTGAAAATATACCAATTGCTTAGTGATAGTCTATTACTCTAACACCCGTATTCACAAACGATACTTATGTAAGTAAAGGAGCAATACATAGCGAAGTAAGGCATTTCTCAGTGCGTTCACTTTGACAAGCCTTTCAATTCACAAACAATACTCAATCGAATCTTTACTATGCGGACGCATAGCGTTGAATATAGCTCTGTGATTGGTTGATTAGTGTTACGTAGTTCACTTCACTGACTGACAATTTAATTTTATTGTTTGTTTGCTTTTTATCGTAAACTCCATAGTGATTACATTCTCTTTGGTGAGCTCGACACTATGCGTTGATTAATATAGCTATCAGGCTCCCTTAGCTAAGTGTTCATTATGACAAACGAATTACTTGCCTATTATTTGACAGCGAGCGCAGACACGATCAGTTAGTTAAATTACTTACTTATATTCTTTGAGTTTTTACTTTCCGAGATGCTACTTCGCGTTGCCATTTGCTGCAAAGTATTGTTACGGGCTAGGTATAACTAAAATATCAATTCGATGAAGAGATCACACTTATAAAAAAATCAGTAATAATTAACTATGAACACAAATTAATTAAAATGTCCCTAAAAACTTTACCAAAGCAAACACATCATCAAACATCGCGTTTATATCGCTTCAAAGTAATCGCTTTACTACTAAACTAAATGACTGTGCCGCGACATAAGTGGTTATCATAGCCGCCGAATACTACTAGACAATTCTAGAAGTTTCCACAACATTACACTGAAAAAAATATTTAACCAAACTACTTCGCTTACATTAGTAATAACCAAAATTTGTCGAGGTGTAATTACAGTTTATTTGATGTAACAAAACGGTGCATCGCTTTGTAACATTATTTTTGGCTAGGTGTTACCCTATTAAGGTATGTAGTCACTATTTGAGCTACAGGTAAAAGATAATTCAGTTGTCATTTTTTCAGTGTACTCCGTTTAATCAAGAATGCTAGAATGTTCCTTATATGAAATAACATTCTATCTCCCTCACTACTTTCTCGAAGGTTCTTTATCTGTCCTTGTGTAGTATAGCGCGCTACTGTCTTTTCGCGACCGTTCCAGAAGGTTCTTTGTCTACCATTAGCTCTATCTCACTCACCCTTATGGAATTTTACATATGGGCGTGAAACGGCCACAAGGGATCCTGAAAAACATGAAATAGGGGTTTTAGAAAATGGTGGTATTAGATTCGTTGGCTCCTGAAATGCCCTGAAAACATGTTTCAGGCGCCTGAAAACGGTAGTAATTAGGTAGATCAAAATTTTGATTCTTTGGTATATGATAGATCTCCCTCTAGATCGGACTGAAAACGCATTAAAGCCTTTTGTTCTTCAAGGGAAAAAATAACATTTACCGCTGCCCTGCATTGTGAGAAAAGAACAATACAGGGTTATTCCAGCCCCCGTGTTCCTCCTTCCTCGGCGTACAGGCTGAAGGTAAGCAGTTGCCCATAAGCCAATTAAACGCATTACAGCCTGCTGAAAACATCCCTAAGTTTGTGAAATTTGATTTCAAAGTTGCTTAATGCCACCACGTTGGGTAGGTACACCGCCGTAACATAAATTTTCTTAATTTTATTTTAACTTAATAATTCATAATTTAAATGTTTGAAAAGTATATTTACATCGAAAAATATGTAAGCTCGAAAAATTTTACTTTATTTATCTTTATATATCTATATATTATTTTCTTTATTTCGTACCACGTAGTTACGCTTGACATATAACTCACACTCAGGACACAGGGCTTGAATGCTACTTTATAGAAGAATACTATCGCCAAAGTAAGGAACAAATCTGCTAACACTAATATGACATATAGGTCAAATATATAGTATTTTCCTGGGCTGGATATCACATATTTTCACACTTTACCGCCTACTGTAACTTAACATGGGCACAGCATTATTCCAGCTGTGTAGCCGATTGACAATACAATAGTCTTTTTGGTTTCTTTACATGTACTTTAATGATTCATAAATTACATGTTTGTATTTATTTAATGTGAAAATTGTTCGATTGAAAAACAAATACGGGGCGTGCGTGAGTTTTCATTATGGTTTCTAAATGGAAAAACTGTGTACGGTTTGTGTCATCGCATATTCATGGGGCATTTTCGTGAGTCGACCTCTCAAGATTTGCGCACTGACTAAGTAAACAACGTCTAATGGAGGGATTTCAGGAGGTTACGTGACGTTTATAAACATTCCGTCCTCGAGAATTTATTAATTTATTACTGTAGACGGGCCGGCCGTTATATTAAAAGTACAGAAAATTCTTCCCGTCCTGTTTATGTTCAACTAACGTTATTATATGAAATACGCGGTGACAACATCGAAAAATTGTATCCTACGTAAATGTTATTACTACTGCTGGATAATAAAAATTTATGGGAAACAAGCAGCTATAATTTTATAATACGTTGTAATACTTCAGGAAATAATCAAGATATGTCTAACAAAGTTTTACATAGCAAAACGTCATAACGCTTACTTATTAGTTACCTAGTAAGTTCATTTTTAAATTAAATGTTGATTCATTTAGTATCCCTTGTATAATATACTTTATTTTATAACCAACCTTATTTTTAAAAAAATGTGGAAGTATTTAGCACTCACTTAAAAGATGTAGGTTTTACAGGTTAGCAGTCCCACTAACTTGTAAAAAAAATCCAGCTAAAGATTTACTATGTTATTATTGTTTATACTTAACCATTATCATAATCATATCAGTCTATGATGCCCACTGCAGAACTAAGGCCTCCCCCATCGATCTCCAAATGGATCGGTTCTGCGCAGCTTGCATCCAACGGCTCCCCGCCACCCTGACAAGGTCGTCTGTCCATCTAGTGGGAGGCCCGTCCTACTTTGCGCTTTCTGGTACGTGGTTGCAATGCTAGAACTTAAACGCTCCATCGGCTGTCAATTCTGCGTGCTATGTGGACTGCCCACTGCCATTTCAACTTGCTAATCCCATGCTCTATGTCAGTGACTTTAGTTCTCTAACGGATGTGCTTATTTCTGATCCTATCTCGTAGGAAAATACCTAACATAGGTCGTATTGTGGTAAAGCATAATTTTAATCTATGTACCTAATACAAATTGATTTCAAAATAAATATTTTTTTTAATTTACGAAGTAAGGACTACTACTTTTTATATCACTATCTTCAACATTCATAAATGATGAAAGTGTCCTTGCTAGGTTTGGACAAATCGATCACCGAGTTATTTATAAACATTCTGTGTACCTACTTCTCGTATGTAGGACTCTATAACACTATTTATATAGATGCCAACCCACATCGGGCCAGCGTGGTGGTGTTATGGCTCAAACTCCTCATGTGTTTCTCCCGTGTAGGAAGGCCTGTGCCCAGCTGTGGGACGTATAAAGGCTGATAATGATGACATGCCAGCCCTACACAGTTGAGAAAACTTACTCGAGTACCTACTGTAGTTTCCGTTTCTGTGATTATTTTTACAGAAGCGCTTTTAAAGTTTTATCAGAACTAAGCGGAACGAAGCGAGTCGCGTTAGCATTCAAAAGTCAGAACTTATTGCTAAGTTTCCCGGCTCAGGTACAGAACAGTCAGATGTGTGTATTACGTAAGCGATCCGCTCCATACATGCTACCTATCTCTAGGAGTAGGTTGTATACATGTATAGAGCTTGTTGATGGCGTATTGAAACCTGCGAAGATTAATGAAGCCCGACGATACGAGAAATGTACTGAACGTCTGGAATACAATAGCTCTGCGTATCATAATGATTGCCAAGATCCCAGGTAATGTTGGGATTTTATTAAGCGCAAGATAAATGTACCTACTCGTCGCCGCTTGCTGTTAGTATTAAATTAAGGCCAGGCGTGATAAAACAGATGTTTTAGTTTTCCTTGTGAAAATTTAATGTAATTTCTTTTTGTTGTCCTTATTCTCTTCTAGTTTAATTTACCTCTCACGAGTTGTTTTCCAGAAGACTAAGTTGATGCTGCATAGGAATGGTATACATTTTTTGCTATAAAATATCTTCTTTTATATATATTCTAAAATCAAGTTGTTTTAAGCCCATAATACCTACTTAAGAGTTAAAATAACTAAAATTCAATACTGAAATTGAAAACGATTGTGCTCTATATTTATTTTGTTTGGTGGAGGCTTTAGGAATTCGAGTGGGGGTATTACAAGTCGGTGCCTCCCGGTCAACGACATCCAACACATTGCCGTTTGACATGAAAAGAAACCGAACGATAACGTGGCTGTTTCGACTCGGGTCGTATTTTTCCCGGACTATTTCGATCTTTTAAAGTTTGTTAGAACCATTACTTTGTGGGGAACCATATTTTGAGACCCATTAATTTTTCTTGGAAGTTTTCCTGTTCACTGTTTATTAGGTATTTTATTGAAAATTTCTAACACTTAAAGTAGTTTCACCTAACTTTAAATAATAATAATAATAATAATTATGCACTCACATCTATTATCTAGCCCAAAGTATGCATGATAAAGAGCTTGTGTTATGGTTACTACATTATATTAGAAATATACTAAATACACACACAGACATCAAAGAATCGTGAAAAAATGCTCGTACTCATCATACAAATATCTGCCACCACAGGGATTTGAACCCGGGACCTGACCGAACAGCCTGTTTGTAAGGGATACAGACCACTTGACCAGCCGGTCGTCAATAAGATGTCCCAAGCCAAATACCAATTAGTTACTTTATTAATGCAATAATTGCACATACTTTTTTCAAGCCAAAATATACTTATTCAATATAGACGCTTAAGAACATTTTACTTTGACGGTTTTGAAATTAGAAGTTTAGCGAGTAAAATGTTAAAATCATGTTAGTCACGGATAATTTTAATGACAAATTTTGCTCCAAATTAGCTTATTTAGCTTAGATATGGCTCCCTAATGGCAGGCTAATGTTCGCTCGGCAATTGCTACTGTAGATAATATTTTCTTTCATAATTTCTTTTGCTTTTTGAATATTTTCTTCATAAAAATATCCATTCACGAGAAATATGAATGGCCCAAAATTTAGAAGGTAATTGAGATTGTTTTGATTGCTAACATGTATTTAGTATAAGATGTTTCATCTTTTTATGGAGGTAACTGTAATTTTTAATACTCAAAACAATCCTCTTGAGTGTAAAATTAAGTAAAGTACTTTAAATTATTCATGAATATAAAAAAAAATTTTTAGGCAGGCTGTGTAATCTAAACACGTTTCATCCTCAATTGAAAAATATGCATATAATAATTAATTAAATTTAACAAAGAAAATAGGATAACTTGATAAAGAAAAGAAAATTTCTTCAGGAAAAAAATATGCAATGTGAAAGTATACAAATTGAATCTTGATAAAACACGAATTATGATGAATGATCGTCTCGCAATATCTTAAGCTTGAGTGCCTAATCGTGTAGAAAGTTTAAAGAGGGATAAATAAAACATTGTGTAAACAATAAATAGCATTTCTTTGTTTATATACATATAGGTACATACCAGTGAACTTTTTTTAATAAGGACTTTATAATTTCATGTAAAGTCATGCGATACAGCGGTATTTTCCAGTTAATTTTTGTCGACTGAAAAATTACCACCACTATAATTATGTTAATTAAATTATATTTGCAACTTAATATTCTCAACATTTTATTTAATCTTTCATCCCTTACCACTAGTCGGCGTCTCCTCAACAATAGAAATCTATGACGTGTCTGGTTTGTGCGTATACTTAAAAAATTACGTCATGCAGCTACATTTCTACCATATTCCCAAAACTCGACAAAAAATAGTTTTTTCGTCGACCCCCGTATAGTCTCCCGTGGAGTCCTGGGGGTCCACCTGGTTAGTTTTAGGGTTAGCATTAGGTTAGTTCTAAGATTGTCACACAATACAACAGGTTTTATTTGCCTATAATTATTTGATACATTTATTTTTATAATTTTATGTCCAGATTATAATTTCTTACATGTAAAGTTCTACTAATGTAAAGTTTTGGCAAATATAATAATAAAAAAAACTGTTATAATAGATGTCTATTGAAATAGTTTTTTTATTATTATATTTGCAAACATATCATACATATTATCGTCGTTAGTATGTACTTACGACAATAATAATTGTATATTTATTTTACTGTAAGCGCTGTTTTATTTCATTTCAACAATTTTAATTATTTTATTTATATACTCAATAAATAACAATTTAAACATAAACATATTATGTTGGGCAAGAGAATTGGTAGTGTTTACCGAAAACGCTGCCACTCCTCGCAAGAGATTTGGGCCTTTTCATTTAATTTTATTTTTGCAGCCGCCTGTACATTTACTGATAACATGACGAGTCAACTGAACGAACATCGATTCCTACTTGATTATTTTCATATGAGAAGCTTCGTTTCAGACTTTTACGACTGTATATGTCTTCTGAGAGCGATAACTTAGTCGTTTTATGTTCACCCCTTCTTGCTCCGGTGTACTTACTGTGAGAACTTCACCGCGCAAGTCCCTAAGGATGGCCATAAACACGCATATCCTTTTCCATCTTCCATTTGAATACGTTGTTACCTATACGTTTTTTTATATTAGACTTTTTCATTAGGAGATGTTTGCAAAGTCGTTTAATAAAAGAAATATATGGTGCTCCATAATAAAGTAACCTGTTTGGCCTGAGTATTAACACGAGTTTCTGTATGCCGTTCGTCATAGTGTATGTTTGATATACGGAGCGGCGCGCACCGGTGCGATGCGACGTTGTATCCAAAGATTTATAGTCCCGCCGCGATTCGCGACAAGCCTTCGCATTGATATACAGACAGAAATGGAACTTGTTCTCTAAAGTGTGCGCTTTTTAGATATCGTTCTTGTATCGCTTAATTTGATGTTCATTTCCTGTCTTGTTCAGTAAGAAATGCAAAAACAATTCCTCTAGAAAGACACCCATCCAATTCTCACCAAAAAGTAGCTTGTGGCCATTCTCAGGATGTAATCTATGTCAGAATTTCACCTAAATCGGTACAGCGGTTTAAGAGTGAAAAGGTAACAGACATGAAATGTTTAGTACTTTTGCATATATAGCTAATATATATTAGTATGGATATCAAGCACTCATTTAAAAAATATCGGAGTAAAGAGAGCGAATGGATGAAAATAATGAGCTGTCATTAGTCTATTTCTTGAGTTTGGAGCCCTCTTCCGGAAATTCAAGCGATCGGAAATACTAATAATTTATCATAAGACTTCTCAACTGCCTTTTTTCAAAAAGAAAACATTTTAAAATACTATAATAAAGTAAAACCCAAGTTAGTAATGCGTTAATTAAAGCGAGTCGAACAAAGGTTTGGTTGTGTCGGCGAGTCGTAAGGGACGGCGCACCCGATCCCGCACCACTTTATAGTTTTAATATCGTGCGGTCTGCGGTCGCTCGAGTTATGGCCCAAACAAGGTTTCCGTACAAATGCGTGTCCTTACAACGGGTACACCGGAAAATATGTACACAACGAACGAACTTGTTCCAGATAATAACCGCTTACTTTTCAGCCTTCCATTCAGAATCGTTCGGCTGTACTGCTCCGTTCGATTAGCTTTTGCGTTATCTCGCTTCTATTCGTATTCGCCGAGCGGGATGGCTACAGCTGTAACCGACGACGACACGATTCGTATCCGCTCCGTAATAACTGTTGCGGTTTCAATATTGGAGCTCTTGGAACGCCATATTGTGCTCTGTCCAAAATAATTAAACGAGCTTACAAAAAAGTTTAGGCAAGTAATTTATCCCGAAGTAGCATCTGCAGCGACAAACAAGGTAAGTTGGAAATACCTGAGCAAACATTTTAAAAATAACATTTTACTAGGGATGTTCTCGTGTAAGTGAAGGAGAGCTTAAGTTGGAGTTACTTATTTTTTGTATTATTTTTTATTGTGTCCGCTCCAGGCAGCTTCTCTTGGGGCAGATAATTCTGAAGATATCTTGCGCTCCGTTTTGCTGCCTTTAGCACCTGAACCCAGGACGGTGGGCTGCATATCAAAATAACCTCTTTGATTTGAAGTGTACCTAAGTATGTTCGTTGTATAAGATATATTTTTGTAGAGATGTGTTACACTTGATATGCGACCGCTTGTATCCACTTTTTAAACCTAAGATGTAAGTAAAATACGAATCAACGAGCTATTTCTACATATAGGCACATCATAATGTCACTGGATAGCCGACTTAACCTTTTTTATACGAAGTTCAAGCAAATATTTAAAAAGAGCGCGATATTGAAATAATACGAGGATCGGAAGTCGAGGTTTTAATAAAAAAAACGTCATAAACTTTTTCTGGATTCAGGTCAAATATATGACAATTTATCCCTATATGAATATATTAATCAGAAAATGAATAACTGTGACTGACGTAGGGTGTTAGGTCATTGAGTTGCACATTCATGAATTTGCCATTTAGAGGCTACAGTTACGGCTTACCATTAAGTGGACCATCCGCTTCAAATTCATCAAATCAATTTCATGACATTTGTATGAAATAATATTAATTTGGCTGCATTATTTCATAGAAATGTCATGAAATTATCAAACGAATAAGATGTTTTTGAAAGTGGCACACCATTTCTATGAACTAATATAGCCTATGTTTTAGTTTATTGCCGTATTGACGGCACCACTCTGTATATTCAAATAGTTGAAGAATTGGTTACTACTATTGATGCATTTCTGCCATTTTAATAGGAATTCATTGATAGCTCTGGTGTTGAACTCATGAGCACGGGAATCCACGATAAACTCTTTACTCTTACGAGTTGAAAAAAAATTGCTTGTGTAAAGTTATCCAAATTAAGACAAAAAAATATGCAAATCAGTTGGAGCAGAGTATAGCGAGTACAGTGGGTGACGAAGAGATAAGCGGTTACCGCTGCCTATAGACACCTGCAATAACAAGGAAAAGCACTTGATATTGCAGGTGCGTTGTCATCCTGAGGCCTAAGATGAAATGGCGTCCATGCACAGTAATTACACTGGCTACCTTTCCCTTCAATCCGAAACACAGCGAACTGTTTCACGGCCGAAATAAGAAAGGCGGTGGTACCTACCCAGGCGACCCTACATATGGGTCTACCACCTAGTATACGTATACGTAGTATACGTACGTATTGCGTAAGTAACGCAAAAATCATGTATGCCGGAATTTTTCTCCTTTAAAAGTTTTAAAAAATTCTGCGACAGATTAAGTCTATCTTTTATGACTCACTTTAACGCAAATGTGTCCTAAAATAATGCATTTGCGAAGGAGTTTTTGTTAACATGAAATTTTATTCTTAACAAAATAAATATATTATTCATCATAAGTATTTAATTAAAAAAAATGTTCCTGACACCATTTGATTTCAATGAATATCATAAGAGATATCATCATAGTTTAAAAATTACTCCTCAACAAAATCATGATCAAATCCATGCACGCATTTATGATATCCAAGGCGGGCGGGCGCGGGCTGTTCGATCATGAGGTGGACTCTTACTGATCATTTGTTCTAAAATAGTGCATTAATTGTGAAAGTGTTTTTATAAACATGACTTAAATCCTTATCCAAATAAACACTCAAGTAAAATCATGTAACCTACCCATCTACGTACGAAATGTTGATATTTTCCGACATCCGCGCGAACTAAGTCGCGGGCATAGCTAGTAAATAATAAAGTTTAACATTCGATAGAGATACTACAGTTGTTAAACCCAGATTGGGTAAATCCGGGTAGTATTGTACTTTAAATGCATTAAAACAGAAGGGTTTGAAAAAAAAAGTTTATTTGATACTTCAAAGTATTTATATTATTTCATAAAATTAAGGGCCATTGGTCAATAGAATTACACGCTTCCCTCAGCGACAAATTCTCTTATGCTTCTTATAAAATTAAAGTAGCAATACAACTTTCCTTGTATAACTTTCAATAAATAAATAGATACCTACACTTACAATTTCATAAAAAAAAATTGGCTGTTTTTATAAAGAATCCCTTACAGTTTATACGTAATATTATGATATTTAATGGGAATAAGGCGTAGAAAACTTTTCCGAAAATCTGTTGTTAATAAGGTTTGTAAACTTTTACCATTTTTTGTTTCAAACACCGATTAAGTCAAGATTGCTTTTATTCATATATGCATGTGGAAATCTTATTATGTAAGAGCTCATTATTTTAAAGATTTAATTTATTTATGATATTTAGCTTTTTTGGTTCACTCAATCGTGTAATTTAATAGTGAAAATACAAAATGAAGAAGTGATAAGAAAGCTATTCTGTAAGTCTGTTTATTTCCAAACAAATAAAGATAAATAACATGAAGATGTCTATTTCGTGGTAGAGATCGTAACCTTCCAATCTGAGCCGAGTGTAATAAAATTAGCATTAAGTAATTAATTGAAGGGCAAGCGAGAAGGACATAAATTACTGTTTGGGGGACACACGTCTATAAAGTGGGGCGGAAGGTGATGGGACGTGAGCCGACGGACACTTGGTCCCTGGCGTCTCAGACCCGAGTTTTTATGGCAGGACGATATCCGTCCTCTCATCTAAGGGACATTAGGGCCTTCTCACATCAATGCGGTAAAATGTTACAACTTAAAAATATTTTTGTCACAATGGATATCAAACTTATTTAGTATAACTAATTTACGCAACGGAAAAATGTCCAGTTTGAATAAACACCGGAAATATGAAGTGATTTCTTTAATGCATATGATAAATTGCTGGCGTAGTGGTTTTGAGCCCTCTATGCTTTAGATTCGATTAAGAATACAAATGAACTTTCGCCATGGTTGCACCCTCGGGATGGGTCATACGAAATTTGTAATATCGAGCTCCTCCGTACTTCGGAAGGCACGTTAAGCCGTTGGTCCCGGTTGTTACTGCAAACGCATTAACCCACTGTGTGGACAATAGATGGTATCATGATATTTCTAGCGTAAGCACAGTAATGCACCACTCACCAATCCGTATAGGGAACATGCTGGTATTATGGTCCAAACTTCTTATATGATTCTCTCATGTAGGAAGGTCTATGCCCAGCAGTGGGACGTATATAGGTTAGTGATGATGTTTATCTCTGTAGGCAAAGGTTCAGCTTGTTTCCCAAATATTATAATGTGTATTATGTAAATTGATGATTAGAATATAACTTCCTAATTTTTATTTAAGTATATCTAATGACTTAATTATTTATTTATTATTTTTTACCTATTAAGATCAACATTTTAGAATGCAACGTTATATTTCAATTTTAAGACCTTAATCTATTTCTGTTGGTAGCGTTTTACGTTTGTTTAAGTAGCGTCGCTCCGTTGTGTGAGAGCCCTAGCAAGAGAACTTAGATAGTGTATCACGCACGTATGAAGGGGTCCTATACAAAAACTTGACCTACTTGCGCGAGGTGTATCACATGAATTGCGTAATACAGAATTCTTTTGATGCAGGTACGATGGAAGAAACGTGTGACTGATCCGGGGTAGGTAATTTGGTACCGATAAGAGGATAGATAATAATTCAATATACAGGAGAATTTAGGATTGTGATTTATAAAATGAAATTTCATTTGCTTAAGAAGGAATTATGAAAAAATAAGAAGTTTGTTCCTCTTGGTTACATATATTTTATAGTTATCCTAATTTCGCACTGATACGATTTTTTATACGATTATATGACCTGTAAAATCGTATCTGCGAATATAGGATTTTTCATTTAGGAGACCTTTTTATTGCGGACAACAGACTCTCAAATTATATATAAATCTGTTTATACTTAAACATCTACGTGTCAGGATAATATTTATATTCACTACTCAAACATTTACACTACTTTGATTCGAATAGGGACCGCTCGGTGGTATAGACAAGGCTCTATGCAATAGAGGCCGATTTAAATATTCTATTGATAACTAGAACAACACTTCTTATTAATTTTATTGTGGCGAGAAAAGCGCGAGTCATCCATAGCCTATGGTAACCGCTTGCTCTCAAGCCATCACTACAACACACAAAAAGGCTGTTAAATAAGGTCGTTAAAAAGTCAAAGTGTTACGCAATATGTGTGGTGTTCTGTACCTGTATCTAAGTCAAAGTTACCTTTATTACAATGGCACGTGAGTGAAGTAGCTATTCAGGGCTGCACTAGTTATGTTCGTTAAGTTATGCAGATATTGTTAGGAATGTTCATATACAAATTACTCAATGGTCATAACTACCTATTTTGCTAGTTGGCAAGATTCCTTCGGCTGTAAGTGTTTCAGGCATCCCCAATATATAGCTAATAATCTCTCATGTCATGACATACGGTTATTAGTACCTAAAGTGAAATGTCATTATATTACATAGTAGAAGTAATCATTATACTACAATAAATAGGGATAAAGGGAAGGAAGTATTTACGCAGGTCTTCGTACCAGGTAATTAATTGCTATTAAGACGTCATACTGTCATATTGAATTCAATTATGACACTGACACGTTAATGTTATACTTGCTTTCAATTGTGACATTCACTGACGTGTAAATGCCATAATTGAATTTAATATGACAATGTGACGTAATAAACAATACTTATGTTTATACCAATAAAGTTAGGTAGTCGCCTCGCGGGTATGGGCCAAATAAATTAATGGGCAAGACTGAAATTATTTTTCTTCAGAGTAAATTTAGTAACTATTATTTTCTTATACAGAAATACTTGCAAGGCTTGTAAGAATTTCTTGGTACGCGCGGTTTTGCTTCCTATTATTAGATATTTTGAACAATTTTGTATGCAACTATTAGTTTTTTTGAACTCGATACAGAAAACAATGTGACACTCAAATTCATATGGTAGGTCAATTTAAATTTAGAATGAACGCTAATGTCTCAATATTGAAAGTCTACTAGATAGTAATATTTATTAAGTAAACTTTTTACATTTCAAACACATTTGAAACATTGATAATAATAATAATAATAGTATTAATATTCATACACTCACACCTATTATCTAGCCCAAAGTAAGCATCGTTAAGAGCTTGTGTTATGGATACTGGATAACGGATAAATAATGATAATAATATAATTTAAAAGATAAAAGGGATATTTTTTTCTAAGCTCTTGACTTGAACAAAATTTAAAATATTACAATCGTTTTTCTCAAATACACCTTCACATAAATTGTTGAATATAAAATTAAAGCCTTCTTTATGCAAACATTGTCTTGCAATTCGACATTCGATTCCATTTTCGAATGTCACAGATATGTCCAATCCCGTAACGCGTTTTCCCACGAAAAACATTAATTCACAATATTTATATTTTACAACACAAATTACAAAATAATTTTTATTTTTTCACCTATTTACGTGTGACAGAAGTTCCGATGGTTTATGACAGGGATATTATGTAATGTCAACTTTATAATGATAGGTATGTATTAGACAGAAATACTTGGGCGTAACAATTGACAAGACACTGACTTGGGAAACACACTTAAACAACGTAATCCAAAAGGCAACAACTGCCTTAGGAATATGTCACCGCCTTGCAGGGACGAGATAGGGCTTAAACCCCAAAATCGCCCTATGGCTTTATACCTCCATCGTAAGGCCGATGCTAAAGTATGCCTGCGTAGTCTGGGGGAAAAAAGTCAGGCAAATAACAACCATCAATAAGCTAACCAGCTTACAACGCACCGCGTGCTTGATGGCAACTGGTGCTATGCGCACAACCCCGGCGGCAGCCCTTAATGCTCTTCTCAACCTACCGCCTCTGGATCTATTTATTGGAAAAGAGGCAAAGGCTGGAATGTATAGGGCAGGCGTCTCTGGGAAAGCACAATGGGCATCTCAAATACTGCGATCATTACATCAAGCTGTGTTTGAACTACCACCATTAGCAATGACTTCTGACGTCATGCTACCACAACTCAACTTCCACAAAAACTATACAGTTGAACTGCCTAGCAGGGAGGACTGGGCGAATATCCAAAACAACATTTATCCACAAGTCACTACTCCCTCCGAAGCTGGATGCCTCACATGGTTTACAGATGGCTCCAAAATGGGTAATAACGTAGGATGTGGGGTGTATGGAGTCAGACCAAGGTTTAGTAAAAGCGTCAACCTCGGAAAATACGCCACCATTTTCCAGGCGGAAGTCACGCCATTATTGAATGTGTGCAGGCTAACCGCCTAAGGAACTACGTTAACAAAAGAATTTACATCTACTCTGACAGCCAAGCAGCGTTTAATGCTATAAATGCGAATACACTGCATTCAAAATTAGTAAAAGACTGCGTGGAGGAATTAAATACACTGGGGATCAACAACAGAATCACTCTGAGATGGGTGCCTGGTCACTCTCTCTGGCGTCATAGGCAATGAAAAGGCCGATGAATTAGCCAGAGCTGGGGCTCAGGGACGACAGATTGGACCAGAACCTTTCTGCAGAATCTCAAAGAACCAGGCCATGCACTATCTCAAAAGCAAACTCATACAGGAGTCCTCCGAACAATGGCTAAGGACACCTGGTTTGATACATTCAAAGTCCCTGATACATGGCTACTATGCTAAACGAACTAAAGAGCTCATAAAGCTCAGCAGGAGTAACGCGAGTGCCATGATTAGAGCTTTAACAGGCCACTGCAAACTGAACAGACACTTATTCAACCTAAAATTAAGTGATTCGGATGTTTGCAGATTCTGTACACAGGAGCGCGAAACCCCAATGCACCTCCTTTGCAACTGTGGACCCTTTATCCACAAACGAAGCCTTTATCTGGGGAGACACACTATTCACCCAAATGAAGTTGAGACCCTTGAGGTTGAGAAAATCCTAAAATTTATGGAAAGTGCCCAAATCAAGGTTTTATTATAACTATTGGTGGCAAGTCACAATAGATCTTTTAGGTCGCAGTGACAAATCAGTCTAAAAGACCGAAAAGCCCCAAATACAAGATAATAATAATAAAATGTATTAGACAGACAAATAGACAGATACATACCTATCATTTTTAAAAACAAATTACTGATGTTACATTTTTTTCAAGTAACTTTATATGTATTTGTCTAAATAGACAAATACACACCTATCATTGGAATCGAGTTACTTGAAAAAAATGTAACATCAGTAATTTGTGTGACTATGAGTTAGATATTCTATCTTCTTTCATAGAAGAAAGCTAATGCTTGAAAAAATAATTCTTGTTTAAACATTAAACATAAGAAATTAAAAATAAAATTTTCGTAAATTCCTATATACATTGATGGTATAATCCCGTCGCAGGCCCGGGGCGCAAACATGAAATGAAGCTTCATGTTTTAACTGCTTTGGTTTTTTATGGCCATAGGGGCACATGAACTTTTCAATGTAGTTCAAAACATTTGCGTACGGACCTCCCCTAGTTGTTCAGAGGCCCGGGGGCTCCACCACCGAGCGAACTCATGGAATATCACCACTTACGTTAATATTTCGATATTGTTACTTTTTAAGCATTGTAAACTTTATATATACTAATTTCGATTCTGCTATTTACTGAAAATATTAAATTATCATTGTCATTATTACGTTTTAAAATTTGATAACGTTAGTTATACACAACAGTAAATATTGTTTGGTCGTATCTTTATTTTATTTTGCAATTTTGCAGTGTATTTACGCACGCACCCAACATGTCGTAAAAAGCTACTACTTTTTTAAAAAGGGGAATAAAATGTCCACGTGAACTGTCATGAAAATTATGCCCGAATGCGATCGTTCATTGTTGTCATACATGTGGCGTCGCGGCTTCGTGATTCATGGTACTGTACATTTCATGTTTCGCAATAAATTTATATTAAAACATACAGTAGATATCAGTATAAGTAGTTGCTCTCTATACTGAATTTGTATTTGAATAATAAAAGATGGCAATCTAGCATATGGTTATCAACAAATATTCCAAAGATGAACCAGTCCTTCTCTCGTCAACACAACGATTTGAGTGGTTACGAATATAAGATATCATATCAGAGTCGTATAAATTTAGATTATTGTTTACTTTAAACTAATTGATTTGTTTGATTTTCGGCATTGCTACGAAGCTTTATAAATGTAAAGGGAGTTGAATAATATTTTTATGTTCATTGGAAATCAAATATCGACTCAAATCAACAGCTTTCAATGTCCTCGTTCCATTAGAAACGTAGTTACCTCAAAGAGATTTTAATTCCGTTACCTCGAAACAAAATAAAAATTGAGCTTTTATGAGCCAGCACAAATAGCCCTATTACTGTCGCACTGCTGGACAAAGTCCCCGGAGGCTTTTGTTCATCACTTTAGTTCCTTGTACAGCGCTATTTAAAAATAAATACAAAATGAAACGACTCAGCACAACTTTTCCTTGTAGTTGACATGATTTTTATGAACCTTTCATTTATTGAATTAGAGATACTTACTCAATAGACTTTGAGAATAAGGAGATACTTTTGTTTCCGGTAGATATCTTTTAAATAAGAATAAATATTATTCTTACACTCTTTGTGTGAAACTTATATCAACTATCGCAAATTAAGCATCATTATGAGCTGGTGATATAGATACGAAATATACCAAATAAATTATACACAAAATATCAAAAATGTACCTTAATGAATTAACTATAAACAAACGTTTGTTTATCACATAATCATCTGCAATGCTATCGGGATATGAAGCCCGGGATATAATAAAATTTAAGTTTATTTAATTTTATTTTAATTTAATTATTTTTAATTTAATAATAATTAATTATCAGAAATGTGTGCAGTGACAAGAATGGCTAAAATAAGCAACGAAGAATTTGGTAAGTAAGTTTAAACCGTCTGCCTTCGTATGGACATTAAATGAGTCGAGATAACGAGCACATGACGAGGAAGATTATGAGCATGAATATCATACAATGAATGATCAAAGATAATCACTGTTTACAGTTATGAGATAACATCTACTCTGACAAATTTTTATATAGTTTCTGTTAAATCTCGTGTGTTTTATGCCGTTTCATTGCGTTAGTGTAAATATTCTTTGCCAGATTTCACCAAACTAACCAAAACTACAATAATAAATTACTTGTAAAATAAAGTGAAAAGTATGCGAAAAAATTCTGTACAAGATTTATAAATCAATTTGATAAGACCTAATAAATTTGTGTTTGTTTAATTACAGTATTATTATAACCACCAACAAGTACAGTTACACGTACCTAGGTAATTGAAAAATATCGGTAGCATGCAATATGTATCCGTTACTAGTGATTCAATATAAAGTTTTAGAAGAGATTATTCGAAAAAATATAGTAAAAGTGAGCGTGCCAGTAAGGATGTCATAAAATAAATTTTAAATGTCAGATTATAATATACAATTTCAAAATGTTAATAAATGTCTGCAACTCAGAATGATTTTTTTTACATTAATCAGTGTGAAAGTGAAATTTCTAAACACATTTGTTTTTTTGTTTTTAAAAGTGATGTTTCATAACCGATTACTATTTGATACAATCAGTTTAAAGGTAGATAGTTTAAATAATAGTAGTCGGATATGAGTTACCTAGAGGTAATAATTATGGAACACAACTCTAAAGTGTCATGAATGCGTTAAATGAAACTCACTGTGCTGGGTACTCGATACGACCCGAAAAGATCAAAACTGATATCTCTGTTTAGTGTTGAAGAGAGCAAAACAAATAAGAATTTGGAAGGCTGTTGGGAATCTATAACTCAATGCCAAGTTTTCCGAAGTTAGGCAACTCGGCAAAGTACTTTGCCCACGGCGAACCAAGTTCCAAGTAGAAACCTTCATTTCGTTGTTCTAAAGTTACCTGTAAACAAAAACATTCATATAAATAGCGTAAAGAATAACAATGAAGTTGAAATAACTTAATGGTGAACAGGTACAATTTACGAACAACTAGCTTGATTAAGGAGCAGTTTTATGGTGCTATAATGCTGCACGTAGTCTCATGTATATACTAGGACTCCGTCCGCACTGCACTCGGGGGAAGTTAACTATATTTTAGTAGTAAAATTGTCGTCGTATTGCAGAGTTACCTGCCTGTGTAGCACTGTGCTTAATTATTTTATATTCAAATTAAAGTAGGAATTCTCATAGTTTTTTAACATTTATTTGGGCAAGTTTTCAACAATATTTTATATATGTTTATGCTTTATTTATTATTATATAACGTATCTAATATTTTACGGCTTCATTTTATAGCTTAATTATTCGTTGCTGTAGAACATTAGATAGGTTCAAAATACTGATAGGAATAATTTCTCGTGATTGATTAAGAAATCTAAATTCTTTATGAAATGTTTTTGGAGTTGTTATAGACACTAGATATAAATAATCTATATAATTCACTAAATTTTACATTGTTGTTATTTCTCGTAAATTCACACTGTAGGGGCTGTTCGTGTGTCGAGGACCGAAGAACAGATCATAGTAAAACGTCACGACCTGTTTCCAATTTGTACGCGGTGAATTTTTATGTCAGCCGCCTTACGTGAGTTGAAACGTTAGCAATGAGATTAAAAATAAATTATGTCGCCGCTAGGGTGGCCATAAACTCGAGCAAAAAAGGAACGTGCCACTGAGCAAACTCGCGATCGCAGTGTTTGTGAACAGTGAAAAAAATGGGGACTTTTGTTCGACGTCTTTATGGCTCCAGCGAACTTTCTTTGTGTTGTTTGTATGATGATTAATATTGGATAATTTGCTGCTATTGGATAATCATTTATGCCAATTTCACTGTAAATTTGGATGATCATAATTCATAAGTAAGCTTATTTAAAGTAGAGGACAGAGACAGTCTGTAGATGGCGTAAAAATCTAGTTACGTAACGTTATTTAGTCCTGTAACTGTTGCAAAATAGTACTGTTTTCCATTTTTTCCAACAGTCGATAAACAGCGCACGTGACGACTCTAGTCCACAGATACATACACATTTTTAGTACCCTAATTGTTAATATGTAGACCAGCTATCCATAATGGACATAGGCCATAGTCATCCATACTAATATTATAAACGTGAATGTAACTCTGTTTGTCTGTCTGTCTGTTACCTTTTCACGATTAAACCACTGAACCAATTTAGATGAAATTTGGTATGGAGACCTTGGAAAGGACATAGGATACTTTTTGGAGCGAAACCCGCTATTTACGCGGGCGGAGTTGTAGGCGGCCCTAGTAAATGATAAACAAGCTCTCATTCTAGAATATTATATATGAATGATTATTATGTTTTATATTTAAAGGCTATCTAGTTATAGATGACTTGTAGTCATTGCTAAATCAATAAGATCTATTGTGACACACCACCTGAAATTGTGAGCTGGGCACTTTCCAGTTTCAAGGGGTTTAAGTTCATTTGTATAAGTTAGCTGTTTCTAAAGCGAATGTTTGTTTTTGTTTTCGAAAGTGAATCAACATTTACTCGGTTTTGAGAAATAAGCTAACGAATTGGAATTCTGACTATTCGTTAGCTGGTAAAGTAGTAAATTCAAAACCAGAAAAACTGCTACCAAATATTGCGTCAGATTCCCGTGTGTGTTCAACCAGTTTAAATAAAATATATCTTAATAAAAATGTTGATGTTTGACAACGCAGCGTGTGACACAACAGGAATATCACTGTACTTTGATTAAAGTCTCATTCAGATGGTAAAGTAATTTTAAAATAAATAACTACGTGTTAAAAAAGCACGTAATAATATTTCCATTAAAGCAACATCACGCTTGACATGTTAATAATACACGTGTACTTATTTTCAAGTTCTTTCTCTTGATTATTTAAATTAAAACTTAAATTGAGATCCCTTTATGTAATTTAGGCCGGTAGTGTCCACGTGGAGTTGAGTAAACGCTAATAAATCTTACCCATCCGTTTGGAAGTGTCTAAATTACAATCTATATGTCCTAAGACAGTTCAGAGAGGATTATTTCGTCAATTTAGTTTCGTGACTAACTGTGTAACGTTCTAGAATTGTCGTAGAATATTTTCAATGTAAATATGTGTTATTTTACAGAACACGTAAAACTAATAAATCGTATAATATTGTAATGCCAAGAACACTCTCACGCTTGCAATTTGAGCTCGTATTATCATGATTTAAAAAGCACATGGTGACATTTATGTCATGTTAAAAATTCCAAATGACGCTATTTTGCAGAGACAATTGAAGCAACATAAGCTATTTGAGCTCATATGCCCTTTAAGTTTCTATAGTTTACTTTGTGCTGGGAATTCTTTACTCCTTACAAACATGACTACATTTCAATAATAGAATTTTTTAAATCACTGACGATTTTTCATGTACCTACAAACTAGACACAACAGGTTTTCTATTATTGAGAAGTCGCTGGCGGGCTGATTAAGGTAAGGATTGTTACTACTATTTTGGGTGCGTGAATGGTCGATGTGTAATGGCGTCATATTACGAGTACTCTGCTGTCGCGTTGTCGCAAGATTATTTCATGATAGTAATCTGTCAAGCGGCGTTATACCACCGGGGGCTATGACAATTGAAAAATCAATTGTGTCTGGAATCTCATGCTTGACGGGTTTTACACACACACACAGTTTAGCACTTATGAAACGGCAATATTAATGTTATTTTGTCATTGAACCATTTGTTATCATTTCGTTTTAGTTTTATTCAAAATAAAAATTCCATTGGAATTCATTTTGTAATAGAGGGGAACCAAAACCAGATAAGTGATGTAGTTAATAAAACTTTTTCCAACCAAAGTTGTAAGTTAGTGCTATGAACAACTGCTATGAACAACTGAGCTGCTGCGGTTTTCTCGACCTGAATAGTTTAGCGAATTTCGCCGAACGTGCCACAGTGCCCAACTACCCAATGTTGCAGTTAAATCATTTGATTACAATTAACATTTATTAAGGCTTCAATTCGAAGTAATGAAATACAGCTCCTTTTGTTTCTTAACAGCCCGCCTGAATCTTCTCTACAATAGAAAACCTATTTGTCCTAATTGTGAATGGCTAATTCTAACCGCTTTAACCCACTAACCCACATTCGGCCAGCGTGGTGGTGCTATGACCCAAATTCCTCATGTGTTTCTCCCATGTAGGAAGGCCTGTGCCCAGCAGTGGGACATATATAGGCTTGTGTTAGGTGTCTTGGTGGCTAATGCACAAATTACCTAATGATCAGAAATTTAGATACCTGTAGGTACTTTGTTTATTTTTTTTGTTTTTTTTTTGGTCAAGAATACCCTCAAATCAGCTACTAAAATAGTATTAAGCTTGTTGTAATAATAGAGATAATCAGATTTCTTTCGAGTTATATCAAAATAAACTTGATATATAAGAAAAAAATAAGAAAATTTCAGATTCTCATACTGGAAAAGGCCAGTTTATCAGTTGCTGCTGTAGTACTGTGTAGATACAAGTATTTTTCACCGACTTCAGAAAAGGAAGTGTTTTTCCATTGCACTTTATTTTTGTGTATGTATATCACGCGATCTCTTCGTCAGTTCTGAAATTCTGAACCGATTTTTGTCTTTATTTGCTAGCGGTAACCAAACCGCATCTTAACTGATTTGTATTATTTCAATTTGATAGTGATTTGATGAACGCCTTCGAAGATATAGAGAACGTAACAACAGTCAAGCGTGGGTAAAGATAATAATAATATAATTGTATTTCAACCAACGACTGACAGACAGATATCTAGTTTCGACCTTTGACTTTAGCAAGAAATAATTACATCTAGGAATTTATCTATCTATCACTAACTATGAACTAAAACTGCAAACGTGAAGTATCTAATATTTTTTCATAATTATATGACTATTTATTTTTTATTTCATAGCGAGTAGTGTTGTGGTAATAGAGAAATCTAATAGAGCAATAAACACTATTGGCAAAATGAAACTTACTGGACAGTGAATTTCGAAAATATATCACTAAAGTGTTAATTAGTGAAATGAGCCTGTGTGGTATACACATTAGTTATAATTAGTGCTTGAAATTGTACAGCGGCCAAATAACGGTTATTATAAGCCAAATGATAATCGTAATTTGTAGTTTTTTTTTACATAACACGGAAAATGACTCCACACCGCCTATTGTGAAGCGATAAAAATAATCTATATGCGAGGACAGATAGTGCAGAATGAACACACTAGCTTTATCTAGAAACAATATGATGTATATTTAGATTGAGGAGCCACTTTTCGCATCTTAAACGGCTTAACAGAGTTATTCAGTAGTAACTTAAAAAATATGTAGCCCCGATCCTGGATTTTGTCGTGAAATACTTCAAAAGTTAAATGAATATAAAGGTGGCTCCTCAATCTAAACGTTTAGATTGAGGAGCCACCTCAGAACTAGGAATATTATGGATGAATATAAGATCTGGGCTACATTATTTTTAAACCAACTACTAATTAATTGTGTTAAACCGTTAAAGATGCGAAAGTGGCTCCTCAATTTAAACATACATATAATATGTCGGTAAAGAATTCCAAGTTTCGGATGTATGAGGACTCTTTATTGAATTTTAAAATTGCAAGGCGACACCTCCGTATGGTCTACCACGAAGTGTCCCGGCCCCTGTATCTACAGCTGACTTTCCCGTTAAACCAAACTCTGGATCAATGCTTCCTAGAAAAGGTATGTCCTCTGGAAGCAGCCTCGTTTTAACAACATCAGCTGATTGACATAAACATCTTAAACAGTCGACTAAACGACGAATCGACTTACAGATAAACTTTATAAACTTAGTAATATTCTTACAATTACTGTTACTATTCATTATGATGATTTTGATTCATACTATGCATTATGATCATGTTTAAGGTGGAAGAAGTGAAATGATGTAGTGGGGAGTTTTACTAGTTTTTAATTCGAGCTGGGATCAAACTGCAATGTTATTTTGTTAGTTAAAACGTAAAATGCTGATTTTGAAAAAAATAGGAAGATAAATTGCTTAACTGAATGTTGTAGTTAAACAACAAACCTGTTTTTTTAACTTCGTATTTAAAATAATTTAGATAACATATACTGAATATTTATAAAAATATATATTGTTTTGCAAATTGAAAATAAAGTCATGAACACGTCTCATCTCCAATCGCATCCCATTTAAGTGACCTATCAATATTTATAAAAAAATTACTACTTATAGGCACCTACTCGATACATCTATATATATAAAAGAAAGTCGTGTTAGTTACGCTATTTATAACTGAAGAACTGCTCAACCGATTTGGCTGAAAATTGTTGGAGAGATAGCTTAGAACTAGGAGACGGACATAGGATACTTTTTATCCTATTCCCGTGGGACGTCACGTGAATAGGATAAAAACGTGGTATAACAAAACGCAACTGACATGGAATAACAAAACGCAACTGACAGCAAATCAAAAAATTTATCAGTCAAAACATCAATCTGGCCGTTCATTTGTTAAAAAATTTACAACACGCAACTGACAGCTAAACGTAATGTTGTCTATGGTTAAGTATGGTTGAAAATTTTTAATTTTGAAGTCGACCGGTTGATGTGTTTGTTTCGAGTTTCTATTTAATAAATAACAATCATTGCCAATTTAAATAAAAAGTGAAGTGAACTATAAAAGGTGGTAAACCAAAAACGCATCAGACTTGGAACAACAAAACGCGCATCTAGAACCCCCTTATTCTCAACTGTCGGATCACAGATTCGATTCGAAAAGTCACATGCCGTCTCGCTTTGACGTATAGCGATAAAATGTGACAGGTATAGAGTTTCCGAAATTCGAATATTTTCCGACAGTTGAGAATAAGGGGGCAGCTAAGTAATTTTGTCTTATCAACAATGTATTTCGAAACATTATTTCTAACTAAAAAATAATGAATAAGTAGTTGAGTGAGCGAGCAATTTTAGCGGCTAAGAATAAAGATGTAGATGACCTGAACTACATAATTCAAAATAAGATCATTGGAACAATGCATTCATTCAAATCTATTGACTGCGTCACAAATGAAGATGAAGCTACCAACTATCCAATTGAATCTTTAAACTCCTTGGATGTGCCTGGCTTAGCACCGCACAATTTACGCCTAAAGGTTGGCTCCGTAGTAATCATGCTTCGAAACATAAACCAACCAAAACTGTGCAACGGTACGCGTTTGGTGGTTAGAAAATTGATGAACAATGTAATTTACGTGACGATACTGAAAGGAAAATTCAAAAGTGAGGAAGTTCTCATTCCGAGGATACCGATGATCCCAACCGATATGCCGTTTGAATTTAAAAGACTTCAATTTCCGATCCGTCTTGCATTTGCCATGACCATCAACAAATCACAAGGCCAATCCTTAAAAGTTTGTGGTTTGAATCTAGAACATCCATGTTTTTTCAATGGTCAATTATATGTGGCATGTTCACGGGTCAGAAAACCATCTGCGTTGTTTGTTTTTGCGCCTAATAATAAAACGAAAAATGTTGTGTATCACAAGGTACTTAAGTGAAGAGCAACCTATGTACTGAAATACAGACATAATAATGAATGATTAATGTAGGTACTTAATTTATTTTTGTATTTTTTCTAATAAAAAAACAAATTCCAAAATCTGCTTATTTATTGCCTTTAAGGCGGAACAGAGTTCGCCGGGTCAGCTAGTTTCATGATAAAAATAATCAAAATTTTCGAATCCTGGAAGTGGGCCAGTCGACATAAAACCTCACACTCATATAATTAATAGCCTTTTTGCCACAGCATCAAAGTAGGCACAACAATATTTATGATATTATTAATGTGGATTTAAGTACACTTATATTACCGTTTACGTTTTTACAAAGTTTTAGAACTTTGTCCGTACAAACTTCAACGCCATAAATTTATTTATTATTATTTTTAATAAATTAAACAGCAAAATTAGTGTCCAACAAACCAACTATGGTCTTCCCGTCACTGCTATTCACCATTAGACACCCATTCTACAATAATAATACATAAGATTAGTGATAATACTACATTTAGGTAAAGAAGTTATACAATAAGAAATTATTCTTAACTAGTATGCCAACGCGATGTTAATTGCTTTTCGGTAAATAAACTTAATGTTTCAAACTGTAAGTGAGCTGGATTTTTTTTTTGAGTTAACATGTCCGTTTTACACCTTCTCATACCATAATCTTATTTCCACAAGCAAAAAGAACTTGGTCTTTGTTTAAATTAATTAAACACAATACTCGCTAGACGGAACCCACAGAAAATTAATGAAGTAATCTTCGTAACTTGTTATAACGGTCATAGTATGACCGGCTTAATGTGTAAAGGTCTTTATGTGAAGGGCAACGAACTTGGTTATTTCTAGTTTATAATATCATTGGTTATTTCTGTTTTCGTAGAAAATTCATTAATTAGTAAGTTTAAGTCTTTCTATTATAATTAATTTAGTTTGAGTAGGCACTATTTGGAGATTTAGCACTCAAAGCGAATTAATGAAATGAATTTTAAGGTATTTGAGTAATAATTCTTGAGTATCACAACCGGCCTACCTACCATCTTTCGTACACACAGGCTTACAGATTAACTTTGACACCTACGGTTATACCTAAATTCCTTGTAATAAGAGTCGTTGTCCAACACACGTATTAGGCTTGATATGCGGCCGTACTACGAACACATTAGTTTTCACTCTTTGGTATTAATATTCCAATCATCCGTACAACGCCACATGTGATATTTTTTATAATAAACACAGTTGGACATTAGAATTGCATGCCTCGCAATGTAAGTCAGTGCTAGTCAAAAGTGGAATGAATATTGTTTACGGTGGGTACCGTAGGCCACATCTTCACTTATTTCAAGCGTGACTGTAGTCAATCCTTGATTTTTGCCGTTGTCCGTAAAAGTATTAAGTAGACATCACGTATATTATATTGCTCACGCAGAAAATTGGGAATCGCTCCATTACCTAATTGATTCATAAAAGCCGTTTGAGCAACGTGTGCTTGGTCATCGTTTATCATCCTTAAAAAAATTGTGACATATTGTTTTCGTAATTAATTAAAATGATTTGACATTTTCAGAGCTTCAAAATTACAAAATTTTACAATAAAACCTACCTGACAAATAGAGCGTACTAAACATTTATGGAAATGGAAAAAATGCTATGACTGGTCAGAAGCGAATTTCTTGCATGTCAAAATATTCTCCCTTAGCTTTAATGCGCATTTTCATACGGATAAGCCAACTTTGAAAACATTATTTTATGCAACACTTCCGCAGTGCAGCGAAAACATGCATTTAAATCTGTCAAGTGGCGTTAAACCTCTGGAGGTCTATGACAATTAAAGAATCAAATAAGCCTGGAATTTGATGCTTGACGGGTTAAAAGACTCTTCTGGTGATGAATATTGTTGACTGCGTAATTTCGGTGCACATTTAAAACGCATAAAATTTATTATTACTACAAACAACATGATATGTCTACAAATCTAAGTGTTTCGATTCATTTGCAATCCAGTACCTTAGTTGTTGCCGTAGCCATAGGACACTTACGATATACGACTAGAGGTATTCAGAAAATATTAAAATGCTTTGCATTGTGTGCAACTGATGAAAAAATACATTCACATTATAACTTTTATTTATTTAATGGTTTGTGTCAACTCTTCCTAGTGAAGTTTTGGAGATCCTACTATATTGTTGATTCTACAATCAATTTCTTTATGATGCAGTATTCTTCTTTAGGGGCTTTATTGTCATGGTTAAAAATATGAGCGAAATAGGTATTTATAATTACTTATATTAAGGCTTATGCCCTATCTCTCTTACTTTATTATTTTTATCTAGCTTCCTCTTTCTATCTTATTCTGTGATATATTCTACGCGCGAAGATGAGGAAGGTATTCTCGAAGAAGGCGCTTTGTGAGACTTTATTGTGCGAAGTTTTTACTGCTCACAGCTCGCTCGGTAATTTTTCGAGGCCGCGCATAAAAATACAGAACTTTACGGGTGCTTACCTCCGCCGCGTCGACACTTGACATTCTGAGTCCGGGACATTGCTATAATTGTTGTTTTATTTCTTTAATACAACGCCGAGCTGTCGTCGGAGCTTTCAATACTTTATTTCTATACTTTGACTGTGATGTCACGTCCGTAGGGAGCTTTCCGATTTCGCTGGATTTCACCGACAGAACTGGGTTGCACTTTCCTATATTATTTTAGTGTCGA
This sequence comes from Nymphula nitidulata, assembly GCA_947347705.1. Taxonomy (NCBI): domain Eukaryota; kingdom Metazoa; phylum Arthropoda; class Insecta; order Lepidoptera; family Crambidae; genus Nymphula; species Nymphula nitidulata. The sequence goes on from OX374623.1 coordinate 13,075,806, forward strand.
GTATTCATTTGACAAAAATATTAGAGGTTCCATTGTAATTATTGAAACTTTTGCCCCTTATTCAAACACAATAAAAAAATAATTGACTGACAGGTGGGTTCTTCAATGATTACCCAAAGGACAACGTTCAAAATGGGCTTTGTCGTTAACATCTAAAAAAAAAAAAATAATTTAAACCTACTTTTGTGCTATTTATGGAAATATGGTCACTGTTTGAAAGTGTCAAATGAAATTATAGCAAAAATAAAAATTACAAGTTTTTGAATTGATTTCCCTTGTACAGCGCGGTTCATTGTGACTTATCAGTGTTCCCTGGTGACTAAATGATTAAACCAAGTCGTGAAAAATTATTTGAAAATGAAAATTCTGATATTGATAAAAATAGTACTATTACGTGCTCCTGTTTAGGATTTCATATGGGTACCTAATGTACTTTATTTCAATATAAAAAACACAAAAAAACTACACACAAAATACACACACAAAACACTTCTTAGTACTACACGCAAAATACTTCTTAGTATTAAGGATAGAATCTGAGATCTTATGCCTGCTCACTAACACTTGCTTACTTGCTACTAGGTAAAAGACATTGTCTCTACGTGGAGGCAAATATTCCAAATAGAAAACAAATTTGCAGTTGCTTGTGAGCAAATGTTATTGAATTTTCAGTCTACTCCAAAAGCAAACTAAAAGTAAAATAAGTCTTAAATAAACTAGGCAGGTAACTCGTGAGTATGTTGCGGAACAACTTTCGGCTTCCTGTCGCAAGACATTTAGCTGCTAAAGCTCTTTAATAATGTGTTTATCGTTTTATTTTTCATTTTGTACTTTAAACTCTATAAATAAAACTCTTAGCCACCTAGTAGGAAGTAAAAGGCCATTTTTGTTTTATCTTTTCACCGTAAATGGGCATACTAATCTATTAGAAGCGGCTGTTGGCGGCTTTTATACACGTAGTGTGAATTTTATAGTTAGTTCTCAGTTTCAACTTTGTTAAATTTTGTGATGTCGTTTTATGCATTTGATGTAAGTATTCCGTATTCAATTTTTATAATTTAACGAAAGTTCACTTTCGTTAAATTATAAAAATTGAATACGGACGTGTAGAGAATATGATAATTATAGATATGTAAGTTATGCCGCGAGTAATTGTTAGATAGAGATAAATTAGACATAGGAACATTCTATGCTTCATAATCATGGGTTACCAGATTTTTAAATATGAAGATTAAATTTACCTCTCACTTACACACTGACGCTACCACTATTCCTAAAACTACAAACTCGATGGTAAAATATTTTTGTTGCTATTGAATTTGCCAACTACTTATGTATACATGTGACATTGGGAAGACTTATTGGCTGGTTCATGCGTTTTAACGTATGCTGTGGACAATGAATAGATAAATAAATATCAAACTTATATTTATTGACTCAACTTAACTGGAAATTAAAATTCTAATAAAATGTGTGATATTATTCCATTAGAATTTATCTTTCGTATAGTGCCTTCTGATAGATATGAATAACAAAATATTGCTACGTATACTTTATTATAAGAACGCTATGAAGTAGCAAAATACAATACCATAAAGGCTTTTTAGACTGCTGATTTCAACCACCCTATCCAATATTATTAATGTACTATATGTGCATACTATATGTGTATGCATGTAAAATAATGATTATTTAATGTTAGTAATAAACTACTACACTATTTGTGTTGGCTTATTATGTGGACTTGAAATTACCTCTAATATTAATAACCAAATATTTCACAAATTAATTTTATATTTCTAGGATGGGAAGTTATTACCAATTCAGAATTAATTCTTAAACATAATAAAAGCTTCTGGTCTCGATTATAGGTTTCACATTACAATTCCATGATTATTGAGCTTTCATCTTTTCTCAGATGAAAACTGCGAAATTCATTACTTATGTTGAAAGCCTACGCTTTTATCTCGAAAGATGTGCTTTTGTAATCACATTACGCAAATGAGAGCTCTAGAATTCACGGTCGGTTCGAGATAGGGTCGTGATCCCAACAAATGTCTCCTACATTCGTCGACAACTAAATCTCCCTTGGCATTTATCAGTGGTCGCAGAAAATGAAAAATGTACCTAAGCTAACCTCTTTGGTTACTCCCTGATATACTTCTTTAGGTTTAACTGTGACGCGGTAATGGATAGCATGGGCCTTGGTGCGGGTCTTTAATGCTAATATTCACATATACACCTATGTTCAAGTTTAAGATTTGATTGCGAATAAACAAGGTATAGATATCTCGTCGCAAATAATTTCCTGTTTTCAAAGGAGTGGAGCACCGACTTAAAAATACCTTCAAATTAGATAACTTTTTACATAATGTATTATTTCTTGCTATTTTAGGTTTTGATGTCAGTTTTTGTTTCTACTACTTTTTAATTTGATAGCCAGTGGTCCACCTAAAGCTTGAGAGCTAATAGAAGAATAAATGCAATAACTGAGATATTATTGGTAAAAATCAACCAAAATTCTAAATGGATTAATTATGCTTTTTGGTAGTGATGTATGGTTCAGGGCAGTGTGCTTCCTTTTTACAACTCCGGCAAGAGCTGGAGGTCCGTTTGGTCTAGGGATGTTACTAGTTGGTGGAGTTATTGTCGGGTAGAGTGCACAACTTATTTCTGAAGGGCACCACCAGTACTGTGTATACTGAAAATTAAACAAAAGAAAATACCAGCAGACTCCTATATTGTCCTCTATTGACATTTGACTATTACATTGTGTAATATATATTTTTTATAGTATCTCTTATTTGACATCTCAATTTTAAAATATCAATATATTTTATAATTTATATTAGATTTGACATTATTATTATTATTATATCGATTATAATTATTTTATCTTTTGTATAAATTGACAATCATTTCTACAAATTGCATGTACACTAACTTAGTTTTTACAATGACAATTGTGTAAAAATGAAATAAATAAATCTAAATCTATAATACACACACACAGATCTTCTTCAATTTTCTATGTGTAGATTAAATTCTATTATTCTTACATTTTATAAAAAATATTCTAACAAATACTGCCTTAGGAGATTAGGTTGCATTACACAAATATCAGTAAAAAATGTTCTTAATGATGGCAAATATTCTTATAATTTTATTCTAATGTTAACTAAGAAAAAAACACAACTAAGTTACACAATTGTCACCAACACTTAGGTCTTCGGTGTCATGCAGATGAAATTGATGCACAATGGGTCGCTTAACGGAGATAAAGGCACATTACCCCAAGTGGTGGTCACGATGTATTGGGCTTTAAAATCGGCATCAGTGTTCACATAGACATTGGCACATGGGCGGGTGAACAATATGGGAATCTCACTCTTAGAAAATTTTGGAGCGGCAATCGGCAACCAATCCCAACAATCCGTCACAGTATGCCACAAGATAAGATATTCTATTCTATCATGTGTTTCTATGGAGTTAAGACTAACCTGCCGCTCCTTCTTTTCTAATCACGCCTGTCAGCGCGCGGCCGCATGGCGTCCGCCACGACGTCATCAGGGCGCATAATTCTGTATGTGGGCTCCAAAGCGGTTGCCTACAAAATACAATCCACTTAGGAACAAACAACAAACACTATCATTGCGAGAAACCACCAAAATCACCGTACTTACAGGGAATTTCCTTTATTAATTTCTTAGCAGACCGACTTTTTCGGAGCCATCATGAAAAAGAAAGGGATGGGACACGGCCAACAACAATGACGATCTAAATCATTCAACTAACAAAGTCGGTTACAACAAAATACGTCTATTTATTTCAAACTACTACAACGAAGATACTCTTGGCTGAAACAAAATTGCCGATTCTTATTTCCCAAAGTAAATTTTATAATCAATAGAATAAGCCGTGTCCGCGGTCACAGCTTTATAGAATAGACAATGTCTAGAATCCCTGTCTGCGTCTATGCCGCCAAATGTCAAGCTGACAGCTACTTAACAAACACTGAATATAAGTTTTTTAGGAAAGTATTTTTGATGAAAATCAATAATTTATGTTCTAAGTATGGGAATTGAATTAAGTGTAAAAAGAAAAACACTGCGCATGTGCCATTTGCGTAACATGAGAGGTTCTACCTCAAGTACTACGTGAAATGTGATAACAACAAACTGTAAGTAAGTCCATTCTTGATTACGAATTTACTGCTTCTACTCTGATATTCTATACTTAAAAACATATTTAAAATACAAATATACTATTGTTAGACAATATGCTAACCTATCAATCCATTTCTCAAATGATCTGTACAAAAAATCACTAGACGAAAATAACATGCAACGGTAGATACATTAGTTCTTATAATAATTGTAAAGCCGTCGAATGAAGCGGTTGTTGTTACAATAAAAATGAACCACGATTGTGTTTTTATACCTAGCACTCGTCCGTACCACCTGATGATAAGCAACAAAAATAATCCCAAGATATTGCCGCATGAGAATACTGCCCTAGCCCCCTCCACCTTGCGACCCATATGGTACATGTTTTTACGTCTCTTTTTATGGGCTTATGTTATAGGAAAAAGTACGACATAGAAACGAGTTACTTGATTTACCAATGCGTTATGTTTAAGTGAAGGAAGTCAATTATTTAGTAATTTTCAAATAAAATAGCACTGTACCATAAAATTATTTAGAATAATGTATCAAATATTTTTTATTCATAGGTCAACATGACAACACTATTTCTGGTTTTCTACTAAAGTATAACGTAAAATAGAAAATTTACTACTAGCCAATAGTGATGGTGGTAATATCGGGTCTATTCCTTAAGGTAGGTACGTAGAATTCTCCAAGTACCTACGTAGAAAACATAATAATATGAGTAGGTGGAAACACCCACTCGCAATCACTATCAGCTGTATTTTAACCACCCCTCAAATCAGGTGCATAAAACGACTTATGCTAAGGTTATTATCTAGGTTAAATTTGACATCACCTAGTAGTCCATTTTTCCCCGAAAGTATAGAATTGGTTCCGAATTTAATACTAATTTTTAACTTAAACGTTGCAAAAGACAGGTTCCGGTTAAGGAATTTCACTAAATTCACTATTTCTTAAAAATAAATCTAAACTGAAAGCTAAAATAAATTGCACTCATTACCATTTAGCGGGTTTGGCAGAAGTCCTGCGCTAGCCGGCGAGTAACTCTATTTCCTGCTACGTGCTACGGTTGCTACACCGTAGTCCGCAACCGTAGCTCGTAGCCTGCATAGCTTGGAGTGCCTCCCATTGCGAATAATTGTTCACTTTGCTTTTTTTATCTGACATTACCGGATATGTAGGTCGAGTGGGCGTGCACTCGCTTCGGATATTCTCTATAGATATTACAATAGATACAATTAGTGTACTACACTGCTGTAGATACATATTGTGTCGTTAAAATGTAGTTTTCGGGCGTTTTTAAGTTTATAAAGAAAGTAATATATTAGATAAAAAATTGGAGCTTTTAATGGTGCATTGCGCATTTATTTCCTTCATACGCCGACGTAGCTTTCAAACTCACGTATAATTTGCGTGTAATGCATGACAGTCTCGGTAAATCGTAATAAAATGTCTTATCACATATCTAAGTCTATCGAATAGGAAACGTGGATTGCATGCGGAGTGAAATATTAAACAGATTACCTTCATCAATGATAATAGACACGCGCGAGTCAAGCGATAGAGTGGGCTCCTTAAGGCTTATTTCTGGTCGAGGTATATGATAAATGATTTGGAGCGTTTCGTGCTATTATATAATGAAACGAGTTATGACACGGACACGGGAAGCTCGGCCACCACGTTGTGCCGCGGATACACTGGAGATTATAGGATCACGCCTTGCTCTAATTATTGTATCCTCGTCTGAAAGTTATGGCTACCTTGGACAGATTACTATGACATTTGGATTGAGGACAACAACGGATAGCAATATAACATTATCTGATGGGGGCTAGATAATAAGTTACTATCATTTTCCGCCAACTGGAATGATAAATTTAAAAAATAGTTCAACGTGGTAAACAACAGTTTTATTAAGCCGTTGTACTGTCCGCAGCAATAGTATAGTTATCATTTTTGATGGCTCTTAATCCTTATTGCAATGCAATAAGAGTCACGGCAATAAGTATCTTCATCTGGTTAGAGGCATGAACTATCAAAGGTATCACTCACTTTTGCTGTTAACTGTATCGTATCACAACTAATGACTATATTTTTAGTTACCAATTTTCAATTTGCACAATTCATTTGAATATAAATTTATAGTTACTGAAAAAAAGAGAAATAAATTTCCCATCTGCGCGCCGCTTGTCTGTTTTTGAAAGAAGAAGGATATGATAAGTTTGAACTGTTAAAACGATGAGTTAGGTTCTGAGGAGATCAAATACTTTCCTCGCTGTAAAGTCACAGTAATAACAAAGGATTGTGAGTAAATAGTGGTGAAATGTAGGGCATTGTGGTATGTACCACTATATTGAACGCCCGATTTAGGAATAAAAGAAGATCGCAGCTAAATAACACTTCATTGTAGTATTGTGCTCTTGTGGTGAGTAAGGTCGCCAGGGCTCACTGAGAAAAGCTGTTACTATGGTTGACTGTTACTATGGTTAAAGCTTGACTTTGACTATGGTAGCCACTTACCATTAGGTAGGGTAAACGATATATCGCATGAAATATTAAAGGCGTTGGTCTATCCAAATCCATCTTTACATACAACAATACTTTAAAAATTTGTAGATTAAAATGAAAACCAATAAACATATTTAATCAAAGAGCTTCTCGGCCCTCTAAAAATCTCTATGAATAAATATATTGATTTGATTTTTGATTTCGACACTTTGAAATATAGCTATATAACATGAATTATTGGGAAATTGATATAATTACAGTCAAACTAATAGCATAACTGAAAAATCTTAACTATTTTAATCCTACATGACATTGGCCCCAGCTTTTCTGTATATCCTTCATGTGCTCAGACCTTAGCAGTGGTCGGCACAAAAATGTCGGTATCAATTAAAAGTGGGGAGCGACCAGCACAGCGGCTGTCATCCATCACGCAGGGGCGGCGGCTGACGTGGACAAATGAAGTGCGATTTGATCCGACGCGCACCCACTGATCCCGCATTCACCCACAACTTATGCAGTCACCAAGAAAAACAAAGAGCCACCTCATTAGGACCGCTAAAAAGTCTATGTTTTATTCAAGCACAGACGAACGACTGACCGCAGTAATTTAACTTTTAAAACGAGTGACAATTGCTCGAATCAGAACAGTTTTTAATAATACAGCACGACTCCGAAAGCAATTAGTACGACTACCATGTGATATATAGTCGGTTACTTGTTTTCAACTTTTATGATCACATAACATGCGTTGCGTGGTTTTTGTATTCAAATAAAAACAACAAATAATTCAGGACCCGAATGTATAATTACAACAAGAAATTACGGTGTTCTAATTTCTTACTGCCTTCAAAAATTCCATAACAATTGTATGTCGAAAACTTCAAAAGCTAACGTTCATTTTTAATTAAAAAGAAGAATAATTTATATCTGATCAAAATTATTATTTTTCACACTCAAATTTGAAACGTTCTATAAATTAGTTTATGCTATGATGCTGAAGCTTTGTTTTGACAGAATTAGAAAAAAAAACACAACTTCTAGTTTGATTACACTTACACTAAAATGTCTTTATGAAATAAGAGACAGGCTAGTGAAATTTAGAGGATCATAGTGGGGAGAGGCTTTTGTGGAATTGTGTTCCTGCGATAGTTAAGGTGGCCAAAGCTCACCAGAGCAGCATAGTATTGGAAGCTGGCATACTTTTATCTCATTTCAGGAGGGCAACCGGCAATTTGTGTTGCCACAAATCATCATGAATCACAGTATTTCTCTATATAAATTTTCCTTCGATATTGTTGGAACGTCTATTTATTTTTTCTAAATTAGGAATTTGACTCATACCTGATTTTAAAATTCCATTACCCTACATAATTGCTTTTTACTGGTTTTATGATATCATTTATAAAGTGCATAATATTGAAATCATCACTTGATCCAGTACAATATTTTATTTCAGGAAAAGGGTGTTAAAACGGTTTAAAAATAGAAAGATTAAAATTCATTCTCCTCTTGATTTTAAAAATGTACCAACGGCTACATAAGCACGCAGTCTTGGGTTCAGAAGAGTTTATTACATTATCCATTTAAATAATGATAACCTACTGTTCTACTACTAAAAATAGTTGTATTTTTAACTGATTTATAAAATAAAACATGAAGCAGACGTGTTCAACAGTTTTATATGAGAGTAAATTTTAATGTGTTCGATGTCATGTTCATTCGCAACATTAAAAAGCTTTTGATTTTAAAGCAGTCTGCTTGTTAACATGATATGAGGCATTGATTTGAAAGTAGGTTATTCTGTCTGATCTAAGTAGGTTAGTATTCTTATATAACTTCACTAAACTTTTCAAATAAATAAATCTTTCATGGAGATGGTGATTTTTATTTTGATATTGCTTACGATGTCATTATAATATAATTTCATTAAATACCAAAATTCAAAAAAAAATATTTAAATTATATTTGTTAAATACCAAAATTCAAAAAATATATTAAAATTATATTTGTTAACAAACTCAGTATTAACAACATTGTGAGATTACTATGTAGTAAGTTACCGCGCTTACAGTTCGTATTAACAACATATTTTTTAAAATCTTCGGCTCTTTTTAAAGTAAATATTTAAAGAAGTAAAGAAGAGATTGGTTTCTATAACAGAGACACACTCCGAGGGCTAAAAAGTTTTACCAGTCAGATAATCGACGGACTACGACGACAACAAATCGTTACTATAATAAACGAAAACAGAATCACCCTATTAACTTAACAGCAATAACCAATCAGAATGGGAATATTATGTTTATAAAACGTATAACGATCGAAATGACATAGTTAGAAAGAATCGAATTTGAAACTAGCATCTTTATCATTAACAAAATCTATGCACAACTTCAGAGACGAACGAAATAGTGCACATGAAGTTACCAAGTGCAAAATCGTTTCATTTTTGAACTTTTCAAAAGGAAAAGTAGGTTTCCTAATAAAAATTAATGTCGTAATTAATTAAGCACGCTTGGTCCGAAACTTCGAAAACGGTTGTTAGTAAACATTTCAACTCCACTAGACACTACATAAACAAATTGTATTTTTTAATGAGCTAACAATGCACAAAAAGTTATATTACATATTGGTCGGTCTTTAATAGAACATGTAGACAGATACCCATATATTTGCTTATCATATCATGTAGACGTTAATTATTCTGTCAATATATCGCTATTAATTGGTTATCTTAAGGCGCCAATCAATTGTTAAATGCACTTTATAGCTACAGACATATTCCATAATATGTTAACATATTAGTACAATGTCATTCACTAATACGGTATTAATATAGATAATACTTTGATGTACCATGACTAATGCCGTAATTATTAGCTTTGATATCAGCTTGAATTTGGATTCGTAGATGTGTTTTTACTAAACCTTACGCCTCTTGCCGGCCCGCCCGCGGTGGCTCTCCTACGCGTACTCATATTAAGGGTGGTTCACAGATTAAGATTCAATTTTTATCTAATAAAATAATAATAAAAATAATAATATTCATACACTCACACCTATTATCTAGCCCAAAGTAAGCATCATTAATAGCTTGTGTTATGGATACTAGATAACGGATAAATATTGATATTAATATGTATATAAATATTAGAAATATACTAAATACACATATGAACATCCATGACTCGTAAACAAATGCTCGTTCTCATTATACAAACATTTGCTCCTACCGGGATTCGAACCCGGGACCTCTTGACCGAGTAGCCTGTATGTAAGGGGTACAGACCGCTCGACCAGCCGGTCGTCAATAAAATAATATAGAAATAATATATTAAATAACACCTACCGTGAGAACCAAGCTTTAAGAATTAGAAAGGTACATTTTGTAATAAAATGCCCCTGCATGAAAAGAAAATACATTGACGTAAAAAGAGAATCGTTACAGGTTCGATGAATGTTTATCGTAGAAGGTATTACCACAATTTCTTCCAAATGTTTTATTTCTCTACAATCGGATCAGTAAAAGTCAGGAGGCATTTGTTCTTATTTCTCTGAGGTTCTATTTATTGCAACAGGTTAACGGTAAAGAAGAAACGTGAACTATTTTATCGACAAAACAGCCACGTTAAGTTCGACATTTGACCACCCTATCTCTGTATTGTATGTAGATTAAAATATGATTTGATGAAAATAAAATCTTTAAAATTCCTGCATTACAACATTTTTAAGTGTGAACTATTAAAGCGAAAATTAAATCTAAATAATGTTGACATCACATTGTATTCCAAGATACAGAATATATACAGGGTAAGTCAAATTAATGCCCCCCGGAGGAAAAGTTCTTTTTTTTTAATCTAACGGAGTAACTCTTGGCCTTCATCTCACCTGATGTTAAGTGAAGATAAGGCCGACGATGACTGCGATTCACACTCGGATTCCTCAACCACAGAGGAACTGGCTATCTTACCTCTAACTGCCGGAACACAACAATGCTGTTAAAAATATTGTTATGGCGGCAAATGGTGGTAGCTAGCCAGGCGGACTTAGAAACGCCCTATCACCAAGTATCTTAAATATTGAAGTTATCAAATAATACTCAAAGGAAACATTTCTATATTTTTAGAAATAGCAGCTGCATTCAAAGATTTATCAAAAGTTACTTACCTAAGCCGGGAATCGAACCCGCCAAATGTAGGGAATAAACATTCTGTATTATTATGACACCATCACAATGAACAAATCTCTTTAGCAAAAATTGCCTCTAAAATCAAAAGGCGATACAGAAATAGTAAAGTAAACACAAATATACGTACGCTTTATAAATTTCACACATACTTACCCGCTAAGATTAAAACTGCAATTTTCTAATATAAGTGATTTTTAATAATCTTAATAGATAAATTATATTAGAGGCAGTTAAATTGTAGTAAATAAGTTAAAAAACTTGACTATGTAGTTATTGGTCACAAATCTAAAATCAGAACTCTTGAGTTATTTCAATAGTTACCAATAGTTAGTGGCACAGACACGACAAAGCACTTAATTAGTGATTCTTCATTCCTCATTTTATGGTCTTCCCAAAAATTTACAAATAATTTTTATTCGAGAGATTTGTTACTGATAATACAGGTAGTTCATTTTCGAAATTTGGTGAGTTCGATTCGCGGCCGTATAGTGACTTTTTATAAATCCTTCTATGCAGTTATTGTTATTTTATAAATAAACGATTGTTTCATTGGAGCATAATTTGCCAACTACAATATTTAGGACACTTTCCTCCAGGGGGCATTGGTTTGACTCACTCTGTATAGACGCGGTCTAATGCGCGCGAGTGCCTTTCTATAATACGAGCAAACAACATGTACGGGGCGAGACATCATGTTAACTAGGTAACATGATGTCCCCGATGCATAAACCAACTACCCCCAATATTAAAAAATTACCACCTATCGGAAAAAATATTGAAACAAAACTAAAATCTTATTTTCTCCAGTTTGTTGATTGACTTATGGTATGCTGTACTGGTTTGGTTTCTGATAGGTAAGTGAAAGTATGATTATTTCGTCTGGCTTGAAAATTTTAAGAATTATTATCTTACAAAAGGAGATGTTTCAGGTTTATATGGAGTTCCGGCTATGAGTATGTACCGAGGTTTATAATTTAGGGGAATGGAAATAAAACATTATTTTTGAATTCATTTTCATTATTCTTTTGTTGTTTTCCAGTACAAAATACTTTGTGATAATAAATAACAGTTTTATAATTATCAATATAATGACAACACTATAACGTCTAACTTCTATACACCACTCAAAATATACAGAAGAAAGCAAAAAACTTTATTGATCTGTCTATCCGACTACTGAGTCCATAATTCCATATTCCAAGAATAAAAATGAATGGTTTTCCGTACGTTTTAAAAATATGGCCACAGATTAATTATAGAAATTATGTCTTAATATGGCCTTCTATAGTGCTTTTAACCATTTTTTGTCATTTTTTAAGTACCTACATGTTCATAGCCGAAAATGAAACATCTCCTTTGTTTTGTGTAATGTTAAATCCCTGCTATGACAGGCAAATTTTGATTTTTCGCGGCATTGGGGACAAACCTCAGTGTTTTATTTCAATGCTCATTAATTATGAAAGGAATTTTATGTTATTTTACTCTAGAAAATAAACAATAGTTATTTGTTATACAAGAGTGCAAAGTTGCTTTTTAACCGCGTGCTCAATTTTGATGACCGAGCAAGCGAAGGATTCTAAGATTCAAAAATTAGAATCCTGAGCGTTAGCGAGGGAATCAAAAGAGCACGAGGTGAAAAATCTTTGCACTCGAGTGCAATACGTAACTTTTCATCCCCCGTCAACGAGGAAATGACTATATGCAAAAAAAACATTTGCGCATTATTAACAGTTTCAGTCAATTCTGTTGGCGTCAAATGAACTTCTTCGTCGCTAGAATCACTCATTATAGGTTTTTTTACTTGTTTTCAAATTTCTTGTTTTAAACCTATGGTTTTAACAAATATGTCGTGAAAAGAAAATGGCGCGCGTAAAGCAAATTAAACAAAAAGTACACCACGAAGGTGCAGAGTCTGAGTTTTTAACAAGTTCAAAAAGTTTGTATGATAAATTCGGCACCATGGAGGTAGAAGTAAAGAGGTTTAATGATGTTTTGAATTCACAACTTAGTGCACACGATGTTCTAAATTAAATTTTACTTTATCCTCTAGCGGATAAAAACGGCTTTTGCACTCAGATATCGAAGAGCAAAACTACTCTTTCCGAGATGGGGAGATGAAAAATTATTTGGACTCGAACCCTTATTGATAGGCGATTAAATTGCTGGTTCTTTATAGCTTACCGTAATAATTTCTACATACAAGACCTTTGCACTACCGGTGGAAACGCTTTGCCGACGGAATTTTTCGTTGACGAACGTTTCGCTGACACATTCAAAATCCATTTCACTAATACTTCTTGAATAATTCAATAAAATAATACTAAGACTATAAAATAATAGACCAAGCAGAGTTGGATATTTTGCCTGGTATTTAATAAAAGGGCTTTGGATTTGTCGGCGGAAAGTTCGTTGACGAAAAATTCGTCGGCGAAGCGTTTCACACCCTTGCACATCTTTAAAGTTCTTTGTTGTGGAAATTTCTTTAAAAACAAACTTATGTAATAACTTCTGTTATTTACGGTTAAGGTACAAGTCCGAAAGTTGAAACATGTTTATTTATTCTTGTTGTTCATTGCAATGTTTTTCAGTCTTTCAAGAAAACATTTTAAACACCAAATATATTTTTTAATATGTCTTGCTGATCTTTTTCTAATGTTTTTATTTATTTTTATTGGTCTGAAGTATATTATTTAAAATCCTGTTGAAAATTTTGAAATTATAGCAACATAATATACAGTGTTGCGAACAGATGTGAACGCGAAGAGGAGGGAATGAAATAGAGCGATCATTATTTTCTCGCCCTAATATGATAGGAGTTGGCGGCCTTCCACGCTCTCAGCTTATTTCTGTTTCCTTAACGTGCCACGAATAGTTAGTGGTCACTCGAACTTGTCTTATCGATCTCCGGTAAGTGAGGATGACTCTGCAAATTATCACTAAACACATAGAAGAAATGGTTTCGACGTAATGTACGTAAGCTAAAAGAAGACACGTATTAAAAATTAACTACAATTTCTCGTTTGAAATAGTGTTTAGTGACCCGTTCAGTATTCTTTATCAGGAACCTTTCAAACCCTTTTCAAGTGGTAAGCATTTTCTTATGACAGAATTTTTAAAAGTAAACTGAATAATTCGATAATAATATGATTTATTAGGTTGGCACACATTTTTATCTCATTGATGTATAGCCACTTATGAAAAGAAGAAATACAACCGAGGTAAATGTTAAACTGTAGGTAGACTGAAAGGGCTGAATTAAATAAAACTTTAGAGCTGAGGTGCTTCATTAAACAAGAGAGATACAATGTTGCCAGTACAAAAAGACAAAAATATAAACTAAATTAATGTAGGGTTACCAATTACAGTAAATAAAAGTAGGTTAGATGTTTCGAAGTATTAACTTGGAAAGCGACATGACGTGTTATACTTCTGTCTTTTCGTAGAGAGATACAATGTTGCCAGAACAAAAAGACAAAAATATAAACAAAATTAATGTTGGGTTACCAATTACAGTAAATAAAAGTAGGTTAGATGTTTCGAAGTATTAACTTGGAAAGCGACATAACGTGTTATATTATACTTCTATATTTTCCTAGAAATAAAGCAATTACCCTTAAAGCTCCGATGATATTTGTGATAAAAAGAGCGTCAGGTTTTGTAGCTGATCCAATGTTTCATTTCATTTTAGGGCTCCGGAATCGAACAGGGTAAACTCATAATTTTATTTGTTCGGCTTTCACGTTCATTTTTTACTATAGTAATGATGTTAGCAACCGTTATGTAAATACATCGATACCTCCTAAGTATAATGAGTCAACTGACATAATAGTAATTTTACAGGAGAGCGATTTGAAGGGAAATCGTTTATATTTGAATGAAATCAAAGTGATTCGAAATTAATTAAATGTTTTTTTAATAAAGATTGCAAGCTCTTTCTTTGGTATAAAATGATTTTGGTGTTTTTTGTTTTTAAATGATGTTTTATGTAGATGGCTGGGTATACGCCGGCGGGACTCAATAGTAAAATGGTTTAACTACCAGTTATATTCATATACGTTGTACATCAAAATCCATGGTTAACACCAAAATATTATGAAAATGATTGTCATTTTATTAATATCATCTTAAATTTGGTTGTTTTTGGGATTTTCTTTCTCATTTAATAATAAAATGTTAAAATTACGTCACTTGACTCATTATACTAGGAAAGTATTTAGCTATCTTGTTAGCATTTGATACGTTCACGTATACTGGACTGATATAATTTGCCTAGGCTTTTTAATCTCTCATTTTATTTCTAATACATTACGAAATGTCGGATTAGTAAAGGCTAGGAAGATGAATAAGAATCATAAATAAAACAACGCATTTTAAAGAATCACAATGTACCTACTCATATTTTTCGCTATAAGTAGGAACATATTTCTTTTTTGCATTATTTAGTCTTACTAAAAGCTACAACTTGAACTACTCAACGAAAATAAATTACCAATGTAGTATCATTTAAGTTTTATAAAAAAATATAATCAATAATAAAAAATAAAAAAACAGGTACTTACTTCTCCAGTACGTCGATAAAAATAATAAAAACCAACAAAAATGCTATCTTACGATAAACAATATCAATAAAAATTATAGAACTAAATTATATAAATCTAAAAGTCTCGGCCAGAGATATCCAAACTATATTGAGCAAGACACCACTAATTAATAAGAGTGAACACTTTGCACTGGACAATTCTAATGCTCAAAAAACAGCTATAAGGCTTAACGAAATAAAATATTAAAAGTTTAAAAATAAAAATCAGTCTAAATCGCTGTCATTAGCTTCATTACACTTTTTTGAGATTAAATTATTAAAAAATAAATGATACTCTTTAGGAATCACCAGCGTCTTACAAAGATCCATCAAGTCTTTGTGCTTATTTTGGTCGATAGGAATGGGTGTCTGATATATTAAAATAAATATTATCTATATCAATATTCAACTCTCTTCGATTTCGTGTAGCTTTAGGTTTTTTCACACAATCTATCCACTTGTGAGCATCATCTTGGTAACTCGTTTTATAAAACACCCCAAATGGATGTTCTGCTTTAACTACTAATGAAAATGAAAATGAAAATATCTTTATTCAATTAGGCCCCCCAAGAAGCACTTTCGAATCGTCAGCAAAAAACCCTTATGTCTATCACATAAAAATAATATTAACTAACTAACAATTAAGTACATAATGTTTGTCTCTCTGTCTTATCTGGATCTACGTAAGCTAAGAATGTTATAATGTCTGTCTATCGGTCTGTCGTCGGTCCGTCTGTCCGTCAGTCAGTCAGTCTGTCTGTCTGTCTGTCTGTCAGTCAGTCAGTCAGTCTGTCTGTCTGTCTGTCTGTCAGTCTGTCTGAATTTACACTGGTTCCAAAAGTTGAACTACCGAGAAGATTCCGGCAACAAACTCGTTTAGTCACTCTTTTCAATTATTAATTTACAATGTTTAATTACACAGTAATAGTATTTAGCAGTGCAGTGTCGCACAGAGTATAAGGTATATTAACGTACCAATAAGTACCTAATGACAAGCATATTTACTGTATTTAAAGGCTGTCCGACAATGCACCATCACAATATAGGTATTACAATACACAAAGGTCAACAATTAATATACAAAGACCTAATAAAGCCAAACATCTTTTATTAATTTTAAACACTTGTCTGTCCACGTCATTACAATAGTAATTGTATTGTTTTATATATAATATCCTATAATGCCATATACCTCAAAAATGATACTATTGATGAATATGTAGGTAAATTATTACAAAATCAAGGAAGCTTAGAGATGACCATTTCCACTAGTGGCACCTGTTCACAAGTATGACGCATGTGCCAGCCATCGCTCGGGAACGGAGCGAGCCGGACTACTACTACTACTTCCTGAGCCTAAACACACTTGTATCAATGCGTCCCCCCTCACGCCCCGCGTACACTGGTACGCTGTTACTTGGATCACTAAACAATGTACGATTTTAACTGATGTTAAACTTGATTTAGTATACGTGAAATTATCTACTTAATTATTGTTCTTTTTTAATATTTTTTAACACTAACATTAAGATCATGGTTTATTAGGCACGTTTATACAATAATAATAAAATACCTAAATTTGTTAGATGACTCAGTATACTTAGGAGGTATCGACATATAATATTAACATTGAATATAGTGGATCATGGGATAGTGCGATAGGAATCGAAGTTATAAGTTGAGGCTGGCCGAATGGTCTGTATCCCTTGCCATACAGGCTACTCGCTCAGGGGTACCGGGTTCGAATCCCGGTGGGAGCAAATATTGGTATTATGAGTACGAGCATTTTTTCACGAGTCATGGCTGTTTATTTATTTATTTAATACTTTATTGCACAACACACATCACACAAATAAAGAAACGGAAGGAAATAACAAAATTTGCTTGCACAATGGTTTCTTATGTTTATTTAGTATATTTCTAATATTTATATACATATGATATTATTATTAATATTACTCCGTTATCTAGTATCCATAATACAAGCTCTTAATGATGCTTACTTTGGGCTAGATGCTTACTTTGGGTGTGTGTGTATGAATATTATATTATTATTAAACTCTATGTAGGTAGATCAATATAATTTTATTCACAACGCGTTACTTGACTATAGTTATTTATTTATTACAAAGTTTGTATATCTTAAGTGCGTTTTATAAGTTATAATTTTTATTTTACTAACCTTGTACACTTTCTTTTCTACATACATGTAACATAAGCAAAAGTTTATTGGTGATCAAAGTATTTATTAATAATTATTTTTTATTTGCCACTATTTTTAGTATAGATGCGAAGAAAAGTTATTATTATGTTTTGAGAAAAATGATTTATTTTTCTCTAATAGATTATTTTATGAGGTTTTTGTAGTGCGGTGTTATTGTGTCAAAGTTATTGTTTGGAGCTTAAAAACGAAATTTAAAGTAAATATAATCAAAGTTCCAAATACAATGGTCAAGTTTCCTTTGCTATTAAGTTATCCAAACATTTTTGTACTAGGCGACTAAAATATATATTTATTTGCGTCGGAGCCGCTGTGTTCTTGTCTTATCTAGGAATATTTTGTTGGACACTACCAGTGTTGAGTTTGCATGTAGCACGCTAGTGCTTCACATGTATTTATTTCTTCGTCTTGATATTTAAATATCTTTAATATTTATTCTATCTTATCGTTGCATGCAGGAAATATATAGAAACAGAATATCAAAGTAGGTAAATATCGTGACATAGATGGATTGGTCTAATCTAGATTATTCACCCTATTTAAGTAATACAGGCTACAATCATATTGAACTAGCTATCATCACAAAAGTTATTCATTATAATGTATTTCTCATCAAGCTGGATGACTATATTAAAATAATACTGACCGTATGTGTGTGTTATGGTATTGTACGTATGTTGTTGTTGGTAAAGTTGAGCTCCTAGATCGTGTGTTCAGTGTATACCTTTACCTCATGAAAGGTAGTCAACTAATAGATTAGGAAATAAATTCCCGGCGGCTTAATGGCTCTGTCCTAATTTATTTAACGTCAAGAGGATCGGGTGACGCTAATTTAATTGTAAGTGAATTAAGGCCACCTTCGAGAATACTGTGACCTGCCCGCAGGCTGAGTGAGCAATAAATACATCATGGAGCGTATACGTAAACGCTTCCGCTTAATATATTTTCTACGAGGAGAAGAGTGATACACTTGACAACACAGCGAAATTTATGAGCCATCGGATTCGTATGAATGCAGACTAATATATTTATTTTGACAGTACTAGTTCTATTTAATATCAGAAGATTTTTTTATGATGAATAAATATCATCTAAGAGTCGTCAGAAAAGAAGCGTGAATTTGATATAGCAAACATATATCGTAGCAAGCATGGATTGCATTTCATTTATACGAATAAATAGTAATTGTATTTTGGAAAGGTGAAGGTGTATCGTCTCCGTCATTAAGTGCGGGGTCGAGTTATACCCTTTTCAAAGAAATAGGTGCGTTTGACGGTGGGCATTTGAATTATTAAGTACTCGAGTGCTTGCTGTCGGGGCGTGTGATATTCGTCTTCAGTTTATATACAACTCAATAAGGGAAACATCTGAAAACAGATTCATTGTCAATAATTTTTTGGATGCAATATTTGTCGCAAGCTTAAACTGATCTTTATTTTTGTTAATATTATCAAAAGACACTCACCAGATATTAAGGCCAAAGATAGCGAGCTACATCCGGATTCCTCAATCACAGAGGAACTGGCTATCTTACCTCCATCTGCCAAAATTCAATGATGCTGTTAATATCAAGATGATGGTAGGTAGCCAGGCGTACTTAGAAAAACCCTACCACCAACCTAATTAAAAGTTAAATTAAAACATAAAATTTTAAGCAAAATATCATGAAAGTGAAATAGTATTTATATATTTTGTATGCAATATACAACTAAGCGTAAGTAATAATACAAAAAGCTGTTCATCTGACAGCTTTTTTGGTAAGGTAGAGCATGAACGTATATTGAGTTACCGATCTTACTATAAACATGGTAGATGAAAACTGTAACTTTAAATGCTTATTACTCGAATACACAGTAAGATTCATGAAGGTAATAAACCAAAATAAATTCGATTCCACAGCTGTGGATAAACTTAAAAAAACGGACAGAAGGATAATCACATTAACATTGATGATGGATTCCGGCCTATGCCCGTCATTCTTGTTCCGAACTTAGGATTCAGTGTCGGTTCCAGCATGCCGAACGTGCCGCACGTCGCTCACATATTCCCAGCTAATTTGGGATGTTTGCTCTTGTTCGACAAACGAATTACGCTTACAGAACACGCTGGCTTTCCAACGCAAATAGTGTGAATTGACTGTCAGTATGCGGATACTGTAAGGTTCCACGTTTAAGAATGTATTTAAAAAAAAATTAATTTTTAATTCCACTATCGCTTTCATTTTTACAACAAATCGATACGTTGTTACCTTTCTAGCCAAATATATAGAACCATTACAAAGTAACGTAAGAATTAGTCGGTAAAATCAGACTGTTAAGATACAAAAATTCACACTAAGCTAAATACATGCACACTCAATTTTGTCATTTCACTATTGTTAATATAATATGTCATATTATGAATGCGTGTGGGAAAAAAATGTCTAGTTCGTAAATAGTGATGCTCTAATTAATTACTGAAAAATGAATTAACATTATTCAGAGCGGGAATAAAACGTTGCGTGCAATGTTGTCGCACATGTAAGAAGATAATTTTGAAGTGATTAGCGGTCAGTGGTTTGAACTAATGATAATTATTATATATTTTTCTGTAATTAACGAGTTATTTTTCTTTATTTGATTTTAAATATAAATTCTAGCTTCGCAAGTTGATAATCGGCTTTAGGTTTAAAATTTGATCCGACTTCAAAATAAAAAAATAAACCGACTTACAAAACACAGATACTGACAATGGGAAATATTCATGATATACTTAGCTTTCCAGATTACAATCTAGAATATTGTGTGGATTATCAATAGACAGCGATCAACCTTACATATAGAACTGAAGTATAATATAGGTTGGTTCACATGCGACCAAAATAATTTTTAATTTCCTTAAAAATGTTTCTTACGTACTAACAGTGGTAAATATTCATGATGTAGAAAACTATTTCGCGATTTTTAATATCTAAATTTCTTGATTAACATGGTAACCAATGATTATCCTTTCATCCAATCGAATAACGTTGCAGAGAAAAAATGTATTATATATTTCATATCATTATTATTTCAATCGAACAACATTTAATCGCAATAACGTTTCACCGAACGATGCAGATGACGAAAAAATCTGTTGCGGTCACCGGCAGTTCTATTATATTAATAATACCTTATTTACAATATAATAATTGTAATGTTATGGCATTCACTGTTTATTTTGTAAAGAATTTTAACTAACACGTGGCATAAATAATTACCAAGTATGTTTTTTTCGTCCAAAATTAATTAAATTAATATAATAATTTATTTATGTCACTCAAAATAGACGAAATGTGGCGCTTTAATGGTCACTGTTCTAACCTAACCTGATCCAATGATTCACTAATATAAATGAAATCTATTATGAGACGACAAGTTAACAAGAACTATGCACGCTAGCATGCAAAAAAATATTTATTATTTTATTATAAACAAGAATTTATTGAGTATTAAAATCGTCTTTTCGATGTAAAGTGATTGAAGTGAAGTAAGATTTGATGTAACGAATATTTTTCAAACTGAAACTTACGTGGCAACAAAATTATGGGAAACAAAACATTGATATAACACTATTTGGATGAAATAACAAAATGCGAAAAAGAAATAGCGATGAGGTGAGTTTGTTGATAAAAACTATTCGAGATAATTTAGATCGAGATTCGAGGAGTTGTTCAGTATAAAATAAAACGATCGAATAGTGTTATGGGAAATGAAAATCGATGTAATTAGTTGGGATAAACTGTTGGATCCTCGGATTTTAGACATTGTACATTCCAGTTTTCTCATTTCCGGTGCTAAATGTTCTTAATATTTACTTTTCCTTTTTTCCATATTTTTACTTGGAATATAACACTAACAGCCAAACAAACTTATCGAGGAACGAAAATTACGTGCCGTAAAAATGGCCGCTACACAAAACGTGTATGAATGACAAGATCTACCCACAGAGAAAAAAATGAATTTCACTATTTTTGTGTTACTTTGTTTTTGTTTTTTTTTTGTGTTTTAAAATTGTGTATGATTTCAGCACATACGCGTGCAATTACAAGTATGAATTTTAATATTTCCCGTTATCATATTCTTTATGTTCTATGGCTTAACAAATATGTATCTCGTTCCAACTTCGTGACGCCTTAATTAATTTATAGCCCTATTTCATCTCATTCGATACATTCATGTTAGCGCATGTAAGCTCAGATCAATTACTTATGGCAGTGGAAATAGATAAAACAGTACCAAAATAATACGCATAACAGACAAAGTGAATACTTTAAGTAATGTTACTGCATCTAAAAACTAAACAAGGTAATAGCGTGAGACAAATTATCCAGCAACAGATAAATAAATTAAATTACGGTCACTAAAGGACGCAAAATTCGTAGCAACGCAATGAATCACTTTTAAAGCGTCACGTTGATATTAGACGATGGTACTAGCAAGTCACAGTGATTTGTCGGAATTGTGGCTATAATAGTTGAAATAATACCAGCGAGGATAAATTCATATATTCAGACTTAGGTATACGTAATTATAAAACGTTCCAACTTCTATAGTTGTCGAGCTTAGCAGACCGCGAAAAGACAGCGAGGGAGGTAACACGAATGGCTTTTATCTTCAAAGGTGAATCTTTACAATGGCTGGTATTACCCACGCAAACGACAAACGTAGAATTTGCGCTAGACGTTCTCGTTCTTTGAGTATAATGAAATGCGAAAACAGAACCCTCACAGACATTTGTAAGTAAAACATATTCGCCACTCCACAATTTCCACCACTTGTACGCTTTTAAATTTTATGAAAGTAATATTTAAGGCTGCAGTGAAATGTAATTTTATCTATGCTTTGTACGTTTGTCAAGTTTCTAACGTCAAATATAAAAGGTAAATATGTTTATGTAGTTCACCTTTATGTTGCATGCTTTGTCATTTAATATACTGATAATAGTTTTGAAATTATACGTTAGTTTATAATTCGAAAATTCCAAGTCCTCGGTAGCTAGTCAGAGCAGTCACCCGAATTGTGAAAAGTCGAGAGTTCGATTACTGCCCTAGAGCATGCCTTTCCTAGTTTAAATACCTATTTTTCTATATATCTATTAGTGATAACGTTGAAATTAAGTTAAGAAAATAATAATTACAAAATTTTTTTACTCACACCTACCGTCTAGCCGGAATTCAGCTTTTAGAAATTATAAATATTACTATATAAATATGTAGTAATATTTATAATTTTAACTATACTGGTAAATTGTGAAAAAGTGATCTTACTCATTATTCAAACATCTGCCCATACTGAGATTCGGAACCAGGACCCCTGGGCAAAGAATATATACACTAAAAACCTTGGGTAAGAAAACAGAGGTACTGACCACTCGATAGAAACAGAACGTATATTTGCTTATACTTTTTGTTCTAACATGACCTCTTATTTGATGAACAGTAGGTAGTTAGGTCATCATCATCATCATCATCAGCCTATATACGTCCCACTGCTGGGCACAGGCCTTCCTACATGGGCGAAACACATGAGGAGCTTGGGCCATAACACCACCACGCTGGCCCAATGAGGGTTGGTGGGTTAAAGCGGTTGCAGTAACAACCGGGACCAACGGCTTAACGTGCCTTCCGGAGCACGGAGGAGCTCGAGATTATAAATTTGATTGACCCATCCCAGGACCGATCATGGCGAAAGTTGCTTTGTTTTCGTTATCGAAACCAGAGCGTTCAAACCACTACGCCACCGAGCTCCTCGGTAGTTAGGTACGTGCAGGGAAAATATGAAAATCTAAATTTTATTCGGCTAAGTAGCCTCGTCACGTATCCCACTACACTGCTATTCTACGAAACTTAATATAAATTTCGTGAATAACAATTTGAGTAATTTGCATCGACAACAGACGCATTTGACTAGTGGCCTAATTAGTGAAAGCAGTACCGTTTATGTTGTATTGAGAACGAATATTTGACTGTTCAGCGAATTTTCAACGTGTGTTTGTTCTTAATGACTACAAATGGACTAAATTAAATTAACGCACTTTGTCCAATGTCGTAATTTACGTTGTTTGTGCATACGTAACCAAAGGAAATTAAGCACATGTAATTATACTATGCCGTGCAGTTTAAAATGAAAACATTACTAAAAGTTTCCTAAGTATAAATGGAACTTAATCAGATGAGAAACACAATTGTATGTGCCAGACATGCAACTGTTAAACCATTAGTGGATTTAAGGAAATACTCGTTTTAAGTCTTTAAAAAATGATATTATGAGAGCTTATTTGGTAAGTTATTTGAGAGACAAAAGTGATGATTACGTAGTTAATTGCATATTTAATACTCATTTACGATGACGTCATTGATTTACGATGATATCTTGCCATGTAAGGAAGCAACGGATAGATGAAATAAGTTAACAAATTCTGAATCGGATCCTGCACTACTACCTTACTTAGATACCCGTAAAGGATGAGTAGTTATTGATAATAATAATATTCGATAGTGATTCCGAATGTACTTTTATGAGAGTCGAGTTTTGTAATTACATTTAAGAAATTAGGAGATTATTACAGCGAGTTGATGAAACTAAATTATTTAGGATAATATATCGATCACTTTCCGAACCAATAAAAACGAAATATTATACACATTTCATTGTGGAGATATCTAAAGATCAGTTTTAAAATTATAAGAACTCTTTGTTCCCCGCTGAGACTTAAATCCGAGATTAGTGCGGTCTCTTCTCTTTCCAATCACAGAGAACTTATTCAAGCCAGTTGATCGTGGTACTAAGTAGTTCGAGAGGGTTCTACTGACTGGCTGGATTAGCCAAGAACAGAATAAAAACCAATACCTTTTAAGATATTAAATTTACTTTTCCTCTCAATAGAATTAGAGAAGATTGGTAAACATTTACGATAGATATTTTCAAAGTCTGTTTTGGTTGATAGGTAAATTTGTGTCTGTTTGATTGGTGTTATGTTATCTTAATTTCCTATTTTCAAACACTAAAATTGAAAGTAATGCTGAAAATAATAGTGCAAGTTCTCAAAATCTCAGCCTGCCATTGAAATAAATAAATCACGGAAATGCCAACTTGTGTAGCTACTGAACGACTGTTATAGCAGACAAATTGATTTTGAGTCCTAACTTTCATAGCGCAGTAATTTTTAGAAAATTTCACGCTGTTCAGATGAAACCATAAATAATCATTTTAGATAAAACCATTTATATTGGTTTTGCTGTTTTGGAGCTTTCTAAAACTCCTATGTTTCAATTCCATTACTCTGTTATAAACTGTGCCTTACTACGAAGATAGATCTCAGGATTTCGTTATTTTTTTATAGGTAACTTTGATTCTAGTAACTACATCATTAACAATATTTATTGTTTACCCATAAAAAACAAAAAGTACCAACCTTGTTTAAGGATGTATTAGAGGGAGAAATTATGACACAATTCGTAGGACTCCGGTCTAAATTATACTGTATAAAAACTGCATCAGCATTCATTAACAAGGCAAAGTGAGTTAAAAAAGATGTTTAAAGAAATACAAAAAAAAAACAACATACCTACAATAAAGTAACGGTCTTACAATGAAGTAGGCGTTAAGAACGTAACAAACACTTAGCTACACACTTTTTTCTAGAATTCTTTGATTCCAATCACTCTATTGAATAAACACCCATTTTTTGGGTACGTGGTGTGGTCTGCAATGAAATATTGAAGTAAATAACTAGAAATTCAATAAGTAAAAATTTATGAAGCTGGTGCAAACCGGTTGCTAATGAAATCCAAGACAAGTATGTTATTCCGGTTTGATTCCGGTCACTATGACTACCTAAGAATATTTCCCTGATAAAGACATACTTATTTTTAATGAATATTTAAAACTAGTGGCCCGCGTGGATGTCAGTTATCATTCCAAAAAGTACTATTGTTTCACCCTTGCGAAGGATATAGAATACTTTTTTTGCATATTTAAGTATAATATCGGTTTGGATACGCCACTATTTCTTTAAATTCTAGCGCATCATGAGCAATGCGCAATGTTTGTGCAAAGATAAATATAATTCTGAGCACATCTTCTAAAGAAGGATGCCCATTTCTGACCTCTCAAAATATTGACATACAATTTCGCGTGTAAGAACATTTATATTATCTAAACTTCGATAAAAGCTGCTGTGTAGAAAGATAGAAAAAGATGCTTAAAAACACTATTTTAGTTTTTTAAAATCAACCATTTTTTATGTTGTATGTCCGTTCTCTTTAATACAGAGAAGGCATGGCGTATGGCAAGGGGATGCCATACGCCATTTCTTAAGTATTTTATTGAATTATGCAAATATTTGAATAAAATGCCGGTGTAACACATTTCAATGCATCTTAGGAGAGTTCGGCGCAAACTATATGATGACAGTCTCCGCGATGCTACTTTGATGAGCTGGATAACAACGATGAAATTCTCACCATCATTCACAGCAAATTCACATATAAGTATTACAATGACGTTCTCATTGCACGCCAACGCAAAAATGTATATTGCTTCACAAAACTACACTATAGAAAAAAGCTAGCGTCCGGAAAGCTAGTGGACCTGATGGCATTCCAGCGATAGTACTGAAAAACTGCGCAGCGGAGTTGTCCCCTGTCTTAACGCGGCTATACCGTCTTTCTCTCTCTTCTGGGTGTGTGCCGGAATCTTGGAGAGAGGCCAATGTGCAACCGGTCCCCAAAAAGGGAGACCGATCAGACCCAGCTAACTACCGCCCGATAGCTGTCACCTCAGTTCTTTGCAAGGTCATGGAACGGATCTTAAACCACCAGCTGATCCGATACCTAGAAGATCACTCATTAATTAATGATCAACAGTACGGGTTTCGGCCGAACCGGTAAACGGGTGATCTTCTAGAGTACTTAATGCATGTCTGGGGTGAAGCTACTGACAAACGTGGTGAGTCACTGGCAGTTAGCCTTGACATTTCCAAAGCGTTCGATCGGGTCTGGCACAAGGCTCTTCTCTCCAAGCTCCCGGCATACGGTCTGCCCGCTCAGCTCTGTAACTGGATCGCCGGCTTCCTGCATGAGCGAAGAACCCGTGTCCTCGCAGATGGATGCGCTTCGCGGTTCATGTCAGTGAATGCTGGTGTACCACAAGGCTCTGTTCTATCCCCCACACTCTTTCTTCTTCATATCAATGACATGATTCCGTTAGGAAACATTCATTGCTATGCAGATGACAGTACAGTGCATGGGGGATATTACGGTCGCCCAGGGGCTGGGCGCGCTGAAACCGAGAGAGAGAGAGGGAATCTTACCATTGAGCTCGACAGGGTGTTGAACCTCGTATCTGAATGGGGATCTAACAATCTTGTTGAGTTCAATGCTAAGAAAACACAGTGCGCGTTTACAGCCAAAATGTCGCCGTTCCTTCCCCTTCCGTCTCTTCAGGGCACGACTCTTTCGGCATAGGGCTCCCTAAACTTGCTAGGTATGGAGATATGTTGCGATCTGAATTCCAGGAACTACATCGAAACCGTGATAAAAACAGCCTCACGGAAGCTCGGTGTCCTGAACAAGGTGCGTCGCTTTTTCACGCCTGACCAATTATGCCTGCTGTATAAAACTCAGGTCCGGTCTTGCGTGGAATATTGCTCGCACTTGTGGGATGGCTCCGCCAAGTACCTACTCGATGCCCTGGACAGATTGCAGCGTCGTGCTGTCCGTATCGTTGGCGATGTAGAGGTCACGAACAACCTTGAGCCTCTGCAATTGCGTCGAGACATTGCGTCGCTTAGCGCCTTCTATCGGCTATATCACGGAGAGTGTTCTGAAGAGCTATTTGACCTTATCCCACCTTCCCCCTTCCTACTCAGGAGCACGCGTGCCGGTCTTCGGAGTCATCAATTCACTGTCTCCACCTCAACATCACGTACAAAGAAATTTAGTAGCTCTTTTCTTTGTCGAACTTTCAGACCTTGGAATTCTTTGCCAGCACATGTGTTCCCTCCCCTCCTTCCTATAACATGGGTTCCTTCAAAAGAGGCGTGAAAAAGCACCTTTCGGGCCGGCAAGGTGGAGGCGGCTAGAACAGTGTCTGAACTGCACTAGCTGTCTTCGCATATGGACTCTTCTTACTGCTTCACATCAGGTGGTGTTGAGTCATTTGTCGTGCTATGTATAAAAAATATATATATATAAAAAGCAGCTTTTAAATTAATATTTTTCTGGTATCAATTGAGCCTCAGTAGAAATTGTGGTATAAAAATAGTGAAGTTTTGTGTGACAAGTTTTGACTAATTGATATACATGAATGTTTAGGTATACATAATACAGTCGGCAGCAAGCGTAACAGTTTGACCATGAAACCGCCCTTACTGCGTCCGTAATAGAGGCGGCTTTCTTAGTGCAACTGTTACACTTGATGTGCTGTCGTCGGTACAAAAACCCTCCTCCATCGAAGAGGGAAGGAGTAAAACAGGTTTTTTCTTTATTTTCTTGCATTGCGATTGCGACCGTTACGGAGCGGAAGGAAAAGTTGAAATAGGCCAGGTTGTTTCAACTCTATCAGTCTCTAAACTTGTTCATTTACATCGAATTTATTTGCGGGAACGTCTTTTAGTAATATTTAATAATAATATTAATTATAATCATACACTTACACCTATTATCTAGCCCAAAGTAAGCATCATTAAGAGCTTGTGTTATGGATACTAGGCAACGGAAAATAATGATAATAATATGTATATAAATATTAGAAATATACTAAATAAACATATAAACATCCATGAGTCGTGAACTAATACCTAATATAAATAATAAATAATATTTATACGTACCTAATGGGATTTCCAATTATTTCTTATCTGCGATCTGAGAGCAGCGACTGCCTTTGCTGAAAGAATCAAAAGAGACGCTACGTCTGAATACGTGTGTCTACAAAAGATGCTCTTTCAGCTTTGCTGCTATTTAAGAAACTTTTCACTGAGTTGTGCACCTGATATTTGTTATTATTGAAAATGCTCTCACCGGCATTTGATAGATAGATACCTAATTTAAATCTGGATTAATAATTACTATAAATTATTTAAGGTTAGGTGGTAAGTGGCTACTGTCGCCTCAGGCATCAGCAATAACAAGGAGAAAATCACTTGCTGGTCAAAAAAGAAATGACCTTGAACCTACCAATCAAATCAAAACTTTTCAGTACAAGTCGGTCCATTCAATACGCCGAGTCGTAATACGTTAAAGTTCAATTAGCTATAGGGCTAGGCATTCAATTGGATGCCGGCGTTTAATCAACGGGCTAGGCATCTAATTGAGCGGCGAATTAAACCAGATGGCGGCGACAGAGACATGACATAAAGTACAATCAATATTTTTCGATTTAGTTTTTCATGTGTTTAAAATATATCTTAAAGACTTCATTCATTCAATATTTGATTGACTTTTACATAAATATATAAATTCAACAACTATTTAGTGCACGTCGTCGAAACACCAGTGGCTGTCAAATGGTTGTCAAACAACCGCCAAAAGGTATGACAGCGCTGCCACAAACACGAATTCAAGGCTGCTGACTTTAGAGAATCGTATAGCTGTTGAGTCAACTTTGGTCTGTGGTAACCGCTTACCATCAGGCGGGCCGTATGCTTGTTTGTTATGCTTTTTATACAAAAAGGATGCTCTTAATATTCGATTTTTTTTTACTAAATATGCACAGATACGCGATATCCACAGATAAATGTATGAAGAATGAATTATATCAAAGTTTATACGAGGTTTGCTGCGGAAGGCATGGCGTTTCCGCCATAATTCAGCCATAGCGCCGACAATGACAGCGTAGTTGTGTCCTGTTTATGTTTGTTTGTTACGTCATAGCTATTCTAATACCGGTAGTGCGACAAAGGTAGGTAAGCCAAATGCAAGAGCACACGAATTCTACTAAATTTTCTATCTCGACAAGTGGAAGTGGAGTACAAAGGTTGAGCTTGTACCATGTTTGAAATATTTTAGATACTATTCTTAAAAATCTGGTGTGGCTTCAAGTTAAAGCTCTCTGTCATTGTGGAATATGATAAAATGATTCACAGTAAAGTAGCGAAAGCAAACAACAAAAAATGGTCAATTATGGATTATTTATTTTGAAAATACCTATACTTAGTAAAAGATAAAGACTTTGAATACTTAGGGTGATAATACCTCGTAAATTTTGTTTCGGTTGAGACAGAGTGGCATAGAGAGATATGACTTCTCAATGCGAGGAAAAAAGACAACAATAGAGCTCGGAGCGCGTGTTATTTAGGCGACTAATTAGAGTTAATTGATTTATTAACCCGTCAAGCATAAGATTCCAGACACAATTGATTTTTCATCTGTTTTATATCAGCGTTATATATCTGGAGTTATAACGCCGCTTGACGGCTGTTTATAGAAAAAAATAGATAGGAAAGCACCGATTTGCTTTTCTTTCTATTTTTTTTTGGAAACCGCCTAAAAATACCTTTATGTCAGATGAGTACATTAAATTATATCGCGACCTTATGTTCGCGACAAAGCTATTGCATATCATAACGTTATTGTAAGCACGTTTGATACTTATTATTACATGGAACCTTTATTACATTTGCATGTTTTCTTAAATTGTTCGCGAAGATTCGTGTTTGCATTGACGCGGTAAAGGTCTATTCACACATATCAGTGAAGCCACAGTTCCGGCACAGTACCGGCACAGTTCCATATCAGTGCTTCAGTGTTGCGTCAGTGATTCAATTCACACATGTCAGTGCCTGCTCAGTTCACGGAGCTTCAGTGAAAACGTCTCCGTCGTCAATCGTGATTGTATTTCGTATCCATATACTTTGCATGAGATAAATCATATAAAACTCTATTTTCCATTTTGTTTTTGTTGATGCCGACGTCCGTGATCTGTCCGTCCGGCAAAAAATATCGTTGTCGACGATCTCTTTCGTGCTTGCCGGTGCCGGCACGGACACTGAGAGCACTGTGCCGTCACTGACACGGACAAGTGGAGATACGTTCATAGATAATGTGAAGCCACTGTGGCTTCCACTGTGGCTATCAGTGAAGCCAAAACTTCGTGTTCGAGTATACAACCACGCTGCGATAGTGTGGGTAAGCCCAGGAGCTCTCAGTACAGCAGTGCCGTCCGAGACACTGGCGAAGTAAGACTGGACAATTGGATCTGTATTCAAGCGTCGCTTCAAGTAGTGTCAGTATGGAAAGATTGAAAAGTAAATGTCGAAAAGTCGACCATGCATTGTCATAGTGAAATAGATGAAGTATTTTTGAATGTTTTGTTTATTTTTACATAAGTAATTAACTTAAATAAAATAAATTAATTTTGTGACAAAGAGTTTTATAATTATTTTTGGTGTTATAATTTATTTCAATTTATGACAAAAAAAACATGGTAAATAGAAAAGACGAGACGTTGTTTAGTTTTTACTTTTCAAAGTAGAGAAAGAAAAGAACAAGAGTTTGATTTCGGTATTACTATTATTATAATTACACGATGATTCAGATGAAACTGATAATTATTCGAGTGATTCTAATTTTTTATTAAGTTACTTAACTTTAATAAAATAAGCTTTACAGATTCACATTCTCATTTGATAATAATAAAATTATTATACCTATTTCCATCTTTTTAAATTTACTTACTAACGCCACTCGTATTCACGCACACATTCGCAGCGTGTTTGACACTTGGTTACCACAAGTAACGCGCTTGTGCTTTCCTATTCGCGATGTTGATTCGCGATAGGACGAATTGTTTGACCACACGTGTACTTAGCGACAACGCAAAACTTCGCGTTATAGCGATAGTGTAGCCGTATCATAAGTGTTCTAAGAATAAAATTCCTCCTAAAACGCTATCGATAATGTGTTTCAGGTTAAGCAGTATCGTTCAATTAATTTTCGAACCAATCATTCCTAAGTGTACAAGATTTCATAGCAGTAATATTGATTTGACTTTTACAGTAGGGTTCATGAAGCGATGAGTTCTTCAAGTCAAGGCAAATAGGCTACAAATTCCAAATCAACTATGTTTTATTATTTAATTAAAGTTACATACACAGTGTGAATACACAATATGCTTTCGTTAAACTGTAACTTTTAGCAATCGATTAAAGAACTAACAAAACCGAAAGCCCAGTACGTTTTTCGTGTGACCTTTATGAGAATATTGGCGACAGAACTTTGTTAGCGCGGTCAGAGTTCTCACGAAACCCCACAAAATATGAGAGCTCAAACAAATGACAATAGAAGTTAGTTTCCACCCATAATTTTGGTTGAGCCTAGTTGTTTACGCTGGGCGCCAGCATCGTCCTCCGACTCCCGCCAACTCTAAATAACAAACCGGGCGAACCATCCTCGTTGGAAACAAATAGCCGACCTTTTGCCTTCTTTATGAGACCCTTGTTAACTTGTCCTTAATAAATTATTTATTTCCACCTCGCGACCGACGCTGCCGTGCACATTTTTGCTAATTTTATTTATTATTTCCAAATAAGTTTTTATAGCGTGACCAGTTTATGGCCGGAATTTATTACGTCTTGAAGCACTTTTAACAGTCTTACGACTCAGAGTGGGGAGCATTTTGATACTAATTTATGTCTGGTTCCCTTCATTCTGTTGTTATCGTGGAAGTAACAACTTTTACTTTGTTGCCACTCAAAGTACAATTTTGGACTGTAATTAAAATGTAATTAGTGTTCTTTATGTTGTTAAACAATTTCGGAAAGGTTATAATGGTAGAATAATTTATAGTACTTCTTGGCATACGACCTGTAGAAGTGAAAATGTCTTGTACTGAAAGGCTGAGGAGGGTAATCATTAAAAAAGTAATATTCGTAGAACTTAATGACACAGAAAGCTAAGTTTTTTCTAACTGGTTGAATTAACTCGGGAAATTGGATACAAATGAATGTTTGAAAGGGAATATGTATGTAGGAATAATTTATCCAAGTACGCTCGGCTTAACGAACGAAATATTTGCGAGAGACCAGAATTAATCTCAATGCAAATGTTTTATTAAGAAAAAAGGAATGCAATTTTCATTGCGGATACGGGCACGGTGTGAATGTGTTAAGCGAGTATGAGGGATTTGGTTTTAACTAAAAGCTTCAAATAATAGAGAAAAATGAAGAAACACTTTACCGAATCCAGTGTTTTTTTATGTACAAAGCACTGGAATTGACTCAACACTAAAGCGGTAAGAAGAGTCCATATGCGAAGACAGGTACTTTTCACAGTAGTTTTGAAGCTTCCACATCTATGTATATTTGGTTTTGATCCGTACCTACTAAGCCAGAGGTCCCGGGTTCAAGTCCATGTCGGGGCCATTGTTTGTATGATGAACACAAACTTTTTATTCTTGGGTTAAGGATGTAAGTGTAGGTACGAGTATGTAGGTGTATTTCTGAAAATATTATTCTTATCCGTTATATAGCTTCCGTGCATAAATAAATATTCTTATAATCACATTAATTATCGAGCCTAATACTTTAGGCGCAGGATCTTTAGACGTCGGATTATTATGTGATAATAAGAATATTTTTTTTATGCCTCATGTATTTCTCCTGTGTAGGAAGGCTTGTGCCCTGCGGTGAGACTTACACAGCGGTGGTGCTATCCAAACGACAATAAAGTAAAACATGGGCTATATTAGTTCATATAAATGGTTTGCCACTTTCAAAAACATCTTATTCATTTGATAATTTCCTGACATTTCTATGAAATAATGCATTCATTGTTTTATTATTTCATACAAATGTCCTGAAACTATCAAATGAATAAGATGTTTTTGAAAGCGGGAAACCATTTATATGGACTAATATATTCTTTAATTTTTGATTTTAACATTATTATAAATGTTTGAAAAATTATTACCTAATAAAAATCTAAACTAGCAAAATTTCACGTCCTGAGGCGGGGATCGAACCCGTGTTCTTCCGCAATCCGGGCGACAGCTCTAACCACCTGAACTACCCAGAACTTGGGATATTGTATTTGCGTTCAGTTTTGCGTGTGCAGATAGACTAGAAGAATTTCACAGGGATATCCCAAGTTCCGGGTTGTTCAGATAGTTAGAGCTGTCGCCCGGATTGCGGAAGGTCGCGGGTTCGATCCCCGCCTCAAGACATAAAATTTTTCTAATTTAGATTTTTATTAGGTAATAATTTTTCAAATTTTTTTAATAATGTTAAAATTAAAGAATATTTGAAAGCAATGCCCCAACTTAACCGAATCGTAGGTATTTGTAAAAATACTCGTTTCGGATGTTGAAATAGAACATTTCGACATTGTAGGGTGGACGTTTGCTCATAACGTAAATACAGAAAGATTAGAAGGATTTCACAGAGATATCCCAAGCTCTGGGTAACTCAGATGGTTAGAGCTGTCACCCGGATTGCACAAGGTCGCGGGTTCGATACCCAGCGATATTTTTCTAGTTTAAATTTTTATGAACTAATATAGCCCTTGTTTTACTTCATTGTCGTATTGACGGCACCCCTATGAGCTTGTGATGATGATGACGCTAGTGCGAGTTCATCCGTTTACAGTTAGTGACCTATAGTAAGCATATCAATAGGTTTTTTTTTCCTTTTTGCCACACAACGCTATGGACCAAAATGATTCTTTGCATTTTATTTAATGCTGTATGTTGCGTACATTGGGAACCCTAAATGAATAAGAAAATACATCATAGATGGCTGTATCACCGTGACTCTATGCGTACCCCTTTACAAGGTAATTTGAATAAAAATAGTTTCGTAATTATAAATTAACTATGCTACTACGAATTCTGTAACATAATTAATTATGGGTCGATTTTTTTTTATTTGATAGCGTAGGTATTCGTAAAAATACTCGTTTAATATGTTGAAATAGAACATTTCGACATTGTAGGGTAGAAGTTAGCTCATAACGCAAATCCAGATAGACTAGAAGAACTTCACTGGGATATCCAAGTCCTGGGTGGCTCAGTTGGTTAGAGCAGTCGCCCGGATTGCGGAAGGTCGCGGGGTCGATTCCCGCCTCAGGACGTGAGATTTTTCTAGTTTAGATATTTTTATTAGTAAAGAATTTTTTCAAACATTTATTATAATGTTAAATAAAAGTTAAGATTATATTTATTTATTCTATTAGTATTTCATGTAGGCCTATGTAGGAAGGCCTGTGCCCTGTATAGAGGAGCCCGTTGGCATAATAGTTTGAACGATCAGGTTAAGATACGAAAGCAGAACAATTTTTGCCGTGGTCGATCCCGGAATGGGTCAATCAAAGTTTGTTATCTCGAGCCAACGACCAACAGCTTGGAAGGCAGGTTAAGCTGTTGGTCTCAGTTGTACCTGTAACTGCTTTAACCCGCCAATCCGCATTGGGCCAGCGTGGTGGTGTTATGGCCCAAACGGCTCATGTGTTTGTCCCATGTATGAAGGAAGGCCTGTGCCCAGCAGTGGGACGTATAAAGGCTGGTGATAATTTGTATTATAAAGTGTATGGTTTATAAGATATAACATAACAAATATGTTGGTGTTATTTGTGAGTAAGTAGGTAACTTTTTGTATAGTAAATTACTAGTTAACACTTGTATTTTAAATAAATAAAATCACATCTTCTGAAGTTAATTAGACTTATTGAATTCGTAAGCTCTCGTAGAAGCCATTAAGGCCATCCGCAGGCCAAGTGAAGCACAACGACGACGTGCAGTCTTTCCTTTTGAATATAATAATAGCTGTATCGTCCAACGATTTTACCAATTAGCTTATTAATTCCATACCCATTTGTTATAAATAAAACAACAGTGTTCTTAAAATTCATAGAATAGACCCGATTAATTTGCACATTGGCTCGTTAGTATTTTAATGAATATATTATTTCGCATGATATAATTATTTTAATAGCTCCCTCATGCTTCATTAAGTAATAAACTTACACAAATTTGTTTAAGCATATTTTAATATTCTGTAGCGTGAAATTGAAGCTTGATCTCAATGTCGATTTAATAATACATGCTTATACAAAGTAAATGGTACCAATTTAAATACAGACAGATTAGAAGGATTTCACAGAGATATCCCAAGCTCTGGGTAACTCAGATGGTTAGAGCTGTCACCCGGATTGCACAAGGTCGCGGGTTCGATACCCAGCGATATTTTTCTAGTTTAAATTTTTATGAACTAATATAGCCCTTGTTTTACTTCATTGTCGTATTGACGGCACCCCTATGAGC
The DNA here is from genome assembly GCA_947347705.1 of Nymphula nitidulata. Lineage (NCBI taxonomy): Eukaryota > Metazoa > Arthropoda > Insecta > Lepidoptera > Crambidae > Nymphula > Nymphula nitidulata. Next base: position 13,111,750 of record OX374623.1, read on the forward strand.
TTGTGATGATGATGACGCTAGTGCGAGTCCATCCGTTTACAGTTAGTGACCTATAGTAAGCATATCAATAGGTTTTTTTTTCCTTTTTGCCACACAACGCTATGGACCAAAATGATTCTTTGCATTTTATTTAATGCTGTATGTTGCGTACATTGGGAACCCTAAATGAATAAGAAAATACATCATAGATGGCTGTATCACCGTGACTCTATGCGTACCCCTTTACAAGGTAATTTGAATAAAAATAGTTTCGTAATTATAAATTAACTATGCTACTACGAATTCTGTAACATAATTAATTATGGGTCGATTTTTTTTTATTTGATAGCGTAGGTATTCGTAAAAATACTCGTTTAATATGTTGAAATAGAACATTTCGACATTGTAGGGTAGAAGTTAGCTCATAACGCAAATCCAGATAGACTAGAAGAACTTCACTGGGATATCCAAGTCCTGGGTGGCTCAGTTGGTTAGAGCAGTCGCCCGGATTGCGGAAGGTCGCGGGGTCGATTCCCGCCTCAGGACGTGAGATTTTTCTAGTTTAGATATTTTTATTAGTAAAGAATTTTTTCAAACATTTATTATAATGTTAAATAAAAATTAAGATTATATTTATTTATTCTATTAGTATTTCATGTAGGCCTATGTAGGAAGGCCTGTGCCCTGTATAGAGGAGCCCGTTGGCATAATAGTTTGAACGATCAGGTTAAGATACGAAAGCAGAACAATTTTTGCCGTGGTCGATCCCGGAATGGGTCAATCAAAGTTTGTTATCTCGAGCCAACGACCAACAGCTTGGAAGGCAGGTTAAGCTGTTGGTCTCAGTTGTACCTGTAACTGCTTTAACCCGCCAATCCGCATTGGGCCAGCGTGGTGGTGTTATGGCCCAAACGGCTCATGTGTTTGTCCCATGTATGAAGGAAGGCCTGTGCCCAGCAGTGGGACGTATAAAGGCTGGTGATAATTTGTATTATAAAGTGTATGGTTTATAAGATATAACATAACAAATATGTTGGTGTTATTTGTGAGTAAGTAGGTAACTTTTTGTATAGTAAATTACTAGTTAACACTTGTATTTTAAATAAATAAAATCACATCTTCTGAAGTTAATTAGACTTATTGAATTCGTAAGCTCTCGTAGAAGCCATTAAGGCCATCCGCAGCCAAGTGAAGCACAACGACGACGTGCAGTCTTTCCTTTTGAATATAATAATAGCTGTATCGTCCAACGATTTTACCAATTAGCTTATTAATTCCATACCCATTTGTTATAAATAAAACAACAGTGTTCTTAAAATTCATAGAATAGACCCGATTAATTTGCACATTGGCTCGTTAGTATTTTAATGAATATATTATTTCGCATGATATAATTATTTTAATAGCTCCCTCATGCTTCATTAAGTAATAAACTTACACAAATTTGTTTAAGCATATTTTAATATTCTGTAGCGTGAAATTGAAGCTTGATCTCAATGTCGATTTAATAATACATGCTTATACAAAGTAAATGGTACCAATTTGTCGGATTAAGACAATATAACACTTTTTCGCGTTCAGTAGAACTGCAAATTTTTTTTTAAGAAGTAGCTAGTTTCAGAACAATACAATATTTTTAAAGTGGTTTTCGTCACTTCTAAGAAAATGTGTTTGATGTGTCAGCACTTGAGACCGAACCTTTCGTTTCCTAAAACATTGCTATTTTTCTACATGTTCGTGCAAAGAATAGCATATTTTCAAATTTCGGTAGAGATGAGTCTATTTTACGATGTCTCGTATTGCCAACCATTCTGTTTGGTTTATTATTGATAACTTTTTATCGAAAAAAAGTATTATTGTAAATCATAATGCGATTCGTATTTAACACTTGAGATCGCAGCCAAATAATTCATGTTGGAAGCCTTGTATGGGAGCACAGGGACTTGATTCCTTTGCTGGCAACATAACGCTTTCTTTTGTTTGTAATCAACGCGTGTGTCATATCTACAGGCATTGTTGTAATAAAAGACACTATAGTACATTATTTGTAAATAAAAAATAAAATTTATAAGTTTGCTGCCGGCACTGAGCTTTTATTTGCCGGAATGATTTCCGTCGCGCGAAGAAAATGTGTTTGATTTATCAGCACTTGAGGCCGGACCTTCCGTTCGCTATAAATTTTATTGGGTTATGATTTAGGGCGCGTATGCGATTTTATGGTAAACACTTTGCTCTTTGTGTTTTGTTACGTGATTTATGTTCAGGCCAGCCGATGGGTTGTCGATGTTCTCTCATCTGAATAGCAAAAATTATGATATGTTATTTACAGGCGTCTATTGGTTTAATTTTGACAGTTTTATCACTTCAAATAGCAATTTTTGTTTATTATTATTTATTTTTATCCTTATTATTCTTATTTTGCCGTTATAAACAATTTGATATAAAATAATTTATTCAGTAACACACAATTATGACTACAGAAGCTAAATACAAAACATTTGTACTAAAAAAAACAATTTAAATATGTCACTGAACAGGGATCTACTCAGCATAAACTGAAACATCCTTGGACACTACGACGTTGGGCTTCCGTGGCATATTCCTTTGATAATTTTTTATATAAAAAAACTCTAGTTATTCTTCACTAACTAGAGTTTTTTTTTATATATAATCTTTCTCCTAAATGTTAGCTAATTAGTTATGTATTCGTTAAAGCTTAAATAACTACAACAGTTTATCTAACATGTCCTCTGCTTACACTTAGGTAGTTGAAATGTATTTTACGGAAAATAAGTTTATGGACACGCAGACAATCGGCCCGCCCGCTAAAAGCGACATAGGTACTTGTAAAATCAAGGTTGTCGTGTAGCCAGTTGGTTAAAAATAACCATCCCAGATTAAGCATAGGTACTAAAGAAATTGAATATTTCGACATTGTGATATACGTTAGCTTGTAACGCGAATACAGATACACTAGAAGAAATTCATAGGGTTTTCTGAAGTCGTCGATAGCTCAGATAGTTAGAGCAGTCACCTGGGATCGTGAAAGGTCGGGTTTTGTCCTTTACCAGGCCATGATTTTCTTCTAATTTACATAATTTTCTAAAAACTTATACATTATCCAAATATTTAATTTAATATTGTTAAAATAAGTATAATAACATTATTAAGATCCAGATTGTGTTATGGATACTTGATAGGAAGAAATATAGATAGTAATTTGTATACAGAGTGCAAGGGATCTCCGATTGGGGACGACTAAACTTAGTCCAATTCAACCCCACTAAGACACAAGTCTGCGCGTTCACCGCTAAAAAAACCCCATTCGCTGTAGCTCCACAATTCCTCGACACGCCGCTCTCCATCTCTACGAGTATCGGGATCCTTGGTGTTGATATCTCTAGTGACGTGCAGTTCGCAGTCATTTGGAGGATAAAGTCAAGCTGGCATCCAAGAAGCTTGGTGTGCTCAATAGAGCGTGGCGGTATTTCACTTCGGGGCAAAGACTGTTACTGTATAAGTCTCAAGTCAGGCCCCATATGGAGTACTGCTGCCATTTATGGGCGGGAGCGCCTAGATACCAGCTTGGACCATTTGACGTGCTCCAAAGACGCGCTATGAGAATTGTCGACGATCCTGAGCTCACAAGCGGTATTGAGCCTTTAAGCCTAAGGAGAGATTTTGCCTCCTTGTGTGTGTTCTACCATTTGTATAACGGGGCGTGTTCTGAGGAATTATTTGACATGATGCCCACGGCTTCTTTTTATCATCGCACCGCTCGCCACCGGCAGGGAGTTCATCCTCACAAATTGGAACCAAAGTGGACACGTACTGCATGGTTTCAGAGAAACTATCTCCCGCGTACGCTCAGGTTGTGGAATGAGCTCCCTGCAGAGGTTTTCTCGAATTAGTACAGCATGGGGTTCTTCAAAAAAGGCGTGAAAAGGTTTTTATAGGGTCGGCAACGCTCAAGTGATACCTCTGGTGTTGCAAGCGTCCATAGGCTACGGTAACCGCTTACCATCAGGCGGGCCGTATGCTTGATTGCCACCTTAGTGGTATAAAAAAAAGGGGTCCCCCTTGTTCTCGAAAATGAAGGGAGATGTCATCATTCTAAACACAAATTGTTAAAAATTGTTATCGAACCCCTTCAGTTATTACGCGGCACTGTCTGGGTAAAAACCCAAACAGCCTCGTAACTGTGCCTTAAATATACACGCTAAAACTCATTTATACTCAACGACTTTTTGCTTTGAACATGAATGGTCAAGGGATTCAAAACAATAAGTACAAACTCTGCTATCATTCTAGCCGACCCTACCCGTATCACTCACAAAATCTATTCTAAGGCTGTAATAGAAATTGCGAAACTCAGAAACTCAACAAAACATACCCAGGCTTGACCGATGATATTTAATTTTTAACCGACTTCATTGAACATGCAGGTCATCTATGTCAACGATTACAAATAAATTTGAAATCGCAACAAATCAACTGTTCCATACATCTTTGTCGTGAAGGTTTTACAATTTGTATTAAACAGCTGATTTTATTTTCGCAATATTAAGAATAGAAATAAACTAAAGAAACCGAGTTGAAAACACTAACAAATAAAAAAAATTGTGTTTTGAAGTCGGTTTTATTTTTGTTTCATTTTTCTTTACCTTTTTATTGAATTTTTTAGTGGAGTAGATTTCCCTGAGCTCTAATCATCAGATCCCAAATTGGTGACAATGGGACCACCTCAGGAGTAAACTCTATCTAATAAAACAAAAGAATTTTGAAAACGGTTCACATTTGACAGAGAAATCGGTGAACATACATAGCAAAAAAAAATACATACAGTGGAACATAGAAACTCCCCCTTTTTTGAAGTCGGTTAAAAGAATCTGTGTCTCGTAAATAGATGCTTGTAACTATAATATATCTTGCCCCAACCGTGATTCGAATTCGGGACCTCTAGCTAGTAAACAGGGTACTGACTAATCGATCCTATGGCCGCCAAGAAAGAAATATTATGTTGGCAAAACTATTTCTCAACGAGCTTTGGGGACCGCAAAAACAAAACCACTAAGAAGCTAGTGTTATTTGGTGACTAATTTCTAGGGAAAATACTATTATAAAAATACTCTGCTAGTCTGCGTAAATGCTAAGTATTTAGAGAAATTTTAATGGCTTACATTTTGCTACAAACATAGGAGTTTGTTTTTTGGGGATGACTTATACCTTTCTTTTGTTTGACTGAAAAAATACATGTAGGGTCGTCTGGGTTGGTACGACCGCTTTTCTTATTTCAGCCGTGAAACAGTTTGTTTCGGATTGAAGAGAAAGGTAGACAATGTAATTACGGGGCATGGACGGCATTTCATCTTAGGCCTCAGGGTGACAACGCATCTGCAATAGTAAGTGATGTTTTATTTGTTATTGCAGGTGTCTATAGGCAAAGATAACCACTTAACACCAGGTGGGCCATTAGCTTGTTTGTAACCTAGTCGCATATTAAAATAAAACCCTCAAAAATTAAAAATTCTAAAGTATCTCTCTGTCATACTAAGAATGAAATAACTTGAAAAATAAATATTTTAAGGGTACACGTAAAGTGGGGATGATTTCCAATACTTTTTAAGAAGGTTGTTAAAAAGTATTGGGTGTGCGTGACAATCAGTTTTTGATTTAGGGATGCGCTTGCAAAATATGAAGCTTTAAAGTGCTTATTTATTCAACATCAACATCATCATCACCAGCCTATATACCTCCCACTGCTGGGCACGGGCCTTCCTTCATGGGAGAAACACATGAGAAGTTTGGGCCCTTACACCATCACGCTGGCCCAATGCGGGTTGGTGGGTTATTAAAGCGTTTGCGGGAACAACCGGCACCAACGAGAACGGCTTAACGTGCCTTCCGAAGCACGGAGGAGCTTGAGATATCAAACTTTGATTGACCCATCCCAGGATCGACCAAGCGATAGTTGCTTTGTTTTTCATATCGAAACCAGAGCTCTCAAACCAATACGCCACCGAGCTCCTCTTAGCTTATTTATTATTAGTCATTAAATCGTGAACTAAGTAATTTAATATGTTCCATATTGTGACGGGCAATTACGGAACCCTACACTACAAGTAACTCGACACGTTTTTATGGACTTGTTATGTTCGATGAACTTTGCTGAGTCTTGCAGATTGTGACTTTTGTTGTATTTTTTGTGAAATCGATTGGGTCCAATTTTTATACACGTTTAAGTACTTCAGTCGTCTGAACTGTCACAACAAATTTTCCTTTACGTTATTCTCATAGTAGTAGCTGTAGTTAGACATAGATTTTAAATAAACAGTAATCAGCAGCTTCATTCAGTAAAGCAATGTGTTTTACTGCCTTTTTTGCTTCCTCTTTGCCTCCAATCCGTACAGGAATTAGTATCCTGTTAAAAATGATATTATTTTTGTTATTTGTAACGTTATTCAGGCGTTGAGAAGTTTTAGTTGCATTAATAATATGTTAGCGGGAATTACTCAGCTTTAGCGCGCTATTGTCATCAAGCCTACCTTATGCATTTGGTGTCGCGTATTTTTCCGCTTGATAAACTGAGCAGGTAACGTACAGCGCAGTGCCTACGGCTTTATGTTTGCTGCCGCGAGTAAGTAAAAACTAAGTTTTATTTTCCTACTGCAGTATCTAGTTGATTTGTTATTTCTATATATTTTTAAGGTTTCCTTTCATCTGGCTGTAATGGGTCAGATGGATGACCTGCAATTTCATGAATTAAATGTCATCGGTCAAGCCTGGGTATGTTTTGTCGAGTTTCGTAATTTCTATTACAGCCGTAGAATAGATTTTGTGAGTGATAGGGGTAGGGTCGGCTAGAATGATAGCGGAGTTTGTACTTATTGTTTTGAATCCCTCAAAGCAAAAAGTTGTGTAAGAATAAGTTTTTAGCGTATATATTTTGGGTTCGGTTAAGAGGCTGTTTGGGCTTATACCCAGACAGTGCAACAACTGACCGGGTTCGATAAATTGTTTATATATTATTGTTACGTTGCCGTCGCCTGGGTCAATTCTGCAGGTGGCACTAAGGAATATGTGTAGTCTCTTATCTTTCTTCTTTTATTTTATTGTTTGTAAGATTATGTAATGTTACGTTTTGATCTGTATGTAGGTATGCTAAGGTATTTGATATCTTTTGAAATGAGTACAGATACTGATCTTACTGTCTAAATTGATGAGAATAATAAAAATAATATTCATACACTCACACCTATTATCTAGCCCAAAGTAAGCATCATTAATAGCTTGTGTTATGGATACTAGATAACGGAGAAATAATGATAATAATATCTATATAAATATAAGAAATATACTAAATAAACATATAAACACCCATAATTTATAAAACAAATGCTCGTACTCATCATACAAACATTTGCTCCTACCGGGATTCGAACCCGGGACCTCTTGACCGAGTAGCCTTGTATAGCAAGGGGTACAGACCACTCTGCCAGCCGGTCGTCAAATATTGATTTGTTTGCTTTTTCGGTGAATCTAAATACGGGTTTTCGGGCTGACGGTAAGCTCAATAACCTTAACTAATTGACTATTTTGATACAATGCTTTTTGTGTGTTGTGCTATGTCAACACTTTTTTAATTTCCTTTTCATATTAGCATTTACTGTACGTTAGTAGCTAGTAGTGCCTAGAGACCGATTTTTCGAAGTGGAATCCGCTTACAGACGATACCCTAAACCGCTGGTTAGGTGGACCAGCGGACCGTCGGCTAGACGTGGGCCTGTGCAGGGGTCGCCCAGCGCCTGATCATAGCGGCACTGGGAATACCTGCTAAACCACTCCGGTTTCCCCATTCCCATAATGGAGACGACCCGGGGTTTGCCGAAGCATTTCACCGAGCCGCCTCCGGGGACGCCTACTGACCTAGAAATAAGCTGATTTGAAAATATATTTTTGATTTCAGTACTATTGTCATGATGCCCACGCCATTATGGTTTCAATGACGTATGGCGTCTATTTCTGTACAGTTGTTGACGGCAGGTATCAATAACTGAGGAGGCGTTAAGTTTACAAAAATACACATTACAAGCCTATTATATAGGCTTGTAAATATACGTCCCACTGCAGGGAACTCCTGACCTCTAGACTTGAGGTAGGTGGATTCAACCACTTCGTCTTTCTTCGGTCATTGTAGGTCAGGTCCTCACAAAGGACAATCGCGGGGCAAAAAATTAAAGGACCAAGGGAATCCGTCACCTTATTCTTTGTCAAACAGGAGATAGGAGCACGGGGGTCGTTTTAGTGGGAAGTTTCGGCCTCTTTTTGGAAATTTTGGTCGAAGAGCCCCACATAACCCTACATCGTTCATCTTCCTACGATGCAGGCCAGGCGTAAAAGCCTTTTTCCTTAAAAAAAAAGGTAGATTTCACCACTAGAGCACAGTTGTGGTAGAGACAATGTTAAATAATATTTAGTTTTTGAATTAATTACTTACTTGAACACACAAACCTAGTGGTTTGCTTGTCAAACAACACCAAATGACGATAGGATTAGAAATGTTGTGTTGTCTGTCCATGCAAAGTACCTAAATTAGTGCTATTCAGATCAGACCGTTTCCTGATTAGGTTCAATATCCGATTTAATCACTGCTCTACCAAATAGGCCATCTAATCAATCTAATCGCAAAGAACAATGAAGTTCATAACAAGACACTTATACTATTAAACCAAGAGAAGTCAAAGTTGATAATTGAATAGGAAGCATATAAAGTATCCTTGGGTAAATGTGAAAAGTAACAAAGCAGTTTAAAATATACCCCAGTTAAATGGTAATATGCTAGATTCTGCTGTCAATTTGAATAGGACTCGAGGATATTGCTGGATTGCAGAATAAGCGTCAGCGTTCACAATGGAATGGATTATTTGAAAATGTGATTTATTCACTTTGTTATTTCGGTCTGAGAAATACGTCTCTCTAGTTATTTAAGGGAAAATAAATTGTGTTAATCATAATAAAAACGAGTGATTTACTTTCATTGAGTATTGTCGCGGGATATAGATAAAATTTGTTATGTTTAGTTGTTATGTTTTTTGATCAATGCAATACCTAAATCTTTGTTTGAAGAAATTAAAATTCTTGTAACTTGTATTAATATTGGAGGCTAGATTAAGTATAATTATTATAACATAAATATGTTTGTTACGACTCTGATTGTTTAAATAAGTTATTTTATATAATAATAGGTTGGGGAAAAAGTTTCTTCGCATTTTTTAAGAAAATTCAAAACATTTTTAATATACTTTATTTACATTTAACTAAAGTATGTAGGTACCATTTTGTTCAATAACTTTTTGCCATCTTGTAGGTAGGGACATGATCCCATTGCTATAAAAATTTTGGGGCTTCTGATCAAAATACCGCGACATGTGGTTTTGGCAGTCCTCTCGTGATGTTAACCTGACACTGCCTAGAAAATTCTGAAGAGAGCGAAACAGGTGGAAATCTGAATGTGCAAGGTCAGGACTATACGGCGGATGCATAAACACCTCCCAGCCAAACTCTCTTAATTTTTGCTGAGTGGCTAAAGATGTGTGAGGTCTAGCGTTATCATGATGAAAAACCACACCCCTTCTGTTGATTAATTCCGGCCGCTTTCTCTCAACTTCTTGCTTTAATCTCATCAGTTGTTCGCAGTAGAGTTCAGAATTGATGGTCCTGCCTGGTGAAACACCTCATAATGAATAATTCCCAGTTCTTCAGCTACGTCGTAACTACTGATATGCCGATCTTGCTCCAGTTTTTCAAAAAAGGCATCAATTTTATCCGTAATAGGGCGACCAGAGCGACGTGCATCTTTGACATCAAAATTTCCGGATTGAAAACGCTTTAACCAAATTTGTGCTACTCTCACAGACACTGCACTACGTCCATAAACATCGCAAATTTTTTCTCGGCTTGCGTTAATTTTTACCTTTTTTGTAGTAAAATTTTAAAATGTATCGAATTTCTACATTAGATTCACTCATCTTGACAGTACGAAAAACAAAAGAAAAACACACATTTTCCTAATTTGAATTTGGAATTATATTTTTTGAAATCTAAACTTTTAATGATACCAAAACCAGCCAGATACAAATAGTACAGCCAAAGTGATTTTATTACAAGATCCTACATACTATAATGCGAAAAGACTTTTTCCCCAACCTAATATATTGAAGGTGCTGCCACACTGCTGTTGAAAAATGTTTACAAACATTTTCTAACACTAATACATTTACCAACAAATGTTAGGAATTGTTAAATGTTTTAAGTCCTACACTGATGGAAAATGTTTACAAACATTTATAGCATTTAAAATTATTTATCCAGGCCAAATGGGGACCCGGCCGAATGTTATGTTACATTCGGCCGGGTCCCCATTTGGCCTGGATTATATGTTTACAAACAAATGTAACAAATGTTTTATTTTGTTACAATATGTTAACTAGTTTAGAAATGTTTACTAACATTATCTAACTTAAAAACATTTTCTAACATTCTGATCGTATGTTTCTTAACAAATGTTTACAAACGAAACATTTTTAAACAGCAGTGTGGCAGCACCTTTACAAACTCGCCTTAAGAGGGGGCATAAAGCAAATCACTAATCGTAGATTTGATTTTAATCGTATTAAATCAAATCCAAATGAGCTGTAATTTAAAATATAGTAATTACATTATATTTATGAGGGTTGTGTCAGAGCAAAAACATGAATTTATAAAGTTTTCTCGATAGAAAAAAATCACAAAGATACCTCTGACTTCCAACGAGATGCAATTTATTGCCCAAATCATATTACTTCACCACTGGAAAAATTGATAAATATGTGAGTCACCATGTTTCCGAGGGCTTCTACTAGCGATTTTTCAATATATGTTATGGTTTGCAAGTAATTAATAAAAAACTATATTGGCGCATACTCCATTTTCCTTCCGCGCTAAACGCCATCGTCGGTCTCTGTCAGTCGCATGGCAGGCCGCATGATATTTGTTTTGTTTCACTCGCGGCTGCTCTATTGAGACGGGAAGACTATGTTTCTGCGTTCTCGCGCGCCCTCGTCAACATTCTCGCGAATAATTTGTAGTTTATAACTTAAAAACCATAATTTAGTACACATATTTTAAGACTATTGCTTAAAAAATTGAATGAAACGTTGTAAATTGTGATTTCCCATAATTATTAAAATAAAATGCTATAAAATGAAACTGAAAATTCAAATGACGGCTAGGTGTCAAACTCAAGTCTTTTGTTTACTCACTTTTTAATTATTGATATCGACCTTATTTTTATGTACATTGAGCAGAAATCGCATTGGTTTTGAAATCTCAGTATGCGTAGTATATGTAAAACAAATTTATGCTTTGTGTTTCTTAGTGACTTACGCGTATTTGATTTATTTGTAATCAAACTTTTTTCGATGGTCGAAATTTTCATATGTATTTATAATAAAAAAATCACAATATTATCGGGCAGTTATCAATATGCAATTGGAAAATCTAACACAAGTTTATTATAAACATGGCATAATTTAGCATCGAATTAATATCACCACAACTACACCTAATTAATTTTTTTAATAAAGTGAAGTCTGTAGTAAATAAAATTTGGTATCTACTGGTATCACTAGAGGTGTTAAATTAAATGAGGGGTGAGATAAACTTTGCTATAAAATCGTTAAGAAGAAGGATAGAAAGCGATGAAGAAATAAGTAGGTTATACCTAATACTCCGGTAGCATAGTGGTATTCGCGTCTGGCCGGACATCAGGAGACGCGGGTCGATTCCTGGCTAGAGCATATATTTTTTCATCGTTTGCTTTCTTTATTTGTAATTGTAATTGTTTTAATAAAGTAGGTGTTTAAACGCACCAAAACCTTAAAATATGAATAGTTTATTACTATTTACAATAATTAAAAACAAAAAATTGGCTTAGTTAAAGTCATCTAAAAAATATGACGAGACTTGTGTTGTTGCTTTTTTAAAATGTAAGTTTTACTAAGTGGTGCTTTTCTTCTATGTTATTTTAAGATGGAAAATTGGAAATACATTTCAAAATAATATAAAGCGTATAAAAATGAGTGGTGGTGCCATACAACAGTAAATTAAAACACGGGATATATTTGTTCATAGAAATAGCTTGGCTGCACTATTTTATAGAAAGGACATGGACTAAGAGTGATTCCGGTTCACCAGCTGTGTCGAAAGAATATTACGAATTCATTTAGCATTTTTCAGTACAAAATGTATGAAAAATGTTTTGGCCATTTCTGACACTTGATCATTTAAATTAATGGTACCTTATATGTAAAAATATTCTCATCCGTAAGCAAAATTTTTCTGTGACCTCCCTTTGCGTACCGCTTCAGTAGTTGTTTCGATTTTACCACCCTATTCTTTTTAAATTATCATTTAAGAAATGACCAGTACGTCTCGTATAGGCTGCAAATCCTAAGTCATCTTTTAAAATACGCGACATGGTTCTAGGTGCTAGCTTCATCTCATGAGATAAAATATTTTGCTTTCGGACAGTAATTTTATTACAGTTGGAATTTTCTTTCTTTTCGTATACAATTATTTTACTTTGGGACGTTGTTTCTAATAATTGCTAAACACTTTTCACTGTTCCATTTTTTCTATCCGACTTTCCTCTTTTTACCAGACATAGCGAAAACACCTTTGTTATATCTTCCTTTAATAAGAATTAATTATGGGTAGTATTAGAAACCCCTTTGAAACCTTTTTTTTAAAATTTTACTATACTCATATACCGTTGGTAGGCCCCCACAAGGTGGACAACGATCTGGTGATTGTGGGAAGCCGATGGATGAGGCAGCGCAGGGCCGATCGGTTTGCAGAACCTTGGGGGAGGTCTAGATAGTCATTGAAAACCATATGTCTAGCATAACTTTTTTGAGTTAATATCTAAAATAATTATTATTTTTAGTAAAACAAATCAAACCTTTTAAAATTTATTTTTGGGATGAGATTCTAAAGTTTTTGCATTTTATTTAGTATAGAGGTCCGCTTTACGGTCCAGAAAGCCAAAGCGGCGCGGCCTTGCACTATTAAATATACTCAATGCATGGCGGTGTCGCCGGTATGAGATTATTTTTTGTTTGTACATTTGTGATTGAAAAAAGTTGTCTGTAATATTTTTCGCTACTAATATTTCCATTTCCACGCCTTCTAGACAGGTTGTAAGAAACTTTATTGAAACTTTATAAAGCTGAGATAAGGCCTAAAAGCTCATCAGAGCACTTTTCATTATTATAGCCAATAGAAAGCGCTTCTCATAAGCTCGCTCGTAGAGGCTCAATTGTGCTTGTGACCTCTATATCATTAATTATATGTACAGCTCGAACACTGCAATCTTTCCAATGCATATACTTAGTAGAGTGCAATCCCACAGGTGCAAGTTATATTCCACGCACGATCGGTCCTTTGTTATAAAGTAGGCATACTTGTTCAGCCGTGAAAAATCAATGTACCTCGTCGTGTAGTTTCTTTGATTTGGATTACAGCATATCTCCACAGTCTATATAAATTTTACTGTAATATCTCCATGAGTAATGCTCTGAAGAGAAGGCTGGAGAATGAAAGGCGACATTTTAGATGTGAACGCGCAGACTTGTGGTTTTTAGCATTAAACTCAACAAGATTATTTGAACCCCATTTGGATATAATAAGGTTTAACTAACACAACAACCCTGCCTGTTGAGCTCGACGGTAATATTAATTCTCTCTTTCTCGGTGTCAATGCGTTCCGCCCCTGGGCAACCGTAATAACAATTTACCATGCACTGTACTGTCATCTGCATAACTATTAATGTTACAATGATTAAGTTCAAACTGATGTAGCAGCAATATTTAGTACAGTTTACGGTGACCTAAATTTTGAACGAAATATGATTTTATTTTCAAAAGTAAATAGTACCATTGAAAATACCTCTGTTTTGGATTGTTCATTAAATTTTTTAGCGTATCTATAACTTTTTCCAGATGGGTGACATATATTCATTTCTCTTAATGTGCCAACTACATCTAATTCAAGAGCACCCAGAAATAAATTACCCACATTGATTTAAATTAGAGATGATTTTAGTATGCTGCACCATTTACAAAAATTATTAATGCAGTGAATAGTTGATATGTGTGCGGAAAATTGTACAAGGATATAGCACTCGAGAAAATCAAATAAGTAATTAAGTTCACAACGATTTAACATTATTTTTAATTTGAAAAAAAAATGTTAAATTAGTAAATTAACTATGTGTCGCCTTGACGAAAATTTGGTCTAATTTAACAACTTCATCTAGTAACAATAAAAATCTTAACTTCAATATTGCATTGAGCCAATATAATTAATATTATAGACTAGAAATGGATTACATTTACTTCTAAGAAGCTCCTGTTGTTTTCATGTAAATATTTTGCGTATACTATACTATGACGTCCGCAGGTGACTAGACGAGCTCCATTGACAACACACTGCAATCGTGCCTCGCGATGCGGGGGGTGCGGGTGAAATTTGATTTTTTTCTAGCTTTAGGCGCCCTCTTAACATGCAAAATGGAAACTTTTACGCAGGATGCCAATTATTTTGTAAAATCCAATCACTAGGGCACGCACTAACACAGGCCTAATTGTTACTCAAGAATGGGAAAGCGGGGAGATGCCATAAATACCCGTGTCTGTTGCACGAATTAACACCGAAGTAAGTAATTAAAAGTTTTATCTTCTCAAGTAATGAAGTATTAGAATTGTTTATGCCGTTTAACGTTTAATTTTTAAACAATTTCACCGCCTTTCGCTAAGAGTTACATATTTTCGCCGAACTTTTGACAACGATTTCACGGTTTAATATCTTGAATTTTTATTGCGAAATTTTGTTGGCAGTTGTAAAGCAAAAAGTAAAGTTTTATGTTTCATTTTCTCGAGAAAAGTAATAAGGCTATGACTTATCTGGTTTAATCTAGATGGAAGATTAATGAAATATTAATGGGTCTACAGTTTTTTTGTTGTGTAACTTGTGTAAGACATGGGTTATATACAGTCTATAGTCGTGAAACGTTTTCGACTTTTAATTGACTTTATTATGTTATAATATCATCGGTTTTTATAGTTAAAGTCAGCTTTATATAGTTATATATAAATGAACGGTTTAATATTAATCGAATCAATCATGAGTAAGCATCGTGAAGTTTCGGATTCTTAGTATTTCAGTGGGTTACACCTGAAAAGAAGCATTCGATATAGCTAATACATCGAATTACCTAAGTACTTTATAAACCCTAGTGTTAAAGGCGTAGATTCTACAACCGCTACGACTAATAGATAACTCTTAGTATTAATATTTAGATTAAAATTACTTGGGTGCAATAACTTTTCGACACTCACCAGCCCACCTGTGCCTTCTTAACAATTAAAAACTTATAGTGTATGGTTTTTGGGTTCTTTGCAAATAAATTTTAACAACAATCATAATTGTAAGGACTTCTTGAAGGATTTATGTAGGTACATTCGATTTAACGCTACGATGACATAGGTACATGTGTTTGATTGAATGCGACAAGTTTATAACTAAGCTGTGTACACGTCGCACGTGAACAATGGCGGGTAGGATTGGAGCTATCTGTGTAGTGTACTGCTCATTGTGTCATTGACAATAACCGTTCATAATCTCCTCAGTGCAAGGCTTAAATGCGATCGGGCTATGCTTCTGATTCTTGACATATCTCCCTACGTTGAAACAAATGGATTCACATGCATTCTCTTTGAACGTACATATTATTTTAATGTTAATTAAATAGATAGGTTCCTAACCTTTAAAGTAAGATCTACCTATAATATTGCTAAAATTTAGCGAGAGCTGGAAATCATGTTTCTTGTTGAATTTGCGAAGTATTATTTTTAAATTGAATGATTATCTAATTATAATTTAAATCTTCACTTGCATATATATTATATCATATATTACTGACAAAACTATGTAATTATTTGCATATGTTTTCACTAGTTGACGACCGGCTGGTTGAGTGGTCTGTAGCCCTTGCTATGCAGGCTACTCGGTCAAAAGGTCCCGCGTTAGAATCCCGGAAGGAGCAAATGTTTGTATGATGAGTACGAGCATTTGTTTACGAGTCATGGATGTTTATATGTTTATTTAGTATATTTCTAATATTTATATACATATTAGTATCAATATTTCTCCGTTATCTAGTATCCATAACACAAGCTCTTAATGATGCTTATTTTGGGCTAGATTTTAGTCTAAGGATTAAAAAAAAATTGATAAATTTTATTATATTTAAGAGAATTATTATGTTCTGGTTATTTGGTGCGTATTAAATGTTAATGTGACATTGCATATTTTTTAAACTGTGAACTGTGATGTTCTATCATATAAAAAAGTCAGAGATTTTAACTGACTTTATTAAAGCTCCTGGTATTAGATTGGAATAAAAGCATACTAATTAAGGGCATCCTTTAATCCAGAGGGGTTAGCGCGCTTTAAATTTTATCCAGTTTATAATTCTGTTTTATGTTTGCAAAAAATAAAATTTAATTAAATTGATGTTTTTTAGAAACCTTTTGCTTTTATAGTTAAAAAAACGTGATACTGCCATTTTCTACGGTATTTTGGTAGCTTTTAGAAAATAAAGTTTGAATGCCTTATTAATTAAGTCTTTCAAATAACAGTACATTGCATATTTAAATAATCTTGAAATATATAATAATTTGTTACAAAGTTATTATAGATAAGAATTATACTTTGCGCTATTTCCCAATTAATGCACAGAATTATACACTCTCAAACAGTATTATATTAAATATTATTCTCCGTGTTCGCTTGAGCTACTGCCTTGGGTTCGATGTAGGTAAAGGTATTACTGTAATGTACCACTACAGCTTGAATAATACAGGTCCTGTCCATCAGGCTCGAATTTCCCTCAGGATTTATCAAAATCTCCACAGCTAGTATATTGGTAATAAATCTGAAGACAGCGTGTGCTTATGGTCGGCAAACAGTATTCGCTGAATAGACATAGACATAACTTTATTTGCAACTTTGGTGCACAAAACATAACAACAATTGGATACATACAATATTAAAGTAAAAAAAATTTTAAACAAAAATTAAAACCGACTTCAAAAAACTGAAAAGGATAAAATAATTAAATTTAAGTAGGTATTCTCTGGAAGTTGTTGACGAATATGTTTACCTGGGACAAATAGTCCAACTTGGTAAGTCCAACTTCCAGAAAGAGGTCAATCGACGGATCCAACTCGGCTGGGCAGCGTTCGGGAAGCTTCGCAGCATATTCTCGGCCCAACTACCGCAGTGTCTCAAGACGAAAGTCTTTAATTCGTGTGTGTTGCCAGTGATGACTTACGGAACTGAGACGTGGCCGCTTACAATGGGCCTAGTAAGAAGGCTCAATGACACCCAAAGGGCAATGGAGAGGGATGCTCGGGGTTTCTCTGCGTGATCGAATCAGAAATGATGAGGTCCGCAAGAGAACTAAGGTTACCGACATAGCCCGAAGAATTGCGAACCTCAAGTGGCAGTGGGCAGGCCACATTGCAAGAAGGACTGACGGCCGTTGGGGCGGAAAGGTCCTCGAGTGGCGGCCGCGTACCGGGAGACGCAGCGTTGGTAGGCCTCCCACAAGGTGGACCGACGATCTGGTGAGGGTCGCGGGAAGCCGATGGATGCGGACAGCGCAGAACCGATCGGTATGGAGATTCTTTTTTCGATCTTTGGGGGAGGCCTATGCCCAGCAGTGGGCGTCTCTCGGCTGAAATGATGATGATGATGAGGTATTCATCCCCTAGAAACATATTTTTGGAGTCGGTGCTTCACTTTCTATTGTTTTTGGAAACCACTTAGCACCAACTCCAAAAATATGTTTCTAGGGGATGAATACCTACTTAAATTTAATTATTTTATCCTTTTCAGTTTTTTGAAGTCGGTTTTAATTTTTGTTTAAATTTTTTTTTCACAATTTTTAGTGGTAACTTTTTACGGTCGAAACTAGATGGGTGACCGTAAACTTATATTGTTTCCTACTATCGTATCGTTTCACTAAAAATTCGCAATTTCGTATATGTAGACGACTTAATAATTTAAGTTTTTTTAAATTTAAAACCAAAGTACCCAACGGTTTTTGAAAAAATTTTTATGGAACCAAATGGCAGCTATTCCGCATCGAACAAAAAAAGAATCACGTAAATCGGATCAGTAATCTCGGCGTAATCGGTGTACATACATAGAAAAAAAAAAAACATACCGGCCGAATTGAGAACTTCCTCGTTTTTGAAGTCGGTTAAAAATATCCACTTTTTGTGGTAGGCAAGTACTTATATAATTTTAGTCGTGTTTTCGTTTCTGTCTTTTGTTTAAATCAATATATGACTTTTCTTGTACAGTCGGCACGATATTAAGAGTTTTAGGTATAGTGGTATTTTTTCCACTCAAGCTAAGAGCAGAAAATATCAGCTCGGTGAGCAGAGCTTACAGAAGGTTGCAGCTAAATAGCACTACTTTGTAGTGTTGTATTTCCATGGTGAGTGAGGCCTCCAGTACCCCTAGCACGAACATTTTTAAATTTCGAATCGTAATCGTATCGTTCACATAAGTACGCTTGAATTTTCAAACAAAAACTGGAAAAAACCTAACGTGACTACTCGATGCGATGGCAATTCGAAATTTAAAAGTGTTCGTGCTAGGGGTACTGAGCTCATTAGGAAAACGTTATGTTTGGAGCTGGTCTCTTATGTTGTTACTGAATGCTGTCTCTCGAGTTTTATAATGTTGGCTGCGCATCATCCTTATCATCATCAACAGGCTATATACGACCTACTGAAAGGCACAGGGGCATTACCACCATCTTTTTAAAAGCGATTCATATTCCGCTCGGGTCAGTATTGGTTCCTAAACTGCATCGCTGTCATAGTCGTAGATAGCGTCGTAGTACGAATTAACGATTCTACTCAGTTTAGGTCCTAAACTGGATCGCGATAAAAGTTAGTGGTATGGGTGCAGGCCCTCCTACATAGAAGAAACGCACGAGGAGCACATCTACGGGCTACAATAATTGCTTACCATCATGTGAACCGTACGCTTGTTGTTGCATTCTTTGTTCTCGCATAAAAAAACAAAAGGAAGATCTGGGTTTTCACCCATTTCTTATAGAATATCGCAGTCATTAAATACTGCTTTGAAGAGTAGAGGAATCTTATATTGACTGTAGCTATAGGGACTGGTATCCATGCTGTCAACATAATGATTGCTTTTGATTTCAACAGTGATAATATCCTTGGTGTGCTATTAGCATGTAAGCTACGCTTGTGTGTCAACCAGTGGAGCAATGGGAACAGTAAAAATATTTGTAATAACATCGGGTTTATCAGGATAGTAAATAAAGAACATAATTTATATTGTGGGATATATTGCAGGTATATTCAAATTTTGTTTAGTTGTACTATTTCCAAAAGGCGTTTATTTTATTATATCATTTTGGATATTTCTAAATGGTTTTCGAACTTTTATAGGATATAGACAGTCTGAAGTATTTTTTTAGTTATTTTTAAATAATTACAAACGATTCGCTGTAAAAGAAAAATACATACATTCGTAAGCTCTAAGTAGTTTTACTCTACCGTAACAAAGAAATCTTGAGCTAGGTATTATGTAGCATTGTAAAGTAAATAATAGTATTGTTTTATTTATGCACAGCGATGCGAAGAAAAACAAACAAAACACAAAATATTTATTTCTCCATTTAATACTTCTAAGAAAACCTTTTTCAAAGTGAACAGATTGAATTGTTTTACGTATAACTGCGATCCTTCAGCAGTTTAAACACAAAGCTATTAACGAGCTTGCTTCAAACGCAAATAAGTTGCCACAGAAATGTAGAGGCAAAGCCAGCTGTTGTCTCTACGAGGAGTTCTGTTATTTTCGTTAGTAGCAGTTAGTAATTACCTGCTTGCCTGTTTGTTGCTGACAGATCCAATTACATTATAGTATCGAACCGACCCATGCGACGCACGCTGTTACGCCAAGGAATTGTTTTCATTGCTACCGTTATATAAGCTTTATTTGATTACATTTTAGAAACATTTTGTTAGCTTCGTAGGTTTCCAAGAGTGCCATAATGACGGCTCTTTAGTAGACTTTTCTTCGAGTAAAAAAGTTTGCTTGTTATTTACAAGCATAGACTTTCAGGGTTTTCGTCTTTTGTGAGACGTTTGGTTTGCTTGTTACGCACGTAATTTCTTGGAGTGGGGTGATATTTAAAAACCAAAAATAGCATTTTAAGCAATGCCATATTTATGGGACTTTTTTGCTAAAATTGTGATAGTAGCAGTCCCTCAGACGTTCACAGTTATTTAGATTAATAAATTATAGTATCATTGCGTTAGAACGTTCGTCAATGTTGATAATGATTAAAAATATACTTGAAACATAAAAAACATACAGCCAAGTGATTCTGTGACTTGTTATGTTTTTTCTGAAAGTATGTTATATTGTATATCATATTGTTTTTCCTGATTAGGAATAACAAATTTATTATCTTTGCGTACATATAATATCAGAATAGAGTGAGAATTACTAAAGTGACACTGAATCCTTTACTACCCTTGAAGCGAAACCTTGAGCAAAATCTTTTACCTACTTGTTATTTGTTAGGTAAGAGTGAAGTGTCAGAATCGTCATATTTTATTGCTTAACATATTTAGTACATCAGCAGGCATGAAATATTTTATGTCGCCTAAAAGTAAAATAAGCCATGTTTTGCGGCATGATCGACGCTTATCATGAAACTCAATTTGTCGTATAACTTACGAATGTTCTCTGTTAGTTTCTGAATCCAAAGAAAATCTATGGTAGCTTCAAGTTTCGTATTTAATTTTTACAATTTCCTTCCTCACCGAAGTTTAGAATAGGTATTTTCATGGTAGAGGTAATAATTTTTATTTAAATAAATCCAGGAAAACAGTCAGTAATATCCGGTTTTAACGGCCAGAAAATCTGTAAATAATACAAAACAATTGCACGTCTTAGAAAAATGAGAAAACAGGAAAAATAACAATCAAGGACGCCATAGCGAATATTTTAATATTATGATTGTGCTACATATTGCCGTAAACCGGCTCGCGTTTACGAGCACCTCAAAATACTCGTTTCTCCCGCAATAGAGACGCGGTAGGAATTCTTGTTTCTGAATTCTTTTATTGAAGTAGGAAACTTCTTTCAGTATTATCTTAAAGTTTAACATATTTTTTTAATTAGGTACAAAAGTTGCTATGGAAAAATCTCAAACAGGGATTATTTTTCTATATTGAAGTTAAGATTATGAATCAAATCTTTGATACTCTTATAGTTTACCCTTATATCTGAAATCCTTGTTCTGCGAACAGCCAAAAAAGTAAGCATCACATTCAGCTAAATATGGCCTTACATCTTTGATAGATCAATAGTCCTTCGCTGGTACTTCCAGCTACACGCTGCCACTCCTTTATGATGGTATTGGGTTGATCCCGCTATCGCTGGAGCTTCTCGGACGACAGACGAGCTTCTTCATGCCGGACTGCTATGCTATTCCCCAAAATCTTGGACAACGACATTGCGTTGAAGTCCCAGGGTGGGGTGCCGGCAATATGCACGTGGCAGCAATGGAGACGGTGCAGTAACGCCATATCTGATATGGTTGTCGCAGCTGGGCATTATTGTACCCACACTGGTGACCTGTAGACAGCCATTAACCTAACGACAAAGGTTTAGAGGTGGTGGCTTGTGTCACTCGCTCCTTCTAAATTTGGGAAAATCCTTGCACCATCCCCTGTGCACGAGGTAAGTAGTTAATAGTAAGTAAACTGTTCCTTAAATTTTCAAATGCATTTTATAACACCCAAATGTAGATGAAATGCAGTGGTATTGTGATAGTTTGTGTTTCGTGTTTTTCCGACTTATTTTTATTAGGTTTCGATTAATTTTAAAAAAAATATGAATTCAAAGCACTTAAAAAAGCAGTTGTTTCATTTTTGGCTATGAACATGTACAGAACATTAAAAAATGACAAAAAAATTTTAAAACTACTCCAAATTATTTTGCGTGATATTTTCGGCCGTTAAACCACGTACAGAAATATTTTAAAGCATCCACAAAAACCAAATATGGCTGTATATGAGGCCATTTTAGGAGGCCAATATAGACATATAATCTGTGGCCATATTTTTAAATCGTTATGAAAAACGTTCGTTTTTAGTCTAGGAATATGGAATTTGAACTCAATAGTCTGATATACAGATCAATAAACTATTTTGCTTTCTTATGTATATTTTCAGAGGAATTATAGAAGTTGGACGTTATAGTGTTGCCATCATATAAATAATTAGAAATCTGTCACTTATCATGAGAAAGTATTTTGTAAGGGGAAACAACAAAAGAATAATAAAAATTAATTGAAAAATAATGTTTTATTTCCATTTCCCTAACTTAAAAACCACTGTACATACCTACTCATAGCCGGGACTCCATATAAACCTGAAACATCTCCTTTGTGAATGCTTCTAGAAAAAATTCTAGAGCATTCATGAAACAAACTAGAAAATGAAAATGTTGTTTTATGTTTCGATTCCCAACGAACTATAAGACATCGAACAGCCAATATCTGTGATCGATCATAAAACCTTTATGTAGGTGCCTAAATCATGTTCGACCAGTTAGGTTGATGGAGTTCTTTTCATAAGAGGCAAAAACTGATCAGTTTAATCAAGGCGAGAATGTCAATCAGAGGAGCTCGTTACCCAAACGACGAGTAATTTTCCTCCGCTGACCGCGCCGATTTGAAACACCTCTACCGTCTCCCACTAATAACTTCTATCTCGCTCGTAGCATTGTTACATTGTTAGCGGAACGACATTGGAACATTTCGCTTTTCTATCGCTGCTTCAATCGACGGGGCGAGTATTCGTTTTGAGACATTTTCGCTTCGGAAGATATTTAAAAGACTTAGTAGACTTGTCTGTGTCACAATTTTTTGTTTCCTAATAATAATCGTATACTCACACCTATTGCCTAAATTATTGTCAACTGCTGAACAATGGCCTCGATGATAATTAAATATTGCTAAAGGTATATAAACATTATTAATAAGTACACTTATTGCAGTAAACAAACAAACATCTATGAGTCGTGAGCAAATGTTCCTGTTTATCACACAAACATGGCCAGTGACCATTAGGCAGTGTACTGGCCACTTGACCAGCCTGCCGTCAGTAAACTATAGATTAAAAAACAGGGCAAGCTAAATAAAACCGATTAAAAATGTTAAGTTCATTTTAAAACAATTTACAATTACTTATTGTGTTATTAAGTAAAGAAAAAATAATAGGTACGGTATAAACTGTAATTACCTTTGAAGCTAACACTAAATGCTTGTTTTAATAATAAATAAAATTAATTTGTAGTCACGTAAGAGGACGTAATTGCGATCATTAGAGTGGCATTTCCTACTCTCGCTGAAGTGGCAAATAAAGCTGTTGAATTGCGCTTTGGGCATTAATAAGTAATACGAACACCATGCAATTCAAGAAACATAAAAGTGATACTAAATGTCGAAACTTATGAATGCTATATATTTATATATATAAATTATATGTGTTATAATAGAATATATAGATAATTTAAGGTAATATTGAAAATATACAATGTATTCATATTTTAGAGGTTCCTGTGACTGTAAAAATAATTTAAAAAATAAAGATTATACGATGATCAATTACATTACTCATAGCACACGCAACTTTTAGGTAACGGATATGTTTGAGTAATTTATTCATACCTACTATTACTTATTAGGTATGTAACAATTTTTTACTCAATAGCTAAGAAGAGAGAGATACCAAAACACTACTAAAAAGTCACAAAATACGTAATCTCGTTGAACAGGATAGTTTTTCCAGTGATTTTGATATACCTACAAACCAAAAAACTGAATCGAGTTTAAAGAACCAATGGAACCATCTGAAAGTAAATAGAACCTTTCAGATAAAAAAAGGATTTCCTTTTTAAATGATGTAGTTCTGAGGTAAAATCATAAAAAAAACAATCTAATTGAGAATTGTATTATATTTTCTTAATTGGCTCCCGACAACATTCCTGAACGAAAGAATTTAGAACATACCCAAGCAAAGTATGCAATGAGCACCGTCGACTTGATGAATATAATATAGCCAAATACTTGCCTATCTAAGCTATTAAAATTTTTAGAGAACTTATTTAATTTAACAAAGTTTTTTAAATCCTCGTTTCATCAATTATTTAGTTGAAATTAAGATTCATTTACCCTTTCGTTTATTGACATAAATATAAGTAAAAATATGTTAAAAATTAACATATTTTTTATAGTACAAGCGGTTGATATTAAACGATTTCCATAAGTATAGAGTCTATAGTTATGGTATATAGCCGTTTATTATCAACGTGAGTGCTAGAGTCTATACTATAGACTCTAGCACCTTGGCTACTACTCAAGAGCTGCTAACTCTATAGCAAGAGGAAGTGTAATATTGACAGCCCGGAGACAACACAACGCTTTCTTAATGAAAATTAGGGGGCAATATTGCTATTTATTATCATAAACGAATCGGCAGCGGTCCAAAAAGGTATTCCACTAACAGTGCTTTTAAAGCCGGAACGCTAACGAAACGCTCTCGGTTGGTTCAACTTCCGCTGGATAATCGTTAGCAATGTTGCAAATGTTGTTACAAATTAAAATAATATAAAACTAGAAAAATTTCACGTCCTGATACGGGAATCGAACCCGCGATTTTTCGCAATCCGGGCGACTGCTCTAACCACTGAGCCACCCAGGACTTGGAATATCCCTGTGAAATTCTTCTAGTCTATCTGATTTGCGTTTATGAGCTAACGTCCACCCTACAATGTCGAAATGTTCTATTTCAACATCCGAAACGAGTATTTTTACAAATACCTACGATTCGGTTAAGTTGGGGCAGTGCTTTCAAATATTCGCTTAGTGCTTATTGATGTTACAATCAAAAATTAAGAATGTTGTTAGAATCAGAAATGATGACGTCGGTAAAAGAACCAAAGCTTATAGGATTTGTAAGTTAAAGTGGGCAGGGCACATAGCACGCAGAACAGACGGCCGGTAGGTCGTATAATGGCGATGACGTGCTGGAGAGCGCATAGTAGGACGGCCTCCCTCTAAATGTATAGACCTGGTCGGGGTCGCGGGAAGCCGTTGAATGCAGGCTGCGTATAACCAATATTTCATTTGGAAATTGATGCGGGAGGTCTTTGTTCAGCAGTCGACACCATAGGCTGTTATGGCGATGATGATGATGATGTTGTTGCAAGAAACAAATACAGTTTAGCTTAGTGTGTTGACAGTTGTAAACTTTTGATAGTTCAATCAAAAAAGTATCGATGCGTTTCGGCTGCCACAAATTTCAAATAGTCGTATTTTGCAGAATACAAAACAATGATTGAACCGAACGGTTTGTGCTACGTGTTGGTTAGTAGAATACCGAACTGATACGTTTCGCCTACGATTCAATTGCGCTGCGTCAGCCAAAAACGTTGTAACTTAAGCGTTTCAGATCAAAATACAATAGCAGAATGGGGACTTGGCGAACTTACGCAAGGTGCGTAAGTTCGCTGAGCGGATGTGCGATTTTTGGAAATAAATCATTATAATCAACTATATTTACTCATACATTTACAGTTATTTCAACACATTTCCTTGTATAATATATATAAACTACTTGTTTATCTACATTTGTAAAAATATCCACGGATAAGGCGATAGTTAAAACTGCAATTACGGTCCAAAGTTGCGATGGCTGCTTCAGCTATAGAGACAAACAAGTTTCAGCTCCAGAGTAGAGAAAACTAGGGCCTTATTATTCTACATTGCATAAACTTTAGCATAAAGTTAAATCTTAGCGGAATTCTGCGACATTTTACTTGTATATATTGTAAGTTTGTTTTTATGTGGCAATCAGGGTAATGCCAGGTTGTTATGGCTGCAGGTATACGTCATTAATGTTGTATTTACCATAATATTGCCAGCCTGTGGCTAGTAAAGGGTTTCATAAAAAACTATGTGTGTTTTATAATTTACGTTTAAGGTTATTAAATTTTAAATAACTCATGTTCTAAAAGCATTTTTAATATATTTAGGTTGAATGAAAGAGTTTTTTAAACAGTTCTGTTTGAAAATTCGTCGCGTTTTACCGTTCTGATTAAATTTTATAAAAGTTACAAAACGATAGAAGCTTACGATTTGAGACGTTCGTACCTTTACCGTGTTTTGATTACCAAATAACATAAACGTAACTTTTAACGAACGGTCCGAGTTAGGATTGGTGAAAACAAAACTTTTTTGTGTTAACGAACTCTGACTTTATATTTAGGGTTTTGTACGTACTTATAAACGCCCAAGCTTAATTAAAAGTCTTAAGTCGTAAGCGTGCTGTTGTAATAATTATGTTGGTTGTTAGGCTAACTGTAGTAGAGGTAGCAGGACTGTGGGGCGTGATTGCCTCGCATCGGACCGACTCTCGCTATAATGATAGCAATAATTTGACCCTAATCGGCCACATCCCGCTTTGTAGTCGCCTTGGGATCCAAGTCCGATTTTAAGCTAGCTCTATTTTGCGCATCAGTGGACAACTATCTAAATCAACGAGTAAATACCGTCGTATCGTTATCCTAATCACTAACAAGGTTTCTGAGTTTGTTTTGAGTCAACATTATGAAAATGGACTTTAAGAATTTTCTTTCATATGCTCTAAACTAATAACACATTCTATAACTGAGAACCGCTGTTGCAATTTGCAATAGTGTATTGTTTCAGCCATTTAAAAATGATGTGAGTTCGAGTCTTACACTTTATCTTTTATTGTGTGTTTATCTTGCTTATTATTTTAACTGTTCGCACTATAATGCATATTTTCAGTTTGAAGCAGCATGCAACAGTAATTAGATAGTGACAAAAACTATTTACAAATATTCAATTGTAGTAAGGCTGCGAATACAATTTATTAGCTTGCTATGTGTTGTGCCAAGATTCTCACAGCGCTTTTGTGTAGCGCGTCATACAGTTTACAAGTCTTGGAACTGGCCGTGAATAAAATCTAAAAAAGTTTCATGGAAATGAAGATTCAGTTTTATGTGATGCTCAGACGTCATAAATGTAGGTCCTTAACTATTCAAATTTTATTGTGTCTGGTATGTCGGGTTCGGAAAGGCATATGCGAGGCCATATTTAATTGAAGTTAGTATTTTCATTGATATAAACAAAATAGGGATGATACGGTATCCATGCTCAATTCGTGTACTGGCAAAACTACGTCTAGCTGACGCACTACAAAATAGTGCACCGTAGTTGCGCTGGGAAGCTGCAACTGAACTCCTCATATTATTATGGATGTGCTAAAAAATAGTGTTCAAATAGTGGTTTTACATATTAAGCCGCACATTCCAGGCACAATTGAGACTTTATGACGCATATTAAAGTATTAATTTGTCATAAGATCCCGGGAGTCTTATGCAACTCCACAAATTCAAGGCGATTTAGGTCTTTAAATTATTAAGAAAATGGCAAAAGTCACTTGGGGTTAGTTAACACGCTTAAAGTAAATAAATTTTAAAGTCAAATTTTGAAAGATAACTATGTCATCACATCAGCCATGTTATTGTTTAGGTGGACTCCGTGAGGCCGAGCAAAATAAAAAATATGTCACTAATTTAAATTTCACTAATTCAAGGTAATTATGTCGCAACGAAATATCAAAAAATTAAATTCTAGTACTCCTGTGACGGTAAGCGACACTAACGGTTGGTCGCAACATGCTATCCACACAGGTAGATAGGGCTACCATAGTTTAGCTTTTACCAAGCAACCTCTGATATTTTTAGTAAAATAATAAAAATTGCTAGGTAACGTAACTTAAGTAAGCATATATCTATATCTGTGGACCGGCCTTAATCGCCATTCGACATATCTGAATAGTGCAGTATAACTGGAAATCACTTTATATTGCAGTTGCGTGGACACTCTGGACACAAGATATTGATATCTATCATTCCCTTGACATCGAAACACAGCTGTTCCTGGCTGAATATAGTAAGTGTTTTGTATGTCACATTACAACTCCTTTAAACATTTACCCATAAAAAATGCAGAACTTTATAATAAACATTATATTATATAGGATTACTATTACGGCAAAAATTAGGGTGTAGATATAGTAAAATTTTGAAAATTAATAATCAACAAACTTTCTCAAAATATCCTGTGTCAATTTTGTGCATTGATGATGTTTAATTGTTGTTTTTATCTTATCAATTTTTAATCATTTGTGGATATAGCTAATAGCTTGTAATTTTACTCTTCATTCATTTCCAAGCCAAAGAAGTAAGAAAACTGAACGTCGAATATTACTGACTCAAGTTTGACAGCAATTACAGTTCATAGCCTAATAGACCCAACATTTTGCCTTTCTCATATTAGCAGGTTATTCGGGAAACATTTTATGTGATAACATGCGAAACTCCCGTTATTCGCCATACTAAGCTAGCTAGTGTGTAATTAAAATAATACAGTATAGTAAGTACAAGTCAAGTGGCGAACTTCCACTTATGATTTAGTGACCTTGTTAATGGCTGAAGTTCGTCAAAGTTGGTCCGCTCCTGAGACCGTGTTAATAAGTCGCCAACTTACCAACGGATTACTTGTCTATTTATTTGTGAGCGAATATTTTATGTATTACCCGTCGTAAACTCTTTATTAGTAAAGGTACCTAATAATATTATCATATTAAACAGGAGAAAGTTAGTATGTTGTTTCTTAGCAAGCACGTTGAGATTTTCTCGGGACTCGTGAAGTAATTTCATTTGGTGTGAATTTTGCGGTGTAACTTCAATTTGCTATCCCAAAATTATATTAGCGACTACTAGTTACATAAGTTCTTAATTTTAGTAATTAAAATATAATAAAACTAGAAAAATTTCACGTCCTGAGGCAGGAATCGAACCCGCGACCTTTCGCAATCCGGGCGACTGCTCTGACCACTGAGCCACCCAGGACTTGGGATATCCCTGTGAAATTCTTCTAGTCTATCTGTATTTGCGTTTATGACCTAACGTCCACCCTACAATGTCGAAATATTCTATTTCAACATCCGAAACGAGTATTTTTACAAATACCGACGATTCGGTTAAGTTGGGGCAGTGCTTTCAAATATTCTTAATTTTTGATTTTAACATTATTATAAATGTTTGAAAAATTACTTAGTAATTAAAATATAATAAAACTAGAAAAATTTTTTCACGTCCTGAGGCAGGAATCGAACCCGCGACCTTTCGCAATCCGGGCGACTGCTCTGACCACTGAGCCACCCAGGACTTGGGATATCCCTGTGAAATTCTTCTAGTCTATCTGTATTTGCGTTTATGAGCTAACATAAACGCAAATACAGATAGACTAGAAGAATTTCACAGTTTCACACAGTTTCTAGTTTTATTATATTTTAATTACTAAGTAATTTTTCAAACATTTATAATAATGTTAAAATCAAAAATTAAGAATATTTGAAAGCACTGCCCCAACTTAACCGAATCGTCGGTATTCGTAAAAATACTCGTTTCGGATGTTGAAATAGAATATTTCGACATTGTAGGGTGGACGTTAGCTCATAAACGCAAATACAGATAGACTAGAAGAATTTCACAGGGATATCCCAAGTCCTGGGTGGCTCAGTGGTCAGAGCAGTCGCCCGGATTGCGAAAGGTCGCGGGTTCGATTCCTGCCTCAGGACGTGAAATTTTTCTAGTTTTATTATATTTTAATTACTAAGTAATTTTTCAAACATTTATAATAATGTTAAAATCAAAAATTAAGAATATTCTTAATTTTATTTTTACCATTTGAATTCATGTTTAAAAAATAATGTGCAAATATCTCAAGTAGAAAAAAGTCTCGTGCCGGTCTTCGGAGTCCTCAATTGACTGTCTCCATCTCACAAACAATCACGCACAAAGAAATTTAGTGCCTCGTTTCTTTGTCGTACTTCCAGAACTTGAAATTCTTTGGCAGCACATGTCTTTTGCAGCATTTTGCTTTGTCTCTTTTCTGTAAAAAGGGTTCCTTCAAAAGAGGCGTGAAAAAGCACCTTTTGGGCCAGCAAGGTGGAGGCGGCTAGAGCATTGTCTAAACTGCAATAGCTGTCTTCGCATATGGACTCTTCTTACCGCTTCAAATCAGGTGTTGTTTAGTCATCTGTCGTGCTATAAAAAAAATACATTATGAAGGTAAACGTCGTAAGGACGAAAATACTTAAAAAAAACATAGGGTACTCCCAACTCCTCAGCAGCTCACCCGAACAGAAATATTTCGTATTTACGAGTTTTCCAGATTTAATTTGCGTTTCATAATTCTTTTATATCCGAATTTATAGTGACCATGATCGCTGTTATACCTCTTTAGTTTGGGAATAAAATACTGAGTAATGATAATTCCGGTAAAGTCTCCATCTTAACGTCGCACACAAAGAAATATAGCAACTTATTTCTTATTTCGTAATTCCACATCTTAGAATTATTTACCTGATTTTTCAATCATGAACTCCTTCGAAAGAGGCATGAAAGGTACCTTATGGGCCTGCAACGTGGACGGACCAGAACAATAGCTAGATGCAGCATGTAGACTTTTGCGGAGCTATGTAGAAAAGTAGTGCTCGGAAAATATAAGACTATTTATAGTACTCTTATATTAGTAGATACCTAATATTTTTTCATCAGGATTTTTTTTTCTGTGAAAGGTCTGCTAGCCTAAATAAAAAATTACTTTCTAGCTTTCTAATCATTCCCTTAGAATTATAACTTATTATTTTTTGTATTTTGTGTTCAAGTAGGTACCTACACCCTGGGTCATCAAATACAGGGTATTGGTCTCCAATAACCATAAAATGCAGCACTTACACAACCGCTGTAGACCAATTTTATTC
This sequence comes from Nymphula nitidulata, assembly GCA_947347705.1. Lineage (NCBI taxonomy): Eukaryota > Metazoa > Arthropoda > Insecta > Lepidoptera > Crambidae > Nymphula > Nymphula nitidulata. Next base: position 13,142,818 of record OX374623.1, read on the forward strand.
AGAACACTGAGGGCCATTTCCACAAGTATCTGGTAAAGTGCTGTGTGGATACTATTTCAATATATATAAATTTGGGCTGACACTCGTGAAACTCAATATGGTATATAAAGATCTTTATTTATTAGTTGTAACTAGACCTTACTAGTGAAAGTGGTTCTTAGTCTTTAATTTAATCTCTTTTTAAAGTACGAGTACTTTGAAAGATAGCAATCAAATAAGAGATTCTTAACAGGGAATAAGTAACACCTGGTAACACGCAAAACGTTATCTGTAGACACTTAAAGAACAAAGTACTGTCGGCGATGTGTATAGAAAAGGATTTCTTATATAAAACCCATTGACCCAAGGCGTAACTCAGACCGCGGGGCCGGGACACGCGGACAATAATGGCTGCCATAATTTGCCTCTAATGGGCCTTACACTATCGCGCTGTCAGCCCTACCAAAAATAAGCTTCTCTCGCTTAAATCTTCCTTTAGATCTCTTTAGCACTCTTTTAGCACGCAAAGTTTCACATCCGAGACTTTGTAACCAGGAATACCAATTAAATAATATAAGATAAGAGAGCAGTGTCAAACGATGTGAAACAAAATATTCATGAATATTAATAATTTACCTTGCTAAATTATTTCGTATGTGCAAGGTCTATGCAGTTTGTTCCGAAAGTCCGAAATAAAAAGAGATGTTCCAAAAATGTGTGGAGACCCGGCCCAGTCTATCTACGGAAAAATAGGTAAAAATATCCAGAACACTTTGGTGACGTTTATAGTTGACTTATATGTCGCTCGTTACAAACTATGCCTGAAAACAAATTATTAGTATTTTTCGCGGATTCAGAAGATATTTTTCTGATTTTTTGAGATTGTGGTGGTGTTATGGCCCAAACTCCTCATGTGTTACTCCCATGTAGGAAAGCCTGCGCCCAGCAGTGGGACGTATATACATATAGGCTGGAGATGATGAGGATACCCTATAGATTTTATCATATCCATGTGATGTTCAATACTTCAATTACAGTGGAATATTTTTGAATTTGATATGGCCTGTTGCAGCACTAGCAATATTTTGATTGGTTAGCCAATATTGAAATTGGATTTTTAACTGCCTCTGTGGTCTAGTGGTTGAGACCTTTGTACCTCAGGTCCGGTCAGGTTTGTAGGTCCGGTAATTGATATCCATCGGGGTAGAATATTTATGCTCGGTTTGGTTGGTAATACCGCCTGGCTAGCTACCACTATCTTACCTAAGAGTGCCGGTATAATAATAAAAAGTGAACAGCATTATTAGTTGAAGGTAAGGTTCCTCTGTGGTAAGGAACCCGGGTATAGCTCGCTTTCATTTTCGGCGTTATCATCACTGGGGTAAGATGAAGGCCAAGAGCGACCTCGTTAAGAATTAAAAAAGAAAGTAGCGGCTCAAAAAAAAAAAACCCCAAAAAGTGTGACCGTGTGGTTGATTCCTAAAATAAATACCTTCGGTAGTACCATGATAATTAAGAATGACAAATTTATATTAATTAATTATAAAACCATTAATACCATCATGTTACGTTAATCTAACTCTTCTAATAAAACTTGCGCAATTCTACTTCAGCTGTCAAACACAAATACTACTAGCCTACTCGGACTACTCGACTACTCGGCCAGGGGTCACGGGTTCTAGTCCCCGCCAAAGCAGATGTTTGAGTAACACGAATACTTGTTATCGGCGCATGATTGTTTTCGTAACAGGTATATGGGGGAATGCAATCGAAAACAAAGGCAGAGTGCAGTACTGAAGATCATATAGCACGACTTATTGAAAACAAAATTAAATCACAAAAAAAACAGATGTTCCATACAAAAATATCATGTAGGTAGGAATATTACAATCTAGTATGAAACAGCTCATTATTTTTTCGCGATTTTAATTCTTTTGGTAATATGTAACTTGGAAGAACCAACCAAAAGATTGACATAAGCAGGTACTTATTTAAGATAGTTTCAGCCTTTGTAAGTGATATGATCTGCGTAAATTACCTGCATATCCCCGTGGAATTGTGTGCTCTGGGATGGAACTCTGTTCGTTAGCGCGAGAAACGGAATATCATATGAAATAATTTCATTTCAGCACAGGATATTGAAGTTAAAATAGCAAGACTTATGTATGGCACACTTTGCAATACAGTGTTTTACGCGTTTTATAATAAAATTGTAGAGTGATTATATTGCATAAATACATTTTTAAAATTTATTGTTTTTGCTATGGTAGGTAATTTAATGTAACTAAACAATACTTTTTATTCTTTAATACTTATATAAATCATTCCATTCATATTGAAAAATATTACAGTAAGTTTAATATTTTTGAATAGTAATAACGATTCTTTATACTATAACAAGTCAATATAAAAAGAATGTATTTAGCATTATACTTTACTAAAGTAAACTACTACTTACTTTACTACTCCGTACTTAACTTAACTAAATTAAAGTATAAATTAATAGAATAATAGGTAGATCTTGATCACACAAATGGTACAAAGCAAAAGCATTGTAAAAGTGTATGTTAATTGTAATAACATTTATATATTCTGCACCGACAAAGAGAGAAAAGATGTGCATTGTAGAATTTCCATTTTAGAATCGTTAATTAATTGAGGTCGTCTTTTTATCTTTCGTTTCTTGTCGTATTGACAAAAAACTTTCCTAGAGAATTATGAATTAGATTTTTCACATAAATTTAATCAGAAAATAATTTTCTATTTAAAATATAATCATCGGAAAATGTGCTTTATTTTTACGGTTAATCCGTAACAAGAAACTAAGAAAATATTAGATAACTTATTTGACCGCGGCACCGTCTCGGCGACACACGTAAACGTGTCGAGCAAATAAAGTAGTGGGCGTGTCCGTAACATTCCTCTGTCCCGGATACTAGCCATGACTTGTGTTTGTTGCCGACAGCCCGCAAGCTAACATTGCACAAAGTTAACTTCAAAGTTTATGACAAGGAAATATATTACATACCTAACTGAAATTTAGTAGTTCAGAGAAGATGTTACAAGAAATACTTAAAACGCAAAAAATCAACTATGTCAATCCTTAAAATCATACTATGTGGTCTTCTCCATCGGTCTTCCGAGCACATAACAGAAGTATAGCTAAATAGCTATACTTCTGTACAAATCGAAAGCTCGTATTCCTAGTAAGTTTCAATGTAATCGTCGCGTCCGTGTACAGCGATCAAATTTATCAACAGAGGTGCTGCTGTCGTTTTTATACAATTTGACATCTGAACTTACAATAGTAGTAGACTGGACATCGTGATATTGAAGAAAATATTAGAAAACGCATTGAAAAATTTGTAATGTCGACCCAAAAACGCACTATGTTTATGCTTTTTCATCCTAGGACTTAAAAAATCACTTATACTGTTCTGCGGCAGGTAGGCCAGAAACACAAACTTTTACAGACTATCAAAGAGCGTAAAGTTGCATACTAGGTCATATGCAGTCAGCATCAAAATCATACAAACCATTTCGATTCCTATTGTATTGACTTATGAACAGACAATTGATATAACATAGATTCTAAGTAGATACTCAGCTCCTATTAGTGTCTTAATATGATATGATATTAGGTTTTAATTAAATTTACTTATGTTGTAGGTATCTAATTGTAAGAGTATGTTGTATAATATTATTATAGATACATATGTACTGAGCATTAGTTTTAAAGTCATGTTCTGGGGCGGGAATCGAACCCGCGACCTTTCACAATTCCATGAAAACTTAACTGAGCTACTGAGAATTTTTGGATATCCCTATGAAATTATTCAAATTATTTAGTTTTCACATTACTTATAACTTATGCTAACGCCTGCCATAACAGTGTTAATATTATTGTACGGCAACGTCCGAACCTTTGCATAATGCAAACATAATGCATTTAAGCATAATGTTTCGATTACTTTACCTACTAAAAGGTCTAAATTAGAAAACATACTCGATGAGTTTATTTAAGTAATGGTATATGGTAATAATGTCCGAGTCGGCGTAAGGGAGCAATAGGCGTGTCCGGACGCTACGATGGCTCTATCTTAATTAATCGCGAGCGGTCCGCCGGTCTTTATTACAGCCTTCACGTTTGATTTAACAGCTTTTGGGGCCAATCAATTCGAAACATCTATTTCTTCCACGCTGCTCAGAGTTCTGCAATATCTGAGCTTATTAATTTACGGAAATAAAGCACTAGGACTGTAAATGAATGTTCTTTGTTTATTTTTGACAGACCAGATCCACACTGTAAGTGGCACAGACGTGTTATAGTTTCTTTGGATTCGGAAATGAAATGTTACTTATAATATTTTGTAACGTATTTAAACAGTTTTTGCGGACTAGCTACTGCCGAGCCTGGTGTGAACAAACTATACTGATTAGATACCGAATGAATGATAAAATCAGGATTTAGAGTGACAAATATATTATTAGATTGAATTCATGTTACTCAGGATTGTTGATGAAGTAATTCATACTCTTCTTGGCTTTTCTTTGTAATTCAATCATTCCTTGAAAGAGCCATCGAAATCTTTTGAATAATTTGACTGGTTATTACCTTTTTAGTAGCACTGCTATGTAGATAAAAAATAAAATTATGACTGATGGTTGATAAACTTATTCATAACTTTTCTCTGCTAGTTAGTTTCATTCATATTAGCAGATATATACCTACCTAGTGTTTGATACCTTACATGATAAAAATCCGAATTTCAATCCGCAGCGACATATTTATAAGATGGAACATTCTTTGAAACTAGTAAACCGTTTTCTCAGCCGATCAAACGTAAAAAGTTTATAGCTTTTGTAGTTTTTTCCGATGAAAGTACTCAAAGGCGGCGGCGTGTTTACTTACCAAACTTCATTGGAATTTGTTCAGCTCGATTGAGTGATAAACATCTTTTCATTGAAACATCGTTCGCCTTTATTTAGCAGGATATGTACTTCAATTTCACTTTATGTGTGCCAGAATGATAAACCCTTTAAAATTGATGCTTATTGTTATTTTATTCTTATTTTGATATATGAAAATGGACATTTCTGTATCTATTTAATTTCAATGTAATCGAAATTATAGAACGACTTAAAAATCCAAGCATCAGATTCCGGACGCAATAAATTTTTTAAATGTCATAGACCTCCAGAAGAATAAAGCCGCTTGACATATTAAACCCTATGTGAAAAACATTTTTGTTGTCAAATTTCTAACTTTCTTTGTTAGAAAGAGATTAAACTAATTAATCCATTTTTTAACTCGAGCACCCAATAACGAATTTTCGGAAATGAATTCTAAGAAAACTTGCAGTCCAAATGTAAAGTCTAGAATAAAGAATACAAAGTATTTCTTGTAAGCACGAAAAGCAGATTCAAGGGCGGGCGGGTTTCAGGGGTTGTATCGCAAGTTCATTGTTGCTTTGTAGGCGGCGCAGTAGCTCACAACTGTGACACTAGATGGCGCTGTTAACCATACGACTCCCTCGAAGTTCCAGGACGTATTAGTAGATGGCGCTTCTTCGTAATTTAAAAAATTCCAAGACGCCTGTCTTGGAATTAATATGGAATTAATACTGGGTATAAAAAACTGAAATTTTTGGTGCCGTGCCGTTTCTAGAAACAAGAGAGAGTGAAGCACTTTATCTAAAAATGCCTATATAGTAATTTTATAATCATTTTGGTATTGCCCTGCTAGTATTTTATGTTTTATTTTTATTTTGCTTAAAGTTTTAAAATAGTTAAAGATAGATTGATGACCGTCAGCGTTCATTAACTTGTTTAGATAAACAGCTGACAGATATCAGTCGCTGGTTAAAATGCAAAACCAAAAACAAATTAACTAACTTAAAGTAGGAAACTAAAATCAACTATACACGGTACAGTAAAACCGGTTTAAGACAATTTTAGAGGGACCCGACTAAAAACGCGTCTTAAGCGAGAAAGCTTATTAAGCGGGATAGGGAAAATAAAATTTTCTAAAAATTATTACGTATTACATCTTCTCCCGCAGCAAGAGTGGGATCAACAGTAAACCCATTTAAAAAAATAAAAAAATACTTACCTATATAATTACTAATTTCGAAGAGATAAGTGTAAAGGCTGTGTTAGTTGCTCCACAAATTCGGAATGTTTTCTTTTGGAATATCTAGGCTCCTATTCCATTATGTTTTTGTGACCTGAATTTTTATCGATTATTTTTATGAAATATCTAGGTTTACCACAAGAGATAGGAACTCACGCCAAGGAAAACTATTTTTCAATTTGCTGTTCTTAAACTAAATTTAAGTTATATCTCTTTCTTTCCATTTCAAATAAATATGAAAATGGACATTTCTGTATCTATCTATTTAATTTCAATGTAGTTGAAATTATAGAAAGACTTAAAAATATTGTTTATTCGTTTATTTTATTAAACCCTATGTCAAAAACATTTTTGTTGTCAAATTTCTAACTTTCTTTGTTCGAAAGAGATTAAACTAATTAATCCATTTTTTATTCAACAACGAATTTTCGGAAATGAATTCTAAGAAAACTTCCAGTCCAAATGTAGAGTCTAGAAAAAAGAATACAAAGTATTTCTTGTAAGCACGAAAAAAAGTATAGAATGGCATTTGAAAGTCCGACTTACTTCCGAAGCTGGTCATTGACGTAAAAACAAAAGTTTCACCAATTGAACAAGAAGAGTAAAATACAAAATTAAAAAATTTAAGCAACCTCCGGCGTCATTAATTATCTATCTAACACCATCTCATTGAGACTATTCATAAGAGCCCAAACACGCTATATCAGCTGTAAGATTCTGAAGAATTAAGCATTTCGCAGACTTTTTGATGGTACAGGATCAGCTCAAGGATAGTATGTCATGAGAATGTCACCGAAGTGACAGTACACCAAATTTCAAATCACTCGGATCCGTAACAGTTAGTAAAACCCTATAATAATGTAAAAAATGAGCTGATAGTCATCAAACGCCTGAACTGATCTTCATAAATTATAAGAACCATCGTAGTCATATCAGCTTTCAAACAAAAAAAACCGAATCAAAATCGGACACAGATACACACACAGACACGTCAAGCTTATAACACCCTCTTTTTTCGTCGGGGGCTAAAAATATATAATGGACATAGAATTGTGACTTTTTCATTTTTGTCTGCAAGCTTAAAAGTCTAAAGTGCAATTGCTAACTTATTGTAAAAATATACTATTTTTTATTTGACATATTAAGCGGCAAGTGCTTAGGTGTTCAAACAAGTATTTCCACGTAATCTACCGTTATTACGCAAGTTAAGGCAAGCATAACACTTTGAACTCTCGCGAGCCTCTGTGCAATTGTCTCGAGACATTCTTTAATTTAAAAAAGTTAATCCAAGCCGTCAGATTCCCCTTCGTGTGCTGCCAGCTAGTAATGAATCATGGGCGTAGTTATCCCGCACTTGGCACACAATCACGAAGCCTCCTTCTTCATTACAAGACACTTTTTTGTCCGCCATTTCCTTCTTTATTTTTTCGTCGAAAAGTCGTTTATCCACTTTAGCTGCAAGGTTGCGAATATGTTATATGTGCAGGCGGGTAAAAACTTTATTATATTATGTACTCGTTGCCGCCCTCGATTGGCCTAAGCTATCGCGTCAATTATCATGCCAAAAGTGGCCTATATTCATTCTCAGGATAAAATCTACCACCCTATTAAATTTCATCTAAATCGCATCAGCAGTTTAGGAGCGACAACGTAAATTTAACTACATTTGTTAGTATTAAATATTATTAATATGGATTATTATGGTATAATAGATAAAAGGTCTTTAATTGTCACGTTAAAACGTTAAGTAATTAATGAATTAGTACTGATTTTTTAAAGCAACGGGAAAGCTAGTATCACAGCTGTGTTATTATTGGAAGATCACAACGTTTTATTACTTTTAAAATATATTATATATAAGAATAACAACAAGTCAATTCAATTCAATTTTTGTTTTATGGCCTCTGTCAAATTTAATTTTGAGATAGTAGAGTAAATCCGATAATTATCTAAACATGTATTGAATATGGAATCGTAATAAAAAACATGCATACCTTTGATTTGAGCATATCCATTCAATTGCATTATATTGGCAATTGTATGGGGAAAGTCGCAGAACTTGGTGCTCATTAGCCTGTGCCAGCTCGTCTATTTCGTAGCGTAGCTTTGCTTCTTTGTGCTCTTCAACCAGTTTCACCAATCGCGGTTTCAACATGTCCATGATTGCTTCTATACCGTGCTTTTCAAGCCAGGCAACCTGCAGCTCTTTTCTGTCAATCGACGTAGGCGCTTTATCCACCTGGAAAAAATCAGCATCAGATAATCTAAAAATCAGGGGCAAGCTGTTATTGCTGCATTATATATAAAAAAAACAAAAGCACTACCTGAACCGAATGATAAGGTGCATTGTCCATTATTATTATTGAAGGTTCCGGGAGACTTGGTAACAGTTGATTGGAAAACCATTCTCGGAATGTGGTGGCATTCATCTCTTCGTGATAGTCAGTGGTGCTTTTTGATTCAAATGCCAACAAACAATTTTCCACAAAACCATATCCAGCAGAACCAGCGTGACATATAATGAGCCTACTATCTTTGCCCAGGGGTACTTTCGATGTTGACGCTTTCGTATTGTCCGTCCATGACTGGTTCATAGTATGGTTAGCATTTAACCACGTCTCGTCAAGAAAGATCACGTTGTCCCAATCAATAATTTTCTTTGCCTGGCGTAAGAAGTCGTTTCGTTTCAGTATTATATCTCCTCTTTCCATCAAAATTTTTCGTTTGTTTGTCGCGTAATATTGAAAACCATTTTTTTTTAATAACGCTGATAATGTGGTTTTAGCACCATTAAACAGGCCAGCTACTTTTAGAGACACAAGTAGTTTCGCTCTTGTAGGGTAATCATTTCGAGTATAGTACCCATAAACATGGTTCCTAATAGCGCAAGTATCAAAATTGTCGATATCCAACATTGTTGACTTTTTTTTCCACTTTTTGGTTGGTCGATGGCCCTAACTTTTCTTAATTTATTTGGTATACAGTTCTTCGCGAAATCCCAAGTGCTTAAGAAGCTCGATCTTGTACACGATTTACTGGTAACAAGGGTCCGCCATTTTGGGATTCGCGTTCAAAATAATTTTGCAACTTCATTACCAGCTATGCGATTCTCTAAAGTCAGCAGCCTTGAATTCGTGGCTGTCGGCAGCGCCGTCATACTTTTGGCGTTTGTTTGACAACCGTTGGCGACACCAGCGTTCCGACATCGAGCACGGCATGAACCGGAACTAAAAAGCAGTTGATTTTTATATCTTTATGTAAAAAATCTATCAAATATTGAATGAAGTCATTGCGATACAATTTTAACAAAACAAAAAAGAAATAAAAAAATATCGATTGTACTTCATGTCGTATAACCAAAACAGAGACAATCGTACACAGCCAAGAGACCGATGTAGAGATTAGTGAATACGGATTCACGCAGCGCAGTGCGCAAACGCCAAAACCAATGGCAGCTCGTCGTCTTTGTCAGACGTCAAGCTCGATGTCGAATATCTTTGTTTGTGAATCACACTGCAGCTCACGACTTTTGCTATTTAAAGTTTTTCCACTTTAGCGCCAAGGTCAACGTACATAAAGCAGGAACAAAAAAACAAAGAAAACCGGGTCACACACAACAAGAATTTCAAGAGCGTAGGTAGTCAGTGTACACGATAACGAGCAACGGACGACCGTCATCTTACCGTACAACTCATGGTAAGATATTTCAATGACGTATAAACGAGGAAAAAAATAAGCAACAGTAAATTTACAGTAAACTTCAGAATAGGGTAAAACCAGTGCACGATTAATTATATAATAGTATAATCTTTAATCGTGCACTGGTTCTATTGTAAGCGTATTTGCCTTTTATCAGATTAAGAAAGAATTTGTTTTCATCTTTCCATATGGAGAGATCCTTTCACATGATGAAGCTGATATAGATTTTCCATATATTAGAAGCGTTATATGTTCAAAATTAGTTTTGCAGACTAATGTTGTTTGGGCTTTGTTTGAAATTGGATATACAAGTACGCGTCTAGACTGCGTTCAAATAGACATGTCAGCGAAAGTTGACCTAGAGGTGACCCACTCAGGGCTGACACTCGCTGTCAATATCGGCCCTTGTTGGGAAACTTTTCAAAATTGGAATTCCAAAGTTCAGGCAGACGTGCCGGATCGCAGCTCAATGCACGCTCCGCCTCTCAAAGGAAATTCGGTAACGGGCCATGTATTTACGCGGAAATTGAATTATCTGCTGTGGCGTAGATTATTGAATTTATTCAGCGTGAAATTGCTAAATACTGGAAACAAAAACTTGTAATTTAGTGTCTGTATCATTATTTTGGGACACTAACAGCATAGGCCCAAGCCCATAAGAGCAATTTACAAAAACTTTATGAGTCTCCATCGTTAAAATATAATGTTTTAATTTTCCCATTAGGAATTTAACTAAGTAATATATAAAAAATATCAATCTATTATAGTAATTGCTATGCCGGAACAGTAAATTCATCTCACTCGAAAAGTCATCTAACTCTACTTTAGACATACCTACCTAAGCCTTGAGCAGCTTTATTGGACAACGAAAATGAGTCTAAAGTTGCATTGTGGAGATTAAACGCAACCCAATTAACTGGCGACGAGTCCGTGCCTGCCTCGTCTCGATATCAGATTAGCTCCTAGCCGGATTACATTAGTGGACGCGTTCTATGTCGGCTAGGCACAACTATCGCTGTATCTATCCAATTATGGCCGCCGGCCGTGATATTCAATAGTAATGCAGATTAGATTCGTCAACATATTATGAGATTGGGATGAAATGACGTCTGATATTAGATATTGGGGTTATATTCGTCGATATTTGATTGGCTGTTTATACATATAAATATATTGAACAGATTATATAAAAAAGTATCTAATGGGTTGCAAAATATTATTTGTAGTCGATATAGTTAAGGAGTTCCGATTTACTAAAGTATAGATTTCAATATTGGTATGCCTTTTCTGATTGTATTATAGTTAATTTGTTTACAGTTATTTGAAATTAAACACGGACCATGTTCGTTTCGGTGTCATGGTTTTTACTTATTTTGAACTGCTACCTGGAACAATTTTGTGTCAATTAATTCTCATGGTAACTTACAGTGATGCTAATTCAACGATTAATTAGCATAGTGACTAAAAGTGGTAATTCACCAAAAAAAACCTGTCCTTGTGATTCCATATTATATTTTATCACTACCGAAATATGTCACCGGAGTATGAAACTGTCGTTATTATTCGTGCAGGGAATGCGTCACATCGACGCTAAAGCGCAGTGACGGCTAGTTAGAATATTCAGCTGCTAATCCAATAGCGCCGAGTCTCGTGGGAACTCTGTGTGCGACACTTATTGGATTGTGCTCATCTTCTGCACTCGTTTCACATATATGAATGCCTATCGTATGTCAAAATTCCTCTACTCTTATTTATATGTCGGAGAAGAGGCAGTTCTCTACCACTCCAGATATTTTTCGAGTAAATAGATAAAAGGAGATGTCATCACTCTGTTTCTCCATCACATACATTTGAACAAGTCTCAATTCATTATCGAAGTAAACCCAGAAAAACGAAAAATCTAACTCCGAATAACAGCACCATTAATTTCACTGGAAAGCCGTAATGACGCCCAAGCTTCATAGCGCTTAGAATTTGAATGGGCGACCATGACAATTGACACTTGCTATTTTTTCCAGTATAAATGATAGGAACCAAATTCTTTTGTAGATTGCGTACGTGATTTGCATGCTCTTGGAGTTGTTGCCAGAATTTTGTTTTAAGAACACGATCGGTATGGAAATCTTCTACTAGTTATACTCGTAACAATTAAATCTATAGGTACTTTTATTATCCATGAAGATGTTGATGGGGATATTTTGACTTTTCGTCCAATCCTTTATATTTACAACCCGCCGCGCCGGCGCTCACATACCAAAGAAAATGCATTTTGTATGATATGCGGGTACCTCTCAGAGTGAAATAGTTGCATATGTAATTCCCCTATTGAAACTGGGAACTTCCATATTTATAATTTTTATATAATAAATGTGAATGCCTTACCATTGGATAACGCAGACGACATCTCGGGCAGTAGCCAGTGTTATAAATGTGAAACTTTGGATAGATGTTTGTTATTCAATCACGTCAGAACGGCTAGGCGGATCTGGTTAAAATTTGGCGCAAAGATAGATTATAGTCTGGATTAAAATATACAATAAATTTCTTCGCGGAAAGCGTTTTCTTGGGATAAAGCAGACGAAGTCGCGGGAGGAAGCTGTAAACGCATAAAGAAAAAAATGTGACTTCTATTAATTTCTATCTGAACACCAGAAGAACTAAAAATGACTTAAACAACGACGTCACAAAAAGCTTGCGTGGTGGCCATACCGTAAGCTTGAATCAGACTGATAATGAGCTCACAATGCCCGTGACTGTGATTCAAAATGCAAAATGGGAGCAGATTTTTTTCACAAAACTTTTAGCTCGATGCGCGTCACAAATTTATGTGACGCCCGTTGATATGCAAAAAGTCGTCAAAATCACTTCCGTTGCCGAGATTGACCAGCGAAAAGTCGTTTTTCAAGCTGGCTGGACACGTTTTCAATAATAATAAATAATAATAAATTTATTAAGTACGATAAAATGTTACAGTTTGTTGAGGGAGTCCTCTCTTTAAGTTCAAGCAACCTGTGTTGAGAGGAATCCGCTCCTTCGTTTTACAATTATTATTTAATAAACACAAGCACTACAAACATTGACTATATAGTACCACAAAGTCAATACCTAGCATTATATTATGGCTACAACTATTAACAGTACTTATTAATCTGCGAGTAAAGTAAGTATATACATGAGAAATTTGAATTTGGCATTCAAAAGTAATGTAAATCTTATTAAAGCAAAGTTACTAACAAAAAATTCAAGAACAAAGGTCCACGAAATTTACCTTAATTCACAATTAAAAACACTTACACAGATAACTACTATTAATTATGAAATTACCACAAGAAACTAAACAATAAAATATGTGTAGACTAGTTATACAGAAAATTTTTAAACCTACCCACAAGTTGCATAATATTTTTCCCAGTTAAATTGTATCAGAACAAAAACATTCAGTTCGACCACTGTTAGTAGGAACTTAATTTAATGAATTTATTTAATAATATAAAACGATAATAATTTTTGTTTTGCAACTAGTTGTTTTTGGAAGCAGCCTATAAGACCTATAAGACATAAAAAAGCAGATAATTAATTGCTTAATATCATTTTTTCTATGTCATCGTAATTTTGCCATTTTAACCAATCGGATACTGTTTCTTTACATTTGTTGTTATTCATTACATATATATTTAGTATACGATTAATAGTATTATAAAGGTTTAGAGATTGGGATACACTTTGCCTTTTTGCGAATGTAGTTCTGACTTTTTTTATTTCGATAACTGAATAAGGATTGCGTTTATTAAGTATATCCTGATTTAGAGGAGTTTTTTTATGAAGTGACAGGATACTGTTTAAGATGTTTAATTTTCATACAGTTAAGACATTAGTGTCAGTGTATAAACAAGATGTACTATATGTTATTTTTTTGAATGTCATAATTTTTAAAATAGCCCGTTGTATACGTTCCAGACTAATAATTTTTGTTTTACAAGACCCACCCCAAATCGGCAAACAATACAATAGAACGGATTGTACTAATGTTTTATAAATATAAATCAGAAGTTCCCTATCTGCAATATGCCTTAAATATTTAAAAATCCATATCATTTTTCTGGCTCTTTTATTAACGAAAACTATTTGCTGATGCCAAGAAAAAACTGATCCAAACATACACCTAAGTATTTTGTAGAAATAACCTTTAGTAGTTTATTACATGTACACCTATCGTTTAAAGAGCAAGAATGTACCGCCAAACTAAATCGGCTGTGTGGTTGACTATTGATATTCATAGAAAATGTTATATAATTAGTTTTATGTGAGTTCAAAGTTAGTATACAAATACAAATTTTTATTTGCCATAAAACACGGTAAACTACAAAGATGTACAGTACAAATACAGATCAAGCGTGTTTTGTCAAATCTCGACATGCAAATATAAATATACATATAAGCAAATAGCATCTAGAACTAGAACATCTTAATGCCAAGCTAGTGAACAGACGCAATTGTTAGGTACATTCTCATGGTAAAAGAAACTAATAGGTTTAATTATGTCACATAGCAATAGAATTATTTAATTAGATTAATAGAATCCCATAGAATTTATAATTACAAAACATGTCAATTGAAAATTAAAATAAAATGTCAGTGGATAGTAAAATATTCATTCATGTCATAAAAACAGTTATCAATCAACCAGCTTCTTAGTTTACGTAAGAATGGAGTTGTCGGTAGTTGCCTTATATCGATAGGAATTTTATTATATACACGTAATGGCATGACATCGCAATTTTTTCCATATAGGCGTGAATTGGATGACGGGACTTGTAGTCTGTATGGATCTCTCAGACGCAAACGTTGGTTCTGGACAGGTTTTTCAAACATGTTCATGTTAGTAGGTTTGTTTGTAACCATTTAGTGACAATCCGCAAACCAGTCTCAGCCCTAGCAAAGGATTTAACCCAGTTTTTACCCGAAAAGAGTAAAGCTGTATCGTCAACGTACGAAACAATCTTACCGCCCTCAAGTTTAAGGTCAGTTAAATCATCTATGTATATTAAAAAAAGGGGGGTCCAAGGACACTGCCTTGCGGTACTCCATACTGTAATACTGAATCGTCACTGCTCAGTACAGTGCTAGTGTTTTCGATCGATAATCTAAGATTCTGTAGCGTCACCTATTCTGAAATAAGGGTGTTTAGCCATCACATACAATGCCCTATTGACCTACTTAAAGTAAGCTCTTTTGAAGATTTGTCCAGACAGCCTGAGCTACATATTTTTTTTAGCAAGTCGTGTCTATACACGACTTGTTAATTCACCAGATAGTCATCTGAGGGTTCCCCTTACACTCTCAGCTAATTTACACATATAAATAACAAAGCACAACTAATTTATACATATTATTAACAATATATTTCACCGTTATCTAGTAATTATTATTATTAATTTATCATTTATACAAACAGTTCACAATTTATTATATTGCTAAACTGTCTTTTATGCTACGTAGCTCTACAAAGCTCTACTCATAAATTAATTAAATCATAATTGTGTATCCTTGGCAATTAGCTATGAATTGTCCACCAACATAATATGTTATTAGATCACTTATGCTATTTTAGTACTAATTGCTAGTCATATTCTCCTCCTGTTGCTGGTCCTCAATAATACCTAATATGCTTGTTTTCGTAATTGAACCACTACGCCTAGTGGTTTGAGCGCTCTGGTTTCAATAACGACAATAAGCAACTTTCACAGTGGTCGTTCCCGGGATGGGTCAATCTTTGTGGTCTCGTGCAGCCACCCGCATTGGGTGAGTGTGGTGGTGCTATGGCCTAAACCTCCTCATTTGTTTCTCTCGTGTAGGAAGGTTTGTGCCCAGTGTGGGACGATATGCGAGGATAAAGATATTAGGTATTATGTAATTGGTAATTTTGGGGTTTCGGGTGTTGATATTTCTGACATGTTAATATATTATAATTTAAAAGTGTTGGTCTCTTTAATTAAAATAAGAAATACAGAACCCGAATACTTTTAATTAAAAAACTGAATTTACTTATAATAGAGGTAGAGGTAATTTCAACTTGAATTGGGATCGTCCGTCTGGGCAAGTACCCACCCTACAGAATATTTCAGGCAAATTACACTATTTAGCAGTGTTCCTGCGATGAATAAGGTCGCCAGAGTTCATTGAGGAAGCCGGTATTGGAAGCAAATACTTCTCTCCTATGCTGTTGACATAACGCAACTTGCCACCTCTTGTTTTTACAGGTGTGTAAAGCATTAGTACTTAGCACCGTAGGTATAACAAACGTCTATAGGTAGGCTACGGTACTTCTTACTATCAGCCAGGCCGCAGGTATGCTTGTGTGGTGGCTTACCAAGAAGGTTGCATAAACTACCTGGTCACCGACGCTTTTTAGTACTATTTTACTTTTGATTATTATTTTCTTTTTTTTCTGTCACTGTTGTCTTCTGTATTTTTCTAAAGTAGACGATTATATGCTGAACACATTGTTTCTTTAATAATGCTCGAGTCGCATCAATTCTGGAAATATATACAAATATTAACCCCGGTTCGATTCCCGGGCAGGAATGTGGGATACTCGGCGCCCACACTTGTTTGCTGTTGTATTTTCAAAAAATAATCAGCTAACTATAATACTCTTTAGTGCACTTTAGACATGAGATCTCTTCCAGCCAACCCATGGATGAGTGAGATATTTCAGGTATGACAAGCAGGTATGGCAAGCAAAGCGCAGAAAAAAAACTACTTTCACTTTATACTATTTAACCTGTTTGCACATAGCTCAATGCAATTTTAAGTAGGCGCTTCAAAATATACAGACTACTTATAGATTATTTTCGGGATTGTGGTTCACGTCACGTATAAAATGAGCGTCACCCAATGGGGCGCAAGACAAGCATTTGAATTATGGGGCGCACGCCGCAGATCGCTGTATTAAAACTGCATTTTATACTCATGAGCTGTTCCAAGCTCACAACTTTGCATATAGTGTAAGCGAAGTTCAAACAGTCAGCCAAAGGGCACGTCTAGACAGGGCAATGGTGAGGGGTTCGTCAGAAGTGTTACATTGGGCTTTTTTCCCTTGCAGGTGCCTATAGGCGACGGCAACCACTTACCACCAGGTGGTCATCTTGTTGTATAAAAAATACTTTACATAAAGGTATATTGCCTGCGCTGTGAGAGACTACATGTCATCATCTCATCTCGTCTCGTATCATTTTTGTGGGTTTCAGGAGTCGCGATTCCAAATACAACATCTATTTCGAGATCCAAGATAGTGGACGCGACTTTTTAATTTATCATCAATATCAGTATCACTTTCGCGGTTTTCTGGGGTCCCGATTCTAAATACATCATCTACTACTTCGATATCCGAGATAGCGGGCTCGACTTTTTTAATATAAAATCAATATGGTAATCAGTTTCGTGGGTTTACATAAAACGACGAAAATGATACCCATTTTGATTTTTTTGCAACTACTTGATTTAAAAAGCCAATTGACATTGGTAAAATGAGAATTTTTTTATTATAATAATAATGCTAATTATTAAGATTTTTTTTATAAAACTAGATAACAAACAAGCCGACGGCCCACCTGATGGTAAGCGGTTACCGCCGCCTATAGACACCTGCAATAACAAGGAAAAATCACTTGATATTGCAGGTGCGTTATCATTCTGGGGCCTAAGATAAAAAGCCGTCTATGCCCAATAATTACACTGGCTACCTTTCCCTTCAATCCGAAACAGCAAACTGTTTCACGGCTGAAATAAGAAAGGCAGTGGTACCTACCCAGACGACCCTACATACGTGCCTGCCACCTAGTAAAATTAAACGTAGTTTTTTTGGACTTAAATTTTTGCTAGTAAATAACGCAGCCAGAGGTCTAGTCTAAGATCGCAACTGTGAGATTTTACTTTGCATAGATAATACTACTGCTATTTACTATGTATGCGAAGTAAAATCTCACAGCCATGGCAGCGATTCGGTATTGTTGCCGTAAATATAGCAGAAATAACCCTCTGGTCTGTTGCTGCGGCCGGGCTGCACGGCAATCCAGCGCGTCTGCCCCAGGGACCCACAATTTCCTAACTTCGACAAAGAATTTTTAAATGTCTGTTTGCAATGATTTAATAAGATTTAATGTTCAAAAATAAATAATGTTAAAAATCACCCTACAGGGTGATTTTTAACATTATTTATTTTTGAACAAACGCAAAACTGTGATATTATGAGTACCCATAATATAACAGTTTCGTTTTTAGGCACGCTATTACTGAAAACTGCTATTTTGATTATTATATATTAGTTTATTCGGCTACGAACAGTACATACAGTGGAAACAGTTTGAATTTCGAATGGTGAATTATTGGTTGGTAAAAAAATGTTAGTTTGCGCGTCTCTTTATGCCTCTTCGTCTTCCTCTTCATCCTTCTCTTGCTTCTCATCCTCTTTATGCCTCTTCCTCTTCCTCTTCATCCTTCTCCTGCTCCCTTTCCTCTTCGTCCTTTTCCTGCATATATTCCTCTTTGTCCTTGTTCTCCTCTTCATCCTTTTTAAGCGCCTTTTTTCTTTACTCCTCTTTCTCCTTCTATTCTTTCTGTTCTTCCTTCTCCTCGAGTCATTCACCTCTTCTACCTCTTCATCTTTCTCCTGCCCCTCTTCCTCTTCAAACTCCCCGTTTCCCTCTTCCTCTTCATCCCTTTCCTCCTACTCCTCCTTATCATCTGTTTATTCTTACTACTCCTCGACTTCTTCTCTTCCTCTTCCTCGTCATTGTTCTCCTGCTCTTTTTCCTCTTTTTCATCTATCTCGTCTTTATCCTTCTCATTTTCATCCCTCCTACCTCCTCCTACTCCTCATCATCCTCCTTCATTTTACCCTCCTTCCTCCTCATCCTACTCCTCTTCCCTTCCTCCTTCTCCTGTTTCTCTTCCTCTTCTTCCCTCTCCTCCTCTTCCTCTTCATCTATCTCCTACTCCACTTCCTCTTCATCCTTCTCCTCTTACTCTTCTTCTTCATCTCTCTCCGAATAATTTTCTGTGAAATGAAATTCGACATGAAAAGATTCTGTGTTGTAAAGTATGTATGATCTTGAGCAGATAACTATTTCAACTAAGCAAATACGACAACGCAACATCTCATGATTTTATAAATAATAAAAGACAGCGAATTATATCAAGGAAACATTCGATGCAATTTATTTGGGAACGTGATCAAAACGAACTCTTATAGAGCCCCTGCTATACTTAGTCTCATCACGTATGGAACAGATCCGAGATCAGGCTATTCAGATTTTTTTTCTGCATTAGATCATTATCCAAAATCTTTCAAATATATGTTTTAATGTTAAAAATACAATAAGAAAATACTACGAAGAGGTCAAAGATAATAGCGATATTCGTTGTGGAGGAAGAGTTACGTTGAGAGCAGGCGGGGCTCCTATACTGACAATATAACGTTTCTTCTGTATATTTTTACAGGATGGCGTGTGAATACAGTTACATTAGGATATATGGAGCCTACGGTAGCTGCTTACCATCGGACAGGCCATATGTTTGCGCTATCGTTATTGTATTTAATAAACTAAAGTCGTCATCACTTGTTCCCGCCTTTTTGTTTTATTATTAAATTTCCTTTCAAAAGCAAACATCAAGCATTTCAAATTCAACTTCAACACGTAAACTGAAACAGAGTACAGTCAGTCTGTAAAGGATACAGACGACAGTCTGTAAGGGAAGCGGTGTATTTATTAACGCTGCGACAGTCTGTAAACAGGGTGTCTACTTTATATTAAACCAGGCGGTCCATCAGACGCGCTATTAGCCGCCTCCGCCTCGTAGCCGGCACATAAGAATTCCTGAAATATAGACCTGGCAGAGGATTTAATATTTTTATAATTAATATCTCACAAAAAAACAACATACAAAAAATAGATTTTTAGGAGATACGTAAGTACCTAGGTACTCAAATTTAATTATTTTTTTCCTTTTTAGTGTCTTAAAGTCGGTTTTATTTTTGTTAAATAAATGTTAAAGTAAATATGGTCGCCGGAAACCGTTGCATTAGTGGTACCAACAATGATGAAAAGTATGTGACCACTACTTATAAGAACCATTATCGCCTTTGTACTACACAAGATTTAGATTTTATTTATTTCATTTTTACATAATTGTCATCATAAACGCTATGTTACCAGAAATTTGTAAAATTAATGTTAAATTATAAAAAAGGCAATTAATAATACTAATGCCTCTTATGTCTAAGAAAATTCAAAAGGAGATATAAGTATGTATAAAAATAATTTACACAATGTTACATTGTCAAATAGCAGAGGTGCGTTCCGAGCCCACACTCCAAACACTCCAAGTTGTTTTTTGTCTTGCTCTAAGGTGTGGAACGACACAAGTTTATTTTTATAACCTCAAATTTTGACAACGAGTTTCATCATTATCTAAAACTAATACGAAACCTTCCATTTCGCATTATATTTTATCCCTTTCGCGGTCAAGCGTCCCCGGGCGAATTCGGCGCATCGGTCAGGCCTGTTTGCGGGCTTGTCGCGAAGTTCGCGAGTTCAGTTCATTAAGTGCCAATCGTAAGTATTAAAATTCGTAATGTAAATAACTTGATATTGTTATCGATACGAGTTTAGCAATCGATAAGTAAGTTTGTGTCTATGCCTTGTATCTATGGTTGCGTCTGTGGTTGACCGTTGGCGGCATTGCGTGACGGACACTTTTGGTTGTGTACCGCGGGAGAGAAAAGGCGGGTTTTCAGATGCCAACGAGCCGTGGTGCGAAGCGGTGCTATCAGTTCTACTGAGGAACGATGGCGAGAAACGAGAGGACGACGTTTAGTGGTAATATAGCTAACGCAAACCTGGTGAGTTGTGTTTTATTATCACGCATGCATAAAGTCAGTGTAGTGTTCTGTGGACATAGCATCTTATGAGATAGCTACATGAGTTATTAGTTTAGGTCGCTCCCCCAGGGATGGGCATTGTAGTGGTACCGGAAGGCCAGGGTAGGACTGTAGGGGAGGTGGAGGTCCAACACAGGGACTGCGGTCCCGAGCCAATGTGCATTAGAATGTATCACATGCGTGTGGCTTTCTAGAGGACTACGAAGGCAAGTTCGTAGTCTTCACCTGGGAGCGACGGAGAGTAACTGGGAACAATGTTCCTAAGTGTTGTCTACATACGTGCAGCTCTCCAAGAGTAGCTTATCATAGTTGTTCTGTCCAGGGAACATTATATATATCTATGTCTCACAGGCTGTCATAGAATAAGTTACACCCTCATTATTAATGTTATACGGCGTGTGACGACATAATGGTGGAGGTGCTGGGATCTGCCGCCGGCGAAGAGCCGTTCGCCAGAAGTATTGAGATGTAATACTAATGTCTTAACTGTAAGAAAATTATACATCTTAAACAGTATCCTGTCACTTCATAAAAAAACTCCTCTAAATCAGGATATACTTAATAAACGCAATCCTTATTCAGTTATCGAAATAAAAAAAAAGTCAGAACTACTTTCGCAAAAAGGCAAAGTGTATCCCAATCTATAAACCTTTATAATACTATTAATCGTATACTAAATATATATGTAATGAATAACAACAAATGTAAAGAAACAGTATCCGATTGGTTAAAATGGCAAAATTACGATGACATAGAAAAATGATATTAAGCAATTAATTATCTGCCTTTTTTATGTCTTATAGGTCTTATAGGCTGGTTCCGAAAACAACTAGTTGCAAAACAAGAATTATTATCGTTTTATATTATTAAATAAATTCATTAAATCAAGTTCCTACTAATAGTGGTCGAACTGAATGTTTTTGTTCTGATACAATTTAACTGGGAAAAATATTATGCAACTTGTGGGTAGGTCTAAAAATTTTCTGTATAACTAGTCTACACATATTTTATTGTTTAATTTCTTGTGGTAATTTCATAATTAATAGTAGTTATCTGTGTAAGTTTTTTTAATTGTGAATTAAGGTAAATTTCGTGGACCTTTGTTCTTGAATTTTTGTGACCATAAGGTTAGTAACTTTGTCTTAATAAGATAGTTATGTTACATTTGAATGCCAAATTAAAATTTCTCATGTATATACTTACTTTACTCGGAGATTAATAGGTACTGTTAATAGTTGTAGCCATAATATAGTGCTAGGTATTGACTTTGTGGTACTATATAGACAATGTTTGTAGTGCTTGTGTTTGTTAAATTATAATTGTAAAACGAAGGAGCGGATTCCTCTCAACACAGGTTGCTTGAACTTAAAGAGAGGACTCCCTCAACAAACTGTAACATTTTATTGTACTTAATAAATTTATTATTATTTTTTTATTATTTTTTTTATAGATGTAAGGGTAGGAATGGGGAGGCATATGCTGGATGTCCGCTTAAATTCCCACATATGCTGCCGGGCAGACGATGCGTCGCCTCTCGGCTGAAAACCCAATATTTTATGTGCTCTGGGGAGGCATATGCTGGATGTCCGCTTAAATTCCCACATATGTTGCCGGGCAGACGATGCGTCGCCTCTCGGCTGAAAACCCAATATTTTATGTGCTCTGGGGAGGCATATGCTGGATGTCCGCTTAAATTCCCACATATGCTGCCGGGCAGACGATGCGTCGCCTCTCGGCTGAAAACCCAATATTTTATGTGCTCTGGGGAGGCATATGCTGGATGTCCGCTTAAATTCCCACATATGCTGCCGGGCAGACGATGCGTCGCCTCTCGGCTGAAAACCCAATATTTTATGTGCTCTGGGGAGGCATATGCTGGATGTCCGCTTAAATTCCCACATATGCTGCCGGGCAGACGATGCGTCGCCTCTCGGCTGAAAACCCAATATTTTATGTGCTCTGGGGAGGCATATGCTGGATGTCCGCTTAAATTCCCACATATGCTGCCGGGCAGACGATGCGTCGCCTCTCGGCTGAAAACCCAATATTTTATGTGCTTTGGGGAGGCATATGCTGGATGTCCGCTTAAATTCCCACATATGCTGCCGGGCAGACGATGCGTCGCCTCTCGGCTGAAAACCCAATATTTTATCTGCTCTGTGATGGCGTATGAGACGTATGGAATTCCTCATACGCTGCCGCGAGTGTGTCGCGGCACCTCGCGGTATAACGAAAAGTGGCAAGGCCGAACCATTACACTTGAGTCCTAACCCCAAAATAAAGAAAAAAGTAGATTGCTGCATTTCATGGCAAAATTAGTAGATTTTGACGGTGGCTTCCCATTACCTCTTGAATTGAGTAACAATATATCATATCAATATGTAACTACTCGTATGACTATTAATTAATCTTGGATGACATTGAGAATTTCATTATGCTAAATAAATAGTCATTTATTTATTTTAAGTGTAGCGTGCGGCTTACCGCTCGTTATAACGTGTTTTTATTTATTTTTACATTTATTACTATTTTAACGTGCATTTGCTACTCGTTATGATGTGTGTTATGTGTATTGATTTTTATTTTTATTTCTGCGGGCAATTTTTGTTACAATTTACTAAACGTTATGATGTGCTATTTGTATTTATGTGATATTTATTTCATCGTGCAGTTTTCGTTACAATTTACTACTCGTTATCACGTGTTATCTGTATTAACGTGATGTTTTATAATAACGTGTTTTTTCGTTTTAATTTACTATTCGTTATAACGTTTATTGGAGTTAACATGCCTACCCGGTAATCTGTCAAGCGGCAATATACCACCGGGGGGCGATGACAATGGAGGAATCAATTGTGTCTGGAATCTCATGCTCGACGGGTGACATTTTTAGCAAAAAAAAAAGGGGGGGGGAGGTGCGTTAAAGCCTCTTTGTTTTATCGTGCTAGTTTTACTTCCGGACATATTTTAATTTAAGCTTTATGTGTTTGGAAATTGATGACTACCCGCATATTCTTACTTTACTATGTGATACTCTAGCAATTTGTCGTCGAGCCATCGAAGGTATGATGAACATGAATAATCATGTCGCATTCAAATAAATGATTTGTCTGTATTTTATTACCCTTCTTATTTTTCTTTATTTTTGATATTGGTAAAAACAAAAGGGGGAGAGACGACCTATTGTCGTTATGCAGTTTTTATATATTGTTGGTAAGTGTTTTATGATTTGACTTATTTTCTAATATATAACACCTTTACGGTTATAACTGACTTGCTTACATTTTAACCAAGTAAGGCAGATTGGTAAAGTGTTATCATATGCTATAGTGGTTATTACTATTAAATGTGGTCGTTTCGTGGAATATGGAGTGGAGATATTTTCAGTTAATGGCTGACAAAGATAATTTGATGAAATTGATTTGAAGTATTGCATCTTATACCTTGCCTCTTAACGAGATTTCATTAGATTGAGTGTTACGTATAACCGAAATTTACTTTCTAGTTTTTATGTTTTGTTTTAATAGGTTAAGGTGGTCTAGACTTTTATTAGTTAAACACTTGAAAGTCGAGTACCCATCTGTTAACATACGATAGTTCGAAGGAGGGTAATTAATTATATTTTTTAATACGATAACAATTGTGTATTAAGTTTTGGAGTATCTACCCGCTAAACCGATGGTAGGCGGTTAAGTTGAGGGCTACACACTAGTTCCAGATTGTATTGTATTTTGGTAATTACGATGATGATTACAGTGGTGAGATTGGAGATGATATCTAAACGACTTTCGCTTAGATTTAATTTTCTACAATGTATGCGTTTTTCAGGTGAATATAATAAGTGATTTTATTTTAGTGCGTTTATAATAGCAAAGCTGTTTCGTACTTCGAAAATGTTAAGTTTTACGGCGCGGCGGGCGGTACAAATAACATGTGCCCGAAGTGTAGCAATATCTTGTCACTTCACCACCTATGTCTGTTAGTACGAAAGTCTGTTTTTAGGTGTGGCACACGTTCGCGTGTCCACTGTTGATGATGGTACCTATTGGCTGTATACCTAGTGTTGAGAAATTGAGCATTTGTTTTGAATTTAGTTCATAACTATTATTGAGTTATAGTTAGTACTACCTACGTTTAGAAACACAATGTAGGTATTTGTTTATGAAATGAATGAAAAATACGCCAGTAGTGATACTAAACTATTGTAATTTAATTTATTTAACAATTAAAGTATATGTACAGTGACACGAATAAAAAGCAATAGATGCTCCATTGGAAGAAACGGTGCTGACACATTTCCATACAACTTTGAACCTTTTATTTCGATCATAATTATTGCTATAAAATAAACTGTACTGTTACTGTAATTAGCTGGGTGATTACGGTATACGACGTATCTTGACAGGTTAAAAGACTTATTGAAATATTCTTATGCTGCCTTTATCACCAAAGATGTCTCGTGCGCATTAATGGCTTAATTGGATGTAGCTCTTGTAGGGATGAGTTCATTCTTTGGCCAAAGAGTGCAAACTTTAATAATAAGTACCTAAGTATATTTATTTTGATTGTGTGTATTTCAGTGCGTATTACCAGGCTCAACATGCAATAGTTGGTGCAGAGTAGTATAATTTGGTATAATTAAATACCTTTCTGAAACAATTCAATAACACTCCAGCCAGTGTCATACCGAGTAGTGCTGAATAGCACTCCATTCCATGCAATTCAGTGGGGTGATGGTTATGCACATGGAAAGGTGATGTCTAGTTTATATTTCTAAAGAAGGTAGGTACTTTAAAAAATATATTATGTCCACAGCGTTATGATATTCTTGTTTGTTTGTTGATACATACAGTATCAGTACTACCCACTAAATACGGTAGATATCCTCTAGATACCATGAATAATATTTAGTGAGTACTAATAAAGTTATAATACAATTTCGATACAAATTCCATACAGATTTAGTTGGTATAAATTATTTTAAGAACTACCTTAGTAAGTTGAAAGCAATTTATGAGATTGAATTGAATTGAATCTTCTGTTTAAACAGTAATTCGAGACACTAGTAGATATACTGGTCAATATCTTCGCAAACATTGGTATAGTGGTGTACTGTGACTATCATGAGAAACTATGGTTCTATTGACTTGATTTTGTACGTAAGTGATTACAGTAATTCCCTTCAGCAAGCAAGGTGTACATATATCATAGTGGTATTAATTAATTGCTATTTATTCCGTATTCATAGTTTGGTATAATTTGTGTCTCAGATATCCATACAGGTAGGTACTTAATCTGTGGGTATGCGGTGCGCCTTTGAGTCGAGATATCTTAGTAATCATTTTATTTCAATGATGTGATACTTATTTGATAAAGGAAGTGTTTTGTTTATCAAGTGGAAGTAACTAAAGTGATAAGCAAACAAACTTGCCTGTTTATTACAGTTCTTACCTAATTTGCTATTTATCTAAAGTATTCTTGACGTGAATATTTGAATGTAATGACAAATATATTTCCTTTAGCTAATGGAGAATGTAATGGTTAATTTGTGAGGCAATTCTATAATTTTACCTTATACAATAAATAAGGGTAGTGCAAGATTATATTGCAATTTAGTTATTTATGTTGATAAGGTGAAAGTGAAACAAGCAAAGTGATTGTACCCACTGTAGTCTTCACTATTACTATTACTACTACACTATTTTAGCGAATTAGGGTGCCTACAAAATGTCAAAATGTTAATTGGCTTGATCTACAGATTATTTATCCATATAGTGTTAGTAACTTAGTACTTAGTTCTAGTTTTAGTAAATGACACTCGTCATAAATGTATGCCGTGACAATTGAGATTTGATTGTGACTGGGTTTCGGGCTTTGATGGGAAGCGGTAGCTTCGTGAGTACCAATCTAGCTGATTTGAGACGAGCAGCTCAAGACCAGGAGCGTTGTGTAAGGTATATGTTTACATGTAAAGCAAACGGGTTATAATATTATTATGAGCTACTATGTGTGTATTACATTATGTGTTGTTTATAATGTATGAAATGAAATGAAATTTATTTGCTTAATACTGTGTTACATTTCAGATGGTAAGTGACACATTTTATGAATTTATGTAGAATTAAATGTGCATTTAATTATTTAAATAGCGGACGCCTTTAACCTTCCATGATGTATTTCTAGTAAAGGATAGAATAATTGGGCTTTTTGACAGTCAGTCCGACATTCTACACTTATTTTTTTTCTTTTTCTCGGTTGGGAGGTCTGGACACATCCAGGTGTCATGATAGCGGCTTAGGACGACAGAGTTAAATGTCGCCCGGATTGGGAGGTTGCCCTGGGTTTGGATGTGGCGCTGTTTGTCACAGGTTCGGAAGGTGTGCGCTGTTGTTGCCCATGGAAGCGGTTCGCACTTGAAAGATATGGAATATTCCATATGTTGTGGTTCTACTGTTTGAAAAATTAAAAATAATGGAAATGTTTGAGGCAAGTTTTAACAGCTGTTGTCTGGAGTTGAGACGTCTGTCAACATTTACATATGTTGAAAGCTAGTGTCTCACTGACTTGCGTTAGAGGCATGGTCAGATTGGTGTTTATACTCCAGCTGGAAGTCAACTTCAGCATGCAACACTAGGGAAGTTGTTGTTGGTATCTATAGCTTACTTGTACTCTTCAGAATCTGACATAACAACAGAGAGCCTTCTGCGTGACCTCAATGAAGCAAATAAACAAAGTTTGTCACCACTTGGTGTTGTATATTAGACTTGCCTGTACCTATGCGTCTGATTTTTGTCTTTTAGATACATCTATAGTAACAATGTAGAACTACTGAGTGTAACTCTCTTGTCATGTATATTAAAGTTCATAATTTACAATTCCCTAATGAGTCTTTTCATTGAAACCCAACACTTGGGATTGATGAAACCCTCCAAGATCTTGGATGACCACCACGACTTGAGAAGTGGAACCACTACAGTTGGTAAAATAATCACTACTGTACACATACCAGTTTATTACAGTAGAAGAATCGCTTGCACCACCATAAGGTGGTATGGTGTTACTTTTTCTCGTCTTGGGGAGTGTCGCGAAGTTCGCGAGTTCAGTTCATTAAGTGCCAATCGTAAGTATTAAAATTCGTAATGTAAATAACTTGATATTGTTATCGATACGAGTTTAGCAATCGATAAGTAAGTTTGTGTCTATGCCTTGTATCTATGGTTGCGTCTGTGGTTGACCGTTGGCGGCATTGCGTGACGGACACTTTTGGTTGTGTACCGCGGGAGAGAAAAGGCGGGTTTTCAGATGCCAACGAGCCGTGGTGCGAAGCGGTGCTATCAGTTCTACTGAGGAACGATGGCGAGAAACGAGAGGACGACGTTTAGTGGTAATATAGCTAACGCAAACCTGGTGAGTTGTGTTTTATTATCACGCATGCATAAAGTCAGTGTAGTGTTCTGTGGACATAGCATCTTATGAGATAGCTACATGAGTTATTAGTTTAGGTCGCTCCCCCAGGGATGGGCATTGTAGTGGTACCGGAAGGCCAGGGTAGGACTGTAGGGGAGGTGGAGGTCCAACACAGGGACTGCGGTCCCGAGCCAATGTGCATTAGAATGTATCACATGCGTGTGGCTTTCTAGAGGACTACGAAGGCAAGTTCGTAGTCTTCACCTGGGAGCGACGGAGAGTAACTGGGAACAATGTTCCTAAGTGTTGTCTACATACGTGCAGCTCTCCAAGAGTAGCTTATCATAGTTGTTCTGTCCAGGGAACATTATATATATCTATGTCTCACAGGCTGTCATAGAATAAGTTACACCCTCATTATTAATGTTATACGGCGTGTGACGACAGGGCTTGCGCGGAGGTTGCTCGCGCTCGGCTAAAACGATTATATCTCGAATATTGTCTTCTAGACCTATTTAGATAGTTATATATTTGGAATTGTCATAAAATTTCCTAAATATAATGTACACACATTATTATACTTGTATTTACTCGAAATGTGGTTGATTGTAGGTTAAAGTTAGGGTATGCGAATTTTTAGACTAATTACGTAATAGTTCAAAAACTAAAAACAATTTCTTGTGTAAATTGTGTTTGTTTTCTTCCTTACATTATTCCTTACAATAATAAACACAGAAGTACACACCTATCTATTCAATATTCCATACTACAAGCATTACAATTGCGCGCAGCACGGAAAAAATCGACGGATAAATATTTTTTCCAACTTCAAATGCTCATAACGGAAAAACTATACCACATACAGCCATAAAATTTGTTGTAATCGATTCTTTGTACTTTTAAGTGAATGATTGAAACTTGGACAAGTATTCAATTGATTTATTTGCTTAGGGTAATCGTTGAGACCCGGCGCTGCGGGAGCAGGAAAAAATGTGGTCACGTGACCGACAACTTTCTCATTTTATGACGAAAATATTCATTTAAAACATATGAAATATATATCAAAAACACGAGTTATTCTATTGCCATGCTTATTTAATAAGTTTTCGGTCATTTAAAAGCATAAAAATTAAAAAAAAAAAAGAAATAGAATAAAGAGCCGCGCGCCGCGGCGCGCCGGGCGTGAGAAAAATAAAATGGTCGGAAAAAACGGAAAAAGTGGAATATAAATCATGTTCTTGCTTTAATCTATCGATTTATTTAGCATCTGTATACTTTACTTAACCTGTGTACCAAATTTCAACGATATAGATTGAATGGAACCAAAGATACAAAAAGATACAAAATCAAACTTAATAAGTCTGCTGGACCGATACGGGGCTGACTGATTGAGGCGGCTTGACCGACAAAGGTAATTAAAAATCAGACTGATTCAGTCGGCTTGACCGCCTTTTATTCACTTTAATTTAAAGTATACTAAAAATAAGCCGTGCCTTTTTTGAGATTTGACATATCTAATCGCATTTGACGGACGGTCACTAATATCATATGAGGTTTTATACGTCAGAGTGTTTTTAACCATCAAAATTGATCGCCAAAGGTTGCAACTCTTCGAGGCTCGGAACGGGGTAGTTGTGACAACTGAACGTCACGCCGAAAGGCACGGAACGGCCTTAGAGTAAAGTTGTAGGCTTGGAACGCACCCCTGGGTTGAGGCCCAAAAATACAGAAATATACAGGAAAAATGGTTTTAGATACATATTTTAAGCTGGGGGATTGGTTAAGTTTTTATAAAGGTTGACAGTCCTAAGCAAAAGATATAGTCGCGATTCCGAAAAATTTAAATTCGAACATTTATGTACCAGCAATAAAATTTATCCACTTTCAACAGTTCATGACTCATAATGCAAATGAAATGAAAAAAAAACTGTACTTAATTATGGTCTCAAGGAGCACTTTGGAATGGAATAGTCAAAAATCCCTTACACTATACATGTCTATACAAAAAAAATGTGTTAACTAACAATGTCATAGTGTCAGTCTGTCTATCTGTCATGTCTGAATATACGTTACCTAATAATGTCATAATGTCTGTCTGTCTGACATGTCTCAACTTTTGTTGGTGTGTTTAAGCGGTTGCAATAACAACCGGGACCAACAGCTATCGTGCCTCATTCCGGGATCAACCATGGCGAAAGTACGAAACAAAGCATTTCGTAATCGAAACCAGAGCGCCCAAGTCACTGCCACCGAGCTCCTTCAGTTCAGCTCTAAGATACATTTGGTGGAATTATATAATAAATGTGTATACATTTCCCCATGAATGAGTGACTTGTGTTGTGAAATCTAAAACTTGGAACATCAAGTTTATTTTTATACCTAGTGTTTAAGTTATGAATATCGCCATGTTTTGTATATATAAATATCTAAAGTGCATTAAAGAGTATTATTATAAAAAGACTGTGTTTGTCTGATCTCTTTGTATCTCTATGGAATGTCGACGAATCTCTAATGAAACCGCTTCTGTTTATTCTGCCGATACGAAATGAGAAATGAGTGCAGCAAACCTTAACAATTGTTATCCGCACCGAGATCTATACTTCATATTGTAATATTAATTATTGTAGGTCTGAGTTGCTTAATAAACATCAGATGTTTTATCGAATTTCAAAGAGTAGCTAGCGAATTATTTCATAAAGATATACCTACGATGAGTACTAGAATTTGTTCACGTGTCATGGATGTTTATATGTTTATTTTTAGTATATTTGTAATACATATTTATACACGGTGAGTTTTTTTTTCGGGTCAGTATGGGAAAATTCTAAACTATAAGAGATAGAGAAAAAGGAGGAAGGACTCTCTCTTCTCTCTTCTCTCTCTTTTAGGAACCGGGATCTTAATTTTAGATAAAATAAAAATGGTATTGGAATTTTTTTAAAATCTTAATAGATTTGGAGATATCGGATTTTTAAAAAAAAAAAAAATTATTTTATTTCGATTGTATATCACTATACAAACCAAAAATTGTATGGAGATCATAGGTCTAAAGTTGCTAGAAGTAGTTCAAATATATTCAAATATTTTAAATATTTTTTTGACAAAAATAAAACCGACTTGAAGACACTAAAAAAGGAAAAATAATTAAATATTAAGTACCTACATTTTTTGGAGTTCGTGCTCAGTTGTTTCCACAAACAATAGAAAATGAAGCATTGACTCCAAAAAATATCTTTTTAAGCGATAAGTATCTCCTGAGTACTCCTTAAATTTAATTATTTTCCTTTTATTGTGTTTTGAATTCGGTTTTATTATTGTTTGAAATTTTTATTGTGAAGCATCGGTAGCGTGATTTAATAACCAAACTAGCTTTCTAAGAATATTATTTGCAAATCACTGGAGAGAGTAAACCTTCAATGCCTAAGTAAATCGGAAAAATAACACGAGACAGGGTTGTCAGAGGACCGCGACGGGCGGCCGCGCAACTCGATCCGCGGGATTAGGCCTTGAACACGCACGCCGGCGCCAACTTCCTATTTATGTTCCGCCCAAACCAAACAACTTGTAGGCTTTTTATTACAGTTGTTCTTTTCCGCTAACGACGTCGTTACCGTTCCGATAAAATATCGTGTCGATTCTTTCTAGCAAGGGGCTTAAGTTTTGCACGACGGTAGTTGATTCAGAATTAAGAATACAAACGATTCCGTTTGCAGGAAACTGAATATTTATGTTCTGTTGCGTCTTGCCGCTTTCGTCGTATGATTTTCATTGAAAATGTAAATTAAATTTTATTTGCATTGAGACTCTGTTGATTTAAGACACTTTCAGGTCTGTGTGGTTTGTGTGGGGAGGGAAACCTAGTTAAATTATTAAACTTTTAGATTGACTACATTAGGAATGCTCACATGATCCATGGAGCTATTGAGATTTAAGATATACCCCACACGACCATTAATTACTACGATATGCATGTCTACTGGCCCATCTTATGGGTAGTTTTTTTCACTTGAAATACCTACATTTAAAATTTCTAAAGAGGACTAAAGGTGTGATTTTTTCTGTTATACTGTCCCAAATGTTTTATGTTTTTGTAAATACATAACTAAACTACAGACCAACAATTCAAAGATATCTATGAAACATTAATATTTTACAAGTAAAAAAAAACCAAAAAGGTAATCATATATATGATTTAATTTCAGATGTACTGACAACATGTCATGAGTACGTCGAGAATGGAGAGGGCGGGCCGTCGCGCCAAGGCAGGCTCGCTGAGCGGGCTGTCGGGCGGTGCTGCAAGCGGGACCGCGGGCGTGCGCCGGCAGCGCTCTCTCGAGTGGAGCGGTGACCGCTATAGCAGCAGCGACGACGACCGCCCGCCGCAACCGCCGCCACTCGCTGACAGGGTGTTTGCGTCACTCCTCGCGCAAGCCACGCAACAGTTTGACGGTAAGTAAAAGGGTTTATACCACCGAAACTTTTAAACGCTGGATAGCGAGTAGCATAGAAAAGGCCACACTTACGTCTTAGTTCATTTTTACCATAGAAGTCGTATTTTATAAAGACATTTCATTTCTGCACGGGTAGAGTACTCAGGCAGCTCCAGCTGCTTGTAAGGTTATCAGTAGTTGTGTTGCACTGTCAGCACTTAGTGGAGTATAGTGGCGAATAGCAGCTGGGTGATCGATTCCTACTGCATCTACCGTAACAAATTAACAGGGTAGTGTTTTTATGTATTAACCCGTCAAGCATCAGATTCCAGACACAATTGATTTTTCAATTTTAATGGACCTCCAGAGGTATAACGCCGCTAAATAGATTAAGTCTCTTCTGTCTAAAATTTAAAATAGTCTCGTAAATCATTTTCAACCATAAGCCTAAAAAGTAATATTTAAATCTAATAAGCACATACCCGTTCTGCAACGTCGTAATAAAGTTGATATAAAACCCACAATATGTCAGCAGTGCACCATTAGTTTCATATTTGACAGACGAGCTGTTATGGGTCGGCTTGGCGGGATCAACTTAGAATTTGTTATTCATTCAGCAACACGGCTGAAGGTCCGCTCGGGCCCTAACAAGTGGGATCATTAGTGGAAGGCTGGGGGTATGGGGGAAGGGGCGGAGGGGATAAGGCAATTGATAGGGGAGCGCCCTGCGGTGAGCTTATGAGGAAAACTTTACACGTAAACCCACAAAACCTTCTCTGCGTTCTGTCATGCTGGCAAGGACTTGATGAAGCCATAGAGAACCGTGCATAATTTTGAAGGGATTCCACTCGACAACTAGCTGATATTTATAGACGCGGAAGTTAGTGAATTATTATAAAAGGCTGTCCTTAATAATAATTTTGAGATGAATTTGTATTCATTGGAGAGTAATTTTATATAATGAACAAAGTGATGGGTATTAGAGAAATAACTTTAAGTTGATTTAAAGTTGTTTCGTAATTTAAATAGATCAAACATCAATTTGACAAAGGAGATGCTATTTTGTCAAAGCAAAATTAATATAAAATAAGATACTTTGATTAGTTTCTAACAAAAGCGTAATTTTCTTATGCAAAATGTAATTTTATTTTCTTATTAGTAAAGTAAACTACTTGAATTTTCTACGATTGACGTTATTGTAATATTATAAACACGTTTACGGTTATTAGTAAATAGATAGTATAAAAATTTACTGAAATAATATTAGATTCATTTATTTATTTTGGTATTTAACAATAGCCTCGTAAATTCTAGAGCATAAGTGTAAAATAAATAAATAAATAAGATTCTAACGACATGTAGGTAAAGTACGGATTTTATAGTGACAATGAGTTGCTTAGATTTCAAGAGACATGAATATATTAGAAAAGTGTTTATAGTAGAAAAAATAATGTCCTCAGGCGTAGTTTGAACCCGCGCCCTTTCACACGCCGGGTGACTACTCTAACCATCTGAGCTACTGACGACTTGAGACGATTCATCCTTGATACAACCCTACAATATCGAAATATTCTATTTCAACATCCGAACAAGTATTTTTTCAAATACCTACGGTTTGGTTAATTCTGGCATTGCTTTCAATATTCTTAATTTTATTTTAAACATTAAAATTTGAATCATCATCACCAGCCTATATACGTATAGGCCTGCGCCCAGCAGTGGGACGTACCTATATAGGCTAATGATGAAATATCTGAAAATTTTAGAATAGTATTTAAAGTAGAAAAAAAAAAAATTTCATATTACTAAAAATAAATAAAAAAAATCATTTTGTTAATGGATTCCATGAACGTCAAAAGCCGTTCCAAAATATTTATAAATAAATAGTTTTGAAACAAATATGGTGGTTTTGTCTTTTTGCCTCATCATTTTGCATATTAACCGGTTTAATCAAATACCATTTCTTAGATCATTTTCCCAAAATAAGTTCCGTGAAGCGAGTTTCCGGTTCGCATTTTTCCTTTCTTGGAAAACATTTTGAAAGCTTTTTTATTTATAGCTCACTTATTTCTGGATGAAGTTATTAACATATAAATTTCTTATAAGGGTTTGCAAATGCGAATTTAATTATTTTATTAATAAAATAAACGATTGAGATTACGGACGATTACAAATTATGCTGGAGAGGCTCGGTGGCGTAGTGGTTTGAGCGTTCTGGTTTCGAATACGAAAGCAAAATAACTTTGGCCATGGTCAATCCCGGGATAGGTCAACCACAAATTTATAATCTGGAGCTCGTCCGTGCTTCGTAGGACACGTTATGCCGTTAGTCCTGGTTGTTACTCGGTTGTTGGTCCGCTATAACTCACCAATCCGCATAGAGCCAGGGTTATGGTCCAAGATGTAAGGATCTTGGATTGTGTTTCTTCCCTGTAAAAAAGCTTGTGCCCAGTACTGGGACTTATATATTATAATGCTGGTTATGACGGTGACAAAATATGCAATGAAGGTAAATCGCGACTGCATATATTTTATTTTGTGGATGGCAAAGTGAAAATATAATTGAAAAAGTTATCAGGAATAAAATGGTCAGAAAAACGTGAAGACGCGAAGATAGTGATTTTGAGAATATGATCATATGGAATAGAAACTCGATAAACTACAGGAGCTTTATAGTAGTTTGATTGAGTTACTTACTCAGCAAAAATATATTCAGAATTATGTCATTCCTATATTCCAAAATAAAAACGTACCTTTTCTTATTACTATAAAACAATGTTATTTGGCTATGATTTTCAGCAAGCACAATGTCCGCTATGCCCAACCAACTCTTAATTATACTGTTAGATAACCCATTTGATATTATGCGTATTGTTTTGAGATACAGTACTAAAGATTACCATGGCCTTTATTCACGATAACAACATTGCAACAGGATAACAACAGGTAAAACTTAAGTATTTTGGTTCCATTGTACGAGATAGTAAGGTCTATTTTAGATAGAATGGGGATAGGTGAGCTTACGGAGCTTATGGCGAAAATTCGTATGTCCTTGTAACGAGGACAAATGTACAGTCCTCCACGTGAATTCAAACCGCCTGCTATTTTGGATACCTACGAATCTGTGCGATGCATATGTCTCTTCATTACTAGATCATTCGGTTTGCATATTGCACGCCAAATGACTCGAGATTAGTAGGTAAAACCTGTTGTCAATATGGGACTAATTTATTTCACACTTTCAGTTACAGCTTATACACGCTTGTATAAAGGACATACTTATGTAAAATATACCAAAGTACAAAGAATTTTTATTTTTAACTGATACTGTACTGTCTGGTAAAGTTATTTACCAAAAAAGTAACCAATTTTTTATCAAACATAAATTTTCTAAAAACAATTAGAAAAGCTGCCCTAAGGCAAATCTTCTGTTACCTTGCAGAGGATCACGGCCTATACGGAACATAAAGTTTTGTAGTGCTGTGTTTTTGCGAAGAAATCGCTAATCTAATCGCAGTGTATCTGTGTGTCCATTCGTTTAGGAGCTAAACCTAAACGAATGGTGCGATTCTGTTTGAACGCTGACGTGACTAGGATGGTTCATAGCTTTAATTTATGAAGAATAGTTTAGGCGTTTGATGATTATCAGATCATTTTCTACCTCATAAAAAGGTTTTACTGACTTTCACAGATCCGATTAATTAGAAATTTGGTGTACTGTCACTGCGTTGACATTCCCATGATACACTAACCTTGAGCTGATCCTATACCATCAAAAATGTTATGATTAATGAGGCCGGGGGTACTTAAAATTCTTAATTTTATATTTTAAAGTCAGTATACGACTCTGGCTGACTGAGCGGTCTGTGCCTTGCTATACCGGTAGGAGCAAATGTTTGTATGATAAGTACGAGCAATTGTTAAGGAGTCTAAGTGATGCCTACTTTAGGCTAGATAATAGGTATGAATATATTATTATATTAATATTATGGTCATCAATTGATTGATAAAGTAAATCATTAAAGAACTCAAGTGAAAATGACAATAGGAGGTTTAAATACCACAAAAGTATTTCAATTACCTCCAAAAATTGTTTTGCCTTAATGATTGATCTAAAATAAGCAGTAACCGATAGGTTACAGTGTGATTTTAAATTAAAATAAAATAACTCATACAACGGATTATGTTTATACGCTTTTTAAACCGTATTATTCTTTGTCATCAACACTAATAAGAAGTAACAGAAATTTAATTATTTTATTTAAATTTTACCTTTACTGCGTAGCGTGATCACGGCCTTGTGCAAATGAGGTTTCTCAATAATTTACCATAAATTAATTAAAACTGATATTAAAAACTTATTGTTCTTGCCATACAAATTGAAAATTTAATTGATACTGTTTTCTTGAATATCAATATTATATTGACAAGTCTAAAATGAATAAAATGTAATACCAAGATATAAATTATATTCGTTCGTTTAAATAACACGTAACCATTATTAGTGCTTATTATAAAATGCATAAATTGGGCAGATTTGCTTTGGATCAATCTGTACTACAACAGGCCAAGACGAAATAGTTTTTTTATTCGTCAGGATCGCCGGCGGGCCGGTTTAAGCTTAATATCAATTCGTATTTAATGTTCATAATTTTTAAAATGGATGATTACATGTCAATTTTGAACTGTCGTCCTCTAATATCATCATCGAATTGGTGCGATGATGTTTGAAAATTTGGATAAGTTTGGTTTTTATTTTTAAAAATATTGTTATATCGTATAATTAATAGTATAACTAGGTAGAAACACCCCTGCATAGCGAAAATAAAAATTAGGTATCTATTTGTACCCACGCATGTAGATTACGTATTTGAGACAAAATCTCTTGTATGTAAGAGCGCGACCGTACGTTACATAAAATTTGATATTCTATTGACAGATAAGAGTGCTTATTACAAAATATTAAAGAACGTATTTATTACTACTCTGCCTCCTGAATGATATTGGAAATTTGAAGAGAAGTGGATCCTTAAGGGCAACGATTTTATTACTTATTCATAATTTTACAGACTCTGAGGTGATGCGGCAATGTTGGTCTGTATATTGAAAACATTTTTTATCAAGCCGGTCTTTCATTTTTAATATAAAATATATATCTAGCCTTCGTTGTTAATAGACATAGTTAATATTTAAAAGAGTAAGGGGAGTTAGTCAAATAAAACCTGTTATTTCCACTTACTCCCCTTACTCTTAAGAAATAATTGTTGTGAATTTACATTGGTACTTCAGCAGCATTTATATAGTAAGTATTAAATACAATTTGGTGAATATCCAACTGAATTTAACACTGAATAAATGCTGGAAGGTTTGTGCATTGAAGTAATATATTTGTGATATTATAGAATATTGTTACTTTCGGGGTACAAAATATAAAAAAAGCTTACGGTTGACAAAGTACACCCAGTTGCAAATCATAGAACTGACTCTCGTTCCCTAATATTCAATACAGGTGCAAGTTATTAAAACAGAGTTACAAATGGCGTTTAAGATTCGGTTCGAAGTAGGTCTACGACTACAGTTTACCATGTCGTCGGACAAAAAAGCAGAGTTCGTCCATAAACATAAGTCGTCGTTTACAGTAGAAATTATATTTCTCTATGGCTGATGTTTTATAATTTAACTGTTTGTTAAAATGACGCCGTTGTTTTTTTTCAATGGAAGGCAAAACGTAGTATGCTGCATGGATTATAGATTCCGTAACATATTTTCGAAAGGAGAATAGGCAAAAATAGCAAGTGCAATGTCATTGAAGGGATATCAATTACAATTGTAACAGCCTATTTAAAAAAATCTATTTCGTCTTCCAAAGTTTTAGTTACGAAACATCGTATTAAATTAAATAGTAAAGTTTTGTGTATGTTAAATTCTAGGACGCATCCTAAAACATTCAGGTCGCTATGCTCTTTGGATTAAATTGCCTAATTAACCTCATTATTTCATAAATGCCTGAAAACTAAATAGTAAAATTGTTATCACTGAAAATCACGCGAATGAAGATGTCGCCACAGCCACTTCAATTATGTAAATTTGACTATTTAACCCCCCCTTTTATGATTGGTTACCAACCCGCATAATTAGGCAATCTCCTCAAATATTGATGAGATAAAAAACATAATAATAATAAAAATAAAAATCTAGTCTCAACCCTCAAGGACCACTAACTACTCAAACAGGGTTTGATACATAATAATCAATGATTTACCACTAATGATAAAAAAAAAATGAAATTTGGCGTGACGTTTTTAAAGAGACTCGAATGATCAGGGTAGCTACATTACATTACAGTTACAGTAACTAAATTACAAATGGTATTTTTATATTTATACAAATTGTAAATTACATGAAATAACATTTCCTTAAAAATTAGCATATCTTGCCGTTAGTAACCAAATAACCCTGATATAATTTTCAAAAAAAAAAAATATTTTTATTGTGATACAAATAAAAATATGAAGTGAGCCCGGGCGTTCCATCTTGTATCACCTAATCAATAAACAATCCTCACAGCTCAAGTAGTCGAGGCATCACCCATTATTGAATAAAAGATTTTATTAAATTCCCAATACGACGGTAAGCGCTTTATTGGACTAGAAATGTAATTTTGATTTGCAAAGAGTTTGCACATTGGATTTACAGTATTGTGAATAATTTTCTCAACATTTCTCAACATCCATGTTAGATTCTACTCCTTCAAGGTGTATGATCATGTTTATTGGAAACAATTAAGGATATTTATAAATATAAGCATTTAAAATTATTCAATAGGTATCTCACATAATGTTTTATTGACGTTATTATCGTAAAAATGAACTACAATAAATGAATTAGTGTTGCCTATTCTGTGGCAGAAGTTTTTGCCAAAGCTAAATGACTTTAGAGGGATTCGTCAACAACAAATAAGCACAAAATTATTCTTCAAAGTAACATCAAACAAAAACAGTTCAGGAAGTTAATTCACCTCTCACGTGCCAAACTCAATTCATGCTCACGTGGGCTTCTCGCATACGTCCGACGTGTTCGTATGTATTATAAACATTGAGCTGTTTGGCTTTTATGTTTTTGCATTGCGTTAACATGCAATTAATTGACTGATGCCATAAAACGGCACGGAGTTGGAGCGAACAACCCCTTGCTATATTAGTTTCGACATTTCGACTTCTGCGGCATGCATGTAGTGGCTTGTTTGGGAGCTTGTGGCACAACTATTGGAAGAACTCACCATTATTTCACCTAAGTGAGAAAGCGACTGGAACTTTCATAATTTTTAACACTGAATTAGAATTGAAACCAGGAGCAAAGTTTAGGGATATCATCGGAACTAAAGTCAAAAAAGCTATTAAGCTTTTCATTAGAAATAAGAAAGTTATATTGACCCTAAAAATATTTTAAATTATACTGTATCCTGCTGAGAAGGGAAAAACTCACAGTCATCATAACATATAGGTTCATCTAACTCTACAATTGTTATTGAAATAATATCATACTTTTTAATAACCTGCTATTTAAAAATAGTGTATTGCCAACATAAAAAGAAATGAAATAGAATATTCAATTATATATTTCTGTACAATTTCAATAAGTACCTTAAATCTTTACTTATTGTGGCAGATTTTATATAATAGATCTCTCAATGAACTGGCAGTTACTAAAATAAAACAATTGTAAGTATACTTACACACGTTAAATGCGCATAATCATAGTAACAAAAAAAGGTTTGTGGTTTTGTTTCTATTTGTGCCTATGTGTTATTGATTATTCTTGTTTGAGTACTAAAATTAAATTTACTCATCCAAAATCTCCGATGTTTTTCCGACGCAAATATCACGCATATGAAAATAATAATATATAATGTTCATACACTCACACCTATTAATAATATGTGTTTAAATATTAGAAAAATACAAAATAAACATATAAACTTGTGAACAGATTCTCGTACGCATTATATACTTTTGCTCCTACCGGAATTCGAACCCGGAAGGTCCGACCGAGAACCCTGTATAGCAAGGGGCACTGACAACTCGGCCAGCCGGTCTTCAAAATAAAATATAGTATAAAAATACGCGGGAAGCCGATGGATGCGGGCAGCGCAGGACCGATCGGTTTGGAGATCTCTGGGGGAGGCTTATGCCCAGTAGTGGGCGTCTCTCGGCTGAAATGATGATAAAATACCGTCGTAGCTAAGCCGATTTTAACTGCCACTATAACATGAGCATTTACCTCAATAGCCTCATGTAAAAAACTGTGCCCTGCAATGATACACTGAGAAAAATGACAACTAAACTTTTGACTACCTGTAGCGAAAAAAGTGACAACATAGCTTATGGTAATAAATGGCCAAAAATAAAGTTACTTATAGGTGCACCGTTTTTTTAAATAAAATAAACTGTAATTACACCTGGTTAAATTTTCGTTATTACAAATATAACCAAAGTTGTTTGATTAAAAAAAAACAGTGGACGTGCAACAGATTGATGATGATTCATTTCTCATTTCAATTTTTGCATACAAATAATAAAAACGTTGGAAAATGTAAAAATAATATACTTTAGACTAGGCGGTCAAATTAAATTACAATTCAATTTACTATTCATTTTCTTTTTTTGATGTTGTATTCGTTCTGTGACAGTCATTTATTGAAGCTTACACGTTCATCCATTCAGTTGTTTTAGATTTCAGTAGACATTGTTTGCAACTGATATTGTACTTAATGATGAGTGAGTTTCAATCTAGAATTGTGTGAGTTCCACTAGTAAAACGTTTTCAGTACTAGTGCGCTCGATCAAGCTACTGTTCAAGCGAGCTTGTTCATTTATCTGTTTTGCTAGATGTAAGTGCTTGTTGTTCCCTGTTATTCATAGCCAGGTGTATTGACATGGGGATTGACGGCACCAACGTCAGTTAGTTATATTTTTGTTGATTATTTTTGAATGTTACGTTCATATAGGTATATTTCAAAATTGGACATCTAGGTTTATAATTGTTTCATTTGCGTAAATGGCAACATACTGTTTAATGCAAGTGTAATATAGATTTATGATAACATAATTACGATTAATTATAAACGGTGAATTTATGAAAGATCTCTTCCCATGTTAAAGAGAAGGTAGAGCTAGCTCTACCTTCCTAACTCCTACATGAAGATAGAAATTAGACCAGTGCTCCTGATTTTATGCTTATTTGCATGTTTGTATTATAGGCATGGCATAGTGGACATTTGAATATTATAACAACTATTGTATTTACCTATGCTTTACAAATAAACGATTAGGTGCGGATTACGGATTATCAGTAGATACTGACGCTCACACGGAAATTAGATGAGTAGTTATTTAATATATTGATATTTAAAATAAAACCAATTTACCGGAATTAACTCACGTTTAATTAGATGTTACATTATTATACACCCATGCGAATAATAAAGTCCCAAGCCCTCACACTGTCCGACAAACTAACACCGTGAGCTCCGTATGCGTGAATCGGACCGCTCAGAATATAACACAGAGTAACGGTAGTTTCATAACTCATAAACTTATCAAAGACAATTGTCATCTTTAGTCTTTCTTAGTCGAAACGACAATAATTAAATAATGTAACATCTAATTAAACGCGAGTTGAATCCGGTAAATTAGTTTTATTTGAAATTCTCGCGAAAATATAAGACAATATACTATTGATATTTAGATTTTGGGAATTGCGGGTTTCAGTTAGGTGTACTTTAAATATGATGACTCTATGTTATTACCTTTTAATTACCACTATATCTTTTATTTAATATATTTAATAAGGTTTTATTTAAGATTTTTTGTTTGTTTATCCATACAAAACATTTTTGAAAATTTACTCACTATTTACCACAAGCGTTGTGTGCGATACGATTTTATTACACTATACTTTATATTCCTATAGTCATCACTCTAACGATATACAGATAGCATTGAATAATTTATTAGCGTAGTTCCACCGTTGGACCCATTAATGGGGGCTTTTCAGGGTTGTTCCCATTACCTTTGCTGCCACTAATGTGATTAGCCACTGCGTTATAGCATTTGCAGTGCTTTTAATGCACCAGACGGGCCGTAAACGGGTTATCATGTTCGTGTCATCGATGTCTCTGAATGTTGATCGGTCGACATTAGTAGTCAGTAAGATCAAAGCTCCAGCGCAGTATTATTATTTTTTTTATACTTTCACACCTTTTATCTAGCCCAAAGTAAGCATCTTTAAGAGCTTGAGTTATGGATACTAACGAAGAAAATAGCAGAGAAATATTGATAGTAATATGTTTATAAATATAAGAAATATACTAAATAAACGTATACACATCCATGAGTCGTGAACGAATACTCGTACTCATCATACAAATATTTGCTTATTCCGGGATTCGATCTTAAAACCCCTGACCAAGTCTAGCAATGGGTACAGACCACTCGGCCAGCCGGCCGTCATTTATTATTTTTGATGTATGACAATATTTTGCCACGTTCATGATGTTTGGATTTTCACAGTAATTGCTATGTATATTCTCTACTCGAAAATTCCTTTGTCGTATTAGTAAAAATACCAAGTGCTTTGAAAATATTGTACACTTATTAATTCTCGTTTTGTAATTGTAATTTAGAAATGAATATTTCAACAAAACATTTTAATTCATCTGCTAATAACTAAAACCTTCAGAGTTATTCTGTGTTTCAAAATTATATTTAAGTAACTTTAAATAAACTGTGAGGATGTTAGCTTTATAACGCAAAAATATATACCATAAGGTTGTCCCAAGTTCTCGGTAGCTCAGTGGTCAGAGCGGTCACCCGGACCCTAAAAGGGCGCGGCTTCCCGCTTTAGGAGATGATTTTTTGTAGTTTTTTTTTACAAGCGTAAAGAGTCCATATGCGAAGACAGCTAGTGCAGCTTATAACACACTGTTCTAGCCGCCTCCATCTTGTCGCCCCAAAAGGTGCCATTTCACGTCTCTTTTGAAGAAACCCATGTTTAGGTGTTTTTTAAAATATCTTTCAAATATTTTATTATAATGGAAGAAGAAAATTAAAAAAAATATTATTAGGTACTCAAAATTTCTCAGTTATATAGTAGCTATCTGTCCATCGCTTATTATACTCGCAAAACATCATATTTTCATAATAGAATAATTAAAAACATCATAATACCAGCAAAACATCACATTAGCAAAATTGTATAGCATTGCAAATTTCCCTGGAAGGTTCTACCTTAACCAATACGACTACCAATAATACGATTAGTTGCTGTGTTGTGGCATTTACAATGCTATTAATGTGCCAGACGGACAGTAAACGTGTTATAGTGTCCGTATGATCGATGAATGTAGTCGCGACATATTGAGCTGTAATTAATTGCCAAACCAGTGAATAATGTGTTTAAAATCAAGAAATATTGACACATTAACTCAAACACTGAATTTTACCTGCTACGAGCGATACCGGCTCACGTATTCAAAGAAGAATTGTACATATTACGCTCCATTTTTAAAACAAATTCATAGAAGGTTTAGAAAAAAAATGTTATGGATCTGTCAATTCAAGTTATTCTCTCCAAAACAATATCCCACAGGAATATAAACTTATCCTCAATAAAAATATGTACAAAGAACATAACTTTGACATCCAACTGTGACATAATTGAATTACATGTGAGTTACAAACTGAGTTTTGGATTCCTTTGTTACGCAGTTTTGGTGAAAAAGCGACTGTCATAGACA
The DNA here is from genome assembly GCA_947347705.1 of Nymphula nitidulata. Lineage (NCBI taxonomy): Eukaryota > Metazoa > Arthropoda > Insecta > Lepidoptera > Crambidae > Nymphula > Nymphula nitidulata. The sequence goes on from OX374623.1 coordinate 13,187,205, forward strand.
TTTTCCTGTTATAGGTATGAACCCTTAAAATGACCATAATATACTATTTGGTTGGCTGTGTTGCTTTAATATATACAATAATACAAAAAAATACTTTGACATAGGATGAAAAATTAATGGTTAAATCTTTTTGGGTAGGCTTTTTATGTAGACAAGTAGAAATTAAAATATTTCAACGTAAAGCGTAATTTGAGAAGGAATACGAAACAGCCCTTTCTCTTAAGATTATTTACAAACGTCAAAAGTTTGGGACTTCTATTAGACACTATAATTGAAAAAATGGTTCTGAGTTGTCACAAGTTTAATATTCTATTATTGTTAATATCATAGACACGTGTAACGGCTTATAACAATTATTTATCTTGCAATCTGCATTGTGCTATTAGTGCGGTTTATGACCTGTCTGTGGCTGGAAGTAAGAAGCGTCATGTTGCTTAAAAATTAATAATACCATAAAAAACAATCCATTTGAACGAAGTCAGTCTTGTGAACAAAACAACTTTATTATTCCCGCTGGTCCGTTGCAAGATGAATATTAAAGTAAGAAATAAGCTCGTAATGTTAGCTGAGATTGGAAACCATAAGGCTGGGTAGTATCCATTTCCTTTCGTATTTTTCTCGTTACACAAACGGTATTGGTGGTGTTATTAGACGCAAACCCAGTAAGGGAGTTTGTGCACTCCGTAGCCAATGATCGTTAGTACAGGTATTCAAATAAAGTCATTTGTGTACATGTTAGGCAACTTATTTGTTTCACTATATTAATGGATTAAGATTTATGAAAGGATTTTCTTCTTTGTTGACATATTCCGTAAATGTATATCTACTACAATTCACACCTTGCAGTATCATTAGGCTCTTGTGAAATAATACTGATAAACTTGTAGCCACTGGCAATTGCCTCGAATTTCTTGCTGATTTATTTAAGTAGTCTTGTTTGAGAACAGGCTTATACGTAAGATGAATTTAAATAGGTCTATTGAGCAAAGTTTTAGGAAATAGTGCACTGAATTGAGCTATTGCATTGGTAATTTCAAAAGTCGTATCAAAAATATTATCCCGAGAAAGCTCAGGTTTGCAGCGAGTTTTGTAAATTTAAGATTCACGATGGTTTTACTAAAATTTGTTAGAAACCAAAGGATTATGAAAATAAGAAGTTTGAAACTATGAGGTCGGACTGAGGTTTTATAGTGTACGATCAACCTAAGTACGCAATATCTCTGGCCGCACTCCGCAAGATTCCGCGAACTCTATGCCCCGTTATTGCATGGAAATTCTGCGGCATGCAACTTCATTGGAGCGATTCTTTTGTATAAAGGTTCCCGGTCTATGTTCCCCGGTTATTGTTTTTCAAAAGCGGCACCTGATATTGCCTCCCCTGAATCACAAGCAGTTAGCTTTATTCAATTAGGTTGTGCAAACTGTATACTCAGTAAAAACGCTGCGAAATGTGATCCGCTTTTATTGCAATGCACAGTCCCGATTTATTAGTATTTATTGACCTGTGCTGTAAGTAATCGCCTGGAAACTTTATTTACTCAACGTGCTATATTTAAACTAGCTATAGACGTGAGTAGGTCTGAACATGAATAATTGTTTTAATATTTGTACCAAGTCACACGCGTCTTTATGTCATCAAATAATGTTTGATCATGTCAGTATTTGACCTGTAATATTTACTAACTTTTTGTTTATCAATATAATGGTGCTAATTGGATCATTACGCCTTTATTAAATATTATTGAAATAAACTAAATCAATATTACAGAATTTATGTAACATTCCCATTTTCCATATTTTTCTAGTTTATGAAGTCTGCGGATTCCAAGTTTGCCTGAAATAGATAGCCATAAGAGCATCCATTGTAAAAACTGTTTTTTATTTCAATTTTATTTTTAAGAATAAAGTGACTTTTAACGTTTGATGTGCAGCCAGCTGTACTATAAATCCTTAGGTCCAATTTTTCAATCCATAAACGCTACAAAATTCAAGTAATGTAATGTTTTTTTTAAAAAAAATAAGTTCGATGAATTTTGAGGAAATGCCTGCATACAGTCAAATTATAAAAAAAACAATTAAGTGTTTTCATGATAGGTGAACAAATAAAAAATATTAAACAAAGTTTTCATTTTTACTACAATCTAGCTCATTGGGACACAATATGATTTTTTTATTGTAGCAAAATTCTCAAGGTTTTTATTATGATTTCTTGATATTTTATATAACTAAATTAGAAAAAAAAACATTTGCTGGGGCGGGGACCGATCATAATAGATGTTAAGAGAAGCCTTATGTTAGGAGCAGGGAGACTTTGTTTCCTTTGCTGCCTCTTAATTTTTACAGGCTAAGCAACTTTTGAGTACATGGTGTTAGAAGCGTTTTTATAAAGCAAGAACTGACTTCAAAACACTAGTAACCCTCTCCTATATTAATTCAGTTAAAAAGGCAAAAATAACATTAAACTAAGTACTGCGTATTTAATATAAAGGTATTTTTGGAGTTAGTGCTTCATTTTCTATTAATTCTGGAAACAGCTTGGTACTAACTCCAAAAAAATACCTTAATATTAGATATGTAGTACTTTTTAGTGTTTTGAAGGAGGTTTTAATTTTTGCTTAATTTTTTATATTAATTAACCAAAGTCAAAGCTCGATGGGTGACCGTTACTATTATCGATTTGTGTGTTCTGACTCAGCCTCTTGTTGAAATACTCATAAGTATTGTTTTTATAACATGACTGTTGTTCATTGAGGAGTTCCATTCCATATCTCCGAAGATTTTCATCAGATGGAATTCATATTAGTATACTCATTCGAACATAAGAACAATTATTAAAATCGATCTATATTTGGCGGATATGTGAGCTAATATATCTAAACAAAGAAAATTTATCGAGTTGATTATAACCTCCTCCTTTACTGAAGTTGGTAAAAATAGAGACTTGTAATAATTCAAAGGGTTATCTCAAGTCCTCGGTGGTCAGAGCCGTCATCCGGATTGTGGAAGGTGACGGGTATGGTCCGTGACCACACCCTTTAAAAAATGTATTTTTTATACAAATCACGACAAATGACTCAACACCACGTGATGTTGTAAGAAGAGTCCATATGCGCAAGCAGCTAGTGCAGGTTGAACACACTACTCTAGTCGCCTCCACCTTGCTGGCTTAGGTGCCATTTCACGCCTTTTTTGAAGGAATCCATGTAATAGGAAGGAGGGTCTTCCCTCCTGGAAGATCTGGAGGGTCTGGAAGTACGACAAAGAAACGAGTTGCTAAATTTCCTCGTGCGTCACGTTGAGGTAGAGACAGTGAATTGATGACTCTGAAGCTATTACCTAATCTGTATCCGAAGTCCGGCACGCGTAGGAAGGTAGAAGGTGCAATCTCTCAACACAATTTGAGAGGCTCAAGGTCGTTAGTGATCTCCACATCGTCAACGACATGCATACTTAGCGGAGCCATCCCACAAGTAATATTTTACGCAAGACCGGACCTGAGTTTTGTAAAGCAGGCATAACTGGTCAGGCTTAAAAATCGACGCACCTTGTTCAGGGTACCGAGCTTCCGCGAGGCGCTGAACCTATATTAGCTTGAAAGAGACGACTAAATGTGATTTTTGAAACGTTTTCAAGTAAATTCAATAAATTATGGTTTGTACTGGCTACTCGGTCAGGGGTCCCGAGTTTTAATCCCGGTAGGGCTAGATGTTTGTATGAGGACGGCGAATACTTGTTTACGAGTCGTGGATGTTTAATATTTTATTCATGTATGAAATAAGCTTATCAAAAAAAGAACATATTATTTTCAATATTTCTTCGTTAACCGTATTCATTACACAAGGTCTACTTTAAACTAAGTAAGTGTATGAATATTTTATTATTTTTTCATTATTATATATACTAAACATATTTTAATCGAAGAAGTCTTTATAATAACTCGTACAATATTATTACGAACGCCAAGCCCTGATTCCAATTTCGTGTAAATAAGTATAAAAGTGTTTTCACGCGTTTGACGGTAGTAACATGAAATATTATGATTAATAATAATATGAGTAACGTGACAGCTGGTTTTGTGCTCGGCGGCAAGCAGGTGTGACGCACCTTACAGACTTTATTGACATGTTATTGAGTCATGCGCGGAACACCGCCATAAATGAACCGGTAATACGATAGCTCGGTCGATTAATTATTATTTACAACATTTTAACTTCTTTTTACGCCGCGGAAAAGGTGCGCAGATATTGTTCGCTAGGCAAGAATTTCAATTAATTCTGAAAGGCTGATTGATTGAAATGTTTTTGTTATTGCTTTCTGTGTTTCGAGTTTGTTACTATTGCGCGAATGTTTTGAGCTTTGTTAACTACATATTCGATACTTCGATGCCTAACCGAGCAAGGCTATAAACAAATATTTTTATAGACCATCCTTTTGTGTTTACATAGCTTTATATTTATCACAGCTTTTGTTACGGAAAAATGCCGAACGCATTAATGTAATCTGGTAAGTATCTAGATTCTAATCGATATTTACTTTGATTGACAAATATTAATGTCTATGAATTCTCGGAATTATTTAGTATTTATGACCGTTTTAAGAAACCATTAGTTGCTTGAATATGCGCTATCTTGCTTTATTCTGATAAGTCCATACTTACCAGAATAAAGCAAGATATCACATATTCAATCAACTAATGGTTCCTTAAACTAACCAAAGTCTAAGGAGACTACATCTAATGATTGACTAATCATTAGATAAGGTCTTAGGTCTAAGGACGCCTAATTAGGCGTTCCCTTTTCGATCATTCAGTTTATGATGCTTACTCCTTAACAATGCCCTCCTCCGTCAATTACCAAACGGAAAGGTTCTCGTAGTCTAAACTCATCGGATTTCTGCGACTATTGCTAGTTCGTCTGTCCGTGATAGCCGGCCCTACTTGAGACGATGCTCGAACTTTTGGCAGAACGGACGGCTGATGGGGTGTAAAAGTTCACACCCCATCAGCCGTCCGTTCGGCATGCTATGTGCCCTGCCCATTGCTACCATAACTTGCTAATCCTATGAGCTACGTAGGAATACTGTGAAGTTTCTCAGATAGTTCCAGATTGGTAAATTAAAGACTAGTCAAAGGCTTTTGACTTGAGGCATTGAGGAACTTGGGACGAGAAGGTATTATGCAATTTCTTAAACACTGTCCATCAGAGTTAGATTCGTCGAGGTCCTAATTTTTTTTATATATTGGATCTACCTGGCCTTACAATTTGCCCCGGGTAAATTTACAACTTTGAAAACAGAACTTCAAACAGTAACGGGTATGGTACGAGATGGACGTACGAAATTATCATTGTTGTGTCTAATTTTTAGGCCCACCAGTCGGGAAATGATCACTAACCAGGTCACCATGCAATACTTAATTCCTCCAGATACTTTAAATATAAAGAGTTACTCTACAAACTACTGTACTACTGTACTCTACAAATCCAAGTTGGTGTATTCGCCGTTGGTGTTGACACGGAGTCCACAGAACAATATTACTCCACGGAGTCCGGTCTCCTTTTAATAAGTGTTATCCGGTTCCGGTATCATCATCACCAGCCTATATACGTCCAACTGCTGGGCACAGGCCTTCCTACATGGGAGAAACACATGAGGAGTTTGGGCCATAACACCACCACGCTGGCCCAATGCGGGTTGGTGGGATAAAGCAGTTGCAGGAACAACCGGGACCAACGGCTTAACGTGCCTTCCGAAGCACGGAGGAGCTCAAGATAACAAACTTTGATTGACCCATCCCAGGATCGACCATGTCGAAAGTTGCTTTGTTTTTCGTATCGTAACCAGAGCGCTCAAACCAATACGCCACCGAACTCCTCCATAGCATAGCTAATATAGGAAGATATATTTGTAGAGAGCTTCAGAAATTAATCTGACTCATGTAGTTAGAAATCCATTGTCTATGTGCAGTGGACGTGTCACTAGTCTAGTCACATGCGGGTTGTTATCTTTTGGTCTGTCGTAGACAATATAAAAGCGTTAATGGTTCAGTGAGTTATCGGATCTAAGAAGAACAGAGGATAAAACTTGATGACAGCCTTAATTCAACAACAATTTTCCTAAAAGTAGAGCTTATCTTAATTGCCACTTTAGTGGTATAGAGAACTTACGGAAACTTTGATAACTTTGTCACTTTTTTACCAGGTTACTTATCAAATAGACACCTCATCCCGTCATAGATACGTCATCTTGACATGGAATACTATTCAGATTTGGAAAATAAAGAACTTTGTCTGAACCACATTCTTTTATAATAAAATTCTTTGATATTCTATTCTAAATAAGAATAGAATATCAAAGAATTTACAATGTAGAAGAATACAGATATCCTACATTTTAAGAAATTTACTTTTCTCAAGCACGACCTACTGTGCGAGAAATTATTTTGACAATAAGCATGTGAAAGTAATTAAGTAACTTTCAAAAGTCGGGTATCAGCTGACGAACATGTCATGATATTGATATGAAATGATTATTTAGGGGGACTCGTCTGCTATACTGTCAATATAACCCCCACTCTGATTTTATACAAGGTATATAGGCAACGTATGAGTACTTAGTGTCTAAGATGCTGTAAGAGCGGCTATAAGCTATAAGTAATCGCTTAGGCGGGCTGTACGCTTGTTTGCTTGTCATAGTTTATAAAAACCTATGAAAGTTGCCAAAAATCATCTCCGTAGTTTTTAACCGACTTCAAAAAAGAAGGAGGTTATATGTTCCACTGTATATATTTTTTTGATGTTTGTTATACCAAAGGTATTACTGTAAAAATTAAAAAAATGCGTATTGTTGTCAGAATACCGCTGGGCCATATCTATCGATTCTATTCTATTCTACCTAGAATAGAACAGAAAAGAATTGAAACCGGAAGGCTAGAATCGTCACACACCTACCGATACGAATCAGCAAGAATACCCGGTCAGAGTGCAACCGGCCAGCATCGCTAATCAGAACGTTGTGGCTGGGCAGAAAGAGGCGCAGCTTACGTGCTAACTCCTTATATACACACCTGCCGGTCACAACCGGATGCCACCTATTTTGTCTCAGTACGCCTGAAGTTGTGCGCTCGAAAGCATCAAATGAATTTCACTTTTTAACAGATCTTCTGAGAAGTCTGAAATAGAAAACGAGACTCCTCAATAAACAACAGTCAAGTGATAGAGTAAACTATATTATGTAAATAATACTATATTATGTATTTAAACCTGATTTTATGAGACAGACAAATTAATAATGCGACGGTCTCCCATCTAGCGTTGACATAAAAACAATAGAAAGAGAAGCGCTGACTACAAAAAAGTGCCTTTATTTATGTTGGATAAATATATCAATTTATTTATTACATGCCATTTTTAGCAATGTCGAGGCGGCTTTTAATTAGTCACGAAAAAAATATATACTTGAATGCAGTGATACCCATAGACAGTATCTAATCGTTCCCGAGTTGCAAAAAAAAAATACATACGTCTCTCGGCAAGCGCTAGATTACGATTGAGCGCGAATCAAGAAAGCCCGGCGCCCGGCGCAGGTTTGTGACGGTGAACCCGGGTGAGACCCAGTTTGGCGCTATTTTTCACAAATTCGAAAAATATACACTTGTTACCCATAAAAACAATTCAAACTTAAAAGATATGGAATATCGTTGAAGTTATACTGTTTTGAAAATTAAAAAAAGGTCATATTTAAAAAAAATATATCAATAATGTAAATAATATTAGATTGCTGACATCAATTAAAACAACTATTATTATGACAACTATTAATAAAAACATACCTATTTATTATCTATTTTGTTATTATGCCCATACATTTCTTAGTAATATGGGAACATTTGTGACGTCACCTGTTCCGTAGATTTTCTATGAAGCGTTTTTGGACGATGCGCCGCAACACATCAAACATACCACTATATCTGTGAAACTATTGATCTTAGACATACTATTTCTTTTTCAATATTTCTTTATGAGTTATAAACTTCTTATTTATGAAATAAAAAAAAAGTTTTTAACTACCATATTCTGTTCTGTTCTTGGTAGAACAGAACAGAATCGGTAGGTGTGGCCCCAAGCCTTATGGACAAGTCCCGCCGTTCCAATCATAATACTTCCTCGATGAGCTTCGACAACCTTATTCAGCACAGGAACAGAATACTACTAAGAAGTTCCCCAGTCAAGCGTTCAAAGTAGTGTAATAATAGTAATATACTTATCACCATGTTTTTTCTTTGTTCGTATTGGCGAGGAGGCAAAATCAAATAAAAATTGCTTATTCTAAACGTCATGTGGATGACAAAACTGTACAAAACAGGTTTTACGCTACATTTATTTATTTACTCAAGATATGTTTATATGACCTCGTTATTTCGTTTAGGTATATCGCAGATTTTGTAAACAAAATCAATTCACAGAAATGTTAGATTTCAATAGAAATATGAGGAAGACGATTAGGTTGAAAAAAATGTAATACTTTCTAAAATAAAATATGTTTTACCGGTCAAGATATTCAAAGTAAACAGAAGTGAAGAATAAGAAATCTTTTAGCAAATATGCGTCCTAGATAGAATCCTATTAAATCTCACGAAGTTCAATTGCACGGCAAATACTATCTTGATTCACATTAAATGCAATCTACTTAGGCACTGGGCAGAGCATCCAGCTTTCTTCCACAATAACTAGTATAATTGTAAGAAAATAAACTTGAAAAGGATATTTCTAAGGATAAGTAAAAGTTATTTACAAAAAAAATGAATTCATATCAAAATCAACGAATCATGTTTTTTTGCGTGGGTTTATTAAGAAATGCTGAAGAGCTGAATGCTGATAGACAGTACAGAGTAAACGGAAAAACGCAATCGCTTGAGCATTCTCTGGCAAAAATGCTCTTTGGATGTCTAGCGCAGTAAACGCTTAGTGCGCATTCGACGGTCATCCAAGAAAATGCACAGAAGATCATCTAAAAGTACGCGATAAACCCAGTATGATGTTGAATATATATATTGACGATGACGTTTCTTCTAAACTGTAACGAATCTAAAAGTATCCAACCATTTTACTTTTAATTTGAATCCATTTCGACCACGCAGTGCAATGTTAGATAATAATAAGAAGAGAGACAATATTTAAAGCACTACTTTTATTTCACTTATTATCTGAAGCTAGAATGCCGCCGAGGTTGCGATTCGCATTCAATTAGCATAAAGAAGCAGAAGCCTCCTTTACAATAATTCAGCTCTAAGTGTATAAATATCCAAGATTATTCTCTTTATCATTCAAAAATAATTCATCCACTTAACTTTTTCTTTTATGCTAAAATTCTTTGAAGTCGAGGAAAGCTCCCAAAAAGTAATTTTATTAATTACGAGTCAGGAATTCAACAAAGTTCCAAGCCGGAGAGGTCCTTTTCTTTCGCGGGGCGATCCATTATCTTATGAAGATTTAGAAATTCCTGTGGTGTGCGTTTTGTCGTACACGGCTGCTGTTTGCAGCATTATTGAATCATTTTTAATAATACGCAGTGGAATACTAGGTATCAGTCGCCGGTGGAATATATCCTGGGGGAATTTCAAAATAATACTTTACTGCTGTGTAGTTAGGGGAACTTTTAAAAATGGAACACCCGATACCATATACCTGATCCTGATATTCATCTAGTCACCTCTGCCAAACTGTTACGAAAAAAAATCTCCATAAATTATTTAGTAATTAAAATGTAAAACTAGAAAAATTTCACGTTCTGAGGCGGGAATCGAACCCACGACCTTTCACAATCCGGGCGACTGCTCTAACTAACTGAGTAAAATAAAATCTAAAAATAATAAATATATCTGATAATGTTAAAATCAAAAATTAAGAATATCTCCATAAATGTTGTAAAAAATTGGTTGCAAACTAAACTTACGCTCAAAGTCCAATCCCTTACCTAGTAGTAAAGTTTGGTAAACATATTTAGCAATTCACATTGAAATTATAACAAAGAACATAATGTAAATTGGTCGCGCAGATCTATTATCTTAAGGTTGAGTAAGTTTTGTGTCGACGGTGGCGCAGCGGGCGGCGTAGTACAAAAACAAAGGGTGGGCGGGCTTGCCCTACGGCCGTTCTCTATACATGTACCGTACTTTGCTTTGTCGTTTTGTTCGCTGGCCCAGCGCGAGAGGGCGCCACGAACATTCTAATGTACCCTCTTCAAGTGAACCTTCGTTGTTGACTCCGTAAAACCACAACTGTGGCGGCAGGTAACTGTAACGGATCATTAACATTACCTTACCTGCTTTATTCGCAAAACCCTATGTTAATATAATTAATGAGTTTACAAGTATTTTAATTATGGTAAGTAATTACTTGAAATCCTATAAGTCACCTGAAATTCCTATAATTACAGAATCATGAAATCAGAGGACCAGAAAGTTTGATGTTAATTACAATAATAATATTTTCTTAAACTCACACCCACTATCTAGTCCCAATTAAGCATCAATAAGTACTTTTATTTTGTATACTAGATAACGGAGAAATATTGTTATGGACATGTATCTATGTAAATATTAGAAATGTAATAAATGAACATACGAAAATTCACGGCTTGTAAACAAATTTTAATGTATAATACCTAGGTACTCATTATACAACCCATCTAGGTACTCATCTACCCTTATCGGGATAAAACCTGGGGCCGCAGGTTTATTAGGCGGGGATCCTGACCGCTCGACCAGACGGCTCTTGAAGTTGGCCGCTCACAATAATGACGATATTTTTATTTATTTCAAGCATTAATAGTATACAGTCCATATTTATCTTAGTTGACTACGTTTAGTGTTAGTCAACATGTGTTTAACGTAGGTTTTCATAACTATAGCCAATTTAATTACATGATATCGCTGGATAGGACAGTCAGGCGTGGAACCGACAAATTATTTAGTGATATTTGTTTATTGTGAGAAATATTAGTACGCACAAACTCAAACATTTAAATGTGATATTTGTTAAGTTACCTTAAAGGGCTCAATGATAGGTAATTTACTTTGTGGCTCATAAATTGATTATAAGCTAATATCGATGTCATTGAGACAAACGTTGAGATTTTGATGACTTTGATGTCCGTTCGACATCATACTCGTCAAATCTAGAATAAATCAATCGGATATTCGAGAATAAAGCTCAACCATATTATAGGGAACGGAGAGGGTCGCTCCGTTCCCTATAATATGGTTGAGCGGAGCGATGGCTGGCACATGCGTCATACTTGTGAACAGGTGCCACTAGTGGAAATGGTCATCTCTAAGCTTCCTTGATTTTGTAATAATTTACCTACATATTCATCAATAGTATCATTTTTGAGGGATTTTTGAGGTATATGGCATTATATGATATTATATATAAAACAATACAATTATTATTGTAATGACGTGGTCAGACAAGTGTTTAAAATTAATGAAAGATGATTGGCTTTATTAGGTTTTTGTATATTAATTGTTGACCTTTGTGTATTGTAATACCTATATTGTGATGGTGCATTGTCGGACAGCCTTTAAATAAAGTAAATATGCTTGTCATTAGGTACTTATACGTTAATATACCTTTTTTATACTCTGTGCGACACTGCACTGCTAAATACCATTACTGTGTAATTAAACATTGTAACTTAATAATTGAAAAGAGTGACTACACGAGTTTGTTGCCGGAATCTTCTCGGTAGTTCAACTTTTGGAACCGGTGTAAATTCAGACAGACTGACAGAAAGACAGACTGACTGACTGACAGACAGACAGACAGACGGACCGACAGACGGACCGACAGACAGACCGATAGACAGACATTATAACATTCTTAGCTTACGTAGATCCAGATAAGACAGTGAGACAAACATAATGTAATTGTTAGCTAGTTAATATTATTTTTATTTGATAGACATAAGGGTTTTTTTGTTGACGATTCAAAAGTGCTTCTTGGGGGGCCTAATTGAATAAAGATATTTTCATTTTCATTTTCATAAAACAATCTATTTTACTGTAATATTAACTACAGTAAAATAGATTGATTTATTCTTAATCACACACAACACAAAAAATAAAATAATTTTTTTGTAACTTGACAACATTTACAGGCATCCAATTAATATTCCAATTTCACATCGTGATTAATTTTATTTACTCTCAAATTTCAGATGACTTTTAAGTAAAGTAATAAAAATATTTTTTCATTTTATACGAAAACTTTTAGGTACTTTTAATAGTTGTAATTTTCTAGGAGTAAACGGGTTAACAGAGAATGGCATTGAATACGGTATCGACTCTATTCGTCTCCTATTTAATACTTTTCCTATTTTTATGCTAGCAATTTCTATATATTTTCAATATAATTTTAACAATGACATGAAGATTATAAGCGATCGTATATTTATTGAGCGCTTTGCAAGAAGAGTAATTGGGACGCTCCGCGAATTTTCAGTATTTGAAAAGGAATACTTATGTTGTTCTTTTTACAGATCAGTAATAGTTATTTATGATAATAGTGGTTTTTACAAACAAGTAGACGAATGTAAGGTCGAGTCGAAGTCGAGGGCTTACCATAGTCACACGTTAATAAAAAACAATATCCGCAACTGTGTCATACAACGTTTTTCAGCAGATTTTCGAGAAAACAGTACAACAGTAATATTAATTTGTTTTTAAATAACAGTCGGAAAGTTGTAACAATCTTTGTCGTTCCTATATGGAAATGACGTACATTTTCAAATGGCGCCACGTGCGCGTTTTGACAATTAGAACTACATCTTTCGTCTCATTTTCTCTTTAGTATTAAAATGAGACAATTGTATCGAGCTAAAGCGCTTCCAAAGAGGTTCGATCATTTCTCATAACTAAACAACATCAACTAAAACTATAAAGAATACGTACGGCGCTATACAAACGGAGCGTGTGAGTACCTATTTTACCGCACGCTCCGTTGTATGGTGCGTACCTAATATTTAATATTCGAACAATGTATACAGGCTTCGTAAATGCATTTTTTGAGCAAATGTGCTTAAAAGTATGCAAAATTACAAAAAGCATAAATGGAAACAAAAGATGATCCTTACCGATCATTCAATTTCTTCCTATTTTTAAGCAAAAGTTACGTATTTAAAACCCAAATCAAGCTTATTAAAAAGACGATGATTACAGTATAGAAATCATTCTAGGTTTTTTTTTAAATCAGATTTTTATTTCAGTTTGCAGCTCCGGATAAGCGCGCGTGTATTGAGGTTTTATTTTTCGCACTGAGAAATCATATCTCTATTCCTCTAATTCTAGTATCGCCTTAAGAACAAAACGTAGCAAGAGTACCAGCAAGCACCAATAAAGAAAACTTTGAGAAAATGTGACAGGTCGCATGTAGGTACCTACATGTGGTGTTTGGTAATGAATAAAGTTAGCAGGACGCTTAATTGGTTATTCTGTTTAGTTACCCAACTGGCCCAATTGAATATTTCACAAGATCGCGTGGCGAACAGTGTTGGGATTCAGTAGTACTTACTAAATTTTCACAAAAAAGCGTACTCGCCCTTGACAGATAGTAAACTAAGTTCAAAATTCCACAATACAGACAGCGACCCGCGAGCGTTTGACCATACATATTTAATTATCACTCACATGATATTGAAGCTCCTATGACTATGAGTTATGATGAAGGTAAAATATTACGTTGAACGCAAATTCATTCAAACTATGTTTACAGTTGGATGGTTTTAATTAAGTTCTTCAGGTTGGATACGAGTGTCTGAATCGTGGATGAAATAATAATATCTATTATAGAGGTTTTCCAAACTAGATATATTTTTTTTTTACTATATACGCAGGATGGAGCATACCTACAGTTTTCCGCCCAAATGGTAATATAGTGGATTTAAATACGATAACGATAGGTTCATAACAATATACCAGAAATTCCATATGTCTCATATTTTGTTTTTGTAAATGTAACCCTTAAGTAATACTTAAAATGAAATTTCAATGGTTAAGTATTTAATGGAGGGAGGAGTTCGGTGGCGTATTGATTTGAGCGCTCTGGTCTCGAAACGAAAAACAAAGCTTCTTTCGCCATGGTCGAACCTGGGAGGGGTCAATCAAAATTTGTTATCTCGAGTACCTCCGTGCTTCGAAAGGCACGTTAAGCCGTTGGTCCCAGTTGTTCCTACAGCAACTTTAACCCACCAACCCGCATTGGGCCAGCATGGTGGTGTTATGGCCCAAACTCCTCATTTTTTCTCCCATGTAGTAAGGCCTACGCCCAGCAGTGGGACGTATATAGGCGGGTGATGATGATGATGATGAAGTATTTGAATTTTATCCATTAATTAATTGTTTGTTTGATGTGTTATAATCTTGTAACGGTTTAACATAAGGCGGGCAGTAGGTACGCGTCTTTTCCTTCTTATTTGTATAGAGAATCAAACGTCCGTAACCCCTTTTTATAATCACATTAACAAAATAATATGTTCCAAAAATGTATGGAGATTCGGCCAGCTCTATACACACTATTCTGAAAACTAGGTAGATATATGCAGAACAGAGTTCAATTGTTTAGGTATATTCTTTTTATTACCATAACAAATTATACATGAAAACGAATTATTAGTATTTTTCCCGGATTCAGGAAATTTTTCCAGATTTTTCGAGATAGAGTTCATCTTCTTTCTATGATCTGAGGTGTTCATATACCTGGCCGGATATAAAACATCTCCTTTGCCAATAAAATGTTCTTCTTATGTTCTTAAACATGTCTAGATTGTTTTCTTAATTGCGTATCGAAGACAAAGACACAATGGACATGGATGTAGACAGAGTATGTTCATCCAATAATACAAAAATGCACTTATAGAACGCAGAACACACGGACCAGAGAGAAATTTTCAATAATCCCCATAGGCCGCGCCGAGACGCACGTGCCCCGGATTACGCGTAATTGATGGGCCCTGATGGGGCCCGCGTCTAATCTCTGCACTTTGCTCTGTGAGCTCTGCACACGGCGAGCATTCGCAAAAATTTGTATATCTAAATAAACAGTCATCGGGTAGTCGCTGAATTTTTATTATAAAAGCTGAAATAAAATAGGGTGATTGTGTTGGGGTGAATAGTGAGATACATATCTCACCTATATTTTTATTAGTATAAGCTAAACTAAACTCACACCAATTGTTCAGCAGTAAATTAGGTTTAGTAAAGAGAAATGTTATCAGTCAATTCTAGCAAAACAAATAACGGACACACAGGCAGCCTGATGTTTGTATGATGAGATGACACCTATTATCTAGATTAAAGTATGCATCATTAAGAGCTTGTGTTATGGATTTTAGATAACGGAAGAATATTGATAATAATATGTTTATATATATTAGAAATCTAAATAAACATATAAACATCCAAGACTCTCAAAACAATGACATAATATAAACATTTGCTCCTACCGCGATCCGAACCCGGTACTCAATATGTTTATATTTATTAAATATATTTCTGATATACATACTAGCAACCGCCCGCGGCTCTCCCCGCGTGGATGTCGCTTATTGCCCCAAAAAGTTTCTAATATTATCAAACTATCTCCAAACCCAATTTCATCTAAATCGCTTCAGTGGATCAGGTGTGAAAGCATAATACAAACTTTTTTTTCATACAACTAGATGACAAACAAGCTGACGGCCTGGTGGTAAGCGGTAACCGTAACGCCTATAGACACCTGCAATAACAAGGAAGAAATCACTTGGTATTGCAGGTGCGTTGTCAAAGTGACTTTCGCATTTATAATATTAGTTAGGCTTATTATCAATGTTTTTCCGGTATCTAGTATCCTTAACACGATAGCTATTTACACTTAGCGATTTAGATAACGGAGAAATAATGATAATAATATGTATATAAATATTAGAAATATACTAAATAAACATATAAACATCCATGACTCGTAAACAAATGTTCGTACTCATCATACAAACATTTGTTCCTACCGGGATTCGAACCCGGGACCTCTTGACCGAGTAGCCTGGGGTACAGACCACTCGGCCAGGCGGTCGTCTTAGGTGTGATTGTATGAATATTATTATTTTTATTATAACTTAGTAAGTGTATAAATATATGAATTAATCCATATTTCACTAACAGGATAAATGCAAATGTGAGTTTCTTTGTTTGTTTGTATGTAACGCTTTCTTACCTAAACTACAAAAATTTGGTATGGAATGGAGAGATAGTTTGAGACCCTGCGAAGAACTTATCGATGGTGGGCGTGCAAGAACGCGTAAGAGCAGTTTGCAATACCGCGTATTTACAAAAGTCGCAATATTGAAACGGGAATAATTTGAAATGTCTACAAAAAAAAATTAAAACCGACTCCAAAAAACTGAAAAGGATAAAATAATTAAATTATAGTAGGTACTCATCCCCTAGGAACATAATATTTTTGGAGTCGGTGCTTCACTATCTATGGTTTCTGGAAACAACTTAGCACCAACTCCAAAAATATGTTCCTAGGGGATGAGTACCTACTAAAATTTAATTATTTTATCCTTTTCAGTTTTTTGGAGTGTGTGGTTTCGGTGTTTTTTGAAGTGGAGATTTTTGTTTAAATTTTTTTTTCACAATTTTTAGTGGTAACTTTTGAAGGTCAAAGCTAGATGGGTGACCGTGAGCTTAAATTGATTTCTACTATCGTATCATTTCGCTAAAAATATTTAAACAAAAATTAAAACCGACTCCAAAAAACTGAAAAGGATAAAATAATTAAATTTTAGTAGGTACTCATCCCCTAGAAACATATTTTTGGAGTCGGTGCTTCACTATCTATGGTTTCTGGAAACAACTTAGCACTAACTCCAAAAATATGTTCCTAGGGGATGAGTACCTACTAAAATTTAATAATTTTATCCTTTTCAGTTTTTTGGAGTCGGTTTTAATTTTTGTTTAAATTTTTTTTTTTCACATTTTTTAGTGATAACTTTTGATGGTCAAAGCTGACGGTCACCCATCTGGGTGACCGTCAGCTTAAATTGATATACTATCGTATCATTTCACTAAAAATTCATTGGAAAGCAAAAATCCGCAATTTCGCATATGTAGAAGACTTAATTTTTCCATTTTTTTTTATTTAAAAACCAAACTACCTAATGGATTTTCAAAAAAATTTTATGGGACCAAATGGGAACTATTCCGCATCGAACAAAAAAAGACTCATCAATATCGGTAAACCCAGTTCACATAAAAAAAACAGACGAATTGATAACCTCCTCTTTTTTTTGAAGACGGTTAAAAATATTAGCGTGGTCATCAAAAATAATAATTGGTATAATAATTTTTGATGATCAATTATATTTTTAAGGTTGGTTAGGTTAGGTTTGTATGGTGATCAGTTAAATACAAGCCAAGCCAAAGCCAGCGGGTTCTTAGCGCTGATTCACTTATAGTAGATTCTCATTAAACAAGACTCAGAGAAATCACAAACAAGTTCAGTCAAAGAAATGTGTTGAAATATCCATGATATTAACTTATTTCCTCCTCTTGAAATTTTGAATAATATTGAAAAAAATAATAAGCTGATACGGGGTATTTACAAACTGCTCTTGCGCGGTCTTGCACACCCACCGACATTGTGATAGTTTTTAAAATGATAACCGATATCCACGCGGGCGGAGACCCCGGAAAATGATAGTGTATTTTAAAATGATAAACGATTATGATTATGATTATGTGTAATGATAGTGTATTTTGACGACCGCCTCGTTCGAATCCCGGTAGGAACAAATGTTTGTATGATGAGTACGAACATTTGTTTACGAGTCATGGATGTTTATATGTTTATTTAGTATATTTTTAATATTTATATACATATTATTATCATTATTTCTCCGTTATCTAGTATCCATAACACAAGCTCTTAATGATGCTTACTTTGGGCTAGACAATAGGTGTGAGTGTATAAATATTAATATTATTATAATATTAATATTACTAATATTAAATGCGAAAGTGAGTTTTTTTGTTTCGATTTCATTCATAATCAAACCGCTAAGTAATCTAATAAATATTCACTCAACCATGACAGCCAGTCGTCTATGTAAAAAAAAATTACTTACTCTTTTCTTGTAGTAAGAATTATTTTTAGAAAATTTAGCAATTTACAAATAATAGGTCTTATATCGTTTTTATTCGGAAACTTTTCGAATTTATATTGCAAATGCGAATCAAAAATTTCATACAGTCTTAAAAAAATTAAAGGTGAGTATTGATTTTTTGATCAATGTTGAACTAGTTAAACCTCTATTGTAGTTCTTCGAGTTCTCCGTGAAATTTTTAAAATTTCAGGAAAGAAAATCTCAGAGAAAACATCCTCTTGGAGTTTGTTCGATAAGAGCGTAATTTAGCCTGCGCCGCTGCGGCGGACTATTCGCGCGTGGGGTTACCATATCAGACAGATAATTTAGTATATTATTATTATTATTTATTTATTTATTCGAGTTACAAAAACTCACAATTGTTAGCAACAAAGGAACTTAAAAACTAGGTTAGTACATATTGATTAAATTCATTAATAAAGTCAAATTAAAATTAATTTCAATTGAATTCAAAATTAACATTAAATTAAAATTTAAATAATATTTTTTTTTATATATAAATCTGACTTATTGAAAAGGTAATGACAAATTAATTACATTATTATATAAAACATTATTATTATAGGAGTATGCTCAATCAATCAATCAAAATCGTACATTTGTTATCATAGGTAACAATACAAGTTGGCAATAATTTTATGAAGCTCTTCCATGATATGCCTTAAATAAAGCGTTCGAAATTGATGTAAGTATGGGTCAATTTTTACATACATATCCAATACTTACTGCCTAAACATTGAAATATTTACATTATCTAAATATATAAAAAGGATAACTGACTGGCTGACGTATCAACGCACAACCCAAACTGCTGGGTCTAGAGATTCCAAATTTGGCACACAGGTTCTTTTATGCGGTGTAGGGTTTCATTGAGAAAAGATTTTTCAAAATTCACTCCCTAGGGTGCGAAAACGGGTGTCCAAAGTTTGCATGGGGAAATAAGATTCACCATTTTATTCGAAACTTCACAGGAGTACTGCTATAAATTATTAAGAGTAGATAAATTAGTAAGAGTATTTATTGATATAAATGAGAAAACAAAGTGTTTCAGGTTTTTTCAGAATTTAACCCCTAAAAGGGGAAAACAAGCTCTGAAAACCAACATGTGTATTTTTTGCCCTAAAACATATGTTTAAAAGAAGGCTTATCTTGGTTATGTTATTAATATCATAAAGCTTAGCTATTATAAGACTTATTATCAAGAAAATCATTTTACCCAGAGATAGTTTCCATTACATTTAAAATAATTTAACTAAAATGTTGTCTTATGAACCTAAACAACCGTTGCGTTTTAAAATTCAGTGACTGAAATATATCGCTGTAAAACCGACACCACGTAAGTAGTCTTGTCTGTCCTACCCTACAGTGTAATTTAAGCCCGCGAAGGCGCGGAGGGGCGAGGCGGCCCGCGAGCTGAGGAGCAGGTGGTTTCGACGATGTGGTGGTTTGACCACAGCTTCGGCTTGCTGGTCAGCTGCGCCAACCAGCCTCCGCCGCGGCGGTGGCCGAAAACCATCTACGACGATAAGGTCGCGTGTGACCGCCGGAGCCCCGCAGCGCCGGAGCCGCGACAGAAGCCATGCATGCTTGCTTGCATTTTTGCTAGCATACTTCATGCTTGCTTGCATTCTGCATGCTTGCTTGCTTGCATGCTAGATGCTTGCTTGCATGCTACATGCTTGCTTGCATACTGCATGCTTGTTTGCATGCTCCATGCTTGCTTACATGCTGCATGTTTGCTTGAATTACTTCAAGTGACTGTTTTTAGACGTATGCATTATGCGTATGGTGTGATTGTAAATTCATTTAAATTTATTTATTTTTTATATTTATGTGTTTCAAATATTATGGATATTTTTAGCAAGAAAATTTAGGTCATTTTATATTTATGGAATTTCGATTTTAGGGCACGTTATATTATGAGATATTACGTTAGGACTTACAACTATTATAGAAAAGCCCTTTATATATTTTAAATATTATAGATTGTTATATCAATAGCAAAAAAAATAGGTCATTTATATTTCGGGGTTTCGATTTTCGGTCAAGTGATATTATGAGACATTAAGTTAGGGCTACTTATCATTCGGACACATGATTATTGTGTCACAAAACATTATGACACGTTAGATTATGGATAAAAAAAATATGAGACAAAATAGAGAACCGTTGGTACCTAACCAGACGACCCTACATACGGGCCTACCACCTAGTCTTGCTTGATTGCTTCTTATAAGTTTGGGCTAACATTTTATGTAAAATGCAAAAAATCACGCTTTTACCCTATCAACCTTCCCCTTGGGCCAAAGTATGACGACAGTCTGCGATCCCTTATTTTTACCAAAATCAAATGAAATTTTACATTTTTTCCAGTTTAATAGGTAATTAATCAACCCATTAAATCATAACGAAGACGTAGTTTGGATTAGCAAAGAGACGCCTACTATATTTTGGTCCATATAAGTGTCCCAGTTCCACTGTGAACCGACTTGGTAGTCCTATTCGCGTGAGCTCCTTATCTTTAGATATTTAAATTCCAGACTGAACCTCAAAATAGTTGAAATTAAATGGAGCTTGTATATTAAGTGTTGCTATCACGCAATTCCAGGGAAATAGCTCTAAGTGGTTTTGTACGATCTATTATCAAGAATGACTTAATGACACTTTGAACAAATTAGACGGAAATTAACAATTGTTATACAAATAAAAAAAATGCTTTCTTTTCTTGACATTATTGTCATTACTAAAAAAAGATACCAGTTAGCTTTGTTAGCTAATGGTATTTAGGAAAGAAATAACTGTGCGTAAGTGTAAATAGGGCTTTTGCTCACTAATAGCTCTAAGGGAAAACTTTTTTTTGCATAGTTATAGGTTAGTTCAATTGAGAGATGTTAAGCGCACTTCTTATCTACTTGAAAGTTCACAAAGAAGTTTACAAAGTTTGATGTGTAGAGAAGATGAATATTTTTTTTTACTTTAAACATTGTTGCACAGGCTCTGGTCTAGAAGCAGATTGCCACTAAATAGCCTTTTTTGACGATGCTGAAATTCTTTTACGCATTGTGTGCACCGGAAGTGTGGATCAGTGCTGGTGTCCTCGGCTATAGATGCTGAAGTCTTAGAATACCTTCCATGTTAAAACTAGGTTTAAATCAATTCAATAAACGATTAACGTAATACGCTGCTATAGTTACAGCGCTGCAGCGCGTCTGTTAGATCTCTGAAAGATTTTGGTGTTGCGTCAATTACTTTGTGTATAGAAGGTAACTTCATTACGTAGATACCAACGTAATAATAAAATATTATGAGGCAGTTCTGTGAAAGCGAAAATAACTAATATTAACGGATTATTAATTACTGATGAACCGTCAATAATAAAGTATTTTATAGATAACATTACCTATATTTTTTTGAGACAACGCGGTGACCTGACACTTATCTGAAGTAATTTTATGTTAGTAATATCTACCGGTTTACCCACCGGACATCTTCATTTTAACCCCTTAAGAATCAGATTTCAGCATCAGATGCCGGCGTTATACCTATAGAGGTATAACGCCGCTTGACACATTAGGCCCAAGAATTATAAGCCACTTGATCATGTAATAAAACAGTAAAGCATACTATTCTTGAAGGATGCATCTTTTTTATATGACAAGGGTGTCAGACAAGCGTACGGTCTGCCCGATGGTAAGTGGTTACGATTGCCCATAAATGCTCGTAACACCTTGGAGTCTAGGTACTCATGCGCTGCCTAGCCTACGCTATAAAAAATAAGAAAAGGCGTTATAAAAAATATATATAAATGCATAGTACTACCCGAGTGGGGTGCTTATAATTCGAGTGCTATGAACTACTATGATTATGGAAACAAAGCAACTATCGCCATCCCGATCCCGGGATGGGTCACCCAAGAGAGTGGGGTAATTTCGCACACGTGGTAATTTTGAACGTTGCAGTGTACTTGCCATGGTCGATCGCGGGATGGGTCAATCAAGAGAGTGGGGTAATTCGGCACACGTGGTAATTTTTTAACGCTGCTGCGTAGGTACATCGTAGAAAGTAGATAATGGTTATAATTTCTTCCTGCGGTTTAAGAGGATATTAGCTTCGTGTATATTAGGGCACTGACATGGCCTTTTCTAACATATGACCGGCTCCGTTTGGAGTTGTCCGGCATCAGTATTTTCTCTACCCTTAGTTCGATTAGCATCACCCATAAATTTATATAATTTGAATTATACCTTTCTTTTAGCCAATAAGTGATCACCTAGTTGCTTTATTTTAATGTTTATAGATATATAATTTTATTAAAAATACTTTTAATGATTTATTCACCTTTCCATGTACCTAAATGTAATAAAAGAAAATATACATTACTGTGACACTGATTAGCATTGCTAAAGCTAGATCCATCTCAAGCGAGTGTACGTTTTGATTAAAATTATTTATTTCTCTAGACTGGAACTCGTTCATACTTAATAATCTCTGCTCGTGTATGAGTATTTCGTACTTCAAAAATAGATATGATGAGGAAGGCAGACGGGAGGTGGTGGGTTGCGATCGCTCTCAGGGGTAAACAGCCGGCGATTGAATGTGAAAATTTAATTCAGGTCATTTTCATCGCCGGGCCAACAGAACCTATTATTTTTCCCAAAAGAAAGTCATTATTCAACAAATATTTTTAAAACTCGAACCCTTAGAGGGTTGACTTTGTGGTTTCTAGGAAAAAAGACACCG
The DNA here is from genome assembly GCA_947347705.1 of Nymphula nitidulata. Lineage (NCBI taxonomy): Eukaryota > Metazoa > Arthropoda > Insecta > Lepidoptera > Crambidae > Nymphula > Nymphula nitidulata. The sequence continues at coordinate 13,210,143 of OX374623.1, forward strand.
ACAATTTAGTTGGACATTCTTTACGAATTCAGTTGATGTTTTACGTTATTATGCGCGAGGGGTGAGAGTTTTAAAGTCTGATTACCTTTGTGCATATTTTTGCTATTGTGCCGGAAAAATATTCAGTTTGAGCACTGTGCCTTTCTATGTGTGGGTGCGGAAATGCAGCCAGGTTTAACCTCGAGGCACAAAAGACTTTGAAAAATGCAAATTTCACCGGGGGCGGTGACGGCTGCCCGCCCGCCGCCGCCGCCGGGCTGCCATTTAAATGCAACCTAACTTGTCAAAGTTTGGCGCTTTGCAAATGAATGCTACATCTCAGCTCAATTTATTCTAGGCTTGCAGCAAGAGTTAGATTTTTATTCTTCTTATAATCAACCCAATTTTAATAATAATTCCTACTAGGTTCAAACAAAATACTTACAGACAACGACAGACGTAACAATTTGACGTCTGTGGGTACCATATTCCATTGTAATAACACGTAATAAGTATTTTTTCAACTCTCGTATTACGTTCAATGTGTGGTCTCTAGGAACTGGAACAGGTCTGTATCTGTATTTAGATTATAGAGATATTATACCCAAAGCCGACCATATTTCATGTAACAATTCCTATATAAATATAAATATATATATATATATATATATATATATATATCATATCTATATAATTCATCAGATTCCAGACATAATTGATTTTAAAATTGTCATAGACCTCCGGTGGGATAAAGCCGCTTTGCGAATTAATAATCATAGCAAAAGATTGGTTAAGAATAACGTTCATTTAATAATATGCGCTTCCAAGGAAAACATATATATTACTACCAAATATATTCGAAATAAGCGTGAATCAAAAAATTATAAAGTAAAATATGTTCGTTAGTTGCCCAAAAATGACGTACGGTAATCAGCTCACTCTCGCTGCGTATTGACCGCAACTGGGTAGTCTCAGGTCATGCCAGGTGGTCCAGCAGTTCCTCGTCATATCCAACCAAACAAGCGAGTTTCTCAAAAACTATACATAGTTTTAGAAAAACTCGCTTTTTAATACTTACCTCTGTTAATTGTAGCCCCAGCCTCCCCTACCTTCTTTTTGGGAATTACATAAAACATGAACAAAGAAACCAGTGATCCCAAACATTTTCTTCAAACAACATATTACTGAAAAGAAATAAAACCTGTTCTTATTCAGATTTATTTATTCCTGGATGAAATATAACATCAACAATAATACCAGGTAAAATAATTTTTACTTTATCAGTTTAGGTCTAAATGTTTTGTATTTATCCTAAATATCAGGATATGTAAGGTACTTTTTCTGGTCTATACAATGTCCATAATTATAGTCAGATAATCTTTATATGCGAGTAGAGCATACTAAGTCATTGCCACGTAATATTACAGCTTATTACGTACCCACTTATTATTGTACCCACTGTTCTTAGTGATTGATTTGACTGGTGCTCAAAGACGAACAACAATATCCTTCTTCAATAGGTATTGTTCGACAAATAAAGTGCTCGTTCAATAAACAACAGGCTGTTTTGTTATTCATATTTACCGTCATAATACACAAATACGTCTCTAATAACTCAACCGTCTCGGGAGCGTGGTATCTCTCTTCGATTAAATTAGTCGATTAAAATTTCATATTCAATCTTGACTTGTTTACTGAAGGGAGGCGTCTCGTCGGTGGACCAACATACGCATCAACGTATTTCAAACTCCATTCCTTAGATCCAGAACGCAAAATCGCGTGACTTAATCTGAGTAAGAGGTAAAATATTCATGCGATCTATGATAAGAGAAAAACAGTTCAACATACCAAAATATTGGCTGCAGGAATATTGGTTCCAAAATAAACCAAACGGAATGAGGTATCAGGATCCAAAGAATAATCATGAAGAAATAATAATTATGATTATTTGATTTGTTATTCAGAATGACAAGCGTTTAATTTATAAATTCATAAGAATAGACATAACTGTCTACCGGCTTAGGGGGTAACTTGGTCTCATAAAAAATCTGATCTAAGACCGTCCCTACTTTGAAAAAAAATTTTCAGACATTTCGGCCGATCAATAATTAATTTATGTTAGTGGCCGAGATTACTAACTTCCTTGACAATGTAAACTTGAACGAGCTTAACAGGAAAAAAGACAAATCAATGGTCAACTAAAATATTTTGTTGATTGTTTGTCTATTTAGATATGTGATGAAAAATTTTCAGAATAAAAATGTTACTGTTTTTTACTCATTATGAAATAATTTCACAATGATAGTAAATTAATTTTTTACCTAATTAGATGTGTCGGGTGAACTAAGTCAATATCACATCGTTCTTCTGGCTTCAAATTGGGTGCGCGTACTTGGTTTATGGGAAAAATATATCGGTTCATTTTCCTGTTAAGTAACGAAGTATTGAAGTTTAGAATAATACAGCTTTTACGTATAATGGAAGACTTTTCTTACAATACAGTTATGAAAAGAAAAAGCCTATTAAGTACATTATACTAGAAATAAATTTTAATTATTTCTAGTATAATGTAATTGAAATTAAAATAGAAGTTTTTTTTAATATATTGTATAATATAATATATTTTATTAGACACTATTATAGGGATCCATGTATTTTGACATCTGCATATTTATGTAGTTAAATAATAGGTAGATATTTTAATATATATAGTATATATTTATTTATAAATGTATGTATGTATACATGTATTTATTAAATATATTATATGTATGTTTATATTTGTACTTTATGTAAATTAGAAAGTTAAAACATTTTTCCTTGGTAGTAATAGTTATACATCGCCCGCCTTCCTTACCCTATATATTATTTTATATCCTGTCTATCATAAGGTTGCCTGGAAGAGATCGATTTTAGTGATAAGGCCGCCTTTTGTACAATTGTATTATATTCATTCTTTCTGTTTGTTTATATGTGTGATGTTTGTTGTGCAATAAAGTGTTAAATAAATAAAATATTTCACTTTGTTAAAATAATTGAGCTCTGATGTAAATTTCTCTTTGAAGACAATATGAAACCGCTAAGAAATTGAATATAGGATTAGTCGATAAGCGCGATAAAGAATCACTAGGCATTCATAAACCAGTAGCATACCTAATGATCTAACGAAGCCCAACAGTTGCTCTTCATTTGTTCATATTTATTGCCTGACAGCTCTCGCACCGCACCTGGATAAATAAATACCTCTCTGCAAATTGTATTTCATAAACGCCACTGTTACAGAGACCGTAATAAATTGGCGAAGGATCTTGAAACAATTCGCCTTAATGCTGCCTCTGAATGAAGTTTCATTGTTTGTGTAATATCCAACAAATCGACTAGCTGGTGAAATATTACAAGAAATTGGGGCAAATTTAAACACTGCCCTTTTTTGTTTAGATTTATCGCTTCGGATGTTTACTAGGTTGCCAAGAAACGAATGTAACTTTTTAATAGATCTGTCAAAACAATTGTGAGTAATCTTTCAAGTTATTCTGAAAGGCTACCTTCGAGTCCCGGCCGGGGCAGATTTTTTGTGAACAATTTGTCAACAACAACATTTGTCAACGAATCTAATCTTATAGAATTGTGTTTCTGTCGTAAGGACGGTCACAAGAGCTCATTGGGAAAGCGCTGTGCTGTAACGGTAACGTTTTTATGTATAGGGAACAAAACAAGTCTGTTTGTTCCCTATACATAAAAACGTTACCCCATTGATTTTATAACGGCTAAGAAACGCTTGGAATATACCCTTAGTGCTACAAGCGTCCTTGAGCTATGGTTGCCGATACTTTATTTTCCGCCTTCATACCACAACAGCAGACAGCTTTAAATTGTTTAAAATTTCCATGTTGAATATTCATCTACTAAACTAACATCAGTATACAGTTGCACTACGAAAGCCGCCGCTATTACGAACGGAGTAAGGGCGGTCTCAAGGTCAAACTGTTACGATTGATGTGCTGTCGACTGTACATTGCAAACATTTCCATAGGCAACACCTATTAGGAGTGTTTCGTGCTACGAAATTTGATAATCATAAATTAAATATTTTCTAGATCGCCTCTCGCGGATATAATGGAACAGATTTCTGTAGAAATAAGTATTCCTATAATTGTATACTATCTCAAAATTGTTAAATAAATGAATCAAGAGAAATTTTAATGATCCTAAGATGAAAAAGGTATTATGTAGGTAAGCGTTAACGAATCTGCGAAATTGAAGGTTACCAAGGAGTGTCTTTTATGGCAAACGGAACTTGGTTATAAAGAAAGTCACAAGCGACGCCGGAGGGCGGGCGTCTATTACGTAAATAATAAAATTATATGCGGTTATGGAGCTTTTAGCGATGTCCATATTCCGTGTTTACTTTATGCCATTTCGCTAAAGTGCCTTTCTGAGGTTGTAATACTAATTAAGTTTGTAAATCGTTGAGTAAACTGAAACAAGGTGTTTAGTTTCATACAGCCCCTGGCTACGCAGCAGACCGTAACGACTAACTTCCATTATGTACGGTTCAACCCTTTTAATATTATTTCAGTAATGTATTTAGAACTCCCAATTGTTTGATAATATTTATGCTGAAACAGTATTATTATGTTTTGTTAGTTTTATCAAGACCTCCACTGCCTTGCAGAATAACACTAACAAATAACACTACCAAGTAGTGTATTCAAATATCACTACTTGGTATTGGTACGGGTAGTGTTAGCTGCAACAAATAGTGGGTATGCATTGTTAAAGATTCGACTTACAGACGCTAGTAGAAAATGTTGGATACAGTTTTTGGACGATCAAGTCGATCTGCATTACTTACAACGGATTTTATTTGATTGTTTTTGGGTTTTCATATTTGCAGGATCTTACTTACCTAATTGCTATTAGGTAAGTAAGAGACAAGCCGGTAAGGTTAACATATAAACACAACATGAGCCAAATATCTTAGAAATGCTTTTCTAAGATATTTGGCTCATGTTGTGTTTAGGTATCTGTTAAAGGATTTTTGGAAATTATCTTCTTATTTATGGACTACTAGACTATTTTTAAAGACTACTTATTATTATTAAAATATTATTACGCCTGGTTGGACCACAGTAAATTTTTATCCGTCACACTACACCAGAATGTACCTACATTTATTATGTTTGCACTAAGTATGGTATCCCGAAATAATATTAGGGGTATTAAAAAGAGAAAATACAACAGTCATTTAGTTCGTTGATTCAGTTTATCAGTCGGAGGCGTGCTTATGGTTACGCTGTTGCTTTTGCCCAGTGACGGGCTCGTGAGTGGCAGTCTAGGGAGCCTGTTGCTGGAGCTCTATCAGCAATTTTTTGTTGACGGCCTCATATGAGTACTTTAATATAGCGTCTCATATTGTTTTGTCGGGAATCAGCAGCGTGATGAGTCTGTATTTGGGCATATGCAGGGCAGAGACGCTAAAATTGAGGTTATCCATCTTTCTTCTGTCAGGAGGGGCAAGGAACACAAGCGTCGTTTTAGTGAGTAGTCTTGATGCGTAAAAGCTTTCCACCCTCAAAAATAAGATGAGATACGCGGGAGTAGTAGTACTCGTATCGTTACTAAAGCGGCTATAGGCTTATAAGTAACCGCTTACCTCGTATGCCCGTTTCCGAACCTTGACGTATAAAAACCTGCTTGTAGTATTGGTTGTACCGTGGTTGTACATACTCACTACAATAACAGTAACTAGGCTTCGTTTAATGTTTTATCTGTTTGTTATTGATACTGTAAACTTCATCAACCTTAAAGCGGTTACACAAAGTACGGACAAACTGATTGCTTCAGAGTAATGAAACATTATCACTCTTTACATAGCAAGTGCAATGGAATTAAAATAAACGAACTTTCCATTTTAAATTTCCCGTATCAAATGCAGACTCATTAGTTTTAATCAACCCCCGACTGTTATCATTACTCTCCTGGACCTCCGAGAATAATGTAATGAATTCAAAAATTATACCAGTGTTACTGGAAATTGTTTTAGGTGACTCGCAGTCGTTTGTTCAGCTTGTTTGCTGGCATAGCGCGACTGGACGCCTCGGGCGCTCGCGGCGACCTGAACACCAAAACTATATAAACGCTTTGTCTGTTTAGAATTACCTAAACAAACAAGCTACCTCATAAATTAAGAACTTTTGGGCCGCCACTTTTATCTGACCTATTTAAGACAAGTAGATTTCAAGTACTTACCTATTACTGACATCATAGTCGCTGAATAAGTTTATTATTATTTTGTTTTTGGGCTTTTATGAATAAAGTTTACGGTCCCAAAAATATGTATTGGAAAACTCGATCAGATTTTAATTAAATACTCTTCATTTAAAACATGCTGGTACATAATTAATCGTGTTTTTGAGTCCTTTTTTATTTATATTAATACAAGCAACCAGTTTTATATTGGCAGATCGGTAATAGGTTTTATATTTGTAGATAAGTTTAAGTGTAAAATATATACATTATTTTGCGTTTCGCAGTAGACCTACCCCTTCCAATGCCGTGGCATATATTGTTATCTCTCGATTTATGATAATGTTTCTTTGAACACCTTTTACGCAGTTTATTCCGGCAAACAAAGAGTTTGAGGTGTTTAGAATTCAGAACCTTAGATAATTGTTTTAGTATGACATGTCGATGCCAACGCGGATAATATGGCATGAAATATTAATTTGAAGTATTTCAAGTTTTCTAATTATTTTCAGATGAACAGCGTCGTATTTATGGATCGGAATGTGGGGATGCGCCACCACGCTACGTCAGCAGCCCACAACGACAGGCCTCACCGTTTCCGCTAGAGAGCACCAATAGGCGCTTCTACAGACGGAACAGGAATTCCAAAGGTAACAACCGCGCTTTCTTCGTACGTTAAAAATTGTAAGTCGAAAATTTGTCTTGTTTCCGTTGCCTTCAACGTAGGTAATATTATGAAGTTAGGTACTCGACAAAAAATATTTAAGTTTTATTACAAATATTATACAAAGTTTACTTAAAAAAAATTCAAGTAAACTTTCGATGAAATAGGTATTTGTGAGATTATAATTTCTATACATTTACGTATAAGATCTGTTGCTGTTATTTTTGAATGAAACCATTTTATCGTTTAATTTCTTTTAAACCTGTCAAACCACACATGCTTATGTCTGGAACATAATGGGTTTTCAAATATCAAATGCTCCCGGGAGTCTTTCAATTCTCAACGTTTTTTTACGTTTTAAGCCACTATTGAAATTGTGATAGTTCTTGGTTTGCCTAATTTTTCCCTGATACAGTCCATTCGCAACTTGATTCATCATTGAACCGAAGCACAAATGAGAAACGAAATAGGGTAGTCGACGATTTTTTAAATTTCATAAATAAAAAGTATGTAACTCATAAAGAAATATTGCAAAAGGAATGGTATGTCTAAGATCAATAGTTTCACAGATATAGTGGTATCTTTGATGTGTTGTGGCTCATTGTGCAAAAACACTCGATAGAAAATCTACGGAACAGTTGACGTCACATGTTCCTTTACTACTAAGAAATGTATGGGCTTAATGACAAAATTAATAATAGCTATGTAAAATGTAAAACTAATTATGTAAAATGAGGGGCTCGGTGGCGTGGTTTGAGCGCTCTGGCTTCGTTTACGGAAACAAAGCAACTTTCGCCATGGTCGGTCCCGGGATGGGTCAATGAAATTTATAATCTCGAGCTCCTCTGTGCTTCGGAAGACACGTTAAGCCGTCGGTCCCGGTTGTTACTGCAATCGCTTTAACCCACCAACCCGCAATGGGGCAGCGTGGTGGTGTTATGGCCCAAGCTCCTCAGGTGTTTTTCCCATGTAGGAAGGCCTGTGCCCAGCAGTGGGACATATATAGGCTGATGATGATGATGATGTAAAATGTATGTTTTTCTTCATTGATGTGATAATAATAGGTGTCTTAATTGAAGTCAGCAATATAATATTATTAACATTTTATGAAAATTTTTGAAAAAAACAAAAAAAATTTTTTTAATTTTTCTAAACTTTAACAATATTCCATATCTTTCAAGTTGGTATTGTTTTTATGGGTAACAGTAGCGTATATTTTCCAATTTGAAAAAAATAGCGCCATACTCAAATTAAGACAACTTCCTAAGTTACCATGTTTTTTTTAATGCTAACATCAAAAAAGTAAAAACAATAAAATTATTTAACTCTTTTTTCTCTTTGCAATTATTCAAAATATATTGCAGTGGTAATCAATAAACAAAAACAAAATAAAGATATCAACAAATGTTTTCTGAGAATACTCCATTAGTCACTCAATGTGAAGATAATTAAGCTTTGGCTACTGAATTGATTAGACGTCTCCATAGGGATGTCTCTTGTCAATACCGCTACGATTTAGTTAGATAGTTGGTTAATTAAGTGCACACCATTGTAAGGGTCCGTTGGCTGGCGTTTGTGCCTACATATAAGCCACAATGGTATATTCTGCTCGGTCGCTGGCAAAAGACAAGATATAGACTCAAGTCAACTGTACAAACGATATTGCTAGTATAATAGGTTGCATGTATTAAATTTTATTAACTAATATAAGGGTCACGCTTGCAGATCTAATTAAAAACAGTTGTCTGTACCTAATAATATTTGGTACATTATTTAATTTAAAATATGATTAAAAATATTTGAAATTCTTATTACGTGTGCAAGAATCATTTTCGCGCGCTCGGCTCAATGCAATTCGTACAACCGTGTGAGAGGGGGCTCTCATTGCATTTTGTATTGCGGTTATGAAATTCAATTTTCTTCATCATCATTTTTCTTCAGTCTTTATAGTTGCTCAAGTTAATTAAAAGCTTATTAAGAATATAAAATAGTAAGATTTACAATGTTATTACATTTTCAATCAAAAAAATGACACTACTGCATTTCATTACTAATATTAATTTAATAAAAATTTTCAAAAAACTGTAATGTATATTGTGATTTACGGCATTGTTCCTGTCGTCGTAGCAAAAATGCATGTCACTACTGAGAAACTCTTCGTTATTATATTATTTACATACAAATTTGTGTCTACTTTCTTGGTGCCGGTAGTAGAATCTCGTTCTATATGTGCACGGCTAAATTGTCATTTTTGTCTAGGCGAGGAGATATTCAGCGGCGAAGCAGGCGGTGGAACGCTGTCACGGCGCCGACGCGCCGACGAATTCACTCTCGAAAACAACGCGAGGAATGCACGTCACTGTCTCAACAATGGTAAAAACTGTCGTATATCAAAAGTACTATTACTTTTTAATTGAATAAGAAATATGTTATTCACAGGCTTACAGATTAATAAATACAAAGCGGTATCAATTAATGAGCGAAGCCGTGTTCCTACTACAAATCGAGTGTAGTTTGTAAAGTACAAACAAACCAAACGAAATAGTTATGTAGGTAGATGCTGATGGGGTGGACAAAGGTTAGAGAAATTGTTTATGATAGTACTAGACCTAGACTATGACCTACAGACTTGAACTAGAGACCTGATGGCGCAACAATTATTGCAGATGTTTTCTATCCAGAATTGTCAATAATATTGAATAAGCTTATCTATTGCTCTTGTCTACTCTTTACGACATTTGCTAAATCATTTTGATAGTTAAAGTGATAACCAATGAGCTAATTGCATATCTATAGTTACTTTATAAGGCCAGTAACTCAAGCACGAGCATTTTTAAATTTCGAATCGTAATCGTATCGTTCACGCACGCTTAAAATTTCAAACAAAAGCAAGACAAAAGCTAACGTAACTACTCGATATGATGGCGATTCGAAATTTAAAAGTGTTCGTGCTAGAGGTACAGATGTCATAATAATGTTGTAGTAAACTAGTAATGGATCTTCAAATAGCTCAGTGGTCACTGTAACAGTTATATTACGGTTTATTATATTATATCAACCCGTCACACGCACGTTTGCACAAAAAACATTGTCACTGCTTTATGTTTTCCTCTCGAAAGTAAACAACGGTATGAAAAATTGTTTTCCCTGTCCTACCCCAACCAGACCAGAAAAATCTGAAACTCTTTACCGAAATGCGTACTCTGAAAAAATGTTCCCGTTTCATGTAAAGGACACCGAAAGTCACTTTATGATTTATTATCAGGAGCGTGAAAATAACCATATGTGGTTTAATAACTCTTTTAATATTTATGTATATTTATATTGTTTTTATCAGTTTCTTACTAAACTTATCTGAAGTTTATTAAGGTACATAATACAGTAAGATTCAAACACTTAATAATAATAATAAAAACTTAATGATTAAAATACTAGTCCGAAGGATTCTGATTAACTAAACTAGTATTTTAAATATTACTTGAGGAGTTACAAGAATTTTTATATAATTTGATAGCCTTACTCATATGCATGAGTAATGTTTGATAAAACGCAATACTCGCAAATTTAAAAAATACGTATCTTTATTAATGTAAGTAATAGGTCAAAATAACTAAAATCAATATAGATGTAGTTAATATTGGTAAGTAACTATTTATGCGATGTCTACGTAGCACTACATATGCCATTATTGGAATGTTAATAATGTAGGAACTGTATTGATAATTTTGCTATTAGGAAATGTATGGAATGAATGAGGCATTGCACACATTCAGAGCTGAATTCCTGTTTAGTTATTGTAGATAGACATTTGGTAGTATATCTATCATAAGCGTTATACCGAAATGGGTGCATGCCTCTGATAAGGATGCTTCGCATAGTTTCCAGAACGCACGTGGCTCAGGCACGTACAGAGAGCGCGAGGAATTGTGTTTATTGCGAATGCTAAGATATCCTAGTAGGGCTGCAAACTAGATATTGACAATATTTATTATTAGAAGATTATTACGTATTTGTCTTTTCCAAGAGAAATTTCAATATTGAGATAAATTGAACATACATCTCAACAATATACAAACTTAAGTCAAATTATTCAACAGGTTCACGATTTATCTACATCCCTCCAAAATTAACGATTTCAAACAATTTGATATTGTCAAGTGTTTACCAAATTTTAATCTATTGGTATTCAACGCAGTACTACTATACTTTTTTACAAAAATACAATACCACAGTCTATACGCTATTAGTGCCAACAAAGTAAGAGGCTTTTTTATTTAATTTCAAAGGCACTGTGAATAGCGGTGGTCAAACGGGGGAGCGTGAATGTGAATCGCCGCCGGAGCCTGCTCCGCCTGAGGTGCCACCGCGGGGTCCATCCCTGCACGTCACGTTACGTCATCGTCCTGCGCCTTCTGAGCAACCCTCGGAACCTGATCGCCTGTACATGTCTGAAGGTAGGTGCTGCGGATTATTGAAAATGTCAAAAATTTTGTTCTTATAATATTACAAAAGTTTTATAAAAAAAAACTGATACATCCATCGATGTTCGACATTGCAGAAGAAAAATGCTCTATTTCTTACATAAAGTATTTTCAGCGACCTCATGACAAAAATAATGAAATAAGATATATGGTGTTATAATATTTGATATGTTTGAACAATAATTAATCTGTTTATTGTCCTTAAACGGATATACCGTTTGGCAATAACAGATGACGAATAAAAAATTCACATACCTAATTGTGGCAGTTATAGAATACGAAATGAAGTCAGTTTGGGATGCAATAGGAAATTAAGCTTGGTGAAGGAAGGTGAGATTGTTACCTAAGACGTCAAAACGTAACAAATACTTATAGACTGGATACCAAAAGCCTTTTATGCAAAAGACTGGACAGTTATGTGTAGCGTAGCGTTCCCTTGATTTATAACAACAGTATAACATCTGAAAGTGTCACTATGTATTGCCTACAACACTAGCTACAATTTCATTTATTTCTATTAAGAGTACTTTCCCAATACTAGCCGTGATTGGAGGGGCATTCACCCCACACGGACATGAAGCGTTCCCGTGATGAGTAAGCTAATTAAATTTCCGTCGTAAATGTACCGCCGAGTTGCGTTAAGTAGGCCCTGCCTGTACCTACTTCGTCCAAAGTTTAATCGAATCGTAGCACCGTAGTCCGTAGACTTCGTAGTCCGTAGAGTCCGTAGCAAGTTTGCTCCCGTTGACAAATTAGCCACTTGATCTCGATGCCCGAGGCGCGTGTACGTAAAGAACTCAGACTTTAATTCCTTTTATGTCTTTTTGAACTTTTTTGTTGTTTACACTTCGGAGCAGGAATGTTTACTGACGAAGTTACTTTAGTGAAGCTCGCTGCCGGTGTTATTCTAAGAGCAATTTAAAAGCTCTCTTTGATTTATTGAATTAATTATTATAATTCAATTAAAAATAAATTACTTATCATTATTCTTGATGATAGCGACAGTCACCCTGTCATTTATGTGCAAAACTTAGGTCAACTAATGATATGTTTCTTAAGCTTTCTTTCCTTTAGTAAGTTCGATGGCATTTTTTGTTTACTTTTAATATAGTTTTACTGATTGATATTATTAAACTAAAAGGATGTTTAATAGAAGCTATTTTTATATGTAACCAAAGGCCATAATTCAAAGTTTGAGGTCTCACTACGGTAAGATACGCAGTAGCCTATCAAGAATTTAACGAAAGTAAAAAGCTGCTAAATTTAATTTGGGGAGAGCTCGATGCAGGATGAGGCGCTTTGATGTGGCGAGGCCGCAGCCCTGAGGCCGCCTGCTGAAACGGCGCGCACTTACAGAGAAACTCTTACCGTAATTTAATTTTTATGATAGCGCATTGTAAGTGTCCCGGGGAGAGTAGTACTATTTGGATTTGTTCTTTCACTTAGGGTTGGTGAAAGACTGATTGTCGCAGTAATACAATACTCGGATTATACATAAAACCTTTGTAGTGTTTCTTGTGCTTCCTTTTTAACGAAGTGTCATAAGTTTATAAAAAAAGCAATGAGGTGATGATGAACTCACAAAGGTAAGGGAATGAATTAAACAAATCTTGGAGAATCCAAACAAGGAAATAGTTCAAAAAGGTCCTGAAAGTTTAATGGAATCGAACAGGCCGAGTAGTAGGAAGTTTGCGCGGGTGACAAATTGGGCACTTGACCCGCGCTCGCCGAGCCTCCGAGTGCTTGTTTCCAGAGAACCGTAATAACTTTAACTTAAAGTAAACTATATTCCATTTCCTCTAATTTGTTCTGCTGGTATATTGCGGCGCACTTTTTCTGATATCAAATCAACATCTTTTTATTTAGAAGTTTAATTTCAAATGCGCGCTGGGAAGTTTTTACGATGCGACGCTCGCTCTTGTTAATTGGGTACAAGTTTATTTCATAGAAGCGTAGGCGGTAGGAAGAATTAACAATGTTAATTAAAGCAAAACGACGCAAACAAAGTTAGAATGAATTATCTCACTATGACCGCTGCAACTACGGGTAGTTATTTTTACAAATTTTACATTATTTAAAAGTAATTTACGCCCTATAATATTTTATGAAAAATTCTAGAGAAGGTTAAATATATGACTTATTTCTTATAACAAAAGTGACCCAACCAATGCAAGTATTTCACAACGCATTGTTGTATTTCAAAACAGTGGTATCATCTCCTTGCCGTAGTTTTGAACACATTTCAGAAATTATAAATAAAACAAAAAATAGCCGAGCGGAACCAGTGGCGTCGATTTAGTGCAATATTATTTAGCAACGGAACTACGTCTCAAGTGCCGGCCTCCTTGCTTGAAAATTGAAACCTCCCTGGAGATACGCTGTAATTTAATTTTTACGATGCTGTGTTGTTAGAGCGTCCAAGTGTTGTTTTCGTTAAAACTAAAAACCGGAGACGTCTTGCCATCGATGTGAATTGTAATAAATAGACTGAGATAAAAATTGCTAAGAGACTGCTAACGCTAAGCAAATGTTAGTGAAAAATAAACGGAGGAGCTTGGTGGCGTAATGCGCACTGGTTTCGATAGCGAAAATAAAGCAACTTTCACCATCGTCGATCCCGGAATGGGTCAATCAAAATTTGTAGTCTGGATCTTAAGCCGTTCGTCCCGTTTGTTAATGCAAACTCTATAAACCACCAACCCGCATTGGGACAGCAAGGGGGTGTCATAGCCCAAACTGCCCATATGATAGCCGCATTAAGGAAGGCCTATGCGTAGCAGTTGGACGTATATAGGCTGGTGGTGATCATGGAAAAATTACCTGGAACATACCAATCAAATACAGTATGACAGATTGCATCCTTATGTCTACGATCGATTATGAAAGTAGCGTCGTAACTGTCCGACGACCGACGTCACAAAACGATCACAGAAACAAAGCAAATGTATGATTAGTACAGTCAGGATTGGGATGTGTCATTTAAAACATGACTAATATCTTAGTAATTAAAATAGAATAAAACTAGAAAAATTTCACGTCCTGAGGCAGGAATCGAACCTGCGACCTTTCGCTATCCGGGCGACTGCTCTGACCACTGAGCCACCCAGGACTTGGGATATCCCTGTGAAATTCTTCTAGTCTATCTTGTATTTGCGTTTATGAGCTAACGTCCACCCTACAATGTCGAAATATTCTATTTCAACATCCGAAACGAGTATTTTTACAAATACCGACGAATCGGTTAAGTTGGGGCAGTGCTTTCAAATATTCTTAATTTTTGATTTTAACATTATTATAAATGTTTGAAAAATTACTTAGTAATTAAAATAGAATAAAACTAGAAAAATTTCACGTCCTGAGGCAGGAATCGAACCTGCGACCTTTCGCTATCCGGGCGACTGCTCTGACCACTGAGCCACCCAGGACTTGGGATATCCCTGTGAAATTCTTCTAGTCTATCTTGTATTTGCGTTTATGAGCTAACGTCCACCCTACAATGTCGAAATATTCTATTTCAACATCCGAAACGAGTATTTTTACAAATACCGACGAATCGGTTAAGTTGGGGCAGTGCTTTCAAATATTCTTAATTTTTGATTTTAACATTATAATTACTAAGTAACTAACTATTTTAATTACTAAGTAATTTTTCAAACATTTATAATAATGTTAAAATCAAAAATTAAGAATGACTAATATCATTTTTTTCTATAGTTTGCTGTAAAATATTAATTAGTTTTTCCCTTTCGTTCCTTACCAGCTCATAGTGTTTGTTAAGTGAGTATTTCATTTGGTTGTAAAATACTGTACAAGAAGACAAGACCAAAATAGACTTGATTATAAAGGAGTCACCAGAATTAAGTAAGTTTATTTTATGTTGTTGGAGGAGCTCGGTGGCGTATTGGTTTGAGCGCTCTGGTTTCGAATACGAAAACAAAGCAACTTTCGCCATGGTCGACCCTGGGATGGGTCAACCAAAAATTTATAATCTCGAGCTCCTCCGTGCTTCGGAAGGCACGTTAAGCCGTTGGTCCCGGTTGTTACTACAACCGCTTTAACCCACCAACCCGCATTGGGCCAGCGTGGTGGTGTTATGGCCCAAACTCCTCATGTGTTTCTTCCATGTAGGAAGGCCTGTGCCCAGCAGTGGGACGTATATAGGCTGATGATGATGATTTTATGTTGACTGTGTATGTTGATACGAGATAGTACTGTAATATTGTATATCTGAGTGTACTCCATTATTAGACTACAATGACCCTGGCTATAGATGTTTTCCCTCCCGCCTGATGCCGAAATAAAAATGTTATTACTTCGTTTAACATCGCGGTAAAATTGATATAACTCTGGGCATTCTTTGTCGGCACTCCTTCGTTTCATTAAAACGACTTTTTACAACCATCTCTCTCATAATATACATTTTTATGAAGAAACCATAGCTTTGGAAAAGTTGTAAGGACTCGCTTAGCACATTTGTAATTATTTGTTGGGCTTTATGGTTTCCTTAGCATTTATGAATTAAAAAAAAACTTTTTTCTATAAGTATGGGTAACTGAAGCATTTTGATGTTTGAGTCATAATGTAGAACAAGAAGCTATGTTCTCATTTAAATGACTAAGTATGTAATATGCCTTTTTTGAGAATACATTTCTTTAATGTAGGTTACATTGAGACTACTCTCTGTGTTTCTTAACACATCAGATCCATATTAAATTTTGTTCAAAAACGTTATTAGTACATGCTATTTACAATACTTCAGCTTATTAATGATAATATGTGATTTATTTGCTTTTAGATTAAGAAAACAACGGCTTTAACATAATAGGGCTTCCATAAACTTAACCATTCGCAAGTGCCCTTATGACCGATCAAATAGTATATTGTCATGTTCGGAGTGGAACTCGATTTCTATTCGCTAGTTACATTTGCCAACTTTCATTGGCAACAACTGGACCTTGTTCCTTTCGTTTAAGGATTATATTACAAAAGCCTTAAATCATTGTATGTAGACTTTTAAACATCCCCGTTCGGAAGCGCTCGAGTGCTCGTAAAACACTCATACAAGCCCATACAGATCCGTTTCTTCTTCTTTTGTATTTGCGATCGTTGTCTGCGGGTTTATTGGGTTGACAAAAGATTTCAAAAATGCTTTATGGAGATAATGTACCTACTTCGCATTTAGGAGGGTTGACTTTCTCTTTATTTCAAAATCAGATTGCGTTTCGCTAAGTATAAAATAATAGATCCACAAATATTATGTTTATTTCAATAAATAAAAATGTTTTATTGTATCTTTTATATTTTTTATCACAATTGTAAATGAAATAGTTCTTGTAATTGCCAAATGAAAATAATACAATGCAACTTATGGTATGATTAATAAATAAGTACCGAAAAGAAACAATAGAAATATGTAACTTAACTACTTTCAGTACAAAATTAGTGTTGATGAAATTTTATTCATGATACTACCCGTGTAAGTAAAGCGAGCGAGTACGCGATACGTCACAGTAACTCAGATGGAACAGTTAAAAGTTTTCCCGCGTAGCACGGAGCGGATCCACGGCGAGAGAGCGGGATAAATGATTGATGGCGGACCTCCAAGTATAAACTCGATTATCCGTTGAGACGCGAACAACTTACAAGTTTTATGTAACGATGGATCAGGATTATTTGAAACTTTCCCCTCGGCAAAAAATCGACTCATGACAATCATATTTGAGTTGAATATCAATGATGGCGAGCTCTCGCAATACAAGAACAATGTTGATGGGGCGTTTATTAAGTTCGTTACTCTTTTTGCCAATTAATATAATAAGACCTTTCTATAATATTTATCTGAGTTTGTTTTTAAAGTTCCTGGTAAAAAGCATATACACCTACACCTGCTTGAAACATACTTTGAACTTAGCGTACAAAATTACACGCAATGTTTGGGTAATTGGTCTTGTAAAACCAAAAATTATGATAGAACGCCGACTGTTTTAAATAAAATTTAATCTCTTAGTTAAAGCTTTGTGACAATTAATCATAATTAACCACACACTACTTTATCAACGACCTTCAATTGGCCATTAATGAAGAGTAGTACACAACGCACACTTAATTGCGTATGTGTACGTAATTGTATATGTACAAATAATCTTAAGTTTTCCTAGTTTTAAGAGGTCTTTTCGGAAACAAAATTTATCGAGGTTAAAATCCTCTAATCGTCTTTTCGTTATACACGTGTCTAGACAGATATGAAGAAATGTATATCTGATTTTCAGATCTGTAAGATCATTCAGCAACTTATGACATTACATTATAAAAGTGCAAAGTTTTTCAATGTATCGCCTTAATGTTTATGTGAGAGTTTCAAAAAGAAAACTGGGTTCCTAGATTTAATTTTAACATTTTTTCATAATTGCACCATATGTCTGTGTGTGTGATTCTTCGTCATGTTCAAACTTCAATATTTGTTCGGCATAGGAAGATCAGTGGAAGGCGCTGGAGAAAAATTGTTTCACCGTTTATTGTTCTGAGTTTTAATCAAGGAGCCGGGATAAGACGCCTGTGAAATGTCCACGTTACGTCTCCGAAGTGATTTGTTCCACGTAGTCAAATAAAAACTCTTATTTGCGACGAGTCTGCCTTTTTAACTAAAAGAAATAATATTTTACATCTTATTCTACCTAGTTAAAGGATCATTTTAAGTAAAGAACTACATAATTTAGAGAAGTATCCTACGTAACTTCGATTGACACTTTAATGACTTATACACGATCGATCCGAATCGAAACTACTCGGCGAGCATAGAATTTAAATTTAAGCTTAAGCTTAGTGTATTGAAATATTCATCACATTTATTTGTAAAATAACTTCAAAAATATAAGAACTAAAGAGGCATTTTTGCTGAAATATAAGTTTAGCAAGGTTCATCTCATTTATTAAACAATAAATGTAGACCCAGTATATTTTTATTTTTAATTAATAAAGCTATATTTAATATATTATTATACTTTTAAGCAAATACACGTTTTTTATACATAAAATATTTGAAATATAATTACAACAACGAGAACACAATGGAATGGGCTGCCATTTTGCCTTAATCTATGTTAAATAATTTCTGCCTTATTATCTAACATAGATTAGGCATCATTAGAAACTTGTGTTATGGATACTACAGGACGAGAAATATGTATAGTAATATTTATATAAACATTGTAAGTATACTAAACATCCCCGTGAGGTGCCGGGCTAGAATAGCGCCTCCCCATCTCGACCCGTGGGTGTCGTAGAAACCGACTTAGGGATAATCTTCCCCAGATGACGGGCAGTAGCGTTTTCTGGGTACTGGCGAATCACTGCGACAACCAACCTGCCTGCCAAGCGTGGTGATTATGGCAAATCCCCTCATGGTAAACAAAACACGATATCGGCCCCCAGTCTCCGGCGGCCTCGCTATTCCGGACTACGGTAGCGGTCCCGGTAGCGGTGAGGCAGGAGGTGCTAAGAATCCCCGGCAGCGATTCGGCTACCAACAACGATGACTGGACCTGGCGACATTTAACACGCGCACATTGAGGACTGACGAGAAGATAATAGAGCTGGAAGAAGAAATAGGCAAGTTACACTGGGATCTTATAGGATTATCTGAAGTCCGAAGACAGGGAGAGGACACGAAAATCCTCAAATCCGGTAACTTGCTCTATCACCGGGAGGGTGACCATCTTTCCCAAGGTGGTGTTGGGTTTCTCGTCCGCAAGTCCCTCATTAACAATATTGTGACGATCCGGAGTGTGTCGGCGAGGGTAGTATACCTTAAACTCAGAATCACCAAACGGTATTCGCTGAAGGTCATACAGGTATACGCGCCGACCTCGACACATCCGGATGTTGAGGTGAAAAGTATGTATGAGGAGATATCTAGAGCCATGCGTACTTCCAAAACTCATTTCACTGTTGTTATGGGGGACTTCAATGCAAGGCTGGGTAAACGGAGCTAACATGAGTTGAGAGTGGGGAAATTTGGCTTTGGGCAGCGGAACCCCAGGGGACAGCGGCTGGACGACTTCATGGAGAAAGAGGGACTCTTCATGATGAACTCTTTTTTTCCAGAAGCCGCCGCACAGGAAATGGACCTGGATGAGTCCCGATGGTTCCACTAGAAACGAGATAGACTTCATCATGACCACTAAATGGCAGATATTTAACGCTGTTTCAGTGATCGTAAGGGTTAAAATCGGTAGCGATCACCGTATGGTGAGAGGCACATTAAATACCAACGTCAGATTGGAAAGGTCTTTAATGATGAAGTCTACGCTCCAACCAGCACCCGTCCAAGTCCAAACCCCCGAAGGCTTTCAACTCGAACTCCGAAATCGCTTCGAATGTCTGGAGAGCTGCGTTACAGTGGACGAGATAAATAGCGGACTGGTAGAAACTCCCCAAACAGTGGGTTCTAAGCGCTGTAAGACCCAACGCAGAAAGGAACCTCAAAAACTATCCGACCACACCCTTTCCCTCATGGATAAACGGCGACAAATGAGGTTACAGTCTTCAGACGATGCGTCACTATATCGGCAGCTCAATAGACAGATATCGAATTCCACGCGACAAGACATTCGCCGCTTTAATACAAACTGTATTAAAGAGGCGATAGAACGGAATAAAGGTTCCAAAGTGTTCGCAAGGGAAGTGTATACTTGGCAAAGCCAATGGACAAGCCTGAAGACTGAGGATGGCAGCTTAGTGTCGTCTAAGCCCGAGGTGACAAGGGAGGTCGTAAGGTTCTATGGAGAGTTATATACCACAACAACGAATCCCGCTATCAGTGCGGGTAAAGACCCAAGAGCCCCACTGATCCGATACTATACCGAAGATACCCCGGACGTCAGCCTGTACAATATTGGGTAACCCTCAAGCAACTTAAAAACAACAAGGCACCGGGGGAGGACGGAATCACTGCAGAGCTTCTGAAAGCGGGTGGTACACCGGTACTTAAAGTCCTTCAGAGGCTATTCAATTCCGTCATTCTCGAGGGTACAACGCCACAAGCATGGAGCAGAGGCCTAGTGGTGTTGTTCTTCAAAAAAGGTGACAAAACCTTACTAAAGAACTACAGACCCATCACGCTTTCGAATCACGTTTACAACTTGTTTTCAAGGGTTATCATGAATCGCCTCGCGCGCAGGTTTGACGACTTCCAGCCTCCCGAACAAGCCGGTTTCCGTAAAGTCTTTAGTACCGTAGACCACCTACATACGCTGCGGCAGATTATACAGAAGACCGAGGAGTTTAACCGGCCACTTTGCTTGGCGTTTGTGGACTACGAGAAGGCCTTCGATTCGATCGAAACATGGGCCGTGATTTAGTCTCTTCAAAGGTGCCACATTGACTATCGGTATATCGAGGTGATGAGGTCCTTGTACGGGAGCGCCATCATGTCGGTCCGTGTACAGAATCAAAATACGAAACCTATCCAACTGCAGAGAGGGGTAAGACAGGGAGATGTAGTATGTCCGAAACTGTTTACCGCTGCGTTGGAAGATGTTCTCAAATTACTGGATAACTGGACTGGACAAAACTCGGCATTAACATCAACGGCGAGTACATCACTTATCTTCGATTTGCCAATGATATAGTAGTCATGGCAGAATCCCTGGAGGATTCGACGACTTCGACAGAACCTCCCGACAGGTGGGTCTGAAAATGAACATGGACAAGACAAAGGTTATGTCTATTACCCATGTCGCACCTATACCAGTTACAGTTGGGAGTTCCGTTTACCTCGGACAAATGATCCAGTTAGGTAGGTCCAACTTCAAGAAAGTGGTAAATTGACGAATCCAACTCGGATGGGCAGCGTTCGGGAAATTGCGTAAGATCTTCTCGTCCGTAATTCCGCAGTGCTTGAAGTCGTAAGTCTTCGACCAGTGTGTTTTGCCAGTGATGACATACGGCTGTAAAACGTGGTCGCTCACTAAAGGCCTTTTGTGTGAGTTGTGTTTCTTTGCGAGATAGAATCAGAAATGAGGACATCCGTAAGAGAACCAAAGTCACTGACATAGCTCATAGGATTAGCAAATTGAAGTGGCAGTGGGCAGGACACATAGCACGCAGAATGGAGACCGGTGGGGCGATAAAGTCCTAGAATGGCGACCACGTACCGGGAAGCGCAAATTAGGACGGCCTCCCGCTAGATGAACAGACGACCTGGTCAGGGTCGCAGGGAGCCGTTGGATGGAGGCTGCGCAGAACCGTTTTATTTGGAGATCGAAGCGGGAGGCCTTTGTTCAGCAGTGGATAACATAGGCTGGTATGATGATGATGATGATACTAAACATTCATACAAACATCCGTGACCCGCGAACAAATTCATACTCAACATACAAACATAAAGAAATTATGTTTGTATGTTGAGTATGAATTTGTAGGTCCGTATGTAGGGTCGTCTGGGTAGGTACCACCGCCTTTTTATTTCAGCCGTGAAACAGTTAGCTGTGTTTCGGATTGAAGGGAAAGGTAGCCAGTGTAATTATGGACGGCATTTCATCTTAAGCCTCAGGATGACAATGCACCTGCAATATCAAGTGATTTTTCCTTGTTAGGTGGGCCGTCAGCTTGTTTGTCATCTAGTTGTATAAAAAAAAACATCTGCCCACTGGCTAGGCCACTGACCACTCGACCAACAGACATCTTTTCAAGTTTTCAGTGCAAGCAGAATACTGTTTAAATATTATTTAAAATAATAATTGAGTGGTCCCACATTTAAATCAATCAATTTTAATTATAAACCAAAAGTCGATAGATTGAACTTAATAAAAAAAATGATCAAGCAGTATCTATTCTAGTCATGTAGTACAAGAAGGTATAAAGTGGTTGTGCTTTCCTCATTTATACTTAATCCTATTTGATATATTGGTCCATTAGGAGCTCTGTCCCGTTTACTTGCCGAGATTGTAAGGAGACCTCGCCTCAGTAAGGTGCACCTTTTACATAGTTGATATATAGCTAGTGTTGTACTTCCATTGCTATTTAACGTAAAATTAAATATATTTTGTCATCATAAAGGGAATTGTTCAGTTTACTAGGACGCTTTGGCTAAAAATGAACACTAACCAATTTTATTAAAACACGGAATTTTTAATTCTTTGTATAAATAAGAAAGTAATTATAGCAATATAATCGCCGGAAGGTTAATAATGTGTCTAAATGGGCAAGTTTAATATTCCTTTAAAAAGTTGCAAATGTTTCTGAATTTACTTCTGTTTTAATTAAGAATGAAATTATTATTGCTCGAAATATGTAATTATGATACCATAATAAATTAGGGGTAAAGCCAGGTCTTCATTTCGAGCGGTATCGGAGTCCATTATAAAAGCAAATCGGTTTCACAGAAGAAGGGAGTCAAAAGTAGCATTCATATTACACGAAGGAAAAGCGAAAACGTCATAAATCAACGTGACAGGCATTGGTGTTGTCATAAAAAAATAGGAAATAAAATCGATACAAGAATAATCGATTTTTTTATAATTGTTAAATTAAACAAACAATTTGCACTAAAACATAGTGTTTTGCAAGTTTTAGTCTAAGTAATTCAAGGTTTCAATTATTAATAACTTTGTAAAAGACTACTTGATAGTATATGTCCTAAGGAAATATATTTTATTTTTATAATCGGTTATTACATATCGATCCCTTAATAGCGATTAAATATTTTTATTGCTATAGCAACAAGGGATACAATGGTGTCTCTTACTTACTAAAATACTTTTAAAATTATTATATACTAGCTGTACCCTGCCACGCTTCGCAGTAGCGCATCGTTAAAAAAACTGATTTCTCGCGGTCGCAGATATGTGACCGGTTTAAAAAAAACAGATAAAAACAATCCTTGATGCGGATTTTATATCAAAAATTTCGACTCAATCGGTGCAGAACTTTTTGAGTTTTTAAAGCGTACACAAACCAACATAACATTTTTATATATTTATTTTTATTTTATTTTATTTTTATTAGGGAAACTTATGACTATTTCAACAATTTATAAATAAAACATATTACTAAATTAGGAATAGTCTTATAAAATATCCACAGTTCGAATTATATTGAGTTGCAATTTACAGTGTGAGTAATAAGATAAAGGTTTATAATTAATCAGAAAAAAAAAACATCGTGTTCTGATTTTATACTGGAATATGTAACAATGTAACTTGTAACTTTAAATAAAAACAATAGCAAGGAAATAAATAGACGTAATATGCGATAGGTACCATTATACATATAAAGTGTCACCCGCTTTCATTATTATAGAATTTAGAATTCAATATATTTCTTACTCTGTTATGATTCATAAGGTACAGGTCCAAATCACACACATGAACATTTTTATTAAATATATAGATTGATATTTACTTTCCGGCAAACAGAGTATCTAGTTGTATAAAAAAAAAATGTTTTAAGGACATTTAATTAGATTATACTGTAAAAATATTATTTAGAAAATAGCTTGTTCACGAATAGACGATACTGAACAATTTTCTTTAAATAAGCATCCTTATTAATTTTTTACTGAATTCAAATAAGGTCTTTATAAAAAGTTACGGAATTGCTTATGCTTTATACCTATTTAATTATTTAGCAATCAAGTGTGAGAATTTTGTTTTTATTTTTTTGTAATAATGATAGGTTTATCGGTACTTATATATTTTTCTTTCGTGCGCTTGCTATTTACTGTAAAATTTTGTATAAAATATTAGGTTTATAGTAGATTTCTTTATTCTAATTACAATCGACATCTTGATGACAGTAACTACTAGAAAAAAAGAACTAACGAAATAATAACAACAATACAATATAACACAGACACCACAATGCCATTATAATTAAGTGGACTCACGTTCATTATTTCTACTTTACATATCTTGTTCTATTATTTTTTTGGTGCAAGTTGTATTTGCCTGCAATTATCGGATATATTTAATTTATACTATTATGTGACCAGATTATGTTCTTGCTTATACTAATTAAATAGAGTATTGGCCAATCTTATAAATAATATATGTCTAGGACAGACCTCCACCTTTTTTAACCGACTTCAAAAACGAGGAGGTTCTCAATTCGGCCGGTATGTTTTTTTTTTCTATGTATGTACACCGATTACGCCGAGATTACTGATCCGATTTACGTGATTCTTTTTTTGTTCGATGCGGAATAGTTGCCATTTGGTCCCATAGAAATTTTATCAGAAACAGTTTGGTACTTTGGTTTTAAATAAAAAAAAACTGAAATCATGAAATCGTCTACATAAGCGAAATTGCGAATTTTTGCTTTTCCAATGACTTTTTAGTGAAACAATACGATAGTAGGAAACAATATAAGTTGACGGTCACCCATCTAGCTTCGACCGTAGAAAGTTATCACTAAAAATTGTGAAAAAAAAAATTTAAAACAAAAATTAAAACCGACTTCAAAAAACTGAAAAGGATGAAATAATTAAATTTAAGTAGGTATTCATCCCCTAGAAACATATTTTTGGAGTTGGTGCTAAGTGGTTTCCAAAAACAATAGAAAGTAAAGCTCATAATATGTTCATAATATTATTATCTATGTCTTTACTTCTACTATATTCTTGTCACTTTTGCTTAACGTCTTCTGTCTTGAAATATTGCTGTTTTATAATTCTTATTCATATACCTTTTTCTTTAAAAAAAGGTACGTGATTGTGCATGCACGTAATGATTTCTTTTTTACTGCTACAAAGTAATATTTTCATACAAAGATTTCCAGTGAAATAAAGCATTGAGTAGCCAGTAAACATGTGAGATAACGTTATTTTTATATTTATCTATCAGATACAAAATCCTTTGTTTTCTTGGCGCTGCTGAGTTTTTAATTAGAGAAAGAGATTCTTTAGAGCTGGTAATGAGGAATAATTACAACTCCGAACCCGCGACTGTTCCAGGTGATTGCTCTGACCACTGAGCTGCCTAGCTTGCCATCGAGCTGAATAATAACGAGCTGCAATTTATTAGATAGAAATCTATAAACTCAAATCAACGCATATAATATTATGTAGTTAGACCACGGAAAATAAGATTCCGTATGAGACGCTTGTTATTCTTCTGGTTAAACCACGGAAAAAGTCCATATTCCAATCAGTTGAACACTAGGGCAACAGAAAATCCAATACAATAAGATTGATATTGAAAATAGTAGTGAAAAAACTCAAAATTTTAAAGATGAACATTTTTTAGGCAAAATATTATTCTGTCTTTCTGTAAACTATGACTTGGGTGGGCCATGTTTTGGGATTTTAGGCACAACCTTGAGCGTCAAAGGTAACATGTTTTTTGTACTTTAGAATTATATTATAATAGTTCACGTTGCAAATGCGAAGCCGTTACAAATTATTAGAAGGTGGAAGTGTAGCTAAATAGGCTGGTAGGAATAAAAGGATAAGGATAGAACTTCAGTAATAAACTTACATACAAAATAAATAATTATTATTATTTATTTAGCATTGAATTAACCTCATTTTGAATCATAAATATTTTTAAGTTGTCTGTGGATGTCAAACTATGTCGGTATTTATTAAATGAAATCTCATTATGAGAATTACCTACCAATATTTGAAATTCCAACACTTTAGTAGGTACCTGTCTACTACCTAACTATTATGTCAATTCAGTAATATGGAAAATTTTCAAGGGCATTACTTGCTAAATATACGTAAAAAATTACCTCTTATTTTTCATACAACACAAAATTGAAGGCATATATTATTATAACGTTGCTGAATAATCCAGTTAATGTGGTATAAATCTAAAGAATCGGTTTGTTTTCTACACAGAATCAAAACGACAGACAATGACACCTACGAAGAACATCACATCACACATTTATATCGTGCTGCTGTACTAAACTCAACTATATTCCAACGTAATAAGATTTCCAGTATTACCTATCGTCCACTGTGATATTAAACCTGCGCAAATTGGATGGCACTTATCGGAAAAAATATCAATGCGTGATACCTACAAACAATAACGATGTTTTTATACGTACTATTCTTAGATCTTTTGTGTTCTTAGTTTCTTTTTTATAACTTTATAAAAATTGTCTTGAAAGTCGTTGAGATAATGTTATTTTAAAAATATGAACGAAATATACCACAATTCATCGAACCAAAGATCCATAAAAATGACGATCTTTGAAGAAATAAATGAATGCTGCCATGAATACTGATATCTGCAACTGATATCTGTGTCATCTATATGATTGCCTCCAACAGAAAATGAAAGTCTTATAAGGGTGTAATTTAAACTGAGTTACTCCCAAAATTGTATATCGAGCGTTTTATTAAAAGTCTCCTACGACAGTGAAGGTATTTACAAAAATAAAACTCAATATACGCTTATCACGACCCGCTTTCAATTTATTTTGTTTGTACGCGTCTTTGACTTGAAAATAAAGGCGTAGGGGAATCTTTTAAAGTCGGTTTTAAACGTGATACATTATCAAAGTGGCGTTGCTTTAGAGCTTTTCTCGGTATCGTCGCAAGTGAGTCGCGGATAAATGATTGATGGGTTTCGTAACGTCACATGCCGCTATCACACGACTTTCACTTATACTGAAAATATTTTACTCATTCCACGGAGCGAAATTGCCTAAAGAAATATATTAATCCTAATAAAAAAGCCACCGAAAACATTCGTGCGTAATCAAAAATATAAAGTTGGAATACTTTTCTCATGGTTGGTAGTGAACAAAATTTTGCCAAATGTTGTTAAACTCTGTTCCTATAACCCGGACTCGTGACGTCATAAACAAGGTTCGACGCAAAACTTTTCCGACATGAATCCTCGGTTGTTTGTGCATCATTTACTTATTTCAAAATATTCAAATTTCATTTCATATCGTACACGGAGGGCTAGGAATCTTTGGCATATCACACATTGCGTTGGCTTTGAGCAAAACTTTAAAGAGCCGCAAAGGTTCATTTGAATGGAACTTGGTGTATAATTTGCATACTTATTTACATTATCTCTGCAGCACACAAGTGGGGGCCTTTCATTATCAAATTCGCAACACGGGGGGAGAGGGCGCGCCACCGGAATACAAAGTTGAAGTTGAAAGTGATTATCAGTAAATTCCATACAAAAATGCCACCCGATTAACAGAGCAATAAAACTACGGGTGGCGGATTGCAGAAAAGTATAGAGTCGAAGAATAAGACCGAATACTTTGTAAAAACAACTTTATTTTTTGAGATTCTTTTTTCGTAGACCTTATAAAGAAAAATTTTGTTTTTCGCATTTTTCGGTAAAATGTATTTTATATTATGACCATAAAATTAAATAAGCAGTTTTTTTATGTAAAGTACTTTTTAGTACAAATATCAAACAAGCATACACTCCGCCTGACGGTAAACGACTGCCGTAGCCTATAGACATTTGTAGCACCTTGAGGACTATCCTACAAAAATCAAGACAAAATGTCATCTTGACAGCGAAAATGTCAGAAGAGTCGAATCCTTTTTGTCAGTATAGGATACAAGTCCTCTTACTCCAAACATAATGCTTTCTCGCAGGAATATTACAAAGGTATGGTAAGGTCCAAAATAAGGTGGAGACCCTTCCTCTCTTAGCTTATTATATTTTATTCGAAATGTATAAAACTTTCCCAAAGTTCCAAACATATAAATTTTAGATAGGTATTAAAATTATGCATACATTTTGTTGAGCTTACGAATATACTTATTTTATCAATAACTACCGTTGAGTAATAATGCAAAGCGAAACAAACTACAAAGTGTAAAGGAAAACAAAACGAACAAGTATTTTCCCCACACTAAATAGATTTTCATTAAAGAAGGAAAGAGAAAATACAGGAAAAACTTTTAGGATCCCTACGGCAATATTTGTTTAAGAGGGAAAATAAAAAAATACTGATGAGAAGTACGTTCCTTATTTTTGCTGTATCAAGTAACAATTTGTAATAATGAGTAGAGAGCTCAGCAGCGCGGCTCAGTGGCTTGGATGTTGTACGGTCAGAATAATGAGTGCCTGAAGGTTAACAAAGCTTTCACTCCGATTGAGATGCAATTTCATCTTTCCGAGTTTTATCCTGTACTCGGCTACGTGAAGATAATTAAATTCAACCCTTTACTCTTCCGAGCAAAGGAAAGTCGTAAATTAGAAAACTAAACTGTGCGGATCTCACCCCGGATTCAATTAGTTGCTAATCATATCTGGAGGGTGTGCGGGGATCGATAAAGTTGCCCTCCGTACATCTCCAGCTGAATATGTAATCGTTTCTCTTGAAAAGTGATGGAATAGTTTGACTAATTATTTGTGTTCAAATTAGTTTGTGTCGCGCGACACCGACAGGTATATTACGTTAGATATTGATATTTGCGGGAATGCTTACTAATTGCACAACAAATTGTTACGTAATTAATAGTTAAACAATGGGCCCTATCTTGAGAATGACACTATTAAGTTTTCCTAGAATTATAAATACTACAGAGATATAAAATCGACTGAAAGTCCTATTCACTTACTAATACATAAAAAGTAAACTTTAATTGACTTTACTTCTAGGTGAATAATGGCTGATAAAATTGAGTCACTATGAGCTATAAGTTAACTTCGTATTCGAATACTCCCTTTCTACTGAAAATTCGAATAAAATACGTGTACCTACTTCTTCAGCCCAACGACAGCACGTATGTGTGTACAGTCGAGAGAAAATTTGGAGTTCCTTGGAGTTTGCATACACTTTATCGCGTTGTGATAGATGTTGTATTTGCAATTGCGGTATTAAGTTTAAGGTGTTGACTGTATGCAACGTTCAAAAGTGTGCATTTCACTCGCGCACTTTCCAACCCCTTTTCAAGCTCGTCTTAAGGCTTTCAGGTATCTATCGTCGCGCTGAAATGTTGCTAACTCACTCAACCGTGAACCAATGCACTGATATCGTGTCAAACGTGCATACACAAATAGACCCCTCAACTTGTACTTACGAGCCGTATATTACTTATGTACATATAAGATACTGATTGTTGTCCCAACGTTATAGATACTTGCTCTCTAATACTGATATATGCCTTGTATCATGTTATTACAGCATTTGCATAATATTATGTCAGTAAGAAGATTATTACATAATAAATAATCTTGTTTATTGTTATTTGATATTGTATACAGATAAATTACATGTTCTCATGGGCTTTTGGATTAATGCCTTGAATCCCTTGCAATACACAATGCTTATCAAGATTCGTATAAAAGTTTTCTTTATACACCAGTTGATTTTACTTACTCGTAATTAAGGACAAATATTTTTCTAATTAGTCGAGCTACAAGCGAGGCGCCAAACTATTCGGTTACGGCGAATAGTTCAAAAGGAACGCGTTGTTATCACACGTCGTCGGTGCCCAAGAATGTGAACGATAGAAAGTTCGTCTCACGATTATACCACGCGAACTACCAGGCACTCCAAACTATTGACCTGAGCCGACTCCACATAGATAGCTTTTAATATCACGAAATTGCCTCGACATCATTTAGCCGCTGCAAATATTACTTTAATCCCAGAGCAATAAAGTTTAAGCGTCTGAGCTTGCCGAGAATGCAATAAAACCCTTAGAAATTAAAGACGCACAGCTAAATCTTCGCTATTTCTTTCTAACCAAGGTCAGGAAGAATAAGAGTAACAGTGTTGTCTCTTTCATAAGGATGTCACGGTTATATTGCAGAAACGGCTGCAAGACGAGGGCGATGAAAATTCTTGGTACCTCAATGTTATCTTACGAGGCGGTTTACGTTTAATATTACGTTATCACAACGCTATATTAAATATACAACGGGAAAGTATTATATGTGGTTTACTGCCAAGAAATTCTACTGAAGTCATATGCAGATTTTAATAATAAATAAGATTTTAATCATTATATTTTATAACATATATGAAAAACAACACTAGGAATTAAGTAAATATTATATTTTGAGCCTTTTTTAATGAATTATTTATAGATCGTGATGTATCACATAAGGTAAGCGGTCACATCAGATACTGTCATCACGACTTATTTATCAAATATATAAAATTCTCGTCTCACAAATTTAGTTACCATACTCCTCCGAAACGGCTTGACCGATTTTTTATGAAATTTTATATGTATATTCAGTAGGTCTGAGAATCGGCTACTATCAATTTTTTTTTTGGTCATTTTTTATGGCAAAACAACGTTTGCGGGGTCAGCTAGTAATTATTTAGATTGCTAACCAATACGGTGTCAATGACCAGTGGTGTTGATAATTTTGGTCTCATTTTGTGGTCGTAGGTGTGTAAAATAAATAATAATATTGGTTGTAGCAAGCTAATGTCACAAATACTTGTTCAAGGACTAAAATTAAATTAGACTTTAGAGCTATTCTTTTAATGTATAAACCGATCAAGGGCACTTGTCCAGTGACGACATTTGACGTTTCCACAGTGGCAATTTCAAAGAATTTTACACTTATTCAAAAGTGCATCTGAAACATGCCGATAAAAATCCTAAATTGACAACTTTGCTTTGAACTGTAAAAAGTGAGGTGCAAGTTAACAGTAATTTTAAATTATTTAACTGTTTTGAAAAATATCTAAAACTACATAAATATTATGTCTTGCCTGTTTTTCAACATAATAATAATAATAATCATACACCACACCTATTATCTAGCTCAAAGTAAGCATCATTAAGAGCTTGCGTTATGGATGAAATAATGATAATAATATGTATACAAATATTAGAAATATAATAAATAAATATATAAACATCCATGACTCGTAAACAAATGCTTGTACTCATCATACAAACATTTGCTTCTACCAGGATTCGAACCCGGAACCTCTTGACCGAGTAGCCTGTATACCAAGGGGTACAGACCACTCGGCCGTCAAAACATCTTTAATCACATGTTTGAAGATGTTTTGACGGCCGACATTTATTGCTAAAAATTAAATTAGATGATTTGTCCGTTATTTCATTTAAGTGTAGGTAAGCCATATTGAATACCTCTTCACAAATATCTTTAATATTGGTATCTTATTTATTTTTGCTGTCCGAATTATTTCCAATATCAAAGCTTTAACACAAAATGTTAAACTTTCACCTTACTTCGTTTGGATAATAAAACGGTGTTTATTTCGGGGTCTGTATTGCCTTGATAAAAACTGATGATGTGGACTCTATATAGCTGACCATTTTATACTGCGGAGCGCGGGAGGGTTAGTGTCCTAGTAAAAGCGGGTTTATGGCAGCCACGTGCCGCTCAAAAGATAGCACAGTTTCGTATTGATTTACTTCGGCTCTGTCATGTTGGTTTTCATATTACCTTTAGCGTTACGATGTAATCACTATGTTTGCTTTTATGAGTACACTACTTTTTTATAGTGACTATCTTGGCAATAAATACCACTCGTCTTAATGGTACACTGATGTTATTACTACCACGACGTAATTTAAAATACGGTAAAGACATAAATGGTCATCTAGGCTCTTTATGATTTATAATATCAGCATAACTAGCTAGCAATCGCAATTACGTTTCCTCCTATGTTGGTCACTTTACAAAAAGTATGTAGGAGTTTCTTAAATTTTATGTTAGCATGCTTGCTAAAAATGCTGTGAAAATTAGAAACTGTTTTTACTTTTGTTGTCTATCCAAATATATGTCGTATTGTACCACTAGTATTGCATATGAACAAATTTAAATTAACTTTACACCTCTGTCGCTTAATGGTAAAGTTTATACCTTATGTTATTGCTCCGCTTCAAAATTACCAGTTTCTGGCACGAGGGGACTGCTAGTGCCTGTTCTTGTATTTTTATAGCGGAAAAGATCCTAATTGACACTTTTGCACACTTCATTGAGTGCTGCGGGGGTGATGCTCTCCAACGCTTTCTATTGCTGCGATAAGCTGTTCCATTCAGGTTAAGGTACAATAAGAGCTTTGCTATATTTGTAGAGGGATTTACACAGTAAGAGGATATTCCATTTTATCTATCACCTTTTACAACGTAATGACTTAGAAAACCCGTTAATGTTTTGCGTAATCTAAGAAAATTGTTAAACTTTTACAACAGCTTCTCTAGATTTTAATATATTGAACGTAGACATTTGCAAGTACTTGTAGACGTCATCAATATAAAAAATAGATGTCAACACTTTTAATAGTCAAATTCCCATGTCGTACCCACTTCTGTGAAGGTTGCTATCTAGACTAGAAGTTGTAGACGAATACATTTTTACCTAAGACAAATAGTCTAACTAGGTAGGTCCAACTTCCAGAGGTCAATCGACGGATGCACTCGGCCGGGCATCGTTCGGGAAAATTCGCAGCATATTCTCGGTCCAGCTTCTGTAGTGTCTCAAGACAAAACTCTTTAACTCGTACACACGAGTTGAAGAGTTTCGTTTCGTTGCCGGTGATGACATACAGAACAGAGATGTGGTCGCGGGAAGCCGATGGATTTGGTTTGGAGATCCTTGATGGGGGAGGCCTATGCCTAGCAGTGGGCGTCTCTCGGCTGATATGATGATAATGAGGACTTTTTAGAGTCATATAATTGAAAATTATCGTAGTCATTACTTGTAAAGTCTCATATTTAGCTAATCTGGTTTTTATGACAACGGCCAAAACTATCTTCGGTTGTTTGTTTCCTCAGTATGACACGTGCAGAATAGTGATACGTTTAATATTGTAGGTTAACAAAACTACAAGATAACTATCATAAAATCCAAGAATCAGACGAAGGTTAGATGCTCAACTTATAATCTCTTGACAGCTACAAGTTTGCGCTGACGGTCCTTTTACGAAAATATGTAATACTAACATATAAAACGGAGAGTGATGGATCGTTTATAATTTATATATGTACTCATAGGTACTGCAATCCCGGCAGTGCTAGCAACGTCAGCGAAATTGGCTCCTTAGGGACTTTTTCTCCAATTATCGTCGAACGTCGGGGTCGGTATTGTTGATCGGTATAAAATACGATACGAAAACCTGTCTTTGTGCCGACCGTACGTAGGTATATTAAAGCGATGAGGGTAAACAAATTGCAATACTTGTGGGCCTTATTACGCGTCACATCAATCATAGAGCCTTTGGGGTTCTAGTGCACGATTACCATGCTTGGAGCGTCTCAATCTGCTATAGATACATTTTCGTGTGAGTTGTTTGATTTATTTTAGCAACTGGTGTATGATAATTAAAGCAACCGATAAATAGGTAATGCTACGAGTATTATAAAACAAAAACGGAATTGCCTTTTATGCTCGATTGCTCTATTATATTTTACGGCGCAGCGCTGCAACAAAAAAGGGAAGTGTGGTGCGGATTTTACAGCGGCTGTTTACCGTAGCTGATAATAAAAAAAGTAATCGACGCGATGTGACGTCACAGGCCAGTGAGCCGGGAAGGGTGGCAACACTCGGCAAATACGGGAGATAGCTTCGTCCGGAAATTCAATCAAGCCCAGAGATTCGATCAAGATTGGGGTAATTAAAATACCCGTCTTTTTTTTCAAATCTAGTTATTTTCTAGCTCATTTTGCACGGTTTGAGTGTAGGTTGGTATTATTTTCATTATTGTGTGACGATAACTGGAAAAAATAAATTTAGATGCCGTGCCTTCGTCACAAGTATACTAATCTAAAAATAAATTAAAATTTTGTAGGGATATTCAAATTTAAGAACAAAAAATACATGTACCTGCACTATTTTTAGCCTTACTCCCAAATAGCATAATAGCCAAAATTTTAAAGTAAGATAATGATTTCTGAATCCTCTTAGTATTTGGTACACCTGCCTACGTGTAGGTATATCTTGTTGATTTTAGAGCATGCTGTGGTCGCCTGTTATTTAAGTTGCAATTACCTACTTAAAATTAGTAGATATACTTTCAGTGCAAGATATATTGTAAACTTTGTTGGTGATCCATAATTAAATAAATATTTAAATGCTATAGACAGTTACAAAAATATATTTGGTATGTCGGGAGCGCGTGACCGAACGCCGTGGAAAACTTTAGAGGAGGCATTTGTCCAGCAGTCTTTCGGCTAAAATGATGATGATGTCGGGAGTTGAAGAGTCCATAGAAATATACTTAATACTTCTCTTCCATTGATTTTTCGCAGAGTACTTAATAATTTGGATAAGGGAGCCCCAGGTTATCTTTGTGAAAATTCACACGATATTAAGATGTAGATGTTTATTTGTAATTCTCTTTGAAACTTTTGAATTTTCATAGGAATTATGTATATTGGTGATATAAGTTATTTTATTCGGGCGAAAAGTCAACAGCGTAGCGTAAGTAATGATCTATCTGCTGCGAAGTTGCATTTGTCAGCTCAAGATTGTCTGTTTTATTTTTTAGCGTCATGCTGGTAAGACTGAAGATAAACAAACTGAATTGAAGTATGACAATATTACTGCTTAGCTGTCTAAATAAAATTGGACAGAAATTCTAATAGAAACGAAAATTCATATTGTTATCAAAATATTGCATTACTTTGTACTTATTTGTTTTTGGGTTCTCTTGAAACATGATAAAATAGGCTTTTATCTTGGTATTGTCTTATTTTCGTATCTTTCGGACCCTAAATAAGTATCATAAACCTTCACATTTCTAATTGAATCTTCTTTGACTAGAATAGTACAGTTGTCATCAAAGTCATCGTCACGTTGATCCTACATAACATACAGTAACATAAACATCGGGTCTTGATTTCTCTTGAATCAAAATGATTTCAATAGGTCGGTAAATACTGAAGGTAAGTTATAGATATTTCTGCAACCATGATGCTTCCGGGGGATGAAGCGACTCACATATTTACGACCACTATAGAAATTCAATATGGCGTCGATTCACGACGCGGTCGGAGGTAATTAAAAATACGTCACTCGCAGCCGACCTTTCTATTCGAGCATATGTCGAAATTCGGAATGAATCATTTCCCGCTTATATTTGCTATTCCGGGACTCGTTTTATATTTGTAAAAGTTTTTCACTCATTGATCAGAATTTTTCTACAGTTTTTAATAGCATCCGTGAATATTAATATATATGATCGTTGTTGGGAATTGAATTACTTTTACATGTAAATTTTTGCGTGTTATTTACCAATATAATGATTTTACTTTGGTTTTGAATAGGACAATGTTCACGTTCAATAAAAAGGTTTTTACTTTTATTTTATATTATTGATTCAAAGCTTTGATTATATTATAAAATCAAATATTAAAAGGTTTATTATTAAACAATAAAGAAAAACTGATAATAAACAGCGTAAAAGTTATATGTGAATGGAAGGCCAACCTTTTGTCCCTTACTTTGTTGAAGGATAAAATGATATTTGATAGTGGCGCGGCCCAAATCTCTATTGTTACAATGGAATGACGTCTTTGTTCCGTTATCAAGATCTCCCTAGCATAGACTATGCGAGGTTACTATAATATCTGTCATATCGATATAATATTTTGGAATAAAGTGACTTTCGGTGTGTTACCAACCAACTGAATAATTCTTAGTCATTTGATAAGCGCGAACGTCTTATAAATTAAATACTTGCAATGTGTACAACATAACTTTAGGTTGGGCCCCGATAAATGTATATTTTAGTGCTATTGATGTTTGTAATACCAAAAGTGTCACTTAGCCTAACATGTTTCCGTATTCTATACAATACACTTTCCATAAAAAAATTCACTGGTAAGTCGTTACTTACAAACAACTTTGAAAACTTAGGTACTCAAGTAAAAATACATACACTTGAACATATAGCCTCCTTCTTTTTTTTGAAGTTCTTTTTTTTATAAAGGATAAGAACTTTCGCTGTTTGGCTTCTTAAAAGTAAATAAATTTTTTTTCAAATGTCTAATGTAGTACCTAAGTCTAGTCTGAATCAAATTTGTCTGACTCTAAATACTGTATATTCTATTGTGAGTAGGTATAGTCAGTAGTAAAAAAGCAGTTGCAAAAATTTTTAGAAATTTTATATACAATTCAGAGACCTATGCAGTTGTGTGCAGATGGTAACACACCTGGAGCTTGAACCCTACGCCCGTGATTTCGTCATTGGGGATATGTCTTATTATTCACCGAGCGGGAACGTCTCTGTTTTGGTTTACTAAATTAACTTTGGGGCACACCCGAGGGGTATTTCCTTAACCCAGCGACGGCGACATGCAGATTAATGGTATTAATAAAACACGTTCGTTAATTGCCGACAGTTATTACAGTTTATATTCCATTACCACGACTTCGCAGTTAGTATTTTGTAGTCCTGACCTTTACGAAATACAAGCACCTTACAAAAACAACATTCTATTAGTATTCTTTTTTTTTACTTAAAAGCAAAGCATCTAGGGACAGTATCAAAGATTCTTTTCGTAACTTTTTTAATACAGAATGCAACTTTGGTAAAGAAAATTAAAAATACTTTCAAAGTAATTTAATAAAATATTCTATGCCACTCTCTTAGTTTTGGCGGCACGACAGAAAAATGTAATAACACAATTTTAGCTTTATTGACTTTCAAGAACGAAATATAACCTGAAGTGTATATATTAATCTCATAAAATCGAAGGCCTGCATGAAGAAGAACGGATAAACGATTTTTCTGGTTATCGCGACCCCGCAGCAGGCAGTGTTTAGTTGAAAGAACCGAGTGACCTCCAATACATTACAGGGGTGGCGCACATCTGGTCATTCCGCAAAGCGACCTGATTTATGTGAAGTATCCATCACGTGGCCTCACTCAGCTGAGACGTCTTGTCCCCCTTCCCAACCTGCACTTTTGCAGCGGACAATTAAGCATCCTGCTTTAGCAACCCTTTTTATAGTTATTAAGCCATACGGCGCTCAAACTTTTTGTTTTCTAAAGAAATTTTATGCGAATATAAAGAAACTTATTTCACTAATATTCAATGAATTCTAGCTGAATAGCCATCGATGAACAGAATTAAAATAGTTATATCTACTTAGGTCGAACCTTTGTAAAGGAGATTTTTAGTCGTTTATATCTTCCACTGAGTAAGATAAATGATCAAAGTTATATTAAGTGAATGTTACTTATATTTTTTTGTTATAATAATAAAGTTTGGAACGAATAAGACATGAATTTAAGCTTCTCCTAATTTATGGAAGTAGCTCATTTCTAACATTATTTTTAGCTGAACACTTTTCTCGATATTGATTTCCAAGTTTGATAATAGGTATTAAAGTGGTATGCTTGTAAAACTGATAAGACAATCTCCAATGTCGCTACCAATAATAGCTGTCGGTGTACGGCTTAGCCTAACTGAGGAAAAATAATCCTATGAAGAGACAGGCAGTCTCTGCGATTGGTCGAGCACAAGCTGACGTGGGACTTGAAAGCACTCAAAAATAGAGGATTACTGGACTGGCTGTAAACACACAAAAATAGAACTAAAATATATATATATTATGTTGATACTTCTTTTTCAAATAGTTTTTACCTACAACACTTCTTCTTTGTGGTTACAGTGCGGACTAAACCATCCTTTCAAGACTTTACAGCCTACTCTGCAATAGCATGCACATAGGTTTATTGCGCAACAAAAAGAAAAACAAAACAGTGGATTGTAGGTACGTAATATTAAGTAGGATTAAACAGTAGTAAATAGAGATGTTGATGAGATGAATAAATTCATGCATCTGGCGGATTCACCTGGCCGATTAAATTCCCACCGGCCTGCGCCCTCAACTAATTTGGCGTTAGTGGCACAAATTCGTTTAACATTTAAATTATATTCTAGCCACCAATTCAAACAACTGTGTCGTGAATTAATAATGTTGAAAATATTTAGTGGCACACAGTTTTGTCAGATTTTCATATAGCAATTTGCATGTTAAACGTCAATCCGTCAACGATGCGTTGAGCCCTATCGCTGAATATTAATGTGACGTGGAGATTTTGTTTTACTTTGTGGAAACTCTATTATAATGCAAAGTAGCTGGTACATAGACTCGTGTAGGCATCGCTCTTCCATCTTTGTCACGTCGTCTTTAGTTACATCACCCGAGTGTCACCTTGTATTTATAACTTACCTTAAATGTAACAGTACATGTTTATTTAAGCTCCAAATATTCATACTTAAATTATTATGTATAGTATCTAAGCTGATTGACGCCTAAGCTCGACAGCCAATTTCAATTATATTGAGACAAAAATAAATAGTCTCATAGTAGTACGAGGTATACATATAACCCGTCATTAGAATTTCGGAAGCATTATTCCATAACATCGAGATTACCTACTTAACTGAATTTGGAAAGAAAATCTCATAGATCATAGTTTTTGTGAAAACAGTTTTTATACCAGTAGAATAGCAATCAAGTATCGTATGGTTCACATGATGGTCAGCAATTAGCTTTTTTCGTACATAACTCGCGCGTTGCCGACCTGGTGACCACTTTTCTTCGTGACCATTTTAATAAATAAATAAATAAATAAAATCTTTTTATTTCAGACTAATTTGTCCATAGTTATGTTAGTAACAATTTTAAACTTACAAGCTATGTTAGTATGCAGTAACTAATTATAAAAATGTATAAAACTAATGAAGATAATACCTGCCGCGCCCAGTTGAAGCACTTGGTACATAGGCGTGACTATATACCCAGTGCCTCCAAATGCAACAGTCAGGTTTATCTCTAATGACCTCCAAAATGCTGTTGGCGCTTCCCCGCACTCTGCGCAGCAACGATGCGATTCGCTTGCGCAATACGCCAAAAAAGTCGTCGGTATGCGCTTGCGCAAACATGGTCGACGCGCTGGAGTAGCGTGAAAGCCCCAACAGCACCCTGAAGGCATTGTTGTACTGTACACGGAGAGCGTTGTAAGCCCTCTGCGTATAGTTGACCCACATACTGCACGTGTAAAAGTTTTGGCAGAAAGCCTTGAAAAGAGTAATTTTTACTTCTGCATTACATCGTGCAAATCTGCGAGCCAACATGTTGCATCGGACTGCCATCGCTCTCCTTTCCCTTTCCATGTCTGCATCGTCATTTAAATCCTCTGTAACTACATGACCGAGATACCTAAAGCTACTAACTCTGCGAAGAGTATTGCCGTTAATTTTAACCGGAGGGATATAGGCGAGCTTTCGGCACCTAGCATTAAAAACCAGCAATTCGCTTTTAATGAACCCCATTTGCGTTGTACTCCGCTTATGGAAAACCTCCACTTGAAACTGTTTTATTTCTTTCAGATTGTTTCATAGATTTAATTTTGGTCAATAAGCTATAACTCAAAACAACTGGGAAAATATTTTTTATGAAATGCTACGAATAATGCATGACCCCTAAAATTTAAGTTTCCCTTTAAAAAAAATTATCAAAATCGACAAGTGTGAAGTGTTTCCCCACGAGCACCCTTAGACAAGCCGTAATGGTGTTTACACTAGAGGGTGAGGTCAACTACTATTTAATCTAGCGTGAATGATTTATCGATGTTTTCAAATAATAAAGGCTAAAAGATTACGTTCTGAATCATTTAATGCTTAGCTTTTAATTGTGCCTTCGTTCGCATAACTTTTAGGTTAAATTCTAGGCTTTATTTAAAATCACGACTGCGGATACTTAACAAAAATGGATTACTTG
The DNA here is from genome assembly GCA_947347705.1 of Nymphula nitidulata. NCBI lineage: Eukaryota > Metazoa > Arthropoda > Insecta > Lepidoptera > Crambidae > Nymphula > Nymphula nitidulata. The sequence goes on from OX374623.1 coordinate 13,250,183, forward strand.
TGTTTTATAATCTAATTTATATATATTTTTACGACGTAACATTATTACATTAGTTCGTAATTTCTTCTTATTCCTTGTTGTTCTTATTTGAGAATCCATCATGATTACTGTCTTTATAAATTTGTCTCCTGAATTTTTTTTTCGCAAAAGTTGTGAATAAAATCTTCAGAAAGACATGTTCCTACATTGTTCAATCCACGAGGGGAGAGTACTGGTGGTGTGAGACACAGGCCCTTGGCTTAGTTCAGTCACAGATCGATCACAATCTTTTGATCTACATAGCAAGTTTAAAACTGTAAAATAGTTTTAGTAAAGATTGTGAAGAAGAAATAAATAAACACTTGATTGAAGGGAAAGGTACTCAGTATAATTATTGGGCTTGGAAAACATTTCATCATAGGCCTGAGGATTACCATCATACCAAGTTTTTTTATTTCTTAATATGGCAGGGGTGTCTAGACGACGACGGTAGCCAGTTACCACCAGGTGGGCCTGAAGACCCACAGAGGAGAGGTTTGGATTGCTATCTAGTTGTTTAAAAAATATATGAATGTTCTAATTAAGCATAGTATATTAAAAAAACTCAGTTTCGTCAATGATACCTAAATTTCTTTTCAATGACAAAGGGTTTTTAAATTTCCTCTGAACTCCTAACCTTATCGTCCAGACCATTGTTGAAAATGTCAATGTTAGAAATAGCATGCTCGACAATGACATGTACTGATTACAAATACAGTATTAATAATCCTGCGTAAAAGCTAGACAGTTTTTTTTCCGAATATTTGTGAATACTTAAGTTACTAGCGAGGTCGTTGGTTATTGAATGGATTATCATCAACATTTCAGCCGAGAGACGCCCACTGCTGGTCACAGGCATCTCCCAAGGATCTCTAGGCCGATCGGAATCGATTATAATCATAATTTCAGGCCATAACCATAGTTAGAGTTAGACAAATTATATTTTTTTCTCCTAATAATAATTACGCTTAGATTATAAAAGCTTTTTGAAAACGGTTAATAATAATATATATATACCATATATAATAAAATTGTTAAGATTTGAGCTAAAAAAGTAAAATTGTGGTTGGATGAATAAATTTAATTTGTTAAGTCGCGTTAGGCTCCAGGTAACTAAAGTCTATTAACATGGTCTAGTTTCTATTTCAGACTCAAAACCCAATTGTGTCTGAAAATGTGGTTTGACCCGGGTTTGACAGCTTGTGATAATATGCTACGCAGTGTTAAACTTATAAAGGCCACGTAATACTTTGACCATCCAGAACTAAGTATTTAGGAACACTAGTAAAAAAATGTTCGTTTGTCAATCTGTAAAAAAATCCACCCGATCCACAATGAGATAATTATAATTTTTATTTTACCTGGTCAGATTTTACAAGTACTTATTGAAGAGTTTGATGTAATAATTTTGAATAATCAACGCATATTTTTCTGTCAGTTATTACTTATTTTAAACAAAAAACATCTAAAACATAAAACATTACACCCAAAGAATAAAATTGCATGTAATACTTGATAATTTTAAAATTGATTAACGGACACAAAACGTGGTTCGGATCAAATGAACATTCTGCTTTTAAATCAAAATCAACATGAATCTAATTAGCGAAATATCAACAACAAATTTCTATTATTAACCAAGATAACGGAAAACAGGGACGTCACTCGAAGAGAAAAAAATTAACGGAATTAAGATTAACCGTGAAATTAATCGAGAGTATCAACACTCGCTTTCGTGCTTTAAAAGAGGAAATTCGCTGTTGATCAAAATATACGCAGCTCTTAATGAAATTACGTAAAAGTTTAACCACCTAACGGGAGAGTAGGGTGGTGAAGGGAGAGGAAGGGACACCGGTGTAGCTTTTTCGGAAATTTACCTACTTGCTTTAATTAGCCTCGTGTAAGCTTACCGCCGGTCATTTTTCTTGTTTAGGCGTAATTGATAAAGGGCGGGCGGCAGCCTGCGCGGTCACATCAAACGGTGCACCTCTCTCTTACCTCTGGTTTACTGACCCTTTTGTCATTTTTGCTTTTACTAATAAGCTTTGTGATAACCTGAAATTTCGATAGTATTTAAGAAGCTAACCATATAACATTCCACTTGTTTCACGACAAAATCCTTCGAAATGGTTCGATTTTTTTTAAGTTTTTTATACAACAAACGTACGGTCTGTCTGGCGGTAAGCGGCTACCGTAGTCTATAGAAGCTCTTAGCACCTTGGGCACTTCTCACGCGTTACCTATCCTGTGTCGATCAAAAGAAAGCGTAATGTTGATAGCGAGAGACGTGTTCAATCGCTCCTAAGTAATTTTGGGCAACTTAAATGTAGTCTAATCGCAGAACATGAACTATGTTTATATAAAATTTTACAGTACGGAGCATGTAGAATGTTGCGTCTTAATGAAAAAACAAGTATTTTTTTATTTAATCTTTTATTGTATCTTTTTATACCTACTTTTACTGAACTTCAATCGCACCTCAATTCTTAACCACTCGTTCTTAAATCTACTTGGGAATCTAGTTCAGAGAAAACCGGGCAAGAAATTTAGCATGGTTTATTCTTCTCTCTTTACTTACAGGTTAATGAGAATTGTATGAATTTAAAAATACACAAAACCAGTAAAATACAAACGATAAATGTGGTTCTTGACATCTTTCATCACAAAAAATAAAAGCTATCAATAGGCTTTAGTGTAAATGTTTCCAATTTATTTATTGCACTTAGCACGAGCATATGCATAAATGCTAACGTTTAAAATTATGTTCGATGTGAAATTTACATCCGAGCAAGCTTTTAAGTGGATTGAATGAAAATATTAACAAATTGGCCTGCAGCTGGATTAAACAGTAAATTCTCATATCCTCATATTAACGTTTCCCCTTCATCGGAGGGCGAGTGGCCCTGCGGCCCTATGTAGGGGATGCAACCTCAGCAATTGCGTTAAATCAGCAGCGCTATTCAATTAAACTCATATCATGTCTAAAATACAGATACTTTGCTAATCATCTATGTAAAAAATTCAGCGCGAAGGGTACCAAGATCTCGCACACCTAATAGTAGATACGCAAACAAATTTAGTAGTAAGTTTTCTCGAAGAGATCGATAAGGTCGAGTGATTTGATTTGGTCGTCGCAGGCCCCAGTTGAGGAGTTTCTTTTTGAGGGAGGCGGCCATGCCTACAGAACTGTCGCAAGACCAATATTGCCAAGGAAATTAGTTTATGTAAAATGTAGAACAGGGACGAAAAATATCTCAGGCAAAGTGTAGAGAGAATATTGAAATCAATTCAGTTTGCCTGTTACTTCTGCTATAAGAAGTCATATTTTTGAAGTAATATTATGATTGGTGATAGAGAATTTCAGCAATAGGAATTTTAGTTTGAAAGGTGCTAATCTCAGCTGAGATATGTAGATTGAACTATTTGCATAAACAATTAAAATATCAATTACTCTGCTATCACTTCGATGGGCCAGTGAATTTCAATTAAGCCTCTAACTATGGAATTGGAATGTATGCCACATACGGTATTAATTAAATTTTCATTCTACTAGCAAACGAAGTAGAAAGTCATTGAAACAATCTTTGGGCGAGTTCTACAATCCTCGTCCAGTCCAATAGACAGGTAATTAATATTGCGGTACTCGGCAATAAGCACCTGTCACAGACAGAACATACAATCAGTTTTACGTAAAAACAAATTGAAAACTTTATTGAAAGACAAATTTTCATTCCTGCCTAAACGAATCAGATTCATAAAGAGACTACTTATAAATGTCTATGACCTAATCAATAAGTGTTAAATAAGTGTTCAGTTTCATTAAAATTTAAATAAAACATAATTTCAAACGTAGTGTTTTACTATAGAACATTACAAAAAAGATAATTCGTGATAATGACACAGAAATCAATCATCATCATCATCCCACTGCTGAGCTGGCTACCACACGAGGGGTTTTGGGCCATAACAACACCACGCTAGCTCTTATGCGGGTTGTTGGATGAATTCCGTGGCATGAACAACCGGGACCAAAGCCTTTACGTGCTTTCCAAGCTCAGGATCAAATTTTTTTATTAAACCTTCCGGAATTGACAGATGCTATGCTATCGTAAACGAAACTTTAACGTATATTGGAACACAACAATAGTTTGACCGATTTAAGCCGCTTGTGCCTAACAGTTATTGGGTATAGTATTCGTATTCGTCGTCAGTAGATTTACGACAAAAAGAGCTTTGACACTCCAATATATCTATTAGTGAAACATTAAATTATGCAAAGTCGTGGCGTAGTGCCAAGACCAAGGCTGCATTCAGATGCACCCGCTGCGCATCCAATTATACCTCAACCCTAAAATATTAAACGATGTGCTTTGAATTTAAATTTTTGAAATAAATCAATGTCGCCCTTTGAGGTTCATTTGATTAAAAACTCTAAACTAATCTAATTTGAAAAATCCTTCTATAAATCTCAATTGTTTTCAGTTGTACTTTCAACTTTTTACATAAAAATTTCAATAAGCTTGAAAACTATGTTACAAATGCAATAAAGAGTATAATAATTTTTGGACCTAAATAAACTGAAACTTACTTAGAACATCTTATTACTGAGCGTATTGCTTACACACTGAGTCTTACCTGCAGTGTGATTTATTATCAGAAATATTCGACATCGAGCTTCACGTCGAGCTGCCATTGATTTGACGTTTGTGCACAGCGCTGCACGAAAGCGTATTCACTACAACTCAATGACTATCTCTTGGTTGTGTATGTTTGTCGCTATTTTAGAGATACGACATGAAGTACAATCTATATTTATCAATATATTTTTTTTTACTTTTAAATGTATTCTATTAACATCTTTCAATATTTGATTGACTTTTATACAAAGTTATATAGATATACAACTTTTTAATTCCGTCTCACGCCGTGCTAGTCATCGAAACGCGTGTCGAGAGACACACGCGCGCGAGTGTCGACAACTGTTGTCAAATAGCTGTCAAACAAACGTCAAAAGGTATGCCAGCGCTGCAGCAACCACGAATTCAAGGCTGCTGACTTTAGAGAATCGCATTTAGCATACCAGTAAACATCTAGAGTTATGTAAATTTTGACAATCCCATTATATTATAAAATTTAACTAAAAACTACAATTTCGAATATTTAGAAAACTAGCTAAATTATAAAACAATGTACTGGGGCCGAACCCGTGACTTTTCACACAATCCGGATAGCTGCTCTGACCACTGAACTCCTTACTCAATTTCCGAAGACATTTTACGTCAAGCCAACCTCGTGTAATGAAAACTGATATTGGTACATCCCACAAGTTTCTTACAACGAATTTGTGTAGCTGACGTCACATATAATGCCGGGATCATTTTCAAGTGCTATTAGCCGACGTCGGAAACTTCGATGAGTAAAGTTCTTCCTGTCCATACAACGTCATAATATCTCCAAGAATCTCAGCCGTACGAGGACATTGTCACATACTTGATAATTCATAATGCATTTTCATGGCTTAATTTCTATTTTACAAATATTATGCACCTAAGCTATTATTAACTCGTTGATTTATTTATTAATAAAATGCACGAGAAAACACAACAGACAAAAACACAACTGAAATCTAGAATTCATTGCTACTTAGTTCATATTTTTATACAAAAAGATGCATTATTTTTTTTCCTATAACTCTATTTTATTTATACAACTAGATGACAAACAAGCTGACGGCCGACCTGGTGGTAAGAGGTTACCGTCGCTTACAGACAAGGAAAACATCACTTGGTATTCATCATCACTAGCCTATATACGTCCCACTGCTGGGCACAGGCCGTCCTGAATGGGAGAAAAGAGCTTGGGCAATAACACCACCACGCTCGCCCAATGCGGGTTGGTGGGCTAAAGCGGTTGCAGTTACAACCGGAACCAACGGTTTAACGTGCCTTCCGAAGCGCGGAGAAGCCCGAGATTAGAAATTTTGGTTGACCCATCCCGGGACCGACCATGGCGAAAGTTGCTTTGTTTTCGTAACCGAAACCAAAACGCTCAAACCACTTCGCCACCGAGCTCTTCAACTTGGTATTGCACTATATTAAAGTTAAATAAAGAAAACTGATCTCTAGAGCTACAATGCAGTATGAATTACTTCGTCAATTTAACATAAAAATATTCTAAAATTACTAGATGTGTGTTAAGACGGGATGGGAACCGATACTATATAGGTCCTCTTAAACGGTGCGTTCCGTCGTTGCGATGGGTCGTTGTGATCGATTTTGCTTCGATTTAAACACAGACGTGCCATCGCGGACAGAGACCCAAATAATTCAGTACCTGCCCTATTGCAAAAATATAAAACGAACTTCTTTTCATTACCTATGTTGCGGTAAATTATTAATTGCTGAGAGCATCGATACTAATTCGAAATAAATGAATAAACTTTTTTCATGAAACTGTTGTTTTCTTTACATTTTCTTTTCAAGAAAAAAATAGAAGTTTCATTAGTAGTAAGAATCACCTGTAGTTTACTTGTTTAGATAACCAATATATTCGAGTGATCTGTATCCGTATAAAAAATGTACTCTGTGCACAGAATGAAAAAAAAATCGAATCGTAGGTCCCAAAAAGCCATACGCTTGCGATTTGTCGTTACAATATGCATGATTACATGGGTTTTTGTTGCGATCTCCGAAATTGTCTTCGATTAAGTTTAGGGAAATATAGGTCTGAAACGACGAATGGTTACGACGAATTGCACCGTGTATGAGGCCTTATGCCCAGCAGTGGGCATCTTACGGCTTATATGATGATCATGATCATGATGGGGCCTTTACAATCTAGATGTCTGAAAAGTTCCTAATCCAGAAAGGCTTCCTAAACTTTATCATTGTAAAATTGACTAAAATAATCATATTTAAGGGCTTTAGGGTAGAAAAAAATATGAAAGGAAAAACACAATATCATTACAATACAATACCTTTAGTGCCCCCCAGATGGCAAGATATCATGCCATAGACAATTTAAATTTAATTGTGTCTAGTATGTCGGGTATGAAAGAATTGATTGAATTGATAAAAATGATAAACTCTAGGCTGCAAAAGAACTATCTTCTTTTGTTCCTCATGTCTAAAATTTTATATTAAGTACCGATTTAACCCTAAAATTTATGCTCTTAATTTTTTTGCACCCAATAATAATCTGTAAGAATATTTATCGTCAACTTATTTTCAAACAAGGTGTGAGATGAAATCAAAATGGCCACCGTCGTGCGTCATCAAGATGGCACGCGCGAGGTGTGAAAAATGCGATTCTCAAAGTTTTCTAACTTTAATTTCCTGTGTCAGCGTGTGTTCAGCTGTATATGTGTAAAGAGGGGGACAATTTAGCTGCATAGTTTTGTCGGTCTCCGAATCTCCGCATTGATTACGTATGGAGCGAGCCGGAGACAGTATGGCCGCCCCTATCAAGCTGAATGGCGCTGCCATGGCGATGGCGGCACCGAATGAATGGACACAGACAGTTGTACTACATCGTCCTTGTTTGTTGGCTATTTATGTTTGATGGCCAATTTCCCTCTTATTGAAAGGAATACTGTATTTTCTCTGATTACTATGCATCTGGAACTGTACGGACTATCTAATACGTAGCGGAAGTTTTCTAGTTATACTATGACTATTGCCAATTTTTGGAAGAGTGAGAGACGTTTATTTACTTTCTGACAGGTTGACCGATTGGTTTTTATTTTATAGTAAGTACCTACTAAAGAAATGAACGTTTGAACTACTTATGTTTTAAATTTTGTTACACCTAAAATCTATTCATAGGTATTTTAACATTAAATAATTATATTTTATATAAAACTATGGGAGCTACTCAGAACCAAAACAATGCTTATGCAAAATGTAGTAAAAACCCAAGACCAACATGGCTGGCTATTTATAGTTTACCCTATAAACCCTATGCCGTCTCTATTCAAGGACATCTCTACCCATTTTATACAATAGAGTTTATAAAAGGCCGGCCCAACTTGTAGGGACTTAGTTGTCTAATGGAGCACTGGCCTTCCGTGTGCGGTGTTCAAGACCCATTTAATCTTGTGCTGAATTATGTGTCGGTGTCCGGCACCCGGAAAACGCCCCCAGTCCGCGACCGTCTAATTCCAGTTTTTATTCTTCGTCCTTTGGTTTGTCTCTACGTCCTGTATGAATTCGTTAAGGTACTTGGAACAAAAACGTTTTTATGGACTTATATCGTACTTACTTAAGTATATAAAATAGTATTATAGATTTATGTATATTGTGTGTGTAATTGGTACGGTTTTGTTTAATATATTAGGTACACGTCAAATGCTTAAATAAGTGATATGTGGAGTCTATATGCGGAAACATCTGGTACAGTATAGGTACCCTAGCCACCTCTCCCTTGCCGGCTTATATTATAAGGTTTTTTTCACCACTCTTTTGTATTAAACAAATTTTAACAGAATCATTTAGGTATTGTAATTGACTCGTCACGGCGTAGGAAAATTTCCATTATTTTTAACACGATTCTGTTTAACATTGAATCCCTAACGAAAGTTGGTAGTTACATGTTTAATAGCATTGACAAAGAAAGAGGTATGCAAGAATAAAAAGTTATTTAAACTATTTTAACAGTTTACAATAACAATACCTTTTGTAGAAGAGTGATAGACGCTTTAGGTTATTTATATCTACCTACTAAGTACCTTTGTTTTTTGCACGAAGTTTGAGATTTTAACAAAGCATAAGAATTAAAACCGCTTACAATGCCCTTTCATTCCACTAGTCGCTATTGTTACCGTAGAACAAAAACATGTAACGCAATTTCGCCCCTACAGTGTTAGTTTATTATTACCTTCCCCGAATATTTTGCTGTATCTAAGGGTAAAAACACGTACGTACCTCGACGTCGGTAGGTGGCAGAACCGTATTCCCTGATGTAATTACTAAACTCGCCTGAGCGGGTCCACTAACACAATGACCGATGCCCGATAAACGGAAGCCCGTTCCCGCTATTCTCGTCACTGTTGTCGCTACCGCTACAGCTTATGTAGAAAGCAAAAAATATATATTTTCGAGAAAACTCTCCGCCTGTTGCTAAGAGGTAGGTAGGTATAATATGCCTGGGGGTGGTTTGGTGAATTTGCTTCGTAGACCCCAAACCGCCTCCGCGAAAAGCACGGGAGTTATCCAGGAGTTTTAGCGGGTATTCCCATGGTCAATTTAGACGCTTGGCGAGTCCCGCACACGCCCACTGCTTCGCCAGCAGTGGGTAGGTCCGTCAATGGATTTCTCCTGGTAAAAAAAAGGTAGGTATAATATTATTAAACAATAATTGCATTTTCAACAGGCTCCACGAACTAGACACAATGCAAAACCATTATTATATATGCAAAATGATTCACGGGACAGAGTCTAAGGTTAATAAAGTTGTGCTGGCTATAGAAAAAGACTTGAAGGTATTGTTTTTTTGTTACTGTTTTTTGTGCTTTACTTTTGTGTGCTTAATCTGTCAAGCGGCCTTATACCTCCTGAGGGCTATGACAATTGAAAATTCAATTGTGTCTGGAATCTCATGTTTGAATCTCATTGATTTGTATAGGTATTTAAAGTTAAAGGATAAGAATATTTTGATCTCAATCTAGAGTATAATTATTATTGTCATCTATATTTAGTTCAATTAGAAGACTAACAAACCAAACTAATACACTAATATTTAATTTACTTTCAATCTAATGATTAGCTACCTTCAATTAATAACACATAGGTACTTATTACAAAAATATAGATGCGTGTGGCAAAATAAACCTAACAGAGTACAATTTCCTGTACACGGAAATATTAGTTACGGTTCAATACAAAAGCCAAACAAGAGAGGTTTGTTCGTAGATTCGTACTTACTGATATTTTCCACTTAGATTCTGAGCAGTATGTCATTAATATTTATTATAGAACCACATTATAATCGTAATTGTATATAAACTAAATTATGCTGCAAATATAATTAAACTTAAGAACCTCATTTTTTTTCACTAAAACAACCTTAACTACATTTGACACTTAATGTATCATGGTCGATAAGGGTTACGAACAGTCAAAAGTTATCACTAACTTTTTTTAAAATAAAATGGGGTTGCTCTTGATCGCTCTTGCTTAGATAAAAGCGAAGAGTGGGTAGATGATCATAGGGAGCTTACCCAGATGGTATATCTGGAAAAAGCGATCACGTATATAAATCATGCTTATCTATTGCTTTGAGAAAATTACGAACTGAAATAATGTACATAATAATAATAGTGAATAGTGATTTTATAATGTAAGGTATGTTTATTTTGTCATTGCTTATTTTAATAGAACAAATTATTTTGTTAAATTATATTAGTCAATAAATAACTAAACGAACCTGGACAAATAAAACCTCTTCATACGAAGCGATTCCAAAAATAAACAGAATGTGAAAACTATTTTCTGGATACGGATATCCGTTACGGAGCTATTAGTCACGCTCCGGTCCATGAGCCATAAACTACGTCGGCAATGTCAGCATCTAGTTACACTAACCAGTTTATCTCATTTTCAACTAAAAAACAGCACCGACCAAGTCGCTATAGGTATTTAACTCTGAACTTTAAACATATTGAAATGACTTGGATAGTTTCAGATCTGAAATATTTACTTAGAGGGAAACGTATTCATGCTTTCGATAAATCAAAACTATTCGAGTAGCTTACTGGCATAGTAGTTCGAGCACTTTCGTTATGATTATGAAAACAAAACAGTTCTCCTCTTGGTCCCTCCCGGATACCCATCAGGGATGACATGGTTCGTCCCGGATACTCGTCTCGGATGACATAGTTCGTCCCAGATACCGCTTTTGGTATGACATGTTCGCCATTGAGACAGTGTGGTTGTGTTGTTACCATAACTTCTTGCATATTTCTCCTTTGGTGGAAGAACTATAGCTACCTCCACTCCATGGAGTATGTGGATGCTGTGGGTGGTTAATTTATAGTATTATAAAATAATTGTCAATAAATTTGCTATATAATTAGTTAATATTATTTTATGTAATACACAAAAGGGTTTTTGACGCTCTGAAAGTGCTTCTTGAATAAAGATATTTTCATTTTCATTTACCGTAGATTTTTTTACCGGAAAAACTATTTTCTATACGATTATCCGTTACGGAGTTATTAGTCACGCTCCGGGAGCTATAAACTACATCGTCCATGTCAGCATCTAGTTAGACTAACTGGTTTATCTCGACTCAAAAAATAGCGTCGGGCGCACACGTAGCTCGAGTGTGTCGCGAGTGTAAGAACCGTGGATAACTTACTTAGCTATGAACTTTACCGTCTTTGCCTTATCTAGAATATTATGAAGATTCTTCTAAATTGGCGTTATATATTTCTGAAGCATGAGTAAGAAGAATTTCGAACTTTTTCATGTACTTTTCTCTATATTTCAATAAGACAGACTCTATATTTCAGTATATACTCATAGTGTCGTATATTATAAATTACCTTATAAATTATTATGTAATAAGTAATACATACATAAAACATGCCAAGTTTGAAATAAAACTACTTTACCAATTTTACTCGCTTTTAATTACTTGGTTGTTACATTATTATTTTATATTTATTATCATTATTTTATATTAGTTTGATGTGTAGTGCTCGCAAAAATATAAGACAATACTATATACTTCGTTGTTTAAAAAGTGCTAATTCTTATTTAACCTTTTTAACTGTCGTACCTGTATTTATTACGTGTTTACCTTCAAGGGAAAGTACGGTAAAAGGTTGACTGGTAGAAAATTCCGTTGGCAATAAGTTTGCCCATTGCACTTTTTTGTGCAATCATGATAAAATAAATAAATACTTATGAATTTACTAAAATAAAAGCACCGGTAAAAAATTAATTTCTTTCGTGACTTTTTAACTATTTTTCTTGTGTCAGTAACAAATTAAAAGCAACGGTGAAAAAATATTTTCTTTCGTGACTTTTTAATTATTTTGCTCGTGTCATTAACAAGCTTAAAAGTTTTTAAGGCTGAAAAAGCAAATAAAAGCAATTTTCTTGATTTTATCCAAGTTCTCCACCGTAATAGTAGTAAGCACTTTTTGTAGCTCCACAGCCAGGAGCAATGTTCCACCGTAATTCAATAGCGCTTGCAGGCAAACGCAGTTACGGCCAATTAAAAGTATGCCACTCTCACCGGCGTCAGGAGGAATCGAATTACCGCCCCCGGGGAGCAAACCTTGAGACGTGCCCAAACAAATCAAGAATGCTGAATAATTAACTCTCTTTCCAACTATTTTCGGCTGTCAACGCGTGACGTGCGGGTCACGAAGTTTGATCATTTTGCAACTGTCGCTGTTAAATAATTTAGGTCCCCCAAATTGATGATTCGGGTTAGATATTTGCAAGGGTTGTGATTTTATTATTCAAAAATTTAACGATTACGGTTCAATTTTTTAATATTATTGAAAGATACTTCTAACTCGTGTCTTTTTTATTACGTTTATTCTTAAAAGTATATGTTCTATACCAGGTTTCAGGAATTTGAGAAAACTGGGGATTCTAAGTCGCCTCTCTGATTTCCCATCTTTTTTCAATCAAATAAGTCGTAATAAGCTCAAAGAGAATGACGTTCAAATGCATATTGATTCTCAGCGTTGTGTTTTTTTGTTGTGTTGCCACTTTACAAAAATCGTTTTGAAAGTTGGCAAAAGTAAACCAATACTTCTGAATTGAGTTGAGATACATGAGCAACATGATACCTACAAATGGAGTTTTCAAGATTGTTTCTTGGAAAACGATTTCCGAAGTGTGACCTTATAACGGGTACCTAATTTAAACTTTAATTGAGGTTGTTCAGGCACGAACAGGATTTCTTCTCCCGTGCGTCTGAATGAGACACTGTCATTAAATTAAAGTTTCATTTGTCTTCATTTGCTAAACAATAGCAATTATACAAAGCCCCACAGCGGGCGAGTAATCAAGCGTCCCTTTAATTAAGTACAGAAACAGTGCCAAGTAATTGGATCTGAACAACTGAGTAAACAAATCGAAATGGGAGGTAATAAATCTAGCAAACACCTCTTTCTGCGTCGACAAGCTTCGGCATTGTGTTATATCAAAAATTATGCTTGACTTGTCAAAATTACATTGCTGGCCTTAACATAATAGAGTCCCGTATTGTCATTATTAAAATAGGGTATATCATCTATGGGACTTATATGAGCTTACAAATAATATAATATTTATCAGTTTGGAACTATTTAGGTACTTGCGTAACATAGCGACCCAAGCTATCAGTAGACTATTTACTACATACACAATTTTATGAATGTTAATGATAATTAGCAAAGCTGAGAAATCATTAGATCCAGCCCCTATTCACAGGCATGAATCAGCTATAGCTTTAGTTTACCATATTTAAGAAGGCATAATTACTCAACGCTTGGCACCACCGCACTTTTTAAATGACAACTTTCATTAGGATCAACCATGTAGGAGTTAATATTCTGAACCATAGCTCAGCTACCGAAATAATATGGCAATTATGGATGAATCAAAACATATTAATTTAAGTGACCCAAAGTACCAATTGCATAATTTTTTTCAAACTTAAGTTATCCAAAGATTTGTCCCTTATGATGGACTCTGTCGGACGGTATCATAAAAATACAGAATGTTCATATTCTATCTACATTAGGTGGGTTCGATTCCTGCATTGTGACTCACTAACAGAAATATTCGACATAGAGCTTAACGCCGAGCCGCTATTGATTGATTGATAACAGTGCTGCGCGTCTTGGCTGTATATACCTATTTGTTGTTGTTTTAGAGATAGGACATGAAGTACAATGATATTTTTCGATTTCGTTTTTCTTGTATTCAAAATGTATTGTAATGACTTAATTTAATATTTGATTGATTTCTACATAACAATATACAAATAAACAACACTTTAGTTCGACAACAAGACAAGACGACAAGCACAGCATGAGCCGGAGCTCATGCTGTGCTTGTCGTCGGAATGCTTGTTACCAACGGTTGTCAAAAAAACGCCAAAAGGTATGACAGCGCTGCCGACAGCCATGAATTCAAGGCTGCTGACTTTAGACAATCGCATAGCTGGCTCTAGTGAGTTACCCTAGGTAAATCTTTGAACACAGATGTTTTTATTTCTAAGAATAAATATATATGTCTTCTTGAAGTAAAATCTGCGTACTTCAATTCTCTGTATATAGATAAATGTCAGCTACATTCCGGATGTATAATTGCTAATATTTTTAATAAATATAATCAACGTCGAAAATCGTTGATCAATTTGACAATTCGTTACATTTAATACCTAACTTACCTTTCTAGTCTTCTTAAACTTACTTTCCTAAGTCTGTCAAAACTAATCTCGGCTTTTGATATTAAATGTATATACCTTTACGTTGCGAATTTTCCGCGACTCTACGTATTCGTTTATCAGTAGATATCCATTGCTGGCGTGACGTGCACGTGGCGCGCACGGAGTGTTCATTTCCTGCTTCTTGAATTTTTATAACCTCTATGCCCTGTCGTTGCCTTTGTAAAGTTTGTGTGCTATAGGGCTGTGTAAAATGCATAATAATTTTGAATCTAACTTCACACGTTTTGTATTATTTTTAATTAATGCGAACGTGTCATCTTTCTACTGTATAAAAATATTATATAATACAATAAATATCTGTATACATTTTCTTGGATGTGTAGTACGAATGTACAGACGGCTGCACTTCAAGAGGAACGTGCTGTTTGAAAATGACCATTATTACAACGGTTAAGGTACACATACAAATGTCAAAGTGTCACAGACATGCGGACCAATCTTTTCTGATACTTACTTATTGAATAATAGTATCACAACAAAGGTACTAGTAAATCCCCTCTAAATGTAGATTATAATGATGGTCTTAGCAAAGCCCGTAAGTCGGTTAGTAGGCAACCCTGCATCAGTTAAACGACATCGGGACACACGGCCACACCCGTACATATTTATATTCATAGTCTGAGGACCTTTTTATCCGTCTGTAGAATAGTTCTTCAGCTATTTTCATGTATGCTCCCTGAGATAGCAACAAACAACCGTACTTTTTTCGTTGTTCGCGATTTGATTGCTGGGATTTATTTTATGGTCAGATTTATAGATATTCCCGTCGAGATTTGCTGCTCGGCAAAATTTTATACAATCTCAGACGTCTCTTTAAACGATATGAATAAAACACATTTTGTTACAGCTCGTATTTTGAGGTTAGCAAATTCGGTTGAAATTTGAATATTCCGATGGGATTCCATCCAAAATTTTCGTTTCCAATATTTTGGTAATGTCTCACATGTGATGAAATCATGTTCTATTCGCCTTTGTTATTGGATTGACGGAAACCTTTTTCTATTGAGTTTTAGGAAAGTAATTATATTTTTCTTTTAAACACAAACCCCGAAAGTTTTTCCATTTCGTATTTGTAACTGAGCGCATTAAATAACTGTAACTTGTTACTTATTAATGAATTACCCATGATCGGTTTAGTTCAGGCATTCGTCCCTTTTCCGACAAATGATAGTAATTTCCGAGGAAATGCATCCAAATGGCGAAATGGCCTGCTAAGCGTTGCCCATTTGCTGAGATTGCTGCTCCTACTCAAATTTTACGTTTTACGTAGTTATATTTAAAAGTGGTTTTTGAAAATCCAACTCCGGTGAATTATTCCATGAGAATTCAAAATGTTTTAATGCGTTCTATTTTGAGTACAACTTCTGCAATTAGACTTCAAAGTGTATAAATGCATGCTTTTGCGGTGCATAATAATGTTATCGAAGACCTCACGATTCTAAGATTATGCTACCACCCTCCGACTCAATTTTCAATATTTATTTGACGGAAATACATTTGAGAAGTGAGTGAGCATACAAAACACGTCCTTTTATCATAAATTCACAAGTACCCTAATTTGATGATGTCTCACAGATGTCAGACAGCATGTTCCAGTCGCGCGTAATAATATATGTATTATCTTAATTTTATCTCATTTTACGATGAATTTTCACAGGCAAATGCTTTTAGCGGGCCCAGGAGTAGGCTAAATAATTTATAAATAGAAATGGATGGACGTCAGTTACAATGAATTACTTATGTAAGTTTCGAAAAACAATTTTCATAATACGAATGTGTCGTTTCCGTAATTTTTAGGTTGAGAGGTGTGGTTGCGTCGCTAGGCAGCGAGGGAGGAAGAACTGATGGTTTTTAGTGAGTATGCCAGTCGGAGAGTCTCACATAACCCAACTGTGGCCCTTTATCACAGCTGGGTAGCTATAAAAGCATTTCCATCAAAAAAAAAAAATGGTGTATTACCACTCGTATGTCCAGCGCCCCACTGACGTAGCATGATCATAGCTAAATAATACTACTATGTAATTTTGTATATTGGGTCCTTAAGTATAAAAAAAATTTAAACAAAAAATTAAACCGACTCCAAAAAACTGAAAACGATAAAATAATTAAATTTTAGTAAGTAGGCACTCATCCCCTAGGAACATATTTTTGGAGTCGGTGCTTCACTATCTATGGTTTCTGGAAACAACTTAGCACCAACTCCAAAAATATGTTTCTAGGGGATGAGTGCCTACTTACTAAAGTTTAATTATTTTATCCTTTTCAGTTTTTTGAAGTTGGTTTTATTTTTTGTATATTTTTTTTTTAACAATTTTTAGTGATAACGTAAGGTCAAAGCTAGATGGGTGACCGTGAGCTTATATTGTTTTCTACTATCGTATCATTTCACTAAAAAATCATAGGAAAGCAAATATCCGCAACTTCGCATATGTAGACGGCTTAATTTTTCCAGTTTTTTTGATTTAAAAACCAAACTACCCAATGGATTTCCAAAAATTTTTTATGGGACCAAATGGGATCTATTCCGCACCGAACAATAAAAGAATCATCAATATCGGTTCACCCAGTCAAAAGTTCTGAGGCAACAAACATAAAAAAAACATACAGACGAATTGATAACCTCCTCCTTTTTTTGAAGTCGGTTAAAAATTGCCGTTTTGTATGAGGTAAATATTTTGTGCAAACTGGAAATTACCCGACTATGTTTTTTGTATTTAATTTAAAATTGGCGTGACCAATTCTTTTGAAATTTTGTGGATAATTTAAGACATTGATTGTTATGTAATTAATAATTTCATTTGTAAAACCCTGCACTTTGAATAGTAACCGTTACATTTTAAGAAGACACACATTTAAAATGGTTTGAAAAAAAACTGCAGTTTCATATTTTAACTGCAAGAATGGCATACAAGAATACCTGCGACCAGTCTAATAATCGGTTACATTAACGTACAAAAACTTCTAACACCAGCATTCACGCTTAACCACTATGTTAAAAAATACATGCAGACGAATTGATAACCTCCCCCTTTTTTGAAGTAGGTTAAAAACAACAAGAACTCAATGCTGCCATGATGAGCTTTGGCGATCATACTTGTACAAAATTATAAAAAAATATCTTTTCAAAAAATATTTACTACGTTTATTTCCTTAGACTAAGTTTTGTTTTGTTTCCCGGGAGCATGTGACATGGATTATGTGGACTGACAGGTTAATAATGAACAGTAAGTTTTTCAACCAATTAATTTATTAGATAAAATCAGAAATGAGTACATCTGTAAGAGACCCAAAGTCACTGTCATAGCTTATAGGATTAGAAGTTGAAGTGGCAATGTGCAGGCATAGCACACAGAACGGAAAGCCGATGGGGCGTTAAAGTTTTAGCATGGCCACCACTTACCGGAAAGCGCAATGTAGCACGGCCTCCACTGGGAGGCCGTGCTACATTGCGCTTTCCGGTTTCCCGCGACCCTGATCAGGTCGGTGTCCAACTACTGAGTTGGACACCGACCTGATCAGGGTCGCGGGGAGCTGTTGAATGCAGGCTGCGCAAAACCGATCTGTTTTGGAATCGAAGGGGAGGCCTTTATTCAGCAGTTGACTTCATAGCCTTATGTGATGATAACGATGAATTTATTTTACGCTATAACTTTTTGTCCCCTAATAGCCTGCGAGCATCATTAATAAAATAACATATATTGCGTTTGGGTTGTAGGTACTTAAATTAAAAGGTATTAATTACACAGAAAATTTCATTCAAAAACTATTCGCTCGTAATAGACTAATTGATTCCGGCAAAGGAAAATAGCGTCTATAGATGACATTATGCAGTCAGTGGACAATGCAAAAGAAGTGTCCAATTTACCGCTCGACTTAACATTACTCCACTTGATACAGAGAAGAGTTTGTAACTATGTAGGTATGTATAAGCTCTGAAGAATCTGGCTTCGTATTACACTTGCCCTGTCAACGAACACACAACAGAAAATCAATTGATTTGCTTTATTGGACAGGGAATGAGTTAAATCCAATACACTTTGTTAAACATCTGGTCACAGTGGTAGTTTAAGGAACAGTTTTATTTTTTATTGTTTATTAATAATAATCACACTTCAGTTTTCAACAGCCATCAGCCTTTATAAACATTTCTCTTTTACGCAATTCGTTACTGTCCGTGTCTTTTTAGTTTTCGGGTCGACTATATCTTGGAGTTCATTTTGTCACAAAATGTTTGACAGTGGAACAGAATTATCAAATTCTTTGTAATGAAGGCCTTTGTGTTTACATGTCTCACAATCCCTTGAAATACATTTTTTGTTGTATTTATTACAACTTATTAATTAAGAAGTCCCACATGGTTTGTGACAGATATTATCTTCGCGTTATACTAGTGAAATATTGATTTAAAATAATTTCATTGTTAAATTCAAGTAAATGAAACCCAAAACAATGCTTCAATTAAACCCTTTTGTTTCTATGTTATGTTACTGTAATATCGTAGTTTTTCTACTTTCGTTTCACTCCGATTATTATATTCAACGCCAATTACACGACTTAAGACTGAGTTATTAAATTGCAAACGTAAATAGAGGCCATTACAGATTTGCAATATAAATCGAGCTCCGAGTCCGACCTGGCCGAGCATTAATTGAATAGATACGTCCGATGCTCGTCTCAATCTGGCCTTAATCAACTTGAAAAGGCCAGAGGATACAACTATTGGAGCTAATGGTACACCGTATAGCACTTAAGTTAGATTTTTTCCGAAGTTTACTTCCGAAGGTAGATTTCTTGGATTTTACTTTATCCTATCAAAAGATATTGCTACTTTCGACTAAGTAATCAATGGGTATATTAAGTTGATAAAAATAATAAACTACGAATAGCCGACGGCGGCTCCACCCGCGTCGGTCCACCCAAAAAGGTATGCTATGTACTTTCTCAGGATCTAATATAGTCTCCGTGCCAAATCTTATCTTAATCACTTCAGCGGTCTAGTAGTATAAATATTAGAGATAGACAGACAGCCAGAATCAATTTATATTAATTAGTATGGATATGGATATCAAAACAAAGTGATTTAAATCCATGTAGTTGGTAATCAGCAATCAGTCAATCAGTTCATAATAAGCTATTCTCTCTGCGGTGGATTCTACCCGATACATAGTGATTGAAGTCTTTGCTCATTCTTCTTAGAACTAGACATTCAAGAACTCATTTTGATACATTTGAACTTAGTTGAAGTGATAATCCCGAGAGTAAATTGAATATACACTGCCGAGTTACAAAGCATTATATCACCGTGACGTTATAGTAGAGCACGTAATGTATAGACTATGTACAGATTGGTTATTACTTTAGATATTGTAACGTTGTACTTAAAAGCAACCTATAAAATAAATAATAAATGGAAAAAAACTTGAAAATAAGTAAAATTATATTACAATTGGAAATAAAAAAGGTAATTAAACTAATCTTGAACTAAATAAATAAATATTTCTTATACCTACATTTAAACTTTAACATAAACAATAATAATTAAAATCTAGATTTATACAGAACCTCAAGTAAATTTATTATTGATAAGGTTCTCGTGTCTATTGCGCTCGCGCATTCCTAAAATTCTTGATGTCATAGATTGAACCGACGGGACGCGACGATCTCCGAGAGGGCATTCGGTTGGCTTCGGAAATCTCTGCTTCATACCATTTTTAATCATTGGACTTGATGGCTGTGTCACTCGGTCCAATAATTTATAAAATTAATTTTACGTAAATTCAGTGAAATCCCGCTGGGGTAAGTTTTCACGTATTTATTAGAAGTATTCTATTGTAAGGTGTTTCTAATAGTTTTCACAAACTCTCTAACGCTAGCACTGCCTTATTTCCTATTTTTTTGACACTGTGACCTTGAACCGTACGACGCGACGTGGCTAACGATCACCTCTTAAGCTTCCTCTTTTCTCTGGGCTTCCAGGATTTTTACACTACGAGATTTTTCATACTACGAAGATTTTTTATACTACGAGGATTTAAATGATAAGAATAAGAAGAATTCCCTAACTTAAACTACCCTGAAGATCGACCGAGGGTTGACAGCAGACTGAGGGACTGTGTTGTGTGTTCTACCGGACTGGACTGTACTAAAGGAGTGGAGAGGAGCTGCTGAAGCCACCTATAGTTCAGGCCAGTGTCTTTCCCTTTTCCTACCTCTTATCTAGACGTGAAGCGGCCACAGAATTATCAGGCAGAATAAACGATTAACTGTTCTTAGTCGTTTCATTCCGAACCCCCTAACTTCTACCTGTGGCGAGCTGGTCATATAAGTGCCGCACTATCAAAAAAATATTAATTTCAAAAAATTAAATCGACTTACAACCACAAAAAGAATAAAAAAATCCATGATTTTTTTACAGAACTGGGGAAAAAGGCGTTAGAAAAAATGGAAAACAACAGAACTAATGTACCTTGAACCGTACTTGTTGTCTTATGGACATACTAGAATAACATGCAGATAAACACACGCAGATGCTTGATTTTTATTTATATATGTTAATACCTCATCATCATCATCATCATTCCAGCCGAGAGACGCCCACTGCTTGCCATAAGCCTTCCCCAGAGATCTCCAGACCGATCGGTCCCGAGCTGCCCGCATCCATCGGCTTCCAGGCCTACCAGCGCTGCGTCTCCCGGTACGCGGCCGCCACTCGAGGACCTTTCCGCCCCAACGGCCGTCAGTCCTCCTTGCAATGTGGCCTGCCCACTGCCACTTGAGGTTCGCAATTCTTCAGGCTATGTCGGTGACCTTATTTCTCCTGCGGATCTCATCATTCCTAATTCGATCACGCAGAGAAAACTTGAGCATAGCCCTGTCCATTGCCCTTTGGGTAACATTGAGCCTTCTTATGAGGCCCATTGTAAGCGGCCACGTCTCAGTTCCGTAAGTCATCACTGGCAACACACACGAATTAAAGACTTTCGTCTTGAGACACTGCGGTATTTGGGCCGAGAATATGCCGCGAAGCTTCCCGAACGCTTCCGAGTTGGATCCGTCGATTAACCTCTTTCTGAAAGTTGGATTTACCAAGTTAGACTGTTTGTCTCAGGTAGACATATTTGTCAACAGCTTCCAGTGTAGAGCTCCCAACCTGTTAATACCTACTTACCATAAATGTCTCGTCTTAACAACCTGTAATCAACAAAGAAATAAGTAAAGTCATCCTGCGTTGATGCGTTCTGCCTGTATTTGGGTCAATAAATCAGCCTGTACAGAACAGATACAGCAGATGATCAACCAGAGGGGCTTAGACAAGATTTCATTTGACAATCTTAGCACTAAATGAAAAATGTATGGGATTTGTCGTTTGCGCTTGAAGACAATTTAGGGGTTACGTCAAATCCTATACATTTTCCGCTCAGCGCTAGCGATAGCGATTATTGAAAGATCGAAAGGCTATATTGTCTTGGTGCTCTAAGGCCTAGTTTTTGAAATTATCTAGGCTGTGCAGAATATCCTTTGATTTAAATGGGAACAGGGGCCTTACCACCATCTTTATAAAAGCGATTCATATACCGCTCGATTCAGTATTGGTTCCTACACTGCATCGTTTTCTTTCGTACCATCATCTTCCTAAAATTGATTCGCGTTTGCACCGATTAAATGAACCGTAGTGCTGTGTGTTATTCGTTCAAATGAACTAATTAGTAGATGATTGTAATTTTAGATTATCAATATGTAAATTATTACGTTAATTAAGAGATTTGTGCGTTAGTTTTTTATATATAAAATATTTTATAAAAATTTATAATCAAAATGTGGGAAAATATAGGTTTATTATTTATTTATTGAACTCATTCGTGATCAACCGTGCCGTATTCATTTTAATTTGTTCTTTCAATCTTATGATGTTGTTGTGACTGAGTTGGATAAAACTATTTTAAGCCTAGGCTTCATATTTTTTTTGATCCTGTCCTTTCAATTAAAAGTCTACACCACACACGTCATTAAAAATGCTATTTACAGGTATTCTCAGGTTAGGCTACGGTCCCACTATTTTATTCTTATTTGTACCAAATGAAATCTCGCCTTTAATTATTTTTTTGTATCACAACAAGAATGGGTTCAAATGGCAAAATTATTGCTAGATGGTTACACTTATGTCACTCATGGGCACTTATTTAAATATTATAGTCGTTGTTATTTTGAAATAAGTAGGTACAATGTAATTATTTCAGACATTTCTGAACTCAGGGTTTTCCCATCTCTAGGGGTGTCATAAATGTCATAGTTGCCATATTTGTTTACATCTCAAGCAGTAACGAAAAAAATGGACTATAATGACAGCAATGACAGCAATTCAACTCTAAACTGAATCGCTGTCATAGTCGTAGATAGCATCGTAGTACGAACTAACGATTCTACTTAGCTTAGGTCCTAAACTGGATCGCGATAAAAGATGGTGGTACGGGTGCAGATTGCGATTTGCGAGGATGTTCCTAGAGTTTTTGGACAGTCTTAAAAATTTAATGCCAAAAATTAACTTTAATTTATGAATGCTGTACATAGCTATAAATCCATTTGAAATGTTTGTTAGTCTGAAAGTACGCGGAAATACCTTTCCTATCTAACTAAAGAAAGTAAAAGTTAGCTTTACAAAGGACCATACTGGTATGGATGTACCTTGACCAGTATCCAAGGTACATAGTTAGTTAGTAGGAGACCAAGGTACAACATTGCAACATTTTTTTCCCAAGCTTCATAAACACACTTAAATTAGAGATTTTCTTCGAACCCTTATACTGTCTATTACTTACGTAGGTACCTACTGAGATTATAGATCGGATACACAATATTTGTGCAATTCTAACAATATATACATACGGGTCGAATTAATAACCTCCTTTTTTGTAGTCGGTTAATAAGATAGCGGTCTTTGTGGGCCCACTCTGCAGGATATGAGTCTCAGCAGAAAGTTGCAACTTTTGTATACTTGTAATGGGTACCTGTTGAAGCCATCTTCGAGATTAACATCGGACTGGTACCGTCATGAGTCGATATAATAATAAAAAACAAAACATTTCTCTAAAAACCTATCTTTCAAAAATATTACCAGAGACAAATGTCCAGACATTTCCTAGGGCGGGATGCGAACCCGCAACCTGCTGTTACCGCTGTAATAAAAAGTTTATAAATTTAATTAGAGTAACAAAAGCATAATTCTTGATTTACATAATAATATATTACAAATAGTGCTTCGGAAGGCACGTTAAGCCGTTGGTCTCGGTTGTTCCTGCAACCGCTTTAGCCCACCAAGCCGCATTGGGCCAGCGTGGTGTTGTTATGGCCCAAACTCCTCCTGTGTTTCTCCCATGTAGGAAGGCCTGTGCCCAGCAGTGGGACGTATATAGGCTGGTGATGATGATGATGATATTACAAATATTTGTAAATAAATATCTCACTCTCACTGTCTTATAAGTATGCTCTGCCGGCCTCGGTGTTCCCTGATGCTTACAACCAGAGTTCCTTCAAAATAGGCACCTTTTGTATAAGCTTGCTACATCATCGACTTCTTTAGCAAGAGCGGGAACAAGAGCAAGCCCATTTTTATATAAAACAATCTCAAACAATTTAAATCATTCTAATGCATGTAAACAAATCCATAGACGTCATAACACAACATGTGATACTGACGCATACCGAACAGGTGATGACAAAACACCACAATGTGGTATGTCAGTAACACAAGCGTCTGCCTTTAATTACCTATAAAGGTATCTGCATGAACAACTAAATCTATTATAATACACGGCTCCATTCTAAGCACTGTCAGATATAATTGAATATCTGATTAACTTCGATATTTCGGTCGGGTCATTGTAAATGATATGATAAGTTTAAGTTGTTACAACTGACATTGATTATTGAGTTTTTAAATTTATATTTACATCGTATGTAAAAAAAGTCACTTCTATTCATTTACATAAGACTTGAAATAACTTTTCTTATTGAAAATAATAAACCTTTCCCTGGAGTTTCAAGCCCTTATCTAAGTCTCAGACTTGGCGTTTTGAAAGTGCAAGTTTTTAACGATGGAGTTTGCAGTTATGCAGCGACCATTGTTTTGCAGACTTATCGCTGAGATAACTTACATGTTTTTTTTAATAGAAATGGTGCCGATACACGAGGGGACAGAACAGCCTACGCGAAAAGCCCAACTTTTTTGAAAGAGTTATAAATTATATATTTGAAACCATACCTGATGCAGGTACCAACCCGCATTGGGCCAGCGTGGTGGTGTTATGGCCTAAACTCCTCATGTGTTTCTCTCATGCAGGAATGCCTGTGCCCAGCAGTATATAGGCTGGTGATGATGACGCAGGTTTATTAAGTTTGATTTTACTTTATAACCTATTATAAAGTAAAATCAAACTGCAAACACGAAGTGTCTCGTATCAGTGAAAGCAATTACATTTGCCATAAGTGTTCGTTCACATTCGCAATTAGCGACTGGGTCCAAAAACGTGCAAATCGTTAACCGCCGTCGCTGAGCGTCGTGTCTTTGCATATTCATAGCCTGCTTAAAATATTTTAATACGGGTCGTACTCACCCACACCTACGCTTTCTACTAATGTTGATTTCGCTACGGAATGAATAAAAATTTGGAAACGCTCCTCTTTTCCCTAACGCCGGTGTGATATCAAAAAGCGCTGACAGCGATGTTTACTTTTAGTCCTGTTTTTTAATAAACGTGAGAAACATCACGTAAACTCAGTTTGATATCAATCGATGGCCAGCTTTATGTTCGTATTCCTCTTATTGGAGAACTCCCTTTTATGTATGTGTGTGTGATTTCATAATCAACATAGCTTATTATATATTGCTTTAGTATAAATTACCCACCAACCCGCATTGGGCCAGCGTGGTGGTGTTATGGCCCAAACTCCTCATGTGTTTCTTCCATGTAGGAAGGCCTGTGCCCAGCAGTGGGACGTATATAGGCTAGTGATGATGATAAATTACCCACATATGAGACAGAATAGATTTCTTAAAGTATTTGAGCATCGGTGGTTTGTTAAGGGTGTATTATTAGAAATATTTTTCAGAATTATTGACAATTCTGAAAAACATAACATTTCTCTCGATTTTCGTATGGTAGGCAACACATGAGTAGTACCTAAGGGGGTATATATATATACGAGCGTCGTTAAGTTACGGTAATTTGCCAGCACATGTGTTCCCTCCTTCCTAGAACATGGGTTCCTTCAAAAGAGGCATCTTATGGGCCGGCAAGGTGGAGGCGGCTAGAACAGTATGTTTCAAGCTGCACTAGCTGTCTTATGGACTCTTCTTACGGCTTCACATTTTTTCGTGATTTGTCATGCTGTATATAAAAAAATATATAATTCAATATTACCAAAGAGGAAAGAATAATGATATAGCTGTGATATAACCAGCGATAACATTGTACGGATAACATTCAATATTAAACAATCTAAAGTTACTTAAAAGCAAGCATATGTCTCTGCTAAAAATCAAATATGTAGATGCGTTGTCTACTAGGTAGAAACAATTAGGTATGTATACCAGAAAATTATTTTGATACATATTTACTACAGAATAAGGAGATTTTAAACAATGATTAAAATTGAATGAATATTATTTGTACCCACTTAAGATAGTGTTTGGTTCACTAACGCTTTTTAATCGCTCTTTGCTACCTGTTATCGAGGATCATTCGCTCGTGACTCGTGCTCTTCCTTCCGTGAATCAATTTTAGAGGATGTTTAGGTATAAAGGCCCCTTAATTGGTGCTAGAATTTTATTATCATAAGAACTTTTTTGTATTTTTATATTTGTGTTAAATTTGGTAAATTTGAATTGAGTTTTGTGACAAGAATATCAAATGGTCTTGGAAAGTTAGTAACATAAGTTCCATGATTTGTGACGAAGGTGAAAGACAATCGAATCATAACTAGTCGAGGCTTATTTTGGGTGGCGTTGCCTCCTACTGATTGAGATTTAAATGGGTCTGACGGGAATTTTCAATTAGCGAGGACACTGAGCGATGGCTGACGATTGTCTCTGCTGTAGCGAAGATGGGTGTCATCCATCTACATTTGAGTAACCAAGTGAAAACGCAATGAGCCGAGCTATTACCTTTCTTTACGCATAAATCATGAGATAAGACTATAATGAGTTCTAGTACACAACATACATAGAATATATTTTCAGCAGTTTTCTGTGTTAAATCAACAGAACGATGTAGTTTGATGATTCGTGAAGATAATTGTTTCTCGATAAAGTATAGCATTTTTGCATAAAATTTATTGAGTGATACTTCTTTTTTTAGCGTGACCGTTTACTACGGTGATATGCTTCTTGATAAGATTTCAAATAGTTCGTGTTTATGGCAATCTTCCGATCACGACATTAGAATTTTTTATTTTCTTGTATTTCCCGTGAGTTTTTGGCTCTATCTGTCGTCTCTAGTAGCGCCACTTAAATTATAGTCTAATTATTACAATATTAGTGTATTTTTTCTCAGAATAGTCTATTTAAGCATCCACTAAAGCTGATTAATTTAAATATAAAGGAAACTGGCATAGAATTAAATACATCGCCTCATTCACTTGAAAATACTTAAAAAAAAATATAAAAGAGTGTTCCACTACATAAATAACTTATTTTAATAGTTACCATTATCTAAATTTACAACTAGAGAGATATTTGCCTTATAATGAACTTTTATATTTAATTTTAAAACATGAATTAATGAAGTAAATTTCATTATAAAGCAATTTACCTACTATCACTAATTATATTACTCACAGTTAGCGCTACTAACAGAGTCTAATTAATTACAGATGAGTGTATTCTATCTTCTTGTGAAGGATGATAAATATACTAAAGTAATAACACAAGTCAGTAGTCGAAAAAAGCTTAATATGAATGAACAATTTATGTGCCAACAAACAGGCGGGTTCCTTGCCTTCAGAGTTAATTTAGTCCCCTGTGACACGTTACAGGGCCCCATTATGTCATATTCGGACTATAACGATGTGGTATACCAGAAAATTGCCTCTATTGCAAATGAAATGGCTGTTTGGCATATATGAGCAAAGGATAGATGCAAATACCTTCTTTCATCGGATGAATGTATTGGGAGCGTGTTCGTTTTTCAAATTGTGTGCTTTACTATGCAGGCCAGAGATATGTCTTTTCTCTTCTCGACTTTGATCGTGTTACATTTGCAGTTGCTATTAATAGCTGCTGAAGGATTTATTAAATTTAAAATTAATAAATCAAAAATAAAGTAAATCAAAGCAATTAAAATTTGTAAAAATAACCCTTAATTCTACAAATTTTAAATGCTTCGATTTACTTTATTTTTTATTTATTTATTTTATTTTATTTATTACACATATAAATACCCAATTACATAATTAAATCAAACTTACAAATAGAGCTATATTTTCTAAAACTACTTTATCTCTCACAGAAAGATAAGCACGTTGACGAGTTGTACAGCGGAGCAGGTGACGTTCGTGGTGTTTTAAAGTCTATAGACAAGGTTGGCCGTAAATTACTCTGTCGCACTTATATTTGGTTATAAGAGTGCCGAGTTTACCACAGTTTAGCACTCCAACTTTGAGCCTCCGGTACAGAAGAGGGGTTACACCTTAGGCGCTGTCCCGCTCTAGCTGAGACGGAGGTAGAGGTACCGCGCTCGCGCAGCTTTCGCTTGTGGCGCAGCAGCTTCCGGCGTTTACAGAAGATCGCAGCTAAATAGAACTTATTTATAGTATTCTGTTCCTGCGCTAAGGTCGCCAGAGCTTATTGAGGAAGTCTCCTACTGTCTTTTATACTGTCAACATAACGCTTTTTCTTGAATTTTACAACAACGAGTGTCCATCAGGCTTCGGTAACCGCTTACCATCAGCCGAAACCCTTACTCGCCACCCTTGTCGTATAAAGGAGATCATAAATAATATTATAAAATTTAAAATTTTAGTAACCCCCGGCCTTATTAATCATCTATCTTACACCATCTTTTTGAGGCTAGTCTTATGAGCCCAAACACACTATATCTGCTGTAAGTTTCTGAAGAATTAAGCATCCCGCATACTTTTTGATGGTATAGGATTAGTAATAAGGTATGTCATGGAATTGTCACCAAAGTGACAGCACACCAAATTTCAAATCAATCGGATCTGTGAAAGTTAGTAAAACCCTTTTATCATGTAGTAAATGCAAAAACTTTTTTTAAAAAAAATGTATAATTAAAGTGCAATAAAGAGTATATATATAGATGAGCTGATAGTCACTAAACGCCTGAACAGATCTTCATATATTATAGCTAAGAACCATCCTAGTCACGTCAGCTTTCAAACAAAAAAACCGAATCAAAATCCGTCTGTTCGTTTAGGAGCTACGATGCCATAGACAGATATACAGATACACAGACAGACACGTCAAACTTGTAACACCCATATTTTTTCGTCGGGGACTAAAAAGACATACTTTTGAGTTATTCACTGAAACAAGACTATAAGAGTTCTGGTATACAACATTCGCAAAATCACTGTAAAGAATCCTTATCCATTATATACCGTGTAATGTTATTCAGACTCTTTGATGTTACCTCTAACGCTTATACCTATGTCAACGTTGCTATTATGCCGACAACCGGGCAACCTTATTGGTGAAAACGCTACAAGCACCGAAACACCCCTGCTGGACTTCATTTTCGTCCTGACACATGTCAGGGCGCGTCACACATCCATGTCATTACAGCACAGTGCAGGACTCCCCCGATAAAGCTCTGAACACAATGTCAAGAAAAGGAACGGATTTTTAAAAAATAAACTATATTCATTTCTTGGTTATATAATTTTGTTTTTTAAATAACTTGCTTTTCTTTAGTCAAAGGATGACATTCACCGTTTGCTATAAAGAGGCATTTTTTTTTGCAAAATGGTCAAATGGCGTAATAGTAAATCAAAGGGGTCATCTTTGATTTACTAGTACGCCATTTTCCATTTACTATGCACACGACCATTTGCTAATAGAGCACACTCAAGGTAATTAAATAATATGTAACTTCTAAAGGAACGGTTTCATTATTTGCGACGGCAAATTGTAATAATTGTAAAACGATATAGTTTCTTTATTTTTATAATAAAATTGTGATATAATAGATAAGAAAATAGCTGTACGTACATTCATGTCACTGTAACACGGCGTGAATACTGTTAGGACCTAGTAATAATTGTTATTTTCATTTCAGATATAGTAATAGAAAACATATTAGTAGTATTACCTACTTTGGTGCTGCTTTATGAATAAAGATACTATCCCAGGGAACTTGCAGGGATTTTTTTAGTGTATCATAAAGTTTTAAGACTTTAATTCAAATACTGACAACAAAGTAAAAATTTAAAATTCTGATAACAAAAAAGTTAAGATATACACACATATATTTATTTCTTCCCAAATCAAAAGTATACATTTTCGCAAGAATACGCTTACTTGTTTGACGTGACGTCACTTCATAAGACGAACCTCGTTGGTTCACTTCTTCATCTGAAAATAAAATACTGTAAGTAAATTGATGGAATAAATAAATTGGTTTTCTTGGCGGAAAAATAAAAAAAAAACATTCTATTACTTGACATAGGTACTGGTCCTTTTATTTTTATTCTTCAAAATTGGATATCATCCACAAAACCAAAATAAGAAAATGACCATTTAAAGTATTTTTCAATGTCTCTATTTGCATGTAATTATTTTTATGCAACTGAATGCAGTGCCGCTACATTGTGATAATTAAGTGGTTATTACCTTACTTATAGTTGAAATTTTTCAGT
This sequence comes from Nymphula nitidulata, assembly GCA_947347705.1. Lineage (NCBI taxonomy): Eukaryota > Metazoa > Arthropoda > Insecta > Lepidoptera > Crambidae > Nymphula > Nymphula nitidulata. Next base: position 13,280,525 of record OX374623.1, read on the forward strand.
AATGCTGTTAATGTGGAATCTTAAAGTATATCTTTCATACCGTTATAGTTTGGTATACAATTATGAATTTTGAATGTGATTTTTATTAGTTCTTTTGCTACTAGTCCTCGTACATACATATTTTATTTCGCTTTTACGTGGTCTTCGGCGTGTTATTCCATATTGTTATATAATATTAGCGAGTATTATAATAAGAGCGAAAGTAACTCTGTCTGTCTGTCTACCCGTCTTAAAACAATTTAGATGAAATTTGGCATTGACATAGCTGAGAGCCCTGAGAAAGGATTAGGCTTTCTTTGGCGCAATAACCGACGTATACGGAGGAAGAGCCACTAGAATCAAATGAATATAATTTTCCCATTCTATTGTTATCGTAAACAATGAGAGGTAGCTGACCCTTTGAGTCGCTTTTCCTCCATCTGTTTGAGTCCTTACAACTTATACAAATAGGCGACACAGCGACACCGGCCCATCGGGCGTGGTCAATGTTTGATTAAAACACAACTTCGTATCGCGCCCTCTTTACTGCAAAGGTTTATACTGTTTGTTAGACTCTGACGTCGGTTTTAATTACTTTTGCTCGGTTATGCATGTGCGCCTTTATTATATGACGCCGCGGTCGGATCACAGGGATTGAGTCTGATGAGAACTTTCATTAAAGATTACCATGCTAGCGATATTGTTCTCATCGAATATAATAATATATTTTTTTGTGTTTTACAGGCGGTTTTTTAAATATCTGATCAGCAATAAAATTAAACGCTGCTCAAAATTGTTTTTTTTTGGAATGTAGGTATATTAATTAGGAATGCGAACGAAATGTGGAATAACTTGATAACTGAGTTGAACTTATGTACGTTGTGGTGTTTATGCGGATAAAGCCTGCAATAATAACTTTTCTAGCTGTTAAATGCTTTTTTGACATAAGACCCCTGTAAGACCTTACGCGAATTAACAAATTACGAATAGGCTTTTAAATTTCGCTACCACATTTTAAGGATTTTCTTTTTAAGGCATTGTTTTGATATCAATCATACTTACATGCTCAAAAAGACCTTTCTATTGATAATTTATGGTGATATTCAAATGAAGAACAATGGACTATATGGATATAGGATAGAGGAACAATATTGACCTGTAAGGTCAAAAATTTCAGACGCAATTGCTTTTTAACTGTCAGGAGCACAATGAGAGTAGGTATTCTGCAGCTTCACAGATTATTTACTACTATTATTTAGTTTAAATATATGTAAATGATGCATATTATTCTTCTACATATGATCTACAATTTTTAGTTGGATAGGAAACGTTATGTAAAGTAGTGTGAAATAAAAAAAAGATTTTTCAATACAATAAGTTTATTAAGTTTGCACCGGACGATTCTGATGCGCACTGTTCCAACAAGCACGGCATGCCCAAGGTTGATCAGGAATCTTAAAAAAAGGTGAATTATTAATGTTGTTGCGTACTAAGTAAAAAATGTAGCTCTGTGTGATCAGCAGAGGTCGGAATTAGGTAGAGTTATTTATCAGGTTGGGGAAAAAGTCTTTTCGGATTATGGTATGTATGAACTTGTAATAAAATCTCTTTGGCTGTACTTTGTATCTGGCTGGTTTTGGTATCATTAAAAGTGTAGATTTTAAAAAAGATAATTCCAAATTCAAATCAGGAAAATGTGTGTTTTTCATCTGTTTTTCGTACTGTCAAGATGAGTGAATCTAATGAAGAAATTCGATACATTTTAAAATTTTACTGCAAAAAAGGTAAAAATGCAACGCAAGCCGCGAAAAAAATTTGCGATGTTTATGGACCTAGTGCAGTGTCTGTGATTAAAGCAAGAAGTTGAGAGAAAGCGGCCGGAATTAATCAACAGAAGGGGTGTGGTTTTTCATCATGATAACGCTAGACCTCACACATCTTTAATCACTCAGCAAAAATTAAGAGAGTTTGGCTGGGAGGTGTTAATGCACCCGCTGTATAGTCCTGACCTCGCACCTTCAGATTTCCACCTGTTTCGCTCTCTTCAGAATTCTCTAGGCAGTGTCAGGTTAACATCACGAGAGGACTGCCAAAACCACTTGCCGCAGTATTTTGATCTGAGGCCCCAAAATTTCTATAGCAATGGGATCATGTCCCTACCTATAGGATGGCAAAAAATTATCAAACAAAATGGTACCTACATACTTTAGTAAAATGTAAATAAACTATATTAAAAAATGTTTTGAATTTTCTTAAAAAATGCGAAGAAATTTTTTCCCCAACCTATTATGTACTTACACTGATTTCATTCAGCGAAAGATGAAAGTGGATATGCCTCAAATTTCGAGATTATTTTAAATAGCAGAAAAATACCGCGATTTATTAAATAAAAAAGTTATATACTTTTACACAATTTAAACAACTGTACGCGCAACGTTGCCAAATTTACATCAACAACATCGGATGTCCGAAGTTGCAAAATTTTAAATCCCAGGAAGAGCCATGTTCGTATCAACATTTCGATGCAAGTAGATAAATAACTCTACCTAATTCCGACCTCTGGTGATCAAAGACTTCTAAGCTTTTATGAAATTGTATTTAACTTTTTTTACACAAAAACACATACCCATCACTATTTTAGGCACTTTTGATATATATTAAACAAATAATGAACCTATTTAATACAAAACTACTACCAACTAATGTAATGCTACTTTTAATTTAAGCGGACCATAATTGTTTACTGATTAGAGAAAATATATTATTTTTTGTGTATTCCTGTCCTTGATTCTCTGGCAATATGTAAGGATGCTGTCTAGAATAGCAAATAAGTGATATACCGCACTTTATGCAAACCAATATTTATTCAAGTTGTCTTTTTGATTGATATTTAAAATCTTCAGTACTATTGGCTACCTTTCACAACGGTAACACATTCTTGGCATTATCGATCATCATCAGGGACCTAAAATAATTATTTATTTATTACATGACTGTGAAATTACGTAACTTACTTCATGACTACGCTTGTCCTAAGTAATAGAGACAAGTACAGGACTTAGATTAGTCACAAAGTATTCATGTAATTGAGTTCTGCGATGCAGAAGTATGTGACAATACACACAGAAAGCCACGATAACTGTAACAACAGAAAGTAAAACATTGTACAATAACATTGTAACATTGAGACAAGTTAATAGTACTATTTATCTACCTATTATATATAGTTACATAAACCAAAAACGAAAAAGGTATAGCACCAAGAAACAACGAGTACAAGAATAATGCGAGCGCAGTCGGAAAGTCGCTTACTTGAAGTCTATAATTATTACTGATCTCTGAGTCTTAGGAAAGCCGTTTGTTTAATTAGTTTGCCTGCCTTGCCTGCTTATGTAAGTATGTAAAACTTTTTTCTTTTATCTTTTTTACACGTACTACCTCACCTGCCTATCAAAATCACTCTCTGAACTCAAAGGTTTGCTGGTAGAAAACACAGTTTTGTGTTAAGCTCGCCTGTGTACATCATGTTTTATTTTGTGAATTTTATTTTAAGTTGCTTGAATAAATTAAATTGAATTTATTATCAACTAATGTAATTGATAAAATAGTAAATCCTTTGGACTAGTATAATCGATAAAATATTAAAGTTAAGTAATTTAAGTTATAGGGCCGTTCATTAAAACTCAAAAGTTCCACTCAGCACCAGCACCAGTTTATATCGATTTATTGACTCATTTTGATATATTTTAACAAAAACTACGTGGTTAATTCTTTGGCAGCATCACAGCACTATCCCTGACATTTTCATTGTTTTTTTTAATGTTGTTTGTACTTCATTCAAGTTGTCAAAACTACCAGCATTAATTAGCTTAAATAATTAATTACAACAAAATAGGAGATATTTAAAATGTAATGTTTTACCAGGTGGCCCACAGTAATTTAAACTACATGCTGTAAAAATTTCGTAGCACCAGATTCTTATTTATGGAAAGTTCCATGCAATTTTAGACTGTGTGTGTAGCATAAATTACGTATTAAAAAAGTGTAAATATGCAAATAGTAGGTATTCATGATTCTGGCACTTAACGAAGCAATTTATCTCCATGTGTTGAAAGGCAATATTTTAAAAATCAAATAAGACTTATTTGGATTGCAAAAAATACGTTCAATAGAATCATATAAAAAGCTTTCTTTGAAACAGGCGGCGACCTGTTGCTAACGCGACGAGATAGGTACGTCGAGATAATTCCCTACGATGCCAACATGTTGGGCACATTATATTGCGAGGGTATTATTAACCATGGCAACCAGCGTCCCTCGCTCTTTACAACTTTTCAAAACATCACCCGGTTGTCGACGGCTGATCACCTATGGAGCAGCCTGTAATCTGCCGTTTGTAGTTACCTACTCCCAACCATTTTTCTGTCCCCTAAATTTGCAAGTCGCTAGCAGGGGTGCGGCACACGCCAAATAGATGAAGGGATTATTTTTGTGTTTGACATAATCATAGTGACAAATTTATCTTTAGGGTTGTCACATTTGACACTTCATTGTATGATGTGGCTGTTGGTAATATCTTTTCTGTAGAGTTACTTTATGAACACATCCATTTTGACACGAACAAATTAAGTCCTGGTTTTTGCAATGCACATTGTTTTGGCATAAAATATTGTTAAGATGAAGCCAGCGCATGTTTTGTAAATGTTATATAAAATTAAATAAAAGTTTGTCCCCAAAATAGTATCAAATAGTATCCCTATAAATATCATCATCATCATATCAGCCGAGAGACGCCCACTGCTGGTCATAGGCCTCCCCCAAGGATCTGCAAACCGTACGGTCCTGCGCTGCCCTCATCCAACGGCTTCCCGCCACCCTCACTAGATCATCGGTCCACCTTGTGGGGGGCCTACCAACGCGTAAACGTATTAAAGTAAAAATATTTTCTTTCACTTTGACGTCAACAACTAAATGACCAATAAAAATACCCTTGATCATTACCCATGGAATAAATATTAAAAGTACGTGGATATATACTTAAAAAATATTTGTTTTAAAAATGAAACAAAGTAAACTCTGACAGATGGCGAGATATTGTGTCCTTGAAAATATGTGTAGTGAGCTAAGTATGCGGACTTAGCTCATTGAGCAGAGTGGGTGCGCATGACCGCCCCTTGCAGGGGTCGTGAGAGATTATGGCCCATATGGTTTCATCGGCCATGACATTCGGTTGGCGATCTCAACAATGAGCAAATATGGGACAGTTAATATATAGGTGAAATTTTTTTTTGTAAAACATCGCATCATCGTTAGATAAGTTTGTGCAAGTGTACATGCATTGAAAGCTCAGTCAATACCACTTTCGGTTAGCGCGAGGGCATGCAAACAAACTATTGTCTATTTGCAACTGATTCCTGTAGCTGCTGCTACAAACTCTATTGATGCATTGGTACATTATTAAAACAATGAAGTTAAATAATAACAAGGTTATGAGTAAAATGAACATTACACTGTAAAGGTCTTTTCTTCTCCCAAGAACGGTGATGCCATTTCAGCGGCCGTTTTAAAATATTCTCAAGAAAACGTCGACTCGTATTATATTTACAGTATCCTTCATATTCGAAGTTTTTCAAAACATTTTAAAGGAAACCAGAGGTTAGAAAAGGTTTTATATATTCCTTCTTATCGCTGTGCCATTTAATACAAAAAGTATTATTTAGAAATATCCGAATATTTGTAAATAAACCCAAGAAATACATACTCAATCTTTATAAAAAATACCAATCTCCATTTGCGATAATCGAACATCCATCAAAATTCGTAATTGGAATTTGTCTCTCAAATATGGTTGCTATAACCAATTCCGCCTCAAACAAGAAATTCAACTTGGTATCTGAAGTTAATTTGAAGAACATGACAGGAAAGTACATACCTATCTAACCTGCGCCGGTACGAAGATTGCAAAATTATCTCTCGTCTTTATCTTCAAAGAGATGTCGCGTACATCTGTGCGGTGCCGGTGGGGCCAGTTTCAAACTTCATCGAGGGTCGCTCTGAACTACGTCATACAACAGAATTAAAATGTATGCACAGTAAAAATATCTAACAATAGTATAAACATTTTCTATTTATTACGTACTATTCAATATTTTCTGATTAAGTATGTTGAATAGTTTTTTTATGCCTCAATATCGGTATTAACATTGGCATTCAAACCAAATAAAGAATTCATGTCCATTTTGCTCAATTTTCAACAGTTATATAAAATACAATAATATTTTTGACTTACGGTATTGGAATTCTAGTCATCGAAATTTGTGTGCGACCGCAAATACAAACATGTTATTTATCCCGATTCGTCCACCTGTGTATAATGGAATGAGAAATTATGAGTTTTAATTGGATATAAAACGAAATTTGCTCTCGTGTAGGTAAGTGAGGTAATGTAGGCAAATATTTGTTTCGCGCGAGATATGATTTAAATTGTAAATTTGTGTTTGTAAATTATTATATGCGGCAGTAAGTCAGCAAAGATAATTACCTGGTTCTCTTTAACATGCCTGAATTTACAAAACGTACCTATCTTTTAATTTTAGCATTTCTAATAATAAAGCTGGAAATTAAATGTTCTGTTAAAAATATTGATTTATAAAATCGTGAACAGTGTAAGTAGGTGTAAGTTTATCGAAGAAAAACAACTATTGCGTAAAGCAATTAAGTAGAAACATATTAAAAAACCATTTCTGTATCTTTCTAATAAACCGCTATACCTAGTAATATATTTTTCAGTATAGTTATTTCTAAAAAATATTTCAGTATATTTCTAATAAACCGCTATAGTATCCTTTAAAATACAAACAGAAACAGGGGGAAAATAAAAACCTTATGTTCACAGTCCTGTATAAAAAGAGGGAATATATTGAAAATGTTTTGATTTTTCAAATATTATCGAAAAAGATTGCTGTAGAAATATGGTCCCCACCGCGTGTCACAAGCAGTCGCCGTCAAAAAGCGCAGGGCAACTTAAAATAAGTTTATGTAACTACATATATTTTTGTGATAGAATACTGTGGTATATTATTAATTTTATGAATGTTACATGAGAATACCATACGTGTTCATAATTATAATTGTATAGTCTCACATCGCTTGCATATCCTAATACCTACTTCGCTTTAATATCAATAGAGCCATGAACTGCAAGTTTTTTTATTATAAACTTAGAACCTGTTAATGAAAAAAACTTATTTCTGATTTTTTAAAAGATCTTGGTGAATCTGTGGCTGCGAATTTCAACAATTCTATTTTGCAGAGTACAAAATTCAAATGTAAAGGTTGTCGGTCAACTTTGAATCACATTGCAACTTTTCATCTGAGTAAACCGTGAAACGAACCAACCACTATTATTCGAATCTGTGCCTCCTACTAACATTACGCGTATGTAAATTAGCATTCACAAATTTTCATCAAAATTTATTCCGAAACTAACGTATTTAGGTTAGTTGCGAGAACCGAGACCGAAGTGCCGGCATCAAAAACTATTTTGTTGGAGACAGGTCAGAGTTTTGTAAATTAATTCGGTGGTTCCGGACTATTACGCAAACTGTCAGCACAGGTGCCGTACTCCGCCCGGGATTTGCTTCGCGAAATACTCGTACTAATTTAACTTTCCTGTTAAACTAAATCAAACTTAACAATGGCTACATTATGAACATTTCAATAAAATGACGATAAAGATAATACTCGCACATATACACTCTCCACCCAGGACTTGGGATATCCCTGTGAAATTCTTCTAGTCTATCTGTATTTGCGTTTATGAGCTAACGTGCACCCTACAATGTCGAAATATTCTATTTCAACATCCGAAACGAGTATTTTTACAAATACCTACGATTCGGTTAAGTTGGGGCAGTGCTTTCAAATATTCTTAATTTGGATGGCTCAGTGGTCAGAGCAGTCGCCCGGATTGCGAAAGGTCGCGGGTTCGATTCCTGCCTCAGGACGTGAAATTTTTCTAGTTTTATATTTTAATTACTAAGTAATTTTTCAAACATTTATAATAATGTTAATATTGAATATTAAGATTACATTTATACTTACAATCTTGTAGCCATCAAATCCGCAAGTAGATCTATCAACCTAGTATTTTATTTTCTTGTTCGACTTAATCCCGAAGAACGTATATATCGGATAGCTTTTCATTGTTTTTATGAAAATTTGCATCGCTCCCAGTACCTCTTTTAAGATTAATGCCTGAATTAAGACTGAATATTCACCCCAGCCAGCTCCATTCTCACGTTGTAAGTGGTTACCCCCAAATTCGTTGCAAGCGACGGCCTAACCAATTTCAGGTTTCATTTGAGTACGCACACAGCCACGGAACAAATTAAAGCCATTGTGTTAGACGGATTATGGAGCGACGTCCATTTATATGTAAAATAGTGAGCCGTAGGTACAGAGGCAGCGAGCCGTACGGGTGCGTCGCTCTGCCGCGTGCCGGAGCTCGATAATATCCTCCACCTATGAATTTTCAACTGAGAGGAATCAATATTTGCATCCGAGACGGCTTTCACAACAATATCAAAAGGTTCACAGACCTGTTCACGTAAGGCAAAGCGTCCCGAATTTGTCTCGGAAGAAAATAAACAATCGAATCGACATCACAAACTTTATCCGGAAACTATAATAAGGTCTTTAGGTATATCAAGAAATATTAATGGCCAGGGAACAATGTTTCAACGAAAGAAATATTTGAAATGAAAAGCTTTGTTTTATTTTTAAACTGGAATCCAACAGTTTTAATTAAAGTTTGAGTTCACAGTATTGTTATCAAAACGTTCCATTTAATATTTGAATCGAGCGTTCACAAAGAAAATTGGTCAATATTATAGAAAAGTCAATATTTTGTGTCAATATTAGTATTTTCACAATATCTTTTGAAAAACTACAGTAAAATTTCGTGGTAGCTGTCAGACAGCATGTTGACGTGAATAAAGTTTTCGCAAACAAACGCTGAAATATCGCCACTTGCAGCCAGCGTAGAGCAGGCGCCGAACATGGAGCCACGAAAGGTTTTCAGCACTAATATTCCTCGACATATTTTGATAGGGTATATCCAGGAATTATCAGGCCTGACTTTTATAATGAAAAAAAAGTTTTATTTTCGATAAGGACTCAAATAGTAGTTGTGTCTTTAGATTTTTGGCATTTTTAAAAGGGAGTACTTAAATTCGGAGTAACCTTCTTTTATACCTATGAAAATATACTGATGAGATGTTTTAAATTCACTTACTTCATTAAATTCAAATTACACAATGTTTTACAATTTAGATTAATTTACAAGTAATTTTGTAAAGTAACTTTTCTCAACATTACAAAATTACTCGTAAATAAATCTAAATTCAATACAATCATTGTAACAATTACCTACAAATAAAAAAAGAAAACGATGAAAAAATTTATTGCTCCAGGCGGGAATCGCACCCGCGTCACCTGAGGTCCAGCCAGACGCGATTACCACTACGCCACCGGAGCACTAGGTGTAACCTACTAATTCCTTCACCGCCTTCTACCTTTTTTAAAACGTTTTTATAGCAACGTCACTACATGGTTCGATTTTAACAATATGACATAGTATTGTAGGTCACATGTAAGTAGCACCCTGTAGAGGCGTAGCAATTTTTTTTCAACTTCTTTACTTCTTCACGTTAATTCTTTACTTCCATGCAAGTTTCACTCCATCCTTGCTGATTGCCATCTAAAAAGGCTGTACTTTATATTGGCATCTAAATGTTATCGTATTAAGGTCCCTTTTCCAAACTCATACAAAGAACATTTGAAAAAGTCACCTGCGTATCTTTGCGTATACACTACCGACTCAAATGACTAATAGATAGTATTTATTACTAGATATGAATTAAAACGTAAGTCCAAATTGGTACTTGGTTTTCCTAGCTCCAGCCCGTAGGCGGGGACGGCAGACAAATCGCGTCGTCTCCCGTACTTCATGTTCGTTAGCCGCTTGTTCCCGACTCTGCTCGTAGGTATTTACATTTCAATGCTTTCGCTGTATCCGAATATTAATGGGGATTGACGTGAACAAAAAATTTCAAATCCAGTTTGATCGAATGAATAGAAAAATGTACTTTGAGTGAAAGAATGTGGATTGATTGGTTGTTGGTTGATTTTTGGCAAGCGCTAGCGAAAATTTACATCACTTTTAATTTAGAATACCTACATCTACTGCCATCATAAAAGGTGATAACAAATGGCGAAAAAATCCCTATAAAAATAGGACAACTAGAGATAGAATATGTGGATGAATATATACAGAATGGTGCCGTCAATGCGACAATAAATTTAAACATGGGCTACATTAGTCCATAGAAATGGTTTGCTACTTTCAAAAATATCGTATTCAATTAATAATTTCATGACCTTTGTATGAAATAATGCTGCCAACGTTACACTATTCCATACAAATGTCATGAAATTATCAGATGAATACGATATTTTTGAAAGTGGGAAACCATTTCTATGGACTAATATAGCCCATGCTTAAATTTATTGTCGCATTGACGGCACCACCCTGTATATCTGGGACAAATAATATCTCCTAACGACAGTATAAATAAAGAACTTGAAAGAAGAATAGCAAACGGTTGGAAGAGATACTAGGGCTTGAAAGAAATAATGAAAGATAAGGATCTAGATATTTCTACAAAGAGCAAGCTGTTTAATACCTGTGTGTTACCTGTGTTAAGGTATGGCAGTCAAACATGGGCCCTAACAGAAAAGGTAACAAATAAACTCGCATCATCCCAACGCGCGATGGAAAGAAGCATGTTAGGCCTTAAGAAAACAGATCGAATTAAAAGCAACAATATTAGAAGCAAGACCAAAGCTCAGGACATCACACTAAAAATAAGAAGACTCAAATGGAGGTGGTCAGGACATATCATTAGAGGCAAAGATAAATGGAGTAAAAGAATAACGTTTAAATAAGTGGTACCCAAGAGAAGGAAAAAGGAAGAGAGGCAGGCCACAAAAATGATGGGAAGATGACATAAGACAGGTAGCTGGAATAACATGGAATAGGGTAGCACAGGAAAGGAAAGACTTGAATGGAAGAGATTAGAGGAGGCCTTTGCCGACTGACAAACAGACATACAGAAGAGCAGTAAACAACATAAAATACATTATTAAAACAAATAACAAGCAATTTAAATACTGCTATTATGAATTTATTTTTTCGGAGAAATTAATAATGTTTAATGTTTGAAATGTAAAAGATTTTAATTTTAATTAGTGTAATTTATTCAGACTATTTGTGCAATTGTCTGAATAAATGGCTTATTATTATTATTACATCTACTGCAGCCTATATTTGTAGAAAACAATTGATTTTACTTAGTTGTTTTGGAAACATAACTTCTAAATCAGCAATAAAATCAGCTGATCTTCCATCTTATTCTCATTCCGATGTTTTGGGAATTCATTTGTTCTTACATCAATTATTTAAACTTTTCCTAAAGTCTTATACATATTAGTACCTATAAGTGTGTATTCATATCACCCATAATGGTTCTTTATTGTGTTGCACACATAGCTTTATCAATTTATTATTTCACATATTAGCATTATTTCGTTGTGTTTTAAAATTTAGTAGGTTGACTTATAGGATACTTAGATATAGGATCTTGGCTTTATTTGGTTGACACGACCGATTTAGTTCTATCAATCTTAATTTATTATAACATATCATCATTCGTCGTTATTAATTTATAAATTATGTTAATATTTCAAATATCATACTTAATTAATGTTATGACACCATTCATATACTCCACCGATGTGGCTTCTGATACAGGTTTTATACAGTAGATGTTACATGGCATCCATATTCAATACAAAATTTTGACTCTTATAAGCTTAAAAAAACGTAGCCGTTGTAATTTCAGCTTCATCCGCAGCTACCCTTATTTTCCAATTATAAAATTATTTAATCGGAGCAACAACATCATCGGTTCAATTTGCGCGGACGTAAAAGTTTATAATAAAGCGGTAACCGTTAACAGGCGTCAAACTTCACTCTCGGCGGATGCGCTATCGGATATGCATTATAGAGCTGCGATCAATTTGCTTATCCAGACGGTTTGCAACAAATTACCTCCGTGCACGATGGATTATGTAAAACGAGTCCCATTTGTATGTAAACTAATGGTGGGTGTCGGTGCATGGGCCCCAGCGACATGCCCCGTGTTGTTTCAGTTTTACCGCTTTTATTTCTGCTCACCGATCTTTGGCGTTAGCTTTGGACTATTCGCCACAATGTGTTTGATAACGCGGTAAACACTTTCCAGAGTTGTTGTTTATCTTGATAATTCTATTATTAGATATCAAATCCGTAACGTTCATAAAAATAAAAATACATACTGAAAGCTTCTAGTCTGGTTCACACACGTTTAGCAACTAATCTTATTATCTGTATTGATTGGCATGTATCATTTTAGACTTTGATCCGATATTTTTTGACTACTTCTTAAAATATTCTTAATTTTTGATTTTAACATTATTATAAATGTTTGAAAAATCGAAAAAAATCGATTCCTGCCTCAGGACGTGAAATTTTTCTAGTTTTATTCTATTTTAATTACTTCTTAAAAATTTTAGAAATTAATATGGCTTCCTTCTGACATTACGGGTTCAAGAGTTCATAAATTAAGAACGCCCAATTTTTTAAAGAGTTTGCAACTAAAGTGAATTGATGAGCAGTTCAAACCGTGTAAAATAGTTTTAACAGATTATTATAAATTTTCGAGTGTTATCACGAATCGTCTCGCGCGCAGGTTTGACGACTTCCAGCCTCCCGAATAAGCCAGTTTCCGTAAAGGCTTTAGTACCGCAGACCACATACATACGCTGCGGCAGGTTATACAGAAGACCGAGGAGTACAACCGGCCACTTTGCTTGGCGTTTGTGGACTACGAGAAGGCCTTCAATTCGATTAAAACATGGGCCGTAATTCAGTCTTTTCAGAGGTGTCACATTGACTATCGGTATATCGAGGTGATGAGGTCCTTGTACAAGAGCGCCGCGATGTCGGTCCGTGTACAAAATCAGTATACGAAACCTATACAACTGCTGAGAGGGGTAAGACAGGGAGATGTAATATCTCCGAAACTGTTTACCGCTGCGTTGGAAGATGTATTCAAACTACTGGACTGGACAGGACTCGGTATCAACATCAACGGCGAGTTCATCACTCATCTTCGATTTGCCGATGATATAGTAGTCATCGCAGAATCCCTGGAGGAATTGATCACAAAGCTCGACGACCTAGACAGAACCTCCTGAAAATAAACATGGACAAGACAAAGATTATGTCGAATACGCATGTCGAACCTAAACCAGTTAACAGTTGGGAGTTCTGTTCTCGAAGTTGTTGACGAGCACGTTTACCTTGGACAAATTATCCAGCTAGGTAGGTCCAACTTCGAGAAAGAGGTAAATCGACGAATCCAACTCGGATTTTCCGGAATTTCCCGAACGCTGCCCGCGTTCGGGAAATTGCGTAAGATCTTCTCGTCTGAAATTCCTCAGTGCTTGAAGTCGAAATTTTTCGACCAGTGTGTGTTGCCAGTGATGACATACGGCTGTGAAACGTGGTCGTTCACTAAGGGCCTTCTGTGCAATGTCGCACAATGAGCTATTGAACGGGCTATGTTAGGTGTTTCTCTGCGAGATAGAATCAGAAATGAGGACATCCGTGAGAGAACCAAAGTCACTGACATAGCTCATAGGATTAGCAAATTGAAGTGGCAGTGGGCAGGGCACATAGCACGCAGAACGGACATGTGCCAGTGGGGCATTAAAGTTCTAGAGTGACGACCACCTACCGGAAAGCGTAAAGTAGGACGGCCTCCCACTAGATGGACAGACGACCTGGGTCGTGGGGAGGCGTTGGATGCAGGCTGCGCAGAGCCGTTTTATTTGGAAAGCGATGGAGGAGGCCTTTGTTCAGCAGTGGACATCATAGGCTGGTATGATGATTACCGATTAATGGACATCATCATCTTATCAGCCGAGAGGCTTCCACTGTTGGGCATAGGCCTAATTATTGGTCATTTATGATTAATAATTACAAGATATTTTCTGGATATTAATTTGTATTAGTAAGCGTCCATATTTTTAACTTATTTCTTGTTTAGTGTATCTTTGTTCTAGTCAAAGCTCATGGCATATAATCAACTTAGTTTATGATAAGCAAATTTCAAGGCTATTTATCAATTAAGCCAGCTAGACTTAAAAATTTTGCTCTAGTAGGTAGTAGCAAAATGTCATGATCGTTACTCCATGCCCTAATTAATGAAAAATAAATAGTAATTTCTCCCGCGGGTAACTTGTCGTCTACCAGTTCTATATGAGCGGTCACTGGGCTAGTAAGCAAAACAGAGGCGGTGTTCGTTCTAAAACCAAGGACTTGTGTAAGTAATTCACAAAATAGAAAATACACGACCCATCTCACCCTAGGGTTCTCTTCCAAGTGCAGTATTCTTAATTGCTACGCTTCCTGTTCCATTTTGCTTCACCGGGTCAAGGCGTATCACTTTATGTAGAGCCTGCACTATTTACGACAATTTTTGTTTGCTTTATTAAATTGATTTTAAATATCATGTAATAAATTTATTCTTAGAAAAGTAAATACCAATTTACATTAATATTGCTATACTAAGTTTCGGCAGGGGGCAGCATTTAAACCTCGTGCGTTCCCTAACTCAACAGTCGTTTTCTCTAACTATAGAGATGAACCCCAGGAATAACCGTAATGGACCCGGTTACTGCTTTAGGAGGGCCGAGGACCCTTCCACCTTAAACTGAAATACTTGTGCTGGACTTCGCTAGAGTGTAAGCTACAGACAGATTGTCTTAGCTGCTACCAGCATAGTTATTATCTTAAAACCCCTTATCGAGATTTTCTATGGTGCGATAATAATGTGGTACGGTGTGGTATGGTACAAGAAAATAAATATATTTTTTATGGTTTTTCTATACCCATCCAAAGGATCATTAGTAACTACTTTTTAAATGTATTTTATGCAGTACGGAATGGATATCAAGTTGTCTTGATGATCAACACGATTGAAACATATACCAGGTGTACTGCTTTACGCACACTAAACATAACACGTCACTTTAAAATTACAAGATATAAGGTACCTAAGTACTGCTTGTCAGGGACAGCAAGGGAAAAGGCGGATTTGAGGAGGAAAAGGTATATTATAAAACTTCTAAAAACAGAGCAATATTGTAAGATAGAAGACGTAAAGCAGAAGTGACAAGAATAGAGTTAGGAGTAAAGACATAGACAATATAAAACTACTATACAATACGGCGGAGGTCTGTCCTTGACACTGCTGATTTGAAAGGTTTTCGCTTCATGTGCAGACTACTCCCACCACACAACTTTAATGTCACTTTTATTTAACTTTTTTTTTTAATTTGGTTATTATCTAAAAACCAATTTTAGTATACCTATATACTATCAAATAGTTTTATGTTCGAAGTAGTATAATATTCTACTGAAATAGTTTTTGTGGTCGAACAATAAGCCTCTGGATTAAGCATCGGGTATTTCAATGGTTAAACCGTGGCTTATCCAAGGCATCTACGGAAAATCAGAATACCTTACATTTTACGTAAATCCTTTGCGTTACTGTAGCAACCATTTAAACTAAAGCTGAGGAAGTTTCTTTCGTTTCGTAGGATAAAAGTGAAGCGGTGATAGGGTGACAGTTTAAAAGTATTACTTAGGTACTTATTAGGTATCTGTCTATTTTATTAAAATATCCGCTTATTATAATATCCAAAACATGGATGGTGCTCCAAGGCCGAAAAAAACATTTTTGGGTGCACCTAATTTTAATGATTGGAGATACATATTAGGATATTGTGTTAAGATAAAATCAACTCACAAGAAGAAAGGGGTTTAGTGGATATTTCAGGTGTCTATCGGCGATGGTTACTTAATCTATAATTTTAAATGCTTTTGTCAAAAAAAAATCCGGCCACGTGCGTGTGAGGTCCGGACAGACTGACGGACACATGGACGGACATGGTTAAACTATAAGGGTTCTTAGTTCACTACTGAACCCTGAAAATGGTACTACGGTTACTTTAGCCTTTTATTACAATCTATGACGCTGTCGTCGTCATCATAGGGTTAGTTGAAACTAAGACGTATTTTAATTATTATAATTTTCAATTTAGTGCTAGGCGTAAGGTGATAAGACCGAAAATTCTTTAATATTAGACGCAATATAATTCCTTATTCTATTATAACATTAAGCCCCATTGAAAGACGTCGAGCTTAACAAATGTAACAGCCATCTGCTTCGAATATTCAACGTTTAATATTTGTTATGACATAAGCCATATAAAGCTATTGTTAGCGTTCATTAGCGTTCTGTAACAAAGAAAATAATGGAAACATCTGAAGGTAATCTAACCATAAAAGACTTACTACCCCCATTGTTGTTTTAATCTATATTATCCGTACAGACGACAGCACATCAAGCGTAACAGTTTGTACTTGAGACCGCCTTACTCTTTCGTAGTGCAACTGTATGACGTGCTGACGTGTATATACAATTATTATAAAGTATAAGAGTAAAAAATAAATATGACATACAAAAAGAACAATTAACATGAAAATCTTAGCAATAAAAATTTGTATTTTCAATTAGTATTTATGTATGGTCCATACCTATGTAGGGTCGTCTGGGTCTGTTACCACCGCCTTTCTTATTTCAACCGTGAAACCGTTCGCTGTGTTTGGGATTGAAGGTAAACGTAGCAAGCGCATACATGGCATTTCATCTTAGGCCTCTCGGTATTCCTTGTTATTGCAGGTGTCTACAGTCGACAATAGCCACTTACCACCAGGTGAGCCGTTAGCTTGCTTGTCATCTATAAAAAACATTTGTTCAAAATGTTGTTTAAGTACCTACATGGGTTTTCTACTTCAAATGAAATTACACTATTTCATTTCTATTAAGTAATGCCTCCAGTAACAACAGCCATTTTTTTCAAGTGCCTGATTGCCAAATGTACACGTTTGTAAACAAAATAATTTTTAATTGTACACTTATTCCGATTTCCGAATAATTATTTTAATACGTAGGTTGGTATAATCACCAGTTACACGTCTAAGTGAAGCTTGCCTTTTTTGATACATCAAAATTACTGTTCACTTTATCTAAAAAGCTGCATAAGACTCAAATTTTACACGAAATTTGCGCGACATTCCCATAATATTTACATAGCCCACGTACCTAATAAAAGCACAATCATAAAAGAAACGTTATCCACCCCATTTCCTTTCAGGTTCTTACGGAATGTCAAACATATAGAGTTACATGACATTAGTCTCAGCTCACTAATGGACACTTATAACGCCGACTGAGGCATTCTGAGACTTGTTTTGGCACCCTTCCCCCGAACAAAAAGCCTTATGTATCATGAAATCAGATCATCCATTACATAATTGGTACTTACCGGAGGTAATAGTTATTCATTCTATTCTGTACTATCAGAGTGAACTAAATAATAACGGGAGGCAATTAGTTAATCCCTAATTAGCAGAAGTGATTCAGGGAATTAGCTTTTACACGAAGCGATGTGTGCGTTTGTTATGAAAATAGACGTAAACAAACAAAATAATTTGCTTTCAGCTAATGAGGTTCATTTTATCGATACATGTAGGTGGTAATTAACGTGTAACAAAACGTCAAGTTAATTGATAATGCTGTATTTCTAATAGGTATAGGATATATATTATACAAGTGATAATAATTAGAAGTAAATTATTTTAATTTTATTTTAATAAGAAAATTAATACAAAGATGGTGGGAAACAAGGGTGGAAACACTTATAGACACTGGTCGTACTCACGTTTTCAAGAGAAATTAATATGTTGACAGCACAGGAGACGATTCTCCTTGCTTCAGATAAAACGCTTTCTCATTCAAGCTCCGGCAACCTTACCCTTACTTACCGTAGGTACATACCACTACAAAGTGGTAACATATCTGTAACCTTGTTTAGTTTACTAGATGGTAAGTAGGCCTGGATGTAGGGTCATCTAGGTAGGTACCACCGCCTTTCTTATTACAACCAGGAAACAATTCGCTGTGGTTCGAATTGAAGGGAAAGGTAGCCAGTGTAATTACTGGGCAAGAACGGCATTTCAGCTTAGGCCTTAAGATTGTCATACCATGTTACAACACTAATGTTAAAATAGTATCCCTACTAAGGGCCTTCTGTGCAAGTTTACAGTCGCCCAACGGGCTGTGGCACAAGAGTTTCCTATGAGATAGAATCAGAAAAGAGGACACCCGTAAGAGAACTAATGTAACCGATATAGCTCATATGATTAGCATGGTAAAGTGGCAGTGAGCAGGCAGAACTGGAGGCCGATAGGGCGTGAAAGTTCTAGCATGGCGACAACGTACCAGAAAGTGCGAAGTAGGATGGTTTCCCACTAGATGGACAGACAACCTGGTCAGCGTGGCGGAGAGCCGAAGAACCGATCCAGTTGTAATCTATGATTGTATAACGTTCTTTATCGTTTTATATCTAATTTTGTCTAAGAAAACATTTGTAGATTACTTATTGTGCCTACTTATGGGTAAATAAGTAGATATATAAAACCTCTTTCATTTTCATCATACTGCAAGACCAGACTACACAAGATTTTAATTTTCTCCATATACATATTTACAATCTGTGACGAGACCACAGAACCACAGCAAATAGCGCAATTAGAGTAATGAATCGCGTGATATCCATCTATCCTCTCTTTGAATAACTACCAGTAACAACTACTTACGAGGTGTATAATAAACGTAAAAACATTCCGGCAACTTCAATTTCTTTGTTGTAAATTCCCTTTGATAACAGCACGGAGTACTTTTCACAAAGCGGCTACTTATTTCTTCTTTTTTCGTTTTTATTATTTTTACAAGGCCGGAAAGTTTCAAGACACGCTAACAATTAACTCGCATAAAATTGATAACTTTCACTAAGCAGCAGTTTAGTGTTAATCTTTTGTGGTTTTAGGCTTATTTAATCACCTTTTCTAATTCTTTTATTGCTAGCATGTTGCCTCAAGGTTCACTTCATCATCACCAGCCTATATACGTCCCACTGCTGGGCACAGACCTTCCTACATGGGAGAAACACATGAGGAGTTTGGGCCATAACGCCACCACGCTGTCGCAATGCGGGTCGATGGCTTAAAGCGGTTGCAGGAAAAACCCATGGCTTAACGTGCTTTTCGAAGCACCTTGGAGCTCGAGATAACAAACTTTCATTGACCCATCCCAGGATCGACTATGGCGAAAGTTGCTTTGTTTTTCGTATCGAAACCAGGGCCCTCAAACCAATACACCACTGAGCTCCGCCTACCCTCTCTCTCCACCTAGCTAGGGTATGCGCGTGGACGCATTGTCGGCTTGGTGTTCCCTATATACTGCATAACCTGGCTACCTTGAAACCAAGAATTGTATTAGACACCTGGGTAAGCTCGCTAGATCATTGGCCAACTTTAAGTCTCTCTTAGAGCAAAAAAATGTTCTAATTTTACTTGTAAAAATTCTAATTTTACAATATTTTCATTTAATATCTAAACACCTATGCTTGTTTTCACTAAGATTTGCTTAGCGTTAAGAGTCTCTTAGCGATTTTTATCTCAGTCTATCTAAAGAAGATATATATCAATATCAATATCACCAGCCTATATATACGTCCCACTGCTGGGCACAGGCCTTCCTAAATGGCAGAAACACATGAGGAGTTTGGGCCATAACACCACCACGCTGGCCCAATGCGGGTTGGTGGGTTAAAGCGGTTGCAGTAACAGCCGGGACCAACGGCTTAACGTGCCTTCCGAAGCACGGAGGAGCTCAAGATTATAAATTTGATTGACCCATCCAGGGACCGACCATGGTGAAAGTTGCTTTGTTTTCGTGATCGAAACCAGAGCGCTCAATCCACTACGCCACCGAGCTCCTCTAAAGAAGATAGTAAGAGACAAATGTTATTAGGAGTCACCTAAGCCTAGGGAATGGTTAGTGAAAACGGACATTAGGTACTATTCCTAAATCAAAACTTAAAATTTCGGCAATCAAAAATAAATAAAAAGGATATTAACAATCCATCCATACTAATCCATGCTAATATTTTAAATGCGAAAGTGTCTGTCTGTCTGTCTATCTGACTGTTACCTCTTCCCGCTTTAACCGCTTAATTTATTTAGATGAAATTTGGTAAAGAGATAGTTTGAGTTTTTATTCCAGATATCATCCTATCAGGGGGTGCAGGGGGGGGGGGGGCGTTGTATATCAATAACCGCTGAACCGATTTAGATTATATTTGGTAGTTTTGGACCAATTAATTACCACTAATGGTTGGAGTCAGCCATTTCTGCCGAGATATTATGACAATTGGTTTCATAATGTTTTGATTAGATAGATGATTTTATTGTTATAATTATGGAGTTCTTAATTATTAATTTAATAAGAAATATTGTATGCCCATAATGGGTTAGCGCGACATGTTGTGTCCATTTATAAAATTTTAAGTTCCTGTTCAGCGCAAAACGAGGATGTGGGTTGAGGTTTAGATGGGACTTAGGTCCGGAGAGTTTACCGCCATTAAGGTGGTTTTCCACCAGAGGGGCGAGACGAGGCGAGGCGAGACGAGAATTGAAATCGCACTGACCCTTTTCCACTAAAAATTGCCCGCGCGAGCTCGCGCGAGGTGATTTTCCACCAGAGTGGCGAGGAGAGAATTGAAATCGCACAACAATAAACCTATCGCGAAACCTAAATCGGAAGCAATACGGTTCATTTTACACAAACAAATATTTCAAATCACGCCTCGCATTTCCTCGTCAATCCTGACTATTACCACCAAAGATCGCGCATCTTTGATGGCAAGGATTGAAAATTTGCCATACAAATTTTAAACCAGATGCCCATCCCGGGGCTCCCCCACTCGAATCACGTTGCGTGTACGGCTGGCCTTGTACACCCACCAACCCCGACCGCGACACAAGTTGGAGACCTCTGTTTATACCTCAGACACCGTTACAGAAGAAGCTTGGGAGGTCTTCAGTAAGGGTTGCCTCCACCCCTACCGCCCCTGCTGCAGTGCCGCGGACTGCTTTATCCCGTCCATAACCGGCAACAATCAAAAGCAGTCGCCTATCCGTCTGGGCCAGGACTTATACAGACATTCGGGAGAAGGGTACGGCTTATATGTACGGAGCCCCAGAAGGGCTAGCGGCGGTCATCCCCCTAGGCACCAACCATGCGGTATGCCCCAAAACCGAAAAAGCCCACTGCCTGACGTCCCAGTACTCTACCTCAACTGTTTTTTGTGGAATATCTTCAATGTTTTCACAGTTTTATTTATAGTTTTACAATAATATAAGTATATTGTTTCTGTGTACGCAAAAAAGCAAATACCCTGAACAGATTTTGATTTCACTGTTTATTAGCTTTAGGCCCAACTTGAAATTAAGCTATGATTCATCCCAATCAGGTCCGTAAAATCAGATATACAGCTTGACCTCTCCGTAGTACTAACCTTCATACAATGAGAGGTTATTTAACGTGGTGGTTGCGGACAAAAGCTAAACTGCTATAAAAACTTTTTTTACGCCGACGCAGTCGCAGGCAAAATACTACAAAAGCAGAATTTTATAAAGGGTTGAGGATTATATTGTGTAAATAGGTACCTTAATGAAAATATGGATTTGACCTTTAGAAATTGATAATTCCTTAGAATATTGACTATCTTAACCCCTAGGTTACGTATACGTAGGTATACGTATATCCCTAGGACATACGTAATTTCCCTTAAATTCACCTTTTCTTCCTTGATTTTCTAGTTACAAAAACTACATAAATAAAGAAAAACTAACTGAAAAACGTCTACTGTTAAACTTGACATCCCATAGTAAAAAAATATTTATCCTAATAAGCAAGTTCACTTTCATAATAAAGCTTAAGTACAAACAGTATACATAAACCCGTTACCACAGGATTCTCGTGACAGCACATATCCAATATCAACGTAGTACTTACTTCGGTAAACCAGTTTTGTCTCCGTTTTCGCTTTTTTACCATCACCTATAGTACATTTCCGTGTAACGTTCGCTACGGAAACAGACTTTCAGCATTCTCTTAGGAATGGACGGAAATTCTATTTAGTTCCACGCAAGTCACTGAATTTGAATAACGTAAGACCTTTTAGATTCAATTATTTATCCATGACGTTTCAATGTCGCGCTGACATAAGACTTGGGGTTGATAGCTGCTTGATTAGGGAGTTATGAAACTTACAAAGAGCCAGTGTATACTAATTACAGAATATTCTATCATACCGCATACTCGCTGTAGTTATTCGCAATAGGTACTCTAAAAAAAGACTACACAACAAGACGAAGAATATTCAAATAGTCTGGTGTTGCAATTTCATTTATTTGAGTCTGCCAAAGAAACTAAACCCCTCTAGGTTCAGAGCCGAATGTAAAATTCCACAACTTCAAATAGCTAAATAATTAGTAGTTTTAGAAAAGCAATCCTAACTCTGGAATGATACAATCATACGTGATGGTGACGACAATCAATTAAAACATGAGCTATAATAAATAGTTCATAGAAAATGTTTTGAAACTATCAAATAAATCTTATCCATTTGATAATTTCATGACTTTTTTATGAAATAATGCAGCCAATGTTATATTATATCATACAAATGTGATGAAATGAAATTATCGAGTGAATAAGATGTATTTGAAAATTGTAAAACACTTGTATGAACTAATATAGCCCATGTTTTAATTTATTATAGTTCGTCAACCTGTATATTGTTGGTAGCATCACTTCAATATTTGACAAGTGAATAGCGATTATCTAATACGGTAGTAATACTGTCGCTTATCATAAACATCTCAATTATTATTGAAACATCATAATTATTTATGATGAATGTTTAGATTTAGGAGCCAGTTATTTAGTAGTAGCTTAATAAAATATGTAGCTTGTTCCTGGATCGAGCTCCTCACCTTTGAAGAACTCCTTTCATGACTGCAATTGTAGATCGTCGTCTAAAACGGCATACATCAGGATCGTAGACCCGGGTAACTAAACCATAGCTTTCCCATGTTGAATACTAGAGTTATGAGTAGAGTAGAGTTCCTAGTACTACTACAGTAGTAGTACTCTACTACTACTAGTAGTAGAGTAACGAATGAGAACCCCATTACCTTTTTTCTCTGCATTAAGTATTTTATTCTGCCTGAATGTACTTGGACGTCTTTCCCCATAGCTATTTATTGTATTTTTTTTGGATTCATATTCTAGTGTCTTTGGAAATACCAGAGATAATAGAACATGTAGCCAAAAAACACCTTTTTTATACAACTAGATAACAAACAAGCTGACGACCCACCTGATGGTAAGCGGTTACCGCCGCCTATAGACACCTGCAATAACAAGGAAAATTACTTGATATTCGGGTGCGTTGTCATCCTAAGTCCTAAGATGAAATGCCGTCCATGCCCAGTAATTACACTGGCTACCTTTCCCTTCAATTCGAAACACAGCGAACTGTTTCACGGCTGAAATAAGAAAGGCGGTGGTACCTACCCAGACGACCCTACATACGGGTCTACCACCTAGCAAACCTTATTTAATTGATTTAGTCTGGTTTCGAAATTGAATTGGTTTTTTTTTTCAAGGGCCAGAAAGGTTGTACAAAAAGTATTAGAAAACAAAAAAAAAGAAATATATTTAGTCTCTAGTTATGTAAATTCACTTCTAAAGATATTGTAAGCATATATTTTATCCAAATATATTATTGTTATGCATCCAAAATAAATCATCATCATCATCATCATCACCAGCCTAAATACGTCCCACTGCTGGGCACAGGCCTTCCTACATGGAAGAAACACATGAGGAGTTTGGGCCATAACACCACAACGTGGGTCCAATGCGGGTTGGTGGGTGCCGCTCGAAATCCGTTTTGTTTTTGGCCTCTTAAATATATGATATCCAGAGTCTGAATCAAATAAGTGTTCCCAGTTTTATTGTAGTTTAGACCCTCTATTTTCTTCAGTAGATGAAAATTTCCGGGCGGTAATGCGATCCGCGACAAAGGTATGTTTACCAAATACTCCCAAAACATCATTAAAAGAGTAATTTCTTCTATCGTGTCACATAACAGTGTACCATGTGAAAGGAAATCCTCCTCAAGTCGGATGTCGATGCGATAATAACATGTAAGACCGAAAGAAGAGGGAAATAAGGCAATAACATTGTATCACATCCGGTATAGGATGTGCGCGCCGGATAATTTTCCTTTGGAAATATTTCATATATCTCAACATGGAAAAATCTAATATTGGATATCTCGCGTTTATATGACGCTGCATTGACCAATCATGCGTTGAATGTAACTGTAAAGGAAATCTTTTTGATATCTTGAATGAAATTTTATGAAATACTTAGTCTGTAAAAAATATAAAGTGAAACATTAAATTAATAGATATTTGATTTATTTATCAACTTTTAAGTAAATAAAAATGGATTATCGACATAGACAATAGGTTTTTATTTGTAGATAAGACGCTGACGGTGTGGTAACTGACGCAAGGTTAAGTTAACAATATAAGCAGTAGCCAATTTCTTCGGTTTTAGTGTTTTTTTCTTGGTTAATGACAGGCAATAAATAAGTAAGTCACTGATAAATTATCTATTAATAATTTTGTATCATCAATCTTTGGCACAGACAGACACACAGATACACAGACAGACTCGTCAAACTTATAACACCCCTTTTTTTCGTCCGGGGCTAAAACTACTAGTTTAGAGCGGTAGCCGTAGTTTATACAGTGTGTTACAAAAATCCGAAATAAAATTTAAGGGGGTGGTTATGTTCCTTGTCAAGAGTTATGTCTGAAACTTTGACACCTTTCAGGTCACTTTTATATTCTGATTAAAATAATAAAAACATTGTGCTGCTTGTGACAACCCTAAAAAATCGTACTATTCCGTATCGTACGACACACTACAGTTATACCACACATACAACCAACACACATACTGCGATATCGACCCCCAACCCCAGAAATCCAAATGTCGGGATTCTGTAATACCTAGTATAGATGCTAGTTTTAGGATAGGTACGGCACAGTTGTATTTTTATTAGTATTTAGAGCACCCGAGAACAACAAGCATACAGAACATTAAAAAAAAATCCCACTTAAAATTACTTTACTTTTTTCTTTTTTTCGTACTAAAAACTTGAGAGTAGAATATTTTTAAATCTTAGTATAATTTGTTAGTTGTTAGGTTAGGTATAGGTAACATAGCAATATTCTAGTCTAGTTTCGGGTTCAAGTAGATCCTAACTTTGTAAATTGCTTACGTGAGAGGAGCACGAACTTTGCTCTCAATGTTAATGTACTTAATGTAACTTTCACCTTTGATATCACCTTAGCATTTGATTTAAAATACTCGGTTTCTTCTGTTTAAATAACTGAATATCGCATTTTAAAAAAGGGTTCTAAGATGCACAGTGACGCGACTGAAGATCAAAACGAATGTCGGGTGTTTATTAATGTCTAACCACCATACATATTTAACGAAGTTAATATTTACAGAGTCACATAAAATTCAATTAAGGTTTTAAACAATGAGCGCGAATATCCAACGTGGCAGGCGGCGCGATTTGCTGAGGCATTATAAAATTTAATTTTAATCCGAGGGCGCAAATAAGATAGGATTCAACCCTTGCTTATCTGGGCTGTGTAACGAGCGTTGTGTAAGGCTACGTATTCACATATTACCGTGACTGATCCTAACATAGCAACGAGCTTCTAGTTCGTGGGCATGTCCATGGAGACTTTGAAAGTGTTCTCAGTAGATAATTGATTCGCGATAAAATCCAAACACGCAAAAAAATATACATAGGTAGTTAGTCCCTAGTTACACGGTCCACTTTTTTTTGTTCTGTAGTGAATTCGAGTAATCAGTTGAAAGAAAATCAACAAAATGACTATGATATTTAACCAGATTTTTGTATTTTGGTTGACACTACGTAACAAAAAACCATTTTAAGTATTGTATCGACAATACATCAAGCGAAACAGTTTGACCTTAGACCGCCCTTGCTCGATTCTTAATAGAGGCGGCTTTGCACTTGAGACTGTTACACTTAATGTGCTGTCATCTGTACCCTACTAGCATACACATTGCGGCACGGTGCTGCGAATCGTCTAAGTTCGCGTTTTATCTGTTTGACGAAAGTCCGCAACGGACGGTGAGTGCACGCAAATTTGACTTGAGATGTCTGCCCTAATACTCAGTGCATTAACTCTATGGAAGAAGCAGTATCGCTAATTTTATATAGACTGATGTCAAACGGAACTACGGTATAAGCTGAGCGGAGGTTAATGCTGAGCACTGCACAAATTATTCCTAACTAGCACACCAAAAACCCCGTCACAAGGACTTTAACCGAATGAAACTTAATTATTAAAGCTCGCATACAATATGTCTACGCAGCTTAATCTGATGTAACAATCTGTTATACTGGATCCAGTGCCCAAATCTAATACAAGAATTTAATTAGGTACCTACCCTTTTCTTGCGGCAATGTCAAGTGCCTTTTTTCCATCAATATGAACGTATCACACTCTAAAAAAGGTTGCTTTAGCGGGGCTGAATTTCATTACAAAAATTGCATATTGAGTTAAATTTCATCTAGGTATTAATTAATTAAGTAGCTCGGTGGCGTAGTGGTTTGAGCGCTCTGGTTGTCCTGGGATGGGTCATTCAAATTTATAATTTCGAGCGTGCTTCGGAAGGCACGTCCCGGTTGTTACTGCAACCGCTCTAGCCCACCAACCCGCATTGAGCCAGCGTGGTGGTGTTTATGGCCCAAGCTCCTCATGTGTTTCTCCCATGTAGGAAGGCCTGTACCCAGCAGTGGGACGTATATAGGCTGATGATGACGATGATGATTAATTTATGTGTAAATAAAACTAGGTATGTACTTACAAAAGGAAAAAAGTAGTGACAACTTACTTTGAGATCATGAAGTGACTAATATGCTTTGAAGAGCTTTAGGAGCACGCGTGCCGGTCGCGGGGTCATCAATAAATCCACTGTCAACCACCACCACATACCTCAACATAACATACCTACAAAGAACAAAAAAAAATACAAAAAAACTATACACTACACTAAAACACACGCACACTGAACTAAACACACACACATCTTTTATACACTAAATTTACTTTATTATGTTGAATGTGCCATGAAGTATATATTATATAAAAAAAGTTTTGTAGCTCGTTTCTTTGTTGTTCATACTTCCTTGGAATTTTTTGCCACCACATTGTAGTTCCTCCTTCTCATAACATGGGTTCCTTTATTATAAGAGTCAGGGTTTTACTAACTTTCACAGATCCGATTGATTTGAAATTAGGTGTACTGTCACTTCACTGACATTCCCATGACATACTTACCTTGAGCTGAACCTATACCATCAAAAAGTCTGTGGATGCTTAATTCTTCAGAAATTTACAGCAGATACAGCGTGTCTGGGCTCAGAAGAAAAGTCTTAAAGAGATGGAATTAGACGATTCATGAGTCTGAGGGATGCTTAATTCTTCAGAAACTTACAGCAGATATAGCGTGTTTGGGATCATAAGAATAGTCTCAATGAGATGGTGTTAGCTAGATGATTAATGAGGCCGGGGGTTACTTAAAATTTTCAATTTTGTATTTTATAAAAAATCGATATTGGTTTGAAAAAATAAAATAAGTAAAAAAAACGTAGTGAACAGGGTTCATATGAAATTACTTTTAAGACAATATTTAGTCTAGCCTCGACAAAACATCTTAAACTTATTGTGTGTATCTTATTTTCAGGTAAGCAAAACATCGTCTTATGTGAGTACTAAGGAATTTGATCGTAGTAAGTAGTACTTGTGGTGGGTCCGCACTGAAGCTTTCATGCCTTAGCAGTCGCTTGCGGCCGGTTCGAGAGGATTAAATGTCTTCGTACGAATGCGTACCTATCATAGTGTAAAATCTTTGTATCTTAAACTTATTGAACACTATAATAATAATAATAATATTCATACACTCACACCTATTATCTAGCCCAAAGTAAGCATCATTAAGAGCTTGTGTAAGACAACTATGAAGACACTAAGAAAACTATGTTTATCTTAACAATTAAGAATATTGAATGACTGAATTTATTTTATTTCTTAATCATAATTATAATTGCACCGTTATTGTACATCTTTACTCTATTACTGGTCGTCTGGAGAGAATATTTCATGACATTTCTATGAGATAATGCAGCCAATGTTATATTATTTCATACAAATGTCACGATTAAGATGTTTTTTAAGTGGCAAACCATTTCTGTGAACTAATATAGCTCATGTTTTAATTTATTGTCGTATTGACGACACCACTCTGTATAATTTTTTTTTTAATTAACTATCGTTTGTTTATATTATATTTCAACAATGCTATACTTGTCACTTATTTAAAAGTATACGCACAAGCGTACGGCCCGCCTGATGGCCTAAAGTAAGCGATTACTGTGGCCTTAGACGCTCATAGCACCTTGGTTAGGCACAACTTATGCGTTGCCTACCCTGAGAAAAGGTAACGTTGTATTAAAGATCAGTCACCCTATTTGCGAAATATCGTTTTCTTCGCAAGCTGGTGACCCTATTCAGCGCACAACACTACAATGTAGTTGCTAAGATCTTCTGTACGTAGGAGGTGCTTCACAATTCTGGCGCTAAAATTTAAGTGGAAGATACGAATATAGCTCTTCCATAAACATGTCTTTAAAAATGATTAAAAAGAAACAATTTCTTTTCTCAATTCAAAATATTATACTGCTTGTTATATAGCTGCCCACCTCAATCTAATCACGGCAGACCCAATTGAAGTTTTAAGGCCTAAATTAATGTCTAATGGTCAATCGTTAAAATATTGTTTACTTATATTTTAACGATAACGATAACGAAACTTAATATTTTTTTTTGTGTAAAGTGACACTTTTATAAACTTTACCAAATACTGATAATAATGAATATATTTTTTCCAAACGTTTTTTGTTTTTTGTAAATATTTTTTTCTTGTTTTTTTTTATGAAACAGCAAGCACTAAAAGCACAAGTGGTTTTTTACTTCTCAATTTAAAAAGTTGAACCAAATCATTATTAGCATGTTTTTTTTACAAAATTATTGTTAAATACCATCACAAGGTTAGATATATAAATCTTTATTTTAGGTACTATTAGCATAACAAATATTGAACTAAAACACAGCTAAGTTATTCAAGTAAGCATTCAGTTCTGTAGCAAGTTGAGCCAGTGTACGCTGATCAATATGGAAAGCGTTGACTTAACCTCTAAACTTGCAGGCTCCTGCCTAGCTACAATGGCTTTCTCCACCTATCATCATTACAAAATGGGTTATACTGTTTAAATTATAATAAAACTTAGATTGCGTGTGTATTCCGACCAACAGTTGGTATTTCTACGAAATGAAATACTTAAACACGTAAAAAGTTACAAAAGATGTGTAAACAATTAGCATTCCATTTTCATTAAGGTATCACTATAGTAGGTAACCTAATTAATGCTTGCTTTGCATATGTTTCTTCCATGTAGGAAGGCATGTGCCCAGGTGGGACGTATATAGGCTGGTGATGTGTGTGAATTATTTTAGAAGACATTTATGAAATTGCTTCCTACATTAATCACATTTATTAATGTCTTGGTTTCGTTCATTTATTCATTTAGCAGCATACAGCATTTCGTTATTTTTCTTACATAAAAAAAAATAATACTTAAATTAAAGGTCAAATAATTTTATGACCGACGGCTGCGCCCAAATTAAGATATAAGTACATTGTAATATAAAATTATCCTTAGTTTACTTGCATATTAAAAAAAGCCGGATTCAAAACACTTAAAAGGAAAATATATTTAAATTCAAGTAGGTAGCAACTTGACTTAAATTGTCTCCTTTTTAAGTATTGTGTGTGTGCATAAATGTATCAATAATGTAATAAAATATTAATTACTTATCGCATAGAAGGTATTTTTTGGAGTCGGTGCTTCATTTTCTATTGTTGCTGGAAACACCTTAGAACTAACTCCAAAAATAATCTTATAGTGAGTTTGATTTAAATTTAATTATTTGAGTCAATTAAGTTTTTTGTAATTGTTTTTTTTTTCTTTTATTTTTTCTCTCAATTTCTAATGATAAATTTCTAACGTCAAAGTTAGATGGGTTTCCGTAAGCAGTAGTGTATGTATTCCAACGCATATAGAATTATCATAAGGACCACTGAAACTCGTATCTCGTTACTGGTTACTAATAAAACCGACTCCAAAAAACTGAAAAGGATAAAATAATTAAATGAGTGCCTACTTACTAAAATTTAATTATTTTATCCTTTTCAGTTTTTTGAAGTTGGTTTTATTTTTTGCTTAAATTTTTTTTTTCACAATTTCTAGTGATAACTTTTGAAGGTCAAAGCTAGATGGGTGACCGTGAGCTTATATTGTTTTCTACTATCGTATCATTTCACTAAAAATTCATAGGAAAGCAAATATCCGCAACTACGTATATGTAGACGACTTAATTTTTCCAGTTTTTTCGATTTAAAAACCAAACTACCTAATGGATTTCCAAAATTTTTTTTTGGGACCAAATGGGAACTATTCTGCATCGAACAAAAAAGAATCATCAATATCGGTTGACCCAGTCAAAAGTTCTGAGGTAACAAACCTAAAAAAAATAAAAAACAAAACATACAGACGAATTGATAACCTCCTCCTTTTTTTGAAATCGGTTAAAAATGTATTACTGTTGTCTTCCACCTACCGAGACAAGCTATCTTGTAAGTCAATAGCGGTATTATTATTCAGCGTCTATCACGTCTTAATAAGAAAACGTGTGTCTAATACGGTATTTTTCTTTTATTATTTCTCTCAATTTCTAATTAAAATTTCTAACGTCAAAGTTAGATGGGTTTCCGTAAGCAGTAGTATATGTAATCCAACGCTTAGAATTATCATAAGTACCACTGAAACTCGTATCTCGTTACTGGTTAATAAAAATGTATTACTGTTGTCTTCCACCTACCGAGACAAGCTATCTTGTAAGTCAATAGCGGTATTATTATTCAGCGTCTATCACGTCTTAATAAGAAAACGTGTATCTAATACGGTGTTTGATATTCGCATCATCTGTGTATTCGCGGCGCCGTAATGGTCCCGAATCACAATATCTCGTTATAAGCGGGTGAAACAAAGAAAAGACGCGTGACTAGAATGGTAACTTTACCAGGGAAAAAGAACAGTAACTTACCTTTACACTGTTTGATCAAGACCTATAATACAAATCAGAGATATTATAGACTAGTGAGAAAAATAGAGCGATAACAACCGGTAAGCGTAATACGTAATAATTTTTTTTTAGCTCAGTCTAGACCGAAAAGTTCCAAAGAGAAATAGTGGCACAATTTTGAAAGCGTAAGCAACTACAAAAATTATGTGAAGATGACAAGTAGTTTTACAAGATGACATGTTTTTATAATTTTTTTTTAAGAACAACTCTTATGTTTCGAAAGCCAATTCCCCACCAAGGAATTTGTAAGAGTACTTCAAGCACAAAGAAAAGAATATGTGAATACTTACCTTTTATTTAACTAATAAGTAGATGGTTAATCATTAAACGATACAGATCCAGAAAAATATCTTAGAAATGATGATTTACTGATAATTTTAGTTATATCGTCAGCACATAAATCAAAATAACATTTATTATAACGCAATCTTTATCCAAAGGTGCTGGTGGCGCCGTTTCTTCTTCAGTTGTCTTTTGTCAGTTGTGCTGTGCTTTTACTCCCCCCGTCACAGTCTCAGTCTTAATTAATAAGTCGCTTCAGGAATCCATTTTCCCTGACATATTGGTAGTAAGCTCAAATAGGTCCTACACGTAAAGGATTGATTTAATAACAAATTACCGTCCTCTCTAAATTTTTAACACTCTAAATATTCGAAAAAGTAATACTTGCTTGCATACATTTTTTTTATTTTTTATTACACAACTAAGTAGATGACAAACAAGCTGACGGCCCACCTGATGGTAAGCGGCTACCGCCGCCTATAGACACTTGCGATGACAAGGGATAATCACTTGATATTGCAGGTGGGTTGTCATCCCGAGTCCTTAAATGAAATGCCGTCCATGCCCAGTAATTACACTGGCTACCTTTCCCTTCAATCCGAAACACAGCGAACGTTTCACGACTGAAATAAGGAAGGCGGTGGTACCTACCACGACGACCCTACATACGGGCCTACATAATCATATTCTTCAATTCTAGGGCATTACACAGACTCAACACACGTTCTTGCGTAATTGGACATCTATTTGTTTTCCATATTTATTCTCTGATTAATGGACAGAGGCTTGTAGGTTTACGTAGTCTACGCAGTTTTCTAAATAGCTTTTGACCGTCTAAACCGCGACATCATTTTGTAGAAGCCTAAGTGCCTTGGCATACTTGGAGAATTATTGCGCTGGGTTCAATGTCACCAATCGTTCTCAGATTGTCGTCCTGGTGGGTACATGTTAAACTTCGTCTAGAATAATCTCCACCTCAATGCTTATAACTTTAACACGTGAGTGTGTACCGATATTTGTCGTTAAAGGTTCTCGCGAACACAAACACACACGTGGGTGTTTTGGTGGACACACACATACACGCACGCACACATAGGACATTCTAGTTATTATTTTAATCTGTACAATTTGTCGCTACCTCTGTATTTCTGTAAAACAAAAAAGTCGATGTTTTTCTTTTTTGTTTATTAAACCATTATTTTGATGTTCATAAAATCTGAAATCAAACAAAATATTGAATTTATTCATTTTCATAAAAAAAAACAAATAAAACTTAGAAAACATCTCGATATTGAAATGTCCATAAACCAACAAGAGAAGCAATCAGGCGTCTTCGAAGTGACAAATCACAAATCTAATAATTTGGAGTAGCGCCTAGTGAGACGGGTTCATTTACTTGACATAATTATTATTAGCTGTTGAAGTTATCTGCTAATATTATTATAATATCAAGTCTTCAGAAAATTATACACAACTAATAAGGCAAAAGGAATATAGATCATAATTCCAAGCGATTGGTTACATACTTCGTGTAGTAGGTATTTACCATATTTTTTCAGATTACGTAATATAATAAAATTAACTGTCTTATATTATATGATTACAGATGTATGTTCAACACGCCTTACATAAAAAGAAAAAGGTGCAAAATTTACGTTTGTCTTTCAAAGTATAAAAGAAAATCGCAAATTATAAGTCAAACTCGTGTTTGTTTCCAAGATCAATCAATTATGTGTACATTGTATGATTGATATATGAAACATTGATTGTTATATGAATATTAAGTATATTCCTGGTATTTTTATATTACAATCTGACTTGAATACCTATAAATAAGTTATTTACATTCAATTTAACCTGTCAAGGCGCACATTACAGATGTAATATAAGTTTTGAAACGTACATTATGGATTGCCATAAATATATTATATTGAGTATTGAGAACATAAAATAGTAGTAGGTCCATTAAATTATCATAACAAAAACTATATTTTCAGTTCTTTTTCATGAAATTTTATGTACTTTGTAAGGACTCCAGGGGTTTTATATTTATCAAATAATTGTGTCTGGAATCTTTACAGGTGTTCACAAGTTGGAAATTAAAAGTAAAGCTTCTACTATCACTACTACTACTTTCAAATCAATTCCTACTGTAAAAAAAATTGTGTTTGGTTTGATTTTGTTCATATAGAGGAATGTGTTTGTCTCTACATTATTTCCTAACCAAGAAAAAGTCAAGTAAGTAATTTTATATTTCTAATTAGAAAAGTATGTTATTTGTAGAACAGTTCTAATAAATTGCATCTATATTTTTAATCGACTTCAATAGGATAACATGAATAACATAAAGATTATTAGATAACTGATACAGACCTTCGTATGAAGAAAACGGAACTTCTCAACAGACAACAGTCAAGTGATTAGTAACATGGCAAGATAATAATGTTTTTGAACCATCGATTATGCAAACAGATTAGTCGGTAATCATTACCAGCCCATATACGTCCCGCTGCTGGGCACAGGCCTTACTACATGAAAGAAACACATGACGAGTTGATATTGCTGAAGGTTGACTACGAGTACCTAGCTTTGACCTTGGAAATTCATCACTTCAAGTGAAAAAAAAGCAAGATTTAAACAAAACTAAAAAACGTACTTCTAAGCACTACAAAGGTTTACTAATACCATTGTCCATGCTAATACTTATATCGGAGCCGGTGCTGAACTGTTTCCAAAAACAACAGAAAGTGAAGCACTGAATCTAAAAATGCCTTTAAATTTTATTACTTAAGAACATTTTGCCTTTTAGTGTTTTGTTATCGGTTTTAGTTTTTTTAACCGCTGACATAAAAAGAGGGGCGTTATAAGTTTCACGTGTCTATCTCTGGTCTGTTTGTGGCATCGTAGTTCCTAAGCGAAGAAAATGATTTGGATTCAGTTTTTTGTTTGAAAGCTGACGTGGTCAAAATGTTTCATAAATAGAATTCATGAAAATCTGTTGGGGCGTTTTTTTTATACAAAGCACGACAAATGACTTAACACCACCTGATGATAAGCGGTAAGAAGAGTCCATATGCAAAGACAGCTCATTAACTGCACTCAGTTCAGACACTGCTCTAGCCGCCTCCACCTTGCCGGCCCGAAAGGTGTTTTTTTGATGGCTATGGGCTCATTTTTTTACTCGGCAAAAGGATTCTACCAAATTCCACAGATCCGATTGCTTTGAAATTTGGATTACTGCTACTTGTGGTATTTCCAAGACATGCTAACCTTGAGGTCATCATCTACCATCAAAATCTTATAGTATAGTAGTATAGCGTGTTTGGGCTCAAAAGAATAGTCTTAATGAAATGGTGTTAGATAAATAATTAATGAGGCCGGGGGTTGCTAAAAATTTTCAATTTTATATTATTTAGAATTTAATTTTATACACCCTGTACCAATTTGAATGTACCTACCTATGTACAAAAATAATGAAATTTCCTTTTATTAGACGGTGAAGCTTTATAATAGTGTATATAATCTTTCATAGAGGAAGCCACCCATTGCTTGCCTAAATAGCTGCCGGATTGGGTGCGTTAACCAGGTCCGTTGTTCACGGCTAGAAGAAAAATGATTTGTAATTGTTTTTAGTATTAAATTAGCAATGAATAGGGAGGGAGCAAGTCACGCGATCCGGCCCAGGCTGGTCCTTAACCTAATTCTGGCATTCATTTCGCCAGTTCACTCGTAAAATTTTAATGGCCGTAGGAAATGTCGACCTTATAGGAATGAACGAAGAGCGCTCTGTGGGATCACCTCGGTTACAGGCGTGAGACGTGGCATATTTCACTGTAAATACTTTACCTAATTCTATTAATGTTTTATGACCAATAAAAATGAGCGTTTTCAACCTGACGCTAAATGGCCAAGCGTATTCGTGTCCAGGGGATATTTGGTGATGTGCCTGAGGTAGCCATTTTATTCCACACCAATTCTCTAGTTCAAATTAAGTATCAATAACACTCATAATATAATAAATTGAACTTGTTTATTTAACTATAATATTAGAATTGAACCTCATCATAAGAACCCGGGATCTCTAGTAAACAGGGGAACTGACCCCCCACCATCCTCTGTAAGCAAATAACCACATATTAAAAAAATACGCAGCAGGTGCAGTAAGAGTTTGTGCAGCTGCAGTTTTGGGAGTAGAATAAACTTTTACGAATTTAAGTGAATACAAACTTCCAAAAACTCAATATTTCTTGTATGTGAAAAACAATCAATTTTAAAAATTTACGTCTTTTATTGCAATTTTTACCGTCTGTAAAAAATAACTATGCTATTATTATGCTTAACCCTATGCCAATAGAAACAATGTTAAAAAATGATTAAATTGGCATATTTTTATAAGTTGACGAAATTTTTGAATACGTATGTTACTTACCAATATCTTTTGAGAAATACAAAAAATGTAAAAATATAGATTGAATAACATTAAAGATGAAGAAATTACATTTACTTTAATGGCCGAATTAAAATTAAGTTAATTGCATACTTTAATACTTTGCTAGATTCAGAATGATTCAATATCATAATATTCAATCATTCTTAATCTAGTAAAGTATTCAATTTATAGAACTAGTATCTCTTTCAATAAATAAATATGACACTGGACTTCACGTGTAGTCCACGCTTCTTGTGCGTCCATTTCTTTGTTTATTTTTTACTTTCAATGTACGATTTAGCAATGATAAAAATATTCGCCTTAACTCTTTTCCATATTCTATGACAGGAGTTTATAGAAATTTCCATAAATTATCCCGCGGGACTTTTAAATTAAAATGCATAAGTACATAAAATTGTTAATAATTCTAAGAGCAATTCTAAATCAAGAGTCAATTATGTTAATTTTTACTCGTTCCACTAGTAACTAAAGGATTTATGCAGTAGAATCACCCCGTTTTATAGTCATGTACGATAATAAAATGAGACTGGAATAAATCCGTTCCCGCTCATTTCTTAATTGGATTCTCAAGTTTATTTATAAAGTGATCTCCTTTGAATAGGATACTTCATTTTACGACATTAGAGCTGTTTAGCGCTTAAAACTGTAACAATATACCGGGACAGATCATTAATTAATCAAATTAATGTTTGTAAATCATGTTTACTCTTATCTACGAGATCAATTAGCCAGATAATTTTTAAATGTTCTGTTTCACTGATTTACCTTGCCTTTGAAATTGCTTACCTGCTAATTTTGTATTGAATAACATTATTAGTAAAGCTTTGCGAGTTTTGGAAATTCAAAGGCGACTTTTCTGAAGTTCTCAGAAACAAACTTGAATTAAATTCTTGGGTAGATATTATTATACATTTTACCTACTGGTGAGCTATTTGGAAATTGATCAATAATTTAAACCTTCTCAACGGAGGTATGAAAATAACATTGATATCCGGAGTAAACCGGATAGTTCGTATCGTTTTCGTTCAGACTTTCTCTAGTTGACTACATAAAAAAATGGGATCGCGACTTTAACAGCGTCATATATCCGCGCGTCCTGGACCTTATAGGCGACCAGGAAGTGCCCATAAAGTGAACGTTAAAGCGGCGACTCTTTTTACACTTTATTATCATTGGGTGTGCTCGCTCAGATTCCATCGCCTGGTGGGAGAATTTTAGTGCTACAAACTTTGTACTAAAAGTCGAGATAGAGCGATTGTTGTACGTACTGTTTAGATCAGAGGTTCCCAGATTTTGTTTTCTCGTATACCACTTTCAAAATTAAGCTGGTTCCGGTGAACCCCTTGCAGTTATATTTCTACCATACTCCCAATACTCGGTATAAATGTGTTTTTTTGTCACACCAACGTAGACCCCCGTCTAGTCTCCCGTGGAACCCTGAGGGTCCACCTGTACCACTGTGGGAACTGAAGGCTTAGAATCTAAACCTTTAATTCCCAAAGTGGATTTTAGATTCTCTAATCAAAACTGTCTTTCTATCTGTTACCTTTTCACCGCCGAACCGATTTAGATAAGGTTTGTTATGGAGATATTTTAAACCCTTGGAAGGACATAGGGTACTTTTTGGAGTGATCACCGACATCCACGCGGGTGGAGACCTAGTCTCATACAATTTACTTGATTTAAATTGGATCAGTCACTATTTTTCTAAGTTTTTAAATACAAAAGTATTTAAATAAAAATAACCTACAATTTCATTGCTTGGCAAAGTAAGTATCATTGTTTATTGGTGGTAATTTATATCAGTAATCAAAAATGATCAAATTCTATTAGAAACACAAAAAACTCGTTTCGAATTTCAACAATGTCTACCAGGTAAAAGTAAATAATGCATAGGTATAACACACCTCAACTTCTTCGCACGATGCCATTTTATAATATAAACAATATAAATGAATATGGCTGCTTTCAAAACATCGTGGCTTATGAACCTCGGCTCAGATTGTACGTTTACTGGTCACACTGTACTGATCACAGAAATTGTGTTATGCCTAACCTCGTCCTATATCATTGTATAAGTCACACGTTTGCGAATAACGTTACAAAAGGGTAGATTTTCTCGTTAGGTACGCTTTTAAACTCAATCATTTACAGGGATTTGCCAAATAAATTAATTTGATTTAGATTACCTACACCAATTAACTCGAGTGATTGCCGTTCAGTATTTATAATTTCCATTGTTGGCAAGGTCTCAAGCCCTATAGTCTACAAGCGTTATAATTATTATGCTAATAACGTATTGTGAGTTATCGCGAATTGACGCCCGACGTCGGATCGTGGAGATCGAGTTACGCAAGTTTCGGCCAAGTTTTAAGACCCTACCGAAGGCCTCTCACTAACTATCTTCCTTAACGCCTTAGTTAAGAACCGCCTTATGAGAACTTTGACGCCGAGATTGAGGAAGCTATTACGGGATCCGTTCAGATAGATATAAGCAGGATGTCACTTCCACGCTCGACTTTGTGAAGTTGTTTACTTTGATGGTTCAAACTTTCGGCTAATTTATCTGGAGAGACTGTATTACTAACTCCACAGAGTTTTCAATAAACTTTAATAATGGAGGGATTATAAAAATTTTGAAGCGTCTAATATGTGAACAAAAAGCGACAACATCCGTCGGTATAATGTTTTGAAACTTTCCTTCTACGTAAACGGGTAGAAAGGGAAGATTAAACATTATCTGAAACAATATTTGTGTAGTGCAGTGTAGGTGAAGTTAGGCATCGGATCGGGCAGTGGTTGCATCCCGCTCTATCATTACTTCCGCCCCGCTCTCAACTGGGGCAATCGATATCGCGGTGGGGGAGCACCGCGCGCATCCCCGCGTGGATCTTCACGCATATCACTCCGGCGACAATCGCTCACGCTACGTTCGTCTTTCGCACAATGCTCATGCTCACTGGCTGCGCTTGCACCGCTCAGCGCTTGCTTAACTTTCACTTAAAGTTTAAGCTAAAGTAGCAATTTACACGATTGAATACAACGGTTTATGCATTCTTGATTAAGTGTTATTCAAAGTTTATAGGCTTTTTATTTCTTAGAACAGTTTACTTTACAAAAATAATTCGTTTTTAATTGTGGTAAAATTAAAATGGCGACGAATCATATAAGAAGTTACAATGATCTTCAATTATCCCGATATTTTTTATTACCATGATATTACACAATGCCACAGAAATATTTTACGATTAATTTTAAGTATTACTTTTAAGTTCTATTCGTGAATAACATATTAACGGACACACTTGTTAGCTACAAATCGAAAACCATTTAACTCTATTTGAAAATAAGAATTAATTTCGTTCACCTACTGTCAGTATTTTTGATATATATTGGTAGGTTTTCATTTTATTTCAGGACAGGTAGGTAAAGTACTATCTAATACATTAATATTTTTTTCAAGTGTAGAAATTTTTCGAAATAAATTTATCTAACCAGATATTGTAGTGCTGTGTTTGCCAAAGCTATACGTTTAAAAGTTTTAATGTTATACGATCTGATTTTATTCATACAAAGCTTGACAATTGACCTAATACCACCTAATGTAAAATGATAAGAAAGAGACCATAATATGCCAATACAGTTAGTGAATGTGGAGGTTAACAGGGTAAATTACTCGTGAGTGCCATTCTTGTGTTGCTAAGCTAGTGTCTATAGAACAAGATAAATACCTACACAATGTTTACCGGTTACCGTACTTATTATCATATAAAGGCTTTGTTACATTAACAAAGACTCATTCTATTTGACATTAGTTAAAAAGTTTAGCAATATGAAATGCAATGACGTTCTATGTTATTGTGAAAATGACATTTTTCGAATTTTCAAATAGTAGCGTACCGTATCGTCTCGGACCGTATTCCTAGTTTATCGGTTATCAATGGTAAAAATTCAAATAAAGAATAAATATTCAAGCTGGTAGGTTCGTACCATAAAAATAAAAATTCGAACAGAATTCGTTTACACCTGGCGTCGCAAGTAGCGGACCTCTTCTAATATTTATTACGCGTGAATATCATATGGCAGTTCTTTCCCGGCTCTGATTGCAGTTTCTCCCCTCGGTTCTTATCTTTAAGAGGGTAGGGCTAACGTATAAAGCTTGGGTCACATTAGAAAAGTGATGCAAAATTAAATAGGATTTTTTTGTATTCCACGTGTGGCCAACAAGCGACTACTCTTTAGACACATGTTTGTTCGTTTTTTTTAGAAATCAAAAGTAAGCGTTACATTGCGATCTCCTGTATGGTGAAGGTGCTATGCTACACCAATCAGGCGCTCAAAATTTGAGACGTACTGTGCCATTTTTTTGTTTCGACACATTGAATTTTTTTCATAATTAAATGACAAGTAAGGTCACGGCCCACGTAAGTGGCTACCGTTACTGTCGCCCATAGACACCTGCAATAACAAAATAAACACTTGGAATTGCAGGTGCGTTGACATCCTGTGTCCTAAGATAAAATGCCTTCCATACCTAGTAATTACACTGGTTACCTTTCCCATCAATCTGAAATACAGCGAACTCTTTTACGTCCGAAACAGGAAGGCTAGATTGAGTTTTTGCGAAAGTAACTAATTGCAGTTCGCTGTCACAATCACAACCGGTAATCTCGTTATCAAAAGCACCACCAAGTTACCACGTTGACGCGCAAAGATATTACTTGATGTAACTGCTTTAGTAGTAGAATATAACTCACTGGTGATGAAGTACA
Organism: Nymphula nitidulata; assembly: GCA_947347705.1. Lineage (NCBI taxonomy): Eukaryota > Metazoa > Arthropoda > Insecta > Lepidoptera > Crambidae > Nymphula > Nymphula nitidulata. Next base: position 13,321,542 of record OX374623.1, read on the forward strand.
AACGACAGCACATCTGGTGTAATAGTAGCAATACGAAAACCGCCTCTATTACAAATTTGGTAAGGGCGGTCTCTAGGTCTAACTGTTGCGCTTGATGGGCTGTTGAATATACATAAACTGTGTTGTTAAAATTTTCTTTGTCTGCATAAATGTGTAGTTGATGCGCGAGAGCATATATATGAATGCTGCTGACGACAATATTCAGTAAGTATTACTTTTATCAGATAAAGCTATTATTGACTGGAGTTGAACAAAATCTAAAAAGGGCTGGTAGCAGGGAAAATAGGTTTATGGGTGAAATAATATAAAAACAAAAGAAAATACAAGCAAACGAGCCGTGCAGTGACAGCGAGCTGTCGAACTAAACTTCTGAAAATATACCAAAAACGGCGGCTCGTAACAAGGACTTTAAATCGTTTATCACGTTTAATTTTAATTTAATTGGTACAAGTATTTTTAAAAGTTTAAATTGTGAACTGACATCCCAGTCCATTTTAGAAGGTTTCTTTTTTATGCTCGGTGGCAAATTTTGAAAGTTAATAATATTTTAATGTTTTGACATATTCAACGAGCTGTTAACAAGCTGGTGGTAGGTAAGTACAATGTTAAACAAGTGGTTTTAGACAAGAAAAAACAAAGTGAACCGTTCAGTGCTGCAAATCTACAATCGTTGATTCCGTTCGAGAGACGTACAAAAATTGTGATAAACAATTACTTATGATAATATCAAATTTTACTCTGGTTTTAAAGGCCTATTGCGTAGTAAAAGACTTGCGCTATGAATTATAGGAAAATATTAGAATAATGTTTCACACATCGCACCATAGTATGCTACAAGCTTAATTTACTTTAAAAGTTCTGACAGCAAATTTGATATTTTATAACGTTGTTAAAATTTAATTGGTGTAGGTACCTTCAAAATAGTGAAACCGAGATTGTGAACTATCAAGTTGCATTATAACTGGCCTTTGTCTTAAATCAAAATATTGTAGGTAAGTAAACATAACTTTGTTGGGATTTTGTAATCGTGTAAAGTTATAGAATAATGTAATAAAGAAAAGTAAGTACGTTTTGATAGAAATAAAATCAAATAGATACTTATTTGCTTTTTTAAGCATTTTGTAAACATACTTAATATAAATTTAATTCGGTCATATCTCAGTGGATAATTTTTCTATTTCTAGATATGCAAACTATAATTATCGTTCTAGAAAAATAATCTCACGTGATTGCAAATAAAATAGTCAAATGGCACACAGTATATAGACAGACACCACAAAGTTTATTAAATACGATTTTTCGTATATAACTCAAAGACCATTTAATTAATAGTAATAGTACTAAAGGAACTAAACAATAATCGTATTACCAATGAAAACATGCATAATATCTAGAAAATCCATTAAAGGTAGTTTCATGATGTACCGAAACCATGGTAAGTATTGTGCGTTCAGCCCATGTGTCCTTCACACTCTGTTTATGGATGACTGTAAAAGTTAACGAAGTGGTTAAATTCTTACGAGAGAGGCCATTATTGTTATCTCATGGCCTTCATCCTGCGAGTGTGGAGCAAGCGACTGTGGCCGGGTGCAGAACAAAAGCCTCACGTAATTAGACCAACCACGGCAATACATAAATAATTTGCCTCACGTACCTCTTTGTTCGTAGAGAACAGCTTTTTATTTTAGCCCCTACATCAGGAACAACACTTCGTGCTATGCTTTTGATGGCGCTAATCTGCTATCCTTTTATCCGTGGTGCGTATAGAAGTTTTCTCAACCACTGTTTTTCCATCCCAGAAAAATAATTTCATCCCGAGCAAAGTGCGCTTCGGTTAGCGGAAGTTGTGTAGATATGCACAAAATTGAACACGGACAAGTTCCAGAACAATCATTGTGAAATTCGCGGCATAACTTCTTTCCCCGAGAGCGTACGTACGCGGGTTGAGTAAAATAAAAGAAAACATATAGTATAATGTTCCCTTTTTAATCCCTTCGTTTCAAACTGTGACCGTAAAACAAAACCTTTTGAGAAAAAGAAAACTTCGGACAACCGACACCATAAAATTTGACACTTTGTTATTTGTTTATAGGAAAGAAATCCGATAAACGGGTGTGGAATATTTGACAGTAAAAAAATTCATCGGAATTCTGCTTTGGCGTGCTCGGAAAAGAAATTTGGGGCTGATCCGCTTAATGAAACAAATTTTCAGGACGGCGACATCTAAACCGTAAGCCCTTTGTAGTGCGTGCGACGCGTCGCTTTGTCCAAAAGCCGGGCTGGGAGCGCCTTTCCGGCGACCTCCTTTGTGCCGCTTGCAAAATATTGCTAATTACGATTTAAAAGCACCTACTCGGAGAAGTCCAGTCGGGACCGCCTATTAAACGTGCAAAGATTTTAAAGGTTACTTTTACCGAGCATTCTCATTAAGCTGATTGGCGGTACAAGCTTAATTTAAAATTATTTAAAATGAATAATATTATTGAAATAAAAAATACTACCTAAAGAAGTTCTAGCAGTTTTGTTAAACTACATATGAAGTGTATTTATAGTTAATTGTTGTAATTTAATTGGTGGTTAGTTATTTGTTGAAAGATGTTCAAAGTCAAACTATGCTAAATTATTGGACCTAAAATATGAATCTTCACAATTTGGTCCACTTCAGAGACAATAAACTTTCTACAATATTAGAGATAGTAGTTAACTACTTGGGTCTTTTATCCACTATTTGTTAATTAATTAGTGTTTGGAATTTAGGTATATACTTTTCTAGCCATGAAATTGGTAAGCATGAGAGCCCACTGAGATTCTAAAGAAGTTTATTTAATATTAAATTTTCATATAAAAAGTTTAATATTGTATCACGAGTCACCCCGTTGTTATGTCACGATGTCAACGTGACCTGCGGCGTATAGCTGGAAGGTATTAGGGAAAAAATCGCTACAAAATTTTACGTCCGTCTTGCGACACCCCTCTAATAATGTCTGCTTAAGGGCGGCGGTAACATAGAGTATACATTTACGCTCCGTTAAATGGGAAAAGCTTTTTTCGTGTTTAGTGTCACAAAAACTGTTATTAGCCTGAATTGTGGCCGGTACGGTCACACCCCGCTTTATGATACCGACGAAAAATTTGTAATTAATAAAGAACATTGGAAATGTTAAATGGGCCCGTACCCAATCTGTTTTAATTGAAGTACTATCTATACAATGACGTGTTCAGGATGTTTATGGGGCTGTGGCGTCACTACGGTGCTTCGTGGATACTGGCAGAAGCTGGAGTTGATCGCTTTGCCACTAAAATTATAAATTAAAAAAAAACGCATAGCGTCCCTAATTCATCGCGTGCGAGGCAGCTCCAACAACCGCCTGCAGAGTGTTGAAGTGAGACTGTACGTGGACAGTGATATTGTGTGGCACTGGACTAGCTTCCATTTGGCCAAAGATACGGCCATATATTATAATTGTTTTGATTGATTGATGATATGGGCCAGTACCCGAACCAAAATATATATATTTTTTTAAACGATATTGGCGATGAACGTAACGCAAACTCGCTATGCGTTTACGTTCATAGTGATGCAATTAACTTTAAAGGGATTCTGTTCCTCCATTTGTCCTTTCCATGTAAGAAGAAAAGAGTCGCATATATTTATAGATATACCTACACCAAGGGTACTACTCGTTGCATTCCTTGTAAAAGTATAGTTCAACCGAAATTAGAAAAAAATTGGGTTTGTCGTAATCTACACTGTCAACAGTAAGTATACCTACATTTGAAATTAAAACCGTAGGTGTAAATTTCCTAAAAATACCCATAAAAAGGGTTTCTATAGTCTCCTTATTTTGATCACATTTACAAAAAAACAAAAATATTTTCAAACACATTGACATGACGATAGTTTAATAGTGTAGTACGGTTCTTTAAGGGAACCATTCCTTTATTCTCCTTTAGTGCTATAAAGGTTACCAACGAAAACCTCAAATTTTAATAACAGTATTCCAATGTTCGTGTCGTACGTTCGCCTGTCGATAAGTGGGCTGCAGTAGGAGCTATTTGACGAATTCCCTTAATGCGACCATCGCGTGGACGGAAATGGACATTTTGTATTCAAGCCGGGGGAAACAAGGAGACGCTCTAAGTGTCCTATCATTAATAAAAGAAATGGTGAATTATTCAAGTGATGTACCCCTCTCCTCTGTACGGACTACTGAAAAGTGTTTATTAGAAAATTGGAGATTCATTTCGTGAAAAGAATTATTATAAGGCGAATCTTAAGACTTCTTGTACTGAAACCAAACGTCTCGAGTCATGACAGTTAAGTAATATTAATCATCGCTTTTCTACTTTTAAAGTCATTATTCTATAAGAAATAACACTTTTAATGATATCACCAGCTAAAGTCAACGGAGATAATTCGTAAATGACTATCAAAAGCTCCCAAGAGAGTCACGGGGGTCAAAAATAACTCCCATGACATGTGGAAACGCGTGTGGTTTGACTTGATTTTTTTATTCAATCTCCGTATCCAGTGAATCCAAATAAAATTGAACCTTGTTGCTTTTGTTGATTCATGTAAATATATCTAAGACTTTCATTCTTAAAAGCTATGAACAAAAAAATATGAACTACCTACACCGTAAAACACAGAAGTAAATATTACGTCTTTTTATTAAATTATATATATATATATATATATATATATATATATATATATATATATATATATATATAAGTATGTATGTATGTGTATGTATATTTATATAAAGGGTATCTGTAATATAATATTCCAATGTCCCACGTTTAAATTCTCGTTGTTTTCGTTCTGTTTTTTGTAGCCCATACCATAGTTTGTAGTCGTGTCTTTTGTTTTCTTTTTTACTTCACCTCATCGGCTGCGCCCTGTCATAATATCAGCGCTTCTGCAGCATTCTGCGAATGTCGTTGAAGCTAAGTGCTGAGACAGGGGCCTATTGACCTTACACTGATGTTTTTTTCTCTTACTATTTAATGTAAATGTACATGCGTGATGTGTTGAAGTCAATAAAATATTTCTTTCTTTCTTTCTTTCTTTGAAATTGTGTATGTTTAGTAGGTAGCCAAAATGCATACGGTATTGGCTACCACCGGTAAAGCCACGAGTACAACTGAATTTAAGCTAGGGAGCCCACTACTTTAATGCCATCGTTAGCATTATTCTAAGCTTTCACTGTACGTACCTATCACGAGAATGGTAATGTGCAGCGTTGTCCTTGGAAGGACCGAGGACGTATAGGAGCTAAGATTGTAGAAAATGGGTCTAATATGGGTTATGCCGCTCACAACTCTGACGTACTGATTCCCTATAAATGCTACTTAAAGTGTTGCCGCTTCATTGTCATCACAATTTATGGGTAACTATTAAACAGTGGCCACCCGCAGCTCCTCACTCGTGGATGTCGGTGATTGGGTCTCAAACTATCTCCATAACAAATTTCAACGGTTTGGAGGCGACAATTTAACAGACTGATATATAGACAGAGTAACTTTCGTATTTATATTATTAGAGATGGCTTATCATCAAGCAAGTTTTTCTATGAAACTGTCACTGTCATTATGAAAGTATAAATATTGATTAGAATAATCGTATATCACCATGTTACGCAGGTAAAGAGTGTAATCCTAATCTAAAACGCGATACATGAACCTACCTACAGCAAAACAGCAACGTATGCGTTTCGAGACTAAGCCCCTTTTAACATGACATGTTTTTGATGCGGATCGCAATCTTCAATGCGTAAGCTTTTCATCTGCTTTTCAATCTCTTTATTGTTTTACATCATGATATAATACTTAGATCTCTACGCAAAATATATCTACAAGATTGTTTTATATGATATTGTAAAAAAAACACCAAATTAAAGCCACAACATTAATAATAGCACTGCAACGAAAAGTGAAAGATTAATTTGCTAATTTCTTTGCTCTCGCTTCGCAATTATCCACCTGTTACGATCTAAATATCCGCATTATTAGTTAGCTTATTTCTTATTTTATTTAAAACCATATACATGCAGGGAGAGTGGGGTAACTCTGGGCAAGGCAGATTACATCATGATAAACATGCTCGATGTCAAGACCTAGATGTGGGATATTTAGAGGTGGAACCCTCCTCTAAATATCAAGGTAGAAAAATATCATCAAGTGTAATTATTTATCATGGTAAATCGCCTAGTCCGGAGTTACCCCGCGTCCGCAATTACCCTACTCTCACCCATATACACACGAACGCATAAATTCATACTAAAAATTGAAAATTGCTACAAATTCGTTCACTTGTGCAGTTCTTTTTAACATTGCACAAGTGACCCAATTTGTGAGAGGTGGAAGACTTTATATTCCTCTAAATATAAAGCTAGAAATTAAAAGCAGTATTTTGTCACGACACATGAGATATAAATATATACTTACTTAATGCTTAGACTGGGAGTTTATGTGTGGTGGCCCTAACTAATTAAATTATCATGACAGCTAAGATTAACCATCATTATCTGGGTAGTGATGTTTTTTTATACAACTAGATGACAAGATAACAAACAAGCTGACGGCCCATCTGGTAGTAAGCGGTTAACGCCGCCTATAGACACTTGCAATGACAAGGAAAAATCACTTGATATTGCAGGTGCGTTGTCATCCTAAGGCCTAAGCTGAAATGGCGTCTATTTAGTGATGTTAATCTTAGTAATCTATGTATATCATTATTATGGCAAATCTGTGCAGCCACAACAGTAATCATGAAGTGACCGCGGCCGTCAGTCACGAGCAGGCGCCACCGAGTGCTGCTGATATGACACCATGGCTAACACATATCACAAAAGTTAAATACAGAAACTTTGCTAACACGAAGCCACTATTGTATTAATGTGTTTATTCACTGAAACATGCAATAGTTGGAATAAATGGAAGCTGCAATTTAAATATTACTAACCCAAAAGCAGATTTAAGGTCCTTTCGGTGACTTAAGTGTTATGAAGTTAAGAATTTTTAATAAAAAGGTTTTTTTATCGAAACCGTCAATTTGATCTCATCACCTCGATAGTCAATGTGGCACCTCTGAAGTGACTGAATCACGGCCCATGCTGCGATCAAATCGAAGGTCTTCTCGTAGTCCACAAACGCCAAGCAAAATGGCCGGTTATACATATTTCTCGGTCTTCTGTATAAACTGCCGCAGCGTATGTATGTGGACTACGGTACTAAAGCCTTTACGGAAACCGGCTTTTTCGGGAGGCTGGATGTCGTCAACCTGCGCGCGAGACGATTCATCATACCCCCGAAAACAACTTGTTAACGTGGCTCCAAAGCGTGATTAGTCCGTAGTTCTTCAGTAAGTTTTTGTCGCCTTTTTTACGAACAACACCACCAGACCACCCTTGTGGCGTTGTACCCTCGAGAATGGCGGAATCGAACAGCCTGTGAAGGACTTCAAGTACCGGTGTACCACCCGCTTTCAGAAGCTCTGCAGTAATTACGAGACGTATCCTCTTTTCTCCCCTTACCGGGTACGATGGCACTTGATTTGTGTCATCTGGCCCGGTAAATATATCACCGGGCCAGTTAATACTTTTTTCCCATGTGGCCCGGCGCCGGGCCAAGTGACCGGGCCAGATGGGATACACCCCTGGCTTACAGCTGGCGCCGCTTTATAGTAGTCTAGGCGGCTTGTTTAAACGATTTATATTAGTTATTATAAAGGATCATAAAAAGTATACATGTGACCTATACAAAAAAATATAATGTAGATGCTAAACAAACTGCAAAAATATAAAATCACTTAATAAACTTAAATATTATTACCATATACATAGATACATACAACTTAAAATGGTACAAATTAAATAAACACAAATTGCTAAACGCGTGACATAATATGTAAGATATTAATTGAAATTAAATATATGATCAGTGCGTTGGAGTTGTAGTTGCAAAATATGTTCCTTAATGTGACTACGGAATAATAATAATAATATTCATACACTCACACCTATTATCTAGCTAGCCCAAAGTAAGCATCATTAAGAGCTTGTGTTATGGATACTAGATAACGGAGAAATAATGATTATTAATTATTATTAGAAATATACTAAATACACATGTAAACATCCATCACTCGTGAGCAAATGCTCGTACTCATCATACAAACATTTGCTCCTACCGGGATTTGAACCCGGGACCTCCCGACCAAGTAGCCTGTATAGCAAGGGGCACAGATCACTCGGCCAGCCGGTAGTCTAGCAGCACCTAGATTTAAACTCGATTTTTCGAAAAGGACTCTGTGTATATACAAATAAGGTTTAATTATTTTGCACTCACTCTAAATCAAAATTACATAAAGATGATTGCTCAACTTAACGGGTAGGTTGCCCAAGCCTTGAGCGGATAGTGGCGCGGCTGTGGCGTAGTCCCTACCAAGTAAACTTGTCAGTTGTTCTTCAGCCTTGTATAGTTGAGCAAAGAACTTAGAAATGGTAGCGATGAAGCCAAAGAGAGACAACCCTGAGGTCCTTTTGATACCTATACTATATACCTAATACTCAGACCTATCATAAAACACCTTTTATCCTCTGCATAGCTCGTTTAGCAGACCCTAAGGTAGGTATATGGTGGAAAAAGATTAGGGTAAATAATTTCTTATCGAAGTAATTTTGGCCGGTTTTCTTCACATTGCAGATGAAAGTAAGCTTACTAAAATATGTTTTTAATACCTTTCTGAAAGTGTTACTTCTCAGGTAAATGAACTGCGGTAGGCCTACAGAGAATATTGAAATCGTCCAGTAAGAGCCAGGAGAAGTTAAAGCGTAAAATACCACTTGTCTTAAAAAATCTTATCTATTCCAACTCACTTTTTATTTTGCTACAATTTTTCCTAAAACAAAATATAATACGTGTAGTTTCTAAATGCTCGAGCAAGCGCGAACCGACTGACGGACGTAGCCGCCCTCTATTAGTTCTCGGCACATTGGGCACGGTGCGGGATCCAACTTATTAGGCGATGTGATCATGCGAATAATACCGTTTCATACGTTTTATTGCGTCACAGTATTGCTGCCGATACTATACAATATCGAAATTAATATCTTTTCAAGGAGAATTGCCTTTCGGTGTACCATAGAGCCAGTTTAATCGGGCGGTACTTTCAGAATATTGTACCGCAACGCTCGACGATATTTTAATAATAACCAGATAAAACATGCTTAAATTGACTTTTGCATAAATTGAGTAAAGATTTGGTGTAAGATTTATTTTTATTGATTACTTATTTACTTTTTGATTTAACACAGAACACAAATAGGATACGAAGTTTAATTCTAACCAACCATTTTTCTTGATACGCACTGTCTCCCTTAGGTGTGTACAACCGAATATTCAAATATTGGAATCGACTTTGAATGTTTTTGATTTAGCATCAATATAAAGTAAACATCGTTTCAAAATGAGATGGCAAATCATTTTTCTTAATAATTCTTTGCCAGAAGGAGGTAAGACGCGGAACATCGATTATAACACAAAGAACATGTACGCAAATAAGCAACCGGCATCGTATTTCGGCGGCGTATCGCTGACTCTGATTATGTAGATTCCGTCACAGAGGAGATTTTACGCAAACATACGTATGAAGATCGAATCAGATATGCATAGGATCAGTTCCTTATTCTTAGGAAATATGGCGGGCGTACATACCATAAATAAACTTAAAGAGAGCGTGTTTTGGCGACGCTCCCCTACTTTCAAAACTGGAAATATTTCGTTATAGGCAATGTGTTTTTATGTTACGTACGTACTTACATAATATTTTATCAACCTATTCAATATTTCCTAGGTAGTGTTATCTTAGTACCTATGTTTGAATTTAATATTAAAAATGCGAAAGTAGGTTCCTCTGTCTACAAAATTTTTACTCCTAATCTGCTTAACCCATTTAGATTAAAATCACCGTGGAAAAAAAATCGCAATGGCAGGGCATTATTTGCTGAGAAATAACATTTTATGCTACCTAACCAACATCCACGCAGGCGGAGTCGTGGGTGGCCACTAGTATTATATAACTTAAGCCATATTAAATCACATAGGTATTTCTTCAAAGTCCTTACATCATCATCATCAAACCAGCCTATGATGCCCACTGCTGAACAAAGGCCGGCCATTGATTTCTAAATGAAACGGTTCTGCGTAGCCTGCATCGAACGGCTCCCCGCGACCCTCATATAATCAACGTCAAATTAATATTATACCTTAGTATAAATATTATTCACAGTGGAACATTTTAAATAGAAAAGCTCATTCATGCTTGACTCGATAATATCAACGCCTACAAAGAATCTCAAAGAATACTTCAGAAAAGATTGATAACCATTCATAAGAGTATTGGAAAATACTCTTAAAAATCGTTAGCAATAAATACACCTATAATTATCAAACCTAAATTAAGCATCTTCAGAGCTGGTTGGATTTTATCACAGGTCATGGGTATTTGTATTTAATTTTTGGTCCATTTCTATTAATATAAGAATAAAAAATCTAATTTAACTCAAAGTATATAACTTGGTGTATCTTGTAACTGATTAATTATACACCAACCAGCTTTCAGATTAGGAAAAAGTAAAAAAATGCACAATAAATTATATGACTGCGTAGTACTGTGTTTATTTTTATCTATTTATCTCCCATTCCATAAAAATTAAGTATATAGGTACGCCCATAAGAAAAACAACTGCATTACTGTGAATTGATACTTTAATGAGATTAAATCTAACTCGCTTGAACTTAAAACAGAATCACCGATTTAAGTAAGTAAAGTTTGAGATTAGATCTAAGGTAATTACCGTAAGGTACTCAACAAACTTTATAGTAATTGATGAGATAAAATTTAAGGGCAATCTTTAAATATCTGGTACTTCATCATCAAAAGGCATCCCACTGCTATGCACAGGCCTTCCTAAATGAGAGAAACACATGAGAAGTTTAAGCCATTACACCACCATGCTGGCTCAATGGGGGTTGGTGTTTTAAAGCGGTTGTAGTTACGACCCAGAACAAACGGCTGAACGCATGTCTTCCGAAGAACGAAGGAGCAGGAGATAACAAATCGATTTACCCCTCCGGAACCAACCATTGCAAAAGTAACTTAGTTTCATAGTCGACACCAAGCCCTCGACCCATTGCGAGCTCCTCCAAGGAGTGATCTGATACTTGCGAAGTCCAAAAACATGTTCTGTTCTATTTTAACAGGTATTTAATTACTTCTTTAAGATCTATGAAATATTTATCTTATAGTATAAAATTCCAGGTACAGATAACTGAACCATTATCAGCAATCTGTTATTCAAATCAAATCAATAGATATCATGTCATGTAATCTAACCTTCATCCTCAAGGGTTTGATAGTAATTGATTTGAAAGCAAAGACACGATGAAAATCGAAACACTATAGTTTAAAAATATCCTTCGCTCATTGGCCTCGTCTCAAGGAGCCGACTACAATCCAATCGTGTGAGTGCCCGCCTGTCCCAGAGTTATTTAGTTGAAATGTTTCAGTTGTCAGCCACCTGTATCGGTCGCCAGTGAGACCCTCCAATCGAGCAAGTCGCCGCAGGTTTTGTAGTGAAAGCTTTTTAGAAAAATAGTTTACCTTTCCTTGTGATATGACTCATGCTAACACTATTGCTTCTTACAGAATTTACTTGTGCACGTGTATAAGCCGAGTTATCAATTTCTGAATTCTATAACCAACCATCAAAAACAGGGTTCTATAAGTACTAAGATTATATTTACGATCAAATTACGTCTTTATAGTTATTTTACTGCTATTCTCACTGCTCTCGGTGCGCCTAAGCGGTATGCTTGTTTACGCTGTGTGCTGCTACCGTATCCGCTGAACATTAGGCGGTCCTTACGCAGCGCCTTCGGTGAAAAGTATCAATAACTAGTATCTATTGAATCCACTTGAAAATGATTTATTTCCTTTGACATAAAACTCCTTAGAGCTCTGAATAAAAACATTTAAGGTCGTCCACATGTTTTTACATTGGACTCGTTATTTTTAGAATAAATATAACTCTATCACAAATACCCACTAGTAAGCTATTAGTTAGTGGGAAGAGAAACAAAAGTTAAACTCTAATGTGTTCGCAAGTAACTAATGGCCAGTAAGTTTCCACGTAGGTACTTAAGCGGCCAATACTTGAGGCGAGCGAGACTACTTTCTGGGCACACATTAGCGCACGCTGCACCCCAGTCTTGCCAACTTAACAAACTTCCTTCATATCTACTTCTAATTACAAACAAAACTGAATGTTTGCTGGCCTCGTTGACTTTAGTCTTCTGGGTATCATGTGAATATGTATCTCGCAAATATAAAATTTGCTAAGTAACGAAATAAACGAATATTTTTTATAATATTATTACTAATAATCGTAATGCCTTTTAATCATGAAAATTTAATATAGATCTTAATCTTTTTATATACCTACGCAGGTAAACGCTTAATAAATTATTAGTAGATTATAATGAATTAAAATGTCATAAGCGTTTTACTTAGCGACATAATATTATATTACTTTGCATGTTTATCCAAGTACTGTCCAACGTTTAAGTGTTGTTAAGATTACGAAATTTTTATAATATTCAACCGTTTGTGTTTCTCTCAACAACTTTTAATAAAAATAAGGAATATTTTCCCGTCTATTAGGTATAAGTATGATAATGATAATTAACTTTGGCAAACCTCTTACCCGGTAGATGTCACAAATATAATCTACTGAATGTCCCTGTAAATTAGTTATTACGCGACTACGCGTTTATCAAGACTGCCACTAGCAGTTGCTTTTAAACTAAAGCCTATTGTGAATAGGTTCCTCTAGAAAGATGCAAAAAATTTAAAATATGAGATTTACAATTAGATGAATTAGATATCAATGCGATTTTTGTTTATAATTTAACTTTAGCGATAAATATCTTCACCTCTGTCAAATCTTAACTATCTCCTCAACGCGGCGAGTGCGTACTCGTGAATCGAATAAGTCTCTCGCACTCTCCCTTTATCGGCTTTCATTACATGAGCTTCCCTCTGAAATTCGGTTCAATTACACTCTAATTTGGTGAATTGACATGGCATTTTGTCAGCTTCCCTGCGTGATTTGTTTACTGTGATTACATTCTTCTTGGGATTCGTTTATTTTGAGGGCATGGTAATTTAAGTCAAAATGTATATAGTTATAAAGGCCTGCTAATTGCAAACGGTTTTATCGCTTTTATTTTTGAAGCTTTTATAATGAATGTACTGAAATCAATGGATGAATATAAATATAATATTCTGTAAAACGTTAACCGTAGCATAAAGAAGCTCATAGCACCTTGGGCTCCACTCACACGTTGCTTCACATTTTATGGAGTCGGCGCTTCACTTTATTTATTTCTGGAATCAGCTTAGCACCAACAAAATATAGCCTTTGTTATTCTGATGTCTAAGCTATAACATTGTAAAGTTTAATTAAAATCTTTTCAGAAGGTTTTGCGTGAAAGAGTAACAACCACACATCGTTCCATCCATACAAACTTTTGCTCTAATAATATTATTAGGATGATGCAACCTTTCTCGCCGCAGAAGCACAATACTACAAGGTAGTGTTATTTGACTGCAATCTTCTGGAAGGTGTAGGCGCTTAAAATGGAGTGGTAAATACCTACACTATTGCGAATAAGCACTCTGATTACTAAGCAGTAAAGTACTTATCCTTTTTTTATACAAAGCACGGCAAATGGCTCAACACCACCGATGTGAAGCAGTAAGAAGAGTCCACATGCGATGACAGCTAGTGCAGTTTAGACAGTCTAGCCGCCTCTACCTTGCCTACCCAAAAAGTGCTTTTAAACGTCTCTTTTGAAGGAACCCATGTTATAGGAAGCAGAGAACACATGTGGTGGCAAAGAATTCCAAGTTCTGAAAGTACGATAAAGAAACGAGGCACTAAATTTTTTTGCGCATGATGTTGGGAGGAGATTGTGAATTGATGGTACTTTAGCCAACTTAGATAATGAATAAATGTAGAAAACCCCTGTCATTTTTGTATGCGTGATGGATAAGAAAGGGACAAACATATACAAAATGACATTGGGTTTGTTTAAATTAATCTTTATTTGTTGGCTCAAGTATAATCCGCTGGCAAATTGTTAATAGAAAAGACTAATTTCGTAACAAATGTTAAAAAATTCGATGGTACATTTACTACTTAAAGTATCCAAAAATTTTGAAACCATTAAGGCGACTATATACCAGTTGGTGTCCGAGCAAATCAGTATTTTCAGCTTAAACCGAATTGTCAGTCTCGGTCTTAGTTTCTAATCAGAATCTTCAGTCCATGACTAGTTCCAATACAGGTTTTAATTGGAGACAGTTGAAAACTTTTTCCGAAAAGTTTATGAAGTCTAATCAGTTCCTTTGAAATAAACGATTCAATTGAAATGGCTACCAATAAAACTATTCTTAGTGTTGCTTGCTAAAGTAACTATATAACTAACTTAAGCTTGTTCTGAGATACTTTGAGGCACTTTGGTTTGCTTTTAGCACTACAGAAACAAAACAACAAAATTATTATGTACTTTGGTTTTAGTTACCTAATAGGTTGTTGGAGAGTAGATATTGTTGATAAAGAGAGAGAAAAACGAAAATAATTTAGAGAACATCGGAGACAATTATTTTACTTTTGTATTTTTGTGTTCCTGCGGTGGGTAACATCGGTTAGTAGGGGATTTGTCTTATACAAAAGTCCGAAATAAAAGGAGATGTCCCAAAAATGTCTAGAGATTCGGCCAAGTCTAGGTCTTGTCTATTTTTCAGTATATGTACTTACACTATATTCAAAAATATGCAAAACAGCGTTAAATTGTTTGTTTTCTTTTCATTTGCTTTGTGGCGTGGTACAAAATATGTTCTTTTGTATAAAAAACTGCAACACAGTCAAATATTCATCATGGCGCTTATGTCACTTGGTGACGTTTAGAGACTTCTGTGTCGCCCGCCATATTGTCATATTAAATAACGGTGGAGTAAACGAAAAATTACAACCACTGTACAAACAAACCGCATGAAAACGAATTGTTAATATATTTCCCGAATACAGCTACTTGGCCAGACATGAAACATCTCCTTTAAGAGGTTAGTTGTGTTCCTTGTTACCTTTGAAAGTTTGTACCTTTCAGACCACTTTTCTTTTTCGATTAAATTAAAAAAAGTATTGTCACACGTCATACCTGGTCGTGACAACCCTAAAAATGCGTACTATCGCGTAATCATAAGTCACACTACAGTATACCACACACACAGACACAACCCGCGTAGGTACATACTACGGTATCGACCCTCCAGAATTCCAAATTTCTTTTTGGATTTCTGTAACACCCGGTATACCTCTTACTATCGTATAAGATTTGGTCTATTTATTTGGAAGTCGTAATCTAGGTATGATTACAAGTAGCCGCATTTTTTTTAATAGCGAGAATACGTCACGTCTAGTGTAGAACTAATACAGACCGACAATTTTTTTTTTTTTTTTGGTGCAGTTCTGTCTGTATCTGTTTGCGATAAGGAATGTACCTACTATACTAAAAGTACTATTGGTTAAAGTCTTTTTAATCTATCAGCTCTAGGTTACCTTTTAGCTAAATTTTAATTTTTTCCCCCGGTCTAGATCGTAAACAGTAATATTTTTTTATTTTTTCCCATTATTCAATATGGTTAGTAAATTCAGGTGTTTAGTTATTGTTTTATTTATTTATTTAATACAAAGCACAACTTGACTCGACACCACCTGGTGTGAAGCGGTAAGAAGAGTTCATATGCGAATATTTATGATGACTGACTATTTTGAAGAAATATCTTACACTAGAAGCAGACATTTTTGTAAACTCAAATACGTCAATTAATTAAAGAATAGTTTAATTTAGGGGCTTCTATGACGAAACTAAAACGACTTGCTTGGAAATCTCATGTAGCAGTTGTTCAACAATTTGACGGAGATTACAACGGTGAAAAGTATATAACATACCTACTTATAGCTTAGAAAACGCTGTTTAATTTCAAATATTTAGGCTATGATGTGAGCATAAATATATCTCTTCTAGTCATACTGATCACTTTCTACATAATTTAGAAGATTTGGCGAAGCACAAGGAAAACTCTTCCTTTAAGTTAAAAAGTGAGTGGAGGATAGGGTGCAAGGCAGATGTTCATATGATATGCGATCATTGCTAGGGAATCATGCGCGATTGCGTTCTGAATGTTAGGTATATTAAATTTAAATTACATAAACACATCTTGTTAAGAGTTCTCTTCCCATTATTGGTTACATGTACAGTCGACCACAGAAGTAGCTGAACACTTTAGTACCATGTCACAATGACCTTGGGCACGTACTTTATAGTTGCTACCGTACTATATTGACGCCATAGTCGTTGTGACATGGTACTAAAGTGTTCGGCTACTTCTGTGGTCGACCGTACCTACACCACGACAAAAAGCGATCGAACACTCTCACCGTCTCACAATCTCAAAATTTGAGTATTGTTAATTTGCGGTACAACCAACAGCCATCCGTTCCCCAGCACTGTCAATAATGGAAAAAATAATAGCGCATAAAATTCTGTTTATTGCGGACGGCGGGCGGCGTTCCGTAACGGACGCATTGCAATACCGTACCATAAATGCTTTATTACTTGAACGTTGTCAATTCCGACGAAAGTTCACTTCCGTGAATTACTGACCAATGAAATGTCTCCGCTAACTCACCCTCCTAATATTATAGGACTCCGCGGTGTCCTCGTAAAAATATGTTTAATGATCTCATAAAGATTCGATATGTTCGCGGAGTGCTGAAAGCCTGCTCTTGCTGGAAAGCGTATTCTACATTATATGTATCTATAAATCTGGGAGTGTTCCATTTATTACTAGCTCTATCGGTGCCGATATTACAGCCACGTTAAATATTTATAACGATATCGGACTTTATAATCATTGGACACGAGAACGGGCTAAGGACGCACCTTGCTAAGGCTTGTGACAAATAAATTCTATGTTACACGGGACAGCTAGTTAGTTTACTGGCTCTTATTTGAAAAATGATACTTTCATCCGGATTTGCCGTCACAGCTGAATGCTGGAAAGCACCTTAAAATGGTCCTTTTAAATATTTTTCGTTTTTAGCTAACTGGACATGCGCATGTGTCATGAAACAAAGAAATTATTTTAAAAATAGGTTATTTTCTCATAAAAAGGCATTTTCTGGAGGCAATGCGTCACTTTCTATTGTTTCTGGGAGAGTTTAACGCCTACTCCAAAAAATAGCTTTCATGAGGTAAGTACCTACCTACTTCATATTAACTATTTGTTTCTTTTTAATGTTTTAAAGTCATCGAGGAACTCGGTGGCGTAGTGGTTTGGCCGCTCTGGTTTCGATTACGAAAACAAAGCAACTTTCGCCATAGTCGTCCCGGGATGGGTGAACCAAAATTTCTAATCTTTGAGCTCCTCAGTACCTACTTCTGAAGGCCCTTTAAGCCGTTGGTCCAGGTTGTAACTGCAACCGCTTCAACCCACAAACCCGCTTTGGGTCAGCGAGCGTGGTGGTGTTACGGCCCAAACTCCTTATGTGTTTCTCCTATGTAGGAAAGCCTGTGCCCAGCAGTGGGAAGTATATACGCTAGCAATGATGATGATGAGTGTTTTGAGGTCGGTTTAATTTTTTTAATTTTTTTCACCTTATTTTAATTTCGTTTAGCTAGAGCCTAAATACATATATCCCTTCCTACATGGAAGATACTCCTCATGTGTTATCTCCCATAAAGGAAGACCTGTGCTCAGCAGTGGGACGCGTAAAAGCTGGTGATGATGATGAAGCCTAGTTGCATGTAACCATTGAAAAACATGCATAATCACATGTATTAGAATTAGGGCTTTACCAAACAGAACGCGTACTTAGCGCGCGTCAGAGCGCTAGTCTGACGCCGCGCTATAGCGTCGAATTGTGTTGTACTAGGAGCGGTATTAGCTGTCAATTAGAGCACCGGCGTTGCGTACTGTTAGCGCCGGTGTTCTTTCTGACGGGCTAATACCATTCATAGTACATGCGCTATAGCGCGGCGTCAGACTAGCGCTCTGACACGCGCTAAGTATAAGTATAATATAAGTGTTTTATTTAGCAAAGCCTTAACGCGGTTAAGCCAACGACACGTTTTGTTAGTGGCTGATATACACTTAACTATCTATCTCAAAAACTAATGAACCGATTTCGATGAAACTTGCACAGTTCCAAGTTGGACTATATCGAGTCCAACAAAATAAAAAGAAAGATTTTTTTAGTCCGACTTATAGTGTTTATGTCCTGGGGTGGGATGCGAAACCCGTCATCTCTGTAATGCTAAAATAAAATCAAAAACATTCGATATTGCGAAGGCAGGCGTAAGCTTATAACGTAAAAAATTTTAAACAAAAATTAAAACCGACTTCAAAAAACTGAAAAGGAAATAATTAAATTTAAGTAACCTACTTAAATTTAATTATTTTATCCTTTTCAGTTCATCTCATACCTAGAAACATATAGAAAGAAAACTTTACCAACCGAATTGAGAACCTCCTCGTTTTCGAAGTTAGTTAAAAATTAAATGGCTATATAATTCATATGAGTTTCCCAAACCCTCGGTAGCTCAATGTGGTTTGAGTAGGTAGTTATGCGGATAGTGAATGTTTACGGGTTCGCTTCCCACTCCACAATATGTCTTTTTTCTACGAACAATTATGTATTCTGTTTTAAGTGCATATGTTTTCATGTTGAAACAAGACAAAGTATTAGTATATTAATAAGTCTTTATCAATTTATGAATTAGGAACTTTGTCAAAATGAAAATAATGAAATCTTATATTTACTTTTTAGTAGGTACTTTTTTTCAGTACCTTACAGGATAGATATATGCACATATTATGTTAATACTCTAAAAGTTCTTCCCCGCTACTGATCCAACTTCAAAGGCTCTATCTCTAATAAGCTTTGCTTTGTGATAGATATCAATCGCAACTGAACTAAACTATTTCTTATATGCTTACTTGTATTTATTATACAGTTTCAGATATAATACAATATTGGTTTCACAAAGGCAGATTTTCCCAGTGAATTGTGTCTAATTTTCGCCAACTCTTGAGCCTCCCCTCTCCCTCCCGTTTCTCCTCGACGCTATTAACCGCAAGTTTCGTTATTAGCGACTGTGTTGGAAAGTTATAAGGGAATCACCTTCATTTAAGTTGAGATTAAATTTTCAGTCTCACGCAATAATTGAGCACCATCAATCCCGCTTTTGACTTTTATTTATTAGTGCTGTTTGGTATTAAACAAAGTTACTTAATCTACGAAGTACCCAAAAGAAGACAACAGTATTCTATTTGCGAGTGGACGCCGGCTGGTAAAGAAATTGAAACAACTTAAATTTTTAAAAGATGTTACCTCTACATATTAACTGCAACCCTAATATTTATAAAAAATAATGGTATTCTCATAACTAATATGAATTATAAGTTTTTATTTCAAAAGTAATTTTGCTTCTGAATCCTATTTAACATTAGTCTCCTAAATACCAGCCCCCCAGCCGGCGCTAAATAGATCGTGATTCAGAAAAAAGAAACTATATTCCAACCCAACCCAACAAATCTCGACATAAACATTCATTTTAGAAATTGGAAACAGCCCTATTAACCTACGTTACGTAAACACGAGAAAGTGACGTTAAATAATAAATTAGACACAAAGTTTGTGAAAACTTGATACAATCTTCAAAGGCCCGTAAACGAGATCAAGTAATTTAAGCCGAAATAAGCAAAATTACTCTGGCATTGTGGGCTTCTCGGCAACGTTACGGAAACTGTTCCCGCAAGTACTTGCTGGAATTGAATTTAAAACTCTAACATGGAACAGTGTAAGTTTCAATAAGAATGTGACTTATTAAAATGGTCCTATTGTATAATTTTATGGAAATCCCACCTTTCTTTTGGGTAAAGCTTATGTGCGTCCTTTTTTTGGTATTCAGAGCGCGGTCATGGAGGAAAATTAAGGTAGGCCGCAACGGGCATGCGGACTTTGATTCCATGCCGATTTTTTTGGGTAGAAATAGCGGTTTCCTCATATGGTATTCATAAAGGCCCTCTACGTAAGACACTTACGAAGAAGTATTTTGTGTTAGCTGTCATACCTAGTATTTTTTTTCAGTTATACTTTGCCTTCAGCAATAGAGGAAAAGTAAAGTAATAAATAATGTACAGAACATTACAACGGATTATATGGATGTGATGGATATCTGTCAGTTTGAACTGGATTTACCAACTTACTCTTGCTTGTGTTATTTGTCTTCTAAATAGGCTCTACTTGATGTATATTAACTTGAATTTCAATCGTTTTTACTGTTCAATCATGCTTTAATTATTTTACCTAATACTTACCGACTTCCGTAAGATATTCCTAAAACTTTAAATGTAGTATAATGTTCTTCTTGTAAGAGGAAGTAATTAATTGTTCTATGAGCCCTCCAGCTCAAACAATAATATAGTTGCTCTTTACTAAATCACTAAGCAACAATTTTGCTTCTCCGACATAGCGCGACTTCGCCGTCGCCGAGTCGTCGCTCGGCGGCACTTTCATTCTTCGAAACTTTGCAAACTTATCTTAGTTAGCAACGATCAATTTTCATTTTGCATCGATTATAAAATTTCCAAGATAGTACTTACAGCTTAAGTTTTCTCGTTTTAATAATGTTATTATGAAATTATATATTTAATGACTCAAAAATTTATAGCTGTTGAATGATAATAATAAAACTTTAATGGACCTGGTCCTAATTAACATCATAAGTATTTGTTCTTGGTTGACACAGGCCAACAAAATAGCATCATTCATTAATAAAAATAATTTAAGAAATTATGTGATAATTACTTATATTTGTGGCAATTACTACTTAACATACCTAATCTATATAAATCAAATAATATTTTAATGTTAGGATTAAGATGTCGTAGGTGGAAATTTTACAACAC
The DNA here is from genome assembly GCA_947347705.1 of Nymphula nitidulata. Lineage (NCBI taxonomy): Eukaryota > Metazoa > Arthropoda > Insecta > Lepidoptera > Crambidae > Nymphula > Nymphula nitidulata. Next base: position 13,342,648 of record OX374623.1, read on the forward strand.
TGAGAAACTTTCTAATACAAATAATGTTACCGTAAATTTTAAAAAAATACCTCTTCGTAACATAATGACTATTGAAGCATATTTTCGACTCAATAAAATACAACTAAGTATTCTTAATTTTTGATTTTAACATTATTATAAATGTTTGAAAAATTACTTAGTAATTAAAATGTAATAAAACTAGAAAAATTTCACGTCCTGAGGCAGGAATCGAACCCGCGACCTTTCGCAATCCGGGCGACTGCTCTGACCACTGAGCCACCCAGGACTTGGGATATCCCTGTGAAATTCTTCTAGTCTATCTGTATTTGCGTTTGCGATGTGTTGCCATCAAGCAATACAAGCAAGAAAAAACCACATAACTCTCGAAATTAAATTACATTAAGTGATGATGAGTGATGAGTGATGAACTCGGTGGCGTAGTGGTTTTGCGCGCTCTGGTTTCGATCACGGAAACAAAGCAACTTTCGCCATGGTTGGTCCCGGGATGGGTCAGTCAAATGTATAATCTCGAGCTCCTCCGTGCTTCGGAAGGCACGTTAAGCCGTTGGTCCCGGTTGTTAGTGCAGCCGCTTTAACCCACCAACCCGCATTGGGCCAGCGTGGTGGTGTTATGGCCCAATCTCCACATGTGTTTCTCCCATGTAGGAAGGCCTGTGCCCAGCAGTGGGACGTATATAGGCTGGTGATGATGATGATGATGATGAAGTGATGATCCAATAATTATTTAGAAAATATTTGATAAACAGTTTTATTAATGCTAAGATTAGTCATTGATATTTTTTTTTTTTATACAACCAGATGACAAACAAACTGACGGCCCACCTGGTGGTTAGCGGTTACCGCCGCCTATAGACACCTGCAATAACAAGGAAAAGCTCTTGATATTGCAGGTGCGTTGTCATCCTGAGGCCTAAGATGAAATGCCGTCTATGCCCAGTAATTACACTGGCTACCTTTGCCTTCAATCCGAAATACAGCGAACTATTTCACGGCTGAAATAAGAAAGGCGGTGGTACCTACCCAGGCGACCCTACATGTGGGTCTACCACCTAGTAAAAAAAAAAGTAGAAGTAGCAGTAGAAGTAGTAGTAGTATAAATAAAATTATAGTATGCTTTGACAGTTTAAATGGTTTTAAATAATTTGATAATGTAATTTCTCTTTATAATGTGTGTTTATTTTGCGAAAAGGCTCTTTATACTTATATTGAAGACCTTTACGAAATGGAGATATTTACTAAAAATGTAAAGCATATTTAGCAATATTAATTTGCAAATAAAGTCTAGGCAACGAGCTTGTGACGTCAATCCTTGCATAGGGCATTGGTTTCATTAAGTAAGGTAATTATTTATTTAACTTATTTTGCGTGGTTATTTTTTTGTATAAAATGTGGACGGAGAATTTATTACGTACTAAAATACGTCTAATGTTCATTAAAGCTGCGGGACAGTTTAACCATACTAATACCTATTGCAAATTCAATGCGAAAAACTATGTCTGTCTGTTTGTCTGTTACCTTTTCACTCCTTAGCCGCTGATCAAATTAAGATGAAAGGCATGAAGAAAGATTACATTCTGAGAAAAGACATAGGCTAGCTTTTAGTGCAATAACTAAAGCTGGTATTTAATGAAATTGTACATGCTGTTTGTTTCGATTAACATTTAGTTTATTTATTACTAGCCCACAGGCGTCTCACAAATAATATAATTCTTATCTATTGTATGTAGTTTGTATTACCTCCTAAATTACTTAATATGGTTTGCCGTTCGCCGATTTTGCAATAAACCTGCTACCGTGAACATTTCAATTATTATGATGAGCCTCGCGTGTCCATAATTACACTGCTTTTCACGTGTCTCAACCTAGATCAGATTGATGAGCATTGTTGTTTATACATGACAAGTGATGTCTTTATTAGGTTTTAATGAAAATTCTTTGATGACGTAAGTAGTATGAAAGTAGGTACATTTGTACATACGGTAGGTAGGATACAGTAATTTATTTTCCACTCAATTATGAACACCTTACTGGGCACTTCCACCTTTCGGGGTATTGAAATAAAATAAAAACTATTTATTGGTCATAAAAAATATACGAGGTCTCTAAATACAGGCCTTTTAGTCGCCACTGAACATCTGTTCCAAACATGGATGGTCGCAGGTCTTCTGTTCCGCCAACCGGCTAAGCTACCGCGCAATACGCGCCAAACCTTTGCTTGATTGTGAAAAAAAGAAAATCAAAAGTTGAAAAGTACAATAAAGTGGAAAACTTACTTTTGTAGTTATTCATTCCTACAGTGAGTAAGGTTTACCGAGCTCATGTAAAAAGTGTTGTATCGGAGCAAAGGGACTTAAGTCTTAAGAAACAACACTGGGGCCTTACCACCATCTTTATAAAAGCGATTCATATTCCGCTTGGTTCAGTATTGGTTCCTAAACTGCATCGCTGCCATTCATTCATTCATTCATTTATTGCATTTCCACAATGAGTTATTAAAGATCTTAAATATAATATTTGTACATCATGGACCCTGTCGGGCACAGCAAATTGAAAGAGAGGAGATTATACCATAGCAAGTATTACTTGCATTTCATGAAATTTAACCTATTACTCTATTTAGTTTATAACAAATAATATCAATTTTTATAGTATTTTTGTTTTATAGTAATTTGTATAGTATTTCATCACTATTAAATTTTATTTAAAAGTAATAATCGTATTTCTTTTATTTTAAAATATTTTATAAACTTAGTTACCCATCAATTACATTTTATTCATTTTAAATTATATACTATAGTAATTTCGCTACATTTTATTTGAATTTAATTTTAACTATATCCATTATTTATATTAAGCATACTAAAGATTATATTGCTTTTGTAATTTATTATTAGTATATTATTGTACAGTACAATATCATTTAGTTTTCAGAATATATCTTAATTTATTTATGAATTTGTCGTTTATGTTGGTATATTTTGAATTGTATTATATTTAGTAATTTAATTTACCAGTAATAATTTTATTTACGTAATTAATTTTAAATTAAATACTTTAAACATATCCTTTATTTTATATTACATTTTAAACTATAATAATTATTTTTTATTTAAAACATTTTTAATTTTATACTTTAAATAATTAATCTTCATTTGATCTCAATTACATTTTACATATTCATGATTTTTTTGCTTTTACAATGTCATAGTCATAGGTGCCATAGTCGTAGATAGCGTCGTAGTACGAATTAACGATTCTACTCAGTTTAGGTCCTAAACTGGATCGCGATAAAAGATGGTGGTACGGGTGCTGTTATCTATCCTTTCTATAAGATATGTTTTTTATAGGATCAGCATTACGTGGTTAATACCATTCGAGTTGACAAGCGTCCATAGGTTAATTTCTTGTTATCTACAGACTAAAATATTTTATTATTTAATACTTATCTAAGTTACAACTAGTCGTCATCATCAACAGCAGGAAGGTTTTAGGCTGTGTGTCATCACGCTATATCATTGGAAGCGGTGCATTATAAGTTTTAGCGAGATATATCATTTATCGTATCTATTGGCGTTTATTTATCCTATACTTGTTTTATTATTAGATTGTTTTTTTTCATTTGTATTTAATCATATTATTTCCATTATTATTTCTTACCCCTACAAAAATATAGCAACTTTGCGTGTTAACAGAAAAATTACTATATTGCGCTCGTTACTCAACTCAACCGTGACACAAAAGTTAATAACAAACAAAACACAATAAATAACAACCAGTCGGCGGATTTGTTTTCGCTTCCGCTTCTGTATTTACATATTACGCAAACGGTTCCTACGATACATTTGTAAGATGATAAACAAAACGGAATACGCAAAGTTATAATTTAGGGAATTTCGCCGGTGGGGCGCGAGTGTCGTATCATCGTGTCACTTTCTCTCCCCTTAAGCATTTGTCAGAAATTAAAACCAAATCTCGCAAATAATATCATTGCCATCTCATCAAGTGTCGTTGTAGTAAAATTTTTATGTATTGTAATTGTTTTACTTCGATCGTTTTTTTTTAATCATGAACTATAAATTATCTAATTTTATGATAAACTAGCTGCACCCGGCATGCCTTGCAATGACTGTAAAAAGAAAACTGTTAGGTTTTATATTTTTTAAAAGATTAAAAAGTGTTTTTGCTAGTGCTATCATAATCTGACCAATGGTTTCGAAGCGCATTAGGGAAAAAACATACAAACATTGACTTTTATTAACATAGATGAAAATAATCTACTAGACATGTATTTATACTTTATAAAAACTTTAAATAGCGGAAGCGAATAAATCGCAAAAGTTTACATAGACATAATTATTACTATTGACTTTCTCAACTGTTGTATCACTGTTGACTTTATCCAAACTGGTTTTCCTAAAACACTAAAGTTAAAGCAAGTCTTGAGGACAAATCTTGAAAATTAGTCTGAGAATATCCTCAAAGTATCTCAAGGGTCTGCAACTTCGCAAATAAACATCAGTCGGGGACGGTAGCAAATAGAAATAAATAATTCATTACGAATGACGACATCGGAATAAAAGCTCTCGGTTTGTGTAAAAATGGGCGTCAGTGAAATATATGGTGGGCTGTCTGGACATGGTGGCTAGGTGTTGGTAACATCCATCATGCTCAGAGCAACTCGTATTGGGCAGATTGATCGGCGGAGAGCGCAAATATAGCGGCAAAGGAGCGGGAAATACTGAGACAAAAATGGTGAGAGCAAACAAATGCGCTGTCGATAGCCTGACAGAAGGATTGATAGTTGCTCCGGCCGATGGAGTTCATCGGTCGTTCGTCTCGTTTAGAAAAAAAAAACTGGTATTTTTCGTAGCGCTGTTGCACTGCACATGTATGTACAAGATCATTGTTTTCATTTAAAAGGTAAACCAAATATTTTATAAGAAAATATCGTATCATCTGTGATAATGGACAATACTAAAAAATTAAATTAAATTATATAAATTTTACAGAAAAGCAAAACATTATATAATGTAAACAGTCCTATTAGGGCGGTAGTAATAATCAGAGCCTATTAATGATGTATTTTTATTTTCGTATTTATCCAAACAATAATAAAACCCGAAAACAATAGTAGGTTTTTAGTAAACTGCTAAGTGCATGTGCTACTTGTTTTCTGTTGCAACGTGTACTTTTGCAATAAAGAGTTTATAGAAAATATAAAATTTGTAGCAACCCCCGGACTCATTAATCATCTATCTAACACCATCTCATTGAGACTATTCTTACGAGCACAAACACGCTATGTCTGCTCTATGTTTCTGAAGAATGTAGCATCCCGAAGAGTACTTCATGGTACAGGGTCAGCTCAAGGTTAGCATTTCTTGGAAATGCCACCGAAGTTACAGTAAACCAAATTTCAAATCATCTGATGGATCTGTGAAAAATAGTAAGACCTTTTGTCAAATAGCAAATGATTTGATGATCACCAAACGGCAACAAAAAGCCTGAACAGATCTTCATAAACTATAGTTAAGAACCATCTTGAGCACGCCAGCTTTCAAACAAAAAAAACTGAACAAAATCGGTCTCATTGCTTAAGCGCTACGAAGCCGCAGACAGATACACAGGCAGACAGACAGACACCTCAAACTTATACCACCCCTCTTTTTTCGTTGGGGGCTAAAAACAAGCCATTGTCAAGTTTATAACTAATGTTTTATGTTATACTTGTGTGCTGACGTTATATGTTGATAGTAAAATTTTTAAATGAAAGTATATTTTATTCATTTTAGCGCATTTACATAAAAACTTTTTTAAAGTAGTGTGACGTCAATGCTAGGGGGTCACACGGATTAACGCTCAGACGTTATTGATGTATGACATAGACAATTAAAATTTAATTATGTCTGGTATGTCGGATTTGGAAAGGCTCAGCAATTTAACATTTCTTAAATTTTAAATCTAAAGCATTTTATGTCTTGTCCCTATTTTCAACGTAGGTACCTACGGCAAACTGGGAGAAGGTTCTCATTATAAGTATCATATTTTAGATTGGTATAATACTATACCTACCTTTTATATTCCTTTTAAATTCCCAACTTTGAATATCGTATGGTAAAGTTACTTAACGATGTTATTATAGATGAAACTTTTAATTAATGAAAATGTTTTGTACCCTTGTAAGTTTGGTATAGATACCCAAAGCTTTCGTATTTTACAAAACTATTACACTGTTGATTGAATTTTAGGTGATAGTTTGGCGGTTGTAATAATCTAGAAGTACCCACATATTAGAAATTCCATCTAATTTGAATTGTGGATGAGTGTTGCACCGGACGGGCTGATAAGTAGCGAAGAAGTTTATTGTTGAGACACATAATACACTACACAACAAGGTTAAGTGAAAAGGTACAAAACCATCTGAAAAGAATAATTAATTGCACAGTTTTGTCCATCTAAATCTTTATTAAGCTACCCAAGCAAAGAGGTCATATAAGCAATTACTCTTACAACTATGGATCGAAAAACACTCGTATAAAAGATCCAATCATTGTAAAAAGCAGAATTTTTTAAAAATTCGACGCATTTTGGCTCTATAAACTTGTCTAGTTAACGTGGACTCGACGAAATAAAAGCTAGTTTTACAGCAAATTAGCAATTCTGTTGCTTTCAAAGAGCTGTCATAAGACTTACGGTTGCATGAAGGCAATTGAAAACCATCTTTATACAATTATCGTAGTAGCACTATCTTTCGACATTTGATTAAACTGCATTATTGTAGAGAAAAACTGTTCATTCAACAAATATCATCTCAGTTACTATAAAAGCCTTATGTCATGTGATAGCTTTTTGGAAGGCTTTGATTCAACTTAACTCTCGAAATTTAGAAAACGCTTCAAAATTATCTATTATAGCCCCAAAGGTGTTCTACACATTATTTGAAAGGCATCATACAGTGTAATAGAGCAGTGGTATGAAAGTTCAATAAAATATTTTACAGCACTATAAAAATATCGGGCGTTCAAATAATATTATGTGTTCCAATTCCGAAAATGCCTCCCCTGATCAAAACTAGGATTCTGGTGGGAATTCTGAATTTAGAGATGATAGTTACAACGACAATGGCAGATCAGAGTTAAAAGATAATGAAAATTAAAATGATGGGGTCTAGTTTTCAAGATGGGCAATTTAACATTTGTCATAATGGCTTATGAAAATTGACAATATTTTTTATGAAAACAATTCAATATTTACTGCCAGAAGTAGGTATACGTTATTACTTTACATTCCTCTGTAGTGTTTATGACAAAATTACAGCATTTTATTCTTATTCTAATTAATGGTGGTCTTATAAGTTGTAAAATAGAAATCTGATTTCTGTTCCTCTGCTAAAAACAGTGCGAATGCTTTTTGATGATAGCTGACTTGCTATTAACGGCGAATTAATTCAACTTTTAAAATAATGTTATTTGTAATTCATTATTTACTGAGAAATCCTAAAAATCTACAGCTAATTTTTTTAAACTAAAATATAATAGTTTATGAAAGTACGACTTTTTTCGAGGAGGAATCCGCTTACGGACCTACCCGCCGCTGGCAAAGTGACGGGCGTGTGTGGGGGTCACCCAGTGCCTGATCGTACCGGCACTGGGAATACCCACTAAAACTCCCCGGTAACTCCACTGCCCTTATTGGGGATGGACTGGGCTCTGCCGAAGCAATTAGGAGTTAACATTAACAGGTCACCACGAATTAATTGTTGTCCAATGACAAAAATCGTATGGAATAACATGGCAAACACAAATAAAACGGTCTATGAGTGCTGCTTGGTTACATTATCACGATCAAAGAATCGAGTAATTGCAACCGCACTACTATATTACTATAGTGAAGTCGAATAAAAGAGATTCTACCGACTTGGGAAAAGCTAATCTGTTTCTACACATCAGCTTTTAATGGCATACTAATGTCTATTTTAGTAATAGTAATATTCGAGTTGCGATAACTCTATATTCTTTCTATTTGGCTATTCAGACGACAATCTTACGATATTTACAGCATTTAAAGCAGAGAAAAGTGCGCCCAAATCAGGTTAAGAGAACGTTAACTGTAATAATTTTCAACATCTCGCTAATTGATAACGACAAGCTATACTATACACGTTCCTCTGCTGCGCACAGGCCTTCCTCTATGGGAGAAACACGTGAGGAGTTTCGGTCATAACCCCACCTCGGCGGCCAAATGCGGGTTAGTGGATTAAAACGGTTGCAATAATAACCGGGACCAACGGCAAAACGTGCCTTCTGAAGCACGGAGGATCTAGAGATCGCAAATTTTGATTAACCCATTCTGGGGTCGACCATGGCGAAAGTTGGTTTGTTTGTGTTGCCAGAGCGCTCAAACCACTACGCCACCACAAAGCTCTTTCCTAACTATATGTGTGTTATCAAAAATATTTCTTCCCAAATAATAACTATTTTCTTCACAATGCAATGTATTATTGGTGATTAGATATATTTCTTCACCAAGTTTTAATTTTATTTTAACCTGAGACCTGTAACGAGAGAAGTATATTCTAGCAAATCCCTTTTTATTTTTTGCTTTTGTTCCAGATTTCGTGATGTCGGAGGGAGGTGGAGCCGGAGCTTACCCTGCTCGCTCTCCCATGTCCAGTTCTACCACGGGGCATTCCAGTTCCAGTCATCACAGGTACTTTGACATAATATCTGATGCCAACAAATACACAATCAGTGTCGTTACTGTCAGTTGTCAATGACATAAATTAGGCAGTGATAAAATTTACTGTTGAGTGTTTAGATTTTTGTCCCGTGTGTTGCCGGGCTAGAATAGCACCTCCCTATCTCTTCCCGTTGGTGTCGTGAGAACCGACTCAGGGACAAACCTCCCCGGATGACGGGCAGCAGCATCGTCTGGGTACTAGCAAATCATTGCAATCACCAACCAAGCGTGGTGATTATGTCAAAATCCCCTCAAAATGGCTAACACGACACGGTATCGGCCCTCAGTCCCCGGCGGTCCCGCTTTTCCGGACTACGGTAGATTTTTTTCACGGTTATTAATTTATAGTTTATTATTATTTATAGTTTTATTTTTGTATATTTATAGATCTGAAGGTTCGAGTCAAAGTAATAATAGAGACCATTTGCATGAAATTGTGAGAACACAGGTGACTTTTAAAGCTTTATTGCGGTCATCAGTTGTTTAAAAAGCCCCGTTTACTAGCATCTTCAATTGTTAAAACAACTAAATAATTTCTAGGCTGGAAACCGAACAGTATAAACTTAAAGCAATTAAGTTTTATGTTATTGGAAAGTATTTACACGCGGTTCGAATTTAACTGAATCTGGAAATAAACAATGTTATCGCGTAAGAAAATGACAGCATTATTATGTCGAAACTGAATAAACAATGTGGTACTTTATGTAACGATTACTATTTTATATATTGATATTTTCCTTTCTGAAAGATTAATAAATGGCCAATGTTTCCCATTGAGACTAATTTAATTTAAGCGACCTGTGAATTGTTATAGTTCAAAGCGATAGTGTAATTCAATGCGTTAGCAGAATCTGTGACAAATTCAATTTGTAACATTTATTGACGATGTTATAAAACACGAGCCAACACGCAACACTGCACGGAAGCTTTCACGTAATAAACCCATCGAATATGCACATAAAAGCCCACAAATTTAATAAAGACATTTTTGCGATAAAAGAGTGCTCTGTCGAGAGGCTGAAACCTTTATTAATGCACTTATATTCTAAAATTTCCTTTGAGCTGTTGAATCCCCCCGAAATTAATCTTAGCGCTCATCAGAAGGATCGTGAATGCCGAGCATTCCGATGGCGTATTGAATAGCGCGGCGACGACGCAAGGAGACAAATTTAAACGTGTCAGATTCAATAAAGTTCGCTTATATGTAATTAAACAAAACACAATAGATTCAACCCTTTGGTTCTTAGAAAAGGAATTTCAAAGCTTATAAAAAATTGATGGCCCGCCCGGCCGAGCTCGCCCGCAGGACTGGCTGTGACGGTCTACATTAATTTAAACTTATCCACAGGAAAATACTTTAAACTTCAGAATTGAGAATGTACACTAATTTACATTTTTAATCCTAGTTCCGTTTAGTTCGTTTTATTTAGCCACAGGAAAGAAGGAATTAGTGGCTTACTTTTTGTAATCTTCATTAGAAAGTTTTTAATTATTCCCCGCTCGCGGACTAGTGTAAGGAATTGCGGTAGTAATTAATCACGCCCCGTTTCTAAGCCTTCATGCCTACATGGGAGAAAGTCATGAGGAGTTTTGGGCCATAACACTACCATGCTGGCCAAATGCGGGTTGGTGGGTTAAAGCCTTCCGTAGCAAGGAGGAGCCTGAAGATTACAAATTTTGACTGACCCATCCCCGTATGGGACTGGAAAATCATACTATGCCGATAATTTTATAATTTCCTAAAAAATTTTTTTAAAATTCTCAACGGGGTAGATCTTGGCCTTTATCTCACCCGAAGATGAAGTGGCTATCTTACCATCATCTCAAGATTGTGATAGCTAGCTATGTGGACTTAGAAAAGCACTACCACCAATCAAACCGAGCAGAAAATTTATGCCTCCACAGGGCTTAAGCCCTGGACATTAGATCTGAGGGAGATGGTCTCAACCACTAAACAATAGAGGCGGTTAAAATCGAGTATTTTCGTCTAAACATTATCAAGAAAACATCTCCTGAAGAGCAACCACTCAAACCACAAAATTAACTACAGAATTCTAGAATGTTACACTTTCATTTAATGAAAAATGTCTAATTAAAACACTTCGAAACTTGCAAATTAACAGTCTCATTACCGAGGCTTTGGGAACATTGTTAATGCATTAGGCACTGCTCACTGAAGAGCATGAAAATGTGTTTTCTGCTCGATGAAGCCAGACCGAATTCTTTTTTGCTCATCCCACATTGTGTCTACGTTATATAGAGTATAGGTAAGCACTGAAGAGTTTTATTATTATATTTTAATATGATTTTACAATAGCTTCGGATTGAATTCTAAACTAACTTTTATCTCCTCTCAATATTCTCAAGAGATTTGAAATCTCCGTCGAGGCGATCTGAAATTTGCGTCAGTGATATTGCAAAGGAAAACCTTATGACTACATTATATAAAAAAGTTTCGGGGAAAAGTTTGATTTTGTTTGCACAAAACATAAAACATCCCTAGACTACTTATTTTGTCTAACTTTAAATACTTTATATGTAATAAATATCTATGGGAAAGTCTGTCATTTTCTTTCATTTTTGTTGAGCTACAGCTATCTGGCGATTGTCTATTTCTTTCATTACGATAAGCTATTTACGTAAAAAAATTGGGTTCACGTGTTTTTTGTTCATTTCACTTGAGTACAGCAAATGATAACAAAGTTCAAGTTAAATAGGTCCCCTTATATAGGTAACATAAGACCCTTTATTTCGTCGATTTATTAATTCTTCTTCTAGCTATGTGTGTTTCAATGTTTTATCTACCAACACGTTACTAAATAAGTGCTTGAATGTGTGGAGTCAGGAAAGGGTCAGTCATATTTTATCTCTTTCTATCTTTTATATTTATTTAGTCATAAGTTTATTTAAGATGCGTTTAACTGGTTATTAAATATGAAAGAAAAATATTACAACTAATTTAATTTGACGTAGATTCTACTTTCGCTATGCACTTCAGCCTTATTTAAAGCCGAAGATCTGACAATCGCTATTCACCAAGCTCAGTGGTACACGCTTAGCTACACCTGCGCGCGGCAAACCCTCCCACGTGACGTCACAATTTACGTAATTAACGTCCGTGTGTAGTTGGGCGGGCCTGTTACACTGTCCAACAGTATTCGAATACATTAGCTACGGGCTACGTGTCCTGACTCCTGTGAACTCGTCTTTGTCGCCATCCAGGGATTAGAAACTCCTTAGATAAATGGATTTCATTCGCCTTTATTTTGCGCAATTAAATTTATTACTACGCCATTTTCAACACTAAAGCCTAAGTACTTTTGGAATGGATTTCGATACAGATGGAATAATGTTGATTGCGAAACCTTAGTGCTTTTTTATCTTTTCCATTTCGATGCCCTTGAATAACTTATTAAACTTTTATTGAAATTTGTGGATGAGTTAAGATTAACAGCAATACCTACCAAAAATAAAAAATTTATTATCAGGAGACGATGGTTTCCGGGCCGTAGTAATTGCTGCAGATAAAAATACTCAAAACCATTTTCAAACTTGCTACAAAAATACCTCGAAAAGAGAAAGCATAAAGAAACATCAACCTTACACCTGTAAACTTGAAATTAGTGCTCGTACATGGTAAACGCGCAACCGAGCCTCGTCGCCATTTCCAGTAATTAACGGATCTGCCTACTTACGAGTACTAACTTGGGAACGACGGCATTTACTTGCTCACAGCTGTGAAAATTACTAAAGAGCTATTTTACTGGCACTTTATGCTATTTATCTACGACTATGTTCATTCCTATTTATTTTTTCAAATAAAAGAACTTGTAAGAATACGAAAATGCGAATAGGGTATCTTGCGTCACCCGCTCATGAGCTCCAAATGCTCATGCCGCGGTCAATCATAGCATGTAAAACAGCGACTTATAATTCTGGCTCTGGCATCGACTGTTATGCTTGTTTTTACTAATATTTGCGTAGTGTTAAGTCTCTTAGCGATTTTTTACTCAGTAGGAATATCAATGAAGATAGAAAGAGGCAAATGTCGATAAAAGTCACCTAAGCTTGGGGAATAGTTACTGAAAGGGGCATTAGACACAACAACAAAAAAACATGTTTACATAAATGGACTAATTTTCATGAAATAATTTTCATTTTAATTTACTTAATACAGTCATCAGCAAAAGTAAGTAAGACTAGTATCCAACACAAGCTTTTAATGACGCTTATTTTGGGCTAGATTCTAGTTATTTCAAACCACCATGAAGAAAATTAAAAAGAACTCTCTGCTAATAACAACATTAAAAAGAAATTAAAAATCGCCACACAACAACGGGGTACGAGAATTTTACTAATCAAATCTAATAAACGTCAGAAAACCACGTATCGTACGTACAAAACCACGTCATATCAGATACGCTAAGATCTCTGTAGCATCTTCGGAAAAACCAAAATTGGGTACTAATTAAGTAGGTAACTACAGAAATTGAATTGACAACTGCATGTCTTCAAATACAATAAAATTCAAAACAAGACTCCGCATGTAGAACACGAGTCCTCGGTTACAAGGCTTGTGCTTACTGAATTCAGGATCCTGTGTATGATGTGATGTATAATCTAGTTAAGTCCGTAATTAAGACTGAAAGGCGGTATTTTTTGCCATAACTACTCCAATTATGCTTGTGAAGTACCATTATTCCCTCATATTCTTATCTCACGTGTTTGTGTATTCCTATATTATGACCACACAAGTCGTTTATGCAGTGACATTGGGCCGTTCTCGGTAGAAACATGAAAAATGTTTTACAGAATATATTCAGCGCCATTACCACGACAGTGTTTTTGCCCAAATAAATCTGGCACTTTTTTGCTTGCCAAATTAGCTACTTATATTCATAGAAGGTATAGCTAAACATAACCCAACTAGCACATTATTGATAGTTGTAGCTAAGTTTATATCTAAAATATCCATAATTTGGGCTAGCTCATGAGCACCATTACAAGATGTAGACAATAATGTATTGAAAAACATGGTTTTCATTAAATAGCACATTTTTTATTTCATTGCAAATAAATTACGAGTATTGTATAAACTGGTAAGTTAATGTTAATGTCATATAGTCAATTTTAGACAAATTGTCATTCTGTATTTTCAACCATGAACGTCTTGGATGTGCTTGAAGTGTTTATGTTGTTTTTATATATTGTTTGACACTGGCTATGAAGAAATAAAACAACAATATTCAACGGAAAGTTGTAAAACCAAAATTGTATTATGACATTGACATTTTGTTTTCTTCAAAATGGCGACATCTGTGATGGTTTTCAGCATATTAAAATATTTCTGCCGCTTCTATCAGTCAAGATTTATTGAAATGATAAGGTGAGATAGATTCTTACAAAAATGACTGTACGAAAAAATGGTGCTCACGAGCTGACCTAAATCCCATAGGAAATTTTAGTATCTCCTTTGAGTTAGGACTACAAAATGAACTATTGGTCATATATTTTAAATCTTAGCTGCTCAGATGACTATAGCGCTAAAAGTTGTTACCGTTTTATTACTTTAGACCGCTTTAAAATCGACACGCTTCTTCAAATCGTAAAGAGTATCTTTTTGTACCTCTTATAATTCTAATAGCCACAAGAGAGAAGTAGTAAACACTTTTATACAAACATTGCGAAAAGGATGCAAAATGTAACAAATAACACGTCAGTTATTTCTAGCTGACGTGTTAATAGGCTTTTTAGAATTGAAAGACTCTACAACGGATGAAGATAGCCACAAATGTCAAAGTATTTCGCTTGATCTGCACACGTGTGAAGGTTCACTAAATTTTAATTTGAACGAAGCACATCTCTTTTTAGGACCCTTGGAGAAGGCGTATGGTATGTTTCTCGGGTGAAAAGCTGATTATGATCTTTTTTCTCTTAATTCGTGGAGTATCCCAAATCAAGACATAATAGATTATGGTATGGTTCGGTAAGCGCCCGTAAGGCGTGTAATATGGGACAAAATATTTTGGGATAAAATGCTAAAAGCTATAGTTTTAAAATTTATTTTTATTATACTATAAGAATGGCAAACAAGTATAAGGTCCACCTATTTGTAAGTAGTTACCGTAGCTATAGGTTTCGTAAAATCGTTTAGACCAAATTATCAAGTAAAAATATAACATCAAAATTTATTTCATTAATATATATTTTCATGATCACCGAAATAGTTATGTTTCAGTTAAGTAAAATAAGCAAATAGTGCCTAGGTGGTAGTTTTGTAGTTGTTTTGCAAAATATAAAGGGTTACCCCTAATTTAAGTTTTAGAATTGAAAGGTTTGTAGGGATTATTTAAACGTCAAACATTATAAATTCACAACATTTCGAGACAAAGGATATTTCATGCATTATTAATTCCATTTTTTATTGCAACTGCTGCAAATTTGCCACAACTCATCACTTGCCTAAGCCAAGAGTACTTATAAAGGTAAAAAGTATTACCTACAAAATAATTACATAGACAGTTGTATGATATTAAGCTGGGGTCGGGCGACTTACCGCAATCGTTCCTTCCACCGCCACGGGGTCCGAGGGCTAGGCAAAGAAATGCAGACGGGCTTGTCACGCACTGTTACCAGCAAAGGTATCGCACATAAGAGTCCACAGGTCACAGGTCCAGATATCACCAGTAGGAAAGATTCCTCACTTTTCGAGACAATTTAAAAGCAAAACGATTTGAGAGCTGCGTATGCGCCGGTAGTAGTATATGAAGTGTACTGTCCGTTGGCGCCGTATAGCGCGCACAAGAGCTGCCACCAACCACGGATGATGGAAGCTTCCAGAACGATACAATAAAAATCGCCTTACCCACATAAAGATAAAATCAATATTCCAATTGTGTTGTCATAAGAAAAAAATAGGAATAAAACAAAATCTCTTCCAGTATGGAACAACAGTCGAACAGTTAACATTAGTATTTAATCTTAAATTTATGCCTAAAATTACCTACATAATAAGTATAATCAAATAAACGTAAAACGTAATAAACATTACCTACCTACAAGAAAATGGTATGTATAGTATTTCACAAAAAGAATAAGCCTCACAATTCAGCGGGGTAATGCGACCAGTCATCTCGGTGCACTACCTTTTTCACAACATTTAGGTGGTGTAATATTTTATGACGGGTTTTTTATTAGGTACGCATTTCATATTTTTTTTTTATATTTATATCCCAAATTTTATCAAGGAAAGTGTTTGTCCTAAGTTTTTAAATCTTATCATTTTGTCTTTAAATTTCTTAAGACATATTCAGTTATTCATCATTATCATCGTGTATTACTGCAATCAGGCTAGCGTGATGCTGCGATGGCCTCAACTACTGATTCGTTTCTCGCCTGTATGAAAGCCTGTACTCATCTTTGGGGCATATAGGTCAATTATGAAGATTAATGATCAATTATCCCGTGTTAGAATTAAAGCTAGGTATCGATTAAGGTCGGTATACTCATTTTCAATATGCTAACCACAAATGAATGTCGGCTTACCGCAGATAAGTGACTAAACCACCTTTGTTATTTTTAGTACATTAACAAAAAATGCTAGCCAACAAAGCTTTGGTAAGCTGACTTCGAACAAGGACAGACTGTTGTAAACGATCGTTAGAAGAATTGGATGAATAGCAATCATAATCGGGAAATTTCTGATAATAGTTGATGTCACAAAACCTAAATAATATGTCCTTTAGTGTTACAGATAAAATATTCATACCTCAATGTGTAATCTCATATTATCTTATAGTGGCCCGTTAGCACTGCAAGAAAGCCTCATTAATATATTATTAGGATACTGTCCCGCGACCCTACCCGTGTACAATTTTGCTTATTCACGATACAGGACCGCCATTTCCGAACGCGTTAGCTTTTAAATTGAACATAAATAATGTAACACATACCTGCGATCACGCGATTTGTAAATGCACTTTGCATCTATTTTGTCTATATGTAGAAACATTTAAAAATATCAATTGAGCTATTATTTTCATAACTTAACATCATTATTATACAATTTCTGAATTATTACAAAATATAAAATTCATAGTTAGGGTTTTGTGGTAAATTATATTCTAAATATCTAAAAATTCACTTTTCATGAATTTATTATTTATTTACAGTAACTCTTTCTCTCTCTCTCTCTCTCTCTCTCTCTCTCTATAATGTATTTATGTTACTGTATAACAGTCACGTTACACTGAAAACAAAGACAATGAATCACTTTTGCTTTTATACATATTTAAAAAATACATAATAGGTCGGGGAAAAAGTTTCTTCGCATTTTTTAAGAAAAATCAAAACATTTTTTAATATAGTTTATTTACATTTAACTAAAGTATGTAGGTACCATTTTGTTCGATAACTTTTTGCCATTTTGTAGGTAGGGACTTGATCCCATTGCTATAGAAATTTTGGGGCTTCTGATCAAAATACCGCGACAAGTGGTTTTGGCAGTCCTCTCGTGATGTTAACCTGACACTGCCTAGAGAATTCTGAAGAGAGCGAAACAGGAAGGAAATCTGAAGGTGCAAGGTCAGGACTATACGGCGGATGCATTAACACCTCCCAGCCAAACTCTCTTAATTTTTGCTGAGTGGCTTAAGATGTGTGAGGTGTAGCGTTATCATGATGAAAAACCACACCCCTTCTGTTGATTAATTCCGGCCGCTTTCTCTCAACTTCTTGCTTTAATCACATCAGTTGTTCGCAGTAGAGTTCAGAATCGATGGTCCTGCCTGGTGGTAACAGCTCATAATGAATAATGCCCTTCCAATCCCACCACACACACAGCATCACCTTGTTGCGAGTTAACCCGGGTTTCGCCACAGTCTGTGAAGCCTGACCGGCCTTTGACCACGACCTTTTTCGCACGTTCTTGTCGTACGTGAATTTACGTGATCCACTTTTCATCACCAGTTATCAGCTTCTTCAAAAATGGTTCGCTTTATTACGTCGTAATAAAGAATCACAAATGAGTACACGGTTCATTAGGTTTCTTTTAGTGAGCTCGTGGGTACCCAAATATCGAGCTTTTTTGTTTTGTGGTCAATTCCCAGTTCTTCAGCTACGTCGTAACTACTGATATGCCGATATTGCTCCAGTTTTTTAAAAATGGCATCAATTTTATCCGTAATAGGGCGACCAGAGCGACGTGCATCTTTGACATCAAAATTTCCGGATTGAAAACGCTTAAACCAAATTTGTGCTACTCTCACAGACACTGCATTAGGTCCATAAACATCGCAAATTTTTTTCGCGGCTTGCGTTGCATTTTTACCATTTTTGTAGTAAAATTTTAAAATGTATCGAATTTCTTCAATAGATGCACTCATCTTGACAGTACGAAAAACAAATGAAAAACACACATTTTCCTAATTTGAATTTGGAATTATCTTTTTTAAAATCTAAACTTTTAATGATACCAAAACCAGCCAGATACAAATAGTACAGCCAGAGTTTTTTTTACAAGTTTATACATACTAAGTATAATGCGAAAAGACTTTTTCCCAAACCTAATAGAACGATAACTTTACTGAATAAATAATAGGTATATTTTCTTTTACAAATAAATAATACGCAAAACTTTAAATACATTATTGATGGACAGTATTTTGTTTCGATATTAAATTTCGTTCTGTGCAGCAACCGTATAAGTGTTTATCATTGATGTTAATTAAATACCCCATCTGCTGTACTTTTTGCTTCCAGTGCTACATTCAATATCACACTGCAACTGTCCAATTAATTAGTATGCTTATCATTTTCAATAATATGATCCCTCTTAATAATAAAACTACTACTTTAAAACATACAAGTCATGTTGTTCATTAGTCATTGACCTAACAACAATAGAGGGCAATAAAATAACCCCTTTTACGATGTGTTAAGTGGTTACGAATCATATCCTATCATCAATCATAATCCTCCCCTTTACCTCCAGTCCTCCAAATGGAATCCTACTGTTACTAATTTAATTTACTTTGTTTTTTAACCCCTATTCACGATATGCCCCGGGCAAGCCTCCATCACACTCGCAATTGTAACCAAAAACAGTATAGAACTTCTAAGACTAATTCCATTACGTATTTCAGTCACTCACATTAAAACAATCCATCTTTATAATAAAGGAATGTACTTAAATACCTACCAAAGTTTGTTCTCACTAAATAAAGCTTTTTATTTTACATAAAAATATAAATTCTATTCATTTATCAAAATGCCACTTCATTGTGAGACGATTAGATGAAATCTTTTGATTTCAAGAAAGCGAACTTTAGTATTTGCCAGACGATATTACATTATCTATTTCGCGTGCCAAATTGAATTAATTTTTGGATTACCTATCTTCGAACAATACCTACATTAATATTTTACAAGTCAGAGTAAATTTTATATACCTAGGTAAAATAAAATCGTGGGGATTATTTAATTTTAGCAGCCGTGGAAACATTAAAGTCTACTTCTAAGCAGGTTAATCTCAAAGAAGCTTAATAAAAAACAAGAAGCATCCTGGCTTACGCGGCCGCAGGTAGCTCTAATCCGACTTAACTCTAATGGACATCCAAATATCTTGCAGGAAAATGTTATATGACAAGTAAAAGCAGATCTTAAGAGAGGCAAACCGTAGCCGTGTTTACCTTCTAAATGTGAAAAAGCAAGCGCTGCCCTCTGTCTATCGATCCATAAGAGTAACTACTTTTATTTTGCAAAAGCTTATGACCAGTTTTTATCTGGTGTTTTGTATGTGTTCTTTTCTTATTGTATATTCAATCTCACTTTGTGAACTAGACCCTGCTTTTGATCTCATTCAGCTAATACTTGAAGGTAAGCTGATGCTGATAGACTGATAGTAGGTACTAACTTAGTCTTAGCATTAGAAATTGACTATGACTAGGCATTTGTACTTTTTTATATCTCAGGATCTTTTTTTGTGAGTATAAAACTAGGGTGAAAGCGTATACCTACCTAAATTTTTGTAGTGTTACTTTGGTAGACTTGAAACATTTTTTTACCATGCCAAATGTCCTAACAAAATATCATTGTCTACTAATAAACTTATTTTAGGCCAGTAAATTGTACGTTAACCTCACTTGAATGAAATTTTGGTATTTGCATTGCATATTTCAAAACCATACTCTATCTTTTACCTTACCAGCTACGCGGAACTCGTTCCCAATTAGTCTGTACGTATGAAATATTGACAAATAGCAATAGGTAGGTAATTATGGAGTGGATTGACTATATTGCGCTTTGATGTGCGATTTTTTTTTATATTTTGCTTGACTTTTTACTGCCAACACACCGCCCTGACGTAGATAGGTTTTATACATGAAGCGAAATGTTCATTCGTTTCCCATTAACCCGTCTCTTGGTAAAGGATAGCAAAAAATAAGCCGAGACCGGATGGGCGGGCGACGATGCCAGTGGTCAACCCCCCGTCGAACTGACTGACGTCTCCGCCTAAGAGGCTCCATTAACCAACAACTTTAAGGGCTCAGCCGAGATGCGAACGCGTTGTAATAAATAAAGCGGTTGAGTCAGATAAATTATCTTTGACTCGCACACAGCTACCTCTGACAAATTGTCTGTCATAAAAGCTAAAAACAAATTTGTACAGAGATGGAAAACTTTATAAATAACTCGAATTGTTTTGCACCGGAGAAATACTTTTACGAGGAATCTTCTATCATCGAAATGAGTAATGCGGTTATTTAATTTGTAGTGTTCAAATGGATCGCAAAAGTGAATTTTATTGCGGAAGTACATCGGGAGTTGACGTTGTTAAAGTTTTAATTGCTTTTATTATTGCCATTTGCTTTTAGTTCCAGGCGTGTGTGCTCCTGTGGAGGAGCGTTTTGAATTTAGAATATTATTGTGTCTATGTATTTAATTCGACTCTGTCACTATTTAATTTAAAAAACCGTAAAAAATACACGTACGGCCTTACTCGCAAAAACGGTCAGTAAACATATTTTAATTAAAAACTCTTCAAACATCTTTTTATTTTTATTACATATATGAAAAATTAAGCAGATAATAAATCACGTTTTGAGTGTTCTAACATTTTTTTCAATAAGCTTAGCAAACGAGCGCGTAGTCTAGCATATAAGAAGCGGCTTCCGAAGGAAGGTTCACGTCACCAGACGTACTTCATCACTTCAGCACTTATGCGTTGTCGACCTTGTAGAAACTTTTCAAACTTTCTTGAAGATACCCATGCAAAGCAAATTCATGGGAAAACCTAAACAGCGAGCTCATTTTACAATCTGAACGTTTGCGGGATGAAATTCCTCTTAAACTGCGTATCGTGGAAGACCATTGTAGTTCTAAGGTATGGGGGTGAATTCCAAGCTGATGGCGAGCGCTGCAGTAAAATATATTGGACATGGCCTATAGTTCATCAAAGCATAGTCATATACAATGTGTCTTTGCAGAATTAGGGGTTCAATACCGCTTGCAAACTTGGTATCGTCAATAGGATAATAATTTTGTGTTGGGAATTGTTAGAGGGTTTTTTATTCATATGCGATTAGCGTAGCATATGGCCTGACTGATGATGAGCAGTTACCGCTACCTATAAATCATTGCCTACCCTGTCAAACTAAAATTAAAGCTTAAGTTGTTATGTTGCATGGAGATGACCCCTGCTTCCAACATAACGTTTTCTCAATGAACTCTGGCGCAGGTTGACCTCACTCACCACAAAGGCGACATATCGAAACGTTGTTTCGGCCGAGCCTAGTTATGTCTCTGGCCGAGACAGATAGGGATAGAGATATATATGACTGACTCAGCGGGAATAAAACAAAAAAGCGATCCAGCGTGTAAAGTATCTAAGCGAAAATACACAAATTATTTTACTAAAAAATAGCTATAGGGATTACAAAAAAAACGCTTCTTCCAGATTGTGAATATTAATGATATCTACTATTTAAAGTAATTTCCTATTGAAAACAAATTATCGTTTACCATAATTGTTAAACCTCTTAAAAATTCTCTTTTCGGAAATATAATTTATCGAGGCAAAAATCTTTAATCATGTTTTAGTGCTACACATGTCTAGACAAAGATATCTAGGAACGTTTATCGGATTATGAGATCCGTATTAAGATATTTTAGCGACCTATGGCTATATATAAAAGTGCGATTTTTTTAATGTATTGCCTTAGAGTACCTATTGTTATTTAGCTGCAATAAAATTCAATTTACTCGCAGAATTAACGTTTTAGAAATAAATATTCATTGGGACTTTTTTATTGGATCTACACTTTTGCTTTGCTTCTCTAACACCATTTTTTGCAAAAATATAAAGTTCGCTTGAGATAGAGCATTTATTTAAAGAGGATATATTTCTATCTAACTAGATGACAAACAGGCTGACGGCTCACTTGGTGTTAAGCGGTTACCGCCGCCTAAAGACACCTGCAATAACATAGAAAAATCATTTGATATGTTGTTGTCATCCTGAGGCTTAGATGAAATGCCGTTCATGCCCAGTAATTACACTGGCTACCTTTACCTTCAATCCAAAACACAGCGAACTGTTTCAGGGTTGTAATTAGAAAGGCGCTGGTACCCACCTAGACGACCCTACATACGGGCCTACCACCTAGTAAATTGTGGATATAGTATGCCTATAATAAGGTGTGGTGTACGAGTATTTTTTGGTCTCTTATCTCAATGTGTTAGGGAACAAAATATATACATCTTTTTGATGCTGACTGTACCTACCAGTAGATGCGAAATATCAAAACTCCATTATACTATACACCCATCGAATTGTTTCAAATGGGAACAATTCGCCGTAATAACGGTGCGTGCACCGCGTATGCCTCCATTGTCCACCATATCCAATTAACATGAACACGTGAGCCATATTGATAGGCACCGATGTTCTCTGTGTCACTAATTATCTGTTTGTGTCCTCAGTGTTATTATGAATTTGTGAGGTGACTATACCGGCGTGGACTTGCCATTCTCTGGCTAACATGGGTTCCTTCAAAAGAGGCGTGAAAAAGCATTTTTCAGGCCGGCAAGGTGGAGGCGGCTAGAGCAGTGTCTAAACTGCACTAGCTGTCTTCGCATATGGACTTTTCTTACCGCTTCACATCAGGTGGTGTTAAGTCATTTGTCGTGCTTTGTATAAAAAAAAAAAAAAAAAAAAAACTAACCAAGTTATTACAAACCCCTGTGATAAAATTGAATCAGCCAATAATAATTGTTGCAGTTATGTAACACGATTGGACTTTTGTGACGATTTTCTGTCACGTACAGAAAAGTTTTATAATTTTACAGAAGAAATTTGTATTTGTAGGGCATAGTGGTATTAATAGTACCCGGTTGGGGAATAACCTCCAGCTTACAGAATATTGCTCGCACGTGTGGGATGGCTCCGCCAAGTACGTCCCTGTACATACCCTGGGCCTCGATCGCGCTAATTTACATTGTATTTACCAAAGCAAATGTGAAACGTTCCCTTGCGCACAATTTGTGTTGCGCGAAAGCCACCAATTGAGTTTTTTTTTGGAACATACGTTGATATCTTTGATCATAATTATATTACATATTAATTAAGTTCAAATAACATCAATTAATAAAATAAAAACTTTCTAAATTGAGTAAAATATCGATCGGTTATTGACAGCACCTAGATACAAATACGTTACTATGGCAACCATCTAAAGAAACGTATTTTCCGCTGTCGGTCGCACGTTTTTGATTAAGTTAGTGCCTAAGCAACTTGTCAAAAATGTTTGTAGGATATCGGAAAATACGTTCCCATAGATGGTTGCCATAGTAACGTCTTTGTATCTAGGTGTTGTCAAAAATGGATAGATATATTTATTAAATTTAGAAAGTTTTTATTTTATTAATTTATGTAATGTGAACTTATTATATATGTAATATAATTATAATCAAAGAAATCAATGTATGCTTCGAAAAAACAGCTAATTGGTGGCCGTTTATATGTTTCGCGCAACACAAATTGTGCGCAAGGGAACGTTTCACATTTGCTTTGGTAAATACAATGAAAATTAGCGCGATCGAGGCCCTGGACAGTTTGCGGCGTCGTACTGTCCGTATCATTGGCGATGTAGAGGTCACGAACAACCTTGAGCCTCTGCAATTGCGTCGAGACATTGCGTAGCTTAGCGCCTTCTATCGGCTATATCACGGAGAGTGTTCTGAAGAGCTTTTTGACCTTATCCCACCTTCCCCCTTCCTACTCAGAAGCACGCGTGCCGGTCTTCGGTATCATCATTACACTGTCTTCACCTCACCGTCATGCAAAAAAAAAATTAGTGGTTCGTTTCTTTGTCATACTTCCAAAACTTGGAATTCTTTGCCAGCACATGCCCTCCTTCCTATAGCATGGGGTCCTTCAAAAGAGGCGTAAAAGAGCACCTTTTGGGCCGGCAAGGTGGAGGAAGCTAGAGCAGTGTCCGAACTGCATTAGCTGTCTTTGCTTATGGACTCTTCTTACCGCTTCACATCAGCTGGTGTTGAGTCATTTGTCGTGCTTTATATAAAAAAAGCACTCAAATACCATTACAATGTAGTGTTGTATTCCTACGGTAGGTAAGATCGCCAGATACCATCGAGGAAGAGTTACGTTTGGAGCAAAAGACTTATCTACTCTATGTTTACAGGGTATGCAACGCAGTAATAATCTTCATAAGGGTTACGATAATCCTTACTATCAGGTGGGAAGATTCTTATTTGCTTCCTTTATTGTAATATATAATAAATCTGTAAAATATGTAAAAAGAGGTATTAATTCGGAATATTCCCATGTCCTGTGTTAATGAGTTGTCAATGATCAATTGGTTTGAGAGTTTTTAAGACCCATCTACTCACAAACATTTCGGCAGAGAGAAACTGAGATGGGGCTTACAAAGATCAGAAGTCTTCACTGAGACAGTTTGATACATTTGAGAAAGATCTTAATAATTCAGAAGACTTCGGTAGGAAGGCACGTATTAAAAATACTCTTCAATAAAACAGGTAATCATTTTGGTGTCGCCGTACCTCTAGGTACACAACAGCGTTATATGTAGTTCGGGTGTCAAAATTTGAGAGATAGTTAATATTTCACCAGAGCTAACTAACGGAGTTTTTTCATGCAATCGAGAACGCCGATGTGAAATACGGACAAACTGAACAACTATTATTCCAACTGATATTTTTAAAAAAAAATCCACACATAGCTATGCAGCTTTTGCTCAAATTTTACTCGGGGCTAGTACCGTATCATCATTATTCAAACATTTTGAAGCCTATATGTAATAATATAGAATGTTATATGTATAAAACTCCTCTATCTAAGTATTTACACCACACTTACTAAAATAATATTTAGACTTTAATTTTTGTGACCAGCATTAGGTATTAAGAGCCTCAACGTCGCGTCGCCGGGCTTTTCATACAAAATCTGAAGTCGAAAATATTAGAAATGAACCAACCAATTCTAGCAAGACTTGCCGTACATAAGCAAGTCAAGCTAATCTAAAAAGCTGTCAGACATTTTTTGCAAAAAAGTATTAAAGGTGAGAAAGACCTTTTTTTACTTTCATACGAACTACTTATAAATCGAAAATAATTACTTTTTCATTAAACTTTTTGGAAAATCCTCCGACAACTTAAGACTAGCCTGACTTGCTTAAGCAAACACGCTTAAATGTGGTCGAAAAGTTTTGAAAATCGTTCTTGTTAGGATTTCTGGTTCTTGCCAGGTTGGTGGTCAGAAAACCAAGCTTAAACAACGGACCTCTTCGACGTGACGTTCTTTAAAAGCAATAATAAAAATAGAATATTTACTTTTTTGAACAATATAAACCTAAGTGTGATTTTCAAAATCATGATCATCATACATCATCATCATACCTCATCATGAGGTATCATATGATCTTTCTTTATTTGTAATTGCTACAATAAAATCATGATAGTTTTTTTTTAATTCAGTGCCTAATGTAGCAGAGGCATTGTTATATACATTGTGATACAAAAGTCCGAAATAAAATATAGACTACTTTTATTTTCCGATTACATCAATAAAATCATTGTCACACCTGCTCTAAAAACCATAAAAATGCGTACTATCGCGTATCGTACGTACGACACACTACAATTATACCACACATACCTACAACCCGCGCATATACTGCGATATCGACCCCCCGCGACCACAGAATTCAAAATTTCATTTACTGTTACACCCGGCATAAGTAAGCAATGGTTCTATGATATTACATCGCCGTCATCCCTCACTTCTAATAATATTTTCATTTCTGTCCATCGAAAGTTTACCTGGGTGAAATCGCCGTTTGTACAATTTACTTACAATCTTAAGGAAGATTGTTTTTCATGGTTGATGTGTTGCCATTACCATAAAGACTTATAAATTAATAAATAGCATACCTCAAGACCAATGTCCATCTTATCCGTAAAAAAGACCAATATTATCATTTTATATAAAATATAAAGGTAATGCAGAATTATTTAATTGAGACAATATTTTACGTCAATCTAGTCAACTACGAAAAGCATGACACAGCGTTATTTTAATTGCAATCTAAAATCTGTCTCCTGTGCTCCGTCAAATTTAATTGACATTATTACTCTTGAATCTAATTACCGGGGCAGTTATAGCGAAAAATCGCTCGTTAACGTTTTCGGGAAGACCTGAAACAAATCATGCGTCTATAACCAATCCTCTTATGTTAAGCCCCGTTTCACCCTCCGCGCTTATACGGCGAGCAATAGAGATATGATAGAGGTTATTAATTAGATGTCGTTACGTCTTATGCCTTTTCATTGTGTGATGCGGAAAAACCCATAGACCCCAGTTCCCTAGCAACGGGACTCCCCATAAGGCGGAGTTATTAAGCTAACGGATAACCATATTTGTGTTATTTCCGACCTATGTTGAGAAACGATTTCAAGTATAATATATGTAATAAGGTTGACATAACATTACGTCACGCTCGGCGGTAAGCTGAAACCGTATTTGAATGCGGCTACGTGTATAGCTTACCTACCATTAGTGTTCAGCATTCGAGTTTTGATGAATGTGTTTCGAATGTATCCAAATGTTCACCATAAGTCTGATTCACTCTTTATAATATTGGTCCAGGTTTATGGTAAACATTCAAATACAAGTCATGAACTTTGATATTTCTTTTATATAAAATAAAATGTTCATGCTTTGAATGTAAGCCCAGCCATTTTATGTAAATGCCTGTTATAATTTAAAATATATTACACATATACTTACCTATAAATATTTTTAAAAATTGACAATTACGTTACTAAATAGCCTCACTGGCGTGAACAAGCCCTAAGTTATGGAGCCCCACGCGGACACAGGCACGTGCTCACAAAATGGCGCTTACTTAGCCCGCCGTAAAATCTGTACTGTTTCCCCTCGCAACGTGTAATGGATCCTCGCTTGTCCAAATATCAACCCACAGTACCCACACAATAATAGGCGGTGCAGGAAAATTGTCTTAAGAATATGACTATATATTTATTTTCTCAGATTATTTTTGAATTTTTTTTTTGCTTATCACTTACATATACTATAACTAAATAATTGTTTGCTTGGTATTTTAGCAAACAATATACCTAAATAAGTCAACGGAAAATGGCACTAAAGGAATCTTATATTTCAAAGTAAATCATAAATTAACCACAAAAAAACACACAGTGCAGTTCATTAAATTACTCATATACATAGATTAACTATAGCTCGATTCCGCTAGATTTACTTACCAATTAGTTGTCAGCGGCCGGGAGCTGCAATTACGTACGCTATTGCAACCAGACGGTGAATTAAAATTTGTTTTAAAACGCGGATATCGGAGCAAGTGTACTGTTACGAGCTATTTCATGCGTAATTTGATATTCGAATGACAAATTAGTTGGCGAACGCCCGGTGCACAGTAAAATTACAGGGAACCCGTCAATTGAGAAGTCGGCGACAGCGCCCGCTCACGCTCCCGCCTCCGCCGCCCAACTTCGTCCTTGTCGACTCTAATTATGGTTTCCTTTAACACAATCCACTTTGATTCTACAGTTCTAAAGATTAGAGAAACATTGCTAATTTCCTGCTATAAAATTTACTTTCAGAATCCGCACGCGAAAACGTTTTATGTTGGTAATTAAGAAGCTTTCCCTAGATAATGCGAGGTGACGTGGGTAGAGAGTACTCAGTTATTGTGGTGAGGCCAAAGTGCAGATAGGTACATAAAATATGACTGGATGCGATTTACGAAACACGTGTCGACCTCGAGTTAATATAATATTCAAAAGGTTCTGAAAGCTTGGATGTATTTCTTACACAAGGGTCTTGTTAAAAATTTGCAACATTTCCAAAAACCTTTTGCAATAGAAAAGCTCATAAAATTATAATCACCAGCGCTAAACTACCTTAAGAAAATACTTACTAGCGTGAAAACAAAGGCGTGCAATGACTCGCTTCCTTAGGGCGGTAATTGGACGGGCATAATTACTGCCTGCTTGTAAAGCCATCATCTTATCATCTCTCCGAAGGGGTATTAGCGAAAAACACGGCCTAGGGGCGCGCGGGGAGATGGTATACGCCAGTGCTGAGACAGATATCCGTACCATGCAAATATTCTTAAAAACTTTAATTACATACACCCAAATTGGTCCTTTGTTACTTATTGAACAAAAATTACATATTAGTGTTAAGGTATTACTTGTTTTTATTTTTACTTTAGACAATTTTCTAGTATTCTAACCTAAACTATGCCATCATGGGCACATATCAATTTAATAACTTTTATTAATATTTGAGTGAGTTTGGTAAAACAAAATTTATTTTAACTTAAAAACATCTGAACGGTACGAATACCTAAGAACAAAGACACAATCATAAGAATTATCCGTAATAGGACCGTAGGTAGTGATCTGTCAAGTGTGGCACATCACTATTGCGGCGGCATGAAACTCTTGCGGGTAAGAAGACGACAGACGACGACTTAGATGGTTATTAATATCTTTACAAGACTCGGGAAATAAGCGACGGCCTCTCAAAGGGTAGACGTCAAAACAAGGCAATTATGAGAGAGGGTAATTAGTTTTATACATAATCTTTATGTTTTCAGAATTATTTTCCTGGAAAATTGGTGGGTTACTTTGTAATTAGATAGATAAAAAAGTATAAAGTATTAATTGGGCTCGTTAATATAATACAAAAGATTCCCTGGCTATATTGTTTTAACGAACATTAAAAATGCGAGTGTAAATATGTACTTAAAACACCATGATTACATGAATATTAGGTAACTTTCTTAAAAATTAATCATTAATTTTAAAATATATCTACACTTTTTTTTGTGAAAGTTAATCCTGTGGTCAATACCTATCTATATTATTCCGTCATGGGGTGTAATATAATTCTGTCATCTTTTCGCCGCCAGGCCACAATTTTCCACTGATTTAAGCTCCATACAAGAAATAACAACAAAACCAAAAATTATTTCGAACAGTTTTAAAAATATTACTACTTAAAAATAGCGGACGTTTTCAATTTGGAGAAATTCTTTTTTGGATTGATTTTATTAAAGAGAGTCAAAGACAAAGCTCGTATTTTCCAATTGAGTTTTGAGCGCCCGAATGTGGAAGTGAGTTAGAGGTAAGAAAGTAGTGCCTCTATGTTGTTTTCCTGTGGCGAGTAAGGTTGCCAAAGATAATTGAGGATTCATGGTATAAGGTACAGGACTTATCTATAATAACATACACATAATGCTTGGATAAGTCCTCCAGCTCTCTTCTCCTATCTCTTCAGTTTTTACAGCGTGGGTTACGCGTGACTAATGGGTACCTGTTACAAACGTCTAAAGGCTAAGGCAACCACATACCGTCAGGCAGACCGTATGCTTGTTTGGCGGGCATACTATCCTTTTATATTTCAAAAAATTATAATAACTAGTTCACGTGAGATTTAATCACAAGTGAGCAACGTTTTAGAGGAGCAAGAGCTTGCATAAATTCACTTAAGCATGTCTATGCAGTGAAATAGAATTTTAAAAGTGTCCTTGAGTACCTTCAATTACACGGAGTCTATTGTTTAAAAGCTAACAATGTCTTTGTCACGCTTTGAGTCACTTTCACGCGATAAAAAAAACTGTAAAAGTACGCTCACATTTATGAAGGCTAAAAGAACAATTTCGTTAGGAGCCCGTTGAATCCGTCGACATCAAAGGGCATTTTTACGAACGCCCTCTCGCCCTGTTCACTGAAAAATGTATTTAAAACCTAAATTTATTTCCACTTCTTCCGCACACTCCGAGAAAAATTATATTGTTTAGCTCGTTTATGATTTTTATTGCATAAACACACATTGGTAAGTACGTAACAACCGTTGTAACGAAATTTTTTGGATAGCATAAAATTATACAAACAAAACGGTGGAAACAGAAGAGTCGATTTGTTCTGTCATGCATTGTTACCATAATGTTAATATTGATGGCTCTGAAGCATAACGCTGCATTATTGCGTCTGCATTGATCTCTTGAATGATCAAAGTTTTGAATCATTAGATAGAACTTTATGCATCGCATGATGTTCAGTTTAACCAACCCCAAGTCGCGTTAATTTCACGTCAGACCAAATTCTTTGGTTTGACGTGAAATTAACGCGACTTGGGGCAAAGATGAGTTGAAATTTTAAACTAGAGGTGATGCATGGTGGTGTTTCATCATATCAGCCTATGATATTTTCATGTATAGGTATAGTATATGTAAGTATTGTTCGTTTTGTATTTTTTTTCTCTTTCTATTAATACCTGACTGTGCGCTTTTGTGTCGCCACCTTACCACATTACATTTCCAATACATGCGTGGGTTGGCTGGAAGAGATCTCTTACAAAGATCACCCAGCCCAGAGATCAGACTAATTCATCATCAATCATCATCATGATCATTTCAGCCGAGAGACGCCCACTGCTGGTCATAGGCTTCCCCTAAAGATCTCCATACCGATCGGTTCTGCGCTGTCCGCATCCACCGGCTTCCCGCGGCCCTCACCAGATCGTCGGTCCACCTTGTAGGAGGCCTACCAACGCTGCGTCTCCCGGTACGTGGCCGCCACTCGAGGACTTTTCCGCCCCAACGGCCGACAGTCCTCCTTGCAATGTGGCCTGCCCACTGCCACTTGAGGCTCGCAATTCTCTGGGCTATCTCGGCGACCTTAGTTAAACCCCGAGCATAGCCCTCTCTAAGCATAGCCCTCTCCAAGCATAGCCCTCTCCAAACATAGCCCAATCCAAGCATAGCCCTCTCCAAGCATAGCCCTCTCCAAGCAAAGCCCTCTCCAAGCATAGCCCTCTCCAAGCATAGCCCTCTCCAAGCATAGCCCTCTCCAAGCATAGCCCTCTCCAAGCATAGCCCTCTCCAAGCATAGCCCTCTCCAAGCATAGCCCTCTCCAAGCATAGCCCTCTCCAAGCATAGCCCTCTCCAAGCATAGCCCTCTCCAAGCATAGCCCTCTCCAAGCATAGCCCTCTCCAAGCATAGCCCTCTCCAAGCATAGCCCTCTCCAAGCATAGCCCTCTCCAAGCATAGCCCTCTCCAAGCATAGCCCTCTCCAAGCATAGCCCTCTCCAAACATAGCCCAATCCAAGCATAGCCCTCTCCAAGCATAGCCCTCTCCAAGCAAAGCCCTCTCCAAGCATAGCCCTCTCCAAGCATAGCCCTCTCCAAGCATAGCCCTCTCCAAGCATAGCCCTCTCCAAGCATAGCCCTCTCCAAGCATAGCCCTCTCCAAGCATAGCCCTCTCCAAGCATAGCCCTCTCCAAGCATAGCCCTCTCCAAGCATAGCCCTCTCCAAGCATAGCCCTCTCCAAGCATAGCCCTCTCCAAGCATAGCCCTCTCCAAGCATAGCCCTCTCCAAGCATAGCCCTCTCCAAGCATAGCCCTCTCCAAGCATAGCCCAATCCAAGCATAGCCCTCTCCAAGCATAGCCCTCTCCAAGCATAGCCCTCTCCAAGCAAAGCCCTCTCCAAGCATAGCCCTCTCCAAGCATAGCCCTCTCCAAGCATAGCCCTCTCCAAGCATAGCCCTCTCCAAGCATAGCCCTCTCCAAGCATAGCCCTCTCCAAGCATAGCCCTCTCCAAGCATAGCCCTCTCCAAGCATAGCCCTCTCCAAGCATAGCCCTCTCCAAGCATAGCCCTCTCCAAGCATAGCCCTCTCCAAGCATAGCCCTCTCCAAGCATAGCCCTCTCCAAGCATAGCCCTCTCCAAGCATAGCCCTCTCCAAGCATAGCCCTCTCCAAGCATAGCCCTCTCCAAGCATAGCCCTCTCCAAGCATAGCCCTCTCCAAGCATAGCCCTCTCCAAGCATAGCCCTCTCCAAGCATAGCCCTCTCCAAGCATAGCCCTCTCCAAGCATAGCCCTCTCCAAGCATAGCCCTCTCCAAGCATAGCCCTCTCCAAGCATAGCCCTCTCCAAGCATAGCCCTCTCCAAGCATAGCCCTCTCCAAGCATAGCCCTCTCCAAGCATAGCCCTCTCCAAGCATAGCCCTCTCCAAGCATAGCCCTCTCCAAGCATAGCCCTCTCCAAGCATAGCCCTCTCCAAGCATAGCCCTCTCCAAGCATAGCCCTCTCCAAGCATAGCCCTCTCCAAGCATAGCCCTCTCCAAGCATAGCCCTCTCCAAGCATAGCCCTCTCCAAGCATAGCCCTCTCCAAGCATAGCCCTCTCCAAGCATAGCCCTCTCCAAGCATAGCCCTCTCCAAGCATAGCCCTCTCCAAGCATAGCCCTCTCCAAGCATAGCCCTCTCCAAGCATAGCCCTCTCCAAGCATAGCCCTCTCCAAGCATAGCCCTCTCCAAGCATAGCCCTCTCCAAGCATAGCCCTCTCCAAGCATAGCCCTCTCCAAGCATAGCCCTCTCCAAGCATAGCCCTCTCCAAGCATAGCCCTCTCCAAGCATAGCCCTCTCCAAGCATAGCCCTCATGGCCTAATTATAATTATGTATTTTTGAACCTATGTTACAAGTGCAATAAAGAGTATTATATTGATATGCACTGTTGAACAACGGCCTCCCCCATCCGACTCCCCGCGACCCAGACAAAATCGTCTGTCTATCTAGTCCGTCCTAGCCTACTTGGCCGTCCTACTTTGCGCTTTACAGTACGTGGTCGCTATGGTAGAACTTTGAGGCCCCATCGGCCGTCCGTTCTGTGTACTATGTGCCCTGCCCACTGCCACTTAAACTAATCCTATGAGCTATGTTAGTGACTTTGGTTCTCCTACGGAGGTCGTCATTTCTGATTCATAGCTCGTTGAGTGACTGTTACTTGCACAGAAGGCCTTTAGTAAGCGACCACGATTCACAGCCATACGTCATCTCTGGCAGCACAAAATTTACCACTCAAATGTTAAATGCCGACTGGAGTTGTATAACTACCTTAGAGAAGACCGCCTACTTACATAACACGTGACTGCTTTGTAGTGTTACTTATGTTCTTCTTGTGAGTAAGGTTCTCCCAGAGCTCATTGAGAAATCGTTATGTTGGGAGCAGGAGTTTTATCTCATAATCTGTCAACATAGTTATTTCCTTCTATTTATAAACGGTAGGCAGCTCGTGAGTAGTGCCGAATGTGTTACAAGTGTATATAGGCTACGGTAAACGGTTACCCTCAGCATCACGCAATCGGGCAAATCGGATACAGGCAATTGGCATACGGGCGACTGTTAGCTTTCAGCCTGTACGCCGATGAAGAGCACGGGGGTTCTTTTACTGGGTAGTCTCAGTCTCTACAATCTTTGACCGAGAAGTCCCACATAACCCTGAATTTTCTTTTTTTACAGAAATGACAACCGAAAGTTGGTATGATCCAAAATTGGACCAAACCAAAAAATGATTTTATTTTATTACTAGCGACCCGCCCCTGCTTTGCACCGGTGCAATGCTATGTAGTGTGTATTATACATATAAACCTTCCTTAAAAATTACTCTATCTATTAAAAAAAACCGCATCAAAATCCGTTGCGTAGTTTTAAAGATCTAAGCATACATAGGGACAGACAGACGGCGGATAGCGACTTTGTTTTATACTATGTAGTGATTTTTGTTTGTCATCATAATGATAGATACCTACCTACCTTCGGTTCTACTTATTAAATAGTTCATTATAGTTCTCGTCAAATTAATACAGCATCTTTAATTAACAAGTAAGCATAGTAGTCAAGTTTTGTTTCTTCTCGACTAAATTGAGGTTATAATTAATCTTCTTCTAGTTGAGATGTTATAAACTATAACTGTTTTGTTATAAAACAACAAAATTTTGTTATACTAAACAGTTTGTAGTAAATGTAATATACTATTTTTTTCGAATTTTTATTTTTCTAGGCGTTAGTATGTATGTAATATAAATATTCTTAGGTATGGCTGGTATGATTTATACCTACACCAAATAGTATATGTACTTATTGTTATAGAAATCATACCAGGCATAAGAATATTCCTGTTAGACTTAAAATATAAAAAATACTCCTAAGTGAAACACTAAAATACCATCTAAACAGCACTAATTTAATTCTGAATCTTGGCCACGGACTATTCCAGGCCCAAACTGTACGAGCCTGGAAACAATCATGGCGTCCTACTTTATTTCATTTTGTTCAGTCATGTAGAGTAGAAAGCATGCGAACATTTTTGACTTGGCGTATTTATTCGGCAAAAACTTTAAATTGCTTCCGACCCAGTTCGAGACCTATTGAATCAATCTGCCTTTGCCTGCTTCTCTAAGCTCTCCGGATTTATTTATTTTTGTCATAATTCAACTTGACCCAATTCAGACATCTTGAACAGGTTGTTAAGTTTGCATTCTAAACAGGAAGATATTGAAGAACTTAATTTTACTCCATAATCTCGTTAACCTAACTTACTTTATACGTACCATAAAACCTACAAATCTTTCAAATTAAATTCCGTTCATGAACATTATTTTCACTTTCTTTATTTTCATCAAAGAAAAATCAATTGATCTTTATTCAATACGTCTAAGAAATGTTGAATCAATCTTTATCTAAACTTGTAAACTATCTACAACTCCTACTTTATAAATATAAAATTTCAACTTATGGAGGAATTTTATAGATAATTATTTACTTTCACTTTTTAAGACATTTCTTTAAAAGATTTATACATAATATATGACAATACAAACTGTTGAAGTCATCTTAAATTATGTTAAAAATCTAAATAATAGCCTATACTAGGTACGCCTAATACATTTGTAGAGCAATCAACAGTGGGTACAGCTACAAATCTCTTGCTTGTATTCAGGCGTTATACATATTATATTTCGAAGAATTGTTCAACTGGTATTTATGATTAAAAAAAAAATACTGTCGTCCAGGAAAGAAATAAAGCCACTATTTAAATAAAATAAAAGCAAATTGTCTTGTCTTAATC
Source organism: Nymphula nitidulata (assembly GCA_947347705.1). Taxonomy (NCBI): domain Eukaryota; kingdom Metazoa; phylum Arthropoda; class Insecta; order Lepidoptera; family Crambidae; genus Nymphula; species Nymphula nitidulata. Next base: position 13,377,895 of record OX374623.1, read on the forward strand.
GATGTCTATTTTGTCTCTTGTCTTTTTTCTCTGTCCTGTCAAACTGCCCATCAAAATTTTAAGTACAGTATTGTGTGTATAACATGAAAATCTCTATATTTAGAAATCCCCCTTCTGAGAAACAATTTGGCATAGTAACTTAATTATTATTACTCAAGCTAGGTAGTACCTGACGACGTGTACAGCTATAAAAAAAATTAAACATAAATCTTTGTCATCTTTTTTTGAAACCGACGATTTTGCGATCTTTGAAAACTAATATTAAGTCTTTATGTAAGAAATTTCCGTTTCGTAAGAAGTGTTTTGTGCAAACTGGATTTACCATACTAAGTTTTTGTATATTATTTAATTTAAAATTGGCATGACCGTTTTTTTTTAATTTTGTGGATAATTTATGACATTCATTGTTAAGAAAGAGCATTAATAAATCATTTTTCAAATAATTGCTATTAATTACAACAAATCTAATCATTAGAATCGGCAAAATATTCTGAAAGCTCCAATTGACCCTCATTTTCAACTAAATAAATTATACCTAATTATTAAATACTTAACTGCACATTACCATTTCAGCCTAAAAACGTTCACTGCTGGGCATAGGCCTCTCGTAATGATTTCCACGACAATCGGTGCTACTTTTTTTCCACGTTCATCATTCGATCGAGTTTAGGTAGACATTCATTTCAATTTATTTGGCAACTTCATATTTAAAGACCTAATTATCATGATCATATCAGCTTATGATGTCCACTGCCGAACTAACCTTAAGCCTCCCTCCTTGATTTCCAAATAGACCAGTTTTGCGCAGCATGCTTCCAACGACTCCTTGCGACCCTGACCAGTTCGTCAGTCCATCTAGTGGAAGGCCGTGCTACTTTGCGCTTTCCAGCACGTGGTCGCCATACTAAAACTTTAACGCCCCATCGATCGACAGTTCTGCGTGCTATGTACCCTACCCACTGCCACTCCAACTTGCTTATCCTAGGAGCTATGTCAGGGGCTTTAGTTCTCTTACGGATGTCCTCATTTCTGATTCTTTCTTGTAGGAAAACACCTGACATAGCTCGTCGCATAGCTTGTTGGGTGACTGTGAACTTTCACAGCAGACCCTTAGTAGCGACCACGTTCCACAGCTGTTATTATCACTGGCAATACATACACTGGTCGAATAATTTCGACTTAAGGCACATGAAGAATATTGGACGAGAAGATCTTACGCAATTTCCCGAACGCTGCCCATCCGTGTTGGATTCGCCTCTTTCTCGTAGTTGGAATTACCTATTTGGACCATTTGTCCGGTAGACGTACTCGTCAACCACTTCGAGAACAGAAATCCCAACGGTAACTGGTAGGTACGACATAATCTTTGTCTTGTCCATGTTCATTTTTAGACCTACCTGTCGCGAAGTTCTGTCTAGGTCACCCAGCATTATACTTAATTCCTCCAGGGAATCAAATAGTACTAGTTTGAACTTTGAACTACCTATTTATTGATGGCATATACGTCCCACTGCTGGGTACAGGCCTTCCTACATGAGGATTTATTAATTTATTATGAGGGGTAAACGTACAACAACCAGTCCAGCGCAGCTTTTTCACAACAAAAAGTAAAAGTTTAGCTTATGAGAAATATAAATTCAAATAATATTGTTCTTGCAGTTGATTCTTAGATAAATATTATTCAAAGTTTAAACACGTAAAATTAAATGTCACAAAGGTTTTTTTTCTGTGACATAAAAAGTTAAAATGACTACAAAAATGACTTATTATAATGCAATAGGCATTATTCCAATTTTAACAAATTGTTTCGCCCCTTCAAACTTGATAGGAAATTTAGAATACTAATTACTTGTCCCCAATTAAAGCCACGGCGGGATGTAATTAATTCCCACGGTTAGACTAACAACTACGCTTCAAAACCTAGACGGCGCAGATTTCTTGTCGGATAACAATCTCTGTTTCTACTTCAGACTGGTTATAAGTAACCCAGACTCCCTAGGCACACAAATTATTTTGAATTGTTACGAGAGGCATTCGCTTGAATTCTTATAAAGATAGAATTTGCAAGAAAAAATGTATCTAATCTAATATACCTACACTTATCATGAGATGGAATATATCACATTATTCTATTCTATGTGGAATGGATCTAGTACGGTAGATAAGACTTCAACTTAAGTTATATAAGGTAAGACTGCGAGTAAAGAGGGAATTGATAGATAAATATTGTGTGGATTTTACAACACACAAAACTTAAAATTTTTTGGTATTTCTTTAAAGCTCTATAGAAATACCAAAAAATTTAAGTCTTGTCTTTTGTAACATATTATATTTTATGTGATATTCAACATTTTGACAAAGGGTACTAAAAGTTTTAGATTGGATAGTATTAAATTGAATAAAAAATTTGTGTGTAGTCTAATAACATTAACAATATTAAAGTAGTCAACTTTCGAGCTAAGTTGAATGTTGTTATTGTTACGATTGAGATTTTGATTTAATTGTTCTTCAGACCCCGCCTTTACAATATCCGAAATTCAAAATTGTAAAAAAAATATTACAAATAACGATAGCATTTTTAATACGATACACGAAGCTACCTTGAAGTTTCTATGATGCCTTTAATTTGAACTAATATTCGTAAGATAAGAATCGGGATGAGCGTCGTATAAAACATGGCTAATTTTAGTCCGAAACTTCGGAAAACCTTTCATGACAGATTGGTTTTATCAGAATAAATCCATTTTCATGTGTAAGGAAATGTTTGATTCACTATCTTATATTACTTTTCATAGTTGGAAATGAGAAATTAATAATTTCTTGAGGTATATTTTGGCAAATATAGGTATAAGGTAGATTTGAAAGAAATTTACATATCAGTTCGTGGAATTAGTAACTTATCGGTAAATTTTGAGCAAAGTGGTCAATATTAGCTACAGTGAAATGGATATGTTCAATAGCAAAAATCCAACTCCAACTCAATGCTCAAATTCACAATTATGCAATCTAAAAATATTTAATGATTGAATAAAGTGGTGTACAGTAGATACAGTCACAGTGTAACTCAAATTATTTTTAACCCCTGCCAAAAAAGAGGGGTGTTATAGGACATTAGGGTGTTATAGGGGGGATAAGTTTGACGTGTCTGTCTGTGCCATCGTAGCAACTAAACAAATGGACCGATTTTGATTCAGTTTGTATTTGTTTGAAAGCTGACGTGACTAGGATGGTTCTTAGCTATAATTAATGAAGATCAGTTCGGGCGTTTGTTAAAGACTATCAGCTCATTTTCTACATGATCAAAAGGTTTTACCAACTTTAAAAAATCCGATCGATTTTAAATTGGGTGTACTGTCACTTTCCGTGACATTCCTATGACATACCAACCTTGAACTGATCCTATACCATCAAAAAGTCTGCGAGATGCTTAATTCTTCATAAGCTTATATATAGCAGATATAGTTAGCGTGTTTGGGCTCTTATGAATAGTATCAATGAGAAGGTGTTATATAGATGATTAATGACGCCAGGGGTTACTTAAAATTTTCATTTTTTTTCACTACTTCTTATTGTTTTCATTATCTAAAATATTACCAAATTTTTCTAATACTTTGAGTAAAAAGTTACTAACCTCAGAAAATTCATCAAGATTTAGTACGATAGTTATTCTTATAAGTATTCATATAAAAAACTTTATCTTGGTTGAACTAATATTAACCGTTTTCTTCCATCCTACCCCGCACTTCTTCTTGGGTAGGTTAATTCTCAGGTTAGGTTATTGGGTTATTTCTCAGTGCCTTAAGTTGAAATTTCAAAATAATGGACCAATCTTAATTAGTATCTATTGTCTAAGATTTGCTGCCTTAAAAAATCTATTCAACCCGTTGTTCACAAAATTGCGTAAGTACATGGAACTAATCAAAGATAGAAAAGGGTCCTATGATACACAGAAATGTTTTGAATTATTCTAATTGAAAGTTACTATTTATGAATAATGCAATTTAATATTAGCATTTTCGCTATTGAAATACTTTTAAGAAAAAGCTTTAAAGAAATACCAAAAATTTTAAGTTTTGTCTGATGTAAAATATTATATTTTATGTGATATTGAACATTTTGACAAAGGGTACTAAAAGTTTTAGATTGGAAAGTAATAAATTGAATAAAAATTTTGTGTGTAGTCTAATAACATTAACAATAATAAAAGTAGTATTATTGTCAATGTTATTAGACTACACACAAAAATTTTATTCAATTTAATACTTTTCAATCTAAAACTTTTAGTACCCTTTGTCAAAATGTTGAATATCACATAGAATATAATATTATGTTCAAATTAAAATATGTCAATTATTAAATTTATCTCATTGAGGGTTTAATTAAAATGCTCTCAGAGATACAAAGCAATTTCTATATTCCCCTAGGATGTGCCAGTGTTGACATATTGGTGATCGATGCTTAATCAATAGATCAGTCAAATAGGCACAAAAGAAAACCTCCTCCAATCACTCAACATAAATCTCAATCGAAATCAAAACAATAATATCAATGTTTGTTGTCTTATTTATTTAGAAAAATAATAGTCCTACGTTTATTTTACTAAAGCTTTTTTCATGTTAAATTAGATCATGTAAAAAAAAGCGGAATTGTGAAATTCTTTACAAAATTAAAATATTTCAAATACTACTATTAAATTCAAAGCTTATTTGAAGATGCTATGAAATAAGCTTGTTTGAAATTCATTTGGAATTTCATCAAATCAACTGACATGAAATTACAGTGTCTTACCCTTTCTTCTTACCGAAGCTCAAGGCCTTTCCACGATTGGTTTGATCACAAAATATTGTTTCTCTCAGAGTTTTTTGATACTGATTTCAATAACGTATAATCGACCTGGTCTTAACTAAATGCTTGGTGATATGGGTGCCTTTACCACATATTTGTAATGAGGTATCGTTGATCAATACGCGCGCGATGGAGACGCAGCCGTAATGAGCGCGTTGGAAAGCGTTCGCGCGTTGCGGCCACCCATCCGTGTGAATTTCGTGGGCTATGCTCTAGTGATGGGTAGTTAGTAACTGAAATTTTGGCATTAAAATCACTGGACATCAAAATTGAGTTTAAAAACATTCAGAGAGAGTTTGAGTTTTCAAACACTTATAATAATGTTAAAATCAACAATTAAGAATATGAGTTTAAAACTCTTGAGACCTATTCACATGACATTGTTCAGACGTGCATTAAATACCGCCGTAATTAGGGCTGTTTCTAACTAGCGCAGTAATAGGAGCATTTAACTAATAGATACGTATGTATATGTAGGAATGAATGAACATAGAAATTATATTATTAGTATCATAACTACATATTTGTAACATTAAACTTACTATAGTTAAGGTAAGGATTTTTTTTGTGCAATGGTAACATTTCAATTATTTTAAATATGTACTCTTCACCGAATCGTAAACTAAACGTAACAGAGGACATCACTAGGCCCTGCGCTCTCAGCTCTAATGTGAATACGGTGAACAATGTGGAATTCGTGAACGATATTTTACGTAGCTTTATGTGCTCGGCGATATATTTAAATTTGTCTGGCTTTGAATCTGAATTCAAGCTTAAACAGAAATATGAAAATATCTAGGCTAAAGTTTTATGATACTGAATATTGTGTTTAATTCTAATTTAAAGAAACGCACCAAATGTAAATGAAATGATATAATATCGAATTTCCTGTTTTTTTTTTATATTTAATAAGTTAAACAAAAATTTACTATGAACTAACTAATGTTGACTTTCGAAGAAGCTTTCATTTAAAGCAATTTGTATAACAATTTTTTATTTCGATGTCACTACGTCACCTCAATTATACTATACTAAATGCACATACAGATACAGCGAAGTAAAAATTACTTCTTGAATGAAATATTCATTTGTTAATTCCACTTTTTAATGTATTCGGGACTTCCAGCCATATTTACAGTAAGGAATATTCACAGCATCCTGAAATTGGAAATGATTAACTTCGTAGCACAAACAACATACAAGCCAGATGACAACCATGCTTACTCAAAATCTGTTTTGATTACCTCCCTAATTTACTTGGAGCAACACCTCTAACGACCCCAAAAAGCTTAGGAATAGAGCGGGTATTTTGAACTGAACTTATGACGCATGTCACACAGAAACCCTTTACGTATATTCTTGAATATTAATAATGCTCGATTTAATTTAGCCGGACGAATGTCGACACTATAATGATCACAGGGCTGCCGATTTTTCTTCCGATTATTTTTTTAGTATATGAGAGATATTTATATAAATGAACTTTTATTATTGTGAAACAGGGTTTAAAATTGAAAGAAAGTCGGTTAATAGAATTCGAAGCCTTCACTTTTTATTTAGACAACTCAAAGTATTTTTTTAGTGAAAATAATTTTACTGTAAGCTTAAATAAATGGATTCTTTCATAAAAACTTAATAAATGGTATACGTAGGTATTTACTTAAGTGGTTAGTAAACACTAAGAAGAGATTGCGTGAAAACAGTCAAATGTTTTCCTAGAACGCTATATTTTTTAATAGTCATCTCTCATTTTTATTTATACAGAAGATTTACGGCATTATGTACCTACAAAACGTTTAAAATAAATATAAATATAAAATATTACTATTTAAAAACTGTAAGACTGATGGAGAATAGTTTAAATATTCCAAAAGTTTGTATGACCGTATCTTATAGACAATATATGTATTGCATACCTTGGGTACCTCACACGTGTTGCGTCTACACTGTAAAAATCAAAAGAAAAGTTGTTAATAAAAGTTTCAAATACTAATTTCAGATAGTAGCCAGCCCTGTATGCAGCTAGTAATAGAGTACCTATTTAAATTTAGTTTAGGAGATTAATTAAACGAACGGACGCGGGAAGCTCTGTCAGAACCGTCAATAGCAGCCGCGTTTTATTCTCACTAGCTCCGTTGGTGGAAGCAATCGAATTTGCCAAATGACGCTCACACTGAATTGGTGAAGAGTGATTGATTGAAACGTTCCGCGGCTAAAGTATTTCATCGGAAATAATTGAATCCGAATAATTCGATGTGCGTATGTGTGAAAATTAAATTTTGCGGTGATATAAAACGTCTTCCACGACATGTCGCTATTCATATTATTGTGCTCACAAGAAGTATTTATCAATAGTAATTTTTATCCCGCGTTTTCTAAAGTGATAGTAATCAAAGCTATAAAATTGTTAAAATATGTTGATTGATTTATCTGATTATAATTACGTTTGTGATAATTCATTACGATAAAGTCACATGATTTTTTAATACCAAAATCATTTTCAAATAAAATAAATAAGTATTTATCATCAAATCACCGCTACGGCGCTTATTGCGAACTCCCTTTTTGTAGTACTTTTTTATCTCTTCAGCTGATGATGGGAAGTGTTTATTAGTTTAGAGCCTTAGTTCCCAAAGTGGTCCAGGGGTCCACGGGAGACTCGACGGGGTCTACGTTGGCCTATCTTATCTTCACATTTTTTGACCAGTTTTGGGAATATGGTAGAAATGTAGCTCCAGGGGGTCCACCGGAACCAGCTAAATTTTGAAAGTGGTCTATGAGAAAAAATGTCTCTAACCTCTGGTTTAGAGCGATAGAGAGATCGCTCTTATAGACACTTGAAACATAAAGGACATCATCAGGTGGCGTTGTCAATACATTACGCAGAGTACCTAAATAGTAGTTTTCTACACGTTCATAATATTTTTCTTTAACAAATAACGTTTTGTATTGTTTCATTTTATTGAACTCATTAATAATACGTGTCATGCTCGCGCACATTAAATTTCTCGAACTGAATTTTTTTTTTTTTTTTTTATACAAAGCACGACAAATGACTCAACACCACCTGATGTGAAGCGGTAAGAAGAGTCCATATGCGAAGACAGCTAGTGCAGTTCAGACACTGCTCTAGCTGCCTCCACCTTGCCGGCCCGAAAGGTGCTTTTTCACGCCTCTTTTGAAGGAACCCATGTTATAGGAAGGAGGGAACACATGTGCTGGCAAAGAATTCCAAGTTCTGGAAGTTCGACAAAGAAAAGAGCTACTAAATTTCTTTGTACGTGATGTTGAGGTGGAGACAGTGAATTGATGACTCCGAAGACCGGCACGCGTGCTCCTGAGTAGGAATGGGGAAGGTGGGATAAGGTCAAATAGCTCTTCAGAACACTCTCCGTGATATAGCCGATAGAAGGCGCTAAGCGACGCAATGTCACGCCGCAATTGCAGAGGCTCGAGGTTGTTGGTTACCTCTACATCGCCAACGATACGGACAGCACGACGCTGCAATCTGTCCAGGGCATCGAGTAGGTACTTGGCGGAGCCATCCCACAAGTGCGAGCAATATTCCACGCAAGACCGGACCTGAGTTTTATACAGCAGGCATAATTGGTCAGGCGTGAAAAATCGACGCACCTTGTTCAGGACACCGAGCTTCCGAGAGGCTGTTTTTATCACGGTTTCGATGTAGTTCCTGGAATTCCGATCGCAACATATCTCCATGCCGAGCAAGTTTAGGGAGCCCTGTGCCGAAAGAGTCGTGCCCTGAAGAGACGGAAGGGGAAGGAACGGCGACATTTTGGCTGTAAACGCGCACACCTGTGTTTTCTTAGCATTGAACTCAACAAGATTGTTAGATCCCCATTCAGATACGAGGTTCAACACCCTGTCGAGCTCAATGGCAAGATTCTCTCTCTCCCTCTCGGTTTCAGCGCGCCCAGCCCCTGGGCGACCGTAATATCCCCCATGCACTGTACTGTCATCTGCATAGCAATGAATGTTTCCTAACGGAATCATGTCATTGATATGAAGAAGAAAGAGTGTGGGGGATAGAACAGAGCCTTGTGGTACACCAGCATTCACTGACATGAACCGCGAAGCGCATCCATCTGCGAGGACACGGATTCTTCGCTCATGCAGGAAGCCGGCGATCCAGTTACAGAGCTGAGCGGGCAGACCGTATGCCGGGAGCTTGGAGAGAAGAGCCCTGTGCCAGACCCGATCGAACGCTTTGGCAATGTCAAGGCTAACTGCCAGTGACTCACCACGTTTGTCAATAGCTTCACCCCAGACATGCATTAAGTACGCTAGAAGATCACCCGTTGACCGGTTCGACCGAAACCCGTACTGTCGATCATTAATTAATGAGTGATCTTCTAGGTATCGGATCAGCTGGTGGTTTAAGATCCGTTCCATGACCTTGCAAAGAACTGAGGTGACAGCTATCGGGCGGTAGTTAGCTGGGTCTGATCGGTCTCCCTTTTTGGGGACCGGTTGCACATTGGCCTCTCTCCAAGATTCCGGCACACACCCAGAAGAGAGAGAAAGACGGTATAGCCGCGTTAAGACAGGAGACAACTCCGCTGCGCAGTTTTTCAGTACTATCGCTGGAATGCCATCAGGTCCACTAGCTTTCCGGACGTCGATTGACTGAAGCTCTGCACGTACATCACATTGCCTAATACGAATATCGGGCATTGTGTGTCCACAGTGGGAGAGTGTTGGTGGCTGTAAGTTGCAGTCATCGATTCGGGAGTGAGCAGCAAAGAGTTTTACCAAGAGATCGGCTTTCTCTTGCGGCTTGTGAGCTAGCGAGCCGTCAAAACATCTCAACGGGGGCAGCGAGGGTTGACAGAAGTTGGATTGCACGGCTTTGGCCAGACGCCAGTAGCTACGGCTTCCCGTAGGATGCGTAAGAAGTTCTTGGCCAACTCGTGCAACGCGCTGTGCATCCGCTCTGATGAAGGCCCTTTTGCAGGACTTGGTGGCGTTGTTATAGGCTGCTTTCAGTGAGTCAATGTTGGGATCCCCGCAAGCTCGGCCCCTGATCCAAGCGCGGTATGCCGACTGTCTGTTTTCAACAGCTAAGGCACAGTCGCGGTTGAACCAGAGGTTACGCCTACCCCTACTGATGAGATCGGAGTGAGGGATATAGTACTCCATCCCTAACATGATCTCATCAGCAACAGCAGTAGCGCTAGCGTTCGGGTCCAGCTCACTGAAACAGCGCTGCCTCCAAGGGACAGATGCGAAGTAATCCCGCATACCGTCCCAATCTGCCGACGCATAGTGCCAGATGCGGCGTTTGGCAACCATAGGTACCGGTGGCGACGCCCGTGGCACCCCAGCGGATACCAGGCAGTGATCCGATGTTCCCAAAGGAGCACGAACCTCAAGCCGATATCCATCTGGGCGAGTCGTCAGGAGAAGGTCCAACAATGAGGGCGCGTGACCGACAATGTCTGGAATCCTGGTGGGCTGGTTTACCAGTTGGGTCAGGTCGTGCGTGAGAGCGAAAGCGTGGGCAGTTCTACCAGCATGGTCAGTTTTAGAGGAACTTAACCACGAAAGTCCCCTAAAAGCACCAATTCCGCGGTTGGAAACTGCTCCTGCGCAACATCTGCCACCCGACTAAGATGTTCGAAAAGTCGAGTTGTCTCCATGTTACCGCTGTGGGATCTATAGAGGCACACGTAGATTCGGCTATGTGTGCCCAGGTCCACATGCACCCCAAGAATAGAGTGGGAAGGGTCCTCCAAACAGCGCAGACGGCGACAGCAAACATCCGCCCGGACAAACAAGCATACCCCGGCCTTCGCTTTGAAGGACTCTTCAAGAGCGTAGCCGGGGTAATCCAAGTAGCTAGTGTCTGCCGGGCGAAGTATTTGAGTCTCCGTCAAAAACAGCATTTCGGGTCGAGCCGTCTCAAGATGTTGGTGGACGGCATTGAGGTTAGCATGGAGCCCACGGATGTTAGTGAGCCCGACCTCAAACAGCGTGGTTGTGGTGGGGGTGTGCACCGCTGAACGACCGGAACTGTTTTTGAGCGCTGCCATAGTTGAAGATAGAAGGAGGAGAGGCGTGAATTTGGGGGACGTTGCCGCGATATATACGGTCAAAGCGTGAGGCCTGTTTCCCCAGGTAATAGCCGACAGTAGAGAAGCGCTGACCCGCCGAACGGAAGGGCCCCCGAACCCCCCCGGGAATGGCCGCCGGGACCCCACCACCCGGTCACCAACCGGCACGACGGACCACCCCAAGATTATGCGTGGCATGATAGGGCAGCCTCACGAACTGGTTAGGTTCGCTTGGGCCCCTGTACTGTACCACGGGCGGCCAGCGGAACAGCCGTTTCTTCGGGTCTCCCTGGTCGGCGGGTCAATGCAGTCCACCTGGCTCTGGTTAGACGGAAGCCGTCACTGACCGCATGCATCGCCGCAACGTCCCCCCAAGCTCTGGTTGTACGCTGACTGATCCCGGAACGCGACCACAAGTGGTCACTTGGCGGGTTTTACGCCATGCGTACGGTGGTCACTAACCAGACGGGTGTTCAGACCCTACCACCAGTCGAGCTGTTGGTAGCTCGGTAATCCCTTAGTCGCCTCTTACGACACCCACGGGAAGAAATGGGGCGGTGAATTGTATTCTTAATCCGTCACCGCACGGATCAAAATTCATTTATATTATACAAGATTAACAAACTTTTTGATAAAAACAAAGATTTTTTATAAATCCTAGCAATAGAAAAACCAGTAAAGTGCGTGTCTGGCCATGCGCAGTGAGTTCCGTAGTTGCCCGTCACAATACGCGGACTTAAAAGGAGGCTTCTTGATACTTAGAGTACCTGCTATGAACATATTAATTTAGTTCACCGCTTGACGACTACTAATAAATTAGTACTTTAAAACTGAATTATAACCATACCAACCGGCACACAGTACGAGATGACAAAATAAACTCATCACTATTTTTGTGTAAGGAAATTCCAAATTCCAGTTTTCTTGTACTAAGAGTCTCTGAGCTAAATGGACAAAGAAACGGATGAACATAGAAAAATTATAATTATGGGCTCCTTGTTGAGTACAGGACCCTAAAAAGATTACCTTTTTTTCGGTGTAGGCACAAAAAAGAGGGCTTATTTTTAAATTAATTTCGAAAGATTGCGTAAGTACAAAAATGTGACTGTAAGTAATTATTTTTATTATAAAAAAAAAAAACTATCCTTAGTCTAGAAGAGAGGTTCGGCAAATAATATATTCTGATGCGCTTACCTAGACGGATAAAACAAACCATACCTAAGACCAGAAAACATTGTTGATTAAACCTACTTTCGTTTTGCTCCACTCAAAAGGGCCAAGTTTGTTGCAAAAGTTTATTGTTTAAAATTTTCCTAATGTAATTCAAAACGTGTAATTTAACTCTGATATTGACATTAATTTTTGTCAGGAGTTTCAAAAGGTTTCTACTGTTAGATAAGCTTTTTCATCTCTTCTTTCTTCAACAATGAACACATCCCAGCGCTGAACTTTTCACAAGCCCTTTTATCTCATTACTTCAATACCGTAGCCCGGTGTGGTCAACCAGCGGCTTCGTCACAAGGTGAGCCCCGGCCTGACACGCAGTATTACCCTGATTAGCTGCGAGCGAACGCGCCTCTGCAAAAAGCTTTAAAAATGTCGCCAGTAATTCAGTTACTCACGTGCCAGTAAAGCGACAGAGTACTGACCCAACTATGAGACTAGGGGAAAATGAAAGTACCTAATAAACTTAACAAAAAATTCAGTTACACTGTGCCAATAAAGTATTCAAAATTATTTATGAATACACTCTCGATGATTATAAGTTTATAACTGTAGGGTAGATTTAAAAAGCGTAGGGGTTAAATAGCTTCCCTCGTAAAAGATAGAAATGATAGGAATTTCAATATTTGCAGAATCCAATGAAATGAAAATCAATAAAACATTTTGTCTTTGAACAATATCAACCTTAATTTTTACACGTTAAGTAACATTTTTATTAGACAACAGCACAATAGACATTGTTACTTATAAATAAAATAGCCTAATAATAATATAGGCTTTTATGCCTAAGATTAAATAAAGATATTTTGGCTTTCCTTTGTCCTTGCTACAAAATTATCAAGGTCACATGCCTAAAGTACTAAACTGATGTTTAGTGTTCGTTTTACGCTAAAGGCCCTCCAATTACTTTGCGGCTCATTAAGGCGCAATGACTGTGAATTAGTTTGAATACGGCGGTTAATAAAGGCGTCGCTTGTCACGGCAATATTTGCGAGCCGATGGTACGGGCGCACTGTAACAGGACGATAATTAGATAGGGCGCGCTTTTACAGCGGCGCGGCTCTGAATACCGTCCAAATTGCGCCCTTCCAATCCTGTTTATGCCAACGTGGAACTCCGAGCTTCGTTTGGTCATTTTGTGTTTTTAGCTTTTATACTGTTATGGTGTTTTCGTGGTGAAATCCGATCATCGCTGTGTATTTATCAACATTTTGTTTACTTTATGAAACATAACATTCTTTGTTCAAATAGTTATTGAAATTCTATATTGAATATTGAACACCATCAAACGTTAGTCAAATAATCGTGTCATTACTGTTGGCTTTCTTTTCAACCTCCGACGAAAAAGAGGGATGTTATAAGTTTGACATGTCTGTCTGTGTATCGGTGTGTCTGTCTGTGGCATCGTGGCTCCTAAAGGAGTGGACCGATTTTGATTCGGTTTTTGTTTGAAAGCTGACAAGATCAAGATGGTTCTTAGCTTAAATTTATGAAGGTCTGTTCAGGCGTTTGATGACAATTAGCTCATTGCGTACTTGAAAAAAGCCTTTCACAGATCCAACCAATTAAGTTTTAGATCAGAGCAGGAGATTAGATCATTCTACATATCCACTACACCTGGTACGGAATCCAACTAGGTACATCCTAAAACTCTTCAAAGGAAGAATGTCAATGATGCAATTTTCAAACGTAAAAGCTACTGAAATCTGTTCGGCAGTCTCTCTTCACATTCCGGCTAGTTGATTAGCCAGGCTTTGGGCTCAAACGCCCCAGATAGAGCGCACCTGCAGTTTTTGGCAGTCACGGAGATACGGCAACGGATATGAAACTATCTGTTTGCACTTGATAGCTCCTACGATAAATGGATTTCTCTGAACTCAGCAATTAAGTTTGTTACTGAATGTTGGCTGCACTTATGTGTTTTTAGTCAAAGATTTGAGTTGTTTGTGAGCTTATGACCTACTTGTAATAAATAGTACTAAGTTTTTACTTTGTGGAGAGTAATATCCGTTGTGTGAAGAGATGTAACATTTATGATTGCTATCTATAATTATCAATGGATAAAATGAAATTATGTTAATTGGATACTAACGTTCCCAAAAATAGTGATTTTACAAGAAAAAGCACTACTTAAGCAGCAACTTTTACAGAATCATGAAACTTCCATTGAAATAGTTAAACAACTAGGTATATACAATGAAGTGATGGGTACCTAGTTCCGTTGTAATTTCGGATTAACTCCATTTGGAAAAAAATTCGAAAATTAAAAAAGTAATCGAACTTCTTGATAGTTAAGTAGTTTGAAGAAAGAAGACTCTATTTTACTATGAAATAGATTAACCACAACAGAATGATGAAACAACAAAAAATTGTTGCAAATAAAATAGATACTTACTCAGTAGATTTAAGATCTCAGTAATTTCAAAATAGTTTTTTGATTGAATTTAGAAAAGAAAAGCTCTAATATTGCAAAGTGGAACAACTAAGAGTTTATAAAATATAATTAAATAATTCTTATACCAAAAGTAAAAAAAAATATTTTCATCAAAATCGACTTAAAAGGAGATGTTTCATATCCGGTACAGTATCTCAATCAAAAAATCAGGAATAATCTCCTGAATCCGTGAAACATAGTAATAATTCGTTTTCATGGATAATTTCTTCGTACAAAAGTTGAAAATTTTCGTCGATTTCACCATTATTCACTATGGCAATATGGCAGGGGCGGGCAACATAGAAGTCAACTAACGTCACCTATACATAGAAGTCAACTAACAGTCAAATAGGCGCCTATGCCACTGGCAAATTTGGTTGTGTTGCAGTTTCTTCTATAAAAAACCTTGTTTTGTACCACTCAACAAAGCAAATAAAAGAAAATCGGCAATTGGATACTGTTCTGCATATTTTGACCTATTTTTTAGTATAGTATACATAGACCTGGCCGAGTCTCCCTACATTTTTGAAACAACCGTTTTGTGACCCTAAGTTCAAGATTTTACCAGGCTCGAATATATTAAGCAAGACCACGACTGCAAGTTCAAGTGAATAGCAGTGGAAGCCTGTCACGAAGTGGCTGTATCAGATAACTCCGGTAGTTTGTTCTGGGAAGGCGCGCGTCATTTGTCGTCTGCGAACGCGACAACGTCAGTGTCGTGACCGCGTGGGTGAGCACCTTCAGCTGCGAAGCGTACAGCTTCCCGCTTACTGGATGTGGTATTAGAGGAACCTCAGAGTTAAGTCTTACTTTGAAATCATAGGTGTTGATATGTAACTTTAAAATCATTGGAATCTTCATATCTTAAAACGGGTTGGTAGCTTTTCCTCAACAATAAAAAAGCTATTGTGTATGGTTTTTGCTCTGTATTAGTTCACAAAATAAGTAGATATTTCGTACCTCCTTTGCCAGAAATTTTTGTCTATGATTAAAGCATTTTCCCTTATCTCAGTAGGTTGTTTTTCAATTTTTTCTTACATATTACGAAGATATTGAGTAACCAAATACAAAATGTTATGAATTTTTTGTTTGTCTTGTAGAGAGCGACTGTTGTTTTACTTGATATAACTGTGGACTAAATAACTGTTCAAATTCAGAAAAAAAAAATATTTTAGGACACCAATCCATCAAAATAGTGTCATTCAAACTTCACGATTTTGTTCGGAAATCATGTGGCACGTGCTTGCGGATCTTGGAATAGTAAAAGAACTAGAGACCACAAAAAATCTAGTATTTATAAATAAGTCGAAATGTTTTCCAATACTTAATAAAAATCGACCATTGAAGGTTTTTACCATATCCAGTAGCAGAGAGAGGCTGCACAAGCCGGGTCAACATCGGCCCACGCACGCTTGACTTAAGCTCAACATTGCGTTCGCCGCATTCACTGGAGAGCTGTGCACTTTCAAAACGTCACATACCCAATTAGGGGTACAAGAATACAACCTCAGAAACTTAACATTCTTCTGACACTAACAAAGTACACAATCTAATGGCCCATAAAACCGTAGTGCTTTATTGCAGCTATAAAATTAAATAAGGATTTTCCGACGACTGAACTCAAATGCAGTATACTAGAAGCATGAGAAAGATTATCCTAATTCTAGGCCTGACAGCGGAAACGTACTAAGTCGGTGTGAAACCTTCGCCGACGAATTTTTCGTCGAAGTACGTTTCGTCAACACATTCAAAATCCATTTCACAAATACCACTTGAAATAATTCAATAGAAATAATGGCATAACTAGTGGGTTCATATTTATTTTTTTATTACCAAGCAGAGTTGGGTATTTTGTCTGGTATTTAAGAAAAGGGCTTTGTATTTGTCGGCGAAACGTTCGTCGACGAAACGTTTCACACCCTACCTATACTAAGTAGGTAAAACTATTAAATTAAAAGCACACTAGCAAGTCTAATTTTTCTATTTATATTTAAGGAGAACTGATCTGCGGACTTGTTCATTACGTGAATGTTCTTGTTGGAAGTTTTTAAAGAAATAAATATAAACGCCACGCCCGCCGGCACGCCGCACCGTGACAATAAATTGAAATATAAAACCACAAAAACATGGTGGATACTTAAAACATTTTGGTATACATACTGGACCACGTACGTAACAAAGTAGTTTAACCTGTCAAGCATCCGATTCCAGACACAATTGACTTTTCCATAGTCATAGCCCTCTGGTGGGTTAACGCTGCTTAAGGGGTAAGCAAAAAGAATGTGGCACAAAAATATGTAGTATGTTTTTGTCTGATTACGAGTGCTGCATTATTATTTCGTTATTTTAAAAAATGTAATTCGTATAATCACTTAATTAAACAGACCGTGGTCGGACATAGCATATTATTTCTAAACCAAATGTTGCATAAATTAATAGTTATATCTAAACATGTACAAATAAAATATATAGGAACTTAGGTATGTATAAGTCAAAGTTCATATTATTATTTCGATAAATATTATTTATCACTAAAATATACTAAAAAGATTTTTGTATTCAATACCTATATCACTATTTTACTACCCAGAAATTTGCTTCAGAATGGACTTCAATGGACTCTCTTGCTCATAAACGGCCATAATTTAATCAGAAATATAAAACTTCAATGCATACACTTTCCTCCAAACCTTATTGCCCCGTTATTGGTAATTTTACAATCAAAATAACCTCTTTACTGATCGTTTAAACTGACGACTTGACTGTATAACATTTTATATAGTAATGCAACAGAGAATGAACCCACACAATTCATTCAACAATGACACCAAATTACGAACCATTGCTCTGCACTGCATTCAAGAAATAATATTATGTTGCTCTCTCTCTTATTCACTTAACAAGACAGTATTTATCGTTATCTTTAGTATCCACAGACTAATAAACCATAAAAGCTAAGCAGTAAACTTCGTAGCACTTGAACTATTAATTTGTTACAGTATACTTAGTTCATAATAATATATGATTGTGTTAAAGTTTTAATTATGTGAAAGGTATAATTATAAATATTCGTGTAAAACATCAATATGATGAGGAAATTTGTTAATGGGGCTCCATAAAATAATTAAACTTACTATTAAACAGTACTATTAAACTTACTATCAAACAGATTTCTAAACACCAGGAAAAAAGTAATTACTTTAAGTGTACACCTCATTGGCCCTAATTCTGGAGAAAACATGCTAAATACAGATTTAAATTCAGTGCGGAATTTTCTCTCAATATAATAATAATATTTATACACTCACACCTATTATCTAGCCCAAAGTAAGCATCATTAAGAGCTTGTGTTATGGATACTAGATAACGGAGAAATAATGATAATAATATGCATATAAATATTAGAAATATACTAAATAAACATATAAACATCCATGACTCGTAAACAAATGTTCGTACTCATCATACAAACATTTGTTCCTACCGGGATTCGAACCCGGGACCTCTTGACCGAGTAGCCTGGGGTACAGACCACTCGGCCAGGCGGTCGTCAATATGAATACAAAGAAGATGGATGTCATATAATTTGACATTTTGAAGCGTTCAATTTTTGACTATAAAATAAAATGCAGTGTTTAGGAACACACACAATCGTACATGCCGTTAAAAATTGTCAATGATTTCTTAAAAAAACAAATTCTAGCAATCTTTTTCTTATTACATATAGCGAGAAAGATCTCGTTATATGTAATAAGAAAAAGATTGCAAGAAATTTTTTTTCGCTATATGTACTGTACATATAGCGAGAAAGATCTCGCTATATGTACAGTACATATATCTCTTGATATATGTACTGTACTTTGGATTTAGAGTGTGTCTTCAGAATTAGGCCCATTGTCAATCATTTGTTAATAAACTTGAAACTAGGTTACTTTACATAGTTTATAACATGTCAGAAGATAAATCATCGTAAGCAACAAATCACTAGCAAAATATCAAAAAGTAGAATTGTATTCTATGGAATTCTAATCAACCATGTTCACCTTATCTTTAAATGAAGGTAAACATTTTTGGAGCCTTTATTTCCAGAAAATTCAACCTTCATTTGGGCAGGGAGGGGACTTATCGAAATAACAGCATCAATTCCGCGCCGGTGTACCCAGCGTTTATCTCATTCTCTTCCTGAGCCGAACAAAGCGGCTCATATGGGCGGCGCTTCACCGTACCGCCTGCTCATTTTGTGACACTTGAAATGCCATTATATTCTACATATTGCGTTGGTCACGCCATACTTACAAACCACAAATTATGTTAATGATTGCCCCACAGAAGTACAAGCTATCTCGTTAAGCTTAACGTTAGAAGCGAACCTTTGAAATTTTGTTTTTGTTACAGGTATGTTCCGGGCGGATTTATTTCTGAAACTGCGAGCTGAAACGGAAAGGCGGAGTCCTGATTCTGTTTCATCTAAATAAATACACGAATATATCTGTGCGTCATCTCTAATACTGGCCGTGGACGCTTTAGTTGGGATATGCAAAAAGTTAACTAACAAGCACACAAAACATTCTGGTATGATTTTAACAAACCAGAATTTGAATTGGAAACGTGGACGCGTGCAATATCAGGTACAGTCGTGTGTCGCATGAAAATATTTCACAAATCTTAATCAAATATCAAAAGTTTGCCCAAAATATGTTAATTCCTTTTAAAATAAATTAGTAGTGGCATATTCTATTTTAACCTCTCTTTGATGTGCCACATCACATGCATTGGATGTTACTAGCGTAGGTATGGTTAACGTAATAATTTCTATTTCATTAAATAATGCAATACTACAAAATATTTAAACTACATTCGAATAATATTTATTCTACCTTGTTTATTTTCATGACTATTTATATTCTAATAGGTAGAAAAGATACTCTATCAATTACAATATTATACCAAAAACTTTCTTTGTATTATAACACGTATAAATCTATTTTTTTTTAAAAATAAATTATATTATCATTATTTTAGAGAACTTCCTACTTTTTTAATTATCTACAATCCAATAGGATCAGATTAATCTCATCGGTTAACACTTGGGACCCGAGGATAATCGAACGATGCAGTTTCACCCTTTGCTTTTGGCGGACGGCTTTCATTGCGAACTTTTTTAATCGGCCTTTGTCCCAATAAAAAAAATCCGTCGTGACGCTGGTAGAGACGACACGGGACGTCTCTGGCACCCGGATAGGGGAACCACACTTTTGTGGAAAATATTCTGAAACTTTGCAAACTGAAAGTATAATTTTATACAAGAAAGTAACATCATTATACAGGATGGTGCGTCAATACGACAATAAATTCAAATATGCGCTATAACAGTTCATAGAAATGGTTTGGCACTTTCAAAAACATATTATTTATCTGATAATTTAATGACATTTCTATGAAATAATGCAGTCAATGTTATATTATTTCATATAAATGTCAAGAAATTATCAAATGAATAAGATGTTTTTGAAAGTGGCAAACCATTTCTTTGAACTATTATAGCGCATGTTTTAATTTATTGTCGTATTGACGGCAGCACCCGGTATATGTATTGCACATTTCAAAAAGAGAAGAATTTAGCAACTTGGAAACATGTTGACAGGCAGTGAGGTTCATTTCTCTTTGTCAGTTATAAAATTGAAACCAGAGTGCTTTTGTCAACAACAAACACCGAACAGAGAACTTTTTAGGGTACTTTATTTGTTTGGTGTTATATTCAAATGAGACGTCATTAGTCTATTCCGGCACTAAGATGCAGCTGTGTAATTATAATCGGCCCAAACATAACATTTTCATTACGTCACTTGCGCTGGGTGACTATTCTGAAAACATTATTCATAAAATACTTGTAAACAATGTGTAAAGAGGTTGAAAGCTTGACGCAATGACAACTGCAAGATATGCCATCGATATCGAACATAAGTACGACTACCCTATAAGTGTGTAAATAAATACTTCACGCTCAGTCGACCTGTGACAACTGCACTTGGATGTAGGCAAGTGGTTTCGTGTAGAGGTTAAGTGGTCTACAAGGTAGTATAACTAAAATTACACAAACGCATTAAGTTTATAGCCTGAACTCGCCATGTTTTTACCACGCATTCGGTAATGGGTTAGGTATGCGTTGGGCTTTTATTATTTTATAGATAGTGTTTTTTATGTTAATAAGCTTATTAATGTCAGACACTAGTTCAGTCAATGTTTTTAGCCCGTACAGATTAGTGATGTGGGCGCTGAGGGCAGATAAAATTTATAGACACTAAATACCTATAACACACAAAGGCCCAGTTATAAATTTGAAATAGAAACACTTATGCCTACATCATGTAAGCATTTTTTTTTTATCTCTAAATTATAAACAAGACACAACATGGCCAACCTACAGCCGGCAGTCCGTAATTAAACTGACATCGTCTCCCGCGGGACGGGTTTTGAATGTTATTAGAATCTCTTTCGCGCTGACGCCTCTGATTGGGAATCCGTATTTTAGCACTGAAAATATTGAACACCAAAGTACCTTTGTGTCAAAGCACACAAAGTCGTACACGTCTGGAAAGTTTTAGGTATCACTAAAATGACTTCATTAATTTATATACTAGACGACTCCTAGATGACAGCTAATTATTTCTCTCCAGTTCTGATGGCGGCAAATCTTTCAACTTTGCGAGAAAGTTTGACACATGAGGAAAAGTAGACTGCGTAGGTAATTCACTTAGGTTAACAAACTCTGAATTGACACTTCATTTTTGACTATTTATGTAACAAGTACTTAATAAAATAAAACAAATGTGCAGTTATTCACAAATTTCTTATTGTTGCGAGGGTGTCAACTACGAAAGTTTATGTTGGTCTGACAGCGGAGTGTATCGTGTTTAGCGAATCGTGTTGACATTGCCTGCGCACCCGGCGACGCGCGGCTGGACGTGCTTCGCCCTCTGCAAACAAACATGTGCCGTTTAAACATCGACACGTCGATGTATGCTTTGAATTTAAATTAAAGCACACGCCAAATCGAAATTCGTGTCCACCAATTTTCGTACTCAATTATACAAAAAAATCCAGAGTACTCTGTGCGCTTTTTGTTATATTAAATGAGAATACTTTGTTTAACCAAAATGTTAATGTAGAATTTTATACGTTGTAATAAATTCTGATAAATTTATTGCCTCGAAAAAGAATAAATAAATGTAAAAAATTAAACCGACTTTAAACACTAAAAAGAAACAAATAATTAAAATGTAAAAATAAAGTAGGTAGGTGATTGTCACATAAAAGGTATTTTTTTAGAGACGCTGCTTCACTTTCTATTGTTTCTTGAAATGAAACAGCTTAACCACTCTAAAAAATACCTTTTTATGAGATAAGTACTTACCCACCTCATTTAAATAATTTGTTTTAGTGTTTAGAATTCGGTTTTTTTAATGCATTATTTTCTTAATTCTTTCAAAATATGTTTAGCTAAAACCTAATTGTATCCCTTCCTACATGGGAGATACTCCTCATATGTATCTCCCATATAGGAAGGAAGCTCTACAACGGGACATATATAGACTGGTGGTTATGATGATGATAGCCTAATTGCATTCAACCATTGAAAAAACATTCATAATTACTTGTTTTAGACACGTTTTGTTAGTGACTGATACACACGTAACTCTATCTCAAAACTACTTAGGAAACTTGCACAGTTCCCTAAGTTGGACTATAACGAGTCCAACAAAAAAAGGATTTCTGCAATCCGAATTATAGTTTTTGTTTGTTTTACATACATACAAACACTCCTGAAATTTGGCGCCTATAGCAGTCGCCCGGATTGCGAAAGGTCGCGGGTTCGATTCCCGCCTCAGGACGAGAAATTTTTCTAGTTTTATATTTTAATTAGAAGCAATTTTTCAAACGTTTATAATAATTTTAAAATCAAAAATTAAGAATATTTGGCGCCCATGTTCAGAAGCTGGTATAAACTAACATTTACAAAAACTATACCATTCTGAGAATATTACCTACTTTTTTTCAAGTCGGTTAAAAAGCAAGCCGGCTTCCTAATTGGGTCCGGTTGTTGTCCTCCCATATGTTTGCTAGAACAACATGAAACCGTTACCGAATGAGTTTATTTCCAGATGTCGTCGATAAGCAATAATAGTAGTCATTCGAGTTTAATCCTTTCGATGACAAAAAACCAATTATCGTTTCGAATATCTTTCACAAATTAGTTGGAATTAATAAATTTCGTGGCAGTATGACGTGCGACCGTTGGCTTGGTTCCAAGTACCACTTTCCCTCGCATTCGGAAGCTCCTCGTCCGAATAGTACAGAATGGAGCGGAGCACATTGCCTCTGCTTCTGAGAAATTGTCGATTCCCAGTAACGTTCTCAAACCGACATCGGAAATATTTTATGAGTGGTAAATTGCCAAGGATCGATGGCTCTGCGAGGGACGAATTCAGGAGGAAAGAAGACACAGCCGCAAGGTGAATGCATATTAGATAAATAAAATAATGTATTATGTAGACAACGGTTTTATTAAATGAGGGTATAAAGATCTGCTATTTTTGTAATTACAATTATGGCAAATTCCGATAATTGTTGCTATGAAATATTTACTTCGTGATAAGTAAAGTAAACATTATAACCAACTTAATAATCTCGATAATTGTAGATCAGAAGTTTATAAAGAGTCTTACTAGACCAACATTCAGTTAGAATAGACAGACTAGGTACTATTTTTCTCATTAATGGAAAAAGCTCTTGAGTATCAAAATTCAAAGCTTCCATGACTGTAGAACATATTCGTTAGACTCCAAATCAAAATTACTTTGCAGATGCACCACCGCGTGACAGTGCACTTTACAACTGTCACTGAACCGTTTATATTCAGCAATAAGATAAATATTCAGAAATCATTGTGCATTTCAAATTGAATGTGTTGAATGATGTACGGTCTCAATTTATGAAATGACCTACATTTACACGATCGTTTTGGCTTTCCATCTGCCAATAAATTTGAAACAATGACTGACGCTCAACGCGCGCATTCATTTTAAACTACCCTTATTTGTATTAATTACATGCTGTGTAATTAATCAAGCAACCGATATTGAAAGCATTATTGAGCTAATTAAAACTAGCGCACAGCTTAATAACAGAGAGTGCTAATTTAGTACTATAAAACTTTTAATGATAATTCACCCGAATTTAGTAGGACTTACATTATCTTCATTATGCATATATTTTATAGTCAAATTTCAAAATTCAGTCAAATTAGTTAATTCAATATAACCCTAGCAGTAGTTATTTTTTATATAGAAAATATCCGAACTAAAAAAATTTTACACGTCCTGGAGAGGAAAAATTTTTGCCCTCTAACCCTCTAACCATCAGATGGTTAGAGCAGTCACCCGGATTGTGAAAGGTCGCGGGTTAGTTCCCCGCCCCAGGACGAGAAATTTTCCTAGTTTAGATATATTTATGTATCACTAAGTATATTTTCACACATTTATAATAATGTCATAATACAATTAAGAATATTTTTTTTTTAATAATTGTGGGTTTAGTCTTAAGGCACAGGCAAACTTTGCACCAATACGTCTAAGACTACCACAGGGGCCTTCAAACCGGCGACGCAATGAATCCAGCCTTTAACATCTTCCTATCGTAACAAACAGTTGTTAGTTGGTAGGAATCAATGGCAATGTGCCATTTAGGTACTTACATTATTTGTGAGTCATGACTTCATGAGACGTGAAGTCGCCGCAATCTGGTTGAATTCACCGCTTTATATGATGCATAGCCCGTTGATTGAACGCCGGCATCCAATCAAATGCCTAGCCCGACTGATAATCGAACTAAACTCGCTCAACGTTTAACGACTTTGCGTATTGGAAGGATCGTCTTGTACCGAAGAGTTTTGGTTTGATTGGTGGGTTGAAGGTTATTTTTTTCATGACAACTTATAACCCTATAAGTTGTCATAAAAAAATAACCTTCGTTTTGGTTATATAAAATAACCTTGAACCTAATAATCCCTCATCAAACAGTCGCACAAAAGCTCTTTGATTTAACCGACCGGCCTAGGCATCCAATTGAATGGCTAATTTAACCAGACGGCTGACATGACGTCAAACCATGTGGTTAAACGTTGCGCTCAATGGCTTGGGTAGTTGTTTTTCAGCTGTTTTATGGGATGCCGGCGTTCAATCAACGGGCTAGGCGTCCAGTTAAGCAGCTTATTTAACCTGACGGCTGCGACATATATACGGGTTATTTTTTATACTTGTTACTGAATTTTAAGTGTCCACCAAGAAATACTTTATTTATTTTTCAACTTTAGAGCGTTTACGCCGCCCGGCTTTTCATACAAACTTCAAGTCGAATATTGGAAACGATAAACCGATTCTAGCAAAACTTGTTATGCATAAGCGAGTAAGGCTAGTCTAAATAGTGATAAGAATATTCAGCGAAAAGTTTAATAATAATCGAGTACTTAACAGCATTTTTTTACTTTTCATGCAAACCAAAAATCGCC
Source organism: Nymphula nitidulata (assembly GCA_947347705.1). Classification (NCBI taxonomy): domain Eukaryota; kingdom Metazoa; phylum Arthropoda; class Insecta; order Lepidoptera; family Crambidae; genus Nymphula; species Nymphula nitidulata. The sequence goes on from OX374623.1 coordinate 13,403,039, forward strand.
AATAAATTCTTTCCCTTAAAACCCCTTAAAGCTTAATCCGCATTAATGTTCTGTTTAGAACAACCCACATTTAACGATTAATTATTCCATATTTTACCCGAAATTAATTTCTAATCTTATGTTAAATTAATTCTATAAAAAGTTTATGGATATACAAAAATAAATTTAATTTAAATATTAACGAATCTATTCGAATTACACTTCTACGTATCATGGAAATCCGGGTGGCAAAGTAACACAATGTAAGTACCTATTTAAGCTTTCTAGATTATGATGTTGATATGCTGTTTCTCTATTGTATGTTTTTTATTTGTGATTGTTCTTTATTGTATTTGCTTGATATAGACCCTTGTTGAAAATAATATATATATTTGTAAGACTATTAAAAGGAAGGTAGGTATATTTTATAATTATGTTCTGTACGGTGACCCTACATTTTATACCCTATCTTCTTTCACAGCTGTATTCAATGTATTACGACTCAATAAAACGACACAGAATAAACACAGTTAGCTATACATTTTTACTCAAATCTAAGTCATTATCTTGGATTGAAATATCATTACTTAATCCTTTCTGGATCCAAAATTTGTAATAAAAAAATATGGAACTATTTTAAACTTAACACTTCAACTCTCGGATGCCTACTGCGAATTACCTGCAAAATTATTCATAATTCGTTTACCCCGAGTGTTTACCTAACATAGCACTTAAAATCGGCAACAATAGGTAAACAATATTAAAGTACGGAACCCGATAGAGCGTCGCCGGAAACTGCCCGTGCGCCGACCGGAAAGTGCGTAGCTCCAGATTCAATTTCCGCTACCGGCCGCCTAATAAGTCGACATTCAAGCTTCAGAAAACATACTGTAGGTTTCAAACTATATGTACATATATGCATTAGTAGGCATAATTGTAATTGAATAATTTAAACTAATGTGAACATCCCCATCACGATATTTAGGGGCTATTTATTATTATGATTTCTTTAGATGAATTATAATATAATTTCAGGAGTAAAAGTTTTTATTGAGATAGGTTTTCAGTCATGAATTTATCAATAATATGACTTATTTTGTAATTATTTTTAGTAAAAATAAGTCGGTATGGCAAACGGCTTGCTATGGCCCGATATTACCAAAGGCTATTGACGTTTTATCACCAAAAGTTATGTTGATGACAGCATAAGAAACTACTTACTTACCGCAGGCACATTACGCGACACTACAAAAGTAATGACTGCAATGTTATGTAAAGTGGAGATACTTCTTCACCCGACAGACGTTCTGCTATCATCTCGAGTAGACTTATCGAGTCTCAATTAATCGATCGTTTTCGTCATCGTTATCGCTCTTAATCTATCAGACATTAAAACAACTTATAAAATAGAACATATAACATTAAACATTCTGGCCACCATAAAACACCGGAGAAGCACTATACCGAACTTATTCTAAGGAAAGCGGCTTAAGCTTAACTTGTAATCGGTATCAACGTTACAAAGAGACTCGTATTCCCTAAAGTTAGCAAGAACCAGTAAAACGAGCTAAGAAAGTTGAAAGCATCCCCAGGGTGGAATTGAAAACCGGAAAAAACAGAGGAACTAATTATAGCTATCTGGTATGCGTTAGATAGGTGTCTATGGGAACATGGGTGAATCGAAGGAGTTCGCGGCTGCGCCCGCACAAAAGAGAATTTCACGTGCAAGTATCCGACAAAGCGCCCACTGCGCTGCGTAATTCGATATTCTCGGGTTGAATGATCCCATATCAACGATGAGAGCCTTAATTCAGCTCTTGTCGCGACAGAGGCAGAGTGCACTTGGGCGTAAATAAAAAGTTGAACGTCGGTGTAACGAGAGCGCAGCCGCTGCAGACAATGACTCTAGACAATGTGTTAGCGAAATGACACTCCAGAGCCACTAGGCGCGCCCTCACGACCTTAGAGTGTCATATTTGCACTCCTCTGGAGAAAACAGAAAACTCTGCTCAATCTAATAAAAAATAATACAAGCGAATCAACTGTGATACTGCGCGCCCCTTCCAACAGAATAAACTAACATCATAAAATGTTGTGCACATTTTTAAGGGTTCCATATACAGTAAGTGAATGGATCCCTGTTGCTATAGCAACGACGATATAATTTCTGAGCAGTTTGTGGCTTCTAAACCGAGTCATGTTAGGTAAATTAAAAAAGTTTTGAACTCAATGTACGAACATTATGTTTGTTACAAGAATGTTCTTTCTCAGAGATTATTTAAATGAAACCTCAATTTTCCAACAATCATACGATCTTGAAAAGTAAAAGGTAACTTAAAACGTTTACCACTTAAAAAGTACTTAATTTCCTAAAATCAGACAGCTCTACGCCAACACGAAATAGGGTAACAGTACTAAAAGCTTTACCACGATTATCTACGATCCGAAGAGCGAAAATAAATACGCGGTCGATTATTCTGCACAATTTGTGTTGAATGGTGAGCGGGTTAGTCGGATGAGGCGCCCGTTCATTACCTCAGTACTGAGTTTCAATGGTGGCGCACCCTCTGACGCATACACGCTGCCATCAACAGCGGCTCACATATTCTGAGACATGATGTAAACATGATTTTGAAGGAGCCCTTTTACGTGTTCTGTAATAACAGGCATCTATTAGTGGAAAGCAATTCAAACATTGTAAACGATTCTGTATATCATAAAATATCAATACCAAAACTAGCTGTTAATTTTACACAGCTAAAGGGGCAGTCAAGCATTCTTATAATATTAATGGTAATAGTCTCGACTCAATAATATTTAGGTAAGTTAAATCCCGAAATAGAAACTCGACCGAGCTTTGCATTTTCGTAATATTCAATTTTAATGAAAGCCATCGACTGCGGGCATTGTTATAAATACCGCTGTAATTTACATGGCCGGCTATCGCATTAACGATGACTGAGCGGTTTCTCTTAATTATCATTTTGCACGGTTCGTCAGGCACACGCTTGACCCTATTTGAAATGTGCTCCCTGTATGTAAGTCCTTTTTAGCAATTTAGTGTGGTGTAATCGATTTGTGTACCTAGAGTTATACATTAATTTGTAAATTAATAACTTAAATTAGTCTTAGCGAAGTATCATGGTATAGCCATGATACTTCGCTAAGACTAATTTAAGTATTTATTATTGTTATTATAAGCTTTGGTCATTTTCAACTACATTCAAAACGAAGTAGGTAGGTTCTCAATTTGACCGTCAAATCTTAACAAGTTGGTCCCATTTTAATTTGGTAGTAATCATATAAAGATCTTGGTAGGTAGAAAACGGAACTCCAAAACAATCAACATCAAACGGCAATAAAAACAAAATACAAAAAAAATGCACCAGCTTCGACAGATAATTTAAGAATACTGACGGTCAACTTTTGTCCTTCAAAATTTATCATTGGGAAAAATAATATTATGAACCTAAAAACCAACTTCAAAACACTTAATAGAATCTAGCCCGACATTCTCGGATTAGCTGAATTTAAGGTGTCTAATTTTCAAGTATTTTTGAAGTCTGTGTTACATTTTTTTATTTTAACCTAAGTTAATGCTTTGCTTCTTGATAAAGATGACACACTTAATTTCAATATACGAGAGGTACATAATTCGTTACCACCCTTCTGAAGATTTCGCTAGTCTAATCGTTTATTCAGATACGGGCAACTTCTCGAATTAGGTTAGCCGGAATCGCCGCATTAATTAATATTTGTGTTTGAACTGTCTCTGTGCCCTTGAGTGATTAAGCGACCTTTCAAATAACAGTTAGTTGTAGACAATTTCTATTGTTTGCATTCCGATTTAAGGGACCATAGTAGGGCCATTACGTTAGGATTAAGTGCAATCGGTACATCTATAAATAACCTAACGATAGAAATTTGCGTTTATTATAGTTAGGATTTCCACAGATCACATGTCACGTTCACCGATTTCATTATTATCCTCTTGACAATAGTAATGTGATACAATATTGGCTGTATCGTAATACGATCTTATCAACTCACTCGCTAAATAGGTGAAACGAATCGTAAATAATACACATGAATTAACGAGATAAATCCTTTTGTAACAGCGACACACTAGACAGGCAATATCTTACTATAGAACTACAGCTGTGTTATTATATTATTGGGTACGGAATGTTTTTGTGCGTACCCCGAGGCACCGAGTAATTGTTATCCTTTGGAAGTATGGCGACATCTGTGAGGGAACTAGAGTTGAACTAATAACAGGATCATAACTTTCAGCAACCTGTAATGAAATAGCACAGTGTACGAGACCAGGGAAGTAAATATGTCGACACGAAGATGTACCAAGTTCTGTACAATAACTTTATTGAGGGCGGAAGTCCTATTGAAAGCGATTATGTTACTCAAGGAATAGCAAAGACGTAAGTTGCAAGTTGACAATATGATACTTCCAAGAAGTTTTTAGTTCAAGCGTAAAGAATGTTAATAGCTTGTGAAAGCCAGATAAGGAGGTTCCCTAATCAAATATTCCAGAATCCTTCTTAAGAAGAAGCCAGGCTCGCCGAGCGGCCGTGCATAAGCAACAATATCGGTTCCTTTAAAGGATAAAGACGACTGAAGGACGATTCGTAATCCGCTCGCAGAGCGCCTCGACCTATCTGCCCAGGTAGTGGGACTCTCAACTGGGTAGAGAGTAGGGACGAGCACCGCCTTATCGATTTCAAAATGAGTTCAGTGTTTTAGTGATTTTCCTTGCATTTTTTAGGCATATGTATTTCTTTTATAGCTTCATTCTAATAAAAATATTTATTAATTTAAAATAAAACCACTTTAAAGGATTTAACTCGCGTATTATTAGATATTACATTAGTAAATACCGGACGATTCGATTACTTTACAGCGATACCGGTCACGGGAAGACTGAAGATGTTATTTGTCTTTGATAAGTTTATATGTTAACTACCGATACTTTGTGTAGGTACTATCAAATGTGCTTAGGTTTCATTTCAAACATGTAGTGCTCGTGAAAATATAAGACAATATTTATCTTTGAATATTAAATAGCATTATCTTTACCCACAATAATTTCAGCAAAGAAAACTAGGTTGCTAAAAACGTCTTTTTTGGCTGACCTAATGACTAATTACAAGTTAAAATGATTGACCATAATTGGATAAAAAAAATTCCAAGAAATAATGTGGCTAAGTAAAATTCTCTAACAATTAAATAAACTGTGAGAAAAAAACATCGATTATTATCATTTCACCCTCCCTAAATACGTCTCTTTAGATGATGTGACAACAAGATCTACCTTCCAAACTATATTGTGCAAATAAATCTCAAAGGGAACCCTACGCGTCACCGAATTTTAAAATTGTCTCGATGTGCGTGTCCCGTCCGTCGTCGTCGGTAAAAAAACAAACAACGTGACGTTTGAAAGTTTTGTCTCCAACACACGGCGGTTCCCGAATTCTTCGCACAATGCGTCATTGTTGTCGGACATAATACGCGGCATTAACATTTGTACCGCAATTCACGTCAATGATGACGATTTATTGTTCACCACCGCGACACACTCTATGCGGTATAATTAATCCAACGTTTTTTCATCCGCACGCTGATTTAGGACTGTTGTGAAGTTTGTTTTGCGGAGACATCTGCCGACGGCACCATTGTTAACCTGAACTGTCCTCAGGTAAACCAGATAATGGGTGTTATCTCAGAAAGAGTTGACGTTTCTCCTTTAAACTTGTCGAGTGTTTTGACAATGCTTGTTTATTTCAGAGGTTTACCCACAAAGCGGTGCTTCATTAAGATTACGATCCGACATCGTAACGAGATCCGTTGTGGACGTCATAGTTCACCATTTTTCTGCCATTATTTTTATAAGAAAGACCGGTGCTCTCTTTTGTGTTTGATATTTATTTTTAAATCTGAATAGTAAAGCACGATTTGAAAAACCAAAATTTATGCTTATTTTATGGAAATTAGTCATCACCAGCCTATATACGTCCCACCGCTGAGCACAGGCCTTCCTACATGACAGAAACACATGAGGAGCTTGGGCCATGACACCACCACGCTGGCCCAATGCGGGTTGGTGGGTTAAAGCGGTTGCAGTAACAACCTGGACCAACAGTGCCTAACGTGCCTTCCGAAGCACGGAGGAGCTCGAGATTAGAAATTTCGGTTGACCCATCCCTGGATCGGCCATGGCGAAAGTTGCTTTGTCTTCGTAATCGAAACCAGAGCGCTCAAACCACTACGCCATCAAGCATGAAAATTAGTACTATTATTTAATTAGAAGTTATCTATCTATCTCCGAAGATATGAAAGAAAAAGAATAAATCGTATTTATTGATAGTTCATAATATTAGTCTGGCTGGATTAAGTCTCTCTATTGAACATAAGATACATAATTAACCGTTAATATTTTCTCAATTCAGTTTTATCTTCTTTTGAAATAAAATCATAACATTTATCTTCTTCGAGACTTCGTGAAATAACATTAGAATCATCAGATACGCACAAAACAGATCGTTTGTGTGTTTCATAAATATTCTACAAGTGAATCTAATAAGCTTAGTTGGAGACACTGATGGTCGATCGATCTTAGAGACGGATGGGGACGCGCTCATTCATCGGTGAACAGAAAATTTATTATAGTCGTATAATTTTATGTTCTAAACAAAGGCTCATCACTTGTCCCTCCTCCAACCTCGCGCCCCCCGCGTCTGGTCCTCACCCGCTGCGCATGCACTTGTTCCCGGGCATAAATGCCTATATATAAGTTTCTACGTTTGCTTACGTTTCACTGTTTAGAACATTCCCTTCGACGTTTAAATAAATCAGCGTTGTGAACGGTAACATTAACATAAAGATATTTAAGTCAGACAAACAATTCTCACTGTGGAATCACGTTAACCCTCACAGTTTTCGTCTGAAATATAACACGTGGTGATATCGAACAATCACACGCGACAAAACTGTCAAACCAAATATTTTTCTGTCAGATACAAAGCGGCGTCAAAATCAATTGGTCAAAGTCATTTAAGCATTCATCAGTCGGCATGTGAAAACGTCTATTGAATTCATTGTAACGTCGTCGGACTCCCACTGTGATGTCGCCGACGACGCCCCGCTCGCAATCGCGCCCGTAGTATTAAGAAGAAAGAATAATCCGTATCCTTCCATTACACAAACAGCGTAGAATTGGATCTTGAAAGCAAAACTAAAAGTGGGTTAAATTATAGTCATTTGTCTCAATGAGCGCCGGGATAGGGATTAAAACTTGATCACACGGTCGGGTCAGCGGCGCCAACATTTTAAAGTCATAAAACTAGATTGTGAATGTCCTGAAGAAAGTAGAACGCGAGATCCAATCCGAGTTTGCAAACAAGGGAAGTTACGGCGACGCGGCGGTGCAGGCGCCTGGGCTGCGGCCCGGGTGTGTAGGTGCGGCCGCCGCCGATAAGACGCCCGCCGCTTCGACTACCTTGCCTCACTTCTATTTAAATAGTCACAGAAACGCTCACAGATTAAATCTTTCGCCTGTTTATTTTTCCCCTCGACGGACTTCACAGACTAAAATATATCCGAGCCGAGATGACAAGTCGACTTATCTCTATCGACGCTAATCTAAACGCAGAACGAGTTTTTAAAAAGCTTCAGTCGCTTCCTCTTTAGCCGAGCTGCGGGGGTCGGATTATGAGAGCTTTCAGCGGCGCACAGTGGCGCCGCGGCACGGTTATTAAGGTGCTGCTTTGTTTGCGCATTCGACGATTCGGTGCACGGCTTCCGTAAAATATTAAAACATGAGTCCTGCCCCGCAGATCCGGCCACTGCGAAACTCCCATCTACGTCATGATTCCGTGTGCTCCTTTAATCCTTTGCGCTCCAACTTTTTGGACGTATGTCAAACGACTTGCGGGTTTACTGAGTCAATATTACCCAGAAAACTCATTTGCTAATAGTATCCGCTTTTCCCACATCTAAGCAAGGTATTATTTCATAATGTAATCAGTAATTATTGCTTTAACGAGTCCGCCTTTAATTTGTTAGGCGTTTAAAACGGCTTTGCGCATTTGAATCACAAATTTCTTAGAATATTTTAAGAGGGTCGCTGCCTTTTGGAGCACATTATCTCTTCATAAAATTCAAGATCCGCCGAGTGTTTTATTGTATTCTTGAATTAAACTTTAATGCAATACACACTGTGTCAACTTTTCAACACAAAAATGAGAAAAAAAAATTTTGATTACTTACCTACCCATAAATGTCATGATTAACCAATTTTGTAATGTATTAAAATAAGTATAGGGCAGTATCCACCTCGATATTGTAAACATGTAAGAGTACATGTAGGAGTTACTCCCATAAACATGGTGATAGTTTAAAATACAAGTATTCATTTCGTTACAATAAGCGATAGTACTTATGTGTATAAATACGAAGATCGGAGACAAGTGACTTACTCAGACATTCGCATCCGATCCCGCTGTTTGGCCATTTCTGATCCCCAGAAGGATAGAGTACTGGCCCAAAGGCCTTCCTCCTAACCTTACTACGCAACTATATACGCTCACTTTTCTAGCGATTAAGTTCGCTCTACCGTTGTTATCTGCAATCCTTGGAGGTCTGTCAAGTCACTACCCCCTGAAAAAGGATTCGCAGATGCTTTTTGACTATCAGACCTTGTCGGTAACCAAAACGAACAGTATTGTCGTGTCCCCAGAAGGGAGTAAGAGCCAAACGACCCGCTGCCGCTAAGAAGGGTGACCTAACAGAGACCCCAACAATGATGCAGAGTGCTACAGAAGCTGCCAAATCTGCTTGACGTTGGCCTTGAAACCACGACCAAAACGGTGCACTGACCCAAGAGATTCCCCACATAGCCACATGAAAGCGGCCCGCGATCTAGTTGTCCGCCATACCTTGTCCTTAAAGATTTTTTTAAAAAGGTAGTAAGCAACATATAAAATAAATATTAAAGCGAATCACTTCTACGTCATTAACACTTACATTATTATCTGAGGTAGAGAATTATTAAGGGCAGGGTGACCATCATAGAGAATAAAATATGTGGAGTTCATTTTCTTTGGTTGTTGTCAAATTTTTAACCCTAAATAAATGTTCCAAAGCTACAGTCCCGCACATGAATATGTTATTGGTTTATAAACTATAATATTATTTGCATGTTAAGGCATGCACGTTCTGTTGTTCATTAAATACGTTCAGCCTTTAAACTATACAAAAGCACACGACTACACTGCATTTTGCTCAGATTATAACAGTAGTTTTAATGTTTCTGGGTGTTTTTGTGTATTTCTTCATGATTTCAGAATCGGCCTAGAGTAAAATATAATAATCAAGAGAAAAAGTTGATTATTAAGTTAACGTGTATTTAGAGAAAATGTTTTTTAATACAACAAAGGTGTCAAGGCAAAATTATATAAAATCAGAAGCAAGCGTTATCTTGATCAGCATAGGGGGCGAGTATCCCTGCTGCCAATATAACACCTTCTCAGTGAGCTCTGGGTACAAAACATACCGCAACATTAAAAAAACACTGAAAAGTCATGTTATTTAGCTGCGCTCCTCTGTAAGTTGGAGGTTTTACATATTCGGAACTTTACGATCAAAACGCCTTACCTACTACCCAAAATGTCTATGGAGAAATACGTCTAACTAGTAAATGGTCATTGCAGCAAATAAATATTGAAACGTTTGTATTGCCAAACGTCTTACTACTTAAGTATAGCAAATCGCCAAGTCTCAAAATGCCTAGACACTTAAATACACAATTTTTAAACAAAAATAAAGACAGACTTTAAAACCTCACATAGGAAAGTAATTGGCCAGTGATTTCTCTTCAAATAAATAATAATTTAAGTAAGTTTGACTGACATTTTTTTTGCCTTTTTAGTGTTTTCAAATTATTATTTTTTTCAAAGCAATATGCATGACCGTGAACGTCAGCATTATTTTGAAAGGAATTGCTTACCAGAAAAAAAAATCTGATGCAATTTTTGAACTGTTTGCCATATAAAGAGGATCTCACATTCATAATTAACCCTTTCTATAAAAAAATATTAACTAATAACGTTGTCCTGTGTGAACATTGGATGTTTTACATGTAACGCCTTACCTCTCTTAAACGTTTCATATATTAGTAAAATAGAATTATTTTAAAACATTGTGTTGGCCTTTTGTACGCAGACTGTACTTAGCAAAACTTATTATGGAGACTAAACGTCGCAAAACTTGGAATCACGCTGGAGTGGCCGCTATAAAGTCATCGATGCGCCAATCAGCCGCACGTCCGGTGCTCGTCTCAACACTTTACAGAACCCATTTTACTGTACTAGAAACTTGTCGACACCCGTACGTTGGTTGACTGATTGGTGAAGTGATCGTTAACGTAATCGTTCTGTTAACTTTCGTACAAATAATATTGATTTGTCTTAACGTTTTCACAGATACTATTAGATTATTTTGTGTAATTAACGCTTACGATCAGGGAAACCAATTGTTTGTTTGCTACTCTTCTTGGGTAAAAGAAACATTATGATGGTAGAGACATTGCTATACATAACATCCTATTGTAATAATTATGTAATATAAATACATCATTAATTCTCATACTCTACATCTTCTTGATAAGATGCCATTGTCACGATTTTATCATAAACCCTTTCATCACCTAGAGTTCGGTTATTATAAGTTCGAAAAAAATTTGACTCAATTTCATTTAACCGAAAACTTTTCAACTATTTTCCTTTCGATTTTTTTTACACCGTCGAAATCACGTTTGCCACTTTATCAGTTGACCTATTATTAGTTGTATTTTTTCGTTACTCCGCTGTTTCATTCGATGTTCAAATATTTCGTTTTTAAAAATGAAAAGGCAATGGCAAAGGCATTGTTTTCTGCAAATTTAAAATAAGTATCCGTCTAATGGATTTCTTTAAAAACCTACATAAACAATTTTTTTTTATCTGAGCTCACAATTTGATTTCCTTGAAATTCATCACCCTCATATGACACTGATATAGAAGAAACACTTCAGACTCTCTGTATACACAGAGAGTTTTTTCGCGCGATGAACTCTCACACATCCTGTAGTAAACTAAATTCTATCCTAAACTGTATAAGGAGTCCTGGATAGGGTTGTCCAGGACTCCTTATATAGTTCCATACATAATAATACCACAGCAGTAATTTTTGGGTATCGTCTAACAAACAGCACTTATCTATTGAGGAATAAGCACTTTGAAGAAAGGTGACTCGGGACTTCTCTTCTTTAACTTTGTTACAATCGGCGTGAAATTGAAATATTTCAGTATGAATAGACGTTTTGAAATACCTCAAAAGTAATTTTAAGTGAATAAGTCCGTTCTTAGAGCAGCTAAGTAAATCAAATTTGTTTTTGTTTTCAAATCATACGTTTTATTATGCGATGAAAAATGATCAATCTGAAAATTATATCTTCTCTATTATTACATACCTTTTAATTTGTAAGACAAGAAACTTTATGTTTGATATGGATCTTACCTACTTACTTAAGTAGCCCAGCTTAAAACTTTCCTGTTTACAAAAAGCGCAAAAACAAAACATGTTTAGGAATGCAAGCAACCGCGTTGGGTCGGTATTGTTATCATATTTTTAAATTACTTACACAATACTTACAAAAGAATTTTCAAAAAGATGAGTTTTCATTGGTAAAGCGATAGTGGCTCCCTATTCGGCGCAAAGACTTCCAAGTTCTTACTCTACTCTATAAGGGAGAAAGTATATATACCTACAATTCAGCATTAATATGGCAAACAATACCTACATACAATTCAAAATTAATATGGCTAAGCAAGCTCTGATGACATGACCTGTCGTATCCGTATATATACACGCTCGCCAACAACCCTTTGCAAGTCCCGAAGGCGTGGCTGCCTGGAACAAACAAACGGAAACGAAATTGAGAGGAGCGCCCGGAACTGGCGGTATACCTTTTCATTACAGAATCCCTTTTTAATTACCAGAGCCCAAATAAAAATTGTATTTTTATTTCAAGTAGGCGTAATTGAAAAGGAAATTGCCGGTCGGGGCGGCGCGCGGCGGGCGTCGAATAAAACTTTAATATAATGCATAAGGCCCTTTGATCTCCGCACTTCGCTTGCATTAAATCGCAGAGATACCAAATAGCGCAATGCGAGAAATAAAAGTGGGGTTTTATCTCAGAAGCAACTAACAAATGCAACCACATTTTTAAAGAATTTTTCAGAGCTAAAATGTAAAGATTAGTACGCAGGAGGTCAAAATTAAAATTTTTCGCGTGTGGGTCAAAACACTCGTCACAGGAGGAAGACGTGAATCTAAGAAGTGTCATAAATTATGTGTGAAATAATAAAAGGAGGAAAATCTTTCATCTGCAAACGCTTTACAAAGAGACACCCCGCCCTCGCGAGAGATAAATGTCGTCGGTAGCACGATCTCCTGTCGGTAGAAACGTGTTTCTAATAAAAATCCTCCGCGACACCGCCTCCACGATATACGACGCAATTTCCAATTTCCTAACTCAGTGTTTGAATCTCGCAAAAGTCGGTAGTTTTTTAAGTAATGGACTTTATAATTCCTTCTTACCTGTGTTCTGAGAAGAGGGAGAGATAATTGAATACAAAAGGAAGCTAGATTACAAAAAAACAACAATTCATTCACCTTTGCCTGAAAGGCGCAGGAGGGAAACAGTGGATTGGAGAAGGTAAGACATACGGTCAAAGGGAACATAATAAAGCGTTGTATTTTCATTCTAATCCGCAATGTAGCTCGGCGCAAGCTGGGGGATTCGGCGGCCGGGAGGGGGCCAGGGAGGCTCGATATCTAAAATTACAAGCCTGCACAGAGTGCCTATCTCGAGGCACACCGTTCTCCATTCCTTTATGTTCAACTGCCACTTTCAGACACGCCTCCATTTAAACTATGCCCCAGACATTTACTTGCGTGACGATAGGATTTAAATAAATGAGTTTTCAAGGAGCAGTTGCGCAACAATAGGCGCTATAATTGTCCTCTCGAGAGGATTATTTTAATACCTCTACTTGGCAAATATCTTTTGTATTTCACTTCACGAAACGTTGTCTAAAAATAAACTTAAGTCAGGAATCAGTATCTCTTTCATTCGTATTGAAAATGAAAGAGAAAGATGAATACTGGTGAGGGCACGAGACCACGCCGCGCCGCCTCAATTATGTCAAAGTTCAATGTATCGGTTATCTGTCATCTAAACTGCCATTTCTAAACGTTACTGTATCCTTCCTTTTCATATTAAATTAAGAAAGGGAGGCTTAGAATGTATTAGTAGTAATAAAATATAATTGAGTTTTAAAGTCGAGACCGCGCGATCAATAGGCATAGCGAGCGTCCATAGGCGCCTCCAATCAGGTGGGTCTTATACTTGATTGCTGATACCTACCTATATTGTAATATATAACCTCTTTTATTTATCCTTTAAACGATAATGCAATAAAAAAATTAAGGTCAATAAAAATCAGGTCCATAGTTAATAATCTTTATAGTTAATAATTATAATATAATTTTCAAAAAAGCACAAAAATTAAAAACAACTTTTTAATGATCGCAGCTACAAATATTCCTTTTTTCACTGCTTAAATTTTCATATTATTTTTACACCGAAGCTGTACCTGCACTGTAATCGCTTGATTGGAGTAAATATTTTACTATGACAGAATGCAGTTGTATTCAAATCATCCCTGATAGGTACGTGCCGTGATAAGGTGAAGTCATGTGCAGCCAACCACATAAAATGCGGTCGCGTGCCTAAGCGCCATAAGGTATATTACAGTGTCGTGGTATTAGCAACAGAAACCATATCAAACCAAACGCAGCGTGTATGCCTTATGCTGTAGACACGTGTACTTCACATATGCTTAGCATAAGACTTGGGAGCTCATGGACCATATGCACCAAGCATATATCCTGATCGAGAAACAAAGGCGTTCTTCATGGCTCAGTTATAACATCTGTTTGCTATTATGTCTTAATTGCAATGAAGATTTGGTGGAATGGTTTTCAGACGGCACTTTAAGTGTGAAATTAACTCTGTCTGTCTGTTACGTTTTCACTGCTAAGCCGTTGAACTGATTTAGATGACATTTGGCTGAGAAAAGACACTGGCTATCTTTTAGCCGACATCCAAGCGTGCGGAGTCGCGGGCGGCCACTAGTATGTATAAATATTAGAGATATACTAAATACTGTTTAAACATCCATAATCCGTGAACAAATGTTCGTCTCATTACTCAAACAACTGCCGCTAATGGGATTTGAATCCAGAACCACACAGACCCAACAGGGGTACTGAATTTCTATAGTATAATGATGGGTACTAGAAATGTATTTATAAAATAAATCCGTGATGCCTCTAAATTACCTAGAAATACTCCTATGGTGTTAATATATCAAAGTTGGCATAACTACAACATTTTGGCGAAAGTTCCGCCGGTAACACAGAACCAGGTCAACGAAGTAACACAAACTACGTACGGGATGTCAGTCTCAAGATTGCTGCTGTAAATTGATTTAGCCTAACTTTGTTCAACTGCAGATTGCTCCATTCGGTAGCACCCACCAATTGCCATTAAGATCGTCTCTCGCGAATGCTACCTAGCACTTAATTAACTGGTAGCGATGTGAGGCAAACAAACTAAAAGTGCATACATTTAATATGGCAAAATACAGTCACGTGTGAAAAATTTACATACTCAATACTTCAAAATATGGACACTATTGTGGTAGCAATAAAGTTTCTAATACATATTTTTGAAACCTAATTTTTGAAACCTAAATAAATGGATGGTTTCAAATAATTTTTGAAACCTAAATAAATGCATATAAATTATATTTTTAGACGTGACTGTATAACATACCAAAAGCTTTTAACTTTGGATGATTCGAGATAAGAAACATTGCTTTACAAACAAGGAAATTATTAAGAATCTCTTAGGGGTTCTCCGTAAATACCCAATATATGTAAAAAAGACATAAAAACCTTCAAAATGGTATGATCTTCATACCTCTTTTATGTGCGGTTGTTCTACGATGTATTAAACATTAGTATACCCATCTACAATTTAAATCCGATCAACTATTCATGTAAACAAGCTAAGACCAGTCCGAGTACAGCAAGCAAACAATACTGTAAATCGGACAATGAACTTAAATGCAAATCTTCATGTCATATATCTATCAACATAATCTAACGACTTCATTAAGTTTGTCGGTCGTCTGGTTGTGTAGTCAGAATTTCTGTCTACTAAACCATAAGGCCCGGGTTCAACTCCCGTTAGGAGCAGAAGTTTGTATGATGAGTACAGATATCGGTTCACGAGTCAGGGACTTTTAAAAAAAATATTTCGCTGGACTAGTCCAAGCTTTTAATGATACTTAATTTAAGCTAGATAGTAGGAGACGGACTAAAGTAAAAAAATAAGAAAAAATTGTCCGCGCCGTAGAAGTCTCTGTTTGATATACGTGCTTATCTGTAACAAACCAACATAATAATAATAATTTCAAATAAGTAGTTATAATCTTCACACACTAATCTTCTAATCCAAATGAAGTTTCATAAGTTATTAATACAAAACAACGGATAAATATTCCTAACAATAACTTACAACTATACTAATGAACAAACAACCAATATTCGTAAATAAATGTTTGTGTTCATTACACGAACATCTTGCCCTAGCGCCAGGTCATGCCAGTATCCGGCCTTCATGAATTTATTTGATTTGCAATCCCTTATGCAGAAAATATTGGGAACAAATAAACCGATTCTAATAAGACTTTACGTGCAAGCCGGCTGTCTAAATAGTTATCAGAGTTCAGTAAGAGCAATTTTTAACTTTTCATACAAAAAAAAATCGCCAATAATTTCTTCATTATTAGGTTTTTCCAAAAAAAACTTCTGATAACTTTTTGACTAGCCTTACTTGCATATGCATGTCAAGTTCAGTTAGAATTCATTGCTCGTTTCTACTTGAGAGTTCGTATGAAATACCGTGGGTCGTAAAGGCTCATAAGTCCAATGTAGTTTAAAATCTAAATGCTTCCATCTTACAACCTTCCTGTAAATATTCCAAATGAATTAATATCAAGATAACAAGCATCTAAAAAGTAAGAATTTGAATATTTCTTATCTATCAAAACCTTTAAAACAGTTAATCTTGTCTTCCATGTTCCCAGCGAAAGAAGTCCTCATAATTTTATATCATCACATAATTTGGAATCTGTATCTGTTATATTTTACCATCATTTATCGGTTACCAGTTTAATAAAAAACTACCCATATATCTTTTTCACTTGACTATCTCAGAAATGTATATAACAAACATCATTGCGCAAGCAATATACTTTGGTTAGTTGTTCGTTTTCGTCATGACATTCCTCAATTTCTAATATCTAACAAATCCCAATTCCCAATGATACCCGAAACACGTAATAGGTTTCGATACCGCACAAGAGTTATTGTCGCAGAAGGGCCTGAGTTTGAGTATGAACAAAGCAACCGAATCGAATGTAATAAAAATCACTTTAGCATTAGGTACGGACGGGAACTGATGTCTGCGAGCATTGTGACACACGATGCGGCTCGACACACGTCACAGGGGAAGGCTGCATGGCGACTATTATTTTTGTACAAAACGAAATTGATTGTTCTCCGATGCATCTACATTTTATTCGGTTTCATTTAAATGCTGTTGCGATTCCGTTTACGGACTGTTTATTATGTATTGGTTCTGGGTTTTATTGCAACTGTAAAAAGAGTTTGTTTACATTCGCATATTTTCACTCAAAGTTATAGGTTTTATTCTATTTAACATCTGTTAAAATATTGTAGCAATTATATAATTACTAAAATCAGTAATATGTTCGGCTTGCATGTGTAAAAGTTTTCTCGATCTGTTGTTTGTATCTTTCGATTTACTGTGTCACATCACATCAGATCACCATCCTTTATACATCCCACTGCTGGGTACAGGCCTTCCTACATGGGAGAAACACATAAGAGCTTGAGCCAGAACACCACCACGCTGGCACAGTACGTTGTTGGTGGGTTAAAGCGATTGCAGTAACAACCTGGACCAACGGTGCCTAACGTGCCTTCCGAAGCACGGAGGAGCTCGAGATTAGAAATTTTGGTTGACCCATCCCTGGATCGACCATGGTGAAAGTTGCTTTGTTTTCGTAATCGAAACCAGAGTGCTCCAACCACTACGCCACCAAGCTCCTGATTTAGTGTGTAATAAAGAATATTTGTTTGTCTGCACAGTAATTAGTACCTAAAACATCAGGCATTCAAAACAAGCAACATAAAAATCTCAAATTTGGATAAAAAATTACGTTACTTATGACCAATTTATAATCTTTGATTTCAACAACACAATGCAGCATGATGAAATAATTTATTAATTTTAAACATGAAAAACATACATTCAAATCGAAACGCATAATTCTGAACGAGTCTCAGGTTACAATCTTTGTCTTTGAAGGCAAAGCAAATATAGGTCAAATCTGACACGGGTCCTGACGCAACCGCGACGGTTCAACGGCTCTGCACATGTTCCTACTACAGACTACTGTACAACATGAATAATTTCCTTTTAAAACTTTCTTGACAAAGGCATGCATGTAGATTTACATGCGAACTAGACTTGTTTTTGAATTGTTGTGGGTAAATATTTTTTTCCGTACATTCTATAAGTTGAGCAGCTCCCCATTCCTAACTTCGTAGTTCAGTTGGTACTGGTTGGTTTTAGCGTTTCTCTATTCGGTGAAAACTAAATTACTATCCCCAGTGAATAAAGACAACCAAATCTCTACGAGAGGTTCCATATTTCATTTGTAAGGCAAACGTTGTATTTCTACTACTTTCTGCAATAAATTGAAAAACATGATTTAATTTTACACAATTTCTCCTTCGACTACTACTGATGAAGAAATAGAACCACTGCTGATTAATATAAAAATTTATTTAATTTTAATTTCATGCAAAATTTAATTTTTAATATCACGAAATATACCTGTTACGTTTTGCACTATCTATTTAATATTAAAAGATAGTCATTTAAATTCTTTAAATATTGTGTCACGAATAGATAACCCATCTCCATAGTAATTATGTTTCTAAATGAATATAATAAATTAACAACTTAATTATAAAGGGCCGATTAAAACGGATGAGATGAATTCATTAGTTTATTTTGCAACAGTAAATTAAGAGGACGGTCATTATTATTGATATACTTATGCTTCATATTGAATATTACATATTCTACTTAATTTCTGGCAACATTTTAAATTTTCTCAATATAAGTAATAATAGTATACATGTGGACATACGTTATGCCGTCCTATGTGTATTTATAATGCAAATACAATATACGTATATCAATAACAGTTTCATATTGAATAAAACATTCAATATAATGATGGTTTATTATGACTCAACAAATATGATTAATTTTATTAATAAGATAAGACATGCGATGTATCGTTAGTTGTAAATTTCATAATGAGTTATCATCACCACACACACAGAATAACGTATCTTAAAATTTATTGTTATTCAGAGATTGCCTTCCTTTTTGTCTATTTGTATCGTACGACATGACAAATTATTAAAAATAATATACAAAAATTTTAAACAAAAATTAAAACCGACTTCAACAAAAAACTGAAAAGGATGAAATAATTAAATTTAAGTAGGTATTCATCCCCTAGAAACATATTTTTGGAGTCGGTGCTTTACTTTCTATTGTTTTTGGAAACCACTTAGCACCAACTCCAAAAATATGTTTCTAGGGGATGAAAACCTACTTAAATTTAATTATTTTATCCTTTTCAGTTTTTTGTTGAAGTCGGTTTTAATTTTTGTTTAAAAATTTTTTTTCACAATTTTTAGTGATAACTTTCTACGGTCGAAGCTAGATGGGTGACCGTCAACTTATATTGTTTCCTACTATCGTATCGTTTCACTAAAAAGTCATTGGAAAAGCAAAAATTCGCAATTTCGCTTATGTAGACGATTTCATAATTTCAGTTTTTTTTAATTTAAAACCAAAGTACCCAACTGTTGTTGAAAAAATTTTTATGGGACCAAATGGCAGCTATTCCGCATCGAACAAAAAAAGAATCACGTAAATCGGATTAGTAATCTCGACGTAATCGGTGTACATACATAGAAAAAAAAAAAAAAAAACATACCGGCCGTATTGAGAACTTCCTCGTTTTTGAAGTCGGTTAAAAAAGGACAGTAAAGACACGTATATTTCAAATCGACAGTAAAAACAACAACGCAGTCTATAGTGGTAAGTATTTCCATTATTTTTATAGATAATATCAAAGATAGAAACTAATTAACCGACTTCAAAAACGAGGAGGTTCTCAATTCGGCCGGTATGTTTTTTTTTAAAAACCAAAGTACCCACTTTGGTTTTAAATTAAAAAAAACTGAAATTATGAAATCGTCTACATAAGCGAAATTGCGAATTTTTGCTTTTCCAATGACTTTTTAGTGAAACGATACGATAGTAGGAAACAATATAAGTTGACGGTCACCCATCTAGCTTCGACCGTAGAAAGTTATCACTAAAAATTGTTAAAAAAAAATTTAAAACAAAAATTAAAACCGACTTCAAAAAACTGAAAAGGATGAAATAATTAAATTTAAGTAGGTATTCATCCCCTAGAAACATATTTTTGGAGTTGGTGCTAAGTGGTTTCCAACAACAATAGAAAGTAAAGCACCGACTCCAAAAATATGTTTCTAGGGGATGAATACCTACTTAAATTTAATTATTTCATCCTTTTCAGTTTTTTGAAGTCGGTTTTAATTTTTATTAAATATTAAAGTTACACATTGACATGTTTCTCAATTTTGACTAACAATTAAATAAAAAATATACGTATAAGTAAGTAAAGTCTGCTTCAAAAGATGTAAACGATTTTTATGAAAAATTACAGACATTAAACGATAGAATATATAAAGGTGATTTTACATACGCCACATAAAATTTTCAGTTAGACGAAGTAGTTAATCTGGTAAACAAAGTTAAAAATATTTTAAACGAAACGTTTTCCTCTAAAAATAAAAAACTAAGCTGGACCAAAAAGGAATACTCTTGCAGCTATTGGTACACTAAGTCACGTGACGCCTAATGCAACTAGTGGCCCGTGAAAAAATATAAACGCATTGAAACCTTCGTGCACACAATACTACCGGATTATACTGAACAAAACCTACACGATTCCAACCATGTTTAATCAAATTGTCTCTGTAATCATGCCAGACCGCACAGTTCTCTTTAACTAATTTAGTTCTACTTACTGTGAAGATTTATAAACAGTGGATTCACCAACTTAGATATCAAGTTGTTCGAGTATTTGAGTTTGGAATCTTATTTTGAAAGTTTGAATTCTATCAATAAAAATATTTTTTAACAAAAATAAAACAGACTTTTAACTTGGCGCGTATGACGTATTTTACTTTTTTTCAAAGCTATTCAAGTATTTGCTTCTGTTAGTCATCTCATGTTAATGAGCTGAAGATGGAAGGTACAACTCCTTAACGGTTAAGTGTTAGACGATAATCTTTCACTATGTATTTTAACAAAAAAATGAGAGACAGACAATTCGATAGTGCTGACGGTCACCCATCTTGATTTGACCTTACGAAATCACTTAAAAATGTAAAAAAAAAAAATAACAAAAATAAAACCGACTTCAAAACACTAAAAAGGAAAAAATAATTCAATTTCGGTACCGAAGTAACCTAAAATATATTTTTTGGAGTTGGTGGTAAGCTGTTTCCAGAGACAATAGAAAGTGAAGCACCAACTCCAAAAAATACATTTTAGGAGGTAAGTACCTCGGTACGGAAATTGAATTATTTTTTCTTTTTTAGTGTTTTGAAGTCGGCTTTATTTTTGTTAAAAAATATATTTTTTCACATTTTTAAGTGATTTCCTAAGGTCAAAGCAAGATGGGTGACCGTCAGCACTATCGAATTGTCTGTCTCTCAGTCTTTGGTTGAAATACATAGTGAAAGAATTATCTTCTAACTCTTAACCGTTAAGGAGTTGTACCTTCCATCATCAGCTCATTAACATGAGATGATGACTAACAGAAGCAAATACTTGAATAGCTTTGAAAAAAGTAAAATATGTCATACGTGCCAATAAAATTTGAGGTTTGCCCTCGATTTTCCTGGGATCCCATCATCAGATCCTGACTTGGTTACAATGGGACCACTACTGGAGTATACTCTATCGAATAAAAAAAGAATTTTGAAAATCGGTCCACAATTGACAGAGAAATCGGTTAACATACATAGAAAAAAAAATACATACAGTGGAACATATAACCTCCCTCTTTTTTGAAGTCGGTTAATAATTTAGCATGTTTTATTATTTTTTTGCGTATGTATAATCTGATTTTATATGTATTTGGAGCAAACTTATTCGCCTTGAATGTAACGATTTAATCGTTACATATTTATTTCATTTTGTAGGTGTTCAGTTTACAAATTCAGGTGAAATTTCGTCTACTAAACGAGTAAACAAGATTAATAACTTGTGTATGTCTTTGCAACTTTGAAACTGGTTAACGTTGGGTTTCTGAATTAAGGAGGAAACTTCGTAACAATACAACAGCCATAAACTTTTCGTAAAAAGGCTTAGATTTTATAATATCTAGTCTACCAACATAATTAAGAAAGTTGTAGTAATTTGTTTTTTATTTTTGCCATTTATAACGTAGAATTTTAGCTATGTTAAATTGGATTGAAAACAAAGTAAAAAAGACATCAGGGTTTTGTGATCGCACAGCTCGATTTTAATGACGTCCAATACCACCAGAGGGCGCTAACCTCCACCCCCACTTTTATTATTTCAACTTCACCTTTTATGTCACAATGCGAGTTTTATAGCTTTTATATGAAATTCTTTACACAATTAACTTGCACCCTCCTGATGAACGGGCGACAACCGTCGCTTGTTAAAGTTTTTGTTAATATAAATTGCGTAATTAGTGACACGCACAGCTTAAAGTAAAGAGATAAAGCCTAATAAGAATCTTTTAATGCGTTAAATTGCCTGATCATGATAACAAAATGCGCTTTACTTTTACACGCGTCTAATTCAAATGTCGCACCGATAAAGTTTGTAGAGAATAGGGTCCTTAATTAACGTTTCGCACAATTTAAAATTTTATTTCTTTTTGATACGTTCATTTATATAAAATGTCCTCGTAGTGATGTCTTTATGTTTTGTACCTAATCCCTTATTTATTATCTGAGGTATTGAATAATCTGATTGTTTCCTAGATGACAGTTAATTGTACGCAATACGGCACGAAGTCCGTCTAGATTATGTTCCCAGACTTCAGAGTTAGCTGACAACGAAACAAGCATCCGTCTTATAATCTGCGCACCTAATCCCAACAGAATCCGTCCACGTAACTTGCCCCCTAATTGCCGGACCACAGTATCATTTACCCGTCTCGACTGCCCGTTTTTCCTCGTGTAAAAAATCACTCGTTTGTGCGTGATGAATGAGTGCGGCGACAGAGACCGCGTAATTGGCTGTCAATGTCTAGAACTAAGAGCAAGCACGTGTCGCTTCCCAGCCGCCAGCTGATGGCACATTGTCTGCACTTTATCTGTAAACTGCTGTAAGCAATAAATCCTACGTGTACCGTCGCATACCACCTCCTAAGATAAGGAAATTAACGCCATCCATATTATTTATTGGCTTAAAGCATAAGCATGTATTTTAGGAAGCGAAAACCTGAAGGAACTATTCAGGTCGTAAACCCTTAGCGGTTCGGTTAGACAGGATTCTGAATTACGACCAGTAGATGAAAGAATCGTTAAACGAGAACAATCGTCTTTATGAAGATTGCAAGAACCCGCTAAAAGTATGTTGGATTGGAGTGCGATGGGTAAGTTTGGCTTACAATAATACTTTTGATACAAGTATTTTAAATTTACATAATTGAATTAAAAAATCTAATTAAATTATAATTAAAATAGATTTATACTTTATTTGGTACATCTTATAACACTAAATATGAACAATGCAATGGCTTTCAAAATGCACTTTAACATAACACTATATTCCATGTCCTGGCCCTCATCTTAGAAAGCGAGTAATAGGCTGTCAAACACAAATGTTGGCTAAAAGCACACACGTGTCATCTACGATAGCCTATTGTCACCTGCGGTTTATCTTGGTAGCGCTAGCAAGTAATAAATTACTACAACGTTAAATTGAAGATATTAATTTAACGATCCATTTGATCCATCTGTGATATGAACCGGCTAAGGTTTGTCGGCAAAAATTTTTTTTTTCGAGATGTCTTAAAACTTTTTTTAAGCCCCTAAGAAAAAAGAGGGGTGTTATAAGTTTGACGTGTCTGTCTGTGTATCTGTGTGTCTGTCTGTGGCATCGTAGCGCCTAAACGAATGGACCGATTTTGATTCGTTTTTTTTTCGTTTAAAAGCTGATGTGACTACGATTGTTCTTAGCTATAATTTATGAAGATCGGTTCAGGCGTTTGATGACTATCAGCTCATTTTCTACATGATAATAGGATATTGCTAACTTTTACCGATCCGATTGATTTCAAATTTGGTGTACTGTCACTTCGGTGACATTCCCATGACATACTAACTTCGAGCTGATCCTTTACCATCAAAAAGTCTGCGAAATGCTTAATTCTTCAGAAACTTACAGCAGTTATAGCGTGTTTAAGCTCTTATAAATAGTCTTAATGAGATGGTGTTAGATAGATGATTAATGACGCCGGGGGTTACTTAAAATTTTTAATTTTGTGATTATTTTGATAAACCATACTGGCATCACCATAGTGTGTGAATATAGGTCTCTCGATAAACAAATCCACGCACGCACAATTATTACCTCTCCGATAAAAAACTTGGCTTTGTTATTCTGTGACTTGGCTATGTCCGGCCTCGTTATTCGGTAATTTATTTTTTAATTAATGTCTTAGCAATAACATAAAAATAGGTACGCCTCAATAAGAAACATCGTTGTACTCTATTATGATACCAGTCGTCTAGTTGTCTGTTATGATACCAGGACCAAACTACTTATTTCTAGTTTAATCTAAACTTAAAAATACACCTGTACCGTCTAAATTGTATGTCCAGGTAAGTACATTATGTTTGATGTTACCTCCATTTCATTACTTCTCACAGCTTTCCTACATAAGAATTGTAAGGCGAGCCCTACAAGATGCATTGGTGTCCAATGTATCCGTGGAATGTTATTAGAACGCGACGGCAACTCGATCGATCCCGCCGATTCCTTTATAGGAAAGGAACCTTTTTGCCGACAGCCGAGTTTGGAGATACGCCGCCTCTTCGCGGTTATTGAGAACGCAAAAAGAATGACGCGGTACGTAGGCGTTTAAATAGTCGGCTTGTAGCCATCAACGTACAAGATAAAGGGATTAAGCTTGCTTGAGCTTTTTATTTTATAAGATTTTTTTTATAAGTACGCAGTGAATTTTTGTAAATCTTCATTTCGCTATTACTAGTTTATAGGTCATATGTTTATAGATCTTTGGACTTTTTCCGTTTTAGGTCAAAACTAATATTTTTATTACCATATTGTCTTCAAGTGTAGGTACTGAAAGATGTTTATTATTTTCTGGTGGTAGGGTCTGAACACCCGTCTGGTTAGTGACCACCGTACGCATGGCGTAAAACCCGCCAAGTGACCACTTGTGGTCGCGTTCCGGGATCAGTCAGCGTACAACCAGAGCTTGGGGAGTCGTTGCGGCGATGGATGCGGTCAGTGACGGCTTCCGTCTAACCAGAGCCAGGTGGACTGCATTGACCCGCCGACCAGGGAGACCCGAAGAAACGGCTGTTCCGCTGGCCGCCCGTGGTACAGTACAGGGGCCCAAGCGAACCTAACCAGTTCGTGAGGCTGCCCTATCATGCCACGCATAATCTTGGGGTGGTCCGTCGTGCCGGTTGGTGACTGGGTGGTGGGGTCCCGGCGGCCATTCCCGGGGGGGTTCGGGGGCCCTTCCGTTCGGCGGGTCAGCGCTTCTCTACTGTCGGCTATTACCTGGGGAAACAGGCCTCACGCTTTGACCGTATATATCGCGGCAACGTCCCCCCAATTCACGCCTCTCCTCCTTCATCATCTACTATGGCAGCGCTCAAAAACAGTTCCGGTCGTTCAGCGGTGCACACCCCCACCACAACCACGCTGTTTGAGGTCGGGCTCACTAACATCCGTGGGCTCCATGCTAACCTCAATGCCGTCCACCAACATCTAGAGACGGCTCGACCCGAAATGCTGTTTTTGACGGAGACGCAAATACTCCGCCCGGCAGACACTAGCTACTTGGATTACCCCGGCTACGCTCTTGAAGAGTCCTTCAAAGCGAAGGCCGGGGTATGCTTGTTTGTCCGGGCGGATGTTTGCTGTCGCCGTCTGCGCTGTTTGGAGGACCCTTCCTACTCTATTCTTGGGGTGCATGTGGACCTGGGCACACATTGCCGAATCTACGTGTGCCTCTATAGATCCCACAGCGGTGACATGGAGACAACTCGACTTTTCGAACATCTTAGTCGGGTGGCAGATGTTGCGCAGGAGCAGTTTCCAACCGCGGAATTGGTGTTTTTAGGGGACTTCAATGCTCACCACGAGTCGTGGTTAAGTTCCTCTAAAACTGACCATGCTGGTAGAACTGCCCACGCTTTCGCTCTCACGCACGACCTGACCCAACTGGTAAACCAGCCCACCAGGATTCCAGACATTGTCGGTCACGCGCCCTCATTGTTGGACCTTCTGCTGACGACTCGCCCGGATGGATATCGGCTAGAGGTTCATGCTCCTTTGGGAACATCAGATCACTGCCTGGTATCCGCTGGGGTGCTACGGGCGTCGCCACCGGTACCTATGGTTGCCAAACGCCGCATCTGGCACTATGCGTCGGCAGATTGGGACGGTATGCGGGATTACTTCGCATCTGTCCCTTGGAGGCAGCGCTGTTTCAGTGAGCTGGACCCGAACGCTAGCGCTACTGCTGTTGCTGATGAGATCATGTTAGGGATGGAGTACTATATCCTTCACTCCGATCTCATCAGTAGGGGTAGGCGTAACCTCTGGTTCAACCGCGATTGTGCCTTAGCTGTTGAAAACAGACAGTCGGCATACCGCGCTTGGATCAGGGGCCGAGCTTGCAGGGATCCCAACATTGACTCACTGAAAGCAGTCTATAACAACGCCACCAAGTCCTGCAAAAGGGCCTTCATCAGAGCGGATGCACAGCGCGTTGCACGAGTTGGCCAAGAACTTCTTACGCATCCTACGGGAAGCCGTAGCTACTGGCGTCTGGCCAAAGCCGTGCAATCCAACATCTGTCAACCCTCGCTGCCCCCGTTGAGATGTTCTGACGGCTCGCTAGCTCACAAGCCGCAAGAGAAAGCCGATCTCTTGGTAAAACTCTTTGCTGCTCACTCCCGAATCGATGACTGCAACTCACAGCCACTAACACTCTCCCACTGTGGCCACACAATGCCCGATATACGTATTAGGCAATGTGATGTACGTGCGGAGCTTCAGTCAATCGACGTCCGGAAAGCTAGTGGACCTGATGGCATTCCAGCGATAGTACTGAAAAACTGCGCAGCGGAGTTGTCTCCTGTCTTAACGCGGCTATACCGTCTTTCTCTCTCTTCTGGGTGTGTGCCGGAATCTTGGAGAGAGGCCAATGTGCAACCGGTCCCCAAAAAGGGAGACCGATCAGACCCAGCAAACTACCGCCCGATAGCTGTCACCTCAGTTCTTTGCAAGGTCATGGAACGGATCTTAAACCACCAGCTGATCCGATACCTAGAAGATCACTCATTAATTAATGATCGACAGTACGGGTTTCGGCCGAACCGGTCAACGGGTGATCTTCTAGCGTACTTAATGCATGTCTGGGGTGAAGCTATTGACAAACGTGGTGAGTCACTGGCAGTTAGCCTTGACATTGCCAAAGCGTTCGATCGGGTCTGGCACAGGGCTCTTCTCTCCAAGCTCCCGGCATACGGTCTGCCCGCTCAGCTCTGTAACTGGATTGCTGGCTTCCTGCATGAGCGAAGAATCCGTGTCCTCGCAGATGGATGCGCTTCGCGGTTCATGTCAGTGAATGCTGGTGTACCACAAGGCTCTGTTCTATCCCCCACACTCTTTCTTCTTCATATCAATGACATGATTCCGTTAGGAAACATTCATTGCTATGCAGATGACAGTACAGTGCATGGGGGATATTACGGTCGCCCAGGGGCTGGGCGCGCTGAAACCGAGAGGGAGAGAGAGAATCTTACCATTGAGCTCGACAGGGTGTTGAACCTCGTATCTGAATGGGGATCTAACAATCTTGTTGAGTTCAATGCTAAGAAAACACAGGTGTGCGCGTTTACAGCCAAAATGTCGCCGTTCCTTCCCCTTCCGTCTCTTCAGGGCACGACTCTTTCGGCACAGGGCTCCCTCAACTTGCTAGGTATGGAGATATGTTGCGATCTGAATTCCAGGAACTACATCGAAACCGTGATAAAAACAGCCTCACGGAAGCTCGGTGTCCTGAACAAGGTGCGTCGATTTTTCACGCCTGACCAATTATGCCTGCTATATAAAACTCAGGTCCGGTCTTGCGTGGAATATTGCTCGCACTTGTGGGATGGCTCCGCCAAGTACCTACTCGATGCCCTGGACAGATTGCAGCGTCGTGCTGTCCGTATCGTTGGCGATGTAGAGGTCAACCTTGAGCCTCTGCAATTGCATCGAGACATTGCGTCGCTTAGCGCCTTCTATCGGCTATATCACGGAGAGTGTTCTGAAGAGCTATTTGACCTTATCCCACCTTCCCCCTTCCTACTCAGGAGCACGCGTGCCGGTCTTCGGAGTCATCAATTCACTGTCTCCACCTCAACATCACGTACAAAGAAATTTAGTAGCTCTTTTCTTTGTCGAACTTCCAGAACTTGGAATTCTTTGCCAGCACATGTGTTCCCTCCTTCCTATAACATGGGTTCCTTCAAAAGAGGCGTGAAAAAGCACCTTTCGGGCCGGCAAGGTGGAGGCAGCTAGAGCAGTGTCTGAACTGCACTAGCTGTCTTCGCATATGGACTCTTCTTACTGCTTCACATCTGGTGGTGTTGAGTCATTTGTCGTGCTTTGTATAAAAAAAAAAAAAAAAAAAAGTGCTTACATCTGAAAGCTTATACTTTTTCAAATCTTAACTGAAGTAGATAGCTGTTTTTCTAGACTCCCAAAGCAGCCAAATGATACTAATTTGAAGTATTGTATTCCTGTGATGAAAATGGTCACCAGAACTCAGCGAGGAATCATTATGTTGGGTGCAGGGGGACTTGTCTCCTATGCTGTAACATTTTACTTGATTTTTACTGGGTGGAAAACGCATGAATAATGTTACCATCAGTGCACTTACCATCAGTTAAGACGTGGGCCTGCTTGCCACCCTAGATGAATAAAAAAAGCACTTAAAATACATTATAAACCAATTAAACTACTCCTAGGAGTGCAAATTAATACAAAAATCATAATAATATCTCTTTAAACGATATTGTGAGAAATGAGATAAATTTTATATTGCAGTTAGACGCACTCACTCGCGAAGAGCTATGGTCTAAACTTTAATTGTTGCAAGATTTCATTTCTCGTTTACGCTTAATGTTCAAATCAATAGAAAGACAGTCTAAATATATAAAAGGAAGACTGGCTCACGTATCAACGTACAGCCTAAACCGCTGGGTCTAGAGATTCCAAATTTGGTACACAGTTAAAAGGTCTAGGAACGCACTAATAAAAGATTTTTCTAAATTGACCCCCAAAATTGAGGAAACAGGGGTCCAAAATTTGTATGGGGAAACAAAATTAGTTAGACTATTATATCCGAAACTTTACAGAAGTACTCCAATTGATAAATGAGAAAACAATTATTTCAGGTTTTGTCAGAATTCATTCCCTAAAAGGGGAAAATGAGGTGACAGTCTGAAAATCAACATGGATATTTTTGTTTGGTTTATCGAGTCGCTGATTACAAAAACTACAACTATTTTGAAATCCATCGTGGCAGACCTGAAATACCAGTATCCTTATAACGATTCCATCCTTTCATGTTGAGATATGGCACGAGACTCGCGTTATCCTAATATGTTTTTAAATTTGTATTTAGTGCCATCTACTCGTTCATCGTTAATCGGTATCTATGCGAGCGCGGGCGGCGCGGGGAGACGGGAGGAGTTGTCATTGGGAAACTTTCACTTCATCCGTAATTTACAATAAAGATTTCATATAACTTCGCTACTCCAAATGACAATTTTACGTGGCAAAGATGTTCCCTAATTGTTACTATTTATAACGTTCTATGAGCTCTTAAATACAACCCAGACTTCAGTTTAGTGGAAGGCACCGGCCCGGACCCGTTGCCTGGAGACGCCCGCTCGCCACTCGCTCCTTTCCACGTATGTTGCCCATTGTCCACAGAATATCTACTTTTATATACAAACCTTACTCTATCGCCACAGTTGACCATTAAAGCAGTACGGCATATCAAAGAGTCCCTTAAACAAACTACTATTATTTAGAGTAGAGTACCTATTCTATTCTACAGTTACGTCATGGACAGACTCTGAAGTCTGAATATAAAAAACCAACTAGTGACCGTTAATAAACGTATATTTTTGCTTATGGAGACTGTTTGAATTAAAATAGATAAAATTATAGCCACACTAAATAGGAATACGAAGCCAAAATGTAATGTTTATTGCAATAAAATTAAATCAAAATCGTTACACGCATTTCTTAAACATATATGCACACAGAATAAAATGCACACAAATGCCTAAAACTACCTAGTAGTAAACATTAAGAGGAGTCTAGGACATATTTGCTCATGTGTCTTTTCTTTCACGACTCTTTTGATAGTTTGGAACACCTTCCCATTTTGCACTTTTAACGTCATGCAACTAAATCATTATTAATCCATGCCACCATAAATATTTTAATTATTTTATTGTACGAACACTTTTAAATTTCGAATCGCCATCGTATCGAGTAGTTACGTTAGCTTTTGTCACGCTTGTGTTTAAAATTTTAATCGTGGGTGAACGATACGAATATGATTCGAAATTTTAAAATGTTTGTGCTAGGGGTACAGAACGGCAACTACTCGCTAGGCGGCCTATGTATAGCCGGCACTATACACGTCAATTTTCAAATCTCTAAAGATGTTGTGTCGTCTGTTTGCCTAATACTGAAATTGAAATTTTAACCCCCGGCCCAAAAAGAGACGTGTCTGACTGTGTATCTGTGTGTCTGTCTGTGGTATGTGGTGTGCTGTGTGGTGTGCGGTGGTGTGGTATCGTATCTCCTAAACGCGTGGACGGATTTTGATTCGGTTTTTGTTTGAAAGCTGACGTGATCAATATACTTAGGTAGTTCTTAGCTATAATTTTATGGCAAATCTTCAGAAACTTACAGCAGATATAGCGTGTTTGGGCTCATAAGAATAGTCTCAATGAGATGGTGTTAGAGATGATTAATGAGGCCGAGGTCAAAATATTGAATTTTATATTATGTATTTCTGTCATTTTTGCTATCCGCATCACATTTTCAAACAACTTTTTTAATAAATGCAATTAAAAAAACAAATTACTATTTTAGTCATAATATTTATGAGTGATGTAACAGCTGTAGTGAAACATTTGGCCTTATGTAACGTTCCTAGATTCAAACATTTTCCTTAAGATTGACACTTATCAGCAATACGCTTTGGCAATTTAGAACATATCTAAAGATACATATGTCTTTGTAAGTACAGCCGCTAGAAGGCGTTGAGTGACATGTAGTCACATGTTTGAAAAAATGTTTGTAGGAAAATCCATTTTGGCATGTTAAAACGTAAGAAGAATCAGGATTCCAGGGTTATTACTTCAAAAATTGTGGAATCCCAGATGAAGAAAGGTAATCACAACCAATTTGTACCTATCAGCTCGGTAGTTGCAATTTCAAAATCTTGACCTAGCCTAGTCAACCTATGCAGAAATCCCATTTCCCAAGAAATGTCATTTACTAGTTTTAGAAATTGCACAGCCTAGCTACTCTGAGCTCGTCATTGTTATTGTCTCGAAAATTCCGTTTCAATATTTTGGACGAATTGACAGAACAAACATGCAATGACAGTAGAAGGATTGGAGTTACGGGAGTTTTGCTGAAATATGAAGACTAGGTGATTATGATGAGGCAGCGTGTTCTTTACTGCTCTCGAGTCTACTGTAGCCTCGTATTGTCCGCCACTCCTTATTTTCTCCTCTTCACGCTCCACGATAATGGGAATTTTTGAAATTTCAACAATACACATACGGAATGGCTGCACTCGAGAACTGTAATTTTGTTCTTATTTCCTTTCCTAACTAGACGCTTTATTTTACTGTCTACTCCTGCTTTAGTTGTGAAGTAACAGTTGTCACGCTATGTCTCTATAATAGGGTAGATGCTTAATTTTATTCGCTGTGCTCTATGGGAAATCACCGAAAACAATTTAATTATAGGTACTTCAAACCTTTTAAACTAGTAAATAATTATTAATGATGACTGAATAACTATTTATAAATTATAGCTAGAAATTATATTATCCTATACTAACAAATATTTAGAATATATCTACTACTAATCTTATAATTATTGCATTTTTAAGACATTACTCCTATTTCTCGATCATCACTTAAAAGCAAAACACTTTACTCAATTAGAGAGTACGTGAATAATAGAATGGTTCTTATAGTTTTCGTTGTATAATTGTTTTTCTTCGTTAAATTGTTCCATATCTAATTTGAAATATTATATGCCTTTGGCTTAACATAGCGAGACACATGATTTATGTACATGACCTACTTACGACCTACGTTTACAAATAAAGTTGTTTAAATTATATTTTATGTGCCATATCAAAAATGTTCATAAAGCTCACAAGTAATAAAGAAATATTTTAGTTGCATTAATTTTAGTAATGTAGAGTAATATTTATTAATTCAAATAAAAAAAAAGAACACATTATAATAAATCAATAAACTCATTACTGCTGAGTAATCATCAACATTGGTGAGAAACGTAATTACTTTAAGTATATTAGATAGTAAAGTGACCACCTGTCTAGTGTCCAGTGCGGAAACGGAAGAGCGCCGCACCTGGCATGACCCTACGCATCCTAAACCTTAAAAGTGTGTAGACAATGTGGTCAACACCTTATAGGCTTTCACTTACTTATTGATTTAAAGACTTGAAGAGTCAATAACTCTCAAAATTCTTAAATCAAAGACATGATTTTTGCTATGACAGTGTTCGGAGCAAAATTAAAGTATTTTACTGTTCCTTTTAGTAAGACCATGACACGGTTGAGAGATACTCAAAAATAATAAAATCATAAACTACGTTATGAATCTTCTTATGTCGGTGAAACGCCTGTCGTTTTAGCTAATAGAACAAAAGAACGTAGAAATGACTTTTGTCATCGATTGGGAGATTCTATTTTTAATATAAAACAAAATAACTTAAAATCCATATCATAAAATATTATCTTTGGCTATGTTTCTAAATACATAATTATCATAATACGTACCCGCTTATGCCAGCGGCTTCGGCCGCATGGCCTACAGTAAACTATTATTATGGTATTGTGATAGAGTAGGTATTGTTGTATTCAATAGGATTTTTGAAGACCTTTTGAACTCCGTTGGGGGATGATTTTAAAACTGTAATACGCGGGTTTTTATTGAAGAGTATTTGTACCAATTTTCGAGTCAATCGACTCGGAGAATAAAAAGTGTCATAGAAAATTCAACCCCCCATTTCACCTCCTTAGAGGGGAATTTTCGAAAAACCCTTGCGATAGTGGATACCTTCACTTCACAAAGAATACACCCACCAAGTTTCATGTTGCAGCAGTTTAGGCTGTACGTTGATATATCAGTCAGGCAGTCAAGACTTAGAATTATATTTAAGCCGATCATCTAATACCTAAAGCGACTAAAATAAATTAGAGTTAATAAATACAACGATAACGAGCAAAGAGTTTGAAATTTCTCATTAGCTCGATAAAGACAACAATTATTATTTGATCATATCTAATACCTAACCATAATTTCTTTGTGCGCATTAATTAGAAATTAATTAATTAACTATTCAGCATGCAGGTTGTAATGTAGCATGGTAAATCATGCACTCTTAGAACCAATATCAATTATATAACTAAGTCCATTATGATAGGTACTAGATAAAAAGGGAAGATTGATAAGCTGTTAACAATATTCCAAAACCCAAAAGAGAGCACAAATACGTCACTTAAGCAAAGAGGAGAAACGATATCAAAATGTGTCAAAATATGAACGAACAGCAAATAAGTTTTAGGAGCATATTAGTATGTATAGATATGAACAATTCATAAGGAAAAAACCTTTTTTTCCTTTTATCGATAAACCATTTTCTTGCCATGTTAACGTTTTGTCCAAACGTGAACAATTAGATCCGACCGAACTCCTAAATCCGTACCGCCGGCCATTGTTCTATTTCAAGTTAAGTCCTACACTATTGATTTATTTTTTTTACAATAGCTTAACATAACTAAAGTTAGGGGCCACAACTCTGATTCTTCATTATTATTTGTAATTAGAAGGATTTTAATTATCTTATCTTAAAAACATATTATTACTCTGTTTTTCAGCTGAAAAGGTTTTGACTATATCTAAAAAGAAAATAATTTGTCTCTCTCCAATTAAATAGAAAGTTAAGCGACTCTGTATTCAAGCAATTTGCTAAGTTAAATCAAAATAAATCCACTAGCATTAAAGTTTGTCTTCTGTTTACGATAAAACTTAACGCCTTCCAAATAAGATGCCAGATTAGAGGCTCGAATTTGATCCCAAATCATTTACTTTCCTTTCAAAATTCCAGTAAATTTTAATACAAAAGAAGTAGACCGTTTAGCTTATCTTAGAATCTTTTGAAAGTCAACAGTTTCGAGTTCTCTGTGATTCGGCATTATTTTGTGAAAAATCAACGCTGCCTGCGAAGTTTGCGAATTTACAAGTCCGGTCATTTATAATTTTAAAACAGAGAGAAAGACGAGATCATTTACATTTGTTGTTGTAACGAAGGAACCATAATACTATACACTCTTAGGGAATAAACTAACATTAAGTACCAAGAAAATCAAGATGAACTGTATTATAACTTGAAACCCTTTATTAATATAAATTTAATAAAAATACAACACGAATTATCGCAAAGCAACATGAATTTTTATGTCTTCTATCGACCCTCGTTCTAATATCCTACGTCAAAAGCTCAGAAGTCGAGCAAAACGCTCCCCTACCTATTTATAAAGTATAAAGATCGGAGTCTATGCAATTCAACTTGTAGTTTTTCGTGTTCACTTTGTGTTTTAATACGAAAACTTCGTCTGGTTCGAGCGGTGTCTGAGGGAACGGTGGGTATTTTCTGTTACCATAATACGTCTTCATGACGCCGTCGAACGCTCGCTGCAACCTGACTAGCATTTTGTCTTCATTCTATTGTAGGAACGAGCTTTGATTTTCTATATATTTTTACAAAAGCTATAGTGTATAGTACCCACTTATGATTTGAAGGACATATTTCTTTCAAGCATCTCACAGTACCTATACTATAGGCGTAATTGATAAATAATACAGAATTCGGAATGCCATTTTTTGCGCCATTCTGTTAATTGTTTTTGCTATGATGCGATTATCAGTTGGACAACGTGTTTTATTAATTACTAATCAGTGCTTTTTTAATATTTGATTTTTCGGTAGAATCGAGTTACCTTATTACTTACTACTGACAAAACTTCATTGATAGATAAAAGTGAATATCATGAAATTATAAGCTATAAACTTGGCTTTTGACATGAGTAAGCACTGAATACTTAAAGGCATAATAAAAGCGCTTGAAGATTCCAGGCATTGAACAATCAGTTCTGATTATCTTTGCTCATCAACTTTTGATTCAAACACCTGGTACCTATTGAACACAGGGAACTAATAGAGATGTCTTAGGATTTACATAATGAATTTTATACGTCAGGTAATATTTATACTCAACCCAAGAATACCGTTGTTTCTAATCGGAAGTATCGTTATCGGAATAAACAGAAATATTAATTTAAAAATATATATTTCTAAACTACTTATAGACTGACCATGATCAGATTGTTCTAACGGTATTTCAAATTTTCAGATAAAAAATAATATTGTGAAATTGTATCAAACAAAATAACTTTATTTCTAAATTTACCAATCCTATCAACTTACTAAATTTATCTGCTTAAATATTATAATAAGATAAAGTGGTAAAGTTAGTCAGTTTTCATGAGGAATCTCCGAAATTAGAAGGGATCTTCAGGGCGGGCGTCCATTTTAAAAACTCCTCAACGCGAGCAGAGTAGCACAGAAGCTAGTTTCTTATAAACTACCTTCAGATTTTTCATAATACTTAGTTGCTTTTATTCAAACTAATACTGCTTTTGGTATAAGCTTTCGGATCACTAGAGGTGTTCGTTTATGATTCGTGTGTCGGTAACTTCTTTCTTTATATTTAAGCAGTTTGTTAGATATTTTTATTGACATTACTAACGGGCTATTTGAGTATAGAGTCATTCAAAAAGTTGCTAAATTTAGTTTGTTTTTGTGGCGTAGGCGGTATGTTGCGGAATTTTTTGATCTTTTTGTGTAAAATTTCGGATATTTTTGAACAAATTTACTTCTTCTTCTTCTAAACATGTAATGAATTAACATTTCCCCACTCTCTATACCTCATTCGTCCAAACGCTTTGTTTACCTGAATTCCCTTCTTATGTGAATATATAATAGGTCGAGGAAAAAGTTTCTTCGCATTTTTTAAGAAAATTCAAATCATTTTTTAATATAGTTTATTTACATTTAACTAAATTATGTAGGACCATTTTGCTCGATAACTTTTTGCCATCTATTAGGTAGGGACATGATTCCATTGCTATAGAAATTTTGGGGTTTCTGATCAAAATACCGCGACTAGTGGTTTTGGCAGTCCTCTCGTGATGTTAACCTGACACTGCCTAGATAATTCTTAAGAGAGCAAAACAGGTGGAAATGTGAAGGTGCAAGGTCAGGAATATACGGCGGATTCATTAACACCTCCCAAACTGTCAACCGCCAAACTGTCTTAATTTTTTTTTTTTTTTTATACAACTAGATGACAAACAAGCTGACGGCCCACCTGGTGGTAAGCGGTTACCGCCGCCTATAGACACCTGCAATAACAAGGAAAAGCACTTGATATTGCAGGTGCGTTGTCATTTTTGCTGAGTGGCTAAAGATGTGTAAGGTCTAGCGTTATCATGGTGAAAAACCACACCCCTTCTGTTGATTAATTCCGGCCGCTTTCTCTCAACTTCTTGCTTTAATCTCATCAGTTGTTCGCAGTAGAGTTCAGAATCGATGGTCCTGCCTGGTGGTAACAGCTCATAATGAATAATGCCCTTCCAATCCCACCACACACACAGCATCACCTTGTTGCGAGTTAACCCGGGTTTCGCCACAGTCTGTGAAGCCTGACCGGCCTTTAACCACCGGCACAATTTTTTTTTAAATGCGCCAGAACTTAGTTTTGTGGTCCATTCCCAGTTCGTCAGCTACGTCGTAACTACTGATATGCCGATCTTGTTTCAGTTTTTCAAAAATGGCATCAATTTTATCCGTAATAGGGCGACCAGAGCGACGTGCATATTTGACATCAAAATTTCCGGATTGAAAACGCTTAAACCAAATTTGTGCTACTCTCACAGACACTGCACTAGGTCCATAAACATCGCAAATTTTTTTCGCGGCTTGCGTTGCTTTTTTACCTTTTTTGTAGTAAAATTTTAAAATGTATCGAATTTCTTCATTAGATTCACTCATCTTGACAGTACGAAAAACAAATGAAAAACACACATTTTCCTAATTTGAATTTGGAATTATCTTTTTTAAAAACTAAACTTTCAATGATACCAAAACTAGCCAGATGCAAATAGTACAGCCAAAGAGATTTTATTACAAGTTCATACATACTATAATGCGAAAAGACTTTTTCCCCAACCTAATATTTATGTATAATTTGTTTTATATATTTATTTAAATATAGAATTATCTAAGTAAACTGTAAATTAATTTTAGTAAACTAGATTGTGTTTGTTTTATCTCAGTGATGTAAATGAGCAAAATAAAGAATTTCTATCTATCTACTGTCATGGTCTCAAGCAGATCAATTATAGGTTGAAACGTGCTCAGCTTCAAACTCTCAACGGAAAAATCGACCGTATGTTCTAGGTATATAAATTGGAGTAGAAGGCCATTAGGGAATTTGAAATAATTTCATATTATACCTAATAGTGGTAGCCTTCGATCAGGCTTATTTCGGTGCGTAAAAAGTGTCTGAGTGATATTTGGTTCAAGGATAGGATGATTTATCACTTATCACCAAGGTTTCAAAGCATTTTTGATAGCATTTTTGATAGCCTGACAATATAGGATTCGTGAATTGCCATATCCAAGGACGCAATTACTTAGCAACGCTGTAGAAATCCTTTTAAAAATAAGTATTATAAAAACGAGTTACATTTTATCGCTTTTTTACTTTATTAGGTTGTTATTTTAACATTAAAATGTGACTTATTTTAATGTTTTGATGCGTTTAAACGCCTACTTTAATAACAATTACCAATAAAGAAAAAAACACGATGAAAAAATTATAAACCCCTACTTTTTTTAACGTTGCTTTTTATAGCAACGTTTAAAAAGGGTAGAAAGTGGTGAAGAAATTAGTAGGCAACACCTAGGGCTCTAAAATGCTTATTTGACGTATCTAATACATACCTTTTTTGTTCAGTCTATCATTTCACTGCGTTACTTACACAGATGTCTATATGCAAAGCGCCCGCGTCGTACCCGTCACGACCGAAACAGCTTCGAAAATCGACTTTTGATAGAACTTGCCCCGTGACAACTTTCTGTTTTGAATCCAAACACATCCACGGCTAACTCGAATGAATCATACATTCGTAATGCGGAGAACATCGTGACCGCTGTGAGTAATATCCTACTGACGTTTTGAATATGTCTGCTATTTTACAATGATACTTTTATGCGGTACAGAATCGCAGACGTTTTCGTTTCGTAGTGATGTATAGCCAGCCACATCGCCATATTTTTAGAATCCTTGTTACCTCTAAAACTTTAATTTACTTACCTTATTCTTGAATGCAGCCTTTTATTTCCAGAATGTTATTTCTCGATATCCTGCCGGGAATCCTCTGGTAGTGCCACACGGAAGGAAGGTAGATGATAGGAAATTTTACATCTTTATAAATCCGAGAGTCAGCAACAACAGTCGATTACCATGCATATTCTAATTACAAAAGTCACATAGAGACAGATTAATTTAACTGTGGGATATTTCACTAATATTATTACTTTTTTGCTGTCAAGTTTCATATTATTTATACTCTAATTACAGTCATATATTTAGTTTTATATATCTCTGACGTTTTATTAATTCAGATTATTTTTTTTACATTGCAGTGCTTGAACACGCCTCCTATAGAAGCTTACAAAGTACTTGTACTTTAAAAATTTAGTTCAACGAAGAAATTTAAAATACTGATTAGAATGTATATGGTCAGTTTTCAATCAAACACTGAATTTAAATTTAAGTATCCTATAAGTACTTGTGGTAATGCCCCTGCTCCCTAGCCATAAGCTCTTGAACATTCTTACAAAAATATTAATTTTAAAAAAAATACTCCAAAAAACTGTCCATTTAAGGATAAAAATTAGGTCAATTCTTTAATGCGTTTACTTCCTCAATAATCACATTTAGAAGTAGTTATGTTGAATTTTAGAATGCTACTTATAAAATCCCTTCGTAAGAGCCCTGGATTGCAAAACAATGCTGTATTTTTTAATAGGTACCGACCGAAATAGACAAATAATATTGTGAGGTTCAATGAATGTTTACTTCAATATAATATCGGAATCTAAAGGAAGGCTTGACGGGTTTTTAATATTTTATATAAAACACAAAGCATGTTGTTTACTGTGAGACATGGAACCCTCAAATTTAATTATTGGTAAACAATCAGTAAACACAGTCATTATTATACGAAGCCTGCAGTAGGATTAGGTTAATTTCGTAAAAATTGACAATACCTAAAAGTTTATGGAGATCAAATAGCAAAATAAATAAGAGATGGGATCTATTATAAAAATTATCAAAAGTGAAACAATGACAATAAACATTTTTATTCCGATAACTTCATATTTATAAAATTGAATATCGGATACTACTTTTACTATGCCACAACACAGTACCATCGAAAAGCTGTATCAAACTTTTTCCATTATCTCCCGATGATAGGTTGACATTAGGATACAGTAAACATTTTACAAAGTAATTTAAATTCACTAGACGATTTACATAATGGCCTATAGGTACATACATACACACAATAAAATAATAGGTACTCGTAATTTTTGTTTTGATCGCACAACGTTTAGATAAGTAGTATACTTATAGCTATAAGTATGGTTTTTAAGCGTGTGTTTTTCATTTAATTTAAGAGTGAGAGCGATGGCCACAAAGGTATGGTTAACACAGGCCATAGAAATTATGACAGGTGAAGCCCAAAAATTCTAGTGTGTAGGCAGAGGCTGGGCAAGAGAATCCTTGGAAGATCTATGCACAAAAGTGTTTGAAGAAGGATGAAGAAAAGACAGAGAGAGAGATGAGTCGAAGAAACAAAACATCTTTGTACTTAAATAGGTATTATTGGGGCGCTTATAATTATTGTTATCTTATAGGTAAGTTAAAGGCGGCAAGCTGATGGATTCGGGCACCGCAAGACCGATCGGTTTGGAGATCCTTGAGATGGGCCTATGCCCAGTAGAATCATGATGATATGATGAAGCATGAAGCCGCATCTTAATATGTTTCTCTTAAATGTGTAAAAATGAAAAGGTTTTTTTCTACATATTTACAATCAAGTGACAATATAATAAATGACAAAAAATTGTTTTGTAATGTTTTAGCAACTTCTTTTCTTGCCACAATATAGTGCTTGAATTTCTTTATATCAAAAACTAAATACAGATTGCAATACCGCGGATAAGATGGCGTGAAAGGTTGGGGCCAGCCTTTGTCCCCAAAACAATTTGCCGTGTTTATTCCGGGGTTTTCTTCCTCCAGGTTTCCGGTCAAACGGCAAATTCGGCGCACGGGCGGCCGTCCGCGTCGATTCGATTTGCTCTAACGCGATAGTCACACATTCAGCTCCCGGTGGACCGTGTAAGTGCTCCATTCACTACGGAGGCCATTATTAATACATCCCTCCCCGCTCGACTCCTCTCGAGGCGCTTATTGTGCTCACGAGTTAATCCGCCGTCCGGCAAAGATCGCCGATCGAACGCGACCGTCCGGCGACCCAGCTTTGTGAAACGTAATAGGGTCCTCCGGTTAAATGCCGCGTGTAATTTTTGGTTTGCGATTGTAATTATCTATTGAATCGCATTGCTTCGAGGGAAGAGTTCAATTATCGCGTGACGCTCCGTCGGACTGATTGATTGGTTTCGGCCCAGTGTGTACATCGGCTTGATAGACAACCCACCACTAAAATCTACACTGAATTAGTGAAGCGCCACAAGCACAACATGTGGGGAGCGGATATACTATACCGATACGTACATATAAACGCGTAATGGAATACCCATAAACATGGATAGAAATAAATCAATGAACAAGCTCCGTCCATAGTAAGCTTTACCGAAAAAGAACTCTTTGTTTTTGTGAATCAATGTTCTCGAAAATAGACAAAGATAAAATAGTTGTATTTCATACTATACGTATTAAATAAAGTTCACTGTCAAAACAAACTATTGATATTGTGGTTCCTTTAGCGATGAAGCCTCGGAATAGATAAAATAGGTGAAACCAACAATGATCTAAAACGAATTTCTATATACGAAGTACAATTATGATAACTTTTAAATTCAAGTTAGGAACCTTAGTATTACTTGACTATAGATAATTAAAAACTGACTCTAATAGAAGATTAAAGTTCGATAAACGCGGATTCAAAAGTGCCCCTTTATATAAAACCTATAATACTATTTTTAGACAGGAAAAATATTTTTTCCTCCAAGAAAATATTTTATTTTCATGTCACATACATAAAATCAGTCACATGAGTTTTATTCTGAATTGTAATTTAACAATATAATTTAAAGTAATCAAACACGCATAAAAATCTTGGTACTGAATGTTCTTCAAAGAGGCGTTCCTGTGCTGTGATATTCCTGAGCCTTTTCCATATAGACTTACCTCTATATTTTGCGCTCTAGTTGCCTAATTAAAAGGGAAAATATATAGGTTAGCATATATTATTAAGTGCAACGCCATGCCCGTGTAATTTTATAATCTCGTAAGAAAAAAAAACTCCGTATAAACATGCTGCAACAGTAGTAAGAGCTGAGAGACAAAATTGATACTTTTAACGCTGACGATGCCCATTCATTGTTTTGTGCACTTTTTATAGATGAAATTGCGGTGTGTACAAGCGATGAATGTCAAAAGTTAGAATATTATCGCAATAACATCTATGGCCCGCGACTTTGTTAATATTATCTTAAAGTTTGACTCGCAACTTCTCTAAGGTTGGCCATACCTGCTTAAAAGCAAAATGCTGTGAATTTAGAAAAGGGTCGTTCTTATCTTGGACTCAGTTCGACCCATGGGATTTGATACCTCTCTTAAATTCTTGGTGACCATAAATATAACTTTTATAAGATATTACGATGTATTATTTCGAATATAAGAACTCAAGTAAAAACAAGGGCAAAGTTTTGTCATGGTCACCGGTGGTGGTTATTCGAAGCCAAAGTGAATTATTAATGAGTAATTTTAAGTAATGATTTTAAAAACATTTATTTGAATTAAAAAGCTTCGTACTACATTTGAAGCGTGTTAATTAGTGTTTGCAACAAAAGATGCTAAATTTAATTGCGATGATTTCTCAAAATACATGTGATGTAAACATGAAATATTAAGTATAAGCATCGTCACGGATCGAGAACTAAGCAAGCTCCATTTCCGCATCACAACAATAACATCAATTCACGGTTCTAAATCATACAAATCTGAAGCATGTATCGAGAAAATAGTCGACATAGCAATCAATCTATGGTCGTGTACTCGTCCAGAGAGTGGACCGCTCCCAAAGGAGTCGCAGAACCGAGACCGGCGAAGCAATTGAACCAATTTAATGTCGTTCGGAGCCATTGACGGGCCAGCGGTCTCAATTTGAAAATAAACGCCACTGTGTTGTGATAAGATGCGATGCGAAAGCTTGAGGTGCTTGGTCACGTGCTGGACGGATTGGAAATAATCTATGAATAAATATATGACAGGACAAGGAGCTCGGTGGCGTATTGATTTGAGCGCCCTGGTTTCGATAGGAAATCAAAGCAACTTTCGCCATGGTCGATCCTGGGATGGGTCAATCAAAGTTTGGTGTCTCGAGCTCCTCCGTGCTTCGGAAGAACGTTAAGCCGTTGGTCCCGGTTGTTCCTGCATCTGCTTTAACCCACCACCAGCATTGGGCCAGCGTAGTGGTGTTATGGCCCAAACTCCTCATGAATTTCTCGCATGTTGGAAGGCTCAGCAGTGCGCATATAGGGTGGTGATGAAGGAAATATATGACAGATGTTAGTACCCATGAATTCTCTAGGACATTCCCGAAACATCGAAGCGTATTTATTATAATATAACAGAATAAAAATTTTAAACAAAAATTAAAACCGACTTCAAAAAACTGAAAAGGATGAAATAATTAAATTTAAGTAGGTATTCATCCCCTAGAAACATATTTTTGGAGTCGGTGCTTTACTTTCTATTGTTTTTTACTCCAAAAATATGTTTCTAGGGGATGAATACCTACTTAAATTTAATTATTTCATCCTTTTCAGTTTTTTGAAGTCGGGTTTAATTTTTGTTTAAAATTTTTTTTCACAATTTTTAGTGATAACTAATAATTATAACTTAATTTATAACTTTTTTATAACTTAAAATAATAATAACTTATATTGTTTCCTACTATCGTATCGTTTCACTAGAAAGTCATTGGAAAAGCAAAAATTCGCAATTTCGCTTATGTAGACGATTTCATAATTTCAGTTTTTTTTAATTTAAAACCAAAGTACCCAACTGTTTTTGAAAAAAAATTTTTGGGACCAAATGGCAGCTATTCCGCATCGAACAAAAAAAGAATCACTTAAATCGGATCAGTAATCTCGGCGTAATCGGTGTACATACATAGAAAAAAAAAAAAAACATACCGGCCGAATCGAGAACCTCCTCGTTTTTGAAGTCGGTTAACAAGAATAGCTAATAAGATCGTCAAATGCAATAGTTGGGCGTAAATCTAACATTCATAAATGCTGAGAGTTTGGATGCTATCACCGCCAATACTGCTATGCTATGAGAGTATGAACGATGCTAAGAGGTGCAGTGGAAGATGAAAAAGAAACGACCAGTTTGAGTGACTGTTAGGAATACACAGATTTATTATTCCACCATATAAAATAAAATAACTAGCAAATATTTATTTTCTTTAAGAAAACTATACGATATTAACTTTAGCTGCAGCCAACAGAAATTATAAAGCATGTCAAATCTAGGAACATATGCCAGGATTCTATCTTAACATTTATTCAGTCTTTCTATTGCTTTCTAATTATATAAAAATCAATAAATATGGAATTGAACGGGAGCGCTGAGCAGAATAAGCGCACTTTTATTTGCTAAGAGCTCAGCGTATTAATTTGATCGTCCTCCTTGGTCACGAAAACAAAAGAATATTCGCGATAGTTGAAGGCGGTGTGTGACCAATATTTGTAATTAGATGTTGGATTCC
This sequence comes from Nymphula nitidulata, assembly GCA_947347705.1. Taxonomy (NCBI): domain Eukaryota; kingdom Metazoa; phylum Arthropoda; class Insecta; order Lepidoptera; family Crambidae; genus Nymphula; species Nymphula nitidulata. The sequence continues at coordinate 13,447,153 of OX374623.1, forward strand.
TCGTAAGGCTCGCTAAATCGTTTCTTCCACTTATTACCACTATCGGTTTCGTGCGTTATGGCTCGCACATTCACTGTGCTTCTTCCATAATAAGGTAGCCTACCAGAAGGACATAAACGTCCATTTTTTGAAACTGGCCAATCAAAGTGAATAAACTAAAAACGTGAGCATATTATTTATAATACCTCGGTTATTTAACTATGAAAGATATAATATATTAACTAATAAATTATTTTCATTTTCACAATAAAAGCTAAGAGAAATTGGCAAAAGAGCAATTGACGTCGCTAATAAATACAACGTATAAAGGTATTTCTTTGGAGCACGAGTATTTATTTGCCTTTGATTTTAACTTATTAGTATTTATATGAGTCTAGACAACAGTATTTAAGATCGCTAGATATTAACATTAGTTATATTTAAATAATATCTCTGTAATTCTCAATTTTATTCACAACAGATATTTTTATTTATTTCGAAATACCTAAACTTGAAAAAAATCCGTGTCAGTGACAATGTCGCTTATGTCCTGAGACGGGAACCTAACCCGCGTGACTGCTATGAACACTGAGCTGCTACCAAGGACTTGAAAATCTTGGAATAAACCTATTTATTTCATTTAGTCTATTAACATTTTTTTTTATCTAAGGTTTTCCTCACAATGTCGAAACGATTTTCAACACCCGAATGTTATTTTCTAGTTAAGTTATTTTTTAAATATCTATGTATTTAAATTGATTTAGAATAAAAGTATAAAATTTTGCACTATAGCAAAGCTTCAGCAGCAGGCGACATTCCATTTTCATGATATTTTTAAATTCTTCAATACAACAACAACTCCCTTGGAACCAAATCTCGTCTTGGAACCACATAAAAAAGACCAAGCTGGTATGCCGGCACTAACTTTTTTGTTTCTTTTTTGACACTTTTTTTTCGGACTTTTAATCATAGTGCTCATGCTATGTATACTTACAATTATTTTTAGTGATTTTTTTTATTTATAACTATACATACAGTAAAAAAAACTTGTAGGCGGTAAATGGTTGATGTGGTGTTTGTAATAGTTTATCTGTGTAGGTATTTGTGTCACTTAATATAAACATGTTATTATAACAAAAAGTCGGTAAAGTTAGAGCTGCAAGGTGGTTGCGCATAACTAAATTTTAAACTTAAATACCTCTCGTAATAGTTTGAGTGCTTGTGGCTTATCGCAATAATTTGTGTGACTTTATATGTGCGATAAAGTTTATAAGGACATTATTTGAAAGAACTAAAAGTAGCATTGTTTTCATACTTTTAATCGCACTTCCAATGCAGTCGAATACGACTAAACTCTTTTATGGAGATTCTAATAAGTAGGTAGTATTTTCATATGTATCTACTTGAGATCACATTCGCCATGCCTTTATGAAAGCAGAAAGTTCATGTACCTGGCTTAGCACTTACTATAAAGAGTATGAGCGAAAGGTTAAACCAAAGAGATGCATTACAAAGTTTACAGTTACGTGTCAGTACCCGCCATTACCTCAGCTATTCTTGCTAGCGGTGAGATACTTTGACGTCCCAACTCAGCCGCATCTTTTCTTAGAAAATGATTTAAATAGCCGTTAAATAGTCATAACCGGCGCCCCGATGACATACTTATAACGCAATAAGCTGCTATGATGACTATAAGAATATATTTAATGACGAAGTTTCTCTATTAGGTTCATTATTATTCCTAACATATAAAGGTTTATAATTAAACGTCTAGAGAAGGTATGGTGAAATGACTCCAACAATTTGCAAAAGTAATTTATCTACAAATTTTCGTCCTGCTTTCAATAAGTTTTTTGCAGTTTTTATTACCAGTAAAGAAGTTACAGAAGGTATTCAAAAATAAACTTAGGTAACAGGTAATTGACCTCTATAAAATTGATACATGAGATAAAATAAAATAAGGCTACGAAAGTTAATGTATAAAACGTAAACCATAAAAAGCCTACACTTTATATAGGAACATAAATCATAAATAATAGGTTTTTATAATGCTAGTTTGATATGTGTTAATGGGTCTCGGAAACACCGAAATTGACTTGAATAGCTCTATCTGTGATCACGACGATTTAATTTCCATAAAATTTTTACTTACTGCATTTTATCTTGTGTAATGGCAAGTGATAGTATGATCAAATGTATTCGTGTTTGCCTGGGGCTACCATCGTAGGAGTGTATTTTCATAAAGATACATCATTATTTTCATTATTGAGAAGTTCTAATTAAAAAGTTGATAAAAAAATACTTTTAATCGTAACAAAGATGGATAGTATTTTTATGCACAATATGGGCCGACATGGTAGGGACGTCTAAAAGGCGGTATGGACTAACTGTTTCCACATTTAGATTCCACAGTCCGTTTAACATCAGGTGGAGTTAACTCATTTGCCCTTTAATAAAAAAACAGTGAAAATGCGAATAAAAAGAAAATCTTGTCTTAGAAGGGTTCTTTGGCTAGGGAATTGCAACAAAATAATATGAAGCAACTACCTAAGTGACAACATTTAATTTTACTTGTGTTGCTGAATTTATAGTACTATTTTAAATATATAGATACTTACCTGTTTTAAAATTAAAAATGAAAACAAAAATGTAGAGCAAATAAAGTATTTGAATTTGAACAATCACTTTTTATGATTTACTATTAAGTCCCTTCTCAGCAAAACACACCAAACAGAAAAAAGTGTTCCCACAAAATCCCAACCTTATCTCTATAATCGCTACGAAAGCCATGTAAACGATATTCGGTTGCTCACACGTGTTAATGAGAGACCATAGGAGTTCGTAAAAAACTGGTTCTGTACAAAAATATTCAAAACAAAAGCCCACGACATACTGACACGAACCATACAGTGTTTCTCTAAAACACGTCAATTAGCAGTCACGGGTTTAACCGCAGGCATTCGGTGAGTCGACACCACGCGAGTGAGGGTTGGCAGCCATCTTGGATTGGGGGTCAAATTAAATTGACATGTGGTTTGTGTAGACTGTAGACGTATTGTACGGCACAGTATTGTGTTGTCACCCCTAATTATACAGGTCCGGCATCGGGAGATTACGCGACGGTAATTAGAGTAATGCGCATGGACCACTCAAATTGCCCTGCTTTCCGAGTTATTCTATATTATAAATCACGCCCACCCTATTTTGCGATTTATGGTGACTGTCAAGTCCGCTAAAGGCTAATGGTACAGTACGACGTAAATGACAACAGAATTTTCACCATACGGCCCCACTCGGACAATAATAATTTTAAATATTTAATTATATTACGTTCATCCTAATCCTTAAGTACACATAGGTACTACAAATAGAAGAATAAATTATTTAAAAGAAAATTGGAGGATGATAATAGTCACTATTATTTTAAAATATAAATTTTGTATATAGGGTAAATCCGTTAGAGATAGCCGTACGGGAGAGATATTTAGCAGATACATTTACTAGGTGAGGGCTGCGTTGCACTATGTTTACTCCGGGCAGCAAACAGCAAATAATAATACTAAGTAAAAACCATAAAAAGTAAGTTAATGAGCTTTATCTTTTCATAGCGGGGTAAAAATTTTTATAGTTGTTTAATTCAATATTCTGTAGCATTATTTTTGTACTGATTGTTTGTGATTTGGTGTACTCAAAGCATTTTTAATGTTTCCACTTATAATCTAACCTCAAAATGGCAGTATTTTTGCTTTGTGTTTTATTAATTTTTTGATATGGCCATCTCTCCCGGACAAGAGTAGAGATGGCCGTATTTAGCTAGTATTAGACTGTATTATTTTGAATGCATTAATGGCCTGGTTATTTTTTTTGAAGATGCCTATGTGTAAGTATGTGCAGTAATTGGAGTGAGAATTATTGAAGCTGTAACCGTAGCAAGCAAGTTGTTAAGCTTTTGTCTTCAAATGGTGTCCAATGAGCATATGATTATCATCATATGCATTTTGTCTGTAGTTTTGATGAAGAGAAACAATATTTTATGAAATATGTATTATATAATGACCAAACGAAGACCGGGAAATAAAGCGGATAATTGAGCTGGTTGCAGTGAAATTTTTGTAAAGCAATTCTGGTCAAAGGTTTTTTTCAATGCTTGATCTATGTTCACTGGATACATGAAAGTGGTACTTAATTTGAGGATAAGTGCTCCAAATGTGGACAGAATAGTCCAGATGTGAAGGCAAATAACTAAACGCATGCATCAGGGACTAGAACCAAGAGAAAGACAAGACAAAAACTGGTCATCTATCCCGTATTACTACAACCAACTGACCCTGATATGCCGGGTGAGATAGCCAATCCTGTTTAAAGATTTTCACAAGGTTTTTACTGTATATTTATAATTATAACATAGAGTATCTACCTTATTCGGTGTTGATATTTTAAAGATAAAATATGGATTATTAAAAAAGCAATAAATATATGATTATTAAATATTTTTTCTGTTAATACGCTTCCAAAAAATTATGGCCATCTCTAACGGATTCACCCTACTTATAACATAAATATTTATCTACTTGAAAATTCTCAATTTATGGGCGCAGATGCTGAATACTAATAAAAGTGTCTAAGTAGCCAATTTTCCAGTTTTAAACAAATGAATATGAATGGGCCATCTCAAAATATCCCTTAAAATGCAAAACAAAATTAGCATAAAATTTCTTAAATGTAAAATAACTATTCAACCGTGGGCTAAATTATAAAACGCGGTCCGTGGCAAGACGTAATATCGGCAATATCGCCGCTCGAAGGGAAATCTCCGAAGCGTTGTCGTTAAATTATCGCCTGATCGCTGCTACGGACGCGACAGACGCGCCCAGACGCGCAGTCAGCGACTCCGCGCTTTGCATATCTCCTGAGCTCGCCAAATCCGCTCCACACCTAATACAGACGTTCAAGCCCGCCCTGTGTTAAAGCTATTATCGGCCCCTAATACTATTTAAAAAAATGGCCATACTAAATCTGAACGTTTAGCTTTCGCGAGAGCGGTACCGTTCGCGAACAGACACTTAATAGGATTGGATGAAGATGGCTGAGTAATAAAACGTGTTCAGTAATGTATTTATAGAAGATATGCAGGCATCGCCCTGATATCACCATTTTACTCCACAAGATCAGGATTAGACCCTGCACTAGAGAGCATGAGGAACTCAAGAAGGATTTTTTATAAATCCAAATGTCATGCAACATTTTAATGTAGACGAGATAGGGACATATGTAGTGATTTGAAATAAAACCATTTTATCGGATTTAGCTCGCGTTTCATTAGATGTAACATTATTTTTAGAGACCCGACATTTCGATTACTTTACAGCGATCGTTGACGGGAAGACTGCTGTCAATGGTTTTTAATAAGTTTTCAGTTAACTACCGTCACATTGTGTTATATTTTGAGCGGTCCTGAGGTCTATTTCGCGGTGTTGTGTAGTGCTCGCGAAAATATGAGAAATTACCATAAATAGTCATATTAAACGCACCCAAATAACACTGCATCATAGTGTTATATGTTTCTGCGGTGTGTTGGGTCGCCAGATCTCTTAGAGGAAGCATAAGCATGGGAGGTAAATCCCCCTAATTTGTCTTTTTTCAATCCTCAGATAATTTTTATCTAGAGAATAATTTTCACGTTTTGACAGATTTTCTATAGATTAACTGTCAACTTGTCAATGTTACTCTCTGGATAAATCTTATCTGAGGATTGAAAAATCAGGCCTTAGACTTTTAGTTATTATGTGCCTATACTGTCTGTCAGACATAAACATACAAAGACACTTCAAACTTATAACACCCCTCTTTTTTCGTCGGGGGATAATAAGTAAACAATTCATACAACAATATTAGTTCAAAGGCACTGCTTATTTCTAAAGAAATTTCTGCCAGCAGACCCGCGAGAAGGATATATTAATTGGAAATTATGTAGATACACTGTGCACAAATATAACTTGAATATAACTAAAATATAATATACTTAATATAAATAATTGAATAATACATTTAATCTTCTATAACATAGATGTAAACAGTATTATATTACCTTAGTCGATGATATGAAACAAGTTGCAAAAACATAGGTAGGTATTATACAACTATGTAATATTTAAGTTGGACGATCCGCTACCCTCTTGGGGGAAAAATAATATTAATATAATGAAAAAAAGAATGAAAATTGTAAAACATTTTTTTTAACATAATAAAGAAACTTAGAATAAAAAACTTAACTCTTATTATTTGATGGATTAGGAATAATCCCATTCCATCAAATAATAAGAGTTAAGTTCTTTTGTACTATATAAAAGACAAATATTTATGAAAAATCCTTATGGAAATAACTCACTAAAATTTTCGCATTTTTTTTTTACTAGTATTTTGCCTTATACCTACCTTACACGTCATCAGTAAACGCATTGAGTACTTATTTATTTAATATGTTATGGTTGAGGTAAGTAATCAGACTAATTGCTTACCACAATGGAAATATAAAGCTTATCTTATGGCAATGAAATACTTTCAGTATTGGTAAGTTCTTAGATATTTTATGGGTCCCGAAGGAATTTTGAACTCCAGTAAGTACTTAAGAGGGTATTTAGGAGCTATTTTTATGGGAATTATTTATATCGAATGCTTGCCTGTGATATTGTATTGCACTTAATTGTATTAAGGTGAACCAATAGAAAGAGGAGCTCGGTGGCGTAGTGGTTTGAGCGCTTTGGTTTCGATTACGAAAACAAAGCAACTTTCGTCATGGTTGGTCCCTGGATGGGTCAATCAAATTTATAATCTTGAGCTCCTCCGTGCTTCGGAAGGCACGTTAAGCCGTTGGTCCCGGTTGTTACTGCAACCGCTTTAACCCACCAACCCGCACTGGGCCAGCGTGGTGGTGTTATGGCCCAAACTCCTCATGTGTTTCTGCCATGTAGGAAGGCCTGTGCCCAGCAGTGGGACGTAGGCTGGTGATGATTATGATGATGATGAACCAATAGAAATATAATAGATATTGAACTTTTATAGCAGGTACAAATAATTTATTTATTTTTTGTGTATCTACCTAGTGTTTTCTTCGAAGTATGTAATAAAGTTTTTGTAACAGATAGTTGTTTCATTTAAATACATACCTACATATAAATGATATCTTTTAGTAAAGGCTATGGCATTAAATTCATTGTTGCTTAAACAATACACAGATTGCAATAAAATGTTTAATGTATCTTCATGAAAAATTAGCGCATAATAGTTACAAATGGTCCACTGGCTTCACGTACATCAGCCGGCATCATTACTCTGATACCAAAATAAACGAATGTAGATAATAGACGGCGGGATCAATACAAAGTAATCGCGATCGGATCCAATAAGCCCGGCCAAAACACTGGGGGGTCGCATCCGACCGATCGGCTCCGAGCACCGAGCATGGGGAAACAATATGGCGGCATGCAAATAGCTCGGCCATTATCGCACCTGGGCAGCGCCGCCGCCCCGACGAGTAAACAAGATTACGGGAATTGAATGGCTAATTAGGGGAAAAGAAGCGACCCAGCATCCGCGCTGAGTTATCGCGCCTCGTCTCTGCCATATTTCACGACGCTTAACTCTCCTTTATTGTTCGGCCGCCTCTTGTTTAGCTAAAGAGGCTTGTTAGCTTATCTCCCGAAGCCTAGGTGGACTGCATTAACTGCCGTCACGGCCAGGAGCCGAGATTTAGTACGCTACAAAGACTACAACGCCGCTAAATAATAAATAGCTCCGGCCTGGAGCTCTCGGATATAGAATACAGAGGAACCGGCTCGAGATACCTTATCTTGAATTTGTTTTAGAAGCTTAACCAAATCACATGCGATAGTGAAATAAATTCATAGGGCAGCTATCAATGTTTAATTTATACTGATCGACGCGTTGACAACCGAGTTACGCCGCAACACGTATCACGTCCCTAAACGTAGCAGCCATCTTTGATATAGGAGAGCGAAGCACTTAATCATTACACAATTAATTAATTAATGACTTTTATTAGATAATAAAGTCAACAAATTTACGAGTTGCCTTCGTTAATTTTATGTTATCTGTTTAATTGTACGACTCTTTAGTGTCGACCGCGGCGGCTTATTACTGGTTATTGCCTATGTCTAATATTCGTCAATAAAATGAGATGAAACTGCTGATTAAAACAGTAGTAATAAACTGAAACGTGTGACGTCATAAACTGTTGCGTTATAGTAATAAATAGGCTGTCTGAATTCCATCAGCCCCCATCTAAAAACCGTCCTTAGTTACACAATAATTAGATCGGATTTTCAATAAGCCAAATTTTCAAGTATGATGAATGTAAAATTGCTATAGGAAAGACTTAACCGCCTTTATGGTCTAGTGGTTAAGACCATTTACTTCAGATCTAGAGGTGCGGGGTTCAATTCCCGTGGTGGCAGAAATTTTCTGCTAGACTTAGGTTGGACTTTTCTAAGTTAGCTTGATTAGCTTCCACCATCTTACCTAAGTCTGACAGCACCCTTGACGGCCGAATACTTATTATCTACTTGTCTACTCTTTGCAAAAAATATCTTACAAGTAGATATTACAGCTGTCTAGAAGTATTACGAAGTCATGAAAAATATTCTATTTTAATTTATAATATTAAGTTTGAAAGGTATTTAGAAAAATCATCGGTATTTGCAACACTACTGGTTAAGAGTTTTGAATTTCGATATTGTGGAGGCAGACGACAGCTTACAATGTTAAAGCAGAAAGACCATAAGAAGTTCGTAGGGTTGTCCCATGTCCCAGATTGTGAATAGATTCGGGTCAGCATGCCGCCCTAGGACATTTTTTTATAAATTCTTAACGGGGTAGTTCTTGGCTTTCATCTTACCTAAAGTAATGATTATGGAAGCGAGCTACACCCGGAGTCCACGGCAACAGAGAAACTGGCTATCTTACCTCGAACTGCTGAAATATAACAATTATTGTTATGGCGGTAGACTTAAGTAAGATGGTGGTAAGAAGCCAGAAAAAGCCCTAATTCTTTAAAAGTTATCTAACTCAAAACACTTAAATGTCTTATATTCAGGATTTCATCAATCGTCTCTTACAATCCTGCCAGCGTTTCCTCAACAATAGATAAACAATTGTGTAAAGTTTTAGATACATACTCCACAAATAAAAAAAATGAAACATATATCGTTGCTCACAATATAAAGTTTTGAATTTCTGCAAGCTTACATTTTTAAACCCGTTATAAACTTTTCTAATTCTTTTTTTAGTTGGAAATCTCTGTAGTACCTACTCAAGTATATTTCTATATAATATTTTTGAATGTTACCTACTTACATAATTTATAAACTTCTATGCACCTACCTTATGTTACAAAACTTGACCTAATCAAAAATCAGAAAAATGCCGTTGTTTGCAAGCCGTACCAATTGATAAATAATGTTTATCTGCTAGATACCAAGACTAGACGTAGCAGCCTTTCTCGAGAGTCACTTACGTTTTGATATGATTAAAAGGTGGACGCACCGATGTTGAGCGTAATTTAATTACTCCACGGGCCTGTCGCTGAGCCCACACAGAATCTATTTAATTTAAGATTAATGGATCGCTTGGAACAGATACACTGCTTTGTTTCACCATTAACGCAGCCGGACCGTTTTCATAACAAGAGAACCATGACCGCACTATCCTATCTAAACGGTTGTGTACACCAATATTAATAACTGCTAACGATTCATTGTTACGTGAGAGCAATGAAGGAACAGCAGTTTTTATTTACGGTTTCTATTGGATCTCTGATCTTTTAAGTACAGACTGTTGAATATTCATATTAAATACAACGCAAGATTCTTGTTACTCAGTCAGCATCACATCATCTTAGCTCTCAGAGTGGTTAAAAATATCTGCATTGTATCAGAACAACAATTCTAGTTCTTCAATGATAGAATCATATTATGTTGCTTGTTGCCATACATAGAAAAAAATTGCAGTTAAATGTATAATGCTATATAGGACACCTTAAAGAACGTGCGGATCTCAAAATCAAATACAATTCTTTGTATCTTTATCTAGACACGTCCAGAACAGAACATGATTTAAAGCCTCGGTACATTTTTTCAAAAAGACCTCTTTAGAATAAGAAACATAAAGATTGTTGGTAAACGATATTAGTTATTCAAAAGGAAATCTATCATTAGTATTTACACACGATTGTAAATACTAATGATAGATTTCCTTTTGAATACAACAAACAAGCATTTTTTTCTAATCTTCATAGTTACTTTTTAATAAAATAATTTGTGTTCGCTTACGTTAAACGCGCACGGGCTATTTTGTCTTTTTTCCTTGCGTTGAGTATGTTATTTATCTCTATCCCTGTCTTTCTCGGCTGAATCAACGTTTAGATATAGCGTCTTAAATCTTTAACAAGTGAAAAGTGACTTTAATACTGTTGTAATGCGATGGCTTTTATAAAACAGCATAATATTTTTGCCCACTCTTGAAGCTTAGATAATTCCTGTATTATGTAAAAATGTACGCATGATATCAATCTCGCATTTTATACCCTTTAATCACTTCTGTCAAAATATTTTGCAAAAATGAAAAGAGAGCTTGAGCCTGACACAATTAAAGCGAAAATAGTTGAAATTGCTGAAATTGGATTCAATTATATCACATAAATATTTACAATGATCGGAAGCCTACTATTTAGGGCAAACTACACGGCTAGCTACAGAAGGTATCCGAAACGACTTTTCAGTTGCTTTCGTTGCGCTATTCAAGTTTTCATGAAATTGACAGCTTACCTCGAACGCAATAGTAACGATTTGGTAAAACACACATTCTATGCCCATAGAGATATACTTAGTAGCTAGAATCCGGTCTAAACGGGCGTAGTATTGAAGTTATTACAGCACTTGATGTCAAACCTCAAAATGAAATCGGGAAAATTATATTTTCCATAGCTTTACATACATTTATTTGGTGTGTAAAAAAATATAAGTTACTATGTTTACTGCCTCGAATACAACATTAAAATATATATATAAATAGACGCAAATATAATCACATTCTCGCAGCCGTAGTCGTAAATAGGATTAGTCATAAAACCCTTACCGCCTTTTTACAAAACCGTGATGTGAAACTGAGTCTGTCTCATTTTTCTCAATAAAGAGAGATAGAGTAGATATCAGGTTTACGCCGATCTAACATAAGACCAAGTTTTGTAATGAGGCAGTTAAAGTTCTTTCATGAATGAAAGGCGTTCTGCGTCAGTAAAAATTGTTGACGAAAAATACTCTTTAATTTGCAAAAAGCTTTTAGTAACCTTAGATCCCAAAAAGCCAAACACTTTGTCTAGAAGAAGCCAGAAAGTTCCATAATTTCTTTGCCGAGATAAGAGGCGAAAGTTCACGCAGGAGCGGAGATTTATGACATCACCGTCGCTCCTTTCACTAAATAATAAAAGGCCGCTGTAAAACGCGGTAGAAGTATAAAAGTTTTACGTCCATACAACCCGTTGGTACGCAAACGGGGCATGTAGGGCGCGGCGTGCTAGGACGTCAAATCTCCATAAAGAGTAATCAGTGTCGACACAATAGCCTGTTGCCACATAAATCGTAGCCGTAACGTATTCTCATTTAGTCTGGTGGTCTACTTCGAACACCCGAATCTAAACCACAGATAAACCCCTTCGCTTAGATAAACCATAATTGTTATTTTCATGGAAAACCCCCAGGACACAGCTAGGCGATTTTAATAAGTGTAATGTTCTTTGCTTTGGTGACAATTCCGTTTTTTTTTTTAAATAAAAATTATTCATTAAAACACTAGTGTTTCGAGCTGTATTAAACTTCAATGAAATGTTTGTAGTCAACTCCCGCTCTACACAACACAATGTCGCACATAAGCCAGCAACATTGCACAGCGCAACTCATTATAGTCACATCTGCCGAATGTTCCGAATAATTGTACTTTTGAAATGTTTACCCCTCAACCGGTTTTCAACTTTTCATTTTTGTTGCTTAATGCATTTTTACTGTTTTCCGTTATGACTCAAATTACTGTAAGTACTGTTAAGCAGTCTTCAACTATTTAAAAGCGCAACAAAATAAAAACTATTACAGTGGGCCTAATTCTGTGTACTAAGTTATTATTTACTAAATCTGAATTTAAAAGCCAACAGAATAATCTATGTGCTATCATATTTTTAGCCCGCGACGAAAAAAGAGGGGTGTTATCAGTTTGACGTATATGTCTATGGCATCGTAGCTCCTAAACGAATGGACCGATTTTGATTCAGTTTTTTGTTTGAAAGCTGCCGTGATTAGGATGGTTCATAGCTATAATTTAAGAAGACCAGTTGAGGCGTTTGATGACTATCAGCTCATTTTCCACATAATAAAAGGGTTTTATTAACTTTCACAGATCCGAATGATTTGAGATTTAGTGTGTTGTCACTTCGGTGACATTCCCGTGACGTACCAACCTTGAGCTGATCCTATACCATCAAAAAGTGTGCGGAATGCTTAATTCTTTCAAAACTTAAAGCAGATATAGCATGTTTCGGCTCATAAGAATAGTCTCAATGAGATGGTGTTAGATAGATGAATAATGAGGCCGGGGGTTACTTAAAATTATTTATTTTATTTTATTAAGATTTTTTTAGGAAGATCCACGGACTAAAATTTTTATTAATAAAGCTGAATGTATCTTATAAAAGTATAGCAAAATTAAACCTGTAAAAATCACTTAAATTTGAACAGCTTAAAAGACCATGTAGAGTGCTTAAAACCTACATTCATCATCATCCATCAGTTACACTTCTTTTCTAAATGGCAAATTATTTGACAGCTGTTCTTTTTTAATAAATGTTGAGAGAAACTTTATTTTACATTTCGTGTTTATAACATAGATTTACGCCCAGTACTTCAAACATTAATAAGCACATTTCATTTCTATTACTTACCAGAAAACCACAACATGTAGAGTTTATGCTGATTAGCACGTTATATACTTAAATAAAATATAACGGCGGCCGGCACAATGCTACTTCAGATAATCGCAAAAAAAAACCTTCTTTAACGTATTCCACAATGCAATATAAACATGCACAGTAAGTTACATGTAATACGAAGTTTGCAAAGGTAGACTTATTTCTAAAAGAGAACCATTTCAGCCAACCCATGAATGAGTGAGATAAAGATATTACTTCGATAAATAAGGTCGTCATATGTCCTCTACGACACACTGACATAGTGCATTGAGTTATCATATTACTCACAGTTTCTACCCAATATCTTGTACGGCTACCATACTGTCTGTCATCCTTGATACTATATTGGATACTCGTAGGAAAATGAAAAAATGAAAATAAAAATTTGCGTTATTGTGCGTGTTTTCAAACGGAACTGATCAAATGGATTTTGATACCTTCCGAAAAATGATCAGTAACTTTCAATACTTTGAAGAATAACAAAAACAAGTTTTAATGAGGTTAAGATAAAATGTTGCGTTAAATGAAGGTTTTTTTCAAAAATGACGATATTTCTTTAAAATACAAAGTAACCTGATAAATCTCCAGTAACAATAGCTTGCCAAAACTCAATTCACGACAATATTCTTCTTACATTTTTTTCCTTTCCATTGTCTTCTTTTTACCTCCGTTCAATGTACCTATGCCCTCGTTCAGTCAGCTTTTTCACCTTTTTATTACATTTAATACTTTTGAAATTCAATAGCTACTGAATATACAAAGATTACGGGGTCTTTGATTGTGTTACGTATTTATTCGCTCGCAGCGGGCCTATGGTATTTTTAAGATTAAACTTTTGTTAAAAATATCATTCGTCTCATTACGTTTCCGCCTACGCGCATATTATTTAAATACATTACTCCTACTTTGCCCCGAAAAGTCACGTATTATGTGAATCATCATAACTGTCACTAAATGAGATTTATAAAAATTAGATTTATTTTTAGTGCGATGCATGATGTGACCTCATAACTTTATGAATTTCTGCTGAATAAAACATCTAAATACTTCATTACTACAATTATATATTTAAAAAACTACTATCTTGTTCATATAACCATATTATATATTATATATTCTTTGAATTTGCACTGTTCATTTTTAGAGTAAAAAAACATGCTTAAAGTAACTACTAGTACAAAAAATACAAAACCGTAATACAATGTTGCGTGGAGCGAAACAATCCGTGAATAAAGATTATTTTATTTATAAATGGTAAATCAATGTATAACCCAGTACGACAACCCGGGCCTGGTGTCGCGCTCTTTGAGCATGCCTTAATCGAATAAGGCGCGCCAACCATCTAATGGAGGGTGCACCTCTATTAGAGACAAACGTTGTTTACATTAACGCCCATACGTGCGCTATACAGTCCTGTATACTTTCAGATAATATAATTTTAGATCAAAGACGTTGTACATTATAATACATTTATATTGATTCTGGACTGGGCAAAGATATTCCTGTACATAAATTGCCAAATCTTACTGTAACCCCCTGGCACAGTCTCGCGTAGTTTGAGCGAGGCGTGCCAACTGACTAAATGGATGTTACTGCTTTGTTTATTGTCTTACGTATTTTCTTACCTTTTACCAATTAATTTTCAGAATATAGTACAGTGTAAGCTTAGGTCACATATCTGCTTCTTTTTCGGGGTAAATATTCGATACCCATAAGTATTTCAATGGAACTGTTTCAATGATAAAAACACACCTGACGTGTCCAACCTGTATCGCACCCGCACTATGGTTTTTAATAGTTAATTTCCTATTATAGTATTAACAACATACTACATTTAATACAAATTTGATGTTATATTAACTCAAGAATCCAAACACAAAGAGTTTATATACACGTATCGTATTTTATTGTTTCGCAAAGCCATTATAGCTCATCCGATTCATGGCATTGTAAGGCAGTAAAATGCTGGTCTTAAATAATTTTAATGCGCTTAATAATGAGGACCTCGCTGGCGCAGTATTTTGAGTGCCTCGATTACGAAAACAAAGCAACTTTCAGCAAGATGGATTCCGGGTGGGTCAGTCAAAAATTTGTAATCTCGAGCTCCTCCGTGCTTCGGAAGGCACGTTAAGCCTTTGGTCCCAGTTGTTACTACAACCGTTTTAATCCACCAACCCGCATTGGGCCAGCGTGGTGGTGCTATGGTCCAAAACTCCTCATGTTTTCTCCCATGTAGGAAGGCACAGAGCAGTGGGACGTGCGACGGCTCTTTATGATTGCGCTTAAAAAACAAATTAAAAGCCTTACCTGAATTAAGAATATTAAGTAGTGTGACGTACTTACCCTCACAATATCAGACACATAGATTACATCTATTTGTGTGCACTGAGCATAAGTTTATGAAAA
Source organism: Nymphula nitidulata (assembly GCA_947347705.1). Classification (NCBI taxonomy): domain Eukaryota; kingdom Metazoa; phylum Arthropoda; class Insecta; order Lepidoptera; family Crambidae; genus Nymphula; species Nymphula nitidulata. Next base: position 13,462,568 of record OX374623.1, read on the forward strand.
ATACGCAGTGTTATTTGTAAATTTTAAATATAAAAACTAAAGAAACTTTCAGAAATAAACTTTTAAAAGACACATAATTTTACTATCGATGTTGGTAAATTAAAAAAATATTTATGGAGGTACTATACTTTTTTTTTATTTCAAAATTTACTTAGAACTTCAAAGATTACACCAATTATGCGTATTTGCTTTTGACTTTTGAAGAGTTCCCCTTCTCCGGTGTAAGAAGCTTACCAAATTTATAAGGAAAAAGTTGATAAAACATCGTTCTAAAAATGCAGATAATTATTGTCTAGGTAGGCATATCAGTTTCAACAATCAAGAGAGGTAAGGTATAGTTGTATTTTCAGCGCCCGTCTGATTTAACGCCTTACAGAAGATCGCATTTAATTAACACTTTGTGGTGTTATGATCCTGGGATGAGTAAGGTCGCCTGGGCTGATTGAGAAATAATGTTAGAAGCAGGTGATCTCATCTCCTACGCTTTCAACATAACGCATTCTCTTGATTTCACAAGTTAGGCAACGCATAAGTGATGCTCAAAGTAAAACACTTTATACTTCCATCCAGTGTTACGGTTGTGTAGCAAAAAGCGGGATCCTTTTGCATCAGTGTCGCGAGTCGATACTGTGAGTGTGGACGTGAACCAGCTCGTGTAAGAGTGAGACTGAGTCTAATAGTAGGGGCGTCGATCGTAGCAAGCGTCAAAGAAAGAGGGTAGATCGATATATCTGCCCGCAATGAAGTTGACTTCTACCCGCAGATTCCGCAGTCTACCCATGAGCATCATGGCGCACGCAACTGCGAAGAAATATCCGGAGCTCATTTCAAATAAATCAAATTGCGAATATAATTCTTATTCAAATGCTTAAGGTGCTATGAGCATCTATAGGGTACGGTAACTAACTTACTATCAGCCAAGCCCTACGCTTGTATACCACAAATAAAAAACACGGAGAAAAACAAATTTACACCCATAAGAATCGCGTCGTTTTGACAACCGCCTCCTATTTTAAGGTCGGCTTAAAAAAATCTTTTCAGCCTGGCCTAGGAAAATATAAAATTTTTTTGGAACAAAAATAAAAACAAAACACTCACATGGAAAAATAAATGATTAAGTTAAAGTAGGTACTTATCGGATTGTAGGATATTTTTGAAGTCAATGCTTCACCTTCTATTATTTCTAGAAACAGCTTAGCACCAACTTTCCTTTTGAGTGCTTTGAAGTCATTTTTTTTAATCACCGTTTTAGTGACTTAGATTAAAGATGGGTGACCGTCAATAGTAGTATATTTATTCCAACGCCCGTAATTTCGCTGACATTGACGACGTAAATTATTCCAGTTATTTTGATTTAGAAACTAAACCACTCCTTAAAATTTATATGGGACCAGCCTGAAAGTATACCCTTTTAATTATTAAAAAAACATTTCAAATCACTTTATAAATGACAGAGTCCTGAGGTAACACACATTACAAAATAAAAAAAAACAGCATGCAGCCGAATTCACAACTTCCTCCTTTTTTGAACTCAGGTAAAAATAAGTAGAAGTTACTACTACTTAAATTAGAGGCGGTTGTCAATACGATAACCGATCCTCATAATTAAAAAAAAAATAAGAAATTATCTCAAGTATAAGAACTATTTGTTTTTAGTTCGCTCTAGGAACAAAAAATAAGGAATACTAAATGCTCTAACAAAACAAACTTTCATACGTTACACAGAAAGGCAATTCCCCTTTTAAAAAAGCTCTACATTTTTACTAATATACCAAAAATTATACTAGGTATGTAAGGGATAATAAATAAGAAAGTAAATATAGGTATATCCATTACAAATATTTTATTTATAATAAAATAAATAAATAAAAAAGAAGATAATATTTTCAAACAAAATCGCTTAGCACCAGCACTGCAATTTATTCCATTTGATAAGAAACAAAAATTAAAACCGACTATTAAATACTAAAATAATACGATACCGAAATAATAGAGACCGTCAGCATATAACGGTTCCTACTTACGTATCGGTTCACTAAAACGTCCAAGGAAAGCAAAGATCTGCAATTTCGCATTCATAGACTACTTACTCATTCCAGTTATTTTTATTTAAAAACTAAACCACACAATCGGTTTTAAATATTTTTTTATGGGACCAAATGGCAACTATTCCGCATTGAACAAAAAAGAATCACGAAAATCGGATCAGAAATAACGGTGTAATCGGTGTACATACATAGAAGAAAAAAACATACCAATCGAATTGAGTACCTCCTCGTTTTTGAAGTCGGTTAAAAAACTAAGCCGTGGATGTGTCAAGAAGCAACAGGTAATTTTCTTGAAACAATCCTATTCTCTTTTGTAAATATTGGCAGAATTATGCAAACGCCCACCTACTCTCAACAACCCATTCCCATCTATAAATGGATGCAGAGACTTTAATGGCTCACCTATACATTTATTTTGAATAATACCGTTTATTTCAGTAGAAAAATGCATGTCTGAGGATAAATAATAATAATTTCTGTAGCTACTTAGGGAAGTACTAGTACGTGACAGATATAAACTTTGATTTCTTTGATCGTTGTTTTTAATTTTACAATTTTATAAAACCTCAATATATAGTGAACGGGTCCAGTTATGTTTTACACAATCCGTTTTTATTATTTGTCATTAAAATATGGGTTCCAATTTCATAAGTAGTGCCCATATTCTGTCTGATAAAGATTGATGGACATGCCACGATCCCTACAGGCGAACACGAGCGATATTCAAATCAATTGAATAAGATCGTGTCAAATATTCTCGGCCGCTATAAGCATAGTAAAAAGTGATGGAGGATTTTTTGTTTCGCGTCACGCTTAAGACCTCCAAGTAACGCTGATAAATCAGTCACATACGTTTGTAATGCAATGATTATTATATTTTACTAGTGACCGCCTGCGGCTCCGCTCGCGTGGATCGTGCCAAAGGTAGCCTGTGTCATTTCTCAGGATGTAATATATTTCCGAGGAGCTCGGTGGCGTAGTGGTTTGAGCGCTCTGGTTTCGATTATGAAAACAAAGCAACTTTTCCCATGGTCGATCCTGGGATGGGTCAATCAAAAATTTTTAATCTCGAGTTCCTCCATGCTTCGGAAACCGTTCATCCCGCCCGGTTGTTACTGCAACCGCTTTACCTACCAACCCGCATTGGGCTAGCGTGGTGGTTTATTGGCCCAAACTCCTTATGTGTTTCACCCATGTAGCAAGGCCTGTGCCCAGCAGTGGGACGTATTTAGGCTGGTGATGATGCTGATGATATATTTCCATGCCTGATTCTGGGAAATTGGATCAGCGGCTAAGGAGTCTTAGAAGTGAAAACGTAACAGACAGACTGAGTTACTTTTGCATTGTAAAGGTATGGATTGGTTTTGACGTATTTTTGGTATAGTCTTCTTTAATTTAAGTAGACTATATCTAAAATAAGTACAAAAAACGTGCAACATATAACCGTCTTTAAGAATTAAAAAAAGGCACAAATTGCATAGTTTTTTTGTGATAGATAAATCTGTTTATTCTGCAAGCTTATGTTTTAAATAAAAAGGATCTAATGACAACCTTAACAAACAAAATTATGAGTGATTTTGAGTGGTCCATTTTGCAAATTTAAATTCTTTGTTCTACTTTGCTTTAATTTTACGTTGCTACTTTACGATATGGTAATACTGATAAAGTAACGATTCTAAAAATTGCTATTGAAAATACATTAGAAAAGCTCGTACTAAAACGAATACTTTATGAATCATACGTATTTTTATAATCATCACAAATTCTTTGTATAATTTCTATAAAATTAAGGACTCTACACAGTATTACTTAGACATCATAAGGAACTTCTTAAAATAAAATTTATTTTTAGTTTGCCTCTCAGGAAAATCTATAGTAACAACTTCAAAGCCCTACAGAACATAGCCCGAGATCCTCACGACAGTTTTTTTATTATTTTATTCAATCAAATAGACATTTCTTAGAATTCTGCCGAATGTTATTATTTTCAAAATGTTCAATTCAGTACAGTTCTTTCATGACATTCTGTTAATACAACGATTTCATTTTCTTTTCATGTTTGACGAAATCTCTGAAATTAATTTATAACGACAGAACATTCTCTGACATGAATGTTATCTCAAATCTGATTAAGACTCTTAATAAGATAGGAATGTCTGTAATCCCCGATAAAACAAAATATTGAATGAACAATAATTCAGTATTAGCCGTACCTAGTGGTCGTCCATCCGTTTTGTGGCATTATCGTGCGATCAAGGTGCGGGCGAGCCGGGTCGCTCTGTGACAAACAACATTTTGTGCCACGATTATGCGACGTCATGCTCTTCAATAGAAATACTTCGATCCTGAGTTCGACCAGTTTTTGTCAGATGTCTTATTCGTTTCCACCGCAACGAACCGATCACATCAATGTTTCCCTAAACCTATTACAAACCTATACAGATGAATATGAAAGAGAAATTGAATAAATTTTTCATGTAACGGGAACTCGCTATCGGTTGTAATTATCAATAATAGAATGATTAAACGTCATTTTCTTAAACTCTCGCGGAGCGTCGAATTAAAATGTCTTTTGCAAAAATTGACGGCAATACCCCGGCAAGATCAAAGCGATAGCGCCACTTCAACTTTTGTGGAACCGATACCTACTCTTCATTAATTTCCTTTTCATGTGGATTCAATAAAGCGATAAGAACATTAGAAAAAAATATCGAAAGATTTAATGGGTCCTGTTTATTTTGGTTGGCGTCAATAGCAGGTGTTATTTGAATAGATTAATAAGCGTAAACAATAGTTGGGGAAGTTGTGAAGTAGAACGAGTAGGCAGCGATCAGATTGTAGAAAGACAATGCGTTTTGGTTGGACGAGGTGGCGGGTGCCGAGTTGTAGGTAGGGGAGCCATTTGTATGCGTAATGGAAGATTGAATTTCGTATTTGTGCGTGGGGTTGTTAGCAGCACCTTCGCGCTTATTTGTAAAGAAAACAGAACCCTTTACCGACCGCGAGTAGAGGCTTGCTGGGAACCTCGCCTGACCTGCCCGCTCCAAGCAGAACAAGAAAGAAATAAATTATATGGGATTTTCTTACTTTTCTATGTTGAAAATATGTATCATAGGGTTTTGAAGTTCTCCGTAGGATTAATTATTATGTCTATAAGATTACAGTAAAATTGTTATATTTATTTATATATTGGAGCTATATCTGGAAGTAACTTCTAGTGTTTCTCTGGTATTCTATAAGGCTTATGTTAAGATCCTAATAAAACATAACTTAAAGCAAATCAATTCATTGGTAGCAAAAAAAATCCAATATTAGATAGCTAGGTACCTACCAATATCCACCGAATCCTTAATTAAATTTCTCAATTACATTGGCGTGTGCCAATTCCATGCCAGATTACTTTCTTTGAAATATTAAACTACATATTCGTATAAACACCAATTCGGCTAATCTTTGGTAGTCTGCTTTTAAGTTATGAACTACCGAAAACCACTAACTCGGTCACCTTGTCAACAACACTTGTCGCTAACAGATTATTGTTCAAAAGATGTTACAATGTTTATATAGATTGTTTTGAAGATATGACATACCTAAAGCCCTGTGGAGCGTGAACAAAAGTCACGCGTCAAGGATTTTGTATCCACACGTCCCGCTAGTCCGTTAACTCGCTGCGCAGTAAAAAGCACTAAAGCCTTCAAGCGGCCTACATGACAAGCGCTCACAATAACTAACTGGACGCAGACAACAGACTGCTGGATGCTGACATATCGTACATTACATATAAATTACATATTTAAGAAAGTAGATGACAGTCCAAGAAAAATGCTCTGAATAATGAAAATGACGCCAACTAATGCATAGCTAACATTGCAACAACCACAAAACGGAAATCAGTCTGATAATATCGCCCATATCTGATCGTGGATAACTAAATACTAACGTTCACGTTATACCAAAGGCCATCTTATTCGAGCGATGTGCTCGCCTCAGATACATGTTTATTTTCTCTACCAATGAGTAGGTACATCTGTTTTGACGTTGGGTATGACTTCAATGATTTAAAAAATAAACATTTATTTAGTGTAGGGTAGTGCAGGCTGTGCATACGCGGTGTCAAGATCACGTCGTGTGGCGTCGCGCCGCCGCGGGTGACACGCGCCCCGCCCGCCCCGCGCCTGCTCGCCCTCAACCCTCGCAGCACGCATGCTCCAATTATAATCTGTTTAGTGATGTCTGCTGTCGATTAACACGAATATTTTCCTCTAAGAAGCTTGGAGTAATGCCATAGCATTAAACTAAAATTTTCTTTTAGAATATTATACTTAATTAATGGAAGATATAAAATCCATTATTGTATTATTTTGTCCAGATCTAATAAATAGTGAGCGTCATTCGTGAACCCAACAAGGGCTTTGGTGTATCTACTGAAAGAACTGACTGAATTCAAGTGATAGGCACCTGCGGTGGATAACTCGATATGTCGATTCTCGACATGGGATAGGGCGGCCTTATTCTGGCGTGTGGATGCGCGCGCAGAGGCGTCGCGCGGAGGGCATCAAATCGCCTGCGGAGGGCGCTCGGTCCGCGCGCGTTTTCGCTATCAGTCGCGCGGTCACTCAGCACAACACCTCCGATAGCGAGAGGTACAGTTCTGATGTGCGGTCACTGACCGATACCGCGAGTAGACCACGGCCAGTGCGGCGACGGCCCGTGCCCATTACCGCCCAATACCCATGGACCAGGTAGCCCCGGCCCTCGTATAGCGTGACTCCCACCAATATCCCCGCGAGCGACGCGATATACCACCTCACCGCTTATTCTGTGTCCAAATCTAATTTGTTCTTTATTGTTTTTGGTGTTTATGGTTTTCCTAAAATGTGTTTTCATCGAATCAATATGCCCCACATAACATGGTTGGCCCGTGTACGCTGTGAGTTACCTATGAACAGCGTCGTTCGACGTGAGTTTCCCATGGACTGCCCAAACAGTAATGTTTTATTTCTCAATTTTTTGAGCTTTTAAATATCCAGTAAGTAAAATAACATTAAACTACTGTACCGAGCTAGTAACGTAAGGCTTTTCGACATTATGAGCATGTTTTTCAGAAATCACTTGCTTTGAATGCCACGACTCTTATTCCATTCAGTAATTTGCCTTGGATTTTGTACACGTATTTTCATTACATGATTAAAATGTAATAATATCCTATTCAGCATGATCTCATTCTCATTTCGCTTATCGCCATTTGTAAAACCGTGTACTTATTTAATTACATGAATTTCTAATATTATAATACTTTAACATTGTAATCACAGTAGATGCCATAATATTTCAATATTATAATTACGATAATTTATTTTAATTCATTTTTTACCACTTCGATCGATGCATTTTTTTTTAATTGGGTTTTTGTAATCATGTCAAAAATAAATATTTATCATAACATGTTAAACATCATTTTGTAGAAACAGTTTATTTTCTTGATTTCTCACAAAATTCATTCACAAAATGATGAGACACCTATAGGACATAGTACACACGTATAATAAATGAGACATAATATTTTATACATAACTTTGTAATTAGTTGTAACAGGCTATTAAGTAGTACCTATTTACTCTATATGTTTGGTTAAGAGATAAATATTTTTCTGTCATAATTCATTGATAATGTGGAAAAAAAAAATTACTATGATTCCACGAGGTAGGTATTTTTTTCCGGTTATTGTTATATTTCAGTACGTCACTTCTGTTATTTATTAATAAGACTTAATAAAACATTTTGATACCATTATCTAGAACAATAATAATGAACTAGTGGTATCTAGTTAGTTACTTACTAACTTACCTAATGTGCACAAACAAGTTAAATGGGAAGACGTGGATAAACATGAGAATGTATTGTTTTGTACTAATTAGGTAAGGTAAATATTAAAAGGTACACCCAGAACCATTATGTGACTGAAATTATTGTAGATATATATTTACTTACATTCATTTCAAATACAATGTGGTTATGAATGTTCATAATGAAATTAAAATCAGGCATCCATGCAGGCACATTTTTAAAGACCCAGCTGAAATTTAATATCACAGTTCTTTATTCAATTTTATCGCGATGTCGTAATTATTCACGTATAATGTAGTCAAATCAGCCAAAGTAATATTGGTTTGAGTGTCACGACTTTTATTAAGGCAGTGGCTTCGTACATAACCTGTCCGTGAAACTCAGTCCTCGCATCTATTAGCTTCGACTTGTTCTCGCAATTATGTGCTCAAACTAAATTGCTCCAAGATTCGTCGATCGTTAATGGTTCGTCTAAGTTTCCTTGACACATGACGGGGACCCAGTCGTGCCATGTTTGCGTTCTCACGCTGTTATCTATCATAATTTCGTCGACTCATTGTCCGTTACACATCAGATTCTGTCTTGGAAGGTAAAATGAGTGACAGTCGTGTGTCGTGAGCCACGAATGATACGGAGCACCCACACATGCCCGCTTCTGGCCTAATGTCCTCCGCTAATGCGCCGGTGCCCCGACAAGAGGACAATTTCCGGACTCGCCCCTACCTTCCCGCCATTACGCACTAGAAACAATTCCCCAACCATTATAATCATTAATGATACCGCGTCGTCATTACCAGCCGTCTTCATTGATTTTATGAATTATCCATCGTGTCAGTTCACGCTGGCTGATTTATTAAATACCATAAATTCCCGGTCCAATGAATTAGTCACTGTTATTAAATTTCTCACAGTGCTCTCGTAGTCTGAAAACGTTTGCACTTCTTTTATATTTCTTCTGGGCACTGCTAGCGACAAACTCGACGCGCTGACAGATGCAGAGCTAATGACAAATTAACCGTTGAAAACTCGTGGAAAGGCAGAGCAGAGGAAAAAACATAGGAATAAAAAGCTACGAGTATCCGCTTTTATCTCGGGGCGTGTTTCGCGAAGACAGCGTTTGTTTTGACGAGGAGTCCACTTGGCGCACTCGCCGCTCGCTGTCGGCCGTAATCATCGCTAGCTAACTCAAAAGCCGTTTGATCTGCGCTTTTAAAATATATAGCTCTCGTATCATCTCATAAGTGACGTTCGCGGTTTGCTATTTTAATTCTTCCGTCGCTCGTGGTTTTATTTATAGCTTAGTTTACACAAATACTTTATGCTCGTTAAAATATGTCTAATATACACGGCTGATCATAATTCATAACTAAGTAACACGATAAGAATTGTTTACGATGAACAAAAGGAGTATAAATGAAAGATTTAAGTTGAAGATTATGGATGTAATTTTAGTAGGTAGATGTTGCAATATTAAAACGGAAGTTAGATAAAGAAATGGCCATTATAGAAATTTGATTGAATCGGAATCACGAACGAATGAACGAATGAATAGACTTGAATATCGCTGCAATAGGCGATAATTATCGTGGCGCAGACAACAATAAATGCTTACTATCTTACAAAGTTTGCAAAATAAAGATTTTAATAGGTATACCTACATATGCCACAAAGCAAATTTTCTTAAAATGATGACTTAAGCAATTTTGCTGTAAATCCCGCTTACCTATTTCTTTGACATCCCCTGATTTTATTACGACTTTTATCAGTATCAAAGGCATTTGTCGAGGAAGTTGTAAGAAATAATCTGCGATTGAAGCGAGGTGCGCATCGATTTTACATAAGGAAGTTGGCTGAAACGACGGTACGCGAGCTTTTTTGGGTTACGCTGTTGAAAATTCAATTTGTTCCCGTACGAAGTCAGAGGATGTCGCTAATATTATAACACGATTTCGTTTATTCTTGATAAAAAGACTACGAAGCCTTTAGATACCAATGTACTATCCAAAATTTCTTTCGAACTTCTACATTCCGCATCTAATTTAATATAATAACTTAATCTTGCCGACAGTTCGTAAGTAATCTGTTATTACTTATTACACTCACTATGATGTACTACGGTACTAAAACAGTACAGTAGGTAGGTACTAATATTATAAAATCAAAATCAAAATCAAAAAATCAAAATCAAAAATATATTTATTCAAGTAGGCTCCTAAGAAGCTCTTTCGAATCGTCAAAAATCACAAATTATGTATATCTATTTAAGAAATGGTCTTACAATGTCTTATTGTAAATCTGTCTATCATGTCTAAATTTACACCGGTTCCAAAAGTTGAACTACCGAGAAGACTCCGGCAACAAACTCGTGTAGTCACTCTTTTCAAAATATGAAGTCACAATAGTTGTGGTTACATTATTTCAATATTTTGCTGTGCAGTGCCATACAGAAAAAAAAATAGTAAAAGTATATCTAGTTAGAAACGATATACAAACTTAATAACAAAAGTATTAACTTTATTTTAAGGCTGTCCGACAATGCACAGTCACAACAACACAATACATATTATAAAATTAAATAAATTAAATATTATATATTATCAAATTGGCATATCTAGTGAAAATTGGAGTACAGTTTCTTTCCACACAAATTTGTCATTCACATAATCATTAATAGTGTAATAACCTTTAGTTTGCAAGGTGTTTTTGACTAATAATTTAAATTTATGTAGTGGTAAATTAGTAATTGCTGCGGGAATTTTGTTATAAAAGCGTATACCTTGCCCAATAAAAGAATGGCGTGTTTTTTTTAGTCTATAACTTAAAATAGCTAACTTATTCTTATTTCTAGTATTTATATTGTGAGTGTCACTGTTTTTTTCAAAGGTGTATTTGTTCTGATAAATATAAATTATACAGCTGTAAATGTATTGGGAAGGTACAGTAAGTATTTTTATTTCTTTAAACAATTCACGAAGGGAATCTCTAGAGCCTAACTTGTAAATAGATCTTATTGCACGTTTTTGTAGGACAAAGATAGTTTGAATATCGGCTGCTTTACCCCACAGCAAAATACCGTAAGACATGACACTATGAAAATAACTGAAATACACCAGTCGAGCTGTGTCAACATCAGTTAGGTTTCTAATTTTTCTAACAGCATAAGCAGCTGAGCTAAGCTTTCCTGCAAGAGTTTCTATATGACCAAACCACTGTAGCTTAGAATCTAACGTTATGCCTAAAAATACAGTAGTGTTAACTAATTCAAGCTCTTCATTATTCATTTTTAAAAAGGTTTGAACATTATTCACATTAGGTAGAGAGAATTTTACACACTTGGTCTTCTTAGTATTCAATTGTAAATTATTCAAAGTAAACCAATCTAAGACCCTCGAAAGTGCCCTGTTTACATCGTCAAAACAATTCTTTTTCCGGTCAACTTTAAATATGAGAGAGGTATCATCAGCAAACAAAACAATATCACAAAGGTTTTTAACATAGAAAGGTAAATCATTAATATATATTAAAAACAAAAAAGGCCCTAAAATAGAACCCTGTGGAACTCCCATCTTCAAATAAGACCCCGAAGATTTGACTCCATTGATATCAATCTTTTGAATTCTTTCACTTAAATAAGATGATATTAATTTTAAAGCTTTGTCCTTAATACCATAATGACGCAGTTTACGTACAAGAGTATCGTGTTCAACACAATCAAATGCCTTGGAAAGATCACAAAATATACCAATGGCATCCTGGCGCACCTCCCAAGCTTCGAAAATATGCTTGAGAAGCGCAACACCAGCATCGGTAGTACTACGACCTCTAGTAAACCCATATTGTTCGCTATGGAGGAATTCATTTTTAATAAAGTATGACAGCAATTGGTCTTCAATTATTTTTTCAAATATTTTACTTAATGAAGGTAAGATAGAAATAGGCCTAAAGTTAGTTGGGTCACTTTTGCACCCAGATTTAAATAAAGGAATTACTTTACTGTGTTTCATTAAGTCTGGAAACACCCCTTCCTCAACACAATTGTTAAATATTACAGCTAAATAAGGTGCAATATTGCTTATTATGTTCTTCATTACTGTCACTGACATGTCCCATATATCACGAGACTTTTTTTGTTTTAACTTAGTGAAAGTCTTCATAATGTCTGAGGGATTTACAAAGTTAAATTTAAAGCAAAGATCAGTTTTACATGGTGCATATTTTTTCAAAAGTTCTTTAGATTCCATTGGAGAAGAATTTAATGTAGATGTTGTTATTATAGGTATATTTGTAAAATAATTTTCAAAAGCACCGGCAACATCTGTTTCTGAATTTAAAATGACGTCATTTATTTTTAAGCTAATTTTAGTATCGCGTGGCTTAGATTTACCTGTTTCACGATTTACAACTTCCCATGTAGCTTTAACTTTACTATTAGACTTGATTATTTTATCTTTTATATATAAAGATTTAGCAATAAAACATACTTTTTTGAATAGCTTTGAATAATTCCTCACATAGTCAACAAAAGAGGGTGCGTGGTTATACTTTCTAGTCTCGTATAATTCATAAAGTTGGTTTCTACTTTTATAAATACCTTTAGTGGCCCACTCATTGAAGTTAAATTTAGTGTTCGACATAAAAGTTTTGATAGTGAAGGTTTTTTCGAATTCATTTTGAACACAGTCAAATAAGTTACTATACAAAACGTCAGGATTTCTATTTTCAAATGACAGCTCAGAAAGTTTTACAATAACATTATTTTTGAAACGGTCAATACGATTTGCCGTTATTGGCCTACAAGTAACTTTCTTTTGTATCTCAGCCTTATTTATATTAAAAGTTATCATCTGACCAAAGTGATCAGACGTCAGATTTGTTAGAATAGCTTTATTAATAGGTGAGTGACTACAAAAAACATTATCAAGACAAGTCGCTGATGAAGCAGTGATTCTAGTTGGTTCTAAAAATTGATTAATTAAATCAAATGAAGCAAACAATGTTAATAATCTAACCGAGGAAACAGATTTCTCAAGTATATTAATATTGAAGTCCCCACATACAACAATATTTTTATTTTTGATAACAATTTTTTTCAGCACATCCTCCATTGTTGATTCAAACAGGATAAAATTACCAGTGGGCGGGCGGTAAACGCAGACTATAACACTGTTCTCCAATTCCACACATGATATCTCAATAGTCCGTTCTATAGAGAGGATCACAATATCTTTGCGTTCCTTACATTTGTAATTATTCCTAACTAAAATTAGTGAACCACCATGAATAGCAGTCTTTCTAGAATAAGCACTTGTTATCTGGTAATCATTGATATTAAACAATTCAAACTTTTTCAGCCAGTGTTCAGTAACGCATAAAACGTGAATATTGTGATACTTTAAAAATAGTTCTAATTCAAGGTCCTTGCCAGCCATACCCTGAATGTTCTGATGTACAATATTTAAATAATTGGAAATGGCTTTTGACTTATTATAATAATATTTACTATCTATAACTTTATTATTATATTTGGTAGAATTGCCAGAGTTTGACTCTTTTGTCTGAAAACTTAGTTTAAAGACATTCCATTATTCAAGGTAATTTTTCTATTAAACTGTGTGTTCATAATGTAATATGAAAGCGAAGATGCTATGTGATTTTTTTGTGATTTAGAAAGATAGTAATTATCTTTAGTCAAATAATAATTTCTTATAAAAATATTAGAGTCAATAATTTCAATCAAATCATTATAATAAGTCATAGTATGCAATTTGTTATTACATTTATATCTATAGTTGTTTTCACCCTGTGTTAATAATTTGCTGTACGGAATTTTAAATAATTTTTTTAACATTCATTTCGGTTAACCGATTGAAGTATTTTTGCAGTAAACTAATGCTTACATTGCCTCTCCTCCCAATAAAAAGAATAATTGTAGTGCCAGAAGAAAACTTTTTACGTACAACACTATTTAAAATATGTGAATAAGTGGCACCAGGCATACAAAAATTTGTTACAATTTGGCCTGTTTGTTGGCTTAACATCTGGCCCATGTTTTTCCCTATCTCATCACTAAACATAACAAACTCACTATTACTATTACTGCTCAAGTTTAAAGAGTCCCTAACTTCATCAAGGTCAGAAAATATGCGTAACTTTTTTGAACAAGACTGTGCTTCATTTTGTTGCCCTAATAATATACTTGCAGGTTGATTTTCATGCTGGTTGAATAAACATTTTCTATTTAAGGATTCAAACCGCTCTGCATTAAAATTGCATAGATCCTCCATGTCATTAGAAGCTAAAATCTGGTAATTCAGTTGTTTCTGTGATAGGTTCTGAATATTTTTGAGCATATTTTTCATTGACTACTCAAGATTATCAATTTTGGAATTAAATTTTTGTATATATAGATCATAATTATTTCTATTTAAGTTGGTACAATTCTTAATTTTACTTAACTTGTCAACTAATTTATTATTTTGAACACGTAGTGTCTTATATTTTCTATACAGATTTTGACTATTAATAATTTTGTTTTGTTTTGTAAAAAACTTGTTTAAACGGATATATTTTTTCAATCTCCTAACACTGCTAAAAGTATATTTGCTATTATTTCTTAAGAATGGATGATCCTTGATGAAGTCAGAGTTACAAACTGTCAACTCCTCGAACAGGCTTTGAGAATGCTGATCTAAAGTTAAGTCTTTATTTTGAATTTCTAAACAGCTGATATGCTTATTAGCCTCTGAGAGACTTATCTCCAATTCGTGTATTTTACTCAATGCCTGTTCATGTGTGTTGTGACATTCTGCAAATGAATTAATTTTATCACACAACAGATTATATTGTCCAAACAAATCCTCATATTTAATATTTAATACAGAAAGTTCACTTTTAAGTTCTTTATTTTTCTGTAAAATATTGACTATTTCCCGTTCACTATCTTCCCGTTCCAGAATTAATTGATCACAAAGATCTCTAGACGCTTTTAAGTCTAGGAGCGCCTGCTTTAATTTCATATCCATCTCCTTGGTTGTGGCTCTGCGGGTCATCATTTTGAAATCGAAACGCACTTTTTTAGTTATTATTAGGAATTAATCAGTAATCTTTAAATTAATAATCGCTTTTGTAATTTAAATAACAAAGGTTTTATCTCGTGCCCTAAATGTGACAGATAATAAAAACAATGAGTTTTATCAAGCATGACCTTGCACACACTTAACTCACGTCTGCAAACAATAGAGGAAGTTCAAGCCCATAAAAGTCTTTGTTATATTTCAAGTTCAAGTTCAGTTAACTCTTTGTTTTGTATTAGCAATTTTTCATTTCCGGAAAACACTTCACTTTTTATTTTTGTTAATATTAAAGAAATAAATATAAAATAGAAATAAATTTACAATTTACGCGTTTTGGCTTGTTATTTGATTTGTTTAGATCTAAAGGGTCAATTTTCATAATTAAATAAATATAATATCACAGCACTAACTGAGACACGTCTTATCTGAACAAGCGACACATTGTGAGTATAAGCAAAAAGTCTCATACAAAATCAACACAGCAGTCTATTATAATCATATTATATGATAATTCAGTGTGAATAACGCAATCATACTTATGGCGTCACATGCCGACGCATCACTTCTATTAAAACAATAGTTGTCATCGAAGTTCAATGAATGAATTCGATTTGCACGCGATGGTAGATTTGCTCCCACGATAATTACTGTAAATATTGTTGCGGCAAATCATACGCTACGAAATGAGGCATAAAATGTTAGAGTCGAGGCTTGGGAACGAGACGTGCGTAATTACCCGTCGAGAATGCGGCCGGACCCGCGGCGGGACGGGCCGTCGCTCAACTACGGATAAAGTGCTCGCTATGGCACCCTTAACTCGTTAATTACACTCGCAAACTTAATATACACGTTACAAATTCAACGGCGCATTCGTACTTACTCTGCCTACCTTAAAACTCTGTACAGTTTTGAACCGTACCCTAAGGATCGTTTTTAATGGTTTTTCTTGGAACAAAGAGTGCTGATGTGCCTGAATCCTCGGGGCATCTATTAAACGTGCAGGAATCGTTTCCCACAGCCCGCACTTGGCTCGTCACGGAATCAATATCGTCTTTTATCTTATGAAACGTGCTCCACATACACGCACACATACGAGGTGGCTCACACTGCACTCGGGCTGCTAACGAAAGGTAATAAATGAACAAATACGCCGAGATACGATAATTAATCTAAATTTCTTAGCTCTTACACGTATTTGTTCGCGTGTGCTAAAACTCGGAAGATTTAATTAATGCTCGCTTTGACTATCAATTACTTACTCCAACATTACTTTTCTCGGAACTTATTAAATATTGACTATTGATTATTGAAAAAAATTGTATGTGTATGTTTTAAAAGCATACTTATTTTCTCCTTAGCAGGTTCAGGATAAGTAATATTGTACTACACTAAACAAAATAAGCACTAAAGTAGTTTATAATTAAGTATACGAGTTCTAATGCACAAATATTACTTAATATGTTCGGAGAATATAATTACATTATAAAATTAAAATTCAATGAAACTCAACTCAATTGCCCGTTGCACATGTCACTTTTCTGTTTTGTCAAGCTACGTAGTACTAGCAGTACGCAGTAACCCAACGACATAATTTTTTTACAACCAAACTTCAAACTGTTACGCCAATTAAAATAGCTGAGTATTTTTTGTAGGGCAACCTAGCGGCAGTCGGATGCCGAAATTTATTTGAGCCAGGAGCGAAGATTAATACGGTTCAAGCGAACGGGCGCCTTGTTAATGTTTGTGTAAATACACTGACTAAAACGTGTTTATTAGTCAACTGCTCTCTTAAACTGCTACACAGGCTACACTGCTCATAAAATTCAAACAACACCGAGTAATTGTTCTGTTTTAAGTTGCACTGCTCCATTAACTGGTGTCTTAACATCGGTCTTAAACCGTTAGTAGTTATGAGATCACACGAGCTTATACGAGCTTTATATATAGACAAGATAGCTCTGTATGTTACAATCGATGTTCGTAAACGCAGCAAGTTCAAGTGCAAGAACAAGCCCGGCCATAGATCAATCCGGTCAGGAATACATCAGTGTCTGTGCCATGGGAAAACGATCTACTGCGATGCGGTTCACTTCCCACTCACCATATATGCACAGACGACTAACAAAGTGCACGTTACTAGCTGTCTGTGATCCCTCGAAATTTACTATCTTGAGATACTATCGAACTCATGGCTCTAGGCATAAATAGCTCGCTCTTTAAAATATTAAGCGATTACGTGGGTGTCGCGCGAAATGTGCCTGATTTCGCTTATGCCTAGGTACACGGGAATAATATACGTAATAAAATTTACCATTGAAGTCAGCAAAAAAGGTTTACAGAAGAATTAGTAAAATGTCAATCATTAAAGAATTTAATTTCAACCTTTTTATAGTTTAATCAATTGTCAATTATAATGTTTGCATTCAATAAGTACTATTTTGATTTTAAGTTCGCATAATATTAAATTGTAGAAATACATGGAATAATGAAATTAAAACAGAATTTTTAACATTTTTACAAAATTACTTAAATGCTATTTGAGATAAAATGTTGACTGTCGACCGTACCATCCCACTGGTACTGTATCTGTTGGCAATAAATATAGTTTCGCACAAACTTTATACCCGTGCAATAGTAATGCTTATTTACATTACTATGCCATTTTATTAAAGAGATAAATGATCTCTTCCTCGTTACTTGATACAATAAATTGTTTGATTTGTAATGTTTATTGCCTTTACAAAATTTCTCCTTAGAATATGCATTGGAATATACTTGTATAATATTTCTTCAATTTGTAAGAGATTTAACTTAATTTTAACTAAAGAGCTCAAGCCGTATCAACAACTCTATCAATAGAAAAGTTAGTCGGCACTGTTTCATCAAAGTCTGTGCGCTTTAAGTATAGCGATTACTTATTCAAATGATCCACGTTTAAGTTGGTCCTTAGAAAGAAGTTCGTTCACAAAGCAAATTTCGTCCTAACTCGACGAAAATTCACTTCGTGCCTCCTCGATAGACGTCGCTCGAGAGACACAAAACAAAGTTTTGTCACAGGGGCTTTAAATTCCCTAATGTTTGTCAAAACATACTTAAACCTGTCAGGAGGCGCTTAAATCAATTTATTATACAGGTACTCGGAGACACTTCGGCAACGAGCATGTTTACCCGCATGTATGTATGTAAATCTTGCTTCTTCAAAAAGCCGTATGGAAAACTCTAAGCCTCTTTTATATTCTTATTCCTTATCCTTGCGGGATAATTCGGGCCCATAGGACACAGGTTTTTACATAATTTCGCGGCGGCCTTTTCTATGCACCATACGCGTGTGCAAAGTCACATATTCGTGCGTACTTTTATTGGTCGCACAGGAATGGGTGCCATTAAATTAGTGAACATTCAATAAATCACGAGCGTAACACAATTTTGCCGATCGTAAATAAAATTTGAGCAAAGGGTAACGAGTTTAGAAAACAAATATATTTGATAGAACAAAAAGGGTTACCGTGTGTACGCCTCTCGTATTTGTCGTGAACAATGTATATTGGGGTAATTGTTTGACATGCAAAACAGTGAGATCAACCAGCCGCTCGTTCGGCGGGGGGACGACTCAGTCTTTGAACTATCACTGCGCTACATGAAATGTTTTGTATAATAAATCCATGCAGATCTCGTTATTTGCATATAACGTTGGACTCATTCTGCTCCCTGTGCAGCTTATCGTATTAAGTCAGATGCAATATGTAATACAGGAATGTTAAAGAAAAGAAAGGTTTTCTTTACATTGAAAGAAAAATAGTCCCACGTGAACCGGCACTTACCATCGATTGTAATTCGAAGGAACCCCGTGCTCGGTTCGACCCGACCCTCATCCTTTCGATAATCGTATCGATTAAATGCTTTCTCCTTTCTTGTCTGAGCTTCAATTATTTGCAGGTTTACCTTGTGTTTCTTTTACGTGACTTAAGGCGTACCTATTAAGTAAATTGTTTTGGGTCCACTTTGATAACGTTTACATTCTTTAATTTTCAATATGCTTTGGAAGACTGCACTTCTATCCTTTTTTATCATTTTAAATTTAAGCTTTGATATAAACTCATTATTTACTTCATATAACCACATATTACATACAATTTGATATGATGTTATTCAATATTGATTCTATAAAAATATTTCACCTTAAAAAATCTAAAAATCTTATAGACCTTTAGCAAAAGATGGCAAGACGCAGAGACCCCCTACAGCCCTGCTCAATGAAAAAACTGTTATTCACACTTCACTACAGTTCTTCTTATAAAAACACAATAGAAAATTTAACCGCATCACGTTCGAACACGGGTTAGTCGCATGGAAGTACTCCGAACTTAACGTTCGATTGCGTCGACTCTATACACTATGTGGTCCCTGCGCATAGTTCGTATTTTTTGTTCGCTCGTCTGACAAGTCAGCAAGCTTTGATGGCACCTCTAAGAGAGCGCAAAAAAACGAAAAGCTCGAGCGTAAGGTTCTCGAGCCGAGGGTCGGGGCGAGAGATCGCTGTAGTCAACAGTCAACCGCGGGCACGCACGCTGGCCGGTTGTTTCGTTTGACGAACGCGTTTACGCAAACACGCTAACACGACATAACTTTCCCATTACAGAAACAAACAGTGCTCTAGAAATGTTAAGACTAATCAACAAAAAGTGAAATTTATTTTACGAAATGGACTATAATAGTGTGACTAACGATGTAAGTGATAAAAGCTGACGTTGATTTGTGAGATGTTGGGTCCGGAGACCGTTTTGTGAAGTGGACTGTAGTACAAAGGATCGTCAGCAAGATGACGATGAAGTCGCTGAAATACAGCGAGCGGGATGAGATGATGGAGGGCTTCAGCCCGGTCCCTCCACCTCTTCCCCGCCGGCAGCCCGTAAGGAACATCTATGCGGAACCCTTCGTAGACCCGAGGTAAGTTCACATTGCTCTTCGGGTTATCTTTAGAACTAACACCGCTAACAGCAGGTAAGTGAATAAAAACTTTGTCTACAGAAAAAATATTCTATTTGAAATTTTAACATTACCTAACTAATTTTAAAGTAGGTATGTAATAGTAACATATATCATAGAGACACGCACGAACGCTTTTTTCAAAGTTGAGTTTCAAATTTTACACCAAATATGATAACCAAGATAGTAATTTTGCTTTTCTCTTACATTAGTCAAAATATAAATTTAAATAAAAATACAATTATGTTAAAAAAGTATGTAACTTACTGACTACCTACTGAGTACTTCTCACCAATGTGCAATGTTAGAGGAGCCAAAGGTCAAACAAAGTTCGAAAGATCATCTACGAGTGATCCATCACGGCAATCTAACTGCACCGATAAGAAAAATAGCATCTTATCTAAATTTAAATACAACAAGAGATAAATTTAATTGTTAGAGACTTTATCAAACCGAAAACATTTACCAGCGATGCGATAAAGCTCTAACAGTTGGCCGACGGCGCACATAAATTACTTAGCTTTGATAAAGCCGACTCCATCGAAAGCTTACCATGGAACAAGCTTTTATAATTATCTGCTTTATATATCAAACACCACTAAACAATGTTCGAAGAGTTCTTTTAAAGTATTTAAGTGTGAAACCCTTATTCTTATTTCTTAGAATAAACAAGAATTATTAGAGATATTTAATCACCTCGAATGCGGATTCGAGGCGAGGTGATTGAATGAATCAGAATGAATAACTATAATTTTTATTATTGAAAAGTGATAGCTATGTTAATTTCAATTCTACAGTAACAGTTTCAATGAATGTCTCTCTTAAATGATTTTTCTTTTAAAATCATCAAATAATTGCTTAGTTTAAACAATTAAGCCATTTTCCACTTATTTATTAAAGTAACCTTCGGCAATTTTGAAATTTAACGCAATTCTGATACCGATCTTTTAAAGCTCAAGTTGAAAACATTGAATATTGAATACAGTAATACAACTAACTTGTTCACAAATTAATACATGAGAGAAAATATAACAAAATGAATCTGGAAGATATGAGGAAAATACTCAATTCAATTGACTAGTTGAATCAGTCGGCGGCACTTGTTTACTTATCGACCCCAACGGTTCAGCCACCCCTCATGTAGCCACTCTCAAAGTAATAACAAAGAGCCTGAAGCCAGAAAACAGCTACTTCATATTGCAAGGCTACATAAACATAGAGGCATCGAGCCCTTCCAAACCTCCAAAGACCGCAGAACATTATTAAAGTACAAAACTTCCGTGCATCCAATTTGAAAGATTCGGTTCTTTGTGGAATCGGTGCTGTTTGAAATAATCGCATCTGTAATAAGATTTAAGAAAATATTACCCAATTTTAATACAATTTATGTAGATGTTATGTGTGCTAATGGCCCGTGGACTAGATAAAGGCGAACGGATGCACGGACCTATATGCTCCGCCATAAATCATATTTTTATACTTGGCGCACGTTCGCAGCGCCCGGCGGGCAGCGGGGGCGCAGTTACTGCCATCTGCGCCACCCCAATCGCCGCTCAACTTAATTTCGACAGATTTGAGAGCGAATCCCAACTATTAATATTGCAATATCGGTACAAAATGGTATTGCCATTGCGGAAAGGAAGTGCATCGTAATGCACATTATGCATAGCCCTCATTTTACCAATACGAATTATTAATTTGAATACCGATTCCAAAACTTTTTTGCTGAACTTTGTATAAAGCACGGCAAATGACTCAATACCACCTGATGTGAAGCGGTGTGAAGAGTCCAGTTTGATTTACACTGTTCTAGTCGCCTCTACCTTGCCGGTCACTTTTTTTCTTCTAAATAGTCTACTAGACTAATAGCGGCAATTTGATATGGTAGAGGGGTGATCTATAACGGAACCACTATTTGAGCTGGCGATGGCGGTGAGTAAAGAATGTAATTTCCTATACAATGTGTTAACAAGGCTCGGACATAAGGCCACTATATGTCGGTTAAGTGCACGCAACAATAGGGAATAGATAGCATCGTGGAGCGCCCCTCGGTGCTCAGGCGCGCCCGCCGACACGCTTCGAGAAGGAAACTGCTATTATATAGGTAACAGCCCCGAGCAAACACTTTACGCTTGCGCGCTAGACTGTTGCACGACATTGTCACTGACGATAAAAAAAGATGTTATCAACAAACGTACGCTAACAAAGAAAAAAACTAAACTTTCGCATCCAACGCAGTGGCTGGAACTGGAATCTTGATAAAGTGTTATTTGCAACAATTCAAGGGCTTCAAAGGATCTAACATTTTTTACACAGTATGAAACACAAAAAAGTAGTTAATTATGGAAGATCTTTTCAATGTTATTCTATATTATGTCAACTTAATTAATAACAATGCCACAAATTAGCACGAGGACACGACCATCAAACGCAAGACAATTTCAGACTGACAACAAATATTTGGACGTATATGGAGCCGGGAAGTTCATCGGAGCAAGAAATTATTTCCATGCGTCCCGGACAACGCAAACACCGTTACCCATCAAACTCCAACTCAAACCGGCAACTTTGTTAATAGCGTTTAGACGATCGTACCCAAAGCAAACGTTCCCCTTCTGAGCTTGGCTTTGTTCAGCAGCCAATTGATATGAGCCATATTAACCATATCGTCTAATTAATTTATCAACACAGATATTGCATTGAACGTTTATGTTCATATAAACGTGATAAAAACAGAACTAGAATATTATTCTACATGCACTTTCTTTAATTTTATTAACTTTCTTACAAAACTGTCAAAATAATAAATGTGATGGTCATCTCAAGAGGCAACATTTTCTTCACGTGTGAACTATTTCAAGAACTCAATCAATTATTGAGACTCGTGTCTTATTAATAGTTCATATAATTAGAGGAAATACCCCATTAAGCCAGCACCACATGTACTGCGTGGACTATGGAAGGGGCACTGCATAACATCGGCGTTCACTTCAAACCAATCGTGGCCCGCCGCAGGAAGTTCAATTATCTTCCTTTAGCTCTAATACATAATGTCGACACAATCATTTCATTTAACTGAATCTTGCTACTTCAATCGTTTATAATTGGCTCCATCAAACTAACCAATTACTCAACGTCATCCGTCAACGATTCAACATTGCACGCTTGCTTATTGTGTTCTCTATATCGACTATACAGCTACAGTTCTTTAATAGTTGTAGACCAAACATTTTCAATTGGTTAAACAAAATCACGCCTGGATGTAGAATAGAATACTAATGAAAGCGCCCATTCACCATATAGTCGTAGTAACATCAAGAAATCTAGAATTTGCCAACTAAACGCTTACTGGTCCATTTGTCAATCGCAACTTACAAGCTCTGTGTTACAAGCTATACATAATTGTAAATAAAGGTTTAGAGAATTCATTAAATTAATCGCAGCGTACATGGATATAATGTAAGACATTATTTTTATCTGACACAAAAGATTATACAGGTTCATCTACATGGAGACACAATACGAAACGCTGGACATAAATCGTTCACATCGACGCAGGCATTCAGCAAGGGGTTGTGATAATACTGCGCTCCCATAATCTCTTGTACCATACAACACTTAATCCTCACAACCTTTGTAAACAAACCACTTTTCTTTTGAATTATACATTCATCGACATGAGACATCGTATACAATAGCGAAGCTGTAATAGTTTCCGTTTTGAATAAGAGATGCCTATTGTCTCCTTTCAATATCGATTAACTTTGTATATTGATGACTAAATTGGAAATTATTTTCCGGTGTTACATTACTGGAGATAATACTAAGCTTTTGTTTACTTTGGATCAATACACATGAATTAAATTGTAAATTTTAAACACATCTTTATAAACTGTCTATTGTATTGATCGTGTACATAGGTATGCATCACAGAGTAAAGTAAATCCCAATACGGATGTAAGAACGCTTGAGATTCATGGTGTCGAGAAAGTTCAATAAACTCTGTTTTGGATAATGACTGAAGTCTAATAATAGAATTCAATATTCCATCATCTCTACAGACAGCCCATATTAGATCAGTGACGGTTACTGACAGTGACACGGTCGGTATTGGCCGACTGACGCAAGTGCAACTATGTAAAAATTTGGACGAGACGTAAGCTCCCGGCATGCTAGATGTTTATTGGAATGGGGTATTTTAACTCAATTCGTTTAAAAATAAACAATACTACCATACCGTCCGAATAAATAGATGTCTCGCTTTGACACTACCTCGTATAAATAAATAACTGTAATGAATAGGCGACCGACATTCGTGCAGTAAGCAATAATAAGTAATTTTGGAGTTTCCTCGTTCGTGTGGATTTATTTTACTCCTTATTTAAACATTTTATTAGTAAAGACAAATATATTTAAAAATAAAATAAATGTTGAAAATACAGCAGAATAATTTATAAAATCAAGAAAGATGTATAAAATACGATGAGTTTTCTTCAACCTTCCAAGATTCTCATAGATGTATTTTACAATACATTCATATTTGATCAGAGCCAACTAAACAGTGGACCACACAGGGTGGTTCTATATTCTCCAAGAGATAACAAACGTACACGCTGCTCTCGGCTGCACTTATCTAAACACTTAACTCGCGCCACACAAACAAAGCTTCGCTCTAACTCACTTTTTACCACGAAACGCCTTTTCTTTTTACCCTTTAGGGCTTCGCGGTACTGCAAGTTTTGCGTGCTGAGTGCCTTTGTTTGTGTCCGGAAACTCATGCATTTTGCCGCAATGTGCAACTAAGGGAGGACACATCGTTGCTAGAGGCATGTCCTTTTCGTAAAATTTACCGCACATAAGTAAGTTTTTTGCGATAAAAACAAAAGGTGCGTAACTAGTTAAAGAATTTATATGAAGCACCAGGTGCCAAACATTTACGGAACGCTGTCCATTACTTGTGACAGCAAAAAACCTTTTAAGACAAGTACCTAAAAAGAAAAAGAAACTAACGACGAATCTTTTCTAATAACAATTTTGGTCTTGTCCAAGGTACACGTCATCGGGCGTGACTAACGAATGGCTCGCCCTACAGACCCTAAATTCAGAGTCGTAAGTATCAGTGACACGAGAACACCGTAGCCCGGTATCGACGACGGCTGCCGAACATTACCATAACTCTTTAACTGAACCATAAACGAAATTAGAGACTCCAATAACACAACAACTCTCGAGACACATTAATCTACTTTGATTTGATAGGGCTGAACCTCCGAGGTGTACGTCAAGCATTATTACGACCCATGGGATCCTGATACACTTTTACATGTTTGGCTGTTGTAAAATAATCGTAACAACCGAGAATTACTGCGACATACAGTCAAAATACGAGGCAACATGTTCACGTGGGCGATTCAAATGAAGATATCCCAGAAAACAAGTTAATGTGAATTATCTTTATACAACAAGTGAAAATAACATTGTTTTAATATTACACATCAGCTTACACGACTACATTAAATACAGAACAACAACGTTATGTGCTACATGTATGTCGGTATCTAAATGTTAATTATAGCTATGTAATTAATTAACTTAAATTTTACTATGCATACAATCTTGCATAACATGAGCATTCATTATCTATCGGATCAGATAAATATTAAATTTAGAATAGAAATAGATATGATATGATATTTAGTCAGCGTCAAACTGGTATTTTAATTCCACGAATAAAACATATTCCATATAATTAAATTAACAATGCTGTGGGTCAGTTGATTGCATAAGTTATTGATACTATATTGTAAGAAATACTAATAAAGAAAACGATGACAAAATTGTATGCTCCAGGCCTGTAAAACCCGCGTCTGGCCAGAAGCGATAACCGCTACTCCACCGGAACACAAGGTGTAACCTACCAATTTCTTCGCCGTTTTCTACTCTTAATGTTTTTATAGCAAACTTTTATCCCACCACTCAAGTGATCTGAAATAATACTTACTTTTACTTACTTATTTATTGATACTATTACAATATGAATATTGGCCTCAATAACTAAATCGTAAACAACCTGTACGTTATCAATATCAACAACGCCAAGACAACCTGTTTGACTTCTTATAGAGGCTAAATGCCAATGGGATACGTTGGTCATTAGAGAACGTTACAGTCGTTGCACTAGTAAATATTCAGGGCGTTTAGCAATTCAATGGGTTACAACAACCAAGCGATGAATTACCTTTATCGTTTGTAGGGGTTGGTCAAGCATGGAATGATTGAATTTCATTAAAGCTTGTGGCAAAACCATTTCATTGCAATTAACTTAATAATCATACACATTGCAGCATATCTTATTTCTGAACCGTAATAAGTTTTCTTTAACATTTGTCAGCCGATTAAAATCAGTGATATCCTGTAATATATTAAGAACTTGGAAAGTTGCCACGCCGTGATTATTTGCATGCAATTGTAATACCTACCCTTTTAAAGCAGACCGTGACGTTGTGGTTTATAAAACTGTAGAGAATTATAAATAACAGTTGTTCAAATGGTGCAATGTAATACCGAATTGGAAACTACGCGTAGAGAATTGATGAAATATTACACACGAAATGTCCCTTAATAAATTTCACGGACCATGGATTTGGATATAGCCAAAAAATGCAGATCAGCGAAAATGTCAATCGAGTTTAATTCAAAATGGGGTGGGCTTCATAGAATTTGTAGGACAAAGGGTAATGTAGTGCGACGGATGACTCGCGCCCCCTCATCTCAGTGGTTTTCTGGGCTAATGTCAAAACCTTTTCTTGTATTTTTTCTGTTATTTTCTTGCTTACAGCTTTGGTTATAAGGCTCAAAGTTGAGTTTTCAATTACTTAACTGTGTATAAGCAAAATACTTAGCATCAGCCATCATTTCCTCATTCAAGACACATTGTTGCCGATACACCGACACTGCACGCCATTTTGTCAACCGCTTAATATTTGTAGCTTACTACTTGCGGCCGTTTTCATGTTTTACTGTCTTTTTATTACGCTGTTTTCTTTTTTGGATGTATTAAATCCTTCTTTGTTTCTTAATTTTTACAATTTTCTGTCAACTGTAGTCTTATTTCTAATCTCTCTTCTATGCCTATCCACAAGACAAACTCCCACAGTTACACGAAGTTATCACGTTGATCAAATTAACACAAATGCCCTTATCGATCGCTACGAACTCGAAGTTATTTGTCTTTCATTAGGGGCAGATCGAGGAAATCCAGTAATGGATTCTCATTTGTATCTTTGACTGTATAAATAACGGCGCAGAGTGACAATCCACGCTCTTTGCCGTCCGTCGCCCAGAACAAACATAATTAGAGATAAATTGTCCTGGACTGTATTTATTATTTTACCATTCTTATACGATTCCCAAACATTTCCTACATCATACCCATATAAATGTTTTATCCAACAAGTTCACGTTTCACATATTCAAACCATAAAGCTAGTAGATTTACATTGCAAGATATTACGCTGGTACAGTCGGAGCACAAAATGATATCATAATACGTCAAAAGTTCCCAGTCGGAACCGGTCCGCCGAGCATCCATATTTCGAAAGTTATGAAAAGGCAGATGAGTTAAAGTTCTTGTGAGCATTTCATCCCGTAATCACTTGTTCACAGAGACTAGACACAGTCTGGAATGTATTCCAACATTTATATTCTAAACTTACCTATGTGGTGGACTTGTGGCGTCCACTACCTACCATTACACTGTGTATGTACCTATACTACGTAGAGATAGAATTTAACTAGCGGTATTAGCTGGCTATCTCGACCCGCCTTATGTGATTGTGTACACAGGCGGTCCTAGAGACTCAGTAGACAGTACCCATGTCAATGTACGCCTAAAAGCGAGCACAATCCATTATCGGAAGAGGTGGGGGTGGAATGCGATAAAATTTTTCAATCAGCCAACCGCCGAAAAATATTTACAGTGTAACCCGAGGCAGCAGGGAGGACAATATTGTAGAGCGATACGCGAGGCGCCCGCGGCGTTGGCGGCGGCACGGGCCTTCCGCCTCTTTGTGCGGCGACTGTCGAAATAATATTGAACTCCGGGTGAAATACGAGTGCCCGCGGTGGGACACCTCCTGCGAAACCGTTTTTCTGTCTCGATGAACAAAACTAAACGTTTAGTTTAGAATTAGATCCTGCGTTTCGCAGAATCGGGTCACTTCGATAGTTATCACGCAGTCGGTGGCATAAAATTTTATATTTATTCCACTCGCCATTTATAGAATTATGCGCATATTGCCATCCATGCCGTTCCCATTATCGACACGTTCTATTAAATGGAAAGCCATTTACTGTGTTTTATAAGCAATCATGAAGCCGGTCGAATCAAAACCTGGATAGGTTTCGCCGTTTCGCCCGGTTAGGATTATTCCTTTGCGTATTTATTGCAGTACTTAATTTGCATTCCTTTGGTATACACACTTTCATAAAAAGCTGTCACATAAGGGTTGCGTTAGGTATGGATATTGGTAATCCGCTACAGGCAGCGCCATGCTACGAGTTCGATCGACTAATGAAAAATAGTTTATCACTATCAGGATAGTGCGCGTGAGCACGATTATTTACATTCGGGTCCCCGTAGTCTAGAGCCGGCTGGTAATTGGCCGCTTAGGTATACATGCATCCATTCATTTTGCCGATAATCTACGCGAGTGCCCACGGCACTGCCAACCGAGCAGAACCGAGTTGCCTTATGCTACTGCATAATAAGATCGGCTATCTTGGTCACTGATGTCGATTCTCTTACCATTCTCTAGAAATAAAAATAATTTAAGTAAATTATTTCTTGCTTCCCCCTTCAATCAGAAAGGGATAGACGTTTTTTAACAATCTGCATTTAGTTGACATATGACATTTCATAAACTTGACTAATATAATTAGAGGAACCCATGACTGACTTGACATTGGCAGAATTCGATAAAACGAGAAGCCATAATATTAAAGAAGAAGAAGATAATTAGAGGACATTTTTTTGGATGTATGTACATTAAAATAAGACTAAAATGCTTTAAAACTGCCATTTTAGAAACTTCTAGTGGCGTCAGTTGGTATTTGGTTTTTTGTCAAATTAAAATAGAAGACAGCGCAACAAAATTGCACATTCTATTACCTATTAAACTTCAGAAATGCTGTCATTTTCGTAATATTGTTTTTGTAGTTTCTGTAAGAATTTTTAGCTACTACTGCCTATTATAGTATTTCACAATTTTTAATCAAATATAGTAAATTAGACACTCTCTGGATTTGCTTACTAAACGCAAATGCTAGTCGGAACTTCCGTCGTGTGACATATTCGCAGGAAAATTATGTTCGCTAAATATAAGCGAGTGGGCGCGCGTACTTGCCCCGAGCACGAAACGCACTCTCCCATTCATGAATCAACTTCAGCGTTAGGTAACCGCGCCGCGAGACGAGCAAAACAAACACCACGCTATGAGAGTTATTAATAAGAGTGGCGAGTTCAATGAATCCGCCCTGCCTAGCGTATTTAAATCGCAGTATCATTCCGTGGCGTGCTGCACAAAATGCGGATTTATTGGCACAGATTACCTCTGCTCTCTGTTTAATGAGATTTAAAGCTGCTCGATGCGGAAATTAATAGCGATCCGTTACAATTTACATGTACGAATACCAGCTATTCTAAAACGATTGTAAACTTAATCGACTGTCAGAGATAACATATTACATTACTATAACGTGTAATTAATGAAACAGTAGATTAACTAAACGGAGTAGGGCTATTTAGAGGCCCATTTTGATGAATGTTTTTAATTAATTCTTTGGGCGTGATCAGCGTCGAGTGAGGCAGCCGTTTAAGTGGACAGATTCCAGGCGTGGCTACAGCACCGGCCGTACGCATGAGCGCCACTTGTTTAAATCCGTTTAATGTTTACCCGAAATCCTCTAGAAGATCTTTATTTGGAAAACTTCCGTTAACTTTCAGCACGAAATAATAGACGGGCTTGTCAGTGATAATTTTATTCCATTTCTTTGTGCCCGAGCGTTTATCGAGGGAGGAAATTGGCATAGCGAGGCACCGCTATTGTTACACATTTCGTTTTAAATTGGGGGCTTTCTTAAATTTACACCCATGACTTGCAGGAGGGCCGCGCGAGGGACCGTCTTCAAAGCCGGGGATACAACTTCGTATCGATTTATCCCACTAAACTGTTTGTTCGCTCTTATTAAACTTTCTTTGTCTCTCTTATTATTTCCAGTAAGGTATTTTTCTCTTTGACATTTGAATGCAAGTGCCTTTACTAATCATCTCAAGGTTGAGCATTGTAAGACTTTATATAAATACTTAAACTGTATTGAAATCAATATGAATCATTGCAAAACAATCATCAGGGCGGGGTTCGTTTTTGATTGTCTCTTTGTACCATTCAGCCCATAAGGCAATTAATGCTTCGGTATCGAAATATAGATACTTATTATAAGACATCATAAGAGAACATTATGTGTATTAAATAAAAACGATAAAATCTTCGGAGCGCATTCGACCCTCGCTCAGAATGCGAGGGGCGTTTAAGGTGTTGTCTAAAAAGAATAAAGAATCTTAACCTTCTGTCTTTGTATTTTTTTACAAAACAGTTTCTTTAGGTAACTACTAAACCCCCCCCCTCCCCCCCCTCCCGTTTCATAAAAACAAGTGAACTTATATGAGGCTTATAAAGTGTTTTGTTTCTCTCACTCGTATGAGAAAAGAAAAAGATAAAACATATTTTAGCAGTGTTTTATCTAAAATAGGTTTATTGAGCGTTTATGAATATGGGAGTACGTACATGTTTTACTAAAATATATTCGTAAATGTTAATGAATTCTTTAGAGATATATATTTCTGTTAATTAATCATCCAGGTCATCGGCTGTAATGTAATGCAGACAACGTAATAGAAGCAGGTTGCCATACAGCTGCACTGGTGCCAATTTTAATACCCGGCCCTAAGACCTTTGTTGCGCCAAAACTGGTTACTCATCCAAGTGAAACATACCTACTACTACATCGTTTATTTTCATTGAGCAAAGATCTAGGACAAAATTATGTGTACGTATTGTTATAATTTAATAAGAAAGAACTATACGAATGGGCCGAATTTCGGTTCATATTTAGTTTAACTGAATTTCGCCGGCTTGAACCAAACTTGGGCATTTGGCCAAAATTTGGTTTAAACGGCTAACAATCGGTAAAAGAAAATATTGAAATAACTGAACTATTTGGCTAAAATAATAAAACCGTAACTTCATAATCATAGTCATTTATTTGTTGCTTGTAAAAAAATATTTTAATTTCTACTTATTTACTTATATAATTCCTAAAAGCAAATGAAATTACACTGATATTCCTCTGAACATTGATTATTGAAAAGAAAATTAAAATACATTATGTATTTGTATCGACAAAATAATTTGACAGTGGTTAAAACGCGGATTTGTCTTTTGTTGGTTTTGTTTGGAATAGTCTTTTTTTTAAAAAAAAAAACAAAAAATATATGTTGACCAAAAACAAGAAAATAAATAAATTTATGAACCAAACTTTTGCCGGATTTTGGGCTAAAGTTCAAATTCGGTTCATACCACATTCGGCCCCTCTCTAAAGAACTTAAAATATAAAACTTGATGAAAATGTGTATTCTGCTGAGATTTGTGACAGGTACTTGTAAACGTCGTTTCGAGTTCCTACTACTTCAGCGGCAACGCCATTGTTTGATAAATTACTGATAAATTATTCATTGGAACAGTCCCTACATAGCGTTCAAATCTATTTATAAAATTATCCTTTTTGTACATGCCATTTAAACGTACAACGGTAAAACGGGTTAAGAATGTTGCTATTCCACAGCATAGGTAATGTCAAAGAGAATAAAAGAATAAATAAAAAATAAAAGCAACGCACATCCGCTACGAGATCAGAGTCCCACATCTAGGTAGTAAACTTGATTGTAAACCATTTATTACATGATAATAAAATAGACACACTCTTACTTCTATAGATAATCAATGTTCATTCCGACGTCGTAATTGTTATTGCATCTTAAATAAGAATAAAAAATAGTTTCATGAGTCCATACATAAATACACCCACACAATATACAAAAAGACTTTGCAGATAGGGCAAACTGGTATTTTCCATCAGTCGAATATGGAACAGTAGACGTTTGCAGCCAAATGCCATTATTTTCCATGCGCTTCAGGCATGTGCCCAGCAGTGGGATATATATAGGCTGGTGATGATAATTCCAGCGGTAATTAAGGCAACATTACCCTTATACTAAACATTTGAAATTTTCGTATCGTTGTCGTATCATCATCAAGTGTGACAATAGTAGGTATTTGTATAGTATATAAACTTATCTGAGAACATTGTAATTTTATTTCTGCCCGTTTTTTACTGGAGTTGATATTTCAACAATCACCTAGCTCGTGTAGCTCGCATCCATCTTCTACCTTAACATCTCTTCCATCTCTCTCTCTCTCTTACCATCAGGTGAGAAGAAGGCCAAGATCCACCCTGTAAAGAATCATAGCAAAAACGTAGGTGTTCAAAATGTACACAGAAATTTCATCACAATTTTATCATCATCATCAGCAGCAGCTGCAGCATCATCATCAAATCATCATCACCAACCCACGTCCCACTGCTAGTCACAGGCCTTCCTACTTTGGGGAAACACACGAGGAGTTCGGGCCATAGCACCACCACGCTGCACTGCCTCAATGCGGGTTAAGGTGAAAGCAGTTGCAGTAACAACCGGGACCAACGACTCAATGTGCCTACCGAGGACGGAGGAACTCTAGATTACAAATATTGGTTGACCCATCCCGGGATCGACCAAGGCGAATATGGTTTCTGATTCTGTTAACTGCTCGGCCCTGGGGTATGGATTTCCTAAATTTTAAATTATTTGTATTTTTTTGGATGACTTGTTCAAATTTGCTTTTTCTCGCTAAATAAATTTGTTATCAACAATTCTTTATCTGTATTCTACCTTTTTTTTCAAATGAATAGCTATGTATGTTTTATTAAAAATAATGGGAAATTGTCACTAAAACAATTATTAAAACGGCTCCAAA
The DNA here is from genome assembly GCA_947347705.1 of Nymphula nitidulata. Taxonomy (NCBI): domain Eukaryota; kingdom Metazoa; phylum Arthropoda; class Insecta; order Lepidoptera; family Crambidae; genus Nymphula; species Nymphula nitidulata. The sequence goes on from OX374623.1 coordinate 13,495,655, forward strand.
TCATTTGTTTAGTACATTTGCTTGATATCTAAGGGGATCGGGTGTAAAATATAAATGGGGCAATAAAACTCCTTGCAACATCTACAATTATAATCTGCAAGCTTTTCTGAGATCAAAACTATGCACAGAGTACGGTCTGCATATTTTGCACACTCAACTCCAAGCGCCCGGTCTAGGTATATAATTATGTACCTACTATCGAGTGATGACACAAAAATTTTAAATTTATTTTTTCGGCAGGTGACTTGTTTCGTATAGGCTGTCAACATAACGCTGTCTCTGTTATAAGATGTATACTGTAAACCAGGTTATATAACAGTAGAGAGTTAACCATTAAATAATGCAATACTTTCCTTTCCATTGGTCCGGGATCAATATTGAGCCAATCATTTTAAGGCGAGGTATTCCGAGCAGTCGTAGGTAAAAATGCTTCCTCAGCCCCCGCCAATAAGTAGCGTAACGTAAGCAAATCCGACGCGCGCGAGATGACACCGCGTCGGCCGCGGCCGCCCGGTCCAAGCGGTACGATGTGCCATAGTAAAATTGCATACAGTAACATTATGGTATTACGTTATAGATTATTTAGATAGGTACTAACTTTTTCCATGATGGACCGTATGGGTCCACCAGATGGTCAGCTGTAAAAATTTGTATCAACAGTCGACCGCTCATCCTAACTGTAATATTGAAATAGTGGAAATGAGTTTGTTTGTATGTTATGTTACGCATTCACGTCTAAACCACTTAGGTAACCGATTCAGATGAAATTTGGTAAGGAGATAGTTTGAGACTGTAAAAGGGATGTAGGATACTTTTTTGAAACGATAACCGAGTTGGAGCAGCGGTAAGATACTAGTATTATCATAAATGCTATTTATATATTTTCTCAAGTCGCGCTTCGTCTTACGATTTTATTTTTGAGTCTGATCAATGCCCTGGATTGATGAAGACAGCGGTGTGTATTGTGATGACCTAGGACCTAATTATATTTGTTAGCGTTCGCTACAATAGCTACATAATGAAACCGTTTAACTTGACAAAAAAAATATGTATTTTATATGGGTAGGGGTAGTACTTGCACCTTACGGCCTGACCACGGGAACGGGCGGTGGCGGCCGTTAGAGCCTGGGAGTCCCAAGTACCCCTTCATATTCCAGCCGCAAAAAAGCTACATGTTTTTTTTAATATTATGAATGCATTTGATATAAAACCGATTAACCAGGTAAATTGGTTTTATTTTAAATGTGTAGTGCTCGCGAAAATGTACTAAGACAATACTATTTATGAATGCAGTTTTTCCTAAAATCAAATTACTAAAATCGACGACATGGTTCCTAAGAAGAGATTTTCGCATGTCTTATAATTTCAGACTTTCTCATATTGACCGATCTAAATGAGCCACCCTGTATGTAGGGTATCTATGATGTTACCTACAATTAGTGTAAGTATTTTTTTATTGGGTGTGTGTGTTTTGTTAATCTTTCTTTTTAATTCTCGTTTTTTTCATTTCCTTTACTTTTGTAGGACTTACGTTTACAAAAGCTTTTTGCAATTTGGTAATAGATGATTCATCGTTGAAAAAGACAACCGCTGATGAGCATCTTGCTTGATACTCTCTTCTTTGTATGAAGTTGACTCGTTTACAGCCTACAAATTTAGCAACAACACTGTTGAAGCGCTCTACAGTATTTGTATCAACGTTTTCAATCAAACTACAAGATTTAGCCGCAACAATAGCAATAATCACATTAATTCGAAATATAAACGTCGAATTCCTAATCCAGTTGTAACAATTGTTTTCATTTTTATCTTTGTCACAAAAGTAATTTTTGCACAATTTATGTGTGCGGGACCGGTGTGACTAGATAGTCGTGGACAAAGATCCCTTGCACTCGATAGGGTAGGGGGTGGACTTGCCGAGGAGGTGTGACGAAATGAGAAGGCCCGTTGTGGATGGTTAACAAAAAATCAAAAAAAATCCTTACTACATGAAAACATTTGTAATTCGTTGGCTCATGCCTATGGGGACATTAATATTCGCGACAAGATAGTTAAAGTATTATTCGCGATAAGACAATTAAAGTGTTATAATTCATCTAATTAGGTAACTCGTTTCGTTATATCCTATAGTGTGTTATGTGTTGTAAATAGTGTTCGTAATAAGATAGTCTAAGTGCTATATTTCATCTAGTTAGTTGATTCATTTCTTTATGTTCTATAGTGTATTTTATTTTGTAAATAGGTTGAGATATATTTTTATTATTATTTCGTAGGTATATAAATTTGTAATATTTAGATAACCTGTACATACCTTTTCATGAATAAAGATATTAATATTTAGTTTCTTTCATTGAGTGACAAATCCCCTCACGAAGGACGTCGATAGTTGCAATAGGTAAAAATCGAATATAGATAAACTAGAAATCGGTCGATTATGATCACTCTTGGTACCACTCTGAACACCTCTCCCTGCTCTTCAAAGAACTGGATAGAACATCACCATCCACAACGGGCCTTCTCATTTCGTCACACCTCCTCGGCAAGTCCACCCCCTACTCTATCGAGTGCAAGGGATCTTTGTCCCCGACTATCTAGTCAGGCCGGTCCCTCACACATAAATTGTGCAAAAATTACTTTTGTGACAAAGATAAAAATGAAAACAATTGTTTCAAATGGATTAGGAATTCGACGTTTTTATTTGGAATAAATGCGATTATTGCTATTGTTGCGGCTCAATCTCGTAGTTTGATTGAAAACGTTGATACAAATACTGTAGAGCGCTTCAGCAGTGTTGTTGCTAAATTTGTAGGCGGTAAACGAGTCAACTTCACACAAAGACGAGGTTATCAAGCAAGATGCTCATCAGCTGTTGTCTCTTTCAACGATGAATCATCTATTTCTAAATTGCAAAAAGCTTTTCTAAACGCAAGTCCTACAGGAAAAGTAAAAGAAATGAAAAAAAAACGAGCATTAAAAAGAAAGATTAACAAAACACACACATCCAATAAAAAAATACTTACACTAATTGTAGGTATTATCATAGATACCCTACATACTGGCACATTTAGATCGGTCAGTATGGGAAAGTCTGAAACTATAAGACATGCGAAAATCTCTTCTTAGGGACCATGTCGTCGATTTAAGTAATTTAATTTTAGAAAAAACTGCATTCATAGTATTGTCTTACATTTTCACGAGCACTACACATAAGAAATAAAACCAATTTACGTGGTTTAATTGGTTTTATTTCAAATGCATTCACACATTTAAAAAAAACATGTACCTACTCGGCTCGGGAATCAAATCCGGACGTTTTGAAAAATTAAACTAACACTATTTCTATTTAGATATCGATTGTGTAGGTCTTAAGCAGTATTAAAACTGTTAGTTTTATTTGTATGGACCTGTTTGTATGGAACAGCTGGTTTTTTTTTCGCGATTTCAAATGGTATTTTCTAACAAATCGTGTTAAGGGTGACCAGCACTGCCACCTGTCTTCGTTTTCGAGAGCGACCCCCTAACACGTTGTTTAAAGTTGTATACAGGGTGGTGCCATCAATACGACAATAAATTAAAACATGGGCTATATTAGTTCTTAGAAACGGTTTGCCACTTTCAGAAACATCGTATTCGTTTGATAATTTTATGACATTTGTGTGAAATAATATAACATTGACTGCATTATTTCATAGAAATGTCTTGAAATTATCAAACGAATATTTAAACGAATTTTGATGTTTTTGAAAGTGGTCAACGATTTCAATGAACAAATATAGCCTATGTTTTAATTTATTGTCATATTGACGGCACCACCCTGTATAAAAATTCATTTTTTTCTTGGTCCCTGACCGACAGTCCTTGGTAACTTTTGTAACCAAATAAAATCTCAATGACGTCATCACGGACTGATGATACTTATTTGGATCTAAATAATTAAAACCTGCATATGAATGCAAATTTTTTAAAAAATATTGAATTTTAAATAACGATCTAAAGAAATAATGGCCCTAATTCTGGAGAGCACATGCTAAGATTAAATTTAAGTTCAGTCTACCTCTTTCTCTCAATTTGAATACGAAAAGTATCGCCGACTTAAAATTTGACATTTAGAAACATACATTCAATTTTCGACCTTATTGAACGTGATAAAATGCAGTATTTAGGAGGCACCTCCATACATGCCGTCTAAAATAATTGTCTATGGTTCGTATGAAATTTGTCTGAATTTAGATGACAGCTCTAAACAAAATATTGCTATCTCTTTCTTATTACATATTGTAAGAAAGAGATAGATTGTACTTAAATTTAAACTTAAGAGTGTTCCTCCAGAATTAGGTCCAATGTGTTTTATACATACATATACTTACTTTTCACTTTGATAGGTTGGTGCAGAGCTATTTATACTTATTTATATTTATACCCCTGAGACCACAACACTCGAATTTCTTTTCTGGCGCATAAAAGCACTAAAAAATAGGCCAGCGTTTATAAAACATATATGATTAAATTAGAACTAAACTTATATAAACGAAAAAAAAACAATAAAATTTTCAGAATAATTTCAGAACCGGTTTTGAAGTTATACTGTTCTGTGCAATTACACTGTGGTACAAAAAGCATCCTACGAAATATTTAGATAATCACAAGCTGACCAGGCAAACGTTGTCTTGCCATAAAAAACAAAATGTCGAAAAAATAGATAATAGCCGATTCTCAGACCTACTGAATGAATATAAAATTTCATGATCATCGGTCAAGCCGTTTCGGAGGAGTATGGTAACTAAAACTGTGAGTCGAGAATTTTATATATAAGATGAAACTTATAAAATTTATAATATGTATTATTTATAAATTTCGTTAATTAGATAACAATAAATTTCTACTTCATTACCTATATAACTGGCTTTGAAATCATACTGTCCCTTGTTATATTGTGAGACTATATAACTAGGAACAAACAGTACATCGTGTACATCCTAAGAATCATTTAGTGGGTGGTTTATGAACTGAACAAATATTTTAAAAAGGTAGTACTTACCAACATTTTTCTATGGGTCTTATTAAAATTTGATTTATTATTTTTGTTTCCCATTTTAATTAGAACCTTATTATTTACCAACTAAAACTAACTAAAACAAACCTAAACAAACTAAAATAAACCTAATCAAACTTAAAAAAAACCTAACCTATTTTATATTTATACATATTCAAATACAAACTATCGTGCGGGATCTGCGGAGCATAAAGCGACGTGACCTTACTCGGGAAGCTCTCGACGGGTACTGAAGTAACAGCGGAGCGTCATGATCACTCCCCGTAATTTGAATTTTATAGGTTTTTTGCCTACATCGTAATAAAAATGTATGACGTAAAAAAATCCGTTATTATCATTTTATAGATGATGAAAAGTTACATCAATTTGTATATTTTTTACGTCATTTAGTAATGTATTATCTGACTTAAATGACTTTTAAAATGTTGAGCAGAGCAATCTTTGAATTTTTTTTCTATCGAGTGAAGTATTACCAATCATGTTTCTGTCTTTACAACTAATAGATAATACGGTCAACTATATTATATAAGAATTTCAGAATTGAATGTTTTATATTCGTGGTGGTACAAGCAATCGAAAATGTTCAAAACGGGAAAAGAGCGCCTTAAGGCTAAAAGAATCGCTGCTTACCTCCGCAAGGCTATATTTAGGGAGGCGAGGCAATAAAAGCACATCGGTGTCCGGTCCATTCCCGCACGACTGTGCAAAATAAATGGACGGCACGGAGCGGCGCGGAGACGCGTTCTCACGGCCCGTGCCTGCGTTTCATTCTTTTTGTTTCATCTGGTTTCCGAGTTAGAGGTCGGCCCATAGCCAGTCTAGTCTCAGTGCACGCTCAAGCACATACGGCACACCAATAGCTCCTATATCTTAACACGCAAACATTTTTTCTTAATCCTTCAGAGCTACCTACTGACCGACATCATCTCAGAAGATACAACAATATTATGTGAAATAAATGAGGAATACTCAATACCTAAGCAAATAATAGATGCATATGACATATTTATTACATTTCAATCAAAGCATTTAGTACATATTGCAATACGTTTATTTGTTTTCACCTAGTAGATATGCTGTTTTCGTAGAAGTGTCTGGATACTGGATAGTTAGAGCCATCATATCTACCTGCTAATGTTACTTTCATCCCATATTACTCGTTCTACTGTCGACATTCCTCGATACATCGTTGTCTCAGAGATACTCAAAATAATAGCGTGAAAGGATCGTGTCACGAACGGTTCGGGTGTGATAACTGGTTGTGGTCTCTTGCGTTAATTAGACACGGCCTCGCGCTGAGCAACACCTCTCCTCATTATTTACCGCTTCATTAAGAGCTCACTAGCGACGAGCAGCTGTCAAAATCTCGCCGAACACTCGTCCGCGCCTGAAATATCGCAGTATTGTCCTACAATAACACCGGCGTCGGCCTCGTTAATTGTCTTTGTCGTCTCTTCTTCGGATCTCCTTTATCCGAAAGCTCGACTTTTGAGCTCGTAAAATAGACCGCTCGCTTCCGTTCCGTAACTGAAAAGCGCCGCGGTATTGCGCAACTTTTTCATTGCTTTGCTACAAAATTTCCTTTAACAAAAACGAAATAAACACGCTATGCTCATTTCGATTACCCGCGGAAATGATACGCTATGACCAGTAATGGCACCTAACCGAGATTACAAACAATAAAATCTTACATAATGATGATAGACTTAAAAAATCAATTCAAAATACAGTTACAAATGATCGTTATAATAATCAACAATCATACTACATAGCACACTAATGTTATGTTATGCTGTTATGTAGTAGGAATCAATTACCGGACCAAAATAACGGGTTTAACATAATAATATTATGAGTCTTCTTTAAATAAATATATAAAGTCACAATAGCGAAATCGATAATTTACAAAATGTTCTGAGAAACAACAGACGGACCTCGGATGCTTCCGAAGCAATTTAAAGTAAAGTCCGCGTGCTTCGGCATTGTGATTTCTGTACACGTTTTAATGAATTCGCCCTTCATTCGAACGTTCCTCGGCCGCTATTCAAAGAAAATTACAGTCGAGAGCCTCGTCGAAACAAACCCTTTAGGAGTCACGCTCCGGTCTCGCTAAACTTGGTCCAATTATTTCTACTCTCTTTGTTGCGTATTCTTTACTAGAGGTCATTACGGCGTCAGTTGGTGAGCGCCCGGCGATGCGCCATATGTTCTCGCTCGGGCCTTTATATTTAGTCGTGACAGTGAAGTTCGGATAATTGATTAATGGGCTCTCAGGCGGACGTGTTTAAACGCCTTGGTCCTCGTTTTTTGTTAAAATCCCTGTAATGATACGTTTTGATTGTCTCGAAGAAGTTTAAAGTAAAAAATCACCATATGGCGCGATGCACAGATTCGCTTCGGTAACAGTTGGGAAGTCCGTTGTTTTCCGCCAGGTACCTGACCATTATCACATATGTTCCAATAACCACGGATTGTTCACGGAAATTTAAATGTTAAACTTAAAAAACTTTAGATTCTATAGTGTAACATATTATGTAAATAAGACTTCTCTAACGACGGAATGAACTACTTAGACTGTAGCAAAGGAAGGAAACTAAATTTATCCATTGAAATACTATTATATTTAAGCAAGAGCATTTTGTGTGAAATTCTGCGAATACACTTGCAGATAATTCACAAACCACCTCAAATTACTAACCATTGAAATAAACTGTGCAGCTTTAAATTGTTATTCTTTGCAAATTCATTATTAACTTGCTAATGTGTGTACCGAAACTCAACCGCCAGTTTTCGTGACTACGCTAATTAAAAAACTTTTGACATATTTCTTGTTTTGTTTACCGAGGGTTGATATCGAAAAAACAAATTTCATTTTCTACTTCAACGGCTCAATAGCTTTAACACAAGCTTGCTGGCAGTAAAAGTGTTTCAAGACTGTAAAAAATGAGAGAAATAGTGTGTCTATCTACAATATTGACCTAAAAAATTAGTTGCGAAAATTTCGTCGATGAATTTACAATAAAAAGTTCCATCTTGTTAATTTTGAATACACGTATTATTATCAATAAGTAATTTATAATCGTGGTCGTCATTCTTCAGCTGTCAACACACTTTGATATAAATTAACGTGATATCCTCATTTGTCAACAGATTGGGCAGCGCGGCGATGTCATCCGGCATGGGAGGCGGCACGCTTGGCAGCGGGCACTGCCAGCTGGCCAACCAGCCGCTGGTGATGCCAGTGTTTCCGCTGCGAGCCAGCCAGCCCAGCCCAGTGCCAGTGTACTCACCATCACGCTTCCACATAGACAAACGGTGTCAGCACCGGTGCACCTGGAAGTGTTTGGCAATCGCCATGATTTGCCTCTGTGTCATACTGGCGGCAATGCTCGCCTATTTTATAGGTAAGCGTTAAATGTTACTAGACTTAATAAACTATTGCTACTTATTTGAAATAAAACCAATTCACCGGATTTAACTCGCATTTAATGAGATAAAAAAACCGGTATATTGGTTTTATTTCAAATGTGTAGTGCTCGCGAAAGACAATACTATATTGCTACCTACTTAAAATTAGTGGGCATATTTCTACGAAAACAACTGTAATTCTGGAGAAATTGTTTAATTGAAATGTATATAAAGTACGCTTGATTACAAATTCAGTTAACATATCATAGAAATGAGTAAAACGTATTGAAAATGTTACTTTGAAAGTGGACAATTTAATTATACCTACTCTTTATTGCACTTGTAACATACATAAATACAATTAGTTAACAAGGGTGGGCGTATCTCTATAAGAGATCTCTTCCAGTCAACCAATGAGGCTGTTGAATATGTGGTAATACTGGCAGCACAAAAGACAAGAAATGGAAATTTATCTTAGTAGCTACAACTGATTAAGAAACAGTGTTTACCTATTTTATTTAATATGAGAACAGAAAAGTGGGTGATACCCAGATCAATAAAAGGGAATTCCTCATCAATTACTCAATTTGATAGTGCTCTATTTATCTGATCCCTATAAATCAGTCGCGAGTTGAATACTCTCCTCACTCCATAAATTCTTCCAACGAACAAGCGAAAGGAATTATTAAGCAAACTGATCCTTCAACCCTTCTTAAAAATACATAAAAAGCTAAAAAAGATAAGGTTATTGTTTTAATTTCATATTGTTTATTTTATAAAGTAAAATAAAAAACTGCTAATTATTGCTTCTATTTTTATGAGTCATTGTATTTATTTAAATATTCATATCACTATAAAAGTTAACAATCATAACGAACGTAGTCCCATATAGAGTTACTTCAAAATACAACCATAATAAAGAGGGGCCTATAGACAATCGATTAAGTATTGAAACTTACATAATTATTAAAATACAAGTTATGCTGTCGATATATCTTTGTTCATAAAATCACAGCGGGTGTTCAAGGCGCTCGCTAAGGCAGTATTTTTATAAACTCGACCGGAATGCTGATTAAAATATTCATGACATTATTCTTTCTCTACCCATTAGCGATCGATCCATCGCACGGAGCAAAGTCGGTTGTGGAAACTGGCATTAACTATATAGATTGGTGTTATTAATTTATATAGGTATATAAAAGCTGTGACTGTGAGCAACTGTTAGTATTTAAATTATGTTTGCTAAGTTTGTATTCCATTGAGACAACTGTAAATTAGTATTTATCCGCTACGATCGCTTATTTTCACATTTCAAATGAATGAGGAGACTATTATCACTGGCAGCTTTCATTTTATATTGCATTGTTTCTTCCCACTGATTACTAAGCGAAGAAAAACGTTCTGCCACCATATCTCTAGGCTCCCTCTAGAGCCAGACAGCCCGAAGCGATGGACTCTCCAATTAAGGGGCGGTCTTGTCTCGTATGATTGGAAGCCTGCGAAACGGTTAACCTTCTAGGTATAACTTAAGCCCCAAGCTACAATTTAACAAGAATCAGTAGCAACAAGCAGTAAATCGCCCCCTTAACAGCCTCTTGCTGCTAAGTTGTTAAAAGATATACAATTATTATTTTTCCATTGAAAAAAACAGTTACTTTTTCAAACATCGAAATGATCATTAGTTTGGCGATCATTAAATCTTATACATTTATATTTTTACAAGCGAATCACAATACATTATTTCTATCATCATATCCAAACTCAATTACTGGAGGTGATAAATTTGAATATCCACTTCGGCATGCAAATGAGTTGATTAAACATGGATGTTGCAACGGAAACAGACATAAACCATTAGTCTTTCATCGTTCTTTGTTTAAATCTCGCAAGCGGCGTCACAGAAAGCCCATAAAAAACTAAACAAACATTGGAAAATATAAATGATGCGACTAACGTAAGGCAACGTGGCTGCGTGCCCGCGGCCCGCGCGCCCGTGTTAGCCCGTTATAAATTATCTTACACTTCTACGTCCTATATTATTTTACTGCGGATATATCAAACGCGCGCAATGCCGCCCTGCCCGCACAACGACCGATCATAATTTACACATTCCTAATGCTTCATAAATTGCAAAGTAAATCCCGTCTTGATTTAAAGGGAAATAGCTAATCCTATAGTTATATATGATAAAATAATGCCGCATTTCTAATGGAATAGCACGTTTATAACTGCATGGAATAGCTGTAAGCTCCGTAAATATGTACCAAAAGCAGTTCCCGCTAACTGCGGAAATACATGGAACGACGTAAACACTGTGAAGTTCACTTAGTTGTTGTCGCACTGAAATCGTGAATAACAACCACCTCCGGCTGGTTGTATGGCAAATACATGTTTGCCTAAAAACATTGTACACAATGGTAAAATATAGACTAATACCACTCCACACAATATCTATTTCAGCACTTTATGTAATCAAGCAAGGAGTGATACAACGACAGACCGCAGACATATATATATCTCACCAAAATAGCATCAAAGTTGACACGGGCCACTGCCATAGCGATACCTCTGCCCCACATACGATCAAACGTCTACACTGCAAGCCCTCGTTTATTTTTCTTTAAAAGTAGAACAAAATGATATTGTTAGGAAAAAATAAAGGTGGCATTTTTCTGACCTACTTTTCTTGTAGATAGCAGAGTCGGTTGACATTTGCAAGAACTTTGAATTGTACAAAGTACTTTATAATGATGTTGTGGGACAAATTTTTCACCAAAACTTCACAAAGTTACTTTAATATCTACTAAAAAATAAGCGCTATTTGACTTATACTTAACAGTCTACACAAATGCTACTTTATTGTTATATTAATTTCATCTAATAACTACTCTTTTTATTTTATCACCTGTGTATACGGAAGTAAGATAACACCGTACAGACAGACGGAAACATCAAATGTTATTTGGTCCTGTACATATAATGACTCCCTTTGTGGTGATAGTTAAGTTACAGCTTTCCCGTTCGTTTAATTTAACTTAACCCGCGCCTTTATCAAACAGTTCCAACAAATGTAACATAATGCTTTCCGAGCACGCTATGATGTGAAAATATAACAACTTCCCGTATTTCGGCAGCTCGTAGTCAAGAAATAAAACGTTTAGAGTTTGATTAGTGTTTATTACACTATTACAAATTAAATATTACATACGACGACTATTTCAGTGAAACCAGATCCGTGTAGGAGTAGAAACTGTTGGAAAATAAATTTCTCACATTTTAACGCCTTAAAGAGTAATGTAATGAACCGGCTTAAAATAAGGTGTTTCAAGTCGATAGAGTTTATCGTATCGGATCTCAAGTTCATTTAGATTCCCGTTAAATTACGGGGACAGTAGATAAGAACACACGACGCATGCTGATGCGGCGGGCGGCAAGTGACCGCTTCAAAAAGGAATACGTTTCCCTCAATGAACTACTGCTTCTAAATTACCATATTTATATTTCCTTAAGATATCTTGGAATCAATCAATTTGTTAAACACAGCTAATAAATTTTACCTCTTCAGTGTAATAAGAAAGAAAGAAGTTGATATTTCGTTACGTATTTCTAATAAAAAGCTAACTCATTTAGTTTCCGCTGGCAACAATAAATCACGTGAATGTTGTCCTCTAATGATTGGGTTTCAGAAATACAATAAAATATTTGTTGGACACGCCTCCTGGCGTTTCGGATATGTGACGCATAAAAGGGAGTTTTGTATTTTTAATCCGACATAAATCTCATGGCCTGTGCCGGTAGTTTTTAGTGTTGTAATGAAAAAATGTAGACCATCTGTTGCACCCTTCATTACTTGCATGGTGCCCGATTGATGGGGCAAATATAGTGGCGTCGACTTTTTAATGTAATTGAAATCGTGAGGACCCCAAATGTTTTATTGAAGCCCGCTCTGTGTTGAGCATTATCGCTTTTGAAGTGGTCCTTGCCTATTTGTCCTCGTCAGCAACACTATGCTGATTCATTTTAATCAAAGACTTACAGACCATGCGGATCGAAGTCTGCATTGCACTACAAAGAAAAATGTGATTACTTTTCAATAATTGTGTTTTCTTAAAACAGAAACTCTCTGATTGATGAAATATAATTTTTATGCTTCTTTCTTGCTCATTAAATATACTTACAAAGTTTCGTGTCACGTTTTAATCAATCAATCAATACCCTTTATTTCTCAAGGACACATTAAACTGTGTTGTATTATTTTATTAAAACTTTTTAATTTTTGTAATCTTTCATGCTTTTTATTACATGTAATTAAGAACACTATAGAAACAATAAAAATTCCACCGAAAATCAATATTTTACCCACAGGTAGAGATAATTGCCTATCGCAATTTAGTTATCAAGCAATCTTTGCTATTTTAGTAAATTAATAAAATATACTGAAGAACAAAATATTTACTTAAGCTTACTTATCTGTGGGTAAAATATTGAAACCCTTTGAAGCCCGATAAACCAGACACAATTAAATTTAATTGTTATGGCAACTTAAGTTGCCGTCTGGGCATTGAAGGATTAATTATTTTTGCCAGAAAGTGAGAAAATGCTACAAAATTAAGAATTGCCTCTACCTGCCCAAATTTATTTTACCGCCACAAAATTGCCAGTTCACTATGTGTTTAATGACGATTTCATATTAATACAACAATCCAATCATCTTCTCGTTTTAGATAGCAATACAAAAAAATGCACTTTACACTTCACCGTTACATTTTCTCTAGCCGCACTTCTTATAAAATGGGACAAACAAGAAGACCCTCCCGCAAATGTGGATCATGTGAACGGACGACAAGGATGGTCATATGAGATCTCGTAAATAATAGAAGGAGATGGGGTAACTCGAGCAACGGGAAGATTTATCACGTGACTAATACCGAGTCAGTGCGACGGCGCGTCGCTGCCTATCCCTCGGGACTCCATCAAACGAGTTTCGCTCCCCCGTCGCACGATGCAATCTATGCTGAATCGTATTACAATAAATTGTATTAACTCGAAAAATAGTGGAGATAGCAAACATCGTCCATCTGTACACAATCGTCTCATGCATCGCGGCCGACTATCGCATGTCTAGGAGCACCCCAATTTCCTATTCTCCGTCATTTTATGGCAAAAATTTATAGATTTTACGAGGGATCATCGGGAAAAGTCGCGACTTACCACATTGCCGTATTTCATTTTCGTAAGCGGAAATTACGTCATCTGTGCTCGTTTATCGGCTGACATAAGTATTGTTTATGATATGGCTTTTACCTATTTGTAACAAATATAGTACGTAATTTAATAAAACATCTATATATTTTAGGAGACAATCGATTCAGTAACAGATAAGTTGCGCATACATAATCAATGGAACAATACGATAAGCATTCTATGTAATGTATTGTTTAAACTGTAAATAAATATCGAAAACTTTTTCAAATACAGGATATCCAAAAATGTTACCTTAAAGTAACCTTGAAATTGTAATGGCTTTTTTCTTTGTTTCAATCTGTTAAGCACCCACATGTTAGATGTAATAAGATTTAACTGCGTATAAAGAGCCCACTAGTGGATTGGTTAAAACTCTTTTAAGCTTAATGTTATTTATTATAAAAATAATACTATTTGAAGCCTTTAAAAAAGTTATGACTGTTATATTTCTGAAATGTCCATATTATCATTATTATGTCAACCAGCGAATGGTGCTTAATCTGAGTACTTTAGATTATTTTTCAAATGTTACTAATGCGATTGAGTGACAGATATAGAAAAAATGCAAAGTCTGTAATCAGCAATGAATATAAATGACATACTCAAGCCATTGTTGCCTGATCCGATAATAGTTATTGTTGTTCATCTATCTCCCTCGCCCAGTAATGTAAGTTAATGTAAATTGTCCAATTCTAACAGCCAAATGGCGTCAACGCATCGTGATTCTTATCTGCGTATATATCTTGGGGATAGACTCAAAGCCACGATAACTTAATTGCTTTGACACCGCCTGGGGCTGAACACAGAATTATGGAAACTCTTGGCACTTTTTGATATAAAGTCAAAAGTTCTTATTTGCAGCTGTAAAGCGTAAACTTTTGACTTTATTAGCTTTCCTACTTGTGTAAGAAAGATATTTATTGTTTGTTGCCAAGATTAACTGTGTTTTCAATATACCGTTTTTAAAAGAGCAAAAATCAATTGTAGTCCGGATATCACTCCCGATTTTCTCCGTGATCCTTAAAATATGAAATCCAGACAAATCCAAAACACTGAATATTCGTCAATAAATAAATATGACATTGAAAAAATGTAAGATTTTCTGTCAAGCTTTTCATAGCTTGTATTGTAGTTGCGATTTCACAACATGTAATACTTACGGTAATTAGGAGATTTATGAGAGTATTTTTTATCTAAAGATTATGATATAAAAAAATGCAGTAAAAATTAGGTACTTTAATCAATTTTTTTTTTTTCATTCAGCAGGGATCAATCATAACAAGAATGAAAGTTGTTAAGTCGGTAGGGAGCAATGAACAGTATGCGTCAATCATGTATAGAAATTTGAGGATTTTTTTAAAAAAAATAGACGGGCTTATCGACGACATGACCGATGGTGTTACACCTTAAACATACCTATCTGCAAACTCGTCGTCTTTGTCAGAGTCCGGTAGGTCCCTACTCTGATAAAGAATTTAATTGTCTATTTTTTTTAATTATTAATTATTTATTTAATAAATAAATATGTTATGTTAGATATTTTTCCATTGGATATTTTTCTAATATTTATAACTGTTTTGTTTATTTTTGGTCTTTACTTAATTGTATTTATTTATTATTTGTAACACAAAAATGAGTTCAAATGGCGGATTTATTGCTAGACGCAGAAGTATAAACTTATGCTATGTAAATATTATGATTTTCCCATCTCTAGCGAGCAGACCTAGACCAATCGATCAGAAAACGAAAACCAAAAGAAAACAAATAGTTTCCTCAGATTTATAGGAAAGGTCCTCAAATGGCGGCCGCGTACCGGGAGACGCAGCGATGGTAGGCCCCCCACAAGGTGGACCGATGATCTGGTAAGGGTTGCGAGAAGCCGTTGGATGAGGGCAGCGCAGGACCGATCGGTTTGGAGATCCTTGGGGGAGGCCTATGCCCAGCAGCGGGCGTCTCTCGGCTGATATGATGATACCTTCTTTTGGTAGCCTAGTAGATCAAAGTAGGGCACTCTAATTGCAATGGGGATTGTGCATCAATTTTTTTAGGTTATAAAATTGATTCTACACAGTTAAAAATTCACAAAACTGAAAAATAGAATAATATTAATGAATAACTGACTTACAACCACATAAAGTTGCATGTCAGAGAAGGAGATCTGATGAACTTTGACGTCACATTACACAGCCGCCATGCCATACATATTTTATATAAAAATTGTTTTAGAAAGAGACAGGAATACTGCAATTTCTAATTGAAATATGGCGGGTATTTTTGGCCAAAATCAATTCTGATGTCAATTTAGCAGTATAATTTGACGTATTTTTTTATAAATGTACTAAACTAGTTTATTTTTCTTCGTGCAAATGCCTATTGGTCATATCTAACGTATAACAACGATGATAAAAGGTCAGAGAGCCATACAATTAGATCATCGGACTTCTGGTACATAAAAAGCAGTCAAATCACACTGTCACTGAAAAGTCCTCACAGTCATAGGTAATCAAACCAAAATAAAAAAAAAGTTCACGTCGTCCGATCGATAGGACTAAGCAGTCGGACCAAGTGTTCACAAGGCATTTTAATCGAAGTATGTTAGAAAATTATTACTTATATGCAAGACTAGTTATATTTTCTGGTATTTTATTTTAGAACTTGATATCATAAGTAAGTATTATTTATTCCGCTTCCTGAATCCAAAGTGACTAATTAATTTTATTTTAGGATAGATGCAAACATGCTTATAAATTATTTGCAAAAATGTAAGCAGACGGCGATTCTCGCCTCGCGGTTTAGTCTATGAATGCCTATAGTATTGCCCGTTTTCGAAGAATTATAACATTATTTATTCCGTGATTTAAGTTTCTTTGGGATATTGTTGTTCTCGTATTCTACAGCAATTAGTAAGAATACCAAATTGCTCATGTCAATTAAGTCCGTAACAACTGACATATGGCTTTTCATGCACGCGTAACTTATTGCGCGAACATCCTGCCATGCCGGCGCACGCGCTCTATTACAAATAAACATCACATCCCCTTCGCGCTGCAAATCCCGGCCACCTCCAAGCGTCTTACAAAACTAATAAATGTACACGATAAATTCTCTTTACATTTGGATTTCAACGCGATTCGGTCCCCCATTTGATGCTCTTAAACTGTGCCTGAAATCGGAGCTTTAGAGATATTTTGTAGAAGGGAGGTAACTTGATAAAGTTACCTTGTTTTAATCCACATGTACTGCATTTTTTGGTCCAACATTATTATACGCTCCAGTTGATCCTGCGATAAAAAAGTAAAACGTTTCAAATAAAATAAAACTCGTGCTATTCAAGCCCGTGCTCTCTTAGTTAGTAGCGTGAAGAATTATCCAATTAAGGTGCGTAGCGCGGTATTCTATGATCGATTCGATCGATGGTAACTGTCGCATAATGAGGAGACAACGGCATTCTCTAGGGCAAAAAATGGTTGGGTGTCGCCGAACCACCTACGTGCTCAGCAGCGGCAGCCAACGTGGTTTGCAGCAGCGGAACTAATCGCTCAGTCACACCGTCACAAAATGCGCTGCGCCCGTGCTTCGCTTAATTAAAACCCGACGGGTCGTCACGTTACATACCCTGCATTCGTGTGCCTCTTGAACGACATCTCTCATTGTGTCGCGTTTCGAAATACATGTCGCTCAAAGCGACATCCGTGTGAACTTTAATAGAATTACTTTTCGACTACTGGGCATTATCGATGTGAGCCGTTGATAAGGCGCAAACTTAACGGCAACATAATTGAAAGGCTAGATTAAATTAAAGATTTAACGCGTACTACATCATTCTTCTGTTGGCTAAAATAAGAGATTAATAATCGAACAACTTGAGCTTAAATAAGCTCAATTATATTTTAAGATTTATACAAGTTTCATAAAATTGATTCAATAGAAAATAACTGTATTTTATGTTTGTTTCAGCATTATCGTCAATTAAAAGTAATATAGACAATTCAAATTGCATCTTGGTACAAGATGTAAAAGCAGTAACACATGCGCAAGGAATTAGAGATGCGCTATCAACATCATCACCTTCAGATGGTTTGTAGTAGTCAAAACATTTATTGTAAAATAGTAAAAAGATAAGAAATTACAATTAAGTAATTTTATTTATAGAATCTATATCAACATCTTCGCTCGGCGGGTGGTCGACTACAGCAGAAGCCGCAATAGAGTCAGCTATTGTACCACAACAAGCACAACAGGCAGCGCCACCACCTTGGTCTCCAGCCCTAGAAGTAAGAGAGTTCGATGAACTTCACAGTGCAACGATACCTGCGTACCAATTTTGGAGTTCAGAATTTCGAAACAAACAACCAGCCTACGTAAGCCTTAATTTCACTGTGCCCTGGGGAGCGAATTTTGCAGTTTATGGCAGACGAAATGTTGCTCCTAGTGTAACACAATACGATTTCGTAGAATTTATTCGGGGTGGCAGGGTTGACCATAGGCTTAGAAGAAGAAGAAGTCCACACAAACAAGAAACATTCGGACTTAATCTAGATAACTGGGATTCATTATTGAGCACAATTAGCCCATTCGAAAGATGGAACCACACGATAAGCAAGAGATCTACAGATATGAGAGTAAACGTCAGTATATTGCAGTATCTTGACACGGGGCGGTGGTTTATTTCTGTATACAACGATGAACTACAACCTCACAATGTAGAAATGATAGTATCGGAGGCCGAAGGTGTAACCAATTCATGCCCTGATGACTGCTCTGGACATGGTTCATGTTATCTTGGAAAATGTGAATGTATGGATGGATATGAAGGTCACGACTGCTCGAAAAGTGAGTGAAATTTCAATTTCTCACAAGCTCATCCTTTACCTTTTGAATTTATTAACAACATATTTCTTATATTATTCTAGGTGTATGTCCAGTCCTTTGTTCTGGTCATGGTGCATACGCAGGCGGTATATGTCATTGTTCCGAAGGCTGGAAAGGTGCTGAATGTGATATTCCGGCACATGATTGTGAACCCGCAGACTGCTCTGGTAGAGGACAATGCCTCGCAGGTTTCTGTCATTGTAAGGCCGGGTGGAAAGGACCTAAATGTGATGAAGGTAAACTTTTATACATGACTAATTAATATTTTTTTTTCTAAATATTTTAAAATATTTACAAAAATACTAAAATAATGTTTTTTGATACAGAGGACTGCTTAGACCCGACTTGCGGTGGCCATGGATCATGTGTTCGCGGACGTTGCGTCTGTCGGGCAGGCTGGCGCGGCTCCGCTTGCAGTGAGCGTGATGCGCGCGTGCAAAGATGTCTGCCGGCGTGCTCACAAAGAGGCGTATACGATTTGGACGCTGGACGATGTGTCTGTGACCCTCTATATACAGGAGACGATTGTTCCCAAGGTAGGTGGACGATTGATTACGAAGCATTTGTTTCCATGAAGTGCGTTTACTGTCTCTTATTGGCCTAAACAATATCTTGCGAAACTCTGATTGCCCATGTGTTTATTAATACTTAATAATTATTTAAAGATAACAGAAGTAGAAGATCTTTACCAGTCGAATAAAATGCCAACTCTCACTATAAATCATACTCATCTACCTAATATACTGTAAGAAATAAACAAAAAAGTAATATCATGTCCCTGTTTTCATAGTTGTTTGCTCCTTGGACTGCGGTCCCCATGGAGTTTGTGCGGAAGGTATCTGCCGATGTGACGACGGCTGGACTGGCTCCATGTGTGACCAAAGACCTTGTGATATTCGATGTCACGACCATGGACAATGCAAGAATGGCACCTGCGTATGCACACAGGGGTGGAACGGAAAACACTGCACAATACGTAAGTTACTCATTGGTCAAAGATAAATCTTCCTGTACTCCTTTGATAGAAAGAGATAAACTACTGATTTATTTTATAAATTGAAAACGCTATTTCAATTGCAAATAAATTTTATCTAAGTACAACTATTGTTACTTTTTTTAATTTTAAGAAAACCGATTGATATTATTTGCCAAACTTACAACGTCAGTATAACAAGAATAGACCCCTGCTAACTTTTAAAGTTGGTGTACAACTTGTATAATCACTTTTGAAAGTTACTGAGAGTTACAACTAAACCTTATAGTTTAGTTGACTTTCTAAACACAACGGTCTAAGAATTTATATCTACACTGAAATTTATAATTTAATATTCCAAATAACAGTTTAAAGGCACAGATTTGCTCAAAAACTAAGATTAAGTTTAGCCACTCTATAACCAACCACTGACGTAATAAACTTCTTAATATACAATTATTGTAATATAGATATGATACCACAAAAAGTGACATTATTTCTATGGTGTTTACCAGTATTGTTGAAAGTAATGGTACTCTAAAATCGTTACCAAAAATAACGATAGGGAATTGAAAACGACGTGGCAGCCTTTCGCAGTGGTTTACTTAAATTTGAATGGCACTAAATCTCGAAAATATCACATTTTCACTAATTCATTACCAGTAACAGTGAACAAAACGGAATATGATGTAAAAAAGAGAAAGAAATACTTAACGTTTTAATATCATTATTTCGTAACCTAACTATGCTTACTTTTATTTCAAGAAATACCGATACTTATTATTTTTACAATATATTTTGGGAACGATATTTTTACTAATATTTTTAGCTATCGTTATCAAAATTATACAGATTGTTCAGTCTCTGCTTATATTGTGATAGAAAAGCCCGACAAATATATAAAATATTCCTTATATGTCCAGCCGGTTGTCCTAATGGATGCACACGTCACGGGCAATGTCTCCTCGAAGATGGAGTGTACCGTTGCTCATGCTCAGAAGGTTGGGCCGGCACCGACTGTTCCATCGCACTTGAACTGTCCTGTAACGATAACGAAGACAACGATGAAGGTAAGACTGGAGAATATAAGTGATAAAGTTTCCAATCTAAAGCGTGTTTTAATCGTGGTTATGTCCCCTTCACGCATTATTTTATTTCCTTTCATTATAAATGTACCTAATTAACTTTTGCTATCCACATCCTCTTTTCATTTTCTTTTGGACTCGGTGTGCTGTCAACTGTATTAAATTGCAGCTGTATTACTAGGAGCCATCACATTAATTATTAACATCGCCGAATGTGGCCTATGCATCGTCTATCTCAAATTAATGTGACGTAACACTTGCGAATCAAACTAATTAAAATCTGAAAATAAATAAATGACAATTTTCATTTCACTATCATTATGTTGAATGAAATTAAGTAATGCAAATCAAAACAGAAATACAGTTTCTTTTAAATTTAACGAAACATTTTTGAAATGAAATCTTGAAGCCAAAACTTGTCATCTGACAAAATGCGTACCACTTTGAAGATGGCATGACGGACTGCTCGGATTCGGAATGCTGCAGTCGGCCTGAGTGCGCCGAGCACATCATGTGCCTCTCCTCCAACGATCCCGTCGAGGTACTTCTTCGCAAGCAGCCGCCCTCCGTCACAGCTTCTTTCTACCAACGTGTCAAGTTCCTCATTGAAGAGAACTCCGTGCAAAGCTACGCCCACATGGACGAGTATTCTGAGAGGTGAGTATACCCACAGACCCAATAATCCCAAATTGTACGAACACCAAATCACTTCATGAAGAGTAAAAGATATCATCGAGCGAACGCTATTAATCACCACCCTTTGATGATACCTTTTACAGCCAATTGGTTTAGGACTGACCAGTCGGTTTTTGCACAGTTCATAAATTTAATATTTTTGCACTTTACAATGATTTTAGATACGTGATATCATTGCTGTACTGTTATCTATATCCGTAAGAAGAAGAAACAAAATTCATAGTATCAGAGTAATAATTAGGAGCTAGCACCTTTACCATTTACAATCCCGCTCATCTTCCTAAACCTCTCCGAGGATTTGGTGTGGTTATTTTAATTTAATTGAAAATAATACTTTTATAATTACAATTTATTTTATCATCTGGTGGAAGTGTTTTGATTTTCCTCTGTTTTCTCGCGTGTAAAATATTGATTTATCATTTGCGATCCTAGCATGGTTATGTTTTATCATTAACCATAATTTTCATCTCATAAGTTTTAATATTATTATTATTTTTTCACACCAGATCCGATGTGTTGTGTATTGTCTAATGTTTATCCCTTGTGTGTGTCTAACCCTACCTGTTTGTCTAAATAAAACAAAAGCGTCTTAACAATATAATAACTAAAGGAATATTAAACGATCAATTGAGCGCTCAAAAGCTTTCGAACAGTTTTGTTTGTCTATTTTCGTACAAGTTTATTATCTTTAAATAAGATTTACGAAATTAACTCACATCATGAAAGATAAGCATGTAATTTTAAAAAAGTTTTGATTAATTAGATACTGGTGTATTTTGAAGAAGTTGATATGTTATTGAAATAGAATCCTTCATGATCTGAGTTCAGACAAATGATGATTAAAAAATGTAGCTCTTGAAATTATCATAAAAGCGTAGAAAATTGTCAAATACGATCTTCTGATTTGAATAATGAGACAAAGCAAAACTGAATAACAAAGTAGTCAACCCACCTCGCTTAATATGCAAAAGCGCCTCCAAAGTTTGTTTGCATTAAAACACGAGCCGCTTCACTATTTTGTTTAAGTTCAGAAGTCTAGAGTGGTTATATTGCGTTCTGGCATTTGTTTCATCAGCCCCGAGTAAACGTGACAACGACGGAGTTCCTCCATGCATTCACAAATCAGCATGTCTCTTCTACTCCGTATATCTTGGTGCAACCTACAACATTGTTTTATTAATATTTTGCAAAATTTACGTTTTTTCTTTTAATATCAATTAAAGTGGTGGAGTTGTTCTAATGCAAACGGGCTTCCTCTAATGCGCGTGAAATTCAAATCTTAACATCAAGTGTTATAACGCAAGTTAACCAGTGTAGACGTGTGCAACCGGCCGGAGCGGTTGCTACGCCGGGGTGTGGTTGCACTGAGGGATGTAGGTATTTGTGTAGTAATCTGTCCTGTCTTTCTGTGTCCCTGTGCCGCCGTGTGTCCGCCACTCCTAGCGAGTTCTGGAATTCCTTTACACCATGGTAAGTGTCAGTCAGCCCGCCCTCGCCCCTCAGTGTTCAGTATATGTTAACCTCTTCCCCTTTGTTGCGATTCCTGCATATGTGTGTGATGCCGGCGCCCATCGCATGTCCATCAACTGACACGCGAGCGGAGCCACTAAAGCTTTTTCACTTTTTGTTAACTCCTTTGTCTGTATTCGTTTCATTCTCTATGTGTATGTAACATCTGTATGTTTGTCTTGAATGTTCTTGTGTGGCTGCGACAAAGCGTCGATGTTTCCTCGTAAATCGGGCGCCCATCGCCACGCGTCGTATCTCTATTCGTCGGCTATGATTTGCCGCAGCCACAATCGTACTTTTGTAATATTTATTTGTCTCGTCTACTGTGCTTATATTATAGTTCACATATACTATGGTATACTTTTGTTATACTGTATGAAACTTAGGAAAATCATTTACGCTTTCACGCAAAACGTCTAAAACACAATCGGTTAGGTGTAGGTGTAAAATATACGAATCGAGACGCGAATTGTATATTGTCAATTGAGCAAAATTTCAGCGAACACGCAAATTTAGCTTCAATAAACTTACCCTTTTATGTGTTCCTTACCCTTTGTCTGCGTCTTTCATCTGTTAACCAACCCCCTACCCTTCGCCCGAGCTCTTTATGTGTTTAGATCCTCACCCTTGTAACTAACCAAAACACTACTTATTTGAATGTACTCCGACTATTTCACAACGAAGTAATAGCAGTCTTGTCAACATTGTACATTACAGCCATCGCTTCCATCAATCAGCCATTGAAGACATTCAACACATTCAAATTGGTGCAATGAAAATGTCTTTACATCAAAATCATTAGCGTTACGTGTAACTTCACAATTGATACAATGTATAGTGTTCTAGTGTATTAAAATGAAAACACACTTATATAAACCATACTTATATCTACATACATATTACCCACATACATGCAAAGTAAACTCAAACCTGTGTGAACATATTCTTCAACCGAATTATCCGCTGAAACATAACCATTTGACTCAAATGTTATATATCGTAGCAATAAATCACCTGCATGGATAACACTATTCACAGGGATAACATAATTTTGGGATATGAATAATCCGGTCCAGTGGTTTTGAATCGGTGGAAATTCGTTAGAAGTCTGATAGTTTATAGTTGAGATTACGCTTCACATAATTTAACAACATAAGAATAACCCTTTGATCTAATTTTAACTGTAAGTTGTTGATAAATTATACCTTTTTTATCACAAATATATTGTCTTAAGAGTATGTAATTCCAGTGTCTATACATGTTTTATAACTATTTTTTATCTCTTACCAGGTGGTTTATAGAACACAAAAATTACTATGGTGTTAAAAACCCATGTTTTACTACATATGAAAAGCAACTACCCAAATCATTTATTCATATTTTCTTATTAAATTTCATGTTTACATCTATAATTACAAATAGTCTTCAACAAAACTTATTATAATAAAATTCGTTCTTTTTTACAGCTGATGTAAGTATTTTGAAACTATCGATGCGACTGTGTTAGTGTTATTGTACATGTTACTTATTCACATTAATTTACAAAGCGATATGTCAATTTGCTGATTTATTTACGTGGCAACCCCAAGCAGCTGTTATTTTACGATAAATGGACTATGTAATCAGAAACTTGAAATCAGTTGAATAACATACATACTCTCGTTATTCACAAAAATGGGTTAAATGAAGGCATGTATTTGTTTGAATAAAATATATAGATCCGGCTTTTAATAAGCTAATTATACTTTTATTTAATTTCAATAACTATTATTTCTATTTAATTGCAGAGTAATTTTTTTATGTATTTGTTTGATCAAAGATATTTTTGTTGCACCAATTTCTAATGTCATGTATGAGTATGATACAAAACAGAAATATACAAAATGAAAAAAATACTATGGTTTATGTGGCAGTTGTTACATGCATTATTACAACATATACTGATCTAGGTAAATTTTGGTTATCGTTTCAAAAAACTGATTTCATCGAAATATTTTATTATTGCATCTCTTAACCAAAATTTATCCTAGCCGTTTAGCTGATCCTGATTCGAGAATGTGCAATGCTAAACTTCTTACTTTTATTTTCAATTATTTTCATATTTTACTTCACTACTAAAAAGCATAGCACGAATAACTTCGATCCACAATCGAAGCACTCAGAAGGTGATACCGTTCAATTGTTCTACACGACTTAAATTTTAGTTACATATAATTAATAATATTTTATACAACGCATTTTCCTTCTATTATTACCTATATTTTTATTGCAGATACCTATATTATAAAAAGTGAAGCACATTTTTATAATGAAGCAGTGATTTCAATTAAGAGGTTCAATTTTAAAATTATATTGCTAATTCAATAATTAAAAGGTTTCAATTAATTTTGGAGGCTTATTACTGTTGATTAGCTTAGCTCTTTTGTTTTAAGGTTGAATAGAGTACGTAATTTTAACTTTATTTTAGTAAATGGTCACACGGAATAAATACTGATCCTACAAAATAAAAGTTAAAAAGTACCTATATACTTATCGTAAACTTTTACTTGAATTGTCGTATATCAAAAGAGATAAAATCTATAGACACTTATACCCAGAAACGGTAAAGGCCAATTTAAATCTACCGTTAAAACTACGACAGCTTGCAGTAATTTAACAGTGGGCTATAACTACTCATTAAGTTTATGGAATATTACAACAACATATCCAAAATAAGATGATTGCTATATTCATACCAATTTGACTAACCATATAAAAATATGATTGCTTGCAATTTACGATAATGACATTAAGTAAAAGTAAATTGCTATAGCCACACAGTCATGTGGGTATGAAAAAATAATAAGAAATACAAAATTACTCAAGTACCCTATTCTCTGCAAATAAAACATTTAAAGAAATATAGAAAACTTATTGCGTCTTTTAAGTTTGAACTTTATCCAGGGACAAATTTATGAAAATGAATATGAAAATATGTTATTTTAAAAATATGCTATACCCTTTGAAGCCCGATAAACCAGACACAATTAAATTTTGATTGTTATGGCAACTTAAGTTGCCGTCTGGGCATTGAAGGATAAGACAAACAGAATAAACAGATAATATACAGGATGGCGACTACTAATATAACATTGGCTGCAATATTTCATAGAAATGTCATGAAATTATCAAATAAATAAGACTATTGGAAAGTAGCAAACCATTTCTATGAACCAATAGAGACCATGCTTTAATTTACTGTCGTATTTTCATCACCAACCTGTATAAATTCCTTAGAAAAATATTTCAAATGTTCATTCACGGTGCTTTCTGTGAATTTGATTTGTATGTATTTTATTTTAATATATTTTATGACGCCATAACAACGTAACATCATGGTGTCGCACTTTTTGATATAACAAAAAAACTTCTAAAGGGTTCTCGTCCACATATGTTTTTGTAATCCTATATCTAAATAAGTAGTTAAGAGCGATTTTCATACAAGCTTTCGAGTTTTGCAATTTGGCTGCGATCTTCTGTAAGGTAGATGTAAGTACTACCCCAGTTGGACGCCCAAGATTCGAGGTGTAAGTGTCACTGTGCCCTACTTTTCCTAAACATCTAAATCTATGGTCCTTTTCAAATGTCATGAAACCACTTCAGATTTTTCATTTACTACTACTTTCACATACTATTTTCACTATATCTAGTAGAAGGCAAATACAAGAAAAACGAAGCTTTTTGATAATTATCTGTTCCATCATTAAAGTAATTTTGTGTTTTGTGTAGATACCTAATACCTATAGCGAAATATGGTGGTCATAACTACTCACCAACAAACAACATCGCATGATAATTGTAAATGACGTATAATTTTCATATGTATTTACTATGAAATAAAAACTACTTGAGCATACAGAAGAAAAACTTTAATTCCAAATTAGAATAGGTAAAAAAATATTAATTTCTAATTCATACTCATTTCACATATCTATAGAAAAAATCATTTAAAGTTTTTATACTATATTTTCGTAGCCGCATTTTTTGATTTTCCTTATTTACGTTAACAGTATTTCGTAAGTTTAGATACATAATTTATTTCAAATTTTGTGAAGTAGTAACATCTACATAATTTGACAGTAATAAATACATTATGTAGGTAATGAATTTTCATGCGGTAGGTATTGTCTTATATTTTCGTGAGCAGTACACATTAAACGCGAGTTAAATCCGGTTAAGCCGTTTAATTCGAATTATCATGTAGGTACCATTTAAAATATACCTACATATTTAGAAGTAAACTTCCTTGTAAATAAAAAAGAAATTTGCTTAAGTATTTATTTATTAGGTAATACTCTTTTATTATTTTTTTATTTAGCTCACAAAACTGGTTACAATCATTGATGAAATCTTAAATAAAATACATCCAAGTCTTGTTGATTGCACCCTACTTGATGCAAGCACAACATGCAAAATTATAATACTTAAAGGAGTTTATATATGCTATGTTAAGGAAGAATTAAGTAGTTATGTTAATATAATTATTTTTATACTTATTATATGACTAACGGCTTATATTTAGGGCCAAGTTCGTTTAGCTAAGGCTATAGAACACAGATATGGTTATTTTATAGGTAACCTGTGAAAACTAAAATTTGTCTAAATTATGCAGATAGGTATATATTAGTCAAGTGGGTGTATTTTTCTAAAAAATTACCCAAAAAGTGATACAACTTATAGGGCTATTTTGGATAAGCCACACTGAACGCCACCATAACGAGCGCATAACGTAGAACCCATCACGTATGTGAAATCGTTCATTATATCAATGATGAAGCTCTTGAAATCACCAAATTGACTGACCGAAACATCGAATTCTTGCAGATATATCAAATTAAGAAATTATTATATTTATTATTTAAGTACATAAATTTATTAAGAAAAGTGATTTCAGAACATAGGTATTTAAAATATAAAACATAGCTTAGCATATAGTAATATCTACTATTTAATCTTATTATTATTTTATCTATTTATACTATATGTATAAATACAAAATGTGTCAAATGAAAATTTTTAAAAATAAGGTGTGATAATAACATTTTTAATACCGTTACCTACGCTTAGAGTAGCATAGCATAATTAGAAAATAATCTTCTAATGAATAATGTTCCTAAACCACAGGCAGAAAACTATGTAAATTATATGCTATGTGATGTATTTCAAATACATACAGAAAATGTATAACACTTATAAAATAGGTCAAAGCACCTAAAAGTTAAAGCATTAAAAGTCAAACTGTCATATTTATTCGACCGAAAGCCTTATTAAGCCTAGCTCGTATTCCCAAAGAATAACTCAATTAATGTCGCCTAAAGAGGAAACTGTGTAGGCAGTCTATTTTACCCGACATTAGATACCTAAGTGGAGAGAATTTTTAAACAGTAGTTTCATTTCTACTAATACGAATAATGTCAATCAAGCTTAGGTATATTTAATTGAACTATAATATTAATAAGTGAAAAACCATAATCATGCCTCATAATTATGATAGTTATACCATCATACCACTGTACCATTGTTTTAATATTTATTTACCTACTTTCAATATTAGTACCGGTTCTTTCTCCTTTAGTTTTCCTCGATTTTTTATACAGGGTGGTGACGACCATACGACAATATATTAAAATATCGGCTACATTATTTCATAGAAATGTTATTCAACTTTCTAATACATCTTATTCATTTGATAATGACATGACATTTCTATGAAATAATGCAGCCAATGCTTATATAGTTTCTTAGAAATGTCATGAAATTCTTACATGATAATTTATGATGTATTTAAAAGATGCAAATCATTTCTATGTACCTACTACTAATATAGCCCAAGTTTTAATTGATTATCGTATTGTTGTCACCACCCTGTATATCATAAAATAGTTACACCCAACAGTAAAATGTATCCTAAAATAATCCTCTGTGTTATTTTTCAGTAAGATTATTTAGAAGATATTTAATTTCCCTTCGACCGTGCATTGTACCATATGGACTTGTCTCCTAACCTGTCAAGATAAAGATTATGTTTTGGTTTTCACAAGTATGCAACGCGTGAGTACTTATTGCTACGAACGTGTATACAAACAAAATACATCTAAGTTAAGAGTCCGTACATTATTACCGTTAGAAGTAGGTAGAAATATCCATTATTGCAATACCAGCCTGGTGGCGTCTCCTCGACAGTAGAAAACGTATTGTATCTGTTTAATGGAAGTTTACAAATTAAAGCATAATAATAGATTAATGAACATCTAAAAACATGCCGAATCAAATAAGTGAAACGGTGTGAAATGTTTCGCCGGCAAAGGAAAAGTTTCAAAAATGTATGGAGACCCGGCCAGATACATACACTGTACTGAAAATAGGTAAAAATATGCAAAACAGTGTTCAATTGTCCATTTTCTTTGTATGTGCTTTGTTTCGTAGTACAGAACAATATTTAAATTTCCTCCTTTTTTCTATGTTAGATATTTTTTCTAAGTATATATATTTAATATTTTTCAAACAGTTAAAATAATCTTTAAAAAAAACTAAGAATATTTAAAAGCAATGCCCAACGTAACCGAATCATAGGTATTTGTAAAAATACACGTTCGGATGTTGAAATAGAATATTTCGACATTTGTAGGGAAAATACAGACTAGGAGAATTTCACAGGGTTCTCCCAAGTCCTGGGTAGCTCAGATGGTTAGAGCAGTCACTCGGATTGTGAAAGTTCGCGGGTTATCGATCCCCGCCCCAGGACGCGAAATTTGTCTAGTTTAGATAGTTTTTTTTTTAATGCCCAAGCGAAGTCGGATTTTTGTCTATTATTTGTATAGTGGATATATCAGCGTATGTGTGGATTGTCAGCGAAGCATTTCACGGATCGTCTAAATGTTAACTAAACTTTCGTTTCAAAAAGAACGACAAGAGAAAAAACAGTCTTGGTGTCATTTCTGTAGTAATTTTATAAAACCAAATTTATCTGTCTCCCTTTTATTCGACTAAAAATAACATAGAATCGAATAGTTTAATGGTTATAAAACGTCCAGTTACTGACATTTAACCAGTTCATACACATGTGTTCAGTCAGGGTGATTGATACCTCGGGCGCGAAAACTAATCGCAAAATGTAATTAAATAAGTACTATTAATATAATTTTAGTTTTAACTGACTTCAAAAAAAAGAGGAGATAATTAGCTATATCGAGTCATCGATTCGTTCCTAAGCACCTAAGTAGGTACCTACCTAAACTTTTTTCATTCACAATTTTCATGAGATGGATAGAGTAATGGGAGATAGCCCTTCTTTCCTTTTTTAAATTGTTAGAAGATACTAGATACATATCTTATGAGCTTTTAAAGTTTTATGAGCCGCCACGCGCCGATCAAAGGGCTTTGCTGTAAAGATTGTTACTTAAAATGGCGCCGCAGGTCGTCTTATCGATTCGCCCGAAATATTAGTCACAGGTTGAATTAAAGTTTAGTTACATCCGCTAGTCGAGCAGATGCAGTCTTTGACATAACAGTACCATTCGAATCTATTGATATTAGTATTCGAAAACCAGTTTTAACCTTTCGTTACGACTCTTACTAGCCTGCACAATAAAGTGATGGGTACTTCATAGAGTGGGGCATAATAGTGTCACGAAAATTTCAGCTTTTTTTCCTAGTACTTAAAAGCTTTAATCGAATCGAATTGACTCAAACCGTCAAATGTATAAAAATGACAGTAGTGCCTCTGTTTTGAAGTATTTGTGGCTACTTTATATAAACGTGCTTGACAGCAGAACTCAGACGCGATCGAGACGTTTGTTTTCAATTGAATACTAGAGGAAAGCGTTATTTAACTGAAACTAATATATAGTAGAATTTTCGTATTAATTGGGAGTTGATATTCACCAAGAAGTTAAAAAACTTTTATAACGCTATTAAAAGCTCCACCGTAAACTCACACATACATACTATATATACATAGTATAATTTTACTTACCATGACCACGTGACTTTTACCAATTTTATTTGTTTGTAAGTAAGTATGAAAAAATAAATTAATGCATTAGGTCCTATTAATAAGTGATGTACCTATACCATCTGCGGTGAGAGGTTAAGACCTCTCATAGCATTATTAAAACAACATCGCACCGTATTTTTTATGAAATATGTCATAGGACAACTTTTTACTTATTTAGATAGTATAAAATGTAGGTATATGGTTTTTTCGATAGTTATTATCTATAAGGTATATAATTATAACAAATTATTTATCTGCCTAATAAGCATTTTATTTTATCACACGAAGGACGTACAACGTTAATAAGATACAATACGCAACCATCGTTTTCGTGAAAAAAATATTTTCTGTTCACTTTAGTTTCATATCTCAAATGTGAAACATGAAAAAATGTATTGTTCCTATTTTGAAATGTACAAAATCAACTATCACAAATATGGGTATCGCAATAAAAAAAACTTATATTAATTCTAAAGAACGTCCTCGCACAAATCTACTATATGTATTTATAGACGCAACAAATGTGATTGCCAATTCAAATATCGTTGTAATCGAAATATCGAATAGAAATGAATCGAGAACAATTGAACGGTGTCGCCTATAAGTCGTGCACGTGGTGGCGCGAACTGACGAGATGTTCTGTACAGCCGCGTGTCGGTGATGCGTGGTCAGGTGGTCTCGCCGCAAGGTTTGGGCATCATCGGCATCAGGGTCTCTGTGGACCGTGAGGCCAGGTTCGGTTTCACCCTCACCAGACAAGGAGGATGGTAAGTTGAAGTTTTTTTATATTATAATTAAATAGCCACCTAAAATATTAATTTTTAATACTTACTTCTTGTTATTGTAAGTGCCCTGAGTGCGAATTTTATATCAATTAAGGGTGTGCTGTCCACGGGTAGAGTGAAATGGCTACTACTCTACCAGTTTTAGTTCTTACCTTATCTTATAGTGGGGCCATGACTAAGTCACAGTGCATTTCGACCCATTGGGATCTTTGTGCCTCCCCCGCGTTTACTCTTCCTGTGTCCAGAATATAGATGCCATCAGCCTTACTATGTGTTTCTCCCATGTAGGAAGGCCTGTGCCCAGCAGTGAGAAGTATATAGGCTGGTGATGATGATGATGATACCAATGTAGACAGCATTAGAAGAGTAGAGTTCTAACTATAACTAGTAGAGTACTCGAAACTGGTAGAGTAGTAGCCAGTTCACTCTACCGTTTAGCACTGTAGAGTAGGTTTTATCTATGCTACTAACTATGTAGACAGCATTGGTAGAGTACTTACTAAAACTAATTTACGCTACCGTTTAGAACTGTAGAGTATTATCTATGCTACAGCATTGGTAGTGTAGAGTTCTAACAAAAACTGGTAGAGGAGATCCCTCGAAACTAGTAAAGTTTATTTTCTACCCCTTGACAGCACCCTTTAGTGTTTGAATGGATAAAATATAGTATTTTAGTTATCTCCAAAGAAAACCATATTATCATGAGATTCGTAGACATGCAATAGCAAATTTTATTTCTAAAAATACTTTATTGTAATAGCTGTGCCAAAAGTGTAGATTTTTAGAATTAGTATCTAGTTAAAATAATTATACTAATACTGACCTTATAAGACAAGCCACACACCCCGTAAGCTCGCTTGGTGAAAACCCGTGTTCCGGTCCAATTCCCAAAAGGAGGGAAATGTATCAAATGTGTGAAAGATTATAATTTCATGCGGAATTTCAACATCGACTCGACATCGAATCGACTTTATGTGATATTTAACTTGTTTCTTTGCAGTACATTTAGTTGGGTAACCAGTGCTAGATTAAAATGATTAATACGATAATAATTATCGTTATTAAAAACTAAACTAATATATTTTATAATAATTGCGTAACTTAGGTACTACACTCATAATAAAAATAAATCGTCTCCACCATACCGCCATTTGTTGTCGTTTTTCCCAGTAAAGCTAATGAACTTAATTTCTCAGAAGTCATTCATTATGTTTATTTATAAGTATATTCCGTCGTTAGCAGATAACACGTCCTAACGTACTAAAACCAAATTGGGTATTGAAATTATATTTACGAGTATGTGAAATTAGCAAAAACTTCTTAATTATTATAATAACCACGTAGACACAACTTAAAAGCAATTTATATAATGGTGCCTATTATAAAACTCAAAGTAAAATATAGCGGTCTCTGTTACCGTTAGGATCAGAAAGCTTAGTAATTCATTAAAAACCATATATCTCTATGCAAAATCATATTAGCAAAATTATTATCTATTCAACAAAAATTTTATAGATTACAAGAATTATATTCTTTGAATCGAATGTAGGTACTTTTCTAGATTTATACATACCTACGTTTAATTTAGTCCTAGTGTTTGCTTGTTTTAGGTATTGATTATACAATTTACCACACTTAAATGTAAATGGAACGAATACTATTTGAATTCCATATAGTTACTGATTCCAGAACCAATAATAAATTGTTTCTCATCCAAGTTGCTTTAAATACACTTGATTTGAGTCGCGTGACGATACGTAAATATTTTTATAAGCGTTCTACAATAATACAAATATTTGAAGCGGCTTTACAGCAATCATCATTACTGTTCGGCCACGGTCGTTAGGGATTCCTTGCGCGTATCCGTAAAGCATCGCGTATGAAATCGAATTACTCGCCAGCGTAACCGAACCGGTATCATGTGAACGTTTAATCGAATGAAACTCGACACGTTCTATCATTTAAATATCGATTATCTGAAACTGCCGCGAAATCAAAGCTGCAAAAATTTCCATAGATACTTATCTATTTTTACTAATGTTATCTAAAAACAACGAATTGTTTGCTTACCGATGTGGAGATATAATTTAGGCATTTACTGTATTTGCTAATTTCGTAAAGGCATAATAAAACAAACACCGTATAACGAGCTTTAACACCAATCACGTAGAGGTTACTTGCCCATAATGCACCGTGATCCGTACCTATTCCAAGACACGGCTCATTCCTGGCTCTACTGAGAGAAAATCAACTTAAACTAATGCACAAAACAAAACCGTAGCGAATTTAATTCTGCACGCTACGAATGTGCCTGCTTGTCTACAAGACTGCATTATGTTAAGAATAATATTATCTTTAAATAAAGCTTATGCGATCCATTTTACAGTACCGTAAGACTTAAAAAAAGAAAAAGAAATCGACCGTTTCAAGAAACAGATCCAGCTCGAAGTACTGCACAATATGAAAATTCTACTTTTTATTGTTGTCTATTCCTACTATTGGGCGCCGCTAGAAGCTAGAAACGTAAACAAAAGCCAGATGTCCAAAGCATTTTATTATCTATTTAAGTTTAATTTTATAATAAAGAGACATCTGCTCATCAAACCCGTGAGATTTTGTGAGAGACTAAATAACATTCAATTATAATTTTACTAGCGAAATAAATAGATTAGCTATTTTGTCTATCTGTAATATACTTAGTAATAGTCTGTCTGCTTATCGTTTTTTTCATCTTAAAGCAAATAAGATCATGTAGAGTCGTCGTTACTTCTTAATGACATTGATTTATTTATATAGGTTCGATGTGTTGGTCAACGGAGGAGGCGCAGTCACTCTTCAGTTCCAGCGGTCGCCATTCAAGCCTCTGAGGAAGACAGTCTTCGTGCCATGGAACCAAATTGTAGTGCTGCCGCCTGTTGAGATGGAACTCAGCGATGAGAGTGTTAAAGTTCCCACACCGAGGTTTGTAAACCGACACGCGACGTATCTAGTTTTCGTGTTGTTTAAACGTTTTTATAACCTTATGATATTTTCTGTCGCATACGTAACAGGTTTAGAGGATATAGTTTCGAAGTTAGTTACTCCTTATTAAAAATAGATGCCCATGAAAACAGGAATCAATAAAACCTTTTTGTTAACAACGTAATGCAATTATTTGCAATAATATAGAAATAAATACATAATTTCAACACGTTTAGCCCTAAAAATAGGGTTTTACTATTATTGAATAATAATAGCGTCACCTAAAATTACACACTATTGAAAAATGAATGAACAAGACAAAATAAAATGTTTTTATTAAATACAAATTTTCAGTTGCAAATACTTTTAACCCATTTAAAGTCATAGGCAGTTTTATTGAAATCTGTAATACTAAGTAATTAGCAAATTATTACACTGTTATACAATGTTAGCCATTTTCTTAAATACGAAAGGTCTTGTTTGAACCTTGTTTTATTCTCATCTAGAGTCATGTAGATTTTTTCGGAGAATCACTGAATATAGTTTTTTACTTTGTTATCAAATCAAGGTTCCTTTGGACATATTTTACTGTGTTTAATAGTAATAGAATTATATTTGCAATTGCAAGGGTATAACGAAGGGTGACCCAGATGAAATCAGCTGCAGGATTATCCCAAATTAAAATCTATCGTTGTCCGGCAGCTAAGATTTGAAAGCCCTTCTAGATAAAAATCTTTGTTACGCCGTAGACTGATAGAGACTAACGCCCATATTCATAAACGCTCAATAAACCTGTTTTAGATAAAACTCTGCTACAATATGTTTTATCTTTTCTCTTTCTCATATCAGTGAGAGAAACAAAACACTTTATAAGCGTCTTATAACTTCACTTGTTTTTATGAATACGTGGGTTATTATTTAAGTGACTAGTTGTTAAATTTTAATAATTCTACAGAGCACCTCCACGACTGGACTGGTCACCAACGCCCCAATGGTGGGAGAACGAATCAGGCCCGTGCCCGGCGCACGACCACGAGCGGCTTCGGCCCGAAGTGGTCGCTGTCCCACCACTCGCCGCGCCCGCTGCGTCCGCGCATACGCCCAATACCGTCGTCTATCCAGAAGCACAGGTGCGAAACAAAATAGCATAGCTTTTTGAAATTTTAGAATACTTAAATTCTTTTTAGGGTTCCGTACCCAAAGGAACGGGACCCTATTTTTTATTTTCATTTATTTCAGACATATGTTCATAGTTGATTAGTATTTTAGTAACAATATTGTCTAACGTAACTAGGTTAGTAGTGTTAGTAGTGATATTAATTATTGATAAAGGTAGTGATATTAACTATTACTAAGACTCCGCTGTCCGCCCGTCTGTCACCAGGCTGTATCTCATGAACCGTAATAGTTAGACAGTTAAAATTTTCACAGATGATGTATTTCTTTTGATGCTATAACTAACAACAAATACTAATAAACAGAATAAAATTAATATTTAAAGGGGCTCCCATACAATCAACGTGATTTTTTGCTTGTTTTTGCTCGATATTGATAACGGCAACCAGGTAGACGC
Organism: Nymphula nitidulata; assembly: GCA_947347705.1. Classification (NCBI taxonomy): domain Eukaryota; kingdom Metazoa; phylum Arthropoda; class Insecta; order Lepidoptera; family Crambidae; genus Nymphula; species Nymphula nitidulata. The sequence continues at coordinate 13,531,849 of OX374623.1, forward strand.
TTTTTTATAGCTAATGGTAAGGAACCCTTCGCGTAAAAACAATATACGCTTATAGTTTTGCCATGACTGCCGTCTACCAGTCCAGCCATCTGAGCCTCACAATAATTTTATTCAGATGCTATTAAGACTTAAATATAGATTAATGCTCGTCTTTACTAACATTTCTTTAGCGTCAAGAGTCACGTAGCGATTTATAGCTCAGTCTATCTAAAGGAGGTAGTAAGAAATAAATGTCGATAAGAATCCTATATTATTATGTGGAGTTCGACTGTGGTACTTGTATAATTATACTCGACACAAAGGGTAATAGGTTCCATTGTAAATACAAACAATAATTCTAAATTTAGGTATAAAAACATTACCCTTCTTAGTAGTCAGAAAAGGATAAGCTGAGCAAATTATAATATACTAACAACTAAGTTTTATCAAGTTTTATCATCATCATGACCAGCCTATACACGTCTCACTGCTGGGCACAGTGGGCACAGGCCTTCCTATATGGGAGAAACACATGAGGAGTTTTATCAAGATGGATGATGGGTTTTATCAAGTTCAATAAGGCCGCAAATTGAATAGCTATCTACTGCTTTCAAATTGTCTAATTGTTTGACAGCAGTCCTCTTTGAAAAGATGCCATGCAGGCAGATAAATTTAATTTCACAGGGTTCTCCCAAGTCCTGGGTAGCTTAGATGGTTCGAGCAGTCGCCCGGATTGTGAAAGGTCGCGGGTTCGATCCCCGCCTTAGGACGTGAAATTTTTCTAGTTTAGATATTTTTATGAGTAGATTAATTTTGATTTTAATATACAGGGTGAACTTTTGAGACGGGACAGCAAGGGCAGGTTACAGAAAATGTTATAGTTACAGAGAATGTTCCTAAGAAACAATCCAAAACTTTTTAAAATATTCTGAACTGCATTCACAGATTTCTGAATAATATCAGGTCAGCGAAAAAATGCTAAAATACCAAAAAAAACGTTTATGCCTATCGATCCTATTTCATGCGGGAATCAATAGGCTTAAAGGGACCATTTAAGGTACGAATACTAGAAATGATAAAAGAAAGAAGATTTTTTTATTAATTTTATTTAAGTAGTCCACAAAGAAGCACTTTTAAATAGTGAAAATACGGCTCAATATAATTTTTTGTTTTAGAAAAGCAACCGTCTTACTACAGTAATAATCCTTTTCACTTGTCAGAGATTTAAGTAATGCTACAAACAATGTTACGATTCTACAATGTTAAAATTGCTTTTCTAAATCTATTTTTATCGCTCTGAGAGCTTAGATGATTTTGATGCTGTCCGTAGCTACAAATTTTGTAATACAAGCACTTACACAACATACAATAAATAGGTAGACAATTATTAGACCTCTGGGAAAATTGCTAATTAATACCCCCGGGTCTTATAGTAGGTACCACAGAGTAGGTAGAATAGGATTTGGTAGGTACGCACATACACTTAGCAGGAATTTTTTCTTCGCCGCTATATTATGTAATATTTGATAAAACAAAAAATAATAATCACATTTAAAGTTTGAGTTTTATACACAGTTTACGTTACATAGGTACATACCTCAGTACCTCTACTCGTATTTGATTTCAACCCAATTCGTAGCCTTAAAACTAAACATTGAATAACTATTTTAGCATACCCACCATATTACGTTATAACATTCCACCACGCATATTGATTATATAGTTACGCAATGTTACCAAAAGCTGTTAATAAATCGGTTCCATATGTAATGTAACGTTACCGTAAATATGTCGTCGCCCGAACGCGCGCTCCGTTTATCTGAACAGGAATCATTCCTCTGAATATGCTTGCAGCATTTGCGAGAATTTACTGAACGGAATAAGCTCTTCATTCAAGTTTATTAATAAATGAACGAGTGCTTTGACTAATATTTAACTCAACGATCAAATTTCACTGTGTAAACTTTTGTATGTATTACTTATATTTGAAAAAAATATTTAAATCTTATGTTACCTATGTACATAGACGACTGTCTATTAATTGTTTTAGAGTGTAACTGTTACTATTTTAGTGCAATCAACAATGATGAAAAAAGCATACCAATTAAGATTGATTTGAATTTGATAATGACTTTGAATATTTTTCCACGATAACAAATAAGAAAAAAAAAATTTTCGTGCACAGATTATAAGCGAATCCATCGGCATTCCCGGTTCATCAGTGAAGCTCACATACCGATCATCACAAGCTGCGGGCTACCTCTCCTGTGTCCATGTCCAACTGACTCGACGCATCGTGCCAGCCGCGCTTGCTCGTGTACACGTCCGCGTGGAGATCGAGGGATCGCTACACACGCATACATACGAAGCCGATCCCGATTTGACGCATGTTTTCGCATGGAACAAGAGGAATGTTTACAAGCAAAAGGTAAATATATTCTGATACTTATTTGAGTAGATTTTTTAGAGTGTTAAGAATTAAAATGTAGGCATATGTATTTCATTTAAAATCCAACAATAATAAACAAATTATATATTTCCATAGGTGTACGGTCAAGCCCAAGCTAAAATCTCAATCGGCTACGAATATACCTCCTGTTCTTCCATCGTCTGGGAGACACAAACAGCAACATTAGCTGGCTTCGACGTCGACATCTCCGATATCGGTGGCTGGGGGCTGGATATCCATCACCATTATAACTTCCATGAAGGCATACTGCAGAAAGGAGACGGAGGCATCTTGCATTTGAAGCAATATCCAAGAACTGTTCAGGTAAATAATAACATTATAAGGTTAGAAGTATATCAGACTTAAAGTATTTTGCGCAAAAATATTCAAAATAAAACCATCCTCCCTTACTATATCTACCTACCCACTAAAATTTATTTTTGATTCTTTTCAGGTGGTGATGGGAACAGGCCTTCAACGCTCTCTGGATTGCCCTGATCATTGTAATGGGAAAGCGGCTGACTCTCGCCTTCTGACACCTACAGCACTCACATCTGGCCCTGATGGATCTCTCTACGTTGGCGACTTTAACTACGTTAGGCGCATCACCCCTGAGGGTGTTGTCACCACTGTTCTGCGATTAGAGTAAGATTTGGTTATTAAGGGGCTACCTCGTGAATACTAGCGACGCCAATTGATTGTTATTAATTATGGTGAATTTAGACCATAATAAACAAAAACGCTTTAGAGAATTGCTAAAGAACGGTATTTGTAATTTTTAAAGATGTATCTTGTATAAAGTGTCTACCTATAAGTGACCAAATTATTTATTATTGTTAAAAGTGGCCAGTTTCGGCAATAATGAAAAAATAGATTACATGTAGAGGAATATCTTATACCGAGCACGTCTCAAAAAATTACAAATACCATTCTTTAGTCATTCACTAAAGCGTTTTTGTTTATTATGTTCTATATTCACCACAATTAATAGAAATCAAGTGGTGTCGCTAGTGTCGACGAGGTATCGCCTTAAATGTAATTTTTATTTAATTAGGAATTTCAATCAAAATTTTTTAATTAGAAAATTTTTCTTAGCTATGTAATGCAATACAAAATTTAATAATATTTTGTCTTTTACAGAACAACACAAGTTGCCTACCAATACTACATTTGCATATCGCCAGCTGATGGAAACCTTTACATATCAGACTCTGAGAAACATCAAGTCCGTAAAGTGCTTCTGTTGGAAAAAGTACGTGATCCAGCAACAAATTCTGAACCAGTTGTTGGTAACGGTGATCGGTGCGTGCCCGGAGATGATTCGAATTGCGGTGATGAAGGACCTGCCATAAAAGCCAAACTAGCACATCCAAAAGGTATGATATATAATTCCATACATAACTTATGGATAATTTTTACATCTTCAATCATCTGGAACACAATCGTCAAGGATAACTTTAGTACTAATTTGTGATTACTTTTCTAGGACTCGCTATTGCAGCAGACAGGACCATGTATATTGCAGACGGTACTAATATCAGAGCTGTAGATCCAAATGGCATAATTCACACGTTAGTTGGACATCACGGACACCATAATCACTGGTCTCCCGTCCCATGTCGTGGTGCTATACCCCCTTACGAAGCGCAATTACAATGGCCAACTGGAGTAGCTTTGTCGCCACTAGATGGATCTTTATACTTCATCGACGACAGGATAATTTTAAAACTAACCGCTGATATGAAGATCAAAGTGGTCGCCGGACAACCTTCTCATTGCAGATTAGGAAGCGATGGAAAGCCAATTACTAAGCCCACGAACAAAACTAATTCAGATTTCAGAGAAGATGCAAGCTTAGGAACAATTTTAGCATTAGCTTTCGCTCCTAGTGGAATTCTCTATGTGGCCGAGACGGATTCGAAGAAATCAAACACAATTAAGTCGATTGACCCATCTGGAAAAATTATGCACTTCGCTGGAAAAGTTCAAGAGAATTTGAAGGAATTAAGCTGCGAATGTAATTCATCAGCTTCTGCAACAGCAGTTCCTATGAATACTCGTGATGAAGGTGCAGGTTGTCCTTGTCGATTAAGCATAGCTGCAGGCGATGAACCTCCTACGAGTACTGAAACTCTGTTATCTTCTAACGCCAAATTCCAAACGATATCGGCACTCGCTGTCACTCCTGATGGTGTTCTGAATGTGGTAGATCAAGGTACATATTAATATTAAGAAATTTTGGTATTACCAGCTTTATTGTAATCAATTAGGTTTTTTCCTATAATCAGTATTAATGTATAACTTTATTTCTCTTTTAGGTTCTTTACATATATTGGCACTAAAACATTATTTACCAACGCATGACGAAAATGGAGAATTCAGGATACCATATCCACCTACATCTGAAATATACGTTTTCAATCGCTATGGACAACACATTACAACCAAAGACTTAACATCCGGAAAAACCAGATATTCATTTCTTTATTCCAAAAACACCAGTTTTGGTAAACTCTCGACCGTAACTGATGCTTCCGGCAACAAAATACAGCTTCTCAGGGATTACAGTAACGTTGTTAGCTCAATAGAAAACACACAAGACCACAAGTTGGAGCTTAAAATTTCTGGAATCGGTTACCTAACAAAGATAAGCGAAAAGGGAACATCAGAAATGGATTTAGATTATGATGCTAATACTGGTCTACTTAACAGCAGAGCAGGTGTAAGTAATTTACGACAAAAAAATACTTATATTATTAAATGTAAAATTATAAAGACTGTAGTTTGTTCAATTTTGACCATTTTTTACAGGCTGGGGAAACAGTTATCTACAATTATGACGAGCTTGGAAGAGTGACGAAAATTATTATGCCTTCTGGAGAGCAAGTACACATTTCTTCAGGATTGGCGAAAAGCTATGGTCTTGCAGTTACTGTGTCTAATCCATCCAGCACTATTCCTGTTGGAGTTGCGAAAAAATGCGAATACGTACTACATGGGCAATCTTTCAAACAAATCACAATAAATAATGGCAAACAAGTCACTGAAGGTCGTATTTATACAAATAACACATTAATGCTTGAAACCCCATGGCAAGGAAAATTCGAAAGTATTGCAGCAGCTAAACATCCGCTTCTAGAAGCTGCTCTACCTATCGAAGCCGAAATGTTACACATGTGGTCCCATCAAACAACTACATTTGGAGACAGTTTAATAAACAACATGTATTCTTTGTACACTCTTGTGGGAGACGTCAGAAATCCACAGCAAACTCTGAACCGGGAGATTTGGGTGAATGATTCCAGAGTCCTAATTATAGAATTTGACCAATTTAAAAGTCGTGAGACTTTCTTTAATGCAGACAGAAATCCTCTTTTCACCATTTCATATGATGTCGCTGGACTGCCACTGTCATTCACTCCTCATGGTGCAGGAGTACCACTCAACATTTCTTACGATAGATTTTATAGGATCAATGGATGGAAATGGGGAGACAGTGAAGAATCCTATAACTATGATCCACATGGAATGCTGTCAGAAATCACTAGTCCTCAAGACGGCACGCAATTCATTTACTATAATGAAGGCAATCTAGTCTCTAAAATAACTTTAGCTAGTCAAAGAAGTTTCAAATATTTATATGATGGAGATGGTGGTTTGACTCACGTCATTTTGCCATCAGGTACAAACCACTCATTTAGTGTGCAACCATCTATTGGATTTTTACGAGTTACTTACACACCTCCTGGTTCATCAAAGAAATATTTACAACATTACTCTCACACAGGAGAACTCCTTCAAACAGTATTCCCTGGTGATGGAGCAAGAGTAGTTTACCGATATTTTACTACAAACAAAGTTTCTGAAGTTATTCATGGCGATGGACAAACGCAAATACATTATTCCGAGAACAGTGGTCTTCCCTCTGAGATACTGCATGTAGATCGAGATGTCGACTATCGATGGGAATCAACCTACGCTGGAGGACTTCTAATGGAAGAAAGACTCGATTATGGAGCCAAGACAGGTCTGAGTAATGCAAAGATATTATACGAGTACGACAACAACTATAGAATAACTTCAGTACAGGGAAGAATTGGTGGGCAGACTCTTATTCCTCATCACATTATTTACAACAGTAAGACGGGTGCTCCTGAAATTCTAGGTCAATTTACAGTTTCAAAGCAAAAATGGAACGAAACGTCTGTTTATGATGGCATAGCAATGTTCTCTCGTACTCTTAACGAGCAATTTTTAGAAAAAGAAGTTACCGTAAATATACACAGAATGGAAGTATTCAGAATGGAGTTTTCTTATGATAAACACGGACGGATTTCCCAAACTCGAACGCACACGAGAAATGTTGGGGTTAATACGTACACCAATGTTAAAAATTATACTTGGGACTGTGATGGACAATTAACTGGAGTAGAGGCTCAAGAACCTTGGGGATTTAGATATGATGACAATGGAAATATGCTATCCTTAACTTACAGAGGAAACACTATCCCAATGGAATACAATGATATGGATAGAATTATTAAATTCGGAGAAGGCCAATATAGATACGATAGCCGAGGACTAGTATCTCAAAATGCTAGAGAGGAACGATTCCAATACAATTCAAAGGGATTGTTAATAAGGGCAACCAAACGAGGAAGATTCGATGTCCGTTATTATTATGATCACCTGGATAGGTATGTTGCATTACTTCATAATTATATTATATACTAAATACTAATGTTTCACAATGTTTTAACCTAACATCAAATTACAACATATTAAAGTAACAATATTGTTTTAGACTCTCTACGAGGAAGGATAATTTCGGTAATGTTACACAATTCTTTTATACCAATAAAGAAAAACCACATGAAGTGAGCCATATTTATTCTCCTCGAGAGAATAGGTTCATGACACTGGTTTATGATGACAGAGGACATCTTATTTACACACAGGTAACTTTTGACTCTTCAATTTTTCTCTGCAAATTTTGGAAGTAAAAAAGTATGATTCAATATTAATTAATATTTTCTGTATTATAGGTTGCCAGACACAAATACTATATCGCCACTGATCAATGTGGAACGCCCGTTATGGTATTTAACCAATATGGCGAAGGCATCAGAGAAATCATGAGGTCCCCTTATGGCCACATAGTATACGATTCAAATCCATACTTATACTTACCCGTCGATTTCTGTGGAGGACTCCTAGACCAAGTGACTTCATTAGTGCACATGGCCAATGGAAAAGTATACGACCCACTGATTGGACAATGGATGTCGCCACTATGGGAGAATCTTATAGAGAGAATCACTAACCCAACTCAGTTACATCTATACAGATTCAATGGGAATGATCCAATTAACGTACGACCTCAAAATAAGAAGCCATCGGGTACAGTACTTCTATATTATTTATTTTAGAAAAACTGTTGACTTTTAAATAGTCTATTGGTTAATGAATCTGGGACTTAACGTGATCCAACTAACATAATTTTCTACATATTTTTATTTTATTAATGTTCGATTTTGAAATAGAATATTTCCACATTGTGAGGATACCCTTACGTTAGCTTCATAAGGAAATACAGATAGACTTAAAGAAATTCATAGGGTCATCCCAAGTCTCGCGGTTTCGGTCCCCGCCCCAGGACAATATATTTATTTACTTTCATTAAATACTTTTCTAGGTATATTTAATTATAATTTTTTTTACAGACCATTTATCATGGCTGAAACTATTGGGATATGAAACAAAAAGTCTGGCGCCTCAACTATACCCAGACGAGCTGCCAGGTGGAGCAGTGGTGCCGAGCATTCCACGCGCTCGGCCAGTATGGGGAGCCGCGCCAACGAACCCCGGCCCAGGGATTCCCGCCTCCACAGCACTGCTACCAAGCGTTACAATTGAGTCTGGCTTTCTTTCGCATATGTCTAACAAGCGAATAGCAGACTTTAGAAGCTTATCAATACCGGCTATGTCAGCCTTGAAAACAGACGCTCTCGACTTGTCGCCGAAACGAATCGGCTCAGATTCAGAACCTCCATTCGGCCGAGGAATCCTAGTATCTCGAAATTCTCGCGGCCGCGCGGTCGTCACAGCTGTACCGTCCGCTAACGCTATTTACCGAGACGTGTACACATCAGTATTCAACCGCTCCCACCTGCTGCCGTTCTCGTTCGTCGTGCACGGCGACCAGCAAGATGTGTTCTACTTCGTGAAAGAGGAGACGTGGCGCGCTGCCGACGATAAGCAGCAGTTGAAGCGTATGCAGGGTAAACTGAACGTGACGTTCCACGAGATCGCGGAGGGAGGCAGGTCTTACGCGGACGTGAAGATCCACGGGCAGACTAGCGTAGTCAACCTGCGGTACGGCACGAGCGCAGAGCGGGAGCGACAACGACTACTGCACCACGCGCGGGCTGCGGCCGTGCGCAAGGCGTGGCACCGCGAACGCGAAGCACTGCGCAGTGGGCTGGGCGGCTCACTAGACTGGTCAGCCGCCGAGCTCGACGAGATCCAGAAGGCTGGCTCGGCCAGTGGCTACGAGGGCGAGTACGTGCACGATGTAGCGCGCTACCCCGAACTAGCCGAAGACCCGTACAACGTGCGCTTCGTGAAGAAGCGGTCAGACCGCAGCGAGCGGCGGCGGCGGAAGCGCGAGGACTGCCGCGCGCCCTGGTGGCTCGCCTGGAACGATTGCTAGTGACGTGCCGCCATCCATATGCCAAATCTTGTGTGTGTGCATTCGACGCGTGTGTGAATGGTGACGGATGAACGCGCGAGTGATTGTGATATATTTTGTAAATAGTCTCTATTAATTGTTAATTGTTGATGTATGTATGTACGGTAGACGCGAATCCCTATCGCTATGTAAATAATAAAGTTTAATTTGCAGGGAGAGAATGGACCTTTTGAGAGGACTGATATTAAATAAATGTAATGTATGTATAAAATAAGACAATTTATGTGAATATGAAATTATTTATACTTATTTATCGGTAAAAAGCTTCGATTGTGTCCAATGTTCTTATAAAATTTAGATGAAGACTATTTGAAAGAATAAAAAGGCATACTTTTTTAACCAAATCAACTTGTTGTTTTTATGAGAAACCCCAATCAATTGCTCAGTTAATTCCTAGGGCATTTCAACAAATAGGTAGGTACAATTTGCTCGACAAAAAGTGATTCAATTATACGAGGGACTCATCGACCACAGAGATAAACTAATGAAGGATATAATTCGCAGCATCTATTTTGGGTACCATGTGGATACTTCACAGATTAACTAAACTATTAAAAAACTGTAACGACGGGTGTAAAAACGGTAACTATTACTGTTAAATTTTAATATCCTATTTCATTTTTATACATGCCTCATACAAGGTAGACCGACGATCTGGTGAAATCGCAGGTAGCCATTGGATGCGTGTCGTGGACACCATTAGGGAAGGTTTTTGTCATCCAGTGGACGTTTTTCGACTGAAATGATGATGATGTATATGTCACCGCCCTCTGGGTTAAATCGCCGCTTAATTCAATGCCTAGACGTGGATAAAACGCCGGCATCCAATCAAATGCCTAGGCCGATAGTTAATTGAACTAGACTGACTTAAAGTTTAACGACTTGGCGTATTGAAAAGATCATCTCGAAGAGTTTTGGTTTGATTGGTGGCTTCAATGCTATTTTTTATGACCACTTATAACCGCCATCGTTTTGGTTATATGTGATCATAAAAAAATAATCTTGAACCTGCCAATCACTCAAACAGGTACACAAAAGCTTTTCGCTTTAAGCGACCTGCCTAGGCGTCTAATTGAGTGGCTAATTTAACCAGACGGCTGACATGACGTTCAGCCATCTGATTAAACGTTGCGCCCAACGACTTGGCTAGTTGTCCTTCAGCCGTTTCATTGGATGCCGACGTTCAATCAACGGGTTAGGAGTCCAGTTTAGCGGCTAATTTAACCAGACGGCTGCGACATATGTTATGCAAAGTGCGTTTATTACTTAAATAAAAAGAAAATATTGTGTAAAAGTTATTTATTTTATGTCCGAAACGTCAATGTCTGAACAACGAACTGAAATTAATTTTTACAATATCAATTTATACACAAATTCCTGTTAACGCAACCATATAAATTTTATGATACACCACTATTTATAAAGTCTGAATGCATATCACATCTCATTTAAGTTAATATTTACAATACAGAAACAAATCCGTGTAGTGGGCACAGGAAACATTCAACCATCGAAATTAATAGAATCAGGTTATGTGTAAAAATTTCCATTACAAAATATATACAATAATAATTTTATTATCTCTTAAAATAGACATTTACATGTTTCAAATAAAGTATATATTACAAACACATTTACATATTGAGCTACTTGTATGTCCGTAAACAAATGAGATCAACAATTCACACAATTACTCATATACGATACATAAAATATGCAATGCAACAGTTTTGTATATACGGCAACATATGTTCGCGCTACCTATCAAATGCCCAGGAAATATTCAGAGTAGAAACATAAAATGACATAATATTAACTAGGCATGTCATAGAATGCCTATTTGAACACATCTCTGATAACTATAATTAGGGTATTTATTAATTACAGCAACGGTCGAGGTACTATACATAATTAATTATACTAATTAAATACACTAAAATACAATAAAACCCAATTGTCGTGACTGTCTAATATAAAATTTTGCGATATTATTTTGGCAGGTAACATATTATTATTCCTTATAACATAACAAAAACAAATTGTGCGTGTGACTAAATCGCAAATTGTAAGCAATTTCATATGCCTTTAAAAAGACGACTTAGAAACTGTTTGACGAGTTACCTACAGAAAGCATCGACATCGCTGCCCTTTATATATTTCAACATTCACAAGTTTCCTATAAATACCAGATAGGTAATGCATGCGTAACGACGACTTTTATAGGAAACCTGTGAAATATTTTTCATGTACAAAAATAAAAGAAATTTACATTCACTTAATTACTTAGCATAAGACCCATAATAGTTAAGCATTCTCGCCTTTCGCTTACATTCTCTATGAACTTTGACAGAGTATATGTATCAAACAATATCTTAAATTTGGACTTATGTAGCAGTCAGCTTTTAGATTAATATCTTATTTTTAAAATATCTTGATAACATTGACATTAACTATGTATTTCCAAGGAAGAGGATTGGATTCCTTACAAAAATAATTACTTCATATAAAAAAGAAATCGGATATTTGTTAAGTCTTTCTCATATTGCTATGTGTTTTTAGACAGAAAAACTAATCTACTGAATTATTTACTACATATTTTTTACATGATCTGTTAATATTTTATTCAGTATCGATAAACAAAATGTTGATAATTCAACATCGCTATAAACACATCGATTGGAAAGCTTTCTTAGCAGTAATAAAAGGCTGGTATATTGACATAATGTTTAATATCGGGCTAATAAAACTTACTAAATCATTTAAGCATTAATCGTTTTCAAAGAACAAAATTATGAAATGTAGCTGAATAAATAAATATATTTCTGCTACTAACTCCTTGACTGGAGTCAGTGGTTGTTAAGGCCCGGCGCGTCAACTTAAAATGGGGTCGTTATTCAATTATTTTTCAGCATACGCCACTGAGTTTAGTATTCAAAACTTTGAGATTTTGACCTCGAAATCTGTTATTTCAATTTATCTAAGCGTACAGATGGGACAGAAAGGTGGGAAGTGATTTTTGATTCATATATAGGGCGAAGTTACAGCAAAAATACTGAAACCCAATGTCGCCCTATGCGTCTTCGCTGCTTTAGTTTCATTTACAGATATAAAACTTTAGATAAAAAAGAAAGAAACGAACAAAATATAGAACACAAGAAAAAGAAAAAATGAGATTAAAAAGAAAACTTATAGATGTTAGAGAGAGGAGTTATTCGTTTCTTGTAACTTATCTTCAACAAAGTTAAAGAATTCGAAAAGTTCGTTTTTGTGAATTAAGGGGTTGCTTGAAATTCGAAAGTCCAAAACAATCCGTAGTATGGACGCTTAAAATGTCAGAACAAGTCCGATTTCTTTAAAAACTCGGCTGTCTAAATCGAAAAGCAACACCGCTAATTATCGCCACAAGGACGTCTATTACAGAAATAACGAATGACACCGCTAGGCGTTATCTGGGCCCTGTTTGGAGCCTTTCGAGGCAAAATAAGGTCTTTCGCATGGCGGCTTAAACGCCCTAGAGACTAAACAACAAAGGGAAACCTTCCCAGCAGGTGATGCATTGATCAGAAATAATATAGAGACAATAAGGCTTGAGAACCCAGCAAAGTTCTCGCCCCTTGCTTGATGATGCTGTATATGCCGTATGTGTGGCCAATTATACATTATTTAGCTGCAGCAAGGTAGTCGTATACCGCAAGCTTTGAGTAGATCATAAAATAGATACAATCTTTTATAATTATTATCAGATACTATAAGTCCAACGACAACCTCCACTATACGTGCGTACTAAATGTGTTTATAAATCTGAATAATGATTTTAAATATACCATTTACTTGCTTTAATAATAAAATTAACCATTGAAAAATTTATTGTGTCTGGACTCTGATGCTCTACGGCATCAGATGCCAGACACAATTAATTTTTCAATTGTCATATACCTCCAGAGGTATAATGCCGCTTGAAAGATTAAACTACGAATTTATATGCGTATTATTGCTCAGTCCTTAATCTCGCTGACGACCGACCAGCAGCGGTTAGCTAATATTGTTATATAAATAGCCAATAAAAGATTTTATCAACAGCTTCTATGAAGATAACGAAGTGAATATCCTTGAACTTAAAAATATTGATAGGTGATGAAAACGATTAATACTTTAGTTTCATAAACAAAACATTACCCATATGTCAAACTATAAAATTTAACATAACGGAGGATCCTATTGTTCGTTAACGTCATTTAATAGTCAATTCATCTTGATTTATAAGTATAATATTATGCATAATCATTAGGAAAATCTATAACTTTTAATTAAGTTCCAATGAAGAACTGATATAGCTGATAAAATGTCAACTGAAACTTACGATAAATCTTACTTTCTATATTGCATTGTTACTTAAATTGTTTAGCATTCATCATTGTTCCCGACCTCTTCCTGGGGTTCCGCAGATACACAGCGCGGCTTATATTGTAAATAGCGATAACTGGAGCCAGTTTTTTTCAAGAACAACGTTTTTATTAGACATACAAAACTACAATTATATACGTATTAAATTTTATCCATTATTATGTATTTTCATTTTGTTCGCGGCCCAATGAATTAGCAAGTTTAAAATCTGTGTTACCCCAACATCACTCACTCTTCAAATTTCGGACATTTATTATAAAGCTCTACAAATATTAATCACAAGATGATTCAAACGCATAAACAATATTCATACAAATCTCTATAGCTCACCTGTGATGCTTACACGTCCCTATGATACATATTTACATTAAACTTTAACTTAAGACAGATTCTCGGATCACTGTAAGGATATTGTACTTGAATTCCAAAAGTAGCGCCACGCCTGAATAAAGTTTTCGAGCAAAGTGAATAATACTGATTACGATTAGGCAGATGTTACAATTCGGATTCTCCTAATTCGTACCGAATTTTAAGTACCATTTGTTGAAAGTCAACACTTTTAGTTCATCCCCGACCATTCTTCCTGCACAGTTAGATGCAAAATTAAACTTTCATAACCCATCGCTCAACAATATTATTTACAGACATTACCAACAAGTCCAACAAGAAATAAAATCTTTACTACTCATAATAATATTGGTATTCAACATCTTTACTTCACTAAATACGTATAACACTTACGTACTTAATTTACTCACAATTCATGTCATGATGCAATTATTTCTAACGTCAGTTGTAGTAAAATTGTTAATAATAATAATTTGTGACTCTCGATTAAAATAAAATAAAATACATGATTGAGAAATGTATACCGTAAATCAACAAAAACATCATAACACCACATGATTGAAACAAACGGAGTTCATTGTACGAAAATACATTTCTATTTCAGCTGTTGATTCAGATAAAGGTAGCACAAACGAAATTTCAAATTGATTTTAACATTCATCTACTAACATAATTGACTTTCACAAGACTATGACGATATTCTGATGTCCACAGGATATCGTTGTAGTCTGTGACATATTGTCGTGTAAATAAATTGCGTACCTACATCTAGTTTGTCGTTGCTTCTCATAAACTAGGCTGGTCTCACCATGTACTGTCAATATTCACTGTATTTCCATTACGACTACAATAATTTACCTACAGAGTGGCATATTTACAGTTTTTATTTCACTAAAGCGGCAGTGAACTATGACTTAAATATTCACTATGAGCTGTCCGTATTAGATTTCCGTCTCACCTGCTGCGCGTTCAACGCTTGCGCCTGCGCCTGAGTTATGAACTGAGCAGTTGCTGAAAAAGAAAAGACTCGGTTTAAAATTTAGAAACGTTTTTATAGCACCGTTAGAAAAATGAACGTTAAAAAAAAGGGGTAAAAGTGGTGAAGAAGTTAGTTAGTTACACCTAGTGCTCCCGTGGCGTAATAGTAATCGCGTGTGGCCGGACCCCAGTTAGCTATTACTAACAGCTAAAACTTTAATTGCTTCTCCTGTAAAATCTCAAATAGTGCAGTTTCGTCTTTGTTCCTCCCAATGAGCAAAATGTGTACATCTTTTTAGACGTGACTGTAGTTATTGTTTGAACACAAAAAGAGCAACATCACATGTGTCCATAGATCCCAAATAATTGAGGTGCACTGTAGCGTGGTAACGGCCCCAAGGTGTTACCTTGTTGATGCGCAGGCGCAGGGGAGGCCATAGATCCCAAACAGTCGAAGTGTAGTGTGACGTGTGATGGCTCCAAGTTGTTTGGTTCGCGCCAAACTTCTAGTTCGCTCTGAAGTTGAATCGCGCAGTATTGCGCAGTTGCCCGCAGCTATCGTCCATACACCGCTATACCACCGTTCCGTATTTGAATAGCTCGCTCGCGAGCTCTACCTTGTGGGTGCACAGGCGCAGGTAAGGTAAATCCCAAACAGTTGAACTGTCCTGTGTCGTGATGACTCAATGTGTTACCTTGTGGATGCGCAGACGCAGCGGAGGCATAGATCCCAATCGAGCGAAATGCACTATGGAATGATACGCGCAAGTGATACCCCTGGTGTCGCAAGCGTCCATAGGCTACGGTAACCGATTACCATCAGGTGGGCCGTATGCTTGGTTGCCACCTTTGTGGCATAAAAAAGTATTGAGGGGTGTTTGGCGGGATTTTGTGGTGTCAGTCAAGATTTTTATTACAATAATTAAAAAATTGTGTCGGAGCGAACTTTGTGTTATAGAAATGGTGTAGTTTTATAAACTAAGTGTTTGTGTCGACGTGCAACTAAGGGCTGATTTTTCAATCTTCAGATAATATATATCCAAAGAATAACTTTGACAAGTTGACAATTAATCTATAGAAAATCTGTCAAAACGTAAACATTATTCTCTAGTTAAGAATCATCTGAGGGTTGAAAAATCAGCCATAAAAGATCTAATAGTCTTATTCTAATGAATAAAAGTTATTATGGTGTGATCTTTCACAATCTCCAACATCTTGAGAACTTTTTTTGTGGTTATCCACCTCATCAAGTGGCATCGCATGGAGACAGTCATCGTATATTTCGCGTCAAATTCTCTCAACGTGCATTGAAATGTGTAACGCCAGCATTTTAATGTAATAAATATAGAAATAAACAAATACTGAAGACATGGCTCCCTTTGCCTTCCCTGTATATGGAGAATTAACAACAAAAAAAAGTAGTGATGGGTCCGTGGTGTTACCTTGTGGATGCGCGGGCGCAGTGGGCTGTAGCGTGGCGAGGGCGTGCGGCGGGCGCGGCGGCGGCGGGCGCGGCGGCCGCGGCCGGGCGCCCCGCACCACCTGCACCGCGCCGCCTCGCACCGCCCCCTTCACGCCTCCAGACATTAACTGGGCTGAAATAACATTTTCATTCCTCATGCTCGGAAAGTAGCGATTTCCTGATCTGAGTATTGGGAGGAAAACGCTAGTTCCCACCACCGGGCGGGAAAAACTCATACTAATTGCTTCCTTTCCTTGGGTGGGAATAAAACAATAACAAATAGAACTGAATTTGGTTACCTACAATCTGTGGTACGATGAAGAAAACAAAGTATTCGGCTGAATAGCCATTAGGCGGTAACGCGATGTGTTCCAAATTTAAAAATACTTCTTATACATACTCTGTTTAATCTGTGAAAAAGACAATTTTGGCAGGATAATAATCTTGTACGCACGCTGTGCCGAAATTTAACACTTAACGACAAAATTTAAAATACAGTTCTCAAATTGTACTAAGGCACGTTACAATTAATTTTAAATAGGTTCTACTCATGTTAGGAGTATTTTTACTAATAAATTTTATTAGAAAAACTATTTTAAAAAACTATTATTTTCTTACGGCAAGAAATAACTTCGGAACCCATAATTTGTTTGACAGGTATCGATTTTAATACTACATAAGCTAAATTAACAGTTAAGTTCGTTCTATTGAAATGAAAAGATTTACTGATCCGGACTTTCAAAATCCTAAGATAGGTTACTACTTTTTCTATATTACCGTGTGGAATTCGTTTTTAGTAAAAAGTAAGTATTAAACAAACCTATAGGTAAAGATAGAACGGATGGCTGATTTGTTAGAACCACCGATGTCGTCGGCGGCACTGACACCAACAACCCACTGGGTGCTCCCGAAACATTCAGCGAGAGTGAAATCGGAGCGGAAAACCCAGGGATTTGCACTTGTACGTTCTGGAGACCTTGAATGCCTTGTAAACCTTGGAGGGATGCTAAACTTAGACCCTGGAACGAAAATTTTAGGATTAAATGATGAATTATTATAAACTATGAATTATCTAATATATGTATATCAGTAAGATATGACAGACATAATAGTTTTACTATCTGTGACCGTGAAAAATTAATCTGCACAAAAAGTCATTCATCCAACCTTGAACTGCTTTGTACCAATTTATTTCTAAGCTTGCGATAGTCTGTTATCGCTCTTTCAAACTAAACTATCGTGAATATCAATACAGTCGTATTTCATAATACAACGAGTTGGTCATAATACAAAATAACATTCAGTAGGATAATTTAGACAAAGTCCATCATATTTTTCTTTAAGCTTTCAAAAATCAATTTGAAAGCAATAAAACAGTTATATTTAAATTGCTTCAGTTGACCAAGTTTAATTGCAAAAATATTTTTTGTTGATTTAATTTGTTATTTAAAAGTACAATTTATTTATCATAGAAAATAATAATGGAGTTTATTATATTTTAGTTAGTTAAAAATTAGTTCAAATAATCCATTTAACACTCTCCGGCCCAAACTTTCAAACGGCCCAAATTTATAATAACTGAAATTGTTTATTACTTGGTTGTGACGTAAGATATGGCCCAACTCGGTCAGAAAACATGCACCGATGGTTCATTATTATGAATGTAAAATATTACTATAGCAATAGGCGATTTCGAGATATTTTAACCATCGTAACCGACTCACTATTCGAAGAACAATCGAGATGTTTTTCGATTGTTTCGAGTCAGGGGCATCGCTCGCTCTCGATAGCTCTCTTGTGATTCTCACGCGTTGATTATTTTCGATTGTTTTTGATAAATGATCTGCCTGGCATCGCATTCCTTTTTTTTACGTGAGGATACTCTACCAGCTTTACTCCCGACTCCCGGGGGAGGAGATGGAGGAGGTGTGGGGCTCTCACCCACTAAACCTCTCAGCGATGTGACCGATCTTGTTGCGGAATGACGATATTGTGGGGGGCAAGTGCATGACATCAACTTTACGGTCACAAGCAGACGACCAACGCCTGTCAGCCCCCTCATGTGGGGGGCTCGCCCCAAAACTCCGGTTGATCCGTACTTCGATACATAGGCACACGGACCGAGCTGTGCAAACCGCACATAGTCCCCTAACCATGCCCGGAGCCCTAACCATAGATGAAACGCCGGTCTAGCAGACCGGAGCTACAGCTACGCGTCGCAGCTCCGCTGGCCATGACAACGGCGCTTGTGCACTTTGACACCGCAGGAGAAAAGGCTTGGGACGACTTAGGACAGATGGCCTTACACCAAGCGCTCCTACAGCATCGCCATGCCGCAGGCCTTAAGGGCCCGCCATCCAATGACCCCGAAGGTCACCGTCCCTGTACAACGCAAAACGAGGATGTGGCGACCCACATCCTCGTTTTGCGTTAGGCTTAGCGGGTATGGGGCTTAGGTCCGGAGGGTTTACTACCGTTCCACCACACTGTACAGGGTCACAGCAGACCAACATTCGGAGATACCTATCCCGGGGCTTACCCACTTGAACCACGTTGCTTGTACGGCTGGCCTTGTAGATCCACCAACCCCGACAACAACACAAGTTGGGCACCTCTATCTGCACCTGACACTGCAGAGAAGAAGCTTGGGAGGGCTTAGAAAGGATTTCCTCCACGCCTAGCGCCCCTGCTGCATGTCGTAGTGCCGCGGAATGAGTTATCCGCCATACCCCGTCCATAAAGAACCCCAGCAATGATAAAAAATGCATGCCTTTCCGTCTGGGCCAGGAATTACACAGATATTTGGGAGAAGGGGACGGCTTATAGGTTGAGGCGGAGCCCCAGAAGGGCTAACTGGGCTCGCAATCCTATCGCAAGTCAAGAACTGGCAAAAATTTTATTTGATGGTAGGCCCGTATGTAGGGTCGTCTGGGTAGGTACCACCGCCTTTCTTATTTCAGCCTTAAAGCAATTCGCTGTGTTTCGCATTGAAGGGTTTGGTAGCCAGTGTAATTACTGGGCATGGAAGGAATAACAAAGCGATGGTAACCACTTACCACCAGTTGGGCCGTCATCTTGCATGTCATCTAAACTCCAGCCAACTTAGATAAAGAATCAATGTGAACAAACCACTGCCATATTTGTATGAGGTAATGAGGTAAAGGTACCGAGTAAAAGGGGCAAACCAATCATCGGCATCAGGCCTTCCTTCACGGGAGACACACATGAGGAGTTTGGGCCATAACACCGCTACACTGGCCCAATACGGGTTGGTGGGTTAAAGCGGTTGCAGGAACAACCGGACCAACGGCTTTATGTGCCATCCGAAGCACGGAGCACGCTCGAGATACAAACTTTGATTGACCCATCCCAGGATCGGCCATGGCGAAAGTTGCTTTGTTTTTCGTATCGAAACCAGAGCGCTCAAACCAATGTAGTAAGGAGTAATACCACGTAAAATAGATTGTTAAAATACGACTGTCAATACTTCATCGAGTACATTAGAGTGAATGACTTTCATTGCAAGTTTTTTTATGGCACGGACTATAGCAATGTGCGATGGCGAGAGTTTTTTTTCGATTGTTCGAATATCTCGATGACTCTTGATAGTTTCGACTTGGACTCGAGTCCGACTCGGCCTGTAACTAGCGATCTAAATGACAATCCAATTAATCGAAAGTCGAAGAACTATCGAGAGCGAGCGGTCGAGTGACCAAAATCAGCGAGTCGACGGTTGACGACTTCATTGTATGTAAGTCTGCGATTCTTTCGATTGTTAAAACATCTCGAAATCACACATCGCTATGATTTACTATTGTGTACCTATTAAATCTTTATTGGTACCTGCAAATGACACACAGGCTGTGTTTGAGTTGGCGTTGCGGGCGCGGCGGGTTCGGCAGAGCCTATAAGCCGTTCCAATAACGCACTCTCACTACTTGACACATTCGTAGACTCATTATCGCGGGTGTAGCCGCTCATCACTTGGACGCCAACGCCCTGTTAAAACAATAATGTTTTTTAAAAATTATTGGCATTGGATACAAGTCGTTAAGCCAGTAGGAATTCTAGTTTCAATGGCGTTGCCAGAATGGCCGATGTGACCACCTCACCTGGTTAATTGAAAAAGCTTCTAAAGAAGCTAGTGCCACTCAATTAAGAAAGGGAGAATGCGTCCTCAAGACTCATTTGCATTTTAGGTATATATTATTTTAAATATCTTTTTTGATGGAAATTAAAACTTTTTAAAATTGTCACTGAATCTCTTATTCGGGAACTAGTTTTACTCTCTGATTTCTGATAAATAAATGGCTTGTAGTATTAACAAGACAGACACAATAATGTTGGGTTGGGGAGCGTTCGGCAAACTACGTCACATTTTCATATCGCTTGTTCCACAAAGTTTAAAGATAACCTGTAGTTAGTTCACCTGATACACCTTTCTAAATTTCAAATTATTTGACTGTTCCTTAACATCCTTATTAAAAGAACATTTTTATTAAGCATTATTATTGACATACGTTCTATAACATTCTTAATTTAGCTGTGCAGGATGAGCACTTAAATTTAGATATGTCGCCGCCGTCAGGTTGAATCAGCCGCTTAACTGCATGGCTAGCCCGTTGATTAAACGCCGGCATCCAATTGAATGCCTAGCCTGATAGTTAATTGAACTAGACTCACTTAACGTTTAACGACTTGGCGTACTGAATGGATCCTCTTGTACTGAAAAGTTTTAGTTAGATTTTATTAGGTTCAATGTTATTTTTTATGACCACTTATAACCGGCAACGTTTTGGTTCTAAAAGGTCATATAAAAATAACCTTGAACCTAGTAATCACTCAAAAGCACTTTGATTGAAATGTCCAATTGAATAGCTAATTTAAACCAGACGGCTGACATGACATTCAGCCATCTGGTTAAACGATGCGTTCAATGAGTTGGCTCGTTGTACGTCAGCCGTTTGATTGGATGTTGGCATTCAATTAACGGGCTAGGCATCCATAGACATAGGCAGTTAAGAGGCTGATTTAACCAGACGGCTGCAACAGATATATCGGGTCTACTCGAGAACAGGGGTGTGCAGCATAGCACAGCTTTTTTAATATATTTATGTTTTTATACTTTTTTATCAATATCACTGACTGTACCTTTCATTGTCATGATTATTATAACTCTTTAACTTGTCACCAAAACTTTAGTATTTTTCTTTCTCTTTAATTTCTTAATATTCCTTCATCCTACAGTCCTAACTTCGTTACAAGGGGTGTTACGAAAATTCACATCCGCAAATGCGGAACATTCACATTAATTCAGATATGATGAAGGGCGGATGTGAATGCGCATCCGTACCATTTAAAGTGGAGCTTTTACGGATGCGGATTCATATTTGCTATAAGTGAAGAAAGTAGGCGGGGCCAGAGTGGTGCGGGCCTCGTGCGTTTGCTAGTTGCTATCTTCGTTCGCTAACTGGCTAATAGGAAGGCACACATTGGTGCATGCTCCTTCATACATTTTGTACTTAAAATTGAAATATATTTTAAAATCTTGAAATCCGCATCCGTATCAGCAGATGTCAACATTTTTACATCCGCAACATCCCTGCTCGGGAACGAGGACATCTGTATGTCATCAAACTTATCAACGTTACCCCTTATTGATGCGTGAGCCGTTGTATTACCCACCTGTTGAGTATACGTCGGTATCGTATGCGAGGCGGTGGTAGCCGCTATTAGCCTTGCGCCGGCTATGGACACTCGACCGAGCAACTTGTGCGCGTCGATGTTCGTGTCAGCCGCTGACGTCACATGTGTCATGGCCGCCGGCGCGCTGTTCAACAGGTTCAGTATCGTCGCATTGTTGTTCGCCGTTGTAACTGCCGTTTTGGCGGCATTTTGACTTGCTGCAAATATGACAGTCAATAATTATACATGACGAACGTAGATGACGAACTTACAGTCAACATCGGCGTAGTATAAAATTTAGTCGTTGCTCCGTAAAAAACGCTCAAATTAGAATTGATCTTTTGGTTTGTTATACCTATAAAAAATACGTAAAATTAAACTGCTAATAGTGAAAACAGAATTAATTTAGTAAAAAAAATACACGAGATATTTGAATTATAAATTGCATTATTCCTGTCTCTTTCTAAAACAACTTTTTATATGAAATATATATGGCGGGTGTGTAATGTGACGTCAAAGTTTATATCGGATCACCTTGTCTAACACGCAACTTTATGTAGTTTTAAGTCAGGTATTCATCATTATTTTTCTAAAATTATTTTAGTTTTGTAAATTGTAACTGTGTAGGATTAATTTTAAAAACCTAAAAAAAATATGCATATTTCCTATATCTTTGCCTTCATACAACCAAGCCAAACCAAAGCAATATTCTTCGCATTCTGAACCCTGATTAAGAGGCCTTTCCTGGTGAAGGAATTCCCGTAATTAAGGCAGTAAAATATTGAGCTTTGAATAAGTAAAACAAAAACTTCAACACTGTGTTGTACAAGACTAAGGTAAGGAGAAGGTAAGGTTAAAATTGTATATTAAGGTTGTATATTAAGGTTGTATATTAAGGTTGTATATTAAGGTTGTATATTAAGGTTGTATATTAAGGTTGTATATTAAGGTTGTATATTAAGGTT
This sequence comes from Nymphula nitidulata, assembly GCA_947347705.1. NCBI lineage: Eukaryota > Metazoa > Arthropoda > Insecta > Lepidoptera > Crambidae > Nymphula > Nymphula nitidulata. The sequence goes on from OX374623.1 coordinate 13,554,870, forward strand.
GTATATTAAGGTTGTATATTAAGGTGGTATTATTAAACTAACCTTGTTGAAACTGTTGCGCTGAATTCATAAGACTAGTAACGAGAGCGCTTATTGCTGGATTTGTTGTCCTCGGCTTAGCAGTGGTCACCTTTTGTTGAGTCGTCGTAGTGGTAGTATACTGAATATTCTGGACCTGGTTTGCAGCAGAGCATGTTTCCAAGTTAATAAAATAATAACAAAAATAAAACGGCATCTTTCCGTTTCGTCCAAATTGTACCAAATTGTTGTAGCAAAAGAAAAATTACTACCATAGAGTAATATAATAATACTACTACTAGTAATATAACGTGAAATTACTACCAATCTTCTCTGGATGAAAAATGTCTGTCACACATTTGGGACATCTCTGTGTTAGTCATCATTATATTATTATATACAAACCTGTGAGGTGCCAGCGGTGGATATAAGAGGGTGTTGTATATGTATTATGGCAGACTGCATCTTCTGAGGGTTGAGCGGTTGAGGCGGGTTGGTCAGTTGCTGTGCCAGCAACTGATTTGTCGACGTATGCGTAGAGTGAATATCGTGCACCTGCGTGAGGAAACAGCCAGTTAAGGGAATTCACAGACGGAAGCTATCATATAATATATTACAACACGGGACGAAGCACGAATATCTATGGTACCTTATAGCTATCTCATATATTGTGGTCTCCTGACGATTTCTATGGAAAGATGTTTTAAGATGTATCGTGCTATAATATACATCTTTACATTACAGCTAACGTGTGTGAAGTCCTTAATACTAGTCCCCTAAACAAAACTTTTATGATAACAGTTTTGTGTCGTTTGCTAATGCCGCGTTACAGAGCATACCACAATGACATCATTGCATAGCGGCAGTGAATTTACAATCAACTTCAAAAGCTCACTATCGAAGGAATGTAATTACAGGCCAGGTTAAACGATTCATAACTAAAAATTTACTAACAACAGTTAACTATGCTTCTTCTGTTGTTTTTCCTAAAAACCAAACTTAGTGTAACTGTTCTTTTCAATCCAGTAAAAAAGGACAACCGGATTTTAATTTAGAACTGTCAAAGTGTTTAAAGTCGAATCAAGGGTAGAAGTTTTAATCTGAAAACCTTATGAAACTTGTAATAGGGGGTTGTTTTCGCAGCAGCACTGGGTGTGACTATGTCGACTATAATAGACTTTAGACGGCAGCTACTACCACTTCATTAAAATTTATGGGATAGCCGTCCTCTTTCTGCCGAGTTAGGACGAAAGACTTGCATTTAATAATACCCTGAGGCCAACAATTTACATTATGAGTGAAAATTAAAACAAATAGTAATCATATAAAGGAATATCTATTGTAAACAATACTGCGGGTTGATTGCTTTCCACAGTAATAACTTCTCGTTTGTACCGTACCTGTGGAGATAACCTAGGAGTGCTCGGTGAAGGCTGTTGCTTCAGCGCGGATTCAGTAGCCACACTGCCCACGCTGCCGACGCTGCCCACACTACCGACGCTGCCCACACTGCCCACATTAGCCACACTGCTTACTGAACCAACGTTGCCCACCATGCTGCCTACAGTTGCAACGCCACTTATACTGCCCACTTGTTGCAGTTGTGCTTGCTGATACAAAAAAACTATGCTATAATAATATTAGCCTCACACCTACTATCTTACCTAAATCAAGCGTAATTTAAGGTAAGGATAATCGTTCATACCAATTTATACAACATAAATATTTGAAATATAATTAAATAAACATGAGTCATGGGCAAATTATAATATTCGTGTTAATTACTATTATTATTATAATTGTAATGTGAATACATTAAATGTAATTCATTGATTACATTTAAAAATTGACGAAACAAAGGAAAATGCGTTTGTAAAAAAATTCAAACGGCTTTTGCTAGAAAATTGTTTTTATAGTCTGCAGGAGTTTCTCGATTATCCAAATAATATTTAAATGAACATACCTACTGAATATCATATAATATGTCACAAATAAACACATAGAAAAATAAAGAAATTATATATATATATATATATATATATATATATATGTCAAAACATTAATATATTTTTGTTATTGCTTAAAGTAATAATTTATTATGATCGTGCTAAGTTTTTAATTTTAAGTAAATAATGTACCCTCATGTACTTAAGTTGCAGTGCCCCTACGGGGTATCACAGGAATTACAACCTTATGTATAAGACCTTTATGTTATGTGATACGCAATAAAGATATGATTATGATTAACCGTTGCGCTACGAAAGCCGTCTTTATTGCGTATCAAGGCCAATAAAAAATACATTAAGTACATATAAGTATTTCAAAATTTAATTGCTATTTATTTAAACTAATTTTACCTTATAATTATTGAAAACATTCCCAAGATTTCTTATAAGTAATGTGTAGTGGAGAGCTTACGTGCGTGCACGTGAATAAATAAGTGCGTACCAAAATTTTATTGATGTGAAAATTCGCATGATCCTTAATATTAAAAAAAATATATTTGATCACAACAATACCGAGACATACATAAACAGTAGGTAAACATAAACGGTAAAACATATTGGGAAAATGATTAACTTTCCTATACCCGTGTGTTTATTTTTTTTCTCAAAAAAGTTACGATCTCAAAAACTTTGCTAGTGCCTGCCGCGCGGGATTGTAAACCTGAAATCATTGTACTACAATATGCTGAAATGTGGAGCTGATAACGCAGAAAAAATATGTAAAAACAAGGAAAAAAAATCAAGCATAAAAATAAAGTAAATCCTATACTTTTTACAAAATATATAATATATATATATATGGCGATTTTTACTAAACTTTTATGAAAGAGGCTACCCAAATCTCGAATTTGGGTCACCGTGCGGAGGTATAGGTATCACAAAAATTAGCGCGGGTGTAGGAAGGTTAAAGCACAACTTAAAAGTACATTCAATTTACTAACCAGTATAGGCAGTTGACGGGTGTTGGTATGAGTATTTGGAGTAGCGGCTATAGCGGACGTTCTGAAAAGGAATTTTGATAGCGATCTTTAAATCGTCGGACAGTGATCTAGAAGGAAAATAATATTCACACACTCACACCTGTTATCTAGCCCAAAGTAAGCATCATTAAGAGCTTGTGTTATGGATACTAGATAACGGAGAAATAATGATAATGATATGTATAAAAATATTATAAATATACATAGAAATAAATAAATAAACAAATATACATATAAACATCCATGACTCGTGAACAAATGTTCGTACTCATCATACAAACATTTGCTCCTACCAGGATTCGCACCCGAGACCCCTGACTGAGTAGGTCGTCTAAAAAAATACAAAATTTTAAGTAGCCCCCGGCGTCATTAATCATCTATCTAACACCATCTCATTAAGACTATTCATAAGAGCCCAAACACGCTATATCTGCTGTAGGTTTCTGAAGAATTAAGCATTTTGCAGACTTTTTGATGGTATAGGATCAGCTCAAGGATAGTATGTCATGGGAATGTCACCGAAGTGACAGTTCACGAAATTTTAAATCAATCGAATGAGTAAAAGTTAGTAAAACCCTATTCTCATGTACAAAATGAGCTGATAGTCATCAAACGCCTGAACTGATCTTCATAAATTATAGCTAAGAACCATCGTAGGCACATCAGCTTTCAAACACAAAAAAACCGAATCAAAATCGGTCCATTCGTTTAGGCGCTACGATGCCACAGACAGACACACAGATACACAGACAGACACGTCAAACTTATAACACCCCTCTTTTTTCGTCGGGGGTTAAAAATGTACCTAATTACAGAAATACTCACACAATAGGTACGGTCGTAGCGTGAGTTTGTACAGTAGCACTGGTGGCCGCGGCGGCTGATCGCTGTTGCAGTAACAGCTGTTGGCCCTGCAGATTCAAATACTACTTTTTAAATCCTCAATATTAATTTATCGTCAATAAAACATAAACTCATTAACTATGATAGGTAAATAAAATCTACGATACTCATTTATTCTACGAAATAAAGGCAGGCCGGTCTCACTCCGCTATAAGCACATGGCGGCCTCGACGAGTTGGTGTAATCCCTATCCTACTGCCGCTGCCGTAGTCGGAAAGAGACGAGATTAGAAGGAAAGGCAACATAGTGGTGAATTTATCGGTAGGTAGAATAGCGTTGTGCTATCTGAATTGCACTTTATTGATGCATAGCAAGGGTCGCTACTTATTTAAATGACTGTGCCGAGAGCTCCTCCGCCTCTATTTATGTATTCTTTGATAAAGGGCCTAGTTTTATAGAACCCGCGCTAAATCTAAATTCGATGCGTCTCGTTCTCTCAATAGGAATACAAAAAGGACGAGCGGCATCTTATTGAACGTCATATAATGCAGGTTTTAGGAAACCCCTTCCTACACGCCTTTTGAAATTGTTTATGGTTACTTTGTAAGCTATCTTAATTTAAGTTATTTGACAGTTCAAATTCTTGATATCTTCATCGTACACATATTGCGAGAAAGAGATGCATATATTGTACTTGATTTTAGACTTAGAGTGTGGCCTCCGAAGTTATTTTGGACCTGATCATATATATAGAGCGAAACTCTCGTGCTGAAAAAGTTTGTTTCTCACGTGTTTGAAGTATACTGTATGTATAATATAGTATTGAAAAAAAGCAATGCCTGTATTATTACACCATTCGATACTGTCGCAAATAAGGACCGAATTCTGGAAAGTAATGAAATATGGCAAACCTAAGGAAAGAGCTCATTTTTAACAAAATCCTTTTTTATATTTCTTACGTTACATATTTAGTTAACCTTGACTAATTAATTAGTGTTTAAAATGATGGCCACGGTTTCCAATATATAGTTGGATTCGACGTCTAAAGGATTGTACTGCATTCAGCATTACAATATGATTTATTCAACTTAGAATATTTCTAGCCAGGAATCGAAGCGCCTAACAATGCAACTTTCGACATGGTCGATCCCGGGATGGGTCAATTAAAATTTACAATCTCGAAATGATCTTCCGTCCCTCGGAAGGAAGGTTAAGCCGTTGGTCCCGGTTGTTACTGCAACCGCTTTAACCCACCAACCCGCATTGGGCCAGCGTGGTGGTGTTTATGGCCCAAGCTCCTCGTGTGTTTCTCCCATATAGGAAGGCCTGTGCCCAGCAGTGGGACGTATATAGGCTGGTGATGAGGGCAACAACACTTACCAATTCTCTCATGCCACCAGTGAATGATACCCTTGGCAACTGTCCAGGGACAATGTGTTTAATTCTAACTGACTTCCGACCTTCCTCTGTGAAGATCTCCGTAAACTGCTGTATGTATTTGTTAGCTTGCACTCTTGATCCTGAAAATTGAAACTAAATATTACTAATTGTTAAATAAATAATTTATTGAGTGTGTGACAACCTTCTTTTTCAGGTTAGTGCCTTCACTTAGAATGTGATCAGTAATTATTTGTTCTTATCTAAATTGAGGAACTAACTATAGCTAGATTTGACACTGATGATTTGGAAGTTGTCAAGTTAAAGCGGTAGTAACGATCGACATTTATAAATCTTCCGTTTATTTACTTGCTATCTTTTCGTCTTAATAGATTTGCTAATTTGTAACTTTGCTTTATACATGTTTTCTGATATTAACATTTGCAATAAAAAACATATCATTTTCAATAAACAAAGTTCGACAAAGTCTTGCACAGTTTCCCGGTACGTAAAATAAAAAAAAATGTATGAGAAATTTCTCAAATCTGGAGCACCATAAGGTCACACCGGGAACACACTGGGGTCATCCTGGGAATAAGAAAGATAAGACAGAGTACGCAACACCAGGCTGCTCTCAAATCCAAGCATAATTGGGATGTTGGCTAAGTTTGAAAATGGCGCTATTTTTCACAAATTCGGCAAATATACTCTACTGTTACCCATAAAAACAATTCAAACTTAAAAAGATATGGAATATTGTTGAAGTTGTACTGTTTTGAAAATTAAAAAAAAAATTAATTTATCATAAATGTTTATGGTATTAGATTGCTGACATCAATTAAAACAACTATTATTAAAAACATACTTAATACATAGTTACTATCAATTTTGTTAGTATGCCTATACATTTCTTAGTAATATGGGAACATGTGACGTCACCTGTTCCGAAGATTTTCTATGGAGCGTTTTTGGACGATGCGCCGCAAGACATCAAACATACCACTATATCAGTGAAACTATTGATCTTAGACATACTATTTCTTTTGCAAAATTTCTTTATGAGTTATAAACTTCTTATTTATGAAATAAAAAAAAGTTGTCAACTACCCTATTGTCGTGTACAGTAAGGGTGTCAGCTAGAGGGGGATTGGGCGAGTCATTTAGCACGTGATTTATTAAATAAAGAAGTTATTTACTTTTATACAATTTAAACCACTACACGCGCGACGTTGCTAAATTTACATCAGTGACATCGGATGTCCATTAGAAATCCCGGGAAGATCTACATATATTAATATCAACATTTTGATGCACGTACATAAATAACTCTACCTAATTCCGACCTCTAGTTATAAGATGTCCGGCAGTGGGACAGCATACGTTATTATAAGAATAATTTGATTATAATAGAAAATTTACAAGATCGCATTGAATGTATGAAAAAAAAATAGGAAATAGTACTTACCTAAAGTAAATCTACATGCAGCACCATTTCTCTCTCCTTCAATATGGTCTCTATCAACATATAACTCCCCTAAGAACTCCTGATCCGATGGACGCTGCAGTATTGAGAGTTTAATATGGAAGAATCCCGCACCAGCATGAGGAGAGGTCTTTTCTGTCTCCAAGATGTATTCTTCAACTAATTGTGGCTGACAATCTGGGGTAGGGCGCGGGCGTTCGTAAGCCCGGGCTAATCTAATGGGCCCGCTGAGTTCAGAAGGTAATGCTAAGGAGAGAGAGTCCATTCTCGGCGGTTCTATTGGTTTGAATACCTAAAAATTATTTTGGAAGAATGTTTAATAAGAATGAATTCAGGTCAGAAAATAGAAATAGAAATAGTTCTCGACCCTTCCACGTAAAATAATCAACGATATTTTTTCGTACAATAAGACATTGTATAATTTGAAGTACCTAGTTCATGTTAAAATAATATTAATTTATTCTTACCACACCTTATCAACGTTATTGTAAAAATCACTTGTTTTCAATAATGATACAAAAATCGTAAATTGATTATATTACTTACCTCTGGAGGTTTTTTGGGATATTTTGATGTAAGTCTAGTGTGTGGAACTGATTGACGGCTATTTTTCGCCCTTTGCCGGTGTATTAATTCAAGCAATTCTAATCCGTGATAATGAGTAAATTGATCCAGTTTCCTTTTCCTATTTACAGCAACCTTGGAGAAAATAAATCAGAGATAATAAATTAATGAGAAAGGACTAGAATAAATGGGCCTGACCCTAGCTAGAGTACGCATAGTAAATCTAAATTGAGGTGCAGTGCATTTCCTTCTCTCAATATGAATGCAAAAAGGACAGCTGGCAAATAATTTGACATTTGAAAAGGTGCATTAAGTTTTCGACACTTATGAATGATAAAAGTAGGTTAAAACCTACTTTAACCTATCTACTTTTACCTAAAGGTAGGTTCTAAAATTATCTATGGATTCTTTATAAGCTGTCTAACTCTAAACAGCAGTAATTTGACAATACTATTTTTTCCTGTCTTATAGTTAATGAGAAAAGAGATAATAGTACTGTTCTTAAATGTGAATGTTTTTCTTGTATGGAGCTTATAGTACCAATTCTCAAGATTTTAGTACCTTGTTCATATAAACCGAGATATAGACCGACATATAACAAAAAAACGTTATTGTGTGCTAAGCAGATATCATCACGCACGTAATAAGGTAAATATTTAAAGTTTTTTTATACAAATAGATGACAAACAAGCTGACGGCCAACCTGGTGTTAAGTGGTTACCGTCGCCTATAGGCACCTGCAATAACAAAGAATGCATAACTTGATATTGCACGTGCGTTATCCTGCGGCCTAGGGTGAAATGCCTTTCATGCCTAGTAATTACACTGGCTCCCTTTCCCTTCAATAAGAAACCACAGTGGACTGCTTTACATCTGAAATAAGAAAGGCGGTGGTACCTATATCCAGACGACCCTTCATACGTACCACCTGGTAAAAGGTTATGCTAGTATATGTTATGTGTAGTATATGTAAAGGTGCTGCCACACTGCTGTTAAAAAATGTTACAAACATAGTAATTAAAATATAATAAAACTAGAAAAATTTCACGTCCTGAGGCAGGAATCGAACCCGCGACCTTTCGCAATCCGGGCGACTGCTCTGACCACTGAGCCACCCAGGACTTGGGATATCCCTGTGAAAATCTTCTAGTCTATCTGTATTTGCGTTTATGAGCTAACGTCCACCCTACAATGTCGAAATATTCTATTTCAACATCCGAAACGAGTATTTTTACAAATACCGAGGATTCGGTTAAGTTGGGGCAGTGCTCAGTGCAGTTAAAATCAAAAATTAAGAATATTTGAAAGCACTGCAAATTTTTCAAACATTTATAATAATGTTAAAATTAAAAATTAAGAATGTTTACAAACATTTTCTAACACTAATACATTTACTAACAAATGTTAGGAATGTTACATTCTGTTAGGAATTGTTAAATGTTTGAAGTGCTCCTACACTGATGGAAAATGTTTACAAACATTTATAACATTTGAAAAATCTCGTGCTGCCACACTGCTGTTTAAAAATGTTTACAAACATTTTCTAACACTATTACATTTACTAACAAATGTTAGAAATTGTTACATTCTGTTAGGAATTGTTAAATGTTTTAAGTGCTCCTACACTGATGGAAAATGTTAACAAACATTTATAACATTTGAAAAATCGGCTCGCTCGCAGTTTGGATACGTTTCGAGGCGTCTACACGAAAATGGAAGAAGATTTGCTCATTGGATTAGCATTTATTTTTTGTCTAAAAAAAAGAAAAAGCGCAATATCTGGAAGCGCCAAACACTAAGAGCTAGACAAAAGTATAGTGCTAAAGATTATATCAAGGATTTGGGCATTGACGGTTGCCTAAATGATTTTTTGAGAATGAATAGTTCTGAATTTGAATATCTACAGAATTTAATTGCGGGCCCCGCACTTTCCGCATACCCTGCTGTGGCTTGGATTATATGTTTACAAACAAATGATCACAAATGTTTAATTTGTTACAATTTGTTAACTGGTTCAGAAATGTTTAAGTACTAACATTATCTAACATGAAAACATTTTCTAACATTGTGATCGTATGTTTCTTAACAAATGTTTACTAACGTTTGTAAACATTTTTAAACAGCAGTGTGGCAGCACCTTTATCCTATATTTTAAAGGAAGTCAGGAATCTTTTATCAACTACAATATCAATACAGTCTTTGATCCTGTACCTATACAACAAAAGTAGGTCATCAAGTCATGAGCAGCCTATATACGTCCCACAGCTGAGCACAGGCCTTCCTGCATAGGGGAAACACAAAAGGAGTTTTGTGGTCAGAACACCACCACACTATCCCAATGTGGATTGATGGGTAGACGAAAGTAGGTACTTGTTAATAAGCAATTATTCTATCAATATCAATAATTGAAGTCTTTGTATTTTTAGATTTGACTAATGTAGTGAAAAGAGACAAATCCTTGAAAAAGAGAAATTCGACACTGCTGAACAAAAACCATTTATTGAAATTTATATAACATGTAAACATGCCAGCCATAGAAAATTGTGTATCTTACCTATTCATTTATTTTATTTTGAACACTATAATTAATATTGAAAGATAATTTAGATTTTTTTCTTTTTCTCTGACCACTGAGCTACCGAGGACTTGGGATAACCCTATGATAAGAATAACATAATATATAATAATTATATTCATAAAAATGAGGAGCTCGGTGGCGTAGTGGTTTGAGCGCTCTAGTTTCGTTTACGAAAACAAAGCAACTTTCGCCATGGTCCATCCCGGGATGGATCAAACAAAATTACTAATCTCGAGCTCCTCCGTGCTTTGGAAGGCACGTTAAGCCGTTGGCCCTGGTTGTTACTGCAACCGCTTTAACCCACCATCCCGCATTGGGCCAGCAACCCAATTGTTTCCAATTTCACTTGTGCGGTACTGTTGCAGTATATGTTTTTTATTATTCTGGTGTATTTATGTTCTATGCCTTGGTTTTTAAGGCTTTCCAAATACTATCGTGTTCCAGAGAGTCAAATGCTTTGCTATAGTCTATGAATGCCAGGTACAAAGGAAGTCCATTTATTCTCATAAAGACATTAATATGTTTATTTAGTATATTTCCAATATTTATAAACATATTATTATGAATAATTCTCCGTTATAAGCTTTTAATGATTCTTACTTTGGGCTTAATAATAGGTGTGAGTTTAAGAATATTTATCATCACCAGCCTGTATACTACCCACTGCTGGGCACAGGCCTGCCTTCATGGGAGAAATACATGAGGAGCTTAGGCCATAACACCACCACGCTGGCCCAATGCGGGTTGCTGGCCCAATGCGGGTTGGTGGGTTAGCGGTTGCAGTAACAACCAGGGCCGACGGCTTAACGTGCCTTCCAAAGCAAGGAGGAGCTCGAGATTAGTAATTTTGTTTGATCCATCCCGGGATGGACCATGGCGAAAATTGCTTTGTTTTCGTAAACGAAACTAGAGCGCTCAAACCACTACGCCACCGAGCTCCTCATTTTTATGAATATAATTATTATATATTATGTTATTCTTATCATAGGGTTATCCCAAGTCCTCGGTAGCTCAGTGGTCAGAGAAAAAGAAAAAAATCTAAATTATCTTTCAATATTTATTATAGTGTTCAAAATAAAATAAATGAATAGGTAAGATACACAATTTTCTATGGCTGGCATGTTTACATGTTATATAAATTTAAATAAATGGTTTTTGTTCAGCAGTGTGGAATTTCTCTTTTTCAAGGATTTCTCTTTTCACTACATTAGTCAAATCTTAAAATACAAAGACTTCAATTATTGATATTGATAGAATAATTAACTATTAACAAGTACCTACTTTCGTCTACCCATCAATCCACATTGGGATAGTGTGGTGGTGTTCTGACCACAAAACTCCTTTTGTGTTTCCCCTATGCAGGAAGGCCTGTGCTCAGCTGTGGGACGTATATAGGCTGCTCATGACTTGATGAAAAACATATACTGCAACAGTACTGCACAAGTGAAATTGGAAACAATGGGTGAATGTTTCTCAATAGAAAAGGGAGTAAGACAGGGAGACCCACTTTCACCAAAACTTTTCTCTTCAGTTTTAGAGGAAGTATGTAGAAATCTTGAGTGGGCCATGTTTGGCATCAGCATAGATGGGTCAAGGCTGAACCACCTAAGATTTGCTGACGATTTGGTGCTGATAACTGACAACCCACAGACATTACAAATAATGCTACAAGACCTTGAGAGGAACAGTAAAATATTAGGACTAACCATTAACAGAACCAAAACGAAGGTAATGACAAACAGGTCAGAGATCAAGATGAGCATAGATGGAGAGGAACTAGAATATGTCAAGACATACACATATTTAGGACTAACTATGTCATTTTGTGATCAAATGGAAATAGAGGTAGAAAAAAGAATAAACAATGCCTGGAAGAGGTACTGGTCCCTGAAAACTATTATGAAGAACAAGGAATATAACATTTCTATAAAAAGAAAACTATTTAACATTTGCATATTGCCGATTCTAACTTATGGATGCCAAACCTGGGTGAACACACAAAAAATTACCAAGAAACTTGTTACCTGTCAGAGAAGCATGGAGCGGGGCATGTGAGGATTTCTAATAAAAGATAAAAAACGAGCTTCTAATATAAGGAAGATAACAAAATTGGAAGATGTCCTAATAAACACAAAAACATTAAAGTGGAAGTGGACCGGTCACATGCTTAGGGAAAAGAACATGAAATGGACAAGACTAATCACTGAATGGGCCCCCCGATACAACACCTCTAGAAAGAGGGGAAGACCACGTAAAAGAAGGTCAGACGAATTAAGAGCTATAGCAGGCCCTCAGTGGATTAGATTAGCCAAGGATATAGAAATTTGGAAGAATCTGGAGGAGGCCTTTGTGTCACAAGGACACGCCGACCAGGAGGAGGATTAAGCTAATAGTGTGACAAATCATGATTTTGTACAACCTTCTGTGTCTGCTAATAAGGCTAAATAAATAAAAATGAGAATAAATGTCTTTAAAACTATTATAAAGATCCATGGCTCATACTCATCATACAAGCATCTACTTCTACCATGATGTATACACTGTATACTTTGACATTTTATTACCCTATTTGCATAGGGAATAATAGCTTTCTCTACTTCTGAAAATAAAGTGTATTATTATCGAAAGTGTATACTATGACTTCACTAGTACACCCTCTTGTTCGACAGTACATACTTGCATGATAAGTACAGTGTATGGTGCGACGATACATACTCGCATTACTTTTATTGTCCTAACCTGTGAGAACTTCTTCGCCTGTCGCCTTATCCTGGGAGTGTTGAACAGCCTAGGAGCCGCGTGCAGTCTAGCAGCAAGCAATCCCACCGCTGGGCGTGGATCGAGGCACAGAGGCGGCGCGGACGCGTGGACTAGAGCAGCCTCAACCGCTTCAAGAGCCCCTCGCTCCTCCCCCATCAGACCACAGCGACCACCAATGCACATAGCATCAGTTATGATACTCTGAGAAATCAGAAAATATTTATTAATAATGATTTTTAATTTATTAAGCCACATAAGACTTCTGGGACCATATTTCATGAAATTTAAACACCCATAGTGTCTGGATTGTGTCTAGGTTGAAGAGTTAAAATAATAGTTTTCAATTGTTAAAAAATATATAACTTTTTTTCATATACAAAGCATGGCAAATTACTCAACACCACCTGATGTGAAGCAGTAAAAAGAGTCCGTATGTAAAGTGCCTTTTCACGCCTCTTTTGAAGGAACCCATCTTATAGGAAGGAGAGAACACATGTGCTGCCAAAGAACATGTGCCATCAATACGACAATAAATTAAAACATGGTCTATATCAGTTCATAGAAATGGTTTGCCACCTTCAAAAACATCTTATTCTTTTGATAATTTCATGATATTTTTATGAAATAATATAACATTGGCCACATTATTTTAAAAAATGGCATGAAATTATCAAATGAATCAGATTTTTGAAAGTGGTAAACCATTTCTATGAACTAATATAGCCCATGTTTTAATTTATTGTCGTTTTGATGGCACCACCCTGTATGTGATAAACAATACTGTTTTTTATCATTTATTCCACCTTAATTTTAAGGTAGAATAAATGAACAATTTAAAATGGTATAAATATCATCATCATCATCATCACCAGCCTATATACGTCCCACTGCTGGGCACAGGCCTTCCTACATGGGAGAATCACATGAGGAGTTTGGGCCATAGCACCACCACGCTGGCCCAATGCGGGTTGGTGGGGTAAAGCGGTTGTAGTAACAACCGGGACCAACGGCTTAACGTGCCTTCCGAAGCACGCAGGAACTCGAGATTATAAATTTTGGTTGACCCATCCCAGGGTCGACCATGGCGAAGGTTGCTTTGTTTTCGTATTCGAAACCAATACGCCACCGAGCTCCTCAGGTATAAATATGGAATGTTGTAAAGTGTCAGTTACCTGATTGGTGGGTTTGAGTAGAACATGATGAGTATCACATAGAAAACTGGGATATGCTTGTCTGTAGTCCCTAATTTGTGCTATGATGCAACCAGAGTAGAAAAGACATGAATGCTCTGATTCTAGTAAATCAAGCAACACTACAGGCAATTCTTCATTATCAATGTAACTTAACAGTTCTTCTTCTTCATATGGCCACCGTGGAGTCTCAATTAATGTCTCATCCTGGCTTGTTGAAGTCTAAAATTGTATTATTATATTTAAATGAGGTTTATTGTACTAAATTATCAAATTCCCTGAAGTCTGTATCTGTTGTACTTGTGCTCATATATTATGCTTCTTCTTCTGTGACTGTGATAATTGTTTGTGTTGAGTGTGCCTACTTTGTATCGTGGACTTATATTACATCTATTTATAGTAAGTGGATATATAATATGAATGTAGTAAGTGTTGCCTACAACATAAATCAAAATTTTATTTAGCATTATAATCATATAGAACAAACAATACTAAGACATTTTCTGAATTTTTTGCTTCATTATTTAATGGAAGTATCAAAAAGAATTTTATTATTTTAACTGAATTGAATATTAAAAAGATAACTTATTTTAAAATGAATTATGTAAATGTTGTTTATTAAAAAAACCTTAACAAATTCTAGACAAAAAATAGTTTATGCTGAACAATACCTAGGCAAAGTTCCATTACATCATGAATTCCATTATTTAACGAGGTACTAAACTCGTTAAAATTCATTATGAAATGGAACTTTTTTATGTATTTTATTCCCTAATATAATGTATCAAATGTAATAATATAAAATTATAACAATAACTATACATTATAGCTATATTCAATGTTTTATTGCCCAGGTCACTGTTTCTTCCAATACTAACCCAAGTTTTCACATTGGTTCTTTCTGTAAATTAGGTACATCTCTAATACTTTCACATTTTCACATGTGCTGGCAGAATTGTTATCCTATTTTGAGACAATGCATTACCTCTTATAAAAGAAGAAGAGATATCAAACCAACAATGCTAATGGTGAATTAGCCAGAGTTGCAGAGTTAAAATAATACTTTGGTTTGGATTCTTTGTTGGAAGAGTGAATGAACAGCCTGTGGCATGGTTGGAATTCCACTACATTAAATTTTAAGGACATGACAATAATGTATTTTTATCCTAAAATCACCCCTACAACATTGTTTTGAAAGTCTAAGATTTAGACCATTAAATTTGAAATAACATTTAACCTTACTAACAACAGGCTGCAATTTTATTGAAGTTCCTCATTGAGAAACTTGATAGGGTGGTGTGAGGGATATCAAAATGTTTGTGTGTTTATAAGTGAGAGATAAATAGAAGGTACATAAACCATAAGTACTAAAAAAGACAAATAAATTCTACTTACATTAGCATCCGGAGGATATAGTAATTGAGTGTTACCATTAACTTTTAGTGATAATGAATATCCTTTATTGCCTGGATACAAATTAATTATCAATCTGTTGAGATTATATGTTGCCAACAACTTTTCCAATAAATATGATGTAGTCTTTAATCCTTGCTGTAAATAAAAATTGATTCATAGAACTATTGACCACATATTAATATAGATGCTTATTACCAATGGGCTGGTAATGTGTGAAAGGTTTAACCAAGCATCCAATTAAAAACTACTATTTCTGAGCTATGAATAAAACAGATGATTGGTTACAAAACACAAAAATATTAATAAAAATATATATTGTGGGATACTTTACACATAATCGGTCACTCATAAATTCAGTATGACAATTCTAGTGCATATAATTGTTTCTATACATTTAATACTAAAAACATTACCAGAGAATAGGGATCATGCACAAAACAATATCAATAAATAACACAAATCCAAATGTATCCTACTAAGTTGATTATTTTCAGTTGCGAGAAATACTGAACAATGGTCTCCATCAAACTGTTACTGTTAGGATATATTGGTAGCATTTTGTAGTAGAAGTAATGAATGTTTATTAATAAAGTAACAAAAATATATCTAAAATAAAGATAAATACTATTAAACAAGTTATTTTGATAAACTCACATAGTTAGACTGTGATATTTCTTCTCTACTTAGTTCATTATAAAGTTCATGAAGCTTTTTGAATAGATCAAATTTTTCTGCTTTGGAAGCAGCTGAACTGACTGAGTTTCTCTGAAACTTCATTCTAGACTCATCAACAGACTCAGCCAGATGCATCTTATCGTGGGTCCAAGTCATTTTATGGTCTGGGACACCACTGTCAAATTGTGAAGAATTTGTATTCACATGTTTCGCCCGATTAAGTATTATCTGAAACAAAATAGATTATTTGTAATTTATATACCTCAATACCTCTGAAAATTGAAATGAAAACAGAATAGATGAAAGTAGTGAAATACCTCAGCCTCCAATGCCGCGTGAATTAAACCATCCATAATGTCATTAATTAAAACAAATATGTAATTGGTGGTTTTCTTTTTAAATGTAATATTTCATATTATAAGTTTAGGCCTCGATATTAAGTCATGATTTTTGGAAAAACTAATATGCTTTATTTATGTTTCACACTGCATGACAGTAAAATAACATGTCCATGTCCGTCAACATTTTTGACATTTCAATTTTCCCATTTTTTCTTCCGTTTAGGCAAAGACACTTATATCATAATCATTCCTACGAAAAATTCATGATTTTTGATAATTTGATTCATACGCCTAATTTTATGTAAATAAAAGTTTTTAAATAAAAAATTAAATTTTTATATCATTTTTCCTTATAAATAATGCTAAAAGTTTATAAATATCTGGATTATTGTTATATAAAAGGATGGAAATGGAAGTAGGAAAAGGAACATTCAAAGTAATAAGAGAGTCTAGAAAGAAATCTCTTTCAAAACGCGGGCAAACAAAGAAAATGTGATTAGTGTCACTCTCTGCGTGACCACATTCACAAGTTGGGTCGGTAATTATTCCAAATTTAGCTAGCCGTTCAGGCGTACAAACATGACCAAGGCGCATACGAATTAGAATTGTTGTGACTGTTTTACTAAAGCTTAGCTTTGCAAACCAAGGTTTAATAAGAACAGATGGTTGAATATTTCTGTAGTATTTCACTATTGTAATACCACCTTCTGTCCACAACTTAGTCCAGGATAAATGGAGCTCTGCCTTAGATAGGCTAACTAAATCAATACTAAAGTTTTTATAAGAGTCAATGTCACCACACCGAACAGCATCCCGGGCAATATGATCAGCAAATTCATTACCAGTTATACCACAATGGCTAGGAACCCAAGCAAATGATACAGAATAACCTTTGGCTGAGCATTGTAACAGTAAATTACGTATTTTAAATATTAAAGGATACATATTGGCTTTAAAAGGAAATTTATCTAAGGCATATAATGCACTTAGGGAGTCACTAAAGATTACGGTTTTATTTAACTTTGCTAAAAGGATACATTCAACTGCTTTGAAAAGTCCAAGACATTCTCCAGTAAAAATGGAAGTCTGTGGAGGAAGTCGCATTTTTTGTTGGATCTTATAATTACTGTGATAAACACCCACTCCGTCATCCAGTGAATCGCTTTAAGATGCATCAGTAAATATTCTGTGCCAACCATACCAATACTCATCAACAGCCATATTAAAACAATGATTGGAATTTACCTTATCTATTTTAAGGTTAAAAAAGATGCTAGGTATCAATGTTAAAGAGTCATATTCAGAGCTATACAATGGAAGAATTGGGCATTGATACGTTGATACTCCCATATTCAAATACTTATTATAAGTTTTAATCAAAGGCGGCAAAGATTTGTTATTCCAATACACTGATGATGTTATCTTGGTCGACAATAATTTAATTTTCTGCATAACTAAATTATTATTATTTAATAGTGTTGATTTGTAAAAAAACCTGTCAGCTAGAAATTGACGCCGTAAATGTAAAGGAGGATCATTGCACTCCACCTGTAATGCACATATTGGACTCGACCTCATAGCACCACTAATGATTCGTAATGCTTTAGCTTGTATGCTATCTAACTTCTTGTAATTTGCTACATTACAAGGTTCGAGAAGGAATATCCCATAATCTAAAACACTCCGTACAAGGCGATGTAAAGTAGCCTCAACGAAAGAGGATGGCTGCCCCACCAGACTCCAGCTAGACACCTCAAAATGTTAAGACTGCGCTCACATTTTTTAATAACATATTCACAATGTGAATTACCAGTAAGTTTTGAGTCCAGAATCATTCCCAAATATTTGGTTTCCTGCCTTTGAGGAAGGCAATCTTCGCCAAAATTAACTCTCAATATATTCTGTGACCGCATTCTCGTAAATAAAACAACGGAAGTTTTAGAAATTGATAAATCTAATCCATTCTTGTCAAGCCAGGTCTTAAAAATAGTTAAACTATGATTTAAGGTGTTTGAAATATGTGATATCGAATTGCTTAAAGAGTACAGGACGACATCATCAGCGTATTGAATTATAGCACATGAGTTGTTGAGTGAGCTTTCAAGATCAAAGGTATACAAATTATAAAGTAGTGGACTCAATACCGAACCTTGAGGCAAACCTTTTGAGACACGTCTTTGTATCATAGTATCCCCAACAGAGAGCATCAGATACCGCTCCGAAAATAAATTAATGATAAAATTACAAATAATAATTAGGATTTTTAAAATGTTTAACTTTTCTCGCAATAATGTTATGTTAACATTGTCATAGGCCGCTTTTATATCAATAAAAACGGCACCAACTGACGCATTATCAGAAAATGCTATTCGAATATCAGAAACTAGAATGGAAATACAATCATAAGTACTTTTATCGCGTCTAAAGCCGAACTGACTTTTCGAAAGGAGGACCTTACTTTCGATATACCATTCCAAACGATTTTTAATTAGGTGTTCGGCAATTTTTACAAGAACAGTAGAAAGAACAATTGGTCTGTAGGATGTTACATCTGATGGCAGTTTATTCGGTTTTAGAACGGGTAACACTATTTTCTGTCTCCATGCTGACGGTATCAGCGTTGCCAGGTGATTTTTAACTCCAAAAGGTTACTTCTAGGTTACACTACTTAAAAGGTTACTTTTAGGTGATTTTTCGAAATTAGTAAAATTCATTCACAATTTCTTAATTAAAACCTAAGTCAAACGGAATGCTCTTTCATTTGTTTATTTTATGTTGGCTAACGCTAAACTTTATTTGTAGTGTTTGTAGTGAAGTGGAGATAAATACTAGAAAACATGAAAAAGACAGTTTTCCACACTTCTGTAAAAAGACCAAATTATAAATTAACCACAGCATCTCGCTCATTCAGAATTGTTTCTTGACAGTTTTTTGAGAAATAAAAAAGATTAGTATTGACATCTTTATTGTGTTTCGTGATAGTGTTTTGTTTAAAAAAGAAGTGAGAACTTGGTAAGCGTACAAGTTTGTATATAAGTACTGAAGGATAACTTTTAAACTCTACGCTACGTTATTCCGCACGGCTTATCACACAATCTTTTAAGACGAAAATTTTGGAAACGTACAAACCATGCATTAGCAAGTCAGGCTAGTCTAAAAGATATCAGAGGATTTTTTAGAAGATTGAGAAGCTACTGGCAATTTTTGGTTTGTGTGAAAAGCTACGAATTGTTTTATTCAACAATAATACTCTTTTTCGAAAAATCCTCTGATAACTATTTAGATTAGCCTAACCTCTTTGACCAGATGCATTTTGACAATCGCTATCGTTAACTATAAATGGAAAATGTATGGGATTTGACATTTACAATCGAAAGGTGTTCAAGGTCTTACGTCAAATCCCATTCATTTTCCTTTACCGATAGCGATATTCGAAAGGCCTCTTGTCTAGACTCTCTGATTAACTTATGTACGTTAAGTGTTATTATAATCGGTTTTGATTCAAATATTTTAGAATTGAAAGTTTGTATGAAAAGTCGTGCGGCGTAAACGTTCTTAATTTGTTCAACTTTGACTCGCTCGCCTGCGTGGTGGTTATAGGTACTCATTTCCGTAAATTAAAACAATCGATCGAAATGTATTCTATCACCTTTAAATACCTTCCCACTGGAGAAAATAGGAAAGGTTACTTTTCAAACTAAAAGCTTACTTTTTTATATACTTTAGGTTACTTTAGACTAGACCCGGCTGGCAACACTGGACGGTATATTACCCGTTAACATGACATTGTATATGAAAAAAAAAGGCGGGAAACGTTGAAGTAGGCGGGAGTGTTTTTTGGCTTTAAATTGTTTTCACTGAAATTTAATATTTTTTCTGAATCAGTTGGGTAGTATTTGTATATATTTAGTAATAGTTTGTATATATAAAACATCCATCACTGTCGGTAAGTCACTTTAATGGATTATAATGAACGATCCACCTGACCCAGGTGGATCGGTGGTACCCTCTGTTGGTCAGAATGTTATTATTATGAGTCAAGATGAGTCCAGCCTTGACACTGATCAAACCGAGTGGTCTATAAGCACAAGTAGGAAAAGGGGCAAATTGACAAAAGTTTGTAAGCATTGCAACAAAAAAAAGCGCAAAAATAAAATGGCGGGAAAGACTACAGGATGCTTATGTTCGGATTCCACCGCTGAACATTCTAATGAAGAACCTATTTGTATCAATAATAAAGATTCAAACAAATTACATTTAAGCCCTGCAATTTTACCTCCACCTATTCCATCAACAAAAAATGAATTGTCGCACTCTCAAGTCGGTACCAATTTTCTTGGGCGTAAAGTTTATACCGCTAATGATTTGCCGCCTTATGTTGTACATGTCCAACGTGAGCAGACTGCATTTAATGACGCCGTATCGTTACATCCTGTACAGTTTAGAAATTTCCTTAGGAAAAATAATTTTTATAATATTGTAGATGGTAGTGTTAAGAAAATAGGTAGAAATAGAATAACACTATCATTTTCTAAATTTGAGATGGCAAACAGTTTTATTACTGACAAAAAAATAATTGATAACAATTATAAGGCTTTTATCCCATCCTTTAATGTAACTCGTATGGGTCTTATTCGTGGAGTTCCCCAAGACTGGTCACCGGAAGAAATCAAAGAAAAAATGTCTTTACCTACAGGATGTGGTGAAATTATTAAAATTAGGCGTTTGAATTATAAAGTTTTATTAGATGGCACTGTCACTTGGAAGCCCACTCAGTCAATTGTAGTCACTTTTGATGGCCAGATGCTCCCTTCTAGGGTATACCTTTGTTATAATTCATTGTCAGTCGATCGTTATATATTCCCAACTGTGCAGTGTTATAACTGTTGCCGCTTTGGACACACTAAATTGCAATGTCGTTCAAAGCCGCGCTGTTACAAGTGCGGACAGGACCACTCGGGTGATGGATGTTCTGTGGAGGAAGTAAACGCCAATTGCTGTAATTGCAGTGGTTTTCATTGAGCGATTAAACGTTCCTGTCCTGAGTATGAAAGACAGAGGAGCATTAAAGTTTCCATGTCAAATAATAACATTTCTTATTTTGAGGCAGCTAAGCTACACCCTTCAGTAGGCAAATCTTTTTCAGATGTTCTAATGTCGAAACCTTCGAAACCCACTATAAGTTTAGCACCACCGTCATCAAAACCATTCACTCACAATAATGATTCTTATAAAAAAACTGTGTACATTAAACCTAAGCAATTTTCATCTAGCCACCTTAGTAAAGGTTACAATCAAACAGAACATAATAATATGGTTAGAGACTATGACATGCCTAGTAGCAGTGGTAATGGTAGTGTTATTACTCATATTCAAAGTAGCTCTCAAAATACAACAATCACTGATATCATTGTCTCTCTTATTAATTTACTAACACAAAATAATAGTTCTAGACCCTCCGACGTTGCCCCTTTGCGTAAAGCCATAGAAAACCTCACTCACCACAATGGATCAGTTGGCCAAAGTGGTTCAGTGGAATTGTAGGAGCATTAATAATAAAAAATCAGATCTTATACATTTAATTAACAAATATAATCCTTTTGTAACATCTCTTTCAGAAACCTGGCTTAAACCAGGTTTTAATTTTAAGATTTCTGGTTATTTTTGTCTTAGACAAGATAGATCAGATTGCCACGGTGGTGTGGCTCTTTTGATAAAAAATACTTATCAATATAATATGTTATCATTACCCTCAAGTGACAATTATTGTGTTGTAGGTGCTATTATCAATAACATTTGCTTTGTTTCAATTTATGTTCCACATCCTTCTATTTCTATTCTTAGTGAAATAAATAACATTATATGCCACTTTCCTAAACCTTTTTTGATTCTTGGAGACTTCAATAGTCATCACCAGTCTTGGGGCAGTTCATTTTCAAACAGTTGTGGTGAACATTTACTTGATATTTTAGATCGTAACAACTTATGTATATTGAATACTGGTGCTGCTACACGTCTTACTAATCCCAATGAATGTGTTAGTGCGGTTGACCTCTCTATTTGTACTCCAAGTCTTGCTCTGTCACTTTTATGGCACACACTTAATTCCACATATGGAAGTGATCACTTTCCAATAATTATAACATTCCCTTTTATTACTAAACTAAATTTAAAGAAGAAAAGTACCTTAAAATATAAATTACAAAATGTTGATTGGAATGTATATAAACATAACTTGGAACATAGATGTTCAACTCTGCCAATTATTGAAAATGGTAATGAAGACCAATGTTCTGAAGCTTTGGCTAAATGTATGATTGGTGTAGCTGATGAACTTTTTCCATTAAAAAAAACATCTCGTTATTCAATCCCTTCCCCGCCATGGTGGGACAAGGACTGTACTCTAGAGATTGCTCGGAGGAAGAATGCTGAACGGCAGTATCGTGAAAATATGACTTTACAAAACTTTAATATCCTCATGGGAATTGTTTCAGAAGTTAAAACATTTCTAAAGAAGAAAAAGCGTAATGCTTGGAAAAGGTTTTGTACTTCAATTTCCCCACAGACTCCTCCATCATTAGTGTGGAGTAATATTCGAAGGTTCCGTTCTGCCTTTGTTCAACCATCTTCCTGCAGTCTATCCTTAGACATGGCTCACGAATTTATGAGCAATTTAGTGCCGTTATCGGTCGCAGAGTCGGTTTTACTTTCTCCGCTTCCTGTCGATAATTCTGGTTTAAATTTACCATTTTCACTATCAGAATTAAAAGGAATCCTAAATCACTTGAAAGATTCCGCTCCGGGTATAGATGGCATTCCTTATTCATTCATTACCAACCTTGGGGATAAAGTTTTAGGTTATTATTTAAATTTGATAAACAATGTCATGTTGACAGGTAATATAGCGTCAGCATGGAGACAGCAAATAGTGTTACCCTTTCTAAAACCGAATAAACTGCCATCAGATGTAACATCCTACAGACCAATTGTTCTTTCTACTGTTCTTGTAAAAATTGCCGAACACCTAATTAAAAATCGTTTGGAATGGTATGTCGAAAGTAAGGGCCTCCTTTCGAAAAGTCAATTCGGCTTTAGACGCGGTAAAAGTACTTATGATTGTATTTCCATTCTAGTTTCTGATATTCGAATAGCATTTTCTGATAATGCGTCAGTTGGCGCCGTTTTTATTGATATAAAAGCGGCCTATGACAATGTTAACATAACATTATTGCGAGAAAAGTTAAACATTTTAAAAATCCCAATTATTATTTGTAATTTTATCATTAATTTATTTTCGGAGAGGTATCTGATGCTCTCTGTTGGGGATACTATGATACAAAGACGTGTCTCAAAAGGTTTGCCTCAAGGTTCGGTATTGAGTCCACTACTTTATAATTTGTATACCTTTGATCTTGAAAGTTCACTCAAAAACTCATGTGCTATTATTCAATACGCTGATGATGTCGTCCTGTACTCTTTAAGCAATTCGATATCACATATTTCAAACACCTTAAATCATAGTTTAACTATGTTTAGGACCTGGCTTGACAAGAATGGATTAGATTTATCAATTTCTAAAACTTCCGTTGTTTTATTTACGAGAATGCGGTCACAGAATATATTGAGAGTTAATTTTGGCGAAGATTGCCTTCCTCAAAGGCAGGAAGCCAAATATTTGGGAATGATTCTGGACTCAAAACTTACTGGTAATTCACATTGTGAATATGTTATTAAAAAATGTGAGCGCAGTCTTAACATTTTGAGGTGTCTAGCTGGAGTCTGGTGGGGCAGCCATCCTCTTTCGTTGAGATTACTTTACATCGCTCTTGTACGGAGTGTTTTAGATTATGGGATATTCCTTCTCGAACCTTGTAATGTAGCAAATTACAAGAAGTTAGATAGCATACAAGCTAAAGCATTACGAATCATTAGTGGTGCTATGAGGTCGAGTCCAATATGTGCATTACAGGTGGAGTGCAATGATCCTCCTTTACATTTACGGCGTCAATTTCTAGCTGACAGGTTTTTTTACAAATCAACACTATTAAATAATAATAATTTAGTTATGCAGAAAATTAAATTATTGTCGACCAAGATAACATCATCAGTGTATTGGAATAACAAATCTTTGCCGCCTTTGATTAAAACTTATAATAAGTATTTGAATATGGGAGTATCAACGTATCAATGCCCAATTCTTCCATTGTATAGCTCTGAATATGACTCTTTAACATTGATACCTAGCATCTTTTTCAACCTTAAAATAGATAAGGTAAATTCCAATCATTGTTTTAATATGGCTGTTGATGAGTATTGGTATGGTTGGCACAGAATATTTACTGATGCATCTTAAAGCGATTCACTGGATGTCGGAGTGGGTGTTTATCACAGTAATTATAAGATCCAACAAAAAATGCGACTTCCTCCACAGACTTCCATTTTTACTGGAGAATGTCTTGGACTTTTCAAAGCAGTTGAATTTATCCTTTTAGCAAAGTTAAATAAAACCGTAATCTTTAGTGACTCCCTAAGTGCATTATATGCCTTAGATAAATTTCCTTTTAAAGCCAATATGTATCCTTTAATATTTAAAATACGTAATTTACTGTTACAATGCTCAGCCAAAGGTTATTCTGTATCATTTGCTTGGGTTCCTAGCCATTGTGGTATAACTGGTAATGAATTTGCTGATCATATTGCCCGGGATGCTGTTCGGTGTGGTGACATTGACTCTTATAAAAACTTTAGTATTGATTTAGTTAGTCTATCTAAGGCAGAGCTCCATTTATCCTGGACTAAGTTGTGGACAGAAGGTGGTATTACAATAGCGAAATACTACAGAAATATTCAACCATCTGTTCTTATTAAACCTTGGTTTGCAAAGCTAAGCTTTAGTAAAACAGTCACAACAATTCTAATTCGTATGCGCCTTGGTCATGTTTGTACGCCTGAACGGCTAGCTAAATTTGGAATAATTACCGACCCAACTTGTGAATGTGGTCACGCAGAGAGTGACACTAATCACATTTTCTTTGGTTGCCCGCGTTTTGAAAGAGATTTCTTTCTAGACTCTCTTATTACTTTGAATGTTCCTTTTCCTACTTCTATTTCCATCCTTTTATATAACAATAATCCAGATATTTATAAACTTTTAGCATTATTTATAAGGAAAAACGATATAAAAATTTAATTATTTATTTACTTCTTGGTGGTTTTATTATTTTTCACATTTTTTTTACTCCTCTCATCTTTTCATCTCTCATTTTATATATGTATATATATTTATACCTATTCACCCGTCACCTGATTCCTTTCCAAATTCCTTTCCGGTATATAATTTTTTAAAAAATTTCGTTTCCTGCTTTTTAACAACCCGTCGAATAAAATGTTGATACCTTATAAACTACCACCACGTCTGCAACTAAACGTGCATATGGCAAATGGCAACACTAGCCTTAATGCCATTCACAAAGAAGAAGAAGAAGACATTGTATATCTAGCGTAGCGTTTTATATTCTCTTTGTTGTATATCAAATGTAAATAATAACCTAAAACTTTATCCCCAAGGTTCGTAATGAATGAATAAGGAATGCCATCTATACCCGGAGCGGAATCTTTCAAGTGATTTAGGATTCCTTTTAATTCTGATAGTGAAAATGGTAAATTTAAACCAGAATTATCGATAGGAAGCGGAGAAAGTAAAACCGACTCTGCGACCGATAACGGCACTAAATTGCTCATAAATTCGTGAGCCATGTCTAAGGATAGACGGTTGCAGGAAGATGGTTGAACAAAGCCAGAACGGAACCTTCGAATATTACTCCACACTAATGATGGAGGTGTCTGTGGGGAAATTGAAGTACAAAACCTTTTCCAAGCATTACTCTTTTTCTTCTTTAGAAATGTTTTAACTTCTGAAATAATTCCCATGAGGATATTAAAGTTTTGTAAAGTCATATTTTCACGATACAGCCGTTCAGCATTCTTCCTCCGAGCAATCTCTAGAGTACAGTCCTTGTCCCACCATGGCGGGGAAGGGATTGAATAACGAGATGTTTTTTTTAATGGAAAAAGTTCATCAGCTACACCAATCATACATTTAGCCAAAGCTTCAGAACATTGGTCTTCATTACCATTTTCAATAATTGGCAGAGTTGAACATCTATGTTCCAAGTTATGTTTATATACATTCCAATCAACATTTTGTAATTTATATTTTAAGGTACTTTTCTCAGTCCTATAGTTCCAACACAGGACTCAAATTGTAAAAGCGAACGGCAAGGAGCAGCGAGCGCGGGGACCGCACTTCATACCCGCGAGAAAGAAACAGTGGTTATTTTTGGGCTCTTTCTTGTATTGTGCTACGAACGAACACTGCGAATACGATCTACGCTACGACTGACCGGTAACCTACGAATTCGTGCTACGAACTTTTAAGACACGCTACGGCAGCTAACAGTGAAGAAAGTTAAACAAAATAAGTCAACTTACTTTTCAAATGGAGAACGTAAACATGGACAAATCATTATCAGACTCAAACATTCAGCTGATTGGTAGCCGTTCAGACACCACTCCGCCGGCTTATGTATACCAACGCAATAAAAGAAGAAGGGAAGACGAGTTCAGTGATTTCAAGGACGAAATAAAGGAAATGATTAAATCTTTGATAACACCACAGGAAATTGAACTGAAAAAAATCTCACCAACTCTCATGGAAATACAACAAACTAATCGTAATATCGAAAACAGTATTACATTTTTAACCAACCAGAATGAGGAATTCAGGACCAAAATTAACCAAATGGACGAGCAAATGAAAAAAGACAGGCAATATATATCACTTTTAGAAAATAAGCTCGAAGATATGCAAAGAATGTCTATGAAAACCAACTTTGTAATTAAGAACGTCCCAAAAAGAGATAATGAAACAAGAGATGATTTGATTAGTATGACTTTGTGTTTATCTAAGTCAATCGACTGTAACTTTGGTAAATCAGACATAAACGATATTTACCGAATTAAAGGCAAGAAAGAAGAAAAAAGTAACACCGCAATTGTTGTGGAGACATCCTCAGCTATCTTAAAAAATGACCTACTTAGATTATGTAAGGCGTTCAATATTAAAAATAAAAATAAGCTACGAGCTAAGCATTTAGGCTTTACCAAATACGAAGATACGCCTATTTTTGTGTCAGAGCAGCTAACGTCAAAAGGATCACGTCTATTTTTTCTCGCAAGGGATCTCGCAAAAACCAAGAAATTTAAATTCTGCTGGACAGCATTTGGAAAGGTTTATATAAGAAAGGACGAGTACTCCCCTATCATTATAATTCACTGCGAATCTCAGGTAAATAAACTTTTACAAGGAACATGACTACGCCATGGAAATATGCACCGAGTATCCAATGACACAGAATTTCATTATTTATGTTTTGAAATGTTTACATTATTAATTACTATGACTGTCTTATACTCTAAAAAAAATAACGAAAATAAATATCAATTACTTCACTCTCAAACATGCAGTATTGTAGAACTCAAATTCTACAATTTGTGCTTACATTTAATTTTCACACACATATTTTATACACTAAACACTTTTACAAACAAATGTCATATAAAATCATACTGTACATGCCAAATCATTGTCACTAGTTACATAAAAACACTATTTAAATTGCAATTTTTAAATTCGTACTTACCGTTCGAAGACTATTTGTACACAAGTTTAAATCATGAAAATAAACCCTTATATAAACGATCTTGTGATTTAAGACACAATCATAAATGATAAGTGATTTTCAAACAATACAAAAATTAGACAACTCGGAAATAGCGAAATCTATTTTCTGTGATATCAATGAATTAGAAAATCATATTAAAATTGATTCATCTGATTTTATTATTATATCGCAAAATATTCGAAGTATCTATAAAAATTTCGATAACTTACAGATAGCACTTTCGACCTTCAAATCTGAAGTTGATTTAATAATACTGACTGAATGTCACATTAATACAAATAAACCTATACCCAGCTTACAACATTACACTGCTTTTATGACTACAAATCACATGAATCATAATGATGGTGTTATTGTTTACATTAAAAAATACCCATAAATCTTCATTAAAAGAAATAAAATTAGTAAACGCATCATGTCTAGAAATTACAATTTATGATTACACTATTCTAGGCATTTATCGATCACCGTCAGTCACAAACGCTGACAGTTTTCTATCCTCTTTGAATTCACACTTAGAAACAATAGATAACAGGAAAAATATAATTATAGCTGGTGACATAAACATAAATATTATTTCAAAGCAAACAGAACATTCATATGAGCGTAATAAAAGAACAAATTATCTAGATATGCTATCCGTGCATAATTTAATATCTGGTCACTGTCTGCCTACAAGAGAAAGCAACTGCCTGGATCACTTTATGATGAAACTTGATGTAATTAAGAATGAAGCCTATATCGCCGTACTTGATACTACAATTACGGATCATTATATGACGTTATTAGTACTAACAAAAATTAAAAACAAAAATACTCTCTCCCATGTAAAACTTACAGTTGAATATGAAAATGCTGTGAAAGAACTGGAGCAGGGTAATATCTATGAACTGTTAACATATGACAATCCTGACCTTATAGCAGAACATCTTATAGATAGGATACAAACTACATTGAGAAATAATACAGAAAAAATAAAAATACCCAAATCTCAGCGAATTATAAAACCATGGATAACTTTAGGAATACTACGCTGTATAAAAAATAGAAATAATATGCAACGAAAACTGTGCTTAGATCCATGTAATGAAGTAATCAAAATAACTTATGTAAGATATAGGAACTATTGCAACAATTTAATAAAAAAGTTAAAACACAAATATGAAAAAGAACAACTAGCTAAATCTACTAACAACACCAAATGTTTATGGAAATCAATAAATAATATTACACAATTTAAAAAACAAAAAACACCAAATTCGGAACTACTTACTATTAAGGATTCTCCTCTAGAATCAGGTAACTATATAAATAACTATTTCATGAATATAGGCAAGTCTTTAGCTGAGGACATTATTTCTAAAACTCAGACACAGTCATCTTATATGGAACACGATTCCCTGAGCTCTCAAGTATCTTCTTTAGTACTATTGGATACTGATAACACCGAAGTTCTAGGTTTGTTGATGGGTTTGGACTCTAATAGTGCCACCGGTTGTGATGGCATTTCTATAAAATTCCTGAAACTTATAAATCATTTAATTGTTCCTATTATACGTCACTTGGCTAATGTTTGTTTCCGTAGCGGTATATTTCCCAGGGCTTTGAAAAAAGCTTATATAACACCCGTGCATAAGGGCGGAGAGAGAGACGATGTTAACAACTATAGACCCATCTCCGTGCTTCCTTCAATTTCAAAAATTCTAGAAAAACTGATAAACAGCAGATTAATTAAGTTCCTGCATAAATACAAAATACTGTCAGACCGACAATACGGATTCAGAAAAGGTCTTTCTACTGAAGATGCGATATTAGCGTTAACATCCCTAATTACAAAGAAGGTAGACTGTAACCAAAAATGTTTGACAGTATTTTTGGACCTTAAAAAAGCATTTGACACCGTCTCTGTTCCTATCCTTATGCACAGACTGGAAAATATTGGTATTAGAGGAACGGAATTAGAATTATTTAGAGACTATTTATCTAATAGAACGCAATGCGTGAAAATTAATGAATATATCAGTAATGAGGTCACAGTAACATACGGAGTTCCACAGGGAAGTGTGCTTGGCCCAACTTTGTTCCTTGTATATATAAATCAGCTGTGTAACTTAAAAATTATAAACGGAGAAGTTTTTTCATATGCTGATGACACTGCCATAGTCTTTACTGGTGATTCCTGGAATACTACTCACATGGCTGCGGAGCGAGGTCTATCTAAAGTAGCGGAGTGGTTAAGTTCTAACTTACTAACATTGAACATATTAAAAACAAGTTACATTTGTTTCACTAAATGCGCTAGAGCCCAACCCGAAGCGAACTTCACTCTTAGGATTCATAAATGTAATGCTGGATCTTCGGCTTGTCATTGTCCGGCTCTACAACGGATCGATTCTGTTAAATATCTGGGGGTACTAGTTGATCAAAGATTATCTTGGCATCCACATTTAGATTTGATGGTTAAAAGAACTAGAAAAATGATTTGGATATTTAAAAAACTGAGACATGTTTGTTCTAAAAAACTTCTTAATCAGATCTATATTGCTCTGGTTCAGTCAGTTTTGGCGTACTGTATTCCTGTCTGGGGTGGAGCTACAAAAGTTAGGTTTCTCGAGGTTGAGAGAGCTCAAAGGTCCATGATAAAGGTAATGTACTGTAAACCATATAGATTTTCAACCGATGAACTATACAAAATAAGCCATCTACTTACTGTAAGGAAACTATATGTTCAGCAGTCAGTTCTTAACTTGCACAAATCTTTAAAATATGACCCAATCATATTAAATAAAAGAAGAAAGCACAATGTTGCTCGCATTAACCCTACAAAATCAGCTTTTGCTCAAAGACAACACGTAATTCAATCAGCTCACTTGTACAATTCAATTAATAAAAGATTAACAATATATTCTATGAATTACTATAAATGTAAAGTTTTAATAAATAATTGGCTTCAAACACTCGATTACAAAGATACGGAATCTTTATTGCTTTATCATACAAAAGGTTAAGTACAGCAAACACACACGCACGCACACACACATACACACACACTCGCTCACTCATACACACACGCACACACACTCATACACACACGCACACACACACACACACACACACACACACACACACACACACACACACACACACACACACACCACATGGATACACATGCATAAAAAGAGACATTAGAGAGAGAGAGTAATAATGTAACTATAGAATAATAATTATATTTTGCTTACTTTACTACTATAATCTTTACTTATGTTTAAATATATATCTTGTTATTGAAGAGCGGGGCCGCCTGGCACAGGTATATGAAATACTTAAAAGGTGTGTCCCAGCCACTATTTGTTAATTTTAGCATAAGTTATAAGAAATAAAGTTATTATTATTTTCTTCTTTAAATTTAGTTTAGTAATAAAAGGGAATGTTATAATTATTGGAAAGTGATCACTTCCATATGTGGAATTAAGTGTGTGCCATAAAAGTGACAGAGCAAGACTTGGAGTACAAATAGAGAGGTCAACCGCACTAACACATTCATTGGGATTAGTAAGACGTGTAGCAGCACCAGTATTCAATATACATAAGTTGTTACGATCTAAAATATCAAGTAAATATTCACCACAACTGTTTGAAAATGAACTGCCCCAAGACTGGTGATGACTATTGAAGTCTCCAAGAATCAAAAAAGGTTTAGGAAAGTGGCATATAATGTTATTTATTTCACTAAGAATAGAAATAGAAGGATGTGGAACATAAATTGAAACAAAGCAAATGTTATTGATAATAGCACCTACAACACAATAATTGTCACTTGAGGGTAATGATAACATATTATATTGATAAGTATTTTTTATCAAAAGAGCCACACCACCGTGGCAATCTGATCTATCTTGTCTAAGACAAAAATAACCAGAAATCTTAAAATTAAAACCTGGTTTAAGCCAGGTTTCTGAAAGAGATGTTACAAAAGGATTATATTTGTTAATTAAATGTATAAGATCTGATTTTTTATTATTAATGCTCCTACAATTCCACTGAACCACTTTGGCCAACTGATCCATTGTGGTGAGTGAGGTTTTCTATGGCTTTACGCAAAGGGGCAACGTCGGAGGGTCTAGAACTATTATTTTGTGTTAGTAAATTAATAAGAGAGACAATGATATCAGTGATTGTTGTATTTTGAGAGCTACTTTGAATATGAGTAATAACACTACCATTACCACTGCTACTAGGCATGTCATAGTCTCTAACCATATTATTATGTTCTGTTTGATTGTAACCTTTACTAAGGTGGCTAGATGAAAATTGCTTAGGTTTAATGTACACAGTTTTTTTATAAGAATCATTATTGTGAGTGAATGGTTTTGATGACGGTGGTGCTAAACTTATAGTGGGTTTCGAAGGTTTCGACATTAGAACATCTGAAAAAGATTTGCCTACTGAAGGGTGTAGCTTAGCTGCCTCAAAATAAGAAATGTTATTATTTGACATGGAAACTTTAATGCTCCTCTGTCTTTCATACTCAGGACAGGAACGTTTAATCGCTCAATGAAAACCACTGCAATTACAGCAATTGGCGTTTACTTCCTCCACAGAACATCCATCACCCGAGTGGTCCTGTCCGCACTTGTAACAGCGCGGCTTTGAACGACATTGCAATTTAGTGTGTCCAAAGCGGCAACAGTTATAACACTGCACAGTTGGGAATATATAACGATCGACTGACAATGAATTATAACAAAGGTATACCCTAGAAGGGAGCATCTGGCCATCAAAAGTGACTACAATTGACTGAGTGGGCTTCCAAGTGACAGTGCCATCTAATAAAACTTTATAATTCAAACGCCTAATTTTAATAATTTCACCACATCCTGTAGGTAAAGACATTTTTTCTTTGATTTCTTCCGGTGACCAGTCTTGGGGAACTCCACGAATAAGACCCATACGAGTTACATTAAAGGATGGGATAAAAGCCTTATAATTGTTATCAATTATTTTTTTGTCAGTAATAAAACTGTTTGCCATCTCAAATTTAGAAAATGATAGTGTTATTCTATTTCTACCTATTTTCTTAACACTACCATCTACAATATTATAAAAATTATTTTTCCTAAGGAAATTTCTAAACTGTACAGGATGTAACGATACGGCGTCATTAAATGCAGTCTGCTCACGTTGGACATGTACAACATAAGGCGGCAAATCATTAGCGGTATAAACTTTACGCCCAAGAAAATTGGTACCGACTTGAGAGTGCGACAATTCATTTTTTGTTGATGGAATAGGTGGAGGTAAAATTGCAGGGCTTAAAGGTAATTTGTTTGAATCTTTATTATTGATACAAATAGGTTCTTCATTAGAATGTTCAGCGGTGGAATCCGAACATAAGCATCCTGTAGTCTTTCCCGCCATTTTATTTTTGCGCTTTTTTTTGTTGCAATGCTTACAAACTTTTGTCAATTTGCCCCTTTTCCTACTTGTGCTTATAGACCACTCGGTTTGATCAGTGTCAAGGCTGGACTCATCTTGACTCATAATAATAACATTCTGACCAACAGAGGGTACCACCGATCCACCTGGGTCAGGTGGATCGTTCATGATAATGCATGGAAGCTACTTATCGATAATGATCTTTTAAATATACAAACTATATACAATATACAAAATATATACAATTAATACTAACCAACTGATTCAGAAAAGTACTAAATTACAATGAAATTAATTTAAACCAAAAAAAAAACACTCCCGCCTACTTCGACGTTTCCCGCCTTTTTCTTTACTTGTGGTCACCGAGTGTCCAATCCAAACACGCTGTAAATGTGTGCGTGAATACGAGTGGCATTATAAAAATTTTAAAAGATGGAAATAGGTATGATAATTTAATTATTATCAAATGTGAATGTGAATCTGTAAAACTTATTTTATTAAAATTTAGTAACTTAATAATAAATAAAATAAGCAGATAAGTAAAAAATAAAAAAAACATGATATTTTGAAAGATCTTAAAATAAGGATAAAAAAAAATAAAACCATGTTACTTGTGTTATATTTAATGAAATAAAAGATGGAAATAGGTATAATAATTTAATTATTATGAAATGTGAATCTGTAAAAGTTATTTTATTAAAGTTTAGTAACTTAATAATAAATAAAATAAGCTGTTATGTAAATAAAAATAAATCATGATAGTTAAACAATAAGGACAAAATAAAATAAGACCATATCATATTAAATTATAACACCAAAAATAATTATAAAACTCTTTGTCACAAAATTGATTTATTTTATTTTAGTTATTTATCTGTGTTAAAATAAAAAATAAATAAACAAAAATTCGGAGTGTTTGGCGGGATTTTGTGGTGTCAGTCAAGATTTTTTTACAATCATTAAAAATTGTGTCGGAGCGAACTTTACGTTATAAAAGTGGTGTATTTTTATAAAATAAGTGTTTGTGTTGACGTGCAACTAAAAGATTATTATAATAAAAGTGATTGTGGTGTGAAATACGATGAGAATTTTTTGTGGTTATCCACAATCATAATCATAATGATAATCGTTTATTTGCTTAACACTGTTTAATTAGATGTTTACGTGAAGAGAGAGCGACAATAGTATTTACCTGAAATATTGTAGGCATGCAAATATTTTCCACCTCATAAAGTAGCATCATATGGAGACTGTCATCATATATTTCGTAATACTCCCAAGATGCATTAAAATGTGTTACTCCAGCATTTTAATGTAATTAATGAAGAAATAACAAATATTGAAGACATGGCTGTATGGGCATTAGTACCCCTTGCCTTCCCATTACAGAAAGAATGAATTTAAAAAAACAATAAATTCTAAAATACTTTATCAATCTCACTATGTAGCGTTTTATATTCTCTTTGCTCACTATGACAATGGGCCTAATTCTGGCGGCACACTCTAAGTTTAAATTTAAGTACAGTATATCTCTTTCTCGCAATATGTAATAGGAAAAAGATGGCAAGATATCGTTTAGAGCTGTCATCTAAATTTAGAGAGATTTCAAAGGAACCATAGACAATTTTAGACGGCATGTACGGAGGTGCCTCCTAAACACTGCATTTTAACACGTTTAATAAGGTCGAAAATTGAATGCATGTTTCTAAATGTCAAATTTTAAGTCAGCGATCCTTTTCGTATTCATATTGAGAGAAAGAGGTAGACTGAACTTAAATTTAATCTTAGCATGTGTTCGCCAGAATTAGGCCCAATGCATGGTCGACTTTTCGACGTTTACTTTTCAATCTTTCCATACTGACGCTACTTGAAGCGACGCTTGAATACAGATTTATTATACACGTCTTAGGTAAGACGTGTATATTATATCTGTAGGTAAGTCGGTCCTCCTGTGCTTACCCAAACATTCGCAGCATGTTTGTATACTCACAACGAAGTTTTATCGCGACAACGCGAACACAATTCTTTTCGATTAAGTGCACAGATTAGAAAGAGTATGTCTAAAGACAGATGGGAAACACGCCTTGGAGAGGGCAAGCGTTAGTGAAATGACAGGGGAACATTCGTAGTAATGTACGTAAACTATCGACTTGTAAGTATCGACATCGATAAATATGGAATTGTCGATATTAATAGTACAGCACTAATATTATTTAAATTACTATGGCTGAATTGGCTAATGTAAAAGTAAAAAAAAAACACTGGAGATATTTCGAAGTGGTTTATTTTAATTCAAGGAACTTTATATTAACAAACTAGTTAACGAAAAACAAACAGTGTAAAATACAAGCAATACTACCAGTTTATAAGTAATTATACCTAATCGTAATTGAAAATATGAAATTAGTTATTAAACCTAATACATAACAATAACCTAATACATAGCAACAATAAACCTTATACAATACATAACTTTTTAGTAAGTTTAAATATATTAGTTTAGATGTTATTTGCAATAAATCAACTTAAGCAACATTAAGTATAAAAAAAAACTTATCTTTATAACACTAACCTAATATTTAGATTCATTATTCATTTTAAATCTCAATTACAACGATGTTCTTATCAACCTGTACCATTATCTATAAAATCAAAAAGGAATGATTATGTATATAGTAAATTTTAGTTTTTTTCATACTTTTTCTGATATAAAAAATGTGCAGTTTCCATACTGTGGCGATGATGAACTAATAGTGTTGGTTTTGATTTGAGACATTTTTAATATATTTCAATCGTATTCAATCGTGACAAATTGATTATAAACCAATAACTTTTTTTTTAAGAATTCCCCTAGGATCTTTACTGTGCTAAAAGATATTTCAATCGTATTGACAAGTGAGAAAATCTTAATGAACTAATCAACTGGGTATATATTTATAGTATAAATTCTGTTTTTGAGAACCATTTTAAAATCAGTTCAAACATTTTTCATTAACATTAAAAAATATTTGTATGGAAATATATTTCTCAGTGGTGTTCACATAAATTGGCAATTTCATAATTAAAAACCTATAAATTCAGTCAAGTCGCAGAATACCTTCAGGACGCTCATGACAATTAAAAACCAATTGTGTCTGAAATCTGTGGCTTGTCAGTATATGTAGCATAATGCAATTCATATCTTTCACATATATGACTATTTGGACATTTTTATGTAGGGGGTTACAAAATGAAGAATTCAATTAGTACAAACATTAAGACGATTTTTAAAAATTTAAATATTTGTATTTTACTGATATTAAATATCTTCATTTTTTTATAGAAAACGGATTTGTAGTAAAGTATTGCTATTAATCCGTTTTTCTTCATTATTAATATAATTTTTACACAAGAATTCTTCTTTTTATAACCACATGCATAAAAAAGAGTCCAAATATTAATATTGGTCAGTATTTATCACAAGTGTACAGTTTGTGAATTTATTGTTACATATTCGACAAAACTTTTCCGCTTTTAAGTGCCAAGAGTTGCTTGGCCTGTAATGTATTAATATGAGGCAGTGGGCAATATTTGAGATTACGTCTTAGCAAATTTACACGTTCTCTAAGAGTAATCCAAAGTATGAAATTTGGAAATCTCGTCAGTTAAGAAAGAGCGCCGGCAAGCTTGGCAGTTAATTTTAGCAAAAAGATTTCTGGTGACATAACCAGCCGTAAATGTAGACGCTTGTATGCTGGTCTTCTCTATCTGAACTTGCTGGAAAAGATCTGTTCCGCCAAGTCTGGATGAGAAAGCGGATGGTCCAGTTTGCGCCTCCGCCCGCCACCGCATTGCTTGCTGCGGCAATCGCACCCCGTGAACAACCTGCAACAGAAATACGGAGGGATTAGGTACTACCTTTTTGCGGCGTAAAAGTAAGGCACTCATATCCTCCTTAGATTTTATTCGAATGAACATTGTAATTAGTGCATATCCTCCTGGTTAGACTGGTGATTTAAATAATTCCAAAAATTCATAAAATTTTTCAAGGTAATAATCCAATTCCAAAATAATAATGTTTTCAAATTATATTCATATTCATATTCATTTATTTGCAGATTAAGTGTTGCATAAAGGTGTTACAATTATAAAGTACTTAAAAATAACTTAATCACTCTTTTCGAGTACAGCAAATATTTAACATATTTATACAGTACAATAACAAGAATTTGTCGACTGACTGGCCGAGTGGTCCTTATTAGAAAGAAAAAAGAAAGAAAGAAATACATTTTATACAGACTACTTAGTCAGGGGTCACGGGTTCGAATCCCGGTAGGGCAGATGTTGCAAACATCTGCCTTTCTGATATGAGGGCTTAGACAAGATGGTTTTCGATAATCGCTATCGCTAAGCGGAAAATAATAAATAATAATATTTTTGTAGTCTGTGGTTGAGCAATCTATGATTTCTCTCTACTACTAAGACTAAGTACTTCTTAGTAACAATAAACTGTGTTTATCCCTAAGTTAAAATTGGTTTTATTGAAACGAGGCACTGGTGGTTATTGAAATAATATCACATTAAACACCGGCATTCAATTATATGACTATGTGTAAGTGGATGGCTGAATGTCGTGCCATCCATCTGATTAAATTAGCCAGTTAATTGGACCTATTGGACGCTTAGACAGATCTTTTAGTACAAGGGGCTTTTATGTGACTTTTTGTAAAATTGTTATGTTTAAGGTTACTTATTTTATGACTACTTGTAACCGAAATCGTTATGGTTATATGTCATCATAAAAAATTACCTTAAACCTACCAATCACACCAACTCTTCAGTACAAGACGATCTGCCTACGCGTTCAATTGAGCTGACATTTAATTAACAAGTTTAGTTGGTAAAAGTTGAGTGATTTTAGTTCAATTAACTTAAACCATTATACAAAATAAATTTATACCTTGACAAACTAGGTGTGACAAAGGAGTAGTTGCAGAATGTGGGCGAAGAGAATCTGGTAGGTGCAGTTGCTCCTACTATTTCTGGAAATTTACTACAATTTTATCTTATCAATAATAAATCAAAATGTTTATATTTTTATGATTTCTTTACGTTATCTTTTATTTATTGTCATATCATAAGTACTGAAAATATATTGTTCAAACCAATTTTAATTGAAAGTAGTACAGACGACAGCACATCAAGTGTAACGGCCTGGCCACGGGAACGGGCGGCGGCGGCGGTGACGACTCGTCAACCACTGCGCGGTCACGCCGACGCGCTGCGAGGCCGACATCGAGACAGCGCGCAGTGGTTGCCGATTCGCGAGACGCAGGTCGCGCGTGCAGTGAGTTTGTGGCCAGACCGTAGCAGTTGCACTAAGAAAGCCGCCTCTATGACTAACGAAGTAAGACCGG
The DNA here is from genome assembly GCA_947347705.1 of Nymphula nitidulata. Lineage (NCBI taxonomy): Eukaryota > Metazoa > Arthropoda > Insecta > Lepidoptera > Crambidae > Nymphula > Nymphula nitidulata. The sequence continues at coordinate 13,593,677 of OX374623.1, forward strand.
TTTACAGAATAAACTGTTACGTTTGATGTGCTGTTGACTGTACATCACTTTTGGGACATACAGACAGGACATGCCATAACTTACGATTTAGGACATTTCGATACAGAAACTTATACTTGAATGTTTCTTATTTAATTACGATAAATCAGTTAACAGAATTAACCTACTAGTCACGATAATTATTAAAATTGCAAAAATATTTTTATTACCTTCAAGGTTGTTGGAGAGATCACACTAGTTTGTATGTCTGACGACTCTAAAGCATCAGTAGTTTTACCTGAAATTTTGTGAATACATAAAATTAGATTGGATCTTTTGGAATATTTTATTTTCTATTACACTGCAAAACTTAGATAGGTATAATATATACCTAAATCTAGGCCACTGGAACAGGTACGTCAATGGAATTTTACATCCTAATATCCATACTAATATGATAAATGTTAAAGTAACTCTCTTTGTCAGTTATGTTTTCAGTTCTAATCCACTAAAGCGATTTAGATAAAATTCGGCATACAGATAGATTACATTCTGAGGAAAATAAAAGCTATTGGAACAATAACCGACATTCAGTTTGAGTCAATGTGTGCCATCAAATTTTTTACTGAAGGCTGTTTTGTATTGTTTTGTATTTGAAGACTGTATTACAATGTGTTGTCTTCAACAAAACACTATTGTGGAAGAGGTTGGCAGGTATAAAAGTCATTTTGCAAAACTTGCTATGTTTGATGAATAAACTTAACAGGATGTTACTTTCGATGGCATGCATTGAATGATAAACCGACAACAACTTAATTATTCTGTAAAATATAAAAGTGCTAAACCTAGTTATCATTTACACTAATATTATAAGAAGATAAAGATCTCCGAAAGGGTAGCCTAGGTAGATCTAGGATCTATTTAGGAGATATCTCCTAAGGTTGTGTAATGAAACACATAATATATTAGTTGCATAAATATAGATTACTACAAAAAGCCTAGTATAAATGTGAATCTTTAAAATTAGGAATCTCTGCATTGTGTTAATTTAATTTAGTGTTGATAAATTAACCACATTATTTCACTACAAGATATGTCATCATCATCATCATATATATCAGGCTATGAAGTTCACTGCTGAACAAAGGCCTCCCCTATTGATTTTCTCATGGATTTTGCATAGTCTGCATCCAATAGCAAACCGTTGGATGCAGACTATGCAAACCTACAGATATACAACATTATTATTGAGACTATGCAAACAATAAAATATTATTATTGACATTATATGTTTTTGATACTTACTTGACACAAAAGCCCGCTTGCAGTGCAGTTACATTCATGTAGACCTTGAGAATTATTGTCTTCTATGTTTTCGCTGGCTGCAAAGTAAAGACTTAAAATTAATGGTGTGATTGTTAGCACAAGTACTTTATATTATATTATAACAACTTACTTTACATGAAGAGCTTGCGACAAACACACATATTTAACGTCAAAATGAAGGATGCAACACCATTACTGGCAGAGACCGATAAATGAATGACGCGTGTCAATTTTATGTTGCGGTACATTTTGCGTAATTTATTTTCATCGCCTTTCTGATTAGGGAACATCATTGTTATTATAGTCGATTTGTCTAGAGGGATGCAACAGCGTTTCGGATTGACCATGACCTGTGAGCAATAAATAGACCAAGTAAGCGACTATGTCCTAGATTGACATATTAATGGTAATAACGAATTATTTTATTAAATATAAATCTGCACAAACCAGTTGTAACAACAAGGTGGATTTCGTATTAAACTTATCGTCCGTCGCACTTGTTGTCTGCCCAAACTATACTAGATAGGTGTTGTTTGCAATTGCTCGACACAGTCCACAAAAACAGCAACAAAATACTAAGAAAATTGTGAAAACTTCAAAATATAACAGAGAAAAATTGTAAAAATAACCGTCATGACGAGTGTCATGTCAGTCTGACATTTGCATCTGACTTACAAACGAAAATGGCGGATATTTTTAAAAAAACTACAGATAGACTATCACTTGGTCTTGCTTTTAGCTGTCACTGACTAACACAGAGGCCATTGTATCGTTGATTCCATGGGCTGATTAAGTGTGGCCTCACCTCACCTATCATAGAATAATATTACTCTCACCTATGACGAAGAAATACTATGGACTGGCCCTAACTACCTACTTCGCGTGTCTACATAAAGTTCTTGGACCACTAAAAATGGCTGCCTCTGGTGATATTGTATGTCTGATGGTGTTGTAACTCTCTATATGCATCTGTTGTCGATATATTTAAAAACTTATGTGTATGTACACAAAGATAGGTTTATTATTAATGAAAATACATATATATAAGAATCTTCTTTAGTAAGTCAGTTTACGTGGCTAATTTTAAAAGAACTTATAAATTACAACGCGACAACAACAAAATATCGTTTGAGAAAAAAAAAATTTAGCTCAGCCTAGCGGTCAGCCAGTCTTAAGTGATATTTTACTTGTAAATTATTCCGGGAGTTTCAAAGTAATTTTATAGATTTTGATGTGTTTTTTCCGAATTTGAACTTTGGCCCTAATTCAGGTGAACACATGCTAAGTATAATGAAAATGAAAATGAAAATATCTTTATTCAATTAGGCCCCCCAAGAAGCACTTTCGAATCGTCAACAAAAAACCCCTTATGTATATCACATAAAAATAATATTAACTAACTAACAATTACATTATGTTTGTCTCTCTGTCTTATCTGGATCTACGTAAGCTAAGAATGCTATAATGTCTGCCTATCGGTCTGTCTGTCGGTCCGTCTGTCGGTCCGTCTGTCCGTCAGTCAGTCTGGCTGTCTGTCTGTCTGTCAGTCAGTCAGTCTGTCTATCTGTCTGTCTGTCAGTCTGTCTGAATTTACACCGGTTCCAAAACACAGTAATGGTATTTAGCAGTGCAGTGTCGCACAGAGTATAAAAAAAGGTATATTAACGTACCAATAAGTACCTAATGACAAGAATATTTACTGTATTTAAACTCTGTCCGACAATGCACCATCACAATATAGGTATTACAATACACAAAGGTCAACAATTAATAAAGCCAATCATCTTTCATTAATTTTAAACACTTGTCTGACCACGTCATTACAGTAATAATTGTATTGTTTTATATATAATATCATATAATGCCATTTACCTCAAAAATCTAAATTTAAGTTCAGTACATTTCTTTCTATCAAAAGGAATACTAAAAGGATGGCTGTCATATAATTTGACATTTAGAAACGTGCGTTCAGTTTTCGACCTTATTGAACGTGATAAAACGCAGTGTTTAGAAGGCACCTCCGTTACATGCTGTCTAAAATTGTCTATGGTTTCTTTGAAATCTATCTAATAAGTGACAGCTTTAAACAGATTCTTGCTATCTTTTTCCTATTACTTATTGCGAGAAAGAGATATACTGTACTGTACTGTAGTGTACTTAAATTTAGAATTAAAGCGTGTTCCCAGAATTAGGCCCTTTGACACTAATTATTTTTACTCGTGCCATCATACTGGAAAAATTGCGGCTAAAAGTAAGCATTTGACAGTATCTTGTTTCTGAATAATTTCACGATAAAAATATTTATTTGCAAAATTAAATAAGACAAAGAATCCTACTTTAGTCATTACCTTTTTTCCGTAAAATCTATAGCTCTGGCGTTCGGGCGCCGCAAAGTGTAGTTCAACATGCATTTTGAGCAAAATAACTTATTTCCATACTACCTTGAGGTAAAAAAAGCGCCACGATTTTTTGTAGGCATACTGGGGATATCACGATAAAAAAATACGCCGCTTACTATTTCTAAAGGTGGTAAGGAAAGTAGGTTTTTTTCCATACGTACTACGTTGCACTACACTTCCAGGCATTCGTACACCATAACTGTTGATTTTACGGAAAAGATGCTTATAAATATATTTTCTCTAGTATATTTTATTTTATATAGGTAATTTAAAACTCCGAAATAACGTTCCAGGCAATCTATTTTTTTAGAACCAAATTTTAGCCTAACTAACATTTGTACACCATTATATTAGTGAAATATATTCGATACACACAAAACATATTATTTAACTCCATTTTAAGACCTTCACATTCATTTATTATATTTTAGCAAATAAAAAATATATTTTATCGATACTTCAAGATCGTAAAGACCGTACTATGTTATTGTGTGTCACAGCAAATGTACCACGTGACTTGGCGCAGACTGGCTTCAAAGGTGCATGCTAATGACGTCACAAAAAAGAAGAAACTCTCAACAAGTAATATTTATCTCTCTTTTCAAATGCAACATTTGCTTGGTTAAAAAGAGACAACATGATATTTGAGGTTTTTATGTCGATATGATAGATATTTCTATACTAACGATATCTATAGAACATTAGAGCATCTCCATATAATCCTTCCTTATTGCTCCATGGAGAAGAATGACAAACATAGATCATAAATAAGTTAAGTTTCGGGTTTTAGCGGAAGTACAACACTAGCGCCAGCGCCACCGATAGTTACCCCGCTGGTGCCCCACTGTGAACTAGTTATGCGGGAATATAACAATAAAAATATTAATTTAAGTTTAAATGGAGGAACCGGCAATTTCACTTGTAGAAAAGTAAAAATTAATATTTTTCTTACAAGTGAAATTGCCCATCCCTCCATGTCTGTTGTAACCCTTGCTATATGGGCTGCTCTTTCAGGGGACCCGAGTTCAAATCCCGGTAGGGGCAACTGTTTGTATGATGAATACGAGGTACCTTTTGATATAACGTGTTTAATATTAGTGATCTTTGAGTATACCTTCGTTTTGCTAATAACATCGTAGTCATGGCTATTTGTCCCTGGAAGACTTGGGCCAGTCCAGAGCATTATTCCAAAATTATCTGACCGACCGTCAAAACTCCGAATGGTCATTTCGCCTATGATATATTCTACGAACATTAGTTCCACCGCTAGCGTACCGGGAGCCGAAACGTTTAGACCACCCCACAAGGTGGACCGACGATCTGGTAAGGGTCACGAGAAGCCGACCGATCGGTTTGGAGATCCTTGGGGGCCTATGTCCAGCAATGGGTGTCTCTCAGCTGAAATGATGATACTGGTCTGGCTCCTAGTGCAATTCGAAACTGAGACCACTAGTTTAATAGACAAGGGTACTGACCACTTAACCAGATGTATTGTTCTGACTAAGAACAACCGATTGCAATTAACTCAATATGTAGGATAGAATGTATATTATGCTATGGACCAAAATTGCTCTTGAGCTATGTAATATAAACAACAAATTATAATTAAAATTAATAATGAAGAGATAAGGCCAATTATTATATTACTGATACTTGTCATTAACCTGTAAGAAGATAAAAATAAAATGAATACAAAAAATAACAATATTAAAATCATGTATTTACAAATTATCATTAGATGCCATATGTCTAATTAAATTTGATATAAACTTGTCTATTTTGCGTACATCTTGTTGGACTTCTGTTTTAAATTGTAGACACTGAAACAAATATGAAGTCATTAATCATCAGTCATGAAACAAATATAAAGACATTAATCAAAACATTGTAATAAGTGTAAGTGTAATGAGAAAATAAAAATTTGTATCCCGTATGTCAGGCATTGAGAGTTCAATTGGCTGAAAATTTTTACAAGCTGTGGCCAATGCATAAGTCGCAGCGTCTGGTTAAATTAGCTGCTGAACTAGACGCCTAGGCCGTTGATTGAACGCTGACATCCAATGAAACTGCTGAAGGATATCTAGGCAAGTTATTGAGTGCATCATTTAACCAGAACATCATGATTATTAGCTTTTGTGTTACTGTTTGGTATTGGGAGGTTTAAGGTATTTTTTATGACCTGGTATTTTGTATAAGTAGTCATAAAAAAGATAAGCTTGAAGCTACCAATCACACCAAAACTCTTCAGTGCAAGACTATTCATCCAGGCATCTAATTGAGCAGATTTTCAATATGCCATGTTGCTCATGTTGTAAAACGTTGAGTGAGTCTAGTTCAATTAACTATTGGTCTAGACCAGACTTTTTTTCTCATAGAACACTTTCAAAATTTAGCTGGATCCGGTGGACACCCTGCAGCTACATTTCTACCATATTCCCAAAACTCGACATGAAATGCGTTTTTTTGTCACGCCAACGTAGACCCCCGTCAAGTCCCCCGTGGACTCCTGGGGGTCCACCTGGACCACTAGGAACTAAGGGTCATTGGATGCCGGCGTTTAATCAACGGGCTAGGCAACCAATTAAGCAACAAATTTAACAAGTTGGTGGCGACTGGCGATACATGCACATACATAAGCAAAATATTTTAGTGTATCATTAGGATCAGCTATTGATTACCATTATTGTCACCCATGATTTTCAGTTTCAGATGTTTATCATTTGAAAGATTAAAGGTAGTTTCTTATCAGTAAATATTAGATCTCCAAAGCATGTTTGTCATCTAGTTGTATAAAAAAATAAAAACAAAAGATTTGTACTTTTTTGTAATACTTAATTAATTGAAAACCGTTACACTGAACACCTCCAGTAGGTTTGAGAAGAGCGCGAAGCGCAGTGTGGTGCGAGCCTCAGATTTTACGGTTATTTTTACTTTATTACGGTTATTCTTACCGCTTTAAACCACATTGGGCCAGCGTGGTGGTGTTATGGCCCAAGCTCCTCATGCGTTTCTTCCATGTAGGAAGGCCTGTGCCCAGCAGTGGGACGTAAATAGGCTAATGATGACGATGATGACTATTCAATTCAATAATAAGTGTGTACAAAAACTGAAAAAAGTTATTACCAATTTTTTTTCTTGGGTTCCTTCTAAGGTTCCTCATGCTTAGAGGATTCGATCCCGGTCGATTTTCTAATCCCGGGATTGTAATGGTAATAGAAAGTGGTAACAAAAAGACAGTAAAACATATCAAAATCAACTTTTTATTTTAAATCATTAGTTAAATATTTAAAAAACAAAACAAAATTATACTTTCTTCTTATAAAAAAAAAACATCAGACGAATTGATAACCTCCTCCTTTTTTTGAAGTCGGTTAATAAACAACAAACTCGGCACTTTCTTCTCTGTAAATAATTTATGAAATAGTTTCATAAATTATTTACAGAATTGCCTAGTTTGTTTATTTTATATTACAAAAAACTTAAAAAAAATAACTTCTTAAGACTTGTTTAGATATACTATAAAAAAACTTATATGCTAAAGATATCAATGTTTATAGGTACTTATATTTTAAATTAAATAGACCAGAAACTTTATTAATTTGGTTGTTTTTTAATAAATTCTTTGATTATCACCAATTAACAAAAAAATATGCTTACACGACGTGAAGCGGAATTTTTACACACTTTTACACTTAATTCGGTACCAATGAAGTCAGCTGTGTAAACAAGATGGCCCTCAAAACGTCAAATGAAAGTAAGCGCGTTTCGTTTCAGGCACATTTTTATTGACTTATATAAAAATAAATCAATCCCGAAAATCCCGGGACCCATTACTTTTAATCCCGTAAATTTCGGGATTAAAATATGAACGGCATCCCGGGCTCCGGGATCCCGGGATCGAATCCTCTACTCATGCTACATGTATATGTTTGTGGGTACTTCACAAATCGTTAATTGAAAATCTAATAACAGGCATGCCATGGCCAATTACTTTAAAACAGAATATCTATGGTGTCCAGTTTGTACTATAGTCCTTTTATCTCATGAAGCGAAGCAAGCTTTACTTGTGGTAAACTGTATACAAAAATACACTGGAAATGTGTTGGTAAGCACAGGAGCTCTTAGTGCCGTCCAAAACACGGGCGAAGTAAGACGTGTATATTGCAGCTACAAGGGTCGGTTCGAGTAGCGTCAGTATGGAAATATTGAAAAGTAAATGTCGAAAAGTCTACCATGCATTGTCATAGTGAGAGTGATTAAGTATTTTTGTTGATTTTTTTATATGGGTAATTAACTTATATAAAATAAGTTACTTTTGTGACAAAGAGTTTTATAATTATTTTTGGTGTTATAATTTATTTATTTTATGACTAAAAACATGGTAAATAGCAAAGACAAGATATTGATGAGCTATACTTTTCAAAGTATAGAAAGAAAAGAACAAGATTGTGATTTGGGAATTACTATTATTATAATTTACAAGATGATTCAGATGAAACTGATAATTATTCGAATGATTATGATTTATTTTATCAAATATAACACATGTAACCTGGTTTTATTTTATTTTGTTCTTATCGTTAAAGAACCTTTTAATATCATGATTTATTTTTTATTTACTTAACCCGGCATCATGGGGGTGGGAAAATGTTACATGGACGTGGAGGCTGGGTCATATTTACCCAAATAGACAATTGAATATTGGAATTAGTATTATTTGTTAAAATAATTAATTATGTGTTATCAAGTCAACAAAATACCAAAAAAATACATAAAAGTAACTTTTATTCATATGAACAAGGCTTTTAAACAAAAACCATAAAAAATTAACCAATTTTACGTCATCTAGCAAAATCTAAATTAATTATAGTAATTATTTCTCTTTAATTTTAAAATTGGTAATTTTTATAAATCTATTAACATGGATAATAAGCAAAACATTAATTAGCATCATCGTTATAAATACAGTCGGCATAGAAATTCCTAAAAAATATAGTTGCTGGCATCCTTGAAACACATGGGTATTTTCGCGGTCTTTGCCAGCAGGACACACCTGAGACCTCTTACGAGCATTTTATTTTTTGTTGGAGGCTGTTCTCAAGATTCTCCAGAAATTGACAGATTTTTCACACAATTCTCGTGACAAACTTGGAACGTTCCGGCGGGCTTTCAAGTGTTTATCTGCTGCAGCAGTTGGTTTGCATCAGAAGTTTTACTTCTAATTGTTGATTGCAGAACCATAGCACCTGAATCCCAAATCTATTTCTTTGCTGCTTAGCTGACTGCGCTCACTTGAAAGGTCTTAGTCTTTACCAGATTCAGGTCTGCATAAAATCTGAGTCAGGTCCTTCAAGAATATTTTTTTAGAATCATCTATTTTCTTCTCTCACGGTCAAATGGACCGGCATTTTTCGGCATTATTCATAATGCCGAAAAAAAAACAAAATAAAATGTAATTCACACAATAATGGAGTAATACTAATAATACGCAAGTATAAGTAATAATACGCAACAAAAATAACAATTGATCATTTATTCCGTGTATGAGAAAAATGGCTTAAAATAGTTACACTGACTTCAGGCATGGGTCATAATTACCTTTTTAGAATAGAATAGAATAGAATAAAAATTTATTCAGCACACACAATTCAAATTACAACACTTGAAACTCCCAATGCAGCTATTGTCCGACTGATTTTATTTCAAAAACGTGTGGTGGGACTCAATAACTCCAGCTACTGAGAGAAGCGGCTATGTTGCATGAATAGTTTTGAAATTATAGGCAATTTGAAAACGCGCAGGTCACTTTGACCCAGCCCCCATGACGCCGGGTTAAGTGTCTATTTTATTTATTATTAAGTTACTAAACTTTAATAAAATAAGTTTTACAGATTCACATTCACATTTGATAATAATAAAATTATTTATACCTATTTCCATCTTTTAAAATTTATATGTTAACACCACTCGTATTCAGGACCACATTCGCAGCATGTTTGACACTTGGTTACCACAAGTAAAGCGCTTGTCAGCAGTGGAAGTTGCTTCGTGAGATAAAATAACTAGGTATAACCTTAAAATGGCATAATATTATTGTACCTGTAGATAACAAGTATTTGATGTGAATGTAAAGTTCTAGGTTAATAATTCATACTAACCTTTTTATTGTCTGTAATTTTTACAATAAAGACTCCTTTAGAATGAGAGTATTTAAGGCAATAGCGTGTATTCAATGGATCCCGTAGGTACAGCATTTCGGCAGACTTTTCAAATTCTTCCCAGTTCGGTATGTAAGTCATTTTAGATCGTGACAAATATTATGTCCCAGCCCAGTGAATGCGTGTTTAATCAAAGATAAAAAGAAATATTATAACTTGGAAACCACTGTATGCTAGTATGTTCGCATTTTCGCACACAAACTTGGTAATCTGCTAATTTGTGACTGAGAGAGATACAAACTATAAAACTACAGGCTATTCAAATAGTAAGGTGGGGAATTTCGTAGTATTTTCAATATTATTCCTGATTTACGACAGTTGGAAAAACTATGTAGTATGTCTAGCCTGTCACTAAATTTGTGAACATTTGACGGTTTTCTTTCTGTCTACGTTTTGACGTGACGTGACCATCCATAGACCATAGCTTAGATAATATAGATCCATAGACTACAGATTTAAATAGGACGAGAATGGTGGCGATTATGTTGTATCACTACTATTTAAACTAAACTAACCTAAAAAATCTCTAATTTATCTTATCTTACCTTACCTTATTATGCGGCCATGACTTAGTCACAGTGCACTTCGACGCATTGGGATCTTTTGTGCCTCCCCTGCATTTACTCTTCGTGTGTCCAGAGTATAGTTGCCATTAGCCTTACTATGGCCCTAATTCTGGTAAGCACATGCTAAGTCTTAATTTAAGTTCAGTGCATTTCTTTCCATCAAAAGGAATACGAAAAGGATGGCTGTCATATAATTTAAATCAAGAAATCTGTCTAAATTTAAGTGACAGCTCTAAACAGATTCTTGCTATCTTTTTCCTATTACTTATTACGAGAAAGAGATATACTGTACTTAAATTTAGAATTAAAGTGGGCCTAATTCTGGTAACACAACAAGATAAGGTAACAAGATAGCAAGAATCTGTTTAGAGCTGTCACTTAAATTTAGACAGATTTCAAAGAAACCATAGACAATTTTAGACGGCATGTACGGAGGTGCCTTCTAAACACTGCATTTTAGCACGTTCAATAAGGTCCAAAATTGAACGCATCTTTCTAAATGTCAATTTATATGACAGCCATCTTTTTCTTTTTCATTTTGAGAGAAAGAAATAGACTGAACTTAAATTTAAACTTAGCATGTGTCTGCCAGAATTAGGGCCAGTGTGTTCCCAGAATTAGGCCCTATATCTTTAGGCAGAAAGAGCCTGTAGTCTTCTGGTTTTGGATATGCCACTCCCAGAAGGCTCATTCTGGTTCTAGTCAGGGCATCACAATGACATAAGAGATGCGTCATAGATTCCTGACATTCGCCACATGCTCGACAAACTTGTGTTGCAGAGAGTTGCATTTTGTGTAGCATGTGGTTAGTAGCAAAATGCCCTGTGAGTGACCCAATTAAGAGGCGAGCTTGTGTTCTACCGTTTGCATAGATGTATTAGTCCATCCTTTTACCTCCTCTCCAAGGAAGGGTTTGGAGTGTTTTAGTCCCGGTATTTTATGCCATTCAGCCTTGTGTCTGTTCAAGACATGGTTTTTAATGGCTGTGTTTATAAAACTTTGTGAAAGTGCCAGAAAGGGCTCAGGACCCACGTATGTGTTTTCTGAGCCCTTCCTTGCCAATTCATCTGCCTTCTCATTGCCCATCAATACATTTTAATTCTGTTAAAAAAGTACGCAACGTCTACAATTTGGATTTTTTTTTAAATATTTTTTCGTAATATTTGACAATATTATTTTGTAAAGAAAATGTATGGCATTTGACATACGCCCTCAATGGACTTTCGATCGCAATTTACAAATACCATGCATTTTCTGTTTAGCGATAGCGATAGCGATTGTCAAACGGCATCTTGTCTAGGCTCTATCGTGTTGACTATATCAAAATTAGGTTGTTGTCACAGAAGGTTGTTGTCGGCTGACTGTGAAATCGACAGGTTGTGCGCATCCACAGCCATCTGACAGCATCCATTTTGTTTTATTGGGCCGGCGCACCCACGTTTTCTTTGGAAAACGAATTCGTCTTGCCCGATTACCGTACAACAACGTTGCCGCAAGTTATTTGCAGATTAATAATCATACTTGACACTCAAGCAACACGTGGGAAGGAAACGTAATGTGACCGCACTAAACCTAATTTTAGTTAAGTTTTACTAGGTGGTAGGCCCGTATGTTGGGTCGCTTGGGTAGGAACCACCGCCTTTCTTATTTCAGCCGTGAAACAGTTCGCTGTGTTTCGGATTGAAGGGAAAGGTAGCCAGTGTAATTACTGGGCATAGAAGGCATTTCATCTTAGGCCTCAGGATGACAACGCACCTGCAATGCCAAGTAATTTATTCCTTGTTATTGCAGGTGTCTATAGGCGGCGGTAACCGCTTAACACCAGATGGACCGTCACCTTGTTTGTCATCTACTGTTATATAAAAAAAAAGTTTCTGCCCACATAATTGCCACCATTGTAAGTCAACATTTGTAAGTCTGCGGTCTCTCTAAATCATCTATCTGTGGGTACTTAAGCCGACTATCGAACAACTAAAATATGCTTTTATAGGCTGCAGACTTAGTTGGTAACAGTGTTGCTAGCCCAATGAAGTCTGCGAGAAATTCTTCTTAAATTAATAAAAAGAAGACGAAAAGAGAACAAAACATTTTATGTGCATGCGATAACAAGTGACAGATTAGAGCGTAGAAAACATCATACCTTACATTCTAAGAGCCACCGCACATATACAATTTCAAGTTGGCCAACTAAATCGCAGAATGTCTAATATGCATAGAATCTTATGATAGCCCGCACATTATATCAACTAAGTCGTTCAAATAAATAGTTGGTCAACTATCATCCTATAGCCCGCACACTATAACAACTTAGTTGGTCAGTCGCACGGTAAGATGCAGTGTGACCAGATCCGTGCGCGTGATTTCCCCACGCTTGGATTTTTGCCGACGGGCACGCAGCCGCCGCAGCCAGTCGATCTCTGCATTCTCTTCTTGTAACAAATGAAAAAATAGAACTGCTGATGAAAGAAAGAAAGAAAGAAAAAATATTTTATTTAAATAGGCCACAAAGAAGCACTTTCAAATCGTCAAAAAAACACATTTTTACAACTATCACAAAAAAAATATTAACTAACAACGTCATAGTCTCTGTCTGTCTGTCATGTCTGAATTTACACCGGTTCCAAAAGTTGAACTACCGAGAAGATTCCGGCAACAAACTCGTGTAGTCACTCTTTTTAAAATAAATATTCAAATACAATGTTTGTAGTTAAAAAAAAAATATAACTTTTAGCAGTGCAGTGCCGCCCAGCGATAAAAATAATTAAAATTAGAAGAGAATCTATATCATCGTACCGACAAAGTAGGTACCCAATGTCAAAAGTATTATCGTTATTTTCAAGCTATCTGACAATGCACAATCACAAAATAGGTATACAGAGGTTAATAGTCATAATACTTACACGTAAATAAACTTAAAAACATTTTGGAATTTTAATGTTTCCACGCATTCTTATCATCTAAATATTCTTGGACCTTATAGTAGCCTTTTTTCATTAAAGTTTGTTTGACATATAACTTAAGTTTGTGAAAAGGCAGTTCAGTTACATTTGGCGGGACTTTGTTATAAATGTGTATACATTTCCCCATGAATGAGCGACTTGTCTTGTGAAGTCTAAAACTTGGAACAGCAAGTTTATTTTTATATCTAGTGTTTAAGTTATGAATATCACTATGTTTTGAAAAGGTATGTTTATATTTGTGAACATAAATTATGTTCTCATATATATATTGAGAAGCAATGGTCAAAATATTAATTTCTTTAAATAAATCTTTTAGTGAATCACGTGGCTTGAGTCCGTAAATAGCACGCACAGCCCTTTTTTGTAAAATAAAAATGTCTTCAATGTCGGCTGCTGTGCCCCACAATAACAAGCCATATGACATGACACTGTGGAAGTAACCAAAGTAAACAAGTCTTGCTGTTTCAACATCACACAAAGACCTAATTTTTTTAACAGCATAAGCAGCTGAACTAAGTCTTTTAGATAGGGACGAGATATGAGGATACCATTGTAAATGAGAATCTAACTTAATTCCCAAAAATACTGTAGAGTCAACACATTCAATAGTTTCTTCATTGATTTCAACATGAGTACTAACCTGCCTTACATTTGGTAAAGTAAATTTAATACACTTTGTTTTCTTTGAATTTAACAATAAATTATTATTTTCAAACCAGGATAGCACTTTTGAAATGGCATTATTTACATCCTCAAAGTCAGTTTTAGTTCGGTCTATTTTAAAAATTAGTGAGGTGTCATCTGCAAACAATACCGTCTCACACAATTTTCTTGAAAAGTAAGGGAGGTCGTTGATATAAATTAAAAAAAGCAATGGCCCTAATATCGAACCCTGAGGCACGCCCATATGCACAGGCACACCAGAAGACTCAGTTTTGTTTATAACAACTTTTTGAATTCTATTGGTCAAATAGGATTCAATAAGTTTTAATGAGTTTATTGGTACACCATAATGCTTTAATTTACCCAATAATGTTTGATGATCAACACAGTCAAACGCCTTGGACAAGTCGCAGAAGATACCTAGAGCATCCTGCCGATTTTCCCAAGCATCAAATATGTGTTTTATAAGTGCAATTCCCGCGTCTGTAGTATTTTTTCCTTTAGTAAATCCGAACTGTCTATGGTGAAGCAATTCATTTCTCGTAAAATGAGAAAGCAATTGGTTAAGAATAATTTTTTCAAAAATTTTGCTAAGAGTCGGCAAAATAGAAATGGGACGGAAATTTGTGGGGTCATTGCTATCTCCCGCCTTAAACAAAGGTATTATTTTACTTAATTTCATTTGATTGGGAAATACACCATCATCAATACATTTATTAAATATAAACGATAGTTGAGGAGATATAACATTTATTATAGAATTTATAACACTAACAGAAAAGCCCCATAAATCCTCAGTCTTTTTCATATTCAAAGACTTGAAAGCTTCTATGATCGTATTAACGTTAATTTCATGGAAATTGAAAGGAATATTGCACTTATGAACATTCGTCTCTATGAGAGCAAGTGCGCGCTTAGTACAAGAATTCAATTCTTTTGTAATTTTAATAGGTATATTGGAAAAAAAAGTCTCGAAGGTATTTGATATATATATTGATATATTGATTTATATGATATATTGATCGACGAAGTCCAAAAAAGGCAAGCCCTTAAAAATCTTCTCTGGGTAACATCTCAGTTTAGAATGTAAGTACGATGTTTCCCACGCTTAATATCGGATGCACCCTAAATGTTTTGTTCTGTTTTCGTCTTCTTTTTATTAAGTTAAGAAGTGCGTTGTTTTTCCGCATTTTATCGCAGACTTCACCGCGCTAGCAACACTGTCCACCAACTAAGTCGACGAAGTGTGCGGCCTATAAAAGCACGCAATTTAGTTGTTCGATAGTTGGCCAACTTGACATTGTATATGTGCGGTGTCTCTAAACTGAGATGTTACCCAGATAAGTTTTTTAAGGGCTGGCCTTTTTTGGACTTCGTCGATCAGCAGTTCAATTTTTTATTTGTTACAAGTAGAAAATGCAGAGATCGACTGGGCGGCTGCGTGCCCGTCGGCAAAAATCTAAGCATGGGGAAATCACGCGCACGGGTCTAGTCCTACTGCATCTTGCCGTGCGACTCACGGTGTTATAACTTCATACTGAATAACCATATCATATACCACCAATTGCAGTTAACATTGATACCGACTAAGACCATTAGTTTGACATATTTAATTTGGTTGGCTTAGAATGGGTTAGAAATTCAGTTCCAAGTCGATAGATGGCGCTGAAACCATAAAAAATAGTGACTTCGAAAAATATTTTAACAAAAATATTTAAAACTTATATGACATTTAAGATGTTATTCATAAAACTAAGAAAAAATAATTACTTCAATTTTTAATCAATATTAGGTAACTTTGGTATTTTTTTCACTATGTCGTTAGTAATATTCTTACCATAACTTATGATATCTTGCCCAAATTATTAATTACTTAGTTAGAGTAGCGACCTATGTATTGGGATTTGAACCTAGGCCGTCATAGCAGTTTCTGTCAGTTTTGAATTTTTCATAACATTTAAATTTTTAGATGAGATTTACTGAACTATAAATCGTAGCGCTAATTCATCATTATTAACAATGATTAAATAGTAGAATTGGGAGACATCCTCCGTACTAAACCAAGAAAACCATGTTCGAATCCCAGGGTGGAATTTTTTTTTGACATTTTATTTTGATAATAAAAATAGATAAATAAGTATTTTCAAAGTAACTGTTGAACAAAAAATGAGGTTTTATTATTAAGAAAATAATTTTTTGGTAGTTTACCGGTTCAGATCACCAGATATCGCTAAGTGCGATATATTTTGTAGTATGGAGTGATGCCTCTATACCCGTATAAAAAATGTACTCTTTAGTGCGACTGACCAACTAAGTTGCATAGTCTGCAATCTTGCATAGTAAGCCCGTTCTAATATGCTATCGGCCGATAGTTGACCAACTGTTTTAATGCCATCGTTCAGATGTAACGATTTAGTTGGATATGATGTGCGGGCTATCATAAGTTTCTACGTCTGTTGGTACATTCTACGATTTAGTCGGCCAACTTGATATTGTATGTGTGGTCTCTCTTATCTATCTACGATATATGTAACCAAATATGGTCGTCGTCGCTAGAGTTACGCATGTTTCTTTATTTGGAGTTTTTAAATTTTTAGTTATTTCTCTTTCTTAAAGACCGTTGAGTCTGGGCTTTCTCCACCGGTTTAAATAAGGTTCAACTAGTATGTCATCACATTTCAAACATTTCCCTATGGTCTGCAATGAGCCATTTGCGCACATAACGCGCTTACAAACGAACCGAATTGAACGTATTCGGGTCAACGAGATTATTGTGCGCTCTTGAGTGACGTCATGAAGCCGTGATAACGCTGCTCACGAAAAATAGGTAGTGCAATGTGTGTGCTAATGTCACATTTTAGGTTATGACCTAGACTTTAAGTAAAATGTAAGAATTGTATTTTATAAATTGATAAAAAGTTCTTATCATACTTTATTTGCAACTACAAATATAGGATCGGGTGGATCCCCGGGGGCAGAAGCTGAAAATTCCGTACAAATAAACTGTTAATTTTTTAATGACCGATTATGGCTTAATAATAGAGGACAGATCTCTCGAAATAAATTTTCTGTAAAAGTCATGTTGGGTTGATATATATATTACATTTCGTACGTAAAATAACAAATTTATCAAAATGAAATTGCCAAAAAAAAATTACCAATCTTTTGGGTAATTACCCGGGAAAAAACCCCGTTTTTACCCACGACGGGTATTTACCGGGAAAATCCCATCTCTAGAACGGGTAGTAATACATGCCTTTCGGTTTTATGATCCTTTCTAGGTAGAATGGTGGAACCGGTAGGTGTGTGACCGCGCTCAGCCACCAATCGTGCCGTACAGTACAAGATTTTTATTACAATAATTAAAAATTGTACCTTACCGTACCTTATCAAGTAGCATCATATGGAGACTGTCATCATCATGTATTTCGTGTCCAATACTCCTAAGATGCATTAAAATGTGTTACGCCAGCATTTCAATGCGACAAAAGAAGAAATAACAAATACTGAAGACATGGCTGTATGGGCATTGGTCCCCTTTGTCTTCCCATTACAGGAAGTACGATTTTTTTTAAAATACACAGATTAGAAATAAATATCTCATTGGCCGTACATACATCGTGCCCCCTCTGACTCTGAGATCGTGCCCAATCGTGCCGTATAAGCCCCCTTCTGGTATTTTTAGTCAATTTTACTGGCAACACTGACTGTCGCAATAACGAACTCGGAAAATCAATACACCGTGAATTTAGTATTCGTCTTTTTAAAATGAGAACGTGACAAAACATTTATTTCATCGAAGAAAACATTTTTATTTAAAAAAAAGTTGTAGAGACTTGATGCTCATTTTTTATTTATTTACAATAGTGATGAATATTGTCATAGTTACGGCGTGGTAGAACATTCTGCGCGTTTACGAATATCGTCTTCTTGCTGCAAAATTTAATTGTTACAGGTTAGTACCAATTTAGATCTACATAGTTCTAATTCATCATATTAAAATGATTAGATAGTCCTATATAGAATTATTTTGCGAAATAATTCTATAATGGACTATCGACCTTCGCCATTGTCTTGTCTGCATGGTGCATTGCGTTTCTTGTACCTACTATAAGTACCTATAAAATAGGTATAACTAATATCTAACTACTTGGAATGGAGCCATTTCGGAGGCTCGATAAACTTTTTGCTAAATTGATTGTGAGTGAATATCAACTCTTAGTTTCAGTGGTCCTCAATAATTTTATTCCCTTACTATCGAGCATCATCACCCATATTGATATGCAGATGTAGGTAGGCAAAGCACTACCTTAATTAATCAACATTTTCAAACCTCGGCTGTTGACACTTTTAGCAGCAATAATTTTACTAGCTTCTATGTAAAATAATTTATAAATTGAATTGGTGGCCTAAAAAATTTTTTAACCTTTTTTTCATCAATGACATTCTGTGCCTTAAAAAGATAGTTAGTTATATACTTTATTGCACGAAGACACAAGGAGAAAAGTAAAGAGAAGAAAAGCATTAAAAAAGCGGCCTTATTGCTAAGGTAGCAATCTCTACCAGGCAACCTTAGGGTAAAGAAAAGCATGAATGAAAGTTGAGACAGGATATTACAATACTAATATTTATAAAAACATTTAAAAGCACTTATTAAAAACAAAAGCAAAATTACCTACTTTTAAGCTGCCAGAATATTATTTTTTTCTAAATTTGTTGTATAATCCAAATTAGTGCATAGGTACCATATTTTACTGATTAACAATGTGGATTGGGAAGATATTTATTTATTTCTTACAACTGAATATAAAAATATAATGTTACCTATACCATCCCTTCAGCATTCATACAAGAATATAATATTTATTGTTTTATGTATAGTTTGTGGGTACTTAACTGACTACCTACACTACTCCCCAAAAAATATGTTTTTTAACATCCCAATTTAATTCCTCAATAGTATAAAAAAATGAAACAGTTGAAATGATGATGATGATGATGATAATAAAGAGTAGTGAGATCTATTGTGTTTGGTTCGTGGGTAATACTTTGCCGAACTAGAAACAGCTATATATAATGTAACTATAAAATTTTATGTCTGGTTCGAAAATGCTAACCTTTCATCCTCTAAAGTGTTAACACAGATTATATTAGACAACTTTTAAGTCTCAGACTCAATGTGTGGTATATACACATTAGTAAATAATAGATATACGAAACATACTTTTTTATTCCCTTCGGCTTGTTTGTACATAATATTATGGCAAAAGAGAATGTCCAATTGTACAAAAGTTTTGGTATAGGTACTATCAAAGAATAGTCCAACCTGCCACACTTAAGATCATTTTGGTACACAAAGGTCGTCAACTACCTGCCACCTACTTGGACACCAATAGAATACTATCCACCAATAGAATTTAAGAGTGTCTCCGAAAAATTTTTGGCAATTAAAACAATGGTAAAATATTAAAACAAAAACTAACATTTTGTTTTTGTCACAAAGACATCTGGTCACGAAATGTCTTTGCGACCAGATGTTTTTTGAAAACAATGAAGAGTAATAACCTTTCACAAAAAATAAGGGTTCCCGATTGGTCAATAATTTAAGGACTGGGGTCTACTAAAGTACCTATCCAGTTACAACTTTCAAGCGAAAATGTTTTGAAATTGGCTGGTTGGATCTTTCTGTGATGGTACATAGTACTTATGTCATTTTAAAGGTCATAGTATTATTACTGTTTCAATTAGTAAAAAAATCTTTTTGTCTCTAGTACATAGTGTAATCTGTCAAACGGTGTTATGCCTCTGGAGGTCTATGACAATCGAAAAATTAATTGTGTCTGAAATCTGATGCTCGACTGCTTAATTTCATTCACAGATTAAAGGCATATTTACATTTAGCTTACAAGAAATGACTTGCATAATCTAATGTGTTGTGACTATGCAAGGCATTTCTTGCTTCAATTTAAATTGTATGCTACAGGCAAGAAACTTGCATAGTGTAAATGGGCTTTTAGAGTAGAATTTGCAGTTCACAATAAAGACAAAATTTACAAATAAAAATGTATTATGATAATTGATTTGGTTTCTCATCAGGTTCAAAAGTATGTGAGAAGGTCAGTCTGAGAACTAGAAAATCATATTGCAAAAAAATAAGTACCAATGGTATTAAGTTGGGTATTTTAACTCAAATTGGTGATTCAAAAATGATTTGGTTTTGATCATAAATGGTATATGTTTTTTTTAATAAGTGGTATGCAACTTCGCGATGTTGTGTTCATAAAAGAAATAATACAGACAATTTGATGACTTTTTTCAATGAATGCCAGGTAGTGTCAGCCAATATCAGCATCAGAATCATCATGAGAAATCAGCTCTCAGAGTGACCAAAAATGACTGCACTGTTTTAGAAAAGCATTTCTAGCAACACTTTATTGAAAGACGTCTATGTTGTTTGTAGCATCACTTAAATCTTTAACAAGTGAAAGGCGATTCTAATTCTGCAGCAATACAGTTGCATTTCTCAAACATCATTAGTCGGTTAGTTTGTTTGTTTTTTTTTTTTTTTTACAACTAGATGACAAAAAAGCTGATGGCCCACCTGGTGGTAAGCGGTTGCCGCCGCCTGAATGAAACGCCATGAAATGCCGTCCATGCCCAGTAATTACACTGGCTACCTTTCCCTTTAATCCGAAACACAGCGAACTGTTTCACGGCTGAAATAAGAAAGGCGGTGGTACCTACCCAGGCGACCCTACATATGGGTCTACCACCTAGTAAAGGTTCGAATAGGTTCGAATATTTTCAACTTGAGAGTTTGTACTCAAATTTTATAGGCACTTGCTGACGGTCATCCATCTAGCTTAGACCTTAGAAAAACATTTTTATATGTTTTCTTAGTTTTGAGTTAATGTCTAAGTTAAAAAAAACCGACTTCAAAACACTTATAAGAAAATATTAAGTATCTTGGTCCTTATTTCATAAAAATGTATTTTTTGGATTTGGTGCTAAGCTGTTTCCAGAAACAATAGAAAGTGGAGCACCAACTCCAAATATACATTTGTATGAGATGAGTATGTAGTACTTAATTTAATTATTTTTTCCTTTTTAGTGTTTTTTTTTTTATTCCGCTCTTGACCAAATAAGTACTCAAGTATAATCATGTAACCTAGCCACCTAAGTACTTCATGTTATTATATTCCACTCCACACAAATGAAGTCTCAGGCACAGCTAATTTTACTATAAAGAGAAGTAAATAAACACTGTTGTTGGATAGGGAAATCTGCATGTCAAAGTCAAGCTTAAAATGGCTTGACAAATTGTTTTTTGTGTAGTTTATTGTATTTTTTAATAAAAGGTGAATGATTAAACTAGGTCAGAGTGATTGTTTGATATGTTATAAAATACTTAAGTTTTATTTTTTTTGTTTCAGATTCTTGTTGGTTAAAGTCAAGAATTATACATTATACACCAAATTAATTATAAGTTAAAATGGAAGAAATTAATGGGGAGCTATATGGGGACGGATTAGTTACTTTAGGAGATGAAGGATCTCTAGAGTCAACTGATAATGGAAAACAAGAGCAAAGTTGCAAAATTTGCGAGTAAGTCTTTTATGATCTTACTTTCTTCTTATACATTATTTTACCACATTATAGTATTGCTAATTTGCTATTAATTTTTAACATAATTTATTACATATTACCCATCTCTTCCAGTGATAAATTATGCAGTCCTCGAGTTTTGTCTTGCCTTCATGTATTCTGTGAAGCTTGTATTGACAAATTAATGGTTAATGAAGCTGGAGATTCTTTAAAATATGATTTGGCTGTGGAATGCCCATTATGCAAACAGGAAACCAAGGTAAATATCAATATATTAACCTAACCAAAATGATTATGCACCTATATTATCTAAATGTTACATGATCAGTGATTCGTAGTTTTTGAAATCAATTTTTTTTTTCAGGTTTCTTTAGTGTAACTTAACTTTTTTTTGGTGATTATTACTTTAGTAAATCTATTGCTAAGACTCAAAAATCATAAGAGTCACAAAATTATTTCGTACTCAGAATATATTGATGATTGATTTTGAAACTACCTTTGTTCAGTCTCAAAATAGAAAAATCATATTGGTAGCATTAGTACTACAGTACTTATCTCACGAAGCGACGCGCAGTGACAAGCGCTATACTTGTGGTAACCAACTGTCAAATACGCTGCGTATGTATACGTGTACAAAGTTTCTAGGGGAGTTGGGCCAGCTCATGAGCGCCATTTTTTGTACAGTTATTTTTGTTCGAAATCCATATTAACTTATTATTTCCATTAATCTTGACTGATAGAAGCGGCATCACAGAGGTTGCCATTTTAAAGAAAATAAAATTTCAACGTCATAATACAATTTTGTTTTTTACGACGTTACGTTGAATACCGTCGTTTTATTTCTTCGTAGCCAGTGTCAAACAATTTAGAAAATCAACAAAAATACTTCAAGCGCACCCAAAACTCTCACAGTTGAAAATACGAAACACCATTATAATGTCAATATGCCATTAAAGTCAACTTTTGAACAGTGTTATTTTGGCTGTCGACTATGCTATGCGCTTATGGGCACTTTTATGACTTCTATGTTGCCATTTTATACAATACCTATATTATTTAGTTATTTCATAGTAATAAAATAAAAGGGTTTACTGTTATTTAATGGAAACCATCTTATTTAATACATTATTGTCTACGATCTGAAATGGTGCTCATGAGCTGGCCCAAAGCTTTACCATAATCATAATAATCATTTATATGCCTTAAAATATGGTAAATACAGATATTGACAATATATTTCCTTTTAAAAGATGGGAAGAAGTGTTATAATTTTATTATTTTCAAATGTGAATGTGTTTAACATATTTTTCGTACCACTTGCTCAAAAAAGTGACATTCTATGCCACAAAAAGCGAACATAACAATAGTCATTTTTAATCTGTTAAAAACGAGGAAAGAAAATTGTACTGAATTTCATTGATTCTCTAGGGGGAGAATGTGATTTAAAGGACAATGCCCAATTTACTATGAGAGTTGGGCCATGATTGCGCTTCAATGAAATGAGTGCCAAAGAATGGGAAAAATCTATAAATTATGTAGGGAAAATATCACGAAATTATGGTGTGGCAGTTTAGAGAAATCATAATTTTTGGTATTGATTTTGAGGTTATAATTATTAAAATATTTGACAGATTGACAGTAATAGTAGTATTCATTCATCCAGAGGGATAGGCGAAGGTAAAGGTAGAAACATCCAGCCAATTATTTCATTAGGTTTTTCTGCAAACATATTTCAATGCATCTTGGGATTATATGCAGAAACTATCAATATAATAATTTCTTCAGTCGCAGAAATCTACAAGTAACCTACAAGTATGCACCTCTCTACCTCATAACGTGATACATTTAGTCAACACAGACACTTGATTCGCTAAAATACGCTTTTGACAATGTTCATTTCCGACACAATATGAAAAATCTTCACCAGATGTCACACAATAGCGGCAAAGACTAGTACTCTCCCTACAAAGGGAAGGCAAAGGTATCTTTTTCTTTGAGTTTGTATTAAAACGTAGATGTCTTTTTATCTACCTAAACAGTTATAATAATAATAAGAAAATAAAAAAAAACAAGTTCATCAGACACCTTTTACATTTTTGGTTCAACAGGCAGGATTTAAGGCGGCGCGGTAGGCTGGTAGTTCTAAGAGTTTTATATTTATTAATACTTGAAACGTACCTAACATTATTAAGCAGTATAAATTAAAAAGACTTGCAGTCAATTATTTAAACTAGTTCGATCTATTAATGAAACTTACGATGCGGCTGCATACACGTAAATTCTTTGCCTTTCAAGTAAAGGACAAATATATTGTATTATTCCACAGATTAATTTCGGAGTGTTTGGCGGGTTTTTGTAGTGTCAGTCAAGATTTTTATTTTAATAATTAAAAATTTTGTCCGAGCGAACTTTGGGTTATAAAAGTGGTGTAGTTTTATATACAAAGTGTTTGTGTTGACGTACGACTAAAAGGTTATTAGAATAAAAGTGTACCGCACCAAGTAGCACATATGGAGACTGTCATCATATATTTCGCGTTAAATACTCTTAAAATGCATTGAAATGTGTAACATCAGCATTTCAATGCAATAAATGAAGAAATAAGAAATACTGAAGCCATGGCTGTATGGACATTAGTTTCCGTTGCCTTCCCATTGTAGGGAGAATGAACTACACACACACACCGCAGATTAATAATGTAGTATACGAAGCAGGAAATCAGTGCAACAATTTGATAATAATTTAACTTTTTAACCCCACCCCGCTTTTACATTTAAATTAACAATATATTACTAATAATTCGAGATATTTTTTTTAAGATACGTTTGATTATTGCGCATCGTGGGCATGTTTGGGCATTCTCCTTTGGAATACTTACCGAAATTTATACTGAACTACATCTGTGTTTACACCATTGAGTTTGTATATAAAGCATTATACTTACATGTTTTTGAAAAAGGAATACGCACAAAAATGTAACTCTCTATCAATAATTAGACCAATGTTTCTTTTACTTGTCATTAATGTTAACTTTTACTTTTAATTGTCATTATTTTTAATAAATGCTTATCTCATATTATTATTGTGTTAATTTTTTCGCAAATGGTACGAAAAGTAGAGTATTTTCCTCGGTGATAAAGCTGTCTTAGTCTTGGGTGAACTTATAAATCCCTCGCTACGCTCGGGAGTAAACCTCGAGTCCTTCGTTACGCTTGCGATTTAAATCGTCACCCGCGACAGAAGACACTGCTTTATCCCCTTGGTTAATAATCTACTATTATGGTTGGGGAAAAAGTCTTTTCGCATTATAGTATGTATGAACTTGTAATAAAATGTCGTTGGCTGTACTATTTGTATCTGGCTGGTTTTGGTATCATTAAAAGTTTAGATTTTAAAAAAGATAATTCCAAATTCAAATTAGAAAAATGTGTGTTTTTCATTTGTTTTTTGTACTGTCAAGATGAGTGAATCTAATGAAGAAATTCGATACATTTTAAAATTTTACTACAAAAAAGGTAAAAATGCAATGCAAGCCGCAAAAAAAAAATGCGATGTTTATGGACCTAGTGCAGTGTCTGTGAGAGTAGCACAAATTTGGTTTAAGCGTTTTCAATCCCGAAATTTTGATGTCAAAGATGCACGTCGCTCTGGTCGCCATATTACGGATAAAATTGATGCCATTTTTGAAAAACTGGAGCAAGATCGGCATATCAGTAGTTACGACGTAGCTGAAGAACTGGGAATTGACCACAAAACAGTTTTGGCGCATTTTAAAAAAAATGGGTACACAAAAAAGCTCGATATTTGGGTACCCCACGAGCTCACTGAAAGAAACCTAATGAACAGTGTACTCATTTGTGATTCTTTATCAAAGGCCGGTCAGGCTTCACAGACTGGCGAAACCCAGGTTAACTCGCAACAAGGTGATGCTGTGTGTGTGGTGGGATTGGAAGGGCATTATTCATTATGAGCTGTTACCACCAGGCAGGACCATCGATTCTGAACTCTACTGCGAACAACTGATGAGATTAAAGCAAGAAGTTGAGAGAAAGCGGCCGGAATTAATCAACAGAAGGGGTGTCGGTTTTTCATCATGATTACGCTAGACCTCACACATCTTTAGCCACTCAGCAAAAATTAAGAGAGTTTGGCTGGGAGGTGTTAATGCATCCGCCGTATAGTCCTGACCTTGCACCTTCAGATTTCCACCTGTTTCGCTCACTTCAGAATTCTCTGAAGAGAGCGAAACAGGATTCTTTAGAACTCTCTTCAGTTTCAGGTTAACATCACGAGAGGACTGCCAAAACCACTGTCGCGGTATTTTGATCAGAAACCCCAAAATTTCTATAGCAATGGGATCATGTCCCTACCTACAAGATGGCAAAAAGTTATCGAACAAAATGGTACCTACATACTTAAGTTAAATGTAAATAAACTGTAATAGAGAATGATTTGAATTTTCTTAAAAAATGTGAAGAAATTTTTTTCGCAGCCTATAATGTTTAGTAACTTAATACTATATTAAACATAATAATATAGGTAAATAAATAAAAAAACATGATACCTATTTTAAAGATTCATATGCATTAAGAACATAATAAAATAAGACTGTTACTTGTGTTATATTTAATAAAATTTTAATTAAGAATCACTCGAATAAGTATTATTTTCTTGTAACTTTATAGTAATTTCTAAATCATAACGTTGTTCTTTTCTTTTGGCACTTTGAAAAGTTTTGCTCAACAACATCTTGCATTGGTTATTTTCTAACCTTTGTTTTGTTAATAAAATAAAATAAGTATAAATTTTTGTCACAATATTAATTTATTTTATCTGAGGTAAATACCCCTATTAGAATAAATTTTTAAAAATAAACAAATATTCAAAAATACTTAATTAACCTTATTATGACCAATTAATGGTCGAATTTTACTTTTCAATCTTTCCATACTGACGCCACCTGAAGCGTCGCTTGAATACAGATAACACAAACACGTCTTACTTCGCCCGTGTCTCGGATGGCATGGCACTGATAGTTTGATATGAGAAATGAGAGCTCCTGTGCGCGCTTACCCACACATTCGCAGCGTGTTAGTACACTAGGTTACCACAAGTAAAGCATGCGTATCTTCGTGAGACAAAAGTACTGTACCAGATAACGAATCTGACAATTTAAAACTAGAATTAATTTTCAATCAAATGATATTTCCGGAGAACTGAAGGAAAATTAAACATTTTTGGAGAGGAGTTGTTTATTGTACTTTGGACTTGATCTCTGTTTGTAACATAAACGTAAGTTCCAATCCAGTCGAGGCGTCTCGATCGCGTTAGCGTTCAGCTTTCAAACCATATGAAAACGACAGCATTGCCTCTGTTGTGAAGTATTGGAAACTTTTTTTTTTATAATTAATTCAATATCACGTGGATCGAGATGTTTAGATTCGAATGAAACTTACATTATGGACACTGGTTTCACTTCAATATCATTGAAGTTCTAGGTTTACATTGTGATGTGAACAATATAATTTGAAAAAAAAACACGGCTATTTTGAAAGTACAGTCGACATCACATCAAGCGTAACAGTTTGACCTTGAGACATTGAGACCGCCCTGACTGTTCGTAATAGAGGCGGCTTTCGACTGCAACTAGTGAAACTGTGTGTGCAACTGTTACACTTAACGTGCTGTCGTCTGTACATTAAAGAGTATAATAATAGTATATATAGTACCTATATATAATAGTATATATAGTTCGCGCCTGTGTCAATTTTCGTTGGTTTTGGAGCCATAAGCACTATTTACTATAGTACCTTAGTGAGGATCTATTTATGGCTAAGAGATAAAAACGGCGTTTCGTATGTATAAATAAGCACAGTGTAAAAAGAACTAACAGTGGTCCAACGCTTATGAATTTATGTTGAAAAAAAGCTGATGTTGAAACTTTTAAGGCTTTGCCAAACAGAACAGAGCACCGGCGCTAACAGTACGCAACGCCGGTGCTCTAATTGACGGCTAATACCGTTCATAGTACAACACGATTCGACGCTATAGCGCGGCGTCAGACTAGCGCTCTGACGCGCGCTAAGTACGCGTTCTGTTTGGCAAAGCCTTTAAGGGGCTTTACGCCGCGCGACTTTTCATACAAACTTTCTAATAAGACTTCAATCAGGCTAATCTAATTAGTTGCAAGAAGATTTTTAGAACAGTCTAATAATAATAATGAATTTAGTGGCGATTTTAGGTTTATATGAAAAGCTAAAAAATGCTTTTACTCAATTATTAGTAGACTTTTTGAAAAATCCTCTTTCAACTAATTAGACTAGCCTGACTCGGTTATACATGTAGTCTTATTGAATTCGGTTTGTTCGTTTTCAGCATTTTCGACTTGCGCGGCGGAAACAACTTTAAATAGAATACTGATCTCACCGGGACTGTGAAAAAAGGGTTTTTTCAAACATTCCATATAATAATATGTACCTTACCTACCCACTTACTTAGGTCCTTACTCATAATCATTACCAATGAGTCAAGTCAATGGCGTGTTCACACTCTGCCGACTTCTTTACGCGCCTGTGTTTTACGTCAGCTATATGTTCTTTTATCCGGGTGCCTAATGCTTCTCTTTGTGTGACCTATGTATGAGAGGCCACAGTCACAATCTAACTTATATGGCCGCATCTTGTAAGGGAATGCTACACTTGACCAGGTGGTGGGAATCCTTCCAGAACACAATGTCCAAGGGTCAAAAAGTCCAAGGAGTCAAATAGGTCCAAGTGTCAAAATATCTTGTTTTGATGTTTGCTCGTCCCTTCTCTTGGAACGAACAATCATGGCCGGACGCTATATTTTATATGTGATATTAATATTTAATTTGTAACTGTTTGTAGGAGTTTATTTTGAGCAATAAACGTTCTTACAAACTAAATGTGTTTTGCTGTTGGTTGTGCTCACCTCCGCTCACTCCACTACTTTATCAAATACTAATAGAAAGCACATACCTAATTCAAAACGGGTAAAAAGAAAAAAAGCCCAGGAAGCCGAAGCCGAAAAAACAAAAAGATTGGACATTTCGATAGTTAGGCAAATGTGTAATCAGACATATTGAAACGTGGACAATAACTTAACGTCTGGTCATTTTGATCTCTGAAATATATTGACTCCTTTTATACAAACTGACACGTAGACTTTTTAACACTAAAAACGCATAGTTAAAATCTATGCGTTTTATAAAATTTTTTTAGGTTATAACTAATCACTTTTAGTAAGTATTAATATACACACTGCAATCTGTTGATT
This sequence comes from Nymphula nitidulata, assembly GCA_947347705.1. Taxonomy (NCBI): domain Eukaryota; kingdom Metazoa; phylum Arthropoda; class Insecta; order Lepidoptera; family Crambidae; genus Nymphula; species Nymphula nitidulata. The sequence goes on from OX374623.1 coordinate 13,622,689, forward strand.
TGATAGTAGACTGCTACTGCACCCAATTTGATTTGATTACACTAATAAATGTGAAAAAAAAAATCTTACTTCGTATGGACATAATACTCTTTTTTAATAATTAACTTTTTCGGCTCCAAAACCAACATAACCCCAATATTCGTATTACTGAGTTGCTCTGGTATTTTATTTAATCACGTTACTTATTACATAGACATGATGGAGAGATATATTGATTGACTTAATTTTTCTTTCCCTGTACTAGATACCTGGAGGTGGAGCTATATCACTCCCATCTGATTATCTTATCACTAACATTCTGGATGTGTCAGCCATGGATCAATCCGTGGTTTGCACTTGCTGCAAGAGTAAGGAACCTGCTGTTGCTAGATGCACCGATTGCTCTCATTTTTTGTGTTCCAACTGTAATTCAGCTCACCAATTTATGAGATGCTTTGAAAATCACCGAGTCGTTCCTTTCGACGCTTTAAGGTCTTCAAAAGAGAAAACTGCGGTCCATAAACCAATTTTTTGCACACGCCATGTTGGAGAAAGCTTAAAATTTTATTGTTGCGAGTGCGAAGTTGGTGCATGCACCGAGTGCTTGACTGTGGATCATAAAGTAGGCGAACACCGTTGTGAACGAATTGTTGATGCTGAACCCAATCTACGTGCCGAGCTTCGCAACTTTATAATAGAGGCAAATACTCGGGCCGCAGCCGCTGGCAGCGCATCTGCTAGGTTGGATGATGCACTTGGTGATTTGCAGCGTCAGCGTGATGAAGCAGAGAATGTCATCAATGAAGCATTCCATGCCTACAAAGCTGCATTAGAAAGACGTCGTGAGAAAGCGCTTGAAGAACTTGAGCGTTTGCATAAAGATAGAGAACTGAAAGTTATGGACTTATTTGATCGCGTTGATAAAACTGTCCAACGCATTGATTGCGCTTGCCAATTTGCAGCAAGACTTCTTCGCCGTGGTGATGGAACTGAAATTGTCATGTTGAAAAAAACAGTAGCATCACAATTCGGACGTTTGCTTGAAGGAGCACCCGAGTTCGATGTAGATTATTTTTTAGAATTCGTCACGAAAGTGGATAAATTTGATGCTATCACAGAGGATACTTTCGGAACATTCCGCACGGAAGCGACTCGCGCCGAAGAAAGAAAACGCGCAAGTGAATCATCTGCTATTGTTTCCGTAGCATCAAATTCTCACTCACCTGCCGTGTCTGTTACCAATGCTCCAGTATTTGATGATTATCCAATGCCGAATGTGCGCCGTGTTACTGGTGGAGTAGGTAATATGGTCGGTGTTCCCGGCGTTGGACCAGTATCATCTATCGGAGTTCCTGGAGTGGGCCCCGTGCCCGGTGTGGGTGCTGTTAATAACACAGGTGTCATCCCAGGTGTCGTTAACGTCAATAATGTCGGTGGAGTGCCAGGTGTCGGTGGCGTCCCAGCCCTTCCTTCCATGATGGAGTACAACTTGCAACAATTGGCTAGTATTGCCGAGAAGGAGGTGCCTCCACCACCCCATGCTTCACCAGCCCCATCGTTTACTTTGGCGGAATTGCTTGCTGGTGATCTTAACTCGCCCCAAGCCTATAACAACTTACAAGCTCTCGCTAAACTTGGACTTAATACTGGTAAGATGTTATTGTATATAATTTGTTAATGTACAATGTAATTTAAATATTTTACTTATTCAAAATTTTTCGAAAATTTTGCAGAAGTTAATGGTTTTGGTGGTGTCGGCGGCGTCGGCGGCATCGGAGGTGTAGGACCTCGTGGAGTGTCTCCTGGTAGACCGTTATTGACAGCTGCTGAGGAAGCTGCACTAGTTGCGCCTCCAGCGCCTCTTGTACGGGCCACTAAAGCTACGCCCATGCATATAAGATTCAAGTTCGGTCAGCTTGGTGGTGGCAAAGGCCAGTTCAATTCCCCACATGGATTTTGCCTTGGTAATGATGAGGATATTATCGTTGCTGATACCAATAATCATCGTATCACGGTTAGTATCTTATTAGTGCATTATGTTTCGTTAATTATATTTATAGAGCTTTTATACAGATACACTATATAATTTATTTTATTGTTTCAGGTCTTTGACAAATCTGGCAATTACAAATTCAACTTTGGCGTAGCTGGAAAAGAGGAGGGACAGTTATGGTATCCGCGAAAAGTGGCAGTGGTGCGCGCTACCGGAAAATTTGTCGTGTGTGACCGCGGTAACGAGAGATCACGAATGCAAATTTTTACAAAAAATGGACATTTCCTTAAAAAGATCGCTGTAAGTAAATCAATCTCAAGAAAGTGACCAACAGTAATAAATAATGTACAATACTTTACTACAAAAAAAAATGTTTAATTCAGGTGCGATTCATTGATATCGTCGCTGGTTTGGCTGTCACCGCTGAAGGCCTCATTGTCGCCGTGGATAGTGTGACTCCTACTGTTTTCATTCTCTCGGAGGAAGGTGACCTCATGAGTTGGTTCGATTGTAGCGAATGCATGAGGGAGCCATCGGACATCGCTATCAGTGGTATGTTCAAATAAACTGAAAACCAGATCATTATTTCCGTTATGATTATGTAAGCCCGGAAATACAATACACAGATGGAATACAATGCATAGGTTTGTTCTTTATTAGTACAAAGATTATTACAATGTAATACAAAACAATCTCTGTATTTTGTATACTAAGAATATGCGACGCAATTCTAGACCCTATGTTTAGTTAAGTAAACTTGATTTCGATGATTTTGATTTGAATCTAAGTGATCTAGTATGCTGAGCACTAGAATTCGATAATTATGTTTGCGATCTTTACCAAGTTACCTAATCAAATATTCTTCATTTTTGATTTTAACATTATTGTAAATGTTTGAAAAATTACTTAGTAATAAAAAAATTAAAACTAGAAAAATTTCACGTCCTGAGGCGGGAATCGAACTTGCGACCTTTCGCAATCCGGGCGACTGCTCTCACCGGGTGCTGCTCGATTCCCGTCTCAGGACGTGAAATTTTTCTAGTTTTATATTTTAAATATAACCTAATCAAACCAATAAAACTGACAGATTCTGACAAATCCTGATATTTCTTGTGTACCTACTTAGAAACAATTTATTTTTGGAAAATTGCTCCATCCAGGTAAAAAATGTTTATTTTAACATTTTAGGCAAAGAGTTTTACGTGTGCGACTTCAAGGGGCATTGCGTGGTCGTGTTCGACGACGAGGGCCGGTTCCTGCGTCGCATCGGCTGTGAGAACGTGACCAACTTCCCCAACGGCATTGACGTGTCCGATGCTGGTGATGTACTTATTGGTGATTCGCATGGGAACAAGTTTCACGTCGCCGTGTTTTCGCGTGACGGTGTATTGGTCACGGAGTTTGAGTGCCCATATGTGAAGGTGAGATTTTACCGTGAATGTTTTTCGTGTTTCAGGTGCAACAAAATATTTAGTCTTAACATTGTTTACAGTAATTACACTCCGTTCGACGACGCTTATTTAAGCAGTTGTGACATACTCTGACGGTTAAAATATTGAGTATTTCCCTCGCCAATATTTGGGAGGAAAAATGACTAAAACGAAGGAATATGGAGGACCCTTAAGCATGTTACTGCCCTAAAGCATATTATTACCCTATTGTAAATATGAGTGCTGACCGCTAGGTCAGTTAATATTTACAATAATAATTAAATAGGGTAATTGACAACTTTTTTTATTTCATAAATAAGAAGTTTAGAACTCTTAAAGAAATATTGCGAAAGAAATAGTATGTTAAAAATCAGGACATCGTCTAGAAACGCTTCATATAAAATCTGCAGAACAGATGACGTCCATTTTGCTATATTACTAAAAAAAATATGGGCCTATTTTCAAAATTAATAATAACTATACATTATGTATGTTTTTATTCATAATTGTTATAATAATGGTTGTAATAATTGATGTAAGCAATCTAATATTATCTTTGATAAATTTTGGAAAAATAATTGTAAATTTTAATAGATTTTCTAAACTTTACAATTTTAACAATATTCCATACCTTTTAAGTTTGAATTGTTTTTATAGGTAACAGTAGCGTATATTTACCGAATTTGTGAAAAATAAGGCAACATCACTATTACGAGGGTCAAACTGAGAGTTATAGAATAAAAAACTGAGCAGACTAGCAAGTTATTAGTTTTATTATATCTTTTCAAAATAGTGTCCATTCACATCAATACATCGCTGCATCCGATGAAACTACCGAGAAAAGCACTTTGTCCCTTAGGACGAATGGAAGAAGATTTCTAGTGTTCTACAGGAATATCCCTAGGGGTCTCTTCGACGGTATTTTTAAACGCAGACTCTGCTTCTTCGGCGTCGTTAAAACGTTTTCCTCGACGTTTTTCTTTTATTTTCGGGAATAAATAAAAATCACAAGGTGCGAGGTCGGGGCTCTACGGCGGATGACCCAGTAATTCTACGTCTGACGTCGCTAAAAAGTCGATCGTTTGCCTGGCGGTGTGCGACGAAGGAGGATCCTACAGCGAAGTCGTTTTTCCCAAACCTTTTCCAAGACAAGTGGCAAACAATTGTTAGTGTACCACTCTGCAGTAACTGTTTTTCGATCCTCTAAGGCCGTGCTCGGCGTGCTGTTTCATGTCATCTCCATAGAGCAGCGCTGCGTCGAGCGTGTCTCGCGTCGAGCGTGAGTCTCCGTTGCACGCGACGCACCCGCCTAACGCAGGGCACGGCCCAAAACAATTTTCGCGTAATGACCTGTCCTTTCGAAGAACGAGGCTACCATCTTTTTTCCTACGCTCCGTCCTCCCTTCACTTTAGTTGGCAACTCCTCGGAAGGAAACACTTACTGAGCAGAATCCGAGGCAACATTATCGTTAGTTTATGCTTAAACTATTGTCATAAGGTTGCATTTCCATTGTGTATTTATTATTTTATATTTTTGAATATTTAAAGCATTTTATGACACAAAATGCAGTCACGTTTTGTACTAAATCCTATTTTAATGACAAAGCTATATTAATTTTTACTGCTAAACTTGCCTTTTTGTTTTAGGTATCTCGCTGCTGCGGATTGAAAATAACTTCTGAAGGTTATATTGTCACTCTGGCTAAGAATAATCATCATGTACTAGTCCTCAACACCCTTTACATTGTCTGAGGAAAAACCCGATGGCTGTAAGTCTGCATACTACAAGATCTCACATTTATTCCCAATTTTATATTTAATTGCTGTTTTTACAAAGCTTAACATTTTTGCTAAACCAGTATTTGATTACTTATTTCGTTATTTTGTGTTAAATTTCACATTAGTCTGATTTTAACATTCTGTACATAAGCAGTGAACTTAGTACTCCCAATGTTTACTATGCTTCATGTTTCTTGTTTCGTGGCATTTTAGGTAATAACAATATCATCACTGCTTGTGGATAGAACTTTTTAAGTCATTATTTCCAAAGTACTGAATACTTACGTATTTTTGGTTTGTTCATCTTCATTTTTATATGGTTGCATTTAGTTATAGTAACTGGAAATCCAAAGTTTAGTGTAATGTTATTCAACTTTTTATTTATATGTATTAACTGTCCAGCCAACTATGATTTATTAAATTTGGTTTTCGTGGGTCCTAAACATTCTAGTCGTCATTTATTAGATTTGACACACTTCTGGATATTAAGTTTATTGCAGTTTTGTTAGTGTTTTAATGAATGTGGGCGAAATTATTATGGATGGCCATCGTGAACTCGTATTATTATTATTATGGAGTGTGTTGATCAATAAATATTTCCGAAAAACATTTAGGACAACGCTCACACAGCCAAATATAATTACTATGATATAACCATTGACTGGACTGTTACATTTTACTTCTAAATTTAGCAGCTGGTATGGTTCCTAGTTCGAGTGAAGTTAAATATGTCAATTAGGGGACTGCGTGGGAGTGTCGCCTCATCCAAAATATTTTTATTTTGAAATTTTAACTCAGTTTGTCTATTGAGGACTTATTGATCAAATTTGCTTAAACGAATAAGAACGCACAATTGAGTTTGTCTTAGTTGAAATTATTTAGTCTTGTTGTGACCAAAGGGGGCGACACTAAAATTACGTGCCATCTAGTTTAGGTTAATCTCGTATACAATATTATATATTGTCCGTTAAAATATATTTACCATTTACAGAATTCTTGTGTCTATACAAAATGTTTTCGTGTACTCTTGTTTTGAGAGCCTATTAAATATTGAAAGATTTTTCATGAGTAGGCATTATTATATACATATTAAAATTTGGTTCATTATAAATTTAACTAGGTGAACCTCAGAGCTGTATTATTGGATAACCGCTTTAAATTAAATCTGCAATAACTTGTACAATGTAATATTGATAGTTAAAACAAAGTATATTACTATTTATGTAGCATTTTCTTATATAGCGAAAGGTGGTAGGTATTTAAGAGCTAATTTGAAAAAGAAAACGTTTAGGCTCTTGCTATTTTCCAATTTTAAAAAGTATAGTTGCTTAAACATTTGTTTATTTCTTTTGTCTCAAATTCATGCATGATATTAATTAACTCTTTAATTCCCATGGTTACTTTAAGGAAAATGTTTATCTATTTTGTTTTATTTTAAAGTTCCTATACTCAGGCTGACAGTATGTCGTAAAATTTTTATTACTACTCATACTTTTGCGGTGTTATAACATAACTTAACACATAAACAATCACAACTACAATATTTGTACTTCACACATAACATAGAGTATGTATTTTATTAAAAATGGTAATAATAAAAAGTATTAGCATAGGGTTAAAAATATTATTAAATATCTGTATCTGTCACCTAGATGTGGCTGGGAATTAACGATTTAATTATTATTTTTCATCATTTTGTATAATATTAGTCGTTTTCTAGCTTTAATGAATATTGACCCACCGCATTAGAGTATCTACAACCGTTTGTCAGACAATAAACTACACACAATTCGCTATATGTATGAAATTGCTAATATATATACGCATTTTTTTTATTAATATGGTCGATATTCGTATACAGTTCGCCAAAATATATGTATATTTTTATAACTACCCACGTTTATATTCAAAATTAAATTATAGTTTTTAGAATGTAGATACAATTAGATATTTGCGGTTCACAAATTGCCACATTAAAGTTAGATTTTCACTTTACCATCAGCTTTGTCCCTCTAAATATAAACTAAAATACCGCACAAGGGACTAGTGACACTTGGCAAGTAGATACCTTGATAATAATATGGTAATAAAATAATAGTATTATACTTAAATATAATAAATGCACAAGTAATGGTCACATACAATTTTGCCTATTCTAAATTATGTAATTTCGCGAATTCACAGTCTTCCAAGTAATTAGGCTTTTTGGAAATATCTAAAGAGGAAGCGTCTCATAGTCTTGTATTTTTGAAACTTGTCATGATGTTATAATTTTAAACTATGAAGTTATTATTATTATGAGCCAAACGCGAGCCAACGAAATTAAAATTTCTATTTACAACATATCTATTTCCTGTGTTGTAGATGACCATTATTTTGTTTAGCATTAAAAGGTATACTTCAGTACTTAACCAGACCACCTAAGTAATATAAGTGTGATATTTTATTGATACCTTTTATATTTTTCATTTTGATGAACCAATTGCTCTCTAATATTCTTTTGTCAAATTTGGCATTACCTGTTTTAAATGTTATAAATAATTCCTGGATGTTAATAAGTGTTTTTAAATTAACGAATGGACGTGTGGAAGGAATAGGTTATATTCAAATTATTAACTAGCATTTTATATTTTGCGAATCTTTGAGGATAAAATAGTCTGGCACTCTTCATTATTATATAAAAATGAACCATATTATTATCATTATATAATATAATTATTAACATAGTTATTCAGAAGTAATATGTATAATGTTTGTACTTAATTAGTAATAGGTATTTATTTTATTGTTGGAACAGTTCTACAATATTAAATACATTGCAACATTTGATGTGATATGAGCAATAATAGAGACACATAATGAACCAACAATTTAAGACTTAACATGACTCAACATTATGGAAGACAGTTTAGGGTCGCGACTCGCGAGTCGCTAGTATGGGGCGATTGTGGCGAGACGATAAATGACGTTTGAAGCCAGTGATACGGTCGTTAGTCTGAATCCTCTATTGATTAGTGAGTTACTTTTTGGTTTATTTTTCATATTGTTTTTAAGTTATTTGTTTCAGGATTTTTGTCCCGATAGCATTAGGGAATTTTATTTTCTTTATTTTAATTAACTAGGTTTAAAGTAATGAGTCTACATACCCCCTCGCTAATTGAGTAGGTGTGATTAATACTCTATTTTGTCATTTTACTGTTTTATTTAATTATATGTTCCGGGCCTATATTTGAATAGTATTTTGGCCAGTGTGTTTAGGCCTTTAGATTTACGAATTTTTACTGCCAAATTATTTTCTTACGATATTTGTGCATGCACATAGTAATTATTTTATTGTATGATATTTGTAAAAATTAGTTACTAATTGTTGCCAATTTTTTTGTTTTATTATTAATATTCAGGGTTTTAATATTATAATGTTCAATTTTAATTTGTTGTCATTGATCAAAATTATTGTGTGTTAGTGAAGTAAAATTAACCGAAATAGAACTTATTATTGCCCCAAAGGGAGCGTTTGACGCTATTAATAACTATTGCTTTAGGGTTGCATAAAAATATTAAAAAGTGGTGTGATAAATAAGTTTTGGATAATTTTACAAATTATACTATTTTATGTGTGAATTCCAATAATAATAAATTTGAAGTTTAAATGTCCTATTATATTGTATGTGTAATTTTTTCCAAATATTTACAATGACATTGATGATTCAGTCTTTATTTTTAAAGTATTATTTTTATTTATTATTATCCTCTGCATTGATTGATATCTCGTTGACAATGTTTCCTTTGTTCTTGCCATGTATCTTATGTAGTGGTTGATGTAGTATTTTTTGTAGCGACTAGTGTTTTACAATTGGATATACACAACATAACAGTATCACATGTTTGCCTATACGGTGATGTTGTTTAGAGATGTTTATTAGGGATTGGTGCGGGTCACGGCGGGTATTCGCCGTACACGTTTGGCTGTATATTCTTGCCGTAGCAAGTAAGCACTTTGTCATGGGATAATGGCAGGTCAAATGGTATCTATTGTCCATTGACATTACTCGATAATAATTGTATCATTAGAGTACATTACAGTAGCCTTTCTCGAAAATCTTAAAGTTACCTATATACACTTTAAAGCAATTTTTGGTAAATATACTTCTCTTGAATCTATATTCCCTTATGTATCCAGCAATAAATTACTTCAGTAGTTGTGTAGTATCACCTTAAATGGCGCTGATAATTACGATGTCCTTGGCATAATTAATGACAAGTACGATTCCTGTAGCATTCGGAAGAGGGTAGCATACGGGGTTGTGTTGTCAAGGAGGTCGGCAGCCTCGGTGCCAGGTAACGTGATGATGTAGGGTTCGCAGCGCACAAGGTGAGCTCTAATGTTACCCTCCCTATTGGAGGTGGGCGTATTGCCTATGTTGTGGCACCAAGCACAGTTAGATGGTTCCGGCGGCGTGTTGTGGCATCAAAGATTCTCTTATTACTTAATGGACCGTATATCCTTGACTGTGGGTGGGAATAAAGTTACTATCTATCTCTTGAATGATTCCATTACCATTGTAGAAGCGTTAAAGACATGCAAGCATGCTCAAATGACTGAAGATTTACTTAATTTCCTGAACCCACCTCATCAGTTGGTCTCCACTTTACTAAAACAACATAAATAATAATAAGGTTGTGAACTCTATTCGCATTGAAATTTTAAGCCACATGTGTGCTTGTGCAATAAATATCACAGTTTGGATCTAGGCTTTTAAATTATTAAAGATTATATACATTGTTGAGCTGATATAAAAATTTAATATATTATTATACCTTTTAATATTGTTAAAGAATTCTAATTGCATTCCACATCTAGAGTGAACGAATTTGAGATGACCGTTTTCAGTCTACATTATACAAGTTATTTTTTTTACAATTGTAGGATTATTAGCAGTTGCCAATGTTTTTTCCTTTAGTCAGTAAAAGTACAAATATTTTAATATACAATTCTTGGTATTTACGTATTGTAGTGATCTTATTTTTTAATTGATTCTATAAATGTAAGCATAATTTTTTTCACATTAGCGGCCATTTTAGATATTTTCATCTCATAAATTACTCAGTATGTAAACAAAACATATCATGCCGAATCAATTTAATTTTCGTAAAAATTGCCTACAACTGTCGTATATTTCTCAATGTTTTAGTTTTTAAAATGGCTTTCTTGTTTTCAAATTAGATTTAAGTATATCTTAAGTTACACTATTAAGTTTCTTGTCATTTTTACGTTGGTGGAAAAGTAAAATTTATTGTATACAATTTGTGTGAGTGATGCATGTTTCAAGTGCATATTTTAATTTTGATCCAAAGATTTCTTTTATACCTTATTGTATAATCTTATTTCTCATGATACGAAAATGACATTTGTGGAGTGTGCATTGGTATTTGATACTAGGATTAAAAGAATTTTTCCCGTAGAGTTGGTGCAGCCGAGCAAATCTCTACTATATTCTCCTAAGAATATATTGCTCAATAATTTAATTCTGTTGAAAGTATTTTAAACTAGGTAGTAGTCCACATCGATGTGTTATGACTGGACTTCAGCGACACGAAATTATATCTAACAGACAATACCCTCCGTAAAGATTTGAAAACATTGTAAAAGTTAAAGTTTTATTAGATGTAGTTGTTAGCCTTCATGGCGGGGCCCAGCAGCATCAGCACATGAGTACTGGCTACTGACCATTATACCTATCACACTGCTCGCAATACCCACCATGTTAAGCTTTATCCGTAAGGTCCAGTTTCTCTCCACATATCTTTCTCTTAGTGTTTCATGAGTATAATAATAGCAGTTGGGATAATATCTTCAGTATGTCTTGTGTGGTGGTGTTGACTGAACGAGATTCTACTATTTAGCCCCACAGTCAACGAAAATTGTTATGTAATCCATACAGGAGTCTCTGCTGCATTGTGCCTAGATCTTAGAAGTTAATGGTATCAAGGTAGAGTTAATCTCAATATTTTGGCTCTTTAAATATTCCATGATATTATTTTGTTTTTCATGAAAATGTATTTACATTATATACATAAATACACTTAGTAATATTATTGTATACATGAATATACATTGCGTGGTTTGTAACTTGATGTTTAATTTTATTGTAAAAATAAGATGCCCAACTGGTTATGTCTGTCCACAATTCGGAAGCTGTGGAGGAATTGAGTTCATTAATATATTAGAGTCATGTTATAAGCCATCTTAACTCGAGAATAGTTTCTACATTTAGTTGTGGACAGGGGTAGTTTTTTTATTTTATTTTAACTAGTTGCACATCTTACTTTGACCAAATTCATCACCGCTGAAGTTACTTGAGAATTTAGACACTGTCTAGCACTCATTCAATTGTTTTTTTATGGAGAGTGCAGGTTTTCACGTGATCTTAGCGGTCTCTTAATAATTTTAAGTTTATTGTCGTGAACTGTGGCCAGGATATAACAGCAGCACAGAGCAGTGTAACTCAGAGCCTGCCTAAAATATATTTTTGTCATGATTTTATTTAGGTATATACATGTTATTATTCACATATTACAGTTTTCTCAATATTAGCTTGTATTTTAATTAAGAAATAATCATATTTAACATTGCCAGGTGATCAGCAACCTGCACTTTAATATTTTTGGAAACTATTGAACTTAAATTGTACTGACTTTATAAATATATTTACTTCAATAAAGATTTTCCATGCCACTAAAATAATGTTTTATTCTAGCCTCATCCGCCTCATTTACGCACCAAAAGAGGTGTGAATCGTTCTGGATCGGCCACCGAGGATCACACGCATGTCGTCAGATACGCAAGTGGTCATATACGCATTTCGTCAGACTACAAAACAAAAATTCATCTTGTCAGATACGCTGTTCGACAGATACGCAGTTCGACTGACAAGCAATTGGACAGACACGCAGTTCGACAGACAAGCAATTTGACAGATACGCATTTCGTCAGTCACGCACCGCAAACGCTACTACTAATCCTTTGTAAATAATATCTATATGTATAGACTGATCTGAACAGAAGCTCAGTAAAATAAAACAGTTTATATTTTTATGTTAGCAGTATTGCTAGTTCAGAAAAATTATATTAAATTGTACTTAAAAATATTTGAAAGTAACTGGACAATTATAATAAAGGATAACAATTGCGTATTTTGACTGAATACGTATTTGACCACTTGCGTATCTGACGACATGCGTGTGATCCATAGAGGATTGAGGGCCCACCTGTACCGGATAAACATTTTTTATTACAACATGATGCAATAAAGAATATGAATATGAATAATATGCAGGATGGTGTCGTCGATCAATACGACAATAAATTGAAACATGGGCTATATTAGTTCATAGAAATGGTTTGCCACTTTCGAAACCATCTTATTCATCTGATAATTTAATGACATTTGTATGAAATAATGCAGCCAATGTTTTATTATTTCATACATAACCTTTTTATCTTCATGAAATTATCAAATGAATAAGATGTTTATAAAAGTGGAAAATCATTTCTAATAAACTAATAAAGTCCATTTTTTAATTTATTGCCGTATTGACGACGGCACCATATGGAAAAAGGCAGTTTTCCGAATAACATGACATGACAGTCAGGATGATTGATTTATTATTAAAAGATTGTGATTATAATCATGTAAAATCTTTAATAAAATATATAAAATAATATATGATAAATAGGTAGGCTAGTTATCACCATTGGTATAATATACTCATTCTTATATGTAATACGATTATTTTTTATACATAATTTGATCAAACATACTTTATCCCTATTATAATTTTTTTAATAAAATGAGCATAAATCTTTATTTTAAAAATAAAGACGTAACGGAACATAAATTTCTTATAAATATACAACTTACACTTATCTTTTTAACTAGTGTACAGTCGGCAGCAAAATAATGCACTGTTTCTTATGTCAATGACATTGGGATCAAAATCGTTAATCTTTTGGATGCTGATTGTATATTCAATACCGTATTAGACCTCTATTACCTTATGTAGGTATATCAAATGCATACAACATTATTTACATTAGCTTTATGTTTAATAAGTATAAATTTGAAGATACTATACAGGGTGTAAGGCGAACGCTCTCGAAATCGAAGGCAGACTTTTTACCACGACTTAAAAAAATGCGGAGCAGTGTCCATTTTCTTTTTAATTGTTTTGTTGCGTGGTACAAAACAAGATTTTTCATAGAAATAAATGCATCACAGCCAAATATACATCATGGCGCCTATGTCACTTTGGTGACGTTTAGTTGACTTCTATGTCGTCCGCCATATTGCCGAATTGAGTAACGGCGAAATCGACGAAAAATGTCAACTTTTGTACAAACTATGCATGAAAATGAATTATTAGTACCTATTATTCCCGGATTCAGGGGACTTTTCCTGATTTTTCGAGATAGTGTACCTACATATTATATAGCAGCTTTTATTCGATAATTTTTTCAAGAAATCATGTTTTCAGGGTCACCACCTACTACCATCTGCATTTGTATTCGATAGCGTTCTTACACTCGGTATGTACCTACACTATGTTATTGATATTTGTAGACACATTCTCCTGCTATCCAGGTGGATTGTACCTTCAAAGTTTTGGGATCTAATATAACAAAGTCTGCGTCACAGCCGTAGTTCAATTTACCCTTTTTATCTTCAATACCCAATGCCTTAGCGGGGTGTAGCGAAGCTGCTTCTAATGCATATTCCAAGGAACAGCCTGAAAATATAGTAAGTAACATATAAACACTGGTGACAAAAAATACTGACACAACAGCTAAATAATCTTTTCCTCCCTTTAATTAACTAATCTGCATAAATATAAAGTAAAAACTTTTTAACATCAGAAGATAGTTTTATAGGAACACATTTTTTTTTATACAACTAGATAACAAACAAGCTGACGGCCCACCTGATGGTAAGCGGTTACCGCCGCCTATAGACACCTACAATAACAAGGAAAAATCAATTGATATTGCAGGTGCGTTGTCATCTTGGCGCCTACGATGAAATGCCGTCCATGCTCAGTAATTACACTGGCTACCTTTCCCTTCAATCCGAAACACAGCGAACTGTTTCACGGCTGAAATAAGAAAGGCGGTGGTACCTACCCAGACGACCCTACATACGGGCCTACCACCTAGTAATGATACAAAGCACTACATTTCAACTTAACTTAGAGCGGTAGGGTTAATGATTGTATTAAGAGTACGAAAATTTCCTCACAAGGCAATTTTTGCAGCATTTATTTAGTACTAGTGGTCGCCAGTGGCTCCGCCTACGTGGTTGTCGGTTTTTGCTGGGATGAGTCATTCAAAATTTAATATCTCGAACTCCTCCGTGCTTCGGAAGGCACGTTAAGCCGTTGGTCGCGGTTGTTACTGCATCCGCTAAACAACCCGCATTGGGCCAGTGTGGTGGTGTTATAGCCCAAACTCCTCATGTGTTTCTCTCATTTAGGAAGGCCTGTGCCCAGCAGTGGTACGTATACAGGGTGGTGCCGTCAATACGACAGTAAATTGAAACATGGGCTATATTAATTCATATAATATTTTCGTGACATTTGTATGAAATAATAATTGGCTGCATTATTTCATGTCATGAAATTAACAAACGAATAAGATGTGTTAGAAAGTGGCAAACCATTTCCATGAACTAATATAGCCAATGTTTTAATTTATTGTTTCTAAATTCTACATTTTATATTACGAATTATAGAAGGTAATAGTATTTACCTATGGATTGCCTAAATGTGAGTACACAATCGTCCAGTGCAGTGGTGCTACCACAGAGTACGTCGGTACCAGATACATAGGCGCGACCTTGCTGCACTGTGACTGACTGGGGACCTATCCGGTAATTACCATCGTCTAGGCCCTGTGCTGCTACTGCATCACTCACTAGCACCAATCCTGAAACGCCAACATAGAATGTTTTATTATAAAGCTGATTTTGGTGAATCCGATATGTTTATATACAGTGTGAGTCTGGGTAAAGTGCACAAACGAAAATGGGGGATACTATGGCTAATTTTATCGACGAAAAGAATAAAAAAAAATATATTGGCTTATTTCATTTTTTTATCGATGTTTTAATTTTTTTTGACGTTGAAATTACCCCGGTGTAGACAAAATCGTATAACTTAAAATAATTGATCTATCGCGATGAATCAAACTGTTTTGTGATTGGTAATGATAGGGCAAATTCATAAAATCAAAATTTCTTAGGAAAACTACACTGAATGAAAAAAATGCCTAATTTCTAACAAAAAACTGTTTTTTTTTTACAATTTTTTGCAAAAATTTAAAAATTGCTCAATGAAACGCCCACTTTACATACTTTTCTCTTAACATTAATTTATTCTACATTGTTTTTCCTTTCTAACGGTGCAAATTTCATGCCAATACCTTATTTTTATCGTTTTCTATCAACTGTTAATAAATGGTACTTCAACATACAAGTTATTACTTTCCTGTGGCAAGTTCATTTGTGGTTTAAGTGATACAAAAGCGGTTAATTAAAATCATTTACTATTTCATTTAGGTATATGAATAGGTGCATAGAACTTTAAAATTAGTGCATAAGGTGCTCAAAGTGTCCACCTTGTTGTAAGCACAAAGTAGCACGGACTATAATTTCATTTGTCGCTCTCCATATCATGTCGGGGTTATTTTTTATTTCGTATGCACAATTTATTATGCGATCGGTAATTCGGCCTCAGTTTTGATGAGGAAACTGTAAACACGTTGGTTCATTGTCCCCCATAAAAAGTAGTCGAGCGGCGTCATATCGGGTAAACATGCAGGCCACCCTACAGGTCCTTGCCGCCCAATCCATTTATTAGTATAATTTTCGTTTAAAAACGATCTCATACTTCTGGAATAATGGGTGGAATATCCATCCATCTGTAAATACATTTACATCCATTTGTATATAGGCACAATTATTTATTTCAGCAAAATTTTCAGACTACAAATAGAAATCTACGCTCAATGTATAAATATAAACTACACAGGCCCACAACGAATCTAACTCTTGTATGTAAGAATACTTTTATGATGTGCATAAATATTTATAAAAAAAAACCGAACAATTTTAAAACTCATAAATTTTGTAAATTTAGACTAATACTAAAAGGTTGGCTGGTTGAAAAGTGTTTTTACAGTGTGCAAGAATTTTTAGATTATAAGTAAAACTTCAAGCTTAATTTATATAAACTCAATAGATATATTTATAATGTTTGTGTATACACTTGAGAAAGAAGGGATAAGTGTTTCTAAATTATTCGCTATCATAACTGCTATTGTACCTTATTCCATGCACAATAAAGAACTTGAACTTGAATACATCCTCCGCCGCAAAGCTAGTGGCACATCAAGTAAAAACTCGGGGAGTTCATTCATTAAAAGAGCTAAGAATCTTTCACTGGTCAAAGTCCCCGGCAGTATAACTGGTCCAATTAAAAGGTTATCGATAAGACCTGCCCACACATTTACTGAAAACGTTTTATTTTACTGAAAAGGTTTTAATGTCTTTTTAATTTCGGGTTTTCACCTTTAGGACACCTCATATGCAAATTTCGCCACTTGGTAATACCGTCTCTGGTATCTCTTTTTATGGGGGACAATTGTGCAAACGAAATAAAAAATAACCCCGACATGATATGGAGAGCGACAAATGAAATTATAGTTCGTGCTACTTTGTGCAACAACACAAGGCGGACACTTTGAGCACCTTATGCACTAATTTTAAAGTTCTATGCACCTATTCATGTACCTAAATGAAATATTAATGTAAAAGAGTAATTGCCAGAGCGAAATTCGATTTCGTCGGTAGAATTGGTGATCGGCTTGCAAGATACCCTTCTGGGAGTCGTGCTTTCTGGTCGCTCGCCAAAGCTGCTACTTGGCCCACATCGCTAAAGAGAAGGCAGATTTACTGGGTGCTCTCTGTGCCTCGAACTCGACTTTGAATGGCGGAGGTGCTGTACCACCTACCATCCCCTGGTGCGGCAACTCTATGCCTGAGATCTCCATTACGCAACGGGAGGTACGGCGTGAGTTGTTATCTCTGGATATTCATAAGTCGAGCGGTCCAGACGGTATACCGGCAGTGGTGCTGAGGTAGTGTGCTCCTGAGCTGTGTCCTATATTAACGCACCTTTTCGCGCTTTCGTACTCCACCAGGCAAGTTCCGTCTTTGTGGAAGACTGCCCATGTGCACAGGGCCGTCTTTAACCTATTGGAGGCCCTGGGCATATTAGGATAATGGGGCCCCTATGACTTTGACAGAACACTATTTTGTTAGCATAGACAAAGAAAGTAGATAAACAAGGTTAAATATTTATTTTTATTAACAATCACATGAAACAAATATACCTATAAATGTAATATAGTCCACAAAAGTAACTCTTTTAGCATTTACAGATTTCGAATTATATAAGTTTTTTGGTAATAAATATTGGTTATCGTTTGGTGATCTGATAGGAACTAGGGACTTTGTATTTGATCTGAGGGGGGCCCCTATTGATCGCGGGGCCCTGGGCAATTGCCCAAAGTGCCCAGTGGGAAAGAGGGGTCTGCATGTGCACCCTGTGACCAAAAAGGGCGATAGATCAGACCCATCGAATGACAGGCCGATCGCTATAACCTCCCTTCTCTCAAAGGTAATGGAGCGCGTCATAAATACGCAACTGCTCAGATACCTAGAGGATCACGACCTAATCAGCGACCGCCAATATGGCTTTCGACACAATCGCTCGACGGGTGATCTACTAGTGTACCTGACACACCGTTGGGCTCTTGCCATTGAGAGTCAAGGTGAGGCATTGGCTGTTAGCCTAGATGAAGCGAAGGCGTTCGATCGGGTCTGGCACAGGGGTCTTCTTTCGAAGTTACCAACTTACGGGCTGCCTGAGGGGTTGTGCAAATGGGTCGCTAGTTTTTTGTCCGGCAGATGCATAAAAGCCGTCGTTGATAGCAGTTGCTCGGATAGCATGGACATTAACGCTGGCGTCCCACAAGGCTCGGTGCTGTCTCCAACACTGTTTCTGCTACATGTCAATGACATGCTGTCTATTGGTGGGATGCATTGCTATGCGGATGACAGTACTGGAGACGCCTACTATACGGGCCGTGCCAATACCCCTCGGTTTACAGTGGAGGAAAGTCGCGGTCGACTTGTGTCTGAAATTGAGAGTTCTCTAATCAGAGTCCCCGATTGGGGACGACTAAACTTAGTCCAATTTAACCCCACTAAGACACAAGTCTACGCGTTCACCGCTAAAAAAACCCCATTCGCTGTGTCTCCACGGTTCCTTGACACACCCCTTTCCATCTCTAAGAGTATCGGGATCCTTGGTGTCGATATCTCTAGTGACGTGCAGTTCCGTGGTCATTTAGAAAATAAAGTCAAGCTGGCATCTAAGAAACTTGGTGTGCTCAATAAAGCGCGGCGGTACTTCTCTTCGGGGCAAAGACTGTTACTATATAAGTCTCAAGTGAGACCCCATATGGAATACTGCTGCCACCTATGGGCGGGAGCACCTGGATACCAGCTTGGACCGTTTGACGCAGTTCAAAGACGCGCTATGAGAATTGTCGACGATCCCGAGCTCACAAGCGGTATTGAACCCTTAAGCCTAAGGAGAGATTTTGCTTCCTTATGTGTGTTCTACCGTTTGTATAACGGGTTGTGTTCTGAGGAATTGTTTGACATGATGCCCACGGCCTCTTTCTACCATCGCACCGCTCGCCATCGGCAGGGAATTCATCCTCACACATTGGAACTAAAATGGTCTCGTACTGTGCGGGTTTAGAGAAACTTTCTCCCGCGTACGCTCAGGTTGTGGAATGACCTCCCTGCAGAGGTTTTCTCGCATGAGTACAGCATGGGGTTCTTCAAAAAAGGCGTGAAAAGGTTTTTACAGGGTCGGCAACGCGCAAGTGATACCCCTGGTGTTGCAAGCGTCCATAGGCTACGGTAACCGCTTACCATCAGGTGGGCCGTATGCTTGATTGCCACCTAAGTAGTATAAAAAAAAAAAATAGTAAATGATTTTTATTGACCGCTTTTGTATCACTTATACCACAAATGAACTTGCCACAGGAAAGTAATAACTTGTATGTTGAAGTACCATTCATTAACAGTTGATAGAAAACGATAAAATAAGGTATTAGCATGAAATTTGCACCGTTAGAAAGGAACAAAAATGTAGAACAAATTAATTTAAGATAAAAGTATGTAGTGGGCGTTTTATTGAGCAATTTTTAAATTTATGCAAAATATTGTAAAAAAAAACGGGTTTTTGCTAGAAATTAGGAATTTTTTTCATTCAGTGTAGCTTTTCCTACAAAATTTTGATTTTATGAATACGCCCTATCATTACCAATCACAAAACAATTTGATTCATCGCGATAGATCAATTATTTTAAAAGTTACACGGTTTTGTCTACACTGGGTTAATTTCAAAGTCAAAAAAATTAAAAAGTCGATAAAAAAATTTAATAAGCCAATATTTTTTAAAAAATATTTTTTTTGTCGATAAAATTAGCCACTGTATCCCCCATTTTCGTTTGTGCACTTTACCCAGACTCACACTGCATAAAAGTAAAAACTGACTAACCACTTCAACTCATAATTTTTTACTCTATGTATCAATATTAGCTCTTATTTTCTTACAGAATAAAATCTCACAGTCTTTTTTACAGTATCACTATTAAATTGAAGAGACTGCAAGTTTTTTTTTTTTTTTTTTATACAAAGCACGACAAATGACTCAACACCACCTGATGTGAAGCGGTAAGAAGAGTCCATATGCGAAGACAGCTAGTGCAGTTCAGACACTGCTCTAGCTGCCTCCATCTTGCCGGCCCGAAAGGTGCTTTTTCACGCCTCTTTTGAAGGAACCCATGTTATAGGAAGGAGGGAACACATGTGCTGGCAAAGAATTCCAAGTTCTGGAAGTTCGACAAAGAAAAGAGCTACTAAATTTCTTTGTACGTGATGTTGAGGTGGAGACAGTGAATTGATGACTCCGAAGACCGGCACGCGTGCTCCTGAGCAGGAATGGGGAAGGTGGGATAAGGTCAAATAGCTCTTCAGAACACTCTCCGTGATATAGCCGATAGAAGGCGCTAAGTGACGCAATGTCTCGACGCAATTGCAGAGGCTCAAGGTTGTTGGTTACCTCTACATCGCCAACGATACGGACAGCACGACGCTGCAATCTGGTCAGGCGTGAAAAATCGACGCACCTTGTTCAGGACACCGAGCTTCCGAGAGGCTGTTTTTATCACGGTTTCGATGTAGTTCCTGGAATTCAGATCGCAACATATCTCCATGCCTAGCAAGTTTAGGGAGCCCTGTGCCGAAAGAGTCGTGCCCTGAAGAGACGGAAGGGGAAGGAACGGCGACATTTTGGCAGTAAACGCGCACACCTGTGTTTTCTTAGCATTGAACTCGACAAGATTGTTAGATCCCCATTCAGATACGAGGTTCAACACCCTGTCGAGCTCAATGGCAAGATTCTCTCTCTCCCTCTCGGTTTCAGCGCGCCCAGCCACTGGGCGACCGTAATATCCCCCATGCACTGTACTGTCATCTGCATAGCAATGAATGTTTCCTAACGGAATCATGTCATTGATATGAAGAAGAAAGAGTGTGGGGGATAGAACAGAGCCTTGTGGTACACCAGCATTCACTGACATGAACCGCGAAGCGCATCCATCTGCGAGGACACGGATTCTTCGCTCATGCAGGAAGCCGGCGATCCAGTTACAGAGCTGAGCGGGCAGACCGTATGCCGGGAGCTTGGAGAGAAGAGCCCTGTGCCAGACCCGATCGAACGCTTTGGCAATGTCAAGGCTAACTGCCAGTGACTCACCACGTTTGTCAATAGCTTCACCCCAGACATGCATTAAGTACGCTAGAAGATCACCCGTTGACCGGTTCGGCCGAAACCCGTACTGTTGATCATTAATTAATGAGTGATCTTCTAGGTATCGGATCAGCTGGTGGTTTAAGATCCGTTCCATGACCTTGCAAAGAGCTGAGGTGACAGCTATCGGGCGGTAGTTAGCTGGGTCTGATCAGTCTCCCTTTTTGGGGACCGGTTGCACATTGGCCTCTCTCCAAGATTCCGGCACACACCCAGAAGAGAGAGAAAGACGGTATAGCCGCGTTAAGACAGGATACAACTCCGCTGCGCAGTTTTTCAGTACTATCGCTGGAATGCCATCAGGTCCACTAGCTTTCCGGACGTCGATGGACTGAAGCTCCGCACGTACATCACATTGCCTAATATGAATATCGGGCATTGTGCGGCCACAGTGGGAGAGTGTTGGTGGATGTAAGTTGCAGTCATCGATTCGGGAGTGAGCAGCAAAGAGTTTTACCAAGAGATCGACTTTCTTTTGCGGCTTGTGAGCTAGCGAGCCGTCAGAACATCTCAACGGGGGCAGCGAGGGTTGACAGAAGTTGGATTGCACGGCTTTGGCCAGACGCCAGTAGCTACGGCTTCCCGTAGGATGCGTAAGAAGTTCTTGGCCAACTCGTGCAACGCGCTGTGCATCTGCTCTGATGAAGGCCCTTTTGCAGAACTTGGTGGCGTTGTTATAGGCTGCTTTCAGTGAGTCAATGTTGGGATCCCCGCAAGCTCGGCCCCTGATCCAAGCGCGGTATGCCGACTGTCTGTTTTCAACAGCTAAGGCACAATCGCGGTTGAACCAGAGGTTACGCCTACCCCTACTGATGAGATCGGAGTGAGGGATATAGTACTCCATCCCTAACATGATCTCATCAGCAACAGCAGTAGCGCTACCGTTCGGGTCCAGCTGACTGAAACAGCGCTGCCTCCAAGGGACAGATGCGAAGTAATCCCGCATACCGTCCCAATCTGCCGACGCATAGTGCCAGATGCGGCGTTTGGCAACCATAGGTACCGGTGGCGACGCCCGTGGCACCCCAGCGGATACCAGGCAGTGATCCGATGTTCCCAAAGGAGCACGAACCTCTAGCCGATATCCATCCGGGCGAGTCGTCAGCAGAAGGTCCAACAATGAGGGCGCGTGACCGACAATGTCTGGAATCCTGGTGGGCTGGTTTACCAGTTGGGTCAGGTCGTGCGTGAGAGCGAAAGCGTGGGCAGTTCTACCAGCATGGTCAGTTTTAGAGGAACTTAACCACGACTCGTGGTGAGCATTGAAGTCCCCTAAAAACACCAATTCCGCGGTTGGAAACTGCTCCTGCGCAACATCTGCCACCCGACTAAGATGTTCGAAAAGTCGAGTTGTCTCCATGTCACCGCTGTGGGATCTATAGAGGCACACGTAGATTCGGCTATGTGTGCCCAGGTCCACATGCACCCCAAGAATAGAGTGGGAAGGGTCCTCCAAACAGCGCAGACGGCGACAGCAAACATCCGCCCGGACAATCAAGCATACCCCGGCCTTCGCTTTGAAGGACTCTTCAAGAGCGTAGCCGGGGTAATCCAAGTAGCTAGTGTCTGCCGGGCGAAGTATTTCAGTCTCCGTCAAAAACAGCATTTCGGGTCGAGCCGTCTCAAGATGTTGGTGGACGGCATTGAGGTTAGCATGGAGTCCACGGATGTTAGTGAGCCCGACCTCAAACAGCGTGGTTGTGGTGGGGGTGTGCACCGCTGAACGATCGAAACTGTTTGTGAGCGCTGCCATAGTTGACGATAGAAGGAGGAGAGGCGTGAATTGGGGGGACGTTGCCGCGATATATACGGTCAAAGCGTGAGGCCTGTTTCCCCAGGTAATAGCCGACAGTAGAGAAGCGCTGACCCGCCGAACGGAAGGGCCCCCGAACCCCCCCGGGAATGGCCGCCGGGACCCCACCACCCGGTCACCAACCGGCACGACGGACCACCCCAAGATTATGCGTGGCATGATAGGGCAGCCTCACGAACTGGTTAGGTTCGCTTGGGACCCTGTACTGTACCACGGGCGGCCAGCGGAACAGCCGTTTCTTCGGGTCTCCCTGGTCGGCGGGTCAATGCAGTCCACCTGGCTCTGGTTAGACGGAAGCCGTCACTGACCGCATCCATCGCCGCAACGTCCCCCCAAGCTCTGGTTGTACGCTGACTGATCCCGGAACGCGACCACAAGTGGTCACTTGGCGGGTTTTACGCCATGCGTACGGTGGTCACTAACCAGACGGGTGTTCAGACCCAACCACCAGTCGAGCAGTTGGTAGCTCGGTAATCCCTTAGTCGCCTCTTACGACACCCACGGGAAGAAATGGGGCGGTGAATTGTATTCTTAATCCGTCACCGCACGGACGATCCAAGTCCATAAGTTTTAATTTATTAGCAAATGGCATTTATTTTTCATGCAGAATTGTTGCATTTTATATTTTGAAACAATCGTTTTTTTTTTAAATTTACTCTGTCAAGCGGCGTTATCCCTCTGGAGAGCTATGACAATTGAAAGATCAATTGTGTCCAGTGTCTGGAATCTAAAACAAACTACATCAATAAGCTGACTTATTTACCTTCAGGATTTGTTTTACATGCTATTCTGAGTGCCGCAGGATGTGTGTGAATGCCATCAGATATAATTCCATAGTAAACCTGTCTTTCAGTTTTAGAAGCCAAGAGACCCACTAAGCCTGGATCACGATGGTGAAACTATACGAATGTACACAGAAAAAAGGTCTTATGATATAAAATGTATTTAAATTTTTACAGAATAAATAAGTTAAGTTATAATTAAAACTACTTACAGGCAACATAGCATTAAATAAGTGAGTAATCATATTAGCTCCACATTTTATAGCTTCTTCTCCATGTGCCAGATTTGCAGTAGAGTGGCCCAGAGCTACTTTTATGCCCAAATTAGTTAGACCCCTAATGGCTTCTGTTGCGCCAGGCAATTCAGGTGCCAAGGTTACAATTACAACATTATCTAGTGCCCCATATATTTCTTGAATGGATTCTAGACCCTAAAATTGAAAAAAAATGATTATGCAATTTTTATTGTTGTCAATAACACATATATTGATACATACATTTATATATCATCTGTAACTGATAAAAAGTTCATTAACCATTATCATAAGTAACAACTTGTTACATTACTGTAAGTAGGTTACAGATAAATATTATTTGGAATTAAGATATACACATCAAATATTGATATCTTTATCAGAAACCAATAATACTGGATGTTGAGCGATATCAGTTAACATCCAACCAAATGTTTTCCCTAAAACCCACCACTGGTGTAGGCATGGTGACAATTTGGTAATGGTGGTGTTTGTAACCTGCATTTCCTGCCTATCTAGGGAGGCCTGCGCCGCACAGTAGGACATGCATGTGGAACTTTGAAGTGTTATAAAATTAAATGTTATAATCAAATTAAATGTTATAATTACAACATTTAATTCTAAATATAAAAAACATAAGATCTTAGAATGCTTTTGTTATGGACATTAACAGGAGTACACACAAATGAGCAAAAGTGTAGTCTGAATTGATTGCATGCAAACAGTGCACATAACACCATATTCAATTCGGTTGAAGGTGTTTGGCATTATTCGTAATGTTGGTAATGTTTCCATATTTTGGACCGCAAGAAGTGTGGTATCAAATTTATCAACTATGTTTATTTTAATAATAATATTCAAATACACTTTTTGAATTATATATCTAATAACTTTTTGACAAGTAAATAATATAATAAGGCCAAATGGAAATTAATGTAGAGAACATTATGTAAAAAAGCAATTGCCTAAAAATTATTAAGAATTCAGAAATTATGACTAACTTATTATGACAAAGTAGATTTGGGATTATAAAAATGTGTGAATGTAAGGGTTCCCATAGATATATTATTATATTGGCTGTAAAGATTTAAACTGGTCACATAAGATAAATATTCTAAGACCATAAAATTAAAAACATAATATATTATTTGAGCAATACCTTATTAGGAGTTCTAATATAATCTTCTAAATGTGCTCCCTTTTTAGATATGTTGATGAAGGGACCTTCAAGATGTACTCCAAGAACAGTAGCTCCATGGCTACCACCTTGAGCTTTTTTAATTAGTGGCAGTATTTTGCTATATTTTTCTTTATCTGATGTAACCATTGTAGGACAGAATGAAGTGACACCATGTGTTAAAAGTTGCTTTGCAACTTTTTGTATACCATCTTGTACATTTTCAGAATCATAAGAAAAATCAATGCCCCAACCACCTAAAAACATTTTTAATCATGTCATCTAAATGATAAATATTGTTAGTATGAAGATTGTGACATAATAGAAAAATTCACAATTAAAATTATTGCTATACTACTTTATGAATAAGGCTAACCATATTGATATTGCTATTGATAGCCTATTTTTTGGTACTAATATAAAAAAGTCCGTGAAACAATATTAATAAAGTATTATATAGTAAAACTGTTCCTATAAGAGATCAGTCAATTATTAAACTAAATTCACATACCATTTATTTGGATGTCAATGAACCCAGGTGCAATCAACAAGTTTTTGCAGTTTACAGTTACGTCGGCTTCCAATTGTTCTACATAAAAAACTTGTTCCGGATTAGCTATTTTACCATCACGTATCCACAAGTCTTCTTTAATTATTTTGTTATCTCGCAAAATATGGCAGTTAAAAAACTTTGTCAATGTATTTTTTCCCATTCTGTCTTGATTTTAAATTAGGGAAGTATGAAGTCAAGGAGCAACGTACGAGCGTACGACCACAAGCGATAACCGAAGGAGTCACAGAAAAATGATTTAAGTGGATGGAGTAACGAGTAAAAACGATAAAAAATTAAAGATAAATTGTTTTTATTTTGATTGTGTTTGTGACAAATGACATAAAATTAAACGGTATATGTTTTTTGACGTTTGCGTTTGATTGGGTCCCAGTTTTTTACGGTTCTCTTTGTTAGAGAGAAGGCAAAGGGAACTTTTGAACGATAGAATTTACTGGAGATTTTTATTTGTATGAAAAGATAAAAATTGCTGTTACACAATTATTATTAGATTTTTCAGAAAATCCTCTTATAATTAGCTAGACTAGCCTGAAAATAATTATGTATATCATCATATTCATCATCATCATCACCAGCCTAGGTAGCGGTAGCCCCAAAGGCCTTTCTACATGAGATGAACACATGAATAGTATTTATAATATTAATAATACTAAGTATATAATGTTTATAAAATAATAACCAACTAAGTATATTAAAAAAAGTATATTATTAATGTCTTACTTTATTAATTCATGAAGTCAATTCATTTATAGCTTACTTGCCACTAATTCTAAACAAATTGTATCTAAATGACAACAAACAGTATGCAGTTATTAAACTAAATAATATGCAGTTATTAATTATAATTACTGCATTTAGATTGGTGTCAATGATTTACAGTAGCAGGTACGACATAATTATCGTCTTATCCATGTTCATTTAAAAGCCACTTGTTGGGGGACTCTACAGAGGTCATCGAGCATTGTGACCAAGTCTTCCAGGGTCTTAGCCATAAATACGATATCATCAGAAAAATCGTCAATCATGCGTGTGAGAAAATCCATTATTAACCTCGAAAGCAGCCTGTACGAGATTGGTGTAGCTCTCAAACAGTTTATGAACAACAAGGCGCCGGGTGACGATGGAGTTACAGCGGAGCGGACTCTGGAACGGGTGCTGGTGTCTACAGTAAAGATATACAACTATCAAAGCATGGGCAATTTAGCAACTGTTTTCCAAGCGGAGACGTATGCTTTTATCCTATGTAATGAAAATTAATAGAACAACGTAGGTACTAAGAATAAAACAATATACATACTTAGTGACAGCCAAGCAGCTCTCAAGGCACTTAGCTCACCGCGTATCAACTCAGGTCTGGTCCTGAATGCTGTACAAGCTCTTAACAGGCTTGGTAGGCATAACAGGGTAAGGCTGATCTAGGTGTCTGGCCATGTGGGAGTGATGGGCAATGAGAAGGCTGATGAATTGGCAAGGAAGGGCTCAGAAAACACTTACGTGGGTCCCGAGCCCTTTCTAGCACCTTCACAAAGTTTTATAAACACAGCCATTAAATGTACTTATTATTCCAAGAAAACATTGGCTGGATAACATTTATATTTTTTTATTACAATTGCGTACACATTATGTAGGTAATTGAACCTTTCGATTTTACTTCGTGTATTAATTTTATTTATGTAGTACAGATATCACTAATGATATTATATTTATTGGTCAGTAAATGAGATTATTGAGATAGCTATAAATTATATAAAATTCAAGCTTCGCAGCACAGACTACTTAGAGCAAAGAGTAATGACTTAGAGATACCAAAGAGTAATGTAAGTCTATGGGAAGAGATACTACGTATCTTCGCAGTCAGTGTCACATTGACATTGACTGATTGATACTTAAGCGTCACAGATTAAATAAATATAACAATTCAGGGTGGTCAGCGCAAAGTGTCGAGAGATCAATTAATCATTAATATTTAATTAATTAGACAATATAAATCAACTCCGTAGCCAACTGGTATCAACATTTATTTAAATAAACAATTTAAAAGTAATTTTAGATCATTTTAACCGTGCTGTAATGATGTCTTTTTATTGTTGTCGTCAACTTTCAAAAAATATTTATAAAAAAACGGAGGATATTTAAAAATTTAAATAAATTGGCTCTGTTAGCACTTAAAATTAGCTTTCCAATGATATAACTTTCGACACTGCTTATGATCCTGGCCCACTTTTAGTCCATGTCCTTTGAGTGGACTAAAATACCGGGATTAAAGCACTCCAAATCCTTCCTAGGGGAGGAGTTAGGAGGATGGAGTAAATACATCTATGCAAACGGTAGAACAAAAGCTCGCTTCTTGATTGGGGCGCTCACAGGCCATTTTGCTACTAACCACATGCTACATAAAATACAACTCTCCCTAACGCAACTTTGTCGAGCATGTGGTGAATGCCAGGAATCAATGATGCATCTCTTGTGCCAGTGTGATGCCCTGGCTAGAACCTTCTGTAGTGGCATATCCAATGCCAGAAGACTACAGGCTCTTTCTGCCTAAAGATATAGGAAAGCTAATGGCATTTATATTCTGGACACAGGAAGAGTAAACGCAGGGGAGGCACAAAAGATCCCAATGGGTCGAAGTGCACTGTGACTTAGTCATGGCCCCACAATAAGATAAGATAAGATACAGCGGAGCTTTAGACCTTTTTACCTTGTTTTCAACTTCTTTATTATTTATAGTTATTTAAGTATAACAAACATGTAATATTGAGGTGGAAAATAAAGAAATTTATTACAAAGTAGGTGGACGAACGGTCCTGAGAGCCCTTCAGAGGCTATTGAACTCCATCAGCTTGTGGTTAAAATACCGAAGGCATGGCATGGGGGCATGGTGACACTCTTCTTCAAAAAGGGTGACAGGAACCAATTGAATAATTATTGACCCATCACGCTCCTGAGATATGTTTTAGTAAATATGACTCAGGAGCGTGATGGCGACATGACGTTATTTAGCTGGCTGTTTGAGAGCTACAATAATCTTGTAAAGGTTGACGTCTGAAATATCTTCCCTGTTAATTTGGCTCTTGGATCGGTGGCCTGTGTGATAGGTGTGTATGAATTAAGTCGCGTAAAGCTGTTTTAAATCTTGGCTAATAGGTCAGGTCGGGATGTAAACAATCTGCCGTCCTCCGTCTTCAGCTTCGTCAGCGAACTCTGTCCAAACGTCAAATCTCTAGTGAAAACTTTGGAGCCCGTGTTTCGCTCGATTGTGTCTTTAATACGTTCTGTATTAATTCGGCGTACGCCGTGGGTAAAGGACTTGGATGGAGATCTGTTTATTGAGCTGCCGACGAGCTTTTTCAGAAGACTGTATTCCACGTCTTTCTTCCATGAGCCTTATTGTTGGCGTAGAGATTTTCATTTTTTTTATTATGGCTGGGATTAAAGAGCCCTGAATCCACGTAAGA
Organism: Nymphula nitidulata; assembly: GCA_947347705.1. Classification (NCBI taxonomy): domain Eukaryota; kingdom Metazoa; phylum Arthropoda; class Insecta; order Lepidoptera; family Crambidae; genus Nymphula; species Nymphula nitidulata. Next base: position 13,651,930 of record OX374623.1, read on the forward strand.
ACAGCTTCCACGAGCCAGACGTTGTATCTGTTCGCGTGTGTGTGGAATGTAAGATATTTCAATGAATATTGGGAAAGTTTGGCGCTAAATAAGGATGTTGCCTCATTTTGAATGTGGCGCTATTTTTCATAAATTTAAAAAATAGCGCAATATTCAACATTCTGCTACCCCTAAACACAATTGATTCCTTTTTCGTCGTATTCCTGATTGGACATATTTTTGTTTCGGCACATTCCTGTTTGGACGTATTCTTGTGTCGGCACATTCCTGTTTGGACATATTCCGTTTTCGGAACGTTTTCTTGTTTTATCATAGAAAAAACAAGATAAATACGAACTTTCATTTTTTCACACCCATGGACGGGAACATCCCGAAGAGTCATAACTCCGAAAGTATCATTATTCCGAAATTTCATAATTCCAAGGGCTATTTTGTAGTGTATCCCCAACAGATGATTCAAGGTAGACGGCAGTGAAATAGTAAGATTTTTTGTAATGAGGATGTTATCACTTTGAAGAGCATAGTCACTTATAATTATAACAGCGTTTGAAAAAACTAAATCAATTTAATGTCAATTGAGGAAAGTTAACGTAAAACCATGTGCAATTAATTTGATTTGGTTATAAAACGGTTTTATTTTTGGAGTTTACTCCTTAAGAATCGATTTGCATATATAAGGGGCCCGGTATGAGAAAAATGTGAGGAGTAAAATCTATCGATGAATGACCTCGTTACGTTTTTGGTGCGTTTTTGGTGCGAAACTTTCTAATTTGGTTGAAAGTGGGCGGGGCTTAAATCGGACTCCGCGCCATGATTTAGTTTGTCATTGACTGCGTCACGGTGATGTACTCGTAAAAAAACAATAAAATCTCAGTAAATATGTCCAAAAGTGAAGTAAAATGGTGTGTCAGCCGCGTAGGTGAACATACTAAGAACACTGGAATCAAATTTTACATGTAAATCTCTCCTAAACCTTTATAATCGAGTCAAATATAAACAATAATATTGGCCGCCATGTTGGCCCAATATTTGTGGACAATTTGAACAAATACACGAGTGGATGATGTTAAGCAGTCATTTGTGTGTGACAGAATTTATTTATTTTCAACTCAACTTTTAACTCTGCAAACTTTTATGACGAGTTATTGTTATTGTGTATGTTTAATAGTTAATTTACCTACTAATAAGCAATTATGGCTTTATACAGCGTTACCTTATATGTTTTTTGTAAGAATGATAAACCTCCAATTTATGGATATTTTGCCACAGTTCCTTACAATATGATGCCACTTTCAACACATTTCTCAATAAATTTAAGCATTATTATTTTAACATGTGTATGTTTAATTATTACTTTAATAATTTAATTATTTACAAAACGATCTGGAAATAGTATAGGTATCTATTTTAAACTGTTAAGGATAAGTCGTAGTAAATAAAGTTGTAAACTGCGAGATAGTTTCGTGAGGTTATTGAAATAAAAGAACGTCATTATTTCAATAGAGAAGATAGTTGGACCACACCAGCTTGGGATTTTATCATGAGAATTACAAAGTCTCAAGCCCGTACTCTTCCCGACCTACGGACACTGTAAGCTCCATGGCGTGAATCGGAACACTCAAAATATAACTATAAAAAATATGACGGTATTTAATATTAAACTTATCAAAGACAACTGACATCTTTACTTCAGTCTTCCCGTGACCTTGATCGCTATAAAGTAATCGAAACATTGCGTATAAAAAATCATAATGTGACATCTAATTAAACGCAAGTTAAATCCGGTAAAGTGGTTTTATTTCAAGAAATAAAACCACTTGATGACAATTTAATTTTTTTCTTATGTCCTTCATCATCACCAGCCTATCTACGTTCCACTGCTGGGCACAGCCCTTCCTACATGGAAGAAACACATGAGGAGTTTGGGCCATAACACCACCACGCTGGCCTAATGCGGGTTGGTGGGTTAAAGCGGTTGTAGTAACAACCGGGACCAACGGCTTAACGTGCCTTCCGAAGCACGGAGGAGCTCGAGATTATAAATTTTGGTTGACCCATCCCAGGGTCAACCATGGCGAAAGTTGCTTTGTTTTCGTATTCGAAACCAGAGCGCTCAAACCAATACTTACGCCACCGAGCTCCTCCTTATGTCCTTAATACAAATAAATAATATCATGACAGATATTTAGATTTTTTTTATTTAAATGAATGAAGCGAACCCATTTCATTTCTGATTTCTGATCGCAACTCTAAAATTGAATAAGTTTACCGATTTACAACGTTACTATATTTATTAAAAATGACGATATATAATTATTAAAGTCGTTAAAAAAAATGCATGGTTACATCCTGCATATACGACCCGTCCGGCGCGTGTAAATCAGAAGACCGAGAGGGCGCTATACAATTTCGATATTAGCCGATTTTATCCGACGTGCTCTTCTAGCCGCCGAGGGTACCATTTTGAGACGAGTTTTGTATGAAGTTATGCTTCTAGGCTCTCTACGTTCGCCGGTTATTGGGTTTGTTTATTTCTATCAGTGTCGACATACTTATATTGCTGTTTTTATTATAAATATCAATAATTAATATTGTTATTGTGAAGTTTTAATCTTTATCATTGTGTTCCGCTAAAGTGAACTGAAAGTATTTTCAAATAACCATGGCAGAAAGAGTAGATGATATTGCCGGAACATCTAAATGTATATGAAATGAATAAATATATATTTATATATGTATATTATTTTCATTAATTTGTTAATTTACCCTTTCATACAGTATCAATCTTTTTAAGTTAAATAAACTCTTTTTGCGTCTGGTTAGACTATCGAACTTAAGGAGTAAACTCCAGTCGTGCGTCGGAGCTGACACACACATTTTTTTTTGATACTAAAACATCTAACATTAAATATCTAACAGTTCAGCTTTATCAAAATGAAGTTTTTTCGTGAACTGACGATTTGATCGCAGTCGCAGCTCTCGTTTACTCCATTCAATCAACACATCGGGTTATTACGTAAAACCTTGCAAACCAAGACGTTCGAATATTATATTGATCAGTCAAGCTGCCAATAATTAAGCACAAAAAAGTATGAAGTAAAAAGCCTATGGGTCTTAAAGGTTAAACGAAAAGTACTTATTCCAATCTATCCAGACTGGGATAAATACCTGCACAGGCAGTAGTCTTACTGTATATTTTGGCGGTCTGCATTGTTAAAATGTTTTATTTTATTGTAAGTCTACCTAATATAAAAATGTAGGTAGGTACCCAAATGTTTTAAGTTTATTTTAAATGTAGGAAACCATATTTATTATGGAAACTGGTTGGAGGCCGCCGAGAGTAGACAAGGCTACAAATAAAGATACATACACCTCTTTAAATGTTGGTAATAATTGTAATGGGCTTTTATCTCAAGTTTATTTTCAATACATTGCTGCGTTAAAAGGAAAGATAATCAGAATGACGTCATAGGAAAGCAGTAGTAGATTTGCAACAATCTTCAGTCCTTTGGAGAGCGTATCTTTGAATAGTTTCAATGCAGACTTTGGAGTGAGAAGGGGCTGGTAGATAGCAGATACGTTGAAAGGATAGGAGAAATATAAGGAAAAATATAAGCATAAGGAAACTTATAAGCTTCCTTCAGTATCTGTCTACTTTGGCTAGTTTTTTTCTAAGAGTTTGTATCAGATTAGTAGAAGTTGATTATGAAAAAAGAGAAAACAGGGAATGGAACGATGTACAAAACGCACTTGTAGTTAATTCAATTTATGATTTTCACAAGTAATTATTATTCTGATCTAATTATGTACACTTTAAATCAATATAAGTTTGCAACTAATGTTAGGTTCTATCTCCGAGTTTTCAGTTTGGAGCAAGCGGCGGCCGACTATGAGGCTTCCCGCTGCGACTGCGCGGGCCGAACGTTGTTCGCAGAGGCAGCCAGCGTAATTGTACGCCAGTCGGCTGCAAGCGGCCGGTTGGTACGTCTCTCGCCTGAAGCCGCTTCTCTCCTCGCGCCGTCAACCGCGTAATGAGTGCTCGCGCGTGATCGCATGTCTACCACAACTTAACAGTGACAGCACAAGTGATTAATATTACAGTTCAAACAGGTGAACTTTGTTTACGCCTCAATGTTTTTCTTGTGGCTGCACTTCCTTTAGATATTTTAGCCTAGCCCAAGGGAACCATAACTTTGTATATCTATTGCCGTTGTTTGACAACTTTTTTGCATATGACGGCTGGATTTTTTCTTCTTTTATGAACCGATGCTTTTAATGTGTTGATATACGTAGTTATGGTCCTTTTGCTTCTTTTAAATAATGTTAATGAAAAATAATTATAAGCTGTACTTTTGTCACGTTTGGCGGAATTGCCTTGTCTTTGTTCTTAACATAAAACATTTACTCAGTTATCAAATATAACAAATATTTTTCTATACTCGTATTCGTACACAAAGTTTTAAGCAAATACGTATTGTTACGGCATTTACAGCAGTATTGACGGCGTAGGTAATCGTAATATGAAGCAGCGTAGCACCAAACCGTAAAATGAAGTTAATTTATAAACTTCACGTCAATTAACTCATGGTACGGAAAGGTAAAAGTTTTCAAAGATATTTTGTTGCTTTGTTCTTTAAGTTTATGAAGTCCGACAGTACTTCAGAAGTTTGTTTAAAGTTTGAGATAATTGGAATATCTAAATAATTAATTAGCCTTTAATAAACGCTAAACTCTTATTTGTATAAAATTTAATTTTAAGTTTTTGTCTATCGAAAGGACGCCCACTAAAGCTATGAAACTCAGAAATTTCGCGATTAATCAAGAGGATGAGACATTCTGTTTTTGAGTATGAAAATCTTACGTCCAATTTAATTTATTTTAGCTGTAAATAAATGATAAACTGTAAGAAGCTACGGCAACGGAAGGAAAGGCAGGGCAAAGTGGTATATTCTACTCGAATTTGGGGTGCGACTAAAAGTACTAATGTACCTCACAGAAGATCACTGCTAATTAGTAATATACTATCACTTCGTAGTGTTAATGTAGTACCTACCTTTAACCCTACAGAAGATAACTGATAATTAGTAATATAATATAACTTCGTAGTGTTATGTAGTTCCCCCATCTTACAGAAGATTACTGGTAATATATAACTTCGTAATGTTATGTTTCTGTTTGCAATAAGTAAGGTCGCCCGAGCTCATCGAGAAACCGTTATGTTAGAAACAGAACAACAAACTCAAACTGAAACTAAATGAGCAGTATTATATGTAGGTATAGGTATATATTGTGTATTAGGTATATTACTATAGTAATATGTATTATATTTTTATTATTTTGTAATGTATATCCGGTATAAGTAATTAATATTTAGTATATTATTTTCGTACACAATATCCCCGCTAGCACGTACTTTTACTCTAAGGTTAGGGTTGGCTGGAAGAGATCTCATAATTCATAATTCATAATAACTTTATTTGTGGCACATAGGTAGATACAATTATATAGATGTATAAATTTTTACAAGTTCGAGACTATGGCCCGCCTGTAGGCATACAAATATTTAACATAATAAATTAATTACGATACATCTCATCATCTCTTTAAGAGATAAGCTCACCCTTGTACATGTGTTTTCTTGATGTATAATTTTTATGTGTTTTATGTGTGCAATAAATAATATATATATACAGTGGGACTCGGCCCTATACGCTGTAAAAATAACACTTTCTCTTGATTTCTACTACGTAGAGGCAACGCGCAGTAGTCCACGTAGCAAGGTGCTACGAGCGTCTATCGGTATGTTAGTGTGTCCCCGTAGCAAGGTGCTACGAGCGTCTATAGTAGGTATGTAGGTGTGTCCTCGTAGCAAGCTAGGTGCTATGAGCGTCTATAGGTATGTAGGTGTGTCCTCGTAGCAAGGTGCTACGAGCGTCTATAGATATGTGGGTGTCGTATAAAAATAGCACATTTCATAGATTAACTACACCACTCCAGAACAAAAGAGTGCTATTGCTGCCTGAAAACTCGCAGGAAAGTTGCGTTTTGCTCACATGTGAGCAATATTACTTTAAATTTCGAACACGGGTTTCAAATTATGCTGTCCAGAATTTTTCATTTGGTGTCTTCCTGGCCTGGATGCATGTCCTTTAGGCCAGCGCAGCTCAGAAAAAAATAAACTATGCTCATACCTTTGTTTTTAGTAAATAAGTAAAAAAAAATCAATTATTTATCGAACACAGATATAATTATAAACACTACAAAATACTAATGATAAATGGCTAAAGATCTATGGGCCCTGGAAGGGAACTACTTTAAATCTTTTAGTTTGCTCATTTTACTGAAAAGAAACATTCCTTTATTTTTAAAAAGAAACTGCATTTAAAGTTCTTCTAAAATTCGCTCGTCTCACTCGGGAATCGAACCAACGAAAAATTCAAAAAATAAGCCCTCGCTTTTTTATTAAACGAATCGGTAGGATTATTGTGCAGGATAAAATTTGTCTTACAAATATTTGCTCTTACACTCATCTGTTGTACGAGATACCTATGAAATTGAATATTTATTACAAGTTTTTTATTAACAATAAGTACCTAGTACTGTAATGTTCATTTGTAACAAGTAAGTCGTAAGTACGTTAATTTTCTTATATGTCTAACATCTAAAGATATTGTATGTAAAACAGGTTTGCTATAGCTATTTGTTCAACAAGTGAGCAAAATTATTTTTTGTAGCGAGTGCTGATGTTAAATCACGAACCAGCGAAGTAGTCTAAAATTACAATTATGGCCGTTTTCACTAACCATTCCCTACGCTTAGATTCACTTAACGACATTTGTCTCTTTCTACCTCCTTCAGATAGACTGAGATAAAAATCGCTAAGAGACACTTAGCGCTAAGCAAATGTTAGTAAAGACGAGCATTAGACTACTGAGCGCAGTGAGTGATTTGAAGGCACGAGACAATCAAAATTTGCTCTCGTGTGAAACATACAACTTTTCACCTCTCCAGCGAGAATATTGTTATAAGTGAGATACACAAACAATATTAATTCAGGCGTTAAACAATCATGTTCATCACTCGATGATCTCATTTTTGTAATTAAATTAACAAAATAATCACAATTAATTATAAACACAAGTCGAAAAATCAAAATAACCTTATTTTTTCCCCCGCTTTGTCCACAGATTATATAGACTATTTTTGAGTTGCGTTGCGAAATTACAGTGCATGTCATTTTTTTGAAAAGTAAATACTAATTATATTTTTATGAAACGTGACTATTATTGTTAACTGAATTATATAGTTATTATTATTTTTCAAGAAAACGTCCATAAATTAAATTGTTAAGCTTATAAACTAAAATAATTAAATTACATAGTTTATTTTTTATTTTTTTTTATACACTCACACCTATTATCCAGCCCAAAGTAAGCATCATTAAGAGCTTGTGTTATGGATACTAGATAACGGAGAAATAAAGATAATAATATGTATATAAATATTAGAAAATATACTAAATAAACATATAAACATCCATGACTCGTAAACAAATGTTCGTACTCATCATACAAACATTTGTTCCTACCGGGATTCGAACCAGGGACCTCTTGACCGAGTAGCCTGGGGTACAGACCACTCGGCCAGTTGTGCGACTAGCGCTAGTCCTGAGTTTCGGAACGCGCTACTGCCTATCTCAAATTTATTTAAAAACTTACTCTGCCTCACGCTCGCTGAAAACCGGGTTTCCTTCGAGATTTTACGAAGCAAAAGAGGTATTTTATAGAAGACTATTACCTACCTTATAGAAGACTTCGACAAGAAAATCGTTAAATTGTAATAATAAATTTATACACAATTCGGTCTTACACTAGGCAATCTGACGAAAAGTTTAAAATGGAACGCATTTTTTATTGCAACGCGAGGGGCAAAAATTTGAAATTCGAACTTTAACTTTTAATATTTTAAAAATCGATACCTAAACATGTTGAAAGTATTCGTTCGTTAATTAATATTAGTTTTAACTTTTTTTTATTTCAAATACCAAATGTTTATTAAACAAATGCTAAACAAATAATCCTACTGATTCGTATAAAAAAAACGAGTGTTTACTTTTTAATTTTTAGTTGGTTCGATTTCCGAGTGAGACAAGCGAATTTTTAATGCAGTTTTGTGTCTTTTCCAAAATAAAGGAATGTTTCCTTTTCGTAAAATGAGCTATTTGAAGGATTTAAAGTAGTTCCCCTCCAGGGCCCATAGATTTTTTCCACCTTGTATAGCCCATGTTTTTATATATTGTCGTATTGCCGGCACAACCTGTGTAGTATATTTTTTTTTCAAAATTTCAGTCACTCACTTTTGACATTTAATAATATGAAATGATTTAATGGTATGTTAAGCTTATTTATGCTTTATTTCCTACTTCTATTAAGTATTACGTTTACTGATTTTACTTTTTGTAGGTAATCTAATATTTTTGTCGCTGGGAGAGGTGAAAAGTTGTTTGTTTCAGACGTGAGCCAGTTTTTTTTATTGATCGTGTGTCTTTAAATCACGCACAGTGCACAGTAGTATAATATATTTTAGAATCACTCGCTACGCTAGTTCGTGATTCAAAGTCAGCACTTGCAGCAATAAAAAACTTTGCTCACTTGTTGAACAAACAACTATTTATTAAAATGTTTGATAAGGTTGTGTCTTTTATAGTACTCAATAAATAAGTGATATAAATGGTTCTGTGGGTACTTTTAAAATAAACTAAACGTAGTGTTATATTAGTCTCTTTGGGTATACCCATAGCCCTTTAGCCATATTCGTAACTAGAGTTGGATAACCGGCTACGTAAATATACCTTTTTCAAAGTTTGTATATTATATCTTTACAGACTAAGAAATTGTCAAAATGTTTTTTTTTGTCTTTATTGCAAATTATACTAAAATCGGTAATCGGTTATTGCAAATTATACTAAGATACTCGTAGCCGTAACGTCATGTGCGACAGCTACGTAGGTTACATAGACGCTCGTAGCCCACGTAGCTGTCGTAGCACCTTGAGCGCTACTCACGCGTTGACAGCGTAGGTCACGCGTACTCTAGTACCAACACAATGCCGCTAATACGGCTACGACGGCTACGGGCGTCGATAGATACTCATAGCCGTAGCGTCCATAGCGACAGCTACTTAGTTACATAGACGCTCGTAGCCTCCGTAGCTGTCGTAGCACCTTGAGCGCTACTCACGCGTGGACAGCGTAGGTCACGCGTACTCTAGTACCAACACAATGTCTCTAATACGGCTACGACGGCTACAGGCGTCGATAGATACTCGTAGCCGCCCAACAAACATTATGGCTGCCAATAGAGCTTACTTTAGAACCTAAAGTGTTATGAAGGTAGAGTAGTAGCTACAATTATGGTTTGTGATGACAAAAGAGTGCTAGTAATAAAATATAACGCTTATAGTGTCAAAACAAGTTTATAAGAGCAATGTATGGAGCCTAAGCGCGTAGAGCAGCGAGTATTATTTCAACAATACAGACCAAAGCTTCTGTGTTATAGCTTTGAGCGAATCTTACAACTATAAGTTCCATATAAGAAATTAACATTTACTATTAACTTCTAAAGTTCTAAACAAGCTACCACAAACGTTTTCGGGACGCTAATAGTTGCACAAAAGGAGTAGTCAGCGCTACTAGCTCTACAATGGTGTTAATAAAATCTTTTACAACACCGAACTCCTAAAGAGATACAAAACTCCCTTGTACAATTTAGGGCCGAATAATAGAGATATTTCCCCCTATTAATGGAACTTACAGTGGTAAGTATAGCCTCCATATTATTTAAGGTTGAATTATTGAGTTCTTTACCACTTTAGTACCCAATGGAAAAAACTTATCACAAGATAACCTGAATAACAATGGCAGCATCACTAGGCGCGGTCAAGTGGGAGTCTTGCTTGAATATGAGGGTTCCGTATGTAATGGAAGTGATATCGCAAATGCAAGTTCTGATATTACCGAAGAGGACCGATGTATTTACTCATTAAGCAGTGATAATGAGGATAATCGGAGTGAATATATTAAGAAATTTGATTTTAGTAAAAAATTGAGGGCATGGGCGATTGAGAAAAATATTACAGAAACTGCTATGAAAGATTTGCCGTTAATCTTATATGACATGTTTCTAGGGGATGACTACCTACTTAAATTTAATTATTTTATCCTTTTCAATTTTTCGAACTCGGTTTCAATTTTAGTTTATAAAAAATTATAATCATATAGATTAAGGAAAAAACTTGACATTTTTCATCGACCTATTAAATCATCAAATTTAAAGATGTCCGGTTTCAATTTATCTGTATTGAGCTTGAAGTTTCTTTTTAACTCCTTTCCTTTGCTTCTCACTGTGTAGCATTTTGAATTAAACGCAATTAATGTATGTCAATTTTATTTATTTCTCGTGTAATTGTGTCGTTTTTCTTGGCAAGTTATTTGTCGCCAATCCGGGTCTTAAGTAATCATCACTTTTATAAAGTTTTGAAATGTTTCTTTTAGGCCATTTTACACTTTTATTAGATTCCCATGTAGAAGGAACAATCCAGTAGTTGTGTTTTCATTTCTCCAATGTTCTTACTCTTTGAAATTGCAGTCTGAAATTGAAATATAATTGTCTAGTTAACAGAGTTAAATAAAAAAATAATACAGAAACATCTACGTCATCTTACACTCCTATTTATTTTACCACTTCCATAACCACAATTTTTTGCGCCATAAAATAGTGCTAATATCTACTTAGTGACGTTAGGTATTTAAATTACAAAAATAGCAATTCTTTTCGATTGGGCAAATCAATCAATAAAAACTATTTAGCACTCGTTCAGCTAGGAGATACACGTGTACCTGCTAGTCGTGCGAAGGCAAGGTAGTGGTTTTGGGAAATGACTACTGACCCCCAAATTCTTGCGCCCACCATTTTTAGATTATGAAGTTAATTAAAAACGTAAAACGTTCTAAACGAAAACATAATACAATGAAGGTATTTATTTTTCTAACGTTCTAATATGACACTTTAATAGATGGTCGTGACAATTTTAAGTCAATAGGAAAAGTTTTGTTACATATTTAGTAAAACATGTGTACTCAATGTAAAGCAACACATTTTTTTATTAGATAAATATACAACAAAGAGTGGGCCCTTCAATTATTTGTTAATAATATATACATATATTCACAGTTTACTTACCTTCGCAATGAAATTCCGCTTCAGCTTCCACGAATAATGAGTTAAAATTTCAGCACTCAACTTCGCCATTTATTTTCGTAAGCACAATGTATGGTTATTGATCAGGGAATATCATTCAAAATTCATTTAACGTTTGAAAATAAACAAACCTAAGCCGACTATGAACAAAAGTAAAAAATGATATCCTTAGACGCTAAAATATCCTATTGTAAATCTATACTGCAACTCAAGGTGTCACAATAAATGTAATGTAATAACTTCTTGGATTATTGCTAAATTGAATATATTAATTCAATAAAGAGGAGGAGGGTTGATAACCTGAGATACAGGTCTTACCTAGTTCAGGTATCAGCCCGCCATAATTATTAGTTTAATAAAATTTTGTGTTTTTAGCATAGGTTATAACTGTAATGATTATGGTGAGTAATAAACGATTATTACTATACCCCTTACAGAGCTAATATTCATACATTTGCTCCCTTTATAGCACTCAAAGTGTCAGCAAGCACCATGTAGCTCTACCATACCGCTTCAGGAGTCACTAGTCACTTAAATACTACTCTTACAGTGCTTTTAGTCTAAGTTAGCGCCACTGTACCTCCACAATCGCTCTACTATATCTCTTAAATTCATTCTGTAACTCCACTACATCGCCATAGTGGAACCTAAGGCTATAAGAATTTGTGCCCATTCCAGGGGTATTGTAGAGTTATAGCTCGCTATAACTCCCATGTGATAGCACTTATTGATGACCTTAGGATCTGTTTAGCTCTTTTATATATCTGTTCTAACTCTTATATTAGCGCCTAATGTTAGTTGGGCGTAGCGTCCATAGCGACAGCTACGTAGGTTACATAGACGCTCGTAGCCTACGTAGCTGTCGTAGCACCTTGAGCGTGATTCACGCGTGGACAGCGTAGGTCACGCGTACTCTAGTACCAACACAATGCCGCTAATACGGCTACGACGGCTACGGGCGTCGATAAATACTCGTAGCCGTAGCGTCCATAGCGACAGCTACGTAGGATACATAGACGCTCGAAGCCTACGTAGCTGTCGTAGCACCTTGAGCGCTACTCATGCGTGGACAGCGTAGGTCACGCGTACTCTAGTACCAACACAACGCTTCCTCAATAAGCTTACTAACCTCACCGCTAGAACACTACACAACAAAGTATTATATGGGTGCGATCTTCTACTACTCCCTAGAGCCATTTTACTCATAAAGATAAACCCACCATAAAGAATTTTCCAGAACCACCGAGACACAAGTACATGTAACTAACACACCCGCCGCACCTTTAAAATTTCAGCGAAAACAAATGACCAGTCGTAATTTTGGCAGTGTCAGCAAAATAAATGTAGCACATAGTTTTAAATGGGTATAAAGATCCATAGATCATCCACGAGTGACCGGCTCGAGCATCCGGCGACAGGGGAAGGCTTTTCAAATCTCATTACCAACCTACCCGCATATAAAAGCTATTGGCCGAGGTATTTGCAATTCACGGCGAGCATAAAAATTGGCACTCTATTCGCGGGTGTGAAAATATCCATAGGTTTATTTGATAATCTTGAAACACTGAAGAGGGTTCAGGTAACTTATCTACATTACATATTTATAGTATTATATGTATATTTATGGGTATACTTGGTCTATTATAACACAGATTTTTAAATATCCAATTTCATTACAGAAAAAAAACCGCGATTGTTAATATCACTAGGTGGTAGGCCCGTATGCAGGGTCGTCTGGGTAGGTACCACCGCCTTTCTTATTTGTTGTATGTGTTTCGGATTGAAGGGAAAGGTAGCTAGTGTAATTACTGGGCATGGACGGCATTTCATCTTAGGCCCCAGGATGACAATGCACCTGAAATATCAAGTGATTTTTCCTTGTTATTGCAGGTGTTTATAGGCGGCGGTTACCGCTTTCCATCAGGTGGGCCGTCAGCTTGTTTGTCATCCAGTTGTATAAAAAATAAAAAAATAAAAAAAAATTTTTTTTGATTAACGTAATAACCAATCATTACCATTTCACACAATCGAATAACGTTTCATGGAAAATATGTTTAGACTTGCTTTGGTTATCGGAATAACGGTTCATCGAATTCATAATCCATAATATTTTTATGTTATCGATGAAATGGTACGCATTTTAATATTGCATCGTAATTTTTTTATCTCAGTAACGTTTCATCGAACGATGCATTTGTGCGATAACAAAATGAGAATTTGTGTGATGAAAAAATCTTTTGCGTTCAGTTCTATATTAATAATATCGCAATATAATAATTGTAATGTTTTGGCATTCGCTGTTTATTTTGTGTAGAATTTAAATTAACACATGGCATATGATTAACAACTATGTATTTTTCGTCCATAATTATTATATTTTTATTTATGCCACTAAAAATATTCGGAATGTGGCGCTCGGCACGCTGCCGTGGCACGCTCGCTGCGCTCGCTTGCCTTCTTAATGGTCACTGTTCTAACCTAACCTGACCCAATGATTCACTAATATAAATGAGATCTATTATGAGTAAGCAAGTTAATAAGTACAATTCATGCTAGCATGCAAGCTGACATGTAAACAATTATTTCTTATATTATTAATTACAAAAAAAAACTAGAGTATTAAAATCGTATTTTTGATGTAAAGTGACTTTAGAGAAGTAAAATTTGATGTAATTAAATTTTGCTGACCGAAACTTACGTGGAAACATAGCTATGGGAAACAAAACATCGATATAATACAATTTCGATAAAATACACACATTATGAAATAAATAGAGAGTTTGTTGACAAAAACTATTATAGAAAATTTTGATTCGATTCGATGTAACCAAATTCGAGGAATAGTTCAATATTGAATTGAAAGATCAGCGAATAGTGTTATGGGAAATGAAAATCGTTGTATTTTTTTGCGATAAAGTGACGGTTCCCCACTTTGGTGTCATTAAAAGGAATTACCAATGTCAATACCAATTTATCCATACTAAATAAAGTTGCAAGTATTATTAAAGTTATCGTTTCTCTCTGGATATATTTCTGATATCTGATCCGTCAATAAATTAGCTGTATAGATCTGGAAATGTTAGATATAGAGATTATTTATCTCCTAACATTACCTAGGTAATAGGTGTGAGTGTAAGAATATTATTATTTTGCTGTGTACCATAATATGACTTCCATTTCTAGGGAATCTGGCCGTCATCATTATTATGATTATTAATAACATTTCCATCTCCCTGTGGTACAATCAATACAAGTTGACGGATAGTGAAATAAAGCAAGGGTAGAATGAATTTCAGGATAATTTATGGTATATACGATGTGTAATTAATTAAATGAAAAATAATAATAATTTCTAAGTAAGAAGTTTAAAATGAAGTCACATGTCTTCTTCTAAGAAAGAAGGGCACTTAATAGCATCATAAAGAAATCTTTACATATTAGTCAATTTAGAATAATGTGACGCTAGTGATATAAGTTGTAATAGTAATATTCTACATATTGATGTAAAATAGATAAAAAAGACATGTCCTTGGGCGGAATGCGAACCCGCGACCTTTGAAAATCCGGGTGACTGTTCTAACCACTCAGTTATTGAGGATTTGGGAGAACCCTGTAAATTCCTTCTAGGATTTATTTATGATTTTATAAAAATAGCAAATTTATCATGATAGTTTTATATTTTAATTAGTAAGTAATTTTTCAAACATTTATAATAATGTTAAAATCAAAAATTAAGACTGTGATTTATGTTATAAGCCAACGTATACCCTCTGGTGTGAGGACCCGAAAGGATTCGCCTCTACAATTGTCGATACTCGTCTGAGTAGGTAGGTTTGAAATTGATTAGTTCGATTCCCGGTTCGAGAAATTTGTTAACGCAGTTTTGTTTCTCTTTAAATATAAACGAATGTTCCTTTAAGCTAAATAATCTATGTTGGGGATTTAAAGTGGTTTCTGTTCTCAGCGTTGTTGACGCGTAGGTCCAACTTCGAGAAAGTCGTGTTAGATTCGTCGATTTAACTAGAAGAATCCAACACGGATGGGCAGTTCGGAAAATTGCGTAAGATCTCCTCTTCTAAAATTCCTCAATGCTTGAAGTCGGAAGTCTTCGACCAGTGTATGCTGCCAGTGATGACAGACGGCTGTGAAACGTTGTCGCTTACTAAGTGCCTTCTGTGCATGTTCGCAGTAGTACAACGAGCTAGGCTAGGTATTTCTCTGCGAGATAGAATCAGAAATGATGACACCCGTAAGAGAACCAAAGTCACTGATATAGCTCATAGGATTAGCAAATTGAAGTGGCAGTAGCAGGGCATATAGCACGCAGAACAGAAGGCCGGTGGGGCGTTAAAGTTCTAAAATGGCGACCACGCACCGGAAAGCACAAAGTAGGACGGCCTCCCACTAGCCATCCATTGGGAGGAAGCAAGACGATTGCTGCCGCGGTAGAAATACCAAGGTCTGACTTCATTTACCTCAACACACCTCGCATACTGTTACAGTCTGCAGTTCCTTAATTCCAGTGATTGTAGGACCCAATAGCACCATATCATCAGCTTATCCAAGACTTCAAAACATCCGCAACCAGCTTCTTTAAATGTATAAAACAGTCTCAAGATATTTATTAAAAATGTTTGGCTATGATCTTTCCCAGCATTCCAGAGAATTTGTAATAATATTTAGAATACTTATGAAATATTTCAATATTTCCAATCTTAAGTCACTCGCGGAAGCCAGTGGCATAGTATGTCATCATTTATACGGAACTAGACATCTCTGTGCTATGAGTTCCACTCCATTCGACAGAAACTTTACCTTGCAGAAGTGTTCCTAAGTCAGTTTGTTGAGTCTCAAATAATTCAGACGGATATGACATACTTAGGAGTTTTCGAATAACTGTCCTAGTAAATGTTTGAGTGTGTGCGACTGATATTTTAAATTAAAGTTGTTTGATGCGTATTACTTTTAATCCACATTTTTTTCTTAGCATATTAGATGTTTAGTACCTATCTAAAGACAAATATAATAATTGCAATTTTAATTCTTTAGGTGATACAAAACAACCGATTAAAAAGATCAAGTGCATCTGCCAGTAGCACTTAGGACGTTCTGTAATTGCTCTGCTAACAGTACACGCCGCAGAAACTCAACACACGATTAATGTTCGTGTTTGTGTGTAAATCTCGTAAAGGAAATAAATGTTTTGTAAAATGTTTGTCCCCACTGGAGCACACCTGATAAATTATGACTACGGGCGCTTTATGAAAATGTACAGCGATAAAACGTTACGTCACTATTCCGTAGTTTGTTCATTGGCTTTTTATGGTTCAACTGACACTTGTCTACAACTTGATTTCACACCGACTACGAGCAATGCAGTCATCAAAAAATAGATTTATGTACCTCTCAATAATACGTAGGAGTAGTATTAAATAGCCCTTAGAACTAGTGTTATCATATTTTTAGACGAAGCTTAGTTAAAGGTTACCGCCTATCTGGGCAAGCAACTTTGACATATTATAGTACGATCGTTATCTTACAAAATCGATCGCAAATTCGTAACAATATGTCACTCTCAGATTTTACGTAGATATGTTTTTTTTATCGATTCTTGCAAGACTTTCCGACATCTTTATTCCATAGTTTTCAAAGTCGAAGAAACCCCCTTTCAATCTAATAATAATAATCTATACACTAACGGGCATCATTTATCAATTATTGTTAAGAAAATTTTAACTTTGGGTTAAATATGTCGGGAAGTCTTTTAAAAATCCACAGAGGTATGTCTACATCTATAGATACGACGACTCCAACTGGAGTTGGGTTGGCCTGAAAAATTAATTTGTAAAAACATTTCGGAAAGTTTTTTGATCACTCGAAGAACTCTGACGTTGGTCAGTAGAATTGAAAATTAATTTAATTCCAACTGCAATGACGCCGACGCGACGGCTTGTATAAAAGATTAATGAAAGTAGGTATTTTTGTCTATGCAGCAGTATTTATATAGCAGCTGCGTAACATTGTCCGTGTATTAACTAAGTACCTAAGCAAAAGCATCACACAAATCATTCGAAACTCCTTGATACACCCAACGTTTCATCAATTTATGGGAGTTTACGTACAGCTGTGTTTCGAAAACTAATAAATGTATACTATAATATGGAAACAAATCTCAGACAGATCGCTATCATTTTGATAAAATAAATAAATCGTGTCAAGCTAAAGGTATTTATCACTTCACATTTTGATTATGGCATTGTATCGTTTGTGTTATACATATTTCTTGATTCGGTCATTGTTGAGAACCGAGATGTTAAGGAAAACTATCGTAGATACATTATGTTACTAATCTGTAAGGAAAACTACCTGAACTGTGTATCCCGTTTATTTTCCTAAGCAACACGTTTATTTCACAGGACGTATCAAAACACTTTATTAAAATTTCATATTTTACTAGAATTTGCTGTGGTGGTCGCCAACAGTTGTTCAAGACTATCATGGCACAATCGGTAGCAAAATAATGTGTATTTAAGGTGTTTGGTACATAGTATAACATGCGGGCACCTACCCATAGTCATATAAACACTAAAATGCAAAAAAAAACTGTAAAATGTATTTTGAAATTTCCTACACATATTGTTTTACTACCCGAACAACTTGTAAGAAGAAATTTACAATTTAGAATTTTCGATAGCACTTTAGTATTTATATGACTATGTTCAAATGGGTAGTCGTTTTAGTTAGACCATAAGAACTTCTTATGGTCTAATGTAGTTGCCCGCTTGTTATACCCTAACCTGTAAATACCCTGTATACATTCTTTCTGTTATGTTATTCTGTCAAGTGGCGTTATACCCCTGGAGCTCTACGACAATAGAAAAATCAATTGGGTGTGGAATAGTTCTCCTGCGGATCTCATCATTTCTGATTTGATCACGCAGAGAAACACCAAGCATTGCCCTCTCCATTGCCCTTTGGGTGACTTTGAGCCTTCCTATGAGGCCCATTGTAAGTGGCCATGTATCAGTTCCGTAAGTCATCACTGGCAACACACACGAATTAAAGACTTTCGTCTTGGGACACTGTGGTAGTTGAGCCGAGAATATGCTGCGAAGCTTCCCGAATGCTGCCCAGCCGAGTTGGATCCGTCGATTGACCTCTTTCTGTAAGTTGGACTACTATGTCCTAGGTAAATGTATTCCTCAACAACTACCAGTGTAGAACTTCCAACCTTTACAGGAGTGGGTACGACATGGGAATTTGACATAATTTTCGTCTTGTCCATGTTCTTTTTAAGACCCACTTGTTGGGAGACTCTACAGAGGTCGTCGAGCATTGTGCCCAGGTCTTCCAGGTTCTTAGCCATGCCTACGATATCATCAGCAAAACGAAGGTGAGTCATGTAGTCGCCGTTTATATTGATGCCAAGTCCTCTCTAGTCTGAAAGCTTAAACATATCCTCCAGCGTGGCTGTGAACAGTTTCAGCGAAATAACATCGCCCTGTCTCACACCTCGCCGAAGTTGTATTGGGTTTGAGTTCTGGTCCTGGAGGCGGACTGACATTGTGGCGTTTTCGTACAGTGACTGCAGCACTTGGATGTACCGATAGTCAATTTGGCATCGCTGGAGTGACTGAAGCACGGCCCAGGTCTCAACGGAATCTAAGACTTTCTCGTAGTCCACAAATGCTAAGCATAATTGCAGGTTGTACTCTTCGGTCTTCTGTATAACCTGCCGCAGCGTATGTATGTGGTCTATGGTATTAGAGCCTTTTCGGAATCCGGCTTGTTCCGGAGGCTGGAAGTCGTCAAACCTGCGTGCGAGACGATTCGTAATAACCCTCGAAAACAGCTTGTAAACATGACTCAGGAGCGTAATGGGTCTGTAGTTCTTCAATAGGGTTTTATCACCCTTTTTGAAGAAGAGCGCCACCGCGCCCCTGTGCCATGCCTTTGTCGTTTTGCCCTCGAGCATGATGGAATTAAATAGCCTCTGAAGAGCTTTCAGAACCGGTCGTCCACCAGCTTTCAGAAGCTCAGCTGTAACTCCATCGTCCCCCGGCGCCTTGTTGTTTTTAAGCTGTTTGAGAGCAAAGAAAAGGGTGTATCAAATTTATTTTGACATTATATTGAAAGATATTTCTAAAATGTGGTATATGTACCATTTCTACTAGTGGAAATGGTCATCTCTAAGCTTCCTTGATTTTGTAATAATTTACTTACACACCAATAGTATTAGTTTTGAGGGATGTAGGTAGATGGAATTATAGGAATTATTTGGAACAATACAATTATTATTGTAATGACGTGGCAAACAGACAAGTTTTTAAAATTATTGAAAGATGTTTGGCTTGATCGGGCCTTTGTATATTAACTGTTGACCTTTGTGTATTATAATACCTATATTGTGATGGTGCATTGTCGGACAGACTTTAAATAGAGTAAATAATTTTGTCATTTTAGGTACTTCTTGGTATGTTAATATACCTATTTTTTATACTCTGTGTGACACTGCACTGCTAAATACTATTACTATGTAACTAAACATTGTAACTTAATAATTGAAAAGAGTGACTACACGAGTTTGTTGCCGGAATCTTCTCGGTAGTACAACTTTTGGAACCGGTGTAAATTCAGACAGACTGACATACAGAAAGACAGACTGACTGACACAGACTGTCTAACTGACCGACAGATCGACAGACAGACCGACAGAGAGACCGACAGACAGACCGATCGACAGACTGACATTATAACATTGTTAGCTTACAGGCAAGATAGAAAGACAAACATTATGGCATGGTTAGTTAATATTATTTTATGTGATAGAAATATGGGGTTTTTGACGATTCGAAAGTGCTTCTTGGGGGGGCTAATTGAATAAAGATATTTTCATTTTCATTTTACTGGGGAAAGGTCTTGTACTGTAGCGGGATTTTTTATATAATACAAATACCCATAAAAAATAAGTATAGTCGAATTGTAAAACTTTTTCAATTATCTATCGCTACACAGTATTAACACTACACAAGAAACAGCTACCAATTCTATATCCAATCATACGATTGAAACAGATCTGTTAGTAACAGGTTAATATTGCATTAATACCATATCATAAAAGGCTCCTGTAACTAATACAGTTTGGTGTAGTCAAACAAGATGCATATAGATTACTGGTTTAGTGTTACAATGCCATAGGAACCTTCGGGTGTCTTGTCAAACGTCCACTGAACATTACGCCCTGATATTTTTAACCGACTTCAAAAAAAGGAGGAGGTTATCAATTCGTCTGTATGTTTTTTTTATGTTAGCTACCTCAGAACTTTTGACTGGGTGAACCGATATTGATGATTCTTTTTTTGTTCGATGCGGAATAGTTCCCATTTGATCCCATAAAAACTTTTTGAAAATCCATTTGGTAGTTTGGTTTTTAAATCAAAAAAACTGGAAAAATTAAGTCGTCTACATATGCAAATTGCGGATTTTTGCTTTCCTATGAAGTTTTAGTGAAATTATACGATAGTAGAAATCAATTTAAGCTCACGGTCACCCATCTAGCTTTGACCTTCAAAAGTTATCACTAAAAATTGTGAAAAAAATATATTCAAACAAAAATTAAAACCGACTCCAAACAACTGAAAAGGATAAAATAATTAAATTTTAGTAGGTACTCATCCCCTAGGAACATATTTTTGGAGTTGGTGCTAAGTTGTTTCCAGAAACCATAGATAGTGAAGCACCGACTCCAAAAATATGTTCCTAGTGGATGAGTACCTACCTACTAAAATTTAATTATTTTATCCTTTTTAGTTTTTTGGAGTCGGTTTTAATTTTTGTATATTGTATATAATAACTACTAAAATTTATGGCAGTATTCTTCAAATATTTGCTATATAGTATAAGATAAATTAATCTGTTAGAAAACGACTGAAAAAAAATACCAGGATGGCCATGTATTAATTTGGTTCCGTAGCAAAATAACAACTTAGAATTTTTGTGTTGCCATTTCTTTTACAGCAAAGATTTATTCATTTATATTTATTTTTTAAAAAAACCAACAGGGTTTACTTAGACTATTACCAAATTTTACTAAAATAATTTTATTGGTAAATTTATGGAAAACCTGTTTTTGGCCTAACAGGAGCTAGGAAAATAAAAAAAAAATTAACATAAAAAATATTAACAAAAACAAACAAAGCCATTCGCTGATTCGAATATACTATACATGCTATCATAAGATGACGAAATAAATTTTACAGTTACTTTACATACTGACAAGACGGGCAGAGAGATCACATGACGAACCTATAAGGGTGTTACAGAACGTAATCTAAAAACATATTTTTTATATACCTATACATTTTTTTATGCATGTATAAACAGGCACTTGACTACATTCTCACCTGATGTTAAGTGACGATGTGATCAACGGTGTTACGTGCTCACCTAGAAATTTCCTATTCACTCTAGCTTTGAAGAGCTCCAAGTTGTATCTCCCGGGGAAAACATCAGGCGGCAGGGAATTCCATTCCTTTGCTGCTCGCATTATAAAAGTGTTGGCGAAGCGTTTTGTGCGGACAAGTAGAACATCAACAACGTAAGGGCAGGTGGAATCAAATCATGCAGCTCGGTTGCACACTCACTGAACTGAAGTGTAATCTATAAAAAACAGATAAACGAGCAACTCTTCGGCGATGTTCCAGATCTTGCAACTAGTCCTGGACAAGTTTTGGATCGCCAATGAATCTTCTGGCTCGGTTTTCAAGCGAGTCTAAAGCAGCTAGCTGGTATTTAGCATAACCATCCCAAAGGCTGGACTTGCGCTTTATACAGTAACAACAGCTGTGCCGGTGTGAAGTACCGTCTAACCCTGGAGAAGATACCAAGCTTATTTGCTGCAGTAGCTGCAACAGACTTAATAAACTCGCCGAAGTTTAAATTTGCTGACATTTTCATACCAAGGAGGTGCAGGTGGTCTGTCAACGGCAAGTTCACACTCCGGAAAGTAGAAGCTTGATGAAGGGGACTTCATATACCGGTAAATAAGCACGCCTCTGTTTTGTCCGCATTAAATGTGACTAGGTTGGCATTCGGAGACCGTACGAAGGGCCACATTCATGCTATCAATCATGGCCTCCCGACAGGACTGCACTTTCACCCTGTTGGCCTTTGCACTGGAGAAATACCTGGTTGATACTGTGCTATCATTTGCATACCCAATGGTACCGGGAATAAGCAAGTCGTTTATGTGCAGTAAAAAGAGAGTTGCAGATTAGACTGAACCATGGGGAACGCCAGCATTTAATATTTTTGTTGATAAAGGCAAATAAAGATGGTATTAACCAACCAGATAAGCCAGGTCTTACTCTGTAATAATACTTAATCTGTTAAGCGGTGTTATTCCTCTGGAGGTCTATGACAATTGAAAAATTTATTGTGTCTGGAATCTGATGCTTGACGAGTAAAGAGTTCGTTCTAATAAACTGCTGGAGATAAAAAAGTCGCGTCTACCTCTTATTTTAATAAAATTTCCTCTTCCTGGAGAGACTGCAAGTGGCACGGGTTTTTTTAGGAATATAAATTTTTTCGTATTAACATTTTTAAATATTAGATACTTAGGTACAAAATTTATTAATGCTCTACTTTTCACTATTAGGAATAAGAGAGAAATTATATTTCTGCTGCTTTAGCTACAATTCTAGTAATCGTCTATATAAAAAAACATAATATAAATCAACCATAAACATGGGGTTACAATTCAGTATTGCGATAAAACAATTAATAGGTTTTGATTCTTTAATTAATGTAGTAAATAGTAATTTTAAGTAACCCCCGGCCTCATTAATCATCTATCCTAACACCATCTCATTAAGACTATTCATAAGAGCCCAAACACGATATATATCTGCTCTAAGTTTCTGAAGAATTAAGCATCCGGCGTCTCCTGATGTCCGGCCTGCATATAATTTGTGACTGTTACAATAAAGTAGGCGTTGAAACGCACCAAAAACATTAAAATGTGATAACACTTTCCAATTAAGCTCTGGCGACCTTACTCATTACAGGAACATAGCACCACAAAGTAGTGTTATTTAGCTGCAATCTTCTGTAAGCTAGAGGTGTACATAATAATAAACATCTAAGACTCGTGCACAAATGTTTGTATTCGTTATACAGGCATCTGCCCTAACAAGGATTCGAACTTGAGACCTCTGGCTTAATAGACAGGAGTACTGACAACCGTCAATATGAAGAGTTTTTTGAAATACTAGTATCAAAAAATTTTAAAAAGTTCTTTTCAGCAGTTCTATTACTATTTACCGATTAGTTTTAGTGCTGTACTATTTTAGAAGATTAATATGATCACTATTATATTAATCTTCTAAAATAGTACAGCTATTAGTGTTCACCAAGACTGTAGCAGTTAGTGGTCAGATAAAAAAAAATGCTGTGTCTTGTGATAGTGACACATGTGTTCGCTCTTCGGCACCCACACCCGACGCTTTTTGAGTTATGCCCCAAATTAGTTTAGGGTCAAAGCGACGGATGTGTAAATAAAAACGGCTCTAGGAGTTATTTCCCCACATTTTGGAAATTGGCTAAAATATGAGCTTAGTACACTAACATCATTGTTTGCTTTCAGAATACTACAAAAATAATTTTTATGTTAACTTAATAAATGTAAATTAGAATAACAGAAGCAGAAATAAATGTAATTTAGTGACTCGATTCTTTGTCATACTTCCTGAATTTGGAATTCTTTGCCGGTGTTTTCCCTTCCAATAACACAGGTTCCTTCGAAAGAGGCGTGAAGAAGCACATTTTGGGCCGTCAATGTGGAAGCGGCTAGAGTGTCTAAACTAGTAGCTGTCTTCGCATATGGACTCTTCTTACTGCTTCTTATCAGGTGGTGTTGAGTCATTTGCCGTGCTATGTGTAGGAAAAAAATGTACGTCTAGTAACAGGCTAGCCATAAGAATATAAATAGCTATAATTATAATTATTTATGATGAAATTTCAGTAATTATATTAAAAACTGTAACCTTCGGTTGGCTAAGAATAAAAACTATCATCTTTTTTATTAAAATATGAGGTCTAATTCTAATATAAGCGCTTTTACTAAAATAGCAGTTCACATACAAAACCACATATCGAGAATATAATTAATTGACATGAACCCTGAAGCGCATCCATCAACAAGGTCACGGATTCTCCCCTCATGCAGGAAGTCGGCGATCCAGTTGCAGAGCTTAGCGGGCAGACCGTAAGCCAGGAGCTTGAAGAGAAAAGCCCTTTGCCAGACCCAATCAGAGGCTTTGGCAATGTCAAGGCTAACAGCCTCTAACGGCCTGGCCACGAACTCACCGCACGCGCGTCCTGCGACTCGCGAATCGGCAACCACTGCGCGCTGTCTCGATGTCGGCCTCGCAGCGCGTCGTCGTGATCGCGCAGTGGTTGCCGAGTTGCCGCCGTCGCCGTCGCCCGTTCCCGTGGCCAGGCCGTAACTCACCACTTTGTCTATAACTTCACCCCAGACATGCATTAAATACGCTAGAAGATCACCCGTTAACCATTTTGGCCGAAAACCATACTGTTGATCATTAATTTAATTTATGAGTGATCTTCTAGGTATCGGACCAGCTGGTTATTTAAGATTTGTTCAGTAACCTTGCAAAGAACAGAGGTGACAGCTGTTGGGCGGTAGTTAGCTGGGTCTGATCAGTCTCTATTTATGGGGACCGTTTGCACATTGGCCTGCCTCTAAGATTCCAGCACACATCTCGCGCTCTAAAAGAGAAAGAAAGGACGGTATAGCCGCGTTAGATGAGAGACAACTCCGCTGTGCATTTTTTGAGGACTATTTCTGGAATGGCTGATACGGACATCAGGCATTGTGGCCACAGTGGAAGAGTGTAGGTGGCTTAGAACTTCAGTCATCGATTCCGGAGTAAGTAGAGTTTTACCAGGAGATCTCGGCTTTCTCTTGCGGCTTATGAGTAAGTGTTCTGTCAGAGCATCCCAACGGGGGCAGCGAATGTTGGCAGAAGTTGGACTACATGGCTTTGGCCAGACGCCAGTAGCTACGGCTTGCCGTAGGGTGCGTAAGGAATTCTTGGCCAACAAGTGTAACGCGCTGTGCAACCGTTCTGATGAGGACCTTGTTGCAGGTCTTGGTGGCATTGTTATAGGCTGCTTTCAGTGAGTAAATATGGGGATCACCACTGCCTCGACCTCTAATTGAAACGCGGTATGCCGATTGAATGTTCTCAACAGCTTAGACTCACTGAAACAGCGCTGACTCTATGGAACAGATGCAAAGTATACCCGCATACCATGCCATTCTGCCAGCGCATAGTGCTAGAAGCGGTTTTGGCTACCATAGATACCGGTGATGACGCCTGGTGGCACCCCTGCGGAAATCAGGCAGTATTCCAATGTTCCCAAGGGTTCTCGAATGTCTAACCGATATCCATTCTTGCAAGTCGACAGCAGAAGGTCCAATAATGAGACTGACAATATCTGGGATCCTGGTGGGCTGGTTAGCCAGTTGAGTTAGGTACTTTTATTGAAGGTTTAACATGTTTCCATTATATGAAAAATATTTTAGGAGTTATTAGTAATATTGATATGGTTTGTTTTTTGGTTTATCACAATTTTATTCTAAATGTTAGAAGCATAACAAAATATAAAAAAAACTTTTTAATAATTTAAATAAATATAAGTAGGGACAATTGCAGGGGGGCGGTGAAAGGGCGGGCGGCGCATAAGTCACTGTCAGAGGCCGCCTCTGTAGGCACTTTTTTTGCTATTTTGCGGCATTTGTGTTGCAGCAATGATTAAAGATACGCTATATCAGGGCTTTGTCGTAAAAAACTTCTGTTGGAACCCTTGAGGTCCATTAGACAGCGAGGTTTTCGTAAAATTAAATAAGTGTCGTATAATTTTTTTGAACTACTTAAGAAAAACGATATTATTTTATTAAGTGCTTTTATAACGCATAAACAAATATACTCCATGGCACACTAAAATACGAGACTGTAGGTACTCCAATATATTTTTACACGCACTAGACATTAAACCGCTTTACCGGATTTAACTCGGGTAAGCGTGAATTGGGACTCACAAATATACCTACAAATATAAAATCAAAAATTTTAAGTACCTAACCACCGGCCTCATCTATCTCCGGCTATCTATCTATACGATGATACAGGATCAGTGTCTTGGAAATACCACCGAAGTAACAGTAAACCAAATTTTAATCGGATCTGTGAAAGTTAGTTAAACCCGTTTGTCAAGTAGGATATGAGCTGATAGTCATCAAACGCCTGAACTGATCTTCATAAATTATAACTAAGAACGATCTGGTCACGGCAGCTTTCAAAAAAAAAGACGATTCAAAATAGGTCCATTCGTAGCAGATACACGCAGATACACAGCTATGTGTGTACATGAATCAAAAACTGCTTAAACATTATTAAAATATCAAGTTACACAGGTTGGTGACGACAATAATACGACATTAAATTAAAACATGGGCTGTATTCGGTCATAGAAATGTTTTGCAATTGTCAAATACATCTTACTCATTTGATATTTTCCATTTCTATGAAATGATGCAGCCAATGTTATATTATTTCATAGGAATGTTATGAAATTATCAAATGAATAAGATGTATTTGACGGTTGCAAAACATTTCTATGATCTAATATAGCCCATGTTTTAATTTATAGTCGTATTGTCGTCACCATTGTGTATATCATCGCATCTTTTTTAATATAACGAAGGCAAGTTTCTGAAAGACAAATTTGACATAAAATTATAAAAATTTGGTAAGTAGTTGCTTAGGCATATTTCACTATATACATAACATGGCAAGTTAATTCGTTAAGTGGAATCAGACATAATAGGTTTTTTTTTTGTTGCGGAGACGCTTGTGGGTTAGTAGGGGACAAAAGGTTAATTTAAATGAAGACCAAAAACTGCTTAAATTCAAATAAAAATAAATTACCCACTTAAAGGAAACAACAACCACATCTCATTCTACTTTTAAATGAAGGTCACTAATTCTGGGGCCATTTTTTTATTTAAAGACATACTGTTGTACAAATTCTTTATAAAAAAATAACCATTTTTACATCCTTAGGACACTTTC
This sequence comes from Nymphula nitidulata, assembly GCA_947347705.1. Classification (NCBI taxonomy): domain Eukaryota; kingdom Metazoa; phylum Arthropoda; class Insecta; order Lepidoptera; family Crambidae; genus Nymphula; species Nymphula nitidulata. Next base: position 13,679,345 of record OX374623.1, read on the forward strand.
GCTGAAATTGAGATGTCAAAAAAATTAAACGTAGATTTTCAATTTACGGCGGATGTTTTAATTTAAATGGAAATAAACCTATGGAGTATTGTCATCAAATAAGCTAAGAGCTGCCAACGATGATACGAAACGGTCTTGTCAACTCAACAAGGGGTATGATGGAACGTACTTTATGAATATTATTCCCTAAATTGTAGCAGTGCTGTGGGGGAAGTGAACTGTAACCATTTGCTGTGTATTTTCGTATTTTGTTAAATGATTAAATTAAATATACAAACAGGCCAACGCCAAGTTAATAACCCAATAGCTAATAGGAAATATTTTTTTAGTATACAAGTTTTTTGAAACTGTTCTTTTACATAAAAAAGTCATTCATATATTTCAAATATGAATTAATCTGTGAAATACCTACTTACATATTAGACACAATACATTTTTAAAGCGGTCGTAAAGTTAAAGTTGTAATTATTAGGCCCAAATTTAATTACATTTTAAATGTTTCATTTTGTGCGTTATAGTGCCTACTTTATAAGCCTGCTGCCTAAGGGTAGGCTTTATATTCCTACTTGATAAACGTTGCTATAAAAACGTTAAAAGTAGAAAGCGGTGAAGAAATTGGTAGGTTTCATCTGTTGCTCCGCTGGCGTAGCGGTTATCGCGTCTGTCCGGACCTCAAAAGACGCGGGTTCGATTCCTGCCTGGCGCATACAACTTTTTCATAATTTCTTACAATATTTTGTTTTTTATTTTTTTATAATTTTATTTTAAAATTATAGTAAGTATTTGTATGTAATTTAGAAAAATGTCTATTTTAGTATACAATTTTTTCTATAATGACAAATCCTGGAGTGGGAGGCGATCTTTTGGATTTCTCTCTATACCTCCCTACATGTAATATAAAACAGAACATAATAAAAAATATTCTATTCTAGCTAAGTGAAGTTGATAGCAAATAATGTCGTCAAAGAAACCGGGCGAAATATACCGTGTATGCATTGTATTTTCCGTAATATTTGGGTAACATTTCTTCCCTCACATTTTCCTTGAGTGCCGGATAACTTGGTGTTTCGTATTATTTGACGCGCTCCCCGCACTCTGCGACCGCCCTCGGATCATAAATCCGATTTTTCTCCAACTTTGTTCTAACATCTGATAAATTAGCTGCCAACAGAGGTTCTATCGACAACAAGTAAAGTCGCACTCCCAGCTGTTCATATTTTTGTAAAACGCAACACAGAATAAAAACTCGAATGACGTAAGTTCTGGAAGCCTTTCAGCGAGTGGACGTGGAAAGCTTTTATTTTTCACTCGCCTATTGTTGTTAGAATACAGAAGTTCGAGTCGCGGACGACTCTGAATGTTAATCAAGCGATGAAGGGAGAGTATATAACAATGTCCATCAGTTATTCATGTCATAAGGACGTTTTTCTTAAAACTCTTTTAATATCCTAACGCCGTAGACCTACTGGCACTGGAATTGTTTATGTACTCTATGTGTTTCTGATCCCATGACGTCGGAGCTTGAGGAAACGAAAGTTTGTTATTAACTGCTATAGAAAATGATACTCGCTCGCAAGCGACATAGTGGTCAGTAACTTACAAAACAAGTGATGGTGACAGCAAATTCTACTTTGAGGACTTTAGAAACTAAGTTAGCACAGCAAGAAATAGCCGCAGTTTATTATAAATAGACCACTGAACTATTCTCGATACTTTAGATGATTAAGTTTACGGTGAGCCGTTTAGCGGAATGCGGGATTTCTGTTGTATAAGTAGGCTCGATACACTTCCGGAATGTTTTAGAAGGTTTCCATTACTGAATCATAGCAGGAGGTGGTGGCGTGCGTGGGGAAGACTGGGGGAAGATTTGTGTTGTATCCGCGGCGGCAATGATGTCATAAACGCACATATGTATGTATGTCCTTGTCTATATGAACGCAAGTGTACCAAGCTCACTGTAGCTACCTATTCGAATAAAATACAGGAAAGTAACATATTATGTGAAAAGTTATGCTGTATTTCCATGACAATGTCTGTGCATGATATATAGATATATTTTCGAGATTGATACAAACTTTTTGTTACGTTTTATTAGCTTCTTTTATAATTTAAGTATGGATAAGTATTTATATCATGATAAAGATAAAGGAAGTTTAATTATTCTCTTACTTTACATGTCAAAGTGCAATGAATATTTTATTTTTGTAACAGATTTTTTACTCCGTTAACCTTTTGCCTTTGGACCGATCGAATTCACTTGTATTATCAGCCCCTTAATTACTTATTGGGCTTCATTTGACATTTACTGCTTTTATTGAGGACTCACCAAAAAAATTTTTATTACACGTGGCCACAAGTCAATATTGCTATTTACAGTTATCAAAGGTGTTGCGTAACAAGGCAGCAGTATTGGCAGTGACCGCTTGTTGTGTTTTTAAATGCATTAATTTATTTTAAACAGTAAACCACAATTCCAATACAATGCCTTGGTTATTATGGCATGCTACGTAATTTGCACATCATTACCAAAGACATGAACAACATGCAGTCAATTAAATCAAGCTGTAACGTTATACAGCGCAACATTATTTCAATCATTTCGTAGTTATTAACTAATTAAACGTCAATATCAGCTGTTGTTTGAACGGGATGACAATTTCCAAAATTACAGTAATCGAAAATATGGTTCCCGATGTTTAATAGTCTGGCCATAAATACTGTTACAATTAAAAATAAACAAAATATGACATTTGAATTTGGAATCTGTCATTTTTATATGATTGTTCATTGTTTTTTCATTTTGGTGCCAATACATTATACAATATTTTGCGATATTAAAATGGACTCGATAAAGAGAACCGAATCGCTGTGATTGCATTACACAAAGAAGGTATGAAATCCTGTCCGAAAGCAAAAGATTTTATCTCGGGAGATGAAGATAGCACCTAGAACCATGTCGCGTATTTTAAAAGATGACTCAGGACTTGCAGCCTATAAGAGACGTACTGGTCATTTCTTAACTGATAACTTAAAAAAGAATAGGGTGGTAAAATCGAAATAACTACTGAAGCGGTACGCAAAGGGAGGTCACAGAAAAAATTTGTTTACGGATAAGAAAATTTTTACAACTGAGCAACATTTTAACAAACAAAATGACCGTATTTATGCTCAAACCTCTAAGGAAGCTTCCCAATTAGTCGACAGAGTTCAACGTGGGCACTATCCGACTTCAGTGATGGTTTGCTGGGGTATTAGCTATGAAGGCGTGACTGAGCCATACTTTTGTGAAAAAGGTATCAAAACATCGGCACAAGTGTATCAAGATACCATTCTTGAGAAGGCAGTGAAGCCCCTTAACAACACCATGTTCAATAGCCGAGAATGGTCCTTCCAGCAACACTCGGCGCCGGGTCATAAAGCTCGAACTAAGCGGTCTTGGTTGGAAACGAAGGTTTCGGACTTCATCAGAGCTGAAGACTGGCCGTCATCTAGTCCCGATCTTAATCCGCTGGATTATGATTTGTGGTCAGTTATAGAGAGTACGGCTTGCTCTAAACGCCATAATTAATGATAATTTGGAGTCCCTAAAACAATCCATATGATTGGCAGTAAAGAATTTTCGAAAGAATGTAACAGTGAAGAAAGAGTGCTTCTATTGATAACTGGCCTCAACGTTTAAAGGACTATTGCAGCTAATGGAGACCACTTCGAAAAAGCTTTTTATATATATATATTTTATATTAATGTATTAAACTAACACACTGTAAAAGTAATAAATGTTATTTGCAATAGAAAAAATTTTTTTTCTTTGTTTCAGTATTTATGGCAAGACTAGGTATAACGGTGGTGTAGTACAGGCAAGCACTTGACCACAATCTCTCGTGATGTCAATTCTGAACTGCCGATTTTTATCTACGGTGTTTCGTAATTACAATGTCATTGTCGTTTTCATGATAATTTTCAAATACGAACTATTATGGTGAACTTTGAGTGCCCTATCGCACCACCAATTCTCAGAAGACGTACGAACCGAAGGGCACGGGTGTGTGGCCTGCTCAATCCACAGTAGTTGGGGCAGCGGTAGAATGTAGCTCTATTGTCCGCAGTACACTCCAGCATTGGAAGGATATCCTGTATTTACCCGGGATATCTTTCGCCCATGGGCCTAGGCGGCCGACTGTAGCGTCCATGTATGGACGACAACATGGAGAGTGCAACATAACCCCACTGTGGCTACTCATCGCTCCAGAGTAGATATAAAAACCTTTTGCTGTCCCTAAAAAAAGTATAGTGAACGTTAGATACAAGCCATGTCTATTTAGCTTCCGTAACATACTCGTAACATTTAATTTATAAATGTTTGGCCAACAACGAAGGTCCTCTACTCAATAATGACTTATAACAAACCCTTTTCTTGAGGGGTCTAAAATGTATTGAATGGTCCTTTCTCTAATATACTATATAAATTATATTGGACAGGATTTTAGATAAATTTTTTCAACTTGATTACGGAACCGCAAACAGAAATATAAACCAAACGCATTTCACATATGTTTAAAAATACGAATTTCAAAGTCCGTTCGAGCCAGATTCATTAAGAATACGAACAAAAGAAGAATGTCTAAAACATTATAACAAAAGAAAACGTTTAACAGCCGTCTTATACAAAACACGGCCGCTCTAATGTTTGTTTAATAAAATATTTGTTTCAGCCGCTTAAGGGTCGGTGCCACCGAAATTTATTTATTAAAAAAGGCAAATACATACTTTGTTTTCTATTGCGGGAAAAAGGCGCTGGAGGTATTAGTTGACACATGTAATCTTATTCTCGTCCTTTGCGAGATTATACATGTCAGGTTGTACACCTTCCGTTTATCTCTGGATAATGGAAAGGAATCCCCGTCCTAGTATGCGTAACAAAAAATGTACAAGATAACTGATAAACGGAAAGCGTACGTTTATGAGAAAGTTTTATGGGCTTCGTCCACGTGGGCTTAAGTTACTGTAATATTACACAATCAAATTGCGTTGAATCTGAAACTGTTTTTTGTGAAAAAGAAAAACGTTTTCGGAACACATGAAATTAAAAAGAACTCTCTTTCTATTGATTTGAAATCATGGAGAAATTTTCGTTTTACGGCGTTGTAATATTTTTTTTAAACCTTTTTAATATTTTGACGAACTCGAGGCTGTTTTGATATTGATAGCAAATGTAGAGCAATGTTTGCTGCAGTTAAGCTCTATTTAAGGACCTGCCCGCCTAGCATGACCACCAAAGCATCACAGTTCAAAGACATAAATGGCTTTATCATATCGCGTTTCGGTGGTCATGCTAGGCGGGCTGATAGTAATTTTTTAGTCCCGCTAGCTTCATATAAGACATGTTATGTTATTGGTAAAACCTATTGAACTCTGTAACTTTGACTCTACGAATTTCAATAAACATTCTTCCCTAAACTAAACTTAAACCCTAAAAATATTTAAATTCCACACACGGAAATCTTAACAACACTATATTAACAATTATTTTGTTTTATCAATATGCTGAGGACGTGTACCATAGACATTAAGGAATATGCTATGCTGAGTAGTTTTAATAAGCATGGTTGCTGTAATATCTTTACGGGGCTTTTCAGTGATAGCGCAAAATATTTTAGTCCATAAATATTGGGAATGCCTAATAAATTGTACGTAAAATGGGGTGAACAGAATTCACGGGGTTAATGGAGACATTCTTGGGAATTTTGTTTTATGATTGTGGTTTAAAATGAAGGTAGTAATGGTAGTTTTTAGTTGCGGCAATGTATTTTTTACAACCTGGCAGCACTTGTAAAACTTACTTTTAACTAGCAACCAACACTGGTTATTTTTTTAGAAACCATAGCTAATGTAGGTATCTATGTAAGTGACACAATAGGTTTTTAGGATTTTTACAAGTCTATCATTTTTCTAAATTCGCTACATAATATGTCGCTTTTTATGTTTTCCGGTGGAATAGAAATTTACACGTTTTTGGTTTCATCTGGACAGAATTTGAGAATTTGTTTTGTATAAATTGCACATGACTCTGACCTGAAAATGATTTAGGTACTCTAATGAAACAACTATTAAAAAAATTAAACTTCTTTGTTTTCTTTTCAATTTCGTGTTTGACCTAAAATATGTAACTACTTTCACACTGAACTAGAGAGATAATAATAATAATAATAATAAATTTTATTAAGAAAAATGTACAAAGATTTACACAAAATTCCTTACAATTAAATAATAAAAAGTGCGCATTTATACAATTTGCCTGAACTAGGTTGAAACCTGTGCTTCAGGCGATAAAGTGCATATCATACTAATTTTAATGCTCTAGATACAATAAATAAAAACGTAAGTACTTATAAAAGTGAAAGTGACAGCTATTTGACAAATTAAATAATATTATATGTATGTACAATTAAAACAAACGTAAGAATTTACTTATATTACTTGCATCCTATGATTAACTCTTCAGTGTGTTCATAGGACAGAATTTGTAAATAATTATATAATAGTTTTTTACATTTAAAATAACTTAATTCATAAATACCTAGTGCTTTATTAACTCTATTGTACAGGAGCGGACCTAAAAATGCGAAGAATCTATTTGTAAACATATATTTGGACGTAGAATTCATGACACAGACTACATCTTTCCGTCTTTTATTTATTATCCCTATACTAAAAGAAAGCAAGGTATGTTGTTTTAGTATTGTTTGCATTATAAAAAGTTGGCGGACAGTCAATACATCGCAGGCTTCATATAACAGGCATGTAGGATAAAAAAAGGGTCTAAAGGTGGCGACTTTTAAAATTGCTCTCTGAGCACGTTCGAGGGGAAGGATAATAGTTTTTAGTGCTCCTCCCCATGAAGTAATACAGTATTGGAGTACAGATTGACACAATGCCTTAAACACCTGTATTACTAATTTAAAATCTGCAATAGATCGAAGTTTTTTAAATACGTAAATTAATTTACGGACCCTTTGAACCAAATTTTCAATATGATATCTAAAGGAGAGTGTGTCATCAATTATAATGCCGAGGTACTTTATGTTGGTGGTGTTCTGGATAACAGGACAATTACACGTGTTGACTGAAGAGTTGTAACATTGGTGCACATATAAATAGGGATTAGTAACAATTTGGTGCGTTTTACATTTTGTAAAGTGAATAAATTTAGTCTTGTCAGCATTTAATGTTAGTAAATTGTTGTACAGCCAATCATTTACCACATTCAAGCCTTTCTGCGCGTTCTCGTACAGTTTTGCACTTGTTTTGGCAGTAAATAATAAAGCCGTGTCGTCAGCGTATGTTATTATTTTGCCGTACTGTATGTTTATATTGCATAAGTCGTTGATATAAACTAAGAACAGGGTTGGGCCGAGGATACTGCCTTGTGGGACACCGAATCCAGTATTTTTCTGATCGTCACTAGTAATATTTCCTATTCTTACACATTGATATCGCTCACTTAAGTAATCTGCAAAAAGTTGCAACTGTTTGCCTCTTATACCTAGGCCTTCTAGCTTATTTAAAAGTATAGGGATAGACACGGTGTCGAAAGCTTTGGCTAGATCTAGAAAGACTCCTAAGGTTTGGTTTCCTTTACCAAGTTCCTGGGAAATATAGTCAGTCAGATCATGTACTGCATCTGCAGTCGACAGTTTGGCTCTAAAGCCGTACTGTGATGGTGAGAGAAAGTTATTTTGTTCGAGGTAGTTAACTAGTCTTTTGTTAATAATTCTTTCTAGAATTTTTGATAAAGATGAGAGTAAAGATATTGGTCTATAATTAGTGACAAGATCTTTTCTACCGGATTTAAAGATAGGTATTACCACTGCCTTTTTCAAACATTTAGGGAAAATCCCTTCAGAAAGGCAGATACGAAATATATAAGTTAAGGGAGGTACCAATATATGCTGAAAGGATTTAAGTATCTTATTGTTTAAATTATCCCAACCTACTGCACAATCATCCTTTAATCCTGAAATAATTCGAGATATTTCACCTTCGTCTGTATCTAGCATAACAAAACTTTTTGAAGTATAGCTTTTGCCCCATTTCTGCAGAGGAGTTGCCGGTAGTTTGCTAGTTTGCTTCTGTAACCTTTCCGAAAGATCTTTTCCCACGTTTACAAAGAAATTATTTACATGGTTAGCTGAAATAAGCGGTGAGGGATTAGTAAGCAGTAAATTCGAATTCGATTCATGTTGTTTTGACAGAAAAGTGACGTTTTTTATGTGTTTCCAGAGTTGTTTGGTATTTTTCCCCGCTTTTTCTAATTCATTTCTATCATAATTAGTCTTTAGTCTCTTTAAGAGATTGTTGCAGAAATTCCGGTATCTTTTATAGGTTGTTTGAAGAGTTAAATTACCTGGAGATCTCTTTGCTCTCTGGTGAAGCTTATCTCGATGTCTTATGCACCGAATAAGGCCCGGAGTAATCCATGGTTTAATATTATGATATTTTTTATTCAAAGTAATTACTGTCGAATTCAGTAATATTGCTTTCTGGACACATTCTATTAGATACGATAACGACATATTAACGTCAGCAGTTTTGTAAACTGGGCTAAAGTCAATTTTACATAAATCACGTTCGAGTTTGTTTACATTTAAATTGGACTTTGTTAGGTGAAGGTTTTGTTTAGGCAGCGCTAAATTTAAGGTTAGTAAAACAGAGTGATGGTCGGTAAGTGTAGAGTTAGTAACAAGAATAGTACATGGTAGGCAGGATTTTATCATCATGTGATCGAGGCAGGAACCACTTTGATGTGTTGGCAATGTATGACCGGGTAGAAGTCCATGGTATGAGCACAGATTAAGGTAGTCGTGAGTTCCTGCGTCTTTCAGTTCGGGCCTTATGTTTATATTTATGTCACCTGTTAGTATAATATTATTATAAGAGGCTAGCGACTGAAAAATCTGATTTAAAGAATTTTGAAAGGTATTCAAGTTTTTGAACGAGGGCGATCTATATAATGCTACGATTGCTATGTTCGCACCGATTTTGATAATCAAACAATTACACTCATTGAAACCAGGTTCTTCGATTGTGACTTTTAAGGATTCTTTAGCATAGACTACCACGCCATCGTTCTGTTTGTAGTTTTTAGAACTATAGAATATATTGTAACCTGGCATTAAAGGGAGGGGTAGATCGTGTCGATTTGTTAACCAGCACTCGGTTAGAATAATTAAATCACAATAATAGTTTAGCCTGCGTTGGAAAATATGAAAACTATCTATATTCTTATAAATACTTCTAATATTTTGAGTAATAATAGATAACGAATTTTGATATACAGAGAGATGTTTTCTGCAGTCTTCTACCTCGCATGTCAATGACTCAGATATAGATATATTGTCTATTTCGTTGCTTAAGTTCATAGCCATATTATTTATTGATTTAAGCGAGTAGTTCTATTTAAAACAATTATGTGGCGCTCTTAGGCGCCTTCATAGTCAATAGAGTTTATATACCTGAATTCCGCAGCTTTTTTAGCCGGACACTCGACGTCTCCAGTTTTGTGGTCGCTAGGCTTTTTGAAGCGTAGGCATGTGGCGCATTTAGGTGAATCTCCTCTATTTGAGCATTCCTGAATAGAGTGACCCTCTACACCGCAATTTCCACACACAGGGGCCGTGGATTTACAAGTTTTGGCCGCATGACCGTACTGATGGCACTTGTAACATCTAGTTACGAGTGTGAAATCTCTTACTGGACAGGATGTCCAGTTTATAAATAACCTATCCTGTGTAATGAGTGCTTTGCGTAATCCGGCTGTAACTTCAAGAATATAGTTACAGTTCTCTGTATTTTTCTTACCAGATTTGTGGCTTAATTTTATTGAGGACAAGAATGTATCTATAGTCATATTTGGCAACTTCTCGGCTAAATTTTGTTCGAATATACTTCGAAACACGTCTTTCTCGGCCATTGGTGTGGGTATTCCCATGACTATTATACGAGGCTTGCGCTTGTTAGGTTCGTCGACGGTAAGGCCTGAGGCAGCGAGCTGGACTGTTTCTTTGAGTTTTATCACGTCATCCTTAGACTCAGTCCTGTGATGACCCCTCCGTTTCTAGTTTTACGGACTCCTCTAACCTTAAGCTTCATTTCTTCAGGGCATATGATTTTTTGGACCAGAGTCTTAGTATCCTCACTTGTCTTTGAATGATCACTGGGATATATCGCCACGGATTCGAGAGGGCTTGGTCGAACAAAGTTGTTGGATCCCTTTTTCACCATATCTGCGAAGGACGTTTTTGCTGTCACTTGCTCCGTGCGCGACTCCTGAATGGTTCGCCTAATTTCCATCAAACTATCCGCAAGGCTTTGGCTTTCTTTCATGGTCTGCAGAGAGTTATGGGTTAGTAGAGCTTTTTGTTTTAGGGACTGGTATTGCACAGCCATTTGAGCCACTCCATGTCCAACTTTACGACATAGATTATTAATTCTAAGTTTCTGGTCCGAGTTTAGTTTACCTTCATTAGAAATATTGCATACCTCGTTTAAATATTGTTCAATAGAACTCATCCAGTTTTGTATTTCGGGAGTTGACACCACCTCGATGTTTTCGTCCTGATCTTGTCCTGGATTTCGTTGCGTAGGGGTCGGTGGAGGGGTACGACGCGTAACCTCGCTTCGGTTGAAGGGGCTGCCATGAGCTTGCATGTTTAAAATTTTCACTTAAAATTAAATGTCCATTATTTCAACTAATCACTTTAACACTATAGTACTTAAACGCTAGAGACAATTATCTAGGTCACTATTAAATGAATTGTTGATTGACGTATTTTATTAATTGCATCGATAATAATGAGCACGTCTGCACGCGGCGGCAGAGCAAGTATACCTGACTTGCCACAAAAATAACAGTTTATTTTCAAGTCGGGCACTTTCCGTAAATTGTTGTATTCCCACTTGGAGAAAATTTATTTAGTCTGAGACTGTCAAGTGTCTTTTTTGAGACATATTTTGATCACTGTTATAAACTACACAATTACATATGCAATATTCAGTTAGACTCCAACACTCCAGCTTTTAAATAGTAATGTTACTTTTTGACAGCTGGAGTGTTGGAGTGTGTAGATACCTATCTACTTGGATAAATTTTCAAATTAATAACCTAAGAAAAGAATTAGTATCTAATATCTATTGGCATCTTAATTATAGGAGAAGTTATATCGTAATCCAATATCATTTTTGTAGGGTAATTCACCATTAACGAAAAAATGTCTAGACTAGAAAAAAATACATGTCTGGGGCAGTATGTGAATCTACGACTATTCCTGATTGGGATCAGGAATATTCAACAATTAGAAATTGAAAGAAGTCATTATTTAAACAACCTGAAAATTGTTAAGGGGTAAATAATTATATTAAATTATAAAGATAATTTTAACACGGTCGGACAGACTTGAAACAAAGCCAAAGCCTTTATTTTTGCTTCACAAAGTAAACAAAGCCAAAAAATCTGAAGCGACAGCTTAAAGCAGACGTGTGTTTCTATGAATTCATTATTATCTTTAGAAAACGAAAAATATCTATTCCCCAACGTATGATATTTACTGGCCCGTGGAATATTTATGTCGTCACCAGGTCGCAAAATTATTTGGGTTTTATGTATGTAGGTACCAATGGGAACGTGAAATCGTTAACAGATGCCCGGCGTCCGGTTTGTAATCACGTGATGGTCCACTGAACATTTGTATTAGGCTGAATTTATGTGTGATTCTGCTCGATGTGTCATGTCCATGTACCATGTTCTCGCGCAGTGGGACATGGAGCGATCTTTGATCTGTCGTTGTCTCAGGTGGCTAGCGGCTTTCATTAGCTATCGTATCGCCGAGAGAACATGGTAAGGGGTCGCTCTTGCAGCGATGACACGGCCCGCCACTCGTATGATTGATCGTGCTTCTAGCTTCCAATTAAACTTGTCCACTACACTAGCGACGTAAAATGGGACAAGATAAATTGGACGTCAAACATTGAAACACTAAGTGACATCGAATTGCGTAATATCAGAAGATTTTACCAATTAGTACTCTCTAGCTAGAAGGGTTAAGCCTACGTCAGTGTTTTTTAAAATAAGAGATACTTAACACACACACATTAAACATGAATATCCCAAAACGTGTAACATAATTTCTTGTAAGGAAAATAAACAAATTTTGAATTTTTGAATTTGAATTTTGAATATTCCAGCTAAGTAAGTTTTTCTAGCTTTACTTATTCTATTCAATCCTGCATCTACTTCTTATCAAAGAAATATTTGAATTTGCACATGACAGCCCCTTACAATTGTAGAGATCTTCGGGAACATAAGACGGGAATCCCATGCACTCGACCGAATTATATGCGAAGTCATTCACTGTTCAAGCAGCATATTTATGGAATGAAGCAAGATTTTTCAGTTGAATGTAGTTAACTATTTTCAACCTTCCACATGAATATGTATTTTTATGATTAGTTATGTAATTAGTATGAAGTAGTAGTACATATAGTAGTAGTACATTCATATTTGAAGTAAATATTTTTTATACTGGTATGTTTTATGTACATCCAAATAAGAGGAGTTCGAACCCAGCGAAGTAGGAATTTTATCTTTGTTAAATCGAAACTTGAAAAAAAAAAATCTGTTTCATATATGAACAAGTATGTATTGGAGCTAATATTTTTCGCAACACTTCTTGTCAACTTTTAATAAATCTCTTTAACAAGAGAAATATGTTTGGTTGGTGTATCACTAACGAATTAAAATTAAGATACTCATAATAGCACCCAGTATAATAGAAGACCAATTACATTAATATTGGAGGAGCAAGTTATTTACTAGTATAGGTAGTTACTTAGGGATAGTCTATTAACTATTCAAGCAAAATATATAAGATCAGGAGTGCCAGGTCTGTTCATTCACACGCTTTTATTGTAATTATCTAGAAAAAATGATTTATCCTCTTGTGCCGCAGTTATTATATTATTAAAAAATAAGGCTTACTTTCAGGCTACTTCAGCAGCCAGTAAAAGACTTATTCTATACAATCCCTATTTTTCTTGAACATTATTTGCGTTGCGAGCCCCAGAAAGTTTATTTTCCCCGCGAGATGTTCTGGGCTTTATTTTTCATATTAGTTCTGGTGATTTTCTGAAACTGATGTCGTCATGTCTAGTGAAATATCGTGAAAGGATTTGGTAGCGAAAAATTTTCATGTTCAAGTTTTGTACGGAATCACTAAATTTATTTATTAACTATATGATGACGGTTTTACTATCTATCTCATTGTATATGAGCTTTGTGTTTGTATAATGAGCAAACTACTTACTCATATATGAAACAAAATTGATTTAATTTGTGTAATCGCGTAAAACTTTGGCGAGCATATTAAAACCCATTCCTCCTTACCCCGCGGTTTATCGGACTAAAGCTAGCACTGCTCTAAAACTAATGCTGTCCCTGTTATATGTTAAAAGAAACACGGAGACAGCATCAGTTTTAGGCCAGGTCTAACTTCAGTCCACGTTTCATAATAGGGGGGATTGTGTCTGGATTCTGGAATGTGTGACTTGACGGGTTAAAGCTATTTACGTATGATAATAAGTTCTTAGTAATTATAAATGGAAAATGACGAACTGTTCAACGACAAGCCTTATCACGACTGGGCGTAGACCTTTACAGGAAACGCATGAGGAGTTTTGGGCCATAACAACACCACGCTCACTGGCCCAATGCAGATTGGTGGGTTAAAGCGGTTGCAGTAATAGCAGAAGCGGATTGACAAGAATATGAGTCTGAAATGTTTAGGTACAGATTAGCTTCAATTAAACTCAGTTCGTTTTAACAGCTCCGACGAGAATAATAAATCCGTCTGAAAAAGAAAGAGACAACTGACAGAACAGAAAAGAATTAAGGAAAGAGAGATACGCTGAATTGAATTATGGACAAATACATTTGTTCATTGTGTCCTCTGATATATTCTGTATTCCATCGGGTCGGTATTTTGTCACATAAGTCACGATTTTGTGTGTGGAGAGGCGTTTATTCCGCAGAGGCCAGATGTGATTGGGGAAGGTCCAGCAGATGGAATTTCAATAGGCTGATACATAATTTAACAATTTGGACTATGAAAAGTGCCTTGAAAAGTAAAGGAAATGTGAATTTTAAACATTATCTGTATTTACCATGATGTGCACTCACGTGTTTTAATAGGCATTTTATACCAAATGCCGTAGTAACTGTTTGTTAGCTTGTGACTACGAATACAAAGAAACTAAGGCTTTAAAAAGACAAATTTATGTAAGTATGTAAGAGGCCAGTTGTGGTTGGGGAAGGATCAAAAAGAGGAATTTCTATAGGCTGATACATTATTCAAAATTTTTGTCTGTAAAAATGCGACGATATGATATGACTGTTTCATTACAATAATGTGGCAAGTCTTTAACGTTTCTATCTTATTTAAGAATAAACTCCGTACTTCGAAAACTTTCCGAAGTTTCGTATTAAAATGCGCGGGTTTCAGCCTTGATAGATGCTTACCTATTAAAAGACCCGATTCTTTCGTTTAACTTACAAATGTTCTCAATTAGTTTAAATGTTAAATCCAAACAAACTTCAACGTAGCTTCGGGTTTCGTAATTTTACTCGTCTCCGAAGTTCCTATCTAGATTATAGTACAATCTTGTCTAGATTCCTGTTTGTCTGTATGTCGTTAACGTAAAGAATACAGCATCAAAGCAAGAATCTGTATAGAAAAAAGTCGTGTATTCATAATACTTTGCCGCAATTTAAGCTGGTTCAGTTTAAAAGCGAGTGCGTCGTGGCTGCGTAATGGTCGGCGGGGGAGTCGTCGCCGGTATTAACACACCCGTGCAATTTTAACTTTTGGCATGCGGCTTCCGCCTTTTGTATCAACTGTTTATGTAAGATGTGTTGGATGTTTGTAGAAGACACCTGATACCTACAAATTCGTAAAAATAAACAGATCAGTACATCTAGCACAAACATTTTTAAATTTCGAATCGCCATCGTATCGAGTAGTTACGTTAGCTTTTGTCTGACATTTGTTTGAAATTTTAAGCGTGCGTGAACGATTCGAAATTCAAAAACAATTCTAAATTTCGGAAAAAATTCAGACAAAAGCTAGACAAAAGCTAACGTAACTAACTACTCGATACGATGGCGATCGGAATTTATAAGTGTTCGTGCTAGACGTACTGTTTATTTAGCAACAAACATAGCGAAAAATATTCAGTATACCGTAAACAATCCTATAACGGCTCAAAATCAACGGCTATTACGAAGGAATTTTCAATTTTTGTGTATTATTCTAGATTGGTTATTTAAACAAGAATAAATCTTCTTTTACATATTAAATAGTTTCGTAGGAATTTGTCTCATAAATATCTTAAAGTTTGTGTAGACCTAATTTATTTTCTCTACAAATGATTGCAAATTATGCAAAATCTTGGTCTTATTATTTAAAAGATAAGAACAGGAATAAATAGAAAAATTTTACGTCGAAACATATTTTGAGTGGATGCGAAGGCTAAAAAATTCGCGGTATAAGGGAAATGCGAATGAAAAACTGAAATGTATCCGAGCCGACAGTACAATATTTATCGTTTGTTATTGGATGTTGTTGTTTCCCATTCATACAGAACGTGGCTCAAAGGAAAAGGCAATTGATAAAATGGTTCAACTTTTCATAAATTTCTTATTTTTTTTTATTGGTAAGTATTTGTAGTGGCGGTGAATCAATGGTTCCGAGGCTTGACACCAAGGGTCCAAGATTATGTTTCCGGGTTCAGATAATTTTGTTAACAAAGTACAAATAGAAAAAAATCTTGATTAGACTATGTATTTCATTCAGTGTTTTTAGAAAACATTTATTTAAAATATAATAAATCAAATTTAACTTATAATTGTTTTTTCTTGTTCAAATTGTACCATAAAGGTTAAGTGTTGCAGATGTTCGCCCTCAGAAATAATCCACACAGTCTGAAACTGTATTAGTTTAATGTTTTAGAATATTATTGATGTTATGTCTAATAAAAGAAGAAAATCCACTATGTCGTTGTTTTTACTAAAATGGATTGTATGATTTTATATTACGTGTGTGCCTTTAATGCAAATAAACTTTTTATCTATCTATCTATCTATCTAAAATATTTCAGTCCCTAAGGAATAACTTTTGAAGCTTTTATGTTTTAATGATATTTAAATATTCTTAATTTTTGATTTTAACATTATTATAAATGTTGTTATTCCTGCCTCAGGACGTGAAATTTTTCTAGTTTTATTATATTTTAATTACTAGCTATTACAATACATAAAACTATGTATTCATGTTAATTAGTCGCTTATACCCAAACGTCCTCTAGGCTCAGGTTAATGCTTATCGACATATTTTATCCCACTCTCTCCCTTTTAGAGAGACAGGGATAAATAGCGCAAAAAGACAAAAAAGGTTGGTAAAAAGCTCTAGTCCTCTTTTGTTTTCAGTCAAAATATTACAATGGAGTTAAGAATACTTAGTACGATTAATTCTCCCGGAAATTTTTAGAAAGTCGATGGCTATTAAAGAAATATCAATACAAAAAATAGCACAAACAATGTACTTTTCATAACATCATAACGGTCATAGGTCGCAGGAAGTCGCTGGATGCTGCGCAGGGTCGATCGTTGTACAAATCATTATTAGGTAAGTCCTTTGTCCAGCAGTGGACGTCATTCGGCTGATGATGATGGTCAAAATTCGTTATACAAAATAATACTTTAGTTTTAATAAAAAAATCTACAAGGAGCTTTCTTTTTATATTTAAATAAAACAATATGAAATTTATTGAAACTGTTACAAATAAAGAAATAAAACGATGAAAAAAAATTTATGCTGCAGGCGGGAATCGAACCGGCGTCTTCTGGGGTCCAGCCAGACGCGATAGCATCACCTTTACTGACAGTCTAAAAATACTTGTAAAGTATTCTTTCGGATTACAAGAGGTGTTAACTCAATGAGTGGTGAGGTAAACGTTGCTAAAAAACGTTAAAAAAAGGTAGAGAGCGGTGAAGAAATTAGCACGTAACACCTAGTGGTACGGGGGCGTAGCGGTTAAAATCGCGTCAAAGTTAAATTAGCGCCAGACGCGATTTTAACCGCTTACGATTTTCTCGATACGATTTTTTCATCATTTTCTTTTTATATTTGTAATTTTTACAATAAAGTAGGCGTTCTAAACGCACAAAATCAAACATTTAAATGTGAATTTAGAATTTGTCACGCAGAAAAGTGACAGGTACTATACTTACTTTTGAAATTAACATTAGTCAAACATTTTATAATTCTGGATTAACATTTCCAACAAGTATACGGAGTTAGAACAGTGAGAAAGTTGGTGGGCTTATTTTACCATTATTTAAGTAATACAAGTGAAAGTGTAAATTGAACTGTATTTTATTTATTATTATTAAGCTCTTTGTTGCACCAAACAAAAAACAAGGTAGTAGTACAAATACGATAGTTGTTAAAACAAAAAATGAAATTTTCAACTTATAAAATCAATATCAAGTGTGCAATTGCAGAACCAAAATGATGGACGAATTTACAGTTAATTTTGCTGTGATGGAGTGTTGAGTATCAATTTTTTAGAGCGAGTCAAAAAGCGTACCTTTTATTTATATATGGGCTACGGTAACTGCATACCATCATGTGGGCCGTATGCTTGATTGCCACTTTAGTGGTATAAAAATTATCACTATGTTAACCTCTCCTATCAAGATAGTTTTAACAATAATATGAGTGACACAAAAATAATACAGTCAATTACAAAAATATCACTATGCCCTACCTCTCTTTTGTGGCCTAGTGGTTTAGACCACCTGCCTCAGATCTGTCGGTCCGGGGTTCGATTCCCGTGAAGGTAGAAATTTTCTGCTCGGTTTGGTTTTCTAAGTCCGCCTGGCTAGCTACCACCATCTTACCTAAGTCTGCTGCCATAGCAATAATGTTAACGGCATTGTTGTGCTCCGGCAGTTAGAGGTAAGATAAACAGTTCCTCTGTGGTTGAGGAATCTCTCTTCCATCAGGTGAGACGAAGGTCAAGAGTTACTCCGTTAAGATAAAAAAAATGACCGTGCCTGCCTCTCTTAGCAAGATAGTTTTAACAATAATATGAGTGACACAAAAATAAAAATAATAGTGTCAATAAGTATGATTTACTTAAATAAACAAACTATGAACTAAAAATCGATTTCTTTGTCTCCGCACGAATATTTGGCTTTACCAGGAATTAAACCTAGATCTCGTAAGTCATTATGAATGTCAATATAAATATTTTATTTATCTAACAAATACTAGAAACGTATAGTATTTAGTAAGAGTGTGTAATTACCGGCGGGTACATACTACAAAACCGTGGAAAGCCTTAAAATAAATTAATATGTCGATGTGTCTCGTGTGGTACAATTTATTAGTAGGTCCAATGTAATTGTTATTGCCTGTGCAGTATGAGGTTGTTTATTGAAAATGATGAAACTTTTATAGTTGCTTTTACGCTTTCGCAGTTTCCACCATACGTTGTCGTTTATGTAGGTCTTAATATATTGGTATTGAAGTGGTTTTCAAATAGTTTTCTTAAGTAAAAGTTCGATTAAAGAACTTGTGCGCTTATTACAATAGTACATGCGTGTTCATGAAAATTAAATTTTTGACTTTACACTAACTCGTATTTAACTAACTCACCGGGTTCGAGTCCCGGTCTGGCCTGCCCTGAGGGAGAAGCCTGTAGCTACCCCTAGCTGACTGAGTGGTCAGTATGACTCCTACTGACCACTCCGCCAACCGGTGGTCAGAATTTTAATCTAAATACTTGACATTTTCCGTTTAACAAAAACAATGAATTTTACAAAAAAATTAACAGTAATTACAAAATTGTGTCATAAAGAGAAGAAATAATGAACTTTCAAGATAAATTAAAAAGTGACATTTCTACTGCTACCATTTTGGTCAAAATTAAGAGACAATGTACAAAAGATCTTAAACGGCAACTGCGAGTGTGTACCCTCGAGACGCGACTACCTATCAGGAGTCCGTTTTCAATTTCCTTTCAAGAATAATTGAATCTGTCTTGAATAACTCGCTTTTCTTTTGAAGATATCGGCGAGTAGGTATAAACCATCGTCGTATGAAGACATAAGGGATCTTAATAGTCGTTATGCTATTCACAAGTACGTACTTAGGACGTGAGGTTCTTGGAATAACTTACCTCTTTCATTCAGTTTATGTTCTCGGAGCTCTATAATTTTGTTCTAGCAACATTATATTTTGGCCAGTGTACCAGGCTTAAGCTCTACTTTATTAATTCCTTCTTACTTAAGTCCTTGTTATTTTGTATCGTTAGCTGTCCTAAATAGATTGCCATGTAATAAAATCCGTGAAATATTGATGTTTTGACGAATTTATATTCAGTCTTTCAATTGATATGGATAATAGATGAAAGCAATATTCCAACTCAGGAATATATATCATGGTTAAAATATAAATACTGCTATTAATTTGTTCATATAATAGATCGCTCGCTTATTGGTTACACAATTTAATTGTCTGCCATTCTCTTTTGATATATTGAATTTTCACAATAACAACACGCTGCTGTAATAAGGTTATTTCATTTCAGTTAATACAATTTCCATGTAATGAGGAAATTGATCCTAAGAGGATGTTGGTCCTGATTCTGTTGTATTATAATAATTATTATTATAATACGCCCGCACTTTCGTCTGCATTGTCCCGTGGAAACGCATTTCCGGAAGCAAAAGTGTCTTAATGTTTTAATCCAGACAATATGAGTACGAGTATATAA
Organism: Nymphula nitidulata; assembly: GCA_947347705.1. Lineage (NCBI taxonomy): Eukaryota > Metazoa > Arthropoda > Insecta > Lepidoptera > Crambidae > Nymphula > Nymphula nitidulata. The sequence goes on from OX374623.1 coordinate 13,699,235, forward strand.
TCTGTTCTTCAGATCCATTCAGCCGTTCTTGCGTAATTGAGTAACAAACATCGCATTTATATACTAGGATAGTAGGAAGTGAGATAGTAGGATTATAACCAATGCCTGAAAGATATCTAGATTTAAAACATGCCCTGTCCACTAGCCTGGTCGGTTCTTGCTCCAGCAGGAACGGAACGAGGAACCCGTGGTCAGAGTTATCACCCGATTAGTGTTATGTTAATTTTAGTCTTATTTTAATGCAAATTTAAAGCACTAACTAAACGTGTCAAATAACCTTTGGAGCTTCTAAAAGTTTTTTAGGAGGAGGGGTTTATATCCCTTTCACATTGGAGTGTAATGATACGGAGTTAACAGAATCGACATGATTATTTCACTTAAAAATACATACTTTAAATTAAAAAAGACACATTATACCGTCATTATAGCTCTCTGTGTTATCACAACAGTTCAACTAAAATTATTAAGAATAATGAATGAGGGTGCTAGAGACAGCCGACGCTGAAGTGTATAGAGACAAAGATAAAACCAAGAATATATTTTTTCATGTTGTTTTTGCAAACATTGCAAGGTCTAGTGAGGAGGTTAGTTTGAGGAAAACAGAATTAAAACGGCACCGTGGTGGCGTTATGACCCAACTCCCCATGCATTTTTTACACGAGGCCAACAATAGAAAGTAAGGCTGCTGTATTTTCATTTTGAAAATAAAAGAAAACCGTAACTAGCTATTGTCCGAACTCGCTGGAGTATTATATAAAATAAAACTTGTATCTTCTAAAGTGAAAGAGTGTATTCATTCTAGTTTGAATTATTAATACCCATAATGTTCTTGGATGTCTATTGCTCTAGTTTTAAAGCTTTAATACTTGAGAAGATAAGGGAGCTTTACAGTTATGTAAATAACCCGTCAAGCTTCCAGACACAATTAATTAGAATAACATCAATAATGTCAAACAACGCCTCAAAATAGTTAAATGGATGTAGCATGGTGTTTTCCTTGTGTATTTAACTATTTTGAGACGTTGTTTGACATTATCAATGTTATTCTAATTAATTGTGTCCGTTAAAATTATACAGTGCTGCGCTGCCCAGCAGAGTTATGTGGATTGACGGTTAGGGTGTCGCAAAGGGGGTGCAGGACTTAGAAAATTTTCAACAGATTTTGTATGGCAAAAAGACAGCCGAATTTCCGTGGTAGTTTAGTATGAAACTGGGACTTGTAAAATTTTACATTTTTTTCTACCTTGTGTCGCAAAGGGGGTGCAGGACTGATGTAGATTTACACTAATGTTTGGTATCTTGTTATTTTACAGATTAAAATAAAATAAAAATAAATCCCAAAGAACTTCTCAGACAGGCGTAGCAAACGAAAACAGTTTTATTAAAATGCATGATGATCAAAACCAAGGAAAGTGTACAATATTAGGTATTCTTTGCTGTTAAAATGAATGTTCGACACTTCGATTATTATAAATGTCATTTTTGTAACATGTTCACCAAAATATGAACGCGTTTGTATCACTTGATATAATCCTAAAACAAACATTAATAAATCATCATAGGTAAAAACTGAGAAATCGATTGAGAGACTGCAATGATGACAGCTAACAGCTAATGTCACTTATCACTCAAATAAGTTCCGTTTTTGTGATAAAATTTAATGAAATGATTTTTCAAAAATAATATTTATCAATAAGTGAATAGTTGAACATTTAGAGTTTTTAAAACAGTCCTCTTATTTTGTTTTATTATTACGTATTTAGTGTTTTGCTAAAGTTATTGTATTTTTAAGTCGTCTGTGTGGTAAGAAACGTCAAATGTGAAAGTATAACCGGAAGTTTGCACTAAGGACAATTAAAATAGGTTAAAAAACTGAGAAGTTCAACAGGATTAATAAATATACGATAATTCATTTTTTTCATAATTTTATACCTTAGTGGTGTTCTTGTAAATGCTGAAAAGTTACCTAGGCAGAAATTGGCCATGTCCTTTCAATCTGAATTATCTTTCGAGTGAGAACCGAGCTTAAGGAGAATATTTGTTCACAGAGGGCGCTACTGTGATGGAGGCTGGTAGGTGAGGGCGCGCTTGGGGCGGCGCGCCTCGGCCGCGCCCGCCCATGGCCCCCGCTTTCCAACTCAGGTAAAAAAATCTTTTATTTCTTTGACGACCATAATTAAGTAAATTGCAGCTGGAAGGTGTTGGTGTAAAATTTATTAAGCCGCTTTTAATTTGAGTGAAAAATTAATCGGCAGTAAGAAAGTTTTCTCGTAAGTTCTAAAAAATGACTAGGGCCTTGTTAGTAATTTAGTTTTCGTCTGACCAAGATTTTGCTTCAAAGGTTAGCAATTTAAACGGGCGTGTTGAGTATTTTTAATTGAAATATTAATAGCCTGCACAATGATGATCGACCTGTATATGATTTCCTTTTAAATAGGTCGGTTAGTTATGTATTTACAATAAATTCGTCAATCAGTTGGACTTAATTTTCACATGGCCAGTAAGAACTATCAGCAGTTGCGTAAATCTAATAAGCTTTTGATTAATCAGATTAAGCGGCTAGTAATTTTCAATTTCAAAGAATTCATTGCTATTTTCATTGGAACAAGTTTCTGTAACTTAATAACAGTAACAGAAGAATCTTTAATAAAATTCATAACTACTTTTACTATTTAACATTGTGTAGCTCTAATAAGTTGTATTAATCGTATAATATACGTAAAATGTCATTGTCTGAAAATAAAAAAGATACCATTAAGTGTTTTATAAAGCGTATCTAAACATAGAATACTTAAGAGCTACTTTCTTACTCCCTTTTATTTTCTTCTGAGAACCATTTGGAACTAGAGATTTATTTATCTCCTGCGAACAATGACGTAATATAATCAGTATTCTTGCTATACGAAAGAAAGGAAAGAAATTCTATTTTCTTTATAATGGATAACTGTTTCATTGTAATAGACTGATGGACACTCGTGACTTTGTTCTTGTCATTTGAACAGACTACGATGTTGTTAGTTCTTTTTGTCTACACTTTTTCGGTAGTCTTGAAAACTAGGAAGTTATCCTGTGGTTACTAGTCGCACTTATATAAACTTAGTAATGAAATTAGACTTTGTAATGCTTTATTATAACGTTTTTATTACTATTACTTACTTATGTACTTTGACAGCCACGATGTCGGATTTCAAAATGTAGTCTAATTTCCTTTTTCGGAATGCAATTTATCCTCACACCAAATTTCATCGAAATTGGTTCATACAGAGAGACTGTAAACGTGTCATACAGAGAGACACAGTAACTTTCGTTTTTATATTTTTAGAATGGATGTTAGGGCTAAAGCCCGCAGTCCGGTTATACCTAGGCTTAGCCGAGCTAAGCCTAGTTTCTTTAGATAGAATAAGTAAGATTAGTGTTCAGTTTTAGCTCGGTTAACTAAAGTGTGACCGTATCTACTTTGGACTCGAGCGGAATAGAATACATCACCGTTTCAAACTCAATACCAACTCAAGCATTTATTGCACCTTATGTATCAAATAAAATCCTAAAGCTAAAAATGACAATATCATGGACCCTGTCGGGCACAGCAGAAAGATAGAAAAGGATACACATATTATGTAAAAAAGCAATGATTGATAATGATATCCATTTTCACCGAGCGATATAAAAATATTTGTAGTAGGTAAGCTATTTATTATTTACAGACTTTTAATATAATTAATTGAGACGTAGATATTGTCAAATATAGCCATTACAATTACCCAGCAGAGTAAGGTAATACCGACAAACCTCCTGTTTTAAGTAAAGCTAGTAGATAATTTATGTTAGTTATTTCTTTTAAAAAAAAGCATATTTATTTGTAATTTCTTAGCACTCTGAAGGATTTTTTTTTGTTTTCGAACCTATAAAAGTAGGAAATATGCGAAATTTTAATAGAATTTTTTTACAGTACTAGAAGTCGCCCGCGGCTCCGCCGTCGTGGCTGTCGGTTATCGCGCCAAAAAGTATGCTATGTCCTTACCAGGGCCTTAAACTATCTCCATGCCAAATTTCATCTAAATCGGTTCAGCGGTTATTGATTCCCCATACAAACTCCCAACCCCCTTTTCACCCCCTTAAAGGATGTGACCTGGGATAAAAACTGTCCTATATCCTTTCCCGAGAATCCAACGAACTCTATACCAAATTTGATCTAAATCTGTTCAGCGGGTTAGGCATGAAGAGGTAACGGACAGACAGACACACTTTCGCATTTATAATACCTCGATAAATGGACTATCCAACACAAAAAGAATTTTTCAATTTGAATCAGTAGTTCCTGAGATTAGCGCGTTTAATCCAACAAACAAACAAACTCTTCAGCTTTATAATATTAAAGTATAGATAGTATAGATAATAACCTCTGATATTCTTATGGAAGCCTGGTACTTTATTAGGATGGAGTATTGTAATGCATATTCTGATGCAAATACAAATAATAAATGAATAATGAGGCGAAAGGTCAATGGAAACAAACCCTAATAGAATCTTTCTGCGGCTTAGGGCTTAGAAGTTAAAGCGTAACAGACAGCCAGAGTATTATTTTCGTATTGATAAATTAGTGTAGATAAATAAAATAGTAGCAGTGGTTTTTCAAGATAAATATATTTTTACTGAACTTAACCAACTTACTATATAAATTGTTATGTATTCTACAAATTTCGAAAATAATTTGGTATAAGTAATTATTTTATTTATTTGAAACAGTCGACAGCACATCAAGCTCAACAATTTGACCTTGAGACTGCCCTTACTGCGTTTTTAATAGAAGCGGCTTTCGTACTGCAAATGTCACTTGATGTGCTGTCGTGGCTAGGCCATTCAATGATTGTGAATACAAGCTGTAATAAGTGATCAAAGTCCATTCAAATTAAAGTTATACAAATTTAAAGTGCCACTAATGACTAGACACAAAACACTTTGCAGGACTGGAACGAAACATAAGATTTTAACATATCTAACATATAATTTTGAAACTTTTAGTACATCAGTGGTTCCAAAACTTTACCAAACCTGGAAGCCTGATTCCGATTACGCGCTCTAAGTTGTGTTGATGTTTGTGATCAGATGGTTGGTGCATTGGCTGGTGAGCGCTGCGGCATGGGGAGTGCTGTACGGCTCCGGGGCTGCGCACCCGCCATCGCTGATGCCGTCCCTGGCGCCACCCTGCCCTACACACTGCATTTGCCTCTCACAATCACAGGTATTACACCAAACATATTTGGCGCCAAATTAAAAGAATTATGTTGGGAGCAGGGGGACTTGTCTCCTATGCTGACAATATATTGCTTTCTTTTGATTTTTACACGGCAATGCAACGCGAGAATAGTGCTCAATGTGCTATTATCATCTATGTATATGCTGCGGTGACCGCTTACCATCAGGTGGCCCTATGCATGTTTGCCTCCCTGTCGTATGAAAAATACAAAAGTACATGTCTCTATTGTTACATTTATTATAATTATTTATTTTAGTGGCTCATTTCTTTGAACAATAGTTCAAAGAAAAAAATCACCATGTTTTTCAAGTAAACGCTTGGAAAACTGTAACAGAAACGAGACATGTAAACCTTGGTATTGAAAATTTGTGCCAATTATTATTCATCAAACAGATTTGGTTTGGTTTTATATATTAATGTTTGAGTAGCTCTGCAAGGGTATCTTGTTATAAGATACCTATGTAGTTTACAAAATATACATTGGGATGAATATACTTTAAGCAGATTATTCCGGACTAAGCTGGGTTCATAGTGTTCTTTGCAGACTAATTTAAATATGAGCGAGAGAAAGGTATTTATTATACGATTATGAACAGTTTCTTGGCAGTGCTTGTACAATAAAGTCATAAATTTTAATTTAAATAGGTAAAGTCAGTAAGTGATTATAAATAACTACTTGAATGAAGTCGGATTGGATTTAATGCTTTTCAAGTAGTCCATTACAAAATTTACATGATGTACGATCGCAGTCTAAAAATGTTTATCAGTACCCCTAGCACGAACATTTTTAAATTTCGAATCGTAATCGTATCGTTCACTCACGCTTGAAATTTCAAACAAAAGTCAGACAAAAGCTAACGTAACTACTCGATACGATGGTGATTCGAAAGTTAAAAGTGTTCGTGCTAAAGGTAGGGATGATCGATATTAGAAAAACATCGATGTTGACATCGATGTTAACATCGGTAACAAATAAAACTGTCTATTATATTTATGAAATATGTTTATTATTATTGCAATACAAAAGTTACAGAAAAAATTAACAATCCCAGTATTTTTAGGCACACTTTGTAAAAAAAATTAACTTTGATAGGTTTTTTCAGTGTCATCTAGTGGAAAATAGTTAAACTTGATAGTCATCTGATAATAATGACTATCCAACATTTAGTTGAAGCTAGTACCTAGTTGACGTTTCGATATTTTATTCTTAAAGCATCGATGTGTCGATAGTATCGAAGTCAAACCATCGATGTAAAAACATCGATGTTATCCAGATAAACATCGATGTTTATTCAACATCGATGAATATCGATCATCCCTATAAAGGTACAGTTTTCATATTAGATTCTCTGTCACACTGTGTGCAGTATAAGCTGAAATGCTAAGTTTAAATACTTATTACTTTTAATATTTGTGAAGCAATCTATTCACTCCCTTACTCAAAGAGTGTTGATGACTTTTTATGTTCAAACTCATTTCTTAATTTAAAAATTGACACATCATTTAAAATGAAATGTCCTAGTTTCTTTAGCAGATCATATTTTTTAGTCTTTAAACAAAAAACGTTTTCTTTATCCTAGATAATCAAGCTATTGCGACCGATTTTCGTGTGTAAATAAATCTATGCCCTATGTCTAATCAGATTATATCATCGACCCTCAATCGATCATGCAATTATAAATCTTAAGGTGGAAAACATTTTTAGACCGCGATTGTATATCTATTTAAAAATAATATTCTTTAAATACTTTACTAACAAATTATAATTTAAGTTCAATTTTAATTACAGAAAATGAAGTTGAAAATAAACATTACGTTTTGTAATTACAATCAGTTCAATTTGCTTAATTGATAAAGTTATGAGATTTCAAAGCTTAGCTTTCCAGTGTGTGCCTGGAGCTGTCCGGGGAGCGTTTTATTTTCATGAGGATCGTAATTTTAATTAAGAATTAAATTATATCGCTTCGAAACGGCCAATTAAATAGATTAAATATCAAAATACGTAACCATTCGTTTAATGTCGATTGGATTGATGCCGGCGTTGACATTATACACCTATATGAGCGTATTGTTTGAAATTGATATTTGTTTTGGCCGATTATTATTTGTGAAGCTTAAGTTTGGAACAATTCAATCAAAATATGGCCGTGTGCCCGTGTGCTTCAGCGTGGATATTTCGGGAAGGATTAATTTTATTGACAGGACAAACAGAGGCAATCGTATTCCGTGACGTAGCAAAAGTGACAATTTTTGCGATTCGTTTTTGTTGGAAAACAAAATAATATGATACATCAATTGTTGGGCTTTTGTGGACAATGTTTATTGGATTGGTCTTTTAGCCATTGTTTATTATTTTATATGTCAAATTGCGCCTGACTTTGGATAGCGATTAGTCTTAAGAATGGACGTCATGGGCGGAAAAGATTTTGGTATGTCCGTCTCACACATCATCATCATTTCCGTCGAAGAACCATTTTTTTGATAATTTGAGTACCTTATTAGACGGTATTGGGTCGGCAAGGCGGAGGCGGCTAGAGAGCAGTGCATAAGCTGTCTTTGCATATGTGTACTCTTCTTACCGCTTCATATCAGGTGATGTTGAGTGTTTTGCCGTGCTTTATATAAGATGTCGATTGTTTTTAATTGAATTTACTCTACCTTTGTAAGTAAGTGGACAATTCAAAATCAGTGGCGTTCTATATAAAATTTAGTTAAAGAAGCTGCTTAGCAGCTGCGGAAGATGACCGGAGAGTTTTAATTGATGTTATTGGTATATTAGATAAAAAAAATCTATGAAAAAAGGTCTTCATTTTGAATAGCAAGCTTATTTATATGTTTATGAGCCTCTGAAAGACTTGCCTCTAAGTAATTTATTCTACTCAATACCTATTCATGAGTATTGTTGCACATAAAACTTGAATGTTATCATTGTTGCAGGTAGTGTGCAACAGTGCTGCCTTGCGCGGCGTGCCATCATCGCTAAGTCCAACAGTAATGCAACTGTCCCTGTCCCGCGCGGACCTGCGCGTACTGCGGTCCGACGCGTTCGCGCACCTTCGGCAACTGCGGCGTCTAGCGCTCGACGCCTGCAACCTGACCAGGATACGCCCCTTCGCTTTTCGCGGCTTGCCGCGGCTCCGAGAACTCTATATTCAGCATACTCCTCTAGCGACTGTAGATGCGTTCGCCTTCGCCGCGCTTCAAAATATCACCTCCATAGTCCTCAGCCATAACAGAATAGCGCAGATTGAAGGCTATGCCTTCGCCGGAACCAATTTCATCAAACTTATCTCGTTACGAAATAACCCTATAAAACGAATATTGGCACACGCATTTTCCGGGTTGAATGACGTCGTTCAAATAGAGCTTCCTTCCGGAATTAGATCAATTGAGCCACAAGCGTTCGCTGGACTTGAAGGAATCGGAACATTAGAGCTAGCATATATGGATTTACCCGCGCTCGTTCAAGATACCTTTAGAGGTTTGACTCGCGTCGGTCGACTAGCATTGCGCGAGTCCGATCTTGGAGTTATTCGAGTCGGTGCATTCGACGGACTTCAAAGAGTCGACGTACTGGAGATGTGCAATAATAAAATTGATGGTATAGAGGAGCTTGCCTTGGTGCAAAATAATAGTGTTAGTACTTTCAAATTAACCGGTAACCATATGTTGGAGTCCCCGGAAGCGGTCCAGTTGGAGGTGGAGAATATAGTGATTAGTGGAAACCATCTGCCGTGTGAATGCGGCCGTGATCCTCTAGCCAATCCTCTTGCGTTAACGCCAGATTTTGCGGAGGACAACTTTTGTATATCACCGTTGAAGGTGCGTGGACGAAGCTTGGCGAGCGCGGCAAGTGCGGGCGCGGCATGCCGCGGCGAGGCGGGCGGCAGCGCGCGCGCCCGGGCGGCGGCCGGCGCCAGCGCCCTCTTACGAGATGCGTTCGCCCCGCCCCACCTTGCCCTCACTATGACCGCTCTCGCTTTTTTCGCGGGTAGTTAACCGCCCTTGTTGTTCAATTATTGTGTATCCGTTTGTAAATATTGTAATATAATTAAGTATAATGCGAAATTTTACATTGAAAGGGTCCGTTCATTGAGTATACGTTGGACCATGAATAAAAATTTGCCTTTGGATATACTTTTTCTTATTTCCATTCCAAACCCTATGATTGAACCCTAATTTTCAACATTGAATAATTTTAAACGAAATTTAAACCAACTTCAAAAAACTGAAAAGGATTAAATAATTAAGTTTAAGTAGGTACTCATACCCTAGAAACATATTTTTTGGAGTCGGTGCTTCACTATCTATTGTTTCTGGAAACAACTTTGCAACAACTGCAAAAAATATGCGAAAAAATATGACTACCTACTTAAATTTAATAATTTTATCCTTCACATTTTAATGTTTTTGATGCGTTTAAACGCCTACTTAAATGTAACAATTACATACATAGAAAGAAAACGATGAAAAAATTTATGCTCCAGGCGGGCCCTGTATCCTTTTCAGTTTTTTGAAGTCGGTTTTAATTTTTGTTAAAAAAATCACAATTTTTAGCCATAACTTTCGAAGGTGAAAGCTAGATGGGTGACCGTCCGATTATGTTGTTCCTATTATCGTATAGTTTCACTAAAAAGTCACAGGAAAGCAAAAATCCGCAATTTCGCATACTTACATAGACGACTTACTCATTCTAGTTATTTTGATTTAAAAACCAAACTATCGATTGTCAAACAAATTTTATGGGATCAAACGGCAACTATTCCGCATCGAACAAAAAAATAATCATCAATATCGGTTCACCCAGTCGAAAGTTCTGAGGAAGCAAACACAAAAAATATAGTTGAATTGAGAACCCCCTCCTTTTTTTGAAGTCAGTTAAAAACTAACATAGTAATAGTGTCATGAAAGCAGTAAGAGCTTTCATAAACAGCGTTTAAAATCCATCGGTCTGCAAATAACGGATATAGCAAGATTAATGGTAAAATAAAAATATCGTTTATCTGTATTTCTAGTCAATTAGCAGACGACATCAGATAGGAGCTGAGTAATGCTCCGCCGCCGGCCGAGGGAGCTGCAGACGCGCCCGTCCGCCCGCCCGAGAAATATCGCTCTGATCCGCCGATAAACCCGGAACAACGGGACCTCAATGAAAACACACCCTCTGATAAGTGACTCCAAAACCCGTGAAATCGTGACTAGAAACGGTTTCAATTGCGGCTATTGTTACACACATGTATCCGAGCAGAATATAAATTAACTATGAAAATGCGGTAGGGGTAATTAATTTTATAATCCAAAATGTTTTCGAGCCTAACACAATGGGGAGATAATTGGCACGTAAGCAATGTTAGTCGAGCATTTAAAAGGCAATAAGTATTAACCCGACGGGTATTAAGGTACTGGAGTTACGACACAAAGGCATTGTTAACATCACCGTTGTAATACATTAGGAAGGAGCAGAAAGGTATTTTGGTGGATAGATCATAAAGTTAGTCAGAATACTTTTATTCTTATTATTATACATATACTAGTGACTACCTGTAAGTTTGAACTCGTTTTTCTAATGACTTCAAGTAGATAACATTCTTTTACTATTTTCCATAGTTATTTTATTTCTGCATTTTCTTACATTAGGTGTGTTAAAATGTATGTAATCAATTTAAACTAATTATTGAGTAATTCTCATCTGGTGCAGCGAATTGAAGTTTTCCTAAAATGTAATAAACAGATCAGTGTCTAAAAGCACTATAAACTTTCTAATTAATTTGAGTACAGATCGCCGTCATACGGATTAACAGAGATAAGTTCAGCGTTGCGGTAATGCGCGTGTTTGATGTTAGGAGATAATGAAATAGGATTAATTTTTGGGCGTTCATTATAGAGATGCAATTGGACGTAGCGGTGATGCTGCGGTGCGAACATTTTGGAATGGCTGCCAGCCGCCGCTCATTGCCGGGTTCACACATGTCGAAACACACCGTTGTGGCTCATTAGTGCGCTATCGATCCACACAGCCTCCACGGCTTGGACAATTCAACGTCTTACGCTGAATCACGTCATTACCAATTAAAACTTTCGCTGAATATATCGTTATTGATTTTTACAACAAACTTTAGACATTTTCGTTATTGGGACCAACAATCTGCGTTAAAAAAGTTTCCACTGCCGAATAGCAATTATTTGCGTATCAAAATGATTTTTCGTCTCATTCCAGAAAATCTTCCTCGTAATGCCAGTATGAATATTGAAAAGAAGAAAAACTTGCAAACACCTATTGTTAATAATATACGCTCTTTGAAGGTTTCGTTAGATCTTTTGTTTAATTGTGTACCTATTTGGTGAGAAATTACAATGAGTTAACGAAAGGATGTTATAGTAGGGGTGTTACTTAGAGTGGGTGTATAATTGGATTGCGTCATCGGTGTTGATTGAAAGAGTCGCGTTTATTACGACACGCCGGCGAGCGCTGAAACCTCCTAATGACCGGCGGGTCCACCTGCGGGTGACGGCTGCGAATCGGAAAAGGGAAAACGGGATAAAGAAAAGCCTGACAGCGATGACACCCCGCTTCTGATTATATTTGTTTCCCAGAGATGCGATAAACTTTTTGACGGTGTTTACGGAATTGTATTTGAAAATAAAATTAACGTCATTCATACAAAGTCGTTAATTTGATTATGAAAATTATTTGTAATTAATATTTATGAGATCGTATATTACAGAATTTAGAAAGTAACATTGTTTTTAGTCAAGAAATGTCTGTAAAAGAACACAAGCGGTAAAAACTTATTTTACAAATAATTTTTCATCTATTTTTTAAACGTCACGGAGCTCACAGTAATATGTCAGTCAGCTCAACTAGTTTACTGCTAAAGTTAAATGCAAATATGAGAAACGACTAAGAAGACAAATTATCTTTCATAAAATGCAGTTGAGACAGTACCTATTTCTTGTGTTTCCTTTTACGGTCATTATAAGATACATTACAATACACAATCATGTATAAGTTCGGGAAAATGTTGCTTCATTTTGTATTATACTACTAGCTGACAAGCAAGCTGACGGTCCAACTGGTGATAAGTGGCTTTCGTCGCCAATAGACATCTGCAGTAACAAGAAAATTCACTTGGTATTACTGGTGCGTTGTCATCCTGAGGCCCATATAAGGGATGATCATGATTTTTATTACAATTATTGTAAAATATCTAGTGTCAGAGCGAGTACTGTGCTCGAAATCGAAGCATTATCTAAAATACCTACCTACAGAATAAGACAGTATTGTTGAACTAAAGAACTATATTTTAGGTGGTACTCTTATTAAATAAAAGAAACAAAAAATAAACTCAATATGAGTAAATTTTATCCTTCGGAAGTTCAGTCACCTTGAAGTTGCAATAATAAAATTGGAGATTTTATGTGTCAATAAAACGTTTTTCATCTTGTTTTGTGCTATCGGCGTTTTGTTACGCTATTTAGTACACACCTACGTGTCAAGAATCACAACAAATCTGTGAGATTGCCTGTGGTTTAAAAATTGATAGTCAACCAAAATGATCCTAAAAGATAAGAAGAAATACTATTTACAAAATATGGTTACTGAATAATATTAACGCAAATATCACATAGTTATGCAATAATATTTTATAATAGTCATGTATTTTTTTTTCGTAAGATAATATTTTAATGTCTATATTTGGTTAATTATATCAATTAATTGAAAACGCATGAAATTCTGAAGAATACTGAATAGCAAAGTCTGAGATAGGTTCAATTGCAACACGGTACTTTACAGTACCTACAGTAATTCAATAAGGTAACTACAATAAAGAATAATAAATACAGTACTTAGGTTAGTAGATACTAATTTATAAACAGTGGTAGCAAAAACGCATACGGCTCAACGGCGGCTAATGGTAAGTTATTTGATACTCATTTCGTGCAACCCATGGGTAATAATGGTGCTGATTAGACCATTATTAACCATGGGCTGCACGAAATGAGAAAATACTATTGCAACCATTATAGCATATATAGCAAAAACGGAATTAGTAACGATCACAGGTGTGTTCATGTTAAATAAAAATTCTTTCTTGGATTGCTCATTTGGAAACAAAAAAAGAAAAAGGAATATAAAATTTTAGCATCATAAATAACCTTTTCTAAAAAGGATCTTTCTATTTACCTAAAATAGAATGGCAGTCACCTTAAAGAAGTATTATTTGTTAACCATTAAAAAGAGAGCTAATCAAATAATATTACAGCTCTTTTTATTATATTTTTCCTATAATGATGGCTGATGGTAAGCGGTTATCGTAGCCTAAAGAACAGACTTTGGGCATAGCTGCTACGAGATAAGCTTGACAGCATAGCTGGGGACGAGTCTCCCAGCTCCCAACATAACGTTTTCCCTATGAACTCAAAATTACAAAGTAGTCCTATTTAGCTGCGGTCTTCTGTAAGTTGGAGATGACACCTCAGTATGCCACTAAAAAATTTAAGTGGTGAATACCACAATGCGATACCTCTTAAAACAAGCTCAAAATCCTACTACAAGAGGCATTGTTATCCAATGTAATGTTTAGTCAAAACTATTATTACTAGCTGCACCACAAGCTTTGAAATGCCCGTAAAGAGTTAACTGCTAGGTTTTATAATAATAAGGAACCTTCGCGGGCATACTCAGAACATCCTACCAAAGTTTCATCGACATCTGATCAATGGTTTCGGAATGTTTATGGGACAAAGTGACAAACATTGATTGTTATTTTTATTTTCGAAATTAGAAAATATAGAAGTTTGAAATATGAAATCGGCTTCCAGTTACCTGCACCATTCTTAATTACCTACCAATTTCGAAACATTCAAAGCCAACACCGTTATACTGAAGGAATATGGAGAGAGTTTGATGTAGGTAGACTTTCCGGTATAATTTAAAATAATATTACAGTTGAAGTCGTAGAAGCCGGATGGAGGAAATCCTTAAACACGAAGAAACTTTCCTTTTAATAACAGGTGCTGATATTTAATTAAACGACTCATCTAAGTGAATTGAATTATCTATGCGAAGAGGACCGATGGTTCTTCATTCGGAAGGCCTGCAACGGACAAGTGGAGCAGATAAATTAATATTAAAGCCCTCTCTATTTTAGGCAGATCGAAACGACAAAAAGGCAGGTTTTCATTAAAAGTTGTGATGAATAAATTATGTGTCTTGATGAACTTTCGGACAGCAGACATTTTACGTCCATCACATGAACACTGAACTTTCATTCCGCAACATTTCTGTTTATTTTTACATTATTTATAATACAGTGCCTGACATGACACTATGTAACAGACAATCAAGAAAAAAAAGATTTACTTATGCCATCTTTTTTAGCCCCCGACGAAAAAAGAGTGTTGTTATAAGTTTGAAGTGTCTGTCTGTGTAGATATCTGTCTGTTGCATTGTAGGTAAACGAATAGACCGATTTTAATTAGGTTTTTTTTTGTTTGAAAGCTGACGTGATCAGTATTGTTCTTCGCTTTACTTGAAGCATACATATACATATAATAAAAGCTTTAAATGTCAAAAATGAAATACAAAATCGATAATTTCATCTTGGGTAATTCTAGGAATGTCTCATAAGTACCGTCTATGTTCAGGATTACACAATCAGTAATAAATTGGAAGCTGCATTGGACTGGGACTAGATGATGAGTTCCTGATTAATCGGTGGTGTATTTCAGGACGTGAAATATAACTTGTTCTATAGACGTACCATCGGCTATTGATTACGGGATATGCATTAGAACAGAAGGTGGCTTGCGACAGACTTAGTCGTTATTGGTCGATCTCTAATTTAGATTTGTATGTCACTTCAATATGCAATCTAACATTGTAATTTTATTTATAATTACAAAATATCCTTTTACGAAATATGACCTATATGGTGTTCTATTTCTAATCCTAATTTTATGAATAACAAAATGATAATTATTTGTTTAAGTTATCAAATATTTGCAGGTCACGATGGCGAAATATGTATGCTCATTAAAACTTAATGTCAACATCTATATTTACCACCTTTTTAAGCAAAATAGATGATTGTATGAAATGATTGTGAAATAAGCTCCCAGTAAGCATAAAAGATAGTTCTTATGTTTTCTCCTTTAAATTTAAATAAATAAAATAAAAAATTCTAGCACTTTACCGTAACTGCTTTCTTTACTTCTAATTAGGATTTATTGACCGAACTGCCGGTTGTGTAAAGTTATATTAGAGTATGTTTATTCAAAATATAATATGTATTATGTATTTTGTATGTTTGTGAGTAGGTATACTATATTATGTATCGAACATATTTGGTATTGTTATGTAGGTATAATTATAGTATTTAGATATTAAAGTATATAGATATTAATAATTAAAGGCACTGGTGTCACTTCTGATTGCACATTATAACTCCCACACCCATGACGGGTTGTAGACTAGAAGAGATCTCTAATAGAAATAAGTCCTCCCTTGCATACTACTGTATACATTTATTTTGCTTTGCAGTTGGTGCAATAAAGAGTTTATTATGTTTATGATTAATTAATTGGATAGCTCAGTTTAAATGAGCCTGACATTACTTTACGGAGTATTATTATTCATTCAAGAAAACTGGTTATTGGTTTTCATTTATTTTATATTAGAGATTGAAAACTAAAAAACATAAGCTAATATTATTTGAGAAATTCAAGAAGCAATGGAACTCAATAAAAGCAAAAGAGCTCCTATTTTTTTTATCTTTACACTTTAAAAACACTTTAAAACGTATATAACGGGTGGTGTCGTCAATACGACAATAAATTAAAACATATATATTAGTATCTATATTAGTTCATAGAAATGGTTTGCCACTTTCATAAACATCTTATTCATTTGATAATTTCATGAATTTCTATGGAATAATGCAGCCAATGTTATATTAGCCTATGTTTTAATTTAGTGTCGTATTCGTCGTCATAAATAAAATGATGAGAAATACTTATTTTGTCTTGTCTACTGCAAAAAAACATTACAAATTCATTCCGACATATTTTATCCGTCTATTGATCAAATTTAATTGCTCCAATTTATTTCAGTATGTGATTTTAATAGCTAGCTAGACAACAAATCATTTAGTAGTTGTCAAGTGGTTACCGTCGCCTATTTATTAAATATAAGGTGGTTTGAATGACCAAGTATGTCCTCGAATTGCCTCGTCTATTTGTATATGTATGTACTCGAAATGGTGAACTCCTTACAAAAACAACTCAAATGGGTTTTGATGTGCAGGGCTATGCCGACGACGTAGTGGCCTACGTTATAGGTCCTTGCCAAAGCACTGTATCATCAATACTACAAAGAGCTCTGAATACCATTGTCAAATGGTGCGCAGACAACCAACTGGGGGTTAACCCCTCCAAAACAACTATAGTGCCCTTTACTAGGAAGCGCAAGCTAAACAAGCTTGCTACACTAACTATTAAAGGAACATCCATACCTTTTTCCCAAGAAGTCAAATACTTGGGCGTAACAATTGACAAGACACTGACTTGGGAAACACACTTAAACAACGTAATCCAAAAGGAAATGTCACCTTAGGAATATGTCACCGCCTTGCAGGGACGAGATGGGGCTTAAACCCCAAAATCGCCCTATGGCTTTATACCTCGATCGTAAGGCCGATGCTAACGTATGCCTGCGTAGTCTGGGGGAAAAAAGTCAGGCAAATAACAACCATCAATAAGCTAACCAGCTTACAACGCACCGCGTGCTTGATGGCAACTGGT
Source organism: Nymphula nitidulata (assembly GCA_947347705.1). NCBI lineage: Eukaryota > Metazoa > Arthropoda > Insecta > Lepidoptera > Crambidae > Nymphula > Nymphula nitidulata. Next base: position 13,716,294 of record OX374623.1, read on the forward strand.
GCTATGCGCACAACCCCGGCGGCAGCCCTTAATGCTCTTCTCAACCTACCGCCTCTGGATCTATTTATTGGAAAAGAGACAAAGGCTGGAATGTATAGGGCAGGCGTCTCTGGGAAAGCACAATGGGCATCTCAAACACTGCGATCATTACATCAAGCTGTGTTTGAACTACCTCCATTAGCAATGACTTCTGACGTCATGCTACCACAACTCAACTTCCACAAAAACTATACAGTTGAACTGCCTAGCAGGGAGGACTGGGCGAATATCCAAAACAACATTTATCCACAAGTCACTACTCCCTCCGAAGCTGGATGCCTCACATGGTTTACAGATGGCTCCAAAATGGGTAACAACGTAGGATGTGGGGTGTATGGAGTCAGACCAAGGTTTAGTAAAAGCGTCAACCTCGGAAAATACGCCACCATTTTCCAGGCGGAAGTCTACGCCATTATTGAATGTGTGCAGGCTAACCGCCTAAGGAACTACGTTAACCAAAGAATTTACATCTACTCCGACAGCCAAGCAGCGCTTAATGCTATAAATGCGAATACACTGCATTCAAAATTGGTAAAAGACTGCGTGGAGGAATTAAATACACTGGGGATCAACAACAGAATCACTCTGAGATGGGTGCCTGGTCACTCTGGCGTCATAGGCAATGAAAAGGCCGATGAATTAGCCAGAGCTGGGGCTCAGGGACGACAGATTGGACCGGAACCTTTCTGCGGAATCTCAAAGAACCAGGCCATGCACTATCTCAAAAGCAAACTCATACAGGAGTCCTCCGAACAATGGCTAAGGACACCTGGTTTGATACATTCAAAGTCCCTGATACATGGCTACTGTGCTAAACGAACTGAAGAGCTGATAAAGCTCAGCAGGAGTAACGCGAGTGCCATGATTAGAGCTTTAACAGGCCACTGCAAACTGAACAGACACTTATTCAACCTAAAATTAAGTGATTCGGATGTTTGCAGATTCTGTACACAGGAGCGCGAAACCCCAATGCACCTCCTTTGCAACTGTGGACCCTTTATCCACAAACGAAGCCTTTATCTGGGGAGACACACTATTCACCCAAATGAAGTTGAGACCCTTGAGGTTGGGAAAATCCTAAAATTTATGGAAAGTGCCCAAATCAAGGTTTTATTATAACTATTGGTGGCAAGTCACAATAGATCTTTTAGGTCGCAGTGACAAATCAGTCTAAAAAGACCGAAAAGCCCCAAATACAAGATAATAATAATGTACTCGAAATCGTTAAAATGCAAAATAGGAATTTGTTACTGAAAATAGAACGACATGAGATGTGGCTATCTTCGGCGAGTGGCCTCGAAAGCCCCGATTCCATTGTTGTCAGTTCAAATATAATATGTAAAAGAGTTAGCTGAAAGTCTTATTGTTACAATTTCTGCTATAGCGTCTGGACTAAATATTTATGATTCGGCAGAAATTCTCTTTTCGTAACATCTCTCTGTACATTTCATTGATGCCGGTAAAATGAAAGGGTTCGTCTTTATGAGCACCTAAATATATGAAATCGGGCAACTTATTTTTATATGATTTATACGCCTTTGATCGAAGCTTTAAAAGATTATACATATTTTTAATAAGTCCATGGAGCGGAATTGGAGTTGGACTAGTCACGTTAAGGGTATGAGAAGGACACGCTCGTCCACTATTGGATGACGATGGCACAAGAATGGACTTGTAGAATAGGAGGCGGAAGAAGAAAAAGAATAGGCGATGGACGTAGGCTGCACAAAATCCTTGCAAAAGGAAACTTTAGCCTTGATAAAATAAAATATATTTTTATTTTGGTACATCCATATTTGAAAAACCTATATCCCACAAGATAACTGTAACTTTTAAAAATATATGACATCTTTCAATTGTTTGGGAGAGAGGCCCAAATGAGTTAATTTTTTCGTACTCATTTATCATTTTTGGTTACCATTTAAGGTGTGTGAAGCTCACTTAATAAATGACGGCGCTGGTATTGAAATATTGACAACAGAATCCTACAAAAATATACATGTGCTTCAGATCAGTAAAGGTTTTTACGCTTTAGAGTTCAAATTGACATAAAAAAGTGAATGTTCCGGATGGTCGTGATTGTGACAAAAGTGTTCACATTATTCAGAGTCATCCATTGATCGCTATTTGTCATGAAGTCACAGGGTTTTTCCTCCCGGGACCAGAGTGTAAGTAAATATTTAGACAGCGAAGACGTTTAGGTTTTGGAAGGTAAAATAACACCTTTTATGTTACAGGATGAGAGTGTCCCTGTAAAATTAAATTTGTTTTAATATACGGACGAAAATCAAATAAGTACCGGCTCTGTTCGAAGGCTTTGTTCTATTTACATTTTACACGGAGGTCTTTACCACATGGATAATTTGGCAAAGTATCTAAATTTTAATAATGTTACCTAATATGCTTTTGTTATTTCATGTTATGAAATTTCGTCTTTATCTGTATTGTTGGTAAAGATTCAATACTGACGTATTATGTACTTACATAGAGTCTCTATGAAAAAGGTCTTCATATAGTAGGTACAGTAACAAAACCAAACTAAAGAATATATCTTAGAGGAGCTCGGTGGCGTATTGGTTTGAGCGCTCTGGTTTCGATACAAAAACAAAGCAACATTCGCCATGGTCGATCCTGGGATGGATCAATCAAAGTTTGTTATCTCGAGTTCCTCCGTGCTTCAGAAGGTACGGTACAGTTGGTCCCGGTTGTTCCTGCAACCGCTTTAACCCACCAGCCCGCATTGGACCGCAGCGTGGTGATGTGATGGCCCAAACTCCTCATGTGTTTCTCCCATGTAGGAAGGCCTGTGCCCAGCTGTGGGTCTTTTATAGGCTGGTGATGATGAAACAATATACGACTGAAATTAGAGCTTGAAGAGTTGCCGATTTGAAGCTGTTATTTAATACAGTTATTATTATTATACTGTAGTATTATTATTAGTTATGTTTTGTAACAACAAATTATAACTATTAAGTAAATATTCAAGCAAACCTGTAAGCATAAGTTCCGAAAATAATATGAAGTCTTAGAATTTTACTTTGTAAGACGATAATTTAATAAGCAACGGTGGGTGTGTTCAAATAGAATAGAATAAAAATCAAACCGAAAAGTAAAGGGAAGCATCCCAACAAATGGGCTTTACATGCTAATGACGAAATAGCGGGGAAGGCAATCAGCATCACTCAAAAGCTTTTTTTGTTGTCAAACCAAATATCTCGAACATTAGGCAGTGAGAATGATTACCTTCCAAATGAAATGACATCTTCATTTTATCTGCTTTAGGAAACAACGCGATATGATCGCATTTCTTTTATAAGAATTTGAAAGAATTTATGGTAAGAAAAAAGAACACATTTCATTTATTTTACTTTTTCTACATATTTATTAGGAACAAAGGACGTTGGTTTTATGGACTATCCGCATTTACTTCTTTTATTATGTCAGTATTTTTACTACACAATAGTTAATCTTTCGGACTAAGTAGCCAACACATATCCATCTAACGAGGACTTTTTAGCGCTAGAAGTGCTTTACTTTTGTTTAAAGATTTTACAAATCACAAATAAACCATTCTGAAATTTCGATACTCATATTCTGGATTTCAAGAAACCAAATTATTTGGCCATTTAATTAAATAATGTATTCTACAGAAAATTAGAAGTATAACTGAATACGATAGTACTATAATACAAATAATATTCGGTACAAAGTAAAATGAACTTAGGGAAGCCACTGATCTGGTTTTTAGAGGTAATAGTTACAAACAATGGCGCAAATGGAACGTTACGTGACATTGAAGAAATACTCAGAACTACATTCACAGATTAATAGGTATTGTTTGCTCGCATTGTTCACTAATCTTGATGTTTCCCAAAATTCGTCGTTCGGTCGTCTTGATAGGCACCACCGCCTTTCTTATTTCAGCCGTGAAACAGTTCGTTGTGTTTCGTATGGAATGGAAAGGTAGCCAGTGTAATTATTGGGCATGGAAGGCATTTCATCTTAGGCCAGGATGACAACGCACCAAGTTATGTTTTCCTTGTTATTGCAGGTATCTGTAGGCGGTGGTAACCACTTACCACCAAGAGGGCCGTCGGCTTGTGTGTCATCTAGCTGTATAAAAAAATCTCTACTTTAAATACCGAAATACCGAATCAAGAGAAAGTTAAAATTATTGATCATCGTGAGATATTTAACCTGAAACTAATGTATGCGGAGCTCAGCGGGTTAAACAGAACGAGTAATATTTTATACAAATCCTTCTCTAAAAATGGTTCGACTTTTCAAAGGCAATATAATTTGACTGTTATATTGTTACGAACCTACACACGTTAAACCATTATTACTCAGAACAGGTTTGTTCCATCGAATATGCAATTTATTTTATGCTCACGCTCCATTAGGACAAAATGGATATACATTACAATACATCGTTGTATGAATTGAACAGACCTTTTATGCTTATGATGTGTGATTTTGTTTGTTATTAAACATGAGAATTAACTTTACACAAGAAAATAAGTAGCCAGTCTCAAAGAAAATGACTTCGGCTTGGCTCCTTCGTAGCGTGTTGTGACAGCCTAATACGGAGGATGCGGAGACTTGTTAAAACCTACAGGTTGTGGCTTAAGCGATACTTCACCATCATCATCACCAGCCTATACACGTCCCACTGCTGGGCACAGCCCTTCCTACATGGGAGAAACACATGAGGAGTTTGGCCCATAACACCACGACGCTGGCCCAATGCGGGTTAGTGGATTAAAGCGGTTACAGGAACAACCGGGACCAACGGCTTAGCGTGCCTTCCGAAGCACGGAGGTTTTTTTTAAAAGCGATACTTATGCAGGAACAATTATGGTTAAGTAATAAAATGACGCCACAAGCGAGTCCGTGCCACACCGTTAATTGTTACTAGAAACTGTCTCAGCAGAGTGCGCGGGTAAAGAAACGGCTTACTACGTTACTGATTCTTGTTAGCAATAGCTGTTCGAGAAATTTCATTGATGATGATAAAAAAACCTAGAAAGTGACAATAAAACCCCAAAATAAAGCATTTGTTTCCATGACGGCAGGCTAGCCGAGTAGTCTTTACCTCTTGCTATACAGGCTACTCGGTCGGTGGTCCTGGGCTCGAATCCCGGTGGGAGCAAATGTTTGTATGATGAGTACGAGTAATATGTTTACGAATCATAAATGTTTATAATATATGTTTATTGAGTATATTTCTAGTATGTATTTATTATCATTAGGTATTTCTCCGTTATTTGATATCCATAACACAGCTGTTAATGATGCTTACTTTGGGCTGGATAATAGGTTCGAGTGTATGAATATTATTATTATGAGTAACGTAAACACACCATACCATACCACGTCTAACCATGCCACGTGCATCTTTGCTTGCACGTGGCGAGGATGGTCCACGATCAATGAACCTTTAAATGCAGTGCCGACATATCAACATCGGTGCTTTCAAAACTCAATTCTTTGGTAGCAGTTCGGCTTTGAGATGGAAGGCATGTGTCTTCCTGAGGCCAGGTCAATATTTGGTCGAAATGATCGAGTCCATTCGTCCATAAGCGAATATGAATCTGGTGGCCGAGTGATGCCAACAACAAAAACAAGTATCCCACAATTTAACAAATAAAATAACAAAAACTCGATAGGACGATTATAAAAATTAAGTCATTCCTATTCCTCAATCCTATAATTTGGAATATCACTGTATAAAATAATTTAAAGCACTCCAAACGCTTTCCCGATCCAATATTTTAAATAAAAAATAACTCTTTTTTTTAATTCTCCGTAAAAAGGCAAAGCAAAAAAAAACTTCATCAACTTCAAACCACGTGATTCAATTACCTAATTCATTTATTATTACCTATTGCTATAATCACAGCACTAGATTCACAAAACTTCTACATAAATCTTTAAAGACATCACACAATTCTGTAATTGTTGTAATAAAAATGTTGACGTCGCCGTAATGTGGCGGCAAAATACCTATTATAGGATATATCTAATTTTCATAATGTCAACACGATGATAGTAACTTTTTAAAAATTAGAGCAGTAATAAATAGACCAGGAATATGAAAGCTAGGCGGGTTAGGTAACCGCCCAAGGCCATGTTTTATTCTAGCTTAGATACTTATTAAGTACAACACTATTTTATTCTGCCTAGGTAAATTATTACAATGGAAAAATGCTTTATTTAAAGACGGTCGGGAGGTACGATAGAACGTTAAAAAATGTAAATTACGTCAGTTTTTATTCAAAATGTAAAATAATGAGAGTGTCAATGTCGAATGAAAGATCGATAGTAGTCCCAGACAATAGAAGTAAAACGTGAAACAGGATAAAAAAGTTTAGTACGAAACAAAAGCCTCTACGAGTAGGACAAAAGCCCGGGAGCTTCGACTCGTTAGTAAAGAGACTAAAACGACTAAATAGTTCATACGCCTCGAGTACTCACTGTATCGTGTCTTTCGAGAATCAACTCTGTTTTATAGTTAACAACGCAAAAATACTACTGGCAGGTAAATTAACGACACATGAAAGAGGTTTCCATCAAAAAATAGGAATATTTTAACTCAGTACATCGTTTTGATCTCTTTGCTAATTTTCTCGATTCTCTTATCCAAATTTATTTTGGTAATTCTTTATTCCTTTTTTCGTCGCTAGTTTAGTATTTTCTTATTAAAATGCGATCTTTTTGGAGATATAACATTTAAAGGCTTTGCCAAACAGAACGCGTACCTACTTAGCGCGCGTCAGAGCGCTAGTCTGACGCCGCGCCGCCGTCGAATTGTGTTGTACTATGAACGGTATTAGCTGTCAAACAAAGCACCGGCGCTAGCAGAGCATTGCGTACGGCTTGCGCCGGTGCTCTGTTTGACAGCTATATTCAGAATTTTTAAAATAATATACTTATTTGTTCCGTTCTCTGAGACAAGTCTGGATACCAATAATTAAATTTTCGTACACTTTCTTACTATAAAGATAATAAAATAGTCATACATAATACAATACACACTTACATAAACATTCATAATAATATTGTAAATCCGTAATAAACTCTATTTATTTGTCTATCTGTTTTTGTATTACGCTTTCACTCATATACTGCTAAATCGATTTCGATGAAACTTTTTACGGAGATAGATTACATCCTGAGAAAGTACGCAGAGGGTACTAGTCAATGTAAGTTTATACTACGAGATATACGATACGTATTATACGTAAAGAAAAAACTTTGTTCCCAGTTCTAAGCATATTGCGCGCCCGGATGAGTAAGTATAAGATTTGGCATATTTAAAGTTCTTATGTGCTGAAATAAGAAAAATAAAAACCACAAAAAAAACGGACCACTACGGACCACTAGAATATGAATATACATAAATTAAATAAAGTAAATAAATTCATTATTAAAGCTATGACAGTGACCACGACTATAAATAATAAAGAGGGGTCAATAGTAATACGCCCGTTGCCGCCGCTAATAAGTTGCAGTGACTACATCCATTAATCACAAATATATAAACAAGACCTAGGATCGAACTATTTTTATGTATCTTCGTCATATTTTCTTAATAAATCTAAACTATCTGAAAATAGGAGCTCTGTGGCATAGTGATTTGAGCGATGTGGTTTCGATTACGAAAACAAAGCAATTAATTAATTTCGAGATCCTTCGTACTTCAGAAGCCACGTTATACCGCTGTTCCTGGTTGCTACTGCAATCCGAATTGGGCCAGCGTGGTGGTATTATGGCCCAATCTCCTCACGTGTTTCTCCCATGTAGGAAAGCCTGTGCCTGTTGATGATGATGATGATTTAAAATATCAAAGGTGATAAATGAGGTCAAAAAATAAACTATCGGGTGGATAAACTATTAGTCCCCAGCTAGGCTATTGCACTCACAACCTGGGACCACTAAAACAACAAACTTTAAAAAAATAAATAAATAAATAAACAGTTTTTATGCACAAGACTTCAAAAACTCTACAAAGGTTGAATGAAGCTTAAATAAATAACACATTAGCATAATTGATATTTTTTAAAGAAAATATGCCGTTTTTTTTTGTACATTACCTATATTGTTTTGTTCTTTCTGTAAAAGGCAATGGGTTCTAGCCCATATCTATAGCCATGTAGGTATTAATATTTTTTTCACACCACCTGCTCGACAATGCCATATTACATATCATGCAAACCTTACGTAAAGCAAGTCATTAAAGCCCTTGGCTTTAGCCGGGGTGTAATGTTGTACTGAATCTCATTATAACCCGCTGGGTTATGAGAATCACTTTTCATAGTTCTTATTTCAATGACCTTAAAGTCTAATTTCGTAATATAAGATCAACTAATACTCGAAAACCGGGGCCCGGCCGGCGGCGCCGCGTCGAACTTATTTGAAAATCGAACTTTTTCTATAATCGAGCTGGCCACGGCAGGCTGAATGGAACACATTTTAAATTAAACAAAAGCCGCGAGTATTGTAAGACTCTGCAATAATATAAGTGATAACTGCAAAGATTTTATGAAAATATATCAAAATAGAAGAAAAGTTCCATTAAAATGTCGGGTGACGAAAGTGATTTAACTCTCGAGTCCATTAAATTGTATGCCATAAGCATTGTTCATAATGTACTTCCAGATAAGTCAAAGGAAAAATACCGGAAAACCTACAACGATTTCGACAAATGAAAAACTGCAAAGGTGCAAAGTCTGTGTCTGAATCAGTGCTTCTGATCATCAATTTTCACTTTTAATTTTAATTTACTATAATAAAACGCTGTTTTTAGTAGCATTGCTTTTTTATTGTCTCGCAAAAGGTGAGAAAAGTAGAGTACACTCCTCGGGGATAAAGCTGTTTTTGTCTTCCGCGCGCTTGAACCCCTCACTGCGCTCAGGACTCGTCTTAATTCCCTCGCTTCGCAAGGGAATTAAATCTGGAGTCCCACGTTACGTTCAGGATTCAATATCGCGCCCGTGACATATAACAGTGCTTTATCCCCTCGGTGTATAATCTACTATTATTGCTTGATTGTTACAAAGCTGATTTTTTATACAACTAAATGACAAATAAACTGATGGCCTACCTGTTGGTCAGCGGTTACCGCCGCCTATACAGGTTGGCACATTTAGATCGGTCAGTATGGGAAAGTCTGAAACTATAAACATACGAAAATCTCTTCTTAGGAACCCTGTCTTCGATTTTAGTAACAAGAAAAAATGCATTCATACATTTTAAAAAATCGTGTACTCAGCTTGGGAATCGAACCCGGACGTTTTGAAAAATAAAACTAACACTATTTCTATTAAGCCCTTCGTCTATAAGCTACGGTATCTGCTTACTTACAAATGGGTAACTAATTACCCGTACCCATATTAAGACTCGCGGGATTCTTATAATAATTAAAAAAAAACAATTGTATATGGAGTCTGTAGCTTGACAGGTTAATAAGCAGACTTGCTTGTTTGGGTCTATTTTGCTTCTAATAACTGTTTTTTTCTGGAACTCGACCAACCGAACCGAGGTGCTCTTTTTGATAATAAAATACGATAGGATACAGCAGGGGGATATTTGATGATAAATTAGTATAAAAATTCTGTAGGAGGATACAATAATTAAACACGGACGATTGAAGTTCTGTATAAACCAAAATGGCTAATGTTGGCTTAAATTAGCAGCCAAGAATGTGTCCAATAGTAGCTTATTTATCGGTGCCCATAAAAACTAAAAAAAAGGAATAATTCTCGAAAACATTCACAACTTTTATTTGGTAATACCCCAGAGCAATTCCTACTTTGTTTACAAATAAACTTGGCGTTGAAATTGGGAAAGAAAAAGCTTTTGAAAGAGGATAGGTAAATCGATTTATGCAAAACAGATAGCGCTTTTTGTATGCAAATTTTTGTTGATTTCAAAAAGATTGAAATCGTGGTATTGTGAAATGGGAAATATTGATTATCTAGTGACAATAAACCAATATCAGATGGAAAGTTATCCCGTTTATACGGTGGATTTACTCGAAAGCTTGCACGTTTGTAGATATTGGTACCACATTTGTTTCGCTGGGTTTATTTTCATAAAAAGTCTTTATTGAATAAACGTGTAAGTCTCTGCAATTTGAACGGTTTCAAGAGGTGTATAATAATTAATAGAAAAACAATACAAATTTTGACATACTGTGTAGTTATCTGAGGCTAGCTTGGTCATATAGTTTTCAAGACGTTCTTCAATCCCCATCAATATGGATGCGGGCAGCGCAGGACCGCTCGGTTTGGAGATCCTTGGGAGAGGCCTATGCCCAACAGTGGGTGTCTCTCTGGTGAATGATGATGATGGAGGGTTATGAACAAAAATACTTCATCACTCACTAAGTTGGCTATGTTGTTTTTTTGGCTTACTAGTACATATTTATATATCTATTAGATTTTTGTATAATTCAATTTCCACTAGAATAAAAAAAATATTTGGAACGTTTTATATGTTTTTGTTTAATTAGGGCTTCTTATATTTAAAGCGCAATTTCTATTTTAACATCATGTTACCAGTCAACTCCAAAAGACCATGACAAAACACCGCATTCCAATACCATCCATTTGGATTTGAACAGTATAAACAAACAATAACCCCTGAAACAATAGCCACTGATTTTTTTTTCCATTTGGTTGAATTCGGATATGAAAAATATTGGAAATAACAAATAGTCCTAACTTTTTAAAATAATCGAGTTTTTCAAATGACATTCATTATGTCCAAAAGTAGTAGTAAGTAAGTATAATTTGTTACAGATTTTTACGTTAATTAAAGACTGGCTTCTAGTAATATTTTTTACTGACGTCCATTGTAAATAAATAAGCTATTAAAACAAATTTATATGATTATAAATATTTGTTCCTACTCCCATCCACCAACGGTGAAAGCCGATTTATTTTCATTATTAAGTGAAAAACCAAAGCGTTCAAAATTATAGAAAATAAAAATAATTTACGATAAAAGAAAGGGAAGAGCTTAGTAATTTTAGATCGTAGCATCTCACTTGTGCTAAAAATATATCATTAGGTATCATTACAAAATCGAACCACAACTTCGAAGTTAAGTTCACCATTGTTTGTACTTTAGTTGTTTTCGCACAGTAATGCTCTTTCTTTCGTACTAGGTAAATTAAGTACCGCTGAGAAACCATAGAGAGGTGATAAATCTCTGTCGAATTCGTCAGCTAACAGTTTTATTCCCCCTTTTACCCTGAGTTTCTTTTCAAGAAAGTTACGTGCTCGCTTACACCTACTTTGGTCTCAAAAGTTGATTTTTTTTCTCTAGGTATCTGCAAAATGGAAAAAATTGCGCATTTTTTGTTTTTTACTTTTAAAAAAACGAAACTTTTTATTTAAAGTCCAGCAACAAAGGTGACTTTATAAAAAGAGTACTACTTATACGAGTACAAAACAGAAAAAACACGAGTGCCTTATTTTTCTTCTGTTTTAAATATTTTTTATTCCCTAAACAGAAGTTAACAACACCTCAACTATTTATTTCAAGTAAGTATATTATTATAATTATGTATTATAGTTAAAATGATAACTGTTACATAATCCAAAAATTTTAAGAAATAATTGAACTGAATCACTGGGTTCCGGAAATAACAATATTTCAGAGTAATATCATTTCAGGCAAAGGTGTACAACAGTTTGCGACTACTAATAGAGTAAAGAGGTTGTCTGTCTGTTTCTGTTTATACTAGTTTGAGTAGTATTATTTACTTATTAGGAGTGCAGAATGCGTGCGATGCGCCATGATAGCTTCGGTTATTGCATTGTTCTAGACACACCTGGAATCCGTGATAGCGAAGGATGCTTCGCAACTAAATAAGTAATAATAACAGTCTTCGCATAAATTATGTTCTAAAGGAGTGATGACTCCTTTAGAACATAATTTATGCGAAGACTGTTATTTCAACATACTATTATTATGTTCTACATTTTGATTAGATTTCATCTTGAACATATTATTATAACGAAAAGAACAGTGTCTACCTACATTTGTTTGCGATGTGACACATGGCTAAATCCGAAACTATAGAGTATAGTTTAAAAAAAACCATAAGTAACTGTTTTGTTAGATTTTTGAAAAGTACCTACACACCACACACTTTATTTTTACACCATCTAATAGTGTCGCTAATGATTATATTAAACTAATGAAAAGTCTTGATTTTTAAAGTATTTATTAATATTTTAAGTATTCATAAACATGTACAGTCGACAGAAAATCAAGCGTAACAGTTACACCTTGAGACCGCCCTTACTATACCTAGTCTTGCCGTATATAGTATACTATAACAAAAAAAGACTTTTTTTTATTGCAAATAACATTTATTACTTTTACAGTGTGTTAATTTAATACATAAATATGTATATATATATAAATGGCTTATTCGAATTGGTCTCTACTCTATTGGCTGCAACATAGTCCTTTAAACGTTGAGGCCAGTTATCAATAGAAGCACGCACTCTTTCAATGGGAAAATTCTTCACTGCCAATCATACGGATTGCTTTAGGGACCCCAAATTATCATGGCGTTTAGAGCAAGCCGTACTCTCTAAAACTGACCATAAATCATAACCCAGCGGATTAAGATCGGGACTAGACGACGGCCAACATTCAGCTCTGATGAAGTCCGAAACGTTCGTTACCAACCAAGACTGCGTAGACCAAGCTTTATAACCCGGCGCCGAGTCTTGCTGGAAGGACCATTCTTGGTTATTGAACATGGTATTGTTAAGGAGCTTCACTACCTTCTCAAGAATGGTATCTTGATACACTTGTGCCGATGTTTTGATACCTTTTTCACAAAAGTATGGCTCAGTCACTCCTTCATAGCTAATACCCCACCAAACCATCACTGAAGTCGGATAGTGCCCACGTTGCACTCTGTCGAATAATTGGGAAGCTTCCTTATAGCTTTGAACATAAATACGGTCTTTTTGTTTGTTAAAATGTTTCTCAATTATAAAAAAATGCATTTGGCTCCATACCTACTTTGTGTAAAGCACAGCGATTCGGTTCTCTTTATCACCCCTCTCCATTTTAATATCGCAAAATATTATACAATGTTGGCGCCAAAATGAGAAAACTCAATGAAAAATCATACATATAAAAATTACAGATTCCAAATTCAAATGTTATATTTTGTTTATTTTTAATTGTAACAGTATTTATGGCTAGACTAAGTATGTTCGTAATATAGGTGGCTTTCGTAGTGCAACTGTTACACTTGATGTGTTGTTGTCTGTACATTGACTAATCCAGTTCTTAGAGGCAATGCTCATTTTTTGATCACGTGTCTGGAAAATTTTAGATGCAATCAACAGAAAGAAAGAAAGAAAGAAAGAAAAAATATTTTATTTAAATAGGCCACAAAGAAGCACTTTTAAATCGTCAAAAAACACATTTTTACAACTATCATAAAAAATATATTAACTAACAACGTCATAGTCTCTGTCTGTCTGTCATGTCTGTATTTACACCGGTTCCAAAAGTTGAACTAACAATACAATGTTGCTGATGTATTGAAATCAAAGAGCGAATTTGAGTATTTTTGATTACTTCCATAGATTTGGACTATAGAATATGAATGTTAACAATAGACTTTATGTTGATTTAAATTGTTTATAATTTTTTTAAAAAACAACATAATAAGTTGATATTTAACAAGTCAAGCTTATACGTACAACCCGCCGTGTTAAACAAAATCCCCTTTACAACTTCATCCATTATCTACACTTCAATACCTGTTCATATTCCGGGCTCGATCATGGCAGCATTATTTATCCGTCAGGCAGCGGGAGCGCGCGATGCGATTTGTTCCAGAATTGCATTGTTCCGGCGACACCTGGAATCTGGATTCGGTTAGCGGCACACTACCGAAGGAGATTTGTGCGTTATTCTCGCGGAACTGTCGCCGAGACGTAAAGCTTGGAAAATACAAGGGTTTCCGAATGTACGTAGAGAATTTTATTTGCGAACTACAATTGGAGGGTGACTACACTCGGTTGTGATCTTAAAATTATTGCTCACTTCCTATCTAAGGGTGGTCCTATTACAGATCGATATGTATAACTATTCCACCACCACATATGCTGTTATAAATTGGGTCAGTATAGATAAATCACTTCCTTTAAGCAATCATTTTTATTTATAGATTGCCTAATTTCGGTTACTTTCATTTTGGGCCTTTACCACTCCGCTAGCAAAACAATATGCCTAATTGTATTATTTACTGTCTCTCGATTCAAATATGTTCAAGAAGCAAAGTGATATACTAAATACTTAGTGTCAAACGGGTCGATATAAAGTGGAAACGTCGAGCATAAAAGGTATTGTTAACTTCGCGTTGCTAGTGACCTGGTAGCAATTATATTTTCCACTTTAGGGTAGCTAGTTACTTTTGATCTAAACAGCAGAAATCTCTCTATTAGCCGGTTTCGGGGTTGAGAATTGAAGTTATCATTATTTACATAATGTGACATTGTGTATCAAAAGTATTCATATGTATCTATAGATTGAGATTGAGAAGGGCTTAACTTATACTGGCTGGTCGAGTGTTCTGTAGCCCTTGGTATACAGGCTATCTATACTAGCTATACTCGGTCAGGGGTCCCGGGTTCGAATCCCGGTAGGAACAAATATTTGTATGATAAGTACGAGCATTTGTTCTCGAGTCATGGATTTTTATATGTTTATTGAATTTCTTTCTAATATTTTCTCTCTGTTTAGATATCTATCCATTTTTAAAACTTCTGTATTGACTTTTAAGTATGAAAACGCAGCTATTTGTTGTTCAACTGGATTCTGGTGGAATTAGTTGAGACAAGATGATATCTTATAAAAGTTCTATGAAATCCAAAGCGCCATCGGGAAGGTATTAGAGGAGATCAGAATTTCCAGGATTTTATTAACTTTTAATGCTTATACTTATATTCTCAAGGAACGATATTCGCAATCGCTTTTCTTCTAAGAAATAAAATTGACCTTGTGATATTTTTAGATTCAACAATTGTTTTGTACGTTTAATTTTATATTTCAACCCTTCCTATTGATTTTTACACGGTGAGCGACGCGTGAAGTCGAATGTTTCTGTTAGTGAATCGCACTGCGTACCCAATGAGTTAAAATTTTGAGTAGACAAATATTATTCATTAAAATTCACATAAGACGAGTAGAAGGGTGATAATATTCGTTCGGAAAATAAAATAAAAAGTAAGCCACCTTGTGGAGTCCTTTATTACTAAGCAGATCCTTAAAAATGAAATATTTTAATTTAGGTAGAAGTTTTTTTTTGAGATAAGTAAACGGCCATGGAATAGAATAAAGAGGGTTCCTTTTTTATCTATTTTCTGTAAATGACAATATTGTTAATTCAAATTGACGAATACATTAGAGACATTTGAGAAAAAAAGCCTTTATTCGGTATCCTGTATAATGTATACACATTACAAATGGCTGCGGTCTCATCTTAACTAAAGTATATGAGCTTAGAGGCCCGCTGTTTCTTCAAAATAAAGAAGATGCATTTTGTAGCTTACTATAAATAATAATTTATTTAAAGGTCCGAAGCTAACTAGGCAATAACAATTTAAAACGATGAAAGAATTGTGTTAGATTGTTTGAACAGTTTTTTTGTGTGAGTTAGGTGTAACATAATAATATAGCACAATAAAGTGCGTGAGGGTGTGTTCGTGCGTGAGGGTGTTTTATGTTTTATGAGTTTATGAGTTGCGTGAGGTGTTGTACGGTGTGTGTGTGCTTAGGGAGAGCGTAATAGAGTGAGGTAGTGTTGTGTGCATGTGGTAAATCCATTTGATCACTGAGCATAGTTAGATTTTCTTTCGGTTAGGTAGTAATAGAGACATGGCTTAAGTGACTCTTAAAAACACTCGCTTTTTTCAGCCCACACCAAAGCACTCGTGAGGGACCATGACAATGAATTGTTTACTACATCTGTCTACAGTTCGCTGTGATTCGGATTGAAGGGAAAGGCAGCCAGTGTAATTACTGGGCATGGACGGCATTTTATCTTAAATTGCTTCGGCAGAGCCCAGGCTACCTCCGCGAAGGGCAGTGGAGTTACCGGGGAGTTTAAGTGGGTATTCCCAGTGCCTTATAAGCGCTGGGTGACCCCCACACACGCCCGTCACTTAGCCAGTGGCGGGAAGGTCTGTAGTCGGATTTCTCCCCGAAAAAAAAGGCCCCAGGTTGACAACGCACCTGCAATATCAAGTGATTTTTCCTTGTTAATGCAGGTGTCTATACGGCGGTAACCGCTCACCATCAGGTGTGCCGTCAGCTTGTTTCTCATCTAGAAGTATAGAAAAAAAAATCTTTTAAACAAACATTGATATTTATAGGAATATATATTAAAAAGTGTACGAATGACTCAAATCCGACAACTGCCCTGGGAAACTGTCTTCATTTTCACTATCATCTGATATCTGGTCGTTTAACAGACTTAGATTCAAAATAAAGATTTATTTTTTTACACATTGTGCTAAATGAAAAAAAAAATGATATAAATAAAAGTAATCAAGAAATTTTACTTACGTAACTACACTCGTGGGCTACCTTGGTCCCACAGCAACGCGTACCTCGTCAACCAATAACGTCAGCCGAGTGTACACCGGGCTTACCTACCGCGACTTCTTGAACGATTCTAAGAATACACGGAGTTAAAATAAAAGAAAAAAGAACCTGCTTAGTGGGGGACTCTACTCCCTCGCATGGTCTCGATTTGTCAAATAAAATTTTGTAATGTTCAACATGTAGTGTTATTCTTTAATATAGGTACATATTTTTTTATCTTTTAATTAACAAGTTTATGAGCAAACAGGGATACGAGTCCAGTTGGCAGTGTACTTATAGCATCATCTATGAATTTCCATTCAATAACATATTAGTTAAAGGTTTTTAATGTCAAAGAATGTTAGGTAGATAATCCACCTATACCCCTAAATTAAGATACTATAATCATTCGTCTCGTTAGCTTATGTATGTAATATTGTAATTTTGAGCAGTGTGCCTGGATGGTGGTATTGGAAGTCTGTTTCAAAGTTGTCGTATCGTTGTCATATCTTCATCGAGCGTGACGATATAATTTGTATCTGAGACATGACAATACAAAGAAAGCATGACGTTATTTTAATTTTAATTTTCATGAACATGTAGTACAAAATCACTTGTTATTGCAGATATTTTGACAATGTTAACATCCTGGAAACAAGAGAAATGTCTTATAGAACTCCGACGAAATTTAGGCGCCATATTATTTGGTGGGCATGTTTTAAGTTAGGGTAAATAAATTGCAGTATAGAAATAACAAATCACCTATCATCAAAAGTATAGATACCTTCAACTTTTTTTATAGGTATTGATGGCAGGTGACATACGCACACTAAAGTAGAAGAGGGGCACTCAACTTAATTTAATTTCAGCCAATACACTAAACTCGTTCCACCAATTTACCTAGCTAATATCGCAGTTTCTGTTCATCACCAGCCTATATACGTTCCACTGCTGGACACAGGCCTGCACGAGAGCAACAGATGAGGAGCTCTAGTGAGTGCTAATACAAAGAACGTACTCTGAATTATGCGACAAGCAAACGAATCATCTGATTATGAAACTTCTTAAATCAATAAAATTCACGTCAAAAACTGTAAAATTCCGTTCTATCGTCGTCGTATTCCCTTTTTCCGATTCAGACTAGGCCTCTCAGATATACATAATGCCACAATAAATTTATTTGTAGTGGCCGGTGACCGGTGGTGTAGTATTAGCTTTCAATACCTAATGCACCTGATTTGATAATTGTATTCTCCGTAGGAACCCTTAGAAAATAAATTGTTATCTAATTGGTGAGCTGAGGATCGGAAAATCTATGATTTACAGACTAGGCAAGTACTCACCATACCTTTCGTTTGCATCTTCAATTGAATACTTTTACATTTAACAGAGGCATAGCAGCTGCTTATTTCAAACATTTCTTTTATCGAAATACTTAATACACGATGAAATCTATTTTTAACCGACTTCAAAAAAAGGAGGTTTTATGTTCCACTGTATATATTTTTTTTTGTATGTTCACCGATTTCTCTGACAATTGTGAACCGATTTTGAAAAGTCTTTTTTTATTCGATAGAGTATACCTCTGAGGTGGTCCCATTCCCATTATCACCAAGTCAGGATCTGATGATGGGATCCCAGGGAAATCGAGGGCAAACCTCAAATTTTATAGGCACGTATGCCATGTTTTACTTTTTGCCAATGCTATCCAAGTATTTGCTTATGTTAGTCATCATCTCATGTTGATGAGCTGGTGATGGAAGGTACAACTCCTTAACGGTTAAGAGTTGGAAGATAATTATTTCACTATTATAGGTACGTATTAACGAATAGTTGTATTCTATCGGGTTATTCGGGTGTACTGATGATGGAAGGTTACCGTAACGGTGTGTGGATTTAGATAATACTTTATCAGTGCGATACGATTATATGAAACAATATTATGGATTTCCACCAAAGACTGAGAGACAGACAAGTCGATAGTGCTGACGGTCACCCATCTAGCTTTGACATTAGGAAATCACTTCAAAAAGTGATTTAAAAAAAAACGGACTTCAAAACACTAAAAAGGAAAAAATAATTGGAGTTGGTGCTTCACTTTCTATTGTCTGTGGAAAAAGCTTAGCACCAACTCCAAAAAATACATTTAGGAGGTAAGTACCTAAGTACTGAACTTTAATTATTTTTTCCTTTTTAGTGTTTTGAAGTCGGTTTTATTTTTGTTAAAAAAAAAATTAAAATATCTAAAATTTCATCACATGAGCACAAATTGGAGTTTGCAAACAGTAATGAAGTTTATAAGGATAAAGTTGTTTGCAGCATTAAACGACAAAACGCCAGCAGTCTAACAATCGTTTAGTAAGACAGGCGACAATTGCAGCGAGACATTTATTTGAGCGAGTGTTGCGGCGGAACATCAGCGATTCCACTAGAAATACGTTTGTAGGATCAGCGGTTTTTAGAAAGTAGCAAATGCGTTTTGTAATGAAAGTATGAATGTATATTGATCTGTCAAGCGTCGTTGTACCTACCTCTGGAGATCTATACCTATGAAAATTTAAAAATTAATTGTGTCTGGAATCTGAAGCTTGACAGGTTAATAAGTTAAAGTTAGTAAAAAAAAGTTATTTACTAATCAAAATCAAAACTAGAAAAATTTCTCGTCCTGAGGCGGGGATCGAACCCGCCACCTTCCGCAATTCGGGGGACAGCTCTAACCATCTGAGCCACCCAGGACTTGGGATATCCCTGTCATAATTCTTCTAGTCTATCTGTATTTGCGTTTATGAGCTAACGTCCACCCTACAATGTCGAAATGTTCTATTTCAACATCCAAAACGAGTATTTTTACAAATACCTACGATTCGGTTAAGTTGGGGCATTTGCTTTAAATAAACAAATAAATAAATTCATTTTTTTTTCTAGTTTAGATTATTATTAGTAAAATCAAAATTAAAGAATAAAAAAAAGTTAGTTTTTTCGTAATTAAAATATGTGTACTTATTTGTATATTCGTTTAGTCCTGTTTTTACGTCCACTATCACGAAGTCAAATCATAACATTTCAAAATTACATTGGATACAGAGTTTTTGTAGTGTTAACATTTTCCAAAATAAATTTCTAACATGAAAATAGGGTTAAAAATAAAATTAAAGCTATTTATTAATTATAAATAGCATTGTCTTAAGAAATTAATCTCAATATTTTGTATTCAACTGTAAAATCGGTTCAGTTGCTGCTGCTTGAAAGTATCATAGCCATTTTTTTTTGATTCAGTGCATTATTTGATTTACGTCATAGCGCGTTTTTAACCGACTTCAAAAAAGAAGGAGGTTATATGTTCCACTGTATGTATTTTTTTTTGTATGTATGTTCACCGATTTCTCCGTCAATTGTGAACCGATTTTCAAAATTCTTTTATCATTCGATAGAGTATACTCCAGTGGTGGTCCCATTGTCACCAAGTCAGGATCTGTTGATGGGATCCTAGGGAAATCGAGGGCAAACCAAAATTTTTATAGGCACGTGTGACATATTTTACTTTTTCCCAAAGCTATTCAAGTATTTGCTTCTGTTAGTCATCATCTCATGTTGATTAGCTGATGATGGAAGGTACAACTCCTTAACGGTTAGGATTTAGAAGATAATTCTTTCACTGTGTATTTCAACCAAGGACTGAGAGACAGACAAATCGATAGTGCTGACGGTCACCCATCTTGCTTTGACCTTAGGAAATCACTTAAAAAAGTGAAATAATTTTTTTTAACAAAAGTTATTATTAATGAAAAACCGACTTCAAAACACTAAAAAGGAAAAAATAATCAAATTTCAGTACCACTTACCGTAGGTATCCACTAACCTCCTGAAATGTATTTTTTGGAGTTGGTGCTAAGCTGTTTCCAGAGATAGAAATAGAAAGTGAAGTACCTACGGTAAGTGGTACTGAAATTTGATAATTTTTCCTTTTTAGTGCTTTGAAGTCGGTTTTTCATAAATAATAACTTCATAGCACATTCGGAGCACACTTTATTAAGAAGTTTGAAACATTGATTAATGAAAATTTGCGTATGTATTAAATCCAAGGTTCCGGGTTTGTCTGATGAACTCCAACATTTGGTTTTGTGTAAAGGTTATTTAGATATCATTTTAATATTTATATATAATTTATAATGTTGTTCAACCGTTATTCACTGTACAAACGGTCCAGAAATGTATTTCGTTGGAATCGTAATACGAAGAACAGTTTTAATTTTATTAAATAAATCAATCTAAGAAATAGCTTAAGACGCGTACCCACTAACGAGTTTGACGTTCGCAAAGTTTGTTCCAGCTTGTGAAGACCATTAGCTGCGGAGACGGCACACGTATTTTGAACGTGAGAATTACGTAGCCATTTCTTGATACTACTGTGGAAAATAATGCAAAAGGGGAAAACAATTTTATTTTTAAAAAGAAAATTGTAAATCTTTACAAAATAAAAAGAAACTAAAATAGATCAAACTGCTTAGAAAGGAGATTGAAATTCTTTACAATATTAAACTGATACTAAAATGAATCAAACTCCACTAAACTCCAAAAAACATTCCACGATGTGATCATCGTTCAGTAATCTTTTATAACCGGCCACAGTACTGTCAGACTTCCTAGACAGTAAATTTAGGTTTTACATAATTTTCTGCAAAGTTTCTCTGTTCTGCTCTGAAACCTACCAACAAGCAACGCCTAAATATGTATATCTTTAAAAATTCAGTTGGATTTTGAATTGCACCCATTGATTTGCGCTAAAAAAGTCCCGCTTTTTAAAAGGCGAGGGCAAAAAATATATACTTCAAACTATACGGTCTTAATAGTAAATTATTTACCATTCTTTTAAGGCTAAGAGCTAGCTACCCCGTTAAAGAATAATAAAAAATGTACCTCTAGCTTATTGTAAGCAAACGCACAGCTACCTATTACATAAGTACCTGCTATATATTTTTGCAAACCAAAATAACAGATGAGTAGTGTTAGTGGAGAAAGAAGAATTTTTATTGCCATTTTGCGATACTAAAAATACATCACTGATAAAATATTGGCATAGTTTTATTGAACTGACTAATTCCGATGTTCATAACGACAAAGGTATGCGGTAATAAAACAAAGTTTAGGTATCTTCTACGTTCAGCGTATATTCTATCCTTACATTTTATGATATTCTTCAACTGTAACCGAGGCGCATATTTCGCTTGTTTCCGTTTAAACTATTTTAATTTCACTTCAGGGGCTTTCCATGTCATAACTACTTTGCTCTTGCTGCTCCGGATACTGTTGGGAACGTAATAACTGGACAAAAAACTAAAGCAAAGCGCGACTTGAAGTATTCGTGTGCATTTAGTAAAAGTAATAAGTGAAGAAAGAATATTGATAAAATTAGAGCAAAGGCAAAAGTTTTTAAACGTCAACTTAAAAACTCTTTTACATGTTTTTTGGCTTTAGAGGTTGTAAAACCTCAATGAGTGGTGAGATAAACGTTGCTATAAAAACTTTAAAAGTAGAAAGCGGTGAAGAAATTGGTAGGTTCTACGGTGGCGCTACGGGTTATTGCGTCACACCTAGTGCTCCGGTGGAGTAGTGGTTATCGTGTCTGGCCAGACCCCAGGAGACGCGGGTTCGATTTCCGCCTGGAACATACAATTTTTTAATCGTTTTCTGTCTCTATTTGTATTTGTGTCAAATTATAAATTTAAAAAATGTGATTTGCTTAAGAGCGTCATAGTCGCATGGCTTTTCATACAAACTTTCTAGTCAAAAATATTAGAAAAATTCGAAAAAGACTTGCCAATTGCCATGCGTAAGCAAGTCAGAATTTTTCGAAAAGTTAAATGCAAAGGCGATATTTTTTAGAAGACTATTTAAAATAGTGCTTACTTAACTTTCCCATTTTTTTAAAAAAACCTCTGACAACTTTTTAGACTCTCCGAACTTGCTTATGCAGGGAAAGTCTAATTAGAATCGTTTTGTTCGTTTCCAATACTATCGCCTTGAGAGTTTGTATGAAAAGCCGTGTGCCGTTCACTCACTCTTAATATAATTAACTTTTTATCCAGACAGTGAGTGGGTAAATAATAAAATAACCTCATAAAGTTCCAATGAATTTGTTAGAAAACGCTTTCTCTTTCAGTGCCTCTAGTGTAAGTTTTACGTGAAACGAGGAGTAAAGAAGCGTATAGAGTCCTAGATTCATACAACCACGATAAGTACACTACTACAAGCTTATGGCGCGTGTGTGCGTACGGAGAGAAACCGCTCGGCCAGTGCTTAGACTCTAGTGTCGTCGTCCGCTGCGCGTTGTATTTGTTACCGTTTAATGATTTCAAAATGTTTCGACTAAAAAAGTGCAAATAAATATGGTTTAGGTACTGTACAGTGTGTATACTGTGAAGTAAGTGCCGCGTTTACTGTAGTCATATTATTTGACAGCTACACGCAGACGCGATTAATGTTAAGACCTCCCATCAATGGAACCCTATGATAGATATCCCTATAGATAGTCTGAATTTTGTTTTTAACATTATAATAAATGTTTGGAAAAAGTGTTAAAACAGTAAGAGGAGAGTTTTCTTAGTAAAGATAAGGATCTAAATTTAGAAGTTATTATGTTCAGTTACTTATTTAAAATAATTTGAGTAAGATTTAGTTGGATGTATCCAAGATAAGTCTGACTCAAATTATTGTAAATTTTAGTTTAATCACATTTCGTGCATTGAATATTGATTTTGAATAATTATTTTTAGCTCTTCTAACTACAATAAGTAATCTACTGACATTCGAGTTAGTTATCAATGCGGAATCATATTAAAAACCAGAAACGTTGGGATGTGCATGCATTATTGACACGAGAACTGATCCCACTCTCGCACACGCCGTGCATTTCGAGGATTTTCCATAAATATTTACACAAAATTTACGAGTTACCGGGACAAAGGACTATTGTACCCTTTGGGGAAGGGCCGTAAACGCTATAAAAAGCGCTGCCGCCCCTGAAGACTGCGTTATATGTGTATTTAATTAATGGCAACAATATCATTATCTGCCACAATTACCATTTAAATATAATTTCGTTGATTTTACTTTAAGATCACCATCGTTCAGGTAAATTGCTTTATGTGTAGTTTGAACATTCAAAGGAATAGAAAGCTTAAAAATAAACTTGATTCCGATTGCGCTAGCAGTAAATTTTAAATTCCAGATAACTAACCATAGGATAAGTATGATGACAGCATAAAATATTTTTGAGATTTGAAAAGAATACTTAGATAATTCAGCTGTGCCAAATTACGTTCTAAAGACAGTTAATGTTAACCTTTCGTTCATATCTCTTCTTTCTCGAGGAGAGGTCAAACTAAAAGTTACTGATCTTGGGAATAGCAACGAGTACAATTAAATATCTTTATAATGCGATATAGCAGCTAGGCATTTCCAATTCGGTAAAATTTAAAAAGAAAACTTTCATGATTACTTACTTGCGTTGAGACTCTCTAATAATATCAGGAAAGTTTGCCAATTGTATTTGCACAAATTCCTTTTGTGTTGTTCTCGTTTATGATTTATGTATAATCTGCGCCCATACTATTGGTTTTTGTTGCTGTTAAGAAAATTCCAATTAATTATAAATAGGTTTGTAGATACGTAGACGTCTCCTAATAATGTACGAAGAATAACGGAATTTATTTTAAAATCACATTGTTTTCCAGGATTTCGTTCAGGGCGGAATGATCAAGATAAGACGCTTCAGCTTTGCAAGTTTAGCTCGTTCTCTGCCAAATTGGGGCTCCGTACTCATTTTCGAAAGACATTTAAGCGAAGCTATATTTAAGATTTATTGCACAAACAGTGGTCGCCTGCGGCTTCGCCTGCGGCTTCGCCTATGTTTGCATTTGTAATGCACCAAATGGTAGCTTCTTTATAAGGATGATGCTTCTTTATCTCCATGCTTAATTTCATCTAAATTGGTTCAGCGACTTTGGAGTGACAACGTAACACACAGACAGACAGAGTGGCATTTGCCTTTATAATAATTTATCTACTCATATTGTACAATATTCTCATATGCTACCTACACGACATTAGTATCTAAATGATATAGCATGTGTTTTTAAGGAGGTAAACATTGACAGCTGTATTAGTAAACCAATGAACTGTGTCATTGCTAACAAAGGCTCCCGCCCTAAGCTGTACAGCCAACCAAAATGATTATTTGTTGTTGTCTGGTGTGCCTTATTTTCATTGCAGTAAAATCACTGAATGTGTTAAGTTTAGGCATCTTATTGCGCTTAAATGGACAATTTTTAATTGATATTTTGATGACAAATTTTGTTTTATCTGTTTGAACGATACCATTTCATTGAGTAGCCAAGTTTATATGGCGTTAAATGACTTTGCTGAATTATCTTTCGGCAATGAATAAGAAACTTGCCAAATTGTCTTGTTTTACTTTAAAAGCCAATTAACTACTCTTAAATATCTTAATTTTTTTTGTAGCATGTGAACGAAAATGGAAAGAAAGAAGTCTTTTTAACAATGCACAAAAATTTGTCTTCACTATTTGATCTCTAGTGGGTAGGAATATGGACACGTTTTATCGTTTAAGAATACAGAATAAGTAATGTTTCAGTAATAAAAAAAAATATTAGTCATCTTATACTAATAATACAATACAATCTGATCAGAGCTACGGTATGTGAATTCTTGAAATCGTAGTAAATCGTGTTACAGACGTTGAAAGTACAGTGGAACTCCATCGCGTTTTACTTTATTTCGACTATAAGGATTTTCCGGTTGGGGCGCAGGTTCCCGGTCAGGCAGAGTGAGCTCAAATATAAAGTTTCAATTTCCCGTCGCCGGAGACGTGCGGTGCCTTCTCAAATGAATGCCCGCTTTGATCTCCACTTGTAGTATGGTCCTGGTTTGATCACATATAGATTATTTTAATCGATTTTAGGAGCAGTCTAATGGTCTTATCCTGCTAAATATTCACAATTATTTACGGCTTGTTGAAGTGGCAAGTAATTCTTATTTGTAACATCAATCGATGTTTGGTTGAGTAACATACGTTTAAAATATGTTACTCGACCAAAACTCGTTTAGGTAACCTATGTTTTTTTGAGGTTTAACTGTTTATTTTGGGTCAGGTAATTACAAGCAAAGTCAAATCAATGGTCGCGTTATAGAAAGAAAAACAAATATTCTCATGAGGCTTATGATAACACTATGTATCATAAACGTCATGAGAATAATTTGTTTTTCTTTTTACAGCGTGTTGAGTTGTTTGATTTTAATAATATAATTATCTTGTGGATTTATTGAATAGAATCTGTAGGCTAGTATTTCAATAAAGGTGTGATAGATATTATTTTAATTTGGTAAGAGTGTATTATTTTAATTTCGCATTACTAACTATATGCATACTATATGCATTGGGCAGTTTACGTGCTGTATCATTGGCAACGTATATAGAACACCTTTGAAATTCTACAATTGCGTCAAACACCTCTTAGAGCCGTCTATCAGCTGTGCCATGGAGGGTCCTGTAATGAGCAAGTTCTCCTTGCCCCACCTTAGCCCTTCTTACGAAGAGGCACGCGTGCCGGTCTTCGTAGCTATTAATTTACTGTCTCCACCTCAACATCATGCACAAACATTACAAGCACACTAGCACACTGTTACATGTATTCTTTCAAAAGATGCACTGAATAGCCACTTTATAGGCCGGCAAAGTGAAGGTGGCTAAGGCAGTATGATCATGATGTTTTAGCTATCTTCGCTAAGGATTCTATTTACGCGCTTTTGGGGTAGTCTGGAGCCGTGCTCTTTAAAAATAAATTACAAAATTATGTATTTGCTTAATTTTATTTGCTTTATTTAATTACTTCCATTTATACTATCTGGTGAAGGTCGCGGGAAGCCGATGGATGCAGGCAGCGCAGGACCGATCGGTTTGGAGACACCTAGGGGAGGCTTATGCCCAGCAGTGGGCGTCACTCGGCTGAAATGATGATACTACCTAAATCCTTGGTAAATTAACTCGCGAACGAATACGTTATCAGAACATTCCGCTAGCATTCATAAACCAAATTATATTATCAGATTATAATTTCCTTCTTATTTATCTTTCAGTAAAAATAATAACAACCTCAGCCTATCTGTCATGAATAATTCTTAAGCATGATAACCCGAAAATTCAATCTCCGAACAATGGGATCGTATTAGCATACAAAAGGTATCACATATTTTACGCAAATCCGTTATATTTTGAGTTATCTCCTTACAAAAAGCCAATGTTTCCTTCTGACCTGTGAAATAAATTTGAGACACAGGCTGCATACGGGTATGCCTGACCCGTGTTACTATATCGATACATCTTATCTTCCAACCATCGCAATAACAGTTGCTTTCTAGACAGTAATATGAAAAGGTAATTCTTTCATATTCAATACTGTACAGTCTCGTGTAATAATATGTTTAGTCGACAGCATATCAAGCGTAACAGTTTGACCTTGAGACCGCCCTGACTGCGTTCGTAATAGAGGTGGCTTTCGTAGTGCAACCGTTACACTTGATGTGCTGTCGTCTGTACCTATTACACTTTGACAGTTAGTAATATAATGTAACAGGAGTAATTCAGATGAATTCAATGTTAACATACTATTATAGCGTAGCCATTACAGTACTTACATGTTACATTTATTCTCATTATTAAGATAAATACTCTAGTATGCCTAGTAGAGTATTTCAATTTACATCCACTGTGAAAACAAAACAAGACCTTTGAATTGTTAACTCGTTTAGGTACTTTTATACTGTCTAAAAAATAAGCAACTGCGTACCAATTACGCGCACGTTGTTTCGTATAATATTGTCCCAAAAATTACAAAAGCAATTTTAAATTTTCAGCACAAAACTTTCGAAATCAAGTCCTGTCCCCTGGTCCCATTTTCCGTGAGTGTTCCGAATTACGTCCGCAATCATGTGTGCAGCTGCGCCGAGACTCATTTTGTGCTGCTGTCAATACCATACAAACGTACATTACAAAAGGTATCTGTTCACCATAGTCCTTACCAGCTTAATATAAGGAACAAAATGCAATGACAAGACATTAGTGGCGAGTTTGGCAAAACCTGCGCTTTCCCGCACTTGCATTTTAATTTATTGGCGACTACGATGTGTGAAATGACCTTTACGGATGTGTTTAAATAGGTGCGGGATTATTTGCTTTTGTTTTCGTTTGCATTGTAATGAGAGTTTTAGGTAAGCCACGTGGAATATATTTGTGTTTTTTGTGAGTAGAATTGCTCACATTCGAAATTCCAATCCGGATTATTTAGGTAGCTATGTTAATTATTATACGTACTACTCTATAAAGCAGAATATTCTTCTTACCTACTCTATAGAGCGGAATATTCTTCTACATAATGGCATCTTAAGCGCCGGTAGTAACGCTTAGTGGTGCAAGTTCTCAATATAGATAGCGGTCACGGTTCTTGGAGGAAACCATTACTTTAGTCCGAGTCATGAGTGGAAGGGCGTATACTAGCGTAGCTAATTCCGCTGCGCGCGAAAAATATAGTATGTGCCAGCTTCCCTCACAACGATTTCTGAGAATGAGAAATAACATTCTAACGTTGTAACATGCGGAGATTAAACAGCACCTAAAACCCTCACATCACTCAGAACCTGTAGACACGATTTCATAGTCATCAACGTGACTCCACCGCACCTAAGGGGAACGGTTTCATTTTATACAAGGATTCCATCGAAGCCAATTGAGTTTAAAAAATTTAATCGTGAATTTTTCGCTATCGAACGAACATGCTTGTACAACTGTTTCAGGGTTGCTGAGCTACAAGTCTACAATACTATGCCTGCTGGGACGCTATTTGTCTTACATACAACCAACACAACCAACAATAATTGATATTTTTTTTACTTTTAGATCAAGTGTCAATTGTTCCGTTTGTTCACAACAAGGTACATGTATTACGATATAATAAAGTTATCTTTTTATTATTCCTATGAAAACTAGTACAAATCTACGGCTGTACGGTCGACCACAGAAGTAGCTGAACACTTTAGTACTATGTCACAACGACTCTAGCGTCAATATGTACCTATAGTACGGTAGCAACTACAAAGTACGTGCACAATATCGGTGTAACATGGTACTAAAGTGTTCAGCTACTTTTGTGGTCGACTGTACGTAGAACGTTGGTGCCATTTTAGCCCATTCATCTATTATTGTCGTATTATCGTATTATTTAAAAAGATAATCAGCTTTTTGTCTTTTTCAATTTTAAGAAAAGTAGAGCATAATGGTTTTGCCACTCGAATGTAAATAAATATCACCACAGCGTTATGTTTCTACGGCGAATAAGGTCGCCAGAGCTTATCAAGAAAGAATTATGTTGAAACTCCTTCGGCCGTGTATAGTCTATTTGTGAGTAGTACCTACCTTTGGTGTTTTAAGCGCTATAGGCTACTATACCCGCTCAAGTACGACCAGGCGGGCCGTCTGATTTTTAGCCCCCGACGAAAAAAGAGGGGTGATATAAGTTTGACGTGTCTGTCTGTGTATCTGTGTCTGTCTGTGGCATCGTAGCGCCTAAAAACGAATGGACCGATTTTGATTCGTTTTTTTGTTTGAAAGCTGATGTGACTACGATGGTTCTTAGCTATAATTTATGATGATCAGTTCAGGCGTTTGATGACTATCAGCTCATTTTCTGCATTATTATAGGGTTTTACTTTCTTTTACAGATCCGAATGATTTGAAATTTGGTGTACTGTCACTTCGGTGACATTCTCATGACATACTATCCTTGAGCTGATCCTACATATATATACCATCAAAAAGTCTGCGAAATGCTTAATTCTTCAGAAACTTACGGCAGATATAGCGTGTTTGAGCTCTTATGGAAAGTCGCAATGAGATGGTGTTAGATAGATGATTAATGACACCGGGGGTTACTTAAAATTTTTAATTTTGAATTTTTTTGCCACCTAGTTGTATAAAATTCTTGTATCCCATAAGGTACCTACATAAAGTGAAGTTTACTGCAGCGAAGGTTTCAGTTCTACAGTAAGGTCTTGTTTCATGAGATGGATTTGAGTGTTACCATAACAACAGACAATTCGAATTTCATTTGAACAATGGAAAACTTCAATTACTTATCGGCGTAGGTACACGTATATTTATGTTTATAACTTTCATCTTATACCTAGTAATCATATTATATACCTACCTAAGTAATTAATTGGAAAATTATTAATCTGTCAAGCTATATTGTGTCTGGAAACTGATACTTGACGGGTTATAGTACTTTTTAAACGCTTTTCTGTATTAATGCCTCTTCAATTTATATTTAATTTAATCAGACTTTCAATAATCTTTAGCAAGCTTGTTAAGGACATAGTCTTTTGTTACCTGTTATAGTACCTATTATATTGTTGACGATGATGACGTTCTTTATATGCTCAAAAATTATATTGTAATCGTTTTCATTTAAAATCCATACCTCGTGATACCCCCCAGCAGCGCCACAAGCTAGATTGTGAAAAGGTTTAGCTGAAAAAAATGTACATTTATTGTTCTTTTTTGTACTTATAAACCAAAAATATGTACCTTCGTATTTACCGATATAAAACACATTAATGTGGCGCTGCCAGAAAGAGTACCTTACAGCAGCGCCACCTTATTGTACTATATTCTAAGGAATATATTAATAAAATAAATTTATGTACAATATGTTCTGGAAAAGTGCTATTTGATCATATATAACTGAACACGATTAGCAGCTCCGATGCAAAGTTACGAGCAAATCAAATATTGTATATTGAAAATGAAAATATCTTTATTCAATTAGGCCCCCAAGAAGCACTTTCGAATCGTCAACAAAAAAACCCTTAAGTCTATCACATAAAAATAATATTATATAACTAACAATTCCATAATGTTTGTCTCTCTGTCTTATCTGCATCTACGTAAGCTAAGAATGTTATGTCAGTCTGTCTATCGGTCTGTCTGTCTGTCCGTCAGTCAGTCTGTCTGTCAGTCAGTCTGTCTGTCAGTCTGTCTGAATTTACACCGGTTCCAAAAGTTGAACTACCGAGAAGATTCCGGCAACAAACTCGTGTAGTCACTCTTTTCAATCATTAAAATACAATGTTTAATTACACAGTAATAGTATTTAGCAGTGCAGTGTCGCACAGAGTATAAAAAAGGTATATTAAAGTACCAATAAGTACCTAATGATAAGAATATTTACTGTATTTAAAGGCTGTCCGACAATGCACCATCACAATACAGTACAATACAGTATTACAATACACAAAGGTCAACAATTAATATACAAAGACCTAATAAAGCTAAACATCTTTCATTAATTTTAAACACTTGTCTGAGCACGTCATTACAATAATAATTGTATTGTTTTATATATAATATCCTATAATGCCATATACCTCAAAAATTATACTATTGATGAATATGTAGGTAAATTATTACAAAATCAAGGAAGCTTAGAGATGACCATTTCCACTAGTGGCACCTGTTCACAAGTATGACGCATGTGCCAGCCATCGCTCCGCTCAACCATATATTAAAAGTGCCAGCATGTGCCAGCCATCGCTCCGCTCAACCATATATTAAAAGTTAAAGTGAAGTTTGATAGGTGAAATGCTTAGATTAGATTCTTACAGATGTCGCCTATAGTCCAACAGGTGTTCTGGCTGACTGTCTCTGATATACTTACTTATATTAGCTGGTAGTTTAGGTTGGAGTACTCAAATGCAATTATAAAATGTATTGGATACAAACAGGGAGAATATACCTGTTTTTACTAAATTAATTTAATTTAGCTATTTATAATTATTATAATTATACATCTTTACTGATTTTATAAAGCTGTAGAGTTTGTTTGCTTGGTACACGATTGAGCCACCGTACTACCCCAGTGGTACGGTGGGTAATTATTTTTTTCTACGATCCCACCGTAGTGCTGAGACACGGATTGCGATTACAGTGGTGTAATCTTGGGTGAATTTGGGGTGAAGTAATCTGTAATAATGTGTTACGTTTTGTTAGAAGGAAGAAAGAAATCGTGTTTTGTTAAGTTTTTTTAACCGACTTCAAAAACGAGGAGGTTCTCAATTCAGCCAGTATGTTTTTTTTTTCTATGTATGTACACCGAATACGCCGAGATTACTAATCCGATTTACGTGATTCTTTTTTTGTTCGATGCGGAATAGCTGCCATTTGGTCCCATAAAATTTTTTTCAAAAACAGTTGGGTTCTTTGGTTTTAAATTAAAAAAAACTGAAATTATTAAATCGTCTACATATGCGAAATTGCGAATTTTTGCTTTTCCAATTACTTTTTAGTGAAACGATACGATATTAGGAAACAATATAAGTTGACGGTCACACATCTAGCTTCGACCGTAGAAAGTTATCACTAAAAATTGTGAAAAAAAAAAATTTAAACAAAAATTAAAACCGACTTCAAAAAACTGAAAAGGATAAAATAATTAAATTTAAGTAGGTATTCATCCCCTAGAAACATATTTTTGGAGTTGGTGCAAAGTGGTTTCCAAAAACAATAGAAAGTGAAGCACTTAGCACCAACTCCAAAATATGTTTCTAGGGGACCTACTTAAAATTAATTATTTTATCCTTTTCAGTTTTTTGAAGTCGGTTTTAATTTTTGTTTAATTACTGTAAATGATATTAACTATACTCTATTCTAAAGTATGCATGAGGAGATATCTAGAGGCATCCGCACTTCCAAAACTCATTTTACTGTTGTTATGGGGACTTCAATGCATGTCTGGGCAAACGGAGCGAACATAAGCTGAGAGTAGGGCAATTTGGCTTTAGGCAGCGGAACACCAGGGGACAGCGACTGGCCGACTTCATGGAAAAAGAGGGACTCTTCATGATGAACTCTTTCTCTCCAGAAACCGATGCACAGGAAATGGACCTGGATGAGTCCCGATGGTTAAAAATTTATAAATACCTAATAAAATTTAAGTCTTACTTCAGTCATTTTATTTAATTCATGTTTTTAGTACAACCCTTACGTTTTCGCTCGATGACGCATTCACCGACGACGCGGGAAGACACACGTTCGTTTCTTCTGGACGAGAGTATGGGTTTCTTCTCGCAGGGTCTAAAATGACTAATAATAATAATCAATCCCAACACCCTATTCAGCTATAATAGGTATAAGAGTGATGTATCTGATTAACTATATTTACTCTGTGTCATAATAACACACTAGTATTACGGGCATGCCCGAAATTTTCATATATAATTTACTTACAATATCATAGCGACTTTCTTCAGTTAATTATTATAATTTGCCGCTAATAAGGATGATGATGGCGGAAGACGAACCACCGTTTATCAACCACCGTTACCAACCCGTTTACCAATAATAATTTAAGTTAAGTCGCCTTAAACTAATGCCGACTTCATTGTAGCGGGCGTCGCGCCAACATAGCTATTATACAATATTTGATTTGCTCATAACTTTGCATCGGAGCTGCTAATCGTGTTCAGTTATATATGATCAAATAGCACTTTTCCAGAACATATTGTACATAAATTTATTTTATTAATATATTCCTTAGAATATAGTACAATAAGGTGGCGCTGCTGTAAGGTACTCTTTCTGGCAGCGCCACATTAATGTGTTTTATATCAGTAAATACGAAGGTACATATTTTTGGTTTATAAGTACAAAAAAGAACAATAAATGTACATTTTTTTCAGCTAAACCTTTTCACAATCTAGCTTGTGGCGCTGCTGGGGGGTATCACGCTACTAAATGAATGGTTGATTTAATCATAATATTTAGCTCGAAGAACATGAAGAAGGATGTCCGTTATTACGTTTCGCCGAATATTTAAATTTTAGTGAACAATGGATTCTAAATTCACCAAAGTTACCGACTTCATGTCCAGTAGTTCTGTTTTGTGCGATCCAGTTAATACAAAAGATTTAATTGTCTACAGCATGTTTTAGAATATAAAGTCTTTTGCATACAAGAGTAAGGGAGAGAGAGGGCATGGTAGTATTTATCACTCGAATTACTACTTTGTAGTGTTGTGTTCCTGTGGCGAGTAAGGTCGCTAGACAAGGCTAGGTAAGGTTTACTAGGTGGTAGACCCATATGTAGGGTCGTCTGGGTAGGTACCATCGCCTTTCTTATTTCAGCCGTGAATCAGTTCGCTGTATTTCGGATTGAAGGGAAAGGTAGCCTTCTTAGGCCTCAGGATGACAACGCACCTGCAATATCAAGTGCTTTTCTTTGTTATTGCAGGTGTCTATAGGCGGCGGTAACCGCTTACCACCAGGTGGGCCGTCAGCTTGTTTGTCATTTAGTTGTATAAAAAAAAGAGCTTATTGAGAAATCGTTCATTGGGAACAGGGAAACTCGTCTCCTAAGCTGTCAAATAATAGCTTCTCTTGGTTTTTATATGATAGGCAACTTGTAAGTAGTGGCATAGATACTACAAGTATCTGT
The DNA here is from genome assembly GCA_947347705.1 of Nymphula nitidulata. Taxonomy (NCBI): domain Eukaryota; kingdom Metazoa; phylum Arthropoda; class Insecta; order Lepidoptera; family Crambidae; genus Nymphula; species Nymphula nitidulata. The sequence continues at coordinate 13,750,525 of OX374623.1, forward strand.
AAGTACATAAGCTGTAGTCATCACTTACCATCAGGAAGGTACGGTCGACCACAGAAGTAGCTGAACACTTTAGTACCATGTCACAATAACTATGCGTTAATATAGTACGGTAGCAACTATTAATTGCGAGCGCAATAGTCGGTGTGATATGGTACTAAAGTGTTAAGCTACTTCTGTGGTCGACTGTACAAGAAATTGGTTAAAAACATGCAGTGTAGTAAGCGCACTTTTCTATGTTTTCAAGTCTTTTCTCGTTAACATTATTGTATCTGAGAGAACAAAAAACATTTTGGTATTCCACTTGTGGGTATATTATGGGTAGGAATCCCGTAAACGATTTCCAACAGCAGTTTAAATTCGTGTCTGCAGTCTCAATCAGGTTTGCCGACCAATCATTCAATCAATACGTTACTAATTGATGGTTATCGTGTTACGCGTCTCGTTACCGTTTGCAGTTGTATTTTGTCATTACACAATCCTACTTTAATCCATTTAATGGATAATGAACCTAAATGACGCATTAAAATGAACAGTTTTATCGTTCTGTATGTACGATGATTTTTTTTAAAACAATATTAACAATTATTATTGAGTATCATTTGTCCTGTACCGCTCCTGTAGGTTCGATTCGAAATTTAAAAATGTTCATGCTAGGGGTACTGATTTTATTTCGAAAGTGAAAGACATCAATTTGTCTTTTCCTTTATGAACAAAGTTTTCTCTTTTATTCAACATCTCACATTTTACTTTATTTTTAGTCCTGTTATTACTGAGTCGGGCCATCCTTTTTAGTTTTTTTCCCCCTATAATTACCGCCCACATTTACACTCATAACCTTCAATATCACATGACCCCAGTAATGTAATTTGCATGAACGTATTCATATTGTGAATTGTTGAACCTCCAGTCGTTACCGGTGGAGAATTTGGTAGAGGAATAAATTTATCTGGGTCATAGAAATATCAGATGGCAGAAGTGGAGATAGGAGCAATGCTTATGCTTGGGAACCAATTGGCGCCAATAACGGTACACTACGAGGGGAAACTGTAAATTTCGCCTTACTTACGGCATGGTGACCATAACACTAACAAAAATGCAGCCATGCTAGCAACGGGATGCTAGCAATGGGATCTCCATCGGCGTCCAACGAGATGAGGAGAGTGCATGCATCGAGGTCAACACTCGAGAAAGTGGTCGACTGCCAAGAGGGGAAGAGGTAGGAAGAGACTTCATATACATAACTGTTTTCTGATCAAGTAAGGGAAACAAGTACGACCTGCCTGACTTAAAATGGTTAGAAGAAGAGAAGAAGAAGAAGAAGCTCGTAGCACCTTGGGTACTCATGCGTTGCTTACTCTGTATAAACCGAGAGAACGCGTTATATTGGCAGCATACGAGACGAGTCCCCTGTTAGCAACATAACGGTTTCTCAAAGAGCTCAGTACCCCTAGCACGGACACTTTTAAATTTCGAATCGCCATCGTATCGAGTAGTTACGTAAGCTTTTGTCAGGCTTTTGTTTGAATTTCCTTTTATACCACTAAGGTGGCAATCAAGCATACAGCCCACCTAATGGTAAGCGGTTACCTTAGCCTACGGACGCTTGCAACACCAGGGGTATCACTTGCGCGTTGCCGACCCTGTAAAAACCTTTTCACGCCTTTTTTGAAGAGCCCCATGCTGTTCTCATTTGAGAAAACATCTACAGGGTGCTTATTCCACAATCTGAGCGTACGTGGGAGAAAGTTTCTTTGAAACTTTACGCTGTACGCGACCACTTTGGTTCCAATTTGTGATGATGAACTCCCTGCCGGTTGATCTCACTGTTGATTTTAAGCGTGCTTGAACGATACGCTAAGATTCGAATTTAAAAATATTCGTGCTAGCTGCGGTGAGTACAGTCACCGCAGGAACATAACACTACAAAGAAATTAAACCGGGGAAATACAACTATGCTTTACCCCTCTTATAGAAGTGAATTACCGAAGCGCTTCCATGATGATGATTATGATGATGATGCATAGTGTAGATTGTAGTTAAACAGCGTACTTACCTGAGTAAGATAATAATGGGGTTATTGGAACGCTCACAATCTTACTTCCAATAAAAAATGTTGTAAGTCTATTATATAGGTACAGTATGTCGGTATTTACAGATTAATTAACTATGAAAAAGTTTAGTTGCTATAAGCCTACGAGTTAGTTTTAAGCAAAGTAATAGCAGTTTTGATTTATCAGTATATCTAAAATACATCGAGTGTTGAGAACGTTAGTAAATTTATACGGTCGCATAGGACCGCGACTATGACACAAAGCAGCAGGTATGTAGACGTGTGAGTTTGTAACTTAATTCATTATAGTGCTCCGTGTTTGAGTTCCATGAGTTGCTGGCTTGTTCCCGGATACCTCCCGACCCCCTTTTGGGATAAACAAACACCTGATTGACACCTATGCTATGCAAATGGCGTGCTGCTAAAGGAACTTGGAAGTTGGAGCTTAGCAATATTGTAGTTGATGGTGGACTAGAGATGCGGGCACAAGTTTATTGTTTGCGCTACGCTTGTTTTAAAGTTTAAGATAATAATATGATAATTTTCTCAAATAATAATTTATCGTATTTTTATAAATGACAGAGAAAATGTCATTTAGTATCTATAATATAATATCTTAGTGATGCTTATTAATTTGGGCTAGACAGTATTTAGGTGGGTGTCAAAATAATATTAATATTGACTAATACATTTTCAAAGCAAATCCACATTTTTTTACAGAAAAATTGATGCAAAGGTAGTCGTGTTGATGATCTAGGACCCTCTTGCTATGGTGATCATGTCACTTTCGACAGATAGTAATTATCAATTTGGTCTGATACAGTGGAAAGTTATTACGTATTATTAAATTTTGTCAGTGACTACCGATCTGGCCTGCAGATCGATCGACTGAGAGATCGATCGTTAATTCAATAAATGTGTCAAGCAAATAAGGGTATCAATGATAGACAGAATGCCAACACAACGGTTACTTAGTAACGAAATGACGACATGACACGTAAGAGGTACCTCTCATATCTGCGATTTTATTAATCAAAGCTGCAAAAGCTGTTTAGAGCACTTTGTTGGAAATAAAAAACCATTTTAAGTCCTGTTATGGCGGTAGTCAAAATCGAGGCCTATTATCGCCTATTATATACGTCATACATTATACCTGTTTTTATTTTCGTGTTTTATTCATGTTCGGATAACCAACTGTTTACGTTAATTGCTCTTTTATTTATTTATTTTTGCATGTTTAATCATTTAAAATACGGACTGATGTCTTACATTAGAAGGTCGGGACCGAACTCTTCGTTCAGCAAACATTTTTTTTCATTGAGTTGCGCAGTAATCGCTCTCTAGGGCAACTTTATTTAAAATTAAAACAGTAATGGCTGGCAGAGATTCAGAGGACAGACATCTGGGGGCACTGATTGTAGCATATAATGATACATACAAAATATTTTTTGGCTTATAAAATACATAAATATAATATATTATGTTATGTGTTACAAACCTTTAATAAAGATTACTCTGTATAAAAATCGAAGCAACCTAACCTAAACAACTAAAGTAAGTGATCAAGCCCACACTATCTCTATTTTAGTGAGCATTAGTATGAGTACTTAGCATAATGGTTTCAGCAGCTTTTTTGGTCATCTTTGAATATTTTACTGTTTGAATCGGCTTGAAAAAGGAGGAGGTGCATCATTTAAGAGTTTTTTTAATAAAATGGAACCTCATTTTACAAACAACTGTCAAGAGGTAGAAAAAATATTTTTCAATCAGCGAGAGTGACAAATCAATAATGCTAAGGGTCACCCAATAGCTTTAATACAAAGTCAATTAGTATCACTAAACATTGGGGGAAAAAATTAAAACTTACTTCGAAATTCACTGCCTATTTCACTCCCAAATGTATGAGTTGATAAAAAAATCATCGAAACATCATAGACAGTAAAAAACTTTTTAATGGTTGAAGTCGGTTTTTAGATTTTTTTTTATATATTTTTTTGACTTTGCTCTACCAGTAATAATCAGTAACTGGCGTCTTGATTTACAAGTTGCTTTAATGAAATGTGTCTAATTAAATTCCACGCTAATTTCACCGTCCTGATTGTGGAAAAGGAAGTCAGTAAATATTTAAGCGAACTTCTATTAGGATTCGATTGCGAGCAGGATTCGCCACTAGCCGTGCCGGTAAGTGGCTGGCCAATTATGAGCTTTACAGATCACTGCTCAAAGCAACCCAACTAACTCCATATGGTTGAACTGCACAATTTCATTAGCTTTTCTAATGACTTGTTTTTGTTTGATGAACGCTATTTTTGAATAGCTAGCATATTTCTCAAGTCAAATAAGGGAAAATATAAAACAATGACTTCATTACAATAAATCCATTTCAAGTGACTTACTTCTTTGGTAATGAAAGATCTCATCGAGCACAACGAAATAAGAATTGAGGAGATTCATGACCTGCTCGATCTATTTAGATCTCAATTTATTATCTTACGAGAATCAAATTTATGAATCTTTTATTGTTTGATTATTGTAACACCCACTTCGGCAACTTATTTGAAAAACCCTTCATTTTTAAAGACGTTGTTCTAGAGTGGAACATGATACCTACGTAATAGTACAAAACCAAGTTTCATCCGTCAAGCATGAGATTCCAGACACAATTGATTTTTCTATTGTCATCGCCCACCGGTGGTATATCGCCGCTTTACAGATTATAAGATTACCGTAACTTTTCTAGTTTACCTACAAACGATAATTTAGTAATTAAAATATAATAAAAGTAAATCAAAAATTAAGGATAATTTAGTACTTAAAACTTTATTCGTAGCACTAAGTACCACGAATGATTGAACCAAATTAAGATGTAGAAGCAGTAAAAGTGATAAAACATGTGTAAAATATTTTCGATTGATACAATATCGTATTTTATGGGTAAAATTACGCTGTTACAGCTCTTTAATGATTTTTGATAATCAATTTAATTATAAATATTTTGTATGAAATTGTTGATATTTTGAAGTTGTAATGTTTAAAGATTTATATAATATTATCTAGGTATAGGTATGAGGTACTGAAGTTTTATTCACAATGCTTAAATTGTTGCAGGTATACCTACCTTTAAATGGTGGTAACACCGACTTTCTGAATACAGATTTTAATAAATGTTTTGCTTCTGTAGGAAATGTAGCTGACGGCGACTTACGTCTCTTTAGCAACATTGTTGTAAAATTCAACTGAAAACCCAACAGTTTTTAATGTTGTTGCCGTAGTTAACTCACTTAAAGAGATTTCTATATAAAATAAAACGAATTTAAAGTTTTTAGCTTGAGTAAAAGAGGGTAAGAATGTATGTCAGCGAAGGGATTTGGATTGGAAGATCCTAGTGCCTTGGATTTGAATTTCAAACGCGTAGAGCTTTGGCGGAATGTGGCTTGCTGGGGCAAGGGGCGAGGATCAATTGTGGCTTTGCAAGCACTATCTGTGATATTGTAAATTGGCGCTGCATTAATCTTGTAAATTGTAAACTTTATTTTCTCTCATAGTAAAATAAAATTAAAAGGATTACTGACTTGAGACTTGGTTTTAGTAAAAATACACAACTAATTTAACTAAAATATTAGGTAGATAATTCATACAAATTCAAAACCCACATTGGAATATTATTTTCTTATATTTAATAGGAATAAATAATATAATAAGCCAAAAAATGGTTAGGTACATGTTTAATTTATTGTTATACTTACTAAAACCAAATATTTGCTGCTTTTCGGCAGCGAGAAATAAAATAATGTTTATAATTCTCAAAGCATTTATTAATATAAATTGAAATTGTGAAATGGTGTTTCATAAAAGCAATAGCTTTTGATTGATATAGAGTTAATGAAAATAGAAATCACTTTTCTGTCGATTGGTTTGCAATTTACGTTGTTTCTAAGTAATTGTCTGGAAACTTGAAGGGTATTTCACCTCAATTGTATTGTCAATTCATCCGGGGCTTATATCAACTTCTAATTAAAAATATTATTTTTCTTTTTAAGGACTCTACTTTTGTTTTTTTTTTACTTTATTATTTTCATGATACGTACCCAAATAATTGATAATTTCAATTGGTTATCGATATTACACCGTTTGTAAGATGCTCTATCTTTCAAACGGTGTCCTTTAGTTGATGGTCTGAGCCTTAGACTTAGCTCAGTAATAAGGTTCTTTGGCAACTGTTGGGTATGGAACACTGAAATTTTTTTTTCAACAAGTGTTAAGGGTCCCCAGCACTCCGACCTGCGTTCGTTTTCGCGTGCGTTCCCCATACACTCTGTATATTAGAAAGAAATTCAACTTCAGCGGGATTTTAGATTTTTATATCTGCTAGTAAATTCTCTAAAGTCAGCAGCCTTGAGTTCGTGGCTGAGGGCGGGCTGTGATACCTTTTGGCGTTTGTTTGACCTACATTTGACACCGTTGGCGATACTAGCGTTCCGACGACGATTACGGTGTGAGCTGGAACTAAAAAGTTGTTGATTTTTATATCTTTATGTAAAAGTCAAACAAATATTGAATGGAGTCGTTTTTTTTGTATTTTAAAATATATCGCAAGCGTAATAGAGATAACTATAAGGATCACAAAAAAAATCGCTCTTACACGATTGTAAATATTATGATATCCACTATTTAAAGTAATTTCCATTTTACTTGGTTTGATTTCCGGGTATCATTCCATTCCATTCCATTTGAATAAAAATTTGTTGTTAACCAATAATCTTAAGTTTTCTTAATTTTAAGAGGTCTTTTGAAAATAAAATGTGTCGAGGCCAAATCCTTTAATTGTGATTTGGTTCTACACATGTCTAGATAAAGGTATGAAGAAATGTATATCTGATTTTCAGATCCGTAAGATCTTTTAGCAACCTATGACATTACATAAAAAGTGCGTTTTTTTAAATGTATCGCCATTATAACTGTTATTATTAAAGTGAAAAGGACGCCATCCATTAAAAATGGTTAGGTAGTAAAAGAGTTCGTATTTAATTAATTACATTAACTTATCCTATTGCTCCAATTGACATCGTATACAGATATACACAATAATTATTCGGTATTTTAAAATAAACACGTGGATTGCGTAAGCTAAGTCGATTAATAAGGTTATACTAAACTTGTACTAGGGTGAGGGTCGGGATCGGGATAGCGCTTGTTAGAGAAGTTACGCTAACTTTAGACTAGGTTGAAATTACTCCAAGTTTATAAGTAAACATTTTGCTTATATTCTTGGTTTATTCTAAAAATAACTTATGATACTACATTTGTTTGTAAGACTTTATGAACGATGTTTTAAAATCTGATCAAATTATGGTACTTATCTATTATTCAACCTTTCAAATCCTTTGTACCACTTCCATTATAATCTTATTTCATAACTTATTTAACTACTTATACTCTTTCAAATTTACAAATGTAATGTCAGTATTTCTTTATTGATGATGGAATTTCAAGGTATTCTTTGCTTTGAAATAAATTAACAGAAGCCAAGTTTCAAGTACCTAGGTAGGTATTTAATAATAGATCAAAGAAGCTTCGGCATTTAATTGACTGTCCTATGTTGAGTGTTCCATGTTTTTTCTCGAACTTGCGAAATTTGTCATACCTCATATCATAACGTTATAGTTGAAGTCGTCGTGACATGGTGTGTACACCTGACTATTTACGTGTTAAAGATTTGTGTGAATTAACTTTAAATGTCTTAATTACAATAAAACTCTGTGCTTGAGAATTCTCGTCATCGGCCGTATCCTTACTTACCATATCAGATGATAATAAAGCTCAAGACCGACCCTGTTAACAATTTAAAAAAATATAACTTAGAAAACTGTGGTTCGCAAAATATTTTTATCATTGAAAAACCACAATCCCAAACATATAGTATATTTCAAAAATATGAGTGATTATAAATAAAAAATTCTTTCCAAAGGAAAAGTAGTAGCATTAATTTAATTAAGTATGAAAAAACTTATCTTTATAACACTTACCTAATATTTACAAACATTACGTTACTTTTCAAAGTATATTTATTTTGTATGATATCTAACTTACGTGGAATATAAATTTTCCAAAAATTGCCAAATATCACAAAATTATTTTGAAACATTATTTTGTACTATACTTTACTCTTCATTCACCAACTTTGCATGTAGACGTAACGTAGATTCCCGGGTAAGACAAGCGAATTTTAGAAGATCTTTGAATGCAGTTTTGTTTCTTTTTAAATATAAAGAAATATTTCCTTTCAGTAAAATGAGTTAACTTATGGATTTAAAGTAGTTCCCCTCCAGAGCCCATAGATTTTTTCCAACCTGTATATATGAAATAAAAAAAGTTGTCAAGTGCCCAACAAAAACATCAAAAGGTTTTGATACAAGAGCTGTGTTAGCTAAATGAGCTAAATGAGGTCGTTTAAAATAAGCCAAAATATTTTTAATGTCACTAACTAAAGGTGCAGTCTCGTGGGAAATTACCGCCGAAATCTCGCCGCCCGCCTATAGACAGCTCGCCTCTTTTGTGCCCTGAATCAATTCCCGTAACTTATCTGCATATTTTATAATGCGAGACGAAGTGACGCTGCAGCTATGTAAACTCTCTTTAGGGATTCTTGCTTCGGCCCGTGAGAAATTCGTTAATCAAAGTTATCTAGAGAAAAGGAGATAGTAATAATTTATTACTGTCTTTCTGACATATCTTTTTGTGTAACGTAATCGAGTTCCGATTAAACATTCTGTTTTGCTTTGAGTGTGAACTCTTTTGTGAAATGTTATTTCAGTTTTTTCCTTCAAAGCCTTCTAGGCAATGAAAGCTAGCAATGAGCCTCAAATCCGCAAGTTTTTGAGCTAAGCATAGCCCAATACTTCTATCATCCTTTGTATTAGGAAAACAAAGTTAAGAATCGTAAATGTAATTTCTTTTTAATATAAAAAAATTGATGGTCACATTGGTTAAAATAATATAGTATAATCCTTTACATTGCAATTTTACGTTCCAGGGGGTGCATTACTATATTTCTTTTTAGTGTATGATTTACTTTTAATCTAATATATAAAATTCTCGTGTCACAAATTTAGTTATCTCCGAAACGGCTTGACGGTCTGAGAATCGGCGACTATCTATTTTTTTTTGACAATTTTGTTTTTTTTTATGGCAAAACAACGTTTGTGGGGTCAGCTAGTTTTACTATAAAATGAACTCTATTAGTATTTTTGCTACACCATGAACTGTATGACACCCTACTAATCTTGTCAATGATAATTCAAATACAATTACCACACAACCACATAAGTAGATGAGTACATCGAATAAGGGGGTCTCTAGTACTCTTTGATTTCCGTATAATACCTAACCAATAACACGCTGGACCATAGTCCAGCGAGTTTGAGTTCTTTAGTCTAATTACGAAAATTTTCTTTAGGTCAAAGAACATGAGCTTGACAACCAAAAATTCGTATATTATATTAAACGAATTTTTGGCTTTAGGTTGACATTTTTCTGCGTCTGCTATTCTTCCGGAATTTGATGGTAAAGTTTGCATAGGCAAATTATTTTTTAAATAGATTGCCGTGTTTACCGCTTCTCTTCAATATGCTTTTGATAGTTTTTAATCATGTATTAATATCAAAAGATGGATGCCAAAATCTGCTATAAAATGATAAAACACGATTGGTATACGATGCAATGTAATTAGAGAAAATTGTTCTGAGTGATACTCTTATGTTGCTATACAATCCAATTTGAAGAATATTTGAATAAAGTTTTTTTATACAACTATAAGACAAACAAGCTGGCGGCTCATCTGGTGGTAAGTGACAACCGTCGCCTATAGACACCTCGGGAGAGGAGCTCGGTGTCGTAGTGGGAGAAGCTCGGTGGCGTAGTGGTTTGAGCGCTCTGGTTTCGATCACGAAAACAAAGCAACTTTCGCCATGGTTGGTCCCTGGAATGGGTCAATCAAATTTATAATCTTGAGCTCCTCCGTGCTTCGGAATGCACGTTAAGCCGTTGGTCCCGGTTGTTACTGCAACCGCTTTAACCCACCAACCCGCATTGGGCCAGCGTGGTGGTGTTATGGCCCAAACTCCTCATGTGTGTCTGCCATGAAGGAAGGCCTGTGCCCAGCAGTGGCACATATATAGGCTGGTGATGAATAGACACCTGCAGTAACAAGGAAATATCACTTGATATCGCAAGTGCTTTGTCATCCTGAGGCCTAAGATGAAATGCCTTCCATGCCCAGTAATTATACTGGCCATTTATACTACTTCAATGCGAAACTGTTTCACCAATGTCCCCTACTCATTGTCAACTATGGTACCAGCCATGGGTGACAGTGAGAGGGTGTGGGAGGCTACATACCGGCTTACCACCTAAGTAGTATAGTTGTAATCTAGCTGTAAACATTGGTACAAGAAAATATTTCTTATAAGACATGTCATGTCTCAAGCTTAGAGCTTTGTATTTTAACAAGCCCGTAATGTTCACTAGGTGGTAGACCCATATGTAGGGTCACCTGGGTAGGTACCACCGGCTTTCTTATTTCAGCCGTGAAACAGTTCGCTGTGTTTGGATTGAAGGGAAAGGTAGCCAGTGTAATTACTGGGCATGGACGGCATTTCATCTTAGGCCTCAGGATGACAACGCGCCTGAAATATCAAGTGCTTTTCCTTGTTATTGCAGGTGTCTATAGGCGGCGGTAACCGCTTACCACCAGGTGGGCCGTCAGCTTGTTTGTCATCTAGTTGTATAAAAAAAAATGTTATGGAGATCGGTTTACATATTATGGTATGGTGGCCAATTTTTTCACACACAGCCATTTATTATGTTAAATATAATTTGATCACAAATTATATTATAATAGAGATATTAAGATAAATGTTTGAGTTTATGCGTTTATAACGCCTACTTTATTGTAACAATTACAAATAAAGAAAGGAACTGATTAAAAAAAAATATGCTTCAGAAGGGAATCGAACCCGCGTCTACTGGGGTACGGCCAGACGCGATAACCGCTACGCCACCGAAGCACTAGGTGTAACCTACTAATTTCTTCACCGTTATCTATTTTTTTAACCGTTTTTATACTTTACAAGCATTTTTAAACTTTAATCGCCATTTTAATCGCATTTAAATGTTTGACTTTGTGCGTTTACAATTTTTCTAAAACAACGCCTGTACCTGTACATCAGACAGATGTTGCTGTAGACAAATTATCTTAATTTAATACAAGAATACATTAGCCAGTAAAATCGTATAAGATAATTGCCCCTGCCTTAATTTATCTGGTATACGGGTCTGTGTGCTTACTTTGTGGATACTAAGAATAAAGACAATAGAATGGACTGAAAAGAATTTCCTGAAATACCTACCTTGAAAGGTTCGTGGTGGCTTTCTATATTTGATCCGGCCAGAAATATGATATTGGACATCCCATTAAGTTCATTTATTATTTATCCTTAGCGGCTTAAAATATTTATCATTTATAGGTACAAATCACGGGTTCGAATCCCAGAATAAGCGGATGTTTGTATAATAAATACGAACGTTTGTGCACGAGTCATTGATTTTGGTGTGTTTATGTAAGTTTATTATCTCTATAAGTATAATTAATTATAAATTCGATCTAGTATCCACAGTAGGTACTCTTAATTATGAACAATTTTGGATAGAAAATAAGTGTGTATGAAAAATTTATATTTTTTCGAGTTTAAAAGAAGTTGACAAATCCCCTAGACTTACACAACGTGAATTTACACGGGTTGCGTGGGATGTCACTTAGTTCTCGCTTATTTTTTTTTCTTCGTGAAATGAGTTTTCTATCATTTAATGGAATACGGCATAAAATGAATTTATATGAACTGGATGTTTACCGGAGCCGAGATAGTATCAGTTGAGAGTTTAGTATGCTCGGGCTGTTCGCACTATCGTCTCCTAGCACGTGTTATAGGATTACGCACGAGACCCTGTGTGTCGCATAAATTCCCTGCCTAATAATGTTAAATTAGATTTTGTATCACTCTACATTGGCATGTTTCTTACTCTGTATGAAGGTAGACTTAATAGACTATTTATTTATTGATGTGCAAGTGGATATGGTGTTAATTTATAAGCATTAATTATTTTTGGCAAAGTAAAACCTATTTAAGTATATCGAAAGAAATAAATTATTGTTATAGAGGAACTGATAATAATAAAATAAATTTATTATTCAAATTAACGTTGTAAATTTTCGTAAAATTGTAGTGTCCCAATATACTTAATCCAATACAGTAATATCGTGTCGCCAATCTTAGTATCAAAGTGAAAATAAAATCTCATATTTCTTCTTAAAACAATTCTGTGACTCAGCAAGTTAGATTTAAAAGCCGTAGGCAGTAAGCCTAAATCTCGCTCGGCACCACTTGGCCTGACTTCCCCATTCGCGAACCGCAATAGGATTAGAAGTCGACGGCAGACAGCTAATTCAATTCCATTGTCAATATGAAACGGATAAAGAGTTCCCTCTGTTTCCTTTAAGCTACCACAGCTTAAATACACGGAAGTGTGTCCACAAGTAATCAGAGTAGTACAAGGTTTGCCTTGCGATAGCTCACTCAGTTTGTGTGTTCCGTTTGTGTATTTGCTGTAGGTAACATCTACTTAATACAAACTTACTTACTACACACGAGCGCGGACATGATTGCTTAATTTAGGTTTTATTTAATGCTTAAAACAGTGACTTGCGAAGATATTGTAATCACTTTTTTTTCCAAGAAGCAAAGAATACAAGAATAATACAATGATTTTACTTAGATAATAACTTCATGTACTTTCCTCTTATTCAACCTACGTAACATGGAAAAATGATTTTAGAAATATTACTTACTGGAAAATACATTTTCACCAGCAATTTTTTTTCTTTTATGCCTCTTCTGCGTGTAACAATGTAGTATTAGCTTCAACAGGTATTGTAATAAACATTAGAAAAATAAATTCTATGCGTTTAACATGGGTACGCATAGAATTTATTATTCTAAACATTCATTATAATATTATGAATAAAGTTAAGAAAATAATTAAAAAAGTATAATTTAGTACTTAAGTCATTATTATCATTTATTTTATAGTCTCATTCGTAGTATTCTTGAATACGGTAGTGTCGTCTGGCGTCCTCACTATGCTAATCAATCCCTTCGCATAATAAGGATTCAAAAACGGTTTGTGGGAAATCTGGCTTTTTCTATTGGTAAAGCTAAAGAACTTGGTTCTTACGCTGAACGGACTAGTTTTTTTGGCATGTTGTCCTTGTCAGCAAGACGAGAATTACTAGATATTACGTTCTCAGCTAAAATTGTAAAAAATATCTTGGATTGTCGGCAGCTATTAACACTTTTGAAATTCCGTGCACCGTCCAGAATTCCGCGCAAACCTATTACACCACTTTGCCCTCCGTTGAAAATAGTTCTTGGTTCCAGTTCTCCCGTTTCGAGATTATGCCAAACCCTCAATAAATATAGCGACATTATTGACATCCATTATGATTCCCCCAGCTCGTTGAGAAAAAAACTGCTAAAACACTTATCCACTACATTATATTAAACCTTTATAACAATTATTGTTTCTTTTTCACACATATCATATCACTCTCACACTAATATACTCAAATATAAGAGAAAATTGACAAATGTAAAATTAATTTTAAGATTAAAAATTATAAGAGAAAAATAATTTAAGACCTAAAAACTACACTGTAACATAATACATGCTGTGTTCACCTCTAAGTAGTTGTGCATTAAATTATGTATCTAGGAAGTATAATTAGTTAAGAGCCATTATGTAACAACTGTTGGTGATCCAACAGTACAATAAATAAAAAAAAAAAAAAAAAATATATAATCATAATCATAAATTCGATTTAGGAATCTGTAAAATACACCCAAGATAAATCACGTGCGGTGCATGAGAGCGAGGACTGTGGTATCTTATCTAATTATGGGGCAATGAATTAAATATTTATTTAGTACACTTTGAACCTTTGGAATATATTCAACAAATTGCCTATTGACGTAAAAAACCTACCTAAATAGTATGTTTAAAATAGTTTCACAGATACAGTGGTACTTTTGATATGTTGCAGCGCATCTTCTAAAAATGCTCTTTATAACTAAAATTGTATGGGTACATTGAGAAAATCAATAATAACTATGTAATTTGTATGTTTTAATTCATAGTTGTTATAGTAATAGTTGTTTTAATTGACATAAGCAATGACTTACCCGCCGCTGGCAAAGCGACTGGCGTGTGTGGGGTCGTCCAGTGCCTGATCGTACCGGCACTGGGAATACCCACTAAAACTGCCCGGTAACTCCACTGCCCTTATTGTGGATGGACTGAGCTCTGCCGAAGAAATTTCACCAGCCTACCCCCGGGCAACCCTGCCTTATGATATAAGCAATCTAATATTATTATATTTTTTTATAAATTTTAGTAGAAAATTGTCAATTTTTATAAACTTTAAACTGTACAATTTAAACAGTATTCCATAACTTTTAACTTTGTTTTTTTTTTATGGGCAACAAAAGCGTATATTTTCTGATTTCGTGAAAATTAGCGCCATATTCAAACACAAGCAACATCCCTATAAAATTTTTAATAAATTATCTTATTAATTAATAAGCTAAGTAGGTACATATTTTAGCGTTACTAATAAACGCCCATTGAATCTATCTTAGTAAAGAATACTGTATCGTGTTTTGACTAAAATAAGTATATTGCGCGCTTATGAGCTTAGTTCCGACAAACCGTGCTGAAGTTATTTTTAACCGACTTCAAAAACGAGGAGGTTCTCAATTCGGCCGGTATGTTTTTTTTTTTTTTTTTTTCTATGTATGTACACCGATTACGCCGAGATTACTGATCCGATTTACGTGATTCTTTTTTTGTTCGATGCGGAATAGCTGCCATTTGGTCCCATAAAAATTTTTTCAAAAACAGTTGGGTACTTTGGTTTTAAATTTAAAAAAACTTAAATTATGAAGTCGTCTACATATGCGAAATTGCGAAGTTTTGCTTTTCAAATGACTTTTTAGTGAAACGATACGATAGTAGGAAACATAAGTTTAAGATCACCCATCTAGCTTCGACCGTAGAAGATACCACTAAAAATTGTGAAAAAAAAAATTTAAGCAAAAATTAAAACCGACTTCAAAAAACTGAAAAGGATAAAATAATTAAATTTAAGTAGGTATTCATCCCCTAGAAACATATTTTTGGAGTTGGTGCTAAGTGGTTTCCAAAAACAATAGAAAGTGAAGCACCGACTCCAAAAATATGTT
The DNA here is from genome assembly GCA_947347705.1 of Nymphula nitidulata. Lineage (NCBI taxonomy): Eukaryota > Metazoa > Arthropoda > Insecta > Lepidoptera > Crambidae > Nymphula > Nymphula nitidulata. The sequence continues at coordinate 13,765,927 of OX374623.1, forward strand.
TCTAGGGGATGAATACCTACTTAAATTTAATTATTTTATCCTTTTCAGTTTTTTGAAGTCGGTTTTAATTTTTGCTTAAATTTTTTTTTGTATATATTTTACATAGTCAGTTTTTGTTTTTTTTTATTATTTCCCGATTAGCAGTGACAAATTTTAATAGTCACTAAACGACTATTGCCGTGCATTTTCCCGTCAACAGCGCGAACTTCAGGAGCACCCCTCTACTTCTAACGGACGACGCTTGGTCAGGGGGGCACATTTTGCCCGTCGACAACTGAGGAAGAAACTTGCAGGCTAAAAATAGGCGTAGCTGTACTAATGCCTTATCTGTCTTTTTTTAAGTGGGAATTATTATTGCTATTTGTAGTTTAACTTGTAATTAAAAGGTTAAGCTGTCGAATTGTTGCGATTAAGTATGTATAGTAAAATTATATTACAGTAATTAATAAATAACCATCTTTTTCTGCTACAATTAAAATGTGTATGTGTTTTGAGTTTCGTTTATTCATTTTATATTTAGGCATTCCACTTTGTTACATGCTATCCACATTTTGGATAACGTATGTAAAGAAAAAATGAAATAAAGAGACTTATGAATTAAATTGGTAGATATTGGCACTTTTAATTGCTGACAGAATTACTCAGATTGTTTTTATTGTATAACGTAACGTAACTAGTCCTATTAGGGCGGTAGTCCTAGACAACGCCTATTGCGGAGGTATTTTTTTTCGTGTTTTATTCTCGTTTGGTTATCCAAACAAGAATAAAATTGAAAATAAAACTAGGTTGTAAGGTATACGTTATTATTATTTTCGTGTTTTATTCTGGTTTAGTTATCCAAACAAGAATAAAACACGAAAATAAAAACAGGTTGTATGGTGTACGGTAATAATATTTTCGTGTGTTATTCTGATTTGGTTATCCAATCAAGAATTAAGCATAAAAATCAAAATATGTCAAAATATGTAATAGGAAAGTTTACGTTAGTTAGTATTGTGGCAAAAATATATTTGATATTACTTACTTATTTGTAAAGAATTGACAAAGCCTTTTAGTTTTTCCCAATAATTTAAAAGCTTTATTTATTCAGTTTTGACGTTAACTCGTTTAAATATTCATCAGATGGAGATAAAATTGACGGATAAAGTTTGTATTGAATATTTTTTAAAGTTGAAGTGTTTTTGTGCTCGTCGATACCCGACGTACCGACATAGTGGTTTGTTTTGTTAACTATTTACATTAAAATTAATAATAGGACTAATAGGGCACGGGTAAACAGTAAGTACAATTTGTAAGTATTCTTTAAAAAATTTAAAGAAAAAATGAAACCGACTCCAAAAAACTGGAAAAAGAAATTTTTTGTTAAATTTTTTTTTTCGCAAGTTTTGTGATAACTTTCGAAGGTCAAAGCTAGATGGGTGACCGTGAGCTTATATTGTTTTCTACTCTCGTATCATTTCACTAAAAATTCATAGGTAAGCAAATATCCGCCACTTCGCATACGTAGACGACTTAATTTTTCCAGTTTTTTTGATTTAAAAACCAAACTACCCCATGGATTTTCAAAATATTTTTATAAGACCAATTGGAAACTATTCTGCCTCGAACAAAAAAAGAATCATCAATATCGGTTCACCCAGTCAAAAGTTCTGAGGTAACAAACATAAAAAAATAAAAAACATACAGACGAATTGATAACCTCCTCATTTTTTTGAAGTCGGTTAAAACATTTGTCAAAGTAAAATTGTGTTGTAACTTTATATTTGCAAAGTTATTGTGAGTACGTTCTTTACTTTTTCATCTCGTTTACTATGTTTTAGACGTCCAATTTTAGCAATAGCTTCGACGGACGGGCCTTTGAATCGAGACTAGCGTGGAATAGTGCGGCGAGCCGATTTGTTCCAGTTCTGACTGCAGCCAATCAAAGCTTTTTCAATTTTAGATCGTAGTCGAACGAGACGTGAAACAACAGATGCAACGAGTCGTTCCAATCGAGGATTTATTGGTGTATCAGTTAAAAGTCTAATATGCCATTATTTGCTTGAATATTTTTTAAATTTCACTATCGGAAACATACGGGAATACATTTTCTGTTCTGCTCCGAGAACGGTAACCGCTATTAGAGTAATAATTCAATAATGAATAGAATGTGAATATGCCCGCTAATATGATCTTTATAGACAAACATAATAAATATCTAATTAACTAATGCAATGATAAAAATACTGGAGTAATTTTGCCCAGGATAATACCTATGACACTGTAATCACTGTGCCTATGAATAGTGAAAATATCACATTTATGTCTGATATGACCCCCGGAGCCGCGGGTTCGACTCCCGCCTGGAACATATAATAATTTTTTCATCGATTTCTTTCTTTATTTGTAATTGTTACAATATTGTGAAAAGATGTCACTCACCGTAGTATTCCTGATTCTGCCGCGATTTTCCCAAGGTAGCTAGTTCTTCTCAATATTAATTTTACACAGACAAAGGAAACTTTAATTCAGGTTGAATTGATTCACCTTGAGAACTTAGGATCTTAAATTGAACCTTGTTGAAACTTTATGATTACTTAGAAAAAAATAATAAAAATTTCCTGTGATTTGTCGTTTGTTACGACAAACTGTACCCACATAGGTACAAGCATCAGTTAAAGACGGGAAATTAAGAGCAATAAATAGTAAAACAAGTTTTAATGATTTTTCAGAAGACTAATGGTTATACTCTTAAATTGGGGAAAAAGTCTTTTCGCATTATAGTATGTATGAACTTGTAATAAAATCTCTTTGGCTGTACTATTTGTATCTGGCTGGTTTTGGTATCATTAAAAGTTTAGATTTAAAAAAAGATAATTCCAAATTCAAATTAGGAAAATGTGTGTTTATCATTTGTTTTTCGTACTATCAAGATGAGTGAATCTAATGAAGAAATTCGATACATTTTAAAATTTTACTACAAAAAAGGTAAAAATGCATCACAAGCCGCGAAAAAAATTTGCGATGTTTATGGACCTAGTGCAGTGTCTGTGATAGTAGCACAAATTTGGTTTAAGCGTTTTCAATCCGGAAATTTTGATGTCAAAGATGCACGTCGCTCTGGTCGCCCTATTACGGATAAAATTGATGCCATTTTTGAAAAACTGGAGCAATATCGGCATATCAGTAATTACGACGTAGCTGAAGAACTGGGAATTAACCACAAAACAGTTATGGCGCATTTAAAAAAAAATGGGTACACAAAAAAGCTCGATATTTGGGTACCACACGAGCTCACTGAAAGAAACCTAATGAACAGTGTACTCATTTGTGATTCTTTATTACGACGTAATGAAACCGAACCATTTTTGAAGAAGCTGATAACTGGTGATGAAAAGTGGATCACGTACGACAAGAACGTGCGAAAAAGGTCGTGGTCAAAGGCCGGTCAGGCTTCACAGACTGTGAAGAAACCCGGGTTAACTCGCAACAAGGTGATGCTGTGTGTGTGGTGGGATTGGAAGGGCATTATTCATTATGAGCTGTTACCACCAGGCAGGACCATCGATTCTGAACTCTACTGCGAACAACTGATGAGATTAAAGCAAGAAGTTGAGAGAAAGCGGCCGGAATTAATCAACAAAAGAGGTGTGGTTTTTCATCATGATAACGCTAGACCTCACACATCTTTAGCCACTCAGCAAAAATTAAGAGAGTTTGGCTGGGAGGTGTAAATGCATCCGCCGTATAGTCCTGACTTGCACCTTCAGATTTCCACCTGTTTCGCTCTCTTCAGAATTCTCTAGACAGTGTCAGGTTAACATCACGAGAGGACTGCCAAAACCACTTGTCGCGGTATTTTGATCAGAAGCCCCAAAATTTCTATAAGTTATCGAACAAAATGGTACCTACAAACTTTTTCCCCAACCTATTACATGAAGTAGTAACAGAGGTCTGATTTCTAGTGGCATCGCCTATTTATCTATGTAGGTCTTAAGGGGTTATATAATTTGGCTAAATTTAGTTAGCTAAATGATATAGACTCTGAATTTAGACAAATGTAAAGACATTTAGAGACACAAATTAGGCAATCAGAGTCGTGACTGCCGATCTTAATCAGTTAGCATGCTGAATTTTGCTAACTAAATTTAGCCAAATGTAATTGCGCCTTTATTAGATAAGCTAAAGCCTTAGTAATGCTTAATTTGGGCAATATGATAGGTGTAAGTGTGAGAATGTTATGATTATGGGCGTATTACATTTCTCAGCTGTTACTGATTTTTCATTTATAATAAGGAGGTAGAGAAAATATTTTTTTTTTGCCAGAAACATATTTTAATTACTTCAAGCCATTATTTATTATTGTTGCAGATTTCCTAATGAATATATATTGACGCTTCTGCTGTAGAATTGTTGTGGCTGGGTTTCGATGAAGAGTGTTGTGTTATGGATACTAGATAACGGAGAAATAGTGATAATAATATGTAGGTATATAAGTATTAGAAATATACTAAATATACATATAAACATCCATGACTCGTAAACAAATGTTCGTACTCATCATACAAACATTTGTTCCTACCGGAATTCGAACCCGGGACCTCTTGACCGAGTAGCCTGGGGTACAGACCACTCGGCCAGCCGGTCGTCAATAAGATGGTCTGTTATTGTGTGCTCATCCACACAATAAGAGACCATCTTATCTCCGTTGTATGACAGCAAGTAGTTCGGCAAGCGACTCCTTCGGAGCAAAAGTGGGAACATGAGCGAGCCTATTTTTTTTTAAAAAAAAAGCTTGTTTATCCTCAATGATTGCAACAGAGCCGTATTGTTAATAATTGTCATTCTCATCATTACATCTCTGCAGTAGTAATATAAATATTTCTTCGGAGATTCTGCAAACACCTCATTCCCTGGTCGTAACTCGTATCCAACAGCCTGACCGCTTACATGGAACGGGCACGTGCGTTGGTTTCACTTGATACAAACCTTTGTTTCGTAAAACTTGATACGCCTATTCTGATATATGTAGGAATATTTGTTGAATAGAAAGGGGTACCTTACCTTGGGTATATACGATAGAGTGGATATAATTACTAATAATTTAATAAATCTAATTACGGCCAATGTAGGTTTTTAAGTAATATTTCGCTAAAGAATAAAATGGTACATAATATTTACGTTTCCAACCAAAATATTACATATAACATGTTTAGTTTAATAATATAATAATATACACATCTTTTCAACCCAAATAGAGGGAGAATATAGCATTCTTTGCCCGTGGTCCTACTGCGTAGTCCTACTGGTAGTACCACGGGCAACTATTTATGTCCGTGGTCCTATCAGTAGGACCATGGGCAAGTAGCATTACCTGTAGTTCAACTGGTAGTACCACGGGTTTTTTTTTCTTGTCCATGGTTCTATCAGTAAGACTATTGACAAGTAGCATTGCCCGTAGTTTCTACTAGGAGTAATAAGTCCAAGGAGAAAGTAATTCAGTCTGTTGATTCATTTGATCCGTTGACACCTAATAAATGTACCTATATTTCTAATCTGAAGTACCAGGCTACCATAAGTATATCAGAGGTTATTTATTGGTACCTCTACAATTATTATATAAATAAAATTTAAGAGTATGCTAAACATCTCCTACATAATTGGTGGCCTGGTACATCAGGGGATGATCCAGCTACATACATACGATATTTCGATTGAGTTATCCTCACTTCTAAATATAATCACAATATTGATAATTTCTAGTATTGTTTTTTTTTCTATTTTTCCATTAAATCCCAGCACCCAGCACTAACGGTGGTATGGTTCAGTCCCACCCTACCCCCAGGCGATTTAATTTAAGATACATTTACAATACAACTCTACTAATATTACTTAGTATTTAGTTTCATTTTGTAGTTTTATTTACGAGACAAAACAAATGAAGCTTTAAGAAATGAAGCCGGTTGTTCAGAAGCAGTAACATTAATAATATTGACGATGACTGTACTACCCGATCAGTAGGTCCAATGCCCATACAATATAATCGTTTTCTTGTTTCAGTCCTACTGATAGGACCACGGACATAAATAGTTGTCCGTGGTACTACCAGTAGGACTACGCAGTAGGACCACGGGCAAAGAATGGAATATAGGTATGGCAATTTGCTATAAGTATTATTAATACTTAATTAAGCATTAATTTTCTTCTAGCAAGTTTTAAATCGTCAAACTGAAAGGCGTCGACTTAGCTTTCCAAAGAATTTCAGTACCTACTTGTTCCTTAGAAAATATTACAAAGAAGATACTTAAATTTTAAATGGATTAGAAAATTTAAAGTTTTAAAATATTCTTTCGAAGCTTCACAAATAGTTGTTAAGGGACTTTACATAAAAATATCGCATTGCAGGTGCTTAAAGTAATTAATGAAGTCGGTTCACTTCACGTTCGCGGTATCTTGTTATGCTAATTTGTAACTTTGCGTCACAGGTACGTACGTAAATAGAACTTTGTGTATATGTCAGTGGAAAATAAACCTTAACTACTGGTTGAAGTCATTAAAATTTTCTTTTCCTTTTTAAAGGAAATATTATTTCTATCGTCCTAATAGTATTAACCTCCTTTGAAGTTACCCTGCGTCCAGAATTTACCCACTCTCCCCTTATCATCATCATCACCAGCCTGTCCCACTGCTGGGCACAGGCCTTCCTACATGGGAGAAACACATGAGGTGTTTGGGCCGAAAGTTGCTTGCTTTTCGATATCGAAACCAAAGCGCTCATACCACTACGCCACCGGGCTCCTCCCCTATACAGTGTGTTTTTTTTTTAACTGGGACAGTATGGGGAAATCCATAACCATAGAAGATACAAGGAAACGGCCTTAGAAACCATTTATTCTCTTTTTTGTGAAAAAAAATTAACTAGTAATTTTTTTTGGTCAAGTGTGAGTGTCCATAGAAGAGTCATTATGAAAAAAAACTTTTTTGATGCGGTTCGACTCAATTCCATATTTCATTGTATTGAAAGAAAAAAATCTGAGCAGCAGAAGTTAGTCAAATTTAATAAAATGTTTCTCATACAATTTTTGTACATACATAGTACTAATTTTTACCAACTTTAAAAACTATCAACGCAAAAAATGTTTAATATGTTCAATATGCAAAAGTGTTGTGACTAAAATAGGTTTATTTTGTGCCTTGAATTATGAAGTTTCACTTTGTCGGGATATTTTTGGCGTTTTTGGTAGTCTTTGCCACTGTCTTATTGAAAGTGTTTATTTTGTACGCAGTAAGTAAAATTATTAGCGTACGTTATTGTAAGATAAATTCATGTCTTTTAACTTCATGTGGCACAGGTAAAATTAAATTAAAAGACATCACAGTATCGGTGGCCGATTTAATACTCTACAAATAAGACGTACAATGGAAGAATTTAACAAGCTACGTTCGGAATCTCGTCAGGTTTGTAAAATAAAAATGTTTAATCTGTGGGGAAATATAGTCAATATAAAAATTATGTCTAGACATTAAGTTTCATAACGTTTAGGTACAGTCGAAGACATAAGTTGATGAACAGATCCAAATTTTCAAAACACCTGCACAATGTAAAGTTTCATATGTCGCTGAACAAATTGTTGATCAAATCTCTGTGTACATTGAAGAATGTCAAAAGTTAGTAAACAATATTTTATCAAAAGTTGCTGGACTTACCAAATTTTTAAAACACCAGCATAATATAAAGTTCCATATGTCGCTGAACAAATTGTTGATCCAATCTTTTGTACAGTCGACAGCACATCAAGCGTAACAGTTTGACCTTGAGCCCGCCCTTACTGCGTTCGTAATAGAGGTGGGCGGCTTTCGTAGTGCAACTGTAAAACTTGATGTGCTGTCGTGTGTGCATTGAAGAATATCAAAAGTTAGTGAACAATATTTTATCAAAAGTTGCTGGATTTCATAAATCTACATAATTTGTTATTGATGGCAACGAAAGTACATAAACACATACTTACAAAACACCTGCACACTATAAAGTTCCTATTGTTGCTGAAAAGACAATGCCGACTTGAGTCATTTTTGAATTTTGAACAAAGATAGTCACTGAAAAGAGTGCCCATGTTTCGCTCTTTCGTTTTGGGAATGATGTCATTGTAGTGCTATTTTTTTTATCTTATTCGCATAAGATTGACAAAAAAAAATTAAATAGTGATTTAATTTAATTAGGTCGGAATAGCGGAATATACAATGACCGATAGGCTGACACCTCAAGGCTGACACCGACTCTTTTTCAACTTGGCTAATGCTCTCCCGTCTGTTTTGATATCATTGTTATCGTTATCACATTACTTGATCTATCACAATTTTTTTAAAATTAAACTCTAGTTAGTAGGAATAGTATTTGACTAAAGCGTTGATTCTCTGCTTGTATATAATTATTTATATTATAATTATATATTATAATATAATATATTATACTATAATAATTATCATAATATATTATATTAATTATAATTATATATGCGGAGTTTATTCTATGTCTGATGCAGGCGTAGTCTATACTCTTTGCCACTTTTCCTCTGCGATAAACGGCCTTTATTTTCTTAAATAATTGATTCTTAATTTAAATTTTACATGTCATAAAATTTGTCAGCAGGCTTTATGAAAGATAAAGTCATTGTGGTATGAACAAAACGTAACTTATATTAGAGACAGACATTCCTAAACACATATTTATGATAAATACAGCCTTGCCCAGAAGTATTAAGCACCCCATTTTTTCCTTTCTAACTTCAAAATAAAGTATCATTTTTCAATTAAAAAAATAATCAAAGACGTAAAATATTTAGTGTTCGAACATGTGCAAATCATTAGTAGATATGTATCATTGCGAAGTAGCTACTTTTTTTTCCGAGTGTGTGTTCGAATTGTCTAATAAGCACATGATTTATACCCATATAAGTATAAATCATGTGCTTATTAGTCAATTGATTTAATGCAATGCATTTGTAAATAAAATAGGAAACATAATATTAATTATCAAAGTGTCGAAATAGTGTCCAGCTAATTTTGGACTTCTTCGTGGAATTTGAGCGTAGTGACTTTTGGTTTATTTCATCTAGTTTAAGTGTCCAGCTAATTTTGCACTTCTTTGTGGAATTTTAGCGTACGGTGACTTTTGGATTATTTGATCGAGTTTTAGTGTCCAGCGACTTTTGATGTTAATAAGTGATGGTTGTGTTTAGTGACTTTTGAAATTTTATGACGAACAAGGAGTTTTGAACATACTTTTGTATATTAACATAGGGAAAGTTCTTGTGTACAGTTAATTTTGTAGCTTTATTTTGTTTTGCGACTTATGTCTTTGACTGTACCTACATCAAACGTTTAGGTACATTATTTTTGCATGCTCATTACTTGGACCCTTTTTTTAATCTTAGATTTTAATAAAAGAGATTGTAGAATTTTAACTAGGACTACGGAAATAAATCAATCTTGCTAACAAAACACACCTTTTTTTAATATCAGCTTGCATTTTTTGTAATTTTTTTAACAGTAATATAACGTTAGTAGGTAACTTTTACACCCGAGCGCTGCCGAAATTTCGTCATCGAGTTATTGCGTTTAGCTCAAATATGTGAAAACTTTCTTACTTATATCCTGATAACGAAACTTTATAACCCATTTAACTATTCACGTAAACTATATGAAAATTCCATGAATAGATAATCTTTATTAAACTGAGTAATCGATAAAAAAACTGCGTCTCGTTCTAAAATACAATTTTGTTTACCTTATCATAATCGATTCTTTTGAGGAGCTCAGTGGCGTAGTGGTTTGAGCGCTCTGGTTTCGATCACGAAAACAAAGCAATTTTCGCCATGGTCAATCCCGGATGGGTGAACCAAAATTTATAATCTTGAGCTGCGGAGGAACTCGAGATTATAAATTTTGGTTTACCCCAATGTTGGTTTTGGTCCACTTCGGAAGGCACGTTAAGCCGTTGGTCCCGGTTGTTACTGCAACCGTTTCAACTCACCAAGCCGCATTGGGCCAGCGTGGTGGTGTTATGGCCCAAACTCCTCATGTGTTTCTCCCATGTAGGAAGGCCTGTGCCCAGCAGTGAGACGTATATAGGCTGGTGATGAATCTATTCTTTTATTACCATTGGTATCACATTTTAAATTATACGTGTCTTACCGTTCATTGATTCTTTTATGATATAGGTAGGTACTTATCATGGTTGCATGCACATAACTTACTTAGGTAGGGCTTCACGTAACTCCCTCGTAGTAAAATGTGGATTACCAAAATTCAACCTTTCACCCAGGTTTTTCAAGGAAACAAGCGCTAAAGTACAACAAGAACCTGTACATAGCTAGAGAAAAATCAAATATCTAGCAAAAACACTTACACCCGTATTCACAAACGATACTTATGTAAGTGAAGGAGCATTACTATGCGAAGTAAGGCATTTCTCAGTAGGTTCACTATGTCAAGCCTTTCAATTCACAAACAATACTCAAACGAATCTTTACTATGCGGACGTATAGCGTTGAATTGAAAAGTGTTACGTAGTTCACTTCACTGACTGACATTTCAATTTTATTGTTTATTTGCTTTTTATCGTAAACTCCGTAGTGATTACATTCTCTTTGGTGAGCTCGACACTATGTGTTGATTAATATAGCTATCAGGCTCCCTAAGCTAAGTGTTCATTAGGACAAACACATAGTGCCGATTGTCACTCAAGTATTGTTTATGAATAGGAATTTGGCACCCTGTGCGTCCGCGGGCACTGTGAGACCTCATAGTGTCGTTTGTGAATACGGGCGTTACAGTAGCAGCTTGAAACATAAATCTATTTTTAAAATTAATTGAAATTCCTAACATAGATATTTTGCGGGCGCAGTATTCATTTGTGACGACCGCTTGGCCGAGTGGTCTGTACCCCAGGCTACTCGGTCAAAAGGTCCCGGGTTCGAATCCCGGTAGGAACAAATGTTTGTATGATAAGTACGAACATTTGTTTACGAGTCATGGATGTTTATATGTTTATTTAGTATATTTCTTATATTTATATACATATTATTATCATTATTTCTCCGTTATCTAGTATCCATAACACAAGCTCTTAATGATGCTTACTTTGGGCTAGATAATAGGTGTGAGTGTATAAATATTATTATTATTATTATTATTTATTATTATTTGTTTTTCATAAATTTTATATAGTGTAATAACACAAGCATTACATTAAGAATCCGCGGATCCTACACATTGAAATATAATTAGTAACTTTGACAGTTTACTCCGCGAAAATAAAAATACTAATTATTTTTACTTAATGTCCTAAGAAATATACAAGGTGTTTGTTACATGGCGTATCAAGCCGGCACCTACTCGTGCTAACATAGTAATAATAAATGTATGTTGGAAGTAACCAAGGCGTATTAGCACCACACCACTGCATCATACAATCAAACCCTACAAATTCATTCCGACAAAGGATGCTAATATTTAATAAATTACCCACTTTTCAAAACGTCTTCGTTTCATACTGTAACTTTAACACCCATTATCATTTTTCAGTAGTAAATAAACACACAGACGCGCTGATGGTTTTTAATATGTAGATAATGGCGGGAGACTAGTACTACAGCCAATCATTTGGCCATTTATTCTCTTTATGGGCCGGGTCACTAGGCAATCGTACCAGTAATTCGGCCTCTCTTCGCTTATATAATATAATTTACTTGTAATATAAGTGTAACGTATTTTGGCGGCCGAAGGTTGGACATGACGTTAATTCAAAATTAAAAAATATATTTTAAGTAAAATTATCCTTGACAACATACTAATATAAAATAAAACACAATAAATCAGTTCAATACTCAAAGCCAGTGTCCGGCCGGGGAAGGCCGGACATTGGAATGTACACTTTTTTGTTCCATTTCACCGGCCCTTGATTTTTTTATATTGTTCTATAATTAAATCCATATTTTATTCATAAATTATACAAATGGACATATAAATTTGCCATAAAACAAAAATCTAATATGATATTAATATAAATTAACATGAACTCTCCATTTGAAAACATCTTTCCACTATTTTTTTTTAGTAATGTTGATGTTTAACGCATTTGCAATCACCTTCCGTTTCAAATGCGAACTAAAACTCCGCTAAATGCTTACGGTAGATATCCTTGTGCCTCAGTGGTTGGCAATTAAGAATAATCTTTATAAAAATTGATTTTAGAGTCAAAATCATTCAAGTGCATCTAATATGTTTAAAAATGTTGTCGTCCGGACGGACATTGGTGGGGGCCGGTACCCTATATAAATAAAGGAAAAGCAATATCAAGTGATTTTCCCTTGTTATTGCAGGTGTCTATAGGCGGCGGTAACCACTTACCATCAGGTGGGCCGTCAGCTTGTTTGTCATCTAGTTGTATAAAAAAAAATGATAACGTAGGTAAACCAATTCTTTTCCATCTCAAAGAAATTCAAACGATATTAATACCAACAGTGATCGTCTAATTACAGCTAATTTAATAAGCATTGAAATTACATTATACAACATTAAACCCTTGAAAACTGCTGAAACTGGGCTTAACAAATTAATAAACCTTCTTTGAGTGATTAATACGTCATCCCCTTTACCATCAACATCCTATCAGGCAAGCCGTGTTATTATTCCCATTTATTACTGTACACATAAAAATGCAATGACGAAATTTTTATTAAAATAAATATATGAAGCATTCAAAGGTCGATTTCAATTGATGAAAACCATTTTTCTTTTTAAATGGAACTATAAAATAAGCTTATTATCTCCATTCCGCACGAAACCGCTAATGATTTATGCATACGTTGTAGCTTTAACAAACACCAGCCGCAAAGCCAATGGAAATAAATGAAACGCGTGATAAAGGAAAGCTTATTCGGTAATAATGTCGCATTTTTATTTTTACTTATAGTTAGTAATTTGATGACTGAAACATGATTTGGGCGTAAGTTTACGTCGATATAAGCCGTATGGTTTATATTAGTAACTAGTAACAGCCCGCGATTCCGCCCGCGCGGATGTCGTTTAAAGCGCTAAAAGGTAGCGCTATAAGGTCTAAATCGATTCAGCAGTTTAGGATTGAAAACTTAATAGCCAGAGTTATTTTCGCATTGCTAATATTATTCCATCAAATAAATAAATAAATCTGAATTGAAAATGTAACGTCTGTTTTTGTAATCAGTACGTAAATATTACTAGCCCGAATTGGATCATCGTTTGGATGTTTCGAAAAGATTTTCTTTTTTATGAAGTAGATAAAATTATAATTCCAATTATTTTTTTATAAAAGCCTTTTTCAACTGATTTTTAACAGCTTTCCATGAAAAAAATAGGAATCGTTACCTTCACTGCCTACTTTCTAAAGCAGGCCTATGAAAGGCTGAAATGGAAACTTTATTTTTACGACTGTTTTAACGACTTTGGTTAAGATTGCTGATAAAACTCTTCACTTCTTCGTTTTATCGTAAGATTATAGATACTCTTCGACTTTTAGAGACCTCTGAGTATCTTTGTCACAATTAGTTCATTACTGGCTGCAATAAATCAGGAGAAAGTGAAACGGCTCAAACACTAGGCTCGTGTCGCTGTTGTAAGAGAATAAACATATTAACGGCCTAATTTCTATACTCATAACAACCTATTTTAGTTAAAACACTGGCTAAACATCTTTTGTTTCTTTAACTAGTATGTTCAAAAAGACAAACCTAGTTTACTAGTCTTTATAAGTAAAACCCTATACCTACGTTTAATGAGCGCTTAATTGTGAAATTAAATATCCAAATCTATTTTAAGGGCTATTTAATATACTGTTATTTTATATTAATTTCTTTGAAATTATTGACTCCTTTATTGACTCAATATCTTTAATGGACAAATAATAACCAAAAATATATAAACTGTGTGGGCGTCCCATCGCTTCGGATTCGTCTTTTATTATCAGTGATCGGAATAGGCTGAGTATATTTATCTGCAGTTTGTGGAACAGAGATAAAAATTGGAGACTTACCTGCAATATTTTTTTTACCGGTAAATTTACCGGATCCTTAATTACGTGAATTTAAACATCTTATTATTAATATTTACCGCGTAACAACCATACAAAAAATTTGAAAAAAATTGATCAAAAATAGTCGAATGAAAACTTTTTATTTTGAAGTTATTAAAAATGAAGAGCCATGTGAAAATTTTTATAAGTAAGAATATTTACGCAGGAGAACTTTCTATTTAATTAATTTGATGTTTGAATTTACGTAGTTAAAATTCCGGTAAATTATCGGCAAAATAAAAATAAAAAAAATTTAAGGAAGTCTCCGATTTTTATCTCTGTTCTTCAAACTGTAGGTAAATATACTCACCCAATTCCGATCACTGTTTATTATACAGGCTCCATTTAAGATGATTAATCTGTAAATTTAAGAAATATTTGGTAATTATGTTCAGTTTTAGACAGGAACCACCGAGCATCTATTAGTTTATTTATCCAAGTATAGTACATATTTTTATTGTATTATTTTTATTCAGAATTATTTCTCAAAAGTTATTTATACCTGCTTAAAAGTTTTAATAAAATGATTTGAATTCTAGATTAATTTAAGTAACTGAATTTAAAATTTAAAACTTTTTGTATGAGACAAATTCCAAAGTTGTCTCATAAAAAAGTTTTATTGAGAGACAACTTTGGAGTTATTAATATTATATTTAGGACTCAAGCACCGAATTCAAGTAAGTGAAAAATAATAAAATCTTTTTATTCACCACTCTTACCCCCCACTGTAGGTACCTCCAGGACTGGATTGAGAGAAGCTAGTGATGACAATGGTGCTATCTGCTTTAAAAATTGTAGATTAGTATTGAAACTCTTTTCGTGCTTGATAAATTAACGACTAATAACTTACTAAAAAAATACAAGTACCTTTATAAGAAGATAAAATAAAGATAGGATATAACTGATCGGTAGATTGATGGGCAAAATATTCTTCTGCTGACTTGTTCAAGGGCAAGGTAGGTACACTTGCTGTAAGTATTCAAATTATTCAAATTATATTCAAATTTTTTTGACATAATGACACTCTCACCTATTATCTAGCCCAAAGTAGCCATCATTAAGAGTTTGTGTTATGGATACCAGATAACGGAGAAATAATATGATGGCAATACGTATATAAATATTAGAATTATACCAAATAATCATATAAACATCCATAAGTCCTGAACAAAATGCTCGTACTCATCATTTTAACATTTGATTCTACCAGGGTGCGAACCTGGGACCCCTGAGCGAGCAGCCTGCATAGCAAGAGGCACAGACCAATCGGCCAGCCGGTCGTCAAATATAATATTAAACTAGATCACTATAATAATAATAATAATATATAATAATAAAATAATATATTTATACACTCACACCTATTATCTAGCCCAAAGTAAGCATCATTAAGAGCTTGTGTTATGGATACTAGATAACGGAGAAATAATAATAATAATATGTATATAAATATTAGAAATATACTAAATAAACATATAAACATCCATGACTCGTAAACAAATGCTCATACTCATCATACAAACATTTGTTCCTACCGGGATTCGAACCCGGGACCTCTTGACCGAGTAGCCTGGGGTACAGACCACTCGGCCAGGCGGTCGTCGGTCACTATCACCAAACTAAACAATTTTCGCTTACTGCCATCAAATTTCAATTAATTTAACTCTTAACCTTAGATTTACTCTACATCGCAGAGGCGCCCGCGTTTTTTACATTTTGCTCTCTCTTTTTATCCTTTGCGAGTATCGCATTGACGTTCAAGGACATCTCAGTAATCGGCGAGACGTATCACAGGACGGTTGTTGCGTTACGTTAAGTTTCTTAGTTTCTTGATGTTACTACCCTTGGCGCTCCAAAGACGTATGAGTAGCTTCTACCGAATGAATCTTAAATATTTTTTTGTTACTTTTTTACTTTTTTTTAGTTAATTACTTCATAATTGACTATTTTTTGTAGTGTAGTAGTAGTTTTTTTAAAGTGTATACTTTAAGTAGTTTATTGAGAAGACTGTTTAATTGCCTAAAGTTCATTTGAGATTAAAGATTTTATAATAAAAAAATATATAAATTTGTGTTCTTTTTTTTTTAAGTAATATTTATATAAAATTATAGAAACAGTCCAAATATACCAATCATACTTATAGTATTTGAATAAAATCATTAGTCAATATGATGCGCCTTGCAGACGTATGAGTGCTTAGTTTCTTTGTACGTCGCAACATGAGTAGTAGTCTAGGGTTAATTAAATATCTTTTTACAAACTAATAATATGATATGGTTCGTATTCAGTTACTTTCTTCCTTCAGAAGAAAAACGTAAACTAAGTTAAGAAACCTAGACATTGAACAAAAGTTACTGGATATATCTGAGTATTGGCATTTAATACATGCTATAAACAGAAATTTAAACTTTTAATGCGAATAATTTAACCTTTATGCTATTTACTGGATAACAGGTCTGTATGTAGGGTCGTCTAGGTAGGTACCACCGCCTTTCTATTTTAGCCGTGAAACAGTTTCAGATTGTAGGGAAAGACAGCGAGTGTAATTACTGGGCATAGAAGGCATTTCATCTAAGACCTCAGATCGACAACATTTCTTGTTTAAAGGCGAAAGTAACAACCTACCAACAAGTGGGCCGTCAGCTTGTTTGGCATCCACTTGTTTGTATAAAAAAACCGGCCAACTGCGAGTCGGACTAGTGCACGAAGGGTTCTGTACCATTATCTATAAACAAGCGTCTACGTGTTGCCGTTATCAATATCGAGCAAAAAGAAGCAAAAAATCACGTTTGTTGTATAGGGGCCTTGGGGGCCCCCGGAAATATTTATTTTATTCTGTTAATTAGTATTTGTTGTTATAGCGGTAACAGAAATAATAATAATAATATTTATACACTCACACCTATTATCTAGCCCAAAGTAAGCATCATTAAGAGCTTGTGTTATGGATACTAGATAACGGAGAAATAATGATAATAATATGTATATAAATATGAGACATGTACTAAACAAACATATAAACATTCATGACTCGTAAACAAATGCTCGTACTCATCATACAAACATTTGTTCCTACCGGGATTCGAACCCGGGACCTCTTGACCGAGTAGACTGGGGTACAGACCACTCGGCCAGCCGGTCGTCAGAAATACATTATCTGTGAAAATTTCAGCTGTCTAACTATCACAGCTCATGAGATACATACAGCCTGGTGACAGACGGACAGACGGACAGACGGACGGACGGACGGACGGACGGACGGACGGACGGACAGCGGAGTCTTAGTAACAGGGTCCCGTTTTAAAGTTTGGGTACGGAACCCTAAATATCTAACTCGCTACAGGAAATACTGTAGATTAACTGGAATTGTATTTATATCGTGAATATCGTATTACCAAATCATTCCAATAATCTTTTGAAGGCTTCCTTTGAGAAATAAATGGTTATGTTCGCCGTGCTTATGTCATAATAATCAATATTAAGAGTACATAATGAAATAAACGTCTTTTCTCGCAAAATAGAAACAAAGCAGTATTATATTAGCTCTATTTTATCTAAGATCTGTTTATTTCAAGCAAAAGAAGAAATACATTAGCTGCTTTTCTACATTCTGACTATTTAATTTATAAAATAAAATAAAATACACCACCTAATTAACTGGAAATTTATTTATTCAACTAGATGACAAGCAAGCTGACGGCGTACCTGGTGGTAAGTGGCTGCAATAAAAAGGAAGAATCACTTTGCAGGTTCTTTGGACTGAACTATACTTATATGTTATACTTAGTATATAGTTAAAATTTGTTAAAATTAGTTAAAAGTTGTAGTACCTACTTTATTTTATTTGTAAAGTAAATAAATTCTTGACAGCCTTACTTGTAAGTTCTCATTATACTAATTGTAGTTGGTAAACACTAACTATTTTAAATTTATACAACATGTCTCTTTACCTTGCTACCATGTCGGCCGTATGCTTGATTTACAACTTACTGGCATTACCAGAAAAATAAAAATATAAAGTGTGCCGACTTTGACACTGATCTGAGTTTTCCCGTATATAAAAATGTACTCATTGGTTTCCTCTAATCTGCATTCATCCGTAAATTCGTAGTTGTTCTTTTGCCAGTGATAGCCTCGCGAAATGTACAGTAAAGTTAATTTTCTGGAGCAACCGTCCTAGTAAAAATTTTTGAATTCAAGCAAGAATTCAGTTGAAAAATATAAAATTTTCAGTAAACCCCGGCCTCATTAAGTATCTATCTAACACGATCTTGTTGTTTCAGCTCAAGGTTAGTATGTCATGGGAACGTCACCAAAGTGACAATACACTAAATTTCAAATCATTCGTATCCGTGAAAATCAATAAAACCCTTTTATCGTGTAGAAAATGAGCTGATATTCATTAAACGTCTGAACTGATCTTCATAAAGTATAGCCATAAACCATCCTAATCAAGTCAGCTTTCAAACAAATAAAAAAACAAATCAAAATCGGTCCATTCGTTTAGGTGCTACGATGCCACAGAGAGACACACAGATACACTGAAAGACACATAGATAAAGAGACAGATAGTCAAACTTATAACACCCCTCTTATTTCGTCGGGGGTTAAAAATCTAATGTAATCAGTATCAACTGAGACCAATATTCTATCCAAATTCAGAATATATAGGTATGAATCGTGAGCGTAATTTCGTGTCTAATCCAGGATCATCCCGCTAATTCCCGCTAACCGGCAGGCGGCAGCCCAAGGCCGGACTCAAACATGACAGCGTCCATTTTTTTACCTATACGACATCTAATTTAAGAAGATCGTTACCAAGAATCTTCTCGCAAATGACTATTGGAAACAAATATTTACGATTGTTCTATCCCTTGACTTTGAATTATTTAGAAAAATTACTTTAATTCACTGAACTAAAGTAGGACGATGTGTTCACATGGAAAGGCGTAGTATTGATTCGTTGTCAAAGGTTCAAATCAGTACATAAAATATGAATATCACAATGGTGTATGGCTAACTTTGCTTATAGTATATTTATAATATGTTTGAATTAGATCTTAAAAACGAGCAGTTAGTACCTAAAGATAGGATAATACTATTATAAGATTAAACGAACATACCTTAAGTGAAGTTCTATCTTAATTATACGAAGCTCCTTGTCCGAGACAATTTAACGAGTAGTAACGCTGAATGTACTAGCGCCGACCACAATATCAAAGCTATAAAATAAAAATAAAAATTTATCTCGTATGGTAACACTATATATATGTCATTTCGTTCAAAGATAGTTATTTGAGCAACCCTGTATCTGGGATAATATTTGTAATATAGGGAGGGTTTTGGGACTGCCGTCTCGGACAAGGAGCTTCGTATAATTAAGATAGAACTTCACTTAAGGTAAGTTCGTTTAATCTTATAATTATACTCTCTCCTTGTCCGAGACAATTTAACGAGTATATGTTTGAAGACAAGGTTGTGAAAACATAAAATAAAACGATTGATATAATATATGAGAAAACGTATAATTAATCAACACTTTTGTCAATGATGATACACCAATTTTTCAATCAACTAATTTCAATTAACTTGAATCAACTTTTATTGACACTATTACAAATAGTATTGCTAAACTGAAATGGGTCTTGATGAATAGGCCTGTTGTAATGTTTAGCAAATATGGCAGAGTTTTGTGACCAACCTGCTGTCTTTCTAATTAAGTCAATATTAATGCCTAGTCTGTTTGCGGCCGATGTTGAGGCATGTCTTGTGCTATGAGCAGAAAAGATAGTAATATCAATTCCTGCTTCTTTTAGTGTTTGTTTTATCCATTGACTTAATGATTGAGTTGATGCACTCTTGTGTGGTGTTTTATAAGTTAATATTAATTCGTCTATGTCATTCCTTATAGAGCATGTTATCTTTATATATGATTTAATAGTTGTGACAGGACAAATCTCTATTTTACTGTGAAAAGTTCTTAAATGTAACATCGGCTGTAAATTATCTCTTGATGAGGATTTTATTATATCAGGTATAAATATTTGAACACCACTGTGAGTGATTTTAATATTATTTAATTTGATCTTAGATAATGTTTGTACCCTGTGTCCAATTGTTAATGAAAGTAATGTAACTAACTTTTTAGTTAGGTTCTCCAGTGAGATTTCTTCGTTTGGGTATTGGTTGGCCAAATAATTTAGTACAACTCCTGGATCCCAAGTCAAGTTGTATTTGGGTTTAGGTGGTCTTGATCGGAAGACTCCTTTAATAAAACGTTTTATTCTATCATCTGATCCAATCTTTGGTCCAATTAATAATGATAGCGAGGACTTGATAGTGTTCATTGATCCATACGAAGCTCCGTTCTCAAAGCAGTGACTTAAAAATTTCAATATGAATGGTACTGAGGGTTGATAAGTATCTATGTTATGTTTTTCACAGAATAGCCACCATAATTTTAAAGATGAATCATATTGTTTCATTGTATTTTTTGAAAGAGAGTTTAACATGACTTGAAGAGCGGAATGTGGTGTTCCTCTTCTTATATATGATTGGCTGATAGCAGCCCTGCAGCCAGGGTAAGCTGGTGGTGGAGTGGGTGTTCGATCCTAAAAGGAGATGATAACAAGGCTCTGTTAGGTTTAAAAAATATGATATTATTAACTAACATTGACTGGATCAGTGGAAACCAGGGTTGAGATGGCCAATATGGGAAAACTAAAATCCCTGTAGCCTCGTCTTTTTGTATCTTATTTAGACATTTAAGTATGAGTGAAAAAGGTGGAAATGCATAAAAAAACATATTTTTCCAATTGAGTGTAAAAGCATCAACAGCATAAGCTTCAGGGTCACGTTGCCATGAAACAAATTTAACACATTTTTTGTTTATTCTTGAAGCAAATAAATCAATGTCAGGAGTACCAAAGGTTTCAATAATTTTAGTGTAAGCTGTTTGACAGAGTTCCCATTCAATGTTTATTTTTCTAGATTCTCTATCTGCTTCAAAATTATCTTTTGTATTTATGTATGATGCAAAAATCCAAATATTTCTATGTTCACACCATTGCCATATATCTCTTGTAATGTTATTAAGATGTGGGAACTGAATTCCTCCCATTTTATTTATGTAAGTAACCGCTGTGGTATGGTCGACTCTTAATAATATTTCACAATTATGAATATCTTTGGTAAAACATTGTATTGCTAAAAGGACAGCTTTTATTTCTAAATAGTTAATATGATGTTGTCTTTCTAATATTGACCATGACCCTGAAGCTCTTTGATGACCACACGCAGCTCCCCAGCCTGTTGTGGAAGCATCTGTATGTATTTGTAATCGAAAATTATATTGCTTTATAGGATTATTCATTTTTATATTATTTACCCACCAATGTAACTCTGATTTTACTACCTCAGCTATTGACATGACTGCATCATAGTCTTCATTTGATTTTATTAATGCCAAGTGCTTTTCTCTTTCTAAGAGTTTCGAGTACACCCATCCATAAGGAATAGCTGGACAAATGGAATTAATGGTTCCTAATAATTGAGAAAATTCTCTTATTTTACAAGTAGATTTTAAATTAAATAACTTTATTTTTTCTAATATTAATATTTGTTTCTGGTCTGGTACTGATAATGATAGACTGTTCGAATTTAACATTAACCCTAAATATTTGATTGTTTGACTAGGGGTCATCACACTCTTTTCAAAATTTATAACAAAACCTAGATTTTGTAACAGTTTACATGTAAATTCAATGTCCTTTTTACAATATTGTTTAGATTTATTAAATAATAGACTGTCATCTAAATAACACGTTAGTATTATATTTTTAGACTTCTGAGATAAGTGGCAACTGGTTTAATTAGTTTTGTAAAAACGAATGGGGCCGTACATAGGCCATATGGTAAAGCATTAAATTGGTATAAGTTACCATCAAAATAAAATCTTAAAAACTTTTTACTATTTTCTGATACAGGTAAGGAAAAATATGCTTCCTTTAAATCTATTGAAGCCATGTAACAATTTTTTGACATTAGCTTGCAAGCTGTTCTAATATCTTCTAACTTAAAATGTTGAGTATCTATATATAAATTTAATTTCTTTAAATTCGAAATAAATCTATAAGTACCATTAGGTTTAGGTACTAAAAATATAGGGGATGTGAATTGATCCTTATTGTATGAGCACCTTGAAATGGCACCTATATATAAAAGGTTATTAATTTCCAATCTAATGATTTCTTTTTCCTTACCAGGCCAATGTTGTAATGGAGCTTCATGAGGGGGTGGCATTTCAATAAATGGGATCTCATAACCTTGTATCCATTGTAACACGATTGGATCATTTGTGAGTTTTAGCCAGTTGTTTAAAAAGTATTTAAGTCTGCCTGCATGTACCTGGTTTTCTATTGGTAGGGTTTCAATTGTGATCTGGCTGGTTGTTGGCGAGACATCTGACGGTTGAAGTAATTTTGTCTCTTGTAGGGTATTCGTTGATGTGGCTGCTGGTGTTTTTGCCCGCCGCGAGTTTTGTAACGTCTCTGTTGGTGATACTGCAACGGGCTCTTCCAGTTTAACTGATTTTTAGTTGTTATTGGAGTTTTATTATTTTTCTTATTTGATGAACTATAAGAATTTTTTAATTGTGAGCTTGCTTTTATAAGACTTTGTGCAGCTTTTATCTTGTCAGCACAGTCTGCTCCAAATAAGTATTTGTCAGTTTTTGATGACTTCATTGCATCTTGAACAGTTAACCGCTGTTAGTGCCAAAAATTTCCTCGATGATGAATTATCATGGTGAATTTCTGCTGCTATTTTAGCTGCATCATTTATTTCCTCTATAAGGATTTTTGTATTGATGTTTCCATTGAGGACATTGGTGAGGGATTTCCCAAGACAAGTCATCAACTTCCCAATCATATTTTGTTGCTTTATAATTCTCATATCTCTTCTGACCGATAGGTCTGAGAGTGAGACTTGGATCTCTGGATTCATTATTGGGCCCATAGCTTGAGGAAAGTTAGAAGGTGTGGGTATTTATTTAAAATGTTATTTTTTGCATCATTTCCCATACCTTCTAATAAAATCTTGGTCCATCGGAGAGCCAATTCTGATCTTATGGGTTCTCCTGTTTCTGTTTTTTCCTTACCCTCTGTTCCTAGGGCCAGTAAGCACTCCTCAGGAAGTTGGTCATCTTCTGAAATGGAGATTATATATTTTTAGAAAGCGCACAAAGAGGATTTTTACTCTATTTTTTCTAAATAGCACCATCTCCTTAATGGTACTGAATTTTAAGACATCTAAGAGTACCATTTTTTAATCAGCAATGTGATAGCACTGGCACAGGTTTTTAATAAAATAGTTCCCCCTTATGTTGTAAACAGTACTGCATAACTGTAGTGTGAGTGCTTGCTCATGTTTATGAGTGTTGTCTAACCGCAATGTGATAGCGCTTGCTCAGGTTTTTAATAACATGTGTTTTTAAGCAATAGACCTTTAGAATATACCTTTATGAGCGTTGTCTAACCGCAATGTGATAGCGCTTGCTCAGGTTTTTAATAACATGTATTTTTAAGCAGTAGACCTTTAGAATATACCTTTATGAGCGTTGTCTAACCGCAATGTGATAGCGCTTGCTCAGGTTTTTAATAACATGTGTTTTTAACAGTGGACCCTTAGAATATACCTTTATGAGCGTTGTCTAACCGCAATGTGATAGCGCTTGCTCAGGTTTTTTAATAACGTTTTTTAACCAGTAGGCCTTTAGGGTATACCTTTATGAGCGTTGTATAACCGCAATGTGATAGCGCATGCTCAGGATTTTTATATTAAAATAGCCATTTGTTACATAAGAAATAGTACTGCCTAACTGCAGTATGATAGCATATGCTCAGATCTTTTAGTTAACTGCCACCTTTAAATGTATGTGTATTAACCCTTGTCCAACTGTAGTGTGATCTATAGGCACCTAATAATTTTAGGTCGTAATAAATTCATAGTGTAAAACTGACTTAACGCACCTCTGGTTTCAGGCATTTCAACCGGCGGCGGCGTCATAGGCGGTGATGGCGAAGGAAGTGGTACCTCACTGAGTTCTTTCATCTTGTCTTCTATTTTCCTTATCTTCTTCTTATAGTAGTTGACATCTTTTTCTTTTCTTTTACCCATTTTGTTGTTCAATTTGAGATTTTTTTTAAAACACTTGAAGACTAACGTCCGCTAACACTAATTCGATTAACCGAAGAAAAAACTGTTGGCCATAATAATGATGCCAACGCAAGAGAAAAGAAAAAACGCGGTAAAAGTCCGAAATACGGGAAAAAAACAAAAACGATGTCGTATTACCAACATATCATCCGGAAGCGGATATAAATAGATTGTATACCTACTAATAAAAATAGTACTTGATATTTTAGGTTATTTGTCAATTCTGTGAAACTATCGTAATCACTTATTTCATGTAATCCATAACTCCCTTACTTAATATATTAAGTACATACCTTTAAAATCCTAATATGAAATGAATTTCGTGTTTACAACAACAAACCTTGACCTTGTTAGTCAACTTTTCTTTTTTCGTATAGAGAAAAAAAAACACGGAATCGCTCTTTTACAAACACTGTACATACACATTTTATTTCCGAACAATTTATGTCGACAATTATCAGAATTATAATAATTTTTATACATTTCGACGAGATAAGTAAGTGGACGCGCTGTGCACAAAAAACGTAATGACATATATATAGTGTTACCATACGAGATAAATTTTTATTTTTATTTTATAGCTTTGATATTGTGGTCGGCGCTAGTACAATCAGCGTTACTACTCGTTAAATTGTCTCGGACAAGGAGAGAGTATAATTGGGTACATTTATATAGCACTAGATGTCAGTTATCGCGCCAATTTCCTCTTTTTATTTTCCTTTAATCTATCCCCACACAAAAATTCATCTAAATCGGTTTATATTACAGACATATACTTTAAAATTTAGTATGGAAAAAGTAAAGTAATATTATCATTATATTCTTTTTTGAATTTTACTTTATATATACACAGTAAGTTACATGTAATAGGAAGTTTGCAAAGGTAGACTTATCTCTAAAAGCGGTCTCCTCTGATATTAGTATGGATAATAACTTTTTTAATAGTTTTTTTTAGCAAATGAGCTGGTTTTTAGCTACAATTTTATTTAGTAATCACAGTAAGATGCTAAGACAATGAAGCATGCTATCGGCTACTAAACTCTCCGTGTGGTCGTCGCTAGGCAGCGGAATAGGAAGAACTGATGGTTTTTAGTGAGTATGTCAGTCGGTGAGTCTCGCGTAACAGGTGAGTCTCACGTAACATTTTTTTTTTATATACAACTGGATGACACACAAGCCGACGGCCCTCCTGGTGGTAAGTGGTTACCACCGCCTACAGATACCTGCAATAACAAGGAAAACATAACTTGGTCCGCTGTCATCCTGAGGCCTAAGATGAAATGCCTTCTATGCCCAGTAATTTCACTGGCAACCTTTCCATTCAATCCGAAACACAGCGAACTGTTTCACGGTTGAAATAAGAAAAGTGGTGGAAACCCACTCTTCTAAAGAACTATCTACCCGTCAAGCATCAGTTTTCAAACAAAATTGATTTTTCAATTGTCATAGCCCTCCGGAGGGATAACGCCGCTTGACAGATATATTTCAGAGCTAGCATCTATACGTATTGAGTATAAACTATATTTTTATTTAAGTTGAGGAGATAAATTTGTTTGTTTCTTACTAACTTTTAATAAGTCTTTTATGCGACGAAGATTGTTTTTACCATTTACTTTCAGTAACAGTTGACCAAACATACACTTTAGTTTTAGATCGGAACGTTTTCGTTGAAACTAGTTAACGTAATCCAGTGACTGTATAATTTTAATTTAGCTTTGAACAAAGCAGTACTATGCAACAGATTAAAATTAAAATAGTTTTTTTTATAAAATAGCTTTTAATCCGTTTGAAACATTTGATTAAAATGCTGGGTCGATGAAATCATTGAGCATTTTTGATAAAAATTATTACAGTATTTAATAAATTGTAAATAAAATTTCTCATGTGATTACTTTTATGGATTTTAAATATTTTTTATTTTATCATTATTAAATTCTATAAATATGGAAACTATAAATTACTTAAAATTTGTACGCCAGCTAATTGCTGTTTGTGGCCCAACTAAATAAAAATATATATCTTCTTTACTACCTCTATATTACCATCCATGCTTACAAATAAATGAATTAATTTGATTTTATTATGATTTAATAATTTAAACATTCACCAAGAATAAAGTTATTGATGACAATGACTTCCTAACTATGAAACAATATTATGAACCAATTTGAACTTTGAAGAAGAGAAATCCTTTTAGCGCTCTATCATAGAGCTACGAGTCACAACTTAAAGTCCTAGCTTCAGATGAGCTGACAAGTTGCGAATAGCTCGAAATCTCACTAAAGCTATTTGCCATCTGTGTGCGGGGCAAGTTCCGAAGTAATCCATTTAAAAGTGTCAGATTAGAGGGGTCCGGGTGAATTTGCTTAGGCGGGTCCCGTATTCGGTCAGCAATTTATGTCGGTATTCCGCAGATGTGGTCGACGCTGCGCCGGCTTGTGGCACTGTTTATAACAACAAAGGCGGAGTAATTAAACACTTAGACGCGAGAGACTTGGATAATGCGGCCGTACAGGACTGCGAAAGTTTTGCTGGCCCACAACACCCGGATAATAATTGGCCTTAACTATCCGAAGGAGTTTCATGTGTGAACGTGAAACTGGGCTAGGCGAGTATTAAAAATTACTTTCATGCTCCTCCGTGGCACCATTTTCATTATGTTCCACTACGCGAAGTAATTTTTCTCCTGTCTTTGTTATTTTTGTGTGGAATTGTGTGCGTTGTGTGAATAAAAGTTGTTACAGCAGATTGTTTTAAGATATGTTACATCATGATAAAACCAAAATGATATATAACATAACCAAGTTCAAATAATGGCTAAATTGCTTAGTGATACCTTAGTGTTAGCTTATTGGTTAGCTTATTAAATGGCTTAGTTATTTTATATTTGCTTGTATATTAAATATACGTAATTATTACATCGCCAACTTACCCCATAATTTAAAGCTTACGTGCATTCTATTTTGTCCATGTGGTTGATATATGTACAATAAAGTTATAAATAAATAAATACGTGATATCAATGAAATACATTCACTTTTTATATGATTATGGGCTAAAATTTATTTCATAATTCCCGTTGAAAGAAATTAACATATACCTAGGCAGCAAGAGGTATAAATAAAATGAGCCGCAACTTGCATTCTAATTCAATAACGTCGTCGTCTTCACGTTAAAAGTTATTATGTTAAAATCCTGACGAAGTTAAATATATTC
The DNA here is from genome assembly GCA_947347705.1 of Nymphula nitidulata. Lineage (NCBI taxonomy): Eukaryota > Metazoa > Arthropoda > Insecta > Lepidoptera > Crambidae > Nymphula > Nymphula nitidulata. Next base: position 13,793,447 of record OX374623.1, read on the forward strand.
TGTTCGATATAACCCAGAATTAGGTTATAGGATTGCGTATGCAAATTGCTTTAAAGGATTTTCATGAATATTTATTGGCTTAAAAATAAAATTACACACATTTTATATCACCTATGCACTAGATCAAAGGAATATTAATATATTCTCAGAAAAAATGATGAATAAAAGATTTAAACTTCTGACATAAGAGAGGCTTAATCACAACATGCAAAATTATTGCTAAATTGGGGTTTTGATATTACGAGAGATAAGAATGTTTACAGGCAACATTAGTATTGTTCATAATGGGAACCTATCACTTTATCGCAATTAAGCATATCGATTTTCATTCCCCATAAAACTATTCGCAGATCTTTTTATACAATATTTAACAGTTCCTCGAATCAGTTTACATCGCTATTTCTTTTCCTCGAATAGTTATTATCTACAAACTCACTTCATCGTTATTTCTTTTCAGATTTTATGTTTTTTTTTTATTTTTTTTATTCTACTAGATGACAAACAAGCTGACGGCCCACCTGATGGTAAGCGGTTACCGCCGCCTATAGACACCTGCAATAACAAGGCACCTTTATCGAAATAATGTTAGATCGTTGTTTTGCAAAATAGTTAAAACATCAATTTTTACTTCACTAAAGTCAGTGTTCATCGAAAACACGATTTTCATGTAATTAATCATTTTTGTTACCTTGTTAAGAAGACCTAGGTTAGGTTAGGTGAGATTTTTAGTCTTATGAACCTAAACAACCGTTGCGTTTTAAAATTCAGTGACAGAAATGTATCGCTGTAAAACCGACACCACGTAGTCTTGTCTGCCGTACCCCTAGAGTGTAATTTAAGCCCGCGAAGGCGCGGAGGGGCGAGGCGGCCCGCGAGCTGAGGAGCAGGTGGTTTTGACGACCAATGCCGCGGCTGAGGCGAAAACCATCTGCGACGATAAGGTCGCGTGGAACCGCCGGAGCCCCGCAGCACCGGAGCCGTGACAGAAGTCATGCATGCTGCATGCTTGGATACTGCTTGCTTGCATGCTTTAGGCTTGCTTGCATGCTGCATGCTTGCTTGCATACTGCATGCTTGCTTGCATTTTTGCTAGCATACTTCATGCTTGCTTGCATGTTGCATGCTTACTTGCATGCTGCATGCTTACTTGCTTGCTTGCATACTTCATGCTTGCTTGCATGTTGCATGCTTACTTGCATGCTGCATGCTTACTTGCATGCTGCATGCTTACTTGCATGCTGCATGCTTACTTGCATGCTGCATGCTTACTTGCATGCTGCATGCTGCATGCTTGCTTGCATGCATGTTTATCTGGTATCCATTACATAATATGGAGATAGCTTCGGGGTGGCAGATTTATATTAATAAAACTCAAGTAATGCCTTGTATTCTTCACAAAAAAACAACCGACACTTCAAAACGTAGCACAGTCAATCCCGCCATAAAAAAAATTGTTCTCACTCCTGTCACAATCACTACACTTCCTTATAGTTAAAGTATCGTATTTTCTTGTAATATAAATATTGTTTTATTACTTATTAATCACATGAATTTGTAAATATTGATCATAAATGCTACAATTTTACATATTGCGAAAGATACAATAATAAATACAATTACTGACTGTTTGCGTACAATTTATAGTTACTTCCTTTACTATGATTCAACTCAACAAAGTGTTTCATTAGGTAGGATATAATAATTAAATGATGTAAAATAATGAAATATTGATTCAATAAATAGTTATTTACGCTTATAGGCTTACAATTACAATTGTATACATCACAAATATTAAAATAACAAACACATTTCATGACTTTAAGGCATTCACTTTGGTGTTGCAATCTGATTAAAATCAACCCAATGTGTAATTAGGTAGCATTATAATTATAAGATTTTATTATTATGAATCAATGAAATAAATATTTAAGCTTACAATAAGTTCTTATGATACTTACTTGGGCTAGATAATTGGTGTGATTGTATGAAATTTATTTATATTTTATATTTACGTATTTCAAATGTTATGGATAGAAATATTTATAGAAAAAAAAATTAGGTCATTTTATATTTATGGAATTTCGGTTTTAGGGCACGTTATATTATGAAATGTTACGTTAGGACTTACAACTATTATAGAAAAGCCTTTTCTTTCTTTTAAATATTATAGATTGTGATATTTATAGCAAAAAAAAATAGGTTATATTATATTTAGGAATTTTGGTTTTCGGGTAAGTGATATTATGAAACATTAAGTTAGGGCTACTTATCATTTGGATACATGATGATTATGTCACAAAACATTATGACACGTTAGATTATGGATAAAAAAATATGTGACAAAATAGAGAACCAAGTAAATCATGTAAGTTGGAATGCAAAGTTCGATGAAACATTATTGCGATTGAAAGTAATATAATGTGTGCCGTAATACATTGAAACATGTTTTTATGAATAGTTTTATCGACAACTTAATAGTTAATATGAAATGTTACTTCGATAGATCGTAATTCGAGTAACCAAAACAACTTTAATACATATTTTTTATGAAAGTTTATTCGTTATTATGTAACAGCAATGATTAGTTATTCTATTAATCAAGAAAAATAGACATTATTATAAATCGTGGAATAGTTTTCTGTGAAGTGAAATTCGATGTCAAAAAATCTGTATTTTGATAGGTACCAGGGGTCTTACCACCATCTTTATAAAAGCGATTCATATTCCGCTCGGTTCAGTATTGGTTCCTAAACTGCATCGCTGTCATAGTCGTAGATAGCGTCGTAGTACGAATTAACGATTCTACTCAGTTTAGGTGTGGTTTAGGTCCTAAACTGGATCGCGATGAAAGATGGTGGTACGGGTGCTGTTCATAATTACTATGTACATTTACTTGATGATTCAAGACTTACATAAGTACCACTCGAATTCGCAATATTTTTATTCAATATGGCTATTAATTTGTGAAATGCTCAGAAATTTTACTGTTGAAAATTTACTGGCTAATCGAAGTAAAAAGAAACTTACTCGTACTGAGAGCGAGGTAACCCCAAACTTGATTGATTGATTGAACTTGTAGGCATTGCTTACTCTACCTCAGCCGATGTTTGCAACAATTTTCATTGATGCTCAACTCCTATTGGCATAATGTTGTCTTTTATAACACATTTACTCGTAAAGGGTCTCTTATTTTACCAATTTCATTATAGTGTAAAACGCACGGTTTATCAAGATGCTCCGTCTAAAAACTAACGGTACTTTTTTAAATCTTAGCAAAGAGTTTCTATGTCAGAAAAGTGGCCAACATTTTATTAAATAAAATTAACTTTGTGAGATAAAATATAATAAATTAACATTTAATTCTTTAATCTTATTAATTTTGACAATAAATTACAACCATTTATCTATAACAAAAACACAAAAATATTAATTCACTTGACAACATTAAAGATGCCAACTGGCAACGTAGATTTATTCGTTTAAGAAAGTCCGAATTTTACTTATTTCCTCTCAAATATGTTATACGGTCGTATGATATACGTGCGCTTTGATAATTACAGCTTCTTCTTTCTTGTAGCAATATCGAAACTTACTGCACTTATATCATAATGTGCTATTGTGGTGCGCACGGCCAGAGAGTGGAATGCACTGCCAGCCTCGGTGTTCTCCACTGCTTAGAACCTGAGTTTCTTCAAAGCTGGATTAAACAGACACCTTCTGGGTGAGCTCGCTACATATTCAACCTCCTCTTAACTCTCTAAGCAAAAGTGGGATCAAGAGTAAGGCAGATTTAATAAAAAAAAAGTCAAGAAGCAGAGCGAGTGTGTGTATTCTTGGTGGCTATATTGTAATTTATCCACCAAAATACATTTGAAATGAAAGTAAAGATTAAGAAGAATATATATATGTATAGCACAAAGAGTGTATATCCATTGATCGATCTCATTTTCCTTTGCACGATTCGTATACAATAGCCCCTTTACTGGGTCTATTGTCCATTGTTCCACTTCACACACTGTTTCAGTAGCTAAGTGTTGAGCGGTCAACATGTCCTCATTAAATTGTTTTCAACGAGAATGGGTTTTCTTTGATGCCAAGTAACGTTTTTATTTAGCCAGTAACACATAATCAACAAATGCTGTTAAGCTGAACGGCTAGCACGAAAAAATCTATTAGAAACTTCGGAGTTGTACAAAATGGCGAATTACAAAATACGATAATTAAATAATAATATGACTTTTGACCGGATTAAAAAGAAAGTTCAGGGTCCTTTATTGATTTGAAGTCTGACTACTACAAGTTAAATTTTAATTGCCTTTTAATACCAGCGAGTGATTGAGAGCTATCTGCAAATTGTTGGCCTACCAGCATCGACGGTGGATTGCTTAAACAATTTTAAGTTCAAAGTTTAATACAGCTAAGAGTCTGATAGCTGAACTCTGTTCAACTTTTGAAACTGGACTGCTTCTATATAAGCTGAATCAATAAGATACAATAACTTTCAGACGCTGAGGAGGCTTTATCGATTCCGATACAGAAGTGTTAACGTCGTGGATTTAGATTTTGTATTTGAAACAGAAAGACTTTTCTCGATAAATAAAAGAATTGATAGGTGAAAAGAAATACGTGTATTATCTCTATGTTTCACAGTTTTATTAGGAATCCGGGAAAATCTTTAATTTTGATTTACCTGTAATAGTTTAGCTATCGGCATTTTACGAAGTAACTTTGAACTAAATCATGAATTCGAAGGTAATGTAAACGGAGCTAATGAAATAAAGTCAAATATAGAGTTCCGACTAATAATTAGGCAAAATGTTCTGGCAGGTAACTGGACATTGTGGATTCGATTCACGCGCGGAGCACACGGGGGCACATTGCCTCACCCGCTACCAAATCAGATCACTTAAATTCTAACCCCGTACCTTTACACCCAGATAGCACTACCAGTTAGTTCTGTGCTCTATGAAACCCCACACGGTAATTACACAAAAGAAACTACAGTAAGAAGGCGGTTAACATCGCCTTGTTGCTAATAAGAGAGATTGCGAGCATTTTAAAAAGAATATAATATACGAGGAACATTTCAATTTTCTGCTTCAATTTAGCGTTATTTTTTAAGACGATGTTCTATGGTTGCAGAAAATTTAAACTACATTTTTTTACCCTTGTGATAGAGTTTACTCTATTTAAAAGACATACACACACATAAAGAGACTCTTTTGTATTTCATAATTTAGAAGAGTTCCTTTATCAAAGAAAAATAGATGCAAAAAAGCCGCGCACAATGTAACTTGAACTCCTATTGTTCTCGGTGAAAATTTATTGGCCGCCATTACATTATTCATTGGGTGCTTATGTTTTTTGTTTCACGAGCGGGAACTACAGATGGACATAGTTTCCATGATTGATATTACATGACATACCATGTTATATCAATCATGGAAACTGTCCATACAACTATCTCCATATGGGGCACATTTAGATCGGTCATACGAAATCTCTTCTTAGGAACCATGCCATCGATTTTAGTAATAAGAAAAACTGCATTCATACGTTTAATAACTTGTACTCAGCTCGGGAATCGAACCCGGACGTTTTGAAAATTAAAAGTGTAAGTCTTAAGCAGTAAACGTTACTATGAAATATGATGTCTAAAATTAATAAAATGCATTGTTTTCATATCCTTTAATTTATTTTAGTAAGTGTTCGAAATTACCACTATTTTTCAATACAACATTTAACTCGTTTAGGTGCGTAAATTGTCTCTATGGTTGTTTGTAGCTCTTTGCTGGTGTCGCAACTTGTTATACACACTGCTTTACATAATGTTATCTGCGATAATATACTCTATCTATGATTGTAATTGCTTACTTCTATTAATCATACTTACACTAAAAATCAATTGAAAAGCCCACTTAGAAATAAGTATGTAGATAAAAAGACGTGATAAACCTCATTTGAAAATAGAACGCCTTGGTTTGAACAAAGACGTGATAAAATTCATTTGAAAATAGAATGTCTTGGTTTAACTGGCAGAATAGTAATAAATTTAGATAAAAAAAAAACATTAGAGAGTCAAAGAATAGATTTTCGCATGTCTTATAGTTTCAGATTTTCCCATACTGACCGATCTAAATGTGCCACCCTGTATATGAATTCATATGCGGGCACATCAGAAAATCATAATTTTCCGATGTGCCCGTATGAATTCTTGCTACTACATGGTTAAAAACAAAATTCACACATACTCCATAGTATCGACTCATTATTATACAATGATACTAGACTCCATCGATCGACATAGACATTATATGAACGAACTCTTTTTGTCTCATCATCACCAGCTTATATACCACCCTCTGCTGGGCACAGGTCTTTCTACATGGGAGAAACACATGAGGAGTTTGGGCCATAACACCACCACGCTGGCCCGTTCCTTCCGAAGCACGGAGAAGCTCAGATAACAAAGTTTGATTGACCCATCCCAGGGTCGACCATGGCGGAAGTTGCTTTGTTTTTCGTATCGAAACCAGAGCGCATAAGCCAATACGCCACCGAGCTCGTCTTTTAGTCTAGTTACTTAAAATTTTAAGAAAATTAAAATTAAAAGTTGCGTCGTAAAAAATTTCTATCATTTTATAAGTAAGAAAACATTTGACATGCTTAACTCACGAAAACAATATACTGCTTAATGTAATTTGCACTAATACTTCAAACTTTTCAAGGTGAAATTTTAATTTGGTCTACTTATTCATCTAATCAAACTTGGTAAGATCACAATAAAGTTTTCCGTGTAGATTTAATAAGTCTTCGTGCTTATAAGATATTAGATTTAGTAAGATATATTTTGGCACAAAAGATCCCGAAGGATCGAAGTGCATCGTGACATAGTCCCGACCCCATGATATGATAAGGTATATACGCGGTCAACGTTATCAACATTAATATTACCTAGATACTGACAGTATAATTATGTTTTCATTTTAATTCAATAATTATTGCTTAGTGCTTACATATTATGCGTTAAGGTGATTGCAAAGAACTTCGCTTTCCAGAGTGGTTGCTAATCAGTAATCGGATACATTTCCAGTTAACTGCTCAAAAAACCAATAAAGGCTGGCTGTACAAGCGACTCTGGCCAATTGTTTTAAACCTATTTATGGTATAGGCTACCGTAGGTTTAAGGAACAACGTTAACCGCCTTAGTGGTTTGGGTAATGATGACCAATTTGATCAGGAGAATTATTTATTTTGTTCGATTCATGGCCAATTTTAAGGTTATATTTTAAGCGATGTAGGCAAACTAACAGTTCTCCAACACTTCTGATATTTTTCGAGAGCGAAATAAAGGTGAATTTTGCTGAGCTAAACAGAATACCATCTCTTATCAACTTTAACATCACTGAAATAACACGTAGTCTATGAGTTTTACTATGTGAGCCGGTACAAACGCGACCGGAACCCGCAGGCTCCGGGACGATGCGACCTCCAACCCCTCCATCCTCATCCTAACGCGACTTTTTACGATAAATAATAATAATAACAAATAATCATACAGTTATGTAATCCACACCCAACATAACCACAAAACCATTCTAGAAAGCCACCACAACAAACCACTACACCACCAGCTAGATGATAATGCGAAAGACAAAGAGTCAAACTCCATACAGCCAGGTAGCACACAACCGAATTGCATACAGCCGGACCGCATATACCCAGGTAAAACCATACGTAAGGCATACTGTTGAAGTTTTTCCTGAATTAATGGCGATATGACGACACTGACGATGATGACACTGATGACACTGACGTAGCTTCTCCGACATATCGAACGAAAATACACATAATTTTAAACCATATACATCGATCAATCAATCAATTATAATTTATTATAATAAATCGATTTTGCTTTCATGTTCTTTCACTTGCTTTTGTTTGTGTTTCTTTTGTAATTTCGTGACATGATCTGTAAAAAATATAATTTAACGATTATCTTTTATCTTTTAGCATGACCAAGAATAGATAATAATGATTTAAAAGATTTGATGACGAAATCATCTGAATTTGTAAATCTAAATAAATTGCAAGCATTTCAAGTTTTAGTTAACCGTTTTTATTTTGTAGTTAGTTTAATATTTAAAAAAGTTGGTTATTGAATTTCTGAACACTGTTGATTATTATAAGCCATTTTTGATCTCATAAGAACAGAGGATTTAAATAATATCTTTGATTATTTGTTTGCGTTATGATTTTTAAAAACACCATGAAGATAGTCAAGGGTAAAACCGGGATTATTTTATACACCTATATTTACAAAACTATCATTTTATAGTAGATATCTCCCGAAATATTTTTCAATTCTGAAAATATACATAGGTATACATTTCTTATTTTCTTTAATACCTTATAAATCAGTATAGTGGAATCACTATGCTGATTTATAAGGTATTAAAGAAATTAACAAAAATGACTCTAACCATCTTAATAACTATATTGTCTTCGCGATGATATACAAAATCATTATATAATATATACACCTTTCCTCTACTTATTTGTCTGTTATCTAATAAGTATTTATTGCACAAGTTTAATTTTGGATGAATGATATTTATGAAATAGATTTACTAATAAAATTTTAATAAATAAGAAATCTTTATAAGTTCGCCTCTGTGGAGACCGCAGTGTTACAAGTAACAGAAGTCAAGTGATAAAAATGAGATTTATATTAGCGGAAAGAGCTTTCTCGAGTCGTGTATTTTTTATCCTTTTGTGTAGGCAATATCAGGCGTGAACAATCAGTTGTAGAAACTTTGCCCATTGGCTCGTAACTATTGTCAAAGTTGAGCTCTAAATCAGACCGCAGTAATCTCTGTTTTTCGTGTTTATACAGTTTCAATTCGGACTAGGCGTTTTGCTCGATCAAATTAGTCATGGCTTGCAAGATTAAATGCACATTTAAAATGTGTGCCAGGTTAGTAGCTTTTTGTTGTTTTTTACAATTAGTTTCTATTTTAAGATTATTTGTAGAACTTTTCTCAAATTGTGATTGGATTTTTTAAAAGTTAATCGAGTCTATCTGTATGAAATATTGGTACCCTTCAAACCAGACAATAAAGATATTTTTATGCGACAAGGGGGGCAAACATACATACGACCCGCCTGATGTGTAACCGATACACGCTCGTACGCCTCATACTTTATATTCTATTGATTTTTACGATGATGACAGAAAACAGAAAAGTAACAATTTACTATCCCACCATTGATAACGACTGAAAATTTTAACGTAGTTTCGTCGAAAAACATTAAGGAATTGCTTCAAACACTGAAGTAGCAAAGAAAATGTTATTCGTAGGAAACTTACCTAGACAATTATAAAGGAATTGTAGTTGAATATTCGCTGGAAATATTTTCAGTGGAGTGGGCAAGAGTGATTCCGGTGTGGCCGCAGCGCGGCTAACTTTGCAGGTTTATTGTCTTCGCTTGAATTAAAAAAGTTTTAGTCGAGTTCCTTTTTAATACGTGGAACACACACTTACCTTCCGACATTAAAATATAGCTACTCTTGTCTTGGTAATTTATTGCCGCCTCATAAAGCGGCATTATATTTAGGCTATAGGACCGATACTAATTTTAAGTTTTGCCACTCTAATATTCTGAAACGTATGCTTCGAATGAGAAAATATTTCTGTTTGTCAGCGAGTCTGTCTGCTACGTTTCCACTTGCAAACCGCTAAACTGATTTAGATAGATGAAATTCGACATGGAGATATGAGTACATCCTGAGAAATGGACATAGACTAACCTTTGGCGCGGGTTTCTACGCGTGTGGGCGGAGCCACGGGTGGGCACTTGTTCTTACTAATTTAGCAGTCAGCGGTCTCAAGCAAACACCTTGTTTGGAGTAAAATGTTACTCTGTCCTTAATTTGTGGTGGAATTGGGTAGCGACTGATACCATTTCCACTTATTATCACTAGCTATTCTTGGCTGCTGAAGTATTATTATACAAGTTACTAATTTTAGTTTGCTATATGGTTTTTTAATTTAATTTAAAATCTGCGCACTAGGTGGTAGGCCTTTTGTTACCAGGAGAAATCCATTGACTGACCTACCGGACTACTATATAGGTAGAGCGTGTGCGCGGCTCACCGAGCGTCTAAATTAACCCTGGGAATATCCGATAAAACTCCTAAATAACTTCCGTGCCTTTCGCGAAGGTGGTCTGGGGTCGGCAAAGCAAATTCACCAGACCACCTCCTGGTCAGGTATCATCAGCATTGAAAGGTTTATTTATTTTATCACAACATTGAAAGGAAATTCTTTAAAGTGCTAATACCACAAACGGATGTAGGTAGGTACTTTTTTATCACCTATTTTTTATTACAAGCTAAAATAATATCTATAATAAGATGGAAATATAGCAAGACGTTAAAAATAGGTTTTTTAAAGACTGGAAGGTACTTTAATAAATACCATTAATTAATTAAACCCCATTCCACAAACGGTAATGTAAAAAGTTGGAAGTTAATTTATATCAGTTAGTGATTTCTACTTTGAATTCGCTTGCCGGAATGAGGTCCGTCTTTGAATAAAAATAATTTGCCTAATGTCTGACGGACCCTAGAGTTTTTAAATACGACTTTATGTGTTATGCTCACGTTTTCATTCATGCTTTCGCTTTGATCTGCTTCTACGTTCGTATTTATCAATAAATAACTGGTGTCCGCTCATAGCTCCGTATCCGTGGATGACCGCGATAACCGATATCGCTTGTCCTTTTTCAGGGTGCTATCAATCCTCATGCCAAAGTTTATCTGGATTAATTCAGCGGCTTAGGAGTAAAACCTCAACAGATAGACAGACAGAGCTACTTTCGCATTTTTTTTTATACAACTAGATGACAAACAAGCTGACGGCCCACCTGATGGTAACCAGTTACCGCCGCCTATAGACACCTGCAATAACAAGGAAAAATCACTTGATATTGCAGGTGCGTTGCCCAGTAATTACACTGGCTACCTTCCCCTTCAATCCGAAACCCAGCGAACTGTTTCAAGGCTGAAATAAGAAAGGCGGTAGTACCAACCCAGACGACCCTACATACGGGCCTACCACCTAGTAAAGGTATTTTGTGGCTTGAGAGAGTTACGTCCAAAAAAGGTCCTTTTAAAAGTTAACGCCACAGAACAATTCGATGGTTAAACAGTTAATGAAGTTAAACCTTACAGCTTTATTTTGTAAGAATGTCACACATATGAAATGTTATAAGACTTTACAAATGTGAACTGAGCGTTCCGGTGTCTCTAGAACGATGCGCTTGCGTTCCGGTGTCTCTAGAACGATGCGCTTTTTGATGAGCGCAAATACCTCATGGCTCACGTCAATATTCTATATCTGTGAATTACCTACAAACCAGACTCTATAAATAATATCGCAGTGTGTGTGTGACGCCTTAAGGTGTACCACTGCGAGTGGAGCATACTTCTTACGTTTTCTATATTTTAATTATAACGGTGGATTTCATAGAATCTAGCACAGATCGTTATTGTAGTCAACGGATTCGTGTATTGCGAAGTGAGTCATAACTTTTTAAATTTAAGACGATAAGACTAATGTGTTTAAAAATATCACAGGAACACTGTTTATGAATTCATAATGAGGATCTTACCCTTTGTTCCCGTTGAGTTACACCATGTGTAAATAAAATAAAAAATATAGCATTAATAAATTATTAAATCATTGATTGCTCTATGTTTGATTTCTAATCATACCCATTGAGATAGTGCCCTGTTACACTATTTTGTGTCATCAAGCAGCCACCTGTACCTTACTTACGGAATATAACAACTGGAAATTATATTTAACAGAAAATTAAAAAATATTATTATGATGCATTTAATTAAGATAAACAACTTCAACCGTCTAACTATGAACGTTGCAGAATACTTCAGTAGTGTAGGTATTTCAGAAATTGTTAGGAAAACAGTTACCTTTATTTAGTTTATGGTTTGTTGCATTTTAACTACCAAAAGCCCTATTGTCTTTAGGTATCTACAACGTTGTGATGCAGCCATTGTTATGCGTACGGCTTGCATAATATAGTAGTATGAACATTGCACAATACGCACTCTCATAGTGGTCTGTTACTAATGAACACCTTAGCCCTAAAATATGCTAGGCAAAGAAAATAAAACCGATTAATAAAGATAAAGTAGGTAAATACTATACAATTACATCAACATTACTATAATTAATTAATTTTTCATCCCTTCAAAGCCGGCCAGCCGGCTTCTCCTTGACATTAGCAAACCAATTGTGTCACAAAATTTAATTATTGACTTGTAATAATACATACCACGTACATACCACATAATTATAATACCACCACGCTGGCCCAATGCGGGTTGGTGGGTTAAAGCGGTTGCAGTAACAACCGGAACCAACGGCTCAACGTGCCTTCCGAAGCACGGAGGAGCTAGAGATTATAAATTTGATTGACCCATCCCGGGACCAACCATGGCGAAAGTTGCTTTGTTTTCGTAATCGGAACCAGAGCGCTCAAACCACTACGCTACCGAGCTCCTCATTGATTACTTGCTTCTTATATATTGCATTATGATTATAAGTGAACTCACAACGTACCTACTCTAAAAGATTACTTTTGAAATGATACATGCATCATTTTACAATCTGAATTAGTATAGGTAGGTACAAAAACATATACACGAGAAAATATTTTCGAGTTGTATTACTAAACATTAAATGTTGTCATCATCAAAAAATAATTTGTTATGTGTTATAAAAAAAGTTTTCTATTTTAAAATGGTTTATGAGAGATACCTCTTCAGAGAAGATGAGAGATAATTATTATGATTGAACGGAAAAGTATCTTTCAGAAACTGTGTGATGAAGATTTGTCTATATTCTTTGTTCGATTAATTAGTCGCTAATAGGTGTTATCTTGTCCCGTGTGGTGTCGAGCTCGAATAGCACCTCCCCATCTCATCCCGTGGGTGTCGTAAGGACCGACTTAGGGAATATCTTCCAACTTCGAGAAAGAGGTCAATCGACGAATCCAACTCGGATGGGCAGCGTTCGGGAAATTGCGTAAGATCTTCTCGCCCCAAATTCCTCTGTGCTTAAAGTCGAAAGTCTTCGACCAGTGTGTGTAGCCAGTGATGACATACGGCTGTGAAACACGGTCGCTCACTAAGGGCCTTCTGTGCAAGTTCGCAGTCGCACAACGAGCTATAGAACGAGCTATGTGAGGTGTTTCTCTGCGAGATAGAATCAGAAATGAGGACATCCGTAAGGGAACCAAAGTCACTGACATAGCTCTTAGAATTAGCAAATTGAAGTGGCAGTGGGCAGGACACATAGCACGCAGAACGGACGGCCGGGTTCTAGAGTGGCGACCGCGTACCGGAAAGCGCAAAGTAGGACGACAACTAGATGGACAGACGACCTGATCAGGGTCGCGGGGAGCAGTTGGATGCAGGCTGCGCAAAACCGTTTTATTTGGAGATCGATGGGGGAGGTCTTTGTTCAGCAGTGGACATCATAGGCTGATATGATGATGATGATGATGAAGGTGTTATCTTGACAAGTTGATGGTTGTTTGTGAAAAATGCTATCCTTATAATATGGGGTCCTGATTTCGATTCTGGGACGAATCAATTTCATTCTTGGATATGTTTTTTCTAAATTGTCCCGCGTATAGATATTATTTGGAGTAGGTACACTTCGATATAGGCAAAGTCTTTGTGTATATGTATAGATAAAAATAACCATTCAATTCATTCCCTAATTTTACTTTTCAATTTTTGTTATAGTAACTATATTAAATTTGTCGAATCTAATAATCGCTACTTTAGACTTTTACGAATAACGTTTCAAGACCAAATGAAACAATCACCAAATAAGTAGGTACCTATTCAATAAAAAACAATTTTGCTAATCAAATTGCTTGGCCAAAAAATATTATGGTTAATGATAATTCAGTGATATGAAATCCGATAAATATACTTCACCCAAATAAAGAACAAGTTATAAAGCTAATATGTTAACTGGTTCCTTTTCGTTTTAAATTATTATGGCAATATTAAAATTATCGTCGATACAATCATTATTCTGTGAATACTAAATAATTTAGTTGGCAAGTGTTTTGTTGTGCGCTAAAACAAGAATATCCTACTTTCAATTTAAGAAAAGTCAAATATCAGTCACTGATTTTATTATTCGATTATTGAAATTAAAAACTAGCACGAATTATAGGTATTGACAACAGCATTAGTATGATAAACTCAATTATTGTCTAGAAGGAACTATAATTAAAACGGGTGCTATGTGCCACGGATGTTTCAGTATTATTTTAGTGTTCAAAGCCCAGTGGCACACGGTAAACTACCTTAGCGCCTGTATTCGGCTACAACTGTGACTAGCGTAAGCCGTCGTCGTTAGCCGGCCGCAGAGGGTTGCGACCGCCGCTTATTGCGCATTGTTTTCGTGGCTGCTATTAAAATGTCGCGAGCGGTTTTTAAGCTAAACGAGGGCTACTTAGTTTACGTGCACATCAAATTAAAACAATGATAAATATAGGACTTTTTAAACTCATATTTGAAATCCGTCTGATGGTAAAGCATAGCCTGTGGACGCTCGTAGAATTTTGGGCACTGCTTAGCGCTGTCAAGAGAAAGTGCTATGATGCCAGCATAATAGTTCAGTCCCCTTAAAGTCTATCAAATGAGGTATTATTGAATAGGTAAATTAAAAATAAATATTACTAATTTACCACTTATTATTATTACAGTAGTGCATGAAAATGACAAGAACATGAGAAGATAAAATGCTAAGTATGTAGCGGATAGAACCCCCAAGTTATAGAAGATCGCAGTTAAAAAATAATAATAATATTCATACACTCACACCTATCACGTAGCCCAATTTAAGCAGGTTTAGTATGCGAATAATAGATAACGGAATAATATAAAAAATAATATGTCTATAAACATTAGAAATATAGTAATCTACTATTTATCAATAAACACACAACCATGACTCATGCAAAAACGTGTTTACTCACCATACAAATCTGCCGTTCCTCGAACCCGGGACCTTTGGTATCTGCACGGTGGTGCATACCACTCAACTAGATAGTGTGATTCAGTGTATATTTGCATTTTTCGTACATCGTTATTCGATTTGTGGAAATATTCAAATGTTTCTATTGTCGATCAGGCACCGTAGGCATCATATATTCTTCTTAACGCTCTACCATTCCGGTAACATCGTTCCATTGTGTTCACACATATTTTTTATAGGCATTTTATAGCGGGGTAGTTGCACTACTAAAATTTACCTGTTTTTGAGCGTGTAGCGTCATTGAGTAATATTCAAGTGCCGTCTGTTGTCGGTACTTAATTGTATGTGTAGACTTCTGATATGTTAAATAGAGAACCTTAAGTGATACGTAAACAAACTAGAATAAAATCGTAAAATCTCAGGCGGTAAGTATGTGTAAGCCCGCGATCTTTCACAATCCTGCTCTAACCATCTGAGTCACCGAGGACTTGGGATTTTCCTCTAGTGCAGCTGTATTTTCATACAAGCGATACACTACAGTAAATGGGTTCACTCTTATAATCCCACTTTTCCTCGGTTAAGAGAGGGTCAAAGATGTAACGAGTTTACCTCGAAGGTGCTTATTTAATCCAGCTTTGAAGGAGTTCAGGTTATATGCGGTAGGGAACACCGAAGCCGGCAGAGCATTCCACCACGGTGTTCTAACTTCATACTAAATAAAAACCTTAACATATACGACCAATTGCAGTTAACATTGAAGTATCGACTAAGACCATTCGTTTAACCTGATATTTAATTTAGTCGGCTTATAAAGGTCCAAGTCGATAGATGACTCTGTAACCATAAAAAAATAGTGACTTCGAAAAATATTTAAAACTTAAATGACATTTAAGATGTTATTCATAAAAAATGTACTCTTTGCATTCCACTCCCTGGCCGTGTGCATTATAAAAGATAATGAAAAGCGCTTGTTTGTTGATGTTTGGTATATCAACCAGATGTGGGTGATAGCTTGCCGAAATAGCCGTTCTTCCAACCTAACGCTTCCTCCATGAGCTCTGGCTACCTTACTCACCACGGGAAGACAACACTACGAGGTAGTGTTATTTGGCTGCGAACTTCTGTAAGGTCACAATCAAATTAAAAATTTAAAAAAATCTCAATATATTTAGGTTATTATAAGATAACTGAAACGAAAGCTTGTTAACTATAATTTAAATTGCTATTTATTCATTTTTTACTAAATTTCTAATTTTCTTATTTTTATGTTAGTACTACAATAAATGTTTAAAAGGTATTATACAATAAATCTTGACTCTTTCGATACAGGGCTACTCAAACTTTAACCGCCTCTGTGGTCTAGTGGTTGAGACTATCTACTTTAGATCTAGAGGTTCGGGGTTCAAATCCCGGAGTCTAGTTGGTGGTAAGACTCTTCTAAGTCCGCCTGGCTAGCTACCACCATCTTACTTAAAGTCAATAATGTTAACAGCGTTGTTGTGTTCCGGCAGTTGGAGGTAAGATAGCCAGTTCCTCTGTGATAGAGGAATCCGGGTATAGTTTGCTTCCATCATCCGCATCATCATCTACCATCAGGTACCAACTATCAGGTGCGGTTAAAAGCTACCCCGTTGAGAATTAAAAAAAAAAACTTATAAAGTCAGAGCAGTGTGTAAGCTGCTCTAGCAGTCTTCGCTTATGGACTCTTCTTACCGCTTCACGTTAGGTGGTGTTGAGTCATTCGTCGGGCTTTGTATAAAAAAATACTTTATGTCCTGAGGCGGAAATTTTTCAAACTATTTACTTTGTAATCAAATACAATTGGGTCCAGTTTTCTTGTGTACCTATGTTATTATGTGTAATTTATCTAATAGTATATTTCACCGCAGTATTTGCTAAGACAGACTGAAGCCGCGCAGTCCTTGGTAGCAGTAATTTTTGTTTCATGTTTGAAGATTCAATTGGTAGGAAACTAGTCCAGTAAACTTCAAAGAAACGTGGTTAAAGATTTCGAACGTAAAAGTAAAAGTAGCCAGTTTTAAAAAACAGCATTTTCAGAGGCTATCCCCGATATCTCTATCCAATTTATTTCTTAATATCATTACTTTAGCTATAGCAATAATAAGAGAGTAAACCCTAGTTCAAAAGTTAACAAAGAATAGATCGCTCTTAATAATTAAATAAGGACCATAAAAGCAAATATATTACATAAAATATTTGTTGGAATCTATCAGACATTCGTACCTAGTACCTACTCAATACAAGTAACTAAATTGAATGATAAAGAGAAATAGACCGATATGCATGAATAACCATAAACAAGGGTTCCGCTCCTTATGAATCTACAAAGCGTATAATATCTAAATTAAGTTTTTAATTACGACGAACGTTTTGCTAATTAGCTTATATAATTACGATTTTTAATTAATATGAACCTGAAAATGGCGCGTGTTGTCTATCTTTGCTTTACTTACTTGCTACTGAAATTCGATTCTCGTTTGATTTTGATATTATAGTAATACATTATCTTTAACTTACGTTAACGTACATCACAATCAAAAGGACGTACATTATGAACGTAATGTGCTTTTGATTGTATATTAACTGCCACACACAACGCAATTTGAGATTGTTAGAGTATAATTGATCGACAAAAGTCAAATGTACTTTATAAATTCTTTACCAACTCAAAACAGAAATAAATGTATACATTAATATGCAAGGGCGGACTTATCTTTATTATAAATTATTTTTTTTGTTGAGATAAACGGATAAAAGCAAGTCGATACTTTTCCGATTTAAGAAATAATGTATTCTTAATATTAAAAATACCTAAAATGAAATGCGACCCGCCTGATGGTAAGACATTACCGTATATTTTGATGTAAGAAACTATATCACAAGTATCAGTTTATTCTTGTTAAAACAGAAAGAGTCTTTATTTTGTTACCATGACCCATTTTGTAAATTGATAAGAATGAGCGTCTTAATTTACAACGAAAAGTGAGGGTAATTCGCGCCTGAAAGGATATTGCTAATTAATCTTTCCGAGTTCATCACGAAATGTCGTCAGTGAAGAATCAAATGTTTATATTAATGATAACACGAGACAAAGACCGCGATATTCATAAGACCATCGAAGTGCGTGTTAACTCGCAATTACGGAACCATATTCAAATACGTGTCGTATTTGAAATTTCAGCGCGATACAAAATTTTATAGATTTTACCGCATCCCTTGTTACGTATTGAATTTTAGTTAAAACCATTTCACATTGAAACTAGGACATTAGCGGTCTATGGGGATGGAAATTCGGCACGAGGGTTTATGGTGACACGAACTTGGTTGAAATTTGCGTAGCTTTTAAGATCCTATTTTAAATTAAACGACGAGTAACTTCTTATCTCCGTGATAATTAACTTTTACTTTGATCTTGGAGTGGTGTTTTAACGTTTACCGTTTTTTCTATGTTTCAATGTGTATATTCATGAAGGTAGTTTCATTAAATATATTGACTAACTTATTCTAACTTTAAAAATGTATTATCTCAAAAACTTGAGTTAAGTAGTTACCCACCTAAATTAATAAAAGAACTATATACATTTTTATAACTAGCATACGAAATAAAATTAAATTCCCGGTACTTTGTTTATTTTGAATTTTCGATATTGTTGCAGCGTTATAATTACGGGTAGACTGCTGAAACTCAGGGAAGAAGTTATGTGTCGGGAACTAGTTCATATAAGCAGTGAGAACGAGTTTTATAGTAGGGGTATCGTAGCAAGCACAAGTAGCAGACGTCAACAAAAGCGGATACCTATAGCCATATAATATTCCCGGAATAAAGTTGATTTCTGCATAGTTTCAGCTGCGCTTTTAACTGCTCCTAAATAACGGGAATTCAAAATAATCCATTAATTACCTACACGGTTAATATCCATTTAATTCTAAAATAAATAATGTCTTTATAAATAAAGCGCTAGTGGATCCGATTATACACTTTTAAGTTGCAGACAACAGTTAGGCAGAAATATATTCTAACTTACAAAGAAGCTTTCAAACTAGATTTGTCGATAATTTATTCGTGTAAACTAACCCTAAGTTTGGAAACAATAATGGAGAGAAGTTTCGATAGAACTCAACGGTAACAATAGTTAATTCAACATGTATGAACTAGCTAATTAATTAGAGCTGTTTCTAGTCCCAATACTAGGTAAGATTGGGTTTCTTTTGTATTACAATATGGTATCTAAGTGGTACTCAGCATAGAGCACTTTATATCGGATCAGTAACAATGAATTCCACGTCATAATTAGAACTTACTTCACTAGTTGATCAATAACTGTCGTCAATCAAATACTGTTACATGAATTCTGTTACGTGAACTACGCATTGATGCCGCTAAACGGATTGAATTATCGACATTTATGGATGTGTCGGTGGAATTTAAACTAAGTGCTGCTCGGGATAGTAATAGCATAGGTGTTATATAACAGAACCAAATAAAACTCTTATTCTGATGCTTTGAAATTCTAATATACTACTCAACAAAGAAAAAACTAAGTCACCTTAATGAAAATAATTTCATTTACTTTTTGCAAGTAATGAGAGACTAAAATATTGAACAGAACCATTAACTTGACATTTATATTATTAACACTTGACAATTTTTTTTACGAAAATAGAGATACCTAACGCAAATTACACTGAAAAAATATTAAAACAAACTACTTCGGGCACATTTGTAATAACCAACATACCCAACATTTAACGAGATGTAATTACAGTTTATAATGATGATATTACAAAACGGTGCAACTCTAAGCAACTATATTGTACGCTAGGTGTTATTATATGTTATGTAGTCACTATTTTTAGCTACAGGTCGTCGAAAGTTCAGTTTTTATTTTTGTCAGTGTATGCATTCTAAAGAAGTTAAAATCAAAACGAGGTCCGAAAACCATATATATTTTGCGTTCATTTAATCAGGTGTTAGACTTCCTATAAAGCTTTTAGCCTTATTCAAAATAAAAGTCTTTTCGTAAACCACGTTTTCTACTAAATACGACTCTCTAGAGTTTCGCTTCTAGTAAGCTTGGCATTCGATAACTATAAATTGTAGCATTTTAAATAAAGTTCACAGCTAGTTTCCTGTACAAAATAGTGGTGGGCTAATAGAAAAGGATATTTTTTATTTTATATAAAAAAACTCAAAATCATTAATTGTAATTCTAAATAGCACAAGCCGCAGTTGAACAGCCAAAAGCAATATTCTTCAGACGATCTTTGGATCAATTAAATTCAAAATAGATGTACGATACTGTAGTGTTAAGGTGTATAGCACTACATAATTGGCTCCTTTTTTAACCCCCGACGAAAAAGAGGGGTGTTATAAGTTTGACGTGTCTGTCTGTGTATCTGTGTGTCTGTCTGTGGCATCGTAGCGCCTAAACGAATGGACCGATTTTGATTCGGTTTTTTTTTGTTTGAAAGCTGATGTGACTACGATGGTTCTTAGCTATAATTTATGAAGATTAGTTCAGGCGTTTGATGATTATCAGCTCATGTTCTACTTGATAATAGCATTTTACTAACTTTTACAGATCCGATTGATTTCAAATTTGGTGAACTGTCGCTTGGGTGACATTCCCATGACATAACAACTTTGAGCTGATCCTATATCATCAAAAAGTCTGTGAAATGCTCAATTCTTTAGAAACTTACAGCCGATATAGCGTGTTTGGGCTCTTATGAATAGTTTTAATGAGATGGTGTTAAATAGATTATTAATGACGCCGGGGGTCACTTAAAATTTTTAATTTTGTAATTATTATATGAATACCTTATAAATAACCCGAAAACTGCATTATCTGTTTTATAGCTTTATTTGATTATTAGAATTTACAACATTTTAACTGTAAACTTTCACGTTTCCATGGAAATAATTCACTGTTTCACGTTTGCACTTGATTGTACCCATTTTTCATATGTTTTTCGATAGTATTTAGGAGTTTTTTTTCGTATTTTCTTCAAAATTACTGTATATTTAATAGTCTGACATTGTTAAGGTATGGACAGACGTACACAAAAAAAAGTATGCTCATAAGTTTGCTTAAAATTAGCATGCTCTGCAACTGTTCACATTTGCCAGCAATAAGCATCATCCTCATAAAAAAGCATGCTCAAAGAAAACTTACAGACAGACACGCTATTTGGCACCAGGCTCCCAGCCAAAATGAATGTAAAAAGATATAGTGACAGGGCTATCCGTACAGAACTGAATAAAATTGTCATATCATATCATAAGGAGAATGTGTTTCCCACAGACATTCGTAACTTCGATAATATGTCACAAAAAGCAAAGTTTTTCCTTCACCCCAACGCGACATTTTGAGGGTTTATTTTGTTTTTATTTTAAATTGACGCAGCAACTGTTGCGGGTCAAGATCGAATCAATAATAGCATGCTCATAAGCAATCCTGTTCAGACACGCTCGGAGCACGCCCCCTCCTACCCGCGGCTCAAGTAGCATGCTCGAAAATCAAACGTCGGTTGATCTAGCACGCTCTTTATAAGCATGCTCATTACTAGCAATGTTGTTACACACGTGCTACAAATGAGCACTTGCTCAATAAAAGCATGCTTTCGTGCTAATAATGAGCACGTCTGTCCGTACCTTTACTCTTTTCTTTGACAACTGCTTTTCTTTTTGTTCGTCTATAAATCGTGGACTTTCTTTCACGCGCCGCTGCTGCGCGCTTGCCGCGCACCCCCGCTGCGCGTTGCTACTGCGATAAACGTTGCTATAAAAACGTTAAAAGAAGCTAGAAAGCGGTGAAGAAATCGGTAGGTTACATCTAGTGCTCTGGTGGCGTAGCGGTTATCGTGTCTGGCTCAAATAGACTGGCTGGATAAAATATTCTTTGATAGTTAGTATATATAATTTATATATTATATGTATGACTGACTGAAGGCGTTAAAAGGCTTGATAATTATATACGTAGGTGTCACTCTAACGTCAATTATTTTAGTGAAGCTAATTCCATTAAAACGTGTTTATCTACATTCACATAATTTGACTATTAAGAAAACGCAACCGTAATATCGTAACGTAAACGCTCCTATTACCGTCAGTTAAAACTAACTTCGAATTGACTTTAGAAAATTATGTGTAAGCAGGTAGGTATACTAGGCAAAGTGTTATCAGTAATTCATAATCTTAAATAAGTATTCTAAATAATTCAGCTCCTTAATTAATCGTAGAGTCTCACAATATTTAATACAAAAATATTAAAGCTGAAATACTCGTAGCAGCTGTTTCCGTCACCGACCGATGCCATGAGGTTTGCTTCTATTACTGTTTTTTTCTGTTTCTATTACCGACCACTGAACAAATTACAGGAAAAACTAGTGGCCGCCCGCGGCTCCACCCGTATGATGTTGGTTATTGCGCTAAAAGGTATGCGAGTGTCCTTTCTCAGGATATAATCTGTCCCCACGCCAAATTTTATCTAAATCGGTTGAACTGCGAAGTGAAATCGTAACAGACAGACAATATACAAAATTATAGAGCGATAAAAATTCTTTATTTACACACTTGCTTACATAACGTAGATAAAATACGAACACAATATGCCCAAACGGCGGTTTTATCCTCTTACTAAAATAAAAATAGTCCGGCTGATTTGAAATTTCGTGTAGGTATTTCCTAGGCATGGACGGCATATCATCTTAGGCCTCTGGATGACAACGCACCTGCAATATCAAGTGATTTTTCCTTGTTATTTCAGGTGGCTAGGCGGTGCTAACCGCATTCCACCAGGTAGGCCGTCAGCTTGTTTGTCATCTGGTTGTATAAAAAAAAACCTCATACCATGGGTAAATAAATCAAATAAATCAAAAGTATTCACAGGAAAATGCCGTGTCGTAAACGACATAGTCAAGAATCTACTACTATGATTGAAAAATAAAAAAATATTAATTTATTATGCTTACGTAGCAGGCGCATTACTATAAAATGTCCAAATGGGTTATGTCTTGTAGTATGATTTTGAAAACTGTAAGCTATAAGTATTTTTGAAAAATCTTACCTAATAAAAATATTTTCATGTTTTTACTGTAAATTTTAGTTACCTCGCATAGTATAATATCTGTTACAGCTGTTTACAAGATTAGTTTAATTTAGTTTCCTGCAAGCACTGCGTTGCCGACAGACACCGCTCGACTAACCAATAGCCATTAATTTTCGACGAGGCTGACTAAGACTTCGGTATTGCTGAGATGGCATTTCATTTCCTCAGTGTATTCTTAGCTTTACAGATCATTACTCCTTGAATTCAGTGGAAGAGCAATACAAATTTGTATTTATTAAGGTATTTGTTAAAATTTATTTGTTGTAAAAATTTGAAGCAAATTGTTTTGAATACAAGTACAAAAATGTGTTTCGTATATTAACTTAATATAGAAAAAAATATGTCCGGAGCGAGATCTGAACCCGTGACCTTTCACAATTCGAGTGACCGATCTAACTATTGAGCTACTAAGGACTTAGGATAACCCTATGGATTTGTTCTAGTCGATCTGTATTTGCGTTGTAATAAGTTTATCCGTAACCGTGTATTTTGGTCAATAAATATATTATTATTATTAATGTCCTCCCTCACAATGATGAAATATTCTATTTCAAAAAAACCTCGGCAGCTGACTGGTTAGGGCAGTCATTCGCATTGTGGAAGGTCGTGAATTCGGATCCGGTCCCAGGACATGAAATTTACATTTTTTTTGTATTTGTATTTCAGACATTTTTTTTAATTCAAATTATTATTACAATAATGCCCCCCTAAAATCCTTTACAATGTTCCCCTAAATACCTACATATAGGTTACAAATATCGCTGTAACGAAATTTCTAGTTTCGAAAAATCGTTAGTAGGTATAAAAATATATACAACTAAGTAGCTTTCTTCCGTGGCTCCACACGCTTGGATGTGGGTTGTCGCTCCAAAAGATGTCCTATGTTCTTCCCAGGGTCTCAAACTAATCTCCAAACCAAATTTAATCTAAATCGGTTCAATATTTTCTAATCATATTTAGAATATAAGAGGTGTTTCAAAAATGTATGCAGACTCGCCCAGGTCTATGTACAGTATTGTTGTATATTTTATATTATGTAAGTGGGTATTTGGACATTTGGGCAGTCTGTAACCGACCATTAAACGGTGTGCTTCGTAATCTGCATTTTATTTGGTTTTATAGTCCTATAAACCTGAATATAGGACATATTGGCGACGAGTTAGTTACCTACACGTTTCAAATACTTTTCCGACATAATTGTGTTGATATTACATCAATGGCGGGTCACGGGAGCTCGATGTTCGGCGGCAGTCTCACCTTTGACCACCGAGTGCAGGAGTGGAATATTTTCAAAAGTAGATTTACTCAGTTTTGTACGGCGAACGACATAAACAACGACACCGATAAAGCTGGAGTGAAAAGACGAGCTCTGCTTTTGACTACATTGGTGGAAGATACCTACCGCGTCGTAAGAGATTTAGCCTTTCCAGAATCATTGGACAATTTGGAATTTCAAGTTTTAGTATGGAAACTGGATAGCCATTTTGTATCTAAAAAAAGTACTTTTGCGGAAAGATACAAATTCTACAAGGCAGAGCAGAGACCTGGTGAGGAATTGTCTGACTGGGCGGCGCGAGTGAGAAATTTGGCTCAATATTGTGGCTTTAAATCGGAACTCGATCTGGCACTAAGAGATCGGTTTGTTCTCGGTCTAGAAAATATGAAAGAGAAAGAGAAACTATTTGCTGAGAGCATCGAAACGTTAACGTTCAACAAGGCGCTGGAGTTGGCACAAAGCGTACGGTGTGCGCGCATGGCCCTGCAGGCGTCGCAGCAAGCTGGCGGCGCGGGCGCAGCCGCGGACGCCGCATCAGCGGAGCCGGTATTTGCGTTGCGGGCCGCCGCCACTGTCCGCGCCGCGTCCGCGTCCGATCGTTATAAGCAAAACAAGTGTTGTTCAGTGTGTGGCTATCGTAATCATATAAAAGATCAGTGTCGATTTATTACTTATACGTGTCAAAAGTGCAATCAAAAAGGTCATTTAAAAAGAATGTGTAAAGCTAATGTGAAAATAAATAATTTTTTGTCTGCGGATGCCGACGACGTATGCGAAGGTAAAGATTTATTTAATATTAAATGCGTCAACGGTGAACCGATGCAGCAAGTGGTGTCGATAGGCGGAGACGACGTGCTATGTGAATTCGACAGCGGTAGTGCTGTTTCTGTCTTACCGTTAAATGATTATTGTACACGTTACAAACATAAATATGGTTTGCAATCATGTCATGTTGTTTTAAATTGTTATAATGGTAGTAAAATTTCACCTTTAGGTTACGTAAAACTCCCGGTATGTTTTGAAAACTTTAATAAGCAAATTAAGTTTTATGTTATTAATACAGATAATACTAAGCCCGCATTATTAGGTAGGGATTTTATTAGTACGTTCAATTTAGAGTTGTGCAATGTTAATAGTTGTAACAATTTGAAGAATGACAATGATTTAGGTCATCAATTAAAAATAAAATTTTCAAAACTTTTCACAGACGAATTGGGTAAATTTAATAAATATAAAATTTCGTTAAAAATAAAACCAGGTTCACAATTGAGTTTTTTTAAGCCGCGCACTGTACCACTGGCATTAAGAGAAAAAGTAGAAACTGAATTACAACGGTTGTTGGAATTAGGTATTTTAGAAAAAGTAGATCATTCGGATATTGCAACGCCAATCGTTCCTGTGCTACGATCTGATGGAGATATCAGAATATGTGGTGATTATTCAGTGACGCTGAATAAAGTGTTATATTCAGATAGTTATCCGTTACCTCGAATAGAGGATTTATTTGCTAAATTGCACGGGGGTGTCGAATTTTCAAAATTAGACCTCTCCCGAGCTTATAATCAGTTGGAGCTCGACGAAACCAAAAAATTAACGTGTATTAATACCCACAAGGGATTGTTTTGTTATACGCGTCTAGTCTTTGGCCTTTCCAATGCTCCGTCTATTTTTCAAAAAGCTTTAGAGCAATTGTTGGGTGATATTGAGGGGGTTTGTATATTTCTCGACGATATTTTAATTACCGGTCCTAGTAAAAAAATTCACATGGAACGGTTAGAACAAGTATTAACGAAATTACAAGATGCAGGTATGAGACTAAAAGAAAATAAGTGCGAATTATTTAAGGATTCTGTCGAATTTTTGGGTTTCGTAATCGATAAGAACGGATTACGTAAATCTAATAGCAAAATCGAAGCAATTGTCCAATCATTGTGTCCTAAGAATGTGAGTGAGTTAAAGTCATTTTTAGGAATAGTTAATTACTATCGTTGTTTCGTTCCTAACACGTCAAGCGTGTTAGCTCCTTTACATTTGCTTTTAAAGAAGGGGCAAAGGTGGCAGTGGGGTGAAGCGCAAAATAATGCATTTAAAGAAATCAAGCGATTGCTGAGTAGCGATAGCGTGCTGGCGCATTTTGAGCCAACGCTGCCAACTGTAGTGACGGCGGACGCGGGGCCCGGCGGGCTCGGCGCCGTGCTGGCGCAGCGGCAGTCCGACGGCCATGAGCGGGTAGTGGCATACGCGTCACGTGCGCTTTCTAAATCTGAACGAAATTACGCTCAGATTCAGAAAGAAGCGGCTGCCTTGGTTTTCGCAATAAAAAAATTTCACCATTACTTATACGGCCGGGACGTACCGTTTATACTGCGCACTGACCACAAGCCACTTTTATCTATTTTCGGGTGCAAAAAAGGTGTTCCTGAATTAGCAGCGAATAGACTGCAGAGATATGCTTTATTCTTATCAGCGTATAATTTTAAAATAGAGTACATTAAGGGTCAATATAATGTCGCAGATTTTTTGTCGAGGTCGACGAAAGTCAGTACCTATCCAGACGAAAATTTGACGGATAATGATCAGAGTTTATACGTTAATTATGTCACGGAGTCAGTTTTAAAACCTATTACGTTAAAAGATATTCAGATTGAGACATTCAGAGATCCCATCTTAAAACTTATTGTGGGATTTATAAGAAATGGGTGGCCCCCTAAAATTATGTTACCACAATTAAAACAATACTTTCTTTGTCGTTTTGAGCTTTCACTAGAAAAAGGGTGTTTGCTTCGGGGTCATAAAGTCATTATACCAGAGAAATTTAGAGAACAATTATTAAATGAACTACATAGTTCTCATTTTGGAATTATAAAAACAAAAGCTAAAGCCAGAGAACGTATGTGGTGGCCTAATATAGATAGACAGATCGAAGACAAAATAGGGTCTTGTAGCTTGTGCAACTCGCTTCGTAACGCTCCGCCGCGCGCTCCGCTGGCACCTTGGCCATACCCCGCGCTTCCATGGGACCGCGTTCACATTGATATGTTTATTTTAAATAACAAACAATTTCTTATCGCAGTAGATGCACACTCCAAATGGGTGGAATGTTTTCCCATGTCTAATTCAAATAGTGACGCAGTTATAGAAAAATTATCTGAGATATTTAGTAGATTCGGGTTAGTGCGGACGTTGGTTTCTGATAATGCCAGTAATTTTTGTTCGCAACAATTTAGAGATTTTTGTTCTATGAATGCTATTAAACATGTTACGATTGCACCTTACCACCCAGCTTCTAATGGGCAGGCGGAAAACAGTGTAAAAACTATTAAGAATGGTTTAAAAATAATAATGTCACAAAATTTATCGCAAAAAGCAATCAATCATAAACTGAATAAACTATTGTTTGACTACAGAAACTCAGTTCATTGCACCACTGGTTTTTCACCAGCTCATTTGCTGCTTGGTCGCTCTCTGCGTTGTCGCCTCGACTTGCTGCAGGTCACAAATCACACTCAGGATATTTTCGAACAAGAAAAACGCAATGTTCCGTTAGCATCCGCAGCCAAAGCTAAAGTAATGGAAAAACAGTCCTTACAGTGTAATCAATATGGAGGTCGTCGTAAAATAGTTTTTCGTCAAGGAGATAAAGTATTAGTTAAGCATATTTATAGCAATGGTAATAAAAGTGTTTGGAAACTAGGGACAATTAAAGAAGAGATTGGATCAAAAATGTATTCTGTAATAATAGCTGGTAATAAAAATGTCCTCATTAAACACGTCGATCAATTATTGGCATACAAGGGGAAACAGGACAATGTGTTAGAAGATTTAGATGACGTCAGTACTTTCGGCGATTATAATGTTGTCACGGATGATGAGGTCAATGATCAACTCCCGGAGGATGATGGCGATGTTGGCTCCTTTTGTTCTATTCCTGATGCAGAACAAGAACCCGCATCTAGTACTGAATTTCCTGAAATAAACTTAGGATTGGAGACGAATGAGGACCGTGTTGTGCTGAACACATCGCCACAGCCACAGCCTCATTATATAAATCCAGAGGACCAAGAGATAGCTGGAGTTGAGCCACCCCCTGGGCGATTAATTCGATCAACACGTGCAAATAAACCTAATTATAAAATGTAAATTGTTTTAGGATTGTTTTGTATTAAAACAATATTTTTAAACTTATTGGTGGAGGGATTGTTGTATATTTTATATTATGTAAGTGGGTATTTGGACATTTGGGCAGTCTGTAACCGACCATTAAACGGTATGCTTCGTAATCTGCATTTTATTTGGTTTTATAGTCCTATAAACCTGAATATAGGACAAGTATACTGAAAAATAGGTAAAAATATGCAGCAGTGTTCAATTGTCCATTTTATTTGCTTTGTTGTGTGGTACAAAACAAGATTTCTTATAGAAAAAACTGCAACACAGCCAAATATTCATCATGGCGTCACTTTGGTGACGTTTAGTTGACTTCTGCGTCACCCGCCATATTGCCATTTTGAATAACGGTGAAATCGACGAAGAATTTCAACTTTTGTATAAACCAACTATGCATGAAAACGAATTATTAATATTTTTACCGGATTCAGGATATTTTATATGATTTTTTGAAATAGTGTACATATACCTGGCCGGATATGAAACATCTCCTTTGGTATGGATAAAAAACAAACAAAGAAACTCCTTGAATCCTCCTTTAAAATATTAGAAAAGATTAGGATTATTCTGTTTATAACGAGTAAACTAAAAATCTATAATTCAAATAGGTCCGATCATTCAGTGAAATAGAAATATTCTCAGAAGAAGTAATAAACTTGAGTATTGTTTCCAGATTCATCATCACCAGCCTATATGTCCCACTGCTGGACACAGGCCTTCCTACATGGGAAAAATATATGAGGAGTTTGGGCCATAACACCACAACGCTAGCCCAATGCGGGTTGGTGGGTTAAAGCGGTTGTAGTAAGAACGGTTTTTATTTTCAGACTATTTTTTAAAGATTTACAGATTAACTAACTAACTAAGTTTTGACCCAGTTACCACCGTTTTCAGGCGACTGAAACATGTTTTCATGCTGTTTCAGAAGTCAAGTAATCCGATGCCAGTATTTCCGGAAAAACCTTTTTCAGGCGTTTTCAGGACCTCTTATGGCCATTTCACGCCCTTATGTAAAATTTTATAAGAGTGAGTGGGATAGAGCTAATACTAGACAAGGACAGAAGATGAACCTTCAAGAACGGTCGCGGAAAGACAGCGCGAATGCTAGACAAGGACAATGCACTGTACTATCATCCGCATAGCATTGATTGTTTGTCATTGATATGAAGAAGAAAGAGAGAGGGGGATAGTGTAATGTTTATTAAAAGTATTTAAAAGTCTTTTTATGTTAAAGTAAATTGTTTAATTTAAATTCCTTCCCAGTCCTTGTACACAGATCACCCACCTAGTTCCCTGCCATAGATTATATATCTAAAATAACCATAGACTGTACATCTTTTCTCATTAGATTTTAAACATAATCATTATATCTAACTGGAAGCTTAATTTTTGATCTGTCTCTCAATCTTGAAGTAATATCAGCTTGATCAAGAACATTATTCAATACATCAGATTTTTTATCATCACTATTAATATAATAATCACACAAAGTACTGCATTTAAATCCACAATTAGTGCAACTATTACTTTTTGCATTATAATTAACTTTCCAAAATTTAAGAAATTTACGATTTCTTCTTAGAATTTGCCCATTATCTACTTTTACTAAATATGAACGTGGTTCCTTACATATTTGAGCTGATTTCCATATCTTATCTTTACAATCATACAACATAACTCTATCGTTTACATACATTTTTTTTAATTCTTTTGTGTGTTTATCATAATAATATTTTTGGATTTTCTTCCGTTGCAATTGGCAATTCAAAACATTTTTATTTAATTTAGGTTTAAGATGACTATTTGTGCACGGAATTTTAGTTTTAATAGATTTATTCAATAACAATTGTGCTGGAGAAAATCCTATATCCTGTAACACAGTATTTCTATGATTCATCAAAGCTAAGCTGATATCAGTTTTACTCTCTGAACATTTTTTTAATATACTTTTACAAATACCAACAGCTTTTTCTGCTAATCCATTTGATTGAGGATATCTTGGACTTGAAAATACATACTCAAAATCCCACTCCTTAGCAAACTCTAAAAATAATAAACTATTAAAAGGCATATTATCAGCTTCTAATTTTTGAGGAATTCCAAATCTGCTGAATATGGACTTTAATACTTTAATCACAGTTATCGCCTCTTTACTAGGCAATAACGCTAACTCTATCCATTTGCTAAATGAATCAATTAGTGCTAGATAATCTTTGTTGTTATATGAATATATGTCACATGCGATTCTCTGCCAAGCTCGCTGAGGAATAGAATGCTGTAACAATGGTTCCTTAGAATTAAAATAACTGAACTTAGCACAACTGTAACAATTATTAATGAAATTTTCTATATCTTGTGACATACATTTCCAGTAAAGAACTTCACGAGCTCTACGTTTACATTTATTCATACCCAAATGCCCCTCATGAATTAAACTAAGCATATTTTGCTGTAATGATTTTGGTACAATAATTTTATTATTTAATAATAATAACCCTGAATAATACTTAATATTATCCTTCAATTTGTGAAAATGTTTTAATTCAGGAGATAATCTGTTATTTTCTGGCCAGTAATTTAAAACAAATTTCTTTACTTCTGATAAAACAAAGTCACTATTTATAGCCTTTTCAAATTCAAGTCTTTTTGTCTCACTTATGGGCAACTTTGTCTCCAAAGTATGTACGATTTTTAAATCCGTGTTTCCTGCAAAGGGAGATTCATTAATTAAATATGCACGAGACAAAAAATCTGATATGTACAATTGAGAACCTGGTACATAACCAACATCTAAATCATAATTTGTTATTTTTAATAACAATCTCCGTAAGCGAGGGGAAACATCACACAAATTCTTTTTAAAAATTGACTCCAAAGGCTTGTGATCACTTTGAACCTTAACCTTCCTACCATAAATAAAATAATGGAATTTTTCAACACTAAATGCAATGGCTAAGAGTTCCTTCTCTATTTGAGAATACATTTGTTCTGTTTTAGTTAAACTTCTGGATACAAATCCTATGGGATGATGGTTTTGTAACAAACATGCTCCTAATCCATCCTTACTAGCATCACATTGTATAACTATCTCTTTATGTGGGTCAAAATATTGCAGTACTGGGGCCTTAATTATTATCTTTTTTAAATGATTTAAAGCATTATTATGAACTTTAGACCAACTCCAATTAACATCTTTGCAAGTTAAATTTCTTAACGGAGCAGTGATTTTTGACATATTTGGAATAAATTTAGCCAAAAACTTGGTCATACCCAGGAACCTCAATAGTTCTGTTTTATTTTCAAGAGTTTTAAAATTTCTTATCGCTTTTACAAAACTCTGATCTGGACTTATACCCACACTAGAAAAATTTTGCCCCATATACTTAACAGAAGACTGTCGGAATTGAATTTTTTTACTATTAAATTTAATATTAAATTTCCTTGCTATATTCAATATATTTGCTAAATTCCTATCATGCTCTTCAATACTTGACCCTGTAATTATTATATCATCACAGTAAATACCAACCCCAGGTAAGTCTCCAAACAGCTCATAATTCATTTTTTGATACACTTCTGGGGCCGATGTTAAGCCTTGTGCTAAACGCAAAAATTTGTAACGACCAAAAGGTGTATTAAATGTTGTTAAATCAGAACTCTCTTCATGTAACTGTACTTGCATATATCCATCCTTCATGTCCATAACTGTGAAATATTTCTTATCTGTTAATTTGGCTGCTATAGAGTCCGCTGTAGGAATTGGAAAATGTTCACGTTTGATTCCCATGTTTAACTTCGTTGGATCAATGCATAAACGTAGATCTCCATTCTTCTTAGTTGCATGACCAATGAATTCACCCAATCTGTGGGGCCCTCAACCTTAGCTATAATTCCCAAGACTTCCAACTCATTCAATTTTTCCTTTAATTTTTCTTGAATTGCTAATGAAACAGTTCTAGGACGCTGTATACAAGGAACCACATTTTCTTTAAGTTGAATTTTATATTTCTTTGGATATTTTCCAAGCCCATGAAATATATCAGCATAAGTAGTCAACAATTCTTCTTTGGTAACAATGAAGTCTACACATTTGATAATTTCTAGCTGTAAACAACTCTACAAACCTATTATTGGTGTAGCGTTTAGATCTACCACATAAAATGTTACCATATATTCATTGTTGTTAAAAATGCAATTAATTTTTGTTGTGCCCAAAGGTTTTATTTCTTGTCCTCCATAAGCCATTAAAATGGTGTTAGTGGGTTCTAAAATCTGCTCTTTTAAAGTTTTGAAAATATTGTTTGGCAAAATGTTAGATTCAGATCCTGTGTCAATTTTAAAATTTACTTGCTGTTCACTATTCAAATTTATTAAATTGTACCATGCCTTTTTAATTTGACTGCTGTTATTTTTGATGGAAAAAATCTGAAGACTTTTTTCACTTTCATTACTGTCATTATCATCATTTCTTGAAACTTCATTGCATTTTAATTCATTTGTTGATTTGAAATTCCGCATTAAAAATGCGACAAACCTTTTTAAAATGTCCCAATTTTCCACATTTTCCACACTGCTTATTAAAGGCTGGGCAAGCATTTATTTTGTGACTATCAAAACCCCATTTAGTACAATTTTTTATTGTCTTTTCTACATGACTTTTATTTATAGCATCCAATGAAATTTTATCAACATTTAATTCACGCAATTGGGCCGATGTCGACTCCGCTACCTTGCCAATGTTAATGGCCATTTCTAAAGTGAGTTTTGACTCCCTCAATAGTCTCTCTTGCAAAGATTTACATGTGACTCCTAACACTATTTTATCCCTGACCATATCTTCATGGTCTGTATATTCACATGTTTTACATGCTGTTTTTAACTCAGTGACAAAACTTTCGAAAGTTTGATCTGATTTTTGGTATATTTTATTAAATTTGTATCTTTCAAATATGATGTTTCTTTTGGGACTGAAATGTGTCTCATAAGCTTCTATCACGTCGATTAATTTTAATTTCTTTTTTTCTTCAAAGTTATTATAAATTTTTAAGCAACCAGCTCCAATAAAATTTAATAAAAACGCAATATTTATTTTCTCATTTTTCATATTCATATCCGCTGCCAACAACCAAATTTCAAATTCTAGTTTAAATTTACTCCATTCTCCGTATAAATCCTGGTTTCCATAATTTATTATTTCATGCACTACGTAGATACTTATTTTAGTGCAACTAATTGTAGTAATTTCGCACCTGACACCATGTAAAGTTTATTAAAAGTATTTAAAAGTCTTTTTATGTTAAAGTAAATTGTTTAATTTAAATTCCTTCCTAGTCCTTGTACACAGATCACCCACCTAGTTCCCTGCCATAGATTATATATCTAAAATAACCATAGACTGTACAGATAGATCAGAGCCTATTGTGGTACACCAACATTCACTGACATGTTATAAAATAAAATAAAATTATTAATTTGTATACTTATATGTTTGTAACATTTTGAGGAGGTAACAGAACGACAGAGTTACTTTGACATTGATAATATTAATGTGGATTTTATTTTTATATACGAAAATGCAGTATTTACAGGAAAACACTCATAAAATAATATTCTTTAATACTCACTATACATAAACGAGAAGAAATACATCAAATGACATTATACACTTTAATTTTGTTTTAAAAGAGAAAATAATAATGTTACAGAACAGAGCGCCACCGGGTATTGGCTTCATGTAATCGTTTTATTTTATGAAGCTATTTCCGTCAGGTTTTCCAAATGGAAGTTCGGTCACGACTTTACTCAGGCGATTCAATCCATTAGTTCAATTAGTGTCGTACAATTGTTTTACACCTTATTATTTGATTAGTTTTTTTTGTTCGTAGCTGTGGCTTTTTCAAAATCCAACTACTATATCGTTTGGATCACAGTGTTTTCTCTGTGTTCGTCTGTGTGTTATTGTGGTGATCAAATTTTTTTTAACAAAAATAAAACCGACTTCAAAACACTAAAAAGGAAAAAAGAATTAAATTTAAGTACCTAGGTACTTATCTCTTAAAAATGTCTTTTTTGTAGTTGGTGCTTCTCTATCTATTGTCTCTGGTAACGCTTAGCACCAACACCGAATAACCGAATAGAATACAACTATTCGTCAATACCTGCGTACCTATAATATTTAAATAATTATCTTGCAACTCTTACCCGTTAAGGAGTTGTACCTTCATCATCATTTCACCCGAATAACCCGATAGAATACAACTATACGTTAATACGTACCTATAATATTTAACGAATTTTCTTCTAACTCCTAACCGTTAAGGAGTTGTACCTTCCATCACTCGCTCTTCAACATAAGATGGTGACTGAGAGTAGCAAATACTTGAATAGCTTTGGAAAAAAGAAAAAATACCGTACGTGCCTATAAAATTTGAGGTATGTCCTAGATTTCCCTGGGATCCCATCATCAGATCCTGACTTGGTAACAATGGGACCACCTCAGAAGTATACTCTATCGAATAAAAAAAGAATTTCGAAAATCGGTTCACAATTGATCGAGAAATCGATATCGATCCAAACAAAAGAAACATACAGTAGAACATAGACCCTCATTTTTTTGAAGTCGGTTAAAATTATAACTGAACTTTTGGCTACTAGTAGCTTAAGAAGAGTGATTACATAACCTAGGTATTACCGTAGGTAGGTTATGTAAAGGTACTTAAAGATGCATCGTTAAATCAACTAAACTGTAATTACACCTTGCTAAATTTTAGTTATTAATGTCACCAAAGTAGTTTATTAAAATTATAAATTTTATTCCCCAATTTAAAAAAGAGCCAGATAAAATTATAGTTTCTCAATTTAATAGTAGCGGCGGCGGCGGCGGCGGTTTAGTGGTAGTGGCGGTGGTTTAGTAGTTTTTTAGTTTTGTGATGTAGTTTTTTTGTTTTGTTTCTTTTTTTGTTTTTTGTTTTTTTTTAGTTTTTAGATTTAGATTTTTTTTGAGATATAGATTTTGAGTTTTGTTTTTATAGTTTCTCGTCAAATCTGAAGTGGGATAGTACAGTCGACAGCACATCAAACGTAAAGGTGATTTTCCACCAGAGGAGCGAGACGAGACGAGGCGGAAAGAGAATTGAAATCGCATTGACCCTTTTCCACTAAAATTGCCTTTAATAGCTATCGCGAGCTGGTGATTTTCCACCAGAGTGGCGAGACGAGACGAGGCGAGAAGAGAATTTAAATCGCACTGACCCTTTTCCAGTAACAATAAGTAGCAACGAAAAACAATAAACCTATCGCGAGAAGCGTGTTTCAGTTGCAGAGTTAATCTATATTCTATAACGGAAGCAATACGGTTCATTTTTATATAAACAAATATTTCAATTCACGCCTCGCATATCCTCGTCAATTCTCACTATTTCCACCAAAGATGCGCTATGAGAGGATTGAAAATTTGCCATACATATTTCAATTCTCGTCTCGTATCGTCTCGTCTCGCCCCTCTGGTGGAAAACCACCTTAACAGTTAGAGACCACCCTTACTGCGATCGTAATTTAGTGATGTTTACTAATTATTGTCATTTGCAAATTCATCTTAGAAATCTGTGTTTATTATTATAATAATAATAATAACTACTCATACACTTTGAGAAATCCCCATTTTGAGAAACCCCCATTTTGAGAAATCCCTATTGTGCGCCTTAAGGCTATTATCTAGCCCAAAGTAGAGCTTGTATTATGGATACTAGATAACGGAGAAATTATAATAAAAATATGTATGTAAATATTATAAATATACTAAACAAACATTAATGACTCGTGAACAAATGCTCGTACTCATAATACAAACATTTGCTCCTACCAGGATTCGAACCCGGGACCTCCCGACCAAGTAGCCTGTATAGCAAGGGGCAGAGACCACTCGGCCAGCCGGTCGTCGAAAACAAAGCAATCGAAATTTGTGATCTCGAGCTCCTTCTTGCTTCGGTAGGCGCGTTAAGCCGTTGGTCCCGGTTGTTACTGCTGTAACATGGTACTATAACATTGTTAACCTCGTTTCTCTTTCCAAATTTACGGGCAATAATTAAAGTAATATAAATTCAAAATTAAAATTCATACTTTGGCGCTTGATTCGGTTTTCCCTCTTGCATAATAATGCTGACCGTGAGAGGAGAGGTATCTTCTTAACTTACCAATGTTACCAAATTAACAAATCACTAGTCTCAAGGCACTTTTGTAAGTACCCTATTTTCATATGCCTATTTTGTTATTTCAGTAAATCCAATTTCAGTGTTTTTAAGTGTTCAGTTTTTAAGTTTATTTTATCTTGTTAGTGTGCCTTTGTTTTACAACATAAATATACCTTTAGAGTGACGTCGCTTTCTTATTAGACCATTTACCACTTTATCCCACCAACCTATATTTGGCCAGCGAGCGTGGTGGTGCAATGACCCATACTCCTTTTGTGTTTCTCCCACGTAGAGACATGTATAGGCTGCTGATGATTATGATGATGAGTAAGTTACAATGAGCGGATAGTGAAAAATACCCTAATTATGAGAGACACAAGCAGAAAATTATTTTAGAGCCCACCGTTTTAAGAAAATATTTAATACATTGAAGTTACTCGTGTATAGGGCTTGTAATATTCGTCCATTTTTACTATTCGAATATTTCGAATAGTCCCAAAACTATTATTCGAATTATTCGAATATTACGAATTTTTCGAATACTTTTTATCGAAGGAACAAAATACATCATCATTACCTTAATGTAGCACATAATTCGTTGATTTTTAAAAATTCACTGACATCAAAGTGGAATATCACTAATTTGAAAAGAAAAACTACGTTTTTAAACATTTATTCACCATTATAATATTCGTAGGCTGTTGATTCTCTGCTGTCAACTCTCTGCCGGATCACTTCATTGTGAATTCAATCCTTCAGTGAACCTCCACGCTAAGCCCTCTCCATAGATCGCGGAGCGGCCTAAATCTGGTGCACCAGCTCTACCGTGAGT
Organism: Nymphula nitidulata; assembly: GCA_947347705.1. Classification (NCBI taxonomy): domain Eukaryota; kingdom Metazoa; phylum Arthropoda; class Insecta; order Lepidoptera; family Crambidae; genus Nymphula; species Nymphula nitidulata. Next base: position 13,831,132 of record OX374623.1, read on the forward strand.
GTCCACGCCACAGCACCATATGCCATAACGAAGGACGCACTGACTTTTGCTTTAGGCTTTGTGGAATTGCCGATAAAAAAAACTCGACGTAGCTTGCCGAATGCTGCCCAGTCCAGACAAATTCGTCTATTGGTCTCTACCTCGAAATGTTTTTTACTCAGTTATGGTCAGTTTGTACTAAATTTATCCAAGTTTATCCGGAGAATGATGCGTTGAGATAAATCAGCTAGGTCGTGCAACATCTGTTGTCGATACTGCAGCGTTCCGGCTATAACGACGACATCATCTGTAAATCTCTCTTGCCATTAATGTTAATACTCCTTCCGTTACAATTCAGTATCTTGAAGATATCCTCTGATGCACTTGTGAACAATTTGGGTGATATGACGTCTATTTGTCTCATACATCGGAAATAGGTAACTCTGCTGCTTCTGTACTTGGATAGTTACAGTCTTATCATCGTAAAAGCATTTCCTCACTTAGATATATCAACTAGGCATTACTCAAAGATTCTAGAACTGCCCAGGTCTTGATGGAGTAAAAATGATCTATATTGTCATTTCTTCTCCGGAACCCACATTGTTCTGAGGACTGGAATTCTTCGAGTCTTCGCGCAAGTCTATTCGATAGGACTCTCGAAAATAGTTTGTAGCGGAGGCTGAGGAGTAAAATTGGATGGTAGTTCTTCAGCAGCGTCTTGTCGCCTTTTTAAAGAAGAGGGCGACCACACTCCTTTCCTACACTTCTAGAGCTCTCCTATAAAAGACGACAGAATTAAACATTTTTTGGAGCTCCTTCAGCAGTCCTAGCTCACCCACCAGCTTTGAAGTTCCGCCGTGATTCCATCTTCTCCAGAGGCTTTTCCGTTTTTAGCTATTTAAGATCTATCTCAATTTCGTCTAGGCTGACTACTTGGTTTCCTCAGGCCCTCAGTGAAGTGGCGTGCTAGTGTTGATCTAGTAGAATTCTCATATTCTAGATCTGCGTCAAGATGCATGCGAAGGGTATCCGGCCTAGATACAATACAACAACGTTCCCACTAGCAGTAGTCAACTTCGCCAGGTGGTCTCCCTACTCCTTATGGACTGGACGAGCACTTTTGACCCCATGTTCTGCTTAATTGCTCTTTTTATGGAGCGAGTATTAGAATTTCAGAGGCCATTTAGAACCAGTTTGTAAATTTCCCGATGCTCTGACGAAGTAACAGGCAGATATTGACGTCGTCGCTGCTTGAGTTTAGAAGTTTCTTTTGAAAATTTCGTTGTAATAGATGTGTTTCTTTTGAAACTGACAAAAACAAAATTAAATCAACTTTTATTTTACAGTTAACTCAAGTAGTTTTTTAATTAACGCATAAAGGAACGCTTCGTCGCCTAATTCTACGCATATCATCTGTCATTTTTGGTAAATTCATTCATAGTTGTCTTGATTTTTATTATGAAATATCATTATTCGTAAAATTCGGAATATTCGAATACTTCTCTCAAAAATATTCGAATAGTAAATGCGGCGAATATTCGAATAATACGAATATTCGAATATTCGAATACCAAGCCCTACTCGTGTATACAATTGAGTAGTTCTCTCGTCGATGGGACGTTTCATTAAATATATCGAGATCAAACAATGTTCATTTTAGTTGTAGAATTATCTACACGCACGATAGATGAAACAGCTGATATATTGATTATTTTAACGATAACAATAGATGAAAACATATCGTAATTATTGAATATGTATCATATATGTGAAATATTCGTGTACTTAAATACCAGCGGGCGGACTGGTGAAGGACGAAAGTTTATGGATAGTTATAAAGTCTAGAAACTTAGGATTTAAGGATTTGTGTGTATACACAAATTCTTAATGTATTTGTGTGTATACACAAATCCTTTAGAAGATAAGTTGAGGACGTTGCGTTTAATTTAATAACGTAAAATCTCATTACACAAAATACTTAACAGTCTATAAAATTAATATACTTTGGTACATACAAAATAGTAGGTATAGTAGTAGGTAAATAAATTTGTATATTTTTTTAAAATGAAATGTTACAATTTAATTGAAAGAAACCAAATTACTTCGGGCATTTTTTTCTTTGAACAAAGATTTCTTTTGCTCAATTAGCGAATTCAAGATAATTGTTTTAAGATATCTTGAACTGTCTGGCTTTAAGTATTGAAAAATGAATTTCTATTGAAAATACAACAGATAAATTGTAATAGAGTACTTAAAATTTAAATTATGCTAGTTGTTCTATACGGATTACCTAAAAATAAATTGCACGTTACACAAGAAAATCACAAAAAAAAGACTGACCTTGAGTTCAACAAAAGAGTAGGTACAATAAATAAAAGCTTGCTAATTGCGGCGTTAAGTTTATAAGACCCTCTTTACGTTGCTTTTGAAAATCTGAACGATTGTTCTGAACGATTGTGTAGTAGTATTGAAAGTAATTAAGCAACGTTTGACAGTTAACAATGATTTGTACCTCTTAAGGGTATCTAGTGATAATATCATTAAGGACATCAAACAGCCACAAACATGAACTAAATGTAAAAAAAGTCCGGATTCCGATGAATCAAAATGATTTACAACAACTCATACAGTCGTCTAAGCGGTTGATTGTTTAATTTCAACCCCAAGGATGGTGAAACTACGTATTCGTTTGGGACTGTATCGTAAACTCAAGCCGCCCAGGTCCGAGTTTTTTTAAATCAACTACTTACCTAATATGAGAGTAATACATTTTAAAAACTTGGTTCATACTCTGTTGCCTGTGCGAGTTCTGGCAGGGCTTCCGTAACTTAATCACTGTATTGCTCCGGGGAGGGCCGTTTGTCCGGTCTATAATGGAGCGTATGCTATAAGCTGGTTCCAGATAGCTGGAATTATAATTGATGCTACACGTATCTTAACGGCTACAAATTTTCTTGACTGTTCTCAGCAAATGTAAATGCATTTTTATATTTAAAGATCTTTATTAATTTCTTAAAAGATTTACAAAATCACTTACTTGAGAAACACACCTATTATTATGCAAATACATTTGTTGGACTAAAACACAGATTGTTAACACTTTCACTATACGAACTTAGGTAATTTTGCCATATTACAGAACACAAACACAACACAATATTTTATAAAGTAAAATAAAATAAAATAAAATTTTACGAGAGGGTAGAAGAACTAAATATCTTCCGTTCGTTTACTATGCGTCCACCATGCGTTTTTATTTATTACATTTTCTATTTTTATGTAGGTATATAACTAATACCAGATACATCATTCTTTTGTTAATAGGTTCGATTCCCGGCTAAGAAAATTATTTTTTTAAAATCTATTGACGCAATAACAGAAAGACTAGTGTAATAAAACACCGTTCTACAGTAACTTTCCTTATATTTCTTTCTATAATATAATACAGAACTGTATAGTTTCACCCGACTATTGAGCACTTCTCAGTTACACGTAACAGAAACAACTGACTTAGAACTAACCGTCACTTAACAGGTAAACTTTCTCACCAAGACATTCATTTCAGTTTTTCAGGAAATATTCTTCCACATCCGTTATTTAAGAGCCTTAGTCAAAACCACTACTGTGCTGTATATTTATTTTACAACTTCCGGGCTTAATTTTCATCCATGTTAACAGTTACAATATTTTTTAAAAGATACTAATAAATTACCATAAAGATAAACAATATTACTAAAACTAATAATTATTTATTACATACAACAATCATAATTAATAATAAGGCAATTATTTTAAATACATTACAATCAAAGGCTGACAGTGAAAATTGATTCCAACACCGGAAGTTAAACTTATTTTATACAACTATTGCTTTAAAATACATTTGAATTTCACTAATTTAATGCTATTTTACATATTTTGATAACAAACCACAACACTAGAAAGCACTAAAATCCACACGGTTAGCTCAGGCCTTTGGTAGGTCAGTATTCAGAGCAGTCACCTGTGATTGTGAAATGTCGCGGGTTCGGTTCCCGTCCCACAACATGATTTTTTCTAGTCTATTGTATTTTATAATTTTCATTAAATTCAGCCGAGACGCCTTTCTTATTTCCATAGTTTTGGATTTCGTTATCTATATACGAATTTAAACTTGACACTTGAAAGTTCAACCCGTAGGTATTAATTTTAGTTTATTGTTATTAATTTCAAATGCACGATAATATCTCGACGCAATTACCAAATATCACGCATGATGGCCACCAAATTGACAGCACGCATTAGTCCAATGGACGCTGTCTTGTGTTATTAGCCTATTCAAATTATACCTTAATTGCTTTCGACGAATTAATTTTGATTTGAATTAATATTTGGTTTACGGTAACCGTATCAAAATTCCAGAAAATGTGACTTCCAGGGTTTAACCTTGTGATTAGCAAGTGGTACAAAACTGCACCAGCTGCTCGCCGTCCGAAGCCGCGGTCTGAAGTTGCGGAACGAGAATAGCTGATCCACCACACTCCCTGCGTTCTCGTCCCTGGTCTCCGTCTGCTCACCGCCTGGATTTCTCGCGGACTACAGCTCTATCAGGAGAGTACCAAAGTGAAAGACACGTTACACAGGCGTTTCCATCTGGTTATGGTGGTTATGGTACGATTACTATAAATAAAACTAACCAGAAGTTACAGTAGACAGCGCATCAAGCGTAACAGTTTGACTTTGAGACCGCCCTTACTGCGTTCGTAATAGAGGCGGCTTTCATAGTGCAACTGGGTTACATTAGATGTGCTGTCGTCTGTACCTAAAAAAAATTATCTATAGTTTGCGGTGAGGTCAGATAATCCTAAGTAAAACACTTATTAATAACGTTTCAAATACAGCAACCGGATTCTAAAATTTCTCATACTTAAGTACTAATTTATATTCATACTTACCTTTCTATTACCCGTAGAGTGTGGTATGATGTGTTGTCAACATATTATATTTCATTCCAACTTGAGACTCAAACTTTTCTCAATATTTACTCTTGTTTTATCATTATTTACATTTTTTTGACTTAAATTGCTTTGGGTTTTTGTTGAGTTTTTGAGCACCTAAAGGCTTTGGCTAGCGCTCTGACGCGCGCTAAGTACGCGATGTGTTTGGCAAAGCCTTTGAGTTTGGAATACAATACTTCACATGTAAGGTATGGACTGGCTATTCAAGTATTTTTAGAAAAAAATCATTACATGTATAGCGGTTAGTACACCAACAAAAAAGGAGCAACTAATAATACTTACTTGCACTCTGAAATTACTGATCGCATAAAAAATGGTTTCTTATGTACAGTCGATAGCACATCAAGTGTAACAGTTTGACTTTGAGATCACACTTATAACGTTTATAATAGAGGCGGCTTTCGTAGTTTAACTGTTACACTTGATGTGCTGTCGTGTGCACAATAAGGATTTTTAGGTGGGCGTGTATTTTGTGTAGCTTAGTTTAGTTTAGTGATGTGACGGGATCGACTAGGTCACGCTGTCTATCGACACCAACGTTCGCAATGTGCTCGGGCTACCCCGTGACAACGGCAGACGCAGCAAAGAGGTGCGTGTTCAGTGTTTGAGACACCACTCACCCCCTTTCTCCTCCCTAGGACTTGGGGGAGGTTGGTAGAGCTTCCCTGTTTCCTGACCCTCTACAAAACCAAAAGTCAGTATAATGCTTAGTCAAATACAACCCGTAAACAATTGACAGTTAGTTAACTTTAAAATAAAGCTACTTTACCGGATTTAACTCGCATTTATTTTTTGAACTATTATAACACATCACCATACTGATGGTGATCACCATTGAGGTTTCTATCAGTATGGGTTGCTTTACGATGCACAGTGTGGCTCAAGCTGTGATCTGGATTTCATATGATTAAAATATCTATAAAACCTAGTCTATTGTTTGACTCTAGCTCTATGGTAAATTAATAATAATAATAATAATATTCATACACTCACACCTATTATCTAGCCCAAAGTAAGCATCATTAAGAGCTTGTGTTATGGATACTAGATAACGGATAAATATTGATAATAATATGTATATAAATATTAGAAATATACTAAATAAACATATAAACATCCATGGCTCGTAAACAAATGCTCATACTCATCATACAAACATTTGCTCCTACCGAGATTCGAACCCGGGACCTCTAGACCGAGTAGCCTGCATAGCAAGGGGTACAGACCGCTCGACCAGACGGTCGTCATTTTGATTCAAATTGATCCCATTGCTCCATTAATGAAGTTTAGATGTCCTAAAAATGCAGTACTTTATCAGATGTTAAAATTGTGTGAGAGTGTCATCGCACCTACCGTTTATAGAAACTTGGTGTTACCGGTGCTGTGCCAGTAAAGTGGCTTTATTTCAAATTTGTACTGCTCGCTAAAATATACGACAGTAGGTACTAGTTCATCATCATCATCATCATCATCATCATCATATCAGCCGAGAGACGCCCACTGCTGGGCGTAGGCGGGAGGCCAAGAATCTCCAAACCGATCGGTCCTGCGCTGCCCTCATCCATCGGCTTCCTGCGACACTCACCAGATTATCGTTCTACCTTGTGCGGGCCTACCAACGCTTCGTCTCCCGGTACGCGGCCGCCACTCGAGTATTTCTGCCCCAACGGCCGCCAGTCCTCCTTGCAATGGACTTCTTGCTATGAAGTACTAGTTGACCTAAAATTATTTTTTCTTTAAATTCTTATATCCGTCCCTATCTCCTCCTCTTTAACATATAGGTAACCCAACACCTAACATATAGGTAATACTTATTACAACGTCTTAATTCCACCTATATCTGTCACATGCCGTCCACAAATGAAGAAAGGCCTCGTTCAATAGATTAATAAACATTATTGTGTGGATTTGTACCTAAACTCAACACCCAAACTCAATAGGATAGCATTTTTAACTATGAAATATTTAATTTCTTTATCGTTCTTTTAGAATTCAAGCAAAATTGATGTTAATTTGAAAGCCTGCTCAAGTAATAAGAGCGTTTCAATAATTCATAACTCTGAGTGGGCCTTGGAATGACAACGAATTTATTCGGTGTTTTGAATAATTTGAATTAACATTTGATGAAGTATTTAAAATAGTATTCACGGCCATCTGCAATTAGCAGGAATTGCTTTAAGCTCTCGTAACTTTGTTCCAGGTCTCGCGCACTGATCAACGCGGCTTGGTGTGTTCTCATTACCCCCTTCCTGTTTGCGACTGTAAATTATTTAAAAAAAACCTTTTAAAACTACCTTTTTACTGTTGCACCTACTATATTTTTCTCGTTCCTAGGACAAATCGTATTTTTGGGATTGCATGTTTTGGCCTGTTGGTTGCAGATGGACTTAACAGCTTCACCGTGAAAATCAGTCTTTAGCGTCATCGTGAGAATCGTGGAGAGCCCGCAAGTTTCATCTAATTCATTTCAGTGGCGCAGGCGTTAAATTGTAACAGTTTAACAGAGCTAGTTTCGGATTTATAATCATTGATGAATTCATTTAGGGCTCAAATACTATTTTTCATTTGTTACAGCGGTAATATAATGATGGTGCCGTCAATGCGACAATAAATTATAACATGGGCTTTATTACTTCATAGAAATGATTAGACACTTTCAAAAATATCTTATTCATTTGACAATTTCATGACATTTCTATGAAATAATGCAGCTAATGTTATATTATTTCATACAAATGTCATGAAATTATGCGTAACTAGTAAATTTTATAGGTCAAATTACTATAATTTCTAGAAATGTTATGTAATTAGGGGTTAGTTTTGTGATCAATAATTAATATTGATAAGGATTGTGTTTTATCTAAGTATGTTTGTTATTTTGTATAGATTATTTCTTCGTATTTGTGTTTGTATTTTAGTTACTTAGCTAATGACGTAAGTAGCTTATGATTACCAGAAAAAGAACTTCTCAAAAACTTGGAGCAGATGAAAATGGTTCTGGATCAACTGAGAACGAGCCGGCTCGAGCGGCACGTCGCGAGTTCCTAACACTCATTAATTTCTTTGAAGTCTCACGCCGACCGACAACTTCCTTGGCTCTCTCACCAACAATTATTAAGGCATTACTTCTGCTTCATTATTGTACGTATACACACAACACTCGTTAGCGCCGTTTCCGATTGAACAAATCGCGAGTTGATTGAAAGTTCTAACTCAAAATAAGCCCTTGTTTGTGTGTTAAGAAAGACAAACTTTCCAAAACGAAACTCTAGTAGGTGTTTTGGTATTATTAGGGACTTATACTTACTTGTAAGGGGGGGTGTAAGGGGTCCCGGATAACACCTCACGGGATCCAAGCCAACCTCACCTGCACGTGGTGCACCCTGCTGTTCAACAGACGAGGCTCTGGCGCTCCCCACCAACCCGCACTGGGCCAGCGTGGTGGGAGACGGCCCACAACCCCCCCAAACATGAACTCACAGAACGACACAAGGCCCCAAGTGCCCGGCGGTACCGGAGGCCGCGCCGGCGGCGACGGACGTTGGCGAGGCGCCGGGACCAGGGGTGCCAAGAATCCCCGGGTGGTGAAGATATTCCGTCAGACGACCTTGGCCCTGGCAACTTATAACACACGGACATTGCGGACCGAGGAGAAGCTGCTGGAACTAGAGGAAGAATTGAGCAGGATTCGCTGGAGTATAGTCGGACTATCTGAAGTCCGACGAGAGGGCGAGGACACGATGGTCCTGAAATCCGGCAACCTGCTCTATTTCCGGGAGGGCGAAGATCTGTCCCAAGGTGGTGTCGGGTTTATTGTCCACAAGTCTCTCGTGAACAACGTTGTACAAATCGGAAGTGTGTCGAATAGGGTGGCGTACCTTATACTCAGAATCACCAAACGGTATTCGTTGAAGGTCATACAGGTATACGCCCCGACCTCGACTCACCCCGACGAGGAAGTAGAAGTAATGTATGAGGATATCTCTCGGGCAATACATACTTCCAAAACTCACTACACCGTTGTCATGGGAGACTTCAACGCAAGGCTAGGCAAACGTGGCGACGATGAGTTGAAAGTGGGGCAATTTGGAGATGGAATCCGGAACTTAAGAGGTCAAATGCTGGCCGACTATATGGAGAGGGAGGGACTCTTTATGATGAACTCCTTCTTCAAAAAACGGCCGCATCGAAAATGGACCTGGAAAAGTCCGGATGGCGCAACGAAGAATGAGATCGACTTCATCATGTCGACTAAGACTCGGATATTCAATGATGTCTCAGTGATCAATTCGTTTAACACGGGGAGTGATCACCGAATGGTACGAGGCACATTGAATCTCAACGTGAAATCCGAGAGGTATCGACTGATGAAGTCTACGCTCCGCCCTGCAGCTATCCAGATCCAAAACCCCGAACTCTTTCAGCTCGAACTGCGAAATCGCTTCAATTGCCTGGAGGACTGCACAGATGTGGACACGTACAACGACAGGTTCGTGGAAGCTGTTCTTACGGCGGGTTCAGGGCTCTTCAAACCCAGCCGTAACAAAAGAGGTAAAAAAATCTCTGCGCCAACTTTAAAGCTCATGAAGGAAAGACGTGCACTGCAGTCTTCCGAGGACGCTCGTCGGCAACTCAACAAACAGATCTCCAAGTCATTGACCCGCGACATACGCCACTTTAATACAGAATGTATTAGAGAGGCAATCGAGCGGAACAAAGGCTCCAAAGTGTTCGCCCGAGATCTGTCGATAGGACAGAGTTTGCTGACGAAGCTGAAAACGGAGGATGGCAGAATCGTTACATCCCGACCTGAGCTCTTGGCCGAGATTGAAAACTTCTATGGACAGCTTTACGCGACATCACGCACACCTGTCACTAAGGCCACCGATCCAAGAGCCAAATTAACCCGACATTACACGGAAGATATCCCGGACGTCAGCCTGTACGAGATTAGTGTAGCTCTCAAACAACTTAAGAACGACAAGGCGCCGGGCGACGATGGAGTTACAGCCGAGCTTCTGAAAGCAGGTGGACGACCGGTCCTGAAAGCTCTTCAGAGGCTATTTAACTCCATCATGCTCGAGGGTAAAACGCCAAAGGCATGGCACAGGGGCGTGGTGGCACTCTTCTTCAAAAAGGGTGACAAGACTCTATTGAAGAACTACAGACCCATCACGCTCCTGAGTCATGTCTACAAGTTGTTTTCGAGGGTTGTTACGAATCGTCTCGCACGCAGGTTTGACGACTTCCAGCCTCCCGAACAAGCCGGTTTCCGAAAAGGCTTTAGTACCATAGACCACATACATACGCTGCGGCAGGTTATACAGAAGACCGAAGAGTACAACCTGCCATTATGCTTAGCGTTTGTGGACTATGAGAAAGCCTTCGATTCTGTCGAGACCTGGGCCGTGCTTCAGTCGCTCCAGAGATGCCAAATAGACTATCGGTACATCCAAGTGCTGCAGTCACTGTACGAAAACGCCACTATGTCAGTCCGCCTCCAGGACCAAGACTCGAAACCAATACCACTTCAGCGGGGTGTGAGACAGGGCGATGTTATATCTCCGAAACTGTTTACTGCCGCGTTGGAGGATGTTTTTAAGCTTTTGGACTGGAGGGGACTTGGCATCAACATAAACGGCGAGTACATGACTCACCTTCGTTTTGCTGATGATATCGTAGTCATGGCTAAAAACCTGGAAGACTTGGGCACAATGCTCGACGACCTCTGTAGAGTCTCCCAACAAGTGGGTCTTAAAATGAACATGGATAAGACGAAGATTATGTCGAATTCTCATGTCGTACCCACTCCTGTGAAGGTTGGAAGCTCTACACTGGAAGTTGTTGACAAATACATTTACCTGGGACAAATAGTCCAACTTGGTAGGTCCAACTTCCAGAAAGAGGTCAATCGACGGATCCAACTCGGCTGGGCAGCGTTCGGGAAGCTACGCAGCATATTCTCGGCACAACTACCGCAATGTCTCAAGACGAAAGTCTTTAATTCGTGTGTGTTGCCAGTGATGACGTACGGAACCGAGACGTGGCCGCTTACAATGGGCCTTATACAAAGGCTCAAAGTCACCCAAAGAGCAATGGAGAGGGCTATGCTTGGTGTTTCTCTGCGTGATCGAATCAGAAATGATGAGATCCGCAGGAGAACTAAGGTCGCTGACATAGCCCAAAGAATTGCGAGTCTAAAGTGGCAGTGGGCAGGTCACATTGCGAGGAGGACTGACGGCCGTTGGGGCGGAAAGGTCCTCGAATGGCGGCCGCGCACCGGGAGACGCAGCGTTGGTAGGCCCCCCACAAGGTGGACCGATGATCTGGTAAGGGTCGCGGGAAGCCGTTGGATGAGGGCAGCGCAGGACCGATCGGTTTGGAGATCCTTGGGGGAGGCCTATGCCCAGCAGTGGGCGTCTCTCGGCTGATATGATATACTTACTTATGAATATTTATGCTTAGACATATTACGTACATTACTTTTATTCAAACTTTAATAATGATAAACGATCAACTTGAAAAGTTGTATTTCTAATAGGAGAAGTTTTAGACATGTTACTAATCTCTTTGTGTTTAATAAGTTTTTATAATTAGCATAGTTAGAATAATTTGAAAAGTTGTTAATTTCGTTATTTGTTTTTGTGGTTTATTTTGTCATGTGTTAAGAGAAATAAACACTTTCGATGTGTAGGTATGTTCCATTTTACCTAATATAAAATTGAAGATTTCGGATTTATCAAAGTATTAATTTCAAGATTTTATACAGAATGGTGACGATAAATTAAAACATGGGCTACATTCGTTCATAGAAATGGTTTGTAACTTTCAAAAACATCCTATTCATTTGATAATTACATGATATTTCTATGAAATAATGCAGCCAATGTTATATTAATGTCATGAAATTATCAAATAAATAAGATAATTTTGAAAGTTGAAAAACATTTCACTAACATAGCCCATGTTTTAATTTATTGTCATTATGTCGTCGCCACTCTGTATATAACACAGGCCCTGTCAGTGGTTAAAGAAATCAAAATCCGAGGACATATAAAGGACAAAGGTGACAAGCACGCGTACGATCCGCCTGATGGTAAGCAACAGAAAAATCTATTATCTGAGTTGAGAACGTAAACAAAGCTAGTTACAGAATCTTATTTAGGTATTACCCATTCCATAAGATTCCTTTAGATTATACTTCGGCTGTCTTCAGAACCGGTAATTATCACCCGTATGTAAATTCCGAATTGGCATTGAATTCTGCGGTTATTGCAACAGTATTGTATGGTATTGCCGGGCATCGCGTCGTTTACCTAATCCAACGTTTGTCTTTACCGTGTTTAACGTAGGTATTATACTAGTTACCCGGGTATGTACTTTTGAAAATAACGTATCGTATTCGTATTTTATAAATTCCAATTTCAAATCGATCTCTATTGAGATTCGAAGAATTTGAATTAAAATTCTATTCGGGATATTTACCATGTAATTTGTTTGTAACGAGTTCCCTATGTTTCAACGCAGTTGCATTGGCCATGATCACGGGTAGACTGCTGAAAAAAACTAGAAGTCAACTTCTTTGCGGGAAGATTATGAAAAAGATTATGAGGAAGATTATGATTATGAAGGAAGATTATATCGGTCTACGTGCGATCTTTGATTGACACTTGCGACGATAGTAGGGGCCTACTATTAGACTCAGTCCCACTGCTAACACGAACTGGTTCACGACACACAACACTCGCAGTATCGACTGTAGTATCCACTCCCGACATTGATGTCGACCAGACACTGGAAAGTTAAAACCCGTCTCGATTAAAATTACTATATTTTGTAATTTCTATCTCTTCAAAACAAAACGTCGTATGTAGTGGCGTTCTGTCGTAATAATCTGTGGGTTATAAAACTCTAGGAATTCTTCATAAGAACTAAGTATTATGCCCAGTTCAAAATAGGCATAGCAACTGAGTTTATAACAAGACTGATTGTTATCGAGGAACTGATTTAAGTTCAGGCCGCGTCGTTCCAGTTGGAGGACTGTTGGCGGGTAACATTGTTAGCAACGTTATGCAATAAACTTTTAATCGCATCCCGGCTTCAGATGAGCCTGACCCACATGCGTCGTGTGCTCAGCTGTACAACTTGCCGCTTCCAAATGTCAAGCGTAATGTGAACGGACTCATTTACTTCCCTTAATCACTGGCAGGTTATTATACTTTCATATTCCGTACAAGAATAGGAATATTTTATCATGACAAAATTAAGATGCAAATCAAAAATAAATGATCACTTATTTTGTTATTTGAGACTAATACCTACCTCTAGCTTTTAAAATAATAATAATAATAATAAAAATAATAATATTTATACACTCACACCTATTATCTAGCCCACAGTAAGCATCATTAAGAGCTTGTGTTATGGATACTAGATAACGGAGAAATAATGATAATATTAAGTATATAAATATAAGAAATATACTAAATAAACATATAAATCTAAAGCTTTTGACTAATACAAAGATCGTTTATTACTTACCTGATTCCCCTTAAAACATGTGTTGAGACAGTCCAAAAAGTTATTACAATATTAAGACGTGTCGGGGATATGTGCACGTCTGTGTACCCAGAGGGCGACCGCGGAAGCATGGCAATATTTTTAAATATTTTGTATTACATTTTATATTATAATACGAATTAGATAATTTTAATGCTCAGTAGGTATATTTGTTTCCTCCCAAATAAATATTTTCAGTTTCTTCAAATGATCTTAGCCAATATTAGACGATTTTCTTACATATGGATGTCTTGCTATGGTAAATGTTTCACAACTACATTATAAATTATTACTACAATAACAAATTTGGAATTGCGGTTACCATGCCTTTATATAAATAAGTTTCTTAATTATACCTAACTGACTTAATTAAAAATCCACTTCTGCTTCACTATTATTTACACCGTTATGATAAGACGTAACGACGTAACGTAATGGTTTAGATATTAATTTTTGTCAAGTTGAAAATATGTAACAAAACATAATATTTCACTGAAATTTACGTGGATTTCAAATATAGCACATCCGGAGAATATCCTGTCTCTAAGAAGTATAAGCTACCTGTGGGAATAAATGTTATTTGAGAAGTATTTGATTTCTTTAATCGTTTCCACACTACGTCGACGTCTTCCGATAAGCTGACTCAAATAGTTCGTGCTCCAAACTCAGCAACTTGTTACGAAACGCTTAGAGTTCCTTATTTGTGCTCATTTAAAATTAAGTTAGATACTGCAAATTGTAATTGACTGTAATTTTATTGTTCTTACAGTTCTTAGGGTACCACACATACTATATATGTCCCGTTCATCATCATCATCGTCATGAATTCAGCAGAAAGACGTCCACTGCTGTACCAAAGCCTCCATTAATGATTTCCACGATGGTCGAAACTGCTCGGCACACATCCAGTGGCTACCTACAACCATCACCAGATCGTTGGTCCACCTTGTTGATGCTGCGACTTCCTGTAGGTCGCAGCGATAGAACCTTTCCGCCCTAAGGGCCTGGCCAGGAACTCACCGCACGCGCGTCCTGCGACTCGCGAATCGGCGCCGCCGCCATCGCCGCCGCTCGTTCCCGTGGCGAGGCCGTAATGACCATTGGTTCTGCGAGCGATGTGTTCTACCCACTGCCACTTAAAAGGTCCAATCGGACCTTTTAAGTGGTAAACATAATTATTAATTGGACGTTGGTTCTATGTTTAAATATATTGAAATTCATACTTAAACATAACAAGACTATGCTGAAGTAAAAATTTTCCTCCACCGGACTGTAAATAGAGCATTCTTAATATTCATTAAGGTAATTACAACACTTTTTTTACAACTAAGCCGCTTCTCTTTTCCTGGAATATAAAATAGGCAACAACAATTTACAATTACTGTTCAACTTAAAAGACATTTCAAAATGGACACTAATAATGTGGCGCGATGTAGGCCTTAGTTAAATGACATTACACTAGTACTGAGGCGAGCTGATGAAGGCCGTGGTCAAAATAGTAAAAAAACTGTTTTCGGTCTATCAGTAACATTAACTTTAAACAGTGATTGTAAAGGAAACTTAGTGGGCATTCAAATATACCTGTGTTGCCGTAAACATTACAGTCAAGATTTGTAGTTGTAGAAAGGCGCCTAATGGCTACTTATTCTAGTGGCTACTAATACTGTAACCGCTTACCACCATGCGGGTCGTAGGCTTGCTTGCCACCCTTGTTCTATGAAATAATATCTGAACTCCTGAACATAATATAGGTCAGTGGTCTTGTTCTAACATGACTTGCGTTTCAGGGCGTTAAGCGCTTCTGGGGAAACGTCATTAGCACTCCTAATTAACTGCACCACGCTTCTATTATTAACAAAGTTTAGATATTGTGTAGGAGGTCGATGGTTGAATCAGGTACCTAGATAGATAACTGCCCAAGCGGATCGTCTAGTATTGAAGAGCTTTTGAGTAATTGGTTAGTTTTAGGGTATTTTTATGACCACTTACAACGATAATAATTTTGGATTTTAGGGGCTATAAAAATCTTATCACACAAACAGTCTTCCTATCAATCACACAATCACTCTTGATAACTATCTGCTCGATTCAACTATCGGCCTTCGACATAAAATATAGGTACCTACTTACACTGAGAATAGAAAGGTGCTAACAAATTCATCTATAATTCAATACGGTAGTTTCTTCAAATAAACTTTGTTGAAAGGTCCGATTCTACTACATAAGGCTAGTCAGGAAGTGGAATGACAATCATTTTTCTTTACGGAAAATTAGTTGACTTAGTCAATATCGTTCTGTTTGAACAGTTAGAAGCATTAAGAAAATTAATATTAACGAGAAAATTGACAAATATCACATCGACTAACTTTTTATATTATTGTGACTGTGTACCTGTTACAAATGTATATGGTGCTTATAGTGTTACGAAACGCAGAGGAAAAATAAAAAGTGTAAAAACTTAGAAAAGAAAGTAAGGCGAAGGTACATTCGGTCCAATGTTTAGTGCTCGAGCAAATAAAAGTAAACCTTCCATGGCAAGTTTTAGTTCTTATTTTCATGACACGAACAAGTTGCTACATAGTGTTACATGCAGCAAACTTAACTTAAAAAGTTTTTTTATAAACTATTTAATCATAATTTACCGTAACTTCAAAATTCACTTTCGAGTAGCTGTCAATGTGTTACGTATTGTTAGTATCGTTATGCGAACAACGCAAATTACAGAGAAACAAAATTGCGATACGCCGGGAATTACGGAACCGTGTGGTAAACCGAATTAATTACACAAACAGACGCCCGACGTCGTTTCGCGTACGTACGAACGAAAGTTACTAGCCACGCGTTCCTTGTTCGCGGAATAACGGGTCGTCGCTTGCGTTAGCTTCGCGACAGCTTATAATACCAGACATGTTCTAAGTCGATAGAATCTTATTATCGTAATGTTATTTACTGTACGTCTGGATGTAGTCTTGAAGGTATACAAAGCTTGCTGATGGACTTGGTGGTATATATTAATGATTAATGAATATTAGCAGAAACAAGGCAAAGAGATACGTACAGTAATATTGATTCGCTTACCTAATTTTGATACGTTTTAATTTTTTTTGGTGTAATATTAATAAACTTCTTGGACACTATCAGTCAGGTCCATCCAAAATTTCTTACTTTAGGATTCAGCTCGCCACAACCCGGCTCTCGCACATATTAAACTTATAAATTATTTGGACGACCGACTGGCCGAGGGGTCTGTACTCCTTACTATACAGGCTACTCGATCAGTGGTCCCGGGTTCGAATCCCGGTAGGAGCAAATGTTTATGTAGTATATTTCTCATATTTATATACATATTAGGTATTATCAATATTTTATTTCCTCCTTTAGTATTCATAACACAACCTCCTTAATATGGTTACTTTTTGCTAGATAATAAGTGAATAAAAACATTGTGTCTGAGGTACTTCACAGATATGTTTTTAAAAATATTAACGAAAATTCTTTTACTTTTTACCTGTCAACTCGCTCCGGGAGTCTGCGTTATTCGCGGCTTGACAAATTAATATACTTCATAAGAATCTAGTTATTTTTTATTTCAATAAGTTGCCCGTGGCTGATTCGTTATTCATTTTGTAAAGAGAAATGTTTTGCATAAAGATTTTTCATCTGATTTATGAATCACTGGTATTATAGTCATCTCTTGGCTCATAAAGCTTATGCTCGTAATTCAGTCAACGAGTAATGAAGTTAGACATAACTGAGACGTGCCCATGCCCGCGGGCGCAACCCCGTTAACGAGCCCCGCGCCATGCATACAGAGCGCATCGGCAACAAGCGGAGTGGTGCCTGTTTACACAACAACTCGTTTGCAATAATAATAATAATATTTTTTTATATACTACTAGATGACAAACAAGCTGACGGTCCACCTGATGGGAAGCGGTTACCGCCGCCTATAGACACCTGCAATAACAAGGGAAAATCACTTGATATTGCAGGTGCGTTGTCATCCTGGGGACTAAGATGAAATGCCGTCCATGCCCAGTTATTACACTGGCTACCTTTCCCTTCAATCCGAAACACAGCGAACTGATTCACGGCTGAAATAAGAAAGGCGATGGTACCTACCCAGACGACCCTACATTCGGGCCTACCACCTAGTAGTAGTTTTAGTATCTAGCCCAAAGTAAGCATCATTAAGAGCTTGTGTTATGGATACTAGATAACGTAGAAATAATGATAATAATATGTTTGTAAACATTAATCTCTCGGCTGAAATGATGATGATGATGAAACATTAGAAATATACCAAATAAACATATAAACATCCATGACTCGTGAACATCATACAAACATTTGCTTCTACTGGGATTCGAACCCGGGACCTCCCGACCAAGTAGCCTGTATAGCAAGGGGCACAGACCACTCGACCAGACGGTCGACAATATGTGTCAACTATCCGTAGTCTCTATATTACTATATTGGTACTATATTTCTTGCTAACGCAGTAAAAAAAAAATATTTTACATATTTACATATTTTTTTTACAAAATGGGTACGGAAATTTAGCAGTTTTAGTGAAATATGACGAAAAAATCTGAGCTTCTGATTACCTTATATTACCGATATTATTCACCTTTATTTAAAGCATAAATAAAACAAGAGATCACGCTAAATCCCAATGTGTCGTCTTGTGTCGAATGAGTAGTATTTAAAGAATCACGGTGTCACGATAGACGAACACGTGATTGTTAACATCTCATATTATGGAAACCAGGTTTTAGTCCACAAAATAATATGATCAACCTAATTAATTAATTTTGTCACGTTTGCGGTGATGTAGTTTTTATGACAGATTTTTGACACGTTGACCTCAGACGACCTTGATAGTAGACGTTTTCTAACGCTATATTTTACAGTTTAATTTACAACGAAAGTTACCTATTGTAAAACACTCTTTGATAGATTCATGATTTAATTAAATTTGCTTACTGGTTTTATATATTTTTTGGGATATACATACCTAATGGTCATAATTTTGGTATGGACACAATTGAAAATCTTTTTGTATGAGAAATTTGTAAATCACTCAGGTTCTTTCCTAAATTGTACTAATACTACACAGACAGCCTGCTGAATGCACTGCCTGAGAAATTTATTGCATTGCACCTGCTATAGACAGATTTAGTGTGCGGACAAAGGGATTTAGGTGGGTACATATGTCATGCGGCGCAGCGCAGTGTAGGCAACGGCTCCCCCATTATTCGTAAATGGAAAAGATTTTATTTTAGGTTTTATTTTTAAATTATTTTATATCTCAAAATTACTAATTAGATTATTGAATTAACCCACTAACCTGCATTGGGCCAGCGTGGTGGTGTTATGGCCCCAGCTCCTCATGTGTTTCTCCCATGTAGGAAGGCCTGTGCCCAGCAGTGGGACGTATATAGGGTGGTGATGATGATGATGATTCAATTAGATACGGCGTTAAAATAAATCCACAAGAAGAGGGGAAATGATAGCATTATACACTGAAAAAAATATTTAAGCAACTACTGCCTTTACATTTGTAATAAACAAAATTTTGCGAGGAGGAATTACAGTTTATTTGATTTAACAAACCGGTTTATCTCTAAAAAAATGATTTGTGGCTAGGTGTTACCATAAGTTATTTAGTCACTTTTTTGACCTACAGGTAATCGAAAGTTCAGTTGCCTTTTTTTTAGTGATAATCTACTAAAGTTACACGTGCACTGTGATTCCAACTTGTGAATAACGGTGTGTATTCTTTAACCCGTCAAGCATCAGATCAGACTTCCAGAGGTATAACGCCGTTTGATAGATTACTGCTCTTTCACGTATTTATTAATAAAGCGATCATGTACGTATAATTATGTATCTAAACTGTTTGTTGTCTCCAATAAAGAAAAACAACTGGTAAAAATGGGACCTTTCCTTAATCAATAGTCGATTCCATGACTGATACCTACAATATCATAATCACCATTAGCATAGCAAAACCATTGCTACCAGTAACACAGCCCATGACCTGTGATCTCTGTTTGTACACACAATAAATCGTTACAGGCATTGGACTTCGTGCCACATAATTCACTGCGTACACCAAATGGAGCTATAGACTTCAACATGGACGTTGATAACGCAATCTTTATTGTACATTAAATAAATTAATCTTACCACAAGTAATACTACGGACGGATTAATTTAGTTACGTTTTATCGCTTCAAACTACCCGCGAGAAGATAGTTGGGTTGCATTGCGGCGAGCGTGCACGTGGCCCAATCTCCCCCCAAATGCCAGTCGCCCCCACATGCCCCCTATGAGATTATAACTTTAAGCCACTGATCCTGACTCCGCATCTCAAGCCATTAGCCGTCGCTTAATTTCAAATTCTATTTATTGCAATGATACTGTTAGACTCGAGAAAAACTTGTCCCATTTTACGGCAGCCGTCTCAAACTTTTACGGCGCATCGGATATACGTTTGTTGTGCTTTTCACGATTTCGTACTTCTTCACTTTAAATTTTGTTGGGGCCATTTTAGGTTTAAAGTTATATTGAATGTGAATTGGGTAAAATTCATTTTTATCGGAATTGTTTTAACGTACCTATGTGCACCATAAAGTACCTTATATTAGATTAGATAGTGTATAAATAAATTGAGCTTTATTATATGAACAAACTTCATCATTGGGTATGTAAAACAACATATGAAGTACATTGTAAGAAGTTGTGACGCAAGCCAGAGCAAAATGCAGTATTTATTTTATTAACATTGCCGTGTTTGGCACTACGTTACGACGGAGCGTATTTGCAGAAATCCGGGGAGGTTAAACAGAAGGACTCCTCAAAGTTATTCTGTACAAAGTTTCACAACTCGAGCCTTTAGCTGATTACAGACAGTTTTGTTGTAAAATTTACAATTCCTGTCGAGAAATTTGTTTGAATTAGGTAGTCACATTATACTCATATGCTCTTAGGTACCTATAGACCGGGGATCAGACAATGCTTTAACATAATTTTGTGCCACAGTTTGTTTCGATGACATTATAAATCTAATTACGTCGTTAAAGTGAATTATTTAAGAATTTTGAATAGAAATATAATCCACGCAAATAATCTTACCTGAATTATCGTCCTATAAATGTTGTTGAAATTGTGAAGTTACGGCAAAATCTTTATTATACTAACATTTCGCCACTTGCCTGCCAGCCGGCTCCCACAATACAATACATTTTCGTATTTGTAATAATAAATAAATAAATTTATACTTTTATCTGACAGTAAAGTGCCTTTATCGATTATCATAAAAATGAAATAGTATTTGTAAACGATCACAAATACTTAGACATATTTAATTTTTTGGATAAAAATAATACATGCATGTTTTCCCTTTACTTTACTCCCTTTTAGTAATTGCTTTGCTAATTCTTTAGAGGTACAGGATTATTTTAAAACGAAATCTTCCTTCTCATTTTTCATTCCCATGGTGGATTAAAAAAATTTTAAGATGGAAATTGTATATCTTTGTTTAATTAAGAGCAAATTGTTTCTGTTTTCTACATCGTATATTTCTTGCATTATAACCTATTATGACGGTAAAAATATACAGAAAACAGTGGGCTACTTGCAAATTCTTACAGAAAAGTAATTTCTGCGAATAGCCCGCCTTATGCTATGCGGTTACCGTAACCGTGAAGCGTAGATGTTTTAATACCACCGGGATTGGCTGTAACGTAGATGTTAATTAGACGCATTAGCTGTAGCATTAGGCTTAACGCTTCTGCTTACAAAAATGCTACCGCTCTCTCTGTCTGTGTGCTCTATGTGAGCTAAGTACTTAGCACAGAATATCTATCTCCCGTAATGCTAAGTTAGCCCCGAACGTGGACGAACCATGATTATGCAGTTTTAAGCTATTCGTTGCGCCACTCCAACAATGACTTTCTATCACTCCAGAAAGAACCGATGAGATTCCTTGAAAACGCGATATGTAGGTACGTACTCATGTCACGCGCAACGCTACAATGGAGCTCCAATTGTGGTTTCAATCCTGAACCAAATGTAACTGTAAATGTAACACGCTACACTGAATGCGATACTTAAAGATAACTATGAATGTTATTGATACTGTCTACATAGTCTCGGTTCAAATTTTTACGATTTGACTGTCCAATACACTCAAAAGCCTAGATTTGTTTTGAAATACGCTAAACTGCCATGGTGGGGCTAGTGAGTCTATCGAGTCCACTTGATTTATGCTGTAAAGGACTTTGAAATTAACACGCAGTTGGTGGGAAATGGATGTTTGTAAATAAGTACCTATAATCTGTCTCGTTTCAAATGTACTCCAATAAAGTAGGTTTGCTACTTTTTTATATTGATTGAGAATGACTAAATTGATTTCAAAAACCGGCCAAGAGCGAGTCGGACTTGCGCACGAAAGGTTCCGTACCACTATCTACAAACAAGCATCTACCTGTTGCCGTTATCAATATCGAGCAAAAACAAGCAAAAAATTCACGTTTGCTGTATGGGAGCCCCCTTAAATATTTATTTTATTGTGTTTATTAGTATCTGTTTGTTAGGTATAGTGGCAACAGTAATATATCTTAAGTGAAAATTTCAACTGTCTATCACTCAACAGTCTTAGTAATAGGGTCCCGATTTCCTTTTGGGTACGGAACCCTAAAAATGTCCTTAAATGTTGCACTACACCATTAATGCCGACTGGCTAGCCAAGTGGTCTGTACCCCTTGCTATACAGGTTACTCGGTCCGGTCCTGAGTTCGAATCGCGGTGTTTGCATGATGAGTAAGAGCATTTGTTCATGAGTCATGGATGTTTATATGTTTACTTAGTATGTTTCCTAAACGTATCTATATTTTTCCGTTATATAGTATCTATAACACAAGCTCTTAAAGATGCTTACTTAGGGCTAGAGGGTGGTTACCCTACGAGATAAAATCTAGAAATAAGGAGATCCGTTGGAGAGTTAACTTAATTCACTGACACAGAATATAGAATAAGAAAATTGGCTTGGAACATTGCTCGCAGAAGGAATGGCTCTCGTGGCGTTAAAGTTCTAACAATGTGACTACACAGGTTGGTGCCGTCAATACGGCAATAAATTAAAACATGTGCTATATTGATCATAGAAATGGTTTGCCACTTTCAAGAACATCTTATTCCTTTGATAATTTCATGACATTTGTATGAAGTAATATAACATCGGCGCATTATTTCATAGAAAAGTCATGAAATTATCAAATGAATAAGATGTTTTTGTAAGTGGCAAACCATTTCTATGAACTAATATAGCCCGTGTTTTATATTATTGTCGTATTGACGGCCTCACTCTGTATACATACTGGAAAGCACAACGTAGAGCAGCCAGAGCGGCATCTACTAGCACCAACAACCTATTTACGATAGTGATAATATTCTCACACTAACACATAATGTATTTACTGTCTAAAATAATTATTAAGCACTCTAAAGAGCTTGTGTTATGGATATTAGATAAGCTAGATATCAATCACATGGTAAAGCACCAGTAGTTTACTATCAAATTCAGAAAACTTATTATCATTACCTTTTGTGTTTCGTAGTTTTGGTTGGGATTGAGGTTGCGGAGTGTCCATCGGGGACATATCAGACTGCACAGAACTTTTCCATCTGGAAATCAATGAAGAACTTGGTTTAGCAGTGGACATCATAGACTGAAATGGTGGTGAAGGTACCTAACGCAGCACAATCAGATTTAAGTGCTCATGTCACCATTATCTCTACATAGAAAATATGTCTTTGAAATACATTAACGTGTTAGTCACATTGACTAAAAGAGAAAAGAGTCGGGAGGCCTTGGACCTTGGAGGTCTCGGGACCGCGGTCCAGGTCGTAATTTTTGATTTTAACATTATTATAAATGTTTGAAAAATTACTTAGTAATTAAAATAGAATAAAACTAGAAAAATTTCACGTCCTGAGGCAGGAATCGAACCCGCGACCTTTCGCAATCCGGGCGACTGCTCTGACCACTGAGCCACCCAGGACTTGGGATATCCCTGTGAAATTCTTCTAGTCTATCTTGTATTTGCGTTTATGAGCTAACGTCCACCCTACATTATTAAGAACCTACATATTAAGAATATTTGAAAGCACTGCCCCAACTTAACCGAATCGTCGGTATTTGTAAAAATACTCGTTTTGGATGTTGAAATAGAATATTTCGACATTTTAGGGTGGACGTTAGCTCTTAAAAGCAAATACAAGATAGACTAGAAGAATTTCACAGGGATATCCCAAGTCCTGGGTGGCTCAGTGGTCAGAGCAGTCGCCCGGATTGCGAAAGGTCGCGGGTTCGATTCCTGCCTCAGGACGTGAAATTTTTCTAGTTTTATTCTATTTTAATTACTAAGTAATTTTTCAAACATTTATAATAATGTTAAAATCAAAAATTAAGAATATTTGAAAGCACTGCCCCAACTTAACCGAATCGTCGGTATTTGTAAAAATACTCGTTTCGGATGTTGAAATAGAATATTTCGACATTGTAGGGTGGACGTTAGCTCATAAACGCAAATACAAGATAGACTAGAAGAATTTCACAGGGATATCCCAAGTCCTGGGTGGCTCAGTGGTCAGAGCAGTCGCCCGGATTGCGAAAGGTCGCGGGTTCGATTCCTGCCTCAGGACGTGAAATTTTTCTAGTTTTATTCTATTTTAATTACAAAGTAATTTTTCAAACATTTATAATAATGTTAAAATCAAAAATTAAGAATATTTGAAAGCACTGCCCCAACTTAACCGAATCGTCGGTATTTGTAAAAATACTCGTTTCGGATGTTGAAATAGAATATTTCGACATTGTAGGGTGGACGTTAGCTCATAAACGCAAATACAAGATAGACTAGAAGAATTTCACAGGGATATCCCAAGTCCTGGGTGGCTCAGTGGTCAGAGCAGTCGCCCGGATTGCGAAAGGTCGCGGGTTCGATTCCTGCCTCAGGACGTGAAATTTTTCTAGTTTTATTCTATTTTAATTACTAAGTAATTTTTCAAACATTTATAATAATGTTAAAATCAAAAATTAAGAATATTTGAAAGCACTGCCCCAACTTAACCGAATCGTCGGTATTTGTAAAAATACTCGTTTCGGATGTTGAAATAGAATATTTCGACATTGTAGGGTGGACGTTAGCTCATAAACGCAAATACAAGATAGACTAGAAGAATTTCACAGGGATATCCCAAGTCCTGGGTGGCTCAGTGGTCAGAGCAGTCGCCCGGATTGCGAAAGGTCGCGGGTTCGATTCCTGCCTCAGGACGTGAAATTTTTCTAGTTTTATTCTATTTTAATTACAAAGTAATTTTTCAAACATTTATAATAATGTTAAAATCAAAAATTAAGAATATTTGAAAGCACTGCCCCAACTTAACCGAATCGTCGGTATTTGTAAAAATACTCGTTTCGGATGTTGAAATAGAATATTTCGACATTGTAGGGTGGACGTTAGCTCATAAACGCAAATACAAGATAGACTATAAGAATTTCACAGGGATATCCCAAGTCCTGGGTGGCTCAGTGGTCAGAGCAGTCGCCCGGATTGCGAAAGGTCGCGGGTTCGATTCCTGCCTCAGGACGTGAAATTTTTCTAGTTTTATTCTATTTTAATTACTAAGTAATTTTTCAAACATTTATAATAATGTTAAAATCAAAAATTAAGAATATTTGAAAGCACTGCCCCAACTTAACCGAATCGTCGGTATTTGTAAAAATACTCGTTTCGCATGTTGAAATAGAATATTTCGACATTGTAGGGTGGACGTTAGCTCATAAACTCAAATACAAGATAGACTAGAAGAATTTCACAGGGATATCCCAAGTCCTGGGTGGCTCAGTGGTCAGAGCAGTCGCCCGGATTGCGAAAGGTCGCGGGTTCGATTCCTGCCTCAGGACGTGAAATTTTTCTAGTTTTATTCTATTTTAATTACTAAGTAATTTTTCAAACATTTATAATAATGTTAAAATCAAAAATTAAGAATATTTGAAAGCACTGCCCCAACTTAACCGAATCGTCGGTATTTGTAAAAATACTCGTTTCGGATGTTGAAATAGAATATTTCGACATTGTAGGGTGGACGTTAGCTCATAAACGCAAATACAAGATAGACTAGAAGAATTTCACAGGGATATCCCAAGTCCTGGGTGGCTCAGTGGTCAGAGCAGTCGCCCGGATTGCGAAAGGTCGCGGGTTCGATTCCTGCCTTAGGACGTGAAATTTTTCTAGTTTTATTCTATTTTAATTACTAAGTTATTTTTCAAACATTTATAATAATGTTAAAATCAAAAATTAAGAATAATTTTACCTGACTATTAAAAATTAGCTTTTATTATTATTACGACTCAAATCTACACGATCGCACACGAAATCACGCCAGTAAACATTTGAACTTATACGTGTTTATATAGAAGATCAACATACTATAAAGCTGAAGTGTAAATTATTTTAATTAAAATGGAATTTACTGTTTCATTTCGTATGTATGGATTATATTTTTTATATATGCTTTTGAACATTAGTTGATTTTTGTGTGCGATTAAACAGATGTAGTTGTAGTACTTAAACAAAAAAGAAACAGTTATGCTACTGAGACCGATTTGCTAAATTATTTTACGTTTATTTTCAACTATCAATAGGTAACTAGTTAATAAGGTGAAGTTTCAATATTTAGTGTAAATGAGAAATATTTTTATTTTAAGCTTTTTATCATACTCTCTAAAAAATTTTACATAGTGTCTTGATCTTCTATATAAACATGTATAAGTACAAAAGTTTATTGGCATGTATTTTTATGTGCAATCATGTAGATTTAAGTTTTATTAGTAATAAACACTGATGTGTTGTTAATTAGAATTAACTTTTATTGAAAACTGTTATTTTACGAATATAAAAAACAATATTTTTGTTGTTTTTTTTTATCGACTCTACCTTCTTGACATAGGAAATAAAGAAAGAAACTATGTCTATATTTGTGGTCCTAACTTATCCCTGATTTTTTTTATGCATGTATAAACAGGCACTTGACCACAGTCTCACCTGATGTTAAGTGACGATGTGGTCGACGGTGTTACGTGCTCACCTAGAAATTTCCTATTCACTCTAGCCTTGAAGAGCTCCAAGTTGTATCGCTCTGGGAAAATATCAGGAGGCAGGGAATTCCATTCCTTTGCTGTTCGCATTATAAAAGT
This sequence comes from Nymphula nitidulata, assembly GCA_947347705.1. Lineage (NCBI taxonomy): Eukaryota > Metazoa > Arthropoda > Insecta > Lepidoptera > Crambidae > Nymphula > Nymphula nitidulata. The sequence goes on from OX374623.1 coordinate 13,857,937, forward strand.
GTTGGCGAAGCGTTTTGTGCGGACAAGTGGAACATCAACAACGTAAGGGTGATACGCCAACCGACGCCTGGATCCTCGAAGATGGAAAGGGGCAGGTGGAATCAAATCATGCAGCTCGGTTGCACACTCACCGAAGTGTAACCTATAAAAAACCGATAGACGAGCAACTCTTCGGTGATGTTCCAAGTCTCGCATCTGGTCCTGGAATAATTAATTCTGAGGATTTCTGGACCACAGTCTTGGTCCCGAAAGCCGCATGAAAAATAATTATCAATTCCAAGGCGGGCTCTCGGGACCGCAGTCCCGGTCCCAAAAGCCTCCCGACTCATAGAAAAGTTATAAATGAAATGAGCGAGGAACTCAGCTAATCCAATTTCATGGTTTCACTTCGAATAAACTTCCCGCGCTCCGTTAAATTAATACATCGCAGCGACGAGTGACGACCTTGTCTGTGGATTTCACAAACATTCAAATTAATATTAAAGCTATCCGGTGCTCTTGGATTTAATTCACTAGAACAATAACATTGTTAACATTTCATCGTCCTCAGTTAACAGTGCGACTACGATATTTAGTATTGCTTCATTAATTAAATTAAGCCTGTGAGGAGTAGGTACCATTATTATGATTAATAATGTACACGGAGAAGGCTTTCTGCGTTCAGGAGCCGAAAGTTTCGCTTCGTATTACTTCGTCTACAAAATGTTCTGTTTCTGCCGCTCAAAAGTTACCCGTACGTTGCTTTTATTAAAGTTCTAATGTGTGTCCTGTCTTTGTCAATATAATTTCAACTCCTTTGAAAATGTATTCTCTATCAGGATTATAGCATTGGCGTCTTGTTCAGAAAGTGACAATGCGTGTCATTTGCGACGGTATCACGTCGAGTAATAAAAATTCTTAAAACATAGGCCTAAGTGCGTTTTATATCAATTACCTATTAATATAAACAAAAAAAAATACAGCATCTATGCTGTAAACGGTTAGTGAATCGGTTCTATAGAAAAAAATATACATCTTGAAAACTCTATTTTTGTTATTAAAGTAATAATTGACTTATATCTTTTTGTTTATCAAAAAAGTTAGTCTTGTAGTTTTTAGTGCTTGAAATTGACGATGGGGTGGTTCATTAGTTAGTAATAGTTTAAAGGAGATAAGGAGAGTCACTGAAATATCTCTCGGCGCGGTTGATGAAAGTATCTACATATTCATATAAAATAACCCATTTAGATGAGAGAGTGGAAGAGCAAGAGTAGTAGGTATTCAAACTAAATTTTTGGGATAGTCGATGGGGAATTGGGAAAAATGAGCAATTTCCGGAAGGAGCAGAGGAATCATCACCAACCCTCATGTAAAGCCTTGTTCGTTAAAAATATTTATAAAATTTCGCATCCAAATAACACTTACTATCATAGTGTTACAAGCGTTTTTAGGCTTGCAATATGGTGTCCGTTTATTTAATAGTTAAGTATATTTCCACACAAACACGTAATAAACATAAGGAATATATATTGGTTGTGTTTTGTATATGCAGATGCTCTGCTCGCTGAATGGTGACACGTTCATGATAACTATAATTTATCACCGGAACACTCAAAACATAACACAAAGTGGCTGCAGTTCAAAACAACTGACATTAGTCTTCCCCTGACCACATTTGCTTTGATAAACCTAATGGAAATATTGGATATAAAATAATAATCTATTTTTAATTGAATGTGAGTCTACGCGAGTGTGTTAGTGCGTTTACGCTCCACGGCTTTTCATATAAATTTTCAGTCTAAAATATTAGAAACTATCAATCTTATTCTAATCAGACTTTACATGCTGAACCAAATAAGAATAGTCTAAATAGTAGTCAGATGATTATTCTAAAAACGGTTTTATAGTAAGAGCAATTATTAGCTCTTCGTAGTTACAAACTAATAATTTCTTTATTATTAGACTTTTCGAAAAATCCTCTAATATCTGTTGATACTAGCCTGACTTGCTTATACATGGCAAGTTTTGTTAGAATTGGTTTGTTAATTTTTAATATTTCCGACTTGAGATTGTAAGTGAAAAGGCGTGCGAGTTACCCCCCTAAATTCGGTGAAGTGGTTTTAGTTATAACAACTATCCAAATCAACTATGCAAGCGACCACCATGCACATGCTGAAGTTAACTATTGAAAACATAATTATATTTTTGGCAACGTCACAACCAACGTTATGATATAAAACACAGGATCAGTTAAAAATTCTCCTGGGAAATCTTAGCAAGCATTTCGGGTATGCCACTGCGGCCTTAGTGAGACAAAATATATCGTGGGCTATTCAACGAATTCGAACGAAAAAACATACAGACGAATTGATAACCTCCTCCTTTTAAGTCGGTAAATAACAAGCGCGCAATGAGGAGCATACACTTAAGGCTTTACATTGTGAAGGACGATGTTTATATCGTAATAATAAAATAACTGTACAACTATGCACCTGAAAATTAAAGACAGTTTCAAAGAATAAATCCTGGTCAAACTCATTTTAGTTCAAAACTCTAATATTGTTCATCTTTTTTAACTTTAAATATTGTTCATCTTTTTCATTTTGCATATGAGTGAGGAAAACAAAAGATTTATAAGTTTCATGAATGTTTATAATAATATACTTACGCATAGCCATACATATTAATTTATGAAAAAATCGCATAGAAGGAGCATGCTAGAAGACGTTTTTTAAATTTTTATAGAAGACTTAATAAAACCAAATTAGATAATATAAATTATATAATTGATTATTGTAAAAACTCAGCGAACTCGTTTCTTACGCTCTTTCGATTCAATGAACGGGATTTCCCTAACTACATCTTGCAAATGGTTCCTGTGAAACAATGCACCGCTGAATACGGAACAGTAAGATATTATTTTAAAAGCATAATCTTCCGTACTCTAACTTTAAATCATATTACTGGACATTTAATAATAAATTCTTAAAATGTATTCTCATTTTTTATGTCACGTACCTATTATTACAGTATTCTTAACAGTATTCGAATTTCGGAAACTCTATCTGCTACTTTTTATTGCGGTGCGTCAAAGCGAGACGGCATGTGACTTTTCGAATTGAATCCGTAACACGACAATCGAGAATAAGGGGGCTGGCCTTTCAATCATATTACATAAATTGACAGTTTTGGAGGTGATGTTTGAAATCATAGTGGCTACTCGAAATAAAAACGGGCTCATTCATTACAAGAATAATAATAGTAATATTATTAAAAACAAACAAATATAAAAAATAAAGTAGATGTTTCGAAATTGTATGGGAGCTGATACTTAAACTGTTTTGAACTGGATTTAATAAGTAAATAAATAAATGAGACAAGAGTTTTACTAAAAGAACCAGCACATTGAGTATTAATCATACTAAGTAAATAGTATGTTTGTTTTCTTTTGTTTATATAAAAAGATTTATATATTTTATATTTGTTTGGTTTTTTTGTTTATCGTCCAATCAAAATAAGTTGGTTGGTGTAGAGTATCCAAAATAAGGTTTCTATCACAGGAGAATACCAACTGGTAAGGAATGAAAGGTCCACATAGCAGACTCAAAAATGAATGCGATAGATAAAATGAAATAGTTCTGACAAAATCCGTAATAATGTTTTCCTGTTTTATAAAATCTATTACAAAAAATGTATATATGTAATATATTTATGACTTGAAAAATTACTATAATATACAATCTACATACATTTCCATAACGTACAAAATGATCAACCTAAAAAAACTTATTGAAAAAAAAACAAACACCATAATCAGTTTTATTCTAATAATCTTTTAACTTAATCTTGTGAACAGGAAGTGTATCAATAAGGCTGGTCTCATTACCTCGCTGGATGGCAACCGTTTATTGTTGGGGCTAAAAATAAAATTATAATACTATGTTTCCATTGGGTAGATAAATTATTGTGGAAGGTTTTCAAGTATACTTGCTATTTTGGAACATATTATATTATTATCCTTTTATAATAATATGAAAAGTACCAATTTAGTAAAAGTAAAAAAAGAACAAAAAAAAATTGTTACAGAATGATTCACCGAAAACAACAAGGTAAAAGATCTAAGATTTTATTAAGTAGGTACTTAGCATGATAAACGATTACTGGCGTGCACAATTGAACTTTGCTGAAATTCGTGTTCTAAATCACTTTTGTTGTAAATGAAAAAAGGTAAAGTGAATTCATTGCATCGACAATGGATTCGATTCGCGCTCTCTGTATTCACGTGAACACTGGAAATACTTGTCGATTTTATCTAGTGTTCTCATTTTGTTCGGTGTCTTTGGAAAGGTACTTAAGGATGTCACAACAATTGTACGATTGTGTTATACCTACAATAAAATAAAAAAATCTAAAATCTATTTACAGTAATAAAATTTAACAATAAATTAAGGGCTTAGAATTCGACAAAAATTTACAAGAATGTGCTACCAATTTTCTAAGGATGAATCGGTTCCCAAACCGCTAGCAACTTCACATGATAAATTTTAATGTATTTGTAATTACTTAATATGGAGATTCAAATTATATTCTAGCGAATTACATTTACTACGAAAACAATTATGTATATTGTAAATGCGTACTGTAACCTTAATTTGGGCTTATTAAATTTGAATTCGAACAAGATAATATAGCTCTCATAACAGGATAACACTCAGCACTAATTAGTTTGTAGAAGTTTTGAGGTTATGCGCCTTCTGACAACCCTACGACGACGGAATTGCTTTAAGACTGATAGTACCTATTGATACTTCATGGAGTCTTTATTTCCTTTTAATTTTAAAGTAGACGGTACGGTATGGCGTATGTCGATACAAAAAATATATTATTTTGTTTCAGTTGGTTTGGGCATTATAATCAGAAAATAGTTTTAACTAAAGCTTGTAGGAGTGGTCTTTGAAACTTTGCCGATGATAGCTACTTATTATTAAAGTACTGTTGGGACTTCGATTTAGAACAGCAGGTAACAGAATCCAATAGCAATAACAATATTTTTAATGTCTGCCAATATACTTACACAACTACTTATTACAAAAAACGAATGGTGCAAAAATGATAAATAACAAACAAACAGCATGGAATAATTTAACCCGACAAGCATCAGATTCCAGATACAATTGATTTTTCAATTATCATAATAGCCCTTCGGAGGGATAACGAGAAATCAATGGAACATAAATGTAGTATACCTACACTTTGAAAATATTGATGTCACTAATCAATCACTACTTTGCCACAATGGCCTAGCACAGTTTTAGTGGAAAGACATTAATTAGATTTCACAAGTTAGTGAAAATATAACATAATTAGGCGATAGACGAATACAATTAAAACACAATTAAGTAACTTACTATCAGTTATATGACATAAAGATTTTGTCGAAATTTTGCCCATTTGTAAAGAAAAAGTTTACGATTTTTTCCCACCTTTACGTATATAAAATTAAGGTTAAAATGTCTAATGCGGAATCTTGTCTCAATATTAATCCCATACAGTTGAGTTGAATCGATGGGTTCGTTATAATGCATTTTCCCCCCGAAGAGACTCATTTCGTATATGGGGGCTATTAGTTTACTCGCTCTAAGAGCGTCGGCAAGCATGGTATGGGCGCAGATGGAGAGTAAATGCGGCTTAACTGCACCGAGGAGTAGATTCCCTTTTAATTAAACGAGTTCTTGACGAGAGAAGGGCAAAAGGCCGCCTGGCAAGCTCCATGCTATGAATTACAGGCACTACCTAGAATAAATATAATTTCTTGGAGAGCAGAACAACGTAATACGCTGAAAGCTACTTAATTTATAATGTTATTATAATGTACGTTAGAAATTAATTTTTAAACGAACATAGGAACTATAATCCGTAATATTAATCCGTGTTTAAAATGTTATGTTTTTATATTACATGAATAGATTTGTAGATTTGAAGTATTAAAACCTATTGTATTTGGGGTGGGGCAGAGTGGCATTTAAGTAGCATGTTAATTATAATTATCAAGAAAAATAGACGTGTGCTAATATTCCTGTTACTATTTTTTGTCTTCAATAGCTTGTATCGGGTAAGTAATTTTTCTTACCTCAGTAATTAATTCTTACTTTGTATTTTTTTATCGTTTTTATATATGGTCATATTGAATAAAAATCAGGAAAAAACGTATTTAGTGTACCTAGCTGTTACTATATGAAGGTACTAAGGGGGATACTGTTGTGCTAGAAAAATTGCAAAGAATTAGAGGAGAATGAGGTAGTAGCAAATGTAGGCGCAGGGCAAACGACCCTTACTCAATTACTGATCCTGAACTAATTTTGATATAGCCAGGTCGGTGTTTGATATGATGTTGGGGCCTACAACTATCTCTCTTATTAAGTATAGGTAATGTAGTATATTAAGTTTGAGGATAATGAAAGCCTCGAAAGAAATATACAATTAGAAAATGTAACGAACAGCTTCACTTAGAATTATCCCTCGTTTGCTGCTTTAATACTCTCATAATGATTTTTGCACATTTTATAAATCAGTTATTTGAATCTCAAAGGTAAACCTAATTCGGTCGGCAATATTTAGATAAATAGACTATAGAATTAACATAGGTTTATATTGGAAAATTGTATTACAATAGGTTTGTGTCGACTAAATCTAGAACTTGCAGCGTACAATAATTTACTTTTATTAATAACATAACTCACTAGCACTGTAATGTAAAACATTACTGTGTAACGGCAACTTTAAAGACAAATACCTGTATGAAAGAAGGCCAGCCAGACGGATAAGAAAACCTTACATTCTATTAATAGACAGGATAAGTAAAGATGTACCTAGACAAACTGCAGCGTGTCCGTCCAGCAAAGGTCAAAAAAAGGAACAGGCTTAACGCGCCATATGTAATATTACAGTTATTAGTATCTATCCATCTATCTATCTACATATACATGAAATTGGCACATTTCTTAAAGTCCCCTAGATTGTAAATAATTTAAAATTTTATTGCTGAAACGGTTATAGATATATTAACGTTTAAAAAAAGGCATTTTGTTGATTAACTGACTGACATCAAAAACCTAACCCACTTCTAGATGACATAGGAACTTGATATTTGGTACCAAGGTACTATTTGATACCAAGGACTATTATGCATCACCATCACCAGCCTATATACGTCCCACTACTGGGCACAGGCCTTCCTACATGGGAGAAACACATGAGGAGCTTAGGCCATAACACCACCACGCTGGCCCAATAATAATAATAATAATAATAACGTTTATTCTCTCACCATAGTCATAGTCAATGCGGGTTGGTGGGTTAAAGCGGTTGCAGTAACAACCGGGACCAACGGCTTAACGTGCCTTCTGAAGCACGGAGGAGCTCGAGATTATACATAACAAAGGAAAAATCTGAAAACTCAAAATTGATAATTTCATTGCAGTTCATACGCTTTTTTGTATGAAGTATGTTAGTTTTGTTAGGCACTGCACGGTTTTGCATCGCATGAATCTTACCGAGGACTTAGATAGAAATTAATTCAATGTTAACTGAATACCGCCTGTATGTTTTGATATTGTATGAACATATACTACTTTAGTATAGTTGCAAATAAACTGTTATTAACCGGTTTTAAACCATTCCAATTTGTTCAAAACGGCCTAAAACCACGAATTTTTATCATGACTTCTGACTAGAGTTATAAATAAACAGTTTCAAATAAGAATTCGTGGTTTTAAGCCGTTTAAATAAATTTAGAAAGGATTTAAGATCACGAGTCGCAGGGGGCGCTATTGTAGGTAGCTCAACTGACTACTCGATATCCAATATTAATAATATACTTCATGAGGTAGACTGTTATTAGGAAAAAAAACAAAAAATATTAAACATTATTATCAAGTAATAACGACAACAGTCAGTTGCCCGCGGAGCGAGCGATAGCCACGCTTATAGATTATAGAGATAATAATACTGGTACTGATACTCTTAATAGCAAGCGCCCCGTGCAGTTTTCTCTCAAAATCTATATAAATGACATGATCTTTACTTTATCAGATTTGAGTTAGAACTGAAATAATCCATGCATAATTATAAAATACTGCGTAAAAGTAGGAAAATAAAGAAATTTTAAAAAGATATATAATTGTCATGATACAAATAATGTTGTGTGTTGTTTACTAGCAAGTGTCGCCTGGGTAGGTACCACCGCCTTTCTTATTTCAGCCGTGAAACAGTTCGCTGTGTTTCGGATTGAAGGGGAAGGTAGCCAGTGTAATTACTGGGCATGGACGGCATTTCACCTTAGGCCTCAGGATGACAACGCACCTGCAATATCAAGTGCTTATCCTTGTTATTGCAGGTGTCTATAGGCGGCGGTAACCGCTGACCACCAGGTGGGCCGTCAACTTGTTTGTCATCTAGTTGTAATAAAAAAAATCTTGACAAAAAGTAATGATATCCCATCAAAAACATAAATTACATCCCGAGTGAATATAGAACTTGGCACCCATATAGATCTAGATTCTTTTGTCGGTATAGTCAAGAACAACGCATTGTTCAATATGGAACTTGGCTCTTATTTCACATTTATGTTTTTGAGGGGATTTTGCTAACTCCAATATTTTAGGAGAGTGCCTTATTTTTTTTAAATATTGTTTATTATTATTATTGTAAGTGTATTAAGTTCCAACGCTTTTATTATAAGTAGTTCATGAATAAAATAAACAGAACATAACATGACCCTTCGACGACCCACATATAAATGTTCTATATGCTGGTTATTGAATGAAATACTTGAGTAGATTCTTGTATCTTGGTTGCTGAGGAAGAGAGAGTTTCTTTGTTCATATGTTGATGCCAGAGTGGAGAGAGATGCCTACTGCGCTTTTGCGCTACTTATATATCCCGATTACACCTCGCAACTATCGCTATTCATTACGAGCGATGGGTGTAATCGGGAGTACCTAATTTTTCTCTCGCTTTTCCTCAATGAAACCAGTTGAAGTGTTATTCTTTATTGCAAACGTAACTATAAACTTAAAATTATTACATAAAATAACATACAAACACACAATAACAACTATTAAATTAAAGAAACATAAAATTATTATAATCACATAGATAACACTTAATTACAATTGTCACACACACAATACTATTTACACTTGTCGCGAACATTAGTAAAGACGGTATGGCTAACGTAACTAGAAAGAGTTGCTTAGTTGCCATTTGTCGACGTTATCCTAACGAGTTTTAGGTATATACATACTTTATCTGTTATTACCAGATACGATTGATTATCTATTGTTGCCGAGACGCAGGCGGGCTGATAAGAGACAAAAGATATTGCCTATCCTTAAAAAAACAAATCTAAATTATAGATCCAAGTGTTAATTGAAACGAATAACATAAAACAACAGATGTGCGGGTTTTATTCATATACTAACGCCGCTTGTTATTTGATTTGATTCAAATCTGCGATAAAAAAAGTTTAATCACCGACCTTTATTGGTAGCTCGATCACAACACAGTTTATGGATTATTTCATAAATAAAATAATAAAAATGATCGTTCCCTGTTTTACGCTCGCTGTGCGCTGTAAGTAATTTGCTCCCATAAAAAGTCATAAGTAACGGCATTAACTAATAGCCATGCTAATAGGTTGTTGCAATATTTTCGCAATCGGTTTTAAAATTAAGTATTTATTCACTAGGTGGTAGACCCATATCTATTTTTTTTATTATATAACTAGATGACAAACAAGCTGACGGCCCACCTGATGGTAAGCGGTTACCACCTAGACACCTCCACGAACAAGGAAAAATCACTTGATATTGCAGGTGCGTTGCAATAAGAAACGCGGTGGTACCTACCCAGACGACCCTACATACGGGTCTACATATGGGTCTGAGTAGGTACCTACGCCTTTCTTATTTCAGCAGTGAAACAGTTCGCTGTGTTTCGGATTGAAGGGAAAGGTAGCCAGTGTAATTAATTACTGAGCATTAAATGCCATCCATTTCATCTTAGGCCTCAGGATGACAACGCACCTCCTATATCAAGTGATTTTGCCTTGTTATTGCAGGAGTCTATAGGGCAGGCGGTGGTAACCACTTACCAGGTGGGCCGTCAGATTTTTTGTCATCTAGTTTTATGAAATAAAAAAAAAATATGGGATTGAATTTGACAGGTTTTTTCATGCCTTTCAAGCCTACTATGAACTTTTTTCCGAAATTTCGGACCCAATTTATTATGAAACCTTATCATTTCGTTTACCGCACAAATGTTCTCTACTAGACCAAACGAAAGGGTCTAAATTGAAATAATTATTTTGGTAGCTTCGTATAAATTTTTCATTTGTCTTGGAAGTTTTGGATAGATTTTGTTATAGTCAACAAACATTGAGCTTTACCAAAGTATAGAGTCTTCTATATACTAGCCATTATATTTCGTTACTTTATTCTTCAGATATATACATAAACAGGTAGTTCTCCTAACCTACAAGGCAACGTGTAATGTGTAATTACTGGCCATGACGGCATTTCATCTTAGGCCCCAGGATGACAACGCACCTGCAATATCAAGTGATTTTTCCTTGCTATTGTAGGTGTTTATAGGCGGCGGTTACCGCTTTCCATCAGGTGGGCCGTCAGCTTGTTTGTCATCCAATTGTATATAAAAAAAAAAACGTCGCAACATATTATGAGTTACTAAACGTATTTTTCTTGATTCAGTAAACGGAAGTAGGAAAAAAAAAGACTTTTGACATTGTCAACCCCACTTCCGTGCCCCCGTGCAGTGTCAGTCGCATCCTAGTTTCTTAAATACATATATCACTACATAATCTGTGCATGCTAGCGGTGCTAGAACGAAACACTTAAGTGCCATAAAAATCACGCTTACCACCTTTTTATACTACTTTTTATTTTTGAAAATAGAACATGACTCTTGTATGCGATGTCTTCTCTTTACTTTTTATCTTAATAATAATTATATAATAATAATATGTGTTATACAGGCTTCTCGGTCCCGAGTTCGAATCCCGGTAGGAGCAAATGTTGCATAGGCTACGGTAACCGCTTACCAACAGGTGGGCCGCATGCTTGATTGCCACCTTAGTGGTATAAAAAAATGTTTAGTATGATGAGCACGAGCATTTGTTCACTGGTCATGGATGTTTATATGTTTATTTTGTATATTTTTAATATTTTTTTAACTATTTTTATCACTACTTGGGCTAGATAATAGGTGTTAGAGTATGAATATTATTTTTATTTCAATTCAATTTCTTCTTTGATGGCTTTCTGCTATAATTTAGCCAGTGTCAAGTTTCTGTGTATCTTTGTTGTATATGGACGTTTGTTAACAACTCTGCTTAGTATGTAGACAGGCGTTGTGCAGATACAAGAGCAAATTATGATTAGCGAGGAATTATTAACAGTTTTTTTTAAATAAAAGTAAAAGTAAAACCTGAAACTGTTGAATCACCTGAAAAAAAAATACAGAGTGTTAGTATGTTAGAATAGCTGACAAAAGCTATAACTTTATGTTATTAGAGTTAATATACGAGCACAAGACGTCCACAAACGGCGAGTTTACATAGGTTAACAGGGTTTTTAAGTTGATGGGTCGAGAAACCCAAGAAGGAAGGAGGGAATATAGGGAAACGTTCAATTTAGGGCAATCAATTATTTTTATTTATAGGTAGTGATGCTGTACCTACCTGTCAAACATTCCGAACGTTTGTAGAATATAAGCTGTGAATATTTATAGCATATGTTGGTAAAGCTGTCTTAGATCCAAAATAACTTTTTTATCTTCATTTTTCCATTGTATTCCTATGACTATTGACATTTTATTTTACTAATTTGTAATATTATTTGTACTTGTTGTTTAATTTTTTATTGTGTGACATTTTATTCTAATTAATTGTCATTTATCAAATTATTTGTAATTTTACCGTTTATAAATCTTGACTATGTAGTTTATTTTCATAAAAATTGACATGATAATTAACTGTCTACAGTAAAAATATCTTGGATTATTATTATAAGATACCTTTTTTTTACGTTTATTATTATTAACTTGCTGGTGTTTAGATGTAATCTGTAAGCCTGCAAGTGATTGAATAAATAAATTAACAAAGTGATTAAGATACATCATTACATTTGTCTATCTCGCTACAAATGTAAAATAATGTTTGACTGAAATACTTACTGCTTATTTTTTAAGATTTTTTCTGTATAAACATGGGCGTAGGCGTAGGCTGGTTTTAACAAAATCCACGGGCAAACATTCATCTTAGGTGAATACAACGAAATAATTAGATATTATAGAAAATAAATATAGGCAGTATCTCACTATCACTTATTATAATAATAAGCGAAGACACTGAGGTCATAACTAGATGCAAAATTTTAGCTAGTTGTTTTACAATTTAGATTCGAAGTTATCTTAACTTTTAGTACCTTATAAGTCCTTTTACATTCTTAAACAATAGAAAATCTATTGTGCCGGATTGTGTGCAGTAATTAGCCACAGCTTACTTGGATAGATGTTTTCAAATTGCCTAATTTAATACAGTCTCAGGCGGGTCTACTACAAGGTTGACCGACGATCTGGTGAAGGTTGCAGGTTGCCGTGAGGCCTCTGTACAACAATGGACACCTTTCGGCTAAAATAAATGAATAAACACAGTCTTACTAGGTAGGTTTCACTTCACCTCTCGCTGCCAACCATGGTAAGAGCCATGGTTGGTAGCGAGAGGGTTTGGGAGGCTGTCGCCTCTTTCTGCGAGACTGTGCTCACGCAGAAGGAGGCATCGGAGAGGGAGCGGGAGGAGGAGGCTACAGCCGCTCCTATCCGGCGTAGACGGGTGGGTGCGAGAAGGCGGGCGGCGGCGATCGCCCGTCTACCTGCGCCCTAGGCGCGGCCGCGTGCGTGGGTGGCCCCCACGCATGCATTGCACATGCCGCCACGTCTGGGATCGCCCAAGTGACTCTGGGTAATCCCCATCGGCGCGAAACCTGGCCGTAAGGTCGGGTTGCCTGGGGGTGGGCTGGTGAAATTGCTTCGGCAGAGCCAGGCTACCCCCGCGAAGGGCAGCTGAGTTACCGGGGAGTTTTAGTGGGTATTTCCAGTGCTGATAGCGCTGGATGACCCCCACACACGCCCGCCGCGTGGTAGGTCTGTAAACGAATTTCTCCCCGTTAAAAAAAAAGGTAGGTTTCACTAGGTGGTAGGCCCGTATAATTGTAGGGTCGTCTGGGTAGGTACCACCGCCTTTCTTATTTCAGCCGTGAAACAGTTCGCTGTGTTTCCGACTGAAGGGAAAGGTAGCCAGTGTAATTACTAGGCATGGACGGCATTCCATCTTATGCCTCAGGATGATAGTATTGCAGGTGTCTATAGGGAGGCGGTAACCGCTTACCACCAGGTGGGCTGTCAGCTTATTTGTCATCTAGTTTATTTTCTTATTATTTTTCTTTTCTCGTAAACATTATGACGGTCATTTTCTCTAATGAAGTTAGAATGAAGTTAGTTTAATAAACAACATAATTATACTTACCTAAATAGTAGATGCAGTAAAAGTTCCTTCAAAACTAACAAACAGGGATTTTTAATAGAAGTACACAACATCAAAAAATATGTGGCAATTCAAAGTGATAATGAAGGAGATACCTACATTAGTACAATTTAGGCACTCAATCAAAAGTTTCGTCTTACATCACGTGCCGCAGCTTGAGCGAATACCATTCTGAAATAGAAAACAAACAAAGGGAGTAAAGCAAACAATAAAATTGAAATCGTAACAAAACGCCCGCCGCTTGAATCAAATGCTTGAATTAATATTAGCTTAGGTGTTAAAATACGGGGTAGGTGCAGGGAGATCAATACGTTTTCGTGGCGGCACGTATTATTAATAAGGTAATTGCCTAGTGACAGGCGTGGGTGGAAGCCAAAGGGCAATAAGTTCATACGTTAACTTACCTACGTAGTGAAAGAAAAATATTTTAATTCAGAAAAATATGATAAGATTTTCGTATATATTTCGTATATATTATTGTTACATTGTAATAAATTTTTGAAAGATATTTAGAAAAAATCTTACTAGAAAAAAGCCACGTACATACAATCGCGATCTAAAAACGTTTACCACGTAAAGGTTGCATGCACAAATGCAACAGTGTGTCACAGGGTCGATTAGTTAATTTGATTAGACTTAGGGCATAGATTTTTCACACACGAAAATCGGTCGCATAAGGATATAGAAAACCTTTTTACTTAAAAAAATCAAAATATTATCTTAGTGACGATTTCATTCGATTTCATTTTAAATGTGTAAATTTTGTCAAAAAATTTCAAAATAAGTTTAATCACAAAATCATCAACATTCTTTTAGTGAATATAATGCTTCACAAATAATAAAAAGTACTTAGCATTTTAGCCTTTACTGCACACAGAGCGACGAAGAATCTAATTTGAAAACTGATAAACATTCTTAGACTGTGATTCACCCCGAGCAATCACTTAGATTGTAAAAGATTGCGGGTTCGTATCCCGCCCTAGCCTAGGACATGATATTTTTCTAGTCTAGATATTTTAATAAATAAGCTTTAAGTAAAGATGGCTTCTTCTAGTGGGTAATATGAATAAGATATTTACAAAAACTGAGTTTATAAGGATTTTTATATCAAGTCGTTTACAATATTAATCTAAGTATTTATTACACTATAGTGTGTCACTATACTTAATTTTCAAATAGGAGAGGACATTTTGGTGTAGGCTATATAAAACTTAATCTGTAACCCACATATCAAACACAATTGATTTTGTATTGTGTATGAGCGGAGGCAAGGTGGTAAGGGACAAATGGTCCGATAATAAGGTACCTATAACTAATAACCGAAGATTGGTAACTAATGGTGGTGATAAGTTTTACTATTTCTAGTAAATATTTAATCAAGGAAACTCGAAAGGGGTTCAATGTTCTACAGGGAATGCTGTGGCTGTAATTGTGGAATGAGCAACTAAATACTGTCGTTTGCAAACGTATTACACAACTTATTGGACTGCACGAGGCAATCTAAACAATAATCTAGGAGCAAATAGAAGCTGTACCTATACATGGTTCCGTACGATGCAAGAGTCGTACGCTGCAAGATCAATTCAGGGTGTAATCACCTGCTCCTGTGTAGGGTGTTCAAAAACTTTTTTATAATGGATCCATGGGATCTTATAATACCCAACAGGGTATTATAAGATCCCATGGATCCATTGTGTTTTGTTCTATACTAATTAAATTTACTTATTATTCTTGATATCTTGGTGTTTCCATCAGTACAGCATAGCTCAAATATACAGTCCACTCTCCAGTATATCCAGCTATTACACGGCTTATTTTTATTTAACTTTAAAGTGAATAATTATCTTAAAGTTTTATCTATTAAGTATTATTGTTGTCTGTGACTTAACATAGAAAATTAAATGCGATAAATAAGACTTCGTTCTTTACTTTTAGAGAATAATGGAACTCCATGTTATGTTTAAAGAAGATGTTGTCTTGGTCCAAAGGGCTGGTGGTAAATAAATAGTAGATTATTAACCAAGGGGATAAAGCAGTGTCTTCTGTCGCGGGTGACGATTTAAATCGCGAGCGTAACGAAGGACTCGAGGTTTACTCCCGAGCGTAGCGAGGGTGTTAAAAACTTAAATCACGAGCGATGCGAGGGATTTCAGACGAGTCCTGAGTGTAGCGAGGGATTTTAGTTCATCCAAGACTAAGACAGCTTTATCACCAAGGAAAATACTCTACTTTTCGTAATATTTGCGAAAAAATTAACACAATAATAATATGAGATAAGCATTTATTAAAAATAATGACAATTAAAAGTAAAAGTTAACATTCGAAACATTGGTCCAATTATTGATAGAGAAAGTTTCATTTTTGTGCGTATTCCTTTTTCAAAAAGATTTATAATGCTTTATATACAAACTCAATGGTGTAAACACAGATGTAGTTCAGTATAAATTTCGGTAAGTATTCCAAATTTAAATCACATTCTCCCCATAGAGGATGAATGAAATTCAGTACAATTTTCTTTCCCTGTTTTTAACAGATTAAAAATGACTATTGTTATTTTCGCTTTTTGTGGCATAGAATGTTACTTTTTTGAGCAAGTGGTACGAAAAATACATTTTATATTTTTTATAGTTGTACAAAACAAATATGACATAACATTGTATGTAATGACAAAATTTGAGGTTATTAAAACAACTTATGTCATTCGTTCCACACCTTAGAGCAAGACAAAAAACAACAACAAAAGTGTTTGGAGTGTAGGATCGGAACGCACCCATGTTATTTAAGCAGAGATTATACAAGATGGTGATGTCAATATGACGGTAAATGAAATCTATTGCTACACTAGTACATATTAGAAATATAAAGTAAATAAAGTTTTTTTTTTAACAAACTGAATAACTCAGAAATATAAATAAAAAGAACACCATTCGAAAATATAGGGCCACTTACCTTAGGGATACGCTATGTTGTTAAGCGTTTAATGAGTCTAGTTCAATTAACCATCGGACTAGGCATTTAATTGAATGCCGGCGTTTAATCAACGGGCTAGGCAACCAAAGAAGCGGCAAATTTGCCCAGATGGCGGAGACAGATACATTAAGTTACTAGCTTTTTTAAGGGTGTCCGAAACGCTCCTGGTTGTTTGTTAATATAATCTCTGACACAAAATTCTATACACATAATTCTATGACACAATATAACATTAATGCACACTATTATTTAGTGGTTCATAACACTTTAATTTTTCTCAATAGCTATCATCACACATAACACTACAAGCTTTTAGAACAGTATTTGACACTTATTTTAAATTTTCAGCCGTTTCTGATATATCTGATATTTCAACCACGCGCAATACCCAAGTTGGTTTTTTTTTATCAAATCGATCTTTAGCTACAAATTTTTATTTTCAATGAACCTAGCAAGCACGTAGTAATTTGTCGACAGGTCATATTATTATGATGATGACACCTGCGCATTGCTGATCTTTAAAATTTTGGACATAGGAGAACATTTAACTTTACTTCTTATGGCCATTGGAATATTACATTATACTTAATAATTTTTCAGCATAAGTTTAACACCACCTAAGATTAAGATGTCTAAAAAATATAACACATAGGTACCTACTTCTAATACTAAGGGAATTCAAGAATTGACTTTCTATCTGTCTAAGTATAATATTATTCGATTTTCGATGAAAGAAAAACTGTGGATTATAATTAACGATAAGTAATTAGAGTGATATTATTTGTAAAGTACTGGGCATGGACGGCA
This sequence comes from Nymphula nitidulata, assembly GCA_947347705.1. Lineage (NCBI taxonomy): Eukaryota > Metazoa > Arthropoda > Insecta > Lepidoptera > Crambidae > Nymphula > Nymphula nitidulata. Next base: position 13,875,314 of record OX374623.1, read on the forward strand.
TTTCATCTTAGGCCTCAGGATGACAACGCACCTGCAATATCAAGTGATTTTTCCTTGTTATTGCAGGTGACTATAGGCGGCGGTAACCGCTTACCATCAGGTGGGCCGTCAGCTTGTTTGTCATCTAGTTGTATAAAAAAAAAGTACTTTTCTTTATCAGTGCATTGAGTAAATGTTACTGAAATGCTGTCACATAGTGGATCAAATCAAATCAAAATCCACTTTTTTTTAATCAAATAAATTGGTTTCAAATCTCTGAAGTCGTTTTTTATTCGAAATTAGCCTCCCGCGCTTTCTTTTTCTATTTCATTCTAATCTTACTAAAAATGATAAAAAGATTGTTATCTTTTTATCATTTTTAGGCCGGTACGGGGCCACGAATTGACTATTGCCTCGGCTTCGAGCAGTAAGGTTAGAAAAACTTCTTCCTTCGGGTGAGGGCTGTCCTTCAAGCAAGCACGCAATGCTGTTTTGATGTTGCGAACGAGGCGCTCCCAAGCACCGCTCATAAAGGGAGAAGCAGGAGGAATGAACCGCCACTCAATTCCAGGGTTAGTCGCGAACTCTTCTATAGTAACGTCGCAGCAGAGCGACCTAAGAATGCGGTTGGCGCCGACAAAATGCGTACTACTGTCAGAAAACGCTGTAGTTGGTGATCCTCGGCGAGCAATAAACCTCAGACTCATGAGTGCGGCATCCGATGACAACGAAGTTACCACCTCCAAATAATCTGCTCGTGCGTGAAGGCGTATATATAGGGCAATGTACCGCTTTTCTTCCTGCCGGCTTACCGCAATAGTGACCGGGCCAAAGCAATCTAGGCCTTTATGGGCAACAGGTCTTTTATGATGATCCAGAAGCTCGGTAGGCAAGTTTTCTGACTGGATTTTCAGACGGCCTGTTGCTAATGCTGATAGCCTACTGCTGCTGGGCACGGTGTGCGAGGCTCGTTGACCTTTGACTTCTTCGGAGGAGCTCTCCCCTTGCCTGTGCAACAGCAATCGTCTCTCCGCTAAAGTGATATCCATGTCGCGAAGATGAGGGAGGGACGTAGAGCGATCCAAATCTGTCGAAATTGAATTTATATTAATAGACGGAGACAGTTGTGAGCGAAAAACTGTTCTACTCTTATGAACGCGAGCAGAGGTGCGTAGAAGACGCAGCCACTTACTGAAGTGAGTCGCGTCAGGTACATAAAACTTCAACACAGGGACGGCTATGAGCAGCCCAACAAAGTCCGATTTCAGTTCAGAGTCTGGTGTGGTCTTTATGACGTCTTTAGTTGGTTCAATGGGCCGAAGACATTGGGGTTCTAACAAAAACAGTGGACCAGAGAACCATCTATATGACGAGGTAAAAAACGACTTTTCCAGCTTAGGGGCGTCATCAGCCACATTGAGATAGGTAGGGAACCACCTACAATTGGACAGATTGGTGAATTCCGCTATCTCTCCCAATCTGTGGGTCACAAAAAGCCCGAATGTTCGCGTGTTACTTCTAATCCCTTTAAGAACTGTTGATGAGTCAGTCCAATAGAAAGTCTCGGTTGGTTTAAGTCGGTGCGCGCTTAGAATAGTTCTGATGAAATGAGTGACGATAAGTGCTTCTTCTGATTCTAAAGACGGGATCGATAGAAGATTAAAAGGAGTGACTCGCGTTTTGCTCTCAATTGACCTAACAGACGCTAAACGGTCAGCGTATGACACCCTCCGGTAGGCAACGTGGGCGTATGCTTGTTTGCTTCCATCAGCCAGTACATGAAATTGCAAGTTGATATGCACAACTCTGTTGATACAAAACCGTGGGATTCTTACGCTAGTGGCAACTCGTAACTGTCGAAGCCTGGCCCTACATTCGGAGTCATGTCGGTCTAGAAGCGGCGAGTCCCAGTCGACCCTTCCGCGCCAAAGTCGTTGAATTGAAGTTCGTTCCCATATTGTGACGGGCTTAGGGAGACCTAGAAGATCGTAAATTTTCATGTCGCTTGATAAAACACTCCGTTTGGTTAGCTCACCAACAGAGCGAAAACTTGAAGAATTCTCATAAAGATTCCCTCTGACTCCTACGACGCCTATCTCATTTTTAGAGGGCACTAAGAGCTTGCGCTCTTGGGGATGAAAACCGCTTAAAATTGGGGAATACTGGCGGATAGAGCCGTGTAGATAAGATAAAGGAGTACTTGTGGAGACACGCTTGTGTTACGTAAACGGATCGCATTCCTCCGCGCAACCTTTGCAGATTAAGTCTTCCATGGAGCAACATAACGCGGCAGCGAAATCTGCATCTCGTGACATTTGCCTTCCGTGACAATGCATGCGGGTAAAAGTCCGATATAACTTCGGGTAAAATTGCTGTCCATGGCAGACCTACTTGAAAACGGCCATCGTCAAGCCTATGGACGGACGACTCTATTTCACGCTTATCATTTTCGTTAGGCTGAGGAGTGCTTTTCGTGACTCCAATAGAGTTGACATCATATTGAAGTTTATTAAGGGCATCCCGATCGTCAGCATTTACATAGTTGACGAATTCATGTGGCTCTGATGAGACGGAAAACGCGCCGTGCAACACCCAGCCTAGTAAGGTTCTAGATGCGACCGGTTCATTCTTCTTGCCAACACGAATCTCGCGGCTCAGAGATAAATGCCAATCTGCGGCTCCTATAAGAACGGTCGGACAAGACGGATGGACCGTCGATAGTTCATCAGCTAAGTCGAAAAGATGTTTGTAATCTGCAAAATCGATGGCTGGGGCGCCCTGCACTCGTAACCCGAGCGGGCTTATTGCACGTGCGTTCTCTATCTTAAAACGCTGATTTGAATTACGCCCCCTTATGAAAAGGTTTACATAACCGATGTCCACGGTTTTATTCATACCACCTACACCCTCAATACGGATACTTTCCTTGTTAGAAATCTGCGCGCCGATGCGGGTAGCCACTTCGCCGTCAATCAGGGTCGCCGTGCTGCCCTCATCGAGCAGTGCCGTGGTACTATACTCGCCGTCCGGACCCTCAATGACGACTGGGAGGACCTTGAGTAGACCGCGTGGGCGAGACGTTGACTTTGACGAACCTGTTGTAGTAATAAGGACGTTAGAAATATTAGTAACCAACTTATCGGCATCCGTGCTTGTGGTGGGCAAGTGAAATTCGGTGTTAGTGACAGTATTTGACAGTGTGCTGTGAGGTGAAGATGCCAGCGTCCCATGAAGGAGACTGTGATGGCGTCTTGAGCAGCCACCGGTACCGCAGCGCTTGGCGCGACAGTTATTCCATCTGTGTGGGTTGGACTTCAAGCAACGGTAACATACTTTTGAGTCACGAACCCACTGCCACCTTTTATCCACGGAAAGAGAAGAGAAAACCTTGCAAGATTTTATACCGTGTGACCCTTGCTTGCAATAACTGCATTCGACTATCCTACTATCGGAGACGGTGGAATGTACAGACTCTCTTTTTAATGGTTTGGGAGAAATTGTGTTATGATCGAAAAAGAAGTTAAATCTCAGTTGTCTGTCCGCCTCGATTAATAAAAACCGAGATAATAATTCAAATTTAGAAATTTTACCTTCTGTAGTCGAAAAGGTTGACGCAAAATCAGTAAAACGAGCTCTGGTATGCTCGCTGAGTTTCAGCGCCACACAGCGAAAAAGCTCTGGAGAATGCAAATGGTCAACTTGATCTGTTTTAAGGTCACAACGAAATTTCTAATTTTGTTGGCAAGTGCGTTTAAGTCGTCGGGAGTAGATATTCTGGCGTGGCTACGCAGGTCGGCGAGCTCGCGCGTTACCAGAAGCTCGGGCCGGGCGAAATTTTGCTCGAGGGCGCGTACGACGTCTTCCGGCTCGCACGCAGTCCACAAGAGGGACGCCACGGACTGGTAAGCTGCGCCACGAATAGAATGGTTCAATCTCTCCAAGTTTTCTGTGGGGGAGAAAAACGCTTTAGTTCGTTCAAAACTAGACTTGAAGGCCATCCATTGTGTTATGTCGCCTGAGAACACCATAAGGTCGGGTCTCTTCGGGCGGGCGGACAGGTTGGTGATGGCTGTAGCCAATTGTGATATAGGGTCGGCGGAAGGGTGACGTATGGGATGGGTCTTATCGTTGGTCGTTGGTACTGCATGGTTGACAGTCGAGCCCTGAAACGTTTCAAAAACATTTTGGGTGGCCGCATTGGTCACGGTTGCATTATGTACCCACGATGCGGTACGCCCTAAGCTACTTCTACCGGAACGATACGACTTATCTGAAGCTTCCAAAGCTGCAAGTTTTGCTTGAAGCTCCATCTTCTTCGCCTCGTTTTCCAGTTGTGCGAGTCGTTGCCGTTCGCATTGTACGCGACGTCGCATGACCTCCGCTTCGGCAGTCAATTTGCGAGCTCGAATGGTGCTAAATGAGTGCGAGGAGTGCGTACGTATGCTGGTGTTGGTTCTCTGACTATCAACTGTTAATTATTATTTTTTTTTTTTTTTTATACAAAGCACGACAAATGACTCAACACCACCTGATGTGAAGCAGTAAGAAGAGTCCATATGCGAAGACAGCTAGTGCAGTTCAGACACTACCCTAGCTGCCTCCACCTTGCCGGCCCGAAAGGTGCTTTTTCACGCCTCTTTTGAAGGAACCCATGTTATAGGAAGGAGGGAACACATGTGCTGGCAAAGAATTCCAAGTTCTGGAAGTTCGACAAAGAAAAGAGCTACTAAATTTCTTTGTACGTGATGTTGAGGTGGAGACAGTGAATTGATGACTCCGAAGACCGGCACGCGTGCTCCTGAGTAGGAAGGGGGAAGGTGGGATAAGGTCAAATAGCTCTTCAGAACACTCTCCGTGATATAGCCGATTGAAGGCGCTAAGCGACGCAATGTCTCGACGCAATTGCAGGGGCTCAAGGTTGTTGGTGACCTCTACATCGCCAACGATACGGACAGCACGACGCTGCAATCTATCCAGGGCATCGAGTAGGTACTTGGCGGAGCCATCCCACAAGTGCGAGCAATATTCCACGCAAGACCGGACCTGAGTTTTATACAGCAGGCATAATTGGTCAGGCGTGAAAAATCGACGCACCTTGTTCAGGACACCGAGCTTCCGTGAGGCTGTTTTTATCACGGTTTCGATATAGTTCCTGGAATTCAGATCGCAACATATCTCCATACCTAGCAAGTTTAGGGAGCCCTGTGCCGAAAGAGTCGTGCCCTGAAGAGACGGAAGGGGAAGGAACGGCGACATTTTGGCTGTAAACGCGCACACCTGTGTTTTCTTAGCATTGAACTCAACAAGATTGTTAGATCCCCATTCAGATACGAGGTTCAACACCCTGTCGAGCTCAATGGTAAGATTCTCTCTCTCTCTCTCGGTTTCAGCGCGCCCAGCCCCTGGGCGACCGTAATATCCCCCATGCACTGTACTGTCATCTGCATAGCAATGAATGTTTCCTAACGGAATCATGTCATTGATATGAAGAAGAAAGAGTGTGGGGGATAGAACAGAGCCTTGTGGTACACCAGCATTCACTGACATGAACCGCGAAGCGCATCCATCTGCGAGGACACGGATTCTTCGCTCATGCAGGAAGCCGGCGATCCAGTTACAGAGCTGAGCGGGCAGACCGTATGCCGGGAGCTTGGAGAGAAGAGCTTTGTGCCAGACCCGATCGAACGCTTTGGCAATGTCAAGGCTAACTGCCAGTGACTCACCACGTTTGTCAATAGCTTCACCCCAGACATGCATTAAGTACGCTAGAAGATCACCCGTTGACCGGTTTGGCCGAAACCCGTACTGTCGATCATTAATTAATGAGTGATCTTCTAGGTATCGGATCAGCTGGTGGTTTAAGATCCGTTCCATGACCTTGCAAAGAACTGAGGTGACAGCTATCGGGCGGTAGTTAGCTGGGTCTGATCGGTCTCCCTTTTTGGGGACCGGTTGCACATTGGCCTCTCTCCAAGATTCCGGCACACACCCAAAAGAGAGAGAAAGACGGTATAGCCGCGTTAAGACAGGAGACAACTCCGCTGCGCAGTTTTTCAGTACTATCGCTGGAATGCCATCAGGTCCACTAGCTTTCCGGACGTCGATTGACTGAAGCTCCGCACGTACATCACATTGCCTAATACGAATATCGGGCATTGTGTGGCCACAGTGGGAGAGTGTTGGTGGCTAAACTAAGTGGCGTTGGTCGTTCACTTTGCAACAGTGAATTGGCATCGGCACTGTGCCGCGATGGAGGGCGTGTCGTAGACGACGGTTGTGCTGCGACGAAGGGTGCGCCTTCCAAGGGTGTCGCGGCAGATGTACTTGGCAATGCTAAATCAGCCGTTGTTTTGGATTGACTTCGTGTTTCCACCATTATAAAATTTTAAAATAAATTTGTGAAAAATATCGATCGTAAAACAAAAATGAATGACAGATGAAAAAATTTGGAAAAAAATTTGGAAAATAATATAAACTTACGGATCGAACGGACCAAAATAATAGCTACTGGAGAGTGGACTGTATATTTGAGCTATGCTGTACTGATGGAAACACCAAGATATCAAGAATAATAAGTAAATTTAATTAGTATAGAACAAACCACCAAAGCCAAACGCGATAACAGGACAACTATCCAAAAACCAACTGACAATCCGTCAGGTACAAAACTCATATAAAATACACGTCATTATAAAAGAGTATGGGACTCACCAGCCAGTTGCTAACACCGTGTTTTTTTTTTGGGATTTGACATTTCCAATCAACCATCATTTATTTTGATGGATGGTCACTAATCTCTTATGATGTTTTATACGTCAGAGTATTTTTGAACCATCAAAATTGATCGCCAAAAGTTGCAACCCTCGGAGGCTCGGAACGGGGTAGTTGGGACAAGCGAACGTCATGCCGAAATGCACGGAACGGCCATAGAGTAAAAAGTTGTAGGCTTAGAACACGCCCCATTATCAGGAACCTCTTTTTTCTTACAATTTGGTTAAGAAGATTTAAAAATATAGGTACGATATTTGCATGACTTGGTTCTAATATTTAACAACATATTTTGTAAACCATAGATAGAAAAAAACTAGATAATCTTCGGAATATGTTGATCACGGAGTACTTAACTGTTGATACACCTAGAACCCCATATTACAAGAAATGCCTAACTGAGCACATTTCATGTGGCAAACTCTCATTCGTATACTATTATATAATGTGGCGTCTATACGCCACATTAATCGTCTTTGGCCAAATCCCGGGTGTAATTCCTTGGGATAAACTGAAAAAGTTTGGAGTTTACTTTTTCTTTTACAATTCTCATTAAGCTTTAGTAATTATTTAAAATCAAAAAACTTTGGGAATCGTATCGTCAGTTTATTTTAAACTCATTTAGATAAAGTTCAAGCTTGGGGTCTCAGAAATTTATAAATCACATGATAGAGCATTATAGTAAAGAATGACATTCAGTTTGTTCGGCAGATTATATGGGATTACCGCTATTTTAAATGATTGCAATTTTGTAAATGAATATGAAGTTTTGTAATAAGCACTGAGGGAAGTTTACAATCTTTGCCAACTTCTAGGCTTGAAGAACTTCAGCCGGCAGTACTTTCATGTCCATGTGAAATTTCTGTGCAATCCAATCTTCAAATAGAGTAAGTACGCTTTACATTATGCTAGAAGTCTGATGCAATCCGAAGTGCTTCGCTGCGTTAGTGTATTAAATTACTATGAACTTAATTTCATTTTATGAAAAAGACGGACACCGCTTTTACTTTTAATGAATGAGCAATTTTATAATCTCATCAAAACATAAACGTAAAATAAGAGTCAAGTTCAATATTGAACAAGGCGACTTCACCGACAAAAGAATTGAGATCTTTAGGGGTGCCAACTTCTATGTTCACTCGGGATGTAATTCAAGCTCAAGATTTGATTCAGCCATTTTTATGTACCTACTAGCTATATTATATTTGCAAGTTAGCATACTTCCTGTTTAAACTGGACATAAATGTACAAATGTTTAGGTGTTTGCATATACATGAACGCGCTGGAAGAGATTTCTTTACAAATAAATAGCATTCTCGTACGTTCTGTCGATTAACATTGTATCTATATCTGTTGTGTATATATTGATAAATTCATATTCCTATAACCCAGGCACCGGTACAGCCTCGTTTCACCGGGTGGTTGCTCCGTACCGTCAACCAGCCGTCAAAGAAAAGAACTCAGAGAGCGGTTTAGCATCTGTGTTTAGCATTTCCAATGTGTCGGCCCTCCTACGGTGCGACTACGGCACTTCGTAGCAGTGCACCGTAGCAGAACGCAAGCCTGAATGGTCATTCACATAAGTGAGGCGTAACCGCGGATACGGCGAGACGTTATAAGCGCTATGACACAGCAAAAAATTTAAGCGACATCCCTACAAAATATATAGTTTTAAACGGAATAATCCTTTCTTCGGAAAAGCGTTCTTGGAAAGTCCGTAATTAAATTCAACAAACTACCAGAAACTATACGCAGTATGACATGAATATATTTAAAAAGACATTGCACAATAATATTTGGCAGACCAAGCTTCATCATCATCACCAGCCTATACACGTCCCACTGCTGGGCACAGGCCTTCCTACATGGAAGAAACTCATGAGGAAATTGGGCCATAACACCACCACGCTGGCTCAATGCGGGTTGGTGGGTTGAAGCAGTTGCAGTAACAACCGGGACCAACAGCTTGACGTGCCTTCCGAAGCACGGAGGAGCTCGAGATTATAAATTTAGTTGACCCATACCGGGACCGACCATGGCGAAAGTTGCTTTGTTTTTCGTATCGAAACCAGAGCGCTCAAACCAACACGCCACCGAACTTCTCCTCATTCATACAAAGCATACTACTCTGTTAATGAATATTTAAAGTGACCATTAATGTACTACCTAGTTGATAAATAGATGACATCATTATATTGTAAATCAATTGTATTTGACTGTTGAAAACGACATATTGACTCATGTTTAATAGTTAAGAGTGCGCCTAAAGCTAGAAAAAAATCAAATTTCACCGGCACCCCCCGCATCGCGAGGCACGATTGCAGTGTGTTGTCAATCAAGCTCGTCTAGTCACCTGCCGACGTCATAACATAGTATACGCAAAATATTCACACGAAAGCAACAGTAGCTTCTTAGGAGTAAATGTAATGCATTTCTAGTCTATAATATTAATTATATTGGCTCAATTTAATATTGAAGTTTAGATTTTTATTGTTACTAGGGGTCAAAATTAGTCTAAATTTTCGTCAAGGCGACAAACAGTTATTTTCCTAATTCAACAATTTTTTTTCAAATTAATAATATCTTAAATCGTTGTGAACTTAACATCTAAGTCTTGTTTGATTTTCTCTAATGAAATATAATGTATCCTTGTACTATTTATTTTCGCATACATATCAACTATCTGCATATATATTTTTTGTAAATGGTGCAACATACTAAAATCATATCTAATTGCAAATCAATGCGGGTAATTTATTTGTGGGTGCTCTTGAATTAGATGTAGTTGGCACATTAAGAGAAATAAAGATATTTCACATCTGGAAAAAGTTATAGATACGCTAAAGAATTTAATGAACAATCTAAAACAGAGGAATTTAAATGGTACTATTTACTTTTAAAAATGAAATCATATTTCGTTCAAAATTTAGGTTACCATCAAATGTACTCAATATTGCTGCTACATCAGTTTAAACTGAATTATTGTAACATTAATAGCTATGCAGATGACAGTACAGTGCATGCTATAGATATTACGGTTGCCCAGGGGCGGGGCGCATTGAAACCGAGAAAGAGAGAATGAATATTATCCTCGAGCTTAACAGACAGGGTTTTTGTGTTAGTTAAACCTTATTATATCTAAACGGGGTTCAAATAAGTTGCTTTCACAACTAAAATCAGTCGCCTTTCATTCCCCTGAATGAAAGGCGACTGAAATCCAAATCAAAGAAACGACGAGGTGCATTGATTTTTCACGGCTGACCAAGTATATCTGCTTTATAACAAAGGACTGATCTTGCGTGGAATATAACTCGCACCTGTTGGATTACACTCTACTAAGTATATGCACTGGAAAGATTGCAGTGTTCGTGCTGCCCATATAATTAGTGATGTAGAGGTCACAAGCACAATTGAGCCTCTAAAATTGCTTCGACACATTGTGACGCTTATGAGAAGCGCCTTCTATTGGGTATAATAATGAAGAGTGCTTTGATGAGCTTTTAGACCTTATCTCAGCTTCCTTTTTCCTACTCAAGAGCACGCGTACCAGTTTTCGGTGTAATCAGTTCTGTTGTAATAACTGTTTCCACTCCAACATCACTCATGAAGACGTTTAGTGACTTGTTTCTTTGTCGTTCTTCCAAAACATGGAATTCTTAGTAGCTGTCTGCGCTTAAAAACTCTTCTAATCGCTTCACATGTGTTGGTGTTGAATCATTTGTCATGTTTTTTTAAAACGTATCAGTAAGCTTGAAACATTGATGTAACCGGGTACATATAACGAGATGCTCACTAATATTGGTCAGAGAGACATTAAAATTTACACTTAAGAGTGAAATAGAAGATTTGATAAAGTTTCTTAGAACCTTCCTAGAAGGTGTGGAAATGGAAATATTAGTGGTAAAAATTATTTAAGACATTTTTTTTCAATCACATATGTACAAACAAAAAATAATCTCACACCGGCGACACTGCCCTGCACTAAGTACGTTTAACAGTGCAACGCCACGCCGCCTTTACTTTCTGGACCGTGGCGTGGACCTCTATACTAAATACCAAAAAAAAATTTTTAGCCTATCGAAACTACTTCGTATGGATCAAAACACTTTAGGGATTGGGTAGAGGGGCGCCTCGAACGCATTTTTAATCGGATTTTTTTCCCTTATCGCATCTTGCCACTATCGTGTTTTATCACGTGTGTTTTTTTTTTTTTTTTTTATATACAAAGCACGACAAATGACTCAACACCACCTGATGTGAAGCGGTAAGAAGAGTCCATATGCGAAGACAGCTAGTGCAGTTCAGACACTGCTCTAGCCGCCTCCACCTTGCTGGCCCGAAAGGTGCTTTTTCACGCCTCTTTTGAAGGAACCCATGTTATACGAAGGAGGGAACACATGCTATACGAAGGAGGGAACACATGTGCTAGCAAAGAATTCCAAGTTCTGGAAGTTCGACAAAGAAAAGAGCTACTAAATTTCTTTGTACGTGATGTTGAGGTGGAGACAGTGAATTGATGACTCCGAAGACCGGCTCGCGTGCTCCTGAGTAGGAAGGGGGAAGGTGGGATAAGGTCAAATAGCTCCTCAGAACACTCTCCGTGATATAGCCGATAGAAGGCGCTTAGCGACGCAATGTCTCGACGCAATTGCAGAGGCTCAAGGTTGTTGGTAACCTCTACATCGCCAATGATACGGACAGCACGACGCTGCAATTTGTCCAGGGCATCGAGAAGGTACTTGGCGGAGCCATCCCACAAGTGCGAGCAATATTCCACGCAAGACCGGACCTGAGTTTTATACAGCAGGCATAATTGGTCAGGCGTGAAAAATCGAAGCACCTTGTTCAGGACACCGAGCTTCCGTGAGGCTGTTTTGATCACGGTTTCGATGTAGTTCCTGGAATTCAGATCGCAACATATCTCCATGCCTAGCAAATTTAGGGAGCCATGTGCTGAAAGAGTCATGCCCTGAAGAGACGGAAGGGGAAGGAACGGCGACATTTTAGCCGTAAACGCGCACACCTGTGTTTTCTTAGCATTGAACTCAACAAGATTGTTAGATCCCCATTCAGATACGAGGTTCAACACCCTGTCGAGCTCAATGGTAAGATTCTCTCTCTCCCTCTCGGTTTCAGCGCGCCCAGCCCCTGGGCGACCGTAATATCCCCCATGCACTGTACTGTCATCTGCATAGCAATGAATGTTTCCTAACGGAATCATGTCATTGATATGAAGAAGAAAGAGTGTGGGGGATAGAACAGAGCCTTGTGGTACACCAGCATTCACTGACATGAACCGCGAAGCGTATCCATCTGCGAGGACACGGATTCTTCGCTCATGCAGGAAGCCGGCAATCCAGTTACAGAGCTGAGCGGGCAGACCGTATGCCGGGAGCTTGGAGAGAAAAGCCCTGTGCCAGACCCGATCGAACGCTTTGGCAATGTCAAGGCTAACTGCCAGTGACTCACCACGTTTGTCAATAGCTTCACCCCAGACATGCATTAAGTACGCTAGAAGATCACCTGTTGACGATCCGATCTTCTAGGTATCGGATCAGCTGGTGGCTTAAGATCCGTTCCATGACCTTGCAAAGAACTGAGGTGACAGCTATCGGGCGGTAGTTAGCTGGGTCTGATCGGTCTCCCTTTTTGGGGACCGGTTGCACATTGGCCTCTCTCCAAGATTCCGGCACACACCCAGAAGAGAGAGAAAGACGGTATAGCCGCGTTAAGACAGGAGACAACTCCGCTGCGCAGTTTTTCAGTACTATCGCTGGAATGCCATCAGGTCCACTAGCTTTCCGGACGTCGATTGACTGAAGCTCCGCACGTACATCACATTGCCTAATACGAATATCGGACATTGTGTGGCCACAGTGGGAGAGTGTTGGTGGCTGTAAGTTGCAGTCATCGATTCGGGAGTAAGCAGCAAAGAGTTTTACCAAGAGATCGGCTTTCTCTTGCGGCTTGTGAGCTAGCGAGCCGTCAGAACATCTCAACGGGGGCAGCGAGGGTTGACAGAAGTTGGACTGCACGGCTTTGGCCAGACGCCAGTAGCTACGGCTTCCCGTAGGATGCGTAAGAAGTTCTTGGCCAACTCGTGCAACACGCTGTGCATCCGCTCTGATGAAGGCCCTTTCGCAGGACTTGGTGGCGTTGTTATAGACTGCTTTCAATGAGTCAATGTTGGGATCCCCGCAAGCTCGGCCCCTGATCCAAGCGCGGTATGCCGACTGTCTGTTTTCAACAGCTAAGGCACAATCGCGGTTGAACCAGAGGTTACGCCTACCCCTACTGATGAGATCGGAGTGAGGGATATAGTACTCCATCCCTAACATGATCTCATCAGCAACAGCAGTAGCGCTAGCGTTCGGGTCCAGCTCACTGAAACAGCGCTGCCTCCAAGGGACAGATGCGAAGTAATCCCGCATACCGTCCCAATCTGCCGACGCATAGTGCCAGATGCGGCGTTTGGCAACCAAAGGTACCGGTGGCAACGCCCGTGGCACCCCAGCGGACATCAGGCAGTGATCCGATGTTCCTAAAGGAGCACGAACCTCTAGCCGATATCCATCCGGGCGAGTCGTCAGCAGAAGGTCCAACAATGAGGGCGCGTGACCGACAATGTCTGGAATCCTGGTGGGCTGGTTTACCAGTTGGGTCAGGTCATGCGTGAGCGCCCGCTGCAGACGAACAATCCCAGCCGGCCGTGCCGTCCCGGCAGCCCCAGCCGCCTCAGCCGCCGCAGCCCGCCCGTGGGCAGCAGAGCGCAGCGGCGAAGAGGGCCGCCAGTGCAAAGCAGAGACCTGCGCGAGCTCCAGCTGCAACCCAGGCCCCGGCGCCGGCACCGGCCCCGGTGCAGAATGCGCCTGAGGAGGCCAAGGGGAAACGCAAGCGCAATCGCCGGAAGCGCAAGCCGAATCCCTACAGGGAGCCGGCTACCGCGGCTATAGGGCTGACTCACTCGCCCGAGGCGGAACAGCGTGGCCTAACTTACCTGGAGGCTCTGACCCGGGCGAAGGAGGCCACCAAAAACGATCCGAATATACCGGCCCTCAGGATCCGGGCCACAAAGACCGGGGCCCGGCTCCTGATGATCGGAGGTTCGGATCGCGTCGAACAAGCGGACGTCTTTGCCGAACGCCTAAAACAGGTGATTGGCGACGACGTCCGCGTCTCCAGACCGGTGAAGTCGGCAGAGTTCCGCTTGGCCGGCCTGGATGATTCGGCAACCGAGGACGACGTTCGGGATGCGGTAGTCCGCGTCGGCCGTTGTCCTCGGGATAGTATTCGTGTTGGGGGGATTCGCCGTGGCCGGTGGGGCACTGGATCCGTTTGGGTTCAGTGTCCTGTGGCTGCGGCGAAGCTCGTCAATGCGGCAGACAGGCTTCTTGTTGGCTGGTGCTCCGTGCGTGTATGCGCGCTTGAGCGCCGGCCAATGAGATGCTATCGCTGCATGGGTGTAGGACACACCAAGCAGCTGTGCTCTGCGACGACTGACCGCAGCGAGGCATGTTTTCGCTGCGGCCAGTCGGGGCACAGAGCGATAGGGTGCTCGGCTGCGCTTCACTGCCCGCCGTGTGCTGATGCCGGTCATCCGGCTGATCACATTGCGGGCAGTAAAAGCTGCGTCAAGCGGCTGAGGCGTGGCAGACGAGAGAGGCGATCCCTTGGTGGTGGGGGGGGCGGCGGCGGCCGTTAGGCCGCTCTCTGCTATCCCCTTTCACCAATGGACCGCGGGAGGCGGAGTCCCCTTTACTGCACTTGTCAGCGCAGTTGGGGGGACCGACGGGGCGAATCGCTTCGGGGCTTCACGCCTCGAAGCGGCTCGTCCCGTCGGGTGAACTGGACGGGGTCTCTCCTATGCCAGTTCGCCGCCGCCGAGTGTGGACCGCGTGTACGCTTCGGGGATCTAGTGTACTCGCTTTACCGAGGTCCTCGCGACGGGAGATGCCCCTCGTGATCCGAGGGCATCTCCACCCCACCTCGTCGAAGAGCCCGGCAAGGGCCGCTGTGGCCGTGTTGCGGAAGCCGTACCATCCCTGTGGCACGGCCGTGAAGCAGCGAGTCGGAACACCGCTGGTTTTTAGTGGGTAGGACGGGACTTGCACTTTAGAGCCCGGGAATCCCACATACCTCCTCCTATGTTCCCCGCATGGGAGGGAAACCCGTAAATGGGTTTTCCAGTCGCAGCAAAAAAAAAAAAAAAGGTCATGCGTGAGAGCGAAAGCGTGGGCAGTTCTACCAGCATGGTCAGGTTCACTCGTGGTGAGCATTGAAGTCCCCTAAAAACACCAATTCCGCGGTTGGAAACTGCTCCTGCGCAACATGTGCCACCCGACTAAGATGTTCGAAAAGTCGAGTTGTCTCCATGTCACCGCTGTGGGATCTATACAGGCACACGTAGATACGGCAATGTGTATGTTTATGTATAATTGTATTTTTTCCTATAGGTGATTTGCCTTACAGCATGTTGTCTGATTCTCTTTTTGGTCTATTACTAATTTGCCTAACAGCATAGTCTTATATGCTTTTTGCCCTACTGTAAATTGAAAGATTGCAATTTGTTTTTCTCTTTACGTGTATCACTCCCAAAATATAATAAATGTTTAAAAACAGTTAGGCTATTAAAGTTACTTTTCCTGAAAATAAAAAATCCTACCAATACAAAATACGTTCGAGGCACCCACCTACCAAACCATTTAAGGTATGTGTACTAGAAATAAATATCATAAATCGCCACAAACATTTTTCATAGATTTTGTACTGAAAATGCTAAATGAACTCGTAATATTCTGTCGACAACTTTCGACACAGCTGGTGAACCCGAACCACTTTTAGTCCATGTGCTTTCTATAAATTAGTGTAGCCAATGTTGTGTTATTTCATACGAATGTCATAAAATTATCGAATGAATAAGATCTTTTTGAAAGTGGCAAACTATTTCTATGAACAAATATATTACATTTACTATTATTATACTCTTTATATCCGGCCAGACGCGAATACCACTACGTCAACGGAGCATTAGGTATATCCTACTAATTTCTTCACCGCTTTCTATGCTTCATTTTAACGATTTTATAGCAAAGTTTATCTCGCCATTTATTGAATATAACACCTCTAGTGATCCATAACAAATAAACTTTAACTAGCATATATTATGTAAGACACTATAATGTATTTTTGTTTTAAAAAATCTTATAGTAGATACCATATTTTTTTACTACAGAATTCACTTTATTAAGATTTTTTAATCAGGTGTAGTTGTGGTGATATTAAACCGATGCTGATCTGAAAAAACATTGTTATCATTAAATTGTAATAAAGTTTATTATGCCATAGGTGAATAGCATAAACCCTTACGGTGTTCGATTCTCCAACTGCATATTGATAACTGCCCTATAATATTGTGATTTTTATAATTGCCTATGAAAATGTCTTCCATCGAAAAAAGTTTTATTACAAATAAATCAAATACGAGTAAGTCACTAAGAAACACAAAGCATGATTTTATTTTACATATACTACGCCTCCTGAGATTGCACAGACAATGCGATTTCTGCTCAATGTACATAAAAATAAGGTCCATATCAACAATTAAAAAGTGAGTAAACAAAAAACTTGAGCTTGACACCTAGCCGTCATTTGAATTTTCAGTTTCATTTTATAGCATTTTATTTTAATAATTATGAAAAATATCAATTTACAACGATTCATTAAACTTTTTAAGCAATAGTTTTAAAATATGTGTAAAATAGTATGGTTTTTAAGTTATAAACTACAAATTATTCGCGAGAATATTGCCGAGGGCGCGCGAGAATGCAGAAACATAGTCTTCCCGTCTCAATGGAGCACCCGCGAGTGAAACAAAACAAATATCATGCGGCCTACCATGCGACTGACAAAGACGGACGATGACGTTTAGCGCGGAAGGAAAATGGAGTATGCGCCAATATAGTTTTTTATTAATTACTTGCAAACCATAACATATATTGAAAAATCGCTAGTAGAAGCCCTCGGAAACATGGTGACTCACATATTTATCAATTTCAACTGTTGTGAAGTAATGTAATTTGGACAATAAATTGAATCTCGTTGAAAGTCAGAGGTATCTTTGTGATTTTTTTCTATCGAGAAAATTTTATAAATTCATGTTTTTGCTCTGACACAACCCTCACAAATATAATGTAATTACCATATTTAAAATTTCAGCTCATTTGGATTTGATTTAATATGATTAAAATCAAATCTACGATTAGTGATTTGCTTTATGCCCCCTCTTAACGTTTTAATTTTTATTTATTGAGATTCTGCTTTTTCTGTAATATTTGTACGCCGGTACGTTAGCATAGTTGTTGTATTTTATTTATTTAGACTTGATTATACATGTACCTTTGTTGACAAATAAAAAAAGTGAATTATGAAAAAACGAAAGCACACCTACGACTAGAGGTAAGCTCCATGGTGTAAACACACCTAGGACGAAGCATACGCTGCTTTGTTGCGGCTACGGTACTCCGTAGCAGTGCACCACCGTAGCAATACGCAAGCCGGTATTTTGTCTCAGTTTACACACGTGAAGCGTAAGTGCAGTTACGGAGAGTCGTAAGCGCTATGATGAAACGTAAGCACACCTTAGATTTGACGTAAGCGCCATGACGAAACGTAAGCACACCTAAGATTAGACGTAAGCGCCATGGTGAAATGTAAGCACACCTACGACGAAACTTATGCGAGGTTACGGAGAGAAGTAAACTGAAGTAGGCCTAGACTAAAGCGCGTTAACCGGCAACTCAATCTGAGAATTTCTTGTGTTTTTTTAAGAAGTCTATAGTTAAATATATTTATTTTAAAAGTGGGAATTCTAAATATGGTGATCCACAAATAATTGCATTGATAAATCAATCACCCAACAAACATAATTGTCCGCCCAATAGTGGGCGGCAACTTTAGCATATGACTGACTGTATCGAAGTCAGCCTTCTCTAAATTGTTTAAGTGTATAAAAGTTATGCTAAATTTTATCTTTATTACAAATGATTGTCTATTTCTATCCTTATCCCATTTATATTGTAATGGAAGGCTACTTACTTTATTGGAATATACCTAACAATGTTCGTCAAAAAATAAGTTTGAGGTAAATTTTAATATTTTAGTTTTTTTAAAAGAAATTTAGTAAAATGTGATAATTATACCTATGGCGGGATGCGAATTCATAACCTATCACAATCTGGGTTCGCATTTTTCTAGCCTAGATATTTATCAAAGTTCCTAGGGTTACTCAGCTATAATATTCGGGCCATTAATTATCAAAACTTTTTTTTTAATATAATATAAGACACTAAATTGACTAGTAATGAATATGAAAATTCATAACTACTCAATTTAGTGTCTTTTCTTGAACTGTTTAATTTTTGTTGTGCAAGTCACATAATTCATTTACATTATTTATAACATATGTCAACATGATTATGAATACGGAAGACCACGTTTGTAACATCAAGCGGTTTCTGATAAAAGAGGTTGTTAGAGAGGGACGCTTAAGTGATTTCTTATTTAAGTAGCGTTTATTTAATAGGCTATTAGTAAATTAATTATGAAATCGATGCTGTTATTTTTCCTTTTTTAAGAGTAGGTATTTTTTAACAAGAGGCGGTTAAGAATTTATTTTGTAGAAAACAAACTATTTCTCTGTACTTTTCCTCCTTGAGTCCTTCTTGTTTCTTCATGCAATTAAGTATATATATCTGTCTATTTATTATATTGAGAATGTTCTATGATCATCGCTTCCATCATCAGTATAGCCAGATCAAATTCCACAGGATAACTCTGCTTATATATAATTTAGAAATTGGGTGTTTTCTGCCCAACCGTAACCCGTCAAGCATCAGATTCCAGACAATTGACAAATACCTCCGGAGGGATAACGCCGCTTCACAGATTAATATTGTGACATTACCTAGCTCCTTGTTCTACTGAACCTTACGAATTTCATTGGCTGGTTTTAATGGCTACATAGACAACCAAACCTATTTGACATCCGGTCCTTGCCCACAAAATAAATAATATGAGCATTATTTGAGGTGAGGAATCTCAAAATAAGTATGCTATTATTAGTTTAAGCTTTGATCTTTTGTTTTAGAGCCATTATAAATTTCTATGTATAGATATAAGAAAGCCCAAGGCCAAAGTTTTGACTGATTTATTTATCTAAAAACTAAATCAATAGATAAAACTGCTCAAAAATCAAATTTTGACATAAAAATGTTAGTCTTGATTTTACATTCATTGATCCATATCGGACTTTCTACTACTAGGTTTCTAAATGACCCATTGACTATGTTTTAAAATTTTTCTCTGTGGCAATTATACAAAAAAGTTTTGTGTTTATTTAAAATGTTTCTATATTTAAACCAGTTTTTAACTCACCTCCTTTATTAATTTAATTTATAGTGATTAAAAATTAAGTAGGCATCTGACATGAAATACTAACTGATCGAATAGTGGAGAATGTTGTCTCATCGCCTATAGCTATAGCATCACCATTTGTACATCCTCATGGAGAAAAGTTCAAATAACAAAAAAAAATGGGTCGGCAACGCGCAAATGATACCCCTGGTGTTGCAAGCGTCCATAGGCTACGGTAACTGCTTACTATCAGGTGCGTCGTACGCTTGATTGCCACCTTAGTGGTATAAAAAAATATACCACTTTCTTTCTTACCTGCTGAAAGACGTCCACTGCTAGGCATATGCTTACCCCAAGTATCTCCAAGCCGATCGGTCTTGCGCTACCCGCATCCATTGGCAAATCAAAACGCAATCCGAACATTTTCAAATCGATAAAGATTATCTTTTATTACCTAGCTGAAATAAAAATTGCTGCAAAACACGTTACCTAAAAAAATACATCGTTATCGACGCGTATCCATGAATGTTTTACACTTTTAATTTCAAACAGATGGGATGTGCGCCTGTATGTAATAATACGTAACGGTTGTACTGACGCATATACAGGGTGGTGCCGTCAATGCGACAATAAATTTAAACATGGGCTATATTAGTCCATAGAAATGGTTTGCCACTTTCGGAAATATCGTATCAAATGCGTACACATACTTCTTATACAGGGTGGCGCCATCAATGCGACAATAAATTTAAACATGGGCTATATTAGTCTATAGAAATGGTTTGCCACTTTCGAAAATATCGTATCAAATGAATACGATATTTATAGAAATGGTTTGCCACTTTCGAAAATATCGTATCAAATGAATACGATATTTTTGAAAGTGGCAAACCATTTCTATGGACTAATATAGCCCATGTTTAAATTTATTGTCGCATTGACGGCACCATCCTGTATAAGAAGTATGTGTACGCAATATTTTCATATCCCGGCTGAAAAAACTTTTTGTTATTATGATTGAACTGTAATAAATTATCATTATGCTTTATAACAGTATGTTTAATAATATTGGTAAATTGGTTTAGTTTTAAACCAACATCAATGAAACATTTGTGTTTTATTCGGAAATAGTTAGTTTTTCTTTCTTTTGTTGTTGTCGGAACAGAGAAAGTTGCGAACATAGATAAAAGTGAGAATCGAGCTAGTTAGCAGGCAGGGTACAGGCGCTACGTCGGAGCCGCCGCGGGCCCAGCTGCAATTACCTAATGATGTGCAGCGGTTACCCAATTACCTCAGAAGCTGCATCTACGTTTTTATTTCAGCTGATTTTGGCGTTTTTTCAGTTAATTCACTACCCATTCGTTAAATAGAAGCCGATTACAGCTAAATAAAACAAAGACTGTTGACCGCGTGCAGTTCCTCTGTGATTTATCTTCTGTGGGAAACTTTTTATTGAATTTAATCGCAAAATCGAACAGCTTCGATGGTATGGCCCGCGCGACATCTCAAATTAGTCACCGGTGTAGCCTTTGCAAACAAAGTGAGAGAGATGTTAATTTAATGTACGGTGGTGTCACTCGAAGCGGGCCACAGTTCCGACTTTCAAAGGACTAGGACAGCCACGGATTCTCTATTATGTAAATTTACTCGTAATTTTGTCGGTGGGAGTGTGCTGGACGGACTTTGTAACTGTACCCCTCTCATTAATACTCACTTCAGTCACTCGATTTGAAGGATGTGATAAAATTTTGATTATACTGATTAAGTAACTAAAATAGGCCTTTTTGTTACAATCTGGATCGAAATACTATACTTAACTACACCGTTGGAAACTTTAAAATGTATGTGTATGTATGTGTATGTTAAAACCATATTACTTTGTAAGATTACAATTTCGCTAAACGAACAAAAACTGACTTGCCTCAAAATATTGAAGAGAAAACTCTCCACTTGACAAGGCTTACGAGAAGTTTTGTCTGCGATGTAGGGCACATAATACGAAAACCTAACGGGTACTAATCCGTAGATGAGCCGTTCGTACAGAACATCTGCGGTCCCGACGACACCGGTCGAAACAAAAACGGGATGAGAAAGGTTCGGAAAGTCGTATTGTGGCAAGTTTTCAGAGCAGTCGAGATGCATTCTGCCCGAGCACAAATTATGTTGTGGCTCGTAAAGTGGAAATATTACTTTTCGCATAGATTAACTAACCGTCTATGTGAATTTTGATATATCTTTAACGTAAAATACTTAATTAAAACTAATTTAAAAATATCAAATAGTATTTAAGCCTAAAGGGATTTAACAGAACGACTATACGATGCTCTGTCTGTTTAACTTTTATGCAGCAATAAAGGTTAGTATTAGAAATGTAAAAATTGACAAGTTTCTAAAAAATTAAATTGTCAAGTTTCTAAAAATTAATGTTTTCAAATAGCTGACTTATAGTGAATAATGTAATAGGTTGGGAAAAAAAGTTTCTTCGCATTATTTAAAAAAATTAAAAACATATTTTAATATAGTTTATTTACAGTTAACTAAAGTATGTAGGTACCATTTTGTTCGATAACTTTTTGCCATCTTGTAGGTAGGGACATGATTCCATTGCTATAGAAATTTTGGGCCTTCTGATCAAAATACCGCGACAAGTGGTTTTGGCATTCCTCCCGTGATGTTAACCTGACACTGCCTAGAGAATTCTGAAGAGAGCGAAACAGGTGGAAATCTGAAGGTTCAAGGTCAGGACTATACGGCGGATGCATTAACACCTCCTAGCCAAACTCTCCTAATTTTTGCTGAGTGGCTAAAGATGTGTGAGGTCTAGCGTTATCATGATGAAAAACCACACCCCTTCTGTTGATTAATTTCGGCCGCTTTCTCTCAACTTCTTTAATCAGTTGGTCAGCTGCTTTAATCTCATCAGTTGTTCGCAGTAGAGTTCAGAATCGATGGTCCTGCCTGGTGTAAACAGCACATAATGAATAATGCCCTTCCAATCCCACCACACACACAGCATCACCTTGTTGCGAGTTAACCCAGGTTTCGCCACAGTCTGTTAAGCCTGACCGGCCTTTGACCACGACCTTTTTCGCACGTTCTTGACGTACGTTATCCACTTTTCATCACCAGTTATCAGCTTCTTCAAAAATGGTTCGGTTTCATTAAGTCGTAATAAAGAATCACAAATGAGTACACGGATCATTAGGTTTCTTTCAGTGAGCTCGTGGGGTACCCAAATATCGAGCTATTTTGAGTACCCATTTTTTTTTAAATGCGCCAAAACTGTTTGTGGTCAATTCCCAGTTCTTCAGCTACGTCGTAACTACTGATATTAACTACCGATCTTGCTGCAGTTTTTCAAAAATGGCATCAATTTTATCCGTAATAGGGCGACCAGAGCGACGTGCATCTTTGACATCAAAATTTCCGGATTGAAAACACTGAAACCAAATTTGTGCTATTCTCACAGACACTGCACTAGGTCCATAAACATCGCAAATTTTTTTCGCGGCTTGCGTTTCTTTTTACCTTTTTTGTTGTAAAATTTTAAAATGTATCGAATTTCTTCATTAGATTCACTCATCTTGACAGTACGAAAAACAAATGAAAAACACACATTTTCCTAATTTTAATTTGGAATTATCTTTTTTAAAATCTAAACTTTTAATGATACGAAAACCAGCCAGATACAAATAGTACAGCCAAAGAGATTTTATTACAAGTTCATACATACTATAATGCGAAAAGACTTTTTCCCCAACCTAATATTTTAAAGTAATCAATACATACTATTTAGCGTAACATTGGTTACTTAATGTAGTCGGATAATTTAAAGTTTCCATATCTAAAATAGGAATTGGAGCAGCTCGGTGGCGTAGTGGTTTGAGCGCTCTGGTTTCGATCACGAAAACAAAGCAACTTTCGCCATGGTCGGTCTCTTGATGGGTCAATCAAAATAATCTAGAGCTCCTCCGTGCTTCGGAAGGCACGTTAAGCCGTTGGTCCCGTTTGTTACTGCAACCGCTTTAACCCACCAACCCGCATTGGACCAGCGTGGTGGTGTAATGGCCCAAACTCGTCATGTGTTTCTGCCATGTAGGAAGGCCTGTGCCCAGCAGTGATACTTATATAGGCTGGTAATGATATCTAAAATGGCAAAATGAGACTTACCATATTTATCCTGTGCCGTCTCATTGCAACATTTTGCTGATATTTTGTAATAAATTACCGATTTCGTTTATTAAATTGATATAAAGATACAATACAATTTATATAGATAAATACATTTTATAGTGAACATTTTTTTTTTTTATATACAACTAGATGACAAACAAGCTGACGGCCCACCTGATGGTAAGTGGTTACCGCCGCCTATAGACACCTGCAATAACAAGGAAAAGTCACTTGATATTGCAGGTGCGTTGTCATCCTGAGGCCTAAGATGAAATGCCGTCATGCCCAGTAATTACACTGGCTACCTTTCCCTTCAATCCGAAACACAGCGAACTGTTTCACGGCTGAAATAAGAAAGGCGGCTAACATAACTCCGATATCACGGTTAAGTATGTTTCCTGTAAAATATTGCGGTAAAAAATGAAAGGCGATGGAACCAATGTGAGTCTGAGACGCTGTTGGAGCATTTCAGAATATTTAGCTCTTGAGTGTTATGGAACCCAATGCGTTTTCGACAATTTCTTGGCCAAGTTTTCACTATCATCAACATTACCACTCTATATAAGTCCCACTGCTGTGTACAGGGGAAAAGCGCATGAGGAGTTTGGGCCAAAGCACCACCGCGTTGGTGGGTTAATTTCAATTTATTTTACCTTTATAATAAATTTTACTAGGTGGTAGGCTCGTATGTAGGGTCGTCTGGGTAGGATACCACCGCCTATCTTATTTCAGCCGTGAAACAGTTTGCTGTGTTTCGGATTGAAGGGAAAGGTAGCAAGTGTAATTACTGGGCATGGACGGCATTTCATCTTAGGCCGCAAGATGGCAACGCACCTGCAATATGAAGTGATTTTTCCTTGTTATTGCAGGTGTCTATAGGCGGCGGTAACTGCTTACCATTAGGTGGGCCGTCAGCTTGTTTTTCGTCTAGTTGTATAAAAAAAATTGGAAAATATTCTAAAAAAGGCTTGGACTACAAAAATTCAAGTACGGGTTTCTTTTAAAGTAAATAATTAGAACTTCCAATGATAATGTAATACTATATTCTTTAATCGTTATTTGTAAAGGAAAAATACCAGTTTTAATATCGACTCTTTTCAATGAATTTTATTCTTAATAATATTAAGGTGTACAAAGAACGAGATAACGAGCGCTCTCATTTTACGTGTCGAATAGGTTATAAAAGTGGGACGTTAATTTCACTAACCGGTATTTTATGTTAAGCGTATAAACATTTTACGAGGTGCACTAGACGTGAGTTGCTTAAATTTTGTTAAGATGTCTTTTGTCTTAGAGAATTACTAATTTATCTTCCGGCTATAGTACACTTTGCAATCAATTTTGAATTGTCTACAATAGTAAGATAAGTATGACTTTAAGTAAAGTAAGATATGAGTATAGGTCACTTTTTGTAAGGCTTACTTTACTTTGGATTTCCAAAGTGGCTTGGGTACTTACAAGTGTGGCTAACATTGGACTTTTACTTGTAATTTTAGAACGAGTTTCTGCTCCTCCGGTGATCTCCGTTGGTCTACCTTCTTAAGTGAATAGGGGACTGCTGGACGTTGGCGATTAGTCAATCACAATCTATTAGAGTAAAATTCAGTTATTCTTGATTGCGTGGTTGTATGTTCCCGTCAAACTCACGCTAGGAAGTTTTTCGGCACCATGCCTGTTGCAAGTCCATATCACTTACGACGTCGCTTTGTTCACCGCTTAACCGAAAAAAATATTGCGACCATATACGTACTAATGAGAACATGCCCGAACGGAAATGGCATAGGAATACTAGAGTTTTTGCACCCGATGAAAATTGTATTATACTTTACAAAATGATTATCTGTCACCAATATTGGTGAGTTAATTCAACACAATAACCATACACCGCCCAGTTTTGGTAGCGCCTCGCGCTATTTGTTACAATAATAAAATTAAGTTTAGGATACTTTGGGAACTAAGGATTTAGACGAAGTACTCAAAGATTTTATGTTCTTCAATAATTAATATAACTTTGATTATTATTTAAATATCTACATTATTTCTTTTTTATACAAATAAAATACATTTCAAATTAAATAAAGATTTATATGAAGACTGGAACTTGCGGGCGTTTAATATATTTTAACCCATAATCTGATTATATAAAATAATAAAACTGGGTGCGCTGAGTTTTTTTATAGTTTTAATACTTATACAGGCTGGTGCCGTTAATAGGACAATAAATTAAAACATGGACTATATTGGTTCATAGAAATGGTTTGCCACTTTCAATAACATCTTATTCGTTTGATAATTTCACATTTATAATTTGACATTTGTATGAAATGATATAACATTGGCTGCATTATTTCATAGAAGTGTCATGGAATTATCTAATGACTACGATATTTTCAAAAGTGGCAAAGCATTTCTATGAACAAATATAGCCCATATTTATAGCGGCACCATATTGTATACTGTTACAAAACGTACACCACTTTAAAACATAAGATATATCTAACGAGGTTTGATGTAAACTGTGAAGTTCGTACATATCAGATACAATATGTTGTATGATCCGAATGTGAATTAACATCCACAAATATTAAATTATAATAAATATTATTTAATTTAATTTGGTAATGGCCTGTTAATAATCATATAATACCTATGTGATTATCATATTTTAGTATTTTAATATAGATTAATTATAGTCCCCGTTAAATTACCGCGATGGATTTAAACATGTGTGTGGAAACCTATCAAGGCTTAGATAAGAAATAATGTGTCGTTTTGTCAATATCGTATTTATTTGTATCGGCCATATTGCGAGTTTTGGCTGTCTGAAACGTTACTCTTGAGTCTGCGTTTGGCTGTCGAATCATACGAAAACGGAAGCAGATCCTGTACTATGGAATATTGAACTCTACTTTTTAATAATGCAGTTCATACGATGATGAGTAGCATAGCTAGGTTGATATTGACACTAAAGTTTGACGTAAGACAAGCTAGAGGCTGACATTTAACATCATTCTATTATATTCAGACTTACATACTTGGTAATTATTTAGTCAATTCTCTCTCACGCTTCGGTTACATCCTTTTTACTGAATAGCTCGACAGGCAGCTTCAAAGTCGTCTGATGTCACTGCAAGCAGTGAGTTTTAGTTGGAGGATCTTAGTTAACATTGGTCTTAAACTTGTTATGTTCTAACTAATATTTTAATATTATTTCGAGCATCACGAATTTAAGGCAGGTATTTTAGCATTGTTTTAATGCACATCTAAAAAATCAATAGTCAATTAACTTCCGGAAGTTGATGAAATTGCTTCGGGAGAGCCCAGACCCACAGAGTACTATTAATGTCAGTGGAGTTACCGGGGAGCCTTAGTAGATATTCCCAGTGCTGACAGGCACTGGATGACCCCCACAAACGTCCGTCGCGTAGCCAGCGTAGGTCTGTAAGCGGATTTCTTCCAGAAAAAAAAATTGTCAAATACCTTTTTTGACACCTTTTTTCTGGGCTGTTATAGTCGTCTTTTTTGGATTTGAAAGAAAGAGAAACAATCAATTTATTTAAGTTTTAGAGAATGACAACAGAATCGACACCTAAATGAGTTTTACTCGTGATCAGCGCAACTAAAGAGAAAATAGGCAGGAAGACGAAGCATTAGATATTCTTTTTCAACTGTCCATTGAGATCATTTACAACTTCAAATTACAACCAATTTATAATTCCCTAAGAATACAATTGTAAATTAAGAGACAAAAATAATTTTATAAGATTTGAATGGATGGATATATTTAATTTTGTAGTTTATACATTAAAAATGGAAGGAAAACTACTTTTCAATCAGTCACGTGATTCATCGTACCAGCCTATGATGTCCACTGCTGAACAAAGGCCTCCCCCATGGATCTCCCAATAAAACGGTTCTGCGCAGCCTGCATCCAACGGCTCCCCGCGACCCTGACCAGGTTATCTGTCCATCTAGTGGGAGGCCGTCCTACTTTGCGCTTTCCGGTACGTGGTCGCCATTCTAGGACTTTAACGCCCCACCGGCCGTCCATTCTGCGTGCTATGTGCCCTGCCCACTGCCACTTCAATTTGCTAATCCTATGAGCTATGTCAGTCACTTTGGTTCTCTTACGGATGTCCTCATTTCTGATTCTATCTCGCAAAGAAACACCTAACATAGCTCGTTCCATAGCTCCTTGTGCGACTGCAAACTTGCACAAAAGGCCTTTAGTGAGCGAACACGTTTCACAGCCGTATGTCATCACTGGCAACACACACTGGTCGAAGACTTTCGACTTCAAGCACTGCGGAATTACGGACTAGAAGATCTTACGCAATTCCCTGAACGCTGCCTATCCCAGTTGGATTCATCGATTTACCTCTTTCTCGAAGTTGGACCTACCTAACTGGATCATTTGTCCGAGGTAAACGTACTCGTCAACAACTTCGACACGTGATTAATATTGTAATAAAAAAATTAAAATCTAGCAAATCTCTTATAAATCTATCCAAAATCCGAAAGAAAGATGCCATCCGGTATGAATAGTACGTACAAATAAGGTTACACAAAGTCCAAGTATCTGCTGTTTGTTTTATTTGTGCAAAAGACGGTTACGTGAAATAGGGATATTGAATTCTAAGCGCGTCCCGACTAGCGAGCGTACGTGTTCCCCGACCAACTGTTTCGAAGCCTCACAAAAAGTCTAAATAGATGTGTCCCGCAAAGAGGATAAGGAAGGGACCATTGTGCCCGATGCACTTCGGTGCTTCAGAAAATCTCAATACATCTCTCAAGAACATAACGAGAAAACTTGTATGTCCGCACCGCGCTGTCCGACTCTGCTGTTCTACTTGTAGGTTTATTATTATTTGTTGTGCAATAGCTATCCAACAAATGTTATTGCTCAGGATCGCTTTTCAATCGGAATATCAATATACAATTTTCTACAGACATTCATACATAGGTCATGAATTTTTATTTAGTTATTGAACGGCATAACGCTTGCGTAGCTGGCCGGCGTAGTGGCTTCAGCACTCTGTTTTCGATTATTAAACCAAAGCAGTTTTTGCCATGGTTGATCCCGAATGGGTCAATCAATATTTGTAATCACATTGTAGACACGTTAGGCCGTTTGTCCCGATTAAACTACAACCGTTTTCACCCACCAGCCCGCATAGTGCCAGCATAGTGGTGTTACGGCCCAAACTCCCCCCATGCAGGAAGGCTAAGTGGCCCCAAATATAGTATAAGCCAGGGATGGTGAACCTTTACGTATCAGCGTGCCATTTTTGTAAGGAAATGTTTAATGAGGTTATAGATGTAGATTTTTGGAAAAATAATACCAATAAATACTATCAATTAACGTAGGGAGGGATCACTCGCGTTCGCCCGTCATATTATACCTACTTCATACTGTTTTTCGTAGCGAAAAATAAATTTGATGATCAGTGACGTGCCAAAAATATTGTGTTGCGTGCCATTAATGGCGCGCGTGCCATTGGTTCGCCATCCCTGGTATAGGCTGTTGATGGTGATAGTTATAATGATTGTTTTTTTTGTTAAATCTTTTTTTTTAATTGATAACCACTTCCTTTTTTGAAGTCGGTAAATAACTTAAAAATACTTAAGCCGACATTAATTTACACATACGTACAAAAGCGCCAAATAATTAATGAGTATCCAGTGTTTTGTTGATTAGTTAGATTAATTTGTAAAAGATTTTCCTACGTCATACAAGCAATGAAGAGAAAAGCAAATAGTACCATACGTGAAAGGGTTACGGGCAGAGCTGTTTGCACCCCCACTCGCGCCCGGTCGCTGCCCTCAGCCAGACTATCACGGGCACTGCTCTCTGCATGCAGACTAGCGATGAACGACTCCGAAATATTTTAACAATCGAAATAATCGCAGTCGTCAAAATATGATCCAGTCAACCATCGACTAGCTGTTCCAACAAAACAATCCAGATGTTATGTAATATATATACACACACACGTGTGTGTGTGTGTTCACCGATTTTTCTGTCGACTTTGCGCTAAATTTTGAGCGGTCCTATTCACGCCTAATTAAGCGAGGTAATTCCGGTAAAGTGATTTTATTTCAATATTATACAACCAGATACTAACAGACAGACAAGTCGGTAATTCTCATTTGAAGTTGGTATTTATTTTTGTTCTTATTTAGATGCACACATAGAATTTTTGTGACCTCATCACAAGCCTTTATACATGCTACTGCTGGGCACGGGCCTTCCCACATGGGAGATACACACGAGCGCCATCACGCTGCTGACCCAATGCGGGCTACGGCGGTTGCAGTAACAACCAGGACTAACTGAGAGCGTGCGGTAGCGCGTAATGCAAAGATTCGTTATAAACAATCATAATTATTTATTATCCAATTCTGGTTTTTCACACACGCTTTGAGTTCTGTGGAAACTACTAACATCTCCGAGATTCGTTTAGTTTACGGGCCATTGCTTTCATTGGGATATCGTCAATTTAAATATTTAAGTGGGAGTTAAATCGCTTATTGTGTGTTGCTGAAAAAACTATAACTCCCAAATTGTTTTAAGATTGTGTAGTAAGAATACATATCTCATAATAGTATAGGGTAGAGTGGGGCTACTCTTCCGTTACGAAAAGGATAGTTTTAATCTCTTTCTGTTAGTTAAGAGAGAGACTCATGTTCAATGTCAGACACAGAGCTTAAATGCTCTTTTTTATCATGAATTATAAGAGGCCTCGTTTGGTACCCAGCGTTGGGAATCATCCCACTCTACAAAAATTGAAAACCTTATTATACATATAAAGGTTATATTATATTATAATTGTTTTAAGGAATTTATCGCGTTTCAAGTTAATTCACGAAGGGAATATAATTTTCTATACAAAAATTTACACCATATTTCATCCTCTTGGGGGTTGATTTATGAAAAATTATTTAATAGTACAACTTTGTTATTTTCTAAGAATTATATTCGATGTCTTATTTGGTCTGTTTTATTTATGTCATGAGCTCAGTTACAAAAATGCTAGTTAAGTATCAGATCAGAATGTAATATATTAGTTTTTCCTTTTGTTTTTGTTATTTATTAGTTCATTCATCACCAGCCTATATACGTCCCACTGCTGGGCACAGGCCTTCCTACATGAAAGAAACACATGAGGAGTTTGGGCCATAGCACCACCACGCTGGCCCAATACGGGTTGGTGGGTTAAAGCGGTTGTAGTAACAACCGGGACCAACGGCTTAACGTGCCTTCCGAAGCACGGAGGAACTGGAGATTATAAATTTTGGATGACCCATCCCAGGATCGACCATGGCGAAAGTTGCTTTGTTTTTGTATTCGAAACCAGAGCGCTCAAAACAATACGCCACCGAGCTCCTCGCCATTTATTAGTTGTTCCCTTGTAATTAGGTATATAATATTTTATTTTAGTTTTCCTTCTGGAAGTTTCCGTAACTCAGACTATGGGAGCGCACTGTCACAATAAATAAAATCATATTTAAATGCTGAAATCATTTGTGTTTATCCCTGAATGTACTTTGTGATGTGTCAGACAGATTTCATTTTTATTCAGTACCTGTAAGTTACTCGTGCATTTAAACTTAATAACTTTGTATCGATAAAAATTTTCTAGTGTCATTAATCCAGGTCATTGTAATATATGACGGCGCCGCGGTTAGGCGCCACCTATCGGATCAAGAGTGAACTGTCACTCTAGCGGAGCGTCGTGTCTATGGTAGCGGGGCGGCCATGTTGGGTTGGACACATTGCAACGTGAGCCGCTAGCGCACCGAGTCTTCGACGAATCGCTTGTGATCCGATTGATCCTTAGTACCTTAGCGCCTTCATCAGAAGTGGGATCGAACGGGCTACAAAGCAAGCAAACGCCAGCAAACGAGTCGAGTGCCGCTAAACTATTAAATAATATGGAAGAATTATTGACACGTGTTTTAGCAATGCAGCAGATGCAAACTGTGAGTTCCAATACGTCAACACACCTTTTACAATTCAATCCCGAAGATCCAGAATCTGATATAGAGGGCTGGTGTCAGGTTACAGAGGCAATAGTACAAAATAAACGTTTAGAAGGTATTGATTTGCTGATGGCTCTTACTGGTGCTTTGAAAGGTCGCGCAGCTACCTGCTTAACCAAATTAAATTTAAGTGAATTGACATGGTCTTCAGTAAAGCAGACTCTTATAGCTAGGTTTTCTAAGCCGAAACTATTCCAAGATTATTTTGACGATATTATGCGATTCCAAATAGCAGTTAAAGAAACAGCCACGGAGACTGCTCTTCGATTATGGAATCTTATCGAGAGGATACCTAAAACTGTTATGCCTGAGGAAGTTATCACCGGATTTGTAATATCAGTTTTGAGCTTGAAGGATAATATGATACGTCGCGAATTAAACGCCCACACTATAACTACAAGAGCTCAACTATTCCGTGTATTGGGTGGCGTTTCTCTAAAGCGACGTTTTGATAATGCTGATACACAAGAACCTGAACCAAAGCGGACCCGTTTTACTGAGAAGTTTACTGGGAAATGCCATCACTGCGGTATACCCGGGCATCGAATAAATGAATGCAGAAGACGTCGAGATGAACTTTTTGCAAACAAACTTCAAGATACCCCATCATCTTCAAATCGTCCACTGGAGAAGTCGTCAACAGTGACTTGCTACGCCTGCGGTCAACATGGGCATGTCGCAACAGTCTGTCCAGATAGGAGAAGCGGCGGAGGAGCTACGGTCAAAGAGGTCAATCAGTGCGAGCACCGCCCTTCAAGGGGTACTTTGGAAACATCTACCGGTGAGCCAGTCTCCTTTTTATTTGACAGTGGGTCATCTTGTTCACTTTTAAAAGAGAGTTTTTCTGATAAATTTCTGGGTACTGTGCGTAAAAATCTCGTCTATCTCAGCGGTATTGGTAGCATTGATAATAACATAGAATGTGTGACCCAAATTCTAAGTAAAGTTAAAATTGGTGATTTCTCAATAACCTTACTTTTTCACGTGGTTCTTGATAGTTATATTTCTGATCCTGTGATTATCGGAAGAGACATATTGCATGACGGCGTTTGCGGTAAAATTAATAATAACGATTTATCATTTTATTTTCATCAACGTTCTGAATTATGCGAATTGTTATCAAATAAGTTAGATTCTACTCAAATTGATACAGATTTAATAGGTAAAGATAGAGAAGCACTTATATTAATTTTAAATAAATATTCTGAATGTTTTATCGAAGGAATCCCATTTCGTCGAGTTACAACAGGGCAGTTAGAAATTAGCTTGATAGACCCACATAAAACTGTACAGAGGTTATAGCCCTTATAGGCTATAACCTCTGTACAGTTTTATTAGGTTAGGCCCGTATAGGCTTGCACCCGTAGAAAAACAAATAGTGAGGGAAAAGGTCCAACAACTTTTAGACGCCGGTGTCATTCAGGAAAGTACTTCTCCATTTGCAAGCCCAATACTGTTGGTCAAGAAAAAGGATAATACGGATAGAATGTGTGTTGATTTTAGGGAGTTAAATGCTAACACGCGGCCCGAACATTATCCTCTACCACGTATTGAGGAACAAATTGATCAACTCACAGGGGCTAATTACTTCTCTTCCTTAGACATGGCATCTGGTTTTCATCAGATTCCAGTACATCCTAGTTCTGTAGAGAAAACAGCCTTCGTAACGCCCGAGGGCCAGTACGAATAACTCGCTATGCCTTTCGGATTACGTAATGCTCCTTCAGTATATCAAAGAAGCATTACGAAAGCTCTCAATCACCTTAAAAATAGACCCTTAATTTATATGGATGACGTGCTTTGCCATTCGACTAACGTCCCAGATGGCTTACGACGTTTGGATGAGGTTCTTTGCGCTTTGTCAGAAGCTGGTTTCTCATTCAATCTTCGTAAGTGTAAATTCATGAAGCAAAAAATAGACTATTTAGGATATTGTCTCCAAGCCGGTGAGGTTAGACCGAATATAAGAAAAATTCAGGCATTAGTAGACTCCCCACAACCCAAAACGGCTACACAGGTCCGACAATTTCTTGGCCTTGCTTCATATTTTAGGAAGTTTATCGCTGGATTTACTAATATTGTGGGACCTTTGTACCCGTTAACGAAACTAAAAGGGCCGATTAAATGGACTGATAAACATGAAGAAATTCGTAATACCATTATACGAGTCCTTGCTTCAGAACCAGTTCCCACAATTTTTGACCCTGAATTAGCAGTTGAGTTACATACTGATGCCAGCTCTGAAGGCTATGGCGCGATTCTAATCCAAAGAAAAGAGAACTTGCCTCACGTAGTTGAATATTACAGCCGACGTACGACCGAAGTTGAGTCTCGTTACCATTCGTATGAATTAGAGACACTAGCGGTCGTACGATTGGTAGAACACTTTAGGCATTACTTGTATGGTCGGCGTTTTGTAGTGTTCACTGACTGCAGCTCTCTCAAGGCCTCCAAGTCCAAATCTGACCTAACTCCCCGTGTTCATCGTTGGTGGGCTTATCTGCAAGCCTATGATTTTGATATCATGTATAGGGAAGGTAAATGTATGGAACACGCTGACTATTTATCGCGAAATCCTGTACCAAATTCAGACATTGGTGCTTCTAACAATTCTGAAGGTGTTCAAAAAAATGTAGTTCAGTATATTGAACTTCATCAAGGCTGGTTATCTGTTGAGCAAAAGCGCGATAGCGAAATACAAGACCTCATAGCCAAATGTCATGGTAACGGTCTTCCTGATACGGTATCGCAAACTTATGACGTCAGGGATGGCATTCTTTATAGGAAAGTCTCACGTAACAAAACTACTTCATGGTTACCTGTTGTACCTCGATCTCTGATCTGGACGTTAATTAATCACGTTCACAATGAGCTCCAGCACTTAGGCAAAGATAAAACTCTAGACAAACTGTATGAACAATATTGGTTTCCAGAAATGTCTAAAAGCGTGCGTAAATTTATTGAATCGTGTATAATTTGCAAACCTTCAAAGGGACCGTCGGGAGCTCAACCCATTCAGCTTCACCCTATCCCAAAGGTATCTGTACCTTGGCATACAATACACATAGATTTCACAGGAAAGCTTAGTGGGAAGAGCGATCGTAAGGAATACTGCTCAGTTATTATCGATGCTTTTACTAAATATGTCTTGTTAGAGCATACCTCTTCACTTGATGCAAATAGCGCTATAAAAGCTTTACAAAAGGCCGTTTGTCTTTTCGGAGCTCCAAAGCGTGTTATTGCAGATCAAGGTCGATGTTATATGAGTACCGACTTTAAAAACTTTTGTTCGGAACATAACATTGATCTTCATTTTATTGCAACAGGTTCTAGTAGGGCCAATGGTCAAGTAGAGCGTGTTATGCGCACTCTTAAAAGTTTGCTTACGATTGTTGAGAACGATCCCAACAAAGCCTGGCGAGATGAGTTGGGCAATATCCAGTTGGCCCTTAATAGCACCAAATCAACTGTAACCAAATATTCTCCCACAGAGTTAATGTTCGGAATTCATGCACAGTCTTTAGGTATATCGATATTAAGCTCTGAAGGTTGTAACAGACAACAAAAACGCCTTGAACTTGATTTGATTAGGGAAGATGCTTCGGCTAACATTCGCAAAGCGGCTCTATCAGAAGAACAACGTTTTAATCGCGGTCGCGCTATAGTTAGACCATTCTCAAAGGGGGATTTTGTTTTTATTAAAAATAGTGAACGTAATCAGACCAAATTAGACAGACAATTTAAGGGGCCTTTTGTGATTACCGCGGTATTAGACAATGATAGGTACGAATTAAAAAGTTTAAGTGGGTCCCATCGTTTATATAAGTACGCTCATGAGAATTTACGCTCAGTACCTCAGGGTCATAAAGGTTTGCTCGAAATCACGGATAGTTTGTTAAATGATGAGGAGGCCGAGACGGCGGCACCGGAAGACACAGAACAAATAATAGCTACTGATAATCTATTAAGTAATTCTGCTACCTCGACCGTATGCTCGGATATAGCGCGTGATGATTCCTCTACTGACACAGCTGGGTCAGATACTCTAAGTGTCCACTCTGATCCAGAGACTTGGGAAATTCAATGTGAAGTTGAGGTGCATACTGAACAAGATAACCCGCAGTCCGCTACACAATAGGTATGTTATTGTCGTCTATTTGTGCTACTATATTCGTATTGTATGTGACTTATTTTAGGAATATTGAAGTCGATCCTGGTCTGACGGTGACATCCGGGCCATACTGTGTGGGTTTGGTTGGAGGGATTCACGCGTTAAGACCAGATGTGATACTCTGTGCTTGGTCGATCCTGGTGTGACGGTGACATCCGGCCCATACTGTGTGGGTTTGGTTGGAGGGATTCACGCGTCAGGTCCAGAGGTGATATTCTGTGCAGGTCTTTAAACTGTGACATCCGGGCCAGACCCAAGGGGGTTGGCTGAAGGGATTCATGAGTCAAAGACTTTATATGTGGAATTTGTCGAATGCAAGAAGGACATGTGTTGCTTATCAAGTCATAGTAATAATAAGGTGTTAATCATGTTAATGTGTGACGTCAGGGTGGACGAGCGGACGACTTGGTGATGAGAGATCATTGTTTCAGGAAGGTGCATAGATACACGCCCGAGGACGAGCGTATGTCAGTCTGGCCGTGACGGCGCCGCGGTTAGGCGCCACCTATCGGATCAAGAGTGAACTGTCACTCTAGCGGAGCGTCGTGTCTATGGTAGCGGGGCGGCCATGTTGGGTTGGACACATTGCAACGTGAGCCGCTAGCGCACCGAGTCTTCGACGAATCGCTTGTGATCCGATTGATCCTTAGTACCTTAGCGCCTTCATATATGTATAGGTAAGTATATGAGTATTGTAAAGAAAAAAAAGTCAATATGACGTAAATATCCCTATAATGGTAGTAATCAAAATCAACTTTATATTTATTTTTGTTTGATTAACCGATTGAATAAAACACGAAAATAAAAATACTTTCGAAGGGTACCTATCATAAGCTCGAAAAATATTTTACAGAATTACATTTGACGGAAAACTTTTCGATTATTTTCGTTCCGATTTTTTTACTTCGTCGCAATCACGTTTGCCACAGTATCGTTTTATCTATTATTAATTTGTTTTTTTCGTTATTCCGACGTTTAATTTAGTAAAAAAAATATGTGACCGAAGTAACGTTGGTTTGAAGTATTAAGGTCCCGAACATTCATTACACCGCTGTTTTGTTTGTAAAATCTTCATTTCACTTTTACATGCATGTAGCAAGTAAGCAAGCATGCAGCAAGCAAGCATGCATGCAGCAAGCATGCATGCATGCAGCAAGCAAAAGGAAGCTCCGCTCGCTTCACTCGCTCCGCATTGAGTGGTCACATGTCTAACCTAACCGGCAGCTTTACTTATGTATTTGTAGTTTTTCTCTCTAGCGGGGGGCTTCCCCCTGCACCTCCTGGCAAGCATGCAGGCAACGTGCAAGCAAGCATGCAATCAAGCAACTTTGCAAGCAGGCAACATGCAAGCAAGCAATCAACATGCAACTGTGCTAGCAAGCTTTCCGTATCGTCCGTTGATTTACAATAATTTAACTACACTAACCTAACCAACTGTGTCGGGGTGCTTTAAACTCGCTTCACCCAATACCCATTTTTTAATTTAGTAGAATAGCACAGGTTTAGTAGTAGTTAAATTACATAGGTATATAACATAGCTTTAGCCAAATAATATTCAGAAAAATGGTGTGTTGGTGAAATGAAAGTAAGCCAAATAAGTTATCTGGCAAATGAAACAAGTTCAAAAGATACTTCGGTCAATACAAAATAGGTATTTGTCAAAATCTGTAAAACTTAGTTTGGTGAAGTGATACTTATGTCAAATAATATTTCGATTATTTAAAAATACGGCAAACAATACATATGGTAAATGAGAAGTTGTTCAACTGCTTTCGGCGAAATGAAAATCGAACAAGCTAATTTCGCGAAAGTAGTCGGTTCCCACTTTCAAAATATGCGTTGATTTTTACTTTTCAAAAACTAAACTAACCTTGAGCCTCTGCAATTGCGTCGAGACATTGCGTCGCTTAGCGCCTTCTATCGGCTATATCACGGAGAGTTCTGAGGAGCTATTTGACCTTATCCCACCTTCCCCCTTCCTACTCAGGAGCACGCGTGCCGGTCTGGAGTCATCAAGTCTCAACCTCAACATCACGTACAAAGAAATTTAGTAGTTCTTTTCTTTGTCGAACTTCCAGAACTTGGAATTCTTTGCCAGCACATGTGTACCCTCCTTCCTATAACATGGGTCTTTCAAAAGAGGCGTGAAAAAGCACCTTTCGGGCCAACAAGGTGGAGGCGGCTAGAGGAGTGTCTGAACTGCAATAGCTGTCTTCGCATATGGACTCTTTTTACCGCTTCACATCCTGATGTGCAAACACGACAAATGACTCAACACCACCTGTGGTGTTGAGTCATTTGTCGTGCTTGGTATAAAAATAAGTAAATAATTGGTACCTACTTACAATTTATATTATAGGTACTAACATAATTTTAAGATTTGAATAGAAGCTTTTTTCATTTTTCGAAGGCTTGTTGCAATTATGTTTTTATGAAAGTATTGTTCCCCGAAGATTTAATATTTTCTTCAGTAGTAAGCTTAAGGTATAATAAAAAATAATAAGGTTTTAATTTTGAATTGTTCAAAATTAAAACCTTATTATTTTTTATTATTTGTCTATTGTCTAATATAGACTATTTATTGGCTTTAATATAAACAGCTTTCCAAAGTCCTCAAGTAAGTTTTATTAGAAATTTCTTTTCTATGTCGTAGGTATTAAGTACTTTTATAATGGTATACTTTTTTTCTAACCAAACTATTTTAAATCTTAATAACAATGTTATAAGAGGAAGATGCAATTGAGAGTTAAATTAATTAAGAGTATTGTTATACGGTTCAGATTTACAAAATGGTTGATTGAGATACTTAAAAAGTTTCCTTTCTGCGAGGAGAACGTTATCGCCTTTCCTACTTAAAAATGTACCCTCCATCAATATTGAGAGCTTAAATTTAGATTCCAGTAGGCCTTTAGCGAAACCGAAGCTTTGGACCATCAATTTCAACTTATCTATAGATACAATTATTCAACTACCATCATAATGTGGGGTCCCTAGCGAACCTTTGTCTGTAATCGAAACACTAAGCCGAAGAGATTTAAGATTATGGTGTGGGATAATGGCGTTCATTTTCGTTTCCACTCAGTACAGGTGCGATGGCCAATTTTTCTTAAAATCGTGAAATTTATTATCCATGTAATTTCGTTCATTAAGCTAAATTAGTCTCGTTTAGGATAGGCATGTATAAATGGAACAAGTAAATGGAATAAGTTCTCGATTGTTTTTATTTAACTAAGAGGAAAAGGTATGGAGCAGATTAAATAACTTTTATGAAGGAAATTCTTTAGGCTTACCTCAAATCCCTTGTGTAAGCAAGCAATCGTAGAAATTTTAAAAAAGAAATCATGAAATAAAACGTACAATAATTTCAAATGTGGAAAAAGAGTAAAAAGTTGACAATCTTATTGCCTCGTCCTTCACAGAACAATGTCTCATAGTGGCCAGAGAACAGCTGGCATCACATAATTTTGAATCGTATCGAGTTCGCTAGTGATTTTTTGTTTGCTTTAGCTCCTTTTACGGAATCTCACCCATGGTGGGACAGCTATTTTAAATAGTATACAATTTGACACAGAATGCTGCTTCAACAATCTTTACCAGGCTAACGATGAATATAAAGGTGAATTTTATAAACGTGTGTGGATGTATGCATGCGAATCTGAACTATGAGATATAAATAGGTAGTGAGCAAACCTGTACCACTGGATTTTTGAAATACCTATTTTCTTAGCCATAGGGCTAGAAACGATTAATAATAAAAATAAAAACCATAATTTTATATTACCAAACCAATAAGACAATAATGTCACTTATACGATATCATTAGTGAAGTAATGGCAATCTAAAAGGAAGGGTCATTTATAACAAAACGCTAGTTGATTTTTCTTACCATTAGTAAACCTTGACTATTCAAAATGATGGCATAGAATCACAGTGTCTGGGATTGTACAATATCACAAGATAATGTAATAGTGTGTGTGTGCGTGTGTGTAATGTGTGTGTGTGTGTGTATGTGTTTAGTGATAAGGCCGCCCATTGCACAAGTTTATTTTAATCATTCTTTCTGTTTGTTTATTTGCGTGACGTGTGTTGTGCAATAAAGTGTTAAATAAATAAATAAATAATAATAATGTTTATATACCGCTTAAAATATTATCCAAGATCGATTTAAGTCATCAGAAATAATTTAAAAAAATATATAATGCTATTTTTGCTGTCACCAAAATTCACCCCGAGCAACCTTTCAGTATTGTTTGCTTTTTATTATATTCTTATATTAGATTTAGAAATCCACACTTGGAAAAAAAATCTGCTTTACGAAATATAGAGTTCAACAGAATACTCTTATTGCTATTCGATTTTCTAAAGTCAGCAGCCTTGAGACGTGGCTGTGGCAGCGCTGTGATACCTTTTGGCGTTTGTTTGACAACTATTTGACAACCGTTGGCGGCACTAGCGTTCCGACGACGCCCAGCACCTATACTTACATTACTCTTTGCCCAGCACGGCTTAAACCGGAACTAAAAGGTTGTTTATTTTTATTTCTCCATAAAAAAAGTCAACCAAGTATTGAGTGAAGTCATTGCGATACATTTTAAACAAAAGAAAAGGTAGGTGAATCGAAAAATATCGATTGTATTTCATGTCGTATCTCTAAAATAGCGACGAAAATACACAGCCCGACAATAGTTTAGAGATGGACGTTGAGATTAGTGAATATGGTTACGAGTAGCGCTGTGTGTTAAACACTCAAACTTCAAAATCATGCCCGCTCGTCATTAAGCTCGAAGTTGAATGTTTATGTTAATGAATCGCACAACTGATCCCTAAATATTGGATACCGAGGCGATTTAAATAAATTTAAAAAGTCAATAACATAATAAATTAATCATTTTATTTATCTTTGAAAGCATGTGCAAATGAATGATCAGCGGCCCGTCCGTCCCCCGGGCAGAGATTATCGCCTGGACGTCTGCGCCGGACGCTGGACGCATCAGTGCCGTCCCAACGCATCAGTGCACAACTGCACAGAGCCCTATTGCCACTGTCACGTATTCAGTTTCTGCAGTCACAAACTGGACAATGTTATGAATACCTGAAATTTGAATAGAAAGATGCCTAATTAATTAGTCAGTCATCTTTGTACTTAAACATGTACTCTTAGTTTGATCTAGCTGTTACGTGGTTCTGTATCAGTCAGCTCACTTTGGAGCCTTAAATAAGTCTGTCTATAACTCTGTGCTTCTAGTATACGTGCTTTATGTCAAAGGCAACTTCAGCGGCAATCAAACTTTAGAAATTCGATGCTTTTATTTCTAAGCTACGCTTGATTGTCTCGCTAACAATGTATACTCGTAGGTAAGTAAAAACAAATTATTGACAATATTCTACTGCCGACTTTCTATGAATAATTTCTCCTTATTTATATTATTTTTTATTTTTTTTTTATTTTGTTATTGCTGTGTCATAGTAATGGTACTGACTAACGATTGATGCGTGTCACTTGTGTTTTAAAAAAAAATATATTTAAATACAATGCTATTTGACGAACATCACCTCTTTTTGTCGTTTCTTTATCTCCTTCCATGTTTTTGATATTAAGTATCTGTCAGAGGCGGTATTCCAAATTTTTCTACGACAAGAGTGACAATAGCTAACCTGATGGCAAGCGGCTACCGTGGCCTATTAACGCTCGTAGCACCTTGGGCACTACTCTCACGCGTTGACTATCCTATAAAAAAAGTTATCCATGACATAATATGACCATCATGGCATACGTCTATGTCATATGATCATGGGTTGAGTGGAAGAGATCTCTTATAGAGATAAGTTCACCCTTGTTAACTAATTGTCTTTATGTATTGATAAACTTTGTTATAAGTGCAGTAAATAGTATAATATGACGACCTTACAACAGCAGGCAACTACAAAGCAACATTATTAAACTGCGATGTCATGAGTTCAACATTCGACCAATTACCTCTCATAAATAGAGACGTAAGAAAATGATTCTATATAATAATTATTATATTATGCCGCTAGTGGATTTCGAACTCATTGCTGTTTTATTATTCATGTAATATATAATGGACTTTAGGCTACCAGTTTGTGCTCAGTATAGCATAGAACTGGTATCTCTGTGTCGCCGCTTTTGACACCTTATCGCGGCTTTGGCCACGAGTCAGCTTTGTTCGGACATTAAGCCATTGTTCACATATCCGTATTAGCTAAAACCCAAGACGCTAGATTTGAGACAGTATAAAATAGTCAAAATGATTTTTAATTATTTAGTACCTATCCTATACACCTCAATTAATATCTGGAATAGTTAAAGTCATGTCCTAGGTAGGAAACCGAACCCGCCACCTTTTACTATCCGGATAACTACTCTGACCATTGAGCTTACGAGGACTTTGGAGTCTTTCAAAACTTGACTCTAAATTTCTTCTTTCAATAGTTACGAAGGTATTAATACCAATCAAAGTAATCAGGTGTTTTATTTTTGAGTTGTCTGTTTACCTCTTTGTGCAATACTTCAAATTATTCGGGGTTTGATAATAACCATTGTGTAAGCTAGTGCAGTGACACAGTATTCGTCACGTTCGTTTTGTGTAATATTTGTGTATTCGTGTCGTTCGAATAAAATTTTGAATTGTAACAAAAGAGACAAACACACATAATTTAACCTTTATACCTACACAGATTTATTGGTAAATCCGTAGATGTAAAAGTGACGAAGTAAATTGTATTTGACATAGGAATATAGTATGGACGTCCGTCTACTCTATGTGAAAGAAAATGTATAGGAGATACAATAGAATCTATTAGTTTGGTTTTCTGGGTACAGTCAATAGCAAAAATAAGTGAGTTATTACGAAAACAATAAGACATGCGAGCTGTCAAACGGGATCACTTAATTGAGCTGTGGCTGTACTTCAGAAATTACGACTCATTATTAGTTCTCTAAAGTAATCAGTTAACTTTCCTGCTGACTCTCTATGGCATGTTCGGCACGCTCTTGGATCCTTTAGAAATATTTATATTTTTAAATAGTATTTTAATGTAGGTAATATAATAAATGATTTATAATTTATATCTTGTTATTATCACATTTACTAAAGGAAAATATATAGTAGGTAATCCCCTTTACGCCTAATGGATATACTCCATTCAATCCCAGAATTTAATGACTTAGTTTAATAGGTTTCCAGTTTTGGTTGAGCAGTTTACTTTGGGAGGAAATATCTATTTATCACTCCCGTGCCCTTCCAACGTCAAGTTAAGAGGTCGTTCAGCTGAAAAATATGCAAATTTAGTAAGTGGCAAGTGCACATATATTTTATTCGAAACAGTTACTTATGTAACGAAATAAATATAACATCTTTTGGTCCATGTAGCCAAATATACCGCTTCGCTGGCAAAAAATGCCCATTCACTTACACTAATTAACAGCAAATTATTACGTTTAGAGAATAAATTGGGGCACTGAGTGTTATTTTTGAATAGTTGATTATCAATTTAATGAAAATAACTTGTTTACATTTATAATTTGCTTACATGAATTCTGACAAGCGGTTATACCGGGTATTACTTATAGAATTCCGACTTAATGTTTAGTCTTCTGGGGTTGCAGGGGGTCTATATCGTAGTAAATGTATGTCTTTACTTGTGTAGTATAACGGTACTGTATCGTACGACAAGCGATAGTGTGCATTTTTAAGGGTTGTCACGAGCAGATGTGTCAGTGTTTTTAATAATTTCATCGGAAAATAAAAGTGGTCTGAAAGGTGTCAAACTCTCAGATGTAATTCTTGATAATGAACACAACCACCCCCCTAATTTTTTTCGTACCTTTGTAACATACTGTATACAAACTTAACAAATTGGGAATAAGTGTAGCATAAGTTTTGGCCTATCATAGTAGTTTGTTTATTTTTTTGGTCATGAAAATTAATCGATACAAGTTAAAAAATAGTTTTTTCACTCAATTTTTTCAATGTATGAGTTATTCGTTTTGTCTTGGCTTTAGCTTTTTCTAGCCAC
Organism: Nymphula nitidulata; assembly: GCA_947347705.1. Taxonomy (NCBI): domain Eukaryota; kingdom Metazoa; phylum Arthropoda; class Insecta; order Lepidoptera; family Crambidae; genus Nymphula; species Nymphula nitidulata. The sequence continues at coordinate 13,918,899 of OX374623.1, forward strand.
ACTAACACTGCTGTCAGTTAGCGCTATGTATTTTTCTTAATACTCCTACTGAGTTTTTGTTTAAACGTCAAATTTTTTTTGAGGTAATATAGCCCAGGTTTTAATTAATTGTCATATATTCTTAATTTTTGGTTTTAACATTATTATAAATGTTTGAAAAATTACTAAGTAATTAAAATATAATAAAACTAGAAAGGAGGAGCTCGGTGGCGTAGTGGTTTGAACGCTCTGGTTTCGATAACGAAAACAAAGCAACTTTCGCCATGGTCGGTCCTGGGATGGGTCAATCAAATTTATAATCTCGAGCTCCTCCGTGCTTCGGAAGGCACGTTAAGCCGTTGGTCCCTGCAACCGCTTTAACCCACCAACCCGCACTGGGCCAGCGTGGTGGTGTTATGGCCCCAAGCTCCTCATGTGTTTCTCCCATGTAGGAAGGCCTGTGCCCAGCAGTGGGACGTATATAGGCTGATGATGAAAACTAGAAAAATTTCACGCCCTGAGGCGGGAATCGAACCCGCGATCTTTCGCAATCCGGGCGACTGCTCTGTCCACTGAACCACCCAGGACTTGGGATATCCCTGTGAAATTCTTCTAGTCTATCGGTATTTGCGTTTATGAGCTAACGTCCACCCTACAATGTCGAAATATAATCGTCGTCGTATATGTATAATTGTCATATTATCGTCACTCTATGTAATATTTGATTTGAGATGAATATTTATACGGTTTACAAAACAAGAATCAAATATTTTTAGTAAGTGTTGATTTTAGCGTCTTTGCTCGACCATTTGGTAGTTTGTCAACATTATTTTTAGGTAGGTAAAACTCAATGACAAAGAGCGTCGGCGAAATGATGAAAATAAGTCCAAATGTACATACTAGATATAATCCTCTGACGTGATTTGATTTTTTTTCATGCATTCATATAATTAAATAGATAACTATTATAAAATAAATTATTTATTACCGATATTCCAAATGTGTTCCAGCCCTGTGCTCGCTCGATGGGATTCGAACAGATAGTTATTTTGTCATTATTAAAATGAATACGCCGCTCCCGTCATCACATATAAAACGGTCGAATCAGAAAGTTCGCGTGAAAATTATTTCACAAATGAAAAATTAATTAGCCGTGCATTAATATCATCAACGTAGTCATGTCAGTTTAAAAAATAATTTATGAATTATGGTGGTAGGAATTAGATAAAATATTAAATTGCTAGTGTTAACAGCAGATCATGATGATTAGATTGGGGGTGTATTTATTTCTGCTACTTATTAATAATACGTTGCTCAGTAATAATCGTTTTCATTTCATTGTGTTACAAATGAAAATGAGAAACTTACATTTTAAGTAGGCTTTTTACATACTGTAAGCCCAAAACTTAAAGAAAAACTTACAACTTCGTAAGCTATACCTACTTAGTCATAGATATCGGTGTTTCCATTGTACAGTGCCAAGTTTAATGGGTTTCGAAATCATTAGTGAACGCCGCCGTCGTCTGACTCCAAGCTCTTTTCAAATCATTCATCAATTTGTGAGTTGCAGAAAACTTGCTTTAACATTTTTTTCTCGTTCACAGGTTCGTGGTCTGAAAATCGAAGCAAGGTGAACTCGAAATAACATTTTTGTGAACTTACACTACTCCTAATTTCTCTTTCGCAACTCTTCTAACCTGATGTTAAGTGTTTTGTTGACGTAAGTACATAATAAAAATAGTAATAATATTACATTTATATCCTTTATTACACACATCAAACACATTAAAACATACATTATGAAAACACATGTACACGGGTGAGCCTATCTCTAAAAGAGATCTCTTTCAGCGAACACTGACCTTAGTGTAAATGTACGTACAAGCGGAGATATTGTGTACGAAAATAATGAAAATAATACACCAAATAATAATAATATAATACTATATTTACTATAGATGTAATACTTTATCTAGAAATGTTAGTGAAAACGAGCACTAAAGCTCTCAGCAAGCCCATACGTTCTTAAAATAGGTACTTATCTCAAAATTTCGCAAAAAAAAAAAAAAATTGAGCGACTGAAGTTCACCATTAACAATCGGTATAGGAAGGAATCTGTTACTAACATCACAAGAAGTCTCATATGATTGTAACTATTTAGAAAATGCAAAGACAAACTTAGTATGAAGAAGTCGATTATATTACACTATCAGCTATTATGCGAACGCGGTAGGTGGTCTGCCTCTGTGACATTCAAACAGCTAGGACAGTATTTGGTCGCAAACCGAGCGAATGTTGCAGAATAAACGAGCAACCACGAGACTCCCAGAGGGCCTAGACAAGATGCCATTTCTTAATAGTAAGATTCATTCTTAATAGTAAACAGTTTCTACTCTTTGCAAGAATTATTACAATATAATTGTAATTAATTTAAAGTAGTATTAAGGTAAAAAAAAATATATATATGAATACCTAATATATTTCAGCTTATATCAGATCATTTTAATTTTAATTTGAACACTATCTCAACTTTAATTTTACTATTATTCTTTAGACTTTGGACTATTTATAATGTAAATTTTGTCCAAGCTATTTTCTATTATTCTTTATTATTAATTATTTTCATTGTTTTTATCGGTATTTAATTTTTAAAATTTTATTTTATTTGTATATGAATTGTGTTTTTTATAATGAATTATTGATTAATGTAATCTTGATTGGAATTAAGCTTGAATAAATTTTATTATTCTATGATCTGTAGGTATTTATGTCTTTATTGTAATATAATGGTGTTGTTGTAAAATAATATTAATATTTTTATTTTTTTGTTACCAATTAAATGTAATGCATGTTGCGGTGCCCGAACAGGGTTCATGTTATGGTACTGGAACCTAAATGTACACCTAGTTTTAACCACATGATTGCAATAAATGTTTTGACTTTGACTTTGACTCCCAGAGGGCCTAGAAAAGATGCCATTTGACAATCGCTAAATGGAAAATGTATGGGATTTGACATTTAAAATCGAAAGTCAATCGAGGGCTTATATCGAATCCCATACATTTTCGGCTTAGCGATAGCGATAGCGATTATCGAAAGGCATCTTGTCTAGGCCCTCAGATGTGTTGACCTACCTTGTTTCTATGATCTGAGGTACCTACCGATCTATACTTAATGCTGACTTAAGAACTTAAGTAAACATAATAAATTAATACTTTTTGCATTGTTACATTGTAATAGCGGTTTCAATCGCGCTCAACAACGCTCAAGCATTTTTCCTAAACTTAGTGTACATTTCAAAAGATACAGTATAAAAGAATTAAAAAAAAAAACAAAAAATCATTGTTTTTCTTTTTTATCTAAATAAAATGAATGAGATGTAGATAGACGAATTTAGTTTAAGCAATAACTATAAGATTGAAACCAATTTCTCAAACCATTATTTTCAGAAAGGATTGTATATGCGGATTTCGGATGAAAATCAGAATATAATATTCTTAATTTAATTTTAACATTTAATTAAATGTTCAAAAATATTAGAAAAATATTTAAATGAGAAGAATACATCATTCACTTATCATCAGTGATCATTCTTTTTTATGTTTTTTCTACTTTATTATACTTTTCATATTAATTATTTATGTTAAATCAATAAAAAAATACATTTATAATACTTTTAGAAATCTTGCCAACCTAGCTCTATGGTTTTCTTCTAAAATTGTTTTATTTATTATGATTGCAAATTTAAATGTAGTAACATTAATACACAGTTCCAGCCTCCCAACTGCAATTTATAAACAATGATAGGGATTTAACCACGTGTGGATGCTTTTAATCTAAGTCAATACAGTTTATTAAAAATAATTTCAAAATTTCCCTCGAACATGTTTCTCTACTTAAAATTGGCTAATATCCAATGTTCAATGAAAAACCTTTAAATAAATCTGAAGAATAATAACAAATTGAGCAACTAAGTGGAAGTAAATTATGAAATAGCTTATCAGTCGCCCACTTAATAGCCTAATGTCAGTTTACAAAAAATATCGTAATTTCAATAGAGAAGATGGTTGGAGTGTACCAACTCGGGACCACATCATGTGAATCACAAAGTCTCAAGCCCGTCTTCACACTGCGAAAAACAGACGCCTTGAGCTCCGTATGCATGAAACGGAACACTCAAAATATAACATAAAGTGACGGTAGAAGTTATAAACTTATCAAAAACAACTCACATCTTCAGGCTTCCCGTGACCACGATCGCTGTAAAGTAATTCAAACGCAGGGTACAAAATAATAATGTAACATCTAAGTAACGCGAGTGAAATCCGGCAAAGTGGTTATATTTCGAACTAGGTGCACCTGGCATGCTTTGCAATGCCCGTAAAGAGAAATTGTTAGGTTTATATAAATAAATTATATTTTTTTTATACATAACCTTACAATTTTCTGGCACCAGGAACCTTTGCGGGCGTCCCCAAACACCCTGCCAAAGTTTCAACGCAATCTGGTTAATGAATTCGGAGCGCAAAGGGACAAACATACAAACATTGATGATTAGTTTTATAGATGTGTAGTGGTCGCAAAATTAAAAGACAATACTATCTCTGCCTGAAACTATAAGCTTTTAACATATTACTACTTACCTATAAGAAACCTAATAGGTGCAACTTTAGCAAGTATCAGTAGTAATATTTTTAAATCCTGACTGTTATATTTTAACATCAAACTCATGATATGGTAATGATATTTCTATCTAGGCTCTTCCCTCGCCTATGTATTCGGAACTTTTCACATTTGCTCGTTGCAATTTCCGTTTTCAGCTAAAGCAACTTTATCTGAGTCGGCTTCTTTTAAACTTTATTACAGCTTAGGATTGTTTGCTGGCTTTCGTTGTTATTTGTTTTGTTATAAACTGTACTCATCATGGGTGTAAAGCTTAATGTATTGGTTAACCATCTTCTATTTTTACAAATCGGAAGCTTTCTTATGTTTCTCAGCTCATGTAAAACGGTTTTCTTTTTATCTCACAACTATAAATCATGATCAAGTAAAAAATATGTATAAAAAAAACCTCGCAAGTTTACTTTACCGGATATAACTCGCTTGTAATTAGATGTTACATAAGTATTTGGTAATGTTATGAATATTTCATCATTATCATAATTATCAACCTACAAACGTCCCACTGCTGGGCACAGGCCTTCCTACATGGGAGAAACACATGAGGAGATTGGGTCATCATTTAATCAGTCGTCATAGTGATGACTTCCAATTATTTGACATTAATTTATTTAGAAATAGAATTATGATGACGAAGGACGGTATGTATCTGGATAGACGATCTGTAAATAATTTATCTACATTGTTAGCTCATAATTTAAATAGGTGTTCAAGTGACAATGACAACTCAGTGTCTATTTCAAAAGATAGCTGTAGAACTGAGACTGATAATTTTTTAGTGATATGAATATGACCGATGAGAAGTGTACAAATTCGTTGACTTTAGTATATCAAAACGTAAATCGCTTCTCTGGTAAAACTCTGGACGTTGAATTGTTATTAGATAAGTTTAGTATAGATATATTATGCTTAACAGAAACGTGGCTAACACCAGAAAAAATGTGTTTTAGCATAAAAAATTATAAAATTGTTAGTGTCTTTAATAGAGTGTCAGCTATGGGTGGAGGCTGTCTTTTGTTAATCAAAGAATCAGTAATGTGTAAAGAGCGTAGGGATCTTGTCAAATGTTCTGTTGAACGTATATGTGAGGTAGCTGGTGCTGAACTGGAGGGGCTCATTGTAGTTTGCATCTATCGACCGCCATCGGGAAACTTTCATTCATTTCTTAATATTCTAGAGGGTATATTAAACAAGATATCTAGCAGTAGTAAACCACTTGTTATCTGCGGTGATTTCAATGTGGATCTTCTTAGTGACTCCAGTGAAAAGGATAGCTTAATGACTTTGCTAAAATGTTATAACTTAGACTGTCTCTTCAAGGAACCTACTAGGATAACTTCCCACTCTGCGACTTGCATTGATAATATTATTAATATTTGTAAAATTAAAAGAAAATCTTTAATATGTGGAGTGCCATCTGATCACAAAGGGTTAAAAATTGAAATCGAAATAATTGGTAACAAGACACAAAATAAAGTGATTAACTATAGGCCTTTGACAAAAAATAGGTTGGATAGGTTTAGAGAATATATGTCTACATCCCTAACAGCTATTAATTTAAATAATGATAACCCTGAGGTGTCTTATAATAAATTATTTACAGCTATAAGAAGCGAATTTGATAAAACATTTAGGCTCAAACAAACTATTATAAAAGAAAAAACAGTTTTTAATGAATGGGCCACAAAAGGTATAAGGAAAAGTAGAGAAAACTTATATGACTTGTATGATAAAAAGTCATACATATTTAATTTAGATTTTCAAGAATATGTAAAACAATATTCAAAAATTTTCAAAACTGTATGTAAAAAAGCAAAGTCCGATTATATCAGGGAGAAAATAATTAGAGCTAGAAATAAAATTAAAACGACATGGTCAATTATTAATCAAGAGACTGGCAAAACTAAAAACAAAGAGTCAAATATATCATTAAAAATAGACAACGAATTGATTGTAGATAAAAAAGAAGTGGCTAACTATTTTGATACTTTTTTCAAAACGATTCCCATCGATACTACAAAGTATATAAATTCTTCTTCTGAACTTGCTGAAAGTATGTTACAAGATAATTTTAGTAGCGTAGCAACATATTTTCAATTTCGACATATTAATGACTTAGATATTGTCAAAGCTTATAAGATGTTAAATAAAAAGAAGACGGAGGATATTTGGGGGATATCTGTGGCAGTGTTGGAACCAATAATTGATCTTATAGCACCTTTCCTTACTGTAATATTTAACCGATGTATAGAGACTGGTATTTTTCCTGATTTGATGAAGGAAAGTCGGGTAACTCCAATATTCAAATCTGGAAATACACATAATCCTTCTAATTACCGGCCTGTGTCAGTTTTACCTGCACTGAGTAAAATATTTGAGAGAATAATTTACACTCAATTAAATGCCTATTTCTGTTTGAATGGAATATTCCACAAATATCAATATGGCTTTATGAAGGGACGATCGACTACTGATGCGGGAGCTAAGTTAATAAATAATATTTTAGACATTTGGGAAAAAAAGTGTGACTCTGTTGGCATTTTTTGTGACCTTTCAAAAGCATTTGATTGCGTCAACCATGAAACTTTGATAAGAAAGTTGAATTATTATGGTGTATGTGGTACAGCTTTGGAATTGATAAAATCCTACCTTAAAAATAGAATACAGAAAATAGGTATCAATGGAGTAGTGTCTGATGGTTCATTGATTGAAATAGGTGTACCACAGGGCTCGATACTTGGACCATTTTTATTTCTCGTTTATATAAACGACCTTCCATACATGGTCAAGGATATGTCGGATATAGTGTTGTATGCGGACGACACTTCTTTGATTTTTTCGTTGGACAGAACTGATACGCATCGTAGTGAGAGTCATATAAATAACACTCTTGAAGAAGTTTCTCGCTGGTTTTCTTTAAATAATTTAGTATTTAATGTAAAAAAAACCAAATGCATTAGATTCCAGCTCCCAAATACAAGAATTCTACCCCTAAATATTAAACTAGACAAATATAATTTAGAACTTGTTGACAATACTAACTTTTTGGGTATCAATTTAGACTCAAAATTACAATGGAGGACACATTTAGATATCATAGCAAATAGATTATGTTCAGCTGCATATGCAGTAAAGACAATTAGGAACTTAACAGATGAGGTTACTGCAAGATTGGTTTACTTTGCCTATTTTCATAGCGTCATGTCGTGCGGCATTTTGTTGTGGGGATCAGCAGCTAATATAGATAAAATTTTTGTACTACAGAAACGGGCGGTACGGTTTATTTACAAAATGAAGCCCTGTGATTCCTTGAGAAATAAATTCAAAGACATCAGTATTCTGACGCTTCCATCTCTGTACATTTTTGAGAACATTATGTATACGCGCAAAAATATACATAATTTAAAAAAGAAAAGTGACGTTAGGAATTTGAATACCAGGTACAAAAATAAATTAGTAGTTCCAAAGCTCAGACTTGCTAAATCTAGTAATTCATTTGTAGGGAATAGCATAAAGTTTTATAATAAAATACCGGACGACCTATTAACTTTGACGGACACACAATTCAAGGAGAGAATTAAAAGTCAACTGATTGCTAAGGCATACTATAGGGTCAAAGACTTCACCGAAGACAAACATCCATGGCAATAAAAGTTATTTTAGTTTTTAGTTATACTGACGAGGGTAGGTAGGTATGTACCTACTCGATATGTAATAAATACATTACAAGCTAGTAATAATTTATATTTCTAAATTCTACTAAGTAGTTAAATAATATTAAATTTCATGTTTATATTTTGACGTCAATAAGTGCTTTGTTGAAAGCCTACATTGAAAACAATTGACTATGACTATGACTATGACTATGGTCATAACACCACCACGCTGGCCCAATGCGGGTTGGTGGCTTAAAGCGGTTGCAGGAACAACCGGGACCAATGGCTTACCGTGCCATCCGAAGCACGGAGGAGCTCGAGATAACAAACTTTGATGGACCCATCCAGGATCGACCATGGTGAAACTTGCTTGGTTTTTCTTATCGAAACCAGAGCGCTGAAACCAATACGCCACCGAGCTCCTGTCAAGAATATTTAAGAGAATAAAAATATCGATCATATTTTAGTAGATTTTTGTTCGGGTTTTGAAATGTGATGATTTCGACATTACATTGACATAAAGATATAAGTTAGCTTATAACTTATTAAAACTTATTGACCAGAGAAAATTCACATTAATAGTATTCATAGTTCAGTGGTGAGAGCAGTCACCCGAACTATGAAAGGGAGTGGATCCCATTTCACCCGATAACATAAATTTTCCTCAACTCAACATAGCTAAAAATAATCCTACCTTTCAAACATACTTAATGATAAGTTACGTAAGTAAGATTCCAATTCTTAGAACTTTGTCATAATTAAGCGGCATGACACATTAAAAATACCTTCTCTCATTAAAGATACAATGCTTTAATTTTTCCTTTTTGTGCTTATTTTGAATTATAGTCTTTGATATTATACATAGTTACTGTACAGCTATTGAATTCTGAAATCTATAGAATCTGTCAAAGAATTTGGGGGATATCCCATAAATTTTATTATGAGTAAATTTAAATTAACTTAAAGAAGTACTAGGTTCCGAATATGTTGGGTAATTCCATACTCGTAACAGTTTCTTCCTGGATATCTAGATAAGGTCTTATTAAGTCTTGTTAGGTGTATAGTTATTTCCTACAATATAGTGAGACGTAGGTAGTGTACGGTTGAAAAGTCAACGCAATCTAAGCAAGAGGTCTCCAGTGACACCCACCAAAGAAATTACCTAGATTTGCATAAAGGAGACTCGGGGGATCGTCTTTGAAACTCGCCCCTAAGTTTGTGGACATCCCAACATGCTTAATATTAAGTTACGTTGCTTTGTTTGGAGTGGCTTACTACCATGCTAATATCTAGTGTGATGAAAGTCCCTTGAATGTCAATAGTTCGGCTGTAGCAAGTCTTATAACTTTATAAAGTATGCATGTAATATAGTCAACATTACTTATGGTATTATGGTACAGTGCACAACAAAACTGCATGATTTTATTTATAAGAATAAATTTTACATTTAGAAAACTCAATTGGTAATTTTTTTGTATAACTATTGTCGTATATAAAACAAGACAGAATGACAGTATTAAATGTGAGGGTGAATACTATGTTATAACTTTTAGTGTTACAAAAAAATAAATAATCAAAATATTGTATTATCACACATTACTTCTTAAACAGAAAGAATACTTGCAATACTTATTGTTAAAAAAATTAATATCATTGAAATAACAAACACCCTGAATTACGGCCAAAGATGTACGGGAAGCCAATCCAGTGACAAATGAGACTTTTTTTCAGTTTAATACTTTTTATTGTTTTTTCTTGCCCAGAAAAAACAGAAAAATGTAATAAAATTAAAGTATTTTATAATAAAAGAAGAAAAAAATATCATATCAAACTATTTTAATTGAAATTACTACAAATTTAAGGAAAGAGACGTAGTTAAAATAGTAACAGTTATTGGAGCTCGATAACACTTTGTTAGGAGTCTCCGCTCATGTTTGTTTGAAATCAATAGGATTATTAAGTTAACACTATGATACCGGATAGCTCGAACTGAGATCGATAGTAATTTCAGGGGAAAAAATATATTAAGTAAACAAAAATTTTATGTGCCAAATTTTCTTAAAAAAGTTTCTCTTTGACTTTGAAATCCAGCTATGAAAAATTAGCCCTTATTTAGGTCTGCTTTTCGTTTTATTACTTTTTTAAGTTTAAGGTCCATAGAATTTTTTAATAATAATTTCAAGTTTCAATAAGGACTGCAACTTTTATTACTATTTGATTTGAACTATAATTTTGGTATTTGAACTAAATTTTAGTTGTGTTCCATAATACTCAGATGATTTCCTTTTTATCATCCAAAAAAATATCCAGAAATATTAGATATAATAGAGAACCGATGTCAGGTGAAAATTAGGAAATATTATTAAAAAAAATCATATCTCCTAAACTACTGAAAATAGCTGAACATGCATATGGGTGATTCGGATATTTCTTGATATAGGGGCAGCCAAACAAAATTTTTAGACGTCACTGGTTAAGGCCACGTTGTATATCATAATATTCTTAATTGATGAAAATTGTGGTACTTAAGTTGAAGTTTAAACTTAAGTACCACAATTTTCATCAATTAAGTTTAATTGAAGTTGAAAATTGTAGACTTAAAGTTGTGTGTGTTTTTAAAAGTCTCTGATTATTAAGACTTTTTCGTTTCTTTGTAGAGTACCTAATTATCGTGTTTGTAATTTGAGCAACCTAAAATCCTATGTACCTATAAACGTTAGATTCAACAATGTATCCACTATTGTGACATTTAGGAAATGGACTTATCTGTCCGCTTTATATCAGGTGACGTTGAGTCATTTACAGTGCTTTTTATAAAAAAAAGTAATCTGAATAAACGCCATTAAATTAAATTTTTCCTGTATTCAAGTGATTTCTATCAGCGCATGGCTATTTTGAAATTGGAACGCGTTTTTCATTAATCTTCAAAGTACGAAGTGCCACAATGTCCATAATAATATAAATTTTTGCACTTAATATTATTATCTGGCCATAAGGTATGAAAAGTTAATAAAAATATATTATGTAGGTATTTTAACCTTAAATAATAATACAGTGATAAATAATAATGCCACTAGATCTTTGTGAAACGTTATTCACATAAATATTTTAAAAAAGCTGAAACAAAATGCACACGTTGGTCTGTTATTATTTCCATTTGCATTTAAAATATAACTAATGGTACGGTGAACATTTATAAAGTTTATCTTTAAATGCTCAAGGTACAGCTGTTTCACAATCCAAATGTACAAAGGAGGTGGACAAGACTTATAAAGGCGTTTGCCCTAATAATTATGATTTAAGGTATACACAAAGAAATTACATTACTAGAAAGTCTTTCAATTTAAAAATTAGCATAGGAAATCAATTGTTGTAGAAATTCCGGATTTTTCACCAGAGTTATTATATACCTACGATGGATTTAAAAATATTTCAGGCTAAACATACATATTACAAGCTTAGTACAGCATATTTTTCTGGATTTAAAGGAATAAATTGTAGAGTGAGTAGGTATTAAAACATAAATAATTATATTATTTATCATGCATTAATCATATTTGTACATGTCGCATTTTTTTGACTTTCGGTCCATATCTTGGATCGTACCGTCTCAATTCTAAACAATAGTCAAAAATATTATTTATTACTGCTATTATATTTTTCTGGTCTTATAGGGATAAAGTATACAATTATTATTAAAACATCAATAAATAGGTGTATTATTTTTATACATCACATATTTGTAATTGTGAACAAACTTAAAATGTAACATGCATTTCAAGTTTCGTGTTTTTTTTTACTTCCTAGGCATATCTTGGCCTCCACCATTAAATACTTAAGCGAGTGCTGCTTAAAGGGTAAACGAATTAATAAAAAAACTTGACTTTAGTCTCTGAATCTGTGTTCAGATAGCAGTCAATTAACCCATAGTTAAATTTATTCGTTTTTGTGTAGTGTTCAGTAATTTCGAATGTGGTAACTGACTTCCGTTGCTGACCGTACTAACTAAGCATAAAACAATTTCTCTTTCAAAAGTTCTGCATGAGCATTCATGCGTCACTTTATATGAAAGTTAATATGGCCCGCGAATGTAACTTACTTTGTTTAATTAAGCTATAAAAAGTCTGTGGGTGCGCAAATCATTGTTTTACTTCAGCGGATTCTGTTTTGGAGAATTCTTACTTATTTCGTCTTGCACAGGGTAAAACTGTGGACCTTTACATTATACTATTCTGTCTATTAGGATTTATTTACATTTCTGTAAAGGTATTAGGGGCAATAAGTTGCTATACAAAAAATATTAATGATGTAGTATACCTAATATTAAATTCAGTAATTATATCAATCACTCAGGGTATTTCGTTGAAACCATCGGATTATTCACCACTCTATTTACTTTACTATCAAAAGTGTCAAAAACACACTAAACTCAATTATTAAAAACTAATAATGAACCCATACAACATTTTTTTTTGTAATTTTAGCGTGGAACTGCCAAATTTAGTGAAATTTGATTTATAATCACGTATAAATGCTAGTAATTAAGATTACCTGCAGGCTAATGGCCGCAGTCAAAGTGACTAGCTGCCGTTGGTGGGCAGCGCATTTATTCACACGACAGTGCCAATTACCGGGAAACAGCGGTCCCATTTATCCAAATACGTGAACGATTTACCTTTACGTAACGTCATGTGAGTTTATTGTTTTCAATAAATAAATATATTATTTTTAATGACAGCTTTAATTATTTGTTTCAGTGATTATATAAATCTACAGAGGAAAAGGTTTTGTAATATTATCAACAATCAACTATTTCAGATCAGAAGAATGAGTGTGGGTGCCATTTCGTATGGCGTTACATTTAGACAGCGACAAAAAAGTTGCTGTCTAAATGTAACGCAATACGAAATGAAAATAGTTATTAATTTCTATTGTACACTTGCGTCACGAACAATTATGTATTTTGATATTTGGAGCACCCAAATTACCGTTGAAATAAGAGTCATGAACTATAAAAAGTAGATACTTATTAATGCTCGTGACTGTGTCGAATCGAACTTTAAGATTTATTGTATTTGCAGAATTGGTACGTCTTGAAACCTATTCACAAAAACAACTATCTTCAGCATAAAACGTAAACTTCGAACAAGAGTATAGATCATAACAGTGACAGATAAAAACAAAGGCGTCTTGAAAAGTTTCTTCTTCGTAGGTCGCTACAATATTTTTAAAACAGTTGTTTTGCACTACCTAATTAATCATTTTGTACTTTTTTGTACTTTCTGGTTAACAGGTAGAGAATGCCTAATGGCATTAAGTTCGCCAAATTGTAACATATTTTGTGAAATTACAGATTAAGTAATAATAATAATATTCATACACTCACACCTATTATCTAGCCCAAAGTAAGCATCATTAAGAGCTTGTGTTATGGTTACTAGATAACGGAGAAATAATGATAATAATATGTATATAAATATTAGAAATATACTAAATAAACATATAAACATCCATGACTCGTAAACAAATGCTCGTACTCATCATACAAACTTTGTTCCTACCGGGATTCGAACCCGGGACCTCTTGACCGAGTAGCCTGGGGTGCAGACCACTCGGCCAGCGGGTCGTCATAAAAATAAATAAATAACAATAACTAAATATTACGATTATTGTCGTATTTATCACGTAGTCTTATTATTTATTATTGGTGCCTATTCAGCTCTTATTAAAATTGAGTTATCTGCAGACTGTCTTTCATTTTTTTCAGTAAGTACAGGATAAAGTGACTTTTAAAAACGTCCAGTTACTTGACGACACTTAGCTAATCCATACACTTTTTACTTAATTTAATAGGCGTGTTTTTACATGTGCGTTAATTATCAAATAAAGCTCAAGGGTTGCAAATTGACCTTTTTGAAACGTAAATGAATGAAAGCGACAAACATAATCTGCCAAGTATTGAAAATACTTAGCAGAGAGCTCCTTGGACCTTTACACAATATTTGAGTACCTACTCAAGCCGTAACCTTAAGATGTCAAAAACTTTCTTCAATAAATACGTACACACGCACAGTCTCTTGATTTCCCTGGCGATTCCTAAGGCCTCGGGCAAAATTAGCCTGACTAAACATTCCTTAATGACCTTATTTTTCAACTGCAAATGCTCATTCAATGTCTCTGTTCTTTTATTTTCCGGCATTTTTCCTGATGTATACCAATTTTCTTTAAGGCGTCGTATTATTACTAACATCTATCAATGTTTAATTTTACATTGTTTGGAGAAATAAAGACACTTGTTGTGATGTATGTAAAAATATCAGCATTACATTTCTCAATAAAAAATATACTCCTGAAAATTGTAAGTCTATTAAAACTGAACTCTGTAATTCAATAGAGTACTTCAGAATACCAAAACACTTCATGAGATGGTTTGGTACTTCAGCCTATCAAGCATTAAACATGTGTCCGGTCTGTTGCTAGTGATAAAAAAGCAATATTATTTCAACGAACATTTAAGAAAGATTGTAAATGTAACGTATATACCCTAAAACGGACATACGTACGTGAGCAAGCAATGTGATGTGGGCACATTAAATGATTAACGAAGCAGAAGCGTGAGCGGCGGCGATTACGGTCCCGATGTGGAACATAAATAAACAACACACAAAAAGCGAACGGACAAGAATATCTAATAGATATAATATTGATTATCTCATTATGTTCATAATTTATTTAAGCCTTTATAAAGGATTGAAACTTTCTCAAGTTACAAGTAATGGTAAACAAGCTTTGTAGTAAAATTATTTCATGAACCGGATAGAAATTCGGCTAAGTTTCCTGTTTAAGATTATTAAAATTTTAATATTGTGTTTAACAATTTAAGTTATAGTTCAGACTTTTTAATATAACAGACTTTGTAGGCTAACGGTTACTTTGGTGAAGTATTATTTGAATAAATGAATGAGAAAAAGATTATTAAGTTTGTTTTTTAGATGCGACTGGGTGACGGCGACGCGACTACGACACTAGGCGTGTTAAGTGTCCTGTCCGCTGGTAGAGTTGAGTGAACTGGTTACTACTCTACCAGTTTCGAGTACTCTACTTGCCAGTTTTAATTACTTACCTAGCAACTAAACTACTGCTGTCTAATTTTCATTTTAACATTATTTTAAATGTTTGATAAATTATTTACTTACAAAAATATCTAAACTAAAAAAATTTACGTCCCGAGGCGGGGATCGAGCCCGCGACCTTTCACAATGCAGGCGACTGCTCTAACCATCTAAGCTACCCAGGACTTGGGATAACCTTGTGAATTTCTTCTAGTCTATCTTTATTTGCGTTATAAGCTAACGTCTATACCCTACAATGTCCAAATGTTCTATTTCAACATCCGAAACGAGTATTTTTACAAATAACTCAGATTCGGTTCGGTTCAGAGTCGATTCTTAACCTTCATTTTAACATTATTATAAATGTTTAAAAATTATTTACGTATAAAAAATATCTAAAAAAAATATCTTATGTATATATTTTTATGATTGATTCCTTTTTCGTCGTACTCCTGATTCGACATATTCTTGTTTCGGCACATTTCAGTAAAAAAAAACTATACTATGAAATACTTGTGACTTTCCTTGCGTAATAAAATAAAATAATATTTTTTAGTAAAATATTTTTATTTGAACCAATTAAAAGAAAAGACAAATTTCAAATTTTCTGCATTATTTCATAGAAATGTCCTGAAATTATCAAATGAATAAGATGTTTTTGAAAGTGGAAAACGATTTATATGAACGAATATAGCCCATGTTTTAATTTATTGTCGTATATTTTCAAGATGTACATATACAGGATGGTGCCGTCACCGTTTTCAGCTAATAATTTACAACTACCCCGCTTCCTCTTATATTCGGTCACTGCATGTTAGCGGAAGCGGAACTATCGGGGATATAGGAGGGCCTGTCAGTACTTGGCAGCGACATGGTAGCCCGAAGTAATTTCTTCAAAGATAAGGGTCACGATAACAAGAAACCTAACAGATGTCCAACGTTCCAAAGACAGGCTGATTGACGGCTGTCTCGGCCGCAGACTGCTTTCAGATCAGCCCGGCTTTTTGCTTGACAAATTTAATTTTAATGCTACACTATAAGAGATTAGACCCTTTTAACTTTGCCCTTTTAGGATCACGTCCTATAAATTGGTTGAGCTCACAATATGTAATGTGTTTGTCCATCGCTTTGTTATCATTGTGGGGACTATTATGTGGCCTTTTAGCGTGGAGATTAAAGTATTTTGTCTTTATTTTTGTACAGAACGTCACATTTTACCAAATAAAAGGTCAAACTTTGTGAATAAAACGAAAAGAATTTTAGAAAAGTCGCCGCTGGTGCCATTCCAATTAAGCTATCGTGGCTTAATGTTCCACAAGCAAAAACTCTTAACGATGTATTTTTGTGCCTTAAGCCAACGTAATTCTATTCACTAATCGGACTCAAGACTCGCTTGTGTAGATTTTTAGAATTTTAAGTGACACCCATTTAGGGTTTGTAGAGCGATTGGCTCTTAATTTTTTACTACAAAAAGGATAATTTAATTTCTGTGTAATCATAATTTCTGAGTGATCAGTACCTAGCCTTGCCCACTAAACCAGTGGTAGCGGAATCCAATCCACCGAGATTGTATGTTTGTATGAGTCCGAACAATTTTGATCACGAGTCATATACCTATTTCTAATATTCATGTACCTACATACTATTATCTATATTTCTTTATTATCTAGTATCCATTATATCGAGCTATGTTGGGTGTTTCTCTGCGAGATAGAATCAGAAATGAGGAGATCTGGAAGAGAACCAAAGTCACTGACCTAGCTAGTAGGATTAGTAAGTTGAAGTGGCAGTGGGCAGGGCACATAGCACGCAGAGCAGACGGCCGGTGGGGCGTTAAAGTTCTAGAATGGCGACCACGTACTGGAAAGTGGAAAGTGGGACGGCCTCCCACTAGATGGACCGACGACCTGGTCAGGGTCGCGGGGAGCCGTTGGATGCAGGCTGCGCAGAATCGTTCCATTTGGAAATCGACGGGGGAGGCCTTTGTTCAGCAGTGTACATCATAGGCTGATATGATGATGATGATGATCCATTATATAAGGTGTTAAAAATGCTTAATTTGGGCAAGTGTAAGAATATTGTTATTATTATAATCTGTAAACTACTGACATATCAGATACAATAGGGCTTGCCTGTATAAGAACGTTGGCGAAAGGCATAATGGACTAAACTGATTTAGAGTAATGTAGTAATTCCAATGTGCTAGACCATAGAATAGGATTTAGCCTAGCCTAGCCAACTTGAATTAGATTCAAGTTGGCTAGGCTACTAAGAAATTACAAACAGACCATAGTACCTATACATAATCTACTAAACCAGTAGGGATATCTCATAACAATATATAAGATTCAACTGAAAAGTGATTTTTTGATGCAACTAGATAACAAACAACCTGACGGCCCACCTGGTGGTAAGTGGTTGCCGCCGCCTGTAGACACCTTCAATAACAAGGAAAAATCACTTGATATTGCAGGAGCGTTGTCATCCTGAGGCCTAAGATGAAACGCAGTCAATGCCTAGTAATTACACTGGCTGCTTTCCCTTCAATCTGAAAAACAGCGAACTGTTTCACGGTTGAAATAAGAAAGGCGGTGGTACCTACCCAGATGACTCTACACACGCTTAAACCTTACAGTTTTGTAAAATATTGGAAACCATATTTGAATGCCGAGTCCATATACAGTAAACACGGTAGTTACGTTTGACGTAATGGGTATTTTTTATCTAATCTGTGCCTATACTAGAGGCACAGCTGTCAACTCGTATAGGAGAAAACGAGAAAAGCGCGCGCTTGTAAAATAGGTATTAAGACTACTTTTTGATATGGAGTCCATATGAGAAACGTAGTCCTAACCCACGTTTGACGTATAACTCTCGCACCATAAACAAACTTTTCCGTACCCTTTGCCTCATATTGTAGACTAATTTTAAAAAAATCTTTCAAAGAACGGAAACTGTTTTGCGTGACAATACTCCACGGTGCCCGCAGGGGCGGCGTACTATAGAATTTACAGACTTAAAGAATACTTGTCCGATACGGCTCCGTCCCTGAGCCCTCGATATTGTTGTAAAGGGCCGAGAAAGGTTGGCGTACTATAACAATGACCTGTAAATGAACTGCGTTCGTATTCAGAAACCGCCGCCTCGTACGACCTTGTTTTTTAAATGAATCTAAACTTTCCAGTTTATCTGGCACTAAGGAGTTGTAAAAAATGGTTTGCTCTTTCCAACTTATTTTAGGTATTACCATGTAAACAATATAGTTTCTTCTTCCTTAGCCTGTTTTACCACTAGTCTCATAATCTTAGATGATTCTTATCTTTTTCATTTTTTTTTTACAAAGCACGGCATAAGCGCAACGTTCAACCAGATGGCTGAAATGTCAGCAGTCTGGTTAAGTTTGCCATTCAATTGGATATTGATAGGTTGGACTATTTGCGTGATCGATAAGTGCAAAACTTATTAATCTGAACTGTTTTAGATGAAATTTGGTATAAAGATATTTTGAAATCCTGGGAAGGACATAGGGTACTGTTTGGAGCGATAACGGATAGTGACGCGGGCGAAGCCCCGGGCGGCAACTAGTATTTTTATATACAACTAGGTAGACGGCCCACCTGGTGGTAATCACAGGGCATGAAACTACTGTTACATATTCAGATGTTTATGCGTAGAAAGGTAACAAATAGGCAGAGAGACAGACAGAATAAGTTTCGCATTTATAATACTAGTATTGATAGGATGCTGATGACAGTTAAGAAAACGATGAAAAAATTATCAGGCAGCTTGAAATTTGTCACTTGCCTATTACTAATTTTATCATGGATCATAGCTATTTGTCCTCCATTAGTGTATTAAAAGCTCACCCTTGTATATGTGTTTTAATGATGTATTTTTTTTATGTGTACATATATACGTCCATATATACATAAGATGAACGACGACCCTAGCTACCACTTACAACGAAAACAATCGCGGTTATAAATGCTCTTCGATTCAAACGACTCAATTGAATGGCAAATTTAACCAGACGTCTGACATGACGTTCAGACATCAGGTCAAACGTTGCGCTCCATGACTAGGCTAGTTGTCCTTCAGCCATTTCATTGGATGCCGGCGTTTAATCAACAGCTTAGGCGTCAAGTGATTAAATTAACAAGACGGCTGCGACATAAACAATGTCAAGGTCCGATCGTTAAATTCGTCAGAACGTGATCTGTCTAGGTTTTTCGTGATTCAGCGCGAAACCTGACCGTAAAGCGGGCTGAGTAGCCTGAGATTGGCTGATGAAATTGCTTTGGCAAAGTCTAAGCTACCCAGGCGAGAGGAAGTGGAGTTACTGGGTAGTTGTAGTGGGTGTTCCTAGTGCCGTTACGATCAGCCACTGGACGACCTAGACACACGTCGCTTAGCCAACGGCGGGAAAGTCCGTAACTGGGTTCCTTCCCGAGAAAAAAAGAATTTACGTGATACATCGGACGATCGCGTCGTCTAGTTCTGATTACTGTTTGTGTGATTGTTGGGTTCAAGTTTATTTTGAAAATTTTTGTTTAATGTGGTCATTAAAATAACCTTGAACCTACCAATCACATAAGCACTCTACTAGGCAGATCACAATCAGGCAAATTTAATGATTGTACTTGACCATGTTGTAAGCAGCTTGGATTAGAAGGCATATCTTGCATTCTGTTTGCCATTGTTTTGTATACTTACCCTATCATAAGAAGGTACCAAGCATTGGGTTATACAATAATCTTGACAGTACTTCAGAAGTAAGAAACTTTCTCCAATACCAAAAGTATAGAACAATCCTACTGATTGTTGGCGATAACTTTCAAATATAGTACTTACTAATATTATAAATGTGCGTAACTCTGTCTGTCTATTTATTACGTTACCACTCCAAACCAAACCGCTGAACAAATTGAAATAAAATATCGCAGGAGATAGATTACATCCTGATAAAGGATAATATGAGGAGTTCGGTGGCGTAGTGGTTTGAGCGCTCTGGTTTTGATTACGAAAACAAAGCAACTTTCGCCATGGTTGGTCTCGGGATGGGTCAATCAAATTTATAATCTCGATCTCCTCCGTGCTTCGGAAGGCACGTTAAGCTGTTGGTCCCGGTTGTTACGGCAACCGCTTTAACCCACCAACCTGCATTGGGCCAGCGTGGTGGTGTTATGGCCCAATCTCCTCATGTGTTTCTCCCGTGTAGGAAGGCCTGTGCCCAGCAGTGGGACGTATATAGGCTGATAATGATGATGATGAAAGGATAATATGAACTATCCTTTACGCGACAGCCGATGTCCACGCTGGCGTTCACTAGCAGAACATAAATGAATGACTGAAGTAAAGATTCGTATTTTAATGTTATTAGCTCGTTCCGAACCTACCGTGAATTTGTTTATTCCTTTGGCATTTGATAATTACAAAGTAAAAGCGTAAATTTATACTGGAAGCTTATCAAAAAGACCTCATCTACATTTCATCGTTGGTCGCTTGTGAGATAAATGAAGGGAGGACGCCCGTTTGATTACTATTCATAAAGTGTACAAAGTTAGAGCAGTCCTGCTCACATAAAATTGTTGCGTCGTGTAATAACGACGTGTTACCAGCGCCGGCGACGTGCTGCAAAGCAAAAGGGTACAAGAAGCTTATTTTCCGGTTCCACGGTCGCATATTTGCATAACCCGCTCATATACTTATATAGGTTATTTTCATTATTAATAATACACCAATAATTTTTAGCTTAACGGAGTAAAAGATATACGAGTAGGTTCATTATTTTTTTATTATTATACAACAATTAGATGATAGCTGTCGGCCCTCATGGTGGTAAGTGACTAGCGGCCAAGAAAAACTCACCTGTTATTCCTTAACCAATAAAAAATATGTGTCATAAAACTAGCAACTCCTCAAAAGTACGTCCAGTTACTGATTGCAGTTTGCTAAAATCGACTACCAAATTGGTAACACCGGAGTTGTATTTGATATTATTTCAACAACTCTATTCAACTGAGTCAATTCTACACTATTCTGTAATAGTAGTGCTTTATGGTTTTGTTGAATCATAATTTTTGATAAAGTCGGTCGGTGCTTTCTATTGTTTCTTTAAACAGTTTAATACCAACACCATAGAAACCATAGTTTACTAGGTAGGAGACCCACATGTAGGGTCGCCTGGGTAGGTACCACCGCCTTTCTTATTTCAGCCGTGAAACAGTTCGCTGTGTTTCGGATTGAAGGGAAAGGTAGCCAGTGTAATTACTGGGCATGGACGGCATTTCATCTTAGGCCTCAGGATGACAACGCACCTGCAATATCAAGTGCTTTTCCTTGTTATTGCAGGTGTCTATAGGCGGCGGTAACCGCTTACCACCAGGTGGGCCGTCAGCTTGTTTGTCATCTAGTTGTATAAAAAAAAACCTTTTTATGAGATAAGTACCTACCTATGACATTGTTTTTTTCAGTATTTTGAACTCGTTTTAATTTTTAATATTTTGTTTAGTTAGTGCCTAATTGTATCTGTTCCTACATGGGAGATACTCCTTATATGTATCTCCGTTATAGGAAGGCCTGTGCCCAGCAGTGGAACGTATAAAAGTTGTTGTTGATGATGATGATAGTCTGATTCCATACAACCATTGAAAAAAATGCATAATCTCATGTTTTATAATTACGCTGTTAAGACGACACAGGTTTTGTTAGTGATCTAATATTATTTCATACAAACGACATCAAATGGTTTTCATTTGATGACGTTTGTATGAAATAATATTAGATTGGCTACATTATTTCATAGTAATGTCAAGAAAGTAAACTTAACTAAAGATAAGTAAGATGTTTTTGAAAGTGGCAAACCATTTCTATAAACTAATATAGCCCATATTTTAATTTATTGCCGTATTGACGGCACCACTCTGTATACAAAGACTGAGCAATTGTAACAATATTACAAACATACGGGTCGAAATAACCCACTTTTTATGTCAGTTCAAAATTAACGACGAATACACTTTATATATTATAGTGGAACAAAGAGAATATAAAAAAGAAGTTTTCCGATAACATAAAACTGAAATATCCATGTTGGACGATGCATCAAGTTATTATTTAGCGAAGGACACTTAGTCACCTCGTTTGCACTCGTCAACTTCAGCTCAAAGAGCTTCGAGTGTCTGATGCACGTCCTTATGCAAATTACCCAATGTTCGCCTTTGATAATCCTTCTTGTCCAGTTATGGATCTGACAAAGATATTCATGTCATGGAAATATACAGTTTACTGCTTCTCAAAGTGCTTTACAGCGGCAATGGTGAATTTTCATTCACGACGAATATTATAAACTACCTTTTTTATTCTGCATTTACCAATAGATTTACCATTTACCAATTTACCTTTAATTACTTCAACATTATTTTTTCTGTAATGGACCAGCCAGCCCGCCTAGCATGACCACCGAAACGCGATCTGATAAAGCTATTTATCGCTTTGAATTGTCAAAAATCATTGGATATAACCGCCATTTTGAAATTTTATCGAAACTTTGAACTTGTATTGTATATATACATGTTGCATATGCTAGACGGGCAGGTGGCGATGTGATTAGAACGGTATGCATCCGATTACGAAAAGAAAGCAACAATGTATCCTCCGTACTTCGGAAGACATGTTAAGCTGTTGGTCCCGGTTGCTACTGCAACCACTTCAACACAAAAACCTGCATTGGGCCAGCGTGCTAATGTTATGGCCCAACCGCTTCATGTATTTCTCCCATGTAGGAAGGCCTGTGCCCTGCAGTGGGACGTGCGTATGCTGGTGATATGATGATTAATGAGACTTGTCCAATTCTTATTTTTTGTGGTTTTAATGGCAGGTGTCCCTACGATACCTCATAAGACACTGGCTACGATTAATCTCCATAAATAATTTAATGAAAGTGTGTAAGTATACAGAACTACACCAAAAGGTTCAAAAATAGCTAAGTAAAAATTATAGGGGTGTCTTACCAGATTTTGGAATTGTTGAATATCTTTAATGAAATGTAACTATTCGAGCAATATAAAATATGATTCTCTAAAAACTGTCATATCGTGTAGGTAATGATCATCATCATTAAATCTAAAACACTGGTCGTACCAATTTACGACCTCATTATCTTACAAATACATGTAAAAAATATGCCTTTGTATAGCAAAGCTTATATTTGCTTTTGCTCCTGTTCTTATAGACAGTCATCCTTAGCTTCGCGTCAGTTTCACAATACAGTAGGAAGATGTCAGGGGTGAAGTTACGACGAGTAACCTGCTCGTTACCTGCAAAATCTTGCTGATTTGGACCAACAATATGAGTGAACGTATTGCCTCCATATACAGCTTAAATGCTAATAATATGTCATTTGCTCTACCAATATCAAAACATTGAATGAAAAAGAAAACATTTCGTCATCATCATCATCACCAGCCTTTAAACGTCCCACTGCTAGGCACATGCCTTCCTACATGGGAGAAACACATGAGGAGCTTGGGCCATAACACCACCCAATGCTGGTTAGTGGGTTGAAGCGGTTGCAGTAACAGCCGGGGCCATCGACTTAACGTGCCAACGTGCCTTCCGAAGCACGGAGGAACTCGAGATAACTTGGGAAGGTTGGTGGGATTTACCCGTCTTAGGATGTACCATGGCGAACGTTGCTTTGTTTCCGTAATCTAAAATAGAGAGGTCAGACCACTACGCCAACGAGCTCCTCCCACATTGACACATATAAAACATTTTCATAAGTCCATATTATGTATTGTTTAAATACACTGTATTAAACAAGCACCAAAACCCATAAAAAATATAAATATTTTAGTTTAGTTATAAAAAAAGTATAAGAATATACTTTTTTTTCTTTGGTCGCTTTCGTATACCTATTGTAGAAGTAGCGATGATTAACAATATCAATAAAAACTAAAGCAGAATACTTACCTAACTTATGTATTTTTCGAGTCAAAACCTCGTATATACCTATTACTGACATTGACGGCTATCAAACTGTAAATTTCAGTAGTAGGTACTTTACAAAGTAGGTAGGTACCCTTTTGTAGCCCGATAAATCAGACACAATTGAATTTTAATTGTCATGCCAACTTAGTAGCCGTCTGGACATGAAAGGATTAAATGAGTCCCTCATTTAAGTAACATTTCAGTATTCGTCCACAAATTCCGCGATTTGCCTCTCAATCCGATCTAAGAAACAACAAAGAGAGAAAACAAGAAAAGTTTACAATTACTGTAAGATAATTATACCTTTTATATTTTTTCGTAGGATTATATTAAAAGGAGGAACATAAATACGGCTTAGACCTTATTATCTAAGAAAAACAAAAAATAGTACGTAAGGAGTCAAGGAAAAACTTTGTATATTATGCTATGACATAATATATTAAAAGACTTTCCTCTAAGGGAAGACAAAAGAAAATAGTCTTGTATTTTTCATACGACAATGTAATTATGTTCTAAATTAATGTTTTTCCTTTTTACTAATGAATATACATACATGTTTACTTGATTAACTATTAACCAATATTGTAAGAGTTGAATAAAGCACAAAATAATATTATTTATTTTCTATTAAATTTGCTGCTTTTTTACTAATTTACTCATTACTTCTTTTATTTTACTATAAAAATAAAAGAAGTAATGAGTTTTTTTTAACTAACTACCTACATGGTAATTATTCTAATTGTTGATTTCTACATAATCATAAAAATATTGTTAAGGATTTCGAATGATTTAAGCAAAACAATATTTTCTCATATTCAATTCTGCGTAGTAGAGCCAGACACGGGCTGCCAAGGATGCCCTGGCATATATCGAACCATATGTGACGTAATTTGTGTTAAAATGTTTTTAATTAATGATAAAAATTATTTCATTTTCACGTATCAAACTACTTCATTGGGAAATTGTCCATTTCCCTGACAAAGCACCCGTATTAACGAACTCAAAGTACATAGGAAAATTGATAGGTTTTTCTTTCTTTTCGTGTAGTAAAAGAAGTGAGTGAGTGGCGCATCGGACGGTAACGAGGTTTCCGTGCAAATAGCAACACGTGTGTGGCGGCTAATGGACCGGCCCGCCACGCCTGTCAGTTGCAATTCTCGCACAACTTACCATCAAATGGCGGCGAATAATTTTCATATTCAACCTACGTTAACAGAAACGTATTTTTTGCATTAAATATGTGAGCACTTAATATCGGATAAAAAAAATCAGGCAGACCTTTCAGAAAACCGCTGTGAATAATAATAGTTAAATGAATGTCTATGCCGGTGTTTATTGAGGTATAAATACAACTGTGCCCATAGTTATAGCATATGCATAGGATTACAAACATACATAAGCAGTTTGTATTGTCCACAGCACATCAATTGTAACAGTTTGACCTTGAGACCGCCTTTCTGCGATCATAACAGAGGCAGCTATCGTAGTGCCATTGTTACACTTGACGATTCCTCTGAAACGTGACTAAAATTGCAATATTTTAAGGGGTTTTATAAATTGACAGACTAAAAACTTTATTATGTTTAAAAGTAGCTTTTAGGTCTGCTAGAATGGCCTAAGAATTATGATGATCAGTCGGTGTGTCAGTGAGAAAACCAAGGAACTTTGACGGGTAATATTTCTTAAACTGAAGGTTAAAATTGAATATTATTGAGAATATGTCTAAGGCACATTATGCCTTAAATTTTACTGAAAATTTAGGGGTCTAGCAAAATTACAGGGTGTTGAAAATAGCCTGAATGTCTTCACGTTAAGGATGGTACGGCCGTGCCTCTTTGTTTTGATTGACTAGATAAGTATACACATTTTTTTCCATAATTTCAGCAGGATTACATGGGATATTTACTTATATCCTTATTTTGCAGTACAATTATATTATTATTAATAATATAGGGATCTTATCTTCATGGTTATGTTATTTCTATGCTCAAGAGGTTTGTAGTGTAACTGTTTGTTCCTATACAATAAATAAAAAATGAAAAAAACAATATCGATGAAAAGGGACTCACGGGCCTCTCGCAATTTCACCGAAGCAGTGACTGCGGCAAAGGATACAATGCGATAATAACGTTTAGTTGACAAATTATGTCTGTCTTTAAAGGGTGCTAGAGTAAACGGTAGAGTGAACTGGCTACTACTCTACCACTTTCGAGTACTTTTCCAGTTTTAGTTCGTACTATTCTTGTCGAAAGAGGCCTAGAAGAATTTTGCCGTTTAAAAAGTAATATTATTTTCCTTTTTTTTCACTCTGTTTTGTCTTAGTTACGCGCTTGTTTTTCCACTGTCTCTTGGTTCTGTGTCATTACGTTTTTGTTGTATTTTTTATATCTCAGTGTTTTTCATGTGAATATACAGCTCAACCCCTGTATCTGTGTGTTTATGATTAGGCTCCGTCTCAGGGTTTTCACATCTGGCGCCCAACGTGAATAAAAAACAAGTGATACCGATATGGAGACTACGAAGAGAAGGGGTGTGTTTAGAGCAATGTTCACCAAAAACGTAAAGAAGTTTTATAATCACGTAGCCACCGAGCAAATGAAGGAAGCAGAGGTCTTATTTAAGTTGATTATAGAGTACAATTCACAAATATTAATTTTCGATCAAAAAGTTTTAGAAGGGTTAATGGAACAAGACGCCACAGACGAACAAATCGCTTTGGAGCTAGAAACTGTGGAAAGCTACAAATCTCAATTCATACGAGTAGAACTAGAGATGTCGAAGTTTGCTATAAAGTCAGAGCCATCCGACGTAATATCTGGTGGAACAGCAGTGAGAAACTCAGCACAAAAGGTTAGATTGACGAAAATCGAGCTGTTCAAATTTGATGGTGATCTGGCAAACTGGCTTAAATTCTGGAGCCAATTCAAGAAAATTCATTTAGATGAAGATCTAGCCAAGGAAGATAAATTCCATTATTTATTGCAAAGCGTCACGGTTGGTTCGAGAGCCAGCGAACTACTCAACAGTTTCCCACCAACGAGCGAAAATTATGACAAGGCGATCGAAAGTTTACAAGCTAGATTCGGAAGAACCGATCTTTTAGTAGAATTGTACACAAGAAGACTTTTGCAACTGGTAGTAGAGAGCAACATTAGCAAGTCTCAGAGTAGGTTCCAGGTGACATCACTGTATGATAAACTAGAATCACATTTAAGGTCACTGGACTCGTTGAAGGTATCGAAAGAGGCTTGTGCACCCATGTTGTATCCTCTTGTTGAATCATCACTACCAGAAGACTTACTTAGAGTTTGGCAACGGCAATGTGGATAAACATCAGACCCGAATGATCGCTTGGGTAAATTAATGGAATTTCTCCGATCGGAAGCAGAGAACGAAGAGAGATTAGCAATGGCCACGCGCGGTTTTACGCAGTTTAACAGTAATACCGAGAATAAGAGTAGGAAAGCGAGCGCCAAGATAGAAGAGAATATTCCGACAGCATCAGGTCTAATGGTTGGAGATAACAAGAAAGAAATGACTTGTATTTTTTGCGATGAAATTCATGACAGTTCAGCATGTTCAAAGGCTAAGAAAATGAGTATGGAGGAGCGGCAAAGTGCAGTGAAAGAGAAAAGAGGTTGCTTTCGCTGTCTAAAGATTGGCCACGGGTTTCGTACGTACAGGAACAACAAGAGATGTCCTTGGTGCGGGAGGAAGCACGTATTGTTAATGTGTAGAGAGGCTGCGAATCCATCGACATCTAAAATTATTGCGTCGTCACCGAAAGATGACATATTGAAGAGCACTACTTATATTTCTGTACATCAAGATGTGTTTCTTCAAACGCTGAGAGTGAGATTACGCAATAAAGATGAAACAATGATTGTCCGATGCATAATAGATTCCGGCTCTCAACATTCATACATATTGAAAGATGTCGCTAGTAAGATGAATTTCAAGTCTGACTGTCAAATTATGATTCAACACGGACTTTTTGGTGGTACGACATCGGCACCGGAGAACCATAACAAATATTCTATTTCCGTAGAGAACTTGACAACTTCATTCAAGTGTGACATAGACGTATTTGACAAGGCACAAATTTGTGCAGATATTCCGTGTATTATTGACCAATGTATTTTGCGAAAATTAAAAAGACAGAACATTATTTTGATAGATATAGAAGAGAAAAATGAACCGATAAGCTTACTTATTGGGTCGGATATGATTGCAAAGGTGTTGACGCGAAATATTGTGCAACTAGATGTTAGGGCAGCAGCTATCGAAACAAAGTTGGGATGGACTCTAGTCGGTAAAAGAAGCAAATCATCGATGAGGAGTGATACATTACTAGTAACTTCTTTGTTTGTTCATAAATCTCGGGTTTCTGACCTTTGGAAACTAGATACTCTTGGCATTATGGATCCTATACAGAGAAAATCGAAGGAAATGCAGGTAAAACAGGTCAAAGAGTTCTTTTTAGATACAACTATTCTTAACAGAGAAGGCAGATACGAAGTTCTATTACCGTGGAAGGAAGACCATCCTCCTCTGTCGTGTAATAGGGAGATAGCATACAAGCGGTTAGGAAAAGTAACAGACAGGTTAAAGCAGGAAAACTACTTTGAGGCTTATGGTCAAGTTTTTAACGAATGGTTAGCAGAAGGCATTATTGAGAAGGTACCTATTAGTAAGTATGATGACGTGAACTCTCATTACTTGCCACACAGACATGTTATTCGCCTTAGTAGTACTACAACTTCTATTCGCCCTGTGTTTGACGCATCCGCACATAGCGTAGGTTTCCCTTCCTTAAGCCAATGCTTGCATACAGGTCCAAATTTGATAGAATTGATTCCCAATATTTTGTTACGTTTTAGAGAAAAGGAGATAGGCGTTATTTCGGATACTAGGAAAGCGTTCTTACAAATAAGCATAGCTCCTAGAGATAGGGACGTATTGAGATTTTTATGGTGGGAAAATGAATGTTCTAACAAATTACAGGTTTATCGCCACTGTAGAGTTGTATTCGGATTAACGTGCAGCCCATTTTTATTAGAGGCTACGATTGAGCGTCACTTAGCAAAGGTCATGAAAGTCGTCGACACGGATGAAGGCAAGACAGTTATCGGTAAGTTACTCAGATCATTTTATGTTGATAATAGCATCCCCAGTGTAAATACCATTGACGAATTAAACTATTTTCGTGATAAAGCCATAACCGTTATGAAAGCTGGTGGGTTTGATTTGAGGTGTTGGGAATGTACGAGGGGCATTTCTTCTCGCCAGTCACACGTGCTAGGTTTAAGGTGGGATAAACAGCAAGATACACTGTCTTTAGGTGACATAGAGACGGGTGTTATTCCGGCCAAAGTCACAAAAAGATTCATATTATCGACAACTCAGAAAATATTCGATGTCATTGGCGTAGTGTGTCCAATACTGGTAATGCCGAAGCTTATGCTACGCAATTTATGTAATGCACGTTATGATTGGGATGCTGAAATTTCCGAAGAAGACAAACGCAAGTTTTTAGAGTGGTATTCTCAGTTAAAATTTATAGGGCAAATAAGAATACCACGATGTCTTATAGGAATCGATGATAGTAACGTGTCATTTCATGTGTTTGTAAATGCTAGCCAACACGCTTATGCGGCAGTTGTATTCGTGCGGGTGGCGACATTAGCTGGGGTGAATGTTCGTTTCGTCCAAGCTAAATCACGTGTAGCACCGAAGTCTAAGAAGAAAGCTACCATACCACGCCTTGAATTACTCGCTGCTCTTATAGGAGCCAGACTCATGAAATCGGTTGCCACGGCCCTAGATTACGGAGACAAGTACCCCACTTTCTATTGGAGTGACTCGGCCGTAGCACTTTCTTGGATTCAACGGAACAGACAATGGGCAAGGTTTGTATGGAATAGAGTTCAAGAAATAAGGGAACTCACCAAGCCCGAGCAATGGAGTTTTGTTCCGGGCTCAGATAATCCGGCGGATTTGCCTTCACGTGGCTGCGACGTGGAGTGGCTAGTACAGTCGAAGTGGTGGGAAGGCCCACACTGGTTGTATAGCGCTGCAGAGGTTTGGCCAAATAGATTGGATACTTACACGGTCGATGAATTAGAAGTAAATAAAGAGCTCAGGAAAACCGAGACGCCAAGTCGCGGCTTAAAGACAGCTTCTATAATATGTCCCGATGTAAATGCGGAACAATGTTGGTATACTCGATACTTTTCCGACTATAATAAGATCGTGCGCATGGTTGCATGGATTATGCGTTTTACAAATAATTGTCGGAAAACTAAACAACACCGTAGTGGTGACATAGGAGGTACGGAATATCAAGAGGGAGAAGTGACATTGTTAAAGATTTTTCAACGTGACACGTTTACAGGAGTTTCTGATTCTTGCTTGAAAGATTTTAAAGTTTTTGAGGACAATGGTGTGATTAGACTGCAGAGCCCCTTAATGAATAAAGATGATAATTATTCGTTTCGTTGTCCTATTGTTTTACGATGTGATCAAGTTTTAGTTACACGTTTGATAGAATATGAGCATAAAAGAAACTTGCATGCTGGTGTTCAGACTCTCCTAAATATGTTGAGAGAAAATTATTGGCTTTTAAAGGGCAGAAAAGCTGTACGCAATGTTGTCAATAGGTGTCCAATTTGCAAAAGATATAGTGCAAAGAGTTTTGATGAATCAGCACCAACGTTACCGGAGACTAGAGTAAATACATCCATGGGCATTTTTGAAGTTATTGGCGTGGACTATGCTGGACCTTTATTCTTAAAAGAAAAGAGAAAGGTCTGGATTTGTCTGTTTACATGTGCCGTGTATCGGGCTGTGCATCTGGAGTTGGTGTTGTCGCTGTCGGCTGAGGATTTCCTCTTGGCGTTTCGTCGTTTTGTGGCGCGGAGGGGTAATCCGAAGATGGTCTATAGCGATAATGCTACGAATTTTACGTCGGCGAGTAAAATGCTGAGAGTAGAATGGCGGTTTAACCCACCCAGTGCTGCATGGTGGGGAGGGTTTTTTGAAAGATTAGTTGGAGTTGTGAAGGGCGTTCTAAGAAAAGTGTTACGCAATGAGTGCTTGGATTATGTGCAATTACTGACGATTCTGAATGAATGTGAGTCAGTCGTTAATTCTAGGCCGATTACCTATGTTTCGGACGATGTCAAAGAACCTAGACCTTTGACGCCATCCATGTTCTGGTCGACACCTCGCAGCGAAAATCATGTTGTACTCTACGAAGAGATTGAAGTGTCTGCGAAAGATCTGGGACGTCAGTATCGGCACATAAAGAAACTTAGAGCTGATTTAATTAGGCGTTTTCGAGTAGAGTATTTAGGTTTCCTTTCGCGACGTAATAAGAAAAGTCTATCTAATTATAGGCAACCCGTGGTAGGAGACATAGTTCTCGTAGGCAATGATGCGGATAAGCGTCTTCACTGGCCCCTAGCTGTGATTTTAGAACTGATACCTGGTAGAGATGGCAGGGTTAGGGTGGCTAAAGTGCGTACAAGCAAAGGAGCATTAGTCAGGCCGATCCAACGACTTTACCCTTTAGAAGTTATTAGCCGAGCAGGCGCGTAGTACCTAATGTTTATGTGGTAAATAATGAGAGTTTACTTTTAGTTTTTCCGGCCGGAGGATGTCGAAAGAGGCCTAGAAGAATTATGCCGTTTAAAAAGTAATATTATTTTCCTTTTTTTTCACTCTGTTTTGTCTTAGTTACGCGCTTGTTTTTCCACTGTGTCTTGGTTCTGTGTCATTACGTTTTTGTTGTATTTTTTATATCTCAGTGTTTTTCATATACAGCTCAACCCCTGTATCTTTGTGTTTATGATTAGGCTCCGTCTCAGGGTTTTCACAATTCTCTACCAATGCTGCCTAGATATTGCTAGGTTTATTTAGTACCCTGCCGTGCTACTATGTCTATACGTGCTTAGTCTACCCGGACAGCACCTTTAAATGAAGCTATACCTAATGACTGATCGGATTTGGAAAAGGAAGTATCAATAGACAGTATCAAGATAATGCAAGTAACCTGACCATATATATTATTTAAAAATATATATCTTAAACTTTGAAATAAAAAAATACACTACAGTTCTAAAAAGTAAAAAAAAACAATGATATTATGACAGTAAAACAACTTGAAATAAATTAAGAAGGCAGTAAAGTGCCATGACCCAACTAACGATATTGTTTAAAATTTACACGTAGAAATGTAGCACGTGTATAACTTAATTATCTTACTTATCCCCTCGGCAAAATGGAGCCCGAACTTTCCATAGACCAAGGGAAGGGCTTTCCCCAAGAGTGTATTTGTGTTTGGTTCACTTGTGAATTCAGCTTTTTGTATATTTGGGCGTGAGTTTTGTATTCAGACTAATGATTGTACGGCATTTTTTTATTTTTTATGATATATGTTTCTTTTTAGCATGGTCTTATTTGATTCAAGTTAAAATATTTAAACACGAGTATGAATATTATTTCAATCTATGTGTTTATTTACTTTTATGCATACAATAATTATGGAATGATATATACAGGTTGGTGAAGACTATACGAGAATTAATTAAAATATGGGCTTAATTAGTTCATAGAAATGTTTTGCAACTTTTACACACATCTTCTTCATTTAATAAATTTTTAACTATTCTATGGAATAATTTAAGATTGGCTGCATTATTTCATAGAAATGTCATGATTTTTTTATTCACATATATATATTAAATGAATAACATGTATTTGAAAGTTGAGAACATATATACTAATATGTTTTAATTTATTGTGGAATTGTGGTCAGCACCCTGTATGAATATATAACTTTTACATTTTAATGTTTGAATAATTCTGTTTACAAAAACATACAGATTAGACTAGAATAAATTCACAGGGTTATTCCAAGTCCTTAATAGCTTAGATGGTTAGAGTAGTCGTGGTTGGATTGTGAAAGGTCACGGGTTCGGTCTCCGCCGCAGGATATCATATTTTTATCTAGTCTAGATATTTTTCTAAGTATATAGGTATCTTTCAAACATTTATCATGTTCTTAATTTTTGATTTTAACATTATTATAAATGTTTGAAAAAAGTTTCATATTTTAATTACTAAGTAATTTTTCAAACATTTATAATAATGTTAACATCAAAGATTAAGAATATTTGAAAGCACTGCCCCAACTTAACCGAATCGTAGGTATTTGTAAAAATACTCATTTCGGATGTTGAAATAGAATATTTCGACAGGGTGGACGTTAGCTCATAAACGCAAATACAGATAGACTAGAAGAATTTCACAGGGATATCCCAAGTCCTGGGTGGCTCAGTGGTCAGAGCAGTCGCCCGGATTGCGAAAGGTCGCGGTTTCGATTCCTGCCCCAGGACGTGAAATTTTTCTAGTTTTATATTTTAATTTATCATGTTGTTAAAATTAAAATTAAGAATAATATTTACCTTACCTTATCCGAAGTGCACACCAAGGTTTCAGTAGGTACATCCTAGAAATAACTGGCTAATCCTTAGTGTAAATACACTTTTACACGAAACGTAACTTTAGTCTCTGGCTACGGAAATTTAATAAGCATCTCGCAAAATATTATTGTCTTATTATAGCATGGTCTTCCCGTGGCCACTATCGCTGTAAAGTAATGTCGGGTGTATAATAATAATGTAACATCTAATTATACGCGAGTTAAATCGGTTTTATTTCAAATCTTATAATATACAACTTCTAAAATGTAAATATACATATACCTTATTAACACTGTTGCTAATAGCTTAATAAAAATAGACAGGGTGTTAGTTTCAACAGAACTTAACATTAAATCTCACAAATTATCCCATAATTTGTAAGTAAAAGCAAAATGTAAAATTCTTTCACTTTATGTCATAAATTTTCGTAGAGGACATGCTAAATGGTCCGATTCGAGTAGGGTTTGAGTTGAGTATTAGCAGGAAGCCGTAAGCCGTTACCGGTTCGTATTCCCCGATACATTTCGTCATTTGGGGAGACCAATTTCCTGATGTGAATGACTACGAGAATGTGTTCTATAGCTGACTTAATATTTTTTTAAAAAATTTTAGATTTCTAGTAAAGCTGAATAATAAATTTTAAGGTTCCAACTTGATTTATCATTGCGCTATATTGCTGAATAAAGGTTCTAATCCCTAACTGATAGGGTAGTTTTCAACTTTTTTTTGTTTCATATATAAAAAAATCCTTTTTCATTGCTTTTTTTTAAACTACAGATGTCAATCAATAGTTTTTTAGATATAGCGATTGGTTTGAGGTGCGGTACAAATTGTCAAAAAACGCTCTACAGAAAATGTTGCAAAATAGTGATGTCAGGCCCTACTAGTGGCCACCGAATATGTGTGGGCGCATGGACAAAATTAATATCTTTGGGTTTTTTGCGTTTTCACGCATAGCTGGCATATGAAAAGTTGTTACAATCAACATGAGCAAACTAGTAGTACAAATTTATGTTTTAATGAATTTTGTACCTAATATTTACTTCGCCATTTTATTTTAAATTAACAAGTCACATAAGCTTGACGAAATGCAAAAAAAAATATTATATCATTTTTTAGTTAGAACAACTCATATTTTCAAAATGTATTTGAAAAACCTACATTTTCACTTGTAGGAAACACCCCTATCCTATTGTAATGAAAATATTAGTAAATGGGCTAGTTTTATTTATTATTTGTACATGATTAAGTCTTTCGAAATATGTTACTGATATAATATTCACTGTGGCTTTTATAAATGATTAGAAGATGTTACCGAAAGCTTTTTAGGGGATGTTTTTAAACGCGTGAACTGACCTGAAAACCATCTTAATATTGGATATTAGTAAAAAGTGGTAGATGAAGGCCAGTAAGTGACCTACTAACATGATTTAGTCGATTGCCATTGAATTTTTATGGATTCTGTATTCTTGTCTTATAAGAAATAGTTCAAAAGTACAAAATTTCTTGTATAGTTTAAAATTCCTCCAGTATAATTATGTAGGCTACGGTTTTATATTTAAAAATGTAGTAAGGAACGCGGTAAGAACGTCAAAGATTTTTTCGACTTTCCGACTGATATTGCAAAACATAATGTAGAACCCTGTGAACTGTTCAGTACCTAGTTATTTATAATTATGGGAGTTGATTTGATTTATAAATAGGGTTTCTAACGAACAAAAAACTAGACACCCTTGCTTGAGTAATAATTTTCTTAGTGCGGCCTATTTATCTTTTTTTAGTAGTATAAACTACTAGATGACAAACAAGCTGACAGCCCACCTGATGGTAAGCGGTTAAAGCCGCTTAAAGGCATCTGCAATAACAAGGGAAAATCACTTGATATTGCAGGTGCGTTGTCATCTTGAGGCCTAAGATGAAATGCCGTCCATGCCCAGTAATTACAAAAAGTCAAACAAAACAATCGACAAAAGTTAGATAATTTTCATAAAACTACTTATTCTAAGGGAAAACAACATGCTTCGGTACAGCGTCATCTATTGCGCTCAAATGGAACTAATGTTCCTACAACACTAAAACAAATAATATTATTATTGTCGTTCGCCGTTATTGTACTGTACCATCACGAACATGTTTAAATTTCGAATCGCAATCACGCTTAAAATTTCAAACAAAGGCCAGACAAAAGCTAACATAACTACTCGATACGATAGCTTTTCGAAATTTAAAAGTTTTCGTGCTAGGGGTAATGTTTCAGCTAAAAAACTTTGTATGACACACACTGATAACTTACCGCACTAGTATCATAGATAACTATTATGAATGTGAATGAAAGTCTGCGAAATACTTACTCGTAATCCTAATTTATCACGATTACACTTATCGCTAATCATCATTGTAAAGTTCAATAACTCTTTCTTACATTGTTGGAAATTTAAGCATTATTTTGAGAACCTTCTACGAGATAAATCGAATTTGCTGTATTGGCCAAATACATGCGAGCAGCGGCCGGCAAAAGTTGTATAAAAATCCATATCTGTCATATTTTAGCGGCCAAATTAATTACTATCTAAACTCATATCTGCCGTGTAATTCAAAAATGGAACGATCTTTTTACTCCGAAACATGGCAACCAAGGAGGTAATTAACCAAATGTTTTATTTAAATTTCGAACTGGCCTGCAAATAGTAAACTGTTTTTTTTAAAAAAAGTCCCCTTGTTTAAAAATTGTACATTATATAACTGTATTTTTAAATAAAATGTTGTGCCTAGGTACTACTTAGTTTTAATCTCCGCGTATTATTTGATAAAAGTCCTATACAAGCCTTGGCCACAACTAGGCATTGATGGACTTACGTATGAGTGCTTTGGCTTCGCCTTGGCCCACTTTAGCACGTTCGTCCATCAATGCCTCTTTTGCTGGCCGCTGCAGTAATGTAATATAGTTGTTCAAATCTTTAACCTTTTAGTTTAAAGATTTAGAATAACCAAGTCTCAAGATTTGAGCAGTTATTTTTTTTTAGAAAAGTAGCTATTAGGTAATTTTACATCATAATCCGTTAAGCGGCGCTTTGACATAATAATGTGTTAAGTACCCCAATATTACCACCCCATTGTCCCTACTACTTATTTGGCTGGACTAATGTACCTACTATATAAAAAGATATCCGAGCCCGCGTCTGCGATAGACGCGTCTCTGAGGGCATAATATATAAAACAAGAAACGTTCGTCGAGGCCAATAATATTTAGTTTTTACAAATTTTACAAACGTTTACGGAAAAGTCGTACCAAAGAGAGACAGAGTAAACAAAAGATCTATGCGTTACTTTAAGCCAGTTCATTAATATATATATTTTTTTTATTACTTAATTTTTTCCTATATTTTGAAATAAAGCGAGCGACGCAGGGAGACAGCTCAACATATAAACGCCATGCAACGACCGCAAATGTTGCGCAGGCCGAACACTCGCTGTCGCTGACAATTTCGGCTAACGTTGAGTAGGTATATGCATGAATCATACAATACCTACAATATAAAGGTGTTTTGTCAAGTCAATACACACTAGTAGCAGACAGAACTTTTTTATTTTATTTCTTGTACACTTAATTAAACTGAATTATTTTATTATTGTGGTGTGAGTGTAAGAATACTGTTGTTCTTAAATTTTACCAAATTTTATATACCACAGTAAAGTGAAATCGGATTGTTGCCACTCGATAATTATGTCTAGGAGCCCAGGTATATTATGCGTGTTAAGCGCAGCGTCACAGTACGACCGCAACACGCCTGTCGCGCGCGTGTCACGCCCGCTGTTTTGTGGCCAGCGTTTCATTGTAACCGTATCACTAATTATAAAATTAATTCCTTGCACCAAATTTAAATTCTTAACGTTGTAGTCGCAATGTCTAGGAGTCATTTTTCACCAACTTAAAAAAAAGGAGGAGGTCTATGTTCCACTGTATGTATTTTTTTGTATGTATATTCACCGAGTTCTCTGTCAATTGTGAACCGATTTTTAAAATTATTTTTTTATTCGATAAAGTATACTCCTGAGGTAGTCCCACTGTCACCAAGTCAGGATCTGATGTCGGGATCCCAAGGAAATTGAGGAAAACCCTCAAATTTTATAGGCACGTATTACATGTTTTAATTTTTTTCTAAAGCTATTCAAGAATTTGCATCTGTTAGCTAACATCTCATGTGGATTAGCTGGTGATAGAAGGTACAACTCCTTAACGGCTAGGAGTTGTAAGATAATTATTTAAATATTATAGGTATACGTATAGACAGATAGTTGTATTCTATCGGGTTATTCGGGTGAACTAATGATGGAAAGTAAAACTCTGTAATAGTTTGGAGTTAGATAATACTTAATTCTTTATCAGTTGTACGATACGATATAATATATCAAACAATATTACCTTTGTATTTCAACCAAAGACTAAGAGACAGACAAGTCGATAATGCTTAATGTTGATGTGATGTATGTTTCCAGAAACAATAGAAAGTGAAGCGAAAATCTATTAGGTCTGTTGGTACAAAAAGGTTTCAGTGAGTTGTTAGTAACTTGTAAAGAGACTGACGATGCTATTGAACGCAGATGACCTTTGGGGCAGCGACGCTGGGAGGTTAAGAAAGAGAGAACCTTAAAAGCAATTACAGTAATAGTACAATTGCCTGTTTTTGATTTGTTAATTATATATCCTACGAGCTCTTAGAGAATATAAAAAATATCAATTAGTTATGATCCTTCAGGGCTCTGTCGCTGCCGCAGATGATTCTCCGCGTTCCCCATTATCATCACCTTAAAATCAATGTAAGCAGCCTGTATATTAATCCCCAGTTCCCTTAATGGGAAACAATGTGAAAAATGTAGGTCGTAAGTTCCGTCGTAAATTCACAATGTCATAGTGACAAAATTTGACATTTGAGCAACTTTTAATTAATACTATTATTAT
Source organism: Nymphula nitidulata (assembly GCA_947347705.1). Classification (NCBI taxonomy): domain Eukaryota; kingdom Metazoa; phylum Arthropoda; class Insecta; order Lepidoptera; family Crambidae; genus Nymphula; species Nymphula nitidulata. The sequence continues at coordinate 13,957,762 of OX374623.1, forward strand.
TCTCAACACATCGCAAACGTAAATGTTTATAATTTATCTACGTCACGACCTTAATAATAATTATTATTATAATACTAACATAATATTTACAAACTTTAAAACGTGACATAAATAAAACAAACTTGTTATTAAAAAACACCACCTAAATTGACATAATAATATTATTTAAAATCTAGAGCCCTTACATTTGAAAGTATTCAGTCCAGAGCAAATACGTTTGTAAAATGTGGCTACCTTTCCGGGAATTTACGAGGATGGAATCGTGGTTTGGACAATTTAAAGTGGTTTAGATGAAAGCGGAGGTCGTGGAAAATTTTAAGCGGTTTAAAAAAATTATCCTGTTTTGTCTTTTTATGTTTATATAGAGATAGATAGATATGTGTATCTGTCTTGATCGTGCATTTATTCTAATAAGGAGAAGTATTTCATAATTTTAGTTTTAGTCTAAAAAAAAACAAAAATTTTAGACATAGTCCAGCTTTTAACATTTCCCACTCAAGTATTGTGCTGCCGCTCAAAATATGTGGCACTGTGTTACCAATTTTAGTTAAGTACGTCACATTTGACCTAGCGGTGGATTTTAACGAATGTGTTGATAAATAATTACGTTTAACAATTTATAAGGAGTAACACGAAGAAATGAATACCTCAGACAATAAATACCTGGCTCGTATTACAATGACGAAGGTTAAGCCGTCAGACAACAGTGTTAACTAATTGTCTGCGGCTATAGCGTTTAAGATTAGAAGCGAGGCTTTGGGTAACATATGTCACCTAAGAGCTGAGGCTCCTAACAGACGAGAAGTACTCCAGCGATATGACAACGCACAAATCGGACTAAAAAGGGCAAAATTTGTGATTAGAGAAGTAAGTACTTAATGAGAGATAAAGGTAGGTGTAGCTTTTTAATGTTTTATGTCCTAGTTTTCTGTATATGGTTGAATTTTTCCACCACAAAACACCTCCACCAGTTGGGGGATAATTCTGCAACGAATATTTAAAATAAATTTTAAACTTAAAGTTTTTCTTTTTCGATATCAAATATATTCAGCGCTTTTCTCAACGAGCACTCCTTTGCTCTATCTTGGTGCGATGTGTTATAATATCTTTGATGGCCATCTGGTTGAGTGATCACTACCTCTGTCTACTAAGCCTCTGGCCTTAGGACCTCTGTCCTGGGTTCCAATCCCGGCAGGGAGATATTTGTATGTTGTTCATGAGCCGTTGATCACGAGTCTAATATTTATATTTGCTCACGAGGAGCTCGGTGGCGTATTGGTTTAAGCGCTCTAGTTTCGATACGAAAAACAAAGCAACTTTCGCCATGGACGATCCTGGGATGGGTCAATCAAAAGTTTGTTATTTCGAGCTCCTCCGTGCTTCGTAAGGCACGTGAAGCCGTTGGTCCCGGTTGTTCCGGCAACCACTTTAACCCACCAACCCGCATTGGGCCAGCGTGGTGGTGTTATGGCCCAAACTCCTCATATGTTTCTCCCATGTAGGAAGGCCTGTGCCCAGCAGTGGGACGTATATAGGCTGGTGATGATGATGATGATGATTAATATTATCTTATTTCCCCGTATCTAGTATCCATATTACATGCCCATTAATAATGCTTAATTTGGACTAGATAATACTAGGTGAGAATGTGAGAATATTATACCTTCGAGTATATTGACGATTCTCGTCTGTCAGAACTCGGAACACTAAGACAGCGTGGTGCGGATTTATGTCTACGCGGCCAACCGGACCGCCCGCGGTCACGCATGTTCCCCGACGTAAGTACTCATCGATTACTGGGAATATCCGGTACAATAGGTATGGGCTACCCATGTAATTACTACTTATATGTGTTTCAGCCATTTTGTTTTTGACCATTACCGGCCCGATCTGTGTTCACTCAACAATAAAACATCTTTATAGCTTATTTGTAAGAATTAAATTGAATGAAATTGAAAAAGTCACCACGTAATCTGTGCAGTACGTACCCACAATTCAGCCGCAACAATTATATTATTTTGTCTGAATTGTGGACGCCTGGAATATGGGTTGAATATTGATTTAATATAAGCAGCTGAAATGGGTAAAGATGTAGACGTTTATTTAGTCACACTAAAACGGTTCTTAGAAATCCGTGGTAGTCATGGACCAAGAAGAACAAAGATACAATCATTTTAACACTTGGCTACCTGTACCTAAGTGTCTAGTCTATATTTATAGCGGACGGAAAGCTGATTTGCCCGTAACTACAATTTAGAGAAGTCTAATTAAATTGAAAGCTCCTCCACAAACAAGCGTCTCGTTAATGTGATAGTGTCAGGTCCGTACCTGACCCAAAAGTTTCCTCGCTTACCTTCTGAATTTATAAACATTGTTTCTAACACTTAAGTGCCCTTTATACGTAATAATTAAATATTTTATTATTTTTTAAGCTGCCACTCATTAAATATCATTGATCTGTAAAGTACCCTGAGTATCCACATATCAAATATAATAGATTTTTACTCTGTGTGAATGATGGTAAGAGACAGAAGGTTAAATTTGTAGATGGTAAATAAGTATATCTAAATACGAGAACAAAAATGCCAGTGACTAACTGTAAAGCAAATATGGATAGTAATTATAATATATAATATGTATTATGAATATTTTTCAAAGAACCGCAAACAAGCTGATGATTCATCCATATGATGTGTAGTTATCAAACCTGCCATGGCTTAGGGGAGAGGTGGTATAAAAGGGACATTTTTGTTGTAGAGGCTCTATTAAATTAATGAGATAATATTTCAAACAGGTTGCAGCTAGTGTTACCGGGGCCTATAGGCTTTTAGGCCTAAAATTAAGCCTATTAGTTCTTTTTTATGGCCATGATAGAATAGTAAGCTTTTAAAAGGCTACTCACTTTAGAAAGCCTATAGGTTTAAAAAGCCTGTAGGCCTAATAAAAGCCTATAGGCCTAATAAAAGCCTATAGGCCAATAAAAGCCTATAGGCCTAATAAAAGCCTTTTAGGCTTTTTTGCGACTAGTCTTTTTTAAGTAGTATTATTCAGATTATGACTTAGTATGAATTAAACAAGATTTATTTTTGTACTGTATTTATTTTTATTTATTTTCAAATTAAACGAATGTTATTTGAAATTGTAAATAATAAGTACTTGTTATATATTATTTCCAAAAAAATTAGCCATGATGACAAGCACATTGAAGATCTTATATTTTTGAAACAATATTTAAAATCGTATAATTAAGTTGACGATTATTATTCTTCGAACAATAAATAAAATAGACCTAGCCTAAAGGACTAAATATATTTATAGGCTTTTAGTCTTTCTAGCCTTTTAAATATGCGCCTAGCCTACAAAAAGGCTCAAAGCCTATAGTCCTCGGGTAGACAAAAAAAAGGCTATGAAAAAGGCCTAGCCTAAAGGCCTAAAAGCCTTTTTAGGCTTTCATCCCGCTGCAGCCCCTTAATTCATAGGCTAGCCTTAAAAAAAAGACTAAAAGCCTATAGGCCTCGGGAACACTAGTTGCAGCTGAATGGGAATCCTACATAATCTTACTATTAAAATAAAATGTATTAGTGAACATTTCTTTAGTCATAGTTGCATATTTTCGCAATTTTTAAAAATGTGTATTTTGTCCCTATCATAAACAGCATGTATTGAAAGTGCGTGATACCAAGGAAAAATAATCTTATTAGATTTCTGTACACAAAGTTAATATAAAAGAATACTTATACAATGACTGATCAACGAAAGCACATTTTTTCAGTTTCATATTACTCATTCTACTAATATTATCAATGTGAAATTGTGGATGAACAGATCTTTATGAAATTTGGCTTAGAGATAGATTATAGTCGGGATAAAAATATAGGAACTACTTTTTTAGGGGGATCACTTTGCCATGGGATATCGCAGAGATAGTGGGGGGCGAAAGCTAGTCTTTAATAAAATAAATAATTTTTGGGTGAGCACTTGAGTCTCAGAAATATCATCGATTGTGTCTTCTATATCAGTTTTTTTTTAATTTTGTGAGTATTGACACGCGTTCGGCATTTGTAAACTGCAAAGATTATAAATTAATACTGTAAAACCTACATAAAATACCGTTCATGAAAGGGACAGTTATGAAAGAGACGTCCCGTTAAAAACTTTTCGTAGTGTCCCTTTCATAAATATCATCATTTTTCACAAAATCATTACCACAAAATCAACAATTTAAAATAAAAGTTTTATGGTTATCTTTATTGTATTTATCCATAGGTAGTCGATGATTCACAATGGGAAAAAAATAAATAAGTAATCAATCTACAGCATCTGTAAAACCATTTCCAAAGAACACCGAAAAAAATAATACTTTTGAATATAATTTTAAGCACAACCGCGACATCGCCATCTTAGAAATGGCAGGTGCGCTAAGTAAATGGATATGCATCGGGGCTGCTACACAACATTCGTATTGTCATCTCGAGACGTTTTTTATTTTGCTTAATTCGATTTGTCCTTTTCATAAAGTGTCCGTTTTATACCACTTCTCCCCTATTAATCTACCGTCATCACCAGGGTAGGTCTGTAATCGTATTCCACCCCGAACTTCCGGCGACGGCTCTCTTCGTTCGCCGGAACTTACACAATAAAAATTCCTAGTCTCTATTATTATGTTATATATTATTATATAAAACAATTTCGCATCACAGATTCACAGACTACGTATATATTTTGCTATAAAACCAAATATTAATATTAAAGATCCTGATGCCTTTTTTTTTACGGGGATAAATCCGATTACAGACCTACCCGCCGTCCAGGTCGTCCAGCGCTAGCAGCACTGGAAATACCCACTAAAACTCCCCGGTAACTCCAATGCCCTTCGCGGGGGTAGCCAATTTCACCAGCCCACCCCCAGGCAACCTGACCTTGTGGTAATGTGGTAATCCCAGACGTGGCGGCTTGTGCAATGCGTGCGTGGGGGCCAACCACGCACGCGGCCGCGCTTAGGGCGCAGGAAGACGGGCAGTCACCGCCCGTCTCCTCACACCCACCCGTCTACGCCGGATAGGGGCAGCTAGAGCATCCTCCTCCCGCTCCCTCTTCGCTGCCTCCTTCTGCGTGAGTACAGTCTCGCAGAAGGAGGCGACAGCCTCCCATACCCTCTCGCTACCAACCATGGCTCTTACCATGGCCCAGTAAATACACTGGCTACCTTTCCCTTCAATCCGAAACACAGCGAATTGTTTCACGGCTGAAATAAAAAAGGCGGTTGCACAGTCAGCAACAAAAGTCGATTAACATGTGTCGTCCCCGGAGATCAAACCCGCAGCCTTTTACAATCCGGGTGACTGCTTCATCTTTTTTTTACTTGAGATATTTTTCTATTTGAATATATTTTTCATACATTTCAAATAATGTAAAAATAAAACTAAGAGTACCTTTTCTAGATAACATATTGACATAGGTACTCTTGACACTTTGTATGAAAACTGTGAATGCCGTAGTGCGACAAAATCGACTTCAGTTACTGGCCGTACCTACGCAAACGACTCTACATACGGGCCTACCACTTAGTAAAGTTCTGAAGAAGTGAATAAGTAGGTATCTTAAAGTAATTTTGATTTCTGGTCTATCCGGTCAAGTTGACGGCTATTACGTGCCGCCGAATTTTAACCCCACGTCACATCTTTCAACAACGTGGATCCCCTCGTCACTTTGGGAGAATATGAATAATGCCCATTTTATTTTTGCTCGTGGAATGGCTTCAATGCTAGGTTACCAAAAAATGAAAAAAAAGGTTCTAACTCAACACAAAATTTTAGTTGCTTAGATTTACATCAATGATAAGAATAGTGTGATTAATTTAACTAAATTTGAGGCGAATATTAATAAAACTGTTTTTGCTGGGTTTAACTGGCATGAATAAAACATACAGTGGTTTTATTTAAAACTCATTGCCCGCCCCAGCTTCGCACGGGTGACACCTAATGTTATTTATAAATATAAATCTGTAGTGCTCGGGAAAATCTAAGGCAATAAATAGATTAGGCAATATTGGAGTAGGTACTATTATTGTTGAATTTTACAGTAATACCAGCATAAAAATCAAAAAAGCGTAAAAAAATATTCTGGAATTGTGAAAAATCACTTACACAAATTATCTAGCGCAATTAATGTTTTTGAAATCCCTTAACTTTGTTAAATACTTAACTTTAGTTATGTTAATTTCAATGTCCTGCAATGTCAAACCCGAGAGTAAAATTATAGTTTAAACTGGCAACGCTTCAGGCAAATACTATTAATTGATATTTAATTGTGATTAAACCGCAACCGCGCGCTCTATTTGATATGAAAATTTCATACCGTCAATAGAATATTGTATATTGGTAATCATTACTGCACTTTACTCTATGTACAACTAGTTTTGCCCGCGACTTCGCTCGCGTGGATATCGGAAAATAACAACATGTCGTACGTAGGTGGGTAGTTCACATGATTTTACTTGAGTACTTATTTGATTAAGGATTTGAATTATGTTAATGAAAACACCTTCGCAATTAATGCATTATTTTAGAACAATAATAAGTAAGAGGAGAACTATGGTTAAAAAATGTCTAGCGCCCTCCGCTCTCATGATCGCGCGCCCGCCCGCCTTAGATATTATAAATGCATGCGTGGTATGATCATTATTTGGGTGGATTTTTTTTAAAACTATGATGATATCTCATAAGATATTCATTGAAATTGCATGATGTCGAGAATAATTTTGTCCAAAATTAAATACTTAAGATGAGTAATATATTTATTTTGATAAGGAAACAAATCATATGTACAAAAATACCTTCTCAGATAATGCATTATTTAAAAACAAATTTGATTACCAAAAAAGGTTATAACTTTTACCTTTTTTGGTTTGCTGTCACGCAATTTGTTTAAGAACTTTCAAAGGAGAACAATTCCGTTTACGCAGCGCACGCAACGAAAGCTTTGAAAAGGATTTGTTTTCCCGTTTTTGCAACATTTTCATTGATGCTCAGCTCCTATTGGTCGTAGCGTGATGTTATATAGCCTAAAATACCTCGATAAATGGACTATCCAACACAAAAATAATTTTTCAATTTGAATCAGTAGTTCCTGAGAGTAGAGCGTTGAACCAACCAAACAAACAAACTCTTCATATTTATAATATTAGTCTAGATTTAGTTTCAGCTTCCATTTTAAATAAGATCTAAGCAATTATATTCTACTCCATTATAACAAATATCACCAGTTTTTTTAGATGAATTCTTGATCAAATAGGGCTTATTTTGCTCTTGCTTTCATAAGACCAAAATTGTGTTCATTAGCTGTCGAATACATACCCCATAGTTTGTCATACATACGCTTAGGTAGGTACGGTTATCCAGTTTCCAGTTCTATAAAAAGGTTGGAAGCCGTGGGCTCCGCTAACGCGCTCCATCACCTTTGAGAGAAGGGAGGTTATAGCGATTGGCCTGTAATTCGATGGGTCTGATATATCACCCTTTTTGGGCACCGGGTACACATGAGCAGTCTTCCATGAAGACGGAACTTGCCTGGTGGAGTATGAAAGCGAGAAAAGACGCGTCAGAACAGGACACAGCTCAGGAACACACTGCTTCAGCACCACTGCCAGTATACCGTCTGGCCCGCTCGACTTATGAATATCCAGAGATGACAACTCACTCCGTACCTCCCGTTGCGTAATAGAGATCTCCGACATAGAGTTGCCGCACCAAGGGATGGTAGGTGTAGATAAAAGTGTAGTAGATTAGTTGTGAAGACATTATCTAAGAGAAATATGTCATAAATAATTAACTAAGTTATCCATATCGTAAATGGAAAATATTTTGCATAAGTAAGTATACATATAGATCAGTAAACAAACGTTTCGTTTATTAAAGTGGAGGCTGCATTTCAAACGGTTTTGCTGCGCATTAAGATAATTGAATTGAGGTGAAATTAATGGAAATTTCTAAATGTTCGCACTGGGCTGCTGCAGTAAGCTCCCGTGTTTCGTCCTCCGCCAATAGGTATTTCTAATTATCTTTGTTATTTGTTTGTATATAACATAATCATAAATAAATTCTATTTTCATTATCAACAAATTACAAAGAAAAAGGCATTGTTCTGGTCATAAATTAATTGCATGCAACCATTGCAAAAACTAGCTTTTTTATATACAAAGCACGACAAATGACTCAACACAACCTGATGTGAAGCGGTAAGAAGAATGCGAAGTCCTTATGCGAAGACAGCTAGTGCAGTTCAGACACTGCTTGCGATGTGATTATGCATGTTTTTAAGCCAAGGACACGTTTTGTTAGTGACTGATACACACTTGACTCTCTATCTCAAAACTACTAAACCGATTATAATTAAACTTGCACAGTTTCCCAAGTATGACTATATCGAGTCCAACAAAAAAAGAATTATTGCAATCTGACTTTATGGTTTTTTGTTTTTTTTGTGTTTTTTCTTGCGGAGTCAAACATAATATGAATATACAAATATACACACACTTATGAAATTTGGCACCCATGTTCAGAAGTTGGTATTAACTAACATTATACAAAAACTGTGCCATACTGACAATATTACATACATGCGGGTCGAATTCATTACCATCTTTTTTTGAAGTCGGTTGAAAAGTATGCCGCTATTCCAAAATACACGTCAAAGTAACAACATATCTTTAAATAAAATAACAGGAGAATAAATACTTAATTAATTTACATAATGATTTGAGTCTTCTAATTACTGCCTGCAACTTTTTCATAACTTAAAGTTCTATTAAACCAATTTTGTCCTATCTATGATCTAAATGGTATTATTATAAATTCTAGTAAGCATAATTTATTATAGATCAAATATTTTTACAGGAATAATTTTATATTGTTATAAGAAACAGTATTATCTTCTCCACAAAAGGCCTTACTTTACATTTAATTACTATTGTTTTTGCCCTTTTAGTGTTTAGTAATATCTACGGCATGGACGGCATTTCATCTTAGGCCCCAGGATGACAACGCACCTGCAATATCAAGTGACTTTTCCTTGTTATTGCAGGTGTCTATAGGCGGCGGTAACCGCGTACCATCAGGTGGGCCGTCAGCTTGTTTGTCATCCAGTTGTATAAAAAAAAAAAAATCTAGTATCCTTAATAATGCTTAATTTGATTTATATAATAGGTGCTGGGGTAAGTTAAGTATTATTAAACCTACGTTATTTATTACAAGTACTTTTAGTTTAACGGCTGAAGAGTTATATTTACGTTATATATCTAAGGTCTCCATCAAATTAGTATGGAACCAAACAAGTAATTTATAAAATAAAATATAATCTATATCTGTTCATATTTGACGGAGATACTGCTCATTTCATACGAAAACAAAGTCGATTTGAGAACCTCCTCATTTTTTTAGGTTGGTTAATGACTGAACACAATTATATAGAGTTCCCACAAATAGGCGTAGCGCATACGACTATGAAAGCAATGTGATTCAATGTCAAGAGGTGGTCTAAATCTACGTGATATTATGATTAAACTTGGGCTTACGTTAATTACTAGAGGAACCATTTAAATTATTAATTGGCTCGCGGACTTACCTGCGGTCACGGTTGCTATTATTTACTTACATTCATTTAGTTTCTTTATGTAAGGGTTACATTATTTTTATTAATTAAATTACAAGTTTCAGTGGCCCACGATGTTTTACATGTCATTAAAGTTTATTTTGTCGGTTCACTGCTCATAATAGTGTTGATTGAACTGTGAATGTCTCCTACCATATTACCTTTACTACATATTTAGATAGCTACTTCATCTCTCTGTATATTGGTTCTATCGGATATTTATACTTATATTATAAATGCGCAAGTAACTCTGTCTGTTACGTTTTTACTTCCAAGCAAATGATCAGTTTGTAGATCAAATTTGGCATGAAGATAGAAAACAAGCTGCGAAAGGACATAATTTACCCTTTAAATGTCATCCACGCGGGCGGAGCCATGGGTGGCGACTATAAGATATATAATAAAACAATTAAAATGACGTCTTAACTTAATCTTACACCCTAGGTTATGATATTGAGTTAAGACGTCGACTGTGAGGTTAGAAAAGGTCATCAACGAAATTAGCAACTGCTAAATTTAATGCTAATGTTATTATACTAAGTACAATTAAACTAAAAACAAACTTGTATGAAACTAGGCCAGTTTATCGTAGAAACTACATTAAATTTTCTACGATAGTCATTGTGATAGTATGCTGAGGGTTCTAGAAGTAAATAATTGCCGAATTTGCAATTCAGGCTGTGATTTAGGCACTTTATAACCATATTTCATTTATTAATTAAGCTTTAGTTGTGGAAAGTTATCAATTACGGCTGGGTTATTATATAAAATGTAACATGTTTGAAATTGTGTATTTGTTTGAGTATATCAATATTAAACTTAAGGTATTTATAAGACTAAAGATAAATAATGATATCTGACAAAAGAGAAACAAGCTAAATTCCACAAAAACTACAACTTAATAGTACCATTCTAGCGGCGTTAAACGAGCCCAAACGTGGTTAAATGAATTGTAAAAACTATCCACCGTAACAATGCACGTTAACGAAAAGCATTCGGGGAAAAAAGTAGGATTGAAATTAAGTTAATAGTCAGCAGCAGCCGGCGGAAGCAGCAACCGCAGCAGCGTAAGCCAGGGGGCATGAAAACAGCGGTTGAATCGTACCGCTGCCTGTTTGCCATCACCAAATAAAGGTTTTTCCGAGGAATTAAGGTTCCATTTCGATAACACTTCATTTATCTTTTGGGTCTAAAATATTTTACGTATTTCAAGAATGGTTTTCTGATAAAGATAGTCCTATAAATACCTACGCTATTAAATTAATTAGATTGTTATAAACTTTTTTCTCGCTGCGGGAAAGATCTTCCAGCCTATTTCCTGACTCCCTAAAGGGGGGTGTGTGGGGCTCTAACCCACTAAACCTCTTTGCTGCTTCTGCCGATATCACAGGTGTCTCGAAAGCATTGGGACCATTAGTGTCGGCAGGGTATTCTGACCGGTATCGGTGCTATTCTTTGTCAATTCAAGTTGTACAACTAATCAAGATTCGTATTATTTTGTTAATAAATTTTTATAAAGACCTTTCATCTTACAAGTCTTTAACGCTACACATTACCTACACTGTAATCTGATTATTATCAAAGGGGCCTCCCTAAAATCGACTTAATTGAATGAAGTCTTTGATAAGGACACGACTCTGTTAATTCAATACAGCTATGACTATAAACAAACATTAAGCGAATACTTAATTAAAGGAATACGTAAAGATGCGATTCAAAGCTTAATTATTTGTTGAATAATTTTCGTTATTTATTTGTTTCAGTCCCGCCTTTTTTGGCATATTGTCTTTGTTTTATCACTGTGCTGTTTATGTAAATGCGCAAAACAAAACATTTCAATGTATCTATATTAATATGGCAGTGTACTAACGGACTGAGAGATATTTTCAGCAGGCTATAATGCATTTTCAATCCAAACTAGAGGGAGCTCTATCACATGCCAAAGAATCAAAATTTTGACATAATTACTACCGTTTTCAGGTGCCTTGAACATTTTCAGGCCGTTTCAGGAGCAAACTAATTCGAGGCCGCCATTTTCTGAAAACCCCTTTTCAGGCGTTATGGCCATATGTTATGGCAGGACCCCTTAGGGCCATTTAATTTTCATCCCCGTATGTAAAATTCCATAAGAGAGGGTGAGATAGAGCTAATGCTAGACAAGTACAGAAGGAGAACCTTCTAAAACGGTCGCGAAAAGACAGCGCGCTATACAAGTACGGATGAAGATCCTTCGAGAAAGTAAAAGAGACAGCGTCCTATACTAGATAAGGACAGGTAAAGAACCTCCGAGAAGTAAAAGGGACAACGCGCTATATTAGACAAGGACAGACGAAGAAACTTCGAGAAAGTAGTGAGGGAGATAGCATGTTATTCCATATATTGAATATTCTAGCATTTTTGATTAAACGAAGTAATATTGTGGAAACTTTCAGAATTGTCTAGTAGTATTCGGCGGCTATACAGGTGGTGCTGCCAAAACGACAATAAGTTAAAACATAGTCTCTATTACTTCATAGAAATGGTTTGCCACTGTTCAGTAAATGAAACACGCTGAATTATGATAAATAGCGTTTATTGCTATTTTTAAGATTATTACAAAATTATCAGTGACTGAGCGGTACAATGGTTGACGAGAGAGAGGTCGAGTGTTGCTACACCCGTAAACATAAAAACTTACAAATAATGTTGCCATTGAAATTGCTTAGAAATCTACTGTTCAGTGTAGTACTGAACATAAGTTGGGGCGGCCAAAGATAAACTAATAAAATAAATTTACTTTAAATGAAATCAAATTTTAAATGTGACACACTTATGCAAAAATTCTTATTACTGATACATATTTTACTAACCAAGTCAATTTTATTTATAAATCAAGCTGTAACAAATTATTTTTTATTTAGTACTTAATTTGTATAAAGTGTAACAATCTTGGATAATTTATTTTTTATTAATGGAACATAACAATCTTTACTTATTTACTCTCTAAGCTTATTATTAAACAAATTTAAAACTTATCTTTACAAATAAAGTGTTAATACAAACAATCATAAAATCACATTATTCATATGATTGTAGTTAAGCTATAACAAATGCTTAATCTCCCCAAGAGACTTGACAAATCAGATTAAACTAAGATGACTTCTATAAACCTTTAATGCATACAACTATTTATATACCTACTAGTTATTTAAGTATAACTACTAGGTATGTAAGTAGTACAACAGTAGTACAATAGGTATGTAAGTACATATCTTAAATTTAACTATTTAAACACTAGTTATTTAGGTATAACTTTACCAACAATAGGTACTTTAAACTTCAATATCTTAAAAGTATATCAAGGCAATTAGCCTTTATTAACATAGTACTATTTTTAACATTTTTAGGAGTAATTAACTTATATTCTATTCTATACTAGGTATATTTACTTATTTTATATCAATCAAATACACCTTTCTGTGTTCAACATAAAAAAATAATAATAACGACAATTAGAAAACAATTTAGGTAGGTGGTATGTGCTCACTAAAATTGTACATTTACTTCTTATTTAATTTTCACTTATTGGAAGAGGACATAATTTTAAATAGGAACGAATAAATGTTTTATTAGAATTAGCCATTTTAATTTCAGCTACTCTGACTTTATTATCTGGACCAGGAAATGTCTTTACAATCCGGGCCATAGGCCATTCAAAGGGAGACGTGTTATTATTTTTGACTATAACTAAATCACCTTCTTTAAGGTTAGGCATATCATGTCTCCATTTGGGCCGGTTTTGTAATTGTGTTAGATAGTCCTGAGACCAGACTCTCCAGAAATCTTGTTTCAATTTGGTGCATAAATTCCAAAATTTTAATCTGTTAATATTAGATTCAGCAAAGTTCAATTCAGGATAACTGGTCATAGGAGCACCTATAAGAAAATGTCCAGGTGTTAAATATTTATAGTCAGATACATCAGCACTCATTGGTCGGTCTGGAATTTAATACAGCCTCAATCTGCGTGATAACTGTGTATAACTCTTCAAAGGTAAGTACTAAACCACCGGCAATTCTTTTGAGGTGGTATTTTACACTTTTTACACCTGCCTCCCAGAGGCCTCCAAATTCAGGGGAGTAACTTGGAATGAATTTAAATGAAATGTAATTCTGAGAGCAAAAATTGTCAACAGTATTTTTATGACTTTGTAAAGTATTTAATTTATATAAATCTTGTAACTGATTAGAAGCTCCCTTAAAAGTTTTGGCATTATCCCAGAATACCTGGCGCGGCAGTCCTCGCCTAGCTATAAAACGTTTGAGGCATGCCAAAAATGCCTCAGTGGTAAGATCACTTACTAACTCAGCATGCAGTGCTTTAGTGGAAAAACAAACAAATATAGCTATGTACCCCTTAGTGATTAAAGGTTTTCTAATTCTAGCAATTTTCAGATTGAAGGGGCCACAGAAGTCAATGCCTGTGATTTCGAAAGGCCTGGAAGCTGTAATTCTTTGATAAGGTAAGGATCCCATCAATTGTTTAGCTGCCACAGATTTCAAGCGAAAACATTTTACACATTTGTGTAAAACCTTCTTAACTTATCTTATGCCATTTATAAGCCAGAACCTTTGAGATAATGAACTAAAAGTTAATTTAGCACCAGCATGCAACAATCTACAATGCTCTTTAATAATCAACATGTGAACTATATTATTTGATTTTGGTAAAATTATTGGATGCTTCTTATCATAGGAAATATTAGATGCGTTAATCAAACGGCCACCTACTCTTAATATATTACTGCAGTCTAAAAAGGGGCATAGACTACTTAAATTAGATTTTAACTGTTGGCCTTTAATTAATATCTCAATTTCTTTTTTAAAGTACTGATCTTGTATATGTCTAATAATTACTAATTCTGCATTTCTCAACTCTATAGATGTCAAAAAACCATAAATTTTTGTATTAGAATTTAAGCAATTATATTTAAATCTAAGAATATAAGTGATAATTCTTAGAAGCTTATTATAATCAGAATATTTATCAAATATGTTATGCAATAGTACATCATTCAGTCGCAAATTACATGTTTTATTTTCTAACTCCAAAGAGACAGATTGAGGCTTTGGATGGCATTGTACAAATTTTGTAGGGTTATCAATTTCTAAATTATGTTTAAAAATGTATCCACTAAATAAAAAGGACCATACCACCATAACTGGTTATCCTGTAATTTATGTGGAGCAGTACCTCTGGATAACAAGTCAGCTGGATTATCAGCACTGCTCACATACAACCATTGTGCAGAGGTAGTTAATTTATTAATTTGTTTAACTCTATTATTTACATAGGTATTTATTTTTGTTGTAGGGCCATTAATCCATGCAATAACTATTTGAGAGTCACTATATAAATAGGTAAGTATATGAGAAAATCTAGACTTTAAAATTTTACTAACTCTGTTGCTTAATTGAGCCAAAAGTAAGGCAGCATTCAATTCAAGCTGAGGAATAGTATGTACCTTACTCAAGGGAGCAACTCTTGATTTAGAGCATAGTAAATTGCAACTGATTGTACCACTATTATCAATTACTCTCAGATATAAGCAGCATCCAAATGCTCGAAAGGAAGCATCTGCATAACCAATGAGCTCAACTGACACAGGCTCTAAACTATTTAAAAATCTATTTACATTAATTATATGCATGACCTTTAAATCATTTAAAAATTTATTCCATGTTTTCAGCTGAGATGTAGGCAAAATGGAGTCCCAATCGATTTTTAGAGCCCACAACTCTTGCATAAATAGTTTTGCTACAACAATGATCGGCCCAATAAGTCCCAGTGGATCAAACATTGCTCCTATGAAACCTAGAATTTTTCTTTTTGTATTTAAATCATGGTCTTCACCGTTAATTATAGGACAAGTGAATGTGAAAGTGTCAGAGATTATTTCATATTTAATACCTAAAGCTTTTATGACATTTTCTTTATTGATATTAATTTCATTAAAATATTTTTGTTCAGATGGTATGTCACTGATTATTTCTTCTACATTAGAACACCATTTGTGTAATTTAAAACTGCCTAATTTTAATAAACTTATTAATTCTTGTTTTAGGTGTTTCAACTGTTGGACGTCATCATGCCCGCAAATGCAGTCATCGACATACATGCAATTCAAGATAGCCTCAGATGCCAGAGGATACTCATCACAAAATCGAAGTGCAAGCTCTACAAGGCACCTAGTGCTTATAAAAGTTGAAGCTTTCAAACCATATGTGACAGTTTGAAGTTGGAGACACAAAATAGGTTTTTTGGGACTATCTCTCCATAAAATATTTATTAAACCTAATTGATTTTTATTTAAGAAAATCATTCTGAACATTTTTTCTATGTCACACATAAGTGTGTAGCGGTTAGTCCTAAATAATAACAAAATATCAAAAAGGTCTTTTTGAATATTTGATCCATTCAACATTCTGTCGTTAAGAGACACCTTGCTTTTAGAATTTAAATTTCCATTAAAAACTACTCTTAATTTTGTTGTTTTACTTTCCTCCTTAAGCACTGCATGGTGAGTCAAGAAATAAACTGGGTCTTTATTAGTATTGTATGCACTAATATCGACAATTTTGGCATGTCCCAAACGAACATACTCATCAATAAAGCTTTTATATTGTTGCAAATATTCAGGGTGAACTTGAAATTTCTTTTCTAAAGAGTAAAATCTCTGAAGAGCAATTGAAAATGAGTCTCCAAGTTGTAATTCATTCATGGGAACTTTTAAGGGCATGTCAACAAAGAACCTGTTATAACAAGCTGTACAGATTTTTTAAAACTTTCCTCTGCCAGCTGACATTCTGATGACACTTCAGACTCTTCAACAACCTTCTCTGATAACCGAAACTTATTCATGACTTCAGTTAAGCTACCCTTAGTGTTATTAATTGCAAAATGTGAAACAATGTTAACAGTGTTTGAATCAGAGTATTTTTCTGTAAAGGGTGATAATACGCTACCTCCCACCATGTGACCAAACAAGGTATTTTGAAGTACTAGACTAGTATTTAAATTAATTTGGCCATCCTGTATAATTTTAAAATAAAAATCTGCTCCCAACAATAACTTGATGTCTGATGGGACATTAAAATCAGGATCGCCAAGTTTGACATTATTAGGTAAAGCAATAGTTGAAATATCAATGAAATTTTGTGGTAATTTAGTTGTGATGGTATCAACAATATAACACTTAACTTTAAATTGTAATTTATTTATAACAGAGTGCAATGAAATGTAGGCACACTTAGACATTTTGTTTGCATTATTACATATGCTTATAATATTTGTGTTAGTGATCATAGGATTCACATTTAATTGCTGTGCAAGTTGAGACTGTATAAAAGATGCCTGGCTGCCACTGTCAACCAATGCTTTAACATAAATATGTTGACCAAATTTGTCAATGAGTCTCACCCTAATGGTAGGCAAAAGCACACTTCTAGACTGCTGGTTGCAATGCATACCAACTAGCTCCTACTTAGGACCCCCCAAGTGTAAAAGGGTATTATGGTTAGATTTGCATATCTTACATTTGAAATTAATTTTGCATTTATTTTTATGAGGCCTAAGGCACACATTGCATAAATTTTTAGATGTTTGAAATTCAATTCGATCACCTATTGCCGCTGTTTGAAATTTAGGGCATAAATAAATAGGATGATCAAGTTTATTGCAATAATCACATTTGTTTTGTTTTAGTGAGTTTTGTGTTACAATATTGTTCACCTTAAATGTATTGGATTTTCCTTTAGTACACTCATAGGGAGTACTTTTTATCGAAGGACTATCCTCGAGCGCTATAGCACGTCTCTCTAAAAAAGAAATAAATTCTTCCATATTTGGTAAATCATCAGGGTTTTCTCTATCAAGGTGATAAGCCCTGCATGTAAAAGAGTCTAATTTACGACTTAAAATTGAGATTAATATCATATCCCAATGTTGAATTGGCTGTTCTAAATTTTTAAGAGCATAAATTTGCTGTTGAAATTCTGAAATAAATTCTCTTATGGAGCTAGCTGTACCCTTTTGCATTTGGGGTAAGTCCAAAAGAACAGCAAGATGATTAGCTATGAGCCTAGATTTATTGTCATAACGTTTCTTGAGGAGAAGTAAGGCCTCAGGATAAGACTCATTGACAAGTGGCAAGTTGACAATAACAGACAAAGCATCTCCTAATAAATATTTGCGGAGGTAAAAAAGCTTTTGTATGCTAGACAATGACTTATTGTTGTCAATGATTGCTGAAAATAAATCTATAAATGGCTTAAATTTTGTAAAATCCTTCCCGTCAAAGGTTGGAATTTCAATATTGGGAAGTTTTGAATTTGATATATTATTACAATGAGTAATTTCAGCCTCAGACAATGACTGTAATGCTTCATTTAATTTTACAATAATAGAGTAATATCTACTTTCGATATCGGAACCATCTTCCTTATCATCGGGGTCAAGGCTTAAAATGTCAATGTTAGCGTCTTCATAATTTTTAAGCGTACTCACAAGCTTGTCTCGTCGAGCCTCCAACATTGCTTTGCTAGCAACCGGTAGACCTATCGGGTCATTGACGAAGTTTTCTATGCGCTTTATTGTTCCCTTTAACGACGCGCGTTTGCTGCGCAGACGTGGAAGTTGATCCGCCATAATAACGTACGCAATGCACTAATACCGCATTAGCACAACACAAATTGCCCATACACTTTATTATAATAACCGCACTCACTGCTTTGAAGGTTATGTTATTGTTTGTTACGATGACAGCTGTCAACTTCAAAAGAAAGATGGCCTCTTACTCTCCAAACTTCCGGTAGACACAAGGCTGCCAACCTCAATCCGTTGCTCTCTATACGAATTGAAATTGGCGGTAAGCTTGCCTTGCCAATGAAAAAATATGGCGGGTAGATTGTAGGTACCTACTTGTGATAACCTATTTACCCTTTTTTCTTGCTTCGATGTTGAACTGCAACTAAGATTACCAATGGAGTAGGAAGAAATGGTGCTCCCTTTACCCAATCTTATAGGTAATCGTCGAGTTGTAGAAATCACGTCGCGAAGTGTCTGCTCGGTACGTGCCGACAATGTCCGCCGCCGAGTTAAATAACACTACATTCACGCGCGAATCAAATAAGTATTACTTTGCCGAAGGACCACAAGCATGTTCAGTAAATGAAACACGCTGAATTATGATAAATAGCGTTTATTGCTATTTTTAAGATTATTACAAAATTATCAGTGACTGAGCGGTACAATGGTTGACAAGAGAGAGGTCGAGTGTTGCTACACCCGTAAACATAAAAACTTACAAATAATGTTGCCATTGAAATTGCTTAGAAATCTACTGTTCAGTGTAGTACTGAACAGCCACTTTCACAAACATCTTATTCATTTGATAATTTCGTGACATTTGTATGAAATAATATAACATTGGTTGCATTATTTCATAGAAATGTCATGAAATTATCAAATTAATATATGATATTTTGAAAGTGGCAAACCATTTCTAACTAATATAGCCCATATTTTAATTTATTGTTATATTGACGGCACCACCCTGTATAAGCACTTGTGTCGCGCGCGGCACATGCATTTAGTTATACTTGGAATTGCGAAGCGATTACTTTGAAGCGATATCAGTAAGAGTTTTTCAGTGCGTGTTTTCAAGTGACGTGTTTGTTTCAGTAACGTTTTTAGTGACATCTTATCCTATTTAATTTGTGTTTAGCATTAATTCTTACTGTGTTTTTAATAAACGTGATCTCTCATTTGAATTGGCATTTAAGGTATACCTATCCGGTAACAATATTAATATCATCGTAAATATTGGTCTAATGCAATTGATTTCTGATTTATACCCACACAATTGTTATAATTGGACCTTTTATTAGGTATGTACCTATGCTGATCTTGCTCAGTTTAAACTCTCGAAAGAAGTGCCTTTTCTATTACTGCTAAATTCAAGTAGTGTTAAATTAAATACAATATGCATAATTTATTAGGTACAATTGCTACGCATTTTCCCAACATTATTTGTTCGAGTTCTATTTCAACCAAAATAATATCTTACCACAATTTCTGAGTAATTATTAGTCGCTCGTCTTTTAGAAAACATAATTATTATATTTTTTTGTTTTCAATAACATTCGAAACATGAAGTTATTTGGGATTCTTGAGACCTTCATAAATCTGTTTTACTAATTGGATATTGTTTACCGTGTAATGTTGTTCACGTTATATTAGTAATCGCCTTTTCGCTGGCCCCGGCATAAGAATTAAATGTAGCGTCGGTGGGATCCGGGATCGCTGAGTTAGTGCCGTCCGCGGCCGGAAACAGGTGCCGCCGCCTGCTCTTACATCTCACTAATTTTATATAAACCTTCCTACTACCTACGCCTTTTGTCTACCTAATGTAACCGCAAATGGACGTCTGAAACGACATTTTTTATTAATATTGGTTATTTCAGATGCCTGACACAGAAAATACTATTTCTGTAATTGTCTTTAGCAATATTTTTCAAGCGAACACTGATAACAAACAATATTTCGGCAATTACGCTATTAATCTAGGTAAATCCCACCCCTGATAAGTTGACACTTAAATTTCACAATCAGCCAAATAACACGATAGATACCTACTCCTACTCCTTTTTTATCACATTAAATTCTTTCATTACGCCTACTAGGTGGTAGGCTCATATGTAGGGTCGCCTGGGTAGGTACCACCGCCTTTCTTATTTCAGCCGTGAAACAGTTCGCTGTGTTTCGGACTGAAGGGAAAGGTAGCCAGTGTAATTACTGGGCATGGACGGCATTTCATCTTAGGCCTCAGGATGACAACGCACCTGCAATATCAAGTGACTTTTCCTTGTTATTGCAGGTGTCTATAGGCGGCGGTAACCGCTTACCACCAGGTGGGCCGTCAGCTTGTTTGTCATCTAGTTGTATAAAAAAAAAAAAAAAAACACCACTAGTTATCGCCCTTGTTAAGGTACGGTCGATCACAGAAGTAGTTGAACACTTACACTTTAGTACTATGTCACAATAAATATGGCGCCTATATGGCAGTACTACAGTAAAAAGAAATACAGAAGGCCGAAGCTTTTGTTCTTGCGGGAAATGCCGACGTCTAGACAATGTCGCGAAGGCGAATGGAGGCAAGGGTTGTCAAAAATAAACAATACTTATTTGCTAATTTACGTACTTAATTATTCATTTTGGATTAACTTCACGGTAAACATTATCGTTTTGCGTTTACAAATAATTATTAGTACTTTTAATAATTAAAAGTTATATATAATTCATATAAAATTATATTATAACTACATTAATTTCGAAGATTTGATCACGTACGTAGTCACATAGATGCCAGGAAAATATGAATCTGCTATCCATTATCCATATAATCGCAGATATTTTGTATGCTCTGAAATACTTGATCACGTATTCACGTGGTAACATAGACGCTATGAAAATATAAAGTTTGAGTACAGAATACTATGGATCGCAGCCGCACTAGTAACGATACCGAATCGTTGCCGATCTGCGGTGCGAGCACAGAACTTTCGATAAGCTTATTTGACATTAAAATTCGACAAAACGGTAGTTTATCGAGTATTTATCGATCTCGGTAGCACAGAACTCTGTTTATCGATCTCTCGACAAAGTCGACTAATCTTACCGAATTTTTCGATAAACTCAAGCATGGATCGTAATTTTGACATACGAGATAGATATAATTTGTCTATTTTGACATAAATTTATCGGGTTTTTAAATATGCACGATATGTTTGTCGATACTCTAATATTTTACGTAATATTGCTTTAGGTTGCTATAACAATGGATTTCGGCCTTATAATTTGTGGATAATTCACTCATATCGAATAGCCAGTGCATATTGTCGTGATTAATATATAAAAGAAAACTACTATTTTCGCTGCAGAGGGATTTTTTGTTTTATGAGAGAAGTATACCAACGATGTGATAAACAAGAACTAAATATAGCTAAGCAAACCGTGAGATAAGTGGTTTGTGAAGTTTTAACAACCAAGAAGAGCCTTCCGACAATAATACCATAATTATGATTTAATTTGTCGAACGCAATATTTATAAACGTCTAAATACCTTTCATCAATAAATGATAAGTAATAAAATCAAAACACAGTGTCTTCTAATTTTTAGTAGGTAGCTACAAATTGTATCGTTGAAAATTGAACAGCCAAAAATGTATTGCAGGTATTTTTAATTCTAGGTACCTATCATAAAATAAAAGTCATTTGTAAATTTACAATTTATTATTCCTCATAAAACATCTTCACTTCCTGGCCAACTTGATTTCCAACAAGCTGATGTCGCTCCATCCTAAAAAAAAAGAATGATTGTAAAATAAGAAATAAAATACAATAACAATAAGTAAATAATGTTACTACTATTTACTAAGTTTGATTGCTTTTTTCAAGCTCAATGTTCTATTTAAAACTTAAGTTTCCATTAAAGATTCCCACTGCCTGATATGAGGAAGTTGAGAATGAAGATGATGGAATATCTTGCTATTAACCCAGAGACAGGAAGTAATAGAACTTTTCAATTTAAAATAAATTACAATGAAATATATTTATAGTAAATGTGTAGGTACTTATTATGTTTTTATTTTAACTATCAGCTACATGCTAGTTTATACAAAAGGGAAAAGAAAGAACAATAAGCATTTTTGTCTGTACATTTTTACTAAGTAAAATTAAAAAGTAAGACGGCGTGCTTACCTTGAGGCTTAAGCGCTCCGATACTTTTTCAGTTATAGCATCAAAGTGATTGTAATATTATAATCACTATAGTATAGAATACACTTTATGCAGAACTAGTTATCTATTTTAAATATAAGAAAACATAAAATTCGGGGAAAAGAAAACTATACGAAATATTTATCTTTGTTTGTTTTGATGGTTTATTGACATTAATGTCATTTTGACAAAATGTTCTAACATATTGGGTGCAGAAAACTATTTTAGTATTATTTATGGCCGCATGGACAATATTCCTTAGCTTTATTTTGAAAAAAATAATCATTAAAGAATGAATGGCGAATGAATGATCGATAAAAAAACGACAAAATATACATCTCGATAAAACTTATCGAGGCTAGTTTCATGCTAGCGTTGGTCGATATTATTCGATAGATAAAGTGAGTTTATCGATCGATAAATATGTCTACCGAAAGATCCATGCTCGCACTGCTGTTTAGGAAAATAAAAGTAAAAAAGCTCTAAAAAATCTAAGCTTTGTTAAAAAGAATTATAATCCACCCCGTTTTAATGTAAAGGTACAAAAATTTAATTATTTATGAAACATAGATAGTATGTAATACATATAACACTACAAATGCAATTTTGAGACGTAAGTAAATGATAATAAAAATAAGCACAATTGCGACGTGAAGTAGTTGCAATTGTGCTTAGTTTTGTTGACTGTTGTTTACTTTTATTATTATTAATTAGTTTATAGGTATCCTATTAATAAAAGTTATTACGTTACCTTATTTAATTTTGGTAACCTAATATTTTTTTCACTGGAAGTGGTAAAAATTGTATGATTCACACGAGAGCAAGTTTTTTTATTGCTGGTGTGTCTTTTAATTACTCACAGTACTCAGTAATGTATTTTAGTAATCCATTATATACTACTTCGCTAACTCGTGATCCAAAGTCAGCCAATTTAAACATATTTAAAAACGTTATTAGGTGCTATCGATAGGAGGAATGCTATAAAACTTTATAATTTTCATACGTAATCACGTATGGAGAAAAACACAAAAAAAAACACTCCGAGTCAAATAGAGAATATTAATTTAGTGGCATTTTATTATTCGCAAAGTTTGATATTATTAATTTACAAAATGGCTCAATCTCCGTAATCAATAGTCATAGAGTAAATCACGATAGTTCGGTTAATTGGCACACATGTATGTTCGTTGCCTTACCCCTTTTCTGAGAAGATACTTTAGTTTATTAACTATGGGATGTTTTTCAAGATTTTTTTTTAAATATAACTAGTCTCAGGAATAGTGGCAATGGCATTACTAAAAGCCGTAGTTGATGTAAGCTGAAACCTTATAATAATTTGATTTTCAACAAAGACGCTAGCGAGAAAGATTTTACTAAAATTCTACATAAGTTTCATGAAAATTTATTTACTGGAAAAAAACTTATAAAGATACAAGAGCCGGCTTTTGTTTATCATATTACCGTTAATTATTGATTAAAATCACATACTAGCTACATAAAAATTCTGATTATTAATTAACAGCTTTATTAGCCTTCTTCTCACGAAGAAATTATCATTAGCCAATGGAGCTCGAAATAAAATGTTTCATTTCTGAGATCAAAGTAGCAATTGCAAGGTACTGTAAGGAAATGGTTCCAACAAAGAGTACTCCGTGGGTTCAAAGGACTATTGTTTTGCTCTCATCACGTCATCAACTTTTTAACCGACTTAAAAAAGGAGGAGGTTCTCAATTCGGTTGGTATGTTTTTTATGTATGTGCACCGATTGCACCGAGATTTCGGATCCGACTTACGTGATTTTTTTGTTCGAGTCGGAATAGTTGCCATTTGTTCCCTTAAAAAATTATTCAAAATCCGTAGTAGTTTGGATTTTAAATTAAATTTCTTAACTGGAATAATTAAGTCGTCTATGTACATTAAATTTCGGATTTTTGCTTTTATATGACTTTTTAGTAAAACGATATGATAGTAGAAAACAATATATGCTGACGGTCACCCATCTAGCTTTGACCTTAAAAAGTTATCACCAAAAATTGTGAAAAAAAAACCGACTTCCAGCCGAAAAGAAAAGGATATTATCATTAAATTTAAATAGGTACTCAATCAGCTAGAAACATATTTTTGGAGTTCAAAAACTAAATAGATATATTAGTTGGAGTTGTTGCTTAGTTGTTTTGAGAAACAATAGAAAGTGAAACCCCCACTCCAAAAATATGTTTCTAGGGAATGAGTAGGTACCTACTTAAATTATATTATTTTATCCTTAGTGTTTTGAAGTCGGATTATATTATTTAAATATTATTATTCAATAATATGAAAAAAACCGAATAGTCGCTCTGTATTCTACCTGTACTTGCGTACTCCTCATTGATTCATCTCTAATTTATAAGGGTCTTCGTGAAAGAACTTAATCGCTGTTGTAATACCTATCTATTACCACTATATTTCAATTGTCTTCCTTATTTTTCTTAGCAGCAAAATGTTGTGCAGTTTTCCATTATGTAATGGTGTGCCGATCCTAGGATATTAGAAAATGGAATGCATGCAATGGATTTTTTCGTACTAATGCATAATGAACCTACTTACCTACTTACCTATGCTTATTTTTAGTTTTACTTTATGTGCCTATTAAATGGAGGATTTGCTGCTACTTATTGTAATATATTCTGATCTATGAAATTCATCTTAAAATTGAACAAATATGGATAATCGCCTTTTTGAAATATAAGTCTAGCGCTGCTTTTGTTTGGTCGATCTAATTGTAATTTGTCTTTGGCGGCTGTTCCTCTGCCATTAATAGAAGTATGTCATCAGCATTATCCCCGCTTATTGTTGAACTGAAGCGTTAAGCAATTTGTTATCAATCGAAGCGTACACTATGTATTCAGGCTCTGAATGCTGAAAGCAGCGGTCGTTACAAGATTCGCTTCACAGCCGTCAGAAATTTTACCGCTACATTTCTTTTCATTGGAAACTATTTTATTGTTTTACAGCTAAAAGTAAGAAAACGAAGCACAGTGTATTTAGAGTAAAGGTGCCTAATATGGGACAGTGAGTACTATAACTCATAAATCATCCACTTCAAACAAAAGGTACATAACGAGCTATGTTAGGTGTTTCTCTTGAGATAGAATCAGAAATGAGGACATACAGGAGAGAACCAAAGTCACTGACATAGCTCAAAGGATTAGCAAATTGAAGTGGCCGTGGGCAGGGCACATAGCACGCAGAACGGACGGCCGGTGGGGCGTTAAAGTTCTAGAATGGCGAACATGTACCGAAAAACGCAAAGTAGGACGGCCTCCCACTAGATGGACAGACGACCTGGTCAGGGTCGCGGGGAGCCGATGAATGCTTAAAGTTGGAGTGTTCCAATAAACTTGGTATACTTATTCCGCCTTCTTTCTATTTTATAAATACTGAGACTGGTCTTCTATTGGAATCTGGCTTTACTGGAAAGCACGAATAAGATTGCAACACATTCCAGCACTTGGGACCTGTAAAATTCTTCTAGTGTATCTGTATTTGCGTTATACGCTAACGTCTAGCCTTCTTCGTCTAACGTCTTTCGGAACATTCTAATTTAAGATCCGAACCGAGTATTTTCACAAATACCTAAGATTCGGTTAAGTTGGTGCATTGCGGGGTATTGCTTTCAAACATTATTTTATTATTATAAATGTTTGAACAATATATTTACTTATAAAAATATGTGAACCTGAAAAAATTTCACGTCATGAGGCGGGGATCGGACCCGCGACCTTTCACAATCCCGGTGAGTACTCTTACCATCTCAGCTACCCAGGACTTGGGATAACACAATGGGGTTTTGATAAATGTGCCGAATTTCATATATATGTACTACAATAAATAGTTTGGGAGTTGTCAAAGCGCTAAAAGGAGCTTGAAATGGTTCGTGTAATATTACACACGGCGCGTTGCCATTCCTTTTTTTAACTTGGCTGGACACGCTGCCGCATGTTTGACCAACCTTCTTAACCGCTTTTAGACGACATCACGGGATGGCCCGAAGACATTTCACCGTGTGTCGTCAAGGCGGTTTGACCGCGGTCCGGTCCCAACTCAAAGTTTCGTTGGGGGGAGGAAAAATTACTAAAAACGCCTAACACCTTTAAATTATTAAAAGTCAGTTAAAAGTAATAATCCATAACAATTTTTTATTCTTAAGTACCTAACTGGTAAAACTATCGTTGATACATACCTTACCTATATCAACATTAAAAACCAAAACACAATGACAAACACAAAACACAACGATATTAATTGTTTCAGCTTTTTATATTCCTGATATGAAATATGTAGTTGTCATTTATTATGATAGGAAAAGCGCGTTGATTACTTTGGGTAAGGAATATAGATTTTTATTAAGACTTTTTCCTGGACGTACTCAATGAGTAATCTAATTATTTATAATGAGCAGAACAATTTAATGAATAACTAAATTTATCGTTCCTTTCATTAATTCGCCTCGTAACATAAATTTACTTGTGACATGAGCGTGACCCCCGCTTGTCATGGCGCAATATAGTAGGTACAGTATAATATTATGAAATTACACAAATTGGTATAACGGACGTCGTAGGCGTCATACTAAATAACATTTCAGACTAAAGACCTAGTCATTAAGATACGCGGGCTACATTATTCTCTAATAGTTATTTTTTAATAAATTCGCCAACCTATGATTTAAAACTTTTTTAAATAATTAACACAGTTTATAATTTAGTATATATATTAAACAAATTAAATTATAAATGTATGAAAATGTGAGGTTTTTAGTAATTATTGTTTTATTTTTAAATAAATTAATATGAATAAACACGTGCTTCTTCGCTACACTACAAGACAGTAATTTTTGATAACCTCTCTTTTTTTTTAAACTTCGCTCGATGCTAATTACAGACCATAGATTATACACATATCGCTTTAAACGATATGTGTATATTAACGCTTACAGTGACAAGTGATAACCAACAACAACAGTGGGTGGGTAAAGTAGATACTAGCTATCTGATTATAGTATTTATTTTTATACAAAATTACATTTTGTTTTAGGATAATATGCAAATAAATAAACTAAAAGTAGAAAAACATAATATAGTGTAAATATAATACCTACAGTAGGTAGATCAAGTTTACGATTATGTTGAAATTTAAATAATTGGCGAGAAAAAATAAAAAATAAAATCTTCTATATCGATATATCGTCCGAAAAAGTATTAGTGATAAATATCGGTATTTCTAAATAATAATATAGATATTTCGATCTATCGATATTTTATCAACAGTCCTAGTAGGAACCCTAACTCACCGAGTAGTCTGTAGTTAGGGGTCCCGGGTTCGAATCCCATTTGGGCCATAACACCACCACGCTGGCGGGTTGGCGCTAATGCGGGTTAGTGGGTTAAAGCGGTTGCAGTAACAACCGGGACTAGCGGCTCAACGTACCTTCCGAAGCACGGAGGAGCTTGAGATAACAAATTACTGATTGACCTATCCGGGATCGACCATGGAAAAAGTTGCTTTGTTTTTGTAATCCAAACCAGAACGCAGGAACCACTAGTCCATCGAGCTCCTCAACTTGATATATGCTACAATAATTTTCATTTTTAGAATAATTAAAGTTCGAGATAACCTGTATCGGATCGTCTGCAGGGATGCGACTGCCGTAAGCCACTACTGTGTCAGCTACCCTGTCAAGCGCCTCGCTCGAGGCGTACCCCGCATGGCGAAGGAATCGCGGGTGATCGGGGATGACGGAAACGCCATCTATCCTTGCTTGAATGTGAACCTCCTATGTAGAACCTCGTCAAATTTTAGCATCCTTGAAATTTCATGAAAATCGGTAAAGAAAAAAAAATTGTCCAAAACTAAAAAATAAAATAAATAGTAGCCAATTCTCAGACCTACTGAATATACATATAAAATTTCATGAAAATCGGTCAAGCTGTTTCGGAGGAGTATGGTTACTAAATTTGTGACACGAGAATTTTATTTATTAGATAAAATATGAGACACCTAAAATCGTTAAGAGGCTGATAATTGCTAATTGAGCCTTACTTAAAACTTTTTTTAGCACAATTTGTTGAAATAAACGCAGTGAAAAAAATATATGTTACTCTTGGACATATTTCTGATAATATGCATGTCCCCAAAACACATTATAATCAAAATGTTTGTATAAAAAAAATGCCAAAGTCACCCATCAAAATCAGCTTTCAGAACAAATTCTGCGTTATATGTCAAAGGTTTTTTTCTTATTTTTAGGGAACAAACTTTTTATATTAAATTTTATAATATTGATGTTTTACAATTTCAAATAAGTAACTAGTTTTTTAGTAAATAAATTTATTCTGAATTCTTCAGCCGATTTCAATAGCGACTCGCGCCATTATCCATTCTTCTCTTTCATTTGTAGTGGAAACGACAGTGATCGCCGAGGCGTGGTGCTAGGTGGACCTGTGTCGCTTCTTTGCCCGCGGTTCTTAATAATGTCAGTCTGCGTCTGTTTTAATTTGCAAATATCAAATAGACAATTATATTTTAGGTTTTAGTGATTACTATGTGAGTGTATTATAGTAGATAGACAAAAATGAGTAAATAATTTCGTAAATTTTTATTGTGAAAATTTTATTTCATTAATAATATTATTTATGAAATAAAAAATTTATGGTATAAATATTATTTTGGACTATGGAAAACCAAGAAAAAGGTCTGAGTCAAAAACCACTCGTATAGGGGTAAATAACACAATAATAACCTGATTATTTTTTCTTTAGATAGCTAATTTTATCTAATTTTAGGAACTATCAAAAACTCCATAATTATCTCGAAAGTTGTACTTATTCAGATTCACAGTCACAGATGGAAGTTGTAAAGTAAGTTTATGTTTACTTGAAGGGAAATGTATTTTAAGTATATTGTATAATTTAGATAGTTAATTTCGAAATAAATGACTCTGTCGCGATTGTGTAGGGGTTGAGATGCACGACTTACTATCAGAGAGGTAGGGGTTCAATCCTTCAATGGTTCACAACTTTTTTTTTATTATTTGTATTTTTTATTTCTTATTTGTTTTTTGAATATGAAATATGAAAGTAAAAAAAATATAAAAAACGATTAAACTATAAATACAAAAAATATTTTTTGTATCATTTTTTTTTTACTTTTGTTTTTTTTTATTATTTTTATGTATGTTTATTTCTAGTCCTTTTTTGTTTATGTTTCTTATTTTTTCATTCTTTACTAATTCTTTTTTAATATTTTTTATTTTTTTATTATTTTTTGTTTATCTAATAATGAATAAGGAAAGTAAAAAAAAAACTTATGTATATATATGTAATACATAATACAAAGATAAATTTCAACAAAGTTTTTATATAGAACCATAAAATAAGTTTGGTTTATTTCATAGACCTACGTAATTGTCAGACCCGGCAGTCTCAAAAATAATCAAGGTATCGAATGGTTCGTTTCTGTTCTTTTTAATATTAATTTTTCCGGTTACAAAATGTGATTCATGAAGAACAACGGGCACAGTTAATTTTAGATTATTACATACAACACTAAATTAGCTTAAGCCTAGCCTAGGCTTAAAGGTTCTTTTATATGTAAATTTTAAAACCAGAACTTTTATCATATGCTATAAAAGAGATGTTTCAAAAATGTATGTAGACCCGGCCAGGTCTATACACAAAAAAATGTAGAACGGTGTTCAATTGTCCATTCCAGTCCACGGTGTTGAGTATTCTATATTTCAACTTTTGTACCGGCAAACTATGCATGATTCAAATATAACTGTTCCGTTCGTTCGTCTTCCGAGGATGACGATTCTATTCTCCTACGTTTTCTAACTAATTTTTTAACCTTTTTTAATAAATTTTCTACTAACTCACTATCTTCTTTACTGGATCTTCTTTTTCTTTTACCCATTTTAACACTTTGATGAAAAAATATAAAAAATACTGTGGTTCGGACGACACCAAAACGAGTAATGAACAGGGATGGTAAGCGTCGGTAGATGGCGCGCTGTCACAGTCCATAGATAAAATTGTATAGTATTTTTTATTCTAGAAAGCAAAAGGATTTAAATAACTCTTTAAATGTGGTGAGGACAGCATCATCTCGTGTGCTGCTGCATGTAATTGGTAATCATCTTCGGGAGAGATATGAAGTATAATACCTTTCCGACATTGAAGTAATAATTGAAATGTTACGGCATTCACTTTTTGTTAAAAAATTAAGTTTGTATTGAAAGCCTTGCGGCGTAAACGCTCTTAACTTAAAAAAATAAATACTTACTTGATTAATCTTTCTATTACTTCGAACGGACATTATTTTTACTGTGATAAGATGACACATCCATACTCTTATAATTGCGAATGTAACTGTGTCTTTCTGGTGTTACATTTTAACACTTAAGCTGCTTAAACGATTTAGATAAAAAAATAATCTATTATGGATTCCGAATTCCAAATAGAAATAACGAAAAGTACTTAAAAGAGTATCGGGACCGATTTCGATAAAAACTAAAAGTGCAGCATTAGATTTTTGAGAAATCAAAAATTAAGGTAGAAATAGAACCCGTTGATTTTGAAAAAAAAAACACTATCATTACACGATTCGATAGTATCGCGGTATAAAAGGAACAATACATTCCGGGAAGATATTACATATGAAAAACGGAAGGGAAATGTTGGATTTTTATAAACTGCTACATGTTTTAAAGTAATGTTAAAGGCCACAGTGAAAAAGAAATAAAATGTAAACAAGTGCGAGTAATCCACTTTACGTTTTAATAACATCGTGCCAATAATTTACATTTGGTTCGACGTTTCGTTGATTATTAGTAACTTTTAATATAAAAGTAAAACCTACTTGAAACTTGAATTTTGTAATTTGGAATCTAATCGAATGGTGTAATACACCATGTGAGTTTTTTTAAACAATAGTTTTGATTCCTGGCTAGGAATATTTTGTAAACATCCAATGATGCAGTTTAGTTTTTATTTTACGTTTCGAGAGTCCTTTGAGTACTTTTCGCTATTTCTCATAGTGTCGGATTGGGCTATCCATGCACTTAAAAATTTACAAGGCGTTTCAAAACCAAAATTTATTCAAGTCGAGCTCTAATTTATAGAACAGCTGACATGAAAATACGTATGTCAAAACTATTATGATTTGTCTTTTATAATTGCATCCCTGATTGTCATGTTTCGATTTCATAATAGGTCCCTTAATAAAATTTGTTAGTATAAATAAGTATATTGACCGTGTATAATATTTACCATTAATTTAAAAATACCACAAATATATAAAGCTAAATTTTTTATAAAAGTGTATAGTTTTTTATTGTTCATTTCTATTTTTAAATTGGTCTATGGAATAAAGCACGTGGAGCACGCCATCTAGTGGCATTTTTTTAGCTTGGCGCTTTTGAGGTTGTAGTAGTTACGCGGCTGGTCGGTGTAGTATTGTGGAGCCACGTTATCGGAAATATTAGTGGGCGGGGCCTCGAAAGTCATTTTCTCAAGGTCGCTGGCGTTTATCAGCCTCTTAATAAAAAGTCACCTTTTTCTAGTTTAGATTACGAGAAAGTTAATTTATCTCACAATTACTCGTAGGCGTACCAGCTTGTCTTTGTCACAATTATTTTGAATTTAACAATGAGTTTTTTTTTAGAAGATTGTATTATTATTCATCTCTAAATTAATGGTGATATTTTTTTTGTATATTTCTCGACATTATAATTTGGTTTTAAGCAACATTTGCCGTTGAGTTTTAGTGTTAAGCTTTATTGTAACTAGTCATCACTGTATTGAGAGAAGAGAAATAATTAGTTATTTAAATCACAGACATTTCCCGCTATAATACAAAACCTGGTGTCAAAGTGATGCTGGCAATATTTACATTTGCGTTAACAAAAATGAGATATCCTCTGTTATAAGCCGCGTCAAACTCTAAATCATATTTTGTATTAAGGCGTTAAGGATTAAAAAATAATGTAATTCTCTGGTCATTTTGCTGAACTACTAACAAAGTGCCTGCTACGTGTGTACAATATAATCTCTATGATTTATCTCCCGGGGTTGTGAGAATTTCATGTAAGATACTTATTACCTTGTCCTGACAGTGATCTAATTTTATGTCTTCATCAACGTCTAACAATGTCTGAGCTTCTGACAAAAATGTTAGTAACCTTATAATTATGTTATCTCAAACATTATTTCAAGGGTTTGTTACAAGTTCAAATAATTTATTTTGGATAGGACAAGTCTTCGAAAGCACAAATATTAATTATCGATATTGTAAACTAAGCCATTAAAGTAACAATAAAAAAACTGCACAATCCTGTCCTTTGAATATTTATATGGACAGCGGTTCGTATTTTCGTCTGTATGTGTTTGCTCGGCACCTATTGATTTTTTATTTGGCCGAAGCGCTGGATAATGGACGCTTTTATGCAAATGCGGCATCCGCAGTGCATCATATAGTGGTGAGGTGAAATGGAATAGGTGAAGAAAAAAGAAACACCTACCGCCATATAAAAAGGTCAGCACTAGGAATTACAGACAATGGATTTTTCATTTTATTTTAGGTACGTATAGCTGCGATTACGCGATGTAGAGCCATTTATCACTGACAACAATACCTACACAAAAGCACACGTATGCAGCAGGATTCTATTTTCGTCGGAATTGAATAAATTATTTTACTGCGCTCAGTGATAGGGTTTCATACGTATTACAATACAACCTGGTTAGTAAATGTTTGCATGCTCCATGGTAGACAATTTAATGTTTATGGTTTAATGGGGCTTCTCAGCTTATTTAGCCTTAAAAATTACAACCCTATAGATAACTTAACACCAAAGCCGCAGAGGACCTACCCAAAAAGTAGACACAATTGTTTACCTACTATTAATGACGCCGGAATATGGACGAAGGAGTAAAGTTTAGTTCAAATGTGTAAGGATTTTATTTTAGACATCAGCATTAATTCTAACGTATGCACCAAAATTATTGGGGGGAGCCTATCACAGGTGGCCTGCTACTAGGGGTCCCTACTAACAGCGGTCAGCCAGCGAGTCAGCGGCGCTCTATGTGTTTTGGATCTCCCTAGCTGAGAAATCTGGGAATCAAGATATTTTTATACAAAGCACGGCAATTGACTTAATATCGCCGGATGTGAATCGCTAAAAAGAGTCCATAAGTATGTAAAGACAGCTTTGAATGACACTGTTATGGCCGTCTCCGCCTTGCCAACCCAAAAAGTGCGGCAGTAGCGGTAAAAAGGTTAAGTCCGGCCACAAACACTGCCCAGACAGAGAGAGAGGCAATATGACTTAGTCCACAGGATGGAAGCCAATCGAAGCCTGCAACCAAGACACTCGTTTTGCAGCCCCCAATCAATGAATCATTGGTCGTTCATTTGTCTATATATTTTTGATGCTCAATCAGTGTATTTGGCCGTATCAAGCCACAGATTCCAAATAGAGTTGAATTTTATTACTCATAAGATCTCCGGGGTTCTGACGCAGCTTGACAATTATGATGAGCAGCAACAGAAAATACAAGCCTTTATGCTTAATCAATGAAGCAATACAACTGTAAATACTAATTTATTTTTGAGCAATTTTATTAGTTATTAACTCTAAGTATAGCAAGTTAACAAAGTTTGTGTGTGTGTGTGTGTTGTACGAGCGCGTGCATGCGTGTGCTTGCACTTTTATTTAATTTAAAGCTCCAGACTGTGGAAGCATCCTCAGCTTACAGACGAAGCAGCCAATTAATATTCCTTTGCAGTGTTGTTCCTGTGGTGACCAAGATCGCAGGAGAACATCGCGGAAGCATTGTGGGAGCAGGAGGGTTTTTCTACACCCGTCAAAAGACTTTTATGGCTGCATCCCATCAGCCGGGCCGTATGCTTGTTGCCGCATTTACCGGGCCGTAGGCTTGTTGCCGCATTTACTGTATAAAAAATATTGTCTCTGTGTAAAACAACGCCGTTACTTTTAATTTTATACTTACTAGCATTGGCCCTTGGCTCTGCCCGTGTGGATGTCGGTTACCGATCTAAAAACTATGCTTTGATCTTCCTATCATCATAATAAGTATCTCCATACAAAATTTCATCTAAATTGGTTTTGTGAGTTTGTTTATTTGTTACAATATTTAATAAACAAACTCACTTTCGCATTTATAATAGATACTAAACAAATAATAGGCAACACTTTTTTTGACACTTAAGCATCCTCATTACATTTGTAACAGGCGTCATGAAATGTCCAAAGTTTGATAACGACTGTATAATTATATCATTGCAAGTTATAGGCACGCTGTGCCAATAT
This sequence comes from Nymphula nitidulata, assembly GCA_947347705.1. Taxonomy (NCBI): domain Eukaryota; kingdom Metazoa; phylum Arthropoda; class Insecta; order Lepidoptera; family Crambidae; genus Nymphula; species Nymphula nitidulata. The sequence continues at coordinate 13,992,596 of OX374623.1, forward strand.
GGCTTGGTTTCAATGGCGTCAATTCAAATTACCTTCCCACTCGGTTTCTGTGCTTTATTAGATACTCGATGCCATGATTTAACTGCTATCACGTTTTTAAAATACCTGAGAACACTTGGAACTCCATCACACGCTGTAAACAAAGCCTTATCCAGTTACATCAAAGAGGGAAGCGAATTAAATCATCGGACCTCGTGTAATTAAATAAGTCTCATTTTAGCAAGAATTTACGACTTCAGCTACAATAAACAACGTCGCTGCCCGGAATGACAAGTTCGTTCTTTTCTTTTTATTTTGGATTAAATTTTCAGGGGCCCGAATTAATTACGCAAGAATTTTTATACCCACTTTATAACCCAATCGTACTTCGCTCTTTTGCAAAGAATTTTTTCCCACAGAGATAATTAAAATTTATCCTCGTTTCATTAATGATTTTATAAACAGTTTATTTTTTTATTTTAATAAAGATAATTGTGTGGGTATTTAAGTGTTTTTCTAATTATTCCTATAACCTTAATAATATATTTTGATATGCCGAGATACGGTTTATCTATAACTTTTTCAACCCTCAGCATTTTTCTTAGATTATTCGTTGCAAATATGCCAAAATTAACATCTACAGCGTGTTACACAGAAATAAAATTTAACGAGGTGGTTGCATTCCTTGTCTAAAGTTACCTCTGAAAGTTTGACACCTTTCAGACATATCCGTAGAAAAAGTATATTTCGTTTATCTATGTGTATGTATTTATGAACGTACCTATGGAATATTGATTATTTTTGATTGTTTTAATAAATTAACAAAAATATGTAACACAGTAAAACCTACCCACTTATGCAATATAAATATTTATATGAAAATATACTTTTTCTACCGAGTAAAGTATTTCTATTTTTACCTAAATAACGAGTCTTCTTATACTGAAATTGCAAGTATCAGAAACAATCATAAAATAAGTAAAACAATTTCGCACCAATGCATTTTTGGCATTGCATTACTTTATAGTGCACTTGCTGCCGACTTAATAAAATATTCCCACAAAGGATTACCGAGGCAAATTAATTTAAAATAAGGTTTGCTTCTTTAAAGTATAGGTAACAGATCCCATAATTTGTAATTACTTATCCTCTGGCTCAGCGCAGACAGTAGATCACCTGCCAAAACCAAAGCGGCATCCCGCGGATATTACCGTGAGACATTTAATTTTCTACGTGAAAGGATAAGGAGAGTTGAATTTCCCGAGCACCCTGAACCAACTCAAATTGTGTTTCGCCCGACATAAACACAATAAACAGGACCGCCGTATAGTACCGCCTCACGTATTGTTATCTACTAGATAATACATTTCAATCTAAGTGTATTTGAATAAAATAGCTTTTTCCTTCGTACGGGTAAAGAATAAGTGTTTTCGTACATATGCCGTTGTTGCTTTGTGTTTGAATAGGTTATATTTTCATTTAAGTCCCTGTATGTCGATGTACGTCTGTGTGTGTCAGTTCCTGTGTATCTCAAGTCTTCAACTCGTGTGTGTTGCCAGTGATGACATGCGGAACCGAGACGTGGAGGCTTACAATGGGCCTTATAAGAAGGCTTAAAGTCACCCAAGGGGCAATGGAGAGGGCTATGCTTGGTATTTCTCTGCGTGATCGAATCAGAAATGATGAGAACCGCAAGAGAACTAAGGTCGCTGACGTAGCCCAAAAAATTGCGGATCTCAGTGGCAGTATGCCGGCCACATTGTAAGAACGACTGATGGCCGTTGGAGCTGAAAGGTCTTCGAGTGGTGGCCGCGTACCGGGAGACGCAGCGTTAGTAGGGCCCCACAAGGTGGACCGACGATGTGGTGAGGATTGAGAGAAGCCGATGGATGAGGGCAGCGCAGGATCGATCGGATTGGAGATTCTTGAGGGAGGCCTATGCCCAGCAGTGGGCGCGTCTCTCGGCTGATAAGATGAGAATGATGATGATATCTATGTAGTCCCTTATATTTTTCTATTATAACGTAAACAGTCCTATTACGGCGGTAGTCGAAATCAATTCCTCCGTAATAGACGGATGTATTTTTACTTACGAGTCATAATCTTGTTTGGTTATGCACGTAAATAAAAATATGTTCGCTATAGTCGCTGGTTGTACGTTAATTGTAGATTAATTATTTAGCGTATAAGATTTCGTAAATACCTACATCTGGTTCAATTCACTTATAAAACTTAGTCTCGTTAGCTAAGAGTGAACAATCCAAAAAGTAATTTAATATTATTTTAGCTTTAACATCAGAAACAAAGATGAGAAAATGAACTGAAACGTAAAAATTAAATTTGGAGAACCTTCGTTGGTATTTGTGAGTTATTATTAATTCTGTTATTCTGTGGAACATTTCTGGCAGTTTAATATAATATTTATACTTTAATCTGTCAAGCGGCGTTATCCCTCCGGAGTGCTTGACGGGTTTATAGTTAAAAGTGCCTTATTGCACTGTAGATATCTAGTAAGACTTATACCGTTAATTAATAAAACTGATGACCGATTTACAACATCTCTCATTTTTCGTATCCTATTGTTTATCCTGTCACCCAAATGTTTTCTGGAAGACATTGCTATTTAGCGATAAGACCACCCACCCTTTTTGAACATTGTTTGTCTAGATTGTTTATTGTACCTGCAATTTCTGGATCTGGATGCAGCATATTATATCTATCATCTAACTAATATTGGTAAATCAAACAGATTAAAATATAGTAAAAAACATAAGCTGCCGAAAATGTCAGTTCAGGGAATGAAAAAATTATTAATTTCAAATTTTACGTCTCTGTTCATTTCTTCGAACTTTGTTTCTGATTCGATCTACAATAAGTATATCAAATTGAAAAATTTTTACAAGTATAAAGTCAATCTATAGAAAATCTGTTGTAAGGTCAAAATTATTCCTTGAATAGAAAATATCTGTCGATTGAGAAATCGGCCTTAGTCACTTACTTATGTGTCGCTATTTGTTGTAACACATATCTCTTGAACTCTTTTATTCTATTACTATTGATAAAAATTAATGTAAACTAATGTAGGTAGGTATTGTATTTACAGTAAGTAGAGAACCGTGTAAATTGTTATAAGCTGTCATCTACGTCTAATGTCTAAATTATTATACTTATTTAATTAGGTATTACTAAGCAGAACATGTCTTTTCTAGTTCAGGCTTTTTCCTAAAATATTTCCAACACTAAATATAATTTTAAAATAAAATTTAATACAATATTTTACGCAAAGTCCACGAGATGTGACAACTTTTTCAGACATCAAAGTTTGAATAGTTATTGAAATAAAAATTACCTTTCAACTCATTTCTTCTACTTACTATTTGATTCCGCTACTCAAAAACTTATCCTTACCCATTGCACAGATATATAGTTAATTGGCATAAAATAAATGCGGTAACGTAACATTTGTATAACGGTAGATGTCTGAATAAAAATATAAGCTACTTAGTTTCTTCGAAGCTTCGAAGACAATACTACTTTATGTCCCATGCGTAGTCGTCTTAGATTTGAGTCTACATTACATAGTCTGAAACAAAATGAAAGTTTACTATATTTCTTTCATTTTAATCCAACTTGAAGACATTTCCAACTATTAGGCTACGATCGCCTAAAAGTTTTTGCCTCATTTTAGCAGTTTAAACGCACATTTAAAAAGATTTTAAAAAAAAACTAAAATCTTTACCCACACACGTTAGGTAACTTTTCAAATTGTATGTTACTTGTTTTCTAACTAGGTGCTTCTAAAACCTAAATTCTACACCTTTCTTATTAGTCGTGACTGTAGATAAGGATTTTATTATTATTAAATACAATTAATGATAGAGATGCAGCAAACTTAAAATTGTTGGTAAAATACCAATATTAGTTATAGGTCAAGTTATTCTTATTAATAAAAGACCTCTAATAAATTTTTCGGCATGGTAATAAACCATTATGTGTATTCATAATTATTAATTAACTCAAAAACCGTTTAATTCTCATAATAAGTAAACGAAACTTTTGTTCGCTTGCTGTCCTTAAATTGTATCTTAATTAATAATCTTTGCTGGCGAAGTGAATTAACCCGTATTAATTTAAATTACGAAAACGGGTCTGATTCGAGTTTTGCTAATAACACGACTTATTATCGAAGATCACCTTTCAATTAGATTTTAGAATAGTGATGCGTAATGTACCTATTTACCTTAATTTGATCAGCAGGTTATGCGGGTCTTAGGTATGATTTATACCTACTTATGATAACTTTAAAGGTTTCAAAAGACATGACGTCGTGGTATTGTGTGTAAATTACAATATTATGGTGGCAAGAAATGAGCAGCAATGTTCTGAAGGCTTAATAAAGAATGTTTCTGTACTTTCAGGTTCAAATGACGACGCTGAATTATCTTTTGCAGTAGATTGTCTACAGCTTTTGTTTAAAAAATGGAGTACTTTTTTTACATGGCAACGCGCAAGTGATACCCATTGGCTACGGTAACCGCTTACAGTTAAGTTTGCCATGTTCTTGATCGCCATCTTAGTGACACAAAAAGGTAGTCTTACCTTAGTAAAGCTTCTCGCTAATTGGTAGGCCCGCTTGGTAGGCAAGTACCACTTTCTATTTCAGACATGAAGCAGTTCACCGTGTTTCGGTGTGAAGGGAAAACTGGCCAGTGAAAATTACAGGCCCTGGGGGTGATGAACCATTCCCATGCAGTTTAAAACCTACTTATAATTTTGTTATACAATGAACTCCTGGGCCATAACATATTATCTCTTGGCCTCAGAAATCTCAGGCACTTGTATATCAACAGTTTTGATGTCTGAAGTGGGATTGTAGACTAAGCGGGCATCTCTCATTCTACAATTGTAACTCTCGCACACACGCATACCTAGGTGTCTTAATAGTGGATTATAATTTTTGTACTGACTAACTGTCCCCACTCTGTTCAACGTTTAAAAAACAAAGAATTACTATCTATCTTGTTTGAAATGAAATGAGTGACATAAATGACTGAAATAAAACATTTAGAGTAAAAAACATACAGACGAATTGATAATCTCCTCCTTTTTTTGAAGTCGGTTAAAAATTGAATATATTTAAAGTCAATTTATACAATAGGAATTCATCAGAAATACACGATAAAATTAGAGGTAGCTAATAAATAAGTCTTAAATTATGCTTCATCTATTAAGATTCTTTACTACCCCCACAGTATACTGTACCGTGAGCCACGAATCGGATGCAGCGGCCATCCCCTGGGATACAACTACATTTCCTCATTTTAATTGTCTACGTTTCGTGCAGGCATTATACTCGTACAAGAACAAGATTTATTGACAGAATATGTCTTATAAAAACCTCCAAGTTATTCGTCTTTCTATTGCTGCTTTACAAGGTAAGTAGGTTTGAATTACGGTAAGTTTAAGTGGCAGTGGACTTACCAAAAACTGCCATGTTATCACTTTAGATGTCAAAATAAGTATCCTGTCGAATAAGCCCTTCTGAGGTAGTTTGCAATTGTTGCGTAATACCACAGAACTTGAACCAAATTCGATAAATAATAAATATAAATAACCACATTTTGTATAAGTTTTTTTACAACACACAAAGCATGGCAAATGACCCAACACAACCTAATGTGAAGCGGTAAGAAGAGTCCATATGCAGAGACAGCTAGTGCAGCTTGAAACACACTGTTCTAACCACCTCCACCTAGCCGGCCCATAAAGTGCCTTTTCACGCCTCTTTTGACGGAACCCATGTTATAGACAGTGCTGGCAAAGAATTCCAAGTTTTGGAAGTGCGATAAAGAAATGAGTTACTAAACTTCTTTGTGCGTGATGTTGAGGTTGACCTCATGACTCCGAAAACCGGCTCGCGTGCTCCCGAGTAGGAAGGTGGAAGGTGGGATAAGGTCGAAAAAACGCTAACGGATACAATGTCACGATACAATTGTAGAGGCTCTAGGCTTTTCGTGACCTCTACATCGTCAATGACGGCACCACGCTGCAATCTGTCCAGTGCATCGAGAAGGTACTTAGCGGAGCCATCCCACAGGTGCGAGCAATAATCAACGCAAGACCGGACCTGAGATTTGTAAAGCAGGACTAACAGAAGGACTAACAAACGCGCACGCACACCTGTGTTTTCTTAGCATTGAACTCAACAAGATTGTTAGAACCCCATTCAGTTATAAGCAGTGATCGGAATAGGCTGAGTTTACCTACAGTTTGTAGACCAGAGATAAAAATAGGAGACTTCCCTGCAATATTTTTTTTACCGGTAAATTTATCGGATCTATAATTACGTGAATTTATACATCTTATTATTAATATTTACCGCGTAACAAACATACAAAAAAACGATCAAAAATAGTCGAATGAAAACCTTTTTTTTTGAAGTTATTAAAATTGAAGAGCCATGTGAAAATTTTTATAACATGATGTACAAGGTTTGCTGGTAGAAAACACAGTTTTGTGTTAAGCTCGCTTCAATTAAAATATTTATTTACAATTTACAACACAAGTAAGGGAATATCTTATCAAGTCTGATTTTCAAATCTCTATATGATGCAACATACATATTCATGTCCAATCACCGTTATTTTTAACGTTCGTAACGCTTTATTGTACATACTTAATAAGTTAAAATAAGTTTCCCTTAATTTTCATCTCACTCGTAAACGTCTTACACCTGCAATTGACGATTAATTTTAAACTGAAACGTTGAAACGTTTCAGTTAACTTAATTACTTAGTAACTTTGTATGTACGATTTCGCTGTAAGTAGTGAAAAGACCTACATAGTATCATAAAACTGGCTTTCTAATTAAAAATTTATTCAAATTAAAGCCAGTGAAATATTATAAACATCTATTAACATTGTTCTTTGCTGAGTTCTTCTTCTGTGAACGTCAAGAAAGCCTTAAGTTCTATTGAGACTAACTATTGTGTATCTTTCTTAGTTTAATGTCATTGGAAATGCAACATTCATGAGATTTTGCATACTAAATACACTATTTACAACCCATTTTATGAATTTAAAAACTATTATGTATTCACTATTATTCACTAAGAAGTGTTATATGTATGTATTCACTAAGAAGAGTTAATACAGACAAGACAGACATTTAATATTGAAAATTCCTTTGGATAACATGTGTAATTAAAATCAGAATTATACTTAAAATTTTATTTTTAGTATTGCATACCCGACACCGACAAAGGTAACTAATATTATTACCCTGGTATGCATAAAACCATTATGTTGGGAGCAGGTTGAGTTTTCCTACGTTTCTCTTGACTTTTATAAGTTAGAGAGCGCGTGAGTACTTAGTGCCCAAGGTGCAAGGAGGGAGCGTTTATAGGCTACGATAACCTTACCATCAAGTGGTCCAAGTAAGCGGTTTCTGAGTTGCGCTAACTCGGTGTTATTTATTTTGGTTTTATACTATTTTGCAGACGGCCGGTGGGGCGTTAAAGTTCTAGAATGGCGACCACGTACTGGAAAGCGGAAAGTAGGACGGCCTCCCACTAGATGGACAGACGACCTGGACAGGGTCGCGGGGAGCCGTTGGATGCAGGCTGCGCAGAACCGTTCCATTTGGAAAACTTTGGGGGAGGCCTTTGTTCAGCAGTGGACATCATAGGCTGATATGATGATGATGATGATACTATTTGCGAACTACCTATTATAAAGGACTAGCTACAGTTCTGGTTTCCATCATGTCTACACTGGATTGAAAGCTTTCATAAAGCAAAGAGTTTCACTTTTATTTTAATTCGTTTGTTAATTTTGTATAAAGTCGGCCAAAAGCATTTTCGATGGCATGAAGACTTCGGTAGCAATTTCCAGGAACAAAATACACTCCATGTTTTGTTTCTGGGTGAAAAAAATGTCATTTATCCGAACAGTCAGACAAACCCCGGTAGAAAGACACAAACAAGCAGACAGCCAGACATATCGTTTGTTCTTTGGTGTGTTTCCCAATTTTTAAAAAGTTCCGTTCTGTCGTTTTGAAAAATGAAGTGAGTTGAATGTGAAGGTCATGAAACAGTAAAAATATTTTTGTTAGCAAGTCCATTCATTAGCAAGTCCAGAAAATTCAAAGAACAAAGTTCATCTTATGTTAAAAAATATTGTCGCTTAGCAGAATTCAAGCGAGTGGCTAGCAATTGCAATAAAATCCTAACCACAGCTTCAACTTTTAAAACTCGACGAAAACTAAAAAAGCATTAAAAGCCACTCCGTTACAGTTTTTGCCTGAAACGGCTGATAATTCTATTTGGTAGCTATTTGTGAGTGCATCGACAAAATTTATAAACTGCGGTGCGAGCACAGAACTTTCGATAAGCTTATTTGACATTAAAATTCGACAAAACGGTAGTTTATCGAGTGTTTATCGATCTCGGTAGCACAGAACTCTGTTTATCGATCTCTCGACAAAGTCGACTAATCTTACCGAATTTCTCGATAAACTCAAGCATGGATCGTAATTTTGACATACGAGATAGATATAATTTGTCTATTTTGACATAAATTTATCGGGTTTTAAAATATGCACGATATGTTTGTCGATACTCTAATATTTTACGTAATATTGCTTTAGGTTGCTATAACAATGGATTTCGGCTTTATAATTTGTGGATAATTCACTCATATCGAATAGCCAGTGCATGTTGTCGTGATTAATATATAAAAGAAAGCTACTATTTTCGCTGCAGAGGGATTTTTTGTTTTATGAGAGAAGTGTGATAAACAAGAACTAAATAAAGCTAAGCAAACAGTGAGATAAGTGGTTTGTGAAGTTATAACAACCAAGAAGAGCCTTCCGACATAATACCATAATTATGATTTAATTTGTCGAACGCAATATTTATAAACGTCTAAATGCCTTTCATCAATAAATGATAAGAAATAAAATCAAAACACAGTGTCTTCTAATTTTTAGTAGGTAGGTACAAATTGTATCATTAGAAATTGAACAGCCAAAAATGTATTGCAGGTTTTTTAATTCTAGGTACCTATCATAAAATAAAAGTCATTTGCAAATTTACAATTTATTATTCCTCATAAAACATCTTCACTTCCTGGCCAACTTGATTTCCAACAAGCTGATGTCGCTCCATCCTAAAAAAAAGAATGATTGTAAAATAAGACATAAAATACAATAACAATAGGTAAATAATGTTACTACTATTTACTAAGTTTTATTGCTTTTTTCAAGCTCAATGTTCTATTTAAAACTTAAGTTTCCATTAAAGATTCCCACTGCCTGATGTGAGGAAGTTGAGAATGAAGATGATGGAATATCTTGCTATTAACCCAGAGACAGGAAGTAATAGAACTTATCAATTTAAAATAAATTACAATGAAATATATTTAAAGTAAATGTGTAGGTACTTATTATGTTTTTATTTTAACTATCAGCTACATGCTAGTTTATACAAAAGGGAAAAGAAAGAACAAGCATTTTTGTCTGTACATTTTTTACTAAGTAAAATTAAAAAACTAAAAAATTGTAATAGTAGCAAGAGACGGCGTGCTTACCTTGAGGCTTGAGCGCTCCGATACTTTTTCAGTAATAGCATCAAAGTGATTGTAATATTATAATCACTATAGTATAGAATTCACTTTATGCAGAACTAGTTATCTATTTTAAATATAAGAAAACATAAAATTCGGGGAAAAGAAAACTATACGAAATATTTATCTTTGTTTGTTTTGATAGTTTATTGACATTAATGTCATTTTGACAAAATGTTCTAACATATTGGGTAGAAAACTATTTTAGTATTATTTATGGCCGCATGGATAATATTCCTTAGCTTTATTATGAAAAAAATAATTATTAAAGAATGAATGGCGAATGAATGATCGATAAAAAAACGACAAAATATACATCTCGATAAAACTTATCGAGGTTAGTTTCATGCTAGCGTTGGTCGATATAATTCGATAGATAAAGTGAGTTTATCGATCGATAAATATGTCTACCGAAAGATCCATGCTCGCACTGCTGGTTTGTCTACGTAGTTTCAACAGTAAAATCATTTCAATTAGTTTTATATTATTTTAATTACTAAGTAATTTTTCAAACATTTATAATAATGTTAAAAATCAAAAATTAAGAGTAAAATCATAGATAAATAATAGAGTACCTACTCAAGTAAATCTTTGTTTACACCCTTACTGATCAAGCGAAACATTTTGACATTTGTGTGTGACAGCAAATGACAAAGTGTTTCGCTTGATGGATTAAATCCATAGCAATAAGAGACAATTTCCAACTGACGTGCTATGTTTGATATGTGATCGTGTGTACGTTTAAAGATTGAGAAATAATACTTTTAACAACTATAAAATATTTCAGAAATGTCCAAAAATAATGAATATAATAATAATAATACGTTGGGGAAAAAGTTTCTTCGCATTTTTTAAGAAAATTCAAAACATTTTTTAATATAGTTTATTTACATTTAACTAAAGTATGTAGGTACCATTTTGTTCGATAGCTTTATGCCATCTTTTAGGTAGGGGCATGATCCCATTGCGATAGAAATTTTGGGGCTTCTAATCAAAATACCGCCACAAGTGGTTTTGGTAGTCCTCTCATGATGTTAACTTGACACAGCCTAGAGAATTCTGAAGAGAGCGAAACAGGTGGAAATCTGAAGGTGCAAGGTCAGGACTATACGGCGGATGCATTAACACCTCCCAGCGAAACTCTCTTAATTTTTGCTGAGTGGCTAAAGATGTGTGAAGTCTAGCGTTATCATGATAAAAAACTACACCCCTTCTGATGATTAATTCCGGCCGCTTTCTCTCAACTTCTTGCTTTAATCTCATCAGTTGTTCGCAGTAGAGTTCAGAATCGATGGTCCTGCCTGGTGGTAACAGCTCATAATGAATAATGCCTTTCCAATCCCACCACACACACACCGTATCACCTTGTTGCGAGTTAACCCGGGTTTCGCCACAGTCTGTGAAGCCTGACCGGCCTTTGACCACGACCTTCTTCGCACGTTCTTGTCGTACGTGATCCACTTTTCATCACCAGTTATCAGCTTCTTCAAAAATGGCTCGGTTTCATTACGTCGTAATAAAGAATCACAAATGAGTACACAGTTCATTAGGTTTCTTTCAGTGAGCTCGTGGGGTACCCAAATATCGAGCTTTTTTGTGTACCCATTTTTTTTAAATGCGCCAAAACTGTTTTGTGGTCAATTCCCAGTTCTTCAGCTACGTCGTAATTACTGATATGCCGATATTGCTCCAGTTTTTCAAAAATGGCATCAATTTTATCCGTAATAGGGCGACCAGAGCGACGTGCATCTTTGACATCAAAATTTCCGAATTGAAAACGCTTACACCAAATTTGTGCTACTCTCACAGACACTGCACTAGGTCCATAAACATCGCAAATTTTTTTCGCGGCTTGTGATGCATTTTTACCTTTTTTGTAGTAAAATTTTAAAATGTATCGAATTTCTTCATTAGATTCACTCATCTTGACAGTACGAAAAACAAATGAAAAACACTCATTTTCCTAATTTGAATTTGGAATTATCTTTTTTAAAATCTAAACTTTTAATGATACCAAAACCAGTCAGATACAAATAGTACAGCCAAAGAGATTTTATTACAAGTTCATACATACTATAATGCGAAAAGACTTTTTCCCCAACCTAATATTTAGCAATGTACAGACGACAGTACATCAAGTGTAACAGCACTACGAAAGCCGCATCTATAACGAACGGAATAAGGGTGGTCTCAAGGTTAAACTGTTACGCTTGATGTGCTTTTGACTGTACATAATCCAGGATCGGGGCTACGGAATTTTTCAAGCTACCACTAAATAACTGTATTAACTCGTCAAGCATCAGATTCCAGACATAATTAATTTTTTAAGTGTCATATCCAGGGATATTGCCATACCATAACGCCGCTTGACAGATTACGCCTTTTAATATGCGAAAAGTGGCATCTCAATCCAAACATACATTCTAAAGCTAGTATGCAACCGTACTTGAAGTCAACCCTTAATCTCATAGGATTCTATAGGAACCTAATAGGTATCTCAGCTTTCAAAGGGTTATTCCGTAGCTCTTGAAATTACTGTATGAACTGTTTGAGTTATTGCAAACACGTTTAATATAGTGTGCTACTTCCATAGATATACAGAACTAGTGGCCGCCCGTGGCTCCGCTTGCGTGGACGTTGGTTATCGCGCCAAAAGGTAGCCTTTGTCCTTTCTTAGAATTTAATGTATCTTCATGCCAAATTTCATCTAAATCAGTTTAGCGGTGCACTATAACAATTACAACTGAACTTTCGACTACCTGAAGCTCAAAAAGTGACTACATAACTTAATGTAGCACCTAGTTAAAAATAAAGATATATACAGGGTGGTGCCGTCAATACGACAGTAAATTGAAACATGGGCTATATTAGTTCATAGAAATGGTTTGTCACTTTCAAAAAAAATTCTTATTCGTTTGATAATTTCATGATATTTGTATGACATAATATAACATTGGCTGCATTATTTCATAGAAATGTCATGAAATTATCAAACGAATAAGATTTTTTTGAAAGTAGCAAACTATTTTTATGAACTAATATAGCCCATGTTTTAATTTATTGTCGTATTGACAGCACCACCCTGTACTTATACTAAGGTGAAAGTTCAAAAGTTGTAGAAAAAAGAAACTCACAGTTAGGCAATATGGTAGATAAATACCTACTAACTTTTTTATTATTTCATATACCTTCCATTTTTTGTACCATAGACAGTTTGTCTATGGTACAATAACGCTATGGAGATAGATATCAAAGCTGATATTTACGTATCAATCTGCGAAGTAACCACTTAACAGACTAAATATATTATTTTGTAAGATTGAAAGTTAGAAGGATAAGGGTATAGATAGAAAAAGCAACATTGACTGTAAATTTACTTATTTCAAGGCCCCTTCACTGTGAAAAAGATAAGTTGTCATTTAAATATATTATACTTTTACTTATAGGTCGATTTTCAAATGTTAAAACCAAATATCTTTGTGCTAAAACCAGTTCCGCGTCAAGAGGAAAAGGTCAAAGGACACTTAAACGTGAGCCCTTGTTGAGAGGAACTTATTCACGTATCGATAAAATTTTCATACAATTTCTTTAGGGCAACTTACAATGGGGTACTTACGGATATGGGATGAATAGCGGCGGTGCGAGGCGGATCGAGTGCTTACATGGTAAGAAATGCGTAGTCCGACGTTTAGCCTTGTCATTAAATCGAGTTTCGTTCAAAATGACGAAATGGACCACGTAAATGTCGACGTCATAGATAAACAAAGTAGTGCTCTTTTAGTTTGCCAAACACTTTTGTACTTTTTAGAAATATTGAACTAAGGAAATAGTACTTATAAATGTAGTTCTGCTCGCAGAATATGTATTAGTTATGTTACGGACAGGCCTTCCAGATGAGCGGCGAGACATAGGTATAACAAATATTGCTACGTACGGACTTGTACTGTGCGGTAAAGTTAAATAAGTCAATAAGTGAGCGCTTTATTAAATTACAAATAATTTAATAAAGCTTCGTTCTATATCGGGTTAATCTGTCAAGCGGCGTTATCCCTCCAGAGGGATATGTTTCTAATAAATTGTTGTTATAATAGAAGTGATAAAATTTTTAATTATAATTTTCAAAGGACAAGATATTGTTTATTTAAAAAATAATGTTTGGTTGCCAGCAAAAGTTATTGATTGTCATGTATCACCAAGATCTATTATTTTGAAGACGAAAAGGGCAATATTTTAAGAAGAAATATGTAATCAGTTGACCTTAAATATAAAATTAAATCCAAACAAACAGGGGCAAGCTTTTTGGTTTTGTAGCCGAAAGAATAAACTTTGATAATTGTTATTTGAGACTTAAACCTATTTCCGCAGCTAAATATGGTCATAAGGCCTCATAATTACGAGCTGGTGGTATAATTCGCTTTAGTACTACCTGAATAACGGACCAAAAGCTGGGCTACGTCATTTTATGCAAGCAACACTGCGCAAAACAAACGTTGAATTCCTGGCAGAGTGATGGCAAGCACCTGCAATTTCAACTGACGAGGCAGCCAGCCGTTCGTCTCGTAGCCTTTTGTATCATTATTCTCTGCATTTTGTATGGCATGCGACATCCATTTTATTTGAACAATATTCCACGCTACATAATATCATTCTCGTTCCAATTAAAGTTATTTTTTTGTCGGCATTTTTATACGAAACGGTTAAATACTACCGCATCGTCATCATATCAACCGAGAGACACCCACTGCTGGGCATAGACCACATATTTATCCCACTGCTGGGCTCACTACTTCTCATGTGTTTCTCCCATGTAGGAAGGCCTGTTCCTACATGGGAGAAACACATGAGAAGTTTGAGCCATAACACATTAACACCACCACGCTGGCCCAATGCGGGTTGGTGAGTTGAAGCGGTTGCAGTGACAACCAGGACCAACGGCTTAACGTGCCTTCCGAAGCACGGAGGAAGTCGAGATCACAAATTTAATTGACCCATCCCGGGATCGACCATGACGCAAGTTGCTTTGTTTTCGGAATCGAAACCAGAGCGCACGAGCTCCTATTTACTGTACTACTACTTAGCTTTCGACTTACTACTTACTTTTCTTGGGAACATTATTCCCAAGAAACCAGCTATATTTCTTGAAAATTCCTCAATATATTTACATTATAGAACATGTCCATATAAGCGTTGGACGGGACGAGGCAAAAGCTTTGTTCCTTTTCATAAGATTTTAGAAGTCGACGCATGTGAATAACACGCTTCGCCGCATTGAGCTCTGAGCTGCTTGCACTATTGAAATATTAAGGCAAATGCCAAGCTGCACAACGCTGTTATTGAGTTTTATCAAGGGAACAAGTTCAATAACATGGTTTTCGAGATTCTAATAGGTATATAAATTATAATCATCGGTTGCACTTGCATGTTAGCAGACAATATGGCTTCTAATATCGCTGCAAACATACAGAGCTTTTAATATTCAGATTAATTATACTTCAACTAATTTTATTTTACATCTAACTAGGTTTTTGACGAAGGACGACGTGGTAATTATAACCTGACAAAAGCCATAGGCTAGTATTTGGTGCGATAGTCAACATATACGTGGGCGGAGCCGCGGGTGCCAATTAGTTATGCCATACAAACGTCTACAGTTATTTATTACTCATATAGGCTCATTGAACCTATTTTGGTTGAAACTTTTGTTTAGCTAGAACAAAATATGTTTTAATAGTAAACATGGTTTGTTTGTCTCATCACTCATACGTCAATTGTAAAAGACAAACCACCTACCATAGTGTAATTCAATTCAATATATCTGGGACGAAAATATTAATTTAAGCACGTATAGTGTAAACATATCTCAAAATTTCTTTCAATATTATAGTATTAAATTTCTTAGGTTTATCGTTGTCATATACACATTATTAGACTTAACTGTAGATTGGTTTCTTTAAACCTGTCTTGAATGCAAATATAAATCAGATAAATATTATAAAGTCACAGGCCATCATCATCGGCAGTCCTTATTTTGTGTCCAGAACTGACTACACTGTTTTCGCATCTGTTTGGTGGCACTGAAATCCCATTTGCCAAAGTCAAAAACCTAGGTGTTATTTTTGACCGGTGTTTGTCACGGCGGCGGCGTCTTCAAGTTGAGACTGTCAGGAAGAAGGTGTTCGTTGCATACGGTTTGATCAATTGTCTTCCAAATTTCTTGCCTATTAGTACTTTTGTATTAATATATTCAATCAAACTCAGTCATTTATGCTCTCCTTAATCGACTATGCTGACGTCTGCTGACGTCGGATGTCGATCTTTCAGAGGAACTTCTCGATAAGCTTGAGAGTCTGCAGAATGTTTGCATCAGGTTCATTTTTGGTTTGCAAATACGACCAAGTATCGAAGTTTCGATCACGATTCGCTGACGTAAGCTTTCGATTCGCTGACGTAAGGACTTAAACGTTTTAACTCAACTATGTTCTATTCCTTCCTACCTCTCCATCTTACCTTAAAATTTGTTTTTCCCTTCGTTCCTCTTCTTTAGTTCGTCCTTTGCGTTCTTGTTTCAATCTTACTTTAGATATTCCTGCTCACTCTACTGATTTCCTCTCCTAATACTTTTCGCTGCATGCTCTTCGGTTATGGAATTCTCTGGCAGAGTACATCAGGGGAGCTCGCTCATTTCTTACGTTTATCTCATTAGCTGTGTATTTTATTTTACTTTTATTGTATCACATGTAAGTATATTTGATTAGTATATTATATTTTGTGAATTTTACTTTCATTATGTACAAAAATAAATATATTATATATGTTATTTATACCTTCTATTCCTTACACTCTTTCTGCATTCTCCTTCCCGTAATATTTATATCACCTTAGGTTCTCTGGAAGAAATTGCTTTATAGCAATAAGGACGCCCAGTTGTACCGCTTTGTGTTTATTACTTTGTATTGTTTAATTTGTTTCTTGTGTCCAATAAAGAATATTTATTTATTTATACAGAACCTTTATGTGGAACCGGCGAGGTAGCTGACAATTTCCTACTTTTATATTCCATTTTATTATATTATGGGCGACAATTCGCCGAAATTAATATGGCATGAAAAATACCTACTTACATTTCATATTTATGGCACAAACTGAGTGCTTTATTCCGCAGTGCTTGAAAATACATAAAATTACTACGAAAGCTCTCATGATTATTACTATGAGGTTTTGAATAATACGAATTGCAGTAACTTTGTAACTATGGAACTCTGACTTCTTCACATACATTCAGATGTGCAATAATGGCTGCTATATAGTTTTCAAGGAATGTGTTTTTATTAATAATATATTTTTTTTTAATGTATAAGTAGTAGATATTTACAGTAAAGCTTTAAACGCTTCGATTAAATGAACTTTATATGCATTGGACAACGCCATGATGAATCACAAACAAACTGATAATAAAAAATGAAAGTAACAATAATAACAATGTTCGTCCAGTTCTAACTCTACAGTGCAAATAAAATCTCATTATTGAAAATGGAACGCTTTTTATAAAGTATCGACTGTGATGCAGTAGATGGGTACTTTGAACTAACCTGTTGTACCTATGAGAAACATTTTATTACATTTCCCTAACTTCTGCTGCTCAGATTTTTTTCTTTCAGTTAAATTAAATATTCCCTATATGAAATTGAGTCGATCCGCATCAAAATTTTTTTTTTTTTTCAAAATGACTCACTTCTATGGACAAGTCACGCTTGACCAAAAAAATTACTATCTCAAATTTTTTTTCACAATAAAAACAATAAATGGTTCCTAAGGCCGTTCCCCTGTGTCTTCTATGGTTTTGGACTTCCCCATACTGTCCCAGTTAAAAAACACACTGTATAGGTACAACATTGCTTAAATAATATACGGTACCATAAAATTATTAGTATATTAAATTAAATGATCAAATGACACATGGAATAAAAAATAAACTGCATATTAATACAGAGGCAAAAATGAACGGATTTCCATCCCCTTATATTTTTTATATTTATTTACTGAAGTAATTTTGACCTTATTTTGTTTTTAATTATAAGACAATTGTTTTACTGTAGTATGAAATTTCTACTCTAACTTCAATTTAAAAATTACAATCATAAAATCTTTATTTCCTATTTTTTTTTTTTTTTTTTCTCTTTTTTAACGTTTATCTAAATTAGTCCACAAGTGTAAAATGTACACAGTGTTGTAATTAACAAACAACACACTAATTAATCAAATTGAAGTTTAACATTATAGCAAGAATGATATAAGTAGTCTATGATTATAGTAAAAGCTTGAAATATATTTAGAAAAGTTTGTAGGCTAGGAAAAGTCATGTCTTGGGCGGGAAATAAAATAATCGCGACATTGTAAATGAAGACGTTAGCAAAAACGCAAAAACTAAAAGACCGAATTATTTCTTTAGGTTATCCCAAGTTTTCGGTAAGTCGGTGTTCAGAGCAATCACCCTGGTCGTAAAAGGATGCAAGTTTGATTTTTGCCCGAAGACATTTTTTTTTTCATTTTCTAAATATAAACTTACCTACTTACTTAGTAATATAAAATTCATCCATTACGTATTCCTTAATTGTAACACAGTTGTGTTTCATTTATTTACGTATTTCACGTGAAACATTGAATATTCATTATCTATGCACACACGCCAGCAGATCAATCGAAACACATTAACATTTGAGGGTACCTTAATCCTGTGTATATAGAGTCATTTTTGAACTGACATGTTACGTTTGGTCTGCGGCCGTCTGCACCTACGCTACACTCAGCCTTCGATGTTCAAAACAAATTACCATTTCATTGAAATAAAAAAAACAGTGACAATAACTCGTTTAAACCGTTGAAAAAGTCAAAGAAAACCGGACAAAGTGTCGGACGCGGTTATTAAGATACATCATATAAAAGAAATAAGTTGCAGGGACTTTCAGTTCAGTAATTGATCATAATGGCGCGGGTGAACTTGAAATTAGCGCTGGTATTTCTGATAATGGTTACTATAGTAAGTTGTGCTAATAACGCAACAACTACACCACCTCCTAGCACAACTACGCCTAAATCACCGAAAACTCCAGGCGTAAGTATCTACGAAATACTAACTAATAGTTCTGACCGTTCATCAACTAAAAGATTGCTGATGGAGAAGAGAAATTCTGTTTGAAAAGTCATCGGCTACTACAGCGATATTGAATGAGGTTCATTTTCCAATAATCATATTTAGTTACGTGCAACACTCTACTCTAGACATTCGAAAAGTTATCCCCAGTGCAGCTTAAGCTTATATTATTTTGTATCGTTACAGATCTTAGCAGATATCGAAAAATTAATTTCTGCTATACCAGTGGGAATTGCGACCGCCTGTGAAACTGTAAGTGTGTTATTATGTATAAGGATAATTTATTTACGAAAAGGTGCGAAAAAATAAGCCACGGCAAATGACTATGATAACTTAGCCTTTGGTTTTAACTAATAAAGTAAAATAACAGTTATCTATTTAAAAAATACAGAAAACATTTTTATTATGCTCGAGGACTTAATAATAGTGTGTGCTTTGGTCAGCTGTTACTGTACTCCTAGCTACTAAACCAGAGGTCCCACGTTTGAATCCTGGTAGTTGTACGTATGTCGAGTACAAACATTAATTCACCAGTCATGGATGTTTAATTACCTATATGTTTATTCAGTTATAATGTAGTATTTCTGTAAGTAATTACTAAAAAACATTATTAATGTAGTTACGTAAAATATTTCTCCAAATCTCCGACTATCTTTTAATGATGCTTTATTTGGACTAGATAAGTAGCGTGAACGTGATGTTATTATCATTTATTTTTTTAACTAAAGTGTTAATACCTCTTATTTGTTTACAGGGTGCCAAAGCTGTGGTAAATTTTTTCACGAATCCATGGTGGTGATAGATAATTCTAGAAAGTGTAGTTAAGCATTCGTGTGTAAATAATTAATTTAATAAGCCTTTGTAATAAATTTTAGATAAAATCATTAAATGCTCTTTGATTCTAATTTGTGAAGTGTTAGACCAGAGTCAATCGACATTAGTTGAGGAAACACCGGAGGACTGATAAGACATGAGCTGATAAGAAACAAAACGTCAAAGGTATACTTCCCTTTAGATTATAATTAGTGTCGTGTTAAGGAAGAAGCATGTTTTGCCTGATAAGCTGATTATTAGCAAATTTCTTTTGGAGCCTCGTCTTTTTAAGAAACGGAGCAAGTTTCGCGCCAAATAGCATTTGCCTTTGTTTAATTAATAATTATAAAAAAACCTAATACTGCAGATTAGATAATAAGTTCCATTAGCGGACTACCTTATTCGTAGCTATTTTTAAAAACAAGTAAGAAGTTGTTCTGTAGCTATAAAGCTATGAATATTTTTGACATTAATTCCTCAAGCGGCATTATCCCACCGGATTGCTGTGACAATTAAAAAATCAGTTGTGTCTGAAATCTGATGTATGACGAGTTAACAAAGATTTTAAAACATTTTAAAAGACCTCAGAGCCACAGGTACCTTACCTCATCTAAGAATTATGTATTAGGTATGCGATAGTGACATTTTTGCTCAGCAAAGGCATGAAATTTGAATTCGGTAAGATTGTGATCGTAATCGCTGTGAAGACTGGTTACCTGTAAAGGAATAGTAAAAACATATATATTCGTCACTGGGGGCTGTGTAATTTTATTATTAGACACTTCATCACCAGCCTATATACGTCCCACTGCTGGGCACAGGCCTACCTACATGGAGAAACGCATGAGGAGCTTGGGCCATAACACCACCACGCTGGCCCAATGCGGGTTGGTGGATTTAAGCGGTTGCAGTAACAACCGGGGCCAACGGCTTAACGTGCCTTCCGAAGCACGGAGGAGCTTGAGATTAGAAATTTTGGTTGACCAATCCCGGAATGGACCATGGCGAAAGTTGCTTTGTTTTCGTGATCGAAACGATATCGCTCAAACCACTACGCCACCGAGCTCCTCCCACCACGCCACCGAGCTCCTCATTGGACACTTAACGCAAACTAATAAGAGTATAAAGTTACTTCTTTAAAAACAATGATGGCATAAAAACATAAAATTGCCCATTTTATAAAAACCAAAGGGAAGCGCTACTTCTAAGCCCTGCCGACATAGGTACTCACCGCAGGAACATAGCTCTTCTTATTTGGGTGCAGAATGCTTTATGAAGAGAAAATGCTTTTACGTCATATTTACTTTTTTCGTAAGATGAAAATGGATACCTGTACGACACATTTTTCAGTAACTAATTTCAGTAACTCCTTACTCTTTCTTATGTAACTAGGTACCTAATCTCAATTAGTGTTCAGTATCATCAAGTGTCTTACAGCAGGACAGCTTACACTAAAAATGTATGTTTACTAAAATAGGTATTAATTTTCTGGGTAATTAATAGTTTTTTGTTTTACAGTAATTTTTAAATTTCGAATCGCCATCGTATTGAGTAGTTACGATAGCTATTCTCTGGCTTTTGTTTGAAAAAGCGAGTATGAACGATACGATTAAGATTCGAAATTTAAAAATGTTCGCGCTAGAGGTACAGATACAGAACAGCACAAACTCAACACACATAAGTCCAGTCCGTTTCATTATTAGATACTCCGCTATAGTGTTTGTCTTCCTAGCTAGCTTCAGTTGTTTGGTTTAGTTAATTAGTTTAGTTATGCTAATATTCAGTAGTTGTTTATACTAAAGAAAATACATTTGAAGTAATTACAAATTGAAACAGATCTTAAGAGTTTGCACTTATGTCTTATGTTGAGAAAAAAATACTATCCATTACATTATGAACTCCCATTTTATGTTTGATGTTATTTTATTTCATCACGAAACATCCTTTAAATGCAGTAAAACTAAAACTGTTTTATTAACTACGTTTTAAACCATTGTTACTTTAGGTACATCATATATGGGGGAATGACCTGAGGGCTTAAACGCTAATATACACTAAAAATAACAAATGCCAATGCCTAACACCTTCTCTAAGCATTGCTGTATTACTCTACGATGAAACAAAAAGTTTCGTTGTGTAACATCAATGTACGTCAGTGAGCGTTTTATCCATCGGCACTTGTCATTTGAGTATGAGAATAAGGAGGCTGAATGGAATAAGTCAACACGAACACTACACTTGTGTACTGTGTATACCTGCCTATAATTATTTGTGTAGGCGCAGGTCCCTTCAAATCATTAAAAGTGTTTTTTACTTGGGTCCCATATTTTATTTCGAATTTTTACACGTTTTGTAGTGCGGATTTAAATCTAACGCCGCGCCGGTCTTCATCATCATCTTTCACTAGCATCTTTCACGTTAATTTTTAGCTCCCGACGCAAAGAGAGGGGTGTTACTTATATGTTTCACGTGTCTGTCTGTGTATCTGTGTGTCTGTCAGCTGTCTGTGGCGTTATAGCTCCTAAGGCAATGGACCGATTTTGATGGGCTTTTTTGTTTGAAATCTGACTATGATGAAAATCTGTTCAGGCGTTTGATGACAATCAGCTTATATCCTACTTGACTAAACTTTCACAGATTTGATTGATTTAAAATTTGGTTTACTGTTACTTCAGTGGTATTTTCGATACATGCTTACCTAAACCTGAACCTGGACCATCCAATAGTCTGCGGGATGCTCAATTCTTCAGAAAATTACAGCACGTATAGCGTGTTTGGGCTCATAAGAATAGGCTCTAGAGGTGGTGTTGGATAGATGATTAATGATGCCGAGGGTTACCTGAAATGTTCAATTTTATACTATCCTAGGTATCGCGTTAATGCTGCAGCGTCGCCAGTATTTTTGGAAACAATGTGTCGTTCTTGCAAAGTAATATTAATAACTTACATCTGTTTGTATACTAACATGAAAGCAAAAACTGATTAAATTAATTGAAATATGTTATACCTATACTTATCTCATATCACTAAAATATAGTGAATCTGTCTACCATGGCGACTAGCACGCACAATGATCTTAAGATAGGTCTACCGGTAAGATAGGTTTAAATAACTTGATAGGTATTTGAATACATACCTTTCAATTTTACAATTTGCTGACTTTGTCGTACACATTACTATTGGCTATACGTCCCAATACGTCCCCCTATGTTCTATGCATATAAATCAGTAAACTTACACGCACGAATGCCGAGCTTATTCGCACCTCTGCCCTTATTATTGTTTATCCCTATGGTTGATAGTCTGTCGTGTTTAAGCTAAATCTTTAAAAAGAAAAAGTACATCTTTTGTAATAATAACAATCATAATTTTCATGTAAAAAATGAAAAACTATAAAAAATTCATGTTCTAGTCAAGGCTAGTCAACAGCCGCATAAGTTAGTAGTAAGTATAAGATATCTACCCCTGGATTGTTTCATACAAAATCTGTCTTGTCGGTAGTTAATCAAAGACTGATATTTGTGTAATGTTGAGCGATTAGCGAAAGCATAGGCAGGGCAGACATATAGGAAGGGCAGACATAATAATTTGAGTTGAATACTTAAGAGTAATTAAGTTGTGTTAGCTCTTTATGTACTATTTCTAAGACCAATATTATAGTTGCCCTAATTCTGGAGAACACATGCTAAGTCTAAATTTAAGTTCAGTGCATTTCTTTCTCTCAAAATGAATACGGAAAGGATGGCTGCTGTCATATAATTTGACATTTAGAAACGTGCATTCAATTTTCGACCTTATTGAATGTGATAAAATGCAGTGTTTGGGAGGCACCTCCGTACATACCGTCTAAAATTGTTTTCAACACACTTCCTCATAAAGTGGCTCTAATCCCATGGCAATTAGGCACATAATGACACCTATAATCAAACTGTGACTTTTTCATTACTATTATTCACTAGTGAGTAATAGTTTTTTTTTAATAATTAAAATTGCCAATATATTTTTTTTTTCTTTTTTTGTTGTTAAATCTCCCTGTAATGGGAAGGCAAAAGGAACTAATGCCCATACAGCCATGTCTGATGTGATTGAGTTTATGTCACTTATCTATATGTATATGTGTAAGTATATGTATTTTTTTGTATTTATGTATATGTGTAAGTATATGTAGTTTAAAATCCAAAGTCACGCCCAAGGCCCTATCATAATAACAGCGCTTCTGCGACGTTTTTTATAATGTCGCAAAAGTTTTATGCTGAGATAGGGCCTTGTTGACTGCACTTATTGTTAAGTATAAACTGTTTGTATTTGTCTATTTTTTTTTAATTTTTTTTTATTGTTTAAGCTTCTTGTTGTTGTTTGTTATGTGCATGTCAAATAAAAATATTTTTCTTTCTTTCTTTCTTTCTTTAATATTATTGGTTGAGTTACGCTTACATTTGCGCTAAAAAGCTATCCGCGAAAAGCCCAAAAAAAAGAAACCTCATTTTTTAGTCTATGGCCGATGCGCGCGCATGGGAAAACTGATTAATTTTTCCCGCCATTACGAAACATTTTTCACAACTCGTCTCGTTTTCTCTTTTGAAGTTATTTAGTTAGTTATTAATTAAGATGTCTGCAAATACAATTTATGAAGAAAATGATTTATGTTGTACACCGCCCGATATAAGATGTGAAGCCCAGAACGTTATGGAAAGTTTACTACCAGAAAACTCAAAGGAAAAATATCTATTAGCGTACCAAAATTTCATACAATGGCAGAACAACAAGAATAAGCAGTCTTTTTCAGAAAATGTGTTCATGGCGTACTTTAAAGAATTATCTTCTAAGTACAAACCTAGCTCTTTGTGGTGTATTTACTCAATGTTAAAAAGTACAGTCCGAACAAAGAATGGAGTGGACTTAAAAACATACTCGAATTTGTCAGCTTATCTAAAGAGACTATCTGATGGATTTAGAAGCAAAAAATCAAAGGTTTTATCATCTGACGATATTGAAAAATTTATTAAAGATGCTCCAGATAACCAATATTTGGCTACAAAGGTTAGTTAAATTAATTTTAATTAAATATTTAATAGCAGCTTGTTGACTTTAATTATTGTTTCTTTTGTTTCAGGTTGCTTTAATATTTGGTGTAACTGGTGCCTGTAGGATACAAGAATTAACAAATATAACTGTAAAAGATATAGAAAACCATGGCCAGATGCTTTTGCATACATAGAAGATTTCATACAAAACAAGAAGGAAATTTGTGCGAAAATCACAAAAAGAATTAAACTTGATTCTGAGACGCATCCTACTAGCGAAATACCAAGTACATCCAATGATTGGATTTCACCTACCTACACGAATAATGAACCATCACAAATAACAATAGAACATGAAAGTATTTCAGTAAATAATCTATCTGATGAGACCGCTATATCATCAAAAATAGTTAATTATAATTTTACTAACTGCACATTTACTAATTGTTTCTCTAAATAAACTTTTTATCTACTATGTAAAATGGTTTTTTATTTAAGTATTATTTTATTCAGAAGTGTGTTGAAAAACGTTGTATGATACACGTGTGTATTGATGATTACCGTCCTCGGCTCCTTAAGACCCTCGCCTGACGGCTCGGGACTCAATGCGCCTCAGCGGTAATCACCAACATTACACACTTGTACCATAATGTACTATTATGGTTTCTTTGAAATCTATCTAAATTTAATTGACAGCTCTAAACAAGTTCTTGCTATCTTTTTCCTATTATATATTGCGAGAAAGAGATATACTACTTAAATTTAGAATTAGGGTGACATCAGAATCAGGCCCATTATGTAAACACTTAATTTGCAAATAAATAAATTAAAATTGAAATTGAAATACACTATCAATTTAAGTTACTCCAATGATTTATCAACCACTAGGCATAATGCATTCTCCCGGAGGTGGCTTGGTGAGCTTGCTTCGGCAGATCCCAGGTCACCTCCGTCATGGGCATAGTGGGAAATCGGAGAGGTTTAGTGGGTATTCCCAGTGCCGCTAATATCAGGTGCTGGGCCAGCCCCACACAGGCCCACGCTAAGCGGGCGGTCCGCTGAAACAGTCTAGGTTTAGGGTATCGTCCGTAAGTGGATTCTTCTCCGTAAAAAAAGGCATAATGCATTCTATGTCGTTGTTTACCCATAAAAACTCTCTTTTTGTCTTAAATAATTATAGAATTGTCTAATACACACAAGCGGAACAACGGACACAGTCAGCTCCGTATGCGTGAATCTGAAGATTTGAACACACAAATTGTAACACAATGTGACGTTAGTTGACTTACAATCTCCGTGATCACGGTCATTGTAAAGTAATCGGAATTTCAGAGTAAAATAAAGATGTTCATACGATATAGGTGGCAATTAAACGTATCTATGGTCCGCCTAATGGTGAGCAGTGACCGTGGCCTATAGACACCCGTTAGTCTGTCTTTACCTTATAGTACAGGAGACGAGTCCACTTGCTCCTTGCATGACGCTTCCTCAATGAGCTCAGATGACTTTACTCGCAGCGGGAGCTAGTATTGTGAGCTACAACCGTAAGGACAATTGGGCGCTCGAAATTCTGGAGGAAATACCACTAAGTATGCCCTAAGTCTTTTCATAATAATGTAGATACCATAATCAAATTCAGAAATATATTCAATAAAATAGGCCCCCAAGAAAGGGGCGGAACTTTTCGCATATTGTCGATTGTCCTAAAGTCGTTTGTCATACATCATTTGGCATAATCATCAAATAGCATAACACTAATGTCGCATAACTTTTCCTTCGCATAACTTTTAAGTACTTAGCATAACTGTCTAAAGGCATATTATTATGAAGCATAGTATATGAAATCCTTAATTTCATTTGGCATATTATTAGGCAGTCCTAAAATCCATTAGAATAAGTTTATTTGCCATAACTATAGAAAAACCTAATTTTGTTTGTCATATTATAGGTAGTCCTAAATCTTATTGATTAAATCGAATTATCACCCAGATTCGAACTAGCACAACCCGACTCCACGTGGCCCGACCTTGCCCTACACTAAAGTGTAATTTAAGCCCGCGTAGGCGCGGAGGGGCGAGGCGGCCCGCGAGCTGAAGAGCAGGTGGTTTGAAAGGGTGCCGCCGCGAGACGCTGGCGGACGAAGCCGGCCAGAAAGCCGAAGCTGCGGTGGTGACCGGAAACCATCTGCGACGATAAGCTCGCGTGGGATCGCCGGAGCCGTGACAGAAACCATGCATGCTGCATGCCTGCTTGCATGCTGCATACCTGCAAAGTTGTAAAAACTATGTTAGATACTCACAATTAACAAGGAGCGTTGTTTATTATTGATACAGCAATTATGCTTTAAAAAAATATGCGTGAAAATATTATTCGTTGTGATCATTATGCTTTACATAAGTTATGCTTTTAAAAATTCTGCTTAAAGCTATTCTTCGTTTCAAAATTTATGCCTGACTTTTTTTTTTGTACTTATTTATGACAAACAATTTTAGCCATCACTATATTAGGACTTTTAAAATTATGC
Organism: Nymphula nitidulata; assembly: GCA_947347705.1. Classification (NCBI taxonomy): domain Eukaryota; kingdom Metazoa; phylum Arthropoda; class Insecta; order Lepidoptera; family Crambidae; genus Nymphula; species Nymphula nitidulata. The sequence goes on from OX374623.1 coordinate 14,019,711, forward strand.
GTCGCGATAATATGCAACACGATGATTATTCGTATTAAAATTATGGAACATGATATTATGACAATTATGCTTAAAATTACGGAGCCCCCCAAGAAGCGTCCAATAGTCCATCTAGATTTAAGGCGAGTAATGTGGTTTTATTTCAAATATGTGTAATTATTACTTTTGCCCTCCCTATCCCGATTGCCAGCCCGTGTCCTATCGGATCAGCTGGTTATTAGGATCCGTTTCATGCACATCTAAAAAACTGACCCACTGTAAAGGAGAACTACTACTTTTCCTTTACTGTGACTCAGTTTTTTTAAAGCAGAAGTAGTATTTCATAATCGTGATTAGTATTATATCATCCTTGTTAGTATGTAATTCAAAAATTACAATAACTTTACAAAACTGTGTCATCAAGTTATGCGTCTGAGGTTAAATAAACACAATACAGCCCTCATTCAAATCTTACAATACATTCTCTGAAGGACTTTTAATGCTTACAAAGTCACAACTAATTAACATCTCATTAAAAGTAGATCTTTTCGTAGCTTCCCTACCGGAACAAAGTAATTTGTTTATGGTCCAATAACTATATAAGAATTATGAAAAATAATTTCAAGCAGTGTGTAAGTAACTATGATCCTTGTTGCATGTCGAGTGGTCGTGTTGTTGGCAGTGTTATTGGTGGTAGTACAATGTGCCGATAATAAAACCATAGCACCACCGCCACATAAAGAAACGAAGCATACAGGCGTAAGTATTTCAGTGTCAATAACAACTTAGCTGTAGGGTAGGGTAGAATTATTAGGGCCTTCCTACATGGGAGAAACACATGAGGAGATTGGACCATAACACCACCACGCGCGGGCCCAATGCGGGTTGGTGTGTTAAAGCGGTTGCAGTTACAACCGGAACCAACGGCATATCGTGCCTTCCAAAGCACGGAGGAGCTCGAGATTAGAAATTTTGGTTGACCGATCCCGGGATCGACCATGGCGAAAGTTGCGTTGTTTTCGTAATCGAAACCAGAGGGCTCAAACCACTACGCCACCGAGATTATTCCATATTCGGAGTAAACTCAGAAAGAATCCGTTTACAACATGATGGAAAATATTTCTCCGTGGTCTACTGGCTGAGGCCACCTACCTCAGATCTAAAGTTTGGTTGGTAGTAGGGCTTTTCAAAGTCCACCTGGTTAGCTACCACCAACTTACCTTAGTCTGTCACTAATATTAACAGCATTGTTGTGTTCCGGCAGTTAAAGGTAAGTTCGCTTTCATCATTGTCCTTATTATCACTTACCATCTGGTGAGACGAACGCCAAGACTTGCTTTAAGAAAAATAAAAAGCCCACGATCTGTACCTGTGATTAGGCACAGGCTCTCATCTCAGTCAGCAGAAATACATTATCAACTGTCTTGCTCTATCATGATGTCAGCGGCCTGGATTGGAATTACCCCGCGCCCATAATAGTCCCAGCTCCCCTATATAATTTTTTAATAATTTTACTGTTCTATCTATCGGCTATAGTTAGCCTCAACTGAGTAAATATGTAAGATGCTTTTGCAAAGATGATGATGAAAACGGCACAGTTCATAGGCTATTCTTTGTGGAAAATTGGATTATTAGAGATAAGCTTGTCTTTCAATGGAAATCTAAAACCAAGTACCTATTTAAAGAAAAAATACGAAGGTGTTTTTTTTTCTTTTAATACATTTCACTTCTCATTTTCTAATCCATCTATGGCAATTACAATTAGCCTGTTTCTGAGATACCTACAGTCACGACTGAAAAGATTCAAAGTTTCAAAATATGTTTATAATGAACTTCATTTTTAGAGTATATTTTGGACTCTTTCTCTCAATAGATATGAATGCAAAAACGACAGCTGCCATCTAATTTCACATCAACAGGGGTGACTTTAATTTTTGACCTTAACCAACGGGATAGAATGTTATAAGATTTTGGGATGCGTCTCCTCAGACACCTACTAAAATTGTCTATGTTTTTTATAGCTGTCTAAAAGTTATTTGACAGTTCTTATTATAGCTGTCGTATGCCTAATATGCATAGACATACCTATTGTGAGAACGATATTTTATGCTCTACAATTGAAATAAAACCAAATTTAACTCGCATAGAATTAGATACATCGCGAACATTATACGGTAAAGTAGTTTCCTTCCAAATGTGTAGAGCTCGCTAGAGCTCGCGAAAATAAAAGACAATAGATACTAAATCATTCTATAGTTAGAACGTTCACTGTGTATGTCTTTTGAATAAGGACCATTGTAAACCTAAGCGGCCTCTAGCTGCGTTAGAGACGTTAAAATGCGCCAGATCACATTCGAGTCGGTTCTAGAATGCTCTAAGTATTCTGTAGTATGTCTCAAACTGAATACCCTTAATTACGCGACTCGCAGTTCACAAAACTGACTCGATGCTGCCCACGGTCACACCAGACAATTTTTACAACACAACATAACTATAACATATATCACATTTTTATTTTTTATTTTGTGCGTTTATTACGCTTACTACTAAATTTTTTTATCGTTTACTTTTTTTATTTGTAATAATTGTTCAACATATGTTGTAAGAAACTAATTATTGTGATTTAATTTTACAGGCAGTCTCCAGTTTAGTCAAAATGTTAATTGATATTCCTATGGGGATTGTGGAGGCATTTAAAGATGTAAGTTATTTTCCTACTTTTTGCTCATTTACAAAATTAAAGTGAAGATCATTTATATATATTATTTTATAAATATGTGTCAATTGCAAAAGTAAGCGGTACAATCTTCATTATTTCATCATCACCAGCCCACATACGTCCTACTGCGGGCACAAGCCTTCCTACATGGGAGAAACACATGAGGAGTTTAGGCCATAACACCACCACGCTGGCCCAATGCGGGTTGGTGGGTTAAAGCGGTTGCAGGAACAACCGGGACCAACTGCTTAACGTGCCTTCCGAAGCACGGAGGAGCTCGAGATAACAAACTTTGATTAACCCATCCCAGGATCAACCATGGCGAAAGTTGCTTTCTTTTCGTATCGAAACCAGAGCGCTCAATCCAATACGCCGCCGAGCTCCTTCACTATTTACTTATTTGCAACTAAAATGTAAATCGTAACCTGCTCTATGCGTGCAATTTTTCTATTCGACTTCGAAAGTGTCATTATAATTATTTTGAGTTTAACCGTATTAGTAGCAAAAAAATAAGAACAGTAATACTAGAATCTTAAAGCTGTTGTCTGAAATCCTCGATAGCTCGGTACCCCTAGCACAGATTAATAACCCCCTAGCACGAACATTTTTAAATTTCGAATCATAATCGCATCGTTCACGCACGCTTAAAATTTCAAACAAAAGCCAGACAAAAGCTAAGGTAACTAACTACTCGATACGATGGTGATTCTAAATTTAAAATTGTTCGTGCTAAGGGTACAGTACCCTTAGTGTGAGGTTAAATCGAATCGAAACGAAAACGATCATCGTCGTGTTCACCTCTCAAATCCATATACATAAAGTGGTTTCCAATACCTAATTCACAACAGAGACGCTGCTGCCGTTTTTATACAATTGGACTGTTACCACGACGACGAACGTTTTCGTTTCAATTGGATTGAAACTTACACTAGAGGCACAGTGGTTAGAGGTGTCACCCGTAATGTGAAAAGTCGCAAATTCGCATCTCACCGCAGGATATATTTTTTTCTAGTCAATTAATATATGTTTTTGATACCACTAAGGTGGCAATCAAGCATACGGCCAGCCTGTTGGCAAGCGGTTACCGTAGCCTATGGACGCTTGCAACACCAGGGGTATATCTAACTAGCGCGTTGCTGACCCAGTAAAAACCTTTTCACGCCTTTTTTGAAGAACCCAATGCTGTACTCATTCGAGAAAACCAAGCAAACCATCCAAATCTAAGCCAAGTTTTATTCCATTTAATCCAGTACCATTTCCATTTAATTTCAATGAAGGTTTTTGTTTACAAAGGACAATAAATCATTAATTTTATTATTTCAGGGAGCAGACGCACTTGAAACTTTGGTTGTTTCTTTTATGAGAGGTGTTTTTTAGTTAATTCATAATATTTTTGTTTACAATTGCAATCACAATGCAATTTTAGGGTCAGTGGAAAAATTGGATCATAAGACTTGCCCCACTATTATTATATTATATTAAATATTATTTTTATATTTCTGTACCCCTAGCACGAACATTTAAATTTCGAATCGTAATCGTATCGTTCAGGCACGCTTGAAATTTCAAACAAAAGCCAGACAAAAGCTAACGTAACTACTCGATACGATGGTGATTCTAAATTTAAAATTGTTAATGCTAGGGGTACTGGTCAAACTGTGTGGGAGCGTTTACATCGCCACACCTACGACAAGCCTACGCACTATCATTCGAAATTTTCATATCGTTAACGTCTCGTCACTCGATACGATGATACGAATAATATAGAGAACGAATGATGGTAGCATTGAACTTTTCGAATGGCTATCGAATCTTTGACAGAAAAATGAAAATGATGTCATTCCATCGTTGCTATGTCATGTTTCCCATACAAATGCTACCGTGACGCTCGATGACTATGCGAGGACTATACCAAAGTTTCGATAAATAGTTCCAGGTGTCGTGCGTTGCTCAAAATTTCATACTAATGCTGACGATACGGTAACAACACATAAATGTCGAAATGGATCGTGTTAGCTTTGTTGGTACAGTCGACCACAGAAGTAGCTGAACACTTTAGTACCATGTCACATCGATCTTGTGCACGTAATTTATAGTTGCTACCGTACTATACTGACGCTGGAGTCGTTGTGACATGGTACTAAAGTGTTCAGCTACTTCTGTGGTCGACCGTACCTACCCTAATCCGTTGTAATATTAATAAGACTCCAACTGCCTTGTTAGGCGTGCGTCTGTATTAAAATAAATTTCAAGTCATAACTTTAATCAATTAGTTATGTTAGGCTTTATTTGGAAGAGATTTTGAAACGGCGTGTAACATGTATTAACTTTATTGTATATTTTTGTAACAAAAATAACCAAATTGTTTTGTAATAAAAAGTTTATTTTTGTCTTGCTTCACAAAACATGGCATTTAATCACATTAAGAAATGATACATATGCATAATAATTAAAATATTATAGGTACAATAAACATGTACATCGCAGTACTTTTATAAGAAATACAATATTTGCTATTTTTAATTATGTCTATGTGAATTACATAAAGTATCATCAACACCAATAACATTAAATTCTTTGGAAAGTAATTTACTTTATAAACATTTGTTTTTAAACCCTTATGGGGTGCAGGTAGTTTTTGAAATAACAAAGTGTATCTGAATAATAACAGATTTATTTCATGTAGCTAATAGAATCTAATAAAAATTAACGCAACAAACACAAAACTTAATAATTTTACACCTTTTACCATTATAAATCATTGCCTGTTACAAGATATATTAACGTGACAATTTTTTTAGCAATTATAATTGTATAATAATAAGTGTTATAATTATTTTGTATCAAAATTGTACACATTTCTGACGTCATTTTATTACAATTTTAATAATTTATATTACACACATACCATGTAATTGTTTTACTATTTGCGTTCCAAATGCTAATTTTATTTATTTAAAAATTATCAGAAAAAATCGCAAGATAATTAGAAAATGTCCATACTTGATATCAGAGCGCATAACTTTTTTTAACAAGGTATTGAAAAATGTGTAATCTAAACAAATTTTAGGAAATATTGTATTTGAAAAATATTTTCCATCCTTTATGCGTATACATATATCTTCTATCTATATTGATTAGAAGAGCTATAACTTCGAGCAGATGAGGCGATTTTTTTCTAATAATCTTTACTTTTATTTAAGGACTAGAGCTATGTACTGGTAGCTAACTGTAAAATTACTAATTAAAATATAAAAATAAATTGAGCTTGAATATCAAGCTTCAAAACGTAACAATTTTCATGAAAATTTGTAGTTAAAAAAATATAATTTGTACCCTTTCTCGTTCTTTTTAAGGAAAAAATATTTCTTCCGAAAGTCTAAATTATTACCTATTGAAAAGGAATGATTTTATAAACTAAAAGAATGACATTAAATTCCTTATACTTATGAAGTTTATAGATATATGGTGGGGTTGTAAATTACAAAACATCTAACATACTATTTTAAAATACCATACAAATTCATTCTTACATTAATATGCATATCCTATAATAAAATATCACATCATTCAACACATAATTCGAATGTGTTCTAGCATTAACAGCTCTGTATCTCTCTAGCATGCATTGGAAACATAAAAAGATAATTTATATCGTAATATTTGAGATAAATATTTCTGTATACTAAATCTTTATATTACATCATTATGTTATGCTTTAAAACATAATAAACTTCATAGTCATATTATACGATTAGTTCATAGGTATTCATGCGGTAAGATAATGTGTTTACAAGGCAAAGATAAAGAATGATTTTTGTAGAAGATAGGTAGCTACAGATAGGAACTGTAATTTATATAAAAAGAAGATAGCACAATATCAAGAAAAGGACAGTATGCATGTATAATTAAATTCGATATATATATATATATAAATATATATATAATTTCCTATATAGTTCACACGATAGTACCAACAAAACACATAACACACACTATGACCATAAAGTATCAAACAAATGTTCCAATGTTACATAAAACTGATTGAGTGATAGTTTGAGAATATCTTAAATAATAGGGCTTAGAAATGTACTCAATCTGTACTGTATGAAGAGATCAAAGTTATATTACGTTTCACAATTAGTCACTGTTTTGCTGTGTTAAAAAGGACAACCTATTCGGCAACACATTTTACGATTTTTTTTTTATAAAGAATAAAGATCACACCACTTACGAACTTACAAAACCTATTTGACTAGACCATTTGATATATTAACGTACGTGTTAATATCCTGTGGTTTCTTCTCAATATCTACATCTAGTGTTATATACGTGGGATTGGAAACAGCACTATTTTGAATGTTTTTAAAGTTGTTGGAGCTTGATTTAAAGACATCATCGCTCTCTTCCACAATTCTTGGACACATTTTTAGGTAGGGTGAATGACCGCCCTCGTGGTCGGAATCAGAGCCACTTCTTGCAGGCAAGTTATTTAACGTCAACATAGGTGTCAACTCTGACCCACCGTGTGCGTCAGATGCTCTCGGGTCAAGCTTCCTTGTATCGAAATCGAATTTCGTAGATTGACTGCGTGGGCTGAATATTTGGTTGGCTGGAGTCATTTGTAAATAGCCCTCGTCATCTGTAAATTAAGTATAAAATTAAGATTAATCTGTCAAGCGGAGGTAATCCTCCCTTCGGCGGGCTATGACAATTGAAAAATCAATTGTGTCTGAAATCTGATGCTTTAATAGTAACTAAAATAGTACCTAATAGAAAAACTGCAATTTTAGCCTTCTATGCTAGGCAGCTAGTGGCAGTAATTTTAATTATTATTTTATCATCTGACAGACGTACTATAAGACGTATATTATTATAATACTGAGTAAAATAATAGGTTGTTGTCGGCTGACTGTGAAATCGACAGGTTGTGCGCATCCACAGCCATCCGACAGCATCCATTTTGTTTTATCGGGCCGGCGGCGTCCACGTATTCTTCGGAAAAAGAATTCGTCTTGCCCAATCACCGTACAACGTTGCCGCAAGTTATTTGCACATTAATTTTACTTGACATTGGCAAAATTCGTAATAACCAGAGGCCATTAAATAAAGAAGAATAGTAAAATAATAATACTAAAACAATTTTTGCCATTCGTTTAATGCTGCAATATCAAGTAGGAGCTTGCAAAAAATGTTAAAAAAATAAGTGTCATATAAATTATCATTTATATAAAAAAGATAATCTTAAGATAAAGCGAATGGCAGAAGTTTTACCTGCTGTGTTTTAAAATTATTAATGTTTTTTTCTTATTATTAGAATGTGTTATAAATAAAAATCGGAAATTAAGGTTATAGAGAGAACATCTAAAATCAATATTGAAGATACTTTATATATTTTCACGAAGACTATAAAAAATAAAAATAATAATTAAAAAGTTGATGGAATGACATAAATCTATTTTTTTACATTGTAATATTATTGTTATAAAAACTCCCTCAATCCTGCCATCTTCACGCTTTAATTTCCTTATCATTACGGCAGATACAATAATTTTATTTATGACGGTATGTTTTTTACAATTTCGAAATCATTTATAAAAAAAAATCAGATCTACCGGAGCTCGCCACTTATTTTTCTAGTTCACATAGTTGGAGACTACATTACGTCTTAGATCAACGACGATGAAATTATGTATAATACCTAAATTGCCACCAGCTCCATAACTATAACGACTAATCTTTTCTTAATTAAATATTTGTATCATTTCGTGGCTAACAAAGGTTAATGAATCCTAAATAATGTTTTGATAGTCACATGTGACATTGTTTTATGGTTGTTTGGGTTAGACAGATAGCAAACAACTAAATGGTGCCTGCCTAATCCTGAGTGGTTATAGCAATTTATAGCCATTTGGAACACTATGACATGGGTATAACATGTGGGTTACAACTCTGTGAAAGTTAACTCACGTTTTTTTTTAAATTTGCCATCGTATTTTTTTCTACGTTAAGTAGGCAATAAATAAAATATATCTATAATAAAAATATATAAAGAAGCAAGCAATCATGCTTCATAAATAGCATATCCTGCCTTTTACTAAAGGATGTCCTGTCCTAAGAAGTATTTATCATAGCGTAAATGATGAGTCATTTAAAATCTCCCACTACAAGTTCCCGTCTCATGAATCCTCGCTCATATTTGATATACCTATTTGCATCCCAATAGTGGATCGGATATATAGATAACAAACAAGTTAAACACAACCACACGATATAAGGCATTATTTTCATATTGTCACAAGAGACAAAATCACATGAAAAAGAAATGTAAGTTTAGAATTAAAATAAGATGAAAGTTGAAAATTGTGCTCTGAAATCAATGTGTGGTAAACTGGTAACAATCTGTTGACGGCTTGTTAAGTTAGAAGATAATTTTTAATAAGCATTTGTTAGTAACATTAAAGTATTTCCTTTCTTCAAGTGCTTAGCACAAAGCAATCTCGTGTATGTTAGGTCAAACAAGACAAACAACACATTTCATAATTTAAGTCTGTTACCACACGAGTGCTGGACTTCTTTCATTTTAGAAAGATGTTGATTCCATTTCAGCTGACAAAGAAACAATGGTGAGTAATTATAATTTCCTTCGTGCATATATCTACGAACGCTTATAATTAAAGTACTTAATGAAAATAATAAGTACCTTCTTTTGCCTCAGCTGCATGGACAAAAAATATTTTCATAAGTAATAAGAAATACACTAAATAACTTTTAAAATAAATACGTATCTTTATATTCATTCTTATAATGGAAATGGGTAAAGTAGTTTGATATTACAGTGATTAAGTATGTACAGATGACAGCAGATCGATTGTAACAGTTGCACTACAAAAGCCGCCTCTATTACGATAAATAGTAGTAAGGGTCATGGTCGAACTGTTACGCTTGATGTGCTGTCGCCTGTACATTACATAACACAGATCTCTTCTAAACAGTTAGGATCGTTAAAGGACAGCACAGTTGAAGAAGGCGACACCTCGTGAAACTTGGAATTCTTTGCCAGCGCATGTGTTCCCTCCTTCCTATATCATGGGTTCCTTCAAAACAGGCGTGAAAAGGCACCTTATGGGCCGGCAAGGTGGAGGCGGCTAGAATATTTTGTTTCAAGCTGCACTAGCTGTCTCCGCATATGGGCTTTTCTTACCGCTTCACATCAGGTGGTGTAGAGTCATTTGCCGTGCTTTGTATAAAAAAAAATGTTTCGGCCAAGATAGAAGGGAACAGAGATATGACTTCTCAGCGCAAGGCAAAAAGACAACAATAACACACGCGCGTGTAACGCAAAAGCGAACAATTTTCAAATATTTTTTTTATTAAAACTCAATGATTTTTTAAACAAAATATGGAATAATAGAATTAAATCATGACCAAAAATACTGAATATTAGCGAAGTATCGTGCCGTAAGGACTGCTTGTGTCAAGGTTGTATATATAACTGCAACATAGTTTAATCAGACTTACCTAGAGGAACTTGGTTGGGCGTCGGAGGGAAGAAACTCGTGACGTCGTTCATGTAGTGGTGAGGACTTGGAGTGACCAGGTTTTTGTAGTCGGGCGCCGACACCATAGTTAAGTAGTCTTCTTGACCTTCGCACTTAGCATTCAGAGCCATGTATGGTGAGTTCAAATCCACGTAATGCTGAAATAGTTTTAAAGACAGTTCAAGGACCTATACTTGCACAAACGTCAGACGATAAAGAAAAACTATAGTTCAAGGCAATTAAAAGTACATGTTTCTTTTTATGCTAACATCATAATGATCACCAGCTTATATGCGTCCCACTGCTGGGCAGAGGCCTTCCTTGGTGGGAGAAACACACGAGGAGCTTGGGCTATAGCACCACCACGCTGGTCCAATGCGGAGTGGTGGGTTTAAGCCCCAGATCATAGAAGGAATTTTCTATGATCTGAAAATTTTATTTATAACAAAGTAGTTTGGCCAAATATTTTTTTGTTTAGATTTTTATACGGTTTCAATAGCTTGAAACATTAAAACCAATAGATAAGAAAGAAGATTTTATTATGTTAATCTCTTAAGGTTGACCCACAGTAACCATTTTGAAATCTTCTTCAAGAAAGCAGAGCCGCAGTCTGAAGTTAATATTTACTAAAATCAAGAGTATGCTATTACACTAGAAATGATTTTTGATCATAATGATGAACAAGAAACGTAGTTAACGTTACTGTATTCATTTCATCCAAAAGAGTTCGTTCCTGCACTTTCCGCATCCATCGGCTTCCCACGTCCCTCACCAGATCGTCAGTCCACCTTATAGGTACCCCCTACTAACGCTGCATCTCCCGGTACGCGGCCACCACTCGAGGGCCTTTCCGCCCCAACGGCCGTCAGCCCTCCTAGCAATCTGGCCTCCTTCCAACGTTGTTGTATGCTACAAATATGATGGTGATGAAGAATAAGACTTTTAAATTAATTACTTACGTTCCTAACGTTATCCTCCAAGAAGGAGCCCAACAACTCTTGAAGATGACTGAAGGTAGGCCGCGCTGTTGGTTTATGCTCCCAACATCGCTTCATGACGTCGTACAAGCGATCATCAGCGTACGTCGGTTTCTCTAGTCGGTGCCTGCCAATAGATGATGAGTATTATAACGAAAGCTGGCAAAAGCAGTCCAAGTCGTATAGGTACAATATAATAATAATAATAATAATATATTTATTTATTTTCTCATCACAATAGGTACACTTAATTAAAATATAGAGCTACCTATAAATTTATTTGCTAAATAAATGACCTGCATTGTGAGGAGACTGGTGCCTGATAAAGGTTTCCAATGAAACCTGAGTTACAGGTCACCAGGGCCCTCTTGCATTTCAGTTTTGTTTATGGACGCTAACGTGAGATGATATTAAATGATAACAAAAGATATTGTAAAGACAATAACAAAATAACTAATAATAGTTTATCAGAATATTGCAGTGTGTGTGTGTGTGTGTGTGTGTGTGCGCGCGTGTGCGTGAGTGTGTATGTGTGTGCCTGTTTGCGTATGTATATGGTTGTGTGTGTTCATATGTGTATATGTGTGTGTGTGCGTGCGCGTGTGTGTGTGTGTGCGTGCGCGTGTGCGTTCGTGTTCGTACAATCCGTGTCAAGTCAGAGCAAAGGATCGCGCTGTGTCATTACAACTTTCAGGCGGGGATAATTTACGCGATTATCCCCGCCTGCTGCTGGTGATAGCATACACGGTTACTTTTGACGCAACTCAGAAGAACAAGTTTTCTTAGTTTCTTCCTGTCATTGAAACTCATTCAACTCAGAAGACCGAGTCTTCATTCGATTCGACTTAAGAAGGTTCTAACATATTACTACTCCAAAGTACCTATTTGATAGTGATTAGTAGTAAATAGTGAATTATACCTGCGGAGGTCGCGTCCTCGATTATGAAGAGAATAATTGCTAAGGTAGTTACTTTCGGCTAAGCTGGGGTCGACAGTTTACCGGGAAACAACTACCTTATTAATTATTCTCTTCGCCATCTTCGGACGAGAGAGCAGCAGGAATAATTTCAATAGAACAGCGCTTACAGGTAATAAGCTAGTTTGATTGTTAAATTAAACTTTCATTTATCCCATATAAATCAATATCGTGCAAAATAAATTTATATTCTGTGATTTTTTGGTTCAAAAATTATTTCTTACCCATCGGTCAGCCATTGCAGTAAATTTTGTGGGCTCATATTTGGGTATGGAGTTTTCGCTAACGAGAACATTTCCCATAGCACGATACCAAAAGACCACACGTCTGACTGGGTCGAGAAAATTCTGTCAGTCATGCACTCAACGGCCAACCATTTCACTGGAAGCGGGCTCTGAAAATTGAAATTCGAATTATTATCACAGCACTTACAACTTAACTATCCTTTTCTATAGAAAAAAATACATTCTCTATGGAATCATTAACACTAAGCTTAAAAATAGAAAGAAGTAAAAGTAAAGTTAAATTAAGTTTATTTGTAATTACTACTATAGAAAGTAGTATTAAATTTAGTCATAATATTAATATTAATAGGTATCTATGCAGTAATATTTGGACAGTATTTTTATTATTATTATTATTATCAAATATTATTTTTGACAATGCAATATCAAGATCCATATTAATTAATTAATGGCACAATATATTTTAACATGTATTTCTTGAGGTAAAAGTAATATAAAGTTAAATATCTCTAAAATTTTTTACTACCTCAAATTAGTAGGTATCTTGTCACCTATTCCACAAATATTTCTGATAAATATAAGTTTACATTTTAATGTTTTTGATGCGTTGAAACGTAGGCGTTTAATAAAGTAGGCTTTATTGTAACAATTGCAAATAAAAAAAGAAAACGTTGAAAACATATATGATCCAGGAGAATCGAACCAGCGTCTCCTGATTTCCGGGCACACGCAATTACCACTACGCCACCAGAGCACTAGGTATAACCTGCTCATTTCTTCACCGCTTTCTTTACCTTTCTACGCATTGAAGTTAACACCTCTAGTGATCGGAACGAAAACTTTTACAAGTAAAATATTTTAAACTTCCAGTTAAGGTGTGAAAAGCTATTTTAATCACATTTTCATGTTTTTGATGCGTTTAAACGCCTGCTTTATGCTTGCTTTACTTTACCTTACTTCAATGAGTGGTGAGATAAACGTTGCTATAAAACGTTAAAAAATCGAGTCTCCTGATTTCCGGCGTCTGGCCGGAAATCCGGACTCGGGTTCGATTCCCGCCTAGAGCATATATTCTTTAATCGTTTTCTTTTTTTATTTGTAATTGTTAAAGTATAAGTTTGTTTCGTCTTAGAGTTATGAGATAAACTTACATTTTCTTTCTTCTGGTATTCATCGTTCTTATAAATGCTTCTCGCAAGTCCGAAGTCACAAATCTTCACTATGTTGTCTTCTGCCAAAAGTACGTTTCGAGCTGCTAAGTCTCCGTGTAAAACCTGGAGTTTATAAAAAACAACGGTGGTACAAGCTCTGACATCCCAAATAATTAATAATTATTACATTTGCAGTTTTAAAGATTATGACCAGAGGTAGGAATTAGGTAGAGTTATGTATGTACTTGCATCGAAATGTTGATATTAATATGGATCTTCCCGGGATTTCTAATGGACATCCAATGTCCTTAGTGTAAATTAGGCAACGTCACGCGATTAAAAAGTAAATAACTTTTTTATTTAATAAAACACGGGATTTTTCTGCTCTTCAAAATTAATCTCGGGATTTGAGGCATATCCACTTTCTTCTTTCACTGTATGAACTTCTTTCAGTGTAAGTACATAAATAACTCTACCTGATTCCGACCTCTGATTATAACATTGAGCTATAGAAAGAATACCTGATTAAAGGAAATATGGAGATCACCGAAACAGCTAACGAAAGAAATCAAAAATTCTACAAATCATTGATTTTATGAGCATACCTATTTGATTACATTTCATTTTAAGCAGACATATGAGTCATCATCATCATATCAGCCGAGAGACACCCACTGCTAGGAATAGGCCTCCCCCAAGGATCTCCAAACCGCTCAATTATGCGCTGCCCTCATCCATCGGCTTCCCGCGACCCTCACCAGATCTTCGGTCCACCTTGTGCGGGGCGCCTACCAATGCTGCGTCTCCCGGTACGCGTGTCCGCCACTCGAGGACCGTTCCACCCTAACGGCCGTCTGTCCTCCTTCCAATGTGGCCTGTCCACTGCCACTTGGGACTCCCAATTCTTTGGGCTACGTCAGCGACCTTAGTTCTCCTGCGGATCTCATCATTTCTGATTCGATGACGCAGAGAAACACCAAGCATAGTCCTCTCCATTGCTTTACATTATTGACATATGGGTGCTCAATCACTATGTTTAGTTGGTTAAATATGTTGATATGATAAACAGCTCAATTCAAGTTTTTATTCGTTGATACAGGTAATACCTACTTAAATTACCTAGGTATATCATTATCATTATCACTGTTCCGTGAGTCATTTTTGACTCATGCTATTATTTTACAGCGTATTCGTGACTCACAGTACCACATATGTATATTATTTTAATGCAGGAAAAGAAAAGAAATTTGACTCGTATAAAGTCCTTATTGAAAAGAGTTTTGTATGTTGATGAAAAAAGAAAACAGCTAACGTAAAAATCAGTAGAAAATGCTTTAAAAGAAAAGCTGCGCTGTCAACAGTAATCAAGCCAGTTTAAAATGGTTTTAAAATATTTGAAATAAAATCAATTTACCGGATTTTCATACATGGGTCAAACAAAGAGAAGCATAGGCACCCGGGTAAAAGAACATATAGCTGACGTAAAACACAGGCGCGAAACGAAGTCGTCAGTGTGTGAACACGCTCTTGACGGACCCAATCACTATATCAAATTTGATAAGCCCCAGATCCTCGCCAAAGAACACCGTTTCATTCCTAGAATGTTACGTGGCTATTGAAATCAAAAAACATCCTAATTTTAATAGAGAAGATGGTTGTAGTGTACCACCAGCTTGGGATCCCATCATGCGAATAATAAAGTCCCAAGCCCGTCCTCACACTGCCCAAAAAACTGACACCGTGAGCTCCGTATGCGTTATTCGGACCGCTCAAAATATAACACAAAGTGACGGTAGTTAACTTAAAACTTATCAAAGACAACTAACATCTTCAGTCTTCCCGTGACCACGATCGCTGTAAAGTAATCGAAACGTCGGGTGAATAATAATAATGTAACATCTAATTAAACGCGAGTTAAATCCGGTAAATTGATTTTATTTCAAATGTGTAGTGCTCGCGAAAATGTAAGACAATACTATGGTTTTAAAATAACTATATTTTTCGTTAATTCAACAAAAGGTCTTCAAGTGAATCTCTTAGTTGATAACAGTTTTGCTTAAGCACGGCCCACATTTTTATTATTATTTTCTGCCCAGAATTATAACCTTATTAGATAAAAATAAAAGTATAACTGAGTTTCATACTGTGCCAGTTATCCCCAAAAATCTTGGCTTTATGAAGGGACGATCGACTACTGATGCGGGAGCTAAGTTAATAAATAATATTTTAGACATTTGGGAAAAAAAGTGTGACTCTGTTGGCATTTTTTGTGACCTTTCAAAAGCATTTGATTGCGTCAACCATGAAACTTTGATAAGAAAGTTGAATTATTATGGTGTATGTGGTACAGCTTTGGAATTGATAAAATCCTACCTTAAAAATAGAATACAGAAAATAGGTATCAATGGAGTAGTGTCTGATGGTTCATTGATTGAAATAGGTGTACCACAGGGCTCGATACTTGGACCATTTTTATTTCTCGTTTATATAAACGACCTTCCATACATGGTCAAGGATATGTCGGATATAGTGTTGTATGCGGACGACACTTCTTTGATTTTTTCGTTGGACAGAACTGATACGCATCGTAGTGAGAGTCATATAAATAACACTCTTGAAGAAGTTTCTCGCTGGTTTTCTTTAAATAATTTAGTATTTAATGTAAAAAAAACAAAATGCATTAGATTCCAGCTCCCAAATACAAGAATTCTACCCCTAAATATTAAACTAGACAAATATAATTTAGAACTTGTTGACAATACTAACTTTTTGGGTATCAATTTAGACTCAAAATTACAATGGAGGACACATTTAGATATCATAGCAAATAGATTATGTTCAGCTGCATATGCAGTAAAGACAATTAGGAACTTAACAGATGAGGTTACTGCAAGATTGGTTTACTTTGCCTATTTTCATAGCGTCATGTCGTACGGCATTTTGTTGTGGGGATCAGCAGCTAATATAGATAAAATTTTTGTACTACAGAAACGGGCGCTACGGTTTATTTACAAAATGTAGCCCTGTGATTCCTTGAGAAATAAATTCAAAGACATCAGTATTCTGACGCTTCCATTTCTGTACATTTTTGAGAACATTATGTATACGCGCAAAAATATACATAATTAAAAAAAGAAAAGTGACGTTAGGAATTTGAATACCAGGTACAAAAATAAATTAGTAGTTCCAAAGCTCAGACTTGCTAAATCTAGTAATTCATTTGTAGGGAATAGCATAAAGTTTTATAATAAAATACCTGACGACCTATTAACTTTGACGGACACACAATTCAAGGAGAAAATTAAAAGTCAACTGATTGCTAAGGCATACTATAGGGTCAAAGACTTCACCGAAGACAAACATCCATGGCAATAAAAGTTATTTTAGTTTTTAGTTATACTGACGAGGGTAGGTAGGTATGTACCTACTCGATATGTAATAAATACATTACAAGCTAGTAATAATTTATATTTCTAAATTCTACTAAGTAGTTAAATAATATTAAATTTCATGTTTATATTTTGACGTCAATAAGTGCTTTGTTGAAAGCCTACATTGAAAACAATTGACTATGACTATGACTATGACTAATCAAAAAATGTTACCCTACTTGAGTAACATTTTTTGATTCTTGATTACTTATTTTGGTGGGTGATAAATTATCACACGATAAATTGTAAACTGTATCCGGTAAAAATAATTTTCACTGAATATGTTATGATATCACAAAATCTTTATTGTTTTGTGACGGTAAGTAATTGCACAGCCAATTATTAGCACCTTAGGCAATGTTCCGATAGTGGTATCATATTGATAGTGATATCACAACATGGTAATACACAACGCTTAGCTTTCTATTGATTGCTTAAAAACCATTAATATTTGCTCTACGCAAAACGTGCAGAAAGAGTATTGAAAACCATCTTTACAGATTGTACTTTCCCTACCTATAATAAAATTAACACCACATACCTTACTGTACGTCACTATATTACCATATGACGTGCAGCAATGCATTCTGCCACAATTATTAATTTTATTATTCACCGATAGGTACTGTAATAATGTTCTGAATGGGAGAAAGTACTTATTTATTTAACTGATTGACGCGTAATGGAGAGTTAAGTTATAGTAGAGATGTCCAGAGATAATAATAATAATTATTATTATTATTAATTACGAACTCTTTGGTTTTAATCTGTGTCACTCTTACCGATCGTCATTATGAAATTAAACATTAAGGAAGCAAAAATACACATATTACGTATAAATAATCGTAAAACGTTTACGTAAAAAAATAAACTCAATACGGTTATATCCTTTTCTTGTTTTCATAGAATGAAAGGACGCTTTGAACTCAAAGGTTAGTAAGAGATTTATCAACTTAACACTTTTTTTATACAACTAGATGACAAACAAGCTGGCGGCCCACCTAATGGCAAGCGGGTGCCGCCGCCTATTGACACCTGCAGTAACAAGGAAAAGTCACTTGATATTGCAGGTGCGTTGTCATCCCGAAGCCCAAGATGACATGCCGTCCATGCCCAGTAATTACACTGGCTACCTTTCCCTTCAATCCGAAACACAACAAACTGTTTCACGGCTGAAATAAGAAAGGTGGTGGTACCTACCCAGACGGCCCTACATACGGGCCTTGCCACATAGTACACTGTTTATCTGTAAAGTTTACTACTTGAATTATCCAAAGACTACTTAGAGGTAATATCTGTCATTTTTCATCAGCTATTAATCGTTATTCGCCATTCTAAGTAGCAAAGAGAATTAGTATTTTAAGTAGCTACATTATAATATGGAGATATTACCTTTCTACTGGCGAGGTACTCCATACCCCTCGCAATTTGGAAGGCCCAGGCTAACAGATCCCTGGAGTACAGCGGCCTAGGGTTACGGCCGTCGAAGCTGTAGTCACTCTCGTAGTTTGACCGCCATTCTGGTTGTACGTAACCAGACTCTGATACTGTAATAATTAAAAATAAAATATAAATAAAAACATACTATAAGTCGAAGCGACATATTCCAATCTCTGATAGAGATTTGGACTAAAAAGTGCACATTCCGGGAAACCCACAACATTTGCAATAAGATTGTGCATATATTAGAATACAAAGAATTATTGAAGTGCAATCTCTCACAGTGCAGTCACTAATATAATCGGCTAATATCACTAATATAAACGAGTTTTTATTTTCTAAACTTGATTTTATTGCTCAATCATATTACAAACAAAAGACAATAAGAACACGTATGACGTAAGTATAGTAAATCAGTACGATCCCTATTACTTTATTTTTATACCTTAGACGTCATTAAACTGTAAATTGCTACTTACCATAAAATTCTAATACTACTCGTTAATAATTATTAATGTTTACAAATTATTGAACTAGTTATAAGTTTCCCAAATAAATAAATAAATGTATCATATACTTAAACGTTAGTGACAATAATATATTCCAACGTTGTGATTGTAAGTAATTATCTGTTCATAATTTTAGTTAAAATATTTACGCGTTCTGGTTACTGTGGCATCATAACTTTTATACTGACAATGTTAGTGCGACTTACAACCATGCATAAAGATAAGATAAAAGTCACCCAGATAAAGTGAGAACACAACTAATCACAGCTAACTAGTGCAATAGTTTACCTTTCACTAATTCCTCTTGCTGACTTTGTTTATCTAGGCAAAATAAAGATAAATAAGTTTAAAAACAGTAGGTACTCATACTTATTAAGTGAGTTTTAATGAAAACAAACTAATATTGGTTTCACTAAACATTCCTAATATAAACTACTACTAAAACACTATTTACCATAAAGGTAGATCACACAAGAATCATAAGTTCGTGCTTCTTAAATAATTTGAAAATTCTTCATACACGCATATTGGTTGGTGTGAATTTTCAATAAGTAAGTATTCCAAATTTTGAAGAAGGTAAGTAACATTCATTTAGGTATGCTGTAAGAGCTCATGATGAACACCCAAGCAGTAACCGTTTCACTCGATGCTTCAGCTACTTCGAGTCTATATCGAATAGATTTTCAAGGTACTTTAGTATGCTGTTCTTTATACTCGTACATATATTTTAAATACTTATTAGCAATTTCTACAATTTTGCGTATAAAACCAACCTTTCCTTCCTGATCGACTAGTGTTCCCCGTGTTCACAAATGTATGATCAGTGGCCTGCGTGTGATTAGTTCCGAAGTAGTCCGAGTTCACTCTGAAAGAATAAAAGATAAAGCACCATAAGTATTTTTTCTCCACAATATTAGGAAGTACTTCGCAAAACGGAAATAATACCAAGAAGGTATAATGCTCTTCAAACAAAAAACTCGTTATGAGCCACACCACCAATCACCTACTAGTCGAGAGAGCTGAATAGCCTCTCACACTGCTGGTTACTGGCCATCCCACATTCGTCACAGCACATGAAGTGTTTGGGTTGGGAAATTACCACGATGGCTTGAGCAATTGAGCGAAAATTACTGCATTTGGGTGAAAACAAATGCAGTACTTAACAACCGGGATCAAATACTTAACGTGCCATCAGATGCACGAGTTTGCAAATTCTGACTGAAGCATCCTGAATACACCGTACCGAAAGTTTTTTTGTTTTTATCATCGAAGCCAAAGCACTTAGCGCTATCACTACGCCCGCGCCATTGAGCTCATCAGTTGGTCGACTTATCACAATGTAAATTTCAAATCATCAGTAATGTTACGAAAACACGTTGTCAATGAACGGTCATGCTGTCGACTAACGTGGCTACTAGTATAAAGTTTAAATCGCAAGGATTACAATTATTAACTGAAAAATAAAATAAACTTACGTTTATTTCATTTTTAAAAAAGTCGTGAGTATAACCGTCTGCGGTTATTTATTCTATAATTTTGTCAGTTTCGGACCACACTTGTAATTTTTAGTCATATTAAATTCCTCGGCACTATGTAAATGTTTTAAAGTTAAGGAGTCCAAATTTTAACTTACCCACTACTGGCGCTACTGCAAGAGTAGCCTCTATTGACTCTTCCGAGATTCTTCTCCTTGTTGTCAGTCAGCTGATCGATGAACACCTCCCGGTGCTTCTGTATGTAGTTATGGATGTTGCCGAACTTACAGTACTCCACAATGACAATGAGTTCTCCTATAAAGAAAAAACTCGTAAAGAAGCCGCATTTTGGATGTATTGTCAGAGAAATTAACAAGTTAAAGTATATAATATTATGTGATATGACTGCCCTTGTATACCTAATTGGTATCTTAAAAATTGTTGATTACCTAATTTATGGAACGTTAAATTTTAATTAAGTCCATTAAATTTTTAAGTCTATAAAGTTACGTGTGAAATAGTAACGTTTAAAGCTCAGCACCCATAACATGATGGGTATCAAGATAAGTAGACTTTTTTTTGCAAACGTGTCTTTGGAAACCTATTTACTTAGTCTGGCCATAAATACTGTACGCGCTATTAGGCTTTGGAACAGTCTCCCTCTCCATATAAAACGTGCTCAATCTACATCTTCTTTTAAACATCTGGTGTATAAACATTTCCTCAGTCTCTGATCCTTCTTCTTCCTTTCTAATTTTCTCCAATCACTTTGTTTACCTAATTTTCCTTCAAATGTGAATATATATTTATGTATTATTATTATTACTATTAAATATATATTTATTTATGTATAATAGGTTGGGGAAAAAGTTTCTTCGCATTTTTTAAGCAAATTCGAAACATTTTTTAATATAGTTTATTTACATTTAAATAAAGTATTTAGGTACCATTTTGTTCAATAACTTTTTGCCATCTTGTAGGTAGGGACATGATTCCATTGCTATAGAAATTTTGGGGCTTCTGATCAAAATACGCAAGGTGCAAGGTCAGGACTATGCGGCGGATGCATTAACACCTCCCAGCCAAACTCTCTTAATTTTTGCTGAGTGGCTAAAGATGTGTGAGGTCTAGCGTTATCATGATGAAGAACCACACCCCTTCTGTTGATTAATTCCGGCCGCTGTCTCTCAACTTCTTGCTTTAATCTCATCAGTTGTTCGCAGTAGAGTTCAGAATCGATGGTCCTGCCTGGTGGTAACAGCTCATAATGAATAATGCCCTTCCAATCCCACCACACATACAGCATCACCTTGTTACGAGTTAACCCGAGTTTCGCCACAGTCTGTGAAGCCTGACCGGCCTTTGACCACGACCTTTTTCGCACGTTCTTGTCGTACGTGGTCCACTTTTCATCACCAGTTATCATCTTCTTCAAAAATGGTTCGGTTTCATAATGGTATTAGGTTTCTTTCAGTGAGCTCGTGGGGTACCCAAATATCGAGCTATTTGGGTGCCCATTTTTTTTAAATGCGCCAAATTTTTGGAGATTCGTGTGCCCCGGCCAGAAGGTGATTCTCAGCCTCATTGGTGGCAAGGCTCGGCTTGTTTTGTGGTCAATTCCCAGTTTTTCAGCTACGTCGTAACTACTGATATGCCGATATTGCTCCAGTTTTTTAAAAATGGCATCAATTTTATCCGTAATAGGGCGACCAGAGCGACGTGCATCTTTAACATCAAAATTTCCGGATTGAAAACGCTTATACCCAATTTGTGCTACTCTCACAGACACTGCACTAGGTCCATAAACATCGCAAAATTTTTTTCGCGGCTTGCGTTGCATTTTTACCTTATTTGTAGTAAATTTTTAAAATGTATCGAATTTCTTCATTAGATTCACTTATCTTGACAGTACGAAAAACAAATAAAAAGATACATTTTCCTAATTTGAATTTGGAATTATCTTTTCAAAATCTAAACTTTTAATTATACCAAAACCAGCCAGATACAAATAGTACAGCCAAAGAGATTTTATTACAAGTTCATACATACTATAATGCGAAAAGACTTTTTCCCCAACCTAATATGTATAATTTTAAATTATTTTTCACTTTTGTCCACTTTTTCGTACCTATCATTATTGTTAAGTAAGTAAACTCCCTACCACAAGGTTGTCTGGTAGAGATCGCTTCTAGCGATAAGACCGCCTATTTTGGCATATTGAGTTTGTTTTATCTCTGTGATATATAAGTAAATGTGCAAAATAAAGAATTTCTATCTATCTATCTATCTATCTAATACTGTTACAATTAAAAATAAACAAAATATTACATTTCAATTTGGAATCTGTCATTTTATATGATTTTTCATTGAGTTTTCTCATTTTGGCGCCAATACATTGTACAATATTTTGCGATATTAAAATGGAGTGTGGTGATAAAGAGAACCGAATCGCTGTGATTGCATTACACAAAGTAGGTACGGAGCCAAATGCAATTTTTAATACTCTCCATACGCTTGGTATTAGTAAAATTTTTGTGGACCGGGCTATTAATAGGTACAATGAGGCCTCCTCTGTTTGTGACAGAAAAAGATCTGGACGTCCACGTAGTGATCGTACGAAAATGGTGGCCAAAGCAGTAAGGGAAAGAATTCAAAGAAATCCTGTCCGAAAGCAAAAGATTTATCTCGGGAGATGAAGCTAGCACCTAGAACCATGTCGCGTATTTTAAAAGATGACTTAGGACTTGCAGCCTTTAGGAGACGTACTGGTCATTTCTTAACTGATATTTTAAAAAAGAATAGGGTGGTTAAATCGAAACAACTACTGAAGCGGTACGCAAAGGGAGGTCACAGAAAAAAAATGTTTACGGATGAGAAATTTTTTACAATTGAGCAATATTTAAACAAACAAAATTACCGTATTTATGCTCAAAGCTTTAATGAAGCTTCCAAAATATTCGACAGAGTGCAACGTGGGCACTATCCAACTTCAGTGATGGTTTGCTTGGGTATTAGCTGTGAAAGAGTGACTGAGCCATACTTTTGTGAAAAAGGTATCAAAACATCGGCACAAGTGTATCAAGATACCATTCTTGAGAAGGTAGTGAAGCCCCTTAACAGCACCATGTTCAATAACCAAGAATGGTCCTTCCAGCAAGACTCGGCGCCGGGTCATCAAGCTCGGTCTACGCAGTCTTGGTTGGAAACGGACGTTTCGGACTTCATAAGAGCTGAAGACTGGCCGGCTAGTCCCGATCTTAATCCGCTGGATTATGATTTATGGTCAGTTTTAGAGAGTACGGCTTGCTCTAAACGCCATGATAATTTGGAGTCCCTAAAACAATCCGTACGATTGACAGTGAAGAATTTTCCCATGGAAAGAGAGCGTGCTTCTATTGATAACTAGCCTCAACGTTTTAAAGGACTGTATTGCAGCCAATGGAGACCACTTTAAATAAGCTTTTTATATTTTAAATTGTTTTTTAATTATGTATTAAACTAACACACTGTAAAAGTAATAATAGTTATTTGTTATACAAGAGTACAAGGTTGCTTTTTAACCGCGTGCTCAATTTTGATGGCATTATTCACAGTTTCTGTCAATTCTGTTGGCATCAAATAAACTTCTTCATCGCTAGAATGATTTTAGATTTTTTACTTATATATCGTTTTAAAAAACTTATTGTTTTAATAAATATTAGGTTGAGGAAAAAGTCTTTTCGCATTATAGTATGTATGAACTTTGAATAAAATCTCTTTAACTGTACAATTTGTATCTGGCTGGTTTTGGTTTAGATTTTTAAAAAGATTAGATTTTTAAAAAGATAATTCCAAATTCAAATTATGAAAATGTGTGTTTTTCATTTGTTTTTCGTACTGTCAAGATGAGTGAATCTAATGAAGAAATTCGATACATTTTAAAATTTTACTACAAAAAAGGTAAAAATGCAACGCAAGCCCCGAAAAAAAATTGCAATGTTTATGGACCTAGTGCAGTGTCTGTGAGAGTAGCACAAATTTGGTTTAAGCGTTTTCAATCCGGAAATTTTGATGTCGAAAATGCACGTCGCTCTGGTCGCCCTATTACGGATAAAATTGATGCCATTTTTGAAAAACTGGAGCAAGATCGGCATATCAGTAGTTACGACGTAGCTGAAGAACTGGGAATTGAACACAAAACAGTTTTGGCGCATTTAAATAAAAATGGGCACACAAAAAAGCTCGATATTTGGGTACCCCACGAGCTCACTGAAAGAAACCTAATGAACCGTGTACTCATTTGTGATTCTTTATTACGACGTAATGAAACCGAACCATTTTTGAAGAAGCTGATAACTGGTGATGAAAAATGGATCACGTACGACAAGAACGTGCGAAAAAGGTCGTGATCAAAGGCCGGTCAGGCTTCAGACTGTGGCGAAACCCGGGTAAACTCGCAACAAGGTGATGTTGATTGGAAGGGCATTATTCATTATGAGCTGTTACCACCAGGCAGGACCATCGATTCTGAACTCTACTGCGAACAACTGATGAGATTAAAGCAAGAAGTTGAGAGAAAGCGGCCGGATTTAATCAACAGAAGGGGTGTGGTTTTTCATCATGATAACTCTAGACCTCACACATTTTTAGCCACTCAGCAAAAATTAAGAGAGTTTGGCTGGGAGGTGTTAATGCATCCGCCGTATAGTCCTGACCTTGCACCTTCAGATTTCCACCTGTTTCGCTCTCTTTAGAATTCTCTAGGTAGTGTCAGGTTAACATCACGAGAGGACTGCCAAAACCACTTGTCGCGGTATTTTGATCAGAAGCCCCAAAATTTCTATCAATGGGATCATGTCCCTGCCTACAATATGGCAAAAAGTTATCGAACAAAATGTTACCTACATACTTTAGTTAAATGTAAATGAACTATATTAAAAAATGTTTTGAATTTTCTTAAAAAATGCGAAGAAACTTTTTCCCCAACCTATTATGTCGTGATAAGAAATGGCGCACGCAAAGCAAATTAAAAAGTACACCAACAAGGTGCCGAGTCTGAGTTTTTAACAAGTTAAAAAAGGTTGTATGATAAATTCGGCACCATGGAAGTAGAAGTATAGAGGTTTAATGATGTTTTGAATTCACAAACTTAGTGCACACGATGTTCTAAATTCAATTTTACTTTATCCTCTAGCGGATAAAAACGGCTTTTGCACTCAGATATCGAAGAGCAAAAATACTCTTTCCGAGATGGGGGGATACAAATGTTATTTGCAAAAGAAATTTTAATTTTCTTTGTTTCAGTATTTATGGCAAGACTAGGTATAGCCAAATAAAATCAATTAAGCTTTATAATTTGAATCCAAAAGCAAGAATATAGAGATGAATCTATTCAAATAGGCATACATACACATAGATCTATAATGATGCCGTTACTTATTAACATGGACCAAATAATATATAGACTGCCAATGTCATACAAAAAAGCGTAACTCTGTTAAAGCTACGAATACCGGCTTAAGACTAGATGGCGTTAGCAGTTAGCCTGCGGATTAAAATATGCCCAAATATGATAGTAAATCATTAGAATTTTTACATGAAAATTAATAGTTTGATACATTACTATTTTCGAAATCTAAATATCATCACAATATTCTACTTCAACGATTTCATTTTTCTATATGAAACTAGCGCTACGTGATAGATTTATACACCATTTGCTACTGTGCTACCAGTGTGCTAGTTTAGATTTTCAATATAATGCTAGCATAAATTTAATAGATGGCGCTGAAACAAGAAAGGTTTTTTTGAAAATTAAGATTGCTAATCCAGTATTTTATTGTAAAATAAAAAACTATTGGGAACATTATAATTACTATATGAAATAAAAAACTTTAAAACACAAATGTTAAAAATTTGTAATGAGGGCGTCGTCGATGACAGCGTTAATAAGTAGATAGGTAGGCATCTAGAATCTAGACTTTGTTTTGATGTCTGACTGCACACGATTGTATAAAAAAAAAAACAAAAATTAAAACCAACTTCAAAAAACTGAAAAGGAAAAATATTTTTCTAGGTGATGAGTACCTAGTCTTAAATTTAATTATTTTATCCTTTTCAGTTTTTTGAACACGGCTTTAATTTTGGTTAATCAATAAAGAATCACGTAAATCGAACCCGAAATCTCGGAGTACTCGGTGTACATACTTTAAAAAAAACATACCAACCGAATTGAGAACCTCCTCGTTTTTGAAGTCGGTTAAATAACGTAGATGTGATCAAACACAGAAGTAGCTGAATCTCAGAGAGCTGAACACTTTAGTATCATGTCACAATAATTATGGCTTACTATAGTAAGGTATAAACTATTAAAATACGAGACGCAATAGCTGGTGTGACATGGTGCTAAACTCAACCGTAGGTACTTACATTCAGAAGGTTACACTTATGAGTTGATCGGTTGTTTTATATAAGCTTTCAATTTAACATTATTTTAGTAATTCGTGTAGATACATAACAATTTATGTAGGTAGCCTAGCCATTTCTTTATAATATCGCCGCGGTACGGCACCGGCGCCGGCGCGGCATAAGTACAAAGGACGCCGGCCGCCCTGCCCCCGCGGCCGCCCGCGCCGCTAAACTTCCCCCCGCCACACGTGCTCACACAAACAAACACCACTCGCACACATAAAAAAAGCGTAAAAGAGTTATCTACTTACCTTAACTTATTGATAGGTATTTTAATAACTGATTCAAAATCTCCGTTAGCTAGCACGAAGCACATCCACAATATCGAAATATTCTATTTCAACACCCGAACGAGTATTTTTCAAATACCTAGAAGTACAGGCGACAGCACATCAAGTGGAACAGTTGCACTACAAAAGCCACCCCTATTACGAACGCAGTAAGGGCGGTCTAAAAGTCAAACTGTCAAGCTTGATGTGCTGTCAACTTTACTGAGATAAATAGACAAACTAGAAAAAGTTCATGTGCTGGGGCGCGGGCGGGGACCAAAGCCGCCACCATTCTCAGTCCGCGCAAGGATGATAATGTCCGGGTGCCTGCTCTAACCAAGTGAGTTACTTAGGATTACCCAATTTTTTTTTAATTATATATTTTCTAGTCTGTCTGTATTTGCGTTATTATAACCTAACGTATTCTCTCAGTCCCTAAAAAATTATATTTCAACGGTCGCGGATTCGATCCCCGCCCCAAGGCATATCTTTTTTAATTATAATATTTTAGCAGTCTGATAATTTGTGTATTATAACTATGTAATTTAGGCTGTACAATAAAGCTTATTGCCATCAACTGTTACACTTGATGTGCTGTCGACTGTACACGTAGGTATTTGAAAAATACTCGTTCGGGTGTTGAAATAGAATATTTCGATATTGTGGATGTGCTTCTTGCTAGCTAACGGAGATTTTGAAATATGTAGTTATTAAAATACCTATCAATAAGTTAAGGTAAGTAGATAACTCTTTTACGCTTTTTTTATGTGTGCGAGTGGTGTTTGTTTGTGTGAGCACGTGTGGCGGGGGGAAGTTTAGCGGCGCGGGCGGCCGCGGGGGCAGGGCGGCCGGCGTCCTTTGTTTATATAGAAATGGCTAGGCTACCTACATATATTGTTATGTATCTCTCTCTACACGGATTACTAAAATAATGTTTTGTAATTCGGGTATTTAAGTGTGATGTGCGTGTAATGTGTGTGTTGTGAGTTTTATGTAAATTACACGTCTCTTGCTATTGTTAATTTAACTATTACTTTTTGTAGTTATTACGCAAATAGGCAATAAGTCCGGTACGGCTAGGGGACCGTTCAAGTATTACGTAACGCAATTTTCGAACATTTCCTAGTTTTTTATTTAAATAAAAAAAAAATGTAACGTAACGCGTTGTTAACGCTTCGTCGTAAGATAAGTAAGGTTCTGGTAAGACCCCCCCTCCCCTCAAACTGCGTTACGTAATACTTGAACTCCGTTACGTAATAGGCGATTTTGAGGTCCTACCTTCTGGAGCATAACTTGCTCACAGAAGGTGGCAACTGCCTCCCAGCTCGTCACACTACCGACCATCGATCTAATCAATGTCGGCAGTGCAAGGTCTGCCCCCACTGTCGCGACCAGGTCGCGACGCTCAACAACCCATGTAACGACACGGCGCAACATACGCTTGAGTTGTACCCAACAACTCAAGCGTATGTTGCGCCGTGTCGTCTTCGCCACCGCACTCGTGGCACCGGGGACTCGGCTCCCGTCTGATTCTGTGTAGATAATGGCCAAAGCAACCGTGCCCTGACATCACCTGCACTAGTCTGAAGGACAGGAAGCCATGCTCCCGATCCACCCACTTCGTCGAGCATGGCCTGATTCCCTCGACAGTCTACTAGCCATAAATTGGAACCTCCAGCCTGCGTAGCCAAACGCTCATCACTACCCGCTGGGCTCCGTCGCGCCACCGTCGAATGAGCTCCGGCGACGGGCAGGCTCCTTCCATCCCAACGGCGGCGCTCCGCCTATACACCTCTGCCAATGCAAACGCGTTGAGATCCCATGGTAGAGTCCCTGCAAGTGCAATCTCCTCCCTGCCCCTAGCAATCTCCTCAGATTTAGCCCTGACCAACCGGATGGCGTCTATGGTGGAGCTATTTTCCCTAAAACCGAACTGCCACTCCACAAGATCAGGACCCACCCGGCTGAGATGCTTAACCAGCCAACAATTCGCTCCAGAAGCTTTCCGGCTTCGTCCAGCAGCACAATCGGCCTATAGGCAGAAGGACTGTGCGCTGGTTTCCCGGGCTTCTGGAGCAACACCAGGCTCGAAGCAGCGAACTTAAATGCCCCGGAGACGATCCCCCAGAGACCCAAGAGCAAGTGCCAGAACTCGGCCAGGCACTCCGTCAGGCCCTGGGGCTGTGTTCTTGGCTCGGAGCCTGGTGATGACTGTCTCAAACTCCCAGTTTGTGATTGGTGGTGGAGGCAGCGAATCAGGTTCGCGCGTCGCTTGGTCAACGTCATCGCCGGAGCGGGGAACTCCCCGCTCTCAGAAAACAGCCGGTCTATTGTCTCTCGTAGTAAAGAGGGATCTATGGATTCCACTACTGGGGGGCCCTTTGCGAACTTATCACGCACTGCACGATAGGGGCTACCCCAGGGGTCCCTATTTAGATTCTCCAACATATCTGCCCGAGCTGCGACCTTGGCACGAGCAATTGCCACTTGCAGCTCCTTACGAGCTTTCCCCAGGGCCACGTATAGAATCCCGTACGTTCCACAGCGACTTTGATATCATCTGCGGTAACCGAGTCGTCAAGCCCCGCGAGACGAAACTCCGCTGTTTTAATGGGCCGAGTCACCCGGACCCCTTCTCCGAAGGCGGCGCGAAGCTTTTCCGCAAATTTATCTGCGTTATCCTCAAGTCCCTGGATTTCAAACAGGCGGGCGTCCGATCCGACTCTTGCCGATTATGCGCGCGTATGACGTCCGCATACGTCATACGCGCTACCTCTTTCTCCTGCTCAATAGTCAATATAACATGATGAGTTACTACCCAAGTGCCAATTTGGATTCAGAAAGGGCCTTAGTACTACAGATAGCATAGCTGTTCTGGTCACTGATATTCGAACCAGCTTCTCTAGCAACAAATCCGTTGTGGCGGCCTTCTTGGATGTGTCGTCAGCTTACGACAATGTCATCCTTCCAGTCCTCAGGCAAAAATTGCAACAGCTGAGAATCTCGGACAGAATGATTAACTGTGTCAACAACATGTTAATGTCTAGAGTGGTCAAGCTAAGGATCCCTGGGGAGGATTTCGGTGTGAGATCTATCTACAAAGGTCTACCTCAGGGCTCAGTGTTGAGCCCAATACTATATAATTTGTACACTCGGAAACTGAATTCATGTCTAAACTTTGACTGTCAAATCCTTCAGTATGCGGATGATATTGCTTTATACATTTCTAGCGATTCAATTGTAGAAGCGGCCTCGTCTTTAGAAGTGTCCTTAAATTCTCTTAATTCATGGCTAAATGACCATGGTCTTGGCCTATCCGCTGCTAAAAGTTCAGTTGTCGTATTCTCTAGGAAAATAAACATTCCTCATGTTTCGATCCGAATTGACAACCAACCCATACCCATCGTCAACAAAGTAAAATTTTTGGGAGCTTATTTGGACACTAAACTTTCTGGACACCATCACATCATCCACCTGGCTAGGAAATGTGAACGTATTATTCCGATTCTGAAGTCTTTGGCTGGAGTTTGGTGGGGGGCCCACCCTCATTCTATGAAAATTCTATACAATGCCCTGGTTCGTATCGTCCTGGACTACAGTTCCTTTCTTCTAGAACCATGCAACAAATCTTCCCTGTTACTTTTGGATAAAATTCAGTCATCATGCCTCAGAATTATCAGTGGTTGCATGAAATCTTCTCCCATAAATGCTCTCCAAGTAGAGTGTGGTGAGCCACCGCTAGGCCTTAGACGACAATATCTCTCCGATCGCTATATTTTTAGGATAACAACTAGGGGATGCAGAACTGGACCTTATTTAGGAACCGGGTTTTTCGGTTCCGTTTTACCGAAGAACCGGGTACCCGGGTTTTTTCGGTTCTTTCGGGTCGTGAAGTTAAATTCTATTTAATTTGTTTTGGTTTTGTTTAGAAACTCCATTAATCACAGTTAAGAAAATAAATAATATGGGAAATTGCTAAACAAAGTTTTTAAATAATCAATATGTCATGTATATCAAATGTGAAGCGGTAAGAAAACTCCATATGCGGAGACAGCTAGTGAAGCTTGAAACACACTGTTCTAGCCGCCTCCACCTTGCCAGCCCATAAGGTCACTTTTCACGCCTCATTTGAAGGAACCCATTTTAAAGGAAGGAGGAAACACATGTACTGGCAAAGAATTCCAAGATTTTGAAGACAAAGCGAGTTACTAAACTTCTTTGTGCGCGATTTTGAGGTGGACACAGTGAATTGATGACTCCGAAGACCGCCACTCACGAGGGAAAGAGGAAGGAGGAAGGTGGGATAAGTTCAAAAAGCGATGCAATAATTGATGAAATGTCTCGCCGCAATCGCAGAGGCTCGAAGTGTGCCGGCAATAAATTCCAAGTTTTGGAAATCCGACAAAGAAACGAGTAACTAAACTTCTTTGTGCGAGATGTTGAAGTGGAAACAGTAAATTGATGACTTCGAAGACCGGCACGCGTGCTCCTGAGTAAGAAGGGGAATGTGGGATAAGATCGAGGAGGTACTTGGGGGAGCCATCCCACAGGTGCGAGCAATATTCAACGCAATACCGGACCTGGGTATTGTACAGAAGGCATAATTGATCTAGCGTGAACAATCGACGCACCTTGTTCAGTACACCGAGCTTCTGGGAGACTGTTTTGATAAAAGTTTCGATATAATTCCTCTGATTCAAATCGCAGCATATTTCCATACTGAGCAAGTTGATGGAACCCTGTGCCGAAAGAGTAGTGCCCTAAAGAGAGGGAAGGGGAAGGAACAGCGACATTTTGGCTGTAAACTCGCACTCCTGTGTTTTCTTAGCATTGAACTCATTAAGATTGTTAGATCCCCATTCAGGTATGAGGTTCAACACCCTGTCGAGCTCAATGGTAAGATTCATTCTCTCCATCTAGGTTTCAACGCGCCCAGCCCCTGGGCGACCGTAATATCCACCATGCACTGTACTGTCATCCACAGAGCAATGAATGTTTCCTAATAGAAGCATGTCATTGATATAAAGAAGAAAGAGAGTAGGGGATAGAACAGAGTCTTGAAGTACACCAGCGTTCACTGGCATGAACCCCGAACACGGATTCTCTGCTTATGCAGGAAGCCGGCGATCCAGTTGCTGAGCTCTGCAACTGGATCGCCGTATACGGTCATACGGTCTGCCCACTCAGCTGAGTGAGTAGACCGTATGCCGGGAGCTTAGAGAAAAGAGCCCTGTGCCAGGCCCGATGAAAAGCTTTAGCAATGTCTAACAGCCACTGACTCACCACGTTTATCTATAGCTTCACCCCAGACATGCAATAAATACGCTCGAAGACCGTTGACCGTTTCAGGCGAAACCAATACTGACTATCAATAATTAATGAGCGATCTTCTAAGTTACGGACCAGCTGGTTATTTTTGAAATCCGTTCCATAACCTTGCAAAGATCTGTGGTGACAGCTATTGGGCGGTAGTTAGCTGGGTCTATCGGTCTCCCTTTTCACTGTCATCAGTGATCTGATGACTCATCACAATCATCCACTGTGAGTAAAAACAAAATTATAATCTTTTCTTAATAAAACGGTCTAATATTTTTTCCACACACAAAAATTCGTCAAGTGACCGGCGACCTGAGCGACCAAAGAAAGAGTATATAAGGACGGTAAAATGAAAAAAGTACCTATTAAATACTTTATTAATCTGCATTTAGCTAACTTTGTGATGTGTATTAAGTGAAAACAAAAGAATGTAACAAAAAAGTATCCACGGAAGACCAGCGTCGTATTGTCCAAGGATGCTTCAGCTTATGTTGAGTGGATTCCTTTTCAGTGACATATTTATATTGTTATTTGTTCAAATGTGTTGTATTTGGCTTATGTAGTCATAATTGTGTGTTTCTGAATAAATTATTTCATTTCATTGCAAAATATGGTATCTATACATACATGCCCAAACTTACAATAATAATAGCGATTATTACTTTTGTTTAAATTAACACACCAGTACACTTTGATAATTAAAGATGCACTGACTGAGCAAGACAAAATGGTGGCGAATGAATGCTGTGAACTGCTATGCTGCCCCATACCCTTACTAGTGTAGCCATGCCACGTCTTACATATTCCAAGTTCGATTTATCGCAAACAATATCGTTAAATATTTGATTTCTTTGATGACATTCATAGGAACCGAAAGAACCGAAAAACCCGGGTAATATATTTTTAAGAACCGGTTCTTTGAGAGCTGAAAGAACTGGGTAGAACTGGGTCTTTTCGGAACCGGGTAGAACCGGGTGCATGCCCTAATAACAACCCTATCATCTCACATCCTCATTCCAAAACTCCGCACCCTGTATGACTTATGTCATGCAGAAAATAATGCTTACTGGAAAAACAAAAATAAACCATCATAAACTTTTAAATATGAACATCTTAGTAAACAGCTACCCAGTTCTCCCTGTTTTCCGTGCTCAATACCCTGTCCTCTTATTCAAACCTAACATCTATTTCGATATTGGTATCTCTAAAAATTCTCCAGGTACCAGTAGTAAATTTAATGGGATTGTAGCCGAACGTTGGAGTGATAGGCAGAAGTTTTACACAGACGCCTCGAAACTTTCTCCCTCTGGCTGTGTCGGCATATCAGTTTACCTCCAGAATTCCAATATATTCTTACAGTTTAGAAGTCCCTCTGAAGCCTCTGTATTCACGGGTGAATGCATAGGCATCCTTGAGGCATGTTTGTTCATTGAATCACACAACATTAATAAAGCAGTTATTTTTTCGGATTCACTCAGTGCTCTTAAAGCAATTCAAACAAATATTTTCAAATGCAAATTACATAATAAAATATTATTAGACATCAAGACATCTTTATTGAATTGTTATGGTAAAGGCTTGCTAGTTGATTTAGTTTGGATACCAAGTCACTCGGGCATCTTGGGTAATGAATGTTTAGACTTTTCTGCTAAGACTGCTGCTTCTGGACCTTCTCATGTCGATCTAAAGCACAATATCCTCCAAGGATATGATCTTTTAAATATTCCCAAATTACACATTCTGGCAGATTGGCAGAGGGAATGGGATAGATCAAGTCAAACCAAGGGAGGCTTTTATTATGGTATCCAAAAGAGTATCCCAGCTAGACCCTGGTTTTTCAAATACAAGAAATATCCCAAAACTGTTGTCTCGGTATTGTGTAGACTCCGAATAGGCCATTGCTGCTCACCAGTTTTCTTACACAAAATCAGAGTTCGTGACCATTCCCTCTGTGAATGTGGGTTGGCTGATGGTACCTTGGACCATATTTTCTTTGAATGCTCCAAATATAATATTAATTTTAAATTGTATGATGTCTAAAATCAAAATTCCTCTCCCTATTAACCTAAGTAGCCTTTTAACTTATTCATCCCCGGACGTTTTTTGTATCCTCGCTAAATTTATTAAATGTAATAATATTAAACTTTAACCAAGTATACTCCCTCCTTACTAATTTTGTACTAACAGTCAGTGTAATATGTAATGTTTGTCTTTTACAGATACTCTACTGATTAACCCAAATAAACTAACCGAAGTTATCACAACAGACTTGTTTTACATCAAAACTATAATATTTTCCCATACACATGCTTGGTCAAAACTCTGGGCTGGCAGAATTGTTATCATTAAGATAAACACATTGCCATTAATAAAAGAAGAAGAAGAAGAATAGTCACTATGACAGCCGCTGACCGCGAAGCTCTAAGCCTAGTCTTCCTCCTCCTCCGCTTATTTTCGGGGGCTGCGTCTGCTGTTACCTCTTTGGCTTTGGACGTTCCTCCACTGACAATCGTTGCAGGAGCTAGTTTTGATGCTGCGCCAAGCTTGCCCTTACTCCCCTTACTACTTTTTACTTTCGTCCACCTTTCAGCATCCGTGGCGCTCGTCGTATTAGGAGCTGATAGGGGGACGGCGGAGATGCCTGCCTTCGGCTTAGAAGCAGGGATGACTATAATTTTGCCCTTATTTGGTGCGGCAGACGTCGGTGGCTTCGCTTTCTCCTGCATCGTCTTTCGATTATCAGCGGCCAGCGGAGGACGGTGCTGTTTCGCAGGAAGCAGCCTTCCATCGGCCTCCATCCCATCAAACCTAGCGCCAACCATGGTGCTGACGCGGGAGAGCACTTTCCGCATCAGTCTCTCTTCCTTGTCCTCCTCATCGTTAGACGGCGGGGTTACAACTAAGAGTACATTTTCAACGCGTCGTAATGCCCGTCGCATTTTCAACGCGGAGGAGCCTCGTCTCCTCGCTGGCCATGCGTGTGTCTCGACATTTCGGTAAATACAGGAGATCCTTGCGTAAGCGCGGCTAAGTTATAACTAACAGCCCGTTAGAGAACGATATTTCGGTTTGGGCATGTCGGAAACCTACGCGCCACGCCGCCTCCTTAAAATATCTACTTCTTTCTATGATCTGAGTGCTAAACACACTAAAACTCCCTGGTAACTTCATTGCCCTTCGCGTGGGTAGCCTAGGCTCTGGCGAAGCAATTTCACGAGCCCACCCCCGATATGCTGTAGCCTAAGATGAGATGACTTCGATGCCCAGTAATCATACTTCTAACGTTTCCTTTAATCCGAAACACAGTGTCAAAAACACACAAATCTGTCGAATACTGGTACAAATGTGTGTTTCGTCAATTTATTATTTTTTAGTTTTTTTCCTTATTCTCCTTAATGAAACGAATCATTATATCTAATAGAGTATTAAATTATGTATCGCATCGTGTAATTACAACTTCGTACGTAAGCTCAATGATGTTGGTGTGACAAGTCGTCAAAGTCAGCCAAGTTCAAAATCCGACGAGTATAGGGACGTTTACCTTACCTACTAACTGTATGCAAAAAATCATAAACTTTAATATTTTTGGAACCTCAAAACCTAGCGGTACCGGACTAAATGCCTTCCACCAACATCTTGAGACGGCTCGGCCAGTATGCTAATTTTGACTTAGACGCAAATACTCTGCCCGGTTGACACTAAGCCACCTGGATTAAAATACCAGCTGCGCTCTTGAAGAGTTCTTCAAAACGAAGGCCAGGGTGTTCTTGTTTGTCGGGGCGGATGTAACAACACACAGCCTAAATAAAACTTGTGACCCTTGAAGAACACGAACATTAAAAAAAAACCGACTTCAAAATAATGAAAAGGATGAAGTAATTAAATTTAAGTAGGTATTCATCCCCTAGAAACATATTTTTGGAGTCGGTGCTTCACTTTCTATTGTTTTGGAAACCGCTTAGCACCAACTCCAAAAATATGTTTCTAGGGGATGAATACCTACTTAAATTTAATTATTTTATCCTTTTCAGTTTTTTGAAGTTGGTTTTAATTTTTGTTTAATTTTTTTTTTCACCATTTTTAGTGATAACTTTCTACGGTCGAAGCTAGATGGGTGACCATCAACTTATATTGTTTCGTACTATCGTATCGTTTTACTAAAAATTCATTGGAAAAGCAAAAATTTGCAATTTCGCATATGTAGACGACTTAATAATTCAGTTTTTTTTTAATTTAAAACCAAAGTACCCAACTGTTTTTGAAAAAAATTTATGGGACCAAATGGCAGCTATTCCGCATCGAACAAAAAAAGAATCACGTAAATCGGATCAGTAATCTCGGCGTAATCGGTGTACATACATATAAAAAAAAACCGGCCGAATTGAGAACCTCCTCGTTTTTGAAGTCGGTTAATGAGCGATAGCAGTGGTTTCTGCCGCATTACATAATGAAATGACGCGTGGTAAAAAACACGGGTTTCTAATGCACCCGAACATGACTCCTACCACTTTTGGGAAATGAACCTACCATTTTCTCTAGACGACCCAAAAATATGGTCTTCATTACTGAAATATCAGTTAGAACTTACAAATATAAATAATTTATTCCACAGAATTTTGTTACATATTGCGTTGGTACTAAGTCTCTAGATATGCAATAGTTAAAAAAAGGTACAAAACTAAACTCTATGCAACAATTCAGGAGATCAACCCAGAGCCGGCTCATTTAGCGCCCGTGTGTGCAATCAATTTCCTATAACTTTTTAGTGAAACGATACGATAGTAGCAAACAATTTAAGTTGACGGTCACCAATATAGCTTCGACCTTAGAAAGTTATCTATTACTAAAACTTGAAAAAAAAAATTAAACAAAAATTAAAACCCACTTCAAAAAACTGAAAAGGTTAAAATAATTAAATCTAAGTAGGTAATCATCCCCTAGAATCATATTTTTTGGAGTTGGTGCTAAGTTGTCTCCAAAAACAAAAACAATAGAAAGTGAAGCACCGACTCCAAAAAATATATTTCTATTACTTATTTTAATCTTTTCAGTTTTTTGAAGTCGGTTTTAATTTATGTTTAAAATTTTATGTAAGTAATATACCTACACTTAAAAAATAAAAACAAACAACGAGAATAAATCATTACAATAAAAGTTGCTACGTTAATTTATACTATTACCTCATTACTACTTTGATAACAATAATCTAAGAATAACAAGAATGATATTTGGTCCATGTTGTTAAATTATAAAATAGGTCCATCTATTGGCAAGATTAAGTAAGTTTCACAAATAAATTAAAGTTGCAGTGACGCCATCTAGGAGTCTGCTTTTACGCAAAGTATTGACGGAATGTGTATTTTTATGATTTGATACTGCTAGCGACATCTCGTCGTTATTTAGGTACTAATTTACGCGACATTAGACATTGGCAATCCTTTACTTCTATCATCCTTGTTATTAATTACTCGCTTTATCAACTATAAGGGGGAAAAAAATATTTTTATCTGGATAATATGAATGGAACAGTAACGTATCATCAGGAATAGTGTCATGAATGATTTCTCACTTAATACTATTGTAGGTATGTAATTTAATGATATTATCAAACTATATAACATCGTTTTTACCTCATGATAATTCAAAAACAATTGGCGATTGGTGCCGATTTTCTGTATCGAGTAAAAAAAGGAACTTTAATATTTTTTTTTGTATAAAGTTAAATAAGTTATTAGCTACGAAAACTGTTTGCAAATAACTGCTATCGAAATAATTGCTCATTGCTTAAAAGAAAATGTATTATGAATTTAGAAATACAGGAAAAACTAAATGACAGTATAATCATAATTTTTTAATATTTTTCTTTTAACACTATCTCAAAATACTTAAAAACAAACTAAGACGTCTTTTAAAATTATTTCAATAAAGGAATCCGAAGAATAGAAGCATTTCTTTACTTCTCAATTATTGCCCAGTTCGTGATCACGGAATAATTATTAATGAATAAGCTAATAGTATAAGTAATAACAGACCTACGGTATATCATTATGTCATTCTCATTATAGTCAGTGTGAGTCACAATATAAATATCGCCTTAAATGAATATGAGTATCATGCTACTTCCAACACTGTATCAAGGTAGGATGA
This sequence comes from Nymphula nitidulata, assembly GCA_947347705.1. Taxonomy (NCBI): domain Eukaryota; kingdom Metazoa; phylum Arthropoda; class Insecta; order Lepidoptera; family Crambidae; genus Nymphula; species Nymphula nitidulata. The sequence goes on from OX374623.1 coordinate 14,058,333, forward strand.
GAATAATATGAATCATTACTGACTAGAATCAATAACATTAGAACTTTGAACTACTTATTTATTATAATTATTTTTAAATTCTCAATTATGACTATCGCACTTTAATAAATTGAGTTATCTATGTTTTATCTATAGGTACTTAACTTTTAACATGCTACCGTATAGATAAAAGGCAACCTTAACCGTTTTATGATAACTAAATTACGTTCGTTTTATTTATTTCATTTATAGAAAGCATCCCTTTCACCAATGATTATCCTCTTTGTACCTACAGATACGCAACGCAATACGAGTAGTGCTTAGTGGGCACTGTTCTATAAAAATGGGAAAAAATTTAGACTGTCATTAATTTATTTTTTTGGTATATTACTTTTTTACCTGGTATACATAATATACAAATAATGGTGTTGAAATGCTTAAACCGGGTCAGGACCTTCGATGTCGATTAGGTAAAGAAATTACAACACCCACTGGAGCTATTCTATATCTGTATATTCATGTTTCCCGCCATTAGTAGCTCCATTGCGGTAATACAATAATAATAACAGTTTATGGCAGCAACTACTACTAGTATTTTCTTTCCTGAATTTATAGTGTTTTCGTGTTTTCTTCGTGTGTTTTTTCACAATATATTTTTATTGCGATAAGATATTCCTTAAAGCGTTTTGCTTTATGACTTAGTAATAGACTTACGTTTCCCGACATTCTTCGTGCAGGCACCTAACAAGTTCACTATATTGATATGTTTCCCCAAATGAACCATGATCTTGAGTTCTGAAGCTAAAGCTTTTATATACATATTGTCAGCTGTCTTCTTCACCATTTTCACTGCAACAGGTGTAGTTTCTTCGGCATTAATTATACCTCTCGCTTCCGCCTTGTACACCACACCAAATGCACCAGCTCCCAACTGCTTTCCTGTTTAAAAGACCTTCTTTAGTTTTTCTTATCTTTTTTATATGTTTTTCTTATCTTTTTTATATAATTCTGCAAAAAGTTTACTATGTCAATTTGGTAAATTAATAGTAATCTTAGTTTTTGTAATTTTACAAAAGTTTTTATTACAGTTAATTTGTCACTTACTATGTCAATTTGGTAAATTCATTGTAATCTTATTTTTTGTAATTTTACAAAAGTTTTTATTACAGTTAATTTATCATAGGTATGCTAGACAAGTCACCTCCTTCTGGGAGACTGTGCTCATGCAGAAGGAGGTAACAAAGAGGGAGTGTAAGGCGGATCTTCTAGCTGCCCCTCTCCGGCGTAGCCGCGTGGGCGTGAGGCGCTAATCGCCCATCTTCCTTAGCCCTATATGCGTGGCCGCGTGCAGCCGCCTCGTCTGGGATTGCCCAAGTGACTCTGCGTTATCTCCATCGGCACGAAACCCGGCCGGGTGGCTCATGAGTAGGCTGGTGAAATTGCTTTGGCAGAGCCCAGGCTATCCCTTTGATGGGCAGTGGAGTTACCGGGGAGTTTTAGTGGGTACTCCTAGTGCCGCTACTGGCATTGGGCGCACCATACACCCCCACCACACACGCCCGTCGCTTAGCCAGCGGCAGGTAAGTTTGTAAGCGGATTTCTCATCGAGGAAAAATAAAGTATTCTAGATAACATAATTAAACAAATCTACATGATATGAAAATTTGTACCTAGAATCAATCTATCTGGAGAAAATTCAAATTTCTCATCATAAGGCAACAATTCAGCTTGTTCATCAATTCCCAAGTCAGGATTAAGAGATTTAGTAACACCTTCCTTGAAATATAGAAGTCCAGCCGCAGCTAATTCTTTTCTAAATCTTTTTTCTTTGCGGATCTTCCACGCTAAGTATATGACCAGAAATATAAGAACTAGAACAACTGCACCAATAATTCCTAAAAGGCTAGTTTTGAATGGCGAGGCATCTGAAAAATAAACGATACTTTTAGATTTATTCTTAGTAATTATACATTACGACCAAATTGATGTGCGGAAATATTGATACCTAACGCTCTATGTCTAAAAATAATAAGAAAGAAGATGTAAGTAATATAAATATATCCTTGGGTGTAACTCAATCTTTTTAGTACCTCCATTGTCAGATAAAAAAGATTTCCTATTGTTTGTGTGCACCGGTAGCATAGACAGGTTCGAAAAGCGGGTCTTAGTACTAATTCCTTATGCCCCTTTGTTTCTTATGCTAGAACCTTATAATATATTCATTTTGTTTTATATTGCAGTCATCTTACACAACTATGCGGACGTTGTACACTTTTCCTCTCCATCAAAATTAATTGCCTAATTACAATTTATACTTTTTACTAGAAAATAAATATTTCAACTTACCTTTCATAATCAAATTCACGAATTTACTTTTCGATATGCCTTCGCTTGTCGCCATACATTCGTATTTACCTTTGTTGTCATCTTTCATTCTTTCGATAATAACTGTTGAATTGACTTCAGTGTGATCTATATTGTTATGTATTATCAAACCATTTGTGTTGTTTTCCACCAAAAGTCCATCCTAAAATAATAATAAAACATTTACTCATGAACTAATAAAATTATTTTATATTTCTCCTAATGCAGTACCATAATTATTATCATTATTTAAAGGTAGGTAACTATACACAAATATAAATTTTTTCTTTCTTTATGATAACTACTTGAACAGATTTGAAAGTCGAGATTTATATTTTTACGTTTTGTTTTCTACTGAAATTTAGAACAGATAACGGAGGTCATTGTGGTTGTTACCTACAATTTTTTATGACCCCAAATAAATATGAACCCAGTGTAATTACCAGTAGTTGAGTTGGAGTTCATCAATATATTTTATGTGTATAATAGTATTACATTGGTCGTACCTATTAATTTTGTATTACCTTAAACCACTCGATGATCGGCGCAGGAACGGCATCTGCTACACAGCTGAATGAGACTGGTTGGTATGTTGTAACATCTTCATCTCTATCGATCATTGGCTCAGATATAATTGGATCACGTACAGCTGAAAATAGTACAGCAGTCTTTGAATAAGTATTCATTGTAAATTTTTTAGAAGAAAAAAAATGACATTTTTATTGATTTTCAATGAAGTAAAAAATCATAAATATTGTTTTTTTCATAATACCTTCAACAACAATTGATGTAGTTTGATATTCTTCAGAGCCGTTAAAGTATCGCCCAACGCATGTGTATGTTCCATTTTGGTTCAACGAAACTTGATCTATTTTCAGTTTTGCAACATGTGAAAATGAGCTCTGCGAATATTTCACTGCGAAATATTAAACAAGAAAACACTTCAAACAATTGCGTCAGTACTAAAAAATATAACAATATTGCTCTATGTAAAGTACAGTACCGAAATCTCTCAACTCTGCTCCGTCTGGCCCCAGCCAAGTGGAATTCTCGTATTTATATTTTGAAGCCAAACATCTCAACGAAATTTTATGATTCTCTGGGAACCATTCTTGCGAGTCCAGTATACCAAATCCATTATCTATTTCATATATTATCAATTGTCTAGTATAATAACTTTTTCCTATGACGTTTGATGCATTACATGTAATATTTCCTGATGAAGTTCCTATTAAGTTTAATTTTGAGGATACTTTGTATTCCGATTCCTTTATATCATCTCCTTTTTCCTATAAACAATATAGATTTAAATACAGTTTATTTATTTATTAAATGTAATAAGACGGTGCATTGAAAAGCAAAAGTATTTCTCACTTACGACTACGTAATTATCGCCACTGGAAAATGTCCACTCAATGTTCGGTAAAGGATAGCCAAATGCTTCACACAGCAAACTTTGTGTTGAGTTTTCCAAATATACTATGTCTTTTTCTGGTCCAAACAAAACTGTTGGTACAGCTGTAAAAATGTAAATGATTGAAACATGTTCTGACAAATATACATATTATTACCAATCTCATTAAGGCATCCTCTGAATAAATGTTGTACCCAGTTACATATTTTGATACAGCCTTTAGCTAATTAACAATAACCCACCTTTTTTACGAACGTCATATGTGACACTTTTGGTAATATACCCATTATCAGCCACAATAGTATAGTTAGCAGTATCGTTTACTGTTAGGTTGGTGATTGTCAGAACGAAGTCACCCGTTAATTCCTCAATCTTCGCTCTATATTTGGAACTGTTCCTCGGCAATTCTATGTTGTCTCGATAACTTAAAAAGAAATTGACTTATTATATCTCATTCCCTTAGCGTTTGATCAGAGAAACGACTTGCTCTTAACTTCAATTTCAGTTTTGTTTTTGGCTTCTCTTAATTTGTAACATTACAAGGGCATATCTTAATAATTCAATCTGCATTAAGAGATTCCAGTAATCAAACAGGACCAAGGTAATTTATGAAAAATTGGATTGGAAGTAAATTACTATGAAATAACTTACCAAGAAAATTTAGGAGGTGGGTATGCTTTTACCTCAACATTTAATGTGATTATCCTAGAGCGAGCTGCGGTTTCTATTTTTTCATCTTTATTTCCTTTCGTTAGATCAATAAAAGGTTTATCTGCGAAACCGAAAAGCATGACTTAGGAAATGTAAGCGCTTATAATAAAATATAAAAAGAAATAAAAGATGTTTACCCTTAAAAACTTTTTGCACCACCTTGTACTTCTTTCTCTTTGGTCCACTGCTCAGTACACAAGTATAATTGCCTTCATCATCTTCTGTTGCATTCACTATGGTAATAGCGTTGTATAAGTTCTCCCCTGGTGATACGTTACATTCATTTGTTATGTTGACCACCGTTTCCTACAGTATAAACAAGTTATAGTTACTTAATTACAGTCAGAGGCAGATATGTCTAATCAACAGCGCGTTATATGTCATAAAATTTTCCCAAAAAAGTAAACTTCAAACATAGCATAGATCTATCATAGATTTTAAAATTCAGGTTTGATTTCTAGACAAAAAAGGGACGTCGCCAAAACGATAGCAATTTCAAAGAATGAAAAGGTATAGTATACGAGAAAAATACACCCTAGACTTGGGTACCTGTAGTGGCATCTCTATGTACCAAAATTGTATTGAAATTAAAAAAAAAAACTGAATTTCTTATTAATTAAACTATAATAAAACTAGAAAAATTTCACGTCCTGAGGCAGGAATCGAACCCGCGACCTTTCGCAATCCGGACGACTGCTCTGACCACTGAGCCACCCAGGTTTGGGATATCCCTGTGAAATTCTTCTAGTCTATCTGTATTTGCGTTTATGAACTAACGTCCACCCTACAATGTCGAAATATTCTATTTCAAACATTCAATTTTTCAAACATTTATAATAATGTTAAAATCAAAAATTATGAATTTCTTATTTTTTGATTATCTATTTGAATATTATAGGGAATATAAATGTAGTGGCAAATAATTTAAAATTTTAGTTAGAAGTAAGTACGAGTGTTACAAAGAAACGAATAACTAAATTTCTTGGAGCGTGATGTTGTTAGAACATATTTTTAACTTACAAAAACCAGTGCTGTCTGACAAAAAAAAGCAATAATAAATCATGCGTTTACTGGCGACTGTAAATCCATGTTTGAACATAAATATTTCAATTTTAAAATTAAAGCCAATTATATAAGATGTAAACTAATTAATATTCAATTAAGCGTCGTTGAGTATAGCTATTTTAGGATTGTTTTGTTACATAAAATTTTTAAGGTCAATAAATAAATGCTTACAGAGCATCTCATCCAGCAAGATCCTTTATCGCCTGCACGGTAAAAACAGATTTCTTAAAATGAAGCAAATTTCATCAAGGCAAAGCAAATTTCTTTGCTTTAAGAAAATGATCCTCTCCCTATAGACGCAAGAAAATGTTTTGTCGGAATTAGCAAAATATTCTCTTGGATATATTTACTTAATTCAACACTAACATACTTAAAAACAGAAAATATTTTGTTGATTTAAGAATACCATACATCCTGAATTAATCGTCTTTGTCTTCTTAGTTTAAGAAAACAAAATATGGTATATCTAAGTAAATTTTAAATTTGATTTGAAATTGTAAATATTCTTCAATTAATAGAAATACAGCATAGAATAAGAAAATATTATTTTGATCTAAGTAATCTTATTCTAAATGTAAAATAATTTTTTGTTGTTTCAAGAAATTATAGTATTATTATAAAAAATATCGTTTTTAAATCAAACTCGCTCTATATCAGATTAAATATATATTTTTTATTCAACTATACTACATTTTTGGGTTGACATTATATTTTATTAATTGGAAATCTTGTTTTATTTGTTTTTATAATAAATATTACTCGAAATTAAAAATATTTTCTTCTGTATATACCTTTTTTTCTTGCCAGAAGTAAAAGGTTTGCTTCAGCCTATTCAGCTCCTTCTTAATCCAAGAGCATGTTATTATAGATTTACTAAATGTGATTACTTGATTAGAGATGTTAGTTTTTCTCGATTCTAAATATTGCTTTGTTTGTTTATTGGTTATTTCTAAAACACAAATAACTTTGAGTAACCTGATTTTGCCTTGCGCTCACACTAAGTATCAATGTTTTAATATGACAATGTGTACTTATAACAAAAATGTTTGTGCTGAAATTATTACATTAATAATACATAAAATTTCAATGATTCAGAAGCTCCGATTTAATATATTTTTTTAATATACAATAGAAACATTACATAACCATTAAGGTACTTAAATGAAACTGAAATTAGGTACAGTAAGTATTAATAAAAAGATTTATTACCAATATGAGATTATTTATTTTTTCAAAAAACAATTAGCTACAAAAATGTTTACAAATCACAAATCAAAATTCACAAATATTAAAAATCAACTCTCACATAAAATTCGCAATTCACTTTAAACATTCAATTGCAATATGAGATTATTTTACTGCATTTTGTCTTCATTACTTTGTAAGCCCTTAAACTATTGTAATCAACTATTTCTAAATATAAGCAGTTATATAATATTTCGTGATTATTTTCATTTAATACTTTTTTTTTATTAAATAATATTCAGGAACATCGTTTTTACTCCTTCATAGATCTGATCTTATCACCTCAGATAGTGATGTCTTTAGTTTGTCTTATTTTCAATATGTTTTTATAAAAAGAGTCCCAGTAAACATAAAAGTTCTGTGCTTTTTGTCGATACATTAATTGAAAATCAATGTTTATCTGAAATTAAAACAGAAATAAATTAATTTAAATTATTATAACATAATTTACAAACTCAATCGATCTTATTACGAAACCTGGTTTAAACCTGGTCTGAAGTGAGTATGGGTTTAAACATAATTTGGGTTTAAATTTGGGTATATGTTTTACTAGGTGGTAGGCCCGTATGTAGGGTCGTCTGGGTAGGTACCACCGCCTTTCTTATTTCAGCCGTGAAACAGTTCGCTGTGTTTCGGATTGAAGGGAAAGGTAGCCAGTGTAATTACTGGGCATGGACGGCATTTCATCTTAGGCCTCAGGATGACAACATACCTGCAATATCAAGTGATTTTTCCTTGTTATTGCAGGTGTCTATAGGCGGCGGTAACCGCTTACCATCAGGCGGGCCGTCAGCTTGTTTGTCATCAAGTTGTATAAAAAAAAACTTAAACTACCAACATTTAATGTGTAATCACTAGATAGGTAGGTACTTACAAATGAAATTGTGCCGTATATCCTCGGAAATTTCCCACGTTGTTAGAAGTTCTTCGATATTTTTACCGTCCATTGTAACATTTGTGCTATGCAGCAATCACAATACCTATTAGTTCACTGTCTATTGAGTATCTAGGAGTTGTTTGTATAATAGTTTGTGTACCTTCTCACCTCTGTTTTAAGTAAATTATAATAAAATTAATATAAACTTACGTTTCGCAACAGACAGACGTTACGCTAGAAACGAATACGACGAATGTTAAAGGCCATAAAACAAAAATTGAATTGATTGACGAATGATAAATTGTTTGGTGTTGTCAGTTTAAGAAAATATGAGTCGGCAAAAGAAAATTAAGTTTTGAAGTAAGAGTTCACGCTTATACCAATTGCAATTCAGTTTTGTTCTGAAAATTCATTTCTTTAAATTAAGACTAAAATTACTCTAAACTCAAGCAGTAAAGTTTCTCCGACTAAGAATAATAATGTTAAAACAAAATCGTTTTGCTTCATCTGAGAGGCCGGTTTTCATTTTGATAACTCAATATCGTTGATTTAAGATACACTGATACTTGGGTGAAGACTCCGAATAAATCTTGGTATGAATAAACAATTTTGTCAAAACCAAAACATTGTTGCTTGTATTAAGTGAAGCATTCTTTAGTTCGATAATATTAAAATATGTTAAAGCAAATAAATCGGTTTATCTCAAAACAAAAGCAGAACATATCATTTGAAGAACATTATTCTTGATTTTACGAAAAATTCTGAGACAAAATTTATCTTAGCGCTAGAACAACAGATTTTTACTTTAAATGAAATAAACTAAAAACAAGTTAACATTTTCTTATATCAATAAAATATTTCAAGATTATTGGTTTACTATAATAAAGAAATCCTTTTTTTCTGTGTGGAAATGGCATAAGCATCTAATGGCGTTCATGGTACAAATTACTCAGGCATACGTACCGACTGCAGACTAAGTTAACACGGGCCACGGACGCTCAATAATTGTAAGGTATTACGTACTATTTAAAACTTGAGATGCAATTTTGGTACTACAGATTTTCCTTATACTATGGCTTAGCAGCGGAATATACGTTGCCTTTATTCGATCAGATCAAAGCCTAGCATAAAAGTTCGTTCAGAGGATTGAATCATATTTAATCTTAATCGACAGAATTATCGAGAAGTCGAAAGAATCACTCTTTTGAATGTAAGGAACATTGCTTTCTGATCACCTAAATTTAGTTATGTCTCTGTTACGCCGCCTGTGTTAAACACAGGCGGCGTAACAGTACAATGCTAGTATTCTCAAAGCGAAATTACAATCACGGTAAATTAGCGCGCATTCCACTCCAGTGACCACCAAATGGCAATACAATAAATTTATCTGGAGAATAATATTATAATGAAATGGTAACATTTTATTTTTTTATTTTTCTTTTTCAATATTATCAATAAAGCGTCATTGATCTTATACATCTATGCTTTCAAATCATCAACTTGTATTAACTTGTAAAAAAAACAACGAAGCCTTTGGATATTTTTTTTACTTTACAACAAGGGTCGCAAATTGTACTAATTTGTACAAGTTACAAGTTACCGTAGCTTTTTAGCCATAGACGCTTATTATAACACTACAGGTAAAAAAAAGAAAGGATAGCGTTAAAGTGACGGCATAGACCCTTTCATCCCCTTTTCCTGCCCCAACGAAACTTTGAGTAGGGACCGGACCGCGGTCAAACCGCCTTGACGACACAACGGTGAAATGTCTTCGAGCCATCCCGTGATGTCGTTAAAAAGCGGTTAGAAGGTGCGTCGCTGAGGAGTTTGGTGGGTGAGAGCCCCGCCCCACACGGGGTGTGTCTTCTCCCCCCGGGAGTTGGGGGGTCGGCTGGTAGAACTTCTCCTCAGCGTCAAAAAAAAGGAGACAAAACTTCCTGATGCCAACACAACGCCTCCTCGATGAGCTCTATCGAGCTTAATCTCAGCTGGAACTGTATTTGGTTGCACTCTTCTGTATAGGGGTGGTGCTTATCCAATCTGGTGTCCAATATTCGAGAGTAAATACATACCTTATCGCTCTACCTTTGTTGATAATCAGTTAATTTTGAATGTTCCATTTATTCATTTCTTTATAATAAATATGGTTTACCTTCGAGGATGTTCTTGGGATATCCCACGACAGAGCAATGGCTGAATTAGGTTGGTATTTCACAGAACAATTAAGTGTGAAATTTTCACCAGCCAAATAGTGTCTAAAACCTCCGTGTATGTTTATACTAGGCGTCCATTTTACTTCCTCTGAAAAAGAACGGTTTTTATTAATTTATTTCATGTAAAATCATAAATACGTTTAATTGAATAAATATTATTTTTCAATATTTTATGTCCTTGTAATATTTTTGTGTACAAATAGGCAACAGCGCTGCTGACGAAAAAAAATGCCATAACTTAATTTTTCCCTATTAAATTCATAAGGTATTTCTTGGAGTATTGTATTAATATTTTGTAATAAATTCCCTACCATTGTTAGACATTTCCCCCTGGTGAGATGGGTTTTTTTATATATAATTCTAACAGAGTAAGATCCTTGTCGACCATATCTTATTATTAATGCTTCGCTTTTTTTAGAGCAAATTACTTAGAGATAACTACAAAATAAAATTAAATATAAAAAATACTCCTGGATAAGTTAAAAAAGAACTATTTGAAACGCAGCGCTGTTATTTCTCAAATTATACTATAACATGATAAGTAAAATATTACAGTTTAAAAATAAATCATAATTATTATTTTAAAAATTCAGTAAATGTACTACATAATTTAATATAATAAATAAAATGTAAATAAATATGACAACAAGTTTGTGAGCTCAAACTGCTTAAGTAGTTAACTTTACTCTACATACTGAATGCCATTTTAGTTATACTGAATAAAAAATAAAGAATAGATAAAATATACTGTTATCTAGAAACCAACGTGCAAAATAATATGTTAAATATATTAACCTAAGACACGACAATATTCTACAAAATCAAAAATCTGGATTGATGAAACTTAGATAATTATACAATACATAACTAACTACATTAAATACAAGTACTAAACATCGATATGTTAACACATTAGTCACATAGTGTTAGTGTTATTAGTAGTACATAACAGAGACATACATAAGTAACTTTATATACAACTCATGTATGTGCTAAAGTAAGTGTAACACGCAGAGCAAGACACCAAAGGGAAATAAAAAGAAAAAAGGTAAGTGACAAGCAAAAGCCGTACAAACAAAAGTTTTTAACCAACGAATGAGACCACCAACCACACCACGCTACCTCTTTAGACGACACCAACGTGGTTACTTACTTATTAGTTTCCTAGAGGTATCATTTCCTCTTCTTCCGTTGCATTGGTAAGAAGGCCTATGCGCCTTTAACAAAAACCCAATCTTTGGAGAGTATTTTATAAATTCTGGTGTCTTGTTACTCTGCGGCTATTACGGTATCGTCAAATAAATATTTTTTGTTAGTTATATTGCAATTTGTAATCGAGTTTTTCAATTTTAAATTTCGTTTCTTCAAAAGCTTTACATAAAGTTGCAACTAACTATCAAGCATTTAAAATTGAAAAACTTGTTGCCCACACTCAAGAAACTGTCAGTTTTTGAATTTTTACTAACTTTGATTAAAAGTAAAATAAAATAATGCTATGCAAAATTTGATTTTTTGGCCAAAACCATATTGTTACATATTCAAAACATTACCAAGAGAACGGTTATTGTCAATTGGTTTCCATGAGAATAATAGCAAATTAGGAAATTTCTTGAATGTCGTTGCAATAGTGGAAATAATAAATCACACTGCTATTCACCTACGTTTCACTATAAATTGTTTCATATCCCGTGTGCTATCATATCGTCTCCAAGCATCACACTCAAAAAATACGACATCATCCGGTAACTCATCTTTATACAATGTTATCCCAATTTTGGGGTCATACTTTTCGTAATCATATTCAAATATATGATGCGTAACGCCCTGGATATTAGGAAGGCGGTTAAGAAACTAATGAAGTTTATATATAGTGGAAAGTTATTCCATGCTTTAGTAAAGGCTTCACCGACAGCAATAAGCGTTAACAACTTTGCTATACACAGCAGGGACGAGACATTGTTGATGAAACCTTGCGCTAGGTTCTATAATGAGTAAACTTTGTCTCATTCCAAATACTTATTATTATACGATACATTAATTATAATTTTATAAGTAAGTATAGACATGCAAATGCGGCGGTCAAGCTACAAGTAAATTATTTATATTGTCAACTTCAATAGCTTGTTACTATAGTATTTCAATACTGTGTGCTTTTCGCTTCGATGTCAAAGTGATTACGACATTTTTTACTATTATACATACCACCACTGATAATGAAATTTCTGTGTCTGGCATTGTGGGTCTACATTGGAGTATGGCTTTGGACCCGTTCAATGTTATAAAATACTCCGTTAATGGTGCAAATACTACATCTGTGCCTAGAATTATTGAAGAAAAACATCGATTTATTTAAGATGTAGTTTCACGTTGGATGTAGTTGTAACTTATGTCGTGTTATGCAGAATGTTCTTTCTCTCACCATTTACGTAGATATATGTGTACGTCACATGTTCAGTGTTACTCGGTTCGTCCATTAGATCATTCAAGATTACATTACTCTCAACTTTATTATCCAAGCACGCGTAATAACCGACGGCATATTGATCTACATTATAAAGATCTAAGGCTACTTCAAACGGATTATCAATGTCCAAAGAAGTAAGATTTCTTTCCTCCATATAGAACATTCCCAACGATTCCTCTGGTATATCTTGTTGTTTGATCTGTAGTGGCATTTTCCCTTTACATTTAAGTGTAAAATTTTGACCCTTTTGTAATATAATTTCTTTTTTACATGGACTTATCATAGGCCCGTCCATGTCTTGCTGATCTGAAAATAACAATAACAACCTACGTTCATGATTCATATCGTTTAATTGTTTTTCTCTAAAACCCTTTAAGCTTATTTAAATGTACAACAATTATGAACGGAGATTCCTATTTGCCTCATTAATGTGTTAAATATTTTACAATACTTATGCGTTGACAAATTTTATTGCGTTGGTACCAACGTTATTTATTCCTTGTCGACGCCATTTGGTCTTTGTATAGAAATTACACTTTCGTGGAAAACTTTTCTGTCATCGTAATTTATAAACGTGCTAGTAAGGTCACCGCAGGTACTTAGTTAATCATGTTGCTCGTAATGTACTAACGAGTTTGATGAGGGTTGGTTTACTGCGCCGTCGGAGGAGGCAGTAAGTAATATATCATCAGCTCGAAAGGAGCGAAGCGGTTCTAGCAGGTTGCTACTCGGTGAGCTTATCATGTTAATGGTTGACGGGTGTAACATGAGCTCCATCGTTCGCACACTATCGAAAACACTATTAATTAGCCATGTTCGTACAGGGCGTGACTGAGGTGCGGTCAACATTCGGGAAATTAATCCTACCCGTAGGATGGCAAATGAACAGTTCTGTCGCGTCGCACGCTGATAACAATTGATTGTATCAAACACGGTAAAGACAGACCAATTAAGTGATTAGGACCCCATGGCTCTACTTATCAGCAAATTAACGGTCATCCCATTAAGTGAAACCGTGACGTCTTTTGCTAAGAATAAACGCGATCCCTTCGAACGTACCCAATTCATATGTTTACTTTTTGGGTGAGGCAAAATACTTTTATAGAGTAAGTAATAAAGGTGGGAGCTACATTACATTGTAAAACTCTGCCTGTTCTTAATGAAACACACTTATTAGTCACCTATTACGTAAATGGTTTCTTGTAAATATTAGTATGTTATGTAGGAAAGTTCCCTGATAGATATAAGAGAATGTAACTGATATTTAAACAGAAAAAGTATAATTGTCTTGGTTACTTAGTGGTTAAAGCAGTCAGGTGGAATTTGAATAGTTGTGAATTCGCATTCCAACCAAATGGCCTCTTTTTTGGTCAAAAACATTCTCAAAACATATATAAAAATAATTACCATGGGATTTATAGAATACTGAGGTGTTTCGTGAAATAGGAATAATGTGAACATTGTACGTTCCTTAAGAATAATGCCTTATTGTTATTTAATTATATTTTAGGTAAATAACCTAAATAAACTATTATCTAAATGAATAATTTGACTCTCACGTCCTATGAAAGCGGATGGACGAGTATAAGATATCAGTGTACGCATCCTGTTGCTAAAAATTATTGTGAAACAGGTTACTTCCTAATAAACGGTACAATCGTAAGTAGAATTATTTCATCTCCATCTAAACATCAGCCATGCTAAATTCCTATTAAAACTTTTTTAGTCGAAATACTGTCAAATATATTTGGTTTCTATTAGTCGTAATGCGTCTAAAAAAAAATTAAAACCACGTTTTTAGTGCTTTTGGTAAAATTAGTCCTGTCTACTAAAGTAGGTACCAAACCCTCTGGTTTCGTGATTCGAGAATTCCGAGATTCGAATCCCGGGGGCAGATTTTTGTTTGATGGGTAAGTTAAGAACATTTGTTCAAGATTTATGGATGTGTATCTTTATTTATTCATTAAAAATTGCTTCAGATTGCTTACATCAATAAAAAAACTATTCCTATGACAACTATGAATTAAAACATACAGACTACATAGTTATTATTAGTTTTGTCAATATACCCATATATTTTTAGTAATAGAACAACAAGTGACGTCATCTGTTCTGCAGATTTTATAAGGAGCGTTTTTAGACGATGCACTGCAAGTGCTGCAACTTAAACATACCACTGTATCTGTGAATCTATTGATTGTAGACATACTATTTCTTTTGCAATATTTCTTTATGAGTTATAAACTTCTTATTTATGAAATAAATAAAAAGTTGTCAACTACCCTATTATACTGGTTTTATTTCCTTTTTATATGGTAAAATATCATCTACAGGCCCAGATTTCTAAAAAATAATTATTACTAAATTTTAAGTAAAGATAAATAGTCTTCAACTTATTTTAGTGCCAATGCTAATAAAGTTTGATAACCTATTCATGAGCAACCAAATATGACGGAGTAAGTGCTCATTTATTGTCCGGCCTTGAGGGCAAAGGTCAAGAAATAAACTTGATTGTTAGCAGTAACCGTAGTGAATGCGGTTCGCTAAATCGTAGCAGAGCGAATATATTCTCCATGAGATAAGGCACAGTATTAGGATTATGGAATATTTGCTAAACACGCCGTCTGCCATGCTCTTGTGTAACAAATAACTTCGCAAGTCACTTCGAATTCAACTGTCAGAGCCATTTTTCATACATTTTAACAGATGAAATGAAAGGGACTGGCAAAATGATATGCAAGTTTTGTTACAGAATAGCACGGTGACTCGGGTAGGTATTAATTTACATACGAAACCTAACTAATGGGTTACTATTGAACTGTTGAACTATAGAAACTTTAGAAAATATCTATAATTCAATAAGGCTATTGTATGGTTTACACCTTTGTTGCATTACCTATACAACTTCATTCAAAAATGACAGTGAAAAAAAAACAAAAATAAAACCGACCTCGAAACATTAATAAAATTAATTAAATGTTAGTGGGTAGGCAGTAGGTACCTACTCGTATGCTTAACGCTATTTTTGGAGCTAATGCTTTACTTTCTTTTGTTTCTTGAAACAGCCTAGAGCCACTTTAACAACTTTGATATTTTAACCCCGACGCAAAAAAAGGCGTGTTGTATGTTTGACGTGTCTGTCCGTGTATCTGTGTGTATCACAATTGTTTACATCTTTTTGAATCTGACTGTACATTAAATACATTTTCTTGGAAGTTTTATTCGTAAACAGGTAGCGTATAAATTGAAGTATTTTAACTCTTCTAGATATCCTAGATATGATATATTCTAGATATGGTATACTGTCGTTTATATGAATTATAACCCCCGACGCGAAAAGAGGGGTGTTATGAGTTTGAGGTGTCTGTCTGTGTATATTTTTACTATCTGTGGCCTTGTAGCTCCTAATCTAACGCACCGATTTTGATTCAGATTTTTAAGCAGTGGCTTTATCCCCTTGGTTAATAATCTACTATAATATCTGTGTATATTTTATATTTTTTTAACTTATCTTTAAATTACCTAGTTATATAAGTTTCTGGTAACTTAATACATATTTTTTATTGTTTTTAAGTCTTTTTTTTTCTAATTATTTTGTACATTTTCAATGTCAAAGCTAGATGGGTGACTCTAGCGTTATCGACTAATCCCTCAGTCGACGATTGTTTTTTTGCTTGACAGTTGTTTGTGAAATTCATCAGATGAATATCAAATCAATATGGGACCAATCCAGTACTATGGATCACGCAAAAACCTTGAAATCGATTCCGATTTGACGGTGATATCGCAAAGCATATTCACAAACAAATCCAGTCGGATTGGGAACTTCCTCCTTGTTTAATAAATTTTACCACAATTTACATTCGTAATTATGAGCCGCAGTGTTTTTTGGTATATTGTATTGAATATTCAACATAAAGGTGATTTTTTTCCTCAAAAAATGTGACGTAGTTATATGTTTATCTCTGCTTCACTTTGATTATACGGTTTTATAGCTACACTTGAGAAGTATCACCTGGTAGTACTTATCTAGTTAACGACCGATATATAATTTTTATTATTGTGTTTACGCCACATAAACGCAAGGATTGATGATTTGTTGTTAATATTAAATGGGTATCTTAATATACAATAGTTTGTTTTACGTCTTAAGAGTGTCAAGCAAATGTAAGATCTAGTAACAGCAGCCTACCAACATTATTGTGATTTTTAATGAGTTCTGGCGACCTAACTCGCCACAGGGATTCAATGTTTCACTTTATATGTACACTTTACGAAAATAAATCATAATTTCAGCCGAGAGACGCCCACTGCTAAGCATAGGCCTCTGCCAATGATCTCCAGGTCGATCGGTCCTGCGCTGGCCGAATCCACTGGCTTCCCTCACCAGATCGTCGGTCCACCTTGTGGGAGAGCCTACCAGCAACGCTGCGTCTCCCGGTACGCTGCCGCCACTCGAAGACCTTTACGCTACAACGCCCGTCAGCTCTCCTAGCAATGTGGCCGCTTGAGACTCGTAATTCCTTCGGCTATGTAATTGATCTTAGTTCTCCTGCGGATCTCATAATTTCTGATTACAGTGCGCAGAGAAATCTTGAGCATAGCTGTCTCCATTGCCCTGTGGCTGACTTTGAGCCTTCTTAAGAGGCCCATTGTAAGCGGCTACGTCTCAATTCCATAAGTAGTGTCTGGCACCACACACGAATTAAAGACTTTCGTCTTGAGACACTGCGGTAGTTGGCTAAAAATTTGACTACTGATATTTTAGACACGTAAAATTTTCACATTGAGTGAAGACTTCAGAGGTACATTATGTAACTTCTTGCGCAATTGATTCATTTTTAAACATTTTAATCTGTATTTCCTGTGCTGTAGATATCTGATATATCCTTATTCCTGGTATGAATAAGGTCCATACTATAACGCACTCTTTAGAGGTAGGCAACTCTTAAGAGTGCGTTATATTATGGTCTGTAGGTACATGTTTCAGAACAGGCAAGCCCTGGCGTTACGACGTCCTTAAACTACAGTAGGTAACGACTTGTTTAACGATAACACGCAACGCTTGATGTGCACAACTAAGTATAAGTACCTATTAAGTAAGGATATATGAGTAAGACGTATTGCAATGCCCGAAAAGAGAAAACTGTTTGGTTTTATAATAAAAAAAAGTTTTATAATGTGGATAATAAAACTTTTTTTTATGGAACGAACCTTCGCGGACACCGTTCCAAAGTTGTTTCATCACATTCTGACCAATGGTTTTAAAAAGCATAGAAGATAAAATACACACATTTTTTTTAGATTTACTCAAATCCTACGACAAGCTTCACAATACTAATCAGACTGAACCTGTCTATCTAAGTAACAAGCAGTAAACAAGCTTTGAATTTTTTTATAAAATACTTCTTTTATAGATCTAAACCTGAGAAAGTAATATGACAAGATTAGAATCAGTAATTGCTCAATTTATTATATCCCATAATATATGTATAATAGATGCTATGATAGTTAGATAAGTGAATCTTGAAAATGATGTTTAAGATATATTGTACTATTTGTGCCAGTCAGTAAAATGAGAAACATTTTTGAATGATTTCTGAATCAAATTTACGAAAATTTGATATCTTTGCTACGAGTATTATGTGTATTGTATCAGTATCGAAAACAAAATTTTCTACTGCGTGTGTTCGCTTTTGGGCTGGTGAGGGACGAAAGGATAAGTTACTCAGCAGTTGATGTTTGTAAGATTTGAGCAGTCTTGTCAAGATTAAGTAAGTTAAGTAAACAACTTGTACAGATAGTATATAGAAAGTAGTTTACATTTTGTTTTAGTTGTTGAACTCTACTTGTGTGTGTACGTGAGACGCTGGTCATTTCTAGGAAAATTGTAAAAAACAACAAACTTTTTAAAACAAAAATCTTTCAACATCTATTACCTACCTACCTTACGGAAATACAGTGTAGAGAAACTGACACGGAGAAACCTAATCTTGATTATGTATTTATTGCTCTAGATTTCATCTAATGTTTGTATTTATTTATTGAATTCAAATTAATTTATTTAATACGATAATACATGAGTGTATTGTAGAAAACATCTATTTTGATGTGCGGATCCCACCCGTTAGGCTACTTTTTCTAAGACCCACTTCAAATGAAAGAGCAATTGATGGGAGGTAGTTATCAAGATGACACTGACAAATACCTAATGGCTGTGAAAGATGTGGGAATGCTATATTTTTTACACAGAAATTTTTCCAAACTGAAATTTTACCAAAAGTAGCAAAAAAATTATACCGTCTTGGAGTTTTAGATTCCAATGATGCTAAGTTCAAATCCCAGAGATTGGTTAGTTGCGGCAGCGAGGTCTAGCTTTAATCACAATCCTAATCAAGTACTAAATGGTCTTGCAGAATCCATGTATATTTAATTAGAGGGCACAGGGCTTTTTCATATAGGTAGCTTAATGATAAACAAGCTGACCTACTGGTAAGTGGCTACCATCATCTATAGACACCTGCAATAATAAGGAAAAAGAGACTCGGTATTGCATTTGCGTTGTCATCTTGAGACCTAAGATGAAAAGTCTTCTATGCCCATGTAATGACTTTACGCTTTCATAAGTTAAAAAACACCGAGTTTAGTTTTAGGCAAGTGGTTCCTCTGCGGTTGATCTGTGGCTGAGGAATCCGAGGTTAGCTCGCTGCCATCTTTGACCTTATCATCACATAGGTACCATCAGGTAAGATGAATTCCTAGAATTACCACGTCAAAAATTTAAGAAAGTAAAAAAAAATTAAGTACTAGAATTATTAAAATGTTTTTTTCTCAGATATCTTCCGGGAAATTTGACAGATATTTAAGCTATACCGTGATTTTTATTTATTTTCTTGCTTAAATAAATTTTACAAAATTATTTTGTCTTGAGGAAGATTAAAAGAGGTAACTAAAAATAAATTTGGATTTATTGACCGCTATCCAGAAGAAGCAAAGTCAACTATGCCTAGTTGCCCACATTCAAACAATACCGAGACTGACTGAGATTAGAGAATTAATGGCTGGATATAAAAGAAGACAATTGGCTATCAAATATTTACATTAGAGGAATTCATCTCATTCGCCATTCGGCTTTATTATAGCTACGCATTGAGCGTCTACTCAATCAAATACTTATACTACAATAGCCTTGAGCATGGCATTGAGGCACCAAATTGGCAAAAATAGACGTTACCAAATCAAAGGGTTTAATGATCGTAAATTTTCTACTTCCAGATGTGTATTCGTAGCCTCCTTATCGCTTTGAAGTATAAAAATCACAAAAATGTTATTGAAAGCGACATTTTTTAAAGATATTTATTTTCACGTGCGCGCTGCTCAAATGATAAATTATTGCCAGTCAAAGCGACGCAGGGTTCTAGATATCAAAAGTACATTGAACAATAAAATGTACTATAAATAATTTCATGAAATGTGTATAACATGTGTACTTAAACGAACAGTGTCACTTCTATTTGCGGAACACGATGCTTGTCTTGAACTATTATCTTATCAAACAAACTCGTTTTGCCATAATCAATTCATTCAGTTGTTTTGTGAACGTTACCGTCTGTCCTCTTTTAATATGAGTCGCCGTCTCTTTCTGACCGTATGTATGAAGGAGCCGTTTTTATTGTGCTAGTTAAATTTTCTTGTTGCGTTGTGATTTTCTCATCTAGGTAAGATTCGATGGATTGTCATTATTATTATTTACTAATTTTTTTTTACTTTCTTTAATCATCTATACTTTATTGATTAATAACTAAATCCTAAATAATATTATAAATTCGAAAGTGAGTTTGTTTGTTTGTTACGCTTTCACGCCTAAACCACTAATCCGAATTAGATAAAATTTGTAATGGAAATAGTTTGAGTCTGGATAAAACATAGGATATCTTTTGAAGCATACTTTTTGGAGGATTCAATTATATTGGTAAAGTTCCTGCAATAAAATATTGCACAATGATGTCTGCATTCTTTTAAAAGAAGAAAAATCATTTTTTGCCACGAGGTTGTGCGTAAGTATCGATAAATATGTTGAACTTAAACCTTCAAATGAAATACCGAAGACGAAGTATAGTGAAAGAGTCGTTTCGATACAGCGAGTCTGCAAGATTCTGATTACAAGTCGTCTAAGATCTTCGCATATTTAACGTCATTCACGAGTAAGAAGAGAATAAATAAATATTTTTATTGGACACATGAAACAAATTAAACAATATAAAGTAATAAACACAAAGCAGTATAACTGGGCGACCTAATAGCTAAAAAGCTCACAGAAATTGTTGTTGTTTATGAACTCGATACTAAAGAAAATGGTTTCTCGTTATAGCTATCAATACGGGGAGTTTCCGAAGTAATTACTAAAATGCAAATAATTTATTTAGAAAAATATCTAAACTACAAAATTTTACGTCCTGGGCTGGGGAGTTTTAATGTTAAAACTAAAATTTTATAATAATAATACATATTTAATAATATATATGAGGAGCTCGGTGGCGTATTGGTTTGAGCGCTCTGGTTTCGATACGAAAAACAAAGCAACTTTCGCCATGGTCGATCCAAGGATGGGTCAATCATAGTTTGTTATCTCGAGCTCCTCCGTGCTTCGGATGGCACGTTAAGCCGTTGAACCCAGTTGTTACTGCAACCGCTTTAACCCACCAACCCGCATTGGGCCAGCGTGGTGGTGTTATGGCCCAAACTCCTCATGTGTTTCTTCCATGTAGGAAGGTCTGTGCCCAACAGTGGGACGTATATAGGCTGGTGATGATGATGATGGAAATATATTTAGACATTATATAAATATTGATTATTTATATAATGTCACGCATTAGATTGATACATAACTTATAATTAAAACTAAAAAAGGCACGGACCAAGAGACCGTAGAAATAGTTTACTGTATATTTAAAAAAACTAAAATTGAGAATATGGAAATCATTTGTTTAGTTAGTTGTAAAAGTCACAACTACTACTAAATGAATTAATATGCATAATAAATAACATGGAGTAATTTTATTTCTTGATAGCTCTTCTTCGCAACATGTTAAACACTCCAGAAAATAAATAGGACTTTGCAGTTCTATAAAATTCATGCCAGTAAAATGAAATTCAGACCTCTCATTAAAATGTAATTGACTAATTAATAATAAATAGTGGCCATTTTATTAGATCATTTCACTGTAAAAAAGATTTTACAATTCTCAGATAATATTTATCCAAAAACTACCTATGACAAGTTGAGAGCTAATAATTAAATCTGTCAATATTTCAAAACTACCCGCTAGATAAATAATATCTTGGGATTGTAAAATCGGCCCTAAAAGTTTGATTCCAACAAAAGAAATATTGGTAAGCAAATTAAAAAAATAGGAGAACATTTAATTTTATGTAAAAGGCAAACTTTAATTGTGATAAATAGCTGATAAAAAAAGGCAATACTTCATTTTTCATAGCAATAACAATGGGCCCATCTACCCATATTGAACCCATTGCTATTGCTATGAAATAACAGTGGTTCTACCAAAAACACTCGCACACACTAATCATTCTACATTCCCAAAACGCGGAATACCACCGCAGAGTACGTAGCAGTCCTTGTTCCACCTCCCCAGGAATGGACACCACTACAACTCACTTTATATGTCCTTGGACTGTAGTCAAATTTAAAGCTTAATTAAAATAGTTAAATTCATCACAATATAAATAGCTTAATAAATAAGGTCCAAGATTCCGTTATTTATATACTTTTTAGAAGCTGTACTTTGAGGATATTGTTGCGACTGACTACAATCCCATTTTAGGTCTGAAAGTAATTCATTGAAGTGTAATATAGCATTAGTTATTATTTTTAATCAATTAAAATTTTTTGCATGTGTAATCGCTAACTGTTAATGTAATCAATTTTGTAAAAAAATATCAGAATTCAAAACAATAAGTTTCAACTGCACCGGAGTACTCGTGTACTCGTGTCGTGAGTCACTAGGTTCTCGCAAACTATGCTCTGTTCATCCGAAACGTTCGATGAGTCATGGAGGGAGGTTCGGAGGCTGTGTCACCTTAGGAACAAATTGCTTTCAATATAATACATAAATAAGTTATAGTTCAACACAAAATGTTCGAACCTAATTCAGAATTAATTATTTCTTATTGTTTTTTAAATTATAATTCAAGAATTCTACCCGCAGAACACCAATTATTAGATAAAGCCGTTTTAGCGTAATACGAATTCGTTCTCACAATACTAATAATGCTCGATTGTGCCTCAGAATCGGAAGTCAAGTAAAGCAATTAAGTCGCAGCACTCCATCTTTATAATAACAAAACGGTACAAGCCTTACAATAGATGTACATTATGATGGTTCCAATCTATATTTATCTCAGTAACTGTTCACTTAACTCACTTCTATCTGAGTCAACTGCACTTATTTTTAGTGTTTCTCGGCGGTTACCTACTTGTTTTATTTACTGGTGTGTCATCGTCTGGGCACAATTTATTTAAGAGGTCTTGCTTTGTCTACCGCTTCCGTTTTAATATCCTAACTTATTGAAATATCCATACTTATATTTTAAATGCGAAAGTAGCTCTGTCTGTCTGTTTGTCTGATAGGTTTTAACACAAAAATAGCAAAACTGAAGATTAAATTTAGTATTGAGATAGTTTGAGTTGCGTAGAAGGATATAGAATAGTTTTTATCTCCGAAATGAACCCTGGAAGGTGTAAAAAGGAGCTGTGGAAATTCGTAAAGGGAATTAATGAAAAAGGGCTATAATACTTTTATCATTTAACTTTTGGTTTGAAATAAAGAAATCAAAAATCAATAACTTCTTAAGTAAGGAATAAAACTCAATATTTTTTACCTTATACCTTATATGCCAAAGTGCATATGAATTGACAGCTATTCAATTCCCAAATCACGCAAACAGGCAAAAGCTGGTAATAAATAATTTACTTTGTCATTTATCTACTGTCATAATACTTTCAAGGAATATCACATTTTTCAGAGGATCAATCGATGAAATCTTATGATTTATTAATTAGTCATTTATGAACTACATTCTAAGGTGGTAAGTTGGATAGCTACTGTCCGTTGGAAAATATTTTTTGACAAAGTTTAGCATATTTTTAACCGACTTTAAAAACGAGTAGCTTCTCAATTCGGTTGGTATGTTTTTTTACGCCGATATTTCTGATCCGATTCACGTGATTCTTTTTTTGTTCGATGCGAAATAGTTGCATTTGATCCCATAATTTTTTTTTCAAAATCAGGTGTCTAATTTGATTTTTAAATAAGAATAAACTGAAATGAGAAAGTCATCTACGTATTCGAAATTGCGGATTTTTGCTTTCCTATGACTGTTTAGTGGAACGATACGATAGTAGAAAACAATGTAAGCTGACGGTCACCCATCTAGCTTTGACCTGAGAAAGTTATCGGAGTTGGTGCTAAGTCGGTTCCAGAAATAATAAAGCATGAAGCACCGACTCCAAAAAATATGTTACTAGGTGATGAGTACCTACTTATATTTAATTATTTTATCCTTGTCAGTTTTAATTTTTGTTTAATTCTTTTTCTTTCTTGTGTCCTTACATTGTATGCACGTTATGCCACCGTACATGTGTCCAAATATTCCAGAACCTAATTTAGCGAATGGCTTAGGTAGTATCCACTTACATACTATGGCAGTAGAGATCTACAAAGCGCAAAGGACTATGGGGTTAAGAGGAAGAGTTGTGCCATATGATGAAGTAGAGTCGTCGTAACAATTATACAGAAATATTAAAATTATGGTGGAATGAAACCAGTGTTGCCATTTTAGCGCATTTCGCACTAGGTATTCAGTGCATATTTTTTCAAAACAAAGCACTATAAATATTTAGTGAAATCTGGTGGAAAATTTATTGACACTCTTTTTTATGCCAATAAGTCAGTAGCCAGAGCCGTAAAACCTTAGATAAAAGTAGCGAGTTGATACTTGTGTGGTTTCCCGAACACAATGTTTTGGAAATGAAATAATGTTTTCAGCAAAGAGGATATAAACACTGGTTTTCAGGCTGATAGCAACAAAGTGCATAATTGGGTTAGTATTACAATAAAATTGTAGTTGATACGTTTATTGTTTTGTCTCCTATAACATCAAATAAAGTATTATTTGCATGACTTTATATTGGATATTACTTGCAGAGAAGAAAATTATACCGGTTTATCTAATTTCGCAATTTCTTATTCCCTATTACTATAGTTTGTTTTCTTTAAAATTTTAAATGGAAGTATAGCCAGAAATATCGATCGGAATGGGATAAATGGAAAAATATAAAACTGGCCAAAGCCCGTGAGCAATATACAACATGGCTTTTGTTTGATAGGACATGCAAGTGTAATTGACTTTAGTACTGATATTAATTAAATAAATTCAAATATCATTAAATAAATCAAGTTTTTTCTTATTTCCATTACGCAGTCTATTAATTGGTAACCGTTTATAGTCACGTGTAATAATATTTTGAATTTTACTATAAGTATTCTTTTAATCTGTCAAGCGGCGTTAGACCGCTGGAGGTCCACGACAATTGGAACATCACGGGTTAATAATAGTCATGCATGGTCTTTATGAAGG
This sequence comes from Nymphula nitidulata, assembly GCA_947347705.1. Taxonomy (NCBI): domain Eukaryota; kingdom Metazoa; phylum Arthropoda; class Insecta; order Lepidoptera; family Crambidae; genus Nymphula; species Nymphula nitidulata. Next base: position 14,083,325 of record OX374623.1, read on the forward strand.
TCAAATATATGAAGTCATCTAAAAGATATAATAGTCTACTATTTTTTTTAAGCAGTCTAATGTGTAAATATATTTTTTTCTAGTGAAAGCACACATTCCATCCATACATTTATGGCTTATTCATTAACTAAGCAGTTTGGTAGGTTTTCAACTCCTTAAAATGCATTTTTTTCTAAGTGCCTAAATGAATTTGTAAAAAAAGATAATGAAAATAATGAATATTGAAATAACATAATATTTGCGAATGTAATTTGATTTCAGTACTCATTGCTTTTTTTTTTGTTTGCGGATGTTGCTATTTATTATTTCTTTACTACTTGCGTTATCTCATATCACACAAAAAGAAATGAATAAATAAATCCTGATTAGTTTTCTTAACAAAGATCGGAAGTGTTGTAGGTATTATACGCATTATTCAAAACCTTAATTTTCATTTGGGGACTATCGCACAAGCAAATCTCAGATCACGGAATTGTTCTGGGGTACAAATAAAATCATCGAGTCTGGAACTCTGAACTATATTTTTCTAACACCCAGCAGCTCATAGTTACAATTTAACATTAACCCATTTCTTAAGGTATTCTTGAGTTTTATATTTTAAGATCAACGAGTCTTACATCATACATCGAGTGGTTTGGCAGCTGCTGCATCCAATCAAAGAGGTAAATAGCATGCTCTTAAAATAGTTTCAATATTTTTAATAGGTTTACTAATTCTATTACACTAATAAAACTGTTCTTTAAAAATCTAATTAGTTTGTAATATAATTAATTGATAGTATTAATGGCTGGATGCAAATCTCAATACTTTTCGATACTTTTTAGATATTACTTTTTTATACCTCTTTTGTATGGTTTCTAAGGTTAAGTTTATTTAAAATGGTCTTGAAAATTTACACCGTGTGAATCTGTCAGGTATGCATTTAGAGCGGCCTATTATTTCACTTAAACTATCTGTAGAGTACCAGTTTATGTATATATCTAGTCTATGGTCCATTCTTTCATTTACAAATATTATAATACCCATAAAAAGAACGATTAAATCAGAAGGAATATCGGTTTACATTTATAATCACCCCAATATATCCGTATAGACCTTTACATATTAAAACTATGTAGGTAGGTTGTTATCAATCTATTTTAACAATTAAAGAGAAAGTAATGCAACTGTCCAATGTTAATTCTGTAGGTTATAGAACAAGAAAAATATATTTTTAACATTCATCCTCTATAGTGTCACAATGTTATTATTTGTCTGTAATATTTATTATTATATCATTTAATGTGAAGTAAAACTTAATGCCGTGTCTCGAATAAAAGAAGAACTATTGCTTACAGTTGTAAATATGCCAAGATCAAGATACCTTACGAAACAACGATAGCTACAGCAGCCATGTGCATTAGATAGCAGATGGAACGTATTTTCATTGATATCACAATAGTACCTACTTGAAGTACTTGAATACATCGTAAAACATTCCAAGCATTCCAAGACAGATATTTGTAGTCGGTAGCTCAATTTTCAATCGGTTTTAAGAAATGTAAATATTAGTAAAAATGCAATTTTAGTAATAATAACTGTGCACATACTATTAGCACAATTATAATTATTTTCACTCCAGCATACTTACCCACGAAGCCTTTGAAACCCATAGCCAAGTTGTGTTTACTAGTGACTTGGAACTCTTGTTATTATCAGTTTGTTATGACAGTAGCAAGCCTTAATTCATAAATTAGTGACCACAATTTAAAATGTAAATGCTAGATTGCGAGAAGAAGAGTGATAGTTACATTCTCAAAAGCTTGTTAAATTATTTAACTAGATTAATGTGTTTTTATATTAATTCTTATCAATATGGAACCAACGCCATTTAATTAGTAATTTAATTGATTTTAGATTTTTTTTAAATTAGATACTTAATTTATTTATTTAATGGAGAAACCTTGAAAGCTATGTTAACATCTTTCTCTAAACGTAAACAACGCATGGTCCGCTTATTGAGCACGGTATCTCGGACAATGTGGGCCATTTTACGGCTCGCGCCGATGCAATAAACATCTAGACACTCAGTGACGATTGAAACGCACCAGAGGTCACATTGCGCAAATTGTATACGTGACAGTATAAGTAAAATTAAATATTTGTAAAGTAAACACGTAAATTCTAATACAGATACCAGTAATTTTATCTAAAGTCGGCGTTGAGTAAATAACACCATCTACAGTAAAGTGATACATTAATTCCTCATAGGTATTGTGGTTCCTCATTTGATCGGTAAACCGGTTTTATACCTACATTGCCGAAGTATAAAAATGGCTTTGGAACTCATACTGATAAGATAACATAGTGCAAAAGTATTTTATAGTTAGACTTTCAGATTGCTTTGAAATTAAGAACCCAGTTCGAATATATTGGAATAGTTATTATGGCTCCTCAACAATTTGAAGGTAATTCTAAATCATGTAGGATTAAATATTTGAAACTATCCATAAAATATCCGAAGTGGTCCTCCTGAAGGAAAGAATGCGTGTATTACACAGTTTGTTGGCGTCAATCACCTAAACCAAAAAGTATCAAACCTGTTCCATTCGAAGAACAAGTATAGTCAGCTGTAGTCGTCGCAGATGTTAGAGTAACTCCGATGGCAATGGCGAACAGCCAACTGCTTCTGTTGCTCTTCATCTTGAAGAGTTTCCTTGTAACTCTATTATGAACGAGCAGAACCAGCTTCTTCCATTGATAAATATATAATTAGCTTTGTTTGACTAATTCCATGGCATGGAATTTTAAACGACCGCTCTATTTAGATCGAGGCAAATTGTACTTATGTCGTAGCGTGCACATTCCACAGGTTACGTTTTCCAATCACTGTTACCGTAAACACTTTAAAACTTGGAAACACTGACTCATTTTGATTTTAGACGAACGTCGTACGAATGTAACGATTGTAAGTAGAAAATAGTATTTATACACTGTCAATTCTAATAGAACCTGAAGTTCACTTATTACGATTTTTTTACTATCGTAAAATAGACACGGGTGGGTTTGGAAAAGTAGGCGTGTTAAACTAGCTTTAGTAGTTCGCGGGTCGAGAGAGGAGACGAGTTAACGGTGCGGCCGCTCGAAGCCCCGAGTGGCGGCGGAATGTGTAGGCTGGTGGTACAGGGCTCCGAACAGCCGAGTTGACACGCGCTACGCTCGGGTCAACGTCGAGTCAAACCATTCGACCAGTCCACTGAGTCCATACTAATATTTGCCCATGCCCTGTGGAGCACAATACTTTAACGAATAAATAGTCACTTTTGACGTAATGACGATTCCAACTAAATTTTATTTACAACGCAACCAACAAATAACCTTGTAACAATACCTGCGCTGCGTGCGACTCGTATAGATAATATAGCGATTAAGTAATCGTGGCACATTAATGCCATAATGCGAAGAATTTTGTTTTGATACAACGAGTTGTTTATGTATAGTTTTTAAAGTATTTTACTACTTTAACTACCTTTGTAGCTAAATTGTGTATTTACTTGACATAAAACAATTTTGCATGCCGGTTTTTAGTGAAATGTGTAAATGAAAACATTTTCCAAGCGAAATAAATTGTTATTATGAGCAATTTTTATTGAATAGTTATGAAAAAATAAGTAGGTAAATGGCTTACATGATTACTTAAATATAAGTGTTAAATATTTTAGTTTCTAGTTTATAGCAGTGTGTTATTTTTCAACTTTTTATTTTAATTTATATTTGAAACCAACACACGTGAGTTAGTTAAAACAGCTGAGAGATTTTAAACTTAAAACGCGACACACTACAATGGAAAATTTTCGACTATGAAAGTCGTAAATTTTCATAAAACTCTCATTGTCCCATAAAGCCGAACATATTTGGCGATCTCTGGAACAATCTCATGTAATCGATGCAAAAATTAAACATTTAAAACTGGTGCAACGACTCTCTGATTTTTTTCAAAACTTGTGAACATGAATGAAAATCCAGCCCTGAAAAAACTAACCATTTAATACTTTTCACAATTGTAAATTACAAGCAAGTCGTCAATCATAATTTTCGTTTGTAAATCAAATTGATTACAAACAAAGAAAGGTAATGCGGAAATTGAGATAAAACAGACGATCTAGTGCGAGTTTTGACTACCGAGTCTGCGTCCAGCTGCAAAATCGTATAGAAACGACAACAGCGCCCTGTTGTGAAGTATTGGAAAACCTTTTTTAAATATTGAGTCCATGTGATATACACGATCGTTACGTTTCACGTTTACGTTGGAAAGGTAAGTATAGTAGTATTTTTCACGGCAATTTAGAGTCCGGCTGAGGTGGCACCTCCACTACAGAAGATCGCAGCATATTAACACTGCTTTGTAGTGTTGTGTTTCTGCGGTGGGTAAGGTCGCCAGAGCTTATTGAAAGCGTAATGTCTCCTATGAAACAGGACTTGTCTCCAATGCTGTCAACATAACGCTTTCTCTCAATTTTTACTGGGTAGGCAACGGTAACCACTACCATCATGCGATGCTTGTTTGACACTTTTTAACCGACTTCAAAAACGAGGAGGTTCTAATTCGGTTGGTATGTTTTTTTTTCTATGTATGTACACCGATTACGCAGAGATTTTTGATCCAATTCACGCGCTTCATTTTTTGTTCGCTGCGAAATAGTTGCCATTTGATCCCCTTTTTTTAAATTGATTGGGTAGTTTGGTTTTTAAATCAAAATAACTGGAATGAGTAAGTCGTCTACGTATGCGAAATTGCGGATTTTTGCTTTCCTATGACTTTTTATTGAAACGATATAAGCTGACGGTCACCCATCTAGCTTTGACCTTCGAAAGTTATCCCTAAAAATTGAAAAAATATATTTTTTAAACAAAATTAAAACCGACTTCGTACATTCCGGAAAGCAATCATGTCCATTCAGTGTAGAAGTTCGATAAATCGTTCATGTCCTATTCTCTGACGACTGGTTGCTTTAAGTAATTGATATTATTTTATTCCCTAGGCGTTTTTTGAATATCAACTTTTTCAATCAACGCTTAATCGATACACTTTGTGATGAATGTGAATACTAGTGAATACTATATACTTTATCCTGCTGCAGAAAGCTACAAAAAATATTTTTTGTGTTTGTGTGATTATTTCATAATGATTTGTGTTTTCGCGAAATATTATAAACAAGTATGATTCATTCAGTTTCATTCCTTCACGTTATAAAATTGATAATCTAAAATAATCAAGACACACGGCAGCGTGTCAAGCCAAGTTGATGCCAAAAAACTTGCGAGGAACAGTCGTTGTATATTACACGACGCATTTGGAGCCAGATTAACCAGATTTGGCTCTTTAATAACTCAAAACACAAGTTCTTGTTTTTTCTGCTACAAAAATGTTAGCTATTTAAAAATGAGCTTCTTGTAAATTTTAAAAGTCTAAATTATTTACCCGATGTAGATAGTTTAGGATAAATTAAAACTTGGCTAATTTTCACCAGTCAATCAAATTTTCTTAGAATAAGATAATTTGTTAACTTTACATTATTACATACAAATGCAGAAACTTACGGATAACATAAAGAGGATATTAGGAATTAGATATTGGCCTAATTCTATATCTCAGATATATTTTTTTGGTAGTTTAAAATACAAGTTCGGTAATAGCCATATCAAATATTGAGGTTAAAGGAGATGGTAAAATTTTGGGCCAGCTCATGAGCACCATTTCATACTGTAGACAATAATGTACTGAATAACATGGTTTCCATTACATAACACAGAAACCTTTAATTCTATTGCAAAAAAAATATCAAACAAAATAAATATTGCATAAAATGGCGACGTAAAATATAATAAACAACCTAGATGTCATAAAAGTGCCTAAAAGTGCATAGCTACATTAACTCCTGTTAAAAAATTTACTTTAATCCGTCAGACATCAGATTCCAGACACAATAGACTTTTCAGTAGTCCCGCTTGACATATTACTGTCAAATTGACAATAATTAAAAGTAAATTCCTTATTTTCAACCGTGCATGTTTTGGGTGCGTATGAAGTTATTTTTTTTGTTTTTTGAAATTGTTTGACCCTGGCTATGAAGAAATAAAACGACAATTTCCAACGTAAATTCGTAAAAATCAAATTGTATTATGAATTTATGACATTGACATTTTATTTTCTTCCATATGGCGACCTCTGTGATGTTGTTCAGCAAATCAAAATATTTTTGGCCGCTTCTTTCAGTCAAGATTTATGAAAATTATAAAGTAAGATGGATTCTTACTTAACTATACGAAAAAATGATGCATGAGCTAGCTCAAATCCCGTAGAAACTTTTACTGTCTCCTTTATCGTATTTAAGCTATCTAGTGTTTCGTGTAGTACTTTCGTAAATATATATACCTGAATAATCTTTATTAGAGGTATGTATAAACCTCTAAACTATTTATCATCATGAAAAGTCAAAAGTGAAGTAGCTGAAATTCTGTAAATTTTCATTTACGTCTCAAAATTAAATTAAAACCAGGCGGATTTTTTAGATTTTTTTCACAAAGTTGTTTAGATTTTTCTGAGCTGCTGCGGCATAAAGGACATGCATCTAAGTCCAGGCCAGTGAAATACTATAAACCTCTGAGGAAAAATTCAAACAAATAATCTTAACATAACTTTATAAAATGTTAGTTTAGATTTACCAACTCAGCTCTAGCAGCAATATCAAAACTATGTTACTTAGTTATTTACTTATCAATATTAATGTTCGTGTCAAAAGTGAATTTATGGTAAGCTAGCGGGTGACTGCTACTATTATTATACCCTACTTATCTGGTTATATTCAATTTAATATCTTGAATTGAATTCGTAAAATGGCAAACTCATGCGGTGAAGCTCTACCGGTAAAGTATTGTTAATTAAAATAGGTACGAGTATACAGGGTGGTGCCGTCAATACGACAATAAATTGAAGCATGGGCTATATTAGTTTATAGAAATGGTTTGCCACTTTCAAAAACACCTTAATCGTTTGATAATTTCATGACATTTCTATGAACTAATATAGCCCATGCTTCAATTTATTGTCGTATTGACGGCACCACCCTGTATGCATAGCCTTTGTTTTTATCATAAATATTCTTCAATATTAAAAGACCTCACAGTTTCTAAGAGATTATAGGCTCGCCAAGATCATTAATACACTTCATTCAGATGACTGACACAAACACGGTTCATTTTCAGAATATAAGCTTACATAATAACAAATGAGATTATGTTACCACTTGATACTGTATTTGGTTCTTTGGAAAAGCAACAAGATATTTATAGATAATCGAGGATAACACTGATAAACAGAAAAGATTTTTTTCCATGATTTTCAATCCCTTACTTTCTTTTTAAATATAGAAGTAAAAATAAAATGTATTGTTTTCAAAAACATTTTTTTTTCATGAGGACACCAAACATTTAAAAACTTACAAAAGCATATAAATGACGAAGATATGGTGTTTAAAAGAGTATTATTTATACTTCAATTCAATTTACGTTACCTTTATACGAAGAAAACTCCAAAGAAAATCTATTGTTGTGTACAGACAATTTCAAAAAAATGTAAACGACGTTGATTCCTATCGAGTTGACTTAAGATACAGAGCACATACATCGTTGTGATGCTAACTGTATAATAATCATTATGATCCATGACACAGAGAATGGGTTAAATAAATATAATAATAATAGAAATAATGAAGCTTTCAATTCACTATGCCAAAGTACCTAAAGTAAAATATTGACATTAAATTTGTTTTGCGTAGGTAAGTATACTGTTTGTATAAAGCTACATATTTTTTAACCAGTTACATTTACTTATCGTTTCTCGTTTCGTATAAGGAAAAAAATATATGGTGCAATCGTGCCTATTTTTTTAATGTTGTGCTCCAAGGGGAAGTATGTTTTAATACCTAGCATGGTCAACTCGACAAGGTTTATTGTATTTTTTATATACAAAGCACTGCAAATGACTCAACACCACAAAACGAAAAGCGGTAACAAGAGTCCTTAAAACAACGAATATACAGGGCCTGATTCTGAATACACACTCTAATTCTAAATTTAAGTACTGTATATCTCTTTCGCAATATGTAATACGAAAAAGATAGCAAGAATGTGTTAACTGTCAATTAAATTTAGATAGATTTCAAAGAAACCATAGACAATTTTAAACGGCATGTACGGAGGTGCCTCCTAAACACTGCATTTTATCCTCATTTTATCACGTTCAATAAGGTCGAAAATTGAACGCACGTTTCTAAATGTCAAATTATATGACAGTCATCCTTTTCGTATTCATTTTGAGAGAAAGAAATGCACTGAACTTAAATTTAGACTTAGCATGTGTTCTCTAGAATTAGGGCCACTGTTATAGCCACTTCCACCTCGCCGGCTTCTAATGTGGCTTTTCACGACTCTTGTAGGAACCCATGTTATAGGAAGAGCAAAATACATGTGCTGAAATAACATTCTCAGATTTGTAAGTTCGACAAAAAACGACTCACTAAATTTCTCTGTGCGTCATGTTGAGATGTCTACATCTAAATGTAATTTTTTTCAATATAAGATATGGGGATTACACTCTCAAAACGAGAAAAATTAAAGCAAAACCTTGCTCGGGTTCCTCGTGTTAACTTTTTAACCGACTTACCTACTCCTTCCAAAAAAAGAGGAGCTGAAAATACAGCTGTAGTTTTCCATGTTTGTTATCTCAGAGCTCCGTCATTTATAAACCGATTTGGACAATATATTTTTTTATTTAGAAAGTAATTAAGTATAGTTACAAATTAGTCCCATAGATTTATTTTCAAAATCGATTGGGTAGACTTTTTTGATAACAAATTTACTGGAATAATTAGGTCGTCAATGTATGCGAAATTTGGATTTTTGGTTTCCCTTTTCAGTAGTTTCCTTTTCATTTTTTAGACCTTATAGTGGTACGATACGACAGTGGGAAACAATATACTATATTGACGGTCACTCGTCTAGCTTTGATCTTAGAAAGTTACCATTAAAAAATGTGAAAGAAAAAATTTTTTATTAAAATTAAAACTGACTTCAAAATACTAAAAAGGAAAAAATATTTAAATGTTTAATTTTGTGCGTTTATAACGCCTACTTTATTGGAAGAAATACAAATACGAGTTTCTTACTAGTCGCGTCTGGCCCGACTCCAGAAGACCCGAGTTCGTTTCCCGCCTGGAGCATACAATTCTTTCATCGCTTTCTTTATTTGTATTTCAATCGATCAATAATCAATTTATTTGCCAAAACACAGTTATAAAGTTCCTACAATGCTAAAAAAGGTACACGTGTTCAGCCTGCTCACAGGCATTACAATAAAGGAAAAATAATGAACTTTTAGTAAATACTTATGCCCTTGAAACATATTTATTGGAGTTGGTGCTAAGTTGTTTCCAGAATCCATAAAAAGTAGATAGATAAAAGATTTATTTTGTATTATTATTATAGATAGATAAAAGTGAAGCACAGACTCCAAAAAATATGTTTGTAGGAGATAAGTACCTACTTTATTTTAATTATTTTTTTTCTTTTTTAGTGTTTTGAAGCGGGGTTTTATTTTTGTTTAAAAGTTTTTACATAGATAGCAATTGTTGCGCGATGCCTTAGAATTTCTTTAGAAATGTCTATGTAGTATGTCGCCAGATTTCACAGGCTGTAAATACTTCTACCATCAGGCAAACAGTATGCATTATTTGTCTCGCTTAGTAACTATACATCCATTTCATTGTACTTACATAAAATACCAACCGAGGCGTAAATAACAACTGACTATACTGTTATGGTAATATTTCTTTCACAACGTTGGTTTCTTGCACCATTTTGACCCTTACTCTTTGTAATTTGATCACCAATATTAAAAGCGACCTGAATAAAACATGACGCGCCTAACAATTTCCAACGAGCATTACGTAACTCGTAACATTTTCATGACACCATACAATTTGAAATTTAAATACAAGGACATAGACGTAAAATTCCCTTTTCACTCACATTCGCATTCAAATCATTGTTTTGTCATTTATTCCAATAATATAGGTATACATCATTTTGTAATTTATTTAAACAAAAATTTAAACCGACTTCAAAAAACTGAAAAGGATAAGATAATTAAATTTGAGTAGACTCATCCCCTAGAAACATATTTTTTGGAGTCGGTGCTTCACTTTCTATTGTTTTTGAAATGAAAACAACTTAGCACCAACTCCAAAAAATATGTTTCTAGGGGATAAGTACCTACCTACTTAAATTGAATTATTTTAACCTTTTCAGTTTTTGAAGGCGGTTTAAATTTTGTTATAATTATTTTTTTCACAATTTTTAGTGGTAACTTATTAAGGTCGAAGCTAGATGAGTGACCGTCAACTTATATACTTATATACACTAAAAAGTCTTAGGAAAGCAAAAATCCACAATTTCGCATACGTAGACGATTTACTGATTTCAGTTTTTTTTTATTTAAAAACCATACTACCCAACTGATTTTGAAAAAAATTTTATGGAACCAAATGGCAACTATTCCGCATCGAACAAAAAAAGAATCACGTAAATCGGATCAGTAATCTCGGCGTAATAGCTGTACACACAAAAAGAAAAAATACGTAGACGACTTGCTAATTTCAGTTTTTTTTACTTTTAAAAAACCAAACTACCAAACTGATTTTGAAAAAAAATTTATAGGACCAAATGGCAGCTATTCCGGATTAGTAATCTCGGCGTAATCGGTGTACATACAAAGAAAAAAAAACATACCGGCCGAATTGAGAACCTCCTCGTTTTTGAAGTCGGTTAAAATCAGTTTTCTATCATTCGGAGCCGGGAATTCTCTAAGTAAACCGTCGTTACAGGCATTCGTTGTTCAAACAAAAAAGAACCATAATATCCGCTTGACTAAAATACATTAACAGTACTTTTTAAATTGAGGACGTTTTGCTCTCGTGCCGTTTTACGCTATGGACATTTTTTCAGTGATGACATTTTTCATAGAAAACCATCTGCTCTGAATTGCACTCAAAAATCATAAAATTATTATTCCTTTCACTATTTAACTTCAGGAAACATACGGTATTAACTCATATTTTCATTAAAGTATCGTTCTAGGTATAACAGTAAGTTCAACCTAATTAAAATTAGCTGTTACTTAATTATCAGGAAAACGTTGCATACAAAGGGGGAATTTTAAGTGTAAATTTAATTTGTTACTTAAGCTACAGAACTTAGAGTCGAATATTCTGTGCAACTACGAATTGTTAGCGGTTATTTAGTAGGTAAGTGCATATTAAAAGAAAAATGCATATGGTTGGAGCAAAGGAAAGTAAACATTACACAGTATGAACATAATTAATTTATGATATCCCTGGGGTATTAATTTGAAATATAGGTACCCTCATCACATACATGGCTGCCTCGTTCTACGCGTGTAAAAAAAACGTTGTTATTTGCTTAATTTCCGCTATAAAAATAAGCGATACCAATATTAATTATTTTAAAATGCATTTTTCAATTATCTAAAGTTAATATTTCGTAAAAAATATGACTCATTTTCCACCTGGATGCGACTACAAATGGAACATAATGGAGCTGTTAATATACATACTCCAGTTGAAGTTAAGCATAAACTCGTGGTCACTAGCGGCCAGGAGGCCCTTATTGTTATGCGAAGAAAACTAAAAAGTCGTTTGTAGATTAGGTCATCTTTGCTTAAAAATTTTAGAGATATTGGCGCAAGGGCTTTAAAATGTATATAATTATAGATATTTATATAGACATTATTAGTATTTTTTTATAAAAGAAAAGTTAAGTAAGTACCTATAAACACAGACGAAATGTAAGATATTGTAACACAAACAATTATAAAATAACAGCAAAATCATTATTATTAAGCTGATGTGGACGTCAAGGTAATAATAATAAATGTAAAAATTTATTATATTTCTGAAATATTGCTCGTAAAAACGATGTTACATGTTTAAAAATGTTTTGTTTCTCTCACTCGGGTGAAATATGAAAAGACAAACCATATTTCAACAGAGTTGTTACTAAAATAGGTGTTCATAGCAAGGCCGTTAATTAATATTAATGATGAAAGTAGTGAATACAATGAAGGCTTTGATGACGCAAATTGTAGCAGACTACTATCTATTAGAATTTTACTGTGAAGTATTTTAAACATGTCTTTTAAAAGATGGTTCATCTATGTATCTAGTAGATTGTAGTGTGGTTGTGTTGTTTGTAGTGTATTGTACCGTGCTCGGTCGCCTTGTTACAGATAAAATATACACCATTGTTGAAAAAATGAAGCAAGATCGGCAAATCAGTAGTTACGACACAGCTGAAAATCTGAAAATTGACCACGAAACAGTTTTTGAGTAATTGACCACATTTGAAAAAGCTACAAAAAAGCTTGATATTTGGGTGCCACACGAGATCACTCAAAAAAACCCTATTGAACCGTGTACTCATTTGCGATTCTTTATGGAGACGTAATGAAAACGAACCGTTTTTAAGAGAGTTTGGTTGGGAGGTGTTAATGAATCCACCGTATAGCCCAGACCTCGCACCTTCAGATTTCCATCTGTTTCGGTCTCTTCAGAATTCTTTAGGCAGTGTAAGGTTAACATCAATAGAAGACTGCCAAAACATTGTCGCGTGTTTTTATCAAAAGTCCCAAAATTTCTACAGCAACGGGAACATGTCACTACCTCCAAGGTGAGAAATAGCCATCGAACAAAATGGCATATTCACAAGGTGGTGTCAATGCGACAATAAATTGAAACATGGTCTCTATAAATAAATAGAAACGGTTTGCCACTTTCAAAAACATATATTCATTTGATAATTTCTTGACATTTGTATGAAATAATACAACATTGGTCGGGGATTATCACAGAAAATCTTAAGGTATGAGTCGTCAAACGACTGCGTTAAAAGGAGAATGAAAATGATATTAACAATTACCATCCAAATCGATTTCATCTTATAAATACAGTTTTCACTTATTTAATAATAATAACAATTACTAAAGACAGAGTAGACATAACTTAGGTCTGGTTTTAATTATATTTTTTGCCTACCGTACTAATTATAATAGTGTACCATTTATTTTATGAATTTCGTTTTGAACATCTTGTATTTCACAAATATATATGTTTTGTTTTTAGATGTTATATATAATGCTGTATGTTTGTGCAGAGTTGCGCTCTTTGCTCTTTGCGGAAGACCTTTTTGGTGCATTTAGATAAGTTTTCTTTTCATATCACTAAATAATTTTTTCTCATTTTCATTCATTCATTCATTCAGAATGACAATCATTCTGTTAATATAGTACTAACTATACAAAGTAACAATGAAAAATTACGAAATATTTAATTAATATGAACTATTAACATGTCCACAAAAGCCTAATCTATTGTGTCAGCAACGGATCAATACAGACAATTTATGTTCCCCCACTGACGTACATACACATCCACAAACTACTTTATCCATCTAATGAACTGCCCACAAGACCTCTGTTTGTACAATAACGATTTTATTACAGGTACAGGACTTACACCTACTAATAATAAATTGTTCCTCGAGAATCTTACATTGCAATTACATTACAATTCGCAGGACACACAAAAGTTATGGTATAAAAAAATGAAAATTATGATAAACCTATGTCGTGGCCACATCATGAAGTTTTGAAAGGAAATCGACTGCTGCCCACATCATAATATGGTCTGGCCAGATCAATGAATAATCAACGTTTAACGATATGAACAGCTAATCGCACGGCTATTTCATGATATAGCCAAACATTATTAATCATATCGTAAAATAGTTACAATAAGCGACATTAGAGGCGCTCATGTCAAAGTGTTATTGTATTGGTGCATCATGGCGGCGTACATTTATCCTGATAATCAAACTATTAGTACTGATACTAATGTTATGAAAGATAAAAGTGCAGTAAAATAATGTTATGGAAGATAAAAGTGCAGTAAAATGTCGTTACGACAGAAAACTACGTGACTTTTACGAAAGTCACTCAAAAAACGAGTGCAATGTTAAAAAACCTTGGAGTTCGGAACGTAATTCAAAGGTTATTAAATATCAATTAGTTATTATTTACTTCTATTTAGTGGTATTTTAAAAAGAAATAAGATATTCAAAATGTTTAATTTATCTATTGACCAAGAATACTCCGATTAAACGAATGCTAGAAACCATAAAACATATTTTTTTAGGTTATACAACAAATAAAAGAAAGTAGAGTGACCATGATAAGAAAATCAATGGACTATTGGATTACAAAATACGACGTCATGGAAATTGCAGGTAAAAAGATTTTAATTTTTAAAAAGCAAAATGTTGATGATGCAACCATTCGTATAGTTCCAATGGAAAATTATTATGACATATTAACAGAAATTCACTGCCAAAAAGCTTCCTTAGTTAGAAATTGGTAATTCCGTATTTGTATTTTTAAATGTACCAAAAATTTACCGTGGCCCTCTAGATACTAGAAATATTTTAGGAAAGGTAGTTGATTCAAAAAATTGAGTTTATAAAATTGGAACTAGTTCAGGGACAGTAAAAAACTGGTTTTCTCGGCAGGACCTACAAATATCTACACAAGATTATAGCGAAGATATATCAGAATTTCCTATATCATTGCGTCAAGCTGTAACATGTCATCCATGTTTGGTGGGCAAGGTTTTCAAAAATGTTCATGCAAACCTTCAAAAAACCAATGCCATACAAACATATGTGCATGTTTCAAAAATAAATCACTTTGTACTTCAAATTGCCACCAAAGTTTGTCGTGCATTAACAAATACTGCCAAAAATTATTATTTTTTACTTTCAAATTTTTAAATGTTAACATTCTTAGCTGTTTCTGTCCTAAAACGAATGTGATAATTTATGCCATTTTTAGACTTATAGTATATTTAAGAGCGTTGTATAAGCAAATAAATCTATTCAAAATAATAGAATAAATATGTATCTTCTTTATTTTGATTTTTTATTGAACCTTTGATATCATGGATACCCTACATTAATGATATGGCCAAACGTGGATCGACATATCGTCAAACGTTGACGTTTAAACGATATGGTCAGTTTTAGCTGGCCATTTCATGAAATGCAACCATTTTATGAAATGGTCGGCCACATCATGAAGTGATAATTAAAACCATATTGGTTAAGTCGCGATGAGTTAACAATAAATTATGGACTCATTTGGAAAGGACACAAAATTGTTATACCAAAATGTATGCGTAAAACAATGTTGTTTAAAATTCATATCGGTCATTTAGGAGTAGAAAAATGTAAACTTAGGGCGCGTGAGGTTATGTTTTGGCCTAATATGAACTCACAACTACAGGACTATTATTTATCACACTGCCAGGCATGTCTAACCTATAGAAAAGAAAATTCAAAGGAACCTTTAATACCACACGAGATTCCTGACAGAGCGTGGTATAAAATAGGTATTGATCTTTTCCACCACGGTAATAAGTCGTACCTAATTATTGTAGATTATTTTAGCAAGTTCATTGAGGTGGTGGAATTGAAACAAACTATATCTCAAGAGGTAATCAAAGAATTAAAATATATATTTAGACGCAATGGCATACCACAGATAGTAATATCGGATAATGGTCCAGAGTTTAATTCCAATTTATTTAAAGAATTCTCATTAACTTGGAATTTCAAACATATTACTACATCACCTAGATACCCTCAATCCAACGGTCAAGTAGAACGATCCGTTCAGACAATAAAAAACATGATGAAGAAAACTACTTTTCAAGGATCAGATTTCAGTCTAGGGCTACTAGAATATTTAAACACTCCTGTCAATAACGAATTACCATCCCCTGCAGAGTTGTTATATAATAGAAAATTGCGTAGTATTATTCCATGCCCTCCTCGTTTTCTAAAGCCTAAATTACATAAAAATATTTTAATCCAATTAAAAAATCACACTTCGATAGAGGATCAAAAATACTAATACCGCTAAAACTGAAACAAAAGGTTAAAATTAAATTACAGAACAAATGGTTATCTGGAACTATAGAAAGTATATTAGACAAAAGGTCTTATCTAATAAAATTGATTTCAGGACGTATCTTAAGGCGAAATAGAAAACATATTATAATCGATTCTTCCTATCGAAATGACGAGTGCTGCAAAAATTATGGAAACGATTACGATTATATAAATATGTCAAAAAATATTTCACATAACGGCTCCTGCGATTCACACTCCGTACAAAGTAATGTTGTTAATATAATAATAATTATCCCAAATATTCTCGTTCTGGCAGGATAGTGAAACCACCTGATCGCTGGGGATTCTCGAGTTCGTGAGTTTGTTTAGTTACAGTTACTTACTTAATAAATAATCACTTTCTAGATTAATGCATGCTAAAAACTAGCGTTATAGTAGTAGAAATCACTTGTAGGTATTTAATTAAACAAAAATGTATTATAATTGTATTTTATTAAAAGCCACATTATGAACTGTACCAACATAAAATCAACAAGTCATTCAAATATGTATAATTAATAAATACAAGCTATTTATAATTTGCTTGGTTAATATTATTAAATATAACCATGTTAATGCATGTACTTATCATTAATTAATAACAATCACTGTAGATAGTTTTCAATATACCAACCTATGTTTATATAATACACAAAAGTACAAAACATTGTGTACATAATACTAATTTTATTTTGTTATGAATTGATTTTGTTTTCTTTTTTTATACAACAAGGTAGGTAGGAGCGTTGTAAAATTTTGAAATATATATACCTTAATTGTACTTATTATTTTGATAACCGGATTGTAGGTATCTGTTAAACATTCAGTTCATAAAATATAAAATGCATGTAGGTAGTAGTAAGAGGAAATAAAGACAGTTGAATCTAGAATATGGTGTTTGCTTGATGTGTAACTTTATACAAACTTTACAGCCGCCTCCACCATGACGGTCCATAAGGTGCCTTTTCACGCACGAGTTAACACATGTGCTGGCAAAGAATTTCAAGTTTTGTAAGTACGACAAAGAAACGAGTTCCTAAACTTCTTTGTGCGTTATGTTGCGGTGGAGACAGTAAATTGATGACATCGAATACCGGCACGCGTGCTTCTGAGTAGGAAGGGAGAAGGTGGGATAAGGTCGAAACCTCCTCAGAACACTCTCCATGATAAAACCAATAGAAGACGCTAAGCGATGCAATTTCACGACGCTATTAGAGGCTCTAGGCTGTTCGTGACCTCTACATCGTTAATGATACAGACAGCACGACGACGCTGCAATCTGTCCACTGCATCTAGGAGGTACTTAGCGGAAATATCCCACAAATTCGAGCAATATTCCACTCAAGACCGGACCTGGGTTTTGTTAACCAGGCATAATTGGTCAGGCGTGAAAAATCGACGCACTAAGTATGTTCAGGACACCGAACTTCCGTGAGGCTGTTTTGATCACGGTTCCGGTGTTATTCCTCTGATGTAGACGGCTGTATATCTCCATACCGAGCAAGTTGATGCCCTTTGCCGAAAGAGTAGTGCCCTAAAGAGAGGGGAAGACATTTTGGCTGTGATCGCGTACAACTTTCTTTTTTTAGCATTGAACTTAACAAGATTGTTAGATCCTATTCAGATATGGGCTTCAAAACTCTGTTGATCTCAATGGTAAAATTCATTTTCTGTCTCTCGGTTTCAAAGGGCCCAGCCCCTGTGCGATCGTAATATCTAGCATGCACGGTACTGTCATCCGCAAAGCAATGAATATTACTTTGGAAGCATGTCATTGATATGAAGAAGAAAGAGGGTGAGGGATAGAACAGAGCCTTGTGGTACACCAGCCTTTACTAGCATGAACCCCGAAGCGCATCCATCAACAAGGATCAACAAGGACTCTCTGCTCATGCAAGAAGCCAGCGATCCAGTTGCAAAGCTGAGCGGGCAGAGCGTATGACGGGAGATTGACTTTAGAAATGTCTAACTTCAAACCATGTATTGTAAAATGTAAAAAAAGTTTAGCTACGGAGAATCTGACTTAAAAAAAAGCTCGTGAATGTTGAAAATGAAAGGACAATGTCAGATTAATTCCACAAATTGGTGTAAATGACGGGTGCACAAGGGCTGGTGCGTCCTTGACCCATTGCGATGGCGTGAGGTTCCAATGTCGCATGTCACGGCTTTCGAACGAATTACCCACGCATCGTACCAAACTTTGTAGGCTGGAATGCGCTGCGCGGTCACAAGCGTTATGTACCTACACATGTAGTGATAGCACAGATTAACCTCTTTCAATTTTTAATTCGGAACGGACGAACTCGTCTCTAATAGAGAACGACGGCAAAATGCCGTCGACACGTTTTCTTAAAGGGTAGACAACGCGTGAGTAGTTCCGACTATACGCTGCTGCTCATATATAAGGCATTGGATAGAGCCTATATAATTAAATTATTAATACATATTATGACAACGGTTATTTAAAAAATGCTATAAATTATAGCATTTTTTGTAAGTGCCACTACTGCAAACTATTTCTTTTACATTGATAGTTAATAGAATATTTTATAATACGTGCGACATCGTTTTGTCTTAATTAATGCACGACGATATCTCTTATATTAGCTCGCATGACTCTATTATTACGAGTTTCACTTTATGGTTCCCGACAAAAAGCAGTAACTTTCTGACAAAAATAGATGAGGAACTTTTAAAAACCCATTTCGTAGTTTGTATCGTATTACTGCCTGCGTAAAGTTTTAATTTGTTCGGTACTGTGTTGGTTTTATTTTCCATTGCGTTATCTTATGGTTATCGTGACGTCTGATTTCACAATTGACAAATTAAGTTTCCCTCTTTATATTAATTGTTAAACTAACTACAATAGTAGTTCAACTGTTACACTTGATGTGCTGTCGTGTGTACAGTCGGTCGGCATTGTAACATGTGACCATATTTACAGTTGCACCGCGACTTAACGTTACGCGCTGCTACATTAGCGAATGTTGTTGAGTTAGCAATAATGCTTACTTAAATAGTTTGTAATTAGGTATAACCGCTCTCTTTATACGATATACACTTGTGTTGAGATACAATACACGATGTGAAGTCTTCATCTGGTTTTACTTCAAGTCCTCAACCAACATCAACCCAGCAACATACCTCATGGCGACCCTGCCACGTCTAAGAGCTGTACCATTATGAAGAAATGAAAAGAAAAGAAAAAACTTAGATCAAGCAGAAGAATGATGGAATGCGAAGACTCACTGGAAGAATAATAGCATAAGAAGATACCATAATACAGAAGATCGGCAAGTACCAGAAGAATGCCACCTATTACAGAAAATACGAAACAAATGAAGAAAGAAGCGAACGGGTCAAGGATGGTGTCCAGGGTATAGCCCGGCCCAGTTGGAGCGGAGTCCAGGGATATCCCGGCCCACGGAGTCCAGGGAATAAGCCCGGCCCAACCAGCGAGCACAGACAATATTTTTGAACGTGCCTCATGCTGTCACCAACACACGTTGCTGAGCATCGCATCCGCTGCGCGCCACGCGTCCCCCGCTGTCGCGTCATCGCTGCCGTCGTGCGTGACCTACATAATTGGTACTAAATGAATAGCCATAAGGTAATTAATTAATTTAATGTAAATGAATAAAAATGATAGGCGTCGATTAACAAATATTTTGATTTAATCCTTTTTTTTAATATAGCATGTCACTAGAGTTAAAAGCGCTTCTCGATAATTTAGTTTATATAAAGGATTATTTAGTTAAATTGGGTCCAGAGAGACGACAGAAAGAAATAGGATATAAAAAGTTAGAATCGGCTTATGATTTATACAGACAAGTGGAGTATATTGTGTCTCAGCTTAAAGAGGGAAAAACTAAAGTAACAAGCGTAGAGGTAGATTTAATTAATGATTTGTATAGTGAAATTAAGTTAATTTACAGTAAAATAAGATCTTTAGTAGCTTCTGTCGACTCAAGTATGCAAACCGATAACATAATGGCGAAATCTAGTTTTGATATTAAGACAGCAATCGCTCTATTACCTAAAATAACAGGAACTGAGGATAGTATCAAGGAGTTGATTGATGGAATTACCATGTACAGTTCAATAATATGTGACGAGTCCCAAAAACTATTAATAGATTTTGTATTAAAAACTCGGCTATCGTCTGGTGCCAAATTGCGTCTAAAAACATTTTATTCTAATATATCTGATTTAATCAGTGACATGAAAAAGTTTTTACTCCCTAAAAAATCTGCCGAGTCGATTCAGTCACAACTGTATAGGGTTAAACAGGGCAGGAGGACAATAGAGTCATTTGGCTCAGAAATAGAAGATCTGTTTGTGAATTTAACGATTGCACAAGCAGACGATGATGCATCCAAGTACGGTGTGTTAAGACCCCTGAACGAAAAAACCGCCATAAAGCGCTTTGCCGATGGGTTATCGGATCCAAAGTTAAGTACTATAATTGCTTCGAGGCAATTTAATTCTCTGCCGGAAGCGATAAGGACAGCTCTTGATGAGGAGTCCTCATCATCTGCTCATGAACATGTTGCACACCTCCATGCCAAACGCTACCCGAATCACCACTACGAGAACTCCAGGCCATTTCAAAATAGAGGTCAATATTTTAGGCGTAGGCCTCAAGGTAAGTTCATTTATAAAAATTATTATAATCAAAATGATTACCGTAATAATGATATGTCGCAAACATCGCCGTCATGTCAAAGAGGTAAACGGCCCGACAGGTATTTTGCACGATCAGCACAAGACCCGCGACAACAGGCGCGCGGCCCGCGCGTGCATCACGAGCATGACGACACCACGGTAGATAACGATAATAGGGACAATCAGTTTTTTCGTGCCTAAATTAAATTATGGAATTTTTAGTTATAATAATACAAGTATAATAAAGAGTAGCATAAGTAATAATGATATAAATTTATTAGTAGACAGTGGCGCTAGTTTGTGCGTCCTGAAATATGAGTGGTTACAAAATAAGCGAACCATAATTCCACAAATATGCTCGGAACATTTAACCATTAAAGGAATCAGTGGAACTTTAGTATCCGAAGGATACATATACCTAACTTTAAATTTCAAAGGAGTAGAATTCGAACAAAAATTTTACATTTTCAGAAACTTGTCATGTTCCGCAGATGGTATTTTAGGACAAAATTTCTTCCAAAAATATCAGGCCATAATAAATTATAAGGACAACACTTTATGTTTGTCGAATAACAGCCTAAGTATTTTAGTACACATAGAAGGGAATATTAGTAGCTATCACCATATTATTCCTCCACGGTGTGAAGTTGTTAGATTTATTCCAAGTTGTCAAAAGGATGACTGTGTCGTATTAGCGACAGAAATAGAGAAAGGTGTATTTGTTGCAGGGATAATTTCTAAACCTGAAAAAGGAAAAATTCCTGTTAGAATTTTAAATACGAGGGAAACTGAGATACAATTAGACTTATCGAACTTAGAGTGTTATAGTCTGAATAGTTTTGAAGTCTGCAACTTTAATAAAGGAAATATATGTACAAATAGGATAAAAAATTTATTTAGCTTATTAAATTTGAGTTCCTACCTAAATAAAGATGAACAGTTAAGTATAGAAAAAATTTGTGCGAAGTATGCTGACGTATTTCATTTACCGGGAGATAAACTCAGCACCACAAATTTATTACAACATTCTATAAAACTTAAAGATAACACAAATCCGGTATACGTAAAGCCCTATAGAATTCCAAATGCATTACGTAAGGAAGTACAGAAACAAATTCAGGATATGTTAGATAATGACATCATAGAGGAGACTACGTCAGAGTGGTCTAGTCCTGTTTTGTTAGTGCCTAAAAAGTCTGACAAAAACGGGGAAAAGAAGTGGAGATTAGTTATCGACTATCGTCAATTAAACAACAAAATACAGGACGACAAATTTCCCTTGCCAAATATAGTAGAAATTTTGGATTCATTGTCAGGTAGTATTTACTTTTCAAAGCTAGATTTATCTCAAAGCTACTACCAACTTTCCTTGGATAAAGATTCGAGAAAATACACGGCATTTAATCTCGATAAAATGTATCAAATTTCATTAGATAAAAATAGCCGAAAACTAACGGCCTTTACAACTGATAAGATGTATCAGATGAAGCGCTGCCCAATGGGTCTTAAAACTAGTCCCAGTGTTTTTTCAAGGCTAATGACTGTTGCAATGTCGGGATTAAATTACAATCAGTGTTTTGTATATTTAGATGATTGTATAGTTATTGGAAATTCGATACATTCTCACAACAGAAATCTTATTAGCGTTTTGGAGAGATTTAGGAGTACAAATTTAAAATTAAATCCAATGAAATGCGAATTTTTGAGATCAGAAATCATGTATTTAGGTCATAAAATAACTTCTCAGGGAATAGAACCAGACCCTGACAAAATCATAGTGTTACAAAACTACCCAAAACCAACGAATTCAGACGATGTCAAACGATTCGTTGCATTTGCAAACTACTACAGGCGCTTTATACCAAATTTTGCTAATATAGCTTATCCACTAAATAAATTATCAAAAAAAAATGTACCATTCATTTGGTCCTCAGAATGTGACACAGCATTTTTTACACTAAAACAGACCTTAATTAGTCCACAAGTGCTTGATTATCCTGATTTTTCTGATAACAACATTTTTACGTTACATACAGACGCATCAAAAATAGGTTTAGGCGCCGTACTGTCTAATAGTAACGGGAAGGTTGTCGCATACGCCAGTCGCAACTTGAAACCGGCGGAAACTCGATATCCAGTGATAGAGCTCGAGCTATTAGCAATTGTTTGGGCTACTAAACATTTTAGACCTTATCTTTACGGCAAAAAGTTTAAAATAATTACAGACCATAAGCCCTTGATTTATTTATTCGGAATGACTGATCCATCGAGTAGATTAACTAAGTTTAGATTATACTTAGAAGAATTTGATTTTGACATCGAGTATATCCCAGGACGGCACAATGCAGCTGCAGACGCATTGAGTCGCCTACCATTAACTAGCAGTGATTTAAAAGAGATGAGAAACCACGTTGTGTCAGTCATGACGAGAGCACAAACTCGCAAATATAATACAAAAAATGAAGGTGATATTACTGACGAGGCAACCGAGTATCCCACGAACATTAGGCCTGATCAACCTAAAATAGTGGAAATTCT
Organism: Nymphula nitidulata; assembly: GCA_947347705.1. Taxonomy (NCBI): domain Eukaryota; kingdom Metazoa; phylum Arthropoda; class Insecta; order Lepidoptera; family Crambidae; genus Nymphula; species Nymphula nitidulata. The sequence goes on from OX374623.1 coordinate 14,106,644, forward strand.
CAAACGCCCCGACAGTTCAATTGAGTTAGTATTAGATACAAGTAATTACAGAAGTGAAAAAGAGGAAATAAAAAGTAATAACGGCAACTTTGTATATGTGCCTTCGAAGTATTGCATTTATCTATTATCCCGATCGTTATCTACCGTAGGAGTGTTAGCGAGGGAATTAGAGAGTTTTTGCAAGGAAATAAATATTCCAGAATTAATTGTTGTCAAAGATAAATTTAACGAAAACAGAGTAAAAAGGTTTTTAGAAAAATTTGAAGGTAATTATCCTCGTATCCTCGTAACGAAAAATGTTACAAAAGTTTCAGACAAAGATGACATACGAGTAATACTAAATGATTTCCATCTGTTACCGACTAGCGGACACGCGGGGGTAAACAGAATGTTGAACAATATTAAAAAGTATTTTTTTTGGCACGGTATGAGCCGTGATGTCAATGATTATGTAAAAAAGTGCAAGGATTGCCAAATACAAAAACACACAAATAAAAACAACAGAGAACCAATGGTAATAACTACCACTCCGAATACATCGTTCGAAAGAATTAATTTAGATATAGTTGGGCCCTTAGATGTAGATAATTTAAACTATAAATATATACTTACTATTCAATGTAATTTAACAAAATATGTAGAAGCATATCCTTTAGAAAGGAAAGATGCAGAATCAGTAAGTAGGTTATTCGTAAATAATTTTATTTTAAGGTATGGCGTCCCCAAAGATATACTTACAGACCAGGGGACCGAGTTCATGAGTAATATATTTATAGAAGTGTGTAATTTGTTACATATCAAGAAACTTAACTCGACTGCTTACCATCACGAAACACTAGGATCAATAGAAAATACGCACAAACATTTAGGCGCGTATTTGAGGATTCAATGTAACAACAATAAAACCGATTGGAGTAGTTGGTTAAGTTATTGGTGTTTTGCATTTAACACTACTGTACACACAGAGACAAAATATACGCCACACGAACTAGTTTTCGGAAAACTGTGCAAGTTGCCAACTAATTTAACTTCTTCTGTCGACCCTCTGTACAATTATGATAGTTATCCAAAAGAATTTAAGTTTAGATTGCAAAAAGCGCAATTAGATGCTAGAAATAATTTGATAATGTGTAAGTCAAATAGGAAATTAACATATGATAAGAAATTAAAAACACTTACTTATTATCCAGGTGATTTAGTTTTGTTAAAAAACCAAATTGGAACTAAGTTAGACCCAATATGGAATGGACCTTTTACAGTCATTGAGGATATTTCCCCAAATGTAAAAATTAAGAAAGGAAAAAAATCCCATATTGTTCATAAAAATAACACTAAATTGTTTATTCCAAGTTAGATATTATAAAATGTAATGTTAAATTATGTAAATTTTAGTGTAAGTAAAATAATTGTTAAAATTTAAAAAAAAAATGTAATCAGCAGCATTCGTTAAAAAAAAATCTGATGTATTTTTTTTCTCTAGTTCCCGGGGGGTAAAGAGGAACTTTTCGGGGGAGATGTAACATGTGACCATATTTACAGTTGCACCGCGACTTAACGTTACGCGCTGCTACATTAGCGAATGTTGTTGAGTTAGCAATAATGCTTACTTAAATAGTTTGTAATTAGGTATAACCGCTCTCTTTATACGATATACACTTGTGTTGAGATACAATACACGATGTGAAGTCTTCATCTGGTTTTACTTCAAGTCCTCAACCAACATCAACCCAGCAACATACCTCAGCATCATTTTCGTCAGAAAATTACCTACTGCTTTTTGTCTGTCTCAAAGTGATCGAAAATATCTGCACTATTTCGGAAAAACAATTCTAACACTGCAATGATAGAATCGTGTGGTGTTTGTAGAATCTCTTAAATCTTTAACAAGTAAAATGCGAATATAACGCTGTAATATTACGACTGCAAAACATAATTATTGATATTGTTGAGCACTCTGAATATTTTTTTTTAACTCTGAAAATTCTAATGCTGACTGCACATACGGCTTTAGGTGACATTTGTGGCATCCATAATTTGTTATAATTGCTCTTATTTTATTTTTCATGCTGGGTGTTCAGCCGATTGTACACCTGAATCGATCAAATTGCTATTATTTTTGGAGTCCCATTTGCTGCCCGGACTATATCACAGTGAGGTCATAATCAAATACTTAATAAATAATTCCATAAATATCAATTTGGTATGTGAGAGTTAAATAAATTCATGGTAAAATATTATAAATCCCAAATTCATGTTGCCTTATAGTGTTTCTATATGTATGTACTTGAAGATTGATTTTCACTTGAAATATAACGTAAAAGTTACACTATAATTTGGCAGTCTTTATTCAACCTCATCAAAAACTTTTTTACATCAATTGTGGCATAGAAGCGGTGGCTATAGGTGGAAACTCCTAGCTATAGGTGGAAACTCCTAGCACCTTGGGCTCTACTCACGTGTTACCTGTGAAAGTGTTATACGGTAGGTACTTCTCTTCGGGGCAAAGACTGTTGCTGTATAAGTCTCAAGTCAGACCCCATATGGAATACTGCTGCCGCCTATGGGCGGGAGCACCTAGAAACCAGCTTGGACCGTTTGACGCAGTTTAAAGACGCGCTATGAGACCTATGATAATGATACCTATGATAATGATTAAATGAATTGAATTGAATTGAGAATTGTCGACGACCCCGAGGTCACAAGCGGTATTGAACCCTTAAGTCTAAGGAGAGATTTTGCTTCCTTATGTGTGTTCTACCGTCTGTATAACGGAGTGTGTTCTGAGGAATTATTTGACATGATGCCCACGGCCTCTTTCTACCATCCCACCGCTCGCCATGGGCAGAGAATTCATCCTCACACGTTGGAACTAAATTGGTCTCGTACTGTACCGTTTCAGAGAAACTTTCTCCCACGTACGCTCAGGTTCCTCCCTGCAGAGGTTTTCTCGAATGAGTAAAGAATGGGGTTCTTCAAAAAGGGCTTAAAAGTTTTTTACAGGGTCGGCAACGCGCAAGTGATACCCCTGGTGTTGCAAGCGTCCATAAGCTACGGTAACCGCTTACCATCAGGTGGGCCGTATGCTTGATTGCCACCCTATTGGTATAAAAAAAGAGCTCAGACGACTTAACTCACCGCAGCAACACAAAACCACAAAGTAGCATTATTTAGCTGCGATCTTCTGTAAGGGGGAGAAGGGGAGCAACCAGTCGTGCATTTAAAATTCGAATGTAAAACAAAATAATGCCCAACCTCTCTATAACCATCATCATGTCAGCCGAGAGACGCCCACTGCTGGGCATAAGCCTTCTCCAAGGATCTCCAAGCCCGCATCCATCGGCTTCCCGTAACCTTGACCAGATTGTCAGTTCACCTCGTGGAGGGGCCTACTAACGCTCAATAATCATATAATAATCAAAATACTTAATATATGCTACTAAAATCACACTAACTCATTACGCTTAGATATCCAAACTGTGTGGGTTTAACGTACAAAAAAATACTTAGCGCGCAATAAGTTTGCTAAAAACACGTTGAAAGGTCATGTCATTGGCAAAATTATGCTGGGCATAAGCCTTCTCCAAGGATCTCCAAGCCCGCATCCATCGGCTTCCCGTAACCTTGACCAGATTGTCAGTTCACCTCGTGGAGGGGCCTACTAACGCTCAATAATCATATAATAATCAAAATACTTAATATATGCTACTAAAATCACACTAACTCATTACGCTTAGATATCCAAACTGTGTGGGTTTAACGTACAAAAAAATACTTAGCGCGCAATAAGTTTGCTAAAAACACGTTGAAAGGTCATGTCATTGGCAAAATTATGATCATTTATTAAATTACTCGACTTCTTTACCTCCATCTTGATAAAAATAGACTCATGTTAGACCTTTATTATCATTGAAACTAGGAAAATGAGTACTAGAATGATCATCCTATTCTATCTGATCAACTAAGTGCCAATTATTGCACGGCACGCAAATACATGCCTTCCAATTATAATAAAATTGTTTTTAGCCTTACGTAAGTAAGTAATAGTGTGGGTAATAGAATTTAGTTCTCTAGAGATCTCTTTGTGTTCAACTATTTTTTTATTTATCAAGGATTGCTTGTATTTATTGTATTTATACAGGTCATTCCTAGAGTTAAAATCTAAAGTTTCCTCTAAAAGGTTATTCACACATAACATAATATGAGTAATAAACATGTTTATTATGATCAAATTTTTAATCACACTTCACTAATGAAAACGTAATAAAACTATGTCCGTAAAATGAAGGTGTCTACCTTAATAAGATTTTTCATTGGAAGCCCTAAAAAAGCTAGCATTTATGTACCTATGTAGGTACATAGGGTGTATTTAGTCTTAAAGAAAAAGGTAAATCTGAGAATCCACCACGAATGGGCAGCCTTAGGGAAATTGCGTAAAATCTCCTGTCCAACTCCTCAGTGCCACAAGTCGAAAGTCTTCGCCCAGTGTGTGTTACCAGTAATAACATACGGATGTAAAAACGTGGTCGCTCTTTAATAGCCTTCTGTGCAAGTCCACAGACGTCCAACGAGCCGTGGAGTGAGCTATGGCCTCAACAAGGTCTATTGTAGAGAAAACGCGGCAACCAGATATTTATACTATGTGCAAAGTCGTGGATGTGGGGAACCAGGTAGTCGCTATCAGCTGTCTTTCTTTGGTGCAAAGTGAAGTGGAGATGACCAAGAACTTGCCGACGGTCTTGCGGTACATTTCCTGTAACTCTTCCCTTCAAATTGTCTTCAATCTTCAAAATGTCCGGTGCCAGACAACGTAGAACGCAAGATACTGGAGGGCCAGGAGTAGTCCGAATATGGTGGACAGTATTGTGTTTGATTAGACGGTCTGTTCCGCCAGGACGTGTGATTTTCGTGTACTTACGCAGTAGCTCATGATAGCTTGCATCGCCGAGTATTGTCTTTAGTGAAGATATGGTGTCCGACGATGTAACTGATAGCGCTTTAGATGTGAGGGACGTGGTAGTGTCAATCAACCTATCAAGTAATCGACACCAATGTGTTATATTTAAACTGTTTGCTTTTTTTCGTCTTTGTTTGTATTTATTCATTCTTTGTACAAACATGAAAATGAGTTTAAAGGCGGATTTATTTTGTATGCAGCTAGAGATGAGGAAATCCTTAGTTTGGAAATGTCTGCAATTGTTACGTTGAACAAACACAGGGTGTTTTATTTTATACCACTATATGACAAACAAGCTGACGGCCCACCTGATGGTAAGCGGTTACCGCCGCTTATAGACACCTGCAATAACAAGGAAAAACCACTTGATATTGCAGGTGCGTTGTCATCCTGGGGCCTAAGATGAAATGCCGTCCATCCCAGAAATTACACCGCCGTCAATAGGACAATAAATTTATAAAATGGGCTATATGGGCTTATATGGGCTTTGAACTATCAAAGAAATGGTTTGCCACTTTAAAAAAACATCGTATTCATTTCATAATTGCATGACTTTTGTACGAAATAATTTAATTACACTGGCTGCATTATTTCATAGAAATGTCATAAAATAAAATCAAATGAATAGGATGTTTTAGAAAGTACCAAACCATTTCTATCAACTAATATAGCCAGTGTTTTAATTTATTGTCGTATTGGCGGTACTATCTTGTATTTGTTCAACGTAACAATTGCAAACATTTTCAAACTAAAGATTCCCTCATCTCTAGCTGTGACATAGTCGCCTATATATTTACATCTTGGGCCCGAACGAAAAAACTTCTCCTTCCCCTTCTCCTTCTCCTTCTCCTTCTCCTTCTCCTTCTCCTTCTCCTTCTCCTTCTCCTTCTCCTTCTCCTTCTCCTTCTCCTTCTCCTTCTCCTTCTCCTTCTCCTTCTCCTTCTCCTTCTCCTTCTCCTTCTCCTTCTCCTTCTCCTTCTCCTTCTCCTTCTCCTTCTCCTTCTCCTTCTCCTTCTCCTTCTCCTTCTCCTTCTCCTTCTCCTTCTCCTTCTCCTTCTCCTTCTCCTTCTCCTTCTCCTTCTCCTTCTCCTTCTCCTTCTCCTTCTCCTTCTCCTTCTCCTTCTCCTTCTCCTTCTCCTTCTCCTTCTCCTTCTCCTTCTCCTTCTCCTTCTCCTTCTCCTTCTCCTTCTCCTTCTCCTTCTCCTTCTCCTTCTCCTTCTCCTTCTCCTTCTCCTTCTCCTTCTCCTTCTCCTTCTCCTTCTCCTTCTCCTTCTCCCTCTTATTTTAATTTCATTTTCAAAACTGTCGTATGCACATACTTCAGTTATTGAGAAGTAAAGAAAGGTTAGGTGTACCAAGCAAGGAAGGTACTAGAAGACGGTATCATTATATACCATACCACATTATATATGCCACTTAGACATACAATTTGAGAAACGAGTGAGTTATCTGGATTCATGAGGACAGTTCATAATTATACATAAAGTAGTTTGAATATGAAAATTACTATTACTGTTACCTTACTTTGGGTGGCAAAAGTGTATACTAATATCTATATAATAAATTCCTTACAATTTTACCGCAATTGCAAGCCTCTCGATGTCAAATGATATTAAATGCTTAAAAGATTTTTGTATGAAAAAAGGTTATACTGTCAAAATTCTAATAAAATTCTTAATGAATAGATACAGTACAGTCTTTGTGAACAACCATTGATTAGACAAAACATAACTTTAGCATAGGTACTTTAATACATAAATTATAGTCCTTAACATTAGAAATAATCATTGAATCAATAAATGTATTTGATAAAGTTTTCTCCAGTAGAGTCTTTAGCACAATTACTACGTAATTCAGTAAACCACTTAATATTTTAAATATCAAATCATATTTATTTCTCAAAATAAATTTAGTACATTGACAACACATCAAAAGATTTTTCACACATTAAAAGTCACTCAATCAAAGCTGTAGATTAGAAGACATTATATGTGGCAAGTATATTTGACACCAACCTCTAACACTCCTCCTTAATCACAGCTTCCACAAACCTGAGTTACGCCCAAACCCTTCACACACCATTCAAACTTTGTTCGCATCAGTGGCTTGGTGAGAACATCTGCAACCATTCGCTCAGTATTCAAATAGTTCAGCTCTACTACACTATTTGCTGCAGCTTCTCTCACATAATGGTACCTGACATCAATATGCTTTGTGTGTTGATGTTGAACCGGGTTTTGTGCTATTGCAATTGCTGACTGGCTGTCAGAGTAAATATTAATAGCACTCATAGGGCAACCTTTTAATTCTCCAACAAGCCTACGTAGGAAGACTGCTTCCTTAGTGGCTTCGGATAGCGCTACGTATTCTGCTTCTGCTGTAGATAGCGCTACTGTGCGCTGCTTAGTAGATTGCCATGATATGGCTCCTCCTTGACACAGGAATGCATATCCGGAGTATGACTTCCTATCCAAATCTCCAGCGTAGTCCGCATCTGCGTAGCCTTCAATAAAAGCCTTAGTTTCTTTTGAAGAAAATTTTAAACCACGACCTATAGTACCTTTAAGGTACCTCAGTACTCTTTTAGCTGCTACCCAATGGTTTTCTGCATAACAGCTGTTGTATTGGCTGAGGTAGCTAGTCACATGTGCTATATCCGGTCGCGTACACACGGCCAAGTACATGAGTGACCCAATCAGCTCTCGGTATGGAATATTTTCATCTGGTGTGTGTTCAGGACCTGGTCTCTCTAGACGTTGTCCGGGTACACTCGGAGTCACTACGGTTTTGCATTCTTCCATATTGAACCGCTTCAGAAGTCTTTCTACATATTTTTCTTGATCTAGAGAGACAAAGTATTTACTTTGCTTTACCCTCATTCCAAGGAACAAGTCTACTCTACCAAGATCTCGCATCTCAAAGGAATCTTTTAACTCCTTCTTTACCTTCTCCATTTCGATCTTATTGTTCCAAAATATCAACAAGTCGTCTACATATACTGCTATTATGATCAGTCTGTGCTGACTCCTTCTCATATAAACGCAAGGCTCACTGTCAAGCGCACGGAAATTCAGTACATTTAATGCAGCATCTAGTCGCTGATTCCATGCCCTAGGAGCTTGCTTTAGCCCATAAAGTGATCTTTTGAGCAGGCACACGTGATTCTCCTTCCCTTTTTCACGGAAGCCTTCTGGCTGACTCATATACACCGCTTCTGAGAGATTTCCGTTTAGAAACGCTGTTTTGACGTCCATTTGGTCAATTGTTAGACCTTCTTTCTTTGCCAGAGCTAGTAAAAGCCTGAGAGAAGAGTGTCGCACTACTGGACTATACGTATCTGCGTAGTCCACTCCTTCTCTCTGCTTGAAACCTCGAGCAACAAGTCGTGCCTTGAATCTCTTATTGTTCGTAACCTGATAAAGTTTTCTCCAGTAGAGTCTTTAGCACAATTACTACGTAATTCAGTAAACCACTTAATATTTTAAATATCAAATCATATTTATTTCTCAAAATAAATTTAGTACATTGACAACACATCAAAAGATTTTTCACACAATAAAAGTCACTCAATCAAAGCTGTAGATTAGAAGACATTATATGTGGCCAGTATATTTGACACCAACCTCTAACAGTATTGATAAAAAAATAAAAATAAAATATACTTTTGTGAAAGTTGCCTGCAATAATATATAAAAAATATATTTATTTTAATAAGTAAATAAATAAGTCGTCCTGTGTCTTATTTGCTGTGCCAGACAGGGTTCTTGATATTCTATTTAATAACATGTAACATCTACAACACACTATGAAGTACTTTCGGGATTATTAACAAACGAATTGGAGCAGTTTACCTGTGACATTACATTAAAAACTCAAACATTATAATTATGGTGATATACGCAAAATTTTAAAACTTAGCCTAAAATAGCTGGATATAAAATAAAAGATCTATACTAACTGTAACTGAAAGGTCATGGGTCAGAATGTGTAGTCACCGTCCAGCTACACATGTGTTATTATAACAGACGTCCTTTCGTAACCCTATTTAAAAAGTAGGCGGTGAATGAGATTTTAGCATAAGCTACACCATTTTACCTTTCTATTCTCCTAGTCGTATTAGTTGCTGGAAGAAATTTCTTGCAGGAATAATTATTTTCTTTGTCCTCTGGTGTCCTTGTTTATATTTTCATTGTGGATTTTTTGTGTGTACGTAAATTGTTAAATAAATAAATATTATCAAATATATTATTATTTCATTTGTACTATAACTTTAACCATAGGCCTAGGTAACTTTAATTGTTAGCAGTTAGTCATTCTTACCTTCAAAAAATTCTAAGTTCCTACCTTTATTATTTATCGTAACTATAATATAATATAATATTAATGATGAGTAGAAACTATAGCATTTTAAAAATTCTGTTTAATAAAAAACTTAAACTTCATATTTTTACATTACGTTGAGTCTGATTATGACACTGGTGTACAATACAAGCTTATCGGGGACAAACATTAATTTGGTTAATTGTGGGGTGGTGGGCAAGGGGGGGATATTGCGTCAATCGCGTCGCCCCTCACTAGCCGCCTTTTTGTAAAAATAATGTTATTACTGGTCGCTAGCGACAATGACGTTATTTTCCAGACTCATTTGTAAAATGTAACGTAAGTAATAAAATCTCTTAAAGATTTTTTATAAAGAAACGGCTAAAATTTTGTGATTTAAACTTAGGTGACTGTTTTTTTTATACAACTTAATGACAAACAAGCTGACGGCGCACCTGATGGTAAGCGGTTACCGCCGCCTATAGACACCTGCAATAACAAGGAAAAATCACTTGATATTGCAGGTGCGTTGTCATCCTGGGGCTTAAGATGAAATGCCGTCTAAATCCTTTGTTTACATTAAGCATCACACTGTTGACACAATTTATTTGGTTATATTAAAGGAACAGTCTTTATATTGGTTATGTATATAATTATGCAGGCTGCGCAGAGCCGTTCAATTTGGAAATCGATGTGGGAGGCCTTTGTTCAGCAGTGGACATCACAGACTGGTATGATATTGTTTTAATTGCGTTTATTCTGTATTTTTATTGAAATTGAAAAATAATTAAATGCGTAGACCAATCTATATGTTTCTAAATATGGATGTAGAATACACACTATAGTATCACTAAAAGCACGGCGACGTGTTTTATTTACGTTTTTATTTTAATGTAATAAGCAAACTGTGTTTTAATCGACTTTTCCTTTGACTTGTACGGAGCTCAAAAGAGAACTAATCAATATAATGTATTTTCGTCGACTTCGACAGTTGAAAACATTGAATGTTTATAAACAAAACGTCTGGAGTTAAACTGATTGAAGACGCCCTATGTTTATTTAAATAATTTTCTTACCCGATTACTTTACTATATTTCTAGCCTAAGTTAAGCCACAATGGGTATTTTTTTTTATATTGGTTTAAGTAAGTACCTATTAATTATTCTATACATATCAACGAAATTATTTCTGTAGCTCTAGTTTTTGTTTAATTCGTAGAATTATTGTAAATTGAAAAAGTATTTTCCACAAAAATGTTAAAAAGGCGTGTATGAAACTCGCTTAGTCACTATATTACCCGCAATCTTACTACGAAAACAGTCGTCCTAATTGACTTCTGACGTAAGTTTGCTTTGTGTTAATCAAAACGTTTCTTTCCGTATAGCTGCTGCGAATATAAAACACTTGATGATAATTTATAAACACCGCAACATTAATAATAACAACATGCGGACACGCAATTTTTCCATTATTACTAATTTTTTGATATTTTTCTATATCACGTAAAAGTTAAAACCTAAAATGTCTAGACAGATATATTACCATTGTAAATGAAAATTGGTGTAATCCATAAAAAAGAAGAAGGTCTAACCTACCTTCAAGCCAGATACAACAGATATTCTTCTATCCAGGAGTCGCCGATGGGCTAGTAAAACACAAGAGCTTTAGAACAATATCTATAACATGCAGTAGTGTCTGCTGGATCTTTATTTCAAACGCAATTTATTCACTTTTTGGTAAGTATTGTATTACCCTCTTTTTTCCTTTTATTTCCTAAAACTTATCCTATATCATAGTATCTATATATATATATATATATAGGTATAAAATTATCAAACGACAAGTTCATTTCGTCACATCATAATTATTGCGCACCTAATAAATTAACATTTGATGTGTACTTAAGTGAATATTAATGAGAAATCGTAAATTTCGCTAGAACTTCTAATTTGCATTAATCTGTGCGAGACTATGAATATCTTTACTCATTTAGCATAAATTGATTAATCAAACATAATCTAAATACATGGAATAATTTTTTTGGCCATCTAATAGAGTTTGGAATGAAATTGAATCATTATAGTTATGCTACTATAGAATGTTTATTACCTCTCTTTCTTAGTTAATCTTTATTTACTTACATTGTGATAAATTTATGAAATTTACGTGTATTCACATTTAAATAACACTGCAGCTTCTCTAAATCCTTCATCCTTAAAATTCTGGTTCAATCTACCTCTCTGTATAGTGGTTGCTTCACAGGTCATGCTGTTCTCTTTGAAATTCTCATCCTCGTTCTCTGCGTGAATACTAATCTCGTGAATACTTTCAGAAGTAGGCTTCCAGAGCTTTTCCTTACAATCATAGTTCATTTTTATGTAGTATGTAGGTATGAATGTCCTTTTCACTACCTGTCAAAATTAAAGAAGGTTTGCTCGTAGAAACCACAGTTTTAAAGTTCAACTCGCCTGTGTACAGACGACAGCACATGAAGTGTAACAGTTGCACTACGACCGCCTCTATAACGATCGCAATAAGGGCGGTTTCAAGATCAAACGCTTGACGTGCTGTCGATTGTACATCATGTAATTTATGTTTTGAAATGTTTTGTGAAAAAAAAAGAATACACAATTAAAGAAAAATTACATTATTGAATTTTGATACAATTAATTAGCCACTAACGGAAGTGAACCACACATCAACGTTGTGCGCCACTTTAAAATGGCCTTTTAGGACTTTAGGTAATGGATTTAAATCAAAATATTACACTAGTGTACACTACAACTCATGTTAATAACAAAAGACGAAGGAGTTACAGTACGTAAGTAATTATAAATAGCATCTTTAGCATAGGCATATTTCGATGTAATTAGAACATCTAAAAAGCATGTCAGGCGGAGACAGTAAATTTATGTCTTCGCAGTCTTCGAAGTCATCAAAAATCCTCTGATAGCTTTTAGATCAGCGTGTCTTGCTTGCATGGAAAATCTTGTCTTAATCGGTTTGTTCGCTTTAAATATTTACGAACTGAGAGTCTGTATGAAAAACTGTACGATGTAAACGCTCTTGAAGACTCTTCTTACCGCTGCTCGTCAGTTCAAGTTTCCATCGAATTGAGACGAAAACGTTCGTCGTCGTAATAACTATCAAATTGTATGAAAACTCTGTTGTGAAACCACTTTTTATATATGGATTTGAGAGGTGAACACGACGATGATCATTTTAGTTTCGTTTCGATTGAAAACTTATACTAGGGGTGTACCCCTACGGGGTGTACGAAGGGTGGTGTAGAGTTTTGATAAAAAAAAACACTACTAAGCATTTTGTTTTTTTATTTGCGTAAATGTCGAACAATAGAGAACCTTTGCCATGGCACAAAAGTTCAATTGATACATGGACCCATATCTTTCTACATCCTGTTTTCTGTTCATGGAATGTCAGCGATATAGTTATGCTGTTTGATTAAAATATCTTTTGCAAAAATGTTTGAAGATAGAGACTTGCTTTTTTATCTTAATGCATTACTAATAACAACAAAGTTAACTGATATGTCATCGTTGTAAACATGCCCACCATTGTTATTTTATCGGTGGGACCGTGACTGCTATCTCAATGTTCATTACAAAAACATTTAGGTATGGATGCGATTATTTTATTTTTATTCTCTATCTGAAGGCAACCTTTATCACCACCCTCCACCGTTTATTTACATACACGGTGGCGGATGGTGATAAAGGTTTCACCCGTGAAACAGTTCGCTGTGATTCGGATTTAAGGGAAAGAGGTAGCCAGTTTAATTACTTGGTCGCCCAGAGATTGTGTACACCGGAGTGTCCAACACTGAAGGAATGCAGTACGAGTTGGGGGCTGCAACAAGAACATTAACTTTTACTAGGTGGTAGGCCCGTATGTAGGGTCGCCTGGGTAGGTACCACCGCCTTTCTTATTTCAGCCGTGAAACAGTTCGCTGCGTTTCGGGTCGAAGGGAAAGGCAGTGTAATTTCGGGGCATGGACGGCATTTCATCTTATGCCTCAGAATGACAACGCACCTGCAATATCAAGTCATTTTTCCTTGTTATTGCAGGCGGTTACCGATTACCACCAGGTGAGCTGTCAGCTTGTGTGTCTTCTAGCTGTATAAAAAAATCTACATTTGACTGCTTAGAGGATAAAGAATGCATATTATATGTCTGGAATGGACAGAAAATACCAATAGTCCTAAATTTTATGTATCACTAGCTTTTGCCTGCGCCTTTGCTCGTGTCGAATTCGGGGTAAATTTTAATTTAAAAAAGCGGGACATTCTTTGTGTGAAGCAATGAGCACAATTCAAGATCCAACTTAACTTTAGAGATATACTTACATACTCAGAAGTTGCTCATACATTGGTAGGTTCAGAGCAGAACAGAGGAACTTTGCAGAAGAATTCCAAAAATCTAAATTTATTGTCTAGGATGAAAGTACAATGGCCGGTAGAAAGATAACATAACGATGATCACATCGTGGAAAGTTTTTTGGAATAAACAAATAAAATATTCACTAAAAAGTATCTTGGAGTAAAGTGAAAAAAGACAAAAGCTAAAACTTCTTAAAATGTAGGTATTGTGATTTAATTTTTATTTTTTTATTAAAATAAGGATCGAAAACTTCCATCATACTTTTATAGGCCCAAGGGGAATGTGCCGATGAGATAAAAGCGTGATTTTTTGCATTTTAGATAGAACGACGACCGGCTGGCCGAGTGGTCTGTGCCCCTTGCTATAGAGGCTACTTGGTCGGGAGGTCCCAGGTTCAAATCCCGGTAGGAGCAAATGATTGTATGATGAGTACGAGCATTTGTTCACGAGTCATGGATGTTTATATGTTTATTTAGTATACTTCTAATATTTATATACTATTATTATTTCTCCGTTATCTAGTATCCATAGCACGAGCTCTTAATGATGCTTACTTTGGGCTAGATAATAGGTGTGAGTGTATGAATATTATTATTATTATTAATGCAAACCCAAACTTAGAAAAGCAAGCAGGCAACCACCTTCCCGCAACACCTTTAATTCTACTAATTACGGATGCAGCGAAAGTTTCTTGATGACTGCTCTTGCTCCTCCCTGCGTCACCCGTGCTCACCTAGGTACCAATTGATGACGATCGAGATGACAACAAATACAAATTTAAAAACCTGCTATAGCGAGTCTCGTGATATAATTATATGATATTTCACGTCTACCACGCTGGATTTCAAAATCTTTGTTGTTTTTGTAACCAGCGACCCAATAAACCAAGCAAAAATAGGTACCCGTGTTGAATTTCAGACTTTGTCATCCCATTTTCCACTTTAAGGGGTTGAATTCTGAAAAACCTGAAATACTTCTTTTCTCATTTATCGATAGGAGTACTCCTGTTAAGTTTCAAGTAAAATAGTAATATTGTTTCCTGTTTACTAATCTTGTTTCCTACCTCAGGGGGTGAATTTTGGAAAATCCTTTCTTGTGCACCTCTACCGATTGACGACGATCGAGATAGTGTCACCAAATACAAATTTTTAAAAAAAACTATTATTATACCGCGAGTCCCCTGCAATACCTCAAATTTAAAGGTTCGTTTCAATACTGGTTTTTTATTTTATTTATAAAATGTAGGAAAAAGCAATTTATTTTATACAACGAGATGACAAACAAGCTGACAGCCCACTTGGTGGTAAGCGGTTACCGCCCCCTATAGACATCTGAAGACGAAATAACGTCCATGCTCAGTAATTACACTGGCTACGTTTCCCTTCAATCCGAAGCATAGCGAACTGTTTCACGGCTGAAATAAGAAAGGCGGTGGTACCTACCCAGACGACCCTACATACGGGCCTACCACCTAGTAAATTACGTTATTTTGAGATGTCGCTATTTGCTGGTTAGTATTAATCTGGTAGTTTTAAGTTCATATGAGTAAAAACGTATGTTTCTCCCTTATGCGTTCAAAAACCATTGATCAGATTGTCATGAAACTTTGCTAGGATGTTCTAGGGATTCCCGCGAAGGTACCTAGATTATAAAAACTTTTTTTTCTATAAAACCTAACAGTTTTCTCTTTACGGACATTGCAAAAGCATGCCGGGAGCAGCTTATTAGAAATATAATAAAGATTTTGAGCTTGCATGAATTAACTTAGCCAGCTTAGTTAGCTTTTGCTACTTAGCTTTTAGCTTTTTTTTTACGTAAGACGAATAGGTATTTATCTGTAAACTTTTAGCTTTATTAAAGATTTGACGGTTCAGCATAAATTAATAATGGTACCTAATTATAAACGGTCGATATGGTAAATCACAATTAATGAAATTAAAAAATACTTATTTATACCTATCATATCGTATGGTTTGGTGCGTGCGTAGGCGCATGGTTCACTGCCCTTATCCTGAGTCCATGCCTTAAGCTTCCTGTACGAGCTCAAATTATCACATCCGCTCCATTGATTACATACATGATATTTATGTGTGCAATAATCAACTTATTTTAAAACAAACAACTGATAAATTATTCCAGAAACAATGGTAAATTTTCCAAGTTACAAATATTGTTTTTTTACTTACTGCAGATAAATGTGCCACGGTATGTGTATTTTATCATATCAGTACTTATTAGGCCTGATTAGAGATGTATAGAACTGTATGTGCTGCCTATAATTCTAATTTATATATTGTGTGCTTCATAAACCTAAAAGCCATTAACATAACATAAACATTAGCCTAAAAGAGTCAAAATTTTTAGGAGGTCACATATGTTCTATGGAACGTGACGTAATAGAACAATTTGAGAAAATATTGTTCCTATTTGTACTATAGAACAGTTTGTACTTTTTGTCTCAAAAGGTTCCATAGAACAACCGGCGTCAATATTTGAAAATAATGAAAATATGTATTTTATGTAACAACAGTAAACAGTTGCAGTTACCAAAAACAATCTTGATAGATTTATTTTTTTACTCTCTGCAAGACTACAATGTAATTATGAAGAGGGTATGTTAGCCACGGGCCGTTGCCAGGACTGCCTACATCTTCGGTACCCGATGCATAATGACTATGAACCCATCAAAATTTATGATTATATTGTAAATTTTGTGCTGGAATATAGAAATAGTCCCCGGAAAATACTTATTTTGTAAGAGTTCTTTTTACAAAATAAGTATTTTCCGGGGACTATTTAATATAAGAATGTTTTAGTTAAAAGAAGGAATGGTTTTAGTTTGTTTTTATCGCGGAATATTTAATATAAGAATATATTAGCGGTAAGAAGAATTGTTTTTAGTTTGTAGTTAAAGAAACAAGTATTGTCAAACTGCTGTTTTGCTTTTATTTTGCAAAATAAAAATATTATGTAGCGAGTAGTTTCATTTTTTTGATAGTGAACTGTACTTGGTATTAACGTCAGTGATTAATGTCATTCACATCTTTTATATATCTCATCATGGAATATTTGCGAAGAGCGATTCTCATTTAGATCTCTGCATTCACACAACAAAACAGGAGCAAAAGCTAGTATGTAGTTCTATAGTACAAATAGGGACAATATTTTCTCAAATTGTTCTAGTACGTCATGTTCCATAGAACAAATGGGACCTACCGAAAATTTTATAATAATATGTAGTATGAAACATTCGAAACCTTCAAAAGATGTACCTACTTATTTACTTATTTAGTAAGTACTAAAATTATATAAAAAAAAGTTATATTTCTCTGACTCTTAGAAATGTAGTTATTTTAACCACTTGTTTATATAATCACACGCAGTGTTACGATTACTAAGCCAATAATTATATGAAGACTTTGCTGTTTTAGGTTCAACGAAATCAGTCAATATTTTCCTTATGGGCTTAGTTAGTGAATAAAAATAATTATTTTGATTACTAGCCGTAAATAAATGACACAGTGATAATTATATAAAAGTTTATTTAAAAATATAATATTTATTAATAATATTAGTAACGTTAATAAAACATTGAAATATCATAAAATTTTCTCTTAATTAAATAACACGCAGAAACACTATATAGGAATGACGTATTATCACTATGAGATGAGATTCAATAAAAATAAATAATAATGTGCTGTAAAATATCTTAAACCTATGCCAAATTACATGTTCATGTTAACTTGTTCAAAAGCGCGGTAAGGAAGAGTAGTAAGATTAATTTAACCAATTGACACTTCCTACGGCATAGTTGCATTAAAGGATGCATTAGGATCAATTTACTTGACGCCGATATCGCGTGACGTCACGGCGGTAGCGGTGCGAGTAACCGTAGTTGTGGCATTAGCTGTTTTAGCAGCAGTTCCTACTTTACGTATTGTGGTGGTCGTGGTAGTCTTCGAGATACCTCCATTAGGCAGATGTTCCACTTGAGTCCCAGTTCGCACTTCTTCTGTCGCTGCCTGAGACTTTTCGTGGTCCACTGCAGTTTTTATATTCTTATGCGTGCTTTGTTCAAACCCTGCTTTTTTAATCACTTGATTAGCGCTCTCTTCGGTCCGAATTGCACCACGTTCTCCGCTAACCGCTTCCCTCCTTACACCATTCTCAACAGGAACAACTTCGTTGCTATGGTATTGTTCCGTAAAACCATCAGCTTTATCAATAGTGTAGGATCCACGACGTATGGGCTGCTCCGGGATCCAAACCAGTTCTTGCGTTAACGCTTCCTGCACAGGCTCTGGTGTCACAGTGGAGCTTCGCAACTCGCTCTCTGCTCTTACTTGAGTGATTTGAGCGTGACTTTGAACTGTGTCTCTTACATCAGACTCCCTTATTATCATTTGTTGATTGACATCGTTTACCTCATTATGTTTTGATACTTGGTTCTCCTTACGGAGTTGCGTAATATGTCTGTCAGTCGATTTTGAGTTATATTTAGTGTCTGTCTGAGTAACATCTTTAGGATTAGGACGCATAGGCTCAATTGGTTTAAGTTGTCCCAATAATGGCGAGTGCTTTATTCCGAAAGTTATTTGTGGTGTTTTATTCATCTGCACCTGTAATAGTTATAAGTTTAGTTACACTATTGGTATCAATTAATTATGGGTCAAGTAAGGAAATCAATTAATATATAGGGTGTTAGGAGAACGCTCTCGAAAATGACAGCAGATGGCAGTGCTGGCACCTAAACACGACTTATTGAAAAAAAAAATGAGGTGCTTTATACGAAATTACTCACGCGACCTGGAATATGGAACAGCAGATTTATGTCGCTATTATTAGTTTTTTCAAATAGCACGACTACTTAAGGATCACCAGCAAAGTTCTCTGCCTTCATTTCCTAATGCGTTACTCCTTACACCCGGTATAATATGGTCATTAAAAAAGTTTAGACTACTTTCTCAGTAAAAATACAAAAGTAAAAATTTTGAATGCACTTTACATTCTTTTTATTTTCTTCTTCACTCAATATTATTATACTCTACACAGAATTTATTAGACAAATTATTAAACTTATTAACAGTGATCGGAATTGGGTGAGTATATTTACCTACAGTTTGTAGAACAGAGATAAAAATCGGAGACTTCGTTAAAATATTTTTTTTACCTCACCGATAATTTACCGGAATTTTAACTACGTAAATTCAAACATCAAATTAATTAAATAGAAAGTTCTTCTGCGTAAATATTCTTTCTTATAATTTTTTTCACATGGCTCTTCATTTTTAATAACATCAAAAAAAAGGTTTTCGTTCGACTATTTTTGATCATTTTTTTGTATGTTTGTTACACTCTCTACCAGTTAACCAGAAAGTTGAGTCCAGGGAGATAAAAAGGCCTTTAAATAAGTCTTCAAATAATTTTTTGTTTAATTATTTATTTTTATTTTATGGAAACCCTCATAGCACTAATCGGAAATAGTCTAAGCATCATCAATATTACTGTAAGAATAGAAATGGAATGCCCATTATTCTATGAAGTACCATCATATTATTAGACAGAATAGATTTTATATTATATTTCATATTAGGTATGTGTGAGAGCTGACGGCACAGCCTGCCTGTATGAGGACCGAAAGTTTAGGCGAAACAATTACAAACTATCACGTTAGTGTGACCGAGTTGACACAAACGGTAGAGCTTACCTTTTCAGGCGAGTAGGTGCCAGGGGCCGGCACCCTCGAGCGATCATCCACCGGCTCCCTTGGTCGCCCAGAGATTGTGTACACCGGCGTGTCTAACACTGAAGGAATGCGGTACGAGTTGGGGGCTGCAACAAGAACATTAACTTTTACTAGGTGGTAGGCCCGTATGTAGAGTCGCCTGGGTAGGTACCGTCGCCTTTCTTATTTCAGCCGTGAAACAGTTCGCTGCGTTTCGGATTGAAGGAAAAGGTAGCCAGTGTAATTACGGGGCAAGGACGGCATTTCATCTTAGGCCCCAGGATGACAACGCACCTGCAATATCAAGTGATTTTTCCTTGTTATTGCAGGTGTCTATAGGCGGCGGTAACCGCTTACCATCAGGTGGGCCGTCAGCTTGTTTGTCATCTAGTTATATAAAAAAATCTTAGATTTTCTTCATTCTTGATTTTAACATTATTATAAATGTTTGAAAAATTACTTAGTAATTAAAATAGAATAAAAATAGAAAAATTTCACGTCCTGAGGCAGGAATCGAACCCGCGACCTTTCGCAATCCGGGCGACTGCTCTGACCACTGAGCCACCCAGGACTTGGGATTCCTGCCTCAGGGCTTGAAATTTTTCTAGTTTTATTCTATTTTAATATCTAAATCTTAGATTATTAAAAATACAAATAAATAAAGAAAACAATAAAAAAATTATATGCTCCAGGCGGGAATGGAACTTGCCAGACGCGATTACCACTACGCCACCGGACCACTAGGTGTAACCTACTAATTTCTTCACCGCTTTCTACCCTTTTTTAAATGTTTTTATAGCAACGTTTATCACACCACTCTTTGAAGTTAACACATCTAGTGATCCGAAAAAATACTTTTACAAGCATTTCTAAGCATCCAGATATGGCGAGAAAAGCTATTTTAATCACATTTCAATGTTTTTGATGCGGTTATGGCGCGTACTTTATTGTAAAAATCACAAATAAAGAAAGAAAACGATGAAAAAAATATATGCTCTAGGCGGGAATCGATCCCGCGTCTTCTGGGGGCATTACAAACGCATCAAAATCATTAAAATGTGATTATCTTAGATTTCTATCTTAGGTATCTAGAATACCATGTAACAGAAAATAATACCGCGTATGTAAAAAAGTTGAATTTCTATTGATAATGATACCCTCTGAAGATTGACTCTAAGATGTGCCTTAAGTCCCGAAAATCGGTGGCACGATATATGAGGAAAGTTTGACGTATAATTAGCTTTTGAATAAATTGTACAGGGTGTTTGGTACATGGTATACTTAAATAGCAAGCGAGCACCTACCCATGTTAACATATTCATATAAATACTAATGTATTATCAAAAAATGTATGAAATTTCCCATACATTTTGTTTTAGTGATCGTAGTCAGTAAAACAAAATGTATGGGAAATTTCATATTTTCTTTTACAATTTTAGGTTTTGATAAAACTTTAGTTTATATTAATATGACTGTATTAACATGGGTGGGTGCCTGATTGCCATGTACCAAAAATTCGGTGTGATTTATTTTTTCCAACAAGTGGTTAGATCCAGACACATACCAGATTGGTGCTAATAGCACCAATCTGGTATCAGAGTTTTCAAACGCCATTCAAGGATAACCACTAATTGCTGCGTTACAAATTAGGTATAAGGCAAGACAATATCATAAAGACCTTACGTAAACAGTAGATAGTGGATTTTAAATGGACACGGAAGATGTAACTTTATCTGTCAAAATATTTAAGCAAAAGCCTGAAAGTTTCCAGCATTTCTTGTTTTACTACTAGCAGAAAAAAGCAGCCGCGACCAAAAACATAATACTTCCAAAACCCAATAAGATCAAGATAACTTCAAATGGTCGTCTATCCAGAAAACAATAAAGGTAAGTGCTTACCAGGCGTATTACTATATTTGTCTGTGTGAATTTTGACGCCAAAGGTGTGCTGAGGTGAATAAGTCAAGATAAACTTATAGCCCTTCTCTGGGTTATATGCACCAGGCGCTGGAACTTTGAGCCTCTCGTCAATTGGTTCTTTGTGCCTTCCAGATATGGTGTATAGTGGCGTCTTCACTGGTGTTGGAATTGTGTAGGAATTTGGTGCTGTAAAAAATTAATGAAAATTGAAGTATAATTATTCTATAAAATATTTTAAGATGTTTTGCAAAATATGCAGACTAGAAAAAAAATATGTCCTGGGGAGTCATGCGAACCCGCAATCTTTAACAATCCTGGTGACTTGTCTAACGACTGAGCTACTTTGAACTTGGGATAACCCTTCACCTGAACCCAGGTGTTTAGTTATAAATATAATAATTTCGACATTGTGTGCGTAAACGTTAACGTTTGACGTAAAAAGTCTAAAAGAAATTCATAGGTTTAGAAAGAGCAGTCATCCGTATTGTAAAAGGTCTAGGTTTCGCATCCCCCACCAGGACATGTTTTTCTCTTGTTGAACATGTTTCCTGGCAATAAATATAAGTAGGTACTATCTAACTATTTCAAGCAATTTGAAAAAAATGAAAAAGGAACGTACCAGGAGTATCTATTGCCTTCAAAGTATTTGTCTTAATTCTGAACGTATATTGAGGGGCACTGTGCATCAAAACTTTATCAGCTCTATCAGGATGGTAAGCATTAGGACCCGGTGTGAGTTCAATTTTAGTGTCATTTACTTTATGACTGAACGTGTAAGTCGGTGATGATTCATGCAAAACTTTGTCACTCCTTTGTGGGCTATAATAAGCAGGGCCAGGAGAGTCGGATCTTTTTGCATCTTCTGGCTTTTGACGGAATGTATATGCAGGAGAGTGTTCATATAATAAATTGTTAGCTTTATCAGGACTATATGAGTTAGGGGCGGGATTATTAAAGAATTTTTCTGACGGACGTTTTATACCAAAACTATATTTGGGTACTCCGTCTAACATATAATTATATTTACTAGGGTCGTAAGCATTAGGACCTGGTGTATCGAGAACTTTTTCAGGATGACCCCTCCCAGCAATACTATACTTCGGTGTGTCATCAGGGACATGAGGGTCATATGCATTTGGAGCAGGAACATTCGAAAATTTCGTTTCCAAACCTTTACCAGACATAGTAAATTTAGGAGTATCATTGGGTATATGGGGGTTATAAGCATTCGGACCTGGCGTATCAGAGGGTTTGTGAGAGGTTCCTTTTCCAGCTAATGTAAACTTAGGTGTTCCTCCGAGTAAGCGAGGATCGTAAGAATTTGGTGCTGGTACATCTGATATTTTTCCATCAGGGCCCTTTCCTAACATTGTATATCTGGGAGAATTATTTGGTAAATGTGGATCGTAACTACTTGGACCAGGTGTATCTGAAGGTTTTCCATCTAGACCTTTACCAGATATTGTAAATTTTGGAGTGTTATCTGGTATGTTTGGATTGTATGCATTAGGTGCAGGTACATCTGATATTTTTCCAGGCTGTCCTCTTCCTGTCATAGTGAACTTGGGTGTTCCATCTAACATATGAGGATCATAAGCATTAGGCCCAGGAGTTTCTGAGGGCTTTGAACCTGGTCCCTTTCCATACATACTAAATTTTGGTGTACCGTCTAACAAATGAGGGTCATATGAATTTGGTGCTGGTGTATCCGAAGGTTTCGATTCTAGACCTTTTCCATACAAACTGTATTTTGGTGTACCATCTAACAAGTGCGGATCGTAGCGATTAGGAGCTGGAGTATCATTAGGCTTCTCTATAGAGTTTTTTGGTCGAAAAGTATATGATGGAGATGATTCATGTAATAACTTATCAGCTTTATCCGGACAATAAAAATTTGGACCCGGAGTATTTGGAATCTTTTCAGAAGGTCCTTTGCCGCTTATGGTAAACTTTGGAGTACCATCTAACATGTGCATAGATTTTTCGGGAGAATACATATTAGGCGCTGGTGAGTTACTTTGAACTGTAGTCTGTTCTTTGGTTCTAAAAGTGTAAGCAGGAGAACTTTCATGTAAAACTTTGTCCGCTTTCTGTGGTTCATAAGAGTTTGGAGCGGGAGTTTCTGCAATCTTCAAACAGGTTCCTTTGCCTGAAATTGAAAACTTAGGTCCACCATTCATCATGTGGATAGATTTTTCGGGATTATATACATTAGGAGCAGGAGTCTGTTCTATTTTTTCGACAACTTCTTTCGATCGCATAGAGTATGCAGGAGAGCTCCCATGTAAAAGTTTATCTGCTTTTTGAGGATTGTAACTGTTTGGTGCTGGAGTAACTTCACATTTCTCTGCAACACCCTTACCCGCAAGAGTATATTTTGGACCAGTGTTTAAAGAATGAAGTGACTTTTCTGGAGAATAAACATTTGGTGCAGGTGCATCGTGTACTCTGACGATTTCTGTTTTGGTCCTAAAGGAGTATGCGGGTGATTTTTCTCTTAAAAATCTGTCTGCTTTTTCTGGACAGTAGGCATTAGGACCCGGCAACTGTTCATTTTTTTCCATTCTCATTTTGCTTGCAATTGTATACTTGTGTGACTTTTCCCTTATAATTGCATCTGCCTGTAAATTTAAATTTATACCATTTTAGCATATGTGACATACTTAGCACTTATATAAACGGCTACAACTTTGATGTATAGTACGATTACCGCTATGTTGGCATCTCATGTAATAATGATAGCAGCATGCAAAAAAATTCAGAATTGTAAAAATACAGGAAAACGCACAAGCAATATATAACATTTATATTAATTTACAAGGATATAAAATATATACTAAACGTAATTTATAGTCGATGTTTTTAAGAAATATGTAGAAATAATTAGTCTGATGAGTCCCAGTTAGTTAATGGTGTAATGATGAAGTATGTTACAGACAGGTTAGATTGCTGGGATGCCTTCAGGTGTTGGGTAGTGCACCGCCTGGCCGGCGAATTGTGAGTGCCGAATTCCAAATGTATGCGCTGGAGCCCATGGTAGATTCACGCACACCTGTTATCCACCCGAATATTAGTAAAGAAAAAAGCTTGTTACAGATAGGTTCTATCATGGACTGAAATAAGAATATAGATGAAAGCTAGATTGTTAGTAGAATCGACAATGACAACATGATTTTATTTAAATTCAAACTAATTTAAATAATTTGAATTTTGAATGTGATTTATTTCGAAGGTCGTTAAAACTTTTTTTCGTATTTCATTACTTTCAAATTTAAGACAATTTTAATTACTTTGATTGAATTATCTATCATATTAAAGTGCCTTTTTGGACCTTGTTTGTTTGATAATAATCCTCCGCGGTTATTACAGATTTTTTTATGAAATAATTTTAGAAGTTGTCTAGGCACCTCGATTGATTTCAACCTTAACAAAAAGCGTTTAGAAGAGACCTAAATAAGTGGAAATCTGTGCAGTTAGGTCAGAGCTATATTAATGAGCACACCCAGCTATGTTGTCTAAATTTTTGCTAAGTCTATGGTCTGGCGTTTTCATGATGAAAAACTACTCATTTTCTGCTTATCACTCCCTTCAGTTTTGTCTCATATTCTCGCTTTAGTACCATAAGAAGTTATAGATAATTGTTTTGTTACATTGACTTGTTTTTTAGAATATAAAACCAATAGAAAAATACCCAGTGATTTTTTTTCAAGCATACGAAATACGAAAAAACTTTCTACTCTAAACTTTCTAATCTATCCCAGTTTTCATCTTTTTATGAAAAAAACTTTAAAAGTACATAATGACTTAAATTTACCTTTTCTGGACAATAAACTCCTGGCCCGGGTACAGTTGCCGAGGGTTGTTTGACTTCCCTTCTGGGAGCCATAGTATATGCTGGTGGTCTCTTATTTAGCGCTGCTGCTGCTTTGTCTGTGGTGTAGGTGCCAGGTCCAGGCATAGGCGTCTTGGACTCGTAAGTTCTCCCTCTACCGGCGATGCTGAATGCAGGAGCTGCGCGTTTGCTGCCTTCTTTTGCCTCACCAAGGACAGGTGGCATAGAATACACGTTCGGCGCTGAAAAACATGTAGAGTTGTGTTAGAACCTGTCGTTAAGACCTGTATGCTGTGAACATCGGTTCTATACACGGCCAAATTTTATATGTAAAGAAACAATATTTCTTTACATATAAAATTCAGAAGAAAATTAGTATAGGTGTATTGAAACCAAAAATATGTGATTTCAGACGCTATGACAACATTATAGCAACTACTTAAAACTTAAACAGCTATGTGACGCAAAAGAAAAGGTAAGCAATATTTTTAATTCAATAAAAACCATGAGATAGACTTTAATGAACAACATGTTTACTAAATATAGACATATTTGCCGCCATAATAAGGCAAGTAGCTACGATGTGATAATTATGAATCTTAGCATATAGCTTTGTGCTCGATGAAAAATAAATACGTAGGTGCTACAATACAATACCAAGAATACAGTCACGAGCATTATAATATGTACCCACTTCACGATTTTCATAATTGTTATTGTAAATGGCATGAAATAAGAGTCACAAATAATGAGAAGTGGGTACATGTTATCGCGACTGTATAGATATACTATTCTTAACACATGCCCATACTCTCTTGATTTAATTGTAACCAGGACATAAAATATACGGCAAACCCGTCGCAATTTGTATATCCTTAATCTGTTCTACCGTTCTATCGTAGGAGGTTTTCTTCTAGCAAATCGAAGGTTGAGAAGCTTCCTATTATAGAAACTGGCTAGCACTGTCGAGATGATAGACAACGTCATGCATGATTCTAAGTGAGTCTAATAGACTACGTGCTACTCGCTGCACCTGGCGTTTTCCCGCCGGGTTGCGGTGGGTTCACGCGGAGTCCGATCGAGAAAGCCGGCGCATGGTCTTGTACGACCCGCGCTGCTTTATTGGGTTCATAGTCACAAGGCGCCGGAGTGGGAGCCACTCGCGGAGGGGGCCACCGACCGTGGAGAGACGCGGCAGGCCCGACCGCACGTCCTAATTTATTAACATCCCGATGCTGAATTATGCACATTGATACCTTAATGTATTTGTTTTGTTTATTACCATTTTAGTACAAAATTAATGTCTGTGCTCTGTCATGCGTTATACGTATTCTAATATAGTTAGATGTTAAACTAAGATTACTATACTAAAAAACTATATCCTTTTACATCTTTTGGTCACATATAGAAAAGTAAATAGTGAGAATCATTATCATCATCACACACAAACACAGGCCTTCCTACATGGAAGAAACACACGAGGAGCTTGGGACATAACACCACCACACTGACCCAAAGCGGGTTGGTGGGTTAAAACGGTTGCAGTAACAACCGGGAACAACGGCTTAACGTGCCTTCCGAAGCACGGAAGAGCTCGGGATTAGAAATTTTGGTTGACCCATCCGGGGATCGACCATGGTGAAAGTTGATTTGTTTTCGTGAACGAAACCACAGCGCTCAAACTACTACGCTACCGTCATCATCATTATAGGTATAAACTTTTTCCCTGTTTCATAAAAATATCAAATTTATTTTCGTTTCGAATCCAACCCAAGAGGTGGCATCACACCTTCAAACTTTCTAGTGGCATTTAAAACAATAAGTAAATTAACAATTATTTATTATCCATTGGCACGTGCAACATCAAGATGTAAACACTTTAGACATCTCGCGTGCCTTTATCTCTTTGCAATAAGGGTCACTCACTAACTGTCAAAAGTATATACATCTAATTGCATGTGACTGTACGAGTACCTATATCTGTGTTTTCTTAGGGTATTGTTAAAGAAAAATAACATTTTGAACATATTAAGTACCTCTGATATCCTTCACCGTTACAAAATTCACTACAGGGAGACACTAATATCAGCAATATTCGACACACGGAATAATATCACAAAACTTGTTAACGACGACAAGTGGTTATCCGGTCACTAGGTACCTACGTGTACCAAGTTGGATGCACGACTGAGCCTGTATCGACAATTCAGGCAATCATGGCCCGGTCTCCTACACAAATGAGTCAGAGCCGATCACCTTCGTCAGTACGGACTTATTTGGAAAGATTCAATGCATCTAGACTCACTGTTACACTCCTCCAATGTCGTCGACTAATATTTTATCCAAGTATGAACGAATCAGCTTTAAATAAAACTCGAGGTCTTACAAGGAAACTTGATTGTAAAGCCTACATCATTCCAAAACCTTTCCCTCTTAATATTAAAAACGATATGTAGGTAGGTACTTATCAGATTACAATAATAAATACGGAAATCACTTTAATTTTAGTAGATAATAGCAACAGTGACACTTTGACTTTATTGCTTAGCAAACATTTTAACAGGTGCTATAATTACACATTAGGGAACCTCTAAAAACAGGCATGTACGCACTTCCCAACAAGTTGTTATGTGTAATAAATACTAAGGCCTCATCTCCACAGGCAAGTGTATTGCGGCTATATTCTCGTCGCCGTCAATAGAAACTTTATGAAAGAGCTTTTTTTCATCTTTTATTTAATTTGTGGACCTTTATTATAAAGTATGTCAGTCCCATCCTAACCTAATCTAGAAACAATTTTAAACAAATTGTTGTTAGTTGCGATTTTAAAGAGCTTTTGAAAGCGAAACATCACGGAATCCTTGTAAGGCGATATCGTCGCGCGTCTGTTAAGATTTGTGACGCACGACTCGCCTGGATATCAAGAAGTATTTATTTACAAGCGTTATTTTAATTAAGATGGATATTTTTTTAGGGACAAAAATATATCCATTTTAATTAAAATCACAAACAATATTAGCTGATCGCCAAACTGAGCCATTGTAATTATCTTTGCGAGGTACGAAGAGACGTTGCAACACGGTCACATTGCGAGACGATATGCTGGCGACATTATCGTTACATAGTAGAGTAGCTCGACGAGAAAGCGGAATCGCGATACACTTGCCCGTGGAGATGGCGCCGATCGAACATAAACCTATTAGGTAACCTAATTACCTACAAGCGACGTTCCGTTTGGAAGGTTTTTCGGATTTTTTTTTGTAAATGATGCGTACAAAGTAACGCAAATTCAAACAAAGTTGGTACTTTCACGCAATGCGATATATTTCTTTGGGAAGTGCTCACACTGCTTTTATAGTTATGTCAAGGGTAACCGCTTACCATCAGACAGGCATAGATATAGACTTGTAGCAATATACTCTCGCGTTCCCCTCGCTTTAAGACTGAAAAGAAAGGGTATAATGACAGCATAGATGACACGTCCCCCAGCTCCCAGTACAACGCTTCCTCGGTGAGTTCTGACAACCTTAATCACCGCAGAAACCACCATAAAAATATCTTCCCCCAATCGAGCTCTCTTAACACTACAGTACACGCGCCCTTTTTCTGCACATAAGTACACGCGTGGCCTACTATGGTAGGCCATTTTAAAATGTCAATTAATTGTATATAACTAATTTGTATACTTAAAACAACGAATCTAATGGAATAGTTATTTAGCATTCTTAGTCTTACATTTTTTTTTCTATGGAAATATATTAAAAATACGTAGTAGTCAATCAACAATTAGTAAATATTGAAAAAATGTAACAAAAATGGCACTTCTGAGATCGATGTAATTTTTACTCATTTTAAACTTAGCCTAATTATTATTCTTTGTTTTCGTAGCAATTAGGAAACACTACTGCTTAGTGTTCAGGACAAATCCATTTGTTGCAAGTTTTACACCACTTATTTGTTAACTTATTTCTACCACTATGGTAGTCCCTCAATTTTGGCGCCAAATTACTAATGCTTGCGTGCGCGCTGGGGTCCGGTGGGGTCCGGTGGGGTACTGAGGTTGTGACAAATACAACAGACAAGGCTTACCTGGAATCGCCAGTTTCCAGCGCGCTAAACTAAAAAGTTATTGGGAAAAGAATTATCGTGGTCTACCATAGTAGGCCGTGCGTGTACTCTAGTGTTAATTCAAGTGAAAAAATGGAATGTTTAAGTAGCCCCCGCCCTCATTTATCATCTACTTAACACCATCGAATTAAGACTATTCTTATGAACCCGCTATATCACGCTATATCTGCTGTAAGTTTGTGAAGAATTGAGCATCCCGCTGACGATTTGGCGATACAGGATCAGCTCAAGGTTAGCATGTCTTGTAAATACCACCGAAGTCACAGTAAACCAAATTTCAAGTCAATTAGACGTGTGAAAGTTAATAAAACCCTTTTGTCAAGTAGGAAATGAGCTCATAGTCATCAAACGTCTGAATTGATCTTCATAAATTATAGCTTAGAACTATCCTGATCACGCCAGATTTTAAGCAAATAAAGCCGAATCAAAATCGGTCTATTCGTTTAGGAGCTACGATGCCACAGAACCACAAATACACAGACAGATATGTCAAACTTATAACCCTCTTTATGCATTGGGGGTTAAAAATACTATTAAGCGCTATCTCTCTTGAACGAAGATATTGACAAAGATTGTCTTTTGTTTGCTTTGAGATTCAAATATATTCTATGATTATTTTAAGTTTACAATAGCTAGAATAACATCTAAAATAGAAACAGACAATAATCTAGAAGTATAATCTAGAAGAAGAAAATACTAGTAGGTAGTTACCTACCTACTGCAGGCGACATCGGTTATGCAAATTAGACTGCAGTCATGACCTACTTATCCTCAAGTGTCGCATAATGAATCACTGAATAACATGAAAATATCTTACATATTTGGTTGTTTTTACGTAATAAACCAGGTCTAATTAGCATAGGGTGAAACAGACTACGTAACTATTTAATAAATCAAAGCACCGTTGTTGGATTCTAGGAAATATGGAACAAACTTTATGTTTGTCTAATTGCCAGCACAACGATTTCAGCAGTAAACGGTTGTAATTAACTGCTATACGACAATAATGGAACAGCAACCCACGATTCCATTATGGCGAGTCAAGTAAATTCGATTAGGTGATACGTCTGCAGCTGTCGACTTGATGCGCTCCATTGGTTCTAAGACGACATGCCGTGGGTGTGGTTGTTAGAACAATCCAGTAACAATTGCGCATAGTCTCAATAGCAATAACAATTAAAGAATTACAATAAATATTGACTGCCATATCATCGGCTGAATATCAGGAACAAAATAGGTCGTAATACACTCCCTTGTAAGACTCGATATTTTTTTAATACAATTAGATGAA
This sequence comes from Nymphula nitidulata, assembly GCA_947347705.1. Classification (NCBI taxonomy): domain Eukaryota; kingdom Metazoa; phylum Arthropoda; class Insecta; order Lepidoptera; family Crambidae; genus Nymphula; species Nymphula nitidulata. The sequence goes on from OX374623.1 coordinate 14,137,215, forward strand.
AAAAATTTAAACAAATATTAAAACCGACTTCAAAAAACTGAAAAGGATAAAATAATTAAATTTAAGCCTTTATGGTCAACTGATCCCACATAAAAATCATCCCGCGGGCGAATGACCCCTTTCGGTTTAAGTAGGTTGGTACTCATCTCCTAGAAACATATTCTTTGGAGTCAGTGCTTCACTATCATATATATTCTCCTTAGCTTCTGGAAACAACTTGGCACCAACACCAAAAAAAATGTTTCTAGGGGCTGAGTACCTACTTAAATTTAATTATTTTATCGTTTTGAGTTTGAAGAAAGGGGTTTCAATTTTTGTTTTAAATTTTTTTTTACAATGTTTAGTGATATCTTTCTAAGGTCAAAGGTAGATGGCTGGCCGTTAGCTTATATTGTTTCCTACTATCGTATCATTTCACTGAAAAGTCATAGGAAAGCCAAAATCCGGCTAACTCATTCATGCCCAATAGATTTTCAAAAAAATTTAATGGAACCAAACGGTAACTATTCCGCATCGAACGAAACAAGAATCATCAATATCGGTTCACCCAGTCGAAAGTTCTGAGGTAACAAACAAAAAACCGGCGAATTGATAACCTCCTCCTTTTTTGAAGTCGGTTAACGACACGCTGGCGGCCCTCCTGATAGTAAGTGGTTACCGTCGCCTGTAGGCACCTGCAATTGCAAGGAAAATATCACTTGGTATTGCAGGTGGCGTTGTCAACATGAGGCCTAAGGTGAAATTCCTTCCATGGCTATTAATTACACTAGCTACCTTTCCCTTCAATCCAAAATACAGCGTACTGCTTTACAGCTAAAATAAGAAAAGCGGTCGCGGTGGTCATATTTAATTAATTAATACATATTGAGGTACTATCATTATACCTTCAAACTTGGGAAGAGACATATAAATTAGCCCAAAATGGTTTTAATTTGGTAAAGAAATGGCTAGAGACCAATGTGTTGACTTTAAATACTGAAAAAACTAAATATCTGGCTTTTTCTTGGCGCACTTATTCTCACCGACTTAATCTCATTGCACATAATTGTCTCAACTTCCACAATGATATGGAATGTCAATGTTTGCCACTTGAGCGAGTAAGCATAATAAAATACCTGGGCGTCACAATTGACGATCATTTTAATTTTAAACAGCATATTGATATTTTGTCAAAAAGAATACGTAAATTAATATACGTGTTCAAGACTTTGAGACATGTTGTTCCACCGGCTACGCTGATCAGGATCTACTATGCTTTGTGCCAATCCCTGCTTACATACTGTATATCATCCTGGGGAGGTGCTCCCAAATCCACACTTAAGAAGCTTGAGGTAGCGCAAAGAACGATACTTAAAATTTGTACCTTCAAACCTTTCCTTTATCCAACCATACTTCTTTACGAGTATTGTGAGGTTCTGACAGTACGACAGCTGTTCCTACTTAGGATTATTCTGAAGCAGCACTCCTTGTTAGTCTACTCTCCGGACATAGTGAAGAAGCGTAGATGGTTCGCTGTGTGTGAACGTACTTTTAGAGCGAAGACAACCTCAGTCCATAGATTCTTCCCTTTCTTAGGTCCCATGGTTTATAATAAAATAAACAAAATTATTGATATCTACTGCAGGAACAAAATAGAAGTTAAAAAAGTAGTATCAGCTTTCCATGTGACAAAATCTTATGACGAAACTGAGAAAATCATTGGTATATTACAGTAAATTACTTTTGAAAAAAAAAACTTTTTATATAATATTGTAAAACAGAATCCATAAGAATTAAAATATATAAATAGTTATTACACAACACACATACTCACCCTCTCACATACACTCACTCATTTACATTATACACACCGAGAGGACTGTCATAGAAATCCTTTATAAGTTCCTATGTATTTACTCTCTAAAAATGTACTATTGTGGCTTATAAATAATGTATCCTACCTACTCCGAGGCAAGAGGCGCTGTATGCTGAAATACAGGTTATTACCTAGTTCGGCAACAGATGCTAGATATTTGATGTATAAATATAGCATTTAATTTATAGGCTCTAAATGCTCAATATGTAAATCTTTGTGGTCAAATAAATTATATTATTATTATATTATTATATATATTATTATTATTACCTAATATAAACACCTGGCCTTGACAATCCATTAAGACACCTAAAAATATTTTATTTGACATCCTTCAAAGTTGCAATGAATCCTTATTTTTGCATCAATCTAAAATATAGATTTGTAAAACCCATGAAAAATTATTTTCAATTGCATAGTTTTATACTGCAATGTAATAAAAATTTGAGGAATTCGGTGGACGTTGAAAATTGCGAACATTTTTACCATTCTGAGAAACTCTCAATACAAATAATTACTTTTTGACAATAAATGTAGCCTAGAATAAGAAATATTTCTACGTTATCTAGTAGCCATAACTCATACTAGATGTTATTGTAATATTATTATTCTTGTGAAAAGTTTAATTTTCGTTTTGAAATTTGTAAGTAATGGTAACTCTCTGGTCGAAGACAGATACTTTTGTTATACAGATATCGTATTTACAAAATTTTATATTGTGAATAACAACTATAAAAAACTCCCAACGACCTTAGGCAGTTAACTTTCTTTATTAAGGCAGCAAAATATTATTATTAGCTGGACATCCAAATCGCGCGACTATCGTAGCGACCATTTAGAGGCTCATTTAAACCGAAATTTCGCCTACACACGCAAACTCACATAAGTCTCATAGAAAAATCATTTGGTTGATGAAACCTAGAGTCACGATTTATTTAAGTATAAACTTCGATCACAATAAGTTCAGATATTTGCCATAATGAGTACCTCATTTTGCGTGCATCGTCTTTATGGAAACATGCTTAAAACTTATTTTAAATCATCAATACAAAAGCAACAAGGTCAAATTCTCACCTTTAGCTGTCATTCCTTCAGTGTTGTAGGAAGCAGGACCCGGGCTTGTTTTAAAGCCGCCAGGAACCTCGAGTTTTTTTCCAAAAGTAAATGCCGGCGCCCTTGGCCTGCGTGACTCCTGGGGAGGTTTTCCTGCAATGTTCAAACGTACTTTATTAGACTATATAGTATCTTTCCAAAGATATAACAAGTTCAATATTTGTAGTACTGTGAGACATTCTCTTCGTCGCTTTTGTCTAATTTCACATCGAATTGTCTCTATGTATTGATCTCTGTATTGGAACTCTTTTTTAAAACAAACTAAATACATTCGAATCCTTATTAGCCACAAATCGATCTAGAATACGTGAATTGATAAATAAAGTATCTCCAGATCTAATGGAGCTCACCTTGGACGAGGTCAATGTTTCGCCCACGTCCACGGTGCCCACTGTAATTGGTATAGATGGTCCAATTAATCACAAATAATCACAGTTATTACGATTTATCATACGTCTTTTCATGAATACGTCACAAATAAATATTACACTTAACTTTGAATCTATCCAACTTTATACTATACGCGTGCTCACAATTGAAAGGTTAGTATTAAATTGATTACTGTGAAGAGAAAAACATCAGTAAGGTACAATTTAGCCCGAAATAATATGATGTCACGTTGTGTACCAACAAAACCGAGCGAGGCCACTGTCTGCGGACCGATAATCTCACAACCTCCGTATGACATCAGCGTCGGCGCGTGAACAACAATACCAAAGAAATGACCATACTTAAAATACTGTGTTTAGTCACACAAAATGTTCAAATATTATTACTTATGTCATATGTAATTCAAGACATGGCAAAAACTGAGTTATTTGCAAATGTTGAAAACGACGTTTAAATATACCATTTAATTTTCAGTAATCGCTTAGATACAAATAATGTAAAATATAACCTACTCATAAGAATTACAAGGAGCAGTATATCTTAGTTGTGTAAAGCCAAATACCGAATATTCGGCGAGATGTTCTGGCCAAATTACCCGAAGGCGAATCTAATCAGTTTACACTTTTACGTATCATCTCAAGACTTCACCGCTGTAAGCGCTCGACTTTTAACAGGTTCGCTATAATTATTAAAAACCAAAGCAATTTTTCTCACCATAAAAACTATTACCTATCATTTGAGTACAATCCATATTAATTCATACTAATCCTTACTAATATTATAAATGCGAAAGTGTGTCTGTCTGTCTGTTATCGATTTAGGTGAAATTTAGTACGGAGATAGTTTGAGTCCGGGGAAAGGACACAGAATGGTTTTATCTTAAATAACATCCTTTGAAAGGGTGAAAAGGGGTGGAAGTTTGTATTATATTTTATTTAAATCTGTTCAGCGGTTATTGCGCTGAACAGATTTAGATAAAATTCAGTATGCAGATAGTTGAAGACCCTGGAAAGGAGTTATTGGCGCGGTAACTGGCATCCCCGAGCGCGGACCCTCGGCAAGCCACTAGCCTTCTATAAAGTAAAGGTGTTTCCCCACTCATCTGCTGTAAATATCACTACGCCCTTGATTATTCACTATAATATGCAATGTAAGATTTTGTTGAAAAACAACATGACTGGTTCTCATTTGATTTTTGGGTGGATAGTATTATATTCGGGTAGGTACTTTTAAGCAAAACTCAAAATATGCGACATATCGAATAGTTGCAGAATATTAGTTGCAACTCTAGGCAATATAACTTTTAATACAATTTCAGTTTTATGCTGAGTAGCTACGTTTTAATAAAACATCGCCACATCTCGGTGCATCAGAAACATAATTTTAAAAATAAATATTCTTGCGTCGAAATTATTATTAACAGGTAAAAATAATGTATGGATACATATTGATACAATAATCCCAGATCCATTCATTACATACCTAGACATGCCCACCTACGTATATGACGAAACAAAATGTAACTAAGAATCTATTCAAGCAGAAAGACAACGATATTACCTACGTGTCCTTCTGCTAGCCTGTCGACCAATAAAAGCAATAGTTTATGTTATAAACCAGACACTAGCGATTCACACACAGCGAACTATTTGTGCGTAATTGTGCTATAAAAACTAGCTAATAAACTAACTAATAACTGTGGTTGATTAGTTGATGTGATTGTAACCTTTTATACCGAATAACATTAGAATTATTCTAAGCGAATATTATTTTCTGATAATTTTAAGTAACGTCTAAAAATCTAAGACTTCTAAAATCTGTATCTTAAAATAACAATAGATTTATTGCTACTACAATAGCTTGATCCATACTATTATAAATGCGACAGTGTATCTATCTGTCTATTGGTTACCTCTTCACGCTTAAACCGCTGAACAGATTAAGATGAAATTTAGTATTAAGACAGTTTGAGTCCCGAGAAAGAACATAGTATAGTTTTTATCTCAGATATCACGCTTTAAGGGGGCGAAAAGGGGGGTAGATATTTGTATGGGGAATCAATATATGGGGAAATTTATTACGGAGATAGTTTTAGATTGTTTGCCTGGGAAGGGCATAGGGTACTTTTTAGCGTGACAACCAATATCCACGGAGGCGGAGCCACGTGCGGTCACAAGTTATGCATATTTTTAAGGCGTTGAGTGTTTACGTCTTTCTGACGTAATTGTACCCAGCTTTTATATTTGGTTAATAAAATTATGAGTTGCAGTTATCGCCTTTGTAAAAACCGCAGGTACCAAAAATATAGTATAATACCTATAAGAGAAGGTAGAGACACCACTGCTGGTCCTGGACTGGAAGCCTCAGCAGCGATTGGTCCTCTTCTCTTAGTCGGGGTCCAAGGGTTCTGCCTCACTCCCATTGGTGTTTCGCACGCGTAAAACTTTTTTGGCAGTGATGATGATGTCCTTGTTATACCAATAGAATCCGGCCGGATACTTGCCACCTGAGTTATGGATGTTTTAACTCATTTATTATTTAAATTGTAATAGTTCTTATATATGTACCTATATATCAACGTGCACAATACGACACCATAATCTGAAAGTTAACTTATGATTTATGAACACAAACACAAGTAGATTTGTAACACGCATAGTTAAAAAGTTTGTTCTAAGTTTTGACAGTATTCTTGGTGCATACTGCGTAACTTTATTTTCACTTCCCATAATTATACAAATATCATTGAGTTATCCCGTCAAGCATCAGATTCCAGACACAATTGATGTTTCAATTGTCATAGACCTCCAGAAGTATAACGCCGCTTGACAGTTTGAAATAAAGCGCTAAAGAGTTATTCGAAACTATAAACTTTACCGATCTTACTATACTAGCTGTTGTAGATTTTTGATTCATGATAAATTTGTACTAAAAAGTTAAAATAGTCTTCCAAAAATAAATAACACAGGTACACGAGATTATTATGTATACATAGAAAGCTTTGATTTTCTTTAAAATATTAAATATGAAATAAATTTCGTGAAATGACATGTAAAGTCATGTCATGAATGACATAATATCCCACTATTTAATTTTTTTAATAAAACTTTTTAGCAAACAGAAATTGTTACAACATAATAAATTAGACACTGACCATAAATAAAACATAGTTATTTGAAACTATAGACACAATATAATACTCAGTGTAGATTACAGTCAATAATTATTCATATTTTTTGTAGAGACACACTATTATGAAAAGTCAATCCAAACTGAGCAGAATATGCGATGTATTCGTATAAGCTGTTTCTAGAAGATTGATGGCGTCATTATGCTATTTTGGGTAGTAAAGTAATTTTACATTAGCAATGGAAACTATTCTGTCTTAAATATTACTTATGTTAACACTATAATGTTATCCGTAATAATACTATCTACGAGTATTGAAATAAACATTATGTCAAATATTTTTAACGTAATTTCAAAAAACAAAAGAGCATCTGAGGCTTAGAAGGTCTGAAGCATTGTTGATTAATTATGAATCTTAAATGTTTCACGCCGTTTCATCACAGAGAAGTTTTTTTTTTACTTAAAGTACGCCCCATCACTTTTATTCCAACACTCTACTACACAGGTGGCGATGCAATGACAGAAAAAAATGATGGAAAGTGCCTATTCGTCCGATGAATTTTCCTTTGGTTATATATTCTGTTTGTTTAAAGATATACTTAATACGAGTGCAATGTAAGTATACATAATATAAATATAAAATTGAATTAATATTTGTTTGATAAAAAAAAATAGTCTAGCTAGAGCAAGCTCTAGTAGAATTAAACTTGTTTTTTATTTATTTAATCTTAAATGTATAAAAAATTGCAATGGCCTTCTGAACCAGACAATTTGTAGAATATGTAATAAAGCCACCTAACGCGATTACTAAGGTAAAAAGAGAAAATTAAAAAAAAAAAATTATCAATTTTTATCATTATCTTTATTTAAATAGACCGGCCACAAAGGAGCACTTTCAATTCAGATCGTCAAAAATGTGTCCACTGTGTGAAATTTTAATGTGTCCACGCATTCTTATCATCTAAATATTCTTGGATCCTATAGTAGCCTATTTGTGGACATCAATTATGTTCTCATATGTATATTGATAAGCAACGGTCAAAATATTAATTTATTTAAATAAATCCCTAAATGAATCACGTGGCTGTTAATAGCACGCAGAGCCCTTTTTTGTAAAAGAAAAATATCTTCAATGTCGGCGGCTTTGCCCCACAATAACAAGCCATATGAAATGACACATGTGAAAGTAACCAAAGTAAACAAGTCTTGCTATTTCAACATCACACAAAGACATATTTTTTTAACAGCATGAGCAGCTGAACTAATTCTTTTAGATAGGGACGAAATAAGTATGAAGATACAATTTTATTGTAAACGAGAAAGAAAGTCTTGCTATTTTTCATCAGACTCATTATATTACTGTCGACGGGATAACATAGCGTTTACGCCGCACGCGGCGAACGAAGAAAGCCTAGAAGCGGAGCTTCATATAAAACTCGGCCCAAAATTGGTACCCTCGGAGGCTAGAAGAGCACGTCGGATAATATCAGCTAATATCGAGATGGTATTTGCGGCCTGCTAATAATATTTTGTGGACAATTTAACTGTCACTAAAATATTTGTGTTAGAAAATAAAGATTGAATAACTTACAAATAAAGTTTTAACTATAAAAACATATTTCATACAAGTTTTTATATATTTTTGTTGAAATTCTGAACAACGGCGGACTTTCTAAGAGGCAGATAATAATATTATTATGGCGCCGGTATCAAATAACGATGGTGTGAATAAAAGACATATCCTAGAATCGCTTGACGTGGTGTAGTCGCATTCCTTTTATGGAACGTTTAACAGTTTCGCAAAAACCAAAACCGATCGTAGAAAGCTGTACTGCCTTTTTCGCCAAAGTAACATGGCATAAGGTAAGTTGCGTAGGAGGCACACTTGCCTATATTTTGTATGGATTGACTATTAAAAGCATGCATACATGTTTCTCCTTAAGCTTTTAATGAAATTTAATTTTAACCCCTGACAAAAAAGATACATGTATATGTGTGTCGGTCTGTGGCATCGTAGACCCATGGACTGTAGTAGAATGAATGGACCAATTTTGATTCGATGTTTTTCGTCATTTGACGTCATCTCGATGGTTCTTAGCTTAAATTAATGAATATCAGTTTAGGCGTTTGATGACTAACAGGCCATTCCCTACTTGACAAGAGGGTTTGATTTGAATGCAAACCTTAAGCTGATCCTACAGTATCACGAAATCATACTTCAGGAACTTACAGCAGCTATAGCGTGTTCGGGCTCATAAGAATAGTCTTAATGAGCTGGTGTCAGATAGATTATATTATTATTCATAACATTTTAACATTGATATGAGAATAGATCTACAAAGACTCAAAGCGAACCTAAGGTCCAGTTACAAAAGTGCACTTATTAATTTGACAGTCAACAATAAAATTATTCAAACTAAACTAATGAAACTATTTTGTACCACCTACTTAATATTCTGTTTGATGATAATCGCCGTCCTAAACATGGGAGCACTATTGCTAAATATGTACCTATTATATCCCACATCGGCAAAGAGAGTGTTATCGTAGCTTTTTATCGTCTAGTTGTAAAAACAAATAACATAACATTCAAAATACGTAAAATATTTATGGATTCATTTATGGGTGAAAAGATATAAAAAACGCAGGCAAAATAATTATTATGTTATTGTATTAGGCTTAACCAAAGACTGTTTTGGTTTAGTTTATCGTGTTCTGTGTAAATAATACCAATTTTAATTTCCTGTGGTGATAAATTTTCGCCGGATTACTAGCCCAACCAAACATTTCTTACCTACCTATACTTTCATAAAAATAATTCAGTTATATTACTGGTAATTTGACCTTTTGCTTAATCTTTTATAGATTTCCCAAGTCCTCGGCAGTTCAATAATTGGAGGAGTCATCCGAGAGGTTAATAAATGTCGTGAGTTCATATACTACCCTAGAGGACTTTAGAATTAAATAAAAATCACTTAATATTATGCCCCGTAGATTAAAAGCTTGTCTGCTAGTACTTATAATAATAAAATGCTATGTTGATTATAATAATATAAAAACTAAATTAAGCATCATTGATAGCTCGTGTTATGGATACAAGATAACAGAGAACATATAGAAAACAATATGAATAAAAATATTAAAGATATCATTACCGGCCTATACTATAAACAGCCCACTGCTGCAAGTCTTCCTACATAGGAGAAACACATGAGAAGTTTTGGCCATAACACCACCAGGCTGGCCCAATGCGCGGTGGTGGGTAGCACACAAACATCCATGACTTTTGATTGTTTTAATATGTATAATATGTACAAATGCCATCTGCTTCCACCGCGAATCAAACCCGAGACCTCTGTTTAGTAGATAGGGGTACTAACTAATCGACCATCAAAATTACGATTACGCGATAACCTTTTAAAGCTGGTTCCAAATGGAAGTAATCACGCTCTCCAACATTTTTTATTATTGTGACTTACGGCCAGATACTGATGTCATCGAAATACTTTGTATTTTTTTTTTGTTTTGCATAATTTATTTATGAGTCTGTCATGTTTTATACGACTAACTTTTATTATGTTACTGTTTCTTTGATATTTTTTTATGATGAGACACTTGCATCCAGATTTGTTGTTTCCTAAAATGTATGTAGGTATTTGCATTTTGCAACCGACGAAAAAATAATGGAAAAATTTGGCGATCGTACAAATAATAAACATTGTAATTTAGTATCTAGACATATTTAGATAATTACACATCCTTGAGCCAATAGTTAGTAGAAGTTATTTACAAACAATAAGACGACACATTACGTTTGGCGTATCCACATTAAAATAGCAAAACCTGTTTATGTTACTCATTGATCCGCCCTCGGCGGACGCCTACGGCGTAAATCACGGAAAGTGATTTATTGCTCGCACCAATATCATCCTACACACACCACTGTTCCTTGTTTACTTCTAATACATTATGACAGGGAAACTTTTTAACCACGCGGAATAAAATTCCTTTCAATAGGTAGGCTATAATAAGAATGGTACATTGAATAGAAATGAAATTAAGGTAAGAAAACAAATTCTTAATAGGCATCCTACTTATCGTATTTCAGTACTACACAAAGTAAGCAAGCAAACATTACTGTTTGTACGTGAAACTCGTATAAGGCGACGAAAAAAGTAATAAATATCTATGCTTTACGTTATGACATATTGTATAAAGGTAATTAGCACAATAATACAAAGACAAACGTTTAGGATTATGGTAACTTTGTCGCATTGGCATACCCAGCACACAAAAAATGTGACTGGTGGGCGAAATAGATATCGATAAAAAAGAAAAGCTGATTCAGTGCCAGGTGGTACGGCGTGTTGTCGTCGTGAAAAATGAATAAGTCCCTATCTGGGCCAGTGTATTCTCCAATGTTTGCAAATAATCTAAATTCTACTGTTCTAAATTATACTCGTTATGTTTTTAATTTCAAACTGTAACTGTACTAATTGTAAACTCAGCTTTCCATCGTATTAAAAACTTCCTAATAATAATTTTAAGTGTTTTAAGTTATAATAGGTGACAAATATTACTGGACAAAGTAGGCTTTTGCTAAATAATTATGATTGTTCTTATTTACCTGAAACAAGTATTTTCTTGTTAGTCAATTGCCTCATAAATTAAGTTTAATGTTAAATGAATGTAGTATTCCGGTAAACACAAAATTATTTCAAATTGAGCATCACGCTACTGAAACGAACAAAGTTGCACGTGAAAGTGTTTCATAATTGACTATTAGCCGTGCTATTAGTTTTATTAGACATCAACTTTCAAGTTTAACAGAGTTAATTTTAAAATAAATTAACAATCTTAAAATTGGTACCTATGATCATAATAAATGAAGTATATTCTAGTAAAATAGGTTCTATAACTACAGGTGACATGACCTATTCCCGACATCATAAAGCTATCAGAGAGTGTTGTTCAATTGAGCTCATTTACTGATAACCCTCATAGCGATGTAGTCATCGACCATTTCGGACTGAATACATTTCATGGCTATGCAAGCAGGAACTGCCGGTAAGGTCGTCTTAAATAAAGATGCAGCTGTTTTTAATATGACAGATTTTTCCGCTAAAATACTGAAACCCAATATTTTATCAGCAATGTAACAAAAGAATAGTTTTAACTAAGAGTTCGCGTTTCACGAAAACAAGAATAAAAAAACTTTTTTGTATGCCTATGTATCTGAGAAGAACTCAAAGTACCCTACGAATGTTGCTTGAAAACTCTACCATTAGTTAGTAGTTAATAACAAATAATCACTGATGGTAAAAACATAAATTATGTTTCTAAAACTAAAGGGATGATTTTAATTCTTCTCTACAGTTTTTTCTACAAATAAAATTGCAATCTAGGGAATGGAATAAACAGTGAAATTTTTAAATTGAAACTGTAGGCAAGTTTCATTAGATATAATTAGAATTTAGTCTTATTCATCAACAATATGATGACAAATAATGAGGTAGGTATATGTCTAATTAATTATATTGAGTCGAGCTTACGAGAACGTAATAAAGCGAATAAATCGCAATGATTTTTATTATTGTTGAACCTTGAGCAATGACTACAATAAATTACACAATGAGAAATGAAGTAATCAGTGTATGCGGCACAGCTGGCACTAGCATCAATAAATACATATTTACCTACAAATATTTCCTACAATTTTCTTTGAATATTTGTCTCTTTCTGTAATTGTTTTTGCGTGTATTTCTCAAAAATAAATAAGTTTAGGGCTCCTATTTGGCTCCTAACCACCTAACCCACCTCCTAATCACCTATGAACTCAAACATTCTTAAAGTCTCATTAGTTTAAAATTCAGTTTATCGAATAGCCAATCCTTATATGGATAACAGTTAGGTCAGCTTTTTAATGAACCAAATTTTTAAGTTAGGGTAATGCTCCAGAACTTTTACATAAGCGTATTTCCTTAAGCTTTCATTGTATATAGGTACCTATACGTTTCCTGGATTAATTATACCGAAACTATTACTATAGGTACTATAAATGTATACACGACTATTTTGTAACATACTACTGGTTACACGTTTATAGTACACTATATACCATAACGTATAACCAGTTTAAACTGGTGTTACATCAGTACGAAGAAGTACAAAAACAATTAAATACGAATTTCATGAACAATTATCGACATTCGTTATGTAAAGTAACCTACGCCATGTTATTGTCTTTTGTTAATACTTGCTTACAAAGTTTTTTAAAACATTACTTTACCGTGTTTCTAAACCAATAAATTATTTGTATCTGTATCCTGTTAAAAAATATATGATAATTACCTATTAAGTAAACATATATATAAGTAAACAATATATGATAATTACCTAATAAGTCGTAATTAGGTAGCTACCTAACTACCTATCTAATTACTATACATACATTCAGACATATTATTAAAAACTACTTTTATCAAAATTAGTACAGCATAGTATTGTCTTACATCTTCACATATACATTACTTTAACGTTGCAGCACGTTCATGGCTAGAAAATACGCGTAGACACAAGTAAAATATTAAAGAACTTAATAATAAAAATAGTATTTAAATACATAAATAGTCTAATTACTTACTTATAACATTAAATGTAGAAAAGCAACCGTTTGAAAATAGGGAATTACTTTTACTAGAAATTTTATAGTTTATTTATTTTAAGGAGTTTATAATAATTTAGATAAATAATATAAAACAACTTACCTATTGTAGAAATTCAGGTTCTGATGTGAGATCTTTCGGTGGCTTATATTTTTATGTATCAATTAACATATATTATTTTCGTGAGTTGTGTTTATTTACATTATCATGAAATCGCGAATTTTCGATCAGCCGCTAACCACAGCTGTCGTCGAGTTTGCGCGGTCGTTTCTCGCGGTGCACAGCGGTCGAATGTGTGGCTGACTGTACTGCCGAGTCTACGCCGACTGTTCACAGAATCTATACTTGTTTGTGTGGGCAGTTCGCGCCAAAACCGGTCGTCTTGGTTACTTGGATCGGCAAATGCGATGTTCCATTTTACGCATAGAGCTTTAGTAATATCAGCAATTCATGTTATGATACTTCTTTCTTATACTTTTTAAATAGCTCTCTCGGTGAAAACTTTAGTAAGGCCAGTTTTTTAAAAAACCGTTACCAATGTGTGTGAATGATCGTAAAAATTATATACTTACTGTTGTCCTTAGTAAAAAAAGTGTACTGAAGACACTGTTCAATCCATCAAGGATCAGATTTTCCAATAGCATACAAAATAATCAAAAGATCATGGGAGTTCTGTACCAAAATAAAGGTCATCTTCTTTGAAAAGGAATACAATACTGGATACTTATAACACTTAATGTTTTTAGTTCAATGACTAGTCAATTCTACATTAAAATTATAGGTACCTAAGCGATTGAGTATTGAGGTCTTCACCTGTGAAGTTGCCGTTTCTTTCTCACATTTTTATTGTATTTATATTTTAAAAATCATATTAGTACAATAATGCAAATTACTTAAAGGTACGTCATTAAAAACATGTTTTAAATGGGGCGTCCGTTATGTAATTCAATTATGTTCATTTTTATCATATACTCGGTTCCTGGAGAAATTACAATACGCAGTGCATTAGTATTTTTGCTTTCTAACTATAGTTTGTCATCATTATCATCGTCATCACCAGCCTATATACGCTCCACTGCTGGGCACAAGCCTTCCTACATGGCAGTAACACATGAGGAGTTTGGGCCATAGCACCACCACGCTGGCCCAATGTGGGTTGGTGGATTAAAGCGGTTGCAGTAACGACCGAAACCAACGGCTTAACGTGCCTTCCGAAGCACGGAGGAGCTCAAGATTATAAATTTCATTGACGCATTCCGGGACCAACCATGGCGAAAGTTGCTTTTTTTGGTGATCGAAACCAGAGCGCTCAAACCACTACGCTACCGAGCTCCTCAATAGTATATATACCTATACTATAGTTTGTAACGTGATTAAAATCAATTCGGGCGTTTTCAAATAACATTAAACATTGATTGTTTTAAGTAATTTTAATTTCATTCATAGATTCTTCATCATCTTCATCTTTATCCATAAAATTGCATAGATAGAGACCTATTACAAAAAGTCTAATGTCCGTTTTCACTGACTTAGGTGTCTCTTAACGACATTTGTCTCTTTCTCTAGTCTATCTAACGGATGTCCGTTGGATAGACTTAGATAAAAATCGCTAAGAAACTCTTAACGCTAAGCAAATGTTAGTGAAGACGAGCATAAAAATTTACATTATTTAATTTTTAAGGTTCCGTCGGAGAGAAAATAGCAACGAATTCCGGAATGGGTTTCGGGAATTTTATACCTTATTACAAATAGGGGTCTAACTAAAGATCAAACTACTCCCTAATTATGTAACTCTAATAATTAATGGCTTAATTTAATGTTAGGTACTTGTAAATCCACAGCTAATATTTACGTTAGTGTAATTGTGATATCTTGCCTTGTAACACAGCAATGTATAGGCTATGAACTTCAGTCAAAGTCAGTCATTTTTTTATTAAATTTTGGTACGTAATATTATTAGATACATAGATAGATAGCCATCCGTTCGTTAATCTACCGTGGAGGAGTGGGTCTTATTCTAAAATTAAAGAGCAAGAAACTCATGAAGTTTGTCCCTCCCTCTAATATTTGTTAAGCATAAGACAATTAAAAAACCCATTGTATTGGGTCACACCCTACCCCCAGGGGTATAGCTAGGAGTATGGTGGGTCTGTAATGGGTATGGGTGTCCTACGTAGTTTCGATCGCCCGCCGATGTCGCGAAGTACGCTGGTACGAAAAATTTTCTTACTGCCTCATCCGTTCGAAAGCTTAGAATGTAGTCGCGAACAACACAACACTGATGTATCAAATAAATTCATAGGGTTATCCCGAGTCCTGTTTTATTTTTATATTGATAAAAATTTTATACGTTTCTTGAGAACATAATTCGACGTTACAAGCTTTTGAACCTATAATGATCAATAGCGGTCAACTGAGCCCGCGGGATGAGTCGTGTATGGGCTCAGTTGCCCACGAAGTCCTATATTTATATGACCTAAATTTTCGAACGCTTTGTTTGCGACTACATTATTCCAGTCAACAAGTCGGATAAGGCAGTGACAAAATTTTTCGCACCAGCGTGCTTGACATCGGTGTTTGAATTCGAAACTACGTAGGTCACCCGTCTGAGGTCTGGATATCAGGAATATGTAGATTGACAGGTTAAACGTTAATAATAATAAGTTTTTTGAAAAATGTTAATATTCACAAAGTCATTAAAATATTAAATTAATTGAATATTTAATGTGAAAATTAGGTTCTTAACAAAAAAAAACATAAATTTGATTTTTTTAAATTATATTGATATCAACTAAATCTTTTTAATTTATAATATCAACGTTCCGATGCTAATCAAGAGAGACATGATTGTATATTTCAAATATCCAACATCTCTTCCATTCTGATGGAATAAGGCACATCGTGCAGTGATGTCCAGTTAACTGTGTTGGAGCGAGAGACGACGTCAGTGACCATCTGCTCGCGGAACTCTTGCCATCGACGCTGCGACACAAACTCCTTGAATAACTGCTTCTTAGTTGGTATCTAGAAAAAAAAAATATTATAAAGAACGGCTATTTCTATTAGTTTCGATTCTGTAGTACACAGTACAGTTGTGTGTACAGACGACTGCACGTTAAGTGTAACAGTTGTAGTACGAAAGCTGACTCTATTACGAAATGAGTAAGGGTTGTCTCAAAATCAAACTATTACGCTTGATGTGTCGACCTGTTCATTTTATAATTAGGTTCTTTTCGTTGCCTGTCTTTATTATAATCGAACAATGATGCCAGCGCCTGATGCTAAGCGGTTACCGTAGCAATATAAACGCTCGTAGTCGTAGCGCCTTGGGCACTAACCACGCGTTGTGACCGTAGCACTATAGACGCTCGTAGTCGTAGCACCTTGGGCACTAACCACGCGTTGTGACGGTAGCCTATAGACGCTCGTAGCACCTTGGACACTACTCACGCGTTGACTGCACCGTGTAAAAATCAAGAGAAAACGTTATGTTGACAGCATAGGACACGAGTCCTCTGCTCCCAGCATAACGCTTTCTCAATGATCTCTGGCGACCTTACTCACTGCAGGAACACAACACTACAAACTAGTGTTATTTAGCTACGATCTTCTGTAAGGTGCAGGTGCTGTGCTATGCTCAAATAAGTGGTAAATAAAAATGGATAATTCAAATTTGAAAATTAGCAAATTGATAAACTTGTCAAGTAACCTTTTTTTCTAGATAGTGTTGTATACGAGACCAAATGTTGGCAGTATTTCGCTGCAGCAGCCAGATCTTGGGCATCAGCATGCAGTCCACCGGAGTGAGTGCGACAATACGGCGATCTCGCATATTCTCGCCAAAACCAAAACTCGACCCAGGATTCATCTGACACACCTGCAAAATAATATATGGCCAATTTTCAACGTGTATGTCGAAGGCCGATAATACTGGAATTTTTTTTCACCATTTAAAACCAAAATGTTCTCGAAGTTAAGTGGTTAAAAAAATAAAGTAGGTAGGTAGGAAGACAATTTGTGTGATTGCTAACTTTCCAGTAATCCCGCAAACTCTTCGGATGATTTAATCGACGCACGGCTATCGACAAACATACGTACTAGAATTTGAAACTTGAAAATACGTGTAATAGCAAGTACACCTTATTATCTTCTTCACTTTTTAAAAGGGATAGGGCTTTACAATTTGGTCTGACGAAATAAACGGTAGAGTACCTACTACCTATACTTCTAACTATACCATGGGTAGAGGAAAGTACGAACTGAAACTGATAGAGTACTCGAAATCAGTAGAGTTTAGTGGTAGAGTAGTGCCATTTCCTCTACCCGTGGACAGTATTCTTAAAGTATGTTGCACACGGGTAGAATAAACGGGAACATAATACTAACATCACAATATATTATCTAAACCAATGTAGACAGAATTGGTAGAGTAGGTAGAGTACTAAAATTTCTCTACTAAAATTGGTGGAGTAGTACACTCTACCGTTTACTGTACCTGTGTACAGAATCCTTAACATTTAGCGGTATTTTATATCAAAGAACATTAAGGAACACCGGAGCTCCATACAAATGCCTAATATACAAAGCACGACAAATGACTCAACACCATCTGATGTAAAGCGGTAAGAAGAGTTCATGCGAAGACAGCTAGTGCAGCTTGAAACATACTGTTCTAGCCGCCTCACAGTGGGACATCCATAGGTCATAAATCTTAAAAACCTGCTTTCTTGTTTTACATTTTATTCCTTGTCGTTACATTGGATAGTTGCGGTACCTTCTGAAACTATAAATAGGTCAGTAATTAGAGTGCGCCTTCATTATCTATTGTGCATTCAAAGAGAGCGCATCGCCAATCGTAAATACTGTTATCAGTGAGTCATTAAAAAGCGTGACGTCATTTGTTGTCATTGCGGGACCTGTGAGTGCTGTGTGAGTTTTTTCTGAAATGGATATCCAAGAACAGGGTATGTAATAATTAATATTTTTATTTTAATTGTATCTTAGTATATATTTTCTTTAGTATGTCATTGCTACGAGGCGACTTTTCTTGGAGTATTATATTTTAATATTCAAAGTTTGAATAAACTTTTAAATATGTTCCCACTCGCTCCGACTATGGAGGTATATTGCACCATAATCTTTAGACTTTCTTATCTTAGGAAAATTAAAACTTGGCTGCCCTTATCTGCCCTTTTGGCGATGACAAGGGTGCTACGGTTGCCAGATTATCTCGTAGCATTTGCTACGAAATTAGTTTATTTAGTCTTAGTGCTTTGTGTAGGTTTTGTGACTGAATTTTAACCGTTTTTTTTTTGTTTTAGGTAATTTATATATATGCTCGTTTTCAAGAATGCATATTCTTGAAATATGGCTAACTGTCAATACCGATAATGACTCGGAAAAGTGTCGTCAAGTCCTACAAAGTTTGTTGACTACTCTGAACGATGCTGAGAACATTGATATTCATTATTTAGAGAAAATTGTTAATAATTTATGTAAAGCTATTGCTCGATTCTGGAAAAAATGTAATAGGGATAAAACCAAGCTTTTATATAAGAATTCCGATTGGTTTAATGTTATTGAAAAAATTCAACTTGTGAAAAATAATAAGCAATGTACTCCGTCTGAAACGTCGCCGTGTCATTCACGTGGTCGTCCTCGAAAACCTTTTACGCAATGTAGTAAAAGGACTAAACGTCGGAGAGTAGCTGATTTGTCAAAGTCTGATGATTCTACTGTGAGTGCATTGCTTGATGTTTCAGACTGTTCATTCGATTCGTGTATATCTAGAGTTAGCACTGATGATGTCTTGTCACTTGTGACTGATGCTCAGTTGACAAAACATCAGTATTTATTAATTAAAAACTTTGTTAATAGTAAGATTTCTCCTAATGTATTACCATGTTACCAACAAATTACTAAAGCGAAACAGAGATGTTACCCTTCTAATATAACTGTTTCCGAGTCTTCAGCTGAAGTTGAATTACAAAGTCTTTTTGATCACACAGCTTCTCGAATCCTTGAATCTCAAAAAGAGGTCTTAGATCAGATTCCTGATGATTGTTTGTCTAATATCTCTTTACTTGGGAAATGGGGATTCGATGGCAGCACTGGACATAGTGAATACAAACAATTTTTTTCAGATTCAACTTTAGAAGATAGTAGTTTGTTTGTAACATCTTATGTACCCCTTCAAATTATTGTAAAATTAGCTGAAGATAATTGTAAAATTTTATGGAAAAATCCTCGACCCTCTTCCACTAGGTACTGCCGTCCTATTCGATTTCAATTTTTGAAAGAAAGCACAGCAGTGTCTTTGCAAGAGGAAGCTTATTTTAAGGATAAAATTGAAAGTTTGCAACCTACTTTTATTCAGATCGACAATCGTGAATTGGTCGTTTCTCATAAGTTGCAGCTTTCAATGGTAGATGGTAAAATTTGTAGTGCTTTAAGTGAAACATCTACAAGTAGATGTTATATATGTAATGCTACCCCTAAAGAGATGAATAAAATAGACGAATGTTTACAAAAACCTGTAATAGAGAGTAGATACCAATTTGGATTATCACCACTACATTCTTGGATACGTTTCTTCGAATATTTTATTCATCTTTCATATAGATTAGACATAAAAAAATGGCAAGTTAGGCTAGATAGTGATAAACAATTGTTATCAAATAAAAAACAATATGTACAGTCCCAGTTTAGGGAACGATTAGGTTTAATAGTTGACAAGCCGCGTAGTGGTGGAAGCGGGACGTCTAACGACGGAAACACGGCCAGGAAGTTTTTTTTGGAATCAGCTGTATCTGCTGAAATTACAGGTTTGAATAAGGATCTCATAGATCGTTGTTGTGTAATATTACAAACGTTATCTTCTGGACATAAAATTAATGAATGCAAGTTTAAAGACTATGCATTACAAACAGCATACAGCCTGGTCGAGGAATATCCGTGGTATAGTCTTCCTGCTTCTGTCCACAAGGTGCTCGTACATGGATCAGATATTATAAGTTATGCATTGTTATCTATAGGAGAACTTTCCGAAGAAGCTGCTGAAGCGACAAATAAGTATATCAAAATTTATAGACGAAGTCACACTCGAAAAATGTCACGTGAAGTTACCAATCAAGATTTAATACAACGACTATTATTACATTCAGATCCTTATATTACAAGTCTTCGGAAACTTCCCCCTAAAAAGAAAAATACTCTGTCACAAAGTGTAATAGAATTGTTACATGTTTAATATTGTTAGAATAAGAATAATTTATTTGTATTTTGTTAGTTGTTTTGTTTTTTTTGTATTTAATTAATTTTAATTTATTTATTTCTATTATTTTATTATAATTAAATAATGTTATCAATGTTTTGACTCTTATTTTATTTAAAATATATGTTTTACATTCCAATTTTTAAGTGTTTGTTCATGATAAATTTAGGTAAAAGTATGTTATTGTTTATATTTGTTTTTTACTGAAGTAAACGTTTTTTATTCCGTAAATACATGTACTTCTTTCATTTTAATGTTCCTAAAACACTTTTACAACTATAAGTCACTAAAATAATACAATGTATTGATAGTAACAGGACTTTAACTATTTATGACCGCCCTTGTATGGAGCGTGTCCCTCCGTGCGCCTCCACCTAGCCAGCCCTTAAGGTCCCTTTTCACGCCTTTTTTGTATAAAGCCATGTTATAGGTACTTGTTTACAATAAAAAAAAGTTTCGGAGAACGTTAGCTGGATCGCTCTACATATAGTACCTATATTGAACTCTTTACCTATGTCTTTGCTGTAAGCAGATACAAAATAACTTTGGTTTAAGTAATTATTTTAAAGCGTTAACAGTTCCTGACTGTACCTACGCCATACTCCAAACAATACGATATTGACCTGCATAAAATAAGTTTTCAGGTTTTGTGGACGCTCCGGGATTTCAGTGACTATACTCATTCTGTAACAATAAAATCTTTGTTAAACATATACCTAAGGATATTAATTATCTATTCTATATAAAAGTAAAGATGTTTGGTTTAATTATGATCTGAGGTTTCTTTAATCATTTGACTTCAGACTAGAAATCAAATGGAAGTATGTAAATCCTTTTTCTTTTAATGCCTTTTTTAATCGTATTATCTCACATACCTACCAAAGTCACTCTCTGAACTCAATGGTTTGCTGATAAAAAACATGGTAGAGCTTTGCATTAATCTCGCCTGTGTACTACGTAAGTTGCTTTGGTGTACAGTGAATAATAAATAAATAAATAATAAACTATTACCGTATTGATTCTCGTGTCTGATCCGTAGCTTCTAGAAGAACTTCCGATTTTATAGAGGACATTCTCCCTTTTCTTTCACTATCTAAGCTCGTTCTTACTTGTTCAGTTTTCATTTCCGACGCCTGCTCGATACCTTCGCCCTTATAACTATAAACGCTGACAGACTTTTTAGTTTTAGTAATACTGGGCTCCCCTGGGATCGAATGTGACTTTGAAGTGTGAGCTATTATGGCACTGTCTTTTTCCACAGCTCCCGAAGGATGTGAGGATTCTTTACTCTCTTTATTTAAATTTTTATAAGCGCCAAAGTATTTTGCGTCAAAGTCCTGCTCGCTTTCTTCTTTCGGTACCTGAAGTTAGCCAATTAATGCTTAAGAAGATACGGATAGTATTTTTAATATTTAATAGATAATGTGTAATTACGTACATATAGATCGTAGAGCGTGTAATATTTTTTACCGAGATGAGAGGTGACGATCACTTGAATAGATTCAATCATCTGACAACGACCGGAAAGTATAAAATAAACAAAGTTCGCCACACCCACGCCGTCGCCGAGCAGTGTTTCATTTGGATCGTAAGATTTCATTTTGGCCACAATACAGCCTTCCCGTTTGGCAACCTGTATTGAATTATAAAATTATTAAAAATCGAAGTATCCTTCGATTATCTTTAAAAGGTAACATTACACCGCGTAGATAAATGATAAATAAATAAAAATTAACACTAAAAACGGACTTTAAAACTGAAACAGTAAACAAATATTAAATACTTAGAACTTATTTAATTTATAGGTATTTCTTTGAGTCAATGCTTAAGTATCTAGTATCTATCTCAAACATTTTTTTCACAATGTTTGGTGATAAATTTTCAAGGCTAGTTAGGTGACTGTCTGCAATATTGACTTGTCTGTCTGTCAGTCGTTGTTGGTTGAAATATATACAAGTGGGTATTATTTTATGAGTTCAGTTCTCTGTCTCTGTAGTAAGTATCTTTGATAGTTCTTTACTTTTAAAACAGGTAAAGAATTATCGGATTTGGAGATATCGCGTAACATAACTAATAATAAACACCCAAAAAAGACAACCAAAGAAAGTCTAATAATTGAGAACCTGCTCTTTTTTGAAATCGATTGTAAACATAATTACTAAAATAATTACCTCATCCAGGGCATCAAAATAAGTAAAAGCTGACATCGCTTGTTTCACTTCATCCCACTGTTTCTGAACAGATGCTTGGAGTACATTTTTAAAGTCTTCTTTCATCAATGCCAATAATTCACAGTGGCCTGACAAGGATTATAGGGAGATGTTACTTCCTCTATGATATTACAATAGACTACAATACAATGCAAATAAGGAGTAGCAAATCACTAAGCTACTATTATTTTGTTTGGTCGATGAAGAAATACGCTACCGTAGAGATACCTATTTAGGTCGACTTTATTATACTTCATATAATTTTACAGTGAATACATTATAAAATATGTTACTTTAGAAGATAAAATGAACTGCATAGGAAATAAGAACTTAGTAACCATTCTTCTGTTCTGCCATAAATTAACTTTACGGCAAAGCAGTATTCTGGTAAAGTCAGGCTAATACATACACAAAACAGTCCGGCTTATAGGCGTTCTATGTCATTATAAAATGTCAAATAATTTCATGCTACCTTAATTAGATGTTCCTCTGCAGAACTAGCATTATAGATTTCTAAAGTACCTATCAAAAGACTTATTTCCACAAGTTCAATTAACCCTAAACTAAAAAAACTGTTACCTACTTATTCGTTTCAGTAAACTTACCTTAGATGGTTGTCTGTAGATATCGCTTCTAGCGATAAGACCACCTTTTCTGTCATATTGTGTTTGATTTATGTCCGTGTTGTTTATGTGAACGTGCAAACTTATGATCTATCTAAAGATTTCAAACTCAAAGTAATTACATTTAATTACAACGATGTTAAGGCTATGTTGATGATTATGTTGAATGCCTAATATCTCAATGATTTATAATTATAAACAATAAAGTAATAAGTTTAACCAGTGGTGGTAACAGTCGCAGTCCTCGGAATATTGTGAAGCAAAGATACTTCACCAAACATGTCTCCAGGGTGCATAACACCAATATCTACGGAGATATATTGCTGCAGCAGCTCATCGTATATCAGCTGGCTGACTATGATGTCGCCAGTCACGATGAAGTACAGGGCATGAGCGACTTGGTGTTGACGGACGATGGTACGTGCAGGGCCGTAGTACTTGAAGTAAGTTACTGCTGCCAATTTCTTTTTGACATGCTATAGAAATGTTTACCAATTTAACCGAACTATACTAGGTTAGGATCATGTAGGGTACTATGAGTAGGTCCCTATGCCTTTCTTATTTCGCCCGTTTCGCTATGTTTTGGTTTCAAGGGAAAAGTCTATAATTAGTGTACATGGAAGACATTTCATCTGAGGTCGCAGGATGATAGCACACCTACAATACCAAGTTATTTTCTCCTTGTTATTACACATTGTTGGTGTCTATATACGACGGCAGCCACTTACCGCCAGGTAGGCCGTTAACTTGCTTGTCATATATATTATTATTTACCACTTTGGTTGAACTCTGAGGAGCTCGGTGGCGTAGTAAAATGAGCGCTCTGGTTTCGCTTAGAAAAAGAATTTTCGCCATGGTCGATCCCGGGATGGTTCAATCCAAATTTGTAATCTCGAGCTTAGGAAGGCATGTCAAGTCGTTGGTCCCGGTTGTTACTGCAACCGCTTTAACCCGCATTAGGCCAGTGTAGTGGTGCTATGGCCTAAACTCCTCATGTGTTTCTCCTGTGTAGGTAAGCTTGTTTCCAGCTGTGGGGCGTATATAAGTTGGTGATAATGATGAGGGTTGAACTTGGTACCCCTAGTGTAAATTTCTATCGAATCAAAAAGTTTCGATCGTCATTGTGATCAGATCTTAAATGTATGATAGCAGCGCCTCTATTGTGTATGATTGGAAACAGTTTTTTTAAATAGCTTTGAGAGCTTTATGGTACAGAAGCAGCATATTACAACTATTGCGTTTAAAGCAATTTTGCAACTGTTATTATACGAGTGTATTCTGAGTTTGACCGTACCTACTTATCCGATTCTTTATGAATCGATCCAGTTAATACGATTGTTGCACAAGTCAGAGGTCTATGTAAGGTTGCTTTACCTACAAGGGCCGACTAAGCTCATTCTTGCTATTTGTCAATATAATCTGCTCAATTATAATACATTTAAGAACTCTACATGCTAGGCAATAGGTATGTGCTATACATATGTAGCGGCCTTACTCATAAACACTCATTAAATCTTTTCTGCCAAAATAATATATGCTAAGCATTTTTTTTTATTTTAAATAAGTATGTTTGAGAGATACAAGATATATTTTAACAGTGCCTTAACTAAAATATATTCAATCAGGTTTTATGAATAAAGTAGTAGTAGGTATGATTATTTTTTTAGAATTGGTCGACGTGGGTAGCTTTATAGGAAGCCTATGTCCAGCACTCGACGTCTTTCGGCTGAAATGATGGTGATGAGCGTTTAAGAGTAAGGCCGCTACTATTTCACTTCGTCTTACGTTAGGATATCGCTTAAAACATTTAAGACCGCCGATAATTCGGTAAATATACTTTTTTTCCTGGTCTGTCCTCTCTGCAGCAGGTTTATTTAAGAGTGCCTTGTCCTGAAAAGTTAAGAATAATTTCTCGATAATATTAAAAAGATAATTTTAAAATAAAGAAAGCAATGGTTGTCGCCATTGCTTTTTAAATTTTAGAATCATGGTTTTTCAAAACTATGCAAAAAGTAATTACTTCTAATATCAAAATACAGCTGCAGTTTGAGTTTAAACTATTTACTTCCACTTCCATACGACTTATCATAGCATTATGGTGATATTTATGTAGGTACAACCATTAAAAATACTGAGTGACTAAAAATCTAAATTGGGCAACTATTCAATGATGAGTCGCTCATGTAAGTCAGCTGTACGAAAGTAGAGTAAACGGCATAGTACCTAACACGGTAGAGTACAACTATACTACTAACAATACCATATAACATGTAGACTAAAACTAAAACTGGTAGAGTAGTAGTGGTAGAGTTACTCTACCCGTGTACAGCAAACTTTAGTAGATTTGTTAAATAAGTGAAATTAGTATGCTAATAAGCTACTAACCACGTTATTGCTACCGCTAGCTGAAAAATGTATGTGATTTGACTTATGCCTTTGATGGCCTTTAAGTGCAAATGTCAAATCCCATACATTTTCTATTTAGCGATAGCGATTGTCAGATGACATCTTTTCTAGGCCAACTGATCAGTTAATTACAATTAAATATCTAACAGTTATGCTCAACAACTGCTTCTTTTTCGCTTTTGCTCGCACTGCCTGTTCCACTCTTCGCTTAACATCCTCCAAGCCCTCGTAATGATCGACAGCCTCCCCTAGCCAGTACTTGTTAGCTATTACCAAGCGACCCAGAGCACGAAATAAACATTTCGCGCGGAATTTGCGCTTCATTAACTCCTCTGGATCCTATCGATAAATTTTAATGACATTAATTTCAACTAGCCCTAAAAACTGGCCATGCAGCCATACTCCGCACCCGTTTCGGCTAAAAGCAAACATTTTGGAAAGTTGGCATGAACTTTGGAAACTTAACAATTCTAAAACTTTGTGATGTTAAAAAATATTTTTGAACACTTCTTCAAAACCATTCAAGACTCTTTCGAGCTACTTTTGACCCTTTCCCAACTCAGACGCTATTTAATCTACATGGATGAAATTTGTCACATTTATTAAAGTCCCCTAGCTTGTGAACAATTTAAAATTTCTTTAATTTATCTCTAATGCTTATTGTATAAACGTTCAAAGGCCAGAATTTTGGTGACCGACTGACTCACTAATCACAAACCTGACCCAAGGTTTTCAGATTTTTCCTTTGTATATGCATAATAGTCATAATATGCATATACAAAGGAAAAATCTGAAAACCCAAAATTATAAGGAATTTTATTGCAGTTCATATCTATATTTTTCTCCCATGTGGTACTGGGCTAGAACAGCACCTCCCCATCTCTTCCCTTGGGTGTCGTAAACTACCGACTGAGGGATGATCCTCCCCGGATGACGGGCAGTAGCATCGTCTGGGTACTGGCAAATCACTACGATCACATACCCGCCTGCCAAGCTTGGTGATTATGAGAAAATCCCCTCAAAATGGCTAACACGACACGGTATCGTCCCCCAGTCCCCAGCCGTCCGCGCTATTCTAGACTACGGTAGCGGTCATGGTAACGTTGGGCAGAGGGTAATAAGAATCCCCGGTAGCGGTTCGGCTTCCAACAACGACTGCACCTGGCAAAATTTACAGCATATCGAGGATTAACGAGAAAATAGTAGAGCTGGAAGAAGAAATAGGCAACTCGTTACACTGCGATATTATAGGATTCTCTCAAGCCCGAAGAGAGGGAGGGGACATCCGGTAGCTTGCTCTTTCACCGGGAGAGCAGCCATCTTTCCCAAGGTGGTGTGGGTTCCTTGTACACAAGTCCCTCATCAAGAATACTGTGACGATTCAGAGTGTGTCGGCGAGGACAATATACTTTATACTGAGAATCACCAAACGGTATTCGTTGAAGGTCATACAGGTGTACGCGTCGCCCTCGACATATCATGATGATGTGGTAGAAAGTA
This sequence comes from Nymphula nitidulata, assembly GCA_947347705.1. Lineage (NCBI taxonomy): Eukaryota > Metazoa > Arthropoda > Insecta > Lepidoptera > Crambidae > Nymphula > Nymphula nitidulata. The sequence continues at coordinate 14,164,379 of OX374623.1, forward strand.
TGTATGAGGAGATATCTAGAGCTATACCTACGTACGTACTTTCAAAACTCATTTCACCGTGGTTATGGGGGATTTCAATGCAAGGCAGGACAAACGGAGCGAGCATGAGTTGAGAGTGGCGCAATTTTGCGTTAGGCAGAGATTGACTTCATCATGACAACTAAAAGACAAATATTTAAAAGAGTCATCGCTGGGGTAAAAACGGGTAGCGATCACCGTCTGGTGAGAGTCACGTTGAATATTAATGTTAGATTAGAAAGGTATTGTCGGTCTATATGCGGTCTACACTACGACAGCACCCGTTGAAGTCTAAAACCCGAGTTAAAAGTCTTCGACTTTTAACTCGAACTCCGGAATCGCTTTAAATGCCTGGAAAACTGCGTTACAGGGGACGAGATGATAAGCGGATTGATAGAAACTCTCCAAACAGTGGGATCTAAGTTATGCAAGACCCAACGCAGAAAGGGACCTTAAAAAACTATCCGACCACTCACACCCTTTCCCAGATGGAAAAATGGTGACAAATGAGGTAGCAATCTTCGAACGACGCATCACAATATCTGCGGCTCAATATACAGATATCGGAATCTATATTATGCGACACGTTCATTTGCCGCTATAATTAAAAGAGAGCGATTTTAAATTTAAGAGACCGATAGAAAGTAATAAAGGTTCTAAAGTATTCGCAGGGGAATTAAGTGACTGTTGGGCAAAACCAATTGACAAGCCAAAAGACTGTGGATGGCAGCTAAGTGTCGCCTAAGCCCGAGGAGACAAGGGAGGTTGAAAGTTTAAATCGGGAACCGTACATACATTACGCGACCACTTCGGTTGCAACGTGTGACGATGAATTCTCTGTCGCAGCATTTCATATAGAGCCTAACTTTGAGATTTTACCACGCCAAGCTTTTGGGAGACAGGTTTACTTTATCTTCTAAATAATTACGGAACCGAACGTTACTAGAGATATCATACCAAGGATCCCGAATTCCCGATACTCTTAGACATGGAAAGTGGTGTGCCTAGAAAATTTGGAGCCACAGTTAATGGGGTTTATTTAGTGGTAAACGCGCAGACTTCGATGGGTTTCAATTGAACTAGTTTATCAGTCGTCCCCAAATAGAGATTCTGAATAGAGAACTCTCGATTTCAGACATAAGTTACCTGCTACTTTTTTCCACTGTAGTGTAGACTGAGAGTGTTGGCAGGTCTCATATAGTAGGTGTATCCAGTGTCATCCGTATAACAATGCAGTATCTCAATAGACAGCATTACATTGTTATGTATCAGAAAAAGTGTTAGAAACAGCACCGAGCCTAGCGGGACGCCATCGTTAATATACATGCTATCCGAGCAACTGACGTCAACGACTTTTATACGCTTAAACTACACAAAAAGCTAGCGACCCATTTGCACAAGCCCTCAGGTACTTAGTAAGTTGGTAACCTTTAAAGAAGTTCCTTAAGCATTAAATAATAAATAAATAATTAATTCTTTATTTCAATAAGCCTAAAATTAGTATACATAGTAAACGTTAACTTAAAATAGGTTCAAATGGCTGGTGGACGTTCATTGTAGTACAGCTGATGCTTAAACTAGGTTAGTACTTGTACTATCAGAATCACCACATCAAGGCTTACAATCCTCACCTTAGCACTCAACGGCTTCTTCATAATTCATAATATCAAATTGCCCGCTCGGGGGGCAATGTGCTCAAGGGCGTCCATGGGCTGGCGACGCCCTTGAGCACATTATGTGTGTTGCACTACGTTAACCGCCTCTATTACGCGACCATAAGAAAGGCGCGACAGCGTAACGGTTCGACTTTGAGACCGTAGTCTACCTACTTACCTACATTGAATTTTTTTGTGTTTAGGAAAGATTTAATACATACCAAATCTTTTTTAGCGCCAGCGACACTTCGACATTCCATTTTGTAGATTTACTTATGTATAGTAAATTATACATGCAGGATAAATGTGGGTACAAGGTGGATACCAATAAATACTTCACCTATTACTAAACATATTTGTAGATTTATAAAAGAATCAAAGCTAAGTTCGCTATATATGTAGGTGATTTAGAATATTCAGTAAAACCGTAAAACCTATCTAAATTCAAAGATAAATATTTTTGTAAACTTTGATTTATTCTGTGCTTTGATTTGAATATTCATAATTTTTTTTTGGTTCAATCTCCCTGTAATGGGAAGGCAAAGGAAACTATTTTTCATACAGCCATGTCTTTAGTATTTCTTTAATACTTCATTTATTGCGTAGTTTTATGTAGCAAGTGTTTTTGTTGACGTGCAATTGGAAGATAATCAAAATAAAAGTGATTAATATGTGAAAGACGATGAGAAATTTATCTTGGTTATTCACCTCATCAAAGTAGGTAGCATCATATTAAGAATGTCACCATATATATCTGTAAAACTCTCCTAAGATGTATTGATAAATGTAAGACCAGCATTTCAATGCAATAAATAAAGAAATAAAGAAAATAATGGGTTTTCCAATAAGAGGTGTTATTTTGATATTCAAAGAAAAATGCCATTTTTTAATATAAATGATCGGATGTTTATTTCATTATAAAGAGGAAGGTATGCCGTTAATAGTGGAACATAACATCAGGAAAATGACCACCACGACCACGCTTACAACATAACACAGTTAGGGTGAATGGATTGCGCTATCGAGAGACGATTAATGATTTTTTATGGCCGGAATTGGATGGCATTGATCTGGACATCGTGAACTTTCAACAAGACGGTGCTACGTGCCACACAAGCAACAAAACCATTGATCTTTTACGAGAAAAGTTTCCGGACCGTGTTATCTCTCGAAAAGGTGATCACAATTGGCCACGGAGATCTTGTAATTTAACTATTTGAACTTTAGACCGCCCTTACTGCGTTCGTAATAGAGGCGGCTTTCGTAGTGCAACTGTAACACTTGATGTGCTGTCATGTGTACATTTTTTTAGCTGGATTTGATGGTGTCATATAAAAGTTTTATTAACAGAATTACAAAATTGAATCTGAGCGAACAGTTTTTTGAAGCAAGTATTTGTGTTGACGTGCGATTGGAATATCATTATGATAAAAGTGATTATTGTAAGTGAAAGATGTCGAAAATTTTATAGTGCTTATCCATCAAAGTAGTATCATGGAGATTATCTTCATATATTTTGAGCTAATCTCTCCCAAGATGCATTGAAATATGTATCACCAGCATTTCAATACAGTATTCGAAGACCTAAAGAAAATACTTAAGATATGGCTGTATGGGTATTAGTTCCCCTTGCCTTCTCTGTAAAGAACATACAAAAAGTAAAATAAAATGACTGATGCTGTAATCTGTGCATGACTAGAATGACATTTCAAATTTGAAAGAAATTCTACCTAATTTCTTCGTCTCTTAGCGCGGCTTAGTAAAATTATTTACTCAAAAAAATAATACTATTCAATCTATAAAAAATACTAAACAAGTTATAAATATTCATCATGGTAAGTACATTAATAGTATTTGATAATTTTGGGCAGTTTGCTATAGCGGTCTTACATTGTTTTATTAAACATTTCTAGAGTTTTGGTCTGCCTTCTGTAAAAGTAAAGCCTGAAAATGTATGCAATATCAAGCCCCAAGATGGCCCTTTTGGTATCCCTGACCCCATGGTCGCGGGCATAGGAGCAACAAAATCAAAAATTGGTGTTTCGCATCCACTTGAGATATCGGAACGAAACGTGAGTATTCCTGCTTGTATGACTTCCTGTGTCTCTACAATTATCTATAATTATTGCACACTTTTTGCTCTGCATACCTGTAAATCATAATACTAATAACAGGGCAAAAGAAAGGGTGTACAAGGTTTGTGGGACTTAAAATATATTTTTTATATTGTATTGTCTTAACATGGTCTACTATTTAAGATTATTTTGGGTTGAATGGCTATAAATATACACTTTACTCTTGGAAATATCTTCTAAAACTATAACATAATAATATAATTGTATTTTACTATGTGGTAGGCCTAGGTTATGTAGGGGGGTTTTTATATTGTATTGTCTTAACATGGTCTACTATTTAAGATTGTTTTGGGTTGAATGGCTATAAATATACACTTTACTCTTGGAAATATCTTCTAAAACTATAACATAATAATATAATTGTATTTTACTAGGTGGTAGGCCTAGGTTATGTAGGGTCGTCTGGGTAGGTACCACCGTCTTTCTTATTTCAGTTGTGAAATAGTTTGCTATGTTTTGGATTGAAGGGAAAGGTAGCCTGTGTAATTACTGGCCATGGACAGCATTTCATCTTAGGCCTCAGGATGACAACGCACCTGCAGTATCAAGTGATTTTCGCTTGTTATTGCAGGTGTCTATAGGCAGCGGTAACTGCTTACCATCAGGTGGGCTGTCAGCTTGTTTGTCATCTAGTTATATAAAAAAAAGTTTTGAGTAAGTGGCTTAGAAAACTATGTTTCTTTTTTTTAAAGAAAGCTAAGCCACCAACACATTTACCATACTTACCCTAAAAACTACTCTGCAATACAAGAAAAATATAGGATGATCTATACATATTTTAAATAAATAATAAGTTTGAATCAATTAATGAAAATCTAAACAAAAAAACTGAATTTATATTCAACATTTAATTAAAGACAATATAAAAACGTAGTTACCACAGACAAATATAATTGTCTGATTCAATTAGCTGCTTAACTGTTGACTAACCTGTTGATTAAATGCCGGCATATATATTATTTAAATGAATTAGAGGCAGCCTTAGGTCAATCCATGCAAGGTGCATCTATTCGCTAATTTGAGCATATGAGCTAGACAACTAGCTCTTATGCTCAAATTAGCAAATAGATACCTGACTTTAGGCCAAGGCAACTCAGTGCACAAGTCACATATAATTTATATGTGGTTTTGGCACCAAGCATAGTTCTGTTTTGTAAACTATTTTGTGATATGAATTACAACTATCTTATTATGGTCATATTCTTATATTTTTCAGTATTATTTGAATGAAGAAAAAATGAACATGGCCATGCTTCGCAATGTTCAAGGACTACATATGCCATTGAAACTTACAATGGAGATGAAATTCGCTAACAAGGTAATTATTACCATTCTTAGATTACTTAAATATTCATGATATTAGGAAAATGTATATAGATAAAAGATATCTCCTAAGGATGGGGTTGAAATTATTTTCACATAGGTTCTATTAACCAGAAAGAAGTACACTACAGAAGAAATTCATAAAGTTCTTCGATGTCTTTCAGTTCCTAAGTCAGTGGTCAAAGCTGTCACCCAAATTGTAAAAGATTATGGGTTGTCATCCCATCCCAGAATTTTAATTTTGTATTTACCTATTTATGTCTAGATACAGTATTCTTAATATCTTTCAAACTATTTATTATGTTAAATTAAAATTTAAGAAAATATTCATGATGTTGATTATTATCCCATGGTTATATTTTCAAATAATATTAATAGTAGCCAAATATACTTGTCAAAGTTACTGTCAATGTTATTCTAACTAAGCTAATAAAAATGTCACGACATTTGTGTTGTTGAACATTAGAGAAGAATACAAGAGGAAGATATATTTATTCCAGCTGTCAACCTGACACTTCTTTTTGAGAGTTATCTTTTACCTGGTTGAGTGTTCACTACCCCTATCTACTAAACAAGAAATCACAGGTTGGAATCGATGTATTTTGAGCACATACATGTGTTCATAAGTCATTGACTTTTAAATGTTTAAGGACCAAAAAGTGTCCTATGTCCTTCCCAGAGTCTCAAACTATCTCCATAGCAAATTTCATCTAAATTGGTTTATTGGTTTAGGCATGAAAGCCTAACAAACAAACTCGCTTTCACATTTATAATATTACTTACATTATTTCTAACATTTATAAATAAATATACTATGTATATAATCCTTATCTACAACATGAACTCTCAATGATGGTTAATTTGGTGGGAATACAATGATAGATAATAGGCGAAAGTGAAAAAGTATTATATATGTGGCCGTGATCTGGTAAAATTGGATGCCTGCCTAGCTCATTTATTAAACGCCGGCATTCAATAAAATGACTAGGCCGAAAGTCCGATGCCCGGACGTCATAAATGTATGGCATAGACAATAAAAATTATTTATGTCTGGTTAATCAGGCTTGGAAATAAGACTCACATAATGTTTAATGACGGGGCGTATTAAAAGGATTGTCTTGTACCGAAGAGTTTTGGTTTGATTGGTGGGTTCAAGATTATTTTTTATGACTACTTATAACCGACATAATTTTGGTTAGGTATATGTGGTCATAAAAAAACCTTGAACCTGCCAATCACTCCAACAGTCACACAAAAGCTGTTTGATTTACATGTCCCGCCTAGGCAGGACATGTCATAGTCATAGTCAATTGTTTTCAATGTAGGCTTTCAACAAAGCACTTATTGACGTCAAAATATAAACATGAAATTTAATATTATTTAACTACTTAGTAGAATTTAGAAATATAAATTATTACTAGCTTGTAATGTATTTATTACATATCGTCCCGCCTAGGCGGGACATGTCATAGTCATAGTCAATTGTTTTCAATGTAGGCTTTCAACAAAGCACTTATTGACGTCAAAATATAAACATGAAATTTAATATTATTTAACTACTTAGTAGAATTTAGAAATATAAATTATTACTAGCTTGTAATGTGTTTATTACATATCGAGTAGGTACATACCTACCTACCCTCGTCAGTATAACTAAAAACTAAAATAACTTTTATTGCCATGGATGTTTGTCTTCGGTGAAGTCTTTGACCCTATAGTATGCCTTAGCAATCAGTTGACTTTTAATTCTCTCCTTGAATTGTGTGTCCGTCAAAGTTAATAGGTCGTCAGGTATTTTATTATAAAACTTTATGCTATTCCCTACAAATGAATTACTAGATTTAGCAAGTCTGAGCTTTGGAACTACTAATTTATTTTTGTACCTGGTATTCAAATTCCTAACGTCACTTTTCTTTTTTAAATAATGAATATTTTTGCGCGTATACATAATGTTCTCAAAAATGTACAGAGATGGAAGCGTCAGAATACTGATGTCTTTGAATTTATTTCTCAAGGAATCACAGGGCTTCATTTTATAAATAAACCGTACCGCCCGTTTCTGTAGTACAAAAATTTTATCTATATTAGCTGCTGATCCCCACAACAAAATGCCGTACGACATGACGCTATGAAAATAGGCAAAGTAAACCAATCTTGCAGTAACCTCATCTGTTAAGTTCCTAATTGTCTTTACTGCATATGCAGCTGAACATAATCTATTTGCTATGATATCTAAATGTGTCCTCCATTGTAATTTTGAGTCTAAATTGATACCCAAAAAGTTAGTATTGTCAACAAGTTCTAAATTATATTTGTCTAGTTTAATATTTAGGGGTAGAATTCTTGTATTTGGGAGCTGGCATCTAATGCATTTTGTTTTTTTTACATTAAATACTAAATTATTTAAAGAAAACCAGCGAGAAACTTCTTCAACAGTGTTATTTATATGACTCTCACTACGATGCGTATCAGTTCTGTCCAACGAAAAAATCAAAGAAGTGTCGTCCGCATACAACACTATATCCGACATATCCTTGACCATGTATGGAAGGTCGTTTATATAAACGAGAAATAAAAATGGTCCAAGTATCGAGCCCTGTGGTACACCTATTTCAATCAATGAACCATCAGACACTACTCCATTGATACCTATTTTCTGTATTCTATTTTTAAGGTAGGATTTTATCAATTCCAAAGCTGTAACACATACACCATAATAATTCAACTTTCTTATCAAAGTTTCATGGTTGACGCAATCAAATGCTTTTGAAAGGTCACAAAAAATGCCAACAGAGTCACACTTTTTTTCCCAAATGTCTAAAATATTATTTATTAACTTAGCTCCCGCATCAGTAGTCGATCGTCCCTTCATAAAGCCATATTGATTTTTGTGGAATATTCCATTCAAACAGAAATAGGCATTTAATTGAGTGTAAATTATTCTCTCAAATATTTTACTCAGTGCAGGTAAAACTGACACAGGCCGGTAATTAGAAGGATTATGTGTATTTCCAGATTTGAATATTGGAGTTACCCGACTTTCCTTCATCAAATCAGGAAAAATACCAGTCTCTATACATCGGTTAAATATTACAGTAAGGAAAGGTGCTATAAGATCAATTATTGGTTCCAACACTGCCACAGATATCCCCCAAATATCCTCCGTCTTCTTTTTATTTAACATCTTATAAGCTTTGACAATATCTAAGTCATTAATATGTCGAAATTGAAAATATGTTGCTACGCTACTAAAATTATCTTGTAACATACTTTCAGCAAGTTCAGAAGAAGAATTTATATACTTTGTAGTATCGATGGGAATCGTTTTGAAAAAAGTATCAAAATAGTTAGCCACTTCTTTTTTATCTACAATCAATTCGTTGTCTATTTTTAATGATATATTTGACTCTTTGTTTTTAGTTTTGCCAGTCTCTTGATTAATAATTGACCATGTCGTTTTAATTTTATTTCTAGCTCTAATTATTTTCTCCCTGATATAATCAGACTTTGCTTTTTTACATACAGTTTTGAAAATTTTTGAATATTGTTTTACATATTCTTGAAAATCTAAATTAAATATGTATGACTTTTTATCATACAAGTCATATAAGTTTTCTCTACTTTTCCTTATACCTTTTGTGGCCCATTCATTAAAAACTGTTTTTTCTTTTATAATAGTTTGTTTGAGCCTAAATGTTTTATCAAATTCGCTTCTTATAGCTGTAAATAATTTATTATAAGACACCTCAGGGTTATCATTATTTAAATTAATAGCTGTTAGGGATGTAGACATATATTCTCTAAACCTATCCAACCTATTTTTTGTCAAAGGCCTATAGTTAATCACTTTATTTTGTGTCTTGCTACCAATTATTTCGATTTCAATTTTTAACCCTTTGTGATCAGATGGCACTCCACATATCAAAGATTTTCTTTTAATTTTACAATTATTAATAATATTATCAATGCAAGTCGCAGAGTGGGAAGTTATCCTAGTAGGTTCATTGAAGAGACAGTCTAAGTTATAACATTTTAGCAAAGTCATTAAGCTATCCTTTTCACTGGAGTCACTAAGAAGATCGACATTGAAATCACCGCAGATAACAAGTGGTTTACTACTGCTAGATATCTTGTTTAATATACCCTCTAGAATATCAAGAAATGAATGAAAGTTTCCCGATGGCGGTCGATAGATGCAAACTACAATGAGCCCCTCCAGTTCAGCACCAGCTACCTCACATATACGTTCAACAGAACATTTGACAAGATCCCTACGCTCTTTACACATTACTGATTCTTTGATTAACAAAAGACAGCCTCCACCCATAGCTGACACTCTATTAAAGACACTCTATTAAAGACACTAACAATTTTATAATTTTTTATGTTAAAACACATTTTTTCTGGTGTTAGCCACGTTTCTGTTAAGCATAATATATCTATACTAAACTTATCTAATAACAATTCAACGTCCAGAGTTTTACCAGAGAAGCGATTTACGTTTTGATATACTAAAGTCAACGAATTTGTACACTTCTCATCGGTCATATTCATATCACTAAAAAATTATCAGTCTCAGTTCTACAGCTATCTTTTGAAATAGACACTGAGTTGTCATTGTCACTTGAACACCTATTTAAATTATGAGCTAACAATGTAGATAAATTATTTACAGATCGTCTATCCAGATACATACCGTCCTTCTTCATCATAATTCTATTTCTAAATAAATTAATGTCAAATAATTGGAAGTCATCACTATGACGACTGATTAAATGATGTAGAGTATTATTTAGTCTATGAATTCTGTCATTTTGAGTAGTATTAAACGATTTGCAATATGGAAATGCAAACCAAGTTATTCTTCCACATTTGAGATCTAGTAATTTAGTAAAACCTTTAATTATGTCTTTTCTTTGAATATTTGCACTATTTCCAATAAATAATACAATATTTGTATTTTTGTCAAGGGGAGCTTTACAAGCAGCGCTTATAAGTTGATCTAATGTAGCCCCAGACTGACACGTGTTTAATACCTTCCCTTTAAAGTGATAGTTTAATGGTGTGCCAAATCCTATTCCGACTTCATCTGAATAAAAAAGAGTACTAGGCATTGTTTCACTACTTTGAACCGACGGCCCATCTCCATCAGTACATGGTCTGGAGTTAGATAATACAATATCAGTAGGTAGCGGGTCTATGGAGGAGTGAAGAGACGCGTTGCTCACTGACAACGAGGAGCTCTCATCTTTTTTCAGCCCTAATGGCTGATTATCCTCTTGCGTTTGCTCAAATAAACTCTGTGTCATGCATTTACATCTTTGCCTTCTATCAAAAGACTCGAATCTATCAATATTGTAGCTACACAAATCAACCACATCATTTGCTGCTCTCTTTTGATAATTTAATTGCTTATTAGAGAGTTCTATAATATTCTCATACATTTTGTTGAGAAATAATTCTAAATTATTTAATTTTTCTTTAATGAATTGAATATCCAATTTGTATTGACTTGTATTTCTTTGTGAATCTGTTTTAACCATGTGTAGTTTATTTAATAAGTGTTTACGTTCGTTCCCAAATAATTTATATTTCTGTATGTTTTTATGATTGCTTATTAGTTTTTGTGTTTTCCTTATGTACCTATTCAATTTAATATACTTTTTTAATTTTTTTACGCTGTTAAATTTAGTTTTAGAGTATTTATTTTTCATAACCTCGTTATTGTCTACCAAAAAGTCAATACTATTATCGTATTCATTATTAATATTTTTAAATTCATCGAACAAGCTACACGAGTGATTTTTGTCAAAGTTAATTTTCTCCCTCTCCTCCAATGTCTGAACAACGTTTTGAGCCTCCGATAAACTAATTTCGAGCTCATTTATACGTCTCAAGGCTTGTTCATGCGTGTTACTACATTCAACAAATGAAGATACTATTTCTTGCGACCGTGTAAATTGTTCTATAATATCTGTGTATTTGGTGTGAAATTCGGCAAGCTCGGTTTTCAGTTCAAAATTTTTATTAACAACTTTCATAATTTCTTTTTCACTGTCTTCCCGCTCTTGTAGCAACTGTTCATTTAACTCCCTACTTGCTTTCAGATCCGAAAGGGCCTGCTGTAGCTTCATTTCTGTATCCCTAATTGTGGCCTTTCGAGTCAACATTGTGTTAAAATACTTGGCAGTACTTAATTTATGTGCTATTTATGTGCTAAAATTTAATACAAAATTTTCAAGTAAAAGAAAAAACTATTGTTTGTCTATCTATTATTTATCCTAATGAAAATTGTGTATTGTATGCCCCTTTATTGCCTTGAATTCATTATAATAAACCAAAACAAAAATAAGCAAGAATCAAAGTCAGCTAAATCATTCACGTAGAAGTCAAACCCAGAAAATCTTAATTTAAAAATACAGGAGTGATTTTAATATGTTATTAATTTTCAGACGAATCTTAAATGTACCTGAACCTTAAAACTGGTAGCCTTTAAAAAAAAAAAAAATGAGTCAAGCAACCATGTTAACAACGACAACAACACCCGCAGGAAAAAAACAACCAAAAAAAGTGTTTTTTTTTTTATTGTTGATAATTTTACGGGCAGCAGACACCTATAAAAGCATCAACTGTTTATGTTTCTTTTTTTTAAGGACCAAAAAACATCAACACCACAAGAATAAATCGTCATAAAAATCTCAAACAAGACCAAAAAAGAAAGAAAAAATACAACCAAAAAAGTGTTTCTTTTTTTGTTGATAATTTTACAGGCAGCCGTCACCAAAGTATCAACTTTTCATTTTCCTCCTCTTTTTCGAACCCAAAAACACCATACAAACACCTCAAGCGACTAAATAATGAAAGACAAAAATTCTCTAAAAAATATAAATAACTAAAAAATAAAAAAAAGTTTCAAAGCCGTAGGATCGAACTTGTGCCGTCGACTTGACAGTCAGACGGTCGTACCACTCCACCAAGGTTGACTTGGCAAGCTTGACAAAATAGTCAATAAGTTTTGATTTCAAATATTTCTATACGGTTTGAAGAGGGTATTAGTATTTAATTTAATTAAATAGTCAATGACGGTCACTCGTTTGTAATTTTCAACAATATCACTCTTTTAATTTTGTTTTAATAATTTCTATTTAATTAGAACTGATTCTCACTACCTACTTAGACACTTAACTAATTTTTTATACAATTGGTTTAATTTCTCCGTATTGGATAACTTGTCAGATATATTTTGTTCCCAACTTTATAGCTTCAAATTATTAGGCATTTCACATTTGTTTTGTTGGATAACACTGTCACGCACTAATTACATTAGTATTTATATGTTGTCACTAATTATTGGGCTTATTTACCACTAATTTATTTTTAAAGTAAAATTAAACACAAAGGCGATGTTATATCGTATGCGCCCTCTAGCGGCTTCGATAAGTCTATATATGTAAATCAAACAGCCAATTGAATCGCTAATTTAACCAGACAGCTGACATGACGTTCAGCCATCTGGTTATATGTTGTGGTCAACGACTTGGTTAGTTGTCCTTCAGCTGTTTCATTGGATGCCGGCGTTCAGTCAACGGGCTAGGTGTCCAGTTAAGCGGCTAATTTAACCAGACGGCTGAGACATATTTGAATCTAACGCCACCTATTAAAAGAAACCGTGAAAAAGAAGAAAAGTGTCAGTGAATAAATGACAGTTTTAAAAAGCACACCAGGGGGATATACCATTTTTCGTAGTAAATTACCCTTCTGGAACTTTTATTTTTAAACTGTTTTAAAGCTTTAAAGCTAAGTTTCAAAGCTTGACCAATTTCAATTATTAATGAATAATTGAATTATTCTTTGAAATTGGTCAATTCTTTTTTTTTTATATTTATTTTTATAGTACTTATATAAGATTTATATTTTATTATATTATATGGGTGGGTTACAGTCATCATTCACTCCTATTTTAATAATTGAATAAACCCATTATTGAATAAAACTCGCCAACATGCAGTCTGTTTGCTAGTTTATTTCAATGCAATACCCCGAAATAAAATTGGATGATAATTATGAATAAACACAAATCTTTAACCACATATTTAATTAATTTTTCAGGTTGGCCATTTGCCGTTTCTACCCAGCTCGAATTTGCAGCGTGATGTCCTCACAGGCAAATATCTGGATATTGGGTTTGAAGACATCCTAAACACTAGAGACTTTTGTGAAGTTGCTGGGCAGCCCCATGCCATGGTGGAGAGGTCGCTTGGAATCTTATAAAATAGTTAAGTGTATCTACATATTAATACATGTGATCTTTTAAATACATTTATTTTATAATAAATACATAATAATATTTGATTGTTTTCATTATGATAAAAATGTTACATTCAGCCACAAGTGATATCACTTTAATTAAGTCTTGTTACAAAGACTAAAGTGCTAATAAACTGCATTTGATTTTCGGCCCACCAAGCAGTATTACCTTAGACAGCCCTTATGCCATTCGTAATAGAAGGTGCTTCAGTAACGCAACTGTTACACTTTATGTGCTGTGTCTAGTTTAAAAGAAAGAAATATATGTTACATATTTTGTAATAGGCCTATCATACAGATTCTGTCATTAACCCGGCGTTTGTCGCTTCCTGGTAAAAATGTCACAATGGTGGGTGATAAATGTGTGTAATATTTTTTCCTGCGTAAAATAGTATATTGCCGTTTTAAGCTCCTTTCCGCAGTGAAATGAAAGATGAACTCCAAGCGTGGTTGTTAGTTGGTGGCTCACATTTTCCGGCAATCGACTTATGAAGTATGGGTGAAAAATACCCAGTAGACCATGGTAATAAGTGCCAACGGCAATGGTAGCAACCGTTGGAAGCCTTAATTGCCTAGCAACGAACAATGAGTCAAAGGCTCTTCTTGGTTAGATGGTCAATGTGGATGTCCTAATGCTCACGAGCGTTTATTGTTTATCATTAAACTTTGCTAATCATTTGCGTTGTAGCCGTCCTACCACTGGACGGGCATTTTGTATGATAGACATCCATAAAGCCGTACTGCAGTCTCCAAGCAGCAGCAACCGCAATCGTCTAATTTGAAGTTACCCTAAAACTTGATAAAACGATTTTTTCAAGTTAATAATAATATTGAATTTGGTTCATCAAGAGATCTTTGTCTGTATCTAGAAGTTTAGTATTAGGACCCCTTTTTATTATTGAGTTGGTATGATGCACATGAAACACAACTGAGCCATGACTGACATTTCTGTGTGAATTTACAATATTTTTACAATAGACCATTATTGAGTAATTTTTAGTAATATTTACTTTTAACTAGAAATAGGCCTAATCAATGATAACATTAAATACAGAAATTTTTCAAATATTACTTTGTAAGCCATATTGGAGAGTAATTTAATTTTAGAAGCTTTTATCTCGTACTTACCTACATCAAGTTGCTTTATACCTAGGTATAGTTGCTTTATACCTAGGTATAAAGCAACTTGATATCCTCAAGTGTATCAAGAAAAAATAAAACACCATAATAGTGTTGTTAATTAGAGATATAATAATATGGATATAATGTTTTAATATTATTCATCGTTTACAATATCCAATATCCTCAGTTTGCAAATCTTCTTGACCTCATTTATTCCAGTGTCTATCTCTTGGTACCGAGTGTTGTTAAACCTTTGCTGGAGGCCTGCTATAATGGACTGCACTTTATTATCTCTTGCGCAGATTATAAATGGAAATCCAAATTTTGCTTTGTATCTAAAGAAAAATATAAAAACCATTAATTTGTTAAATACTTACAAACTAGTATTGCCGATCGATAGCCAAATATCGATAGCAAAGCCTATCGATAGCAGACCTATTGTATGATTATCGATTGTAAGGTCAGCAATAGAAGACGATTAACACATTTGTAGTATCATTCACAGTTTTCATGCAAAATCCGCCGGTGCAAATCATTATTTACGCTAATTATAGCGAAAATCAACTGTGTACCATTGATCCACTGTTACCACAACGACCCTACGTAATTTTAAGTATTTTATATCAATGCCTATTATAGTTTTGTTCAATCGTTTTAATTGTGAACATTCAATTTACATTTTACTATTTTTTTAATTGATACGCGACAGGAAAGAGACAAGTTAGGAAGTGGACAAATCAGGAAAGAGACAATTTAGGAAGTGGACGAGGTCGCCTGGAGGGATTCAAAATGGTCATCTTGTTCCCTAACACTTCAACATAGGGCTACCCCGACAGCGAAGTCAATGCATAAAAAAATTACTATAGTGAACGCGATAATGTAGCTAGTAGCAACTTTTTATGATTATTAATAATAAAATTAATACCTATTTTGGTACTTAATTAAGTACCATATAAAAATATTAGAACTATGATACGTAATGTAGATCCAACACCGGCAGCGAACCTAGCGCGTAATTGTAACATTACTCTTATGTATACAGAGTATCATAAATAAGCATAGCTAGATTCTTGAAAGCAGCAAAGCGCTTATACTTATCATTTAGTTTCGCCTAAACGACAGAGATGTCGCTACACACACCATCCGCGACACGAATTTGTTTTCGGAGAAAATTTTAGGTTTGTGAAACAGCGAGTATTAGGCGAGAATACACATATACAGATAGCCGTATGGGCTCAGTTCTCTTTGCCAGCCCAAAAAACGGGGCGTACTTTACCAAAAAAAAGAGTGTTTGGCGGGATTTTGTGGTGTCAGTCAAAATTTTTATTACAATAATTAAAAAGGGCTCGGTTCTCTTTGCCAGCCCAAAAAACGGGGCGTACTTTACCAAAAAAAAAGAGTGTTTGGCGGGATTTTGTGGTGTCAGTCAAAATTTTTATTACAATAATTAAAAATTGTGTCGGAGCGAACTTTGTGCTATAAAAGTGGTGTTGTTTTATAAACCAAGTGTTTGTTTTGACGTACAACTAACAGATTATTGGAATAAAAGTGAGTATTGTGTGAAAGACGATAAGAACTTTTTTGTGGTTGTCCACCTCATCAAGTAGCACCATATGGAGACTGTCATCATATATTTCACGTCAAATTCTCCAAACGTGCATTGAAATATGCAACACCAGCATTTTAATGCAATAAATGAAGAAATAAGAAATACTGAAGACATGGCTGTATGGACATTGGTTTCCGTTGCCTTACAATTGTAGGGAGAATGAACCAAAAAAAGGGGGTGTTTGGCAGTTTTTTGTGGCGCCAGTCAAGATTTTTATTACAATAATTAAAATTGTGTCGGAGCGAAAATTGAGTTATAAAAGTGGCGTAGTTTTATTATTGAAGGGTTTGTGTTGAAATGCAACTAAAAGATATTTAGAATAAAAGTGATTATGGTGTGAAATACGATGAGAACTTTTTTGTGGTTATCCACCTCATCAAGTAGCACATAAAGTGACTGTCATCATATATTTCGTGTCAAATACTCCCAAGAAGTATTGAAATGTGTTACGCCAGCATTTTAATGCAATAAATGAAGAAATAAGAAATACTAAAGACATGGCTGTATGGACTTTAGTTTCCGTTGCCTTCCCATTGTAGGAAGAACGTATTTAAAAAAAAAATACCAAAAAAAAATCTTTATGGTCAGAACCTCAGAAACCTCAGATCATAGAAAACAAAAAACATCTATCATCTCTTAGCGCGGTTTATATTACATTTTACTCTATGGTTTATATTCCACGGCCTCTTTGGAATTCTGTAGAACACAATCATGTTATTTTTAAATTTAAGTTCAGTCTTCAGTGTATTTCTTTCTACGAAATGAATACGAAAAGGATGGCTTAAAACGGGAATGGAAGGGGCCGTCTTTGGATTTTTTTCTATCGAGAAACTTCTTCTCGTTCATGTTTTCTTGGCTTTTTTTAATTCTTTGTTCATTAAGTCAACCCGAAAAAAATATTATTTCAAAACCAGAATAACAGTAGGTACCTTAGAAAACATAAATGCTAAATTGCTAAAAATATTCACGAGATGGGTATCGCCACAATCGAATTTTTTTTTATACCACTAAGGTAGCAATCAAGCATGCGGCCTACCTGATGCTAATCGGTTACCTTAGGGATGGACCTTAGGGATGCTAATCGGTTACCGTAGCTTAGGGACGCTTGCAACAGCAGGGGTGTATCTGTAAAAATCTTTTCAAGCCCTTTTTGAAAAGAACCCCATACTGTATGTACCTACTCATCATTGTAAGAAGTTTATAGAATGTAGGTACCTTTTCTATTGGAAATTAGAACCTAGGTACCAATGCCCTCTTCCGCTTATAAATTTTGATTGCTGCTATCACATGTCATACTATTGAACCCACCGCTTTTATACATTTCTGTATCACCTCGTGAAATTTATTTCTACGTACCGTTCATTGCTGTTATTGATGGTGTAACGCTGTTCCTCGGTGATGTCATGCAGACCAGCACTCCGCTGTTCTCCAGCCGATTCTCGTGTCAATTCACCCTGAACGGCCATACGACCCGCCAAATCCGGATGCAGCCTCAGAACCATTAACTTTTCTGCAAAGTGTTTATATTCAAGAACGGTACCTATTTACTTATCTACATAGGTACTAGCTGATGATCTTGTAATTCTTAAAATCTTAACTAACAATGCTGTCGGAAAATCAAGAGGTTTTCGCTGTTATGCCTAGGTGGGTAAATAAAAGATGAACTTTTATTCACTTTATAAACCTTTAGATAAGTAAGTATCTAAAGGTTTTTAAAGTGAATGGTGTGTGCGGGATTCTCGACTCTCGGCTCGCGTTTGGAGAATATGTTGCTTTCCGTATCTTCTAAAATGGCTAATAATAATAATCCTAGCAGGCTAATAGGTATAACGAAAATAAATTAATGAAATTATTTTCAGCTTTTGTACTGGAGTGATGTATCTGTACATTATTAATCTATGGTTTGGGAATATATTTGTGACCTAACTGCTTAAATAATAGTAGAATTATAGGTAAACATCCAAGATTCATAATCTTGGATATTTATTGTTCTAATATTATTAGGTATCTATAATACCTACCTATCTACTGATTGATCAGTTTCTAGTATCCCCAATACAAGCTCATGCTTAATGGGCTAGATTATTGGTGCTATTAAAGTGTCGTTTATTTATTTACTTTGTTACCTACCTTCCACACTGAGATTATCTAAATATTTATGGAAAGCATCGCACAAATCTGCTACTCTTCCAAACGGGATTTTCTTATAAACTTTCGTGGCTGCATCAATACAGAGCTCTATAACATTGCCAAAAATCCACTCGAATTGATCACCACTCATTTTATTTACTTCGGTAATACTTATAACTGACGCCATTGCTGGAGCAATCTAACTTCGAGACTGAACATTTTTTTAGTAAGCTGTTAGTGTTATCTGGTCATTCATTATCGTCTGTCTGGGTCATTATAAGTTCAACTAAAAACAAGTACACACATTAGCGTGTCCCTTCTAATTGAAATACCATTTCACTATGTAAAGATAAACATTTTTTCGATAATGAGTCAAATATTTCCGTTTTATTTATGGTAACATTAGGTAACTACTTCACTAGGTAAAATACCCATACATAATTAGAAAATATTGCATAATTATTTCGCAGTAAGATATACAGGATGTTAGGGGGACGCTCTCCAATACGAGGGCAGGTGGCAGTGCTGGTCAACCTAAACACGACTTGCTAAAAAATAAATTTGAATTCACGAAAAAAAATCAGCTGTAGGTAGATATCATACATATTGTAATATCTACACGACCTCTTTGTACAGAACAACTGATTTTTTTTTCGCTATTTTAAATTTATTTTTCAACAAATCGTGTTTATGGTGACGAGCACTGCCACCTGCCTTCGTTTACGAGTGTCCCCCTAACACCATGTATACAATAAGGTTTATCCCAAGTAAGATACTTAATAATATTCCGGATGATAGTTTTACTAACTTTCCCGAAACTAATGTAGTAAAAAAAATTAAGAATTATTTACCTGCAATTATTTATCAAAAATTTAAATATATTTAAATATTATAAAGTGACATTCTTACATGAAACACACCACCCTACTTTTATTGTATTTTTGTGTTTTTATGAGACATAAAGAAACAAAGACAAGTTACAGGAAACCATACAAATCTACAGCTACTTAAGGGATGCCGGTGGTTCAAAGGGCCAATTTTCAAATAACACCTAAAATTAGTATCTATAAAGCAGGTCATACATGCAGGTTAAATTAGCCGCTTAACTGAAGGCCTAGGCCGTTGATTACACGCCGGTATCCAATAAAACGGCTGAAGGACGACTAGCCAATGAAGTCATTGAGCACAACGAATAACCAGATGGCTGAACGTCATGTCAGCCGTCTTGTTAAATTGGCCAATCAATTGGACGCCTAGGCAGGTCGTTTAAATCTAAGAGCTTTTAGTTGACTGTTTGAGTTAATGGTAGGTTCAAGGGGTTCCTTCTATCGGGCAGAATTTTTTTGTTCCGTATTTAATTTGGCTTAACACACTTGGCATAATTTTCTTTAAACGAATATGTTCAATGCATAAAAATCATTTAGTATAAGTAATTATCATTTGGTCGAATGTTTATGTGTCCGATTTCCCAATGGTATACTTTTAAGATGGCAGATTTTCACTAGGCATAATTTCATTACGCATACCTAATTTCGTTTAGCATAGCACTTATTTAGTGCGACGATTAATCGGTATAATTTCACTTGGCATACTATTTCTAATGAGTTTTATGCCATCGGCTGATCCGCATAATAATATTGTGACATAAAAATATTTGCGATAAAGGGTAGATTCTGAAGATTGTGCTACATTAGTGACAGAAACGAATCGCTGCAAAACCGACTCAACGTAGTCTTGTCTATCCTACCCCTAGAGTGTAATTCAAGCCCGCGTAACCACGGAGGGGCGAGGCGGCCCGCGAGCTGAGAGCCGGCCAGCAAGCCGAAGCTGCGGTGGTTGGCGAAAACCATCTGCGACGATAAGGTCGCGTGGGACCGCCGGAGCCCCGCAGCGGGGAGTATTACGCAATAGCGAAAGACGATAGCTCGAATGACAACAGCGCGAAGACGATGTTGTGAAAGTACCATCACTCGAAAGTGTAATTGCGCGAAAACTTAATTGCTCGACAAACAAAAGCGCGAACGTTCATTTGCGCGATAACATAATTGCGCGACCCACAAAAACGCGAACGTTCATTTGCGCGAAAATCACACCAGCGAACAGATTTATGTTTTCTGGGGGATTAGCAGTAGACATCATTTCACTCTTCATATAATTAATTAAATAAGCAGTAATGTTAAATGGTTTTATTGAAATCTTTTTATATTCAATATTTTTTATTGACTAAGGAAACCTTTTACTAAATCCAACTGAATATTGGATGGGGATGTTGAAATTCTATTAATAATTTAATAAATTCAGATGTTAAATTGTAAAAAGTAGCATTTTTTATTCATTTTTGTTATGAATTTTAGATGTTTAAATATTTTTTTGTAAATTTCATGATTTCTATTAATAAAAATATTGAAAATAAAAAGATTTCAATAAAATCATTAAACATTACTACTTATTTAATTAATTATATAAAGAGTGAAATGATGTCTACTGTTAATTCCCCAGAAAACATAAATCTGTTCGCTGGTGTGATTTTCGCGCAAATGAACGTTCGCGCTTTTGTGCGTCGCGCAATTAAGTTTTCGCGCAATTACACTTTTGAGTGATGGTACTTTCGCAATATCGTCTTCGCGCTGTTGACATTCGAGCTATCGTCTTTCGCTATTGTGTAGTACTCCCCCCGCAGCGCTGGAGCCGTGACAGAAACCTTGCATGCTGCATGCGTACATGGTGGATGCTAGTATTGCTTCTGAATTGACTTTCTGCGATATGATGGTTCTGCCTCTTAATATTATGGATATCAAATTTATGCATAAAGATGATTCTGAATATAAACTTTCTGCTATATGATAGTTCTGCCTCTGTTAACATTTTATTAATGTATCTTTAAATAAATGTTAATTTCAAGCAATTTTAACAACTTCTTGCAACTTTAAAAATTTTTTTTAAAAAGTCTGATATCTCCTATTCTATTAAGATTTAAAAAATTTTTTCAATACCATTTTTATTTTATCTAAAATTAAGATCACGGTTCTTAAGAGAGATTTTCTCTATCTCTTATAGTTTAGAATTTCCCCATACTGACCCGAAAAAAAAACTCACCGTGTATAGATGCTAACTTTGGGATAGATAATAGGTGTATGAATATTATTATTATTATTAATTATTCCTCCCTAGTAATATGTAAGTCAATGTTTAAATTTTAAACTCATATTTATTAAAATTTTGATGCTTAAAATAATATTTTGTGGAAGGTGGATCCTTATGAGGTTGGTTGTTTCATCGTTGAGGTTGGTTGTTCCAATAGCAATTGCATTTTTATTGATGGAGTAGTAGAGAGTAAAATAATGGATACCTATGTATAAATTTTTCGCATGAATATACTTTGCTGTGGTGTTTGTGGAGGTATTTGTGACATGCCTTCAAATTTTTTTTCATTTGACAATTTGTATACTTTTATTAATTGCTGACTGGCATATTGTACGTAGGCGTTTTAGTTTTCAATGTAAGTTAGTAAGAAACTTTATTAAATAAATCATAACCTAAAGTTTAAGAATTGAATATGAATTGATACTAATTAATAAAAACTATTTAATAAAAAAATTTGTCCAATGGGACTACGGAAAAGAACCGTCGCCTTGATGTTGTAGATTTTGGCGGCACTTTTGGTTAGGATTTAACAGTTTCGTAGTGTGGATAGTATGATAATATTGTAAATATTTGAAGATTCAAACTGGCGTTAGTCGATATCCATTGTATCCTTCCTCTTCTGGGCGCAGCTTTCCATCCTGTAAGTATGGCCACGTATGGCTTCCATTATGCTCCGCCCGAGGCGACTTACGTGGTATTCCCCGCTGGTATAGTCCCTCACTCCGCAGAAACTAATACGTGCTCCTTTTAAAATTTCATGTTCTATAAAGCCAATATATTTTCCATTATCCCCTTCTTTTCTTTTAACTCTTCTGATTGATTATGGGGTGCCTACGTTGTTCCGCTGTACCTGCCTACTACGACTATATCCAGGCTGCGCCACATTGAGCCCCAAAAATCCATTTAAAAAGCATCAAAATTCTAGTTAAATTTAGGTACCTGCTACAAAGTGCCCGCAATGACATTTCATATTATGTTCTCTACAGTTTTTTTGCTGATGCTTTTACAGTAGCGCCTTCTGATTATTTAATAGCAAAGTATAATTTTGTACACTTTGCTTTGTACCATCATGCGTTTCAATAAATTTATTTTCGCTTTCACTGCCTGTCTGTGAAGTTCGTTGGGATTTATTTTTATTTTATTCTGTTTATATTTACGAAAATAAAAACATTGGTGTTCATAAATGAAAAATGATACCCTAAGCAAAGTTAATTCGAGATCTTGGCCATGTCTTTTACGAAAAAAAAAAACATTTATTAGGTGTAAATGTAAAGGAGGATGCTAATCTTAGTATGAAGCCTTGCCCCACCTAAAAACTGATACGTCCAAAAGTGACTCAGGGCACAATTAGATATTATTAAGACATAGTATCGTTAGATATCAATACATTTTTATTTAAAGATGCGGTTTCTGAGATATACGTAAAACAAAACCGGATTGTAATAACAATCATATCGCTAGCAATGTTTGTCATCTGTCAAAGTGCGTTTTGTTATTTTCTTCATAGATAATAAAGTTTTTCAATCCAATTAACTGTAATCCAATAAATTGTAATAAAACAATAATAATATGAAAAATCCATAACAAATTCATTAAAATATCTTTTATTGTTTTCAAAACATAAAAAGTATTTGTTTTCCATGAAACAAAACGCACTTGTCAATGGCCTCCATTTACAAAATATTACAATTCCGGATTGAAGGATTTTTGATGATTTTATTTGTTTTGTCGACAAAACCTTAGCTTTATAATACCTCAAACTATTTCCAAAAATAATCTTTCTATTTATGAGGTATTATTGGAAATATTGTTTTGTTGGTTATTAGACTTGGGTTGGGGCAAAATTGTCATCATCCTTTATTAATCCTTTAAGGCCCGGATGGCAACTTAAGTTGACATGACAATTAAAATTCAATTGTGTCTGGTTTATTGGGTTTCAAAAGGTTAATTTAGCTGACAGCTATAGAATTAACTCAAAAACGGTCAAAGTAGGTACTGCGGGTTAGACTCGGGACAGTAGGTGCCTAAAATATTATAGGTACCTACTACTTTCTTATTATTTTAAATAACTTATAGGTTTTTTACTTGCTCTCTATTTTTTTTGTAATAAGAAAGTACAATATTTCACCAATAACTACATTTGAAATACTTTTACCATAATAATATCTAGTTATACAAACAAATGTAAACAAGTAGACGTAAAGTAATGTTACAAATGAAAGCTGATATACTTAATATGTGTTGTCACGTCTGCTCCCTAGGCAGGCTGTTCTAAATCTCGCGGTAAAGGGAAACAAAAGCGACGTTTATGTGTCAGTTGTATCGAGCGGCCGCAGTCGGGGATAAATCAGGGAGCGTTGACGGGATGGCGCTAACGAGTCCTCGGGGAAACACTGGCGACAAATGGCAGCTAGGGAGAACGCGAGACTAACGCGACCAAAATTTAAGTTTACGTACACTCTACAATATAGAAACTAATGTTTTTCTGACAAAATATTGTAAAAATAATTACTACTCAATAATTAATAATCTTATGCTAAAGTACACATTACTGACACTCTTTTAAATCTTTGAGGGAATGACTGAATGCACAAGGATATTACATTAAATCATAAGTCACTACTTATATCAGCTATCGGTATATCATAGTTTCCTAGGTTAAACTTAATTGACTATTAGTTCTTTTACTTTATTCACTTGGATGGGGTAGATTTTGATTTTTATATGTATACAAAGCCACCTGATGTGAAGCTATAAGAAGAGTCCATAAAAGAAGACAGCTCTAGTGCAGCTTAAAACACACTGTTCTAGCCGTTTCCGCCTTGCCAGCCCAAAAAGTGTCTTATTACGCCTCATTTGAAGGAACCTTTATTTATGTTTTACTCTTTTAACCTTATCATTTGATAGGAAGAATGAAACACAAATGTGATGGCGAAGAATTCCAAGTTTTGGAAGTACGACAGAGAATCGCGCTACAAAACTTTTTTGTACGTGATGTTGAGGTGGAGACAGTAAATTGATGACCGGCACGTGTGCTTCTCGAAGAGGGGATGTGGGATGAGGTCAAAAGCGCTTCAGAGCACACGACTTGATATTATAGCCGTCAGCAGGCGAGGCAATGTGTCGTTACAATTCTAGAGGAGAAATGGAAAATACATAGGTATATATTTGTATAATTAAATAATCAACGTCAAATGAATTCTAATATCAATTTCTATTTTTAGAAACTATCACTTAATCTGTGCCTAGATTAT
Organism: Nymphula nitidulata; assembly: GCA_947347705.1. Lineage (NCBI taxonomy): Eukaryota > Metazoa > Arthropoda > Insecta > Lepidoptera > Crambidae > Nymphula > Nymphula nitidulata. The sequence goes on from OX374623.1 coordinate 14,189,076, forward strand.
CAAATTATTAGTATTTTAAGAAACAAAACATTTATATAAAACCACTTTACCGGATTCAACTCGCGTAGTAGATACAATAAGACAGAATAGTAAGACAATAATATAACTAAAACCTTTTTAAAAATTAAGCGTTCAGAGATCGTCAAATTATTCATCACAGACCCATCATACACCAAGCCATACCTCTAGCCATAGCCCTGGGCGTAGGGTGGGACTGAACCATACCACGTAGTGCTGTGCACTATGTGTTTACAGGCTTTGTTTTTCCAAATATTAGGAACCTGGTGTTACACTGAAAGAAAAATTCAAATTTGAACTTGACAGTTTTTTGGAATTAAAATATTACCGATACCTTTCTAGATCAATTAATTATGAACAATAAAAAAATACCGTTAACTGACTTATTTTTGTTGACTATTACAATAAATGTAATAGTCAACAAAAATATATGGTCACCCTGTTCGTTGAAGTCTTTCTAACCGCGTATCAAAATATGAATGCAAAGCGGTTTAGACTACTTATAACAATTCAAAATTTGATACGATGATATTTGTCACCGTCAATTATTGTACTCAAGAAAATATTAATTTATTTTTAACCGACTTCAAAAAGGAGGAAGTTTTTAATTCGGATGGTATTTTTTATGAATGTACATACACTAATTACGCCGAGATTTCTGATCCGATTAAAGTGATTCTTTTTTTGTTTGAAGCGGAATAGTTGCCATTTGGTCCCGTAATGACTTATTTGAAAACGATTGGGTAGTTTGGTTCTTAAATCAAAATAACTGGAATAATTATTCCATCGTCTATCCATGCAAAATTGCAGATTTTTCTTTCTTAGGATTTCTTATTGAAACGATACGATAGTAGGAAACAGTATATTATGCTGATGGTCACCCATCTAGCTTTGCCCTTAGAAAATTATCACTAAAAATTGTGGAAAAAATATAAAACAAAAATGAAAACCGACTTCAAAACACTTCAAATAATTAAATTTAAGTAGGTACTATACCCTAGAGAAATATATGTTCGGAGTTGGTGCTAAGTTGTTTTCAGAAACAATAGAAAGTGAAGCACCGACTCCAAAAAATACTATATGTTTCTAGGGGATCATTACATCGCTCGCCGATAATTACCCACTAAAACTAAATTAGGTATTTTATTCTTTTTAGTGTTTTGAAGTCGGTTATAAATTCTGATTAAGAATTTTTAAACATAAAACGATGAGTCATGTAGTTTTATCTACATAATAGGTAGTACTTCTGTATTTAGGTTATTTTTAGACTTGAAAAAGACAATCTCTTAGGGAGGACGCATTCCTCCCTAAGAGATTGTCTTTTTCAAGTCTTAATATAATAGTAATTAGTAAGTGATCTAGAATTTTCAAAATAGAAGGTCAGCGTAAACGTCAAACAATGATCGGTCCTATAACAATCCAATAAATTTACTCTAGGCATTTTTCGGAATAAATTGCATGGGTGCTAGATATATCTATAATAAAGGTAAAGCCACTATGTTATTTAATGAATTGCCTCGAGATTAGGCTTTCTAGGCAATTATAACTATGCTATGTACAAGAAGTTTTGAAAGCATTTTCAAATTTCGTTTTTTTATACCAAAGGTGGCATTCAAACATACGGCAACCCACCGATAGTAGGCGGCTACCATAGCTTGCAACACCAGGTTTAAGGAAACTTACTGCGGATTTTTTTTCATACAATTTGATGACAAACAAGTTGACGGCCCATCTGGTGGTAAGCGGTTGCCGCCGCCTATAGACACCTGCAATAACAAGGAAAAACACTTGATATTGCTGCAGGTGCGTTGTCATCCTGAGGTCTAAAATGAAATGCCGTTCATCCGCAATAATTACACTGACTACCTTTCCCTTCAATCTGAAACACAGCGAACTGTTTCACGGCTGAAATAAAAAAGGCGGTGGTACCTACCCAGGTGAACCTACATATGGGCCTACCACCTAGTAACTTGGTACCTATGACTATGAATTTCCTCTAGTCTGTCTTCCCAGTAGCTCAGTCGTCAGAGCAGTCACCCGAATTGTAATATTTTACGGGTTTGGTTCGGTTCATGGACATAAAATGATAATTTCAAATTTAATATTTTTCTTATCATTACCTATTTAGGTTACACCATACACTTTGCTTTTGCCATACAATTTTAGTAGATATACCTACCACCATCCGAAGAAGATAAAATTTCGGACATTTTTGCTATCAGGTTATACCAAGTACCTGATAACAAAAATGACCGAAATTCTCAGCTGTTATGTAGGTAGTTAAGACATCTTCAAGCAACTTACGCCCCGAATACCTAAAAGCTTCGTAAAGATACATACCATTTTTAGGCCCCGACGAAAAAAGAGGGGTGTTATAAGTTTGACGTGTCCGTCTGTGTATCTGTGTGTCTGTAGCATCATAGCTTCTAAACGAATGTGCTGGATAAATAATTAATGAGGCCGGGGTTACCTAAAATTTTCAATTTTATATTTAATATTTTCAACAGTGGCCTTACCACCATCTTTATAAAAGCGATTCATATTCCGCTCGGTTCAGTATTGGTTTTTATACTGCATCACTGTCATAGTCGTAGAATAGCGTCGTAGTACGAATTAACGATTCTACTCAGTTTAGGTCCTAAACTGGATCGCGATAAAAGATGGTGGTACGGGTGCAGGGGCCTTACCACCATCTTTATAAAAGCGATTCATATTCCGCTCGGTTCATTATTGGTTCCTAAACTGCACCGCTGTCATAGTCGTAGATAGCGTCGTAGTACGGATATAACGACTCTACTCAGTTTAGGTCCTAAACTGGATCGCGATAAAAGATAGTGGTACGGGTGCAGTATTGGCAAACGTCAAATTGAGAACTCTTGAAAATTTAAGCGGGCCTCATGTACTTAGTAAGTGGGCACCTGCTTAGGATATTTTAGTGATGATAACTTTAACCCCCAAGAGTAGGTACCTAATATAGTATTTTCAAATATTTTCGCGAGCATTACACATTTTAAATAAAGCCCATTTACCGGATTTACCCAGAGAAGAAAGAAAGAAGAAGATTTACCAAAAGTAAGTCATCATCAAAAATTATAGCCATGAACCATCTGGATCGCGTCTTTCAAAAAAAGAAAAGAGTCTAAATCGGTCAATTCGGTTAGGAGCTACGATGTCGCGATCCTTCTTTCCGAAGAGGAACCAGATGGTTCATGGCTATAATTTTTGAAGATCTATTCAGGCGTTTGATGACTATAAGCTCATTTCCTATTTGACAAAAGGGTCTTAGTAACTCTCACAGACGTCACAGATCTTATGGATTTGAAATTTGGTTTACACTTACTTCGGTGGTATTTCCAAGACATGCTAACCTTGAGCTGATCCTGTACCATTAAAAAAGTCTGCGGGATGCTTCAGAAACTTACAGCAGATATGATATAGCGTGTTTGGTCACAACAATAGACTGCATGCTATGGTGTTAAATAAATCATTAATAAAGCCGAGATTTACTTAAAATTTTCAATTTTATACATATTATGGTTAAATACATAATATTAGGTAAATTTTACATATTTTTTTAATAATTCTATTATTTATAGATTAATACAATGAAGTCCCTACCTACAGCTATTCCGGGCTCTTTCTTATTACAAAAAATGTTTATGTTTTTACAGCAGATCAACTTTCAAACAAAATATGCAAATTAATGAAAATTTTGCAGGAAAATCTACTAATAAATTACGCGTGTTTGGTACATACTTACTGACTCATCATAACAAACGGGCACCTACCCATGTTAACATCATCATCATCATCATCATCATTTCAGCCGAGAGACGCCCACTGCTGGGCATAGGCCTCCCCCAAAGATCTCCATACCGATCGGTTCTAGTCATATAAAATCTATAGTAGGTACATGTAGTAGGTATATCTATCGAACGTATAAAATCTATGGTATTTATTAACAAAAGTTCCAAAAACTATAAGTAATTATTTTGATATTTCCCATACATCCGAACTAATTGTATAAAGATATTTTGAAATTTATTGCACACTTTTGAGTTTTTGTTAACACTATAGTATTTATATGACTATGCTAACATGGGTAGTAGTACCTAAGTACCCGCTTGTTACGGTGACTACCAAACACCCTGTATAAACGTGTAAAGAATTAAAAGTATCGGAAATGGTCTATCTTGGTTTACGTATTAGGATTAATTAATTCTTGAATTATTAATAATATCAATAATAACTGGTAATAGCGATTATCACCGAAAAATGATATCGTATTAGAAGACGAAACACCAACCAACCACTCTACAGCACGTTTTAATGGTAGCTAATAATTATTTGCCGTAAAGATTAGGAAGGCTATTTAGATTTTATGTCACAATATTATTATTAGAGTGAAAAGTTGCGTAATAATAAACTCACTCACAGATAATAAACATCAGTCATTAACTCATTATCATTACCTACATTTGCCAACAAAAATATTATGATGGTGACACTCTAGAGAAATCAAAATGTGAAGCTTTAAAATGTTAGGGAAACAATAAACTTAATAGCTGCGTCGTGCAAGGCGCATGTGATTGTTGTGAATTAATTAAAGTGGTTTTCATTAGGCCCATAAAGGCCGGCGCGTCGCGCGGCCGCCATGATGGTTCGTGGCGGGCGGGGCCTCGATCGCAGATAAAGCTCCGTGCCGGTGCCGATGCCGTGGGCCGTGCCTCTCCCGCTACCCGTTGCCAATACTCGACCTTTTTTAAAAGCTTTTTTAAGTTCCTTGTAAGCTTTTTTGAACAAGCAACTCTATAAAAGTATTTATTTACACTTATGTAAGTTTCTCTAAGTTACCTATTCAATATCTTTGTAATCTGGCACTATAACTCTATCTTACCTACCTATGTCAATCGTACAAAAAAAAAGAAAAAAAAAATAGAACAAAAATTAAAACCGACTTCAAAAAACTGAAAAGGATAAAATAATTAAATTTAAGTATGTATTCATCCCCTAGAAACATATAGGTAGGTATTGGGAGTCGGTGCTTCACTTTCTATTGTTTTTGGAAACCACTTAGCACCAACTCCAAAAATATGTTTCTAGGGGATGAATACCTACTTAAATTTAATTATATAATCCTTTTCAGTTTTTTGAAGTTTGTTTTAATTTTTGTTTAAAGCAAAAATTCGCAATTTCACATATGTAGACGACTTAATAATTTAAGTTTTTTTAAATTTAAAACCAAAGTACCCAACTGTTTTTTAAAAAAAAAATATGGGACCAAATGGCAGCTATTCCGCATCGAACAAAAAAATAGTCACGTAAATCGGATCAGTAATCTCGTCGTAATCGGTGTACATACATAGAAGAAATAAAAACATACCGGCCGAATTGAGAACCTCCTCGTTTTTGAAGTCGGTTAAAAACTAAATTTTTCATGACGAATAAAATATTAATATTCATGTATATGTTTGCCAAGATCAAAAGCTAGACAGTCGACAGAACAATATCCGTAACAATTCAAGCCCGAGAGTACTGTAATGCTATATTTAAAGTATAAAATAAAGGTAAACAAATTCAACTTCTTTTGCGATCCATAATGTCATTTGAGTGAAAAGGCGATGTTAGAGTTCGGTAAGTGCACAAAAAGACCTAGGTATTCGCACTCAGGGCGTGGGCTCCGCAATAGACACATTCTCATTTTCAGGTCTTTTTTTCAATCTGTAAACTACCACATAATTTCAGACACAAAGAGATTTCCTAGTGAGCGCGATAAGTATTTCATCAAGGTATCCATCAATAATTAATTATCGATATACTTAAATGGAAAAAAATAGATTTTCATACGAGTAGGTAGGTATATCTGACGGTCATAAAACGTAAAGCTACAGGCACAATAAGATTTATGTACCTAGCACTTAGTGCCCATTTAAAAATAATTTTCCATCCAAAAAAGCTTTTTCCCATTTGGATATCTAACATCGCTGGTAAAGTTTCGACTATTCAACCGCTGTATTATTTGATTCTCTTATCTCTCTCCGTAAAGCTATAAAATAAACCCTTTTACGTAAGACATCCCTTGAATGATTTACGTCTGCTATTCAGGACGATATAGTGAGTTTACTTTGGACAATCGGAGAGACACAATATAAATAATTTATTTATACGCAATGGACAAACTAGGCAACTTTATCTCTTTGTTGGGATTTTATGCCAGATAAAAGCTTTTTATGTACATAATCGTAAATGACCACATGGGGTTTACGTCTGAACGTAAATCTTCAATACTTAGATTAGATTTCTATGTGAAATAACTTGATAGTATGTTGACGGTACAAATTAAACTAGTATTTGGTTAGGATAGTCGTTACTTTTATAGATACATCTAAAATCTCTGCCTTAAGATACGACCAACGAAATTATATAAGTACTTTGTGGGGTAATAATTATTAATTAACTTAGGGCCCTAATATAGGGTAAAGGCATACACTAAATACATAGGTAATACATATAGTGTGTATTATTATCTATATTTCTCCGTTGTCTAGTACCTATACATCCCGAAGTGGGGCTTAATAATAGGCGAGAGTGGTAAGAATATTTAAAAATATATAGGCATGTAAGTTTACAAAGTATTTTTTCATAACTAATGAGACATTTTGAAATTTTATGTACCGTAATAGGTAGGTAAGTAATTTGCGAGATTTAAAATATCTTCGAATTTATTTGCTAGATTAAGGAACATACAAAGAATGTTGGTGCATGACAGATACAATCAGCTCTTTTTATATTCTACTGATAACATCTGTGTAGGTAAATACGAATAGGCTATTGTCATGTTGAATTATGGACTCAAATATACCACTCCATTACAATTATAAATACATACGAAATTTTAAAAATGCCATTAGAATATCATTAGCATATTTGAATTGAATTAAAATAAATAAAACCACTTTACCGTATTTAGCTCGCTTTTAGCTCGTGTAGGAATTTCGGTATAAAATAATAATGTAACATCAAATTTAACGCGAGTTTTAAGTATTTATTTGTCTCAAAAAACAGAACAACTAAGTAGTACCTCTAGACAGACAAGATAGACCTTAATAAATTTAAGACAAAAAGGTCTATGACTCAGTGGCTGCAGGAGTCCCGCTGCCTCTGTTATTCTGCCATAGCCGATTATAACAATTTCATTTTAAGCATTAAATAAGTGGGCCAGGTGAAACACAAAACTACCAATGCTGACACAAAGCTTTTGTTACCTTCCAAAGTAGATATGTTTAGGTAATCCGCTCTAGATAACTCCTGCACGGTCTAGATTATGATAATTAATTCTTTGTAATTACGTTTTACTTAGTCGTTTGTCGTCCATAGATGTTTACTAGTTTAGATATATTTTAATTATAAGTATTTTTTCAAACATTTATAATAATGTTAAAATCAAAATTAAAATCGTTCACAATAAAATTACGTTTTATTGTGAACTACTTACTTATATAAGAAAAAATAGCTTTAACCTGTCAAGCATGAGATTCCAGACACAAATGATTTTTCCATTGTCATCGCCCCCCGGTGGTATACCTATCTATTGCCGCTTGACAGATTAAGGACGTTATTACCTCACCTAGGTATGCAATTGCTAGATTAGTGGTTGAATCGCAGGCCTTCTAAAACTCAATATCGCTTTTAACTCTATTTAGTTCTATTTTATGCAAGTAAAGAAATTACATACTAAGGGTAAAGTAGGTATCACAGAACCTTTATTTACCTACCTACGCAATATATTTAGGCGTAGGTATATTATATTATAGTAAATAATATAGTATAGGTAGTATACAGGGTGGTAACGATAATACGACAATAAATTAAACCATGGGCTATATTAGTTAATAGAAATGTTTTACAACTTTTAAATACATCATATTTAAATATTTAATTTTGTGCGTTTATAATGCCTACCTTACTAAAAGAAATACAAATAAAGAAAACGATGAAAAAAATTGTATGCTCCGGGCGGGAATCGAACCCACGTCTTCTAGGCGCGCCTGGTCGGACCACAAAAGACGCGGGTTCGATTTCCGACTGGAGCATACTTTATTTGAATTTCTTTCAAATACATCTTATTCATTTGATAATTTTATAACATTTTTCTGAAAGTATATAGCCCATCTTAAATTTATTGACGTTTTGTCGTCATCGCCCTGTATAATATATTATAGTACCTATAGCTAAGTAGGTACCGACAATGATTTCTCCAGATTAAATTTTGTCTCAAGAATATTTTTTGGTGGAAATAAAATGAATTTGTTTTTGTAATAAATTTTTCAATTCAAATAAAGTTAAAGATTTATATTTATTTTGGTGTAAGTTTTATATTTACACCACAAAAATTTCTTCATGAAAATAAGTGCTTAACTTGAATTAAACTATATTATTTAACTTCAGAGTACCTAATTAGGAAGGTAAGAATAACTCAGTAGTTACTTTTCATTTAGTTGCTACAGCTAGCACCATAAGCACACAATTTAACTTAAATAAATTGTAGGTAGCTCGGAACGTAGTTATACTTTAGCTTTATTTAAAGCACATGGAAAGCTCACACGGAGCGGTTGATTTATGCCTTGGCGTGACGCGGCCGCGGCGAGGCGAGGCGAGGCAGGTACGCGGCCGGCTCGCGTTTATAGCGGAACTTTAATTTACAACCGCTCTAAATTACGTGGATTTACGGCGCGCCTTTATTGGCCCACCACTCTCCGCCTCGCCACTCCCCGCCTTCCGAACCCCCACTTTTGAATCTCCTTTCATCGGAACCGCTAAGAACCTCTGCTCGAATAGTGCATCGCTAAAACTGCATAATTTAATGCGCCATAAAAACGATAGTGAATTCTTACGGGCGTCGTAAATTGTATCAGGTGAATTCAGTAGCGTGAAATGGCCATAGGTCACGTAGACTAGAAAAGGGGGAATTTTCTATTTTTATTTACATATTTCTATTCTTTCTTACACTCTTTACTTATCTGTTGTTATTGCTAGCAATGGTAGCATATTCCGAGGGCTTATTCTTTAAGTGTATTTGACAAACTAAGGTAATAATCTGAGACTCTGAGTTGATTGCAAATCCACTGCTGCTTTAGGTAGCTACTGTTACCCCTTTATATCTTGATCACACACCGCCATGAACTTCCTCCCTATATAGCTATAAAAACTTTTCGTTGTGTTATAAAAAAATCTGGATTTTAAACATATGAGTAGGTAGGTACCACCTAGTACACCTAATTATTATTGATAGAATGATTCACTATTTTCCTATGTAAACGGACATGCGTAACATTTCTATTCCAGCTCTGGAATTTGTCAAGTAATCGTGAAAAGCTCTGAGGGCAGACAAGGCCACGTCACGTCCGGCCTTATCTACGAGGAGAAAGCGGATGCTGCTCGTCGGCAACATCAAATAAGCTTTCGTCCCTTTGTCGGCATCCCGACCTAATTGCAGTCGCAAAATGTTTTTATTTTACTTTGTATTGAACTTCATTAACAGCGATACCTACGCGCAAGACAACATTTAGATAGACAATCGTCTCAAGATAAATAAGTTTGACCTATTTTCTAATTTACCCTATTTAAATAATACCTACACTAATAGGTGATTAATATTGTGCACAAAAATCTTAGTTTACAATAGTTTTACTTATTTCAATCAAAATAATTATGCAAGGCCTGAATAAAATGTTACTTATGGATAATAATAATTTTCATTGTGGGAACAAGTCACTTAAGACAGTTTTGTCTGCAAACTCTTTGTAACAAAATAAGAACACCACTTTTTTAAAATTTAACTATCCCTATGCCCACGACTTCGTTCGCGTGGAAGTTGGAAAATAACAGCAAGTGGTACGTAATACTTATAGCCAATATAATTCCTCGATAAATGGTTCGATTCAACACAAAAAATATATTTTTATTTGAATTAGTAGTTTTTGAGATTAGCGCGTTCAACCAAACAAACAAACTCTTTAGCTTTATAATAATATAATATAGATTAAATTTACGTGCTAGCTTAGTATCTACTGTTCAGGCTTCATTTACTGAGCTATCGGAACAGCGGTTATAATTGTTGCAGCCCATCTTACCTCATGTAAATCTAACAGGGAGGAAGAAAATAATTAATTACATTTAAATAGTCAGTAGGATTTATATGAAAATTATATTTACCTATTCACACAACTTTTGGTAGAACCATTATGCATAGAAAAAATAAATAAAAGTTGTTCTAGAGAGAAAATGGGGCAGCATTGATATCATAAGAAGTCTCATGAAGAGCTAGGTCTAAAATATAAGGTATTCCATGAAAAATTATGGAAAAACGTCAACACTTTACAGCCTGACATGCAGCAGCTCTTCTACCAGTTCACTGCCAGCTTTTACACAATACAACCAACCGAATTTCTAACAGTTTATCAAGAAGATATAAATCGAATATACTTATAACATGGATCAATGTCAGTAAAATTATTGTCAGAAAAGCCCTGATGATGGTTATAAATGAAAAGTCTGATTACATGAATTGAATCAGAAAATAAGATACATTAGTTAAAGGCCTTTGTTTCCGAACAATATTATCTGAAGAAACAAAATTACATTTCTGTTAAGTCTCCAAATTAGTGAAATTAGAAAAATTTTAATGTGGTATTCATATTATTTAAAACTTTTTGATGTGGTGGCATACCTACAAATATGCATTAGTTGCTTTTTTTAGCTAATTTACACTGGCGGTATGGTTTTAGGTATTATAGCATTACAGTATACAAGGTGTATCAAAAGTACCCCTTAAGCGGAAATTGTGTAAATGGGTCCCGTGTAGTATGAGTAGCTAGTCTATACTTATATTTGTAATAAAACCAATAACAGTCTACAGTAGCAGTAGTTGAGTGCAGTGTATTAGTGTAGTTAGTTAGTTCATATATTTATTTTCAATACGAAGTTCGCTCGGACATCTAGTGAGAGAGATAGGATAAACGAAACACTTATGAGTACCTAGTTTCATTTTAAGCATGTGGGTAAGTCCCTAATCCAAAATCACATCATTAGCTTATATTCTTTTATATTTACTGATGGACACGTTCGCCTAATGAGACCTTAGCCACGTATCCTGAGAACTATTTAATGGTCCTTGGGCCCACGGTCCGGCTTTTAACTTCTAATCTTAACCTATTAAATATCACGAAACCCTCTTGGATCTCTCATGAATGCATTTCCACGTAACCAAACCGATATAATTGTAAAAAATAAAACTGGCTGGACGGACAACCTACACGTTTTACCTAAGCGTAATTTACATCTGTCTTATTCTAAAACTCCAACTTTAAAATGTTCGTTTTTGAAAAAAGTAACTAAACTAAGAAGAATAAGGCTTAAGTTTCAATACCAGTATTTGGATATATGGTTTTTTGCTGTGGGTTTCAGTTTTATTGCGTTGGCGGCTGGGCTGTAATTGGAAGCGAGGATGCGCAGGCGCAGTAAAGCGGCAATTGACCAGAAAATAACGAGGCCCTTCGTCCGTATACCTCCTGCACATGCCTTTCAGCTGCCGTGTGTTGAGCTTTTTATTGCATTCTTAAAATAAATTTTAACAAATTTTAAAGCGCTAAGCTAATGGAAATAATTGTCGCTGATTACATTTTTTGTTTTGATTGCAATCTTATAAACTCTTCTGTACATGATGGTAACCTACATATTGAATTAAAAGTAAAGTTAAGTCCCTCATACGTTGGAACCAAAATGGTCTTATTTCTTCTTTCAGGTTGTGGATGAGCTCCCTACAGACGTTTTCTCGAACGAGTAGGTACAGCATGAGGTTCTTCAAAAAGGGCTTGAAAAAGTTTTTACGAGGTCGGCAACACCCAAGTGATACCCCTGGTGTTGCAAACGTCCATAGGCTACGGCTACAACTTCTGTATAAAAAAAAACTTAACTATACTCCTTTGTTATTAAATTATAAAAATATATTTTTAATACTATAAAATAATTAATTATTAGTTAGGCTTTGTATGAAATGTATTAAAATATAATATATGTATTAGGTGTCTATTCATGCATTTCAATCAACAATAAAATTAGCATACAGGTGTTATGTGAGGTGTATCTAATCCCACAATAAATGTCATTTTATCCGCGTAGACTTTGCAGTCTAAGTTCTTAGTTTTTATTTTATTTTAAAAAACATATCCACGTATTACAATGACAAAACCTTTGCTAATGAAGGATTTTGACTTTGTCAAAAACAATTAAAATCAAAGAAAAAGGTAGGTATTATTTAAATATAACTTTCAATACCAGTTTCTCTGTTCTGTGATTTAAACAATTAGAAGTGGTGTTCCAAGCGATTGTTTATTGACGCTAATTTAAATTTCTTAAATAGGACTACAACATATTACGTGAAAGTTAAATGTCCTTGTTACAACGTTGATTAATTTATACATAGTCAGCTATAAAACTTACTATAAGTATTTTAACCGCACTTTTATTGAAAGAGCTCCAATTACAAATTTTATAAAATTTTCGATCCATAATTTTCAAAGATAAAAGCACTCCAAGCCAGTCCTTCTTAAAAGAAGAAACTAGAAGACTTGCGTTTTAACTGGTAAGTTTAAGTAATAATCGGCGCTTTCAGGCTTTTTTTCCAAAAAAGAAGCTACTTTTTTTCTGGCGGCTAAAGACAGTGATGCTAATGGATTCAGAATATATACGTTCATGACATAGGGTACCTATACATAATTACCTAAATTTTTCCTTTTTTTATTTTTTTTGCGATTTACGTGTTTTTTTTTCACCACTAGAATTATTTTGTATTCAGCTGTTTTAAGCGCATGAGACTGTTAGTAATTAATTATTATATACCTGTTTATAACTTAGGTACAGTATTTTTGTATAAGTAGTTTCACTCGTAGGTACATAATACATAAGTGTTAAAATTATTAAGTATGTACTCATTTTGATAATAATTTACTTCTTCATCGGTTAACAATTAACAAGAGAAGCAATACTAAGTACTACATATTTTTTAATCCTCTGAAAACTTTTATCTAGAGAATAATTTTGACATTTTGGCTGATTTACTTTAGCTTAACTGTCAGCTTCTCAAAGTTATTCTTGGATAAACATAAGCAGCCTTAAAAAACAGCCCTAAGAGTTATAAATATAAGGTTTTTTGAGTGCTCTAGTCGGAGAAACGCTGTAGAGTCCTAATAAATAGCTAGAGTAAAAATCTCGCCAAGTCAAAGTCCACTGTGACGTGACGTGATCATAAGTAAGTTAAGTAGTTTTTCTTCATATTTACTTATGCAAAAGATGTTATCATATTACCTACTTATTCAACTTATCTTTAATGTGTCGTAAAAGTTTTTCAACCTGTCAACATCACCAACCTATATTTTTATTTTTTATACAAAGCACGACAAATGACTCAACACCACCTGATGTGAAGCGGTAAGAAGAGTCCATATGCGAAGACAGCTAGTGCAGTTCAGACACTGCTCTAGCCGCCTTGCCGGCCCGAAAGGTGCTTTTTCACGTCTCTTTTGAAGGAACCCATGTTATAAGAAGGAAGAAACACATATTTGTCCCACAGCTTTCCTACATGGGAGAAACACATGAAGAGTTTGGGCCATAGCACCACCACGCTGGTTGGTAGGTTACAGCGGATGCAGCAACAATTGGGCAGGATCAACGGCTTTCGAAGCATGGAGGAGCTCGAGATTTTTGATTAACCCATCCCGGGGTCGAGCATGGTGAAAGTTGCTTTGTTTTCTTAATCGAAACCAAAGCGCTCAAGCCACTACGCCACGGAGTTCCTCTTAGATACGTTACTAATAAAAAAAGACGAATAGAACCTTTATACTTATATGTATCCTTTACGCCACTATAGCTGCTAAAGCCAAGCCAGCCTAATATACGGACATAAACCGCCTCGTCCACGATAGATTAAAATAACGTAGAGCTAGTCTCATAGGGCAATCTACGACGTGTACACATTAGCGAGACTACCCTAGCTAGAGTATCACTACAGTCTACGTAGACACGCTCGGCTACTCTTGGAAGGCGTCGTGGACGCAGGTGCGAGAGCGAGACAAGCGATATGAATAGAGAGCTCTCGAATTATCCACACGCCTTAATCAGTCTAGCTAGGGCTTGCGTCAGCGAAACACTTTTTTTTCCGGTCCTGACAACATCTGTGCCAACATTCATCAAAATCGGTTTGGTAGTTTAGGCGTGAAAGACAGACAGACCGACAGATAGGAAGATTAAGTTACTTTTGCATTTATAATATTATAGTATGGATAAATATTGTAGCTGCTTTTGTTTGTTAAAGACATCCAAAATTAATGTAATTCATAATAGATTAATAATTAATTTGCTTAACTTACCTGTGGCTAAGTATCGTAATGTGATTGTCAATCTTTCTTCAGCAGTTATCGCTTTTCGCATCACAGTATCTCGTTTTTCAATTTTTGGCTTGATGAGTTCTAGAAGAAACTAAAAATCGGACGGCGCTACGCGAAGGAAATTACTATAAAATATTACATCTTTTGCTTTCAACTCCTGTATTAAATTACAATATGCGCCTTGTTTCGATCGATCTAGTATCCATTGTTTAACCCAGCAGCTTGTTTTAACCTTTTGCTTATTTTTCTTTTTAACCGACTTCAAAAACGAGGAGGTTCTCAATTCGGCCGGTATGTTTTTTTTTCTGTGTATGTACACCGATTATGCCGAGATTACTGATCCGATTTACGTGATTCTTTTTTTGTTCGATGCGGAATAGCTGCCATTTGGTCCCATAAAAATTTTTTCAAAAACAGTTGGGTACTTTGGTTTTAAATTTAAAAAAAAACTGAAATTATTAAGTCGTCTACATATGCGAAATTGCGAATTTTTGCTTTCCAATGACTTTTTAGTGAAACGATACGATTAGTAGGAAACAATATAAGTTGACGGTCACCCATCTAGCTTCGACCGTAGAAAATTATCACAAAAAATTAAGGAAAAAAAATTTTAAACAAAAATTAAAACCGTTTTTCTGTGTATGTACACCGATCATGCCGAGATTACTGATCCGATTTACGTGATTCTTTTTTTGTTCGATGCGGAATAGCTGCCATTTGGTCCCATAAAAATTTATTCAAAACCAGTTGGGTACTTTGGTTTTAAATTTAAAAAAAACTGAAATTATTAAGTCGTCTACTTATGCGAAATTGCGAATTTTTGCTTTCCAATGACTTTTTAGTGAAACGATACGATAGTAGGAAACAATATAAGTTGACGGTCACCCATCTAGCTTCAACCGTAGAAAATAATCACTAAAAATTATGGAAAAAAAAAATTAATCAAAAATTAAAACCGACTTAAAAAAAAACAATAGAAAGTGAAGCACTTAGCACCAACTCCAAAATATGTTTCTAGGGGATGAATACCTACTTAAATTTAATTATTTTATCATTTTCAGTTTTTTGAAGTCGGTTTTAATTTTTGTTTAAAATTTTTTTTTTACAAGTTTTTAGTGATAACTTTCTACGTTCAAAGCTAGATGGGTGACCGTCAACTTATATTGTTTCCTACTATCGTATCGTTTCACTAAAAAGTCATTGGAAAAGCAATAATTCGCAATTACGCATATGTAGACGACTTCATAATTTCAGTTTTTTTATATTTAAAACTAAAGTACCCAACTGTTTTTGAAACAATTTTAATGGGACCAAATGGCAGCTATTCCGCATCGAACAAAAAAAGAATCACGTAAATCGGATCAGTAATCTCGGCGTAATCGGTGTACATACATAGAAAAAAAAAAAAAAACATCGGCCGAATTGAGAACCTCCTCATTTTTGAAGTCGATAAAAAACTGAAAATGATAAAATAATTTTTTGAAGTCGGTGCTTCACTTACTATTGTTTTTGGAAACCACTTAGCACCAACTCCAAAAATATGTTTCTAGGGGATGAATACCTATTTAAATTTAATTATTTTGTCTTTTTCAGTTTTTTGAAGTCGGTTTTAATTATTCAATAACAAAGAAACCACCAGCAGCTAAGCTTGACCGCGACATGTTTTCAACTAAGAGCAATTAATGATTGATGAGAGTGTATATCGTGACTGAATATCTAGTCTACGAGTAGTGTAGTGTACGCAGGCCAAAATTTCTCTATGATAGAGCTACGATAGAACAAAAAAATGTAATAGGGTGCTCCAGTGATCTCTACGTGTACGTAGAAATGAGAGTATAGATTAGATTATTCTCCAAGCTGCCTAGCTCTATTCTCTCTCCGTGGACGAGGTGCTTAATAATATTGTAGTAATGACATCTCTTTTCTATGCCGTTGCATAGATCTCTTACTAGGTGGTAGACCCGTATGTAGGGTCGCCTGGGTAGGTACCACCGCCTTTCTTATTTCAGCCGTGAAACAGTTCGCTGTGTTTCGGATTGAAGGGAAAGGTAGCCAGTGTAATTTCTGGGCATGGACGGCATTTCATCTTAGGCCCCAGGATGACAACGCACCTGCAATATCAAGTGATTTTTCCTTGTTATTGCAGGTGTCTATAGGCGGCGGTAACCGCTTACCATCAGGTGGGCCGTCAGCTTGTTTGTCATCTAGTTGTATATAAAAAAAAAAAAAAAAAAAAAAAAAGATCAGATAATATGTTATTATATCTAGTCTCAATAACTTACTCAGGCTCAAATTGTAACTTTCAGTAGGTAAAGTTAGGTGACACATGCATTTTATGCTGTGTAGGAAATCTTTGACAAGTTATCAAACACAACCACGGCTTGGCTTAGATCTTGAATCAATAGAGAAGAAATTGTTTGTAATACTTTCTCATGACAAAAGTATTAGCATATTTTACATTTTAACGAAGTTACATATGAGAGTAAGTAATATTGTAAAATTGGATCATCTCATCATGCTAAATTTTATCTAAGTCGATTCAGTGGCTTAGCAATGAAAACGTAACAGACAGTAAATTCTTCCTTCCGAATTGATAATACTGATATAGATTTTCTCTTAAAACCTACTCAAGACATGTTTTTGTAAGTATAGGTACTTACTTACAAAAACAACAGTTTAGTTACTTGCTTGAGTAGGTTTTTTCGTAACTTCATCTTTTCATTTTGCGCCCACAGATAATCCACTTCAAATTCTAGTTATTCCCTCTGCTTTTGATACAATACTCACATATTATTGACTAGGCAGGTAATTTGTCAAGCCGTTGAAAAATTGGCATATTATTATGCTCTCGGGAGGCCAAGAGCGTAATTATATGACATTTTTTCTGGAAAGTATGACTTAACTTAACAGGTTACAATAAAACTTTATTGTAACCTGTAAATCGGATTTCTCCCCAAAAAAAGTATCGATAACTATCGATCCGATTACAGACCTACCCACTGCTGGCTAAGCGACGGGCGTGTGTGGGAGTCGTTCGTCCATAGCTAGCAGCAAAGAGTACATTTTTTATGCACTGGAAATACCCACTAAAACTCCCCGGTAACTCCACTGCCCTTCGTGGGGGTAGCCTGGGCTCTTCCCAAGCAATTTCACTAGCCCACCCCCAGGCTTTTCGATACCTACATAAGAAGATAGTTACCTACATAATGAAGTTATTCATGTTCTATAATTTATCCTATGTTTTGTGATTTAAGCATTCGTCTCTATCCCATATTAGCCCACCACTGTTAGCAGCTCCACAATAATATAAAATATATGGTATCTAGTTTGTGGGTGATAATTCTAATTTAAGATATACATAATCTTAATTATCCTAGAGAAACTTAAAGGTACAATCCAATAGAATATTGTCAGATAATTTACGGGAACAAAACCTATTAGAATATTGTCAGGATTCATTTATAAATTTAGAAAATACTTAGTAGGTTACGTGTTTCTTAGGCTATCAACAACTTAAATAAATACAGAAAATTTAATATCCCACATATTTCAAACAATAAATAGCATATGAAAAACCAAAGAGCTCTTAACAAGTGTATATAAATGTGTATCAAAATACAATCTGTAATGGTTATGGACCCGCTGTGAACGACTAGAGTCCATACAACTCGATGATGATTCCATAAATTTATACAGTGCACAATAAAAAAGCAGCTTGGAACAAAACAGAGTCACCGCGTTTTATGGTATTTATAAACGAATCTTTGTTCTTTGGGAGCGAAACTAAACAATCAGTCTGCGAGGCGTCACAGCTAATTACCGTGAAAATAGTCAAACAGTGATTCAACTTTATTGACATTTAATTACTCCATACGCTATTGGTCTGTGGCAAATGTGTCTCCTTGACATAAATATTTCTGAGATTTTGACTTTGACGATGCTGTGTTAATTAAAACGCAATAAAACTGGTTACGGAATAATAAATTGCAAGCAACCTACATCAATTAACACTTCGCCTGCTCCAATAATAAAATTCTTAGTACCTCATAATTCTGTAGATATATATGTACCTATAAGTATTTTAAACTCTATCTAATATGCGAGCTATTATTTCGATTAGGTATTATGAAAACAAAAGCCCCCGTAGTATTTTTCAAAGCACACAATCAATTTACTCAAAGTAAATTAAGTACTTTTTATGCCTAACCAGGTAGCAGTGGTAGACCATATTTATTTTGATAGAACACCTTATACACCCTCAGGACGTGAAAAAATTTTTCTAGTTTTATTCTATTTTAATTACTAAGTAATTTTTCAAACATTTATAATAATGTTAAAATCAAAAATTAAGGACCTTATACTGGTTTGCATTCCTCATTTTACTTACTTTCTATAACGTCTTCACTGCAACAATGCACATTAATCTTACTGAATCTTGAGTGCGCGGGAGTCTACGAATCCCAGTACGCAGGCGGAGCTCTCCGGAGAGTAAAGTATCAACATAGATACGTGTAAAGGCGCGAAGAGAGTGGGCGCGTTTTAAAATTAAAAATAGTTTACATAGCGTTTTAAAATTAAGAAATTATGTAGGTATGTTACCTACATAATTTCTTTTTTTTATTCATGCAGAAATACACTAAGTGGCTTCGGAGAATTAAAACAGCATAATACAGGACATTGTTGTAATAGTATTTTCACCTCAAATTTCAAGCGCCTATCTGAGACAATATCTCCACCTTTAAAGACAGCAGCCAAGATAACTTAACTGCGTTAAGTAATAAGCAGTTTTCGACTTTTGTCTTACATATACGACAAAGGTGGCATACAGTCGTGTGGTCCGCCTGATAGTACGCGGTTAAAGGCGGCCCAAAGACACTCGTAGCACCTGGCATTACTCACGCGCTGCCTACCCTAGGAAACCACTCTTGCTGTATAAAAAAATGTTTATAAACGTAGATAGGTTAATACTCCCTTCGACTCGTATTTCTAACTCAATCTGATAGTAAGTATGCTATTATCTACTATGTTTATTATCCTTCCTCCTAAGTTATTCTGAGATAAAACTCGGATCTCACTTCGAAAGTCAATTGTCAAACACGAAATATTTCATACATTTTAACAGTACAGTACAAACAATACATTCAGATTTTTGGACGATAAGTGTGTCCACTCTTGACAAAAGCCGCCCGCCTTATGTTAAGAGGGGGCATAAACCAAATCACTAATCGTAGATTTGATTTAAATCATATTAAATCAAATCCAAATGAGCTGTAATTTTAAATATGGTAATTACATTATATTTATGAGGGTTGAGTCAGAGCAAAAACATGAATTTATAAAAATTTCTCGATAGAAAAATGGCGGCGGCGGCTACAGTAACCGCGGCTACAGCGGTTACTGTAGCCGCTCGTAGAATGCCTTACGATATTCGCAATAATATCGTAAATAAATGGAATGGAAAATGTATGGGATTTGACATTTGCGACCGGAAGTCGTTCGAGGGCTTATATCAATTGTCGAGTGGCATCTTGTCTAGGCCCTGTGAGCATCTCTCTCACGCGGTGCCTTCCCTGCAAAAACCAAGAGAAAACGCTAAACAGGACTTGACAGTAGTATAGTACCAACATAGCATTTTCTCAATGACCTCTGCTGACTTTATTTACCGCTGGAACATAACACTATAAAGTAGTATCCCTTATCGGAATTTTAAATTCGGGAAGAAATGCGCTGCCTCTATTCATTTGCAAAGTACGAGTATCCTTGCGAGTTTCGTTATGACATAAAGCGGACACCATGATGGGTTGTGCTGTGGTAATTTATTTCTATGAATTTACCAGACACTACCAGAATGACAGATGATCATTATCATCCGAAAATGTGCGAAATATTTCAGAATTTTTTGGATAGTAGCTTCTTAATGCGGTCTACAGCGCCTTCCTGCGATCATAGGTGTAAGTAAACATTTTTTACATTTTAAAATACAGATTATTACAGAGGTGCGCTTGAAAGCACGAGCGGCGGATTACGATGGACAAAGGTGGACATGAAAGGTGCCGACGAATCTCCTTATCACACCTAATTGTTTGTTGCCCACGTTATATAACCCCCGTCTATCATATATCATGCTCACATGGACGCAGTGTGACGATAACGCCCGACTAGCCCTGTGCGGTTCAATATTAATACACATAATCTTTGATACACAAAGTACATACGACATCACATCAAGATCGACAGTCTCACTACGAAATCCTGAATCCATTGCGAACGGAGTTATTGCGATATCAAGGTTTTACACAAAGTAGGTACCAACTTGCTTAATTACCTTAGGTACTTACATAAATAACAGGAGAAAAAATTTACATTATATATTTAAGTGCGATAGGTACTGGCAGAAACATAAAACTTTTCGTTGTTGAGTTTCTTTATACTGAACTTGAATTTTTGACATTAAAGTAAGTAGGTACTCTAAATTCCATCAAACCGTTTATCAATTTTTTCAGAAAATACGCTTTTGTAACTAGTCTGCTACCTACTCCATCACAGAACACGAGTGACTCCTTCACGAAGTCACGCCGCGCCACCACGAAAATAGTACACGAATCACACAATCATGAATCTATCATGGGGCCATGAAAAAAGACGCGACGGCGAGAGCGGTTAGTTTGTATATGAAATGAAAAATCTTTTGTTATTTTAGTTACTGGCTTCATTTCGTGGTCATTAGTTCAAGAATGTGTGAATTGTGTGATTCCTACCTACTTTATTCGTGGTAGCGTAAATTGGTGATACCACACTCTGCGGTAACAATATTCATTATATTCTGTGGCATTAGGTGGTAGGCCCGTATGTAGGGTCATCTGGGTAGGTAGGTACTCACCGCCTTTCTTATTTCAGCCGTGAAACAGTTCGATGTGTTTCGGATTGAAGGGGACATCATTTTATCTAAGGCCTCAGGATGACAACGCACCTGCAATATCAAGTGATTTTTCCTTGTTATTGCAGGTGTCTATAGTAAGGCACTGGTAACCGCTTACCACCAGGTGGGCCGTCAGCTTGTTTGTCATGTAGTCGTTGAAAAAAATATTCTAAGCTCTACGTGTTCCATTGGATTAAGGTACAATTGAAATTAAACATTGATTAATGTTTTAATTATTTAAAAGATTTATAAATATGTCCGTGGGCGGCATATTTATAATTCTTTTCAATATTAAAAATTAATTATTATTTTAACATATTAATTTTATTATTTTATCGTTTTTATTTCTTTTTCATTCTTTTTTTTTTCTTTCTTACTTATTAAGGATTTTTTTCGTGTTTTTGTAGTGGTTTAAAAAAATATACATATAGGTAGACTACGGGTTTGCTTTAAATTTTAATTCTTCATAACTGATTTTACCTTCATATATTATAACATTTCCACGTATAATAATGAAGTTAATTTGTTTTGACACGAATATTTTCAATAATTCTTTATTGCACGTATTCTTCTGCGGCGTCTGTCTGTTCATAAATCGACGTTGACCGCACCGCGGCACCGTCTCGAATCAATGGATATCTAAATTAGTAAAACGGTTTTTTTACTAAATGAGATCTTAGCCAGATACCGCACCGTCACGTTTGGATATAACCCTTCTTAACTAATAAATATCATTTTTTTAGCTGTAGCAAATTGTTCACAAGAACAAGATAAGATATCTTAATAAATAATAATTTATCATTTAATCATTAATCGCACCAAATACCTATTATTATATATTACTATGCAGTCTCCATGCATGCACTGTGCACAGTAAATCAGATAAGAAAATAACAATAAATCTAGGCAAACCAGCAGTAAGCATATGAATATAATTTAGTGATAACAAAAGAAGGCGTTTTTACCTTCATAATAATAATATTATCCTTTCTTAATGATGTTTATACACAGGCACCAATATTCCTTTAAGTTCTATTGGTTCTTTTCACGTGGCTTATAGGCGTGGCACAGTCTGTCTAAAATACTAAAGAAATAATGTACATATTTATGTAATTATACTATTTAAATCGTGATAAATAGATCCACTTGTGCACATTTATTTATGTTACTAATTTAATAGTACATTATGGTACAAGTGTGTAATGTTGGTGATTACCGCTGAGGCGCATTGAGGCCCGAGCCGTCAGGCGAGGGTCTTAAGGAGCCGAGGACGGTAATCATCAATACACACGTGTATCATACAACGTTTTTCAACACACTTCTGAATAAAATAATACTTAAATAAAAAACCATTTTACATAGTAGATAAAAAGTTTATTTAGAGAAACAATTAGTAAATGTGCAGTTAGTAAAATTATAATTAACTATTTTTGATGATATAGCGGTCTCATCAGATAGATTATTTACTAAAATACTTTCATGTTCTATTGTTATTTGTGATGGTTCATTATTCGTGTAGGTAGGTGAAATCCAATCATTGGATGTACTTGGTATTTCGCTAGTATGATGCGTCTCAGAATCAAGTTTAATTCTTTTTGTGATTTTCGCACAAATTTCCTTCTTGTTTTGTATGGAATCTTCTACGTATGATTCTGCTACATTGCTAGATCGCCACCCGCCATGTCGCTTCAAAGTCATTATATCAGCTCCTGAATTTGCCAGCAATGTAGCTGAAGTTCTTCTGAAACTATGTCCAGTGTAGCTCTCAGCATCTACTAAACCCAAAAACTTAGCGATTTCTTTAGGCATATAACCAAATTTGTTTATACCTATAGGCTGACAGGTACATTTACCATTCTGGTAATTTAGAAAGAAACGGTTTTTTTTGTTTTTGGTGAACGCAAACTTTCATACTTCTTAACAATATCATAGAATGGACCGTGTATGGTGAATGACCTAGGTATTTTATTTTTCGTGATAGGTATCTTCACTAAAAGCGTCTGGGCCATGGTTTTCTATATCTTTTACAGTTATATTTGTTAATTCTTGTATCCTACAGGCACCAGTTACACCAAATATTAAAGCAACCTGAAACAAAAGAAACAATAATTAAAGTCAACAAGCTGCTATTAAATATTTAATTAAAATTAATTTAACTAACCTTTGTAGCCAAATATTGGTTATCTGGAGCATCTTTAATAAATTTTTCAATATCGTCAGATGATAAAACCTTTGATTTTTTGCTTCTAAATCCATTAGATAGTCTCTTTAGATAAGCTGACAAATTCGAGTATGTTTTTAAGTCCACTCCATTCTTTGTTCGGACTGTACTTTTTAACATTGAGTAAATACACCACAAAGAGCTAGGTTTGTACTTAGAAGATAATTCTTTAAAGTACGCCATGAACACATTTTCTGAAATAGACTGCGTATTTTTGTTGTTCTGCCATTGTATGAAATTTTGGTACGCTAATAGATATTTTTCCTTTGAGTTTTCTGGTAGTAAACTTTCCATAACGTTCTGGGCTTCACATCTTATATCGGGCGGTGTACAACATAAATCATTTTCTTCATAAATTGTATTTGCAGACATCTTAATTAATAACTAACTAAATAACTTCAAAAGAGAAAACGAGACGAGTTGTGAAAAATGTTTCGTAATGGCGGGAAAAATTAATCAGTTTTCCTATGCGCGCGCATCGGCCATAGACTAAAAAATGAGGTTTCTTTTTTTTGTGCTTTTCGCGGATAGCTTTTTAGCGCAAATGTAAGCGTAACTCAACCAATAATATTAAAAAAAACTATTACTCACTCGTGAATAATAGTAATGAAAAAGTCACAGTTTGATTATAGGTGTCATTATGTGCCTAATTGCCATGGGATTAGAGCCACTTTATGAGGAAGTGTGTTGAAAAGAACATTACAACTATTTGTTGATTTTGTACTTCATCATCATCATCATCATTTCAGCCGAGAGACGCCTACTGCGTATATATTAGTTCGTAGAAATGGTTTGTCACTTTCAAAAACGTCGAATTCATTTGATAATTTCATGACATTTCTATGAAATAATGCCTGTAATATTATTTCATACAAATATAATAAAATTATAAAAAAAAAGATGTTTTTGAAAGTGGCAAACCATTTCTATGGACTAATATAGCAAATGTTTCAATTTATTGCCGTATAAACGGCACCATCCTGTATTTATCATATAATTTCAATACTATAACCATAAAAAACCAAAGTGATTCTTTCATATACAATAAGTGTAAGAAATAACTAACAACTTCTTATAGGATATATTCAACTATAATAAATTTAAAAAAATCTAGTCATATCAAAACTTTCGAACGTTTAATGTTATTAAAATGCTAAAATAAAGTTAAGAAAAGCATTATTCATTATGGGAAGAGCTCAGTCAAATATACTAAAGACAAAGCAACATTCGCCATGGTCGATCCTGGGATGGGTCAATCAAAGTTTGTTATCTCGAGCTCCTCCGTGCTTCGGAAGGCACGCTAAGCCGTTGGTCCCGGTTGTTCCTGCAACCGATTTAATCCACCACCCGCATTGGGCTTGCATGGTGGCCCAAGCTCCTCGTGTGTTTTTCCCATGTAGGAAGGCCTCTGCCCACAGTGGAAGGCACCTACATAGGCTGGTGATGATGATGAAAGTTAAGAAAACATTTAATACAGATTGGTGACGACACTAAATTATAAAACATGAGCTATGTATGTAGTTCATAGAAATGTTTTGCAAACTTTCAAATACGTCTCTATGAAACAAATAACATTGGCTGCATTATTTCACAGAAATGTTATGAAAATTTCAAATAAATTAGGTGTATTTGAAAATTGCAAAACATTTCTATGGACAAATAAGTATAGCCCATGATTTAAGTAATTGAAAAAATTCAAAATTTAGCGCAGAACCTACTCTCAGGTCGGTAGAGTCTAGGTACCTTTGAACGATTCGATTGAATGACTCCGATCCGTAAAAACTGCTCCGAGTTACTAATAGAAAATAATTGTCTCGGAATTGCAATATGACCTCTCGATGCAAACACCAATCTAAATAATAGTACATAAACATCGCATAAGCAAGCATAGTCAATAAAACAGTAGCGAGTGCTGGCTGAAGTCAGCGCCACCACGCAAATTGCCTCAGTCGGGGAAGCCGGCTAACTACACATTTACAACATTTTATGGTACATAATCGCTACTCTTATTAAAATTTAAGTGGTTTCCTTTCCTTACTTAACTTAGCTACAATAAATGATTCTGTATTTCACTGTAATCTCGGTTACATAAGTATATTTTTCTTTAATAACATAGTGGCGAACTATCACACGGCCTACCCGATATAGAAACCTAAGTGATTAGTGATTACCGTAAGGTATGGTTACTGTCATAGCGACAAAGTCAAGCCACACATTCCAGACATAATAAGTTTTTATTTGTCATAATATGTCAATAATATGCTCTCAGGAATCAAAGTCTTCGGCTTAATAAATTAATGTACTACTTTTATTATTATTTTATACCACTAAGGTGGCAATTAAGCATCGGCCTACCTGATGGTAAGCGGTAACCATAGCCTAAGCACGCTTGCAACACCAGGGATATCACTTCCGCGTTGCCGACCCTTAAAAACCTTTTCACGCCTTTTTGAAGAACCTTGACCTTTTCTTTACTTACCTATATTCACAAATTATTATATCATTTTAGATTTTTAGGTACTACGAGGCCAATAATCTTGAATTATAGATAATTCAAAATAGATATTAAAATTATTATTATGTTAGCTGAAATCTAATATAAACATTTAACTACAACTTTAAGACAGAGTTTTTTCCAATTCGGTAAGTGTGTCTTCAATAATCAATCCAGCAACAAAATAATGTAAAAAACTTTTTATTAACGCATATTTTTTATTATCTTTCCGGTTAACTGGTAGAGAATGCCTGATGGCATAAAGTTCGTCAAATTGTACCATAGCATGTGCAATAAAAGTAAAATAAATAAATATTTTTCCAGTATTCAATTAAGGGCGGTACTTAGAATTCAATTAATTTATCAAAACTAATTGCGATGAGCTAATTGTCGTGACTATTGTAATATAACTGCTTATCTTTTTTTATAAGGCGAATATTTTTATTTCTATAAGATTTACTTTATTTCACATTGGTACCTACTTACAATTTTTACACTATAATTTCTGGTTAAAAAGTAACAAACATTTAAGTACTTATTAAGGTATTGATTTGCAATTTTGCATAGGTAAGTATGCTCAGATTTTTGGCAATCAATTTTATAATAGCATCAGTTAGTACATACGAAAGCTAGGTAACAATTAAACAATTAGTTTAGAAACAAATTTAAAAATTTACTAAATATAATGACAAAAATCTACTAGGTATGATCATTTATTTTTACCACAGATTAATATGGACTTCGACATTTGGACTTTGACTGTACTTAACGATTTAAAATTTTATAAATTTAAAATAAAAATCCCAAGCTAATAATAGAAAATAGGACGACTACGACTTTCCGTAGACTACGACTACGGAAAGGCGTGTTTGGAGATTAAAGTAGTCAGAAAAGCATTGAAACTGCAATTTCGACGATCAAAATACATATGTTCGACCTCTATAATTTCCACGAAATGGCAACGTCAGGTCTTACCGGAAACTATTAGTAGGTAGAGATGTGTGAACAAAAATTTATATTTTGTTTGCCTTTGTTACTTCGTAGAAAGTAAACAATATATATTAATAGAAGTAAACAGAAATCTAAGTATACTGTATAACAACCAGGATATCCGGGTAGCCTTCGATGATTTACAGTTAAATTGATAGGTACTTTCTGACTCCTTGATATCTGTATTTGTAATGCCTTGTTTTGGACTAATGTAGGAATAATAATGATAATGTCAGTATAGTCATAATATTTTAAATATTAAATACATATAATAAAATTAAATATTGGTAGCATCAGGAGGTAATCGACGACAATAGGGTCCTTTAATTTATTCATAGACAAAGATATAGCATTTAAAATTCAGAAACGCTGTAGATATTGGAGCCATATCGGCTTACAAACAACTGAAAGGTAGTTGCAGACCATATTTTATAAAATATAGATTAGTTTCACTTCCTTCTCTTTATATTTTTGAAGTGCTCATGTTTGTTAAAAATTAATCCTCATTTGTTTCCCTTACTTTCAGATTACGTTATTAGAAATACTTATACCTACGTGATATTGATAAGCTACGGGCACAAACAGCTAAAACAGTACTTAAGTATGAGGAAAAGCATTAATTGCATGGGCCCAAAAATATATAATTAAATTCCTGTAATACTTATGGATGCTAATTTGAATATTTTAAGAAAAAAAAGTCAAAGAGCTCCTTATTGCCAAATGTTATTATAATATAAACGACTTTTTAAATCATAAATTTTAATTTACTATTGTTATATTTATTTAAGATTATTATTTTACATGTTTATGTTACTGTTGACATTGCCTTAGGATTATTTATTGTATAATTTACCACCTTGATTTTTCGATTAAACTGTTTTGACATGCATGCTTACTCTATTTATCTGAAATTTTTATTTATTACATTTTGACATATGAATATTTCCGCTTTGTCTTCAGTCAATGATGATTTATCAGTTATTCCACTTAAAAACTATTTTAGTGTCAATCATTCGCCTATATATTACTAGACTAGCGTAGTCGGCGTAGTGCCTACATTATAATTTGTACGCCCAATGGGGCAGGCAGGACAGTCAAATTTTATTCATGCACCATCTATGTATTCCGAGACGTATTTCATGCAAATAAATATATTTATCTTTAATTCATTATGTGATCAGCTCGCAAAGTACCATTTGAAAAGCATTATCAATTGTTTAATTATTAAAATTGGTGATTTGTACAGTGTATCATATTCGTAATACTGTGCCTTGGAGTTTCCAGGGCCTGTTTCGGTACATGGTTGCAGATCCTCCGTAGTGTGTGGCCTTTGGTCACTGACTACTGGCAAATACTTAGGTAAGTACCTATCAATTTACATATTATTTATAATCAAAAACTGATAATAATAACTCAGATTTTTTGAGCATATTCATAATTCGTCATTTTCATATTACACTCAATAAGCAAATGAGCATTCGTGAGCCGCATGCGTGCAGCATTAAGCTAGCAATAGCAAGCAGGCATAATAATTGGTATGTAGGTATAATGAAGAAGTAAGCAAGTAGGTAATAATGAATTGTTTCATGTGTAAATAAATATGGAAGTATAATAAAGGTTTCAGAGCAGATTAATTTAAGAAACAGGCATATTAGAAACCGGTACACAGATTAAACCCCACGCTTCCATTGTCTTTGCGTTCACTAAAAAGATTATTTTTCTGAATAACTTAAACAAATAATACAATTATCTGTTCTGGTGTCGATAACGAAAACTTGTCGGACAGTCTGTTGTTTTGTCGGCGTCTTTTGTGAAATTAATACAAAGAAGTTTTTGTTATTTACGGGTTTTCCAGCAGTTTACAAGAGTTTATTAGACAATTGGACCTGACTTTGGCACAGAAATTGCCATAGTGCCGCCGCACCGGCCGCGTGCGCAGGTAGCTAAAATAAAGGTTTTTTCACAGTGTGAAATCCGTTGAACCAACTCATTAGATGAATATAACACCTTGGCGAGAGAGAAATAACAGGAAAAGAGAAGCAAAATACGAGACACAAAAAAAAGATGGTTTCAGTGCTTTAAACGGTGATATGAACATTATATACATATGTATATACCTTACGCCTCAAATTATGAGCTAACAAAAATTATTAGCTAAAAACTTGTAACTCAATGTGATATTTTTCCTCTATTTCATTATTTATATAACAAAATCGTGGCTAATACAAATGGAACTTAATTATAAGTTTTATATCAAACAGCATTTCGGTTGATCAAACCAGTGCGCCCCGTGCCGCCCGCGCCGCGCCGTGCTCGCTCGCCGGCTCCAGGCAGCCCGTTTATTGACCGGACTGGGCACAAAGACGCCCCTTTTACGACCCAATAAACTCACTATTGTGCCAACCTCCGCACGAAACGCGGTCCCGCTCATTGTTAAACTTAAATAAGATATCCATTTTTTATCGCACAGCCCATTACGAGCGTTTGTACATATTTTGACTTGGAACTATTGAAATAGTGATACTTTGATTTTGCCGACGCGTCAAAGCGTAGTTTTGCAAAATTATCACGTGCTAAAACATCTTTTGTTCTTATATAGAATAAAAAATCAGTAACCGTTAAAAGAACCGACCCGAAACAATACCTACAGTGTTTTAGATCATTTAAGTTTATAAATATAACGTTAACACCTCAAAAATTGACAGGGATTAGATTGTACTACTTTATTATCACGTATAGGTAAATTTCATTTCAAAATAAATTTATTGTCTTTTTAGATGAATTTTATTTTATTACCAACGAAGCATGTTAACCCTACTCAAAATCAGTATTATATATTACTCATACTCTTAATCAGTATTGTATAGTGTTTTTAGTAACTCCAGCTGTACTCTTTGAATATGATTTTTTTTATAAAAAAAATATGTAAGTAACTTATTTTTATCATAAACGAATAATTGGCGTGGTTTATATTCAAGCCACAACATCCACTAAGACTAAGATAAATAGAACTAACTTACCTAATCGTGTGTCACGACTCACGAGTCACGAGTGTCTTACTCATTTATCTTAAATAATTATTTGTGAGTTCAAATTTAGTATTATGTGTAACTCTATATGAGCCACAAAACAAAAAAAAACATGCACCATTTTACAGCATGAATAAAATTGATATCTGACTAACGGTGATAATGATAATGCAAGGTTGATTCAGATCTACAAACTTTATGCTCGATTTTACTTACATTTGCATAACGTTAAGAGTCTCTTAACGATTTTTAGCTCAGTCTATCTAAAGGAGATAGAAAGAGACAAATATAGTTAAGATAGGAGTCACGTAAGCTTAAGAAATGGTTAGTAAAACGGACATTAGGCGCTTGTTCGTAGCATCTTAGCAGCTTAGGCAAAATATAATATAAGGAATTGTGTTCGGTCGTGTGCAACAAAATATCTCATTTAGAATTATCTCTTTCAGGAATCGATGGAGGACCTTTTCTTCACTAGTGCATAAACTTCCTAAGCTGCAATAAAAAATAAAGACTTAGCCACTGCATATACTAAAAATCTTACAATAATTAAAACGGTTTCTAATACTCTAGAAAGCGATCTGGAAACTAACAGGAACACAAATGACGATGATTATTTTTATGTACCTAAAGGTATGAATATCCTATCTCTTTACTTATACTGACTCCTTGAACAAGTTTTTAAAATAAATTGTATGGAAATGGAGACGACATTGAATCTCACTTCAAGCCTGTCCTAATGCTGTTCAGTGTATATTTCCACCTGATAAACGTGTATTTTAATATGGCATCCCAATTATACAGACGGTACATAACAGTCGTGTGGCTACATCAGAATATAACGAACCGCAGGTAGACAAGCCACGATCGGATTTCAACGTCTTTTACAACATCCTATAAATTAGAAGAGTAATAAACATAAATCTTATTCAGAGTCAAACCCCATCACACATTCATACTTCGGAATTGATATCAAAAACCTAAATAATGTGTTCCACTTCAGAATGTGATTATAAATAAAAATCTTCAATAAACAGTGCAGCCATTGTATAGAGAGTTGTTTAATGTAATCATTAAAGCTTTGGTAGGTTATAGGTAGGTATTATTGTTGACATAACGATTAACTTTACGGAAAGCTCGTATTAAGTATCAATTTAGACTTAAATCAAGTCATGAAACGAAAGACCAAATTAAATAAAGGCACGTTGCTAAAGACTATACATGAAAGTAATATTCGCCATTGTTTCAAATCCAAATCACTATCTCCTGCATGATATTCACATTTTACATTGGTATATAGATAAATGATTTCATTTATTGTCTCCATAGTAATTAACCACGTTTTCATATCGCTGTAACTTTGTTGCAAAAGAAAATCAAAACTAACATCGCATCACGCAGCCGCCATAAGATCCGCATTCGTACTCGACTGTTAGAAGTTTAATGTCGGAAATGCCAAATAGTTGTTCAACGCCTCATAAATATTTCTGCATTGATGTTTCAGTATGTTAATAATTTTTTAAAGACATCGTATTGCTATGTTTAACGATTTCCTTATAAATATATTTTATAAGAAATAGATAATCATATAAAAAAACTTCATTTTGTATTCAGTGTTAAGTCAATGTTTCTAAAGCGCAGATAGCGGTGGGATAGTCATAATAGCATTTGAATATATTAGCTGTGCCTTAATCGTTCAATATATTTATTCGTTAAATTCATTTTAGTGAATAAGTGTTAATATAAATTGTTGGAATTCAGGACAGATTAACATGTTCAGCTTTTAACGCTACCTCTTAACTTTTGTGCCCACGAGTACGAGTACAGACACAATTGGTTTTTAATTGGAATATAATGAGTCTTATAACATAGGTAAAATGTAGGTACTTATTATCCTTGTTAGTTTTATAACTAAGTATGATTTCGCGTACCTACCAAATGGATATAACATTATCATGTTAATAAGTACTACTTAGTATTTTTTAAGCAATTCATATCTGTTATCGTTTAATCTTCATCACCCCAGCTCAGTAATAATCTCTCGATAATGTTTTATTTTTGGTGCCTATGTGAAAAAAAACTTTTTTTTTAATTGTTACTTTACATGAGTTCTCAATTACGAGCCAAGTAAAATTTCCTACCCTAACTCCTTCCTTTGCATTCCACTACTTTTTGACCTTCCTATCGTAGCACAGGTACGATTTTTGCATATTATAAATATCTTATACTGAAATAGCGAAAGTCAATCATTTCATTACATTAAAAATATTACCATGTCTCCACTACTCTGACTCTGGGTTTCATCGGCCTATTGGGGGTTACGCGCCTCCAGCAATGGCTTATTACCCGAGCAGCTTCTTCTCCACGTCTCCATGCATTTTTCTTACAGACTTTTACCGAAATAAGTGTATCGAAGGAGAAATCAACCTATAGGTAAAGTGTCCCCTTATTTTAAGAATATCAACTTAAAAGTTACATACATATATTCCGTTTTAACTCTATTTCGTCTGTTGTTAACGAGTAGTCATTCTAGTATTTAACATACATACCTACAAGTCAATCCGTAAGAAAACTGTAATAATGAAGAAAACTGAAAAGCCAATTGACGTGTCTGAGTAGTTTTGGGTTTGAGGAGAAGATGCTAATTTCACTGATTCAGAAGCGATGTGTCTCTTACTGTCAAACCAAATGTCCATTTTTTTTTTATACAACTTGATGACAAACAAGCTGACGGCCCACCTGGTGGTAAGCGGTTACCTTATAGACACCTGCAATAACAATGAAAAGTCACTTGATATTGCAGGTGCGTTGTCATCCTGAGGCCTAAGATGAAATGCCGTCCATGCCCAGTAATTACACTGGCTACCTTTCCCTTCAATCTGAAACACAGCGAACTGTTTCACGGCTAAAATAAGAAAGGCGGTGGTACCTAACCAGGCGACCCTACACATGGGCCTACCACCTAGTTCCATGCAATGAAGGCACAATAACAACCCACAGAAGTCTCAGAATGAGCCGGAAAAATGATTCCTAAATTTTTGGTGTCTATTGGATTTGTATTTATTGTTTATAAAGATAAGACTACCACGTAACCACAATCACCGCATACTATGCTAGAACGTCTTCATATTAGCGAGACTGAAGCCAACAAGGAAAAAAACGGAAAAAATGATTCAATGTCTTGTTGCTTTTGCAACATTTTAATGAAGTGGCGTTGTTTGCTTTAACTATGCATTCGGCTTTTGCTTGCAAGACAACTTGCCGGTTCACATGAGTAAAGTTGAGATCAGAGATTGCAAACCGGGCCCGGCCCGGCTGGGCCCGGTGCACTTTTAGACATCACCGGGCCCGAGACCGGGCCCGGTAGGTACGAAAACTGCGGCACGGAAGCCCCAACTTGTAGGAAATAAGTGCATAAAGTGCTAAAAGTGCACCGGGCCCGGCTTGCAATCTCTAGTTGAGATAGGTGCTTTAGACAACTACAAATACAGATTCGAACCGCTTGTTCATTGACCCGTGATTGACCCTATAGTCCAGATTTAGCCCCGAGAGGCTTTTATTTGTTTCCAAATTTTAAACAATTAATTTTGAATTTGAAGTAATATTCCGACGATAATGAAGCCAAAAGATGCTATATAGTAAGCGCATTTTGAGGGCAAGTTCAAAAAATATTTTTTAGATCATACTGATCTGAAAAATGTGTGTAGGTATTGAAGTTGAGGGTTAATTAGGTATATTAAAAAACAATAATAGTCTATTAAATTTAAATTATATAGTTTAGAAAAATAATTAAATATTTAAACCAGGAAGTACCTATCTACATCTTTTTTTGTGTGAAAATGGTAAAAAGCAGATGACACAATGAAAATAAATACAGTTATAGCGTGTCGGCTCGGTAGAAAGAACAATATACAGGCACATTAAATACGCTGCCTTACAAATCGCCTAGCTCTACAAGTATATAATGCTTGTAGAGCTAAGCGATTTGTAAGGATCCTTTTTAGCGTACCTATGTGGTTATAATAAAAGCTACCGTTTCATTTAATGTACCTAAATTGTACTTTAAATACAATTTTATCATCCACTGTCGGTATCTTGATATCGTGGACCGTATCATTGCTTTGTGTGCCGAACCTTCGCTATGTACTGAGATATGGTCCGGTGACGAAGGGAAAGCTGGATTAAAAATTAATTTAACGTCTTTGAAGTTCGCCGGTAATCCCGACTTTATCTAGATATCAAATCGAGAGGATTAACCCAGCCTAGTTAAATAGAATGCACGCGATAACAGCTGATTACCAGATATACACCTTTCAAGTATGTATTTCATGAGTTTATATTTTCAAGAATATTATTATTTTATCACTTTAATTGCAAGGATAGTTAATACTAAAGCAGAGTTGCGGAAATTTTAAATCCATTTATGTAAAAATAACGTAAACCACACATAGCAACAGAGAACACAGTGAGCAAAGATCAATTTCAGGCGAACGTTTTTTATGCAAAAAAATTTAGTAGACAAAAAAGCTGACGACCCCCCTGTTGGTAAGCGGTTACCGTCGACTATAGACACCTGCAATAACAAAGAAAAGTCACTTGATATTGCAGGTGCGTTGTCTTCCTGAGGCCTAAGATCCATCCGTCCATGCCCAGTAAGAGCGCTGGCTACCTTTCCCTTCAATCCGAAACACAGCGAACTGTTCACGGCTGAAATAAGAATGACGGTGGTACAGTCGACCACAGAAGTAGCTGAACACTTTAGTACCATGTCACACCGATCTTGTGCACTTACTTCATAGTTGCTACCGTACTATATTGACTCTATAACTCAACTACCCAGACGACCCTACATATGGGCCTACCACCTAATACGTTTGATCTTAAATCTTAAGAATTATCGATAGAGTCTAGACATTTTTCCATAAGAGCAAATTATGAAGCTGGTGCTTTTGGTTTATATATCATAACAATTTTGAGAGGTAAATAAAAAAAAATAAACCAGAAATAATTATTAACTTTAAAAAAATGATATAATGCAATTTCACATAACTACGTAAGTAGCAAGACAAAAATATTATTGACGTACCTACTTTATTAATTTTTTTCGTCGGTTTACACAGTTGCAGTATAAAGGGCATCTATTCTGCACTGCAGGCATCTATCCTTCTTAATATTTTCATAGTGGGGCAACTATCCATACAGGTAGGCATCTATCCTCAAAAAAAAGGTTCCACTAAAAGCTAAATTTTGCAGAATCTGTGATTGATAGGTCAAAAATAAATAATTATGATACAACATGAATAATTAAGTTACATTCATAAAAATTATTCATATGAATGAATATTTTCAAAATTAGGAGGCTTTTTTAAAAAAGACTTACTTACAATCAGATACAAATTTCGTATTTTGAGGACGCTGGGTCTCCTCCTGGTAAGAAATGAATGTTTAAATTATGCTTAAATTCTATGGATTGGAAACGCATCGTTTACATTTTGCCAACCCAGTTCTGTCCTTTTTTTCTAGTATTAGAAAGAAAGAGAGGTTCGGACCTAATTAAATTTGGTTTAAGAACTTACTTAATTAGCAGATTTTCTAATGAAGACAATTTAGAATCCATACGTTCATTTTGATATTTTATCATAGTAGGTAGCTACTTAACCGGTGTTTATTTTCAGTACAAGGTTTTCTGTACTGGTTCAAGTGGGTGGGTAGCAAGTGGAATGCCGCTAACTGTAAAGTAAACTGAATGGTCATTTCGGTCACTTCAAAGGTGCCGCCGCCATCGCCGTCACAGAGCACACATTGAATAAAATCTCTTCTGGTATAATTATAGGTAGGGTGCGTTTATTTTTAGAGTAAAACTATAGAGAAAAGGTACCTAATATAAAATGCTTTACTTAAATATTTTTTGCACCGATAATAGATAGGTTAGATTATGTAAAATCTATTAATATTGCGAAATGCGTAAGGCTGTGTCTGGCTATTTGTTACGTTTTTACTCCTAAGTGACTGAACCATTTCAGATGATATTTGGCGTAGAGATAGATTATAATACCCTGGGAAAGGAAATAGGCTTCCTTTTGGCGTGAGAGTCGAAATCCACGCGGGCGGAACCGCGGTAGGACACTCATTAGTGAGAGATATGATAATGTATGTTTTCAATTAGTAGCTATTTTATAAAATATATTCAATTCAAGTTTAATTATCTTTTAATGGATGATAAAAGTCTGGGAATTTACATAAATAAATACCTGAAATAAAATTATACGATAAGTGTATAGTTGGTATTATCTACATGTTTTATAATTTTATAAAAATATTTAACAATGATTAGATAATTCAATGTAGTTGATGCAATGACAAGTGATTTATGATTTCTCCAGTAGTGTACCAAATATATACTTCCATTTAAATTGGTTCAGCGGTACTTTTACATTTATAATATTAATATATTATAGATGTAAAAGAACTAATTTAAATGAATTCTGGCATTGAGATAGACTGCACCCTCAGAAAGGATGTAGGTCACCTTCTGGAGCGATAACCAACAACGATGCAGGCGGAGCTGCGGGCGGTCAGGATAGTTATATTAGAATAGTGAGAGTTTAACAGACTGACAAAATTACTTTTGCATTTATAATAATAGTAGGTAGGTAACAATTATTATCAACTTATGTAACAATTTTGGAATTGCATTTGTATTCGTAATAGCAGGTAGATATTAAGTGATGATTTGCGTTAAATATAAGCTGTATAATTCCTCATGTGCTTTTGCCATGCAGGGAGGCCTGTGCCCAGTAGTAGCACACTGGTGTATAAAAAAAATGTGTTTTTTTAAAACAAGTAACTATACCATAGAAAAAGGAAAGACTTCACTGTCTTACATAGTCTGGAAAAACTTCCCCTTCCTTGAACCAGTAATGAAGCAAAGAATATTTATTATACCTACACTAACCATCTCTTAAAAAATTATTTGTACTCATTTCCTGCAGTGTATAATATTCTTTGACCTAGATATATTAGCTTAGCGATCATTTAATTCGAGTCACCGCCAAGCGTTTACACATTTTAGCTAATGCTAGAATCAAATCAACTCCAGTACCTACATAATAATTCTTCTTTGAGAATTCAGTGGGATGGTGAATTTACGATCCCATCACTGCTGAACAGAGCAGTGGGATTGTGAATATTGAAAAATACACAGGAGATGGGCTCTTCGTACATGAAAGTAAATAGTATAAAAAAGTTCGGTTGATCACCCGCTGGCTATGCGGTGTAGTGGGTACAACAGGGACCTAATCGTTCAACCTCCTATCCGGAGCATTGACATTACATTACAATACAAACTAACCATGATAAAAGTTGCTTAATCACTTCCTCAAATACACCCCATGTGAGCAATGGTTTGACACGTAGCTTACAGCATATCTTTTTAATATCGAACTGCTCGCCAAAAGCAGAGAATTTGCCCTCACACTAGAGCCACGGTCGACTTTTCTGAAAAAGGCTGCGAAAAAGTTTTTGCGGGGTTATTGTAGTTGATAACGACCCAGTTATAATCTGGTGGTACAAAGCTCCAGTTACCACTACGTATCATGTGGTCCGTATGCTTGAAAATTGCTTATCTAAGGTACAATTGTACCATAACCAACCAACTGGTTGGTTATATTTGCTTTAAAAACACTGAGGAGGTCCTCGGGTCCTTGTTTTTGGAGCAAATAGGTACAAGGTGTAATAAATTTCATTTTCATCTTCTCTGGTAGATCCCGTAGATCAATAGCCGACAAAAGAACTTCTCATTTTATGATTTGAAAATATAGTTGTTATAAAGTAATGAGTTTCAGAAGAAGCGACCACTGCGCGGCGTGTGGCGGATCACACGGAGGCTTATCTTCAAATACAAGGCTTGTTTACCCTGCCTCGTCTGTTTGCCCTTTGACAGCAGTCTCACAGGTCGTTAACACGTCATACTCAAATGAATACAGTGTCAACATTAAAATTCAACAACAAAAGGAAATTAAATCATCTCACTGTTCATTAGTTCATTACTCAGTTCAAATATGATAATATGATTTGTGGTGTGAGTGTGACAGACTTGGGAATAGTAGATTGCTTTATAAGGGTGGAAAGGAATCAATCCCTACGAGGTTGTTAGACGCCCTAGCGCAGTGAGGGCGGCTATAGTCCGAGTAGGGTTTGATTCCTTTTATACCCGTGTGTAGCACTCTACTTTTCATTTTTAATGCAAGGAAAATAAAAAATAGTTTTCTAATAAAATTTATTCATAAAAATACTCCTAACATGAGTAGAACCTATTTAAAATTAATTGTAACGTTATTACAATTTGAGAACTGTATATTTAAATTTCTGTGTGGAATGTTTAGGCTGTTACATTTTGTACGTGAAATTTGGCTTTGCTGGTTTTCTGTAAAAGTAGGAGACCCTAGTGGTTGAAAAGAAAATGAAATCCATGGCTAAGACTCCCTTGATGTACCTGGTTGAGGCGAATTGGGGCGTATATTTAAAGAGTATTTTTAAATTTGGAACACATCCCGTTACTGCTTACTGGTTAAGTATTCAGCCGAATAGTTTTTTTCTTCATTGTACCACAGATTGTACGTAACCAAATTCAGTTCTATTTTAAAATTTTTTATTCCCGCCCTAGGAAAGGAAGCAATTAGTATGAGTTTTTCCCGCCCGGTGGTGGGAACTAGCGTTTTCCTCCCAATACTCAGATCAAGAAAACTACTTTCCGAGCATGAGAAATGAAAAGATATTTTCAGTCATGCTGAGTTAGGATTCTTGGGTGAATTCAAATTCAAATTCAAATTATTTATTGCATGTCACATTACATAAATATGAGGTGGTACATTAGAAAAGGTTTACATGTGACGCCCTGCTAGGGCATAGCAATTAATGTAGTGCTAGAGGTATAAATTACTTACATACATAAATTTTACATTTTCTTACAAATTTATTACAAGTTATGAACATACATAATTCTAGAAATAAATTTTACAAATTATTACAAATAAAATAAAATTATATATTGTGTTCAAATTAAAATATGTCATACCAATTAAATATTTGATAATTAACATTACAATTACGATTCAGTTGTAAATTAAGTACCTTCAGATTTTAAATTATAAATTATAATATTTCTTATCAATCAAATTATTGTCAAATAAAATTATAATTAAGATCAAACTGTAAACTCCAAACATTCTTATTTTAATTTCTTATACCCACTTTTCATCAAAATATTCTTTTAAATTGTAATAGGATTTAGCTCTGAGAAAAGACTTCAATTGTAAATTAAACTGTGTAGAGCTATCTAATTGCTTTATGGTACTTGGAAGGTGATTAAAAAAATTTTTTTTTATTAACATAACTTTATAATCAATTAGCCTTTGCTTTCAGGATTAAAGGAACAGCTCGTCGATTGCTACTTTAGAAAGAGGCAATAAAATATTTCGTGAAAATCACAACAGCTACCGTACAAACAGCTAACAATATTTTACCTAAGTATACCATATATTTTGCAAATTTTATTAATGATAAGTAGAACCAAAAATAATTTTCGATTTGACTGATTTTAACGTGTCTTTGATACGCGGTTCCAGGATTAGGTGTATCACATTAATAATGTACTAAAGTGGTTTTACTAGACTTAGATTTAAACATTATAGAGAATTATGTTGAATCCAATTTCATTAGACTGACGACCGCCTGGCCGAGTGGTCTGTACCCCAGGCTACTCGGTCAAGAGGTCCCGGGTTCGAATCCCGGTAGGAACAAATGTTTGTATAATGAGTACGAACATTTGTTTACGAGTCATGGATGTTTAGTATATTTCTAATATTTATATACATATTATTATCATTATTTCTCCGTTATCTAGTATCCATAATACGAGCTCTTAATGATGCTTACTTTGGGCCAGATAATAGGTGTGAGTGTATTAATATTATTATTAGAAAACAGAAAAAGGGAACATTTTAAACATCAATGAAATAATAAAAGAATAAATTGAAATACTGATTGGAAAGACATAATAATAATATTCATACACTCACACCTATTATCTAGCCCAAAGTAAGCATCATTAAAAGCTTGTGTTATGGATACTAGATAACGGATAAATATTGATAATAATATGAATATAAATATTAGAAATATCACTACATAGTATAAAACAAAGTCGCTATCCGCCGTCTGTCTGTCCCTATGTATGCTTAGATCTTTAAAACTACGCAACGGATTTTGATGCGGTTTTTTTTAATAGATAGAGTGATTCTTAAGGAAGGTTTATATGTATAAAATATGCATAATATTTACATAAGCATTGCATCCGTGCAAAGCTGGGGCGGGTCGCTAGTACTAAATAAACATATAAACATCCATGACTCGTAAACAAATGCTCGTACTCATCATACAAACATTTGTTCCTACCGGGATTCGAACCCGGGACCTCTTGACCGAGTAGCCTGGGGTACAGACCACTCGGCCAGGCGGTCGTCAAAGATATAAAAATAATCGTTATCAAATTATCATATATCTACGTAATAAGGCCTTATACTTATTCAATTTTTATTGTTTTATTCCATAACAGACCGCGCCGCCGCGATTCTCTATAATAGCGCGGCGATTGTGCAGTAGATTTGGGTACTTCGGAAATTAATATAGTTATGTCACATCTACTCATTTATTAAATTTTTAGTATTTGAATTATGTACACGAGGTTGCGTATAGAAATAAATATAGCGTCTGGATGACTCTGGAGAAATATAGACCATTATTTTTATTTTTATTTTTTTATTTATTTATTGGTCTGCCAACAATTGTATAATTATACATGGTAATATTACTTAATTAAGATTACTTGCTAATTATACAATATTTAAAAGGCGAACACAGCATGCAAATGTTTACACAGTAAAAGCAAGTAATGGTATAAATAATAATAATTTCATTCCACCTACAGAATAAAATAAAATAAAATTTAGTGAAATTTAGTACTACTTTAATCTATTATAAACAGTCAGATAGGGTTTATTCGATAGATAGCAAAAAAGTGGGTTTTTCAAGCGTCAGATAGACTTTATTCGACGAATAATTC
The DNA here is from genome assembly GCA_947347705.1 of Nymphula nitidulata. Lineage (NCBI taxonomy): Eukaryota > Metazoa > Arthropoda > Insecta > Lepidoptera > Crambidae > Nymphula > Nymphula nitidulata. The sequence goes on from OX374623.1 coordinate 14,230,310, forward strand.
ACTTAACTTAAGAATAAATCTATCTGCCCCTTCGACGGCCAGATAACCGCTTATTCTATAGATAAATTATGCTTGTGCTTTCTCAAAACATGTTAGAAAACACATGTAAAATGGTATACAGTAGAATTCCGTCGTAGATTCAGACTTACTAAAGAATCGGTGCAATATTTGCAAACTTTTGTAAAAGATAAATTATGTAAGTAATGAAATCACAAAAAATACATATTTAATTTTGTTTCTGAAACCACTGCATTCCTCCTACAGCTGCCAATCACTGATTCTTTGCCCTATGAGTTTCTATATCACTACTCCTATATAGTTTGGCGGTATTAATAATTCCACTTCATGTCGTATTATAAAAAAAATTAGGTACTGTTACAATTACATCTTTGAGGAAAAAATTGAATTCTGATAATTTTTTCATTTCCATGAGGAAGCATAAATGAGCTAAGGTTTCTTGATTGATATCAGCTATAGATTGCACTTACATGTTAAGTTTCAAATAAAATACCACAGAACTTGATGTATGTATGAATGTCGAATGAAATAAGATGCCAGATGCTTGCTTGTTTTTGACAATAGATGTGAAGTTAACAGCAAACAAAGAAATTGTCTGTCCCGCTCTAACATTAGTGTCCTCTATACATTTGTCTCAACTACCTAAAGCTGGCGTTATTATGGAAGACCTAAACGGTCAGATAGTTATTCTTAGGATAAATATACCACAATACAAATATAAATGTTAATTGAAAAATTGACTTATCGGACGAATAAACAGTGTAATAACTTTATTCCTTAGGTAGCTATCTGTAGTTTTATCAGGGGATTGAAAAATCGGCCCTAACGTCTAAATGTGTTGAGTGTCATACCAAATAAATCCAACTCAGTGCCGCAATCGTTAAATATTTTACAGAATCTAAAAATTGGGGAGTAGGAACCAGAGACAGATTTACGGAAGGGAGGATACATCATTTTGTTGGGATATCTAGGACACTTACGGGGAACTTTGAGGTTAAGCTGTGGACAGTCTACAATTCCATTTATTAGTTTGAACAAAAATATGAGATCGTGTGATATTCTACGCTTTTCCAAGGATTTTATTTTGAAATGATCTAGCCGTTTTGTGTAGCTCGGAATCTTTTTAGCTATACCTGTAGAATAGGCTAAGTGATTAAGGAGCCGCTTGTGAACGCGTTCTAGTCTTAGTGTGTGAGTAGCGTAGTGTGGACGCCAAACAACCCCACAGTATTCTAAAGTGCTTCGAACAAGACTATTGAAAAGAATGATTTTAGTGATGGGCTTACGGAATGACCTTGCATTCCTTAAGATAAAACTAAAAAAAAATATCATTATCATATCGGCCTATGATGTTCCCTGCGCTAAACAAAGGACTCCCCTATCGATTTTCAAATGGATCGGTTTTGCGCAGCCTGTATCCAACGGCTCCCCGCCACCCTGACCATCTAGTGGGAGGCCGTCCCACTTTGCGCTTTGCGGTACGTTGTCGCTCTAGAACTTTAACGCCCCATCGGCCATCAGTTCTGCTTGTTTTGTGCCCTGCCCACTGCCACTTCAACTTGCTAATCCTATGAGCTATGTCAGGGACTTTAGTTCTCGTGCGTATGTTTTTATTTCTAATTCTATCTCGTAAGGAAGTACCTAACATAGCTCGCTTCATTGGGTGAACTTGCACAAAAAAAAAGAAGGCCCTCAGTAAGCGACCACGTTTTACAGCCGTGTCGCAATACGTCTTTTAGATTTCAGCTCAGTAAGAGTTATAAAGTTGGAGAAATTAATAAATTGATTAAGATCTAGAAAGATTCTGTTTTTGCCATTTAATTTTCGTCTTGCAAACAAAATTAAATGGCAAAAACAGAACCCACGTTTAGTTTATATTTCGAAATTTAAAAATTGTAAAAACAAGAAATAACGCTGGCATTTACAATTAAATTTATTTATAAACTAGGTTTTTCAAGGTGTCAAACTATAAATACTAAAGTAATTTCACTTTTATTGCAAATATGTCGCAATACTTGCGGTAGTAGGTGGGCCTACCGGGTGAATTTTTCAATAGGGCGAGGATGACCAAATCCGAAACTACGAGGAATAGAGAAAAGTACTCAAAGGAGTCTCGGGCCTGATTTAGTTGAAAACTAAAAATGCATCATTGGATTTTTGAAAAATCAATATTCCTAGCCAAGAATTGAGCCCGGTGATTTTAAAAAAAAATATCTAGTATTATACCACCATTCGATAGTATCGATAGTAAGGAGCGAATTCTGGGAAGTAATTATATATGGCAAACTTAAAAGATACTGCTTTAAATTATGATATAAATGTAAATAAATTAGGATATGCGGCAAACTTATGGAAAATCCAACATTTTCCATAAGTTTGCCGCATATCCTAACCTCCCAAAATTCTTTCCTTTTTAGCGACAACATATTTTTTTTTCAAAATCATCGGGTTAGATTCTCGGCTAGGAATATTGTAAACAGAATTAATAATATTGTAATTCTGAATGCAGTACAATCCTTGAGACGGCAAATCCAGCCATGCATAGAAAACAATGATGGCCATCATTCTGAACAAGTAATCAGTCATGCAAGGTTTAATAAGTAAGTACCTAGGTAACGTAAGAAAAATAAAAAAATATGATGTGAAAAATTAGCTCTTTTTTGCCGTATGTTACATAATTACTTAATCGAATGGTGTGCTTTTTTTCCAAACCACCGGTTTCGATTCCTGGCAAGGAATGATTTTTAAAAAATCCAAATATGCAGTTTTAGTTTTCTTCAAAATCGGGCCTGATAGTTTCAGATTGAAAAATTCACTTGTATAGGTATATACTTACATACTATTCAGCAACATGATTATGAAAAAAGAATTGATTGATTGATGACACTTTACAGAGAAATATATTTTCTTCATAACAGGTTTAACATAATGTTTGTACGGTCAGCAACAGAAGTCGACTTACACATTAGTACCCTACAATGTCACGCTGCATCGTTCAGTGTTTATACAAAATGTCAAGCTAGAGTCGACTTGAAAGATAATTATATACCTATCACTCTTTCTTCTAAGTGAATTTAATAAGCGCTAGAAAACCGCTCTAAAATCGTCTAAAATATTTTGTCTAGTTAGTAAATATTTTGTTTTGCCGCTGACAGACGCGGCTCGTGGCGTGCTCCTGACATTTTAGTACATTTGTTCTCGCCACTCACTGCCGCCCCTCTAAGATGCCGCTAATAGCAGCACGGTCGTGGCCGGGCCGTTAGTTACGGCCGCTCAATAGCGTTTAGCGGCAACGACCGAGGTGGACATAGGTATTTAGACATATATTTTTTTTAAATCAGGAGTATTCTACTCAAAAGATATGAATATCCGCCACGCGGAGAGATTATTTGCCTGTATCACTTGTACTCCGACAAAATTTTTTTTTCGTATGCAAACATAAGGTATGTACAATTTAGTGGTAGCTATCAGTGATGTCTTAAGGTACAATTTGGCGAGTCGAAAATCTCGTAATTATGATTTTTAACACCTTTTACGCACGCTTCTTTACTCCTCTGGCTTTTTCGAGTGTTTGTTAACATTTGTGTCGGTGACACGATATATGTACTATGTGATTATTTTGCTTCGTTTTCATTAAAATACTTTGTAATTATTAGTATTAGTATCATAATTACAACATTAAGCCTACAATACAGCCGGCCACGACCGTGCCACTGTCAGCGGCAGCTTAGAGCGGTGGCGATAGTGAGCGGCGAGGACAAATAAATGTAATGAAATATTAGGAGAACGCTCATATTTTAGATGTAGCACTGTTCTGTTTTTCTTCGGTATACTATTGTGAGTAAATTAAACAACCCATACCTATACCTACAGTGTCTATTTTTAGCCCCCCCTAATCGAAAAAAGAGGGGTGTTATAAGTTTGACGTGTCTGTCTGTGTATCTGTGTGTCTGTCTGTGTATCTGTGTGTCTGTCTGTGGCATCGTAGCGCCTAAACGAATGGACCGATTTTAATTCGTTTTTTTTTTTGTTTGAAAGCTGATGTGACTACGATAGTTCTTAGCTACAATTTATGAAGATCAGTTCAGGCGTTTGATGATTATCAGCTCATTTTCTACATGATATTAGGATTTTACTATCTTTTACAGATCCGATTGATTTCAAATTTCGCATACTGTCACTTCGATGACATTGCCATGACATACTAACTTTAAGCTGATCCTATACCATCAAAAAGTCTGCGAAATGCTTAATTCTTTAGAAACTTACAGCAGATATATTAGCGTGTTTGGGCTCTTATGAATAGTCTTAATAAGATGGTGTTAGATAGACGATTAATGACGCCGGGGGTTACTTAAAATTTTTAATTTTGCAATTATTGCTTAGTCTACTGAACGTTTATAATATCTATTCTAAGTATACAAATTCAGTTACGAAAATGTACTAAAACGATAAAACGATAGAACTCATAAACGATCAGCAAACCCCATTCAGTGTTAAAATAAGTTTTGTTTTTGTCACTCATATTGTCAAATGAAGAAGACAAATTGTGCTTCCCAGAAGAGATTTATGAGGTCCTCCCAAGTCTTCTGTAGCACATTAGATGAAGCAGTTGTGCGATTTCGCACTAGGACATGTCTGGTGTAGATATATTTTCAACAACTTTCCAAGTTTCCAACCCATCAAGCATAAGATTGATTGATTTGATGATTATATAAAAAAAATATATATTTAACATTGATTTTTCAATTGCTTTAATTATAACCCTCCAAAGGGATCACGCCACTTGACGGATTGAACTTAATTTATAATGTAAAGATAAAATTTATGAAAATATATTTTAGTTAAAACTTCATACGCAAGATCGTTACCTACTAAAATATTTGTATCATTGTCAAATTCTTGTGATGCTTGACGGGTTAAACTTATTTTATATAAATTCTCTGTAACAAAAAGTACGTAGGAGGACGCTTGCCAAGCATTGATATTAATATCAATGTTGCCAAGCGTGTAAATGTAGCATTTCGATACCATCAAAGACTTTATCGCCAGTTCGTTTAAAAATTTATTTTTAAGGTCAGCCTGTGTGTTCAAAAATCTGAAAAGGACTGATATAAAGGGATAAAATGAAAGTATTCGTGAATTAGAAATAGATTAACATGACTTTATTTAGTTCATCAAATGTGTTTCGTGATCGTGCAGCGTACTTACTAACAAATCTCGTGTCCACAAACAGTCCAAACATCAACACAACATCTTTACAACAAGCGCAAACTATACACGTGGTTCTCAATTCCAAAAGCATAATTAAAGTCACAGATGTAGGTAGAACAAATACTAGTATCTCCAGGTGAAAACGCTATTAGCACCACATTAATATTAATCTAAAAATGGTAAATCACAAAACCAAGAATTCCAAAATCTACTAATTAAAATAAAAGTCATTGTAATCCAAATCTCTATATAACGTACGATCATCATTTACCGTTATTAATGTCAAATATATAATCATTTCGTGAATCAAGTGATTTTGCTGTGTTAATATAATAAGAAACAGGCATAAATTATTCTAATTACTACTAGAATATTTACAGAATAACTACAGCTAGAAATAATCTCAATCAACATAAAAATAATACTACTTCTCAAGGCCACAAATGCTGCGAACAGCCAACGCACTGCGTTATTTTTCGTACATTTTTAGTGAAATGTATGAGATTCTTGATGACTCTTACATTTAATTAAAGGTACAAATAAGTTATTTGGACGTAACTTGGAAGTCATGCTGATAATATTTATAGTGCTTAGTAGCAATTTTACGTCTAAAACCTCAAATTGTTATGTTATGTGGATAAAACTATTAAATAAGAACTTTTAATTCTAATAATCTCACCAAACTTCTGAAAGGCACTTGCAGCATTGAGAAATATTATGTATGCATCAACCACTTAAATTATAATAAATTTAATAATCTTAATTTTAATAATAAGTAATATAAAAATATAGATATCTATATTTACAGTGAAAATTCATTAAATTAAAAACACCTCTTCGAGAAATGGTAATTATAGTATTAATTACATAATTGTTAAATTATTAATTATTTACATTTTTTATTTTATGTAGGGTTTCAGTAAAAGGGCCTTTTCTGTATTGGTGTTGTAATTTAACTTGATAAATGATAATAATAACTGAAACAGACCGCAATACTAGAAAAATACCTAAAACCAAAATACGTCGATACAAAAATTGCAGTTGATAAACGTGATATTTCGTCGCTATATAAACGCACTTTAAAATATTCCCGAGAGAATATTGCACTACACTATCACAATTTCTTATAGGTCATGTCGAAGAGAAATGCACTATGCACAATTACCCTACTGGGTAAGAAAGTCTGATGCGAATACTACGCGTATTCTTGCGGGTAGCCTTCGGGATTCGGTCACAGCAGCGAGACTGGTGGGACCCCAGGCACTAAGGGTTCGGGCACCCCTTGAAGAACCCCTTGGTGGTAGTGGTGATGATGCATCATGCCGTTCATCATCTGTTGGTGGTGGAGCATCGTGGCGTGGTGGAGCTGCGCATGCTGGAGGGACGCGTGGTCACCTTTCTCTTTCATGACCACCTCTTCGCGCTTTTTTACTTGTTTACGCTCCTTGGCGCGTCGGTTTTGAAACCAAATTTTTACCTGTAAAGTTTTTGTGATTTTATTAAAGCTTCAAAGTTTTAGCACAAAAGCAAGAAAGTAAAAATAGAAAAAAACTATTAGTTTAAATTTGAGTGACGCGTAGACTATTTTTAGTTGTTTTTTTTATACTTTCTAATAATTAGATGAAACAAACAAAACAACTGCTGTGACAATTATGTATTGCTGGAAAGTAATCTATATTAGAAAAAAAACTTTTTTAAGTCCTGTTGGATTTACCTGTCTCTCAGAAAGTCCCAAGCTGGCAGCAAGCTCAGCCTTTCTTCTTATTGTGATGTACCGGCTATAATGAAACTCCTTCTCCAGTTCCAGCCTCTGGTGGTCACTGTACACTACTCGGTATTTGTCCTTTGTTCGTGTTTTACCTGCGACAAAAAAGTTTGAACGTTATTCTTTAATACAAAGCACGGCAAATGACTCCACGTCACCTGGTAATGAGCGGCAAAAGAGTCCATATGCGAATCTACATCTAACTGCATTTTTATATGGTTTCGGTACCGCAATTATTATTTTTTAAATTGGTGTTTTTCAAAATAAGTAAGTATCTAACAGATTGTTTGTATAGCTGTTATCTAGCTAGTTACGAGATGATATCAAAGCTGTAATTATTGTCTTAAAATCTATTAAGGTAATAGAGAATAGCATTGTCTAATGAAAATAACTTACAAGGAATTAGATGATCAGCACTGCTGGGAGGCCTGTCAGCGCTTTGGTGTGCGGAGCCGTAAGTGAGGCTCAAAGGCTTTACTTGAGATTGGCCTTTGTCCAGCAGTGGACTGATGCATTCTGATAATAATGAAAAAAAATCTTTGTTTCAAAATACGGAAACAAAAACACAAACAACTTCCTACACTAAACTATTTCCACTATTCGTCGTACTTAAAACTTGAGGAGAATATAATTTCGTGTTTGCCAACTTACATTTGTCATCTAAGTTATGTTTCATTCTTAAAACCAAGAACATATTATGGACGTGGTTAAAAAATTGCTTTCTAACGTTACACCAATTAGCGCATAAATGTTTATCTGTTAATTAATAGACACATCTGCATAAATGTCAGCAAACAAAACTCCAGCAGAAACGCATGTTATTAACTACATACAAATACTTACTCTAAAAACAAATAATGATACAATGGAAGTAATTGTGTTCATAATTTTACATATTTTAGTATTTTTTCTCATACTTATTTTTCTTCATTTATATACTTATTATTATCAATATTTCTCCGTAATCTACTATCCATAAGACAAGCTCGAAATGATGCATAATTTGGGCTAAATGCCTAATTAGTGTGAGTGTATGAATATTATATTATTATTATATTAATTTTGCAAATAAGTAAGTATAATAGCTTGAAATCGCGTCGTAAATTAACCAAAAATATTTTATATGAAATCCAAGGAATATTATGTCAGTCACTTTTAATTCAAGAGCATAAGAGTTACGATAATTCGCGCGTAGTGTCTTTTATATGGTCGTAACTAGAATCGTCGAGTTTCATACGGCACTTATTCCCCTCCAGCCTTGAATAAGGGATCCCTAGGGCTCGATAAGGTAAATCCAGGCGGCGAGAACTGAGGCGGTGTGGACTTAGCATAAGGATCATGTACGGACCACCCCTAGTGACACGTGGAAATAATAATACAAGATATGACACTGTTTAGAAATACTTAGTTGATAATGAAATCTAAATACACGATACTTTTAGTAAAATAAATAATTTAGGTCATTTAAAAGACTCCTAGATTATACATTTAGTTTATGTTACTGAGAGTTTAAGTTTCATTTAATTTAGTAGGTAAAATATCAAATGTATCAAATTATTCTTTCTACGCTTGAGTAAACAACAGAAAGTAATCTTTTCTATTGTTTATTCTACAATTGAAAACATATTTGATGCAGGCCTTATCCAATTAATTTGGATTAACTTACCTACAAACCAATCAAAGATCACTAGATTAAGAATAAAATTAAAATAGATTTTTGTATATAAGTTAATGTCTCTGAGATACAAACATGGATTGAAAATCTACAAATACAATTGAAAAGTAAAAGTTCCAAACTATTATTTTAAATCCCTTTCTTAATTACCTATCAGAGTTGTTAGCTTAGAATAACCGTTATTATTCTAAGGTTGATAAATTCAGTATCTAAAAAAGAAGTGTACAAAAACATCTTGATTTTCAGAGATAAAAACATGCAAAGTTGCAATATTTAATACCCTACAAAATATTTTACTGCGCAGTTTTACAATCTGTAAAATGAGTTGATGTTTGCCTGTACTTTTTTATTTATTTATTAATTTTATCTACATAAAATTTCAATTAATTTGATATAACAAAATTAGTGTGTCTAAGCACCTTTATGACTTTATATTTGGCTAGTTATACCCAAGTTATGCAGTAACTTTTTTAAGTTACAGATAGTAAAAGTTTAGTTACATTTATTTAATTATTTTTTGGGTTAGATTATGAAGTACCGTTGCTAAGTTGGTGGTATTCCCGTCGTAAATTCGACACGACCATTATATTATAAAGTTTGTTTACTATTTTTATCTGGCATGTAGATTTCTCAACAAATAAAATTACTAAGATACGAAGATCTGTGTACACAAACTAAGACATAGCTCAGGTGTCTACGTGTTCTTGGAGTGTGTAAATAATTCTTATCTCGGTATTAAGAACTTCATAAATTATGTTTGTCACTTAGTAGAGAGAATTCAGAGCGGAATTAAACATTTACGTAATGTTTATACTACAGTAACGGTATGTACACATTAAATGGAAATTTCTCAATGTTTGAATTTATTCCTTATACAAAACTTTATATCTAATCCAACAATACCTACCCTTTGATATTTATTTCCCATTTTATTTTTACTTTATTTTCAATATCCAATGTTAAAATTTAGTTTTTGTTATTTTCTCTCTTTAAAGTATCTCAACGAAATGTAATAGCTATACCTAGAATAAACTTTGTCGGCATATTGTTAAGTTCGTTTGCGTGATTATTTGTGAATTTAAATAAATAAATGAATTACTTCAAAAAAGATACTTATCTGACTTCAAAAAATATCCTCTCTTCGAATTAATTTACCTATAATAAAAAAAAATTCTCACATGTAGCCGTAACTAAAACTTTGACTATTTTCAAACCTACAGCGGTCTAATAGAGCTAAACTTTATTAGACCGCTGTAGTTTGTTGTATTTCAATAATTTATTTAAGATTAAATTAATTTAAAATAAATTTAAGATATACTTATTTATTTAATAAATTTTCGTAAGAAGTCTGTTCTTAAAACAAGCTGCAGTTGTAAATAGTATTGCGTCAATGTAAGCGTAATAAAGGCAACTTGATATTTGATAGACTGAAAACTAGAATCTTAATAATTGACCGACTTTACAGTAAACCACTATTATGATGCCGATGCCGATCAATTGTGGTAGATAATAGGTAGGTGTATATCCTAGTAAAGAAAGAAAGAAAGAAAAAAAGATTACGAAAACAAAGCAACTTTGGCCATGGTCGGTCCGGTAGTGGGTCAATCAAATTTATAATCACTTCCGAAGCACGGAGGAGCTCCGTGCTTTGGAAGTATTAAGCCGTTGGTCCCGTTTCTTACTGCAACCGCTATAACCTACCAACTCGCATTGGGCCAGGGCGGTGGTGTTATGGCCCAATCTCCTCATTTGTTTCTATCATGTAGGAAAGCCTGTGCCTAGCAGTGGACTAGAGTGGAGGCTGATGATGATGATGAAGAAAATTATTTTATGTAGTTTTGATGATGAGTTTTTTTTAACCGTGCGACAAGGGTGGCAAACAAGCGTTCATCCCGCCAGATTTAAAGCTGTAGTCCGTTGTCGCTCGTATAAATTATCGCGTTGCCTATATATACGCACTATTACGCACGCAATCCTTTGCCAGGAAAACTAGAATATGATCGGGTACACCCGAGGATTGCGGCTTCAGACGTCTCACAGCTTTCCTAGTGCATCTCTTGAGAAAGCTTTATTTTGCCAGCACAGCAGACGAGCCCTTATCCTTATTGATCCAAAATGTTATTAACATAACGCCTTCTCCACTTCTGCTGACCTTACTCAACTCTCAACCTCTGATATAACGTATCGTATTGTACGTAACGTAAATTAAATAGATAATCTTGTCTAGTTGAAGCTTAATTAAATTTTTTATGAGAAAAACAAAGTGTCCTAAATAAAACTAATGAACATATAGCATAGATATGTCTTTAAATAGGTACCTATACTTTTTATATTTAATAGGAAGTATTCAACAGTGAACTGACGCCATTAGATATGAAATAACTTTAAAGATAATATTGTGATTATAACACCGCCTTGATACACGAAAGACAATGCACACAATTTTTTACGCGGAGGTCAAAAGTCAACAGAGTTGCCTGTTAACATGTGTGTCCCTGCACAACACCAGAATGTTTAGTAACTCTTTCGAGTGCCCTTTGAAATGACAGCGAAATTATAACTTAAATAAATTTCCTGTTAGAAGAACAAACAAATGGATGGCGAAGAACTGGTAAGATAAACAGATGTGCGCTATCTATAGGCGATGCAGCGTTTGATAGCAGGCGTTAATTTTCGAGGCAAACATTGGTCGCCCGCCGAAGCTGTGCTGAGTTTTGTTGCAATGATAGATAACATAAACTTATATGAGTGATTATTATTTTTGTACTTACTTATATATTATTTACAGGTCATGCAATATACAAAATATACATAAATCGACTCTTGTGTCATGCATTGCCATTATTCGACTCCTGTGTCTTTGGACGTGGATCTAGCTTTGACCTTCGAAAGTCACTAAAAGTTGTGAAAAAAAATTTAAACAAAAAATTAAAACCGACGTCCAAATACTAAAAAGGATAAAATAATTAAAAAGTAGGTAAGTACTTATCCCATAAAAACATATTTATTGGATTTGGTGTTATGTTGTTTCCAGAAACAATATAAAGTGAAGGAGCGACTCCAAAAAATAGGTTTCTATTTCCATAAGTACCTACTTTTTTCACATGTAACGCATGATTTTCCCAAGAAATTTTCTTTTAGAAATAAGCCACACGTTGTTTGTATTCTCGTTTAGCTTTTCTACGTTGTAATATGTGTGTACACAACAAATTGTTAAATAATTAACGTGTAATAAAAAAGAAAAACCACGATAAGCTGAGTTTTAACAATATGTTTAATAAGCATTTTTAAGTAAACAGTTTATCCTACTCAAATGTCGACTCTTAAGGGTGCTGTCCACGGGTAGAGTAAACGGTACTTTATGCAATAGCACTACTACTCCGCCCATTTTTGACCTCTCTACCAGTTTTTGTTCGTGCTCTACCAATGCTGTCTACACTGGTATAGTTAGTATTAAAGACATTAAACTTAAAGTAGTACCGTTACTATACTAGCACTACTACTCGTATGCCGTTTACTCCCCGTTGCCGTTTCCCGTGGAAACAGGTCTTCACCGGCCGGTTGCCCTTCAGTATCTAAATACTAAACATAGCTAACCGTGCACTACCCAAGGAAAGCTAATATAAAATTCTGGATATAATTTTTTTTTTTTAAATAGCAGTGAAATTTTTTTTTCAAATTACAGTGAATTTTTGAAATACAATTATAATTAAAAAATCTCCAAGCTTGTACGAAACACATTTTGTTTCTTCTTTATTTTTCTTCATACTTTTTATTATAGAAATATTACCTATTTACTTGTTATATTTCAAGTTTGCAATGTTATGTGCGATTATAAATAAATTACTGAGCATAGTAAAGAGTTTATCATAGGCATGCACGATCAGTCACTTTGAAATTGCATGGCTAATAATGTGGGTAGGATAGTAGGTATTATGGAAAAAAACTCCTTCCTATCCCTTCCCTGTTAGGCGACATCTGAACCATTATAGCCTATAGGTAGCTCAACATGTAGTTCATTCATAAGACATAGCAATTCAATGAAAAAATAGAATGTCTTAATTTGTAAAGTACTTACGCATCTATCGATCGACCTGACATATTTTGTCTGTCGATAGGTAGGTAACTGGTTAGTTAGCACATTAGATATTCTACTGTTTTGAGATACGCACAGCGCGACCGGAATTCCTAATCAAACCTTTGTTATTTAGAATTAAACATTTGAATAACTACCAAATATTTTTGTTAATAAAACTAGCAATATTTCCTATACTTATATTTAAAAATTATCCTAATCTAACTCATGGTTATTTTAAAAAAGAAGTAGATATAGTTTAAGCAAATAGCGCGGGCGGGCCGAGGGCGGCGGTATTTATATAGCGGCTATCGTGTGTAAATAGGTGCACCGGCAGATAAACCGGGATGACTTAGCTGGTACAGACAGCAACAGAAGTCGATTAACACTTTAGTACCTTGTCGCATTATCATGTTGGCATACTATTGACCATTTGTATGAACACAGTAAATGAACTAATATGACATGGTGCTTAAGTGTTTATCGATTTCTTTTGCTGACCTGTGTGCATAAGCTTACATGTTGATAATCATGCTGGTGTCGAGCTCTTCAAATGATTGCTATTAAAATATAATTGATAATATTAATGACACTAATACTTAAATTCATAGATAGCAAACTATCGAATGAATGAGCGTGCGTGACTGATATATAATATATAGACCTATCTCAATATCTACATGTTGTACCCAAATTACAAAGTGTCTGTCTGTCTGTGCGCTTAGAACCTGAGAACCACTCTTGTGAAAGATGCAGAGAGTAAGATAAGAAGTTTCTTCAGGAAAGTTTTAACCTATGTAACATCCGTACATCACGATCGATGGCCTAAGGGTGCGTCGCAATCTAGCAATGTGACTTCTCGAGCGATTACATGGCTTACCACATGGGATACCTACATCAAAACAAGGTACCTACTAATAAATTAAAGGCCTTATAAAGGCTAGAAAGTTTGGGGTATCATTTGTCTATCTCTTAGGGTTTATTCACAAAAACCATTGTAAAAAATTTTCACGCACGGGCACAACCGCTAGAGGAACTTATTAAAACCTCCACTTAACGCTAATATCCTACATTTAACCTACTATAATTGTTAATATAATTCCTTATTCTCAACTGTCGGAAAATAATCGACTTTCGGAAACTCTATACCAGTCAATTTTTATCGCCTTGCGTCAAAGCGAGACGGCATGTGACTTTTGGAATCGAATTCGTGATCCGACAATTGAGAATAACCCCTTGTTCTCAATTGTCGGATCACGTCAGTGCTTGTAAATATTTGTATCTAAATTCTTAAAACTATTAAAAAGGTATAGTTAGAATAATCTCAGTATTGGAAATTGGAAAAGTTATATTTGTATTGGAAATCAGTAGAGATATACGATATGTAACTTTTGCAGTAGATATCCTGAATGGTATGTTATGAAGCACCTGCTTACTATTTATAATAATAGATATCGATTTATATTTGTACAATTTGAATTAAAAAACAAGCGCTTCAAGAGACAGAATGTACCTAGTCTAATTTTTTTTTATAGAAAGCACAACAAATGAATCAACACCACCTGATGTGAAGCGGTAAGAAGAGTCCATATGCGAAGACAGTTTAGATACTGCTCTAGCCGCCTCCACCTTGCCGGCCTAAAAGGTGCTTTTTCACGCCTCGTTTGAAGGAACCTATGTTATAGGAAGGAGGGAACATATGGGCTGGCAAAGAATTCCAATTTCTGGAAGTACGACAAAGCAACGAGGTACTAAATTTATTTGTGCGTGATGTTGAGGTGGAGACAGTGAATTGATGACTCCGTTGACCGGCACGTGTGCTCCTGAGTAGGAAGGGCGAAGGTTGGATAGGGTCAAAAAGCTCTTCGGAGCACTCTCCGTGAAATAGGCGATAGAAGGCGCTAAGAGACGCAATGTCTCGACGCAATAGTAATTAACCAATATTTTTTCCAAAAAAATCTCTCATATGTATTGTTTGCTGGTTGGTACTCATAAAAAGAATTTAATTTTATTCCTTCATAAAATGCCTTTTTGAAACATTTTACTTAAAGTAGGTAAAATGTTTCAAAACACGGTAGTGTGAAAAATTATGGTGTCCACCGGATGAACAATGCGATTCCAATTTAACAAAATTATATACATACCTATTAGCTACATTTAAATGTTTTATTTTGTGCGTTTGTCTGTGGAAACTGCAGCGAGAGAGAAACTTTTTTCAAGGCTTAAATAAGTACGTAAATTTTGGGGCTTTTGTTTTGGAATTAAAGTACTGACAGCTGCACTAAAACTTTTGACCTGTAACTCAAAATAGTGGCTACATAAATAATACCTAGCGAAACTTATTGGTGCATAGAGATACACCAATTTTGCTAAATCAAATAAACCTTAATTTTAGTTCGACGAATTTTAGTCTATTAAACCTAATAACCTTTTAATCTAATAAGTCTAAATTTTAGTCTTTTAGTATAATTAATCTAGCCTAATAAATATTAGATTTTTAAAAAATATGTGTAGGTAGGCTTATTTTTTTAGTTTCCAGGCAGGGCAATTTCGCTGTGTGTTACAGCCAATATATACCTATCTTAAAAAAATACCCTGTTTGTCTTAGCAATCCTTTATCTGTTTCATGTTTCAACTTCAAATTACACTAGATTTCATTCAACAGGAAATCAACTGCACCAATGAGGACTCAAAATTAAAAGTTATTGTGCATATGTGGATATAATTTTGCGTAGCTGAGAAAGAGAGTTCCCGTGGGGCAAATTTTCTACTCGGTTTGGTTGGTGGTAGGGCTTTCTATTCTAAGTCCGCCTGGCTACTACTATCTCACCCAAGTTTGCCGCCATGACAATAATGTTGACAATAATTAACTTGTTAATTGTTGTGTTCCGGCAGTTAGAGGTAAGACAGCCAATTACTCTGTGGTCGAGGAATCCGGGGTAGCTCGCTTCCATCTTCGGCATCATCACTTACCACCATCAGGTGAGTTAAAGGCCAAGAGCTGTTCCGGTAAGAATATTAAAAAAATACAAAGAAACAAAAGAGGCGCAAAAGATCACGAAGGGTCGAAGTGATTCGTGATATAGTTATAGACCCAATACTAATATTAAAAATATTCGTACACTGACACCTATTATGTATCTAGCCCATATTAAGCTTTATTAGGAGCTTGTGTTATGTTAATAGATAACGGATAAATATTAATAATAATATGTAAATATAAATATCAGAAATATATTAAAAAAACGTTTATAAACATCTCCTCCTACCGGAATTCTAAGAAGTAATCTGTATAACAAGGGGTAAGTACTTAGGTCATAACAGACCACTCGATCAGCCGGTAATCTTTTAAGATTAGTTAAAGGATAAATCACTTTCATATGTTATTTATATTTCTTATGTACTATTTGAGTTTGGTAAAATATCAAGAGACTTAAACAATTTTGTAAACCATCAACCTCATCATATACAGTGAACATGTATAGGCATATTTTTAACAAATAACATTATTATATTTTATTATGCAAGTCTCATTGCGCCGCACACTTTGGTCGGGTCTTGGTAAACTCGCCATAAAAAATATGGGGTGACTGACTATATTCTGGCAAAGGTGTGTATGAAAAGTTACCATTTCCATTTTTGTGTATTTGTCGAAAGTTTTGAATGCTACAAGGGCAGCTTTGGGTAGTAATCAATGATTTAATGTAGATTTCAAAATTATATATTTTTTTGAAATTGTAAAACCTTTCTGATATACTTCTTAACTTACAGTAAAAACCGCAACAAAACCATTAAGTGGTTCGTAAGTTAATAACTGTTATAAGTCTACAAATACCAGAAAGACAGACAGATGTTCCATTTTATATGTATCGAGATCTATGTTATTTAACGTAGGTATTGAGAATCAGTTAGTAATGTTCAAGTTATTTTTTATCATTGAAACCAATTAAAAATGAAAATAAAAATTCAGCGTCTCTGGTCATCTTTTGGCTAATTTTGTAGTAGTTAAAATGTACTAAAATCGTTTAAGGAAAGTAATTATGTTTAATAACTTATAATTCTACCTATAATCATCAATTGTTTGCTGATTACATGTGTTTTTATTATCAATCTGATATTGAACATTCTATACTGCGTATCAAATATTGTATTGCTTGTCGGACATGGCATGGGCATGAATACTGTATGGAAAACAATTAATCGCACCGTTATCAGACACGCTGACTCTTTGTCGAAATCCTGCGCACGTAATACACGATAATCGCAACTTACCATGATAGCGGTGCCTTTGAATGTATTGACTCAATCGCCCGTCATATCTTCTTGTAATGCCGTTTTGATGAACGAGGGAGCGGCAAATGTTAGCACCGCGATAAAAAACCTCTTCCGAGACACGCTTAGGTATCTACCGATTTTTCGTAATTTTTTTCTACTTACACTCGAGATGAGATTGGTTATTTGGAGTTTGGAGTACCACAATAAAGACCAGCTTGTTTATCTCGATTCAATCTTTTTTACATTAGTAATACACGATATTGTTATGTGGGTATGTAAAACATGACACATACAGTATAGACTTTGCTTTATCAACACCGTTTTAGTAGCAAGCCTTGAAATTTTATCTGGTAAACTTATTAAATTAACGGAAAAGACAGCTAATTAATGACATATATAAGATATGGATTTACAAAGCTTTATCGATGGTAACCAAGAAAGTAAAAGAAAAAGTGTTCAACTGTAAACTTACATAGCAACGGGACACCCCACCAAACGGTCGCAAGTTATTCAAGGGGGATCGGGGCGTACGTATTTTATGTAGGTATAACCCTCTGCGAGGGCGGTCATAAAACGCCAACTTTATGTCTAGTTTTGCGGCTATTAGGGCTTCAGTGACGGCTTATATTTATCTATATACCTTGACGTTAAACTCTTTTATATTCGTTGTATTAACTCTTATATGCTTTGAAAACGGTAATGGAAAGACTCGCGTGAGTCTTTGATATGTATACTTAAGAATTTACGAGAGACGAATGATGACTTTAATCTTTATCATATGAAAGTTTACTCTGTAGGTTTTTTTTTATTATCTTTATTTTATTTAGGGGTTTTTGACCAGTATTAGGCATGTCAGCCCCATCGTAACCTAATGACCGTAAAATAATGGTAGCATATTGCCGCACAGCGGGAACGGGAAGAGTCAATGGTGCAAAAATATATCAATTAAATATTTTGCAGCTTCAGAAGATGGTTCGGACAATATACCTATAAAGGCTCCTATATCCCATTGATTAATGTTATATCTCTGCACCACCGAGTCCCTCCCGCTCCTATATTTTACACACTCTGTCAGCATGTGTTAGACATCATCTATGTTGTCACAAATATCGCAGTTAGGACTATTGATACTCTGTAGGTATTGTTTTAATAAGTTGAAAACATTGTTTCATAAATGTTAAAAATCAATCCATAAATATCCAGAATGAAAAGAATGGGTAAATGGTGGCGGTGGATAAAATAGTATTGTGTTATTGCAAATGATGAAAATTTTGACGGCCGGTAAGTTGAGTGGCCAGTAACTCTTTCTAGTAAGCCAGAGTTCCCGGGATAAATAAAAGAGAAAAAAATATATATACCTGGATATAATTTCTCTTTTATTTACAAAAATCCATAGCAGTAACATTTTTTTTTTTAATTAAGTAATTCACGGCTAATATTGATCATCTTAATAAAGTTATTGGCAATAACGGATTTTTACTATTTAAAATTATACTCTTATTGCGGCCAAACATGTTTGTTAACATTGTGCATATAGACACAAAAAAAAATTGATAAACATGAAAAAAAGCTTAACATTAAAAATATAAAATTGCTACAATTATATACCCATATAAGTGCGAGTTTCTGTTGTGTTTTTCTCTGTGTGTGTTATCTCTAATTTATTGCTTTGCTATCAAGTATCCATAACAGAAGTTCTTATATTACCTAATTTGAGCCATATAATAGGTGTGGTGTAAGCATAGGTACTATTATTATTATATAACAGTCCTTCTAAAACGCTTTGTCATCATTTGTCTGAAAAAGTTTAACACCCTTTATCTTTTCGACAGCTATTAGTAAAATTATTTAACGCAGCGTGCAGCCTTCTGGGTAATGTTAAGTACAAACTCACACAATAAACAAGCAACGATCAGCTTCTACTGTCAGCTCCTGTTTTTTGCGACCCCCCTGCGGTTTGCCACCACGAAAGTAAGTGAGAGCTTTCATAACTCCATGGACTAAGCACCCATTTATTTAGTCAACAATTTGACACAAAATGAAGCGTTGAAACGATCCATCTTAGTAAGCGTGAAATGGTGACATGTATCCCGTCGAGACGAAACGCCTTTTAGTTAGTGAATGTGGACAAAATGGTGATTTATTTTCTCAATGACCGTGGTTGTGCAAATAGCTGACTTAAGATTAAGGCGGAAATGTATGTAAGTGAATATATAGAAAAAATACTTTGTTTCACAAAGGTTTAATTAAAGTATTTTTAATAAAATTAATTTAGTATAATTTTCTTACTGATGCATCGATAAGAAATAGATTGCAATATAAATATACCTACGTTTTAATAAAAGTGTAATGTAAAGTTAAAAATAAATAAATAATATTCATACTCTTACATCTATTATCTAGCCCCAAGTAATTTGAGCTGGTGTTATGGATACTAGATAACGGAAGAAATATTGATAATAATATACATAAATATTAGAAATATATATGTACATACAAACTTCGAACCCGGGACCCCTGACCGCGTAAGCAAAGGACAAAAAACAACTCAGCCAACCGATCGACAAAAATAATCACTAAAAATCTATTAACTTTAAATATGAAAGCAACAATTATTTGAATCCTAATAATCAAGCCGCTTAGATTAAAAATAAAAGAACCTCGTTATAATAACATCAAATTTCAATAATTTTCTTATCAATTCATTACACATATGTGCTATTTACATTTTGTGAAGCCTGGTGGCTAGTAAAACAAAGCACTTTCGCCATGGTGGATACCGAATGGGTCATTCAAATATATGTAATTTTGAGCTCCTACAGCTTAACAACTTCACGTGCCACGCTGAGCCATTGATCCCGGTTGTAACAATAACCGCTTTCACCGACCATCCCGCATCAGGCCAGCGTTGTGATTAGGGTACAACACTCCGCATGTGTTTCTCCCATGTAAGAAGGCCTGTGCCTAGCTGTGGTTTGAAGCTAGGTACCAATATAAGCTGTAAGAATTCAGACAAATACGTGTTCAAAAATAAACAGTAACACTCTTCGTATTTGAAAGTGTAAAATAAAAAGGAATTGCATGAATAGCATCTCGGTGCAACTTGAAATAAAGTTACAATATTACTACACCGCAAAAGTTGGCAAAGATTTAACTCGCGTAATCCCGGGGGCGCAGTTGTCGATGATTGTCGCCGGGAGCGCCAGGCATCCCCGGCCTCCTCGGAGCTCTTCCCGGGACCTCACCCCCGGCCTCTACCCGGGATTAATTGCTCACACCGTGCACTCACTCCCAAGGCACGCGTTAACATGAAATGGTTGCAGTAAACGCAAAATAACATCTAATGTTATGCTCAATGATTATTATCATTGTGGCGCGCGTCACGAGAGCTCATGTGAGCCAACGTAATTGTTGTAACATGATATTTTTATAAAAGGATACGAGTTAAAAAATCTGCAAATGATATTAGGGTCATATCATAACTTTGATTATAATCCTTTTAAATTGTAGTATCACTGTAGAAAATAATAGATTACAAAACAACATTTTGTTTTATTGATAGATTATTAAAACAGATACAATTATGTTTGCTTAATTTTAAATTAGATGCTATTTACTAGTTAGTAGACCTGTATGTAGGGTCGTCTGGGTAGGTACCGCCGCCTTTCTTATTTCAGCCGTGAAACAGTTCGCTGTGTTTCGGATTGAAGGGAAAGGTAGCCAGTGCAATTACTGGGCATGGACGGCATTTCATCTTAGGCCCCAGGATGACAACGCACCTGCAATATCAAGTGACTTTTCCTTGTTATTGCAGGTGTCTATAGGCGGCGGTAACCGCTTTACTATCAGGTGGGCCGTCAGCTTGTTTGTCATCCAGTTGTATAAAAAAAAAAAAAAAAACATATTGAGCGCGATCTCAAAGATACAGATCAAAAAAGTTCAGTAGCAAAAATCACAACTGTTAAATTGAAAATAAATGACAATTGTTTGGGTAGACGTCAAAAGAGAATGACTATAAAAAATTGATAGGCTTCTCCTAAGTCCATGAGAGCTGAGTCACTGAGCTAAGTGGTTTGAGCGTTCACCTGGATTGTATTGTAAAACGTCGCGGGTTCTCATCCCGCCTCACGACATGCCTTCTTTTTAACCGACTTCAAAAATGAGGAGGTTCTCAATTCGGCCCGTATGTTTTTTTTTACCGACATCGAAAAGCAGGAGGTTATTAATTCAGTTGGTTTTGAGAATTTCAAAAGGTTATCCCAAGTCCTGAGTAACTCAGATGATTAGAGCATTCGCCCGAATTGTGAAAGGTCGCGGGTTCGATCTTCACTTCAGGACATCATTTTTTTCTAGTTTAGATATTTTTATAAGTAACTATATTTTTCAAACATTAAGAATATTTGAAAGTAATGCCCCAACTTAACCGAATCTTAGATATTGTAAAAATACTCGTTTCGGATGTTGAATAGAATACTTCAACATTCATACACGTTTAGAATGATTGCGGGTTCGATTCCCGCCACAGGACGTGCAATTTTTCTAGTTTAGATATTATATCTAATATATAAAATTCTCGACTCACAAATTTAGTTACCATACATACTCCTCCGAAACGGCTTGACCGATTTTCAATTTTATATGTATATTCAGTAGGTCTGAGAATCGGCTACTTTCTATTTTTTTTTTGGACAATTTTGTTTTTATGGCAAAACAACGTTTGCGGGGTCACCTAGTATATAACTATAAAATAACTGGAATAATTAAGTCATCTATGTATACATGCGAAATTGTGGATTTTCGCTTTCCTATGACTTTTTAGATACGATACCTAGTTGTAAACAATATATTATTATGATGACGGTATTGACGGTCACCCATCTAGCTTTGACCATAGAAAGTTATCACTAAAAATTGAAAAAAAAAAAACTAAGTTCAAAACAATGAAAAGGATAAATTTAAGTAGGGACTAGAAAAATATTTTTTGGAGTTGGTGCTAGGATTGTTTTCAGAAACAATAGAAAATGAAGCAGCGACTCCAAAAAATATGATTTAGGGACTAAGTACCTACTTGAATTTAATTATTTTATCCTTTTTAGTGGTTTGAAGTCGGTTCTTGTTTTTGTTCAAAAATTTTCAGTCTATTTTACAGAGTAGGTACATAATTAGTGTTCGCAACTGGTTGGATAGGACCGGCTTCGCTAACAGTTGTTTTTGCACTTTCCGGTTGACTGGTAGAGAATACCTAATGGCATTAAGTCCGCCCAATTGTAACTCATTTTGTGCAATTAAGTGCAGTTTAAATAAATAAACACCCGCGATAGATTTGTTTTAAATTAAGTCAGTATGTCATGACCTCATGACAGTCACGGACATACAGTGTCAATAATAAAAATTGACACCTATAAATATTTTATCACCTCTAAATAATATGACAGCTAGACTTTTTAAAAGCACGAGATGCAATATTCAGACTACAGAATTACAGCCTGGGCTGGGCATAGAATATACACTAACGCGGCCTGGGTAAAGATAAATTGTTTCCAAACAATTCATTCTGCTGCTAGACTCTTCCATTTCTTTAATAGTGATCGTATTCATTATTTTTTATTTATTTAATTATTAATGTACCTACACAAAATAATAAAACAAAGGAAAAAAAATGAGGAAATATTGAAAAAAAATGGAAATTGGTTCCAACCTTATTTCTATAGTAAGTAGGTTCTTCTGCTTTTAAAGAATACTTATTGGTTAGGATTGATTCTGAAGTTGAGTCAAGCACCCAATATCTGATAGCTATATTAATTTTTGCATTATTTTAATGCAACTAGATGACAAACAAGATAAGTCAAATGATATTTCTTCCGTTCTTTTTGTTTCAAAATGTAAGTGCATTAGATCCCTAATGAATGTAGTACAATGTGTTAAATTTCAGACCCCAATGAACTTTTTTGATACACAGCTACATAACCGAAAAGCTGACGGCCTACCTGGTGGTAAGTGGTTACCGTCGTCTATAGACACCTGCCCGCCTAGCATGACCACCGAAACGCGTCTTGAAATTTTATCAAAACTGCGAACATATATATATACAATACATGTTCGCAGTTTCGATAAATTTTCAAGATGGCGGTTATATCCAATGATTTTTGACCGTTCAAAGTGATAAATGGCTTTATCATATCGCGTTTCGGTGGTCATGCTAGGCGGGCTGCAATAACAAGAAAAAAATCACTTGGTATTGCCGGTGCATTGTCATCCTGAGAACATACCGTCCGTGCCCAGTAATCACACTGGCAGTAAATTTAAATACAATTATTTACTTATATCCATCCACCATCGATTCTTGCTTATCTATGAATCTAAATTTACTATCATCGTCCTTCGTATTAAGAGAAAGAGATAAACTGAATTTTAGATTTAATGTGTCTCTTCAGACTCAAAGTCAGGCCCATTTTCTTATTGGTACAATGACATTGGAAACTTAAAAAATAAAAACGCGAATATGCAATTCCTTAAAACGATTCTTTTGTCGCTGTGTTAGATTAAAAACACGTTTTAGTTATACTAACGTAGGCGTGTAATTTTAAAAATCTTACAAATACAAAAATGTCTTAATAATAAAAACTAATTGTATATGAATAAAATGTAGCGGCTTAAATAATCGTCAATTTGCTAAAAAAGCGAAAAAAATGTTTTCTATTAAGTATATTGCTGCCACTCATGTTTTGTCAAATAGTTTATTGATTAGTCAACTTCTGGCATACTTGTAAACAAAATTAACACAACAACATGGCAACCACTCCTTGGTTGCCATGTTACGAATTAACCAAAGGTTTTATTTAAATTTCGAACTAGCTTGCAAATAGAAAGCTTAAAAAAAACAAATGGAACACTGGCGCATGAAAAATTATTGTTGTTTGTCGCTCGTCATTGTTTTGGAAAGTAATTGTATTTGATAAAATTAGTTTAAGTGAAGACAATGAATGTGATGAACTTACTTTAACGCCACCTGAAATTCAAGAGGCGGTGAGAGACGTTATATTATACTTGTTGCCGCCAAATTTTGTACATTCAATAACTGTATTTGTATTTTCAAATAAAAAGTTCTGCCTAGGTACTACTTAGTTTTAATTTCCGAGCATTATTTGAGAAAAGTATGCAAGCCTTGTATACGTCTATATATATTATATACACGTTCGTCGATTAATGCCTGTTTTGCTGGCCGCTGCAGTCATGTACTAATAAATATTTGAGTGATAGCCACTCTACATCGTAGCTTATAAACCTCGTAGGCCTCGTAGCACCATGCCTACCCTGTTAAAGTCAAAACAAAGCGTTATGCTGTTAACATAAGACTTTTTAGTGTGCTTTGGCGACCGCTTTGATAACCTAACAAGAAAAAAAAGTGATCAAAATAATACATTCGTAAAAGGCCTTGATTTTGACTACCGCCCTAATTGGACTGTTTAATTAAGTTATATGGAGAAAAATCGTATTTACTTGCCATCGATAAAATTTTGCCTCTTTAGAAAAAGGTGGTCGGCCCGGTTATACTAGGTGGTCGGCTCGTATGTATGGTCGTCTGGGTAGGTACTACCGCCTTTCTTATTTCATCCGTGAAAGTGAAACAGTTCACTGTGTTTCGGATTGAAGGAAAAGATAGCCAGTGCAATTACTGACCATGGACGGCATTTCACCTTAGGCCTCGGGATGACAACGCACCTGCAATATTAAGTGATTTTTCCTTGTTATTGCAGGTGTCTACAGGCGGCGATAACCGCTTACCACCAAGTGGGCCATCAGTTTGTTTGTCATCTAGTTGTTTATAGAAATTACCAGACTAAAAAATACGTCCTGGGCTGGAAATCAAACCCGAGACCATTCATAATCGATCGACTGCTCTGACCACTGAGCTATGAGGACTTGAGATAATCCTATATATTTCTTCAGTCTGTCTGTTTTTGCATTTAAGACTTTCAGTCGAAATTCCTTTAATTAAGCTGACATCCAAGAAGCTTGGTGTGCTCAATAGAGCGCGGCGGTATTTCACTTCGGGGCAATGACTGTTACTGTATAAGTCACAAGTTAGGCCCCATATGGAGTACTGCTGCCATTTTTGACGACCGGCTGGCCGAGTGATCTGTACCCCAGGCTACTCGGTCAAGAGGTCCCGGGTTCGAATCCCGGTAGGAACAAATGTTTGTATGATGAGTACGGGCATTTGTTTACGAGTCATGGATGTTTATATGTTTATTTAGTATATTTCTAATATTTATATACATATTATTATCATTATTTCTCCGTTGTCTAGTATCCATAACACAAGCTCTTAATGATGCTTACTTTGGGCTAGGTAATAGATGTGAGTGTATAAATATTATTGTTATTATTATTATTTATTGGCGGGAGCACCTAGATACCAGCTTGGACCATTTGACGTGCTCCGAAGAGGCGCTATGAGAATTGTCGACGATCCTGAACTCACAAGCGGTATTGAACCTTTAAGCCTAAGGAGAGATTTTGCCTCCTTGTGTGTGTTCTACCGTTTGTATAATGGGTAATGTTCTAAGAAATTATTTGACATGATGCCCACGGCTTCTTTTTATGATCGCACCGCTCGCCACTGGCAGGGAGTTCATCCTCAAAAATTGGAACCAAAGTGATCGCGTACTGTACAGTTTCAGAGAAACTTTCTCCCGCGTACGCTCAGGTTGTGGAATGAGCTCCCTGCAGAGGTTTTCTCGAATGAGTACAGCATGATGTTCTTCAAAAAAGGCGTAATAAGGTTTTTACAGGGTCGGCAATGCGCAAGTGATACCCCTGGTGTTGCAAGCGTCCATAGGCTACGGTAACTACTTACCATCAGGTGGGCCGTATGCTTGATTGCCACCTTAGTGGTATAAAAAAACGTGACGTCTAAATAATTTAATTTTCAGATATGAAAAATCGTAAAATTTGTGCATTCGATTTCTTTTTTGTCTAAGATCTAAAATACTTCTGGAATTTTCATTTTTTAATTTTACTTGTTTGATATAGTGACCTATTCAACCGAGAAACATTATCCAAAGCCACTACCTAAGCATAAATCATATCACCTTATGATATTAGTATTGACCGTATTTTTAAAGTGTGGGCAAATAAACTTTATGAATTGTATTTCCATTGCCGGCACCCATGAACATATCTATCCTTATTAAATATATAAATATTATTGTTATTATCAATATTATAGTAATTATATAATATACAATAAAATTTTATGACTCTTTACAATTTATTTACAAACCACTGACAGCAATCTAGTAAGATTATTCTGATATAGGTGTTGATGTTTTAGCATTTTTTAAGTATCTCTAGGTACGTAAAAGGGAAGTGAGTCCTTTTAATTAATACAAACAAGATGGTAATTTATATAAGTACCTATACAAAAAATAATTTGTACCGATTATCCTGAAACAAAGATTTTCAGGATAATCGGTACAAATTATTTTTGAGGCCTTTGTCTAGCTGACGTATTTCACACAGAATCAAAATAAATCTTCATATTTCACAACCATTGAAAATCTTAATTAGGTACTCTACTTACAAGCTTATTTTTGGTGAAGTCTGAATAAAAGTGTCCCTCGGATACATCATACATAATTATGGATCTCTGTTTGGGTTGCATGTTTGAGATGTGCAGATTCTTACAATATAGGTACTACGGTAATCTTACCACAATAAATAAGGCGGGAGTTTGCTGCTTTATCCAACACATTTATTAATTATACAGAATTTTGTATAGGTACTTTTATTAAACAGAACTAGGTACTCGTGGCAATACCAAATGGACAAAGAAGTTTAGTAACTTGATTCTTTGTCGGGATTCCAAAACTTGGTAATCTTTGCCAGCACATATGTTTCTTCCTTCCTTTAACATGTGTTCCTTCAAAAGAGGCGTGAAAAGGCATGTTATAGGCCGGCAAGGTGGAAGCGGCTAGAACAGTGTGTTTCAAGCTGCACTAGCGGTCTTTGTTTGTGGACTCTTCTTATGCTTCACATCAGTCATTTGCTGTGCTTTTCAAAAAATGGCGGACACCGCTATTTTTTATTCAAGTTTATTTTAACTTCGCAATTTTGAAAGCAAACTTTAATGTTGTCTGAGAAAACTGTCTAATTTTTAAAATTAACCTTTTTATGATACTTCCTTATTGTTTAAAACCTATAAAAATCGGTTCACAATTGACAGAGAAATCGGTGAACATACATCCAAAAAAATAAAATACATACAGTGGAACATATAACCTCCTTCTTTTTTGAAGTCGGTTAAAAATAGAAAATGTTTTCTCTATAGTCTCTCGTATTTATAATGAAATATAGCTGTAGAGGCAGTGGCGAGCCGCTAAACATAACGAAAACGAAAAGGTTTTCCGATTTGCTATTTTTGCTAAGAAACTTTTGTATTTGGAGTTATTTTACTATGGCTATGAGTACCAAAGTTTTATCACAATCTGATCAAGGTTTCGGGGTGCATAAGGACAAACAGGCAAACGTTGATTTGTTTTTTAAACATCCAACGTGACACTCGTAGGTTATGAAAAAATCCTTGTTATAGTTGGAGGTAAATTTTATGAACACAAAAATTTTATTTTATTTTAACAACTATATTTACGTACCTATTAGTATTCTGTGATTAAGCTTACTTTTGATACTAGCTTTTTCCATAGCGTTTTCCACTAATATTATTTTACATACTAGGAAAAATATACCTACTCTAGTAAATAGCGACCAGATATATTTATTTTCATCTATGAAAATACTTCTACATTATTTGCACATGTAGAATACTCTATTGTATTGGTTAAAGCTGTACCTAAGTAAATATGTACTAACTAATATAATAACAAATTAGTTAATAGATTTTAGATCTATGTTATATAAATTTTAATATAAAATTAACTAAAATTATATTAATGTTTTTAAAAAACAGCCCTTACCATTGCTTACGCTGGTATTTAAGACATAAACGCGTTATTTTTATTTTCATCGTAGTCGTAGCATGTTCGTAGCAATTATGCCGTTCGAGTTTTATTTAAAAGCCTTCGATATTATTTGTCTGTGGAATGAATATGTACACAAAATTTCGTCGTCATTACAAATAATATTAAGCTAAAATACATTTCGTATAGGCACATAATGATACAGGTACTATACTGGACAGAACATACAAGCCAATCCTAGTAGGTAACTACTCTATGCCAGTAGCCGTAGACGCTTCAATTTGTGTGACAAAATTATAAAAACATTAGATGGATAAAGATCTTGAAACTGTGCAAATGATTGAATAGAAAATAATTAATAGCAATCCAACAATTAAAGGTGTAAAAGGTGCAAAATTTAAATATCTTTAAATAATTAGTATTATGTTGTAAGTTGAGTATATTGTAGGTAATCTATTAACTAGCATAAAATGTAGGTAAGCGTCAAAGAATTTGACAACTTTGACTTGAAAAGTTATAAACATTCGTAGCATAAAGGTAAAGAGACTAAACAAAATAAATATATGTGGACTCATTCGCCATTAGTTAATATTCAAACGATGATTTTTTTTTTTAATTCTAATAATATATTCTATAATATCTTCTTAATTGTAATACCTACCTAGTTCAGTAAAAATACAGAAAGCTTTAATTTCTTAGATACCTGGATTAGGTTGTGTCTGGTAATTAGGTTTTTTCATCCACTCGTACGGGGAGCGCGGTGGTGCCGGCGGCTGCGCTGGTCTCGAACCGGGAGAACCTTCACTGGGGCTGGCTAAATCTCCCCTTGCGGGGGAAGGAATGTCCGTAATTTCCCCTCTGTCACCAGGTTCTCGTTTAGGAAAGTGATGCGGGTCCGGCGCCCATTCACCACCCGCCGGAGCACCATTCCAAGCACACCACTGCTGCTCCTCAAAGTTCTGATGCTGCCAACCGTACCAGCCGCCGCCGTACTGCCCGCTCTTGCCTTGGTACATGGCGAGCGGATTGACGTAATTCACCATGCTTCGATCACCGTCCGAGCATCTCACATTCACTCGCCTTCACAACACTGTCGTTCTTACGAGACACACTCCACTGACCGTAGCGTTTGCGACTGAGCGAGGTGAATGATTCGAGCGGCGTCGGCGACAAACGGGAGGAGGTAGCCGAGATACAAGGGGCGGACTCGGGTCCGACCAATAGTAGTGGCTCGGTGTATAGGACCGGTGCAAGGTACCCCGCCCTCCTCGGCGCTCGGCGTGCCCTCCACACAGCGCTCACGTTTAATTTGCCTAATTACAACAAAAATAATGAACGAACATCGCTGTAATGAAGTCCGTTCTCGTGTATGTTTTTGCAGGTAATGTTCAATAAAATTTTGCGGAGACTTATTTAGGTAAGTATTAATTATTTTAATTCACACTAAAATAAATTGTGACTTTTATATGATAAATTAACCAGTAAAACGTTTTTACCCTTTTTAATTAGGTAGGTAGCTACCTACTTATGTGATATATGTGATGTCCAAATTTTAAAGGTCAACGCAGGTTTTTGCCTAAAGAGTAGGCACCTAGTTAACCTATCATCTACACAAACACATGCAAGAGCTCTTTATAGGTAGGTAGGTACTTAGTTATTTATTTATACTATAAGAACTTGTTATTTCGCTTTAAATTACAAAATTATGCACGTAACATACATAACATACCTAATTAAGTAAATTGTAGATATCTTAGAAAATTTAATGTTCATAGTAATTTTAATTCCTAAAAACCAACCTGCCGCCGGCGTCACCTCAATCGTACCTTCACCTAACAAATGATTAATTACTAGGTATAATAACTAGGTATGTAGGTATGTACCTACCTACTACCATAAAATAAACCCTAATAGGTAACCTATGACTGTTCATAGGTTAGGTATAGGTAGATAGTAGGTAGGGAATTATTTACATTATAAAACTAATATTAATAAATATTAAGACAATTCGTTTTTTAATTCGATTTTTCACGCCTAACCAACTATGCTTGCTTTACAAAACTTAGGTCTGGTCTTGCGTGGAATATAACTCACACTTGTGGGATGGCTCCGCCAAGTACGGTAAGTACTTGGCGGAGCCATCCCACAAGTGTGAGTTGCACTGTACTGATTGCAGCGTCGTGCTGTCGGTATCATTGGCGATGTAGGGGTCACGAACAACCTTGAGCCTCTGCAATTGGGATGTTGCCTAAGTTTGAATTTGGAGATATTTTTCACAAATTCGGAAAATATACGCTACTTTTACCCATAAAAACAATTCAAACTTATAAGATATGGAATATTGTTGAAGTCGTACTGTTTTGAAAATTAAAAAAAAGGTGATATATTTTTTTCACAATTTGTCAAAAATGTTAATGATATTAGATGGCTGACATCAATTAAAACAACTATTATTATGACAACTATCAATGAAAACCTACTTAATACATAGTTATTATCAATTTTGTCAGTATGCCCATACATTTCTTAGTAATATGGGAACATGTGACGTCACCAGTTCCGTAGATTTTCTATGGAACGTTTTTGGACGATGCGACGCAACACATCAAACATACCACTATATCTGTGAAACTATTGATCTTATACATACTATTTCTTTTGCAATATTTCTTTATGAGTTATAAACTTTTTATTTATGAAATAAAAAAAAAGTTGTCAACTACACTATTGCGTCGCAACTTTTTATTTTTTATTTTATACGACTAGATGACAAACAACCTGACGGCCCACCCGATGGTAAGCGGTTACCGCCGCCTATAGACACCTGCAATAACTAGGAAAAATCAATTGATATTGCAGATGCGTTGTCACCAGTAACTGCACTGGCTACCTTGCCCTTCAATCCGAAACACAGCGAACAGTTTCACGGTTGAAATAAGAAAGGCGGTAGTACCTACCCAGACGACCCTAAATACGGGCCTACCACCTAGTAGTAGGTACTTACATTACGTCGCTTTGCGCCTTTTATGGGCTATATCACGGAGAGAGTTCTGAAGAGCTTTTCGATCTTATCCCACCTTCCCCCTTCCTGCTCAGAAGCACGAGTGCTGGTCTTCGGAGTCATTAAATCACTGTCTCCACCTCAACATCACGCACAAAGAAATTTACTGCCTCGTTTCTTTGTCGGACTTCCAAAACTTGCAATTATTGGCCAGCACATGTGTTACTCCTTCCTATTTCATGGGTTCCTTCAAAAGAGACGTGAAAAGACAGCTTATAGACTGGCAAGTTGGCGGCCACTAGGACAGCTGTGTGTGTGTTTCACTAGCAGTCTTCGCATATGGACTCTTCTTACCGCTTCACATCCGGTGGTGTTGAGGCATTATTCAGTGAAAAAGTATCGGGAATGCATGATTTGTTTGTGGTTCCAAATTCATTTTTTTTTTTGTTGTTGTTAAATTGGCACAACTGTTTTCGATTTTGGCGCGGAGTTTGAGTTGCATCAGTTATTTATATTAAATACAGTGCTGTATTTAGTTAAATCATATCTAGTGTGTATTGCGAATTTCATAATGGACAAAAACATCGAACAAAGAGTTTGTCTTAAATTTTGCATCGCCAATGGAATTTCATGTTTGGAGTCACTGAAAATGTTACAGAAGGCTTACGGTGAATCGATTTTATCAAAAAACGTGCTTATGAGTGGTAAAAAGCGTTCAAAAGCGGTCGAAATGTGATGGAAGATTTGCCTCGCTCTGGTAGGCCATCAACGTGTTATATAGTGACTGAAAACTCTCATTCAACTTTGAGAGAGATAGCCGGTGAACTTTCTGTATGTCACGAGTCAATCCGTACCATTTTAAATAATCACTTGGGTATGAAACATGTTGCCGCTCGGCTAGTCCCAAAAAGACCTGAATTTTCTCCAAAAACTCAATCGCAAAGA
This sequence comes from Nymphula nitidulata, assembly GCA_947347705.1. Lineage (NCBI taxonomy): Eukaryota > Metazoa > Arthropoda > Insecta > Lepidoptera > Crambidae > Nymphula > Nymphula nitidulata. The sequence continues at coordinate 14,262,257 of OX374623.1, forward strand.
GTCGTTGAGGACATGCTAGAAAGAGTCAAATCCGACCCAAAATTCATGAAACGTATTGTTACTGGTTACGAGTTTGACATGCAAACTAGTCAACAAGCTTCGGAGTGGCGCCTTCCAACTGAACTGAAACCGAAAAAACAAACCACGCCAAAGTCGAACAAAAGTCAAAGTCATGTTGACTGTTTTTTTTACTCTTGCGGTGTTGTGCACTCGGAATTCTTGCCGGAAGGTCAAACGGTAAAAAAAGTATATTATTTGAGCGTTATGGGGCGTTTAAGAGAGCAAATTCGAGGAAAAAGGCCAGATATGTGGCAAGAAAATTCTTGGATTTTTGACCATACACTCAACAAATACGGGTCATTCCCAGTTGCCACCGCCTGCAACGCCACCGCTGGTGGCAACTGGGAAGATTTTTAAAAAAACTTTCTGATTGCCGGCGGGGGGCGGATAACCGGTGGCAACTGGGAAGCTATTTTTAAAAACTTCCCAATTGCCACCGGTGGCAGCTTACCGGTGGCACCATCGAGCAACATCCAATTTACCAGATATGGCTTCAGCCGACTTATTTCTTTTTCCTAAACTCAAATTATTATTCGTTGGCGTAGGTAAGTGTATCGTTTCTGAAGGAGCATAGGTACCTATGTACTAGTACTTTGAAGGTGATAAAATAAATTTGGATGAATAACTAACATTTTGTGTATTATTAATCTTTTCTCGGTACTTTCTTGAAAGAGTAGTAGGTATATTAATAAAAATTGGTGTAGTTTTGCTAAGCAAGTAGGTATGTGCAATTTATGTTGCACGTTTTAGGTATCTGACGTGCCATTCTAATAAAAGTGAATTTAAAGTGAAAGCTGTTGAGAACTTTATCTTCGTTATATCTGTCGCAGCCGTCTGGTTAAATCAGCCGCTTAACTAGACGCCTAGTTCGTTGATTAAACGCCGGCATCCATTCATTCAAACGGCTGAAGTACAACTAGCCAACTCATTGAGCGCAACGTTTAACCAGATGGCTGAATGACACTTCAGCCGTCGGGTTTAAATTAGCCATTCAATTGGACGCCTTGGCGGGTCGTTTAAATAAAAGAGCTTTTGTGTGACTGTTTGAGTGATTGGTAGTTTTAAGGTTATTTTTTGGTTGTTGACCACTTAGAACCAAAACGATGTCGGTTATAAGTGTTCAAAAAAAACCCTTGAACCTACCAATTAAACTAAAACTTTTCAGTACAAGACGATCTATTCAATACGCGAAGTCGTTAAACGTTAAGTGAGTCTAGTTCAAACTATCTAGCTAGGTATTCAATTGGATGCCGGCGTTTAATCAACGGGCTAGGCGGACAATTAAGCGGCGAATTTAACCAGATGGCGGCGATATATCCACCTCATTCAAGTAGCATTATGGAGACTGTCATCCTCAGGAGAATATTGTTCTACTTCTGAGTTCTCATCTTAAAAAAATCTGAATTTCTCATCATATGATTTGTATTGTATATAAACCTTGCCGGGTCTCCATACATTTTTGGAACATCTCTTTTCTTAAGATGCTTACTTATGATGGCTGTATGGGTTTGATCGTTTTGCCTTCACTCTATAAGGAGAACTTACCAAAAAAACTATGAGCTTACTAATGATATGTGCTTTTGACGCTATTTAAAATGGCGTCGGTCAATTATTTATTGTAATTATGTCTGCTTCAAAATCAAAATTAATGCTGTAATCAAAATCGGGACCCCGAAAACCAAGAAAATGATACAATATTATTTTTTTTATAAAAAAAAAGTCGCGTCCGCCATCTTAGATATCAAAATTGAGGCTGTATTCAGAATCGGGACCCCCAAAAACCACGGAAATTATACTCGTATTGATTTTGTACTATAAAGTGACTTCCGCCATCTTGGATCTCTAAATAGATGTTGTATTTAGAATCAGGACCTTTCGGGGGTCCTGATTCTAAATACAAAATTATACCCATATTGATTTTTTATAAAAAATCGCGACCGCCATCTTGGATTTTAAAATTGATGTTGTATTCAGAATCGGGACCTCCGAAAACCACGAAAATGATATCTAACCATATTGATTTTTTATAAAAAAAGTCGCATCCGCCATCTTTGATTTCAAAATTGATGTTGTATTCAGAATCGGGATCCCCGAAAACCACGAAAATGATACCCATATTGATTTTTTAGTAAAAAAAACGCGTCCGCCATCTTGGATTTCAAAATTGATGTTGTATTCAGAATCGGACCACCGATAACCACGAATATGATACCCATATTGATTTTTTAGAAAAAAAAACGCGTCCGCCATCTTGGTTTTCAAAATTGATGTTGTATTCAGAATCAGGACCCCTAAAGACTCCAACTCCAAAAATAAAAAAATATGTCCACCCTGCGGCAATGGGGAATAAGCGGCATGGATCGCAACTTCAAAGGCGTTGGCCAGTCTAGCGCAACTTCGTAAGAAGAAAAAATTGTATGAAACGTGCACGCTCAGTAATGGCGGTATAATCCGCCTCAATCCGAAATAAGGCATTATCCATACAATCAATATGGTGGTCGACGCTCTTCATAAACAGGTGATTTATATCTGTCATCTGTCTCTGTCGCTGTTGTCTTGTTTTCAAAACGTTTGACATTTCATTTAGTTGTGTTGTAGAATTTTCTAAAATCAGAAATTAATGTAAATTATTATTAAAAACGAGTGTTTTGCCTCAAGAAATAAGCTTGACCCAAAAAGGATTGTGTGTGATGTGAAGTAAACTAAATGAGTAAACGAATAAGTTAAGAAATATGTAATTTAAAGACACGCCGGCGGCCAATGTAAAACGAACATATTATGTCTGAATTTCCTCTCAATGATGATCGGTAAGTACCAATGACTGTTAATTAGTTCTATTCTAAAGCTATTATTGTTTAAATAGTTATTTTAGTACAAATTTCAGTACATAAAAGTAATATTTACCTACCGACCTAAGTAAAAAATAGTGCTGTCTGTACAATTTTATTTCCCTATCGATGTCGTGCCCATTAAATAAACCACTTTATTTTTTTCGCAGATGTAAACAGTGGGTTCAATTGACAGGGAAGGATTTGGTGTAGGTACCAATCGACAACAAAATCGCGACATATTTTTGGTGTAGTCGGAATCCAAATCGGAGTTGATGGCCGATCCAGGACGATTCACACGCCTACCGTCAACCTAACAACCTACCATGTTGTCATAGTAGTCAAGCTTGATATATTGTATATTATACTGAATATAAGTTTTTCAAGTACCATTGTATATTAATTTCAAACACCTATAACTATCGATAAAAATCTAAAGTATATCTCTAATCCCTACTAAGCACATCCCTATTTTATTGCTTATGTTGGCATTATTGTTGCCAGACTGTTGGCTGAATTTTTATTATATTGGTATGAGTCTGGCGTGCACGTTCTATAGAATTTTTTTTTTCCTTGAAGTCTCGTCTCTTCTAGCGTAGCATTTTATATTCTCTTAATAAATATATGTTCTTAATAAAAAAACGTTCTAAGATCTTACGTTTTTATCAAAGAGTATATTAAAGAAGTATTTGTAGCAAATAAAGTTCGATAACCAGATTTATCAATTCAAAAATAAAATGTTTACAACATTTTTCACAACCTCTAAGTTATAACGTCAAATTTGACATTTGCTTGCGCACACACTTCACTACTGCTTTAGTTATTGTTACTATTTGCCAGTTAATATACCTCGTCCTTCAAATATAAACTTTTTACTTTCAGATATTAACGCAGAAATTATAAAAAGCTTATCAATTTATATAAAAAAATACAAAATCAATCTATAAATTACTTGTTCCGCTTTTACCGTTATGTTCATAATATGTTGCGTCAATGTTTCCCACTACCTCAATAATTAATTAATAAAAATCGTAGTTGTTACATTGGCTCTAATTCTGGTAAACACATGCTAAGTCTAAATTTAAGTTCAGTGCATTTCTTTCTATCAAAAGGAATACGTAAAGGATGGCGGTCATAAAATTTGACATTTAGAAACGTGCGTTCAATTTTCGACCTTAATGAACGTAATAAAATGCAGTGTTTAGGAGGCACCTCCGTACATGCCGTCTAAAATTGTCAATGGTTTCTTTGAAATCTATCTAAATTTAAGTGACAGCTCTAAACAGATTCTTGCTATCTTTTTCCTATTACTTATTGCAAGAAAGAGATATACTGTACTTAAATTTAGAATTAAAGTGTGTTCCCAGAATTAGGCCCATTGTCCTTATATTTATTCCCATTTAACCATACTAACAATATCCTCCCATAATATTATTTTGTTTGCCCTCAGGTTGCCCGACCGATCACGTGTCTACAAACCGAACATAGAATTCAATTCAATTCTAGTCATCAATCATAGTGTCTTCTCCAAACTCGACACTGGCGGAATTGTCAAGCCGGACATTAGCCATAAACAAAAAATAGAATAGTTATTGTTCTGAGTTCACTACCTCTTTTTCTTGACCAAGGTGCGTTCCCAGCCCACACTCTCTAAGCACTCCAATTTGTTTTTTATTTTGCTCTAAGGTGTAGAATGACACAAGTTGTTTTTATAACCTCAAATTTTGACATTACATACACTGGTCAATGTTATGTCACATTTGTTTTCTAACAAAAAAATATGAAATGTATTTTTTTTTACCATCAACCCTTTATATCAAGACATCACCATCTTCATCGTAACAAGGAGTTACAATATTATCTAAAACAAATACGAAGTCTTCTATTTCGCATTAATTTTTCTCCCCTTCCATGCGTTAGCACCCCTTCATGACGTCACAATCGTCACACGTTTTGTGACACGAATACGTTTAAATCGGTTTGTTTGCGCGCTATGTGCGCAAATTGTTTATTGCAGACCGTAGGGTCTCTCTTAGTAATCTATAACACTCTGTGTTTCCGACACTCTATAATCTGTATTTTGAATCTGTGGTGTTTCTGATCTGTGGTGCATAGAGTAGATTGAATAAGCTGTGGTGTTTCCGTTCCGTGCTTGCATGTGTCATTGTGGGTGGTGTCATTTCACTTTCCAATACCCGTGCATTCATTACAATATTTCATTTCATTTCCTACCGTTCTTGCTTCTCATTTGTCTTCATTTAGCTACTTTAGTAGTTTGTGTTGGAAGATTTCGTAAACTTCATATCAGTAGTGATGTCGACTGATAATATAGAAAAATTATATCAAAACTACGGTATATTGGCAGACGCCAAAGATGACATTTCAAAGGTACCTTTTTTAGTATTACTTAAATTATTTATTGTGTTTTTACAGAATAAGTCCATTAGTCAGATTCAAAATAAATCATTCTTATATTAGTTGCACTTTTCACATTTTAGCATGAAAAAGAATACTTAGAAATACTGGCAGCTGTAAAGGGCTCTGAAAAGGAGAAGCGTTTGGCGTCTCAATTCATTGCGAAATTCTTCCATTGCTTCCCTAACCTGGCGGAGCAAGCTATTGAAGCACAATTTGATCTTTGTGAAGACGACGATGTTGCCGTAAGTACACACGTGGTATTTAAATTGAATATGTAGCTACTTTTATGATAAGCTCCATTTCCCTCATATTTGATAGATATAACTTTATGGCTTCTCTTTCTGCCTATATAACAAAAGTTCGGCGGTTTTAGTTCTACCTTAACATGTCAAGGCATAAATTCCAGATGATGGGTTTTTAACTATCACCATTATACTCCTGGAGTCTTAGGCAGCTTAACCAATTAAAACCACATTTAGTCATTTGGTGTCTGTTATTTAGGTGGTAAACTTCACAGTTTACATGTGCTGATTTTCATTATTTTCCATCAAGTATTATATGATTGTTATTTTACATTTTTATCAGATAAGAATTCCCCACATCTATAATTTTTTTACTGATATGCTATTCATTATTTACATCAATTTTAGATAAGAAAACAAGCCATCAAAGACTTGCCAGTTCTATGTAAAGAAAATAAGGAACACACCCAACGAATAGCTGATATCTTAGCACAACTGCTGCAATCTGATGATACTATGGAAATTAACATAGTAACAAACTCATTACTGGCTATACTAAAAAGTGACCCTAAGGGAGCACTCACTGGGATTTTCTCACAAATACACCAAAGCACTGACAGTGAAGTCACAAATGAGATTGTAAGAGAAAGATGTATCAAATTTTTGGCCTCCAAAGTGAAGCAACTTGGCAGAGAAGTCATCAACAAAGAAGCAGAAGACCTTATTGTGGCTGAATGCAAGAAAATATTAGAGGTATAAGATGCTGCTCTCGCTGACATGAAAATCCTAATTAACTGATAACTAGGGCTTGCACTTACAATAGCATTAAGATTAATTGCTTGTAGAAAAAGAATATTGGAAAAATCAGAAACATTTGATAATTTAAAATAAAAGTAAAAGTACATTGCTATAAAGGAAGTATATTTGTTTAGGATATGTTTTGTTTGTGCTTGGCTAAATATGTGTTACTTAGGTGTTAGTTCTTTGAATAAATCTAGTTTGTAAGCACTATGATATAGAGATGTATCTCACACACATTAATAATTAAAATCCCATCCTAGGATGTTGTAGCTGAGGAGTTTGAACATATAATGGAACTGCTCACATGGTCCAGACTTGGGAAAACTCCAGCTGGAAAGAAGGAACTAGTTACCCTTGTGGCAGCACTGGCATTCACACCGGATGATTGGCACCCAGAGGACCCTGAATATGTTGACAGGATCATACAGTGCTCTCAGCATGCTCTACCACTTTTTTCTGTATGTTTTTCCTTATTTATTTACTTTAATTTTTTATAGAACAATTTTTTCATTTTTTATGAAGTAGGAATTATTTTTCTTTCTTTGGAACTACCTACCTTAAATTGTGTTTTTTACTTCAGTCTCAGGTAGAATCAACACGATTTGTCAAATTCTTTTGTGATCATGTTCTGGTGCGTTGGGATGATATTACTATGACTGAAGGTGGAGCTGATACTAAATTAGAATTGTTGAAGATTTTTGCTGAAATCACAGAACATAATGGAGAGCTCGAAAACATGCAAGATAAGATAAACACAGTTTATGATGTACTCATGGTAAGCTATTCTCCAGTATCAAATATACCTACTTCATTTATAAAATCTACCTCATAGATATCAAATAATGTTAAAGTATTCTAGTTTTACTTTGAAATTTCCCTTTTGGCCGTTTTCCATAATCTTGAAACCAGTTAAGTACCAAAAAAAAAAAATTCTGTTTTTGTATAGGTCATAGGCTAATTTTTTTATAACAAAATCCCATGGTCCCCCCAGGGGAACAGTGTGGATAGAAACATGGGTAGACCGCGGTCTGCCCACGCTGTTCACTTTATTAAGATCCAATGAAATAATAATTATTATTTTTTGAAACTGGTTTGGAAAACGTCTGAAAGGAAAATTTTACATATGACAAGAAATTGTACAATTTCAAATAATGAATTATCAAGGATACGGTTCAAGATAAATATGGCTAGTTTATATTTAATGTAATTGAAAAAATTTAAATTTTCTTCTCTGTTCCCATTAACAAACGTGTGAATTGCTTTTCCACTATGATATGTCCAAAATTAATACAGTGCCTTAAGCACCTGAAACACAAAAATCTCGGAACCCACTTTGAATGAGTTTTTATAAAATCTATTATATTGTTTCAAATATAAAGTGTATTTCGAAGTTTACCCATTATAAATTTTTGCTGTTTTTACTGACTTCATAAAAGAGGAAGTTCCTAGTTTGTCTCGAAATCTATGTATGTTACTCGATTACTCAAAGACGGCAAGACTGATTTGGACAATACTTTTCTGTTTGAAAGCATATACTTCCTAATTAATCCCACGGTCATCAGGGCAGGATCTGATGATGGGATCCTGGAGTAGTCAGGCAAACTTCAAATATTTTGAAGGTGAAATGAAACTTATGACAAAGAGCTCAGAAGGTCATCAGAACTTTCAAATAGGGAGTTGGTCACGGGTGCGATAGGATTACTTTAATATTTATACACAGTTTATGTTCGTTAATATAGTGGATTGGAGCTGATAATGAAGCACCAGGAAAACTCAACAATTAACCTTCTTGCATGTTGCTTTAACCCGTCAAGCATGAGATTCCAGACACAATTAATTTTTCTATTGTCATCGCCCACCGGTGGTATATTGCCGCTTTACAGATTAACAATTATCTAATCTGTGGCTATTATCTCTAATATTTTGTAAAAGCTGATGAGCAGTTGACATTCAACCAGAGACTGAGACAAAACAAACAAGTCTATGCTGTTGATGGTCACCTATCTAGCTTTGAACATAAAAACTTATCACAAAAATTGAGAAAATAAAATTGCACTACCATTGCACTGTGAGGTTGCATACGAGGACCAGGCCCAGAGAACATGGTAGTCGTCCGCATCCGGCCCCACAACTCGATCATCTCTGGTCAATGCCACTCCCCGGAGGGATGGGATTTGGAGGTGACGGGATTTAGTAGCTCACCTAGATTAATATGGGGTGCCTAACAAAGTACCTTTCCCTACAAGAATGCGCCGCTACTTCTTGCAGTGCAGTATTTAAAGCTCCAACTTTTTCGATATCCGCAGGCAGTTTATTAGATTCAAACTTCTACCCCCATTTTCAACAGAAATAATTATTTCTAATTATGTTTGTGTACATATACTCTTTTTGCTGCATCAGATGTAGGTACTAGAATTGCAATAATTCAATGTCGGTCTCTTTCGTCGTTCTTTAGAAGTAATAAAAATAATAATTATTATTAAAATTAATAATATCTGCTTCACAGAAATATCCAACAGTAACTAAATTTTACGAACAGCTGCCACTTAACTTACTTTATGCTACATGCTCCATCCTTCTACGACCCTTTTTGGATCCTAGGCCTAAACCAGAAAAGCAACTAAAAAATGGGTCCATAACGTTTATAAAAGATATTTCTCAGTGTTCATTTCAGTTAAATGGTAGGGATATTGTAAAAATATAAGGACAAATATGCATTTCAAAAAAAAAAATTTTATAAAGCAATGAAAAAAATGGGTAAACAATATAGTATTTTATCTAGAAATCATGATTCAGAAGGTTTTACATTAATACATTCAAAGTAATAGGATTCCAAATTCAACCTCTATAGGCTAACTTACTATTGAATGATTATTAAAATAAAAAAATAAAAAAAATTGGTCAATGTAAGTTGTTATTATATTCTATGAAAGATTATCTTGATTATTCACCATATTGAATATTGATAGAAAATACCCTGTTTCACAAAAATTGGTAGGTTATTTATAACATCTATTTAATAATCATAGGACAATCTGATAATTATCAAGCAGAATGTTCATCTTGATATTTTCGAACTTTGTGATAAATAAATGTAGTTAAATGCCCTTTTTTCTGTAGAAATATTTGCCTGAGGCACCAGTGGAAAATGAAGAAAAAGACACAGAGAAATCAGAAGGTAAACAAGAAGATAGTTCCACTGTACCATCACTACAGTTCTCCCATGTGGAATGTGCACTGTTTGCACTCCACTCTCTATGTCGGAAGTCTCCTGAAGCTCTTAGCGCTGATGCTGCACGACTCAAGGCTCTCCGTTTGCGTTTACAATATACAGCAAGACTCACGCAGGGATACATAAAGAAACTAAAGGAAGTCACTCAGGTGGAGTATTTGATATAATACTTCTTTACTTTTGAATATGATTTTGTTTTTGAATATGTAAAAAATATATTATTTTATATTTTAGGGGAAGAAAGGAGAAGATGCTAACTCTGAAGAAAATAAACTGAAGATGGCAGCTTTGAAAACTACATCTAACATTAATACACTCATCAGAGACATATTTCGTACTCCACCTAGTTTCAAGAGTAAAGTACAACTGTCATTCCAAACAGTTAAAAAAGTTGAAAAAGAGGTTTGTGTGAATATGAGATATTTTATGAAAGAAGTATATTTCTTTGATATACCATATTTTATTTAGTATGGGCTCTACTACAAACTATTGTATTTAAGCCTCATATAATTCAACAAGTTTAATCTTTTTGCTTAGAATTCAAAATGTCAGTAGAAAAAATATGACATAACACTTAATATAAAAGTCTTATACAATCTTTATTAGTACAGCCCTTAGTAAATAAACATTCAATCATGCAAAATAAGTTATTCTTAGACCTTGTACCTACACAAAAGAATCAATAAATAAGAACATGACATATTTTTTATTATAAGTTCCTAAATAAGGTATTAGATGTTGGTGTTAATATTTTAATGTTATGTAAACAAAAACTTTCAAATATTCCATAAAACTTTTATCTGACATATTTTTCAATATACAATATTATACCACTTATTTAAAAATACTTTGCTTGCCTTAAAAGTCGTATTCAAAATATTTGTTTCAGTTGATAATAATGTCTGTTTTATATATGGTTATCTTGTTGCAGGAAAAAACATTCAGCAGCTTAGAAGATAAAGATAAACCAGTTTCTGGGCAAAAACGTCACCAACCCATCACATTTGACAATGGTGAAGATAAATCACCAGAGAAAAGAGCACGCAGTGGTGAACGAAACATGAAAATGTACACACCACCATCTGGAAAATACAGCTCCAGACTAAACAATACTGGGAGGTTCTCTGGACCTAATTCTGGGCGGGGCAGAGGGGGGTATGGTAGGAGGGACTTCAGAAATAACGCACCGTACAGGCGTCGTAATAATTACTAAATTGTGATACACAATTTTAGTTTTTTTTTCTCATCATATTGATATAAATGCCCATAATACTGTCAAGCAACAACACAAGACAGAAATAGTGACTTGAAATTAAATAAAAACAATGAGGCACTGGGCACATTGTATAGTTAAAGATGTACGACGGTTAGACGTACGAGTGTGACATTTTAATAATTTTATTACTAGAGTATAGAATTTGGATTTACTATAAATGAGGTCTGCAAAAGTAGATTTGGGCTTGATGATTAATACTATAAATTCGTTTGTTTTGACTTGTTCCCAAGAGATACCTAGGATTCTGGATGAAATTATATTCAAGCACCTACCTCATGTCACGGATTAGGTCGATAGATGTCGTTTACAGTTGCAGTGGGAGTTGCAGTTAAGTTTGTGGTAGTGATCGATTATAATTTCAGTTACAAGCGGTGTTGTCGACGTTTCACCACGGTAAGTTACTCTTTAGAACAAGTCCCAATTCCAAGATGGAGTACCATCACATAATCTGATTCCTTTACGTAAGTAATAGATATTAAGTACGAGTTAGACGGACGTGAATGCAGCTAATTCAATGACGGCTTCACATTGTTTCTGGGTAAGTCTTTAAATGCATGTTATTATCCTTCATTCAAGATGACAAAATCAACATTTTCATACTTATTATTGTCATGCATCCAGCACTGAATCAGCTGTAAGTATAGATGCTAAGAAGTAGTTCCTTGTTACAGGTTTTATTATTTCTAAGGCTTTAAGCCGAAGAATCAGCTGGATTTTGTCAAATGCTGAAACACGAGGTCTAACATCGTAAACAATAAAAAAAAATACATAATAAATTGTATCATTTTAAACGTCCCCTAACTGCATACCCAATTCCACATAATTATTTTTTAGAAATAGGTAGGTAATTAATATTCATATTCATTTATTGCATCGCATAATATTTTACATTATAGTCGAGGGTCAAACTGAAAGTTCTTAGAAAATCAAAAACTCAACAAACTAGCAAGTTATTAGTTTAATTATATCTTTTCAAAATAGAATATCTGTCGCCGCCATCTGGTTTAATTCGTCACTTAATTGGATGCGTAGCTCGTTGACTAAACGCCGGCATCCAATTGAATGCCTAGCCAGATCGTTAGTTGAACTAGACTCAATTAAACGCTTAACGACTTTGCCAATCTACCAATAAAATGCTTTTTTTAGATACAATTAGATGAAAGACAATCTGACAACTCACCAGTGATCTGTAGGCCCATCTGGTGTTAAGTGGCTATCGTCGCCCATAGACACTTTCAACAACAGGGAAAAAACAAGGTAATTCAGATACGTTGTCATCCTGGGGCTTAAAATGAAATTTATTCCACGCCCAGTATTTTTTTATACAGGATGGTGCCGTTAATGCGACAATAAATTTAAACATGGGCTATATTAGTTACTTAATAGAAATGGTTTGCCACTTTCTAAAACATCGTATTTCATGACGTATGAAATAATGCAGCCAACGTTACACTATTCCATACGAATGCCATGAAATTATCAAATGAATACATTGATATAAACAAAAAAGGGAAGATACGGTACGCCTAAGCATTTCATCGTCGAAAAACGGGCTGCTTGCACTACATACACACGAGTCCGCACACAGCAACATTTTTTTCTAAATACGCATGAAGCACGGTAATCAGGTAACAGAGATAGATAAACGCCCTTGACTGCCTAGTGCAAGCGAGACGACTGTTAGTGTATAGTATTACAAAAGGGAATTCCCGACTTCGTCTCCCACCTCCCCTTCTTCGTACTGCGGTACAGTCAACAAACAATCTTACGAAATAAGAAACTTATTTTTTTTAACTTAAAATATTAATTTTACTATAGTAAGAACAAAAAGCTTTTAGACTGTAAACATTCCCAAATAATTTAAAATCATTTAAACTGTGAAAGCATACTATAATTTTAATTAAGAATTTTAATAATATTTTACAAGCATCAGTGACTAATCTTAGCATTAATAAAATTGTTAAAGATATAATTTTTTCATAATTTATTAATTATACTGAAATATACAGGATGGTGCCGTCAATACGACAATAAATTAAAACATGGACTATATTAATTCATAGAAATGGTTTCCCACTTTCAAAAACGTCTTATTAATTTGATAAATTCAGGACATTTTATGAAATAATGCAGATTGTTATAATATTTCATACAAATATCATGAAATTATCAAATGAATAAGATGTTTTTGAAAGTGGTAAACCATTACTATGGACTAATATAGCCCATGTATTAATTTATTGTCGTATTGACAGCACCACCCTGTATATTATAATGAACGTAAAGTACGGCAAATGACTCAACACCACCTGATGTTAAGCGGAAAGAAGAGTCTATAATATTATGAGAATACAGCTAGTGCTAGTCTGGCTGGACCCCAGGAGACGTGGGATTCTCGCTTGGAGCATACAATTTTTTCATCGTTTTCTTTCTTTATTTGTAATTATTACAGCTAGTGCAGTTTAGACTCTGACCGACTCCACCTTGCCGGTCCAAAAGTTACTTTTTCACGCCTCTTTTGAAGGAACCTATGTTATAGGAGGGAGGGAACACATGTGCCAGCAAAAAATTCCAAGTTTTGGAAGTACGACAAAGAAACAAGGTACTTAATTTATTATTGCGTGATGTTAAGGTGGAGACCCCTTTGGAATCCCTTTCATAAATGCATGAAGTTAGTATTTTACAATTTACGTGGCGTATCCTCATTTCTTCCCTTACCGGGGACGACGGCACTTAATTTGTGTCATCTGGCCCGGTAAATATATCACCGGGCCAGTTAAAACTTTTTTTTCCCATGTGGCTCGGCGCCGAGCCAAGTCACCGGGCCAGATGGGATACACTCGCCTTCCAGGGTCTCAAGTTATCTCCGTAACAAACAAACTCACATTCGCATTTATAATATTAGTCAGGATCATTTTAATTTCGTAATAATACACTAAACTATTGTGTTTTTAGGATTCCAAGTATCAAACCTATCACTGCGTCTCAAAATTATGTTATAATTTAAATACAGTCAACATCCCTATCTATGAGATATCGATTATCGGCCCAAAAAAGTATCCAATGTTTTTTACAGGGTCTCAAACGATCTCCATACCAATCATCTAAACTTTTGTTTAGGCGTGAAATCGTAACAAACAAACAAACTTTCGCACAAATTTCTAGTGACAAGCAGTCATATACCTTTTTAATTTAAAACGATTTCATCAAAAATTAAATTGAATTACTGACCTATATAAGTGTCATACATATTAGTAGGTTTAAGATGGACGGAACATATTCTGCTACAATTAGTCGCAAACCACTCAGTGCCGTCTCTCTTTACCTCCGGACAATTTTAACCATTTCTGTCTATATATTTCATCTTTGGAAAATCTGTAAATAGCAGGATCGTAAACAAAAACCATGACATAAAATGTGTATATATTTTTACTTATTATTTTCTTAATGTGTTTTTTATGCTAACGGTACCAGGTAATGCTACCTTTCGGTAGGACTCGGAACTACTCGGTCACTCGGGAGTACACGCTATCTCCGTCACTCGCAAGCCTATACGTATAATTCTATCCCACTTATGCAGCAATATGGCGATTTTGACTCGTTTGTTTATTTTAAGTAGATTTGTATTTAAAACTCAAAATTTATATACTTTACGGGTGAAAAGTGAAACTAAGTGACTTTTTTTCTCTCCGTGAGTGGTTTGTACACTTATTAAAAGAACAAGACGGCATTTTAGCCAATGTTCAACCACAATTTAAACAAATTACCGGGAGAAAGTGTTCGTATGAAATTCCAAGCGCAACTAGGACGCACTTTTTGCCAAGTGAGCCCATGGACATAGTTGAGCCAGAACGCGCGCCGAGCGTCGATGCCATATCTTCCCTTTTTTGTTTATATCAATGAATGAATACGATATTTTTGAAAGTGGCAAACCATTTCTATGGACTAATATAGCCCATGTTTAAATTTATTGTCGCATTGACGGCACCACCCTGTATACAACTAAATGGCAAATTAGCTGACAGCCCACCTCGTAGTAAGTGGTTACCGCCGCCTATAGACACCTGCAATAACAAGGAAAAAATCACTTCATATTACAGGTGCGTTGTTATCCTGAGGCCTAAGGTGAAATGCCTTCAGTGCCCAGTAATTTCACTGGCTCCCGTTAATCTGAAATACAGCGAACTGTTTCACGGTTGAAAACTAAGAAAGGCGGTGGTTCCTACCAAACGAAACAAAACTACATACGGGCCTACAACCTAGTAAAATGCTTGAGGCTCTTTGGTCATCTTCGCAAAAATGGCCAGTATCGTGGCCACCAACGAGACGAGACGAGATTTTCTCCTGTAGTTTTACCAGAAGAATTTTTATCAAAATCGATTCAGTAGTTTAAATAAAAATACCCTTCTAGCTTTGAAACTAAATATTTATTTCTAAATACCTAGGTATTGTGCACAAAAAACTAATTGAAGTAGTAGCACAGATGAATGATATAGTTAGGTATGTTTAAAAGATGTATGTAGGTAAGTACTTTTTTCATTAATAAGTATGTTCTGGAGTCGGTGCTTAGCACTTTATCACCAACTTAAAAAAATGTTGTTTTGAAATCGATTTTTATTTAAAAACTTATTTTACGCATTCATCGAATTACCACCCTGCACATACGCTCTGCGCGACATCGCTACAAACATTGAATCTCTTGTTGAATATTTTGTGTGTAAATAGGCAATCAATGGAATATTCAATGTTCAATAGGTACATTTCAATGGAATTGCTTTCAATTTGAATGAACCGTGTGATATCGCCTTTATGGCAGGTAACTTTATTATGTTCGCAACAAAGGAGACCAGCCCCCCCGCTCCTAATACATCGCTTCCGGAATGGGCTCGTTTCTTTACGACCTTACTCGTCACAGGAATACACTACATACATCTTATTAGGCTGTGATCTTAGTGTAGGAGCTTCTTTCCGAGTCCCCGCACCGCACGTGAGCACCCGCTCACAAAATTCGAGAGTAGAATGCAATTTCAGGAATTTCCAATAAGGAAGGCTTAAGTGAAATGTGGCACCCCTAGCGCCCCTGCGATAACTTGTTCACCATTCAGTTCTTCACTCACATTACATCTGCCTGACATACGGGTAATAAAGGACATCCGCTCCAGCCAAAGCCAAAGTATCACCGTCCATGCAGAACGCTGGTTATGAATAGTTTCATCGGGTATGGGGCACGTCCGGTATGTGTTGGAATGGCTGATCACTACTTCCTATTTACCATCGAAAGAAGTAGATGCTATTAATCTTTAGATAACTGCTATAATTGTTTTTTTTTTATACTCCTAAGGTGGCAATCAAGCATACAGCCCACCTGATGGTAAGCGGTTACCGTAGCCTATGGACGCTTGCAACACCAGGGGTATCACTTGCGCGTTGCCAACCTTGTAAAAAGCTTTTCACGCCTTTTTTGAAGAACCCCATGCTATACTCATTCGAGAAAACCTCTGCAGGGAGGTCATTCCACAACTGAGCGTACGCGGGAGAAAGTTTCTCTGAAACCGCACAGTACGAGACCATTTTAGTTCCAATGTGTGATGATGAATTCCCTGCCGATGGCGAGCGGTGCGATCGTAGAAAGAGGCCGTGCGCATTATGTCAAACAATTCCTCAGAACACACTCCGTTATACAAACGGTAGAACACACTTAAGGAAGCAGTCTCAAATCAAATAAAAAATCAAATCAAATTAGTTTTTAATAATGATAATTAATTGTCCTAATTATGTGTTAATTTTTAATGACCTCAAAAATGTCTTATGTCGCCATATTAAAATACTCTTTCCGTCGCCAGGATAGCTGGTCACTTTTGGTAAGTACGGCCTGCCCATATGAATCGTTTTCTTAGTTCAATGGTTGCTACTAAAACATTTGATTATTAAAAAGTTAGATAATACCTACCTACTATTAAATTTACCTGTTCAAAGCCTAATAGAAATGCCTCTAGAATTAAATTTACAAATTCGCAATCAGAGACATAATGGGACTTTTAAGTAGGCTCCACTTGCTTGATACACTTGAAAGATAGGTATTGGCGGAAGCTCTTGTAGCAACTATTAAATTGTTGGCCAACCAAGTATACTTTTATATCACATTATAACATACTGTTTGTTTGACTATAATATCAATGTTCTTCAAATCTAGTTAGGTATGTAGGTGATGTACAGTCACAAACAAGAATATCTACAGCACAGATCACTTATCTACAGTCAACATCACGCCAAGCATAACAGTTTGACTTTATGACTGCCCTTACTACATTCGTAAGTAACAGAGAGCTAGCTTGGTAGCTCAACTGTTTTGGCAAATAAGCATCCTTATTACATTCGCAATAAGGCTGCATTCCGTTTTGATCTTACACTGCTCACGCTGCTTACAGTGCCAACGCGCGAGATTCGCTACTCGCGCTCAAAATGGCGTGTTAACATTTTGGAAAGTTTTGTGAGTTTGCAATGACGTAAACTGACATCTGACATCAAAACATTTTATAATTGTTTACTATTGAAAATGAAAAGAAAACTAAGGAAATCAAATCAAATTTTTTACTTTGACATAATATAAACTCACAGTGCTGACACTTTTTTTGAGCACTGTGAGGACTATTAGTGACGTCATAATTGACGCCACAGAAGTTTGTGTGAGCAGTATAAGCACAAATTGAAACATCTTTTAGTGTGCTCACAGCGCAGTGAGTGCAAATAATTATTAATCGTTGTGACTGTACATACATACCCACTATGTTCTTAAATTAGGTATTGTTGTCACCACATTCACACAACACCCTGCTGTCACCAATTTCACACAACGCCCTGCTCAAAAAAGGAGTAGCATAATGAGTATTTCTTCTTAATGTTTATTGCCATAAAGTAAGATTTCTAGTTAAATAAATACACTCTAAAATTATCTCATATTGTCAACAACATTACACATGATTCTATCAAGTTCATAACAAGGGTCCATAATGGCACTATCATTAGCACTGCAGTCCATTTGTTCTAGCATTTCAATGGGAACTTTAAAATTAGAGTCAACTTCATTTTGATCTGGCAAACTTTGAAGAGCATTCTGCAGAATATCTTGAACTTTATCTAAATGCTTCTTAAACCTGTAAATGATTAAAATTTAAATGATTTGTTATTATTATTATTAGTACCTTACCTTATACCAAATTTCAGAAAAACAATTAAGGAATTTATAGCAGAGGTTTAATCAAATTAAAATGTAGTAGGTAGTCTAATTTTAAAATTACAATAATTTAGACTATATTTAAAAATTAAGTTGGTAATAAATTTCTGAGGAATCATTTTTGTTAACAAATTGGCATCAATTTGTGAAGTACTGACACATTATCAGACACAATAGATTTATTATGGTTTGCAAGTGATAGCAAGCGGATATGTTATGAAAGACTAAAGACATAAAAAGTTCCAAATTAATTTATAATACCTTGTAGCAGTTTCCACACGCTGACGCTTCTGTAGCTCCATCATAACTCTTAATGTTTCTCTGGCCTGATGAGGGCGAAATTCATTTAACAGGTGATGAATATGTATAAAGAGCAAACTAAGATCTTCCACCTTTTCTGCTCTTTTAGGTGAATCAGGACAATGTACTAATAAATCTAAAAGATCTAAGAAGTTAACCAGTAATGACTGGTTCAATTTCTTAAGTTCTCTTCTTCTTTCAAAATGAACTGGGTATAGGCGACGGAATCCCTAGAAAGAAAAATAGCTTTTTAAACAATATTTTAATGCCCTGAATATTTAGCTGAAATTAACAGTAAGTAACTTATTCTCTATGAAGACACTAGGTTTTCAATTAAATATTGTCTGCTAGTCTATGAATGCTACGAATATTATCACGTATAAATATAGAAAATATTTTAATGTATTTTTATAAAATATACACAATCAAGCTTAGCTTACCTGACTTTCAAGAGACCGAATGATAGTATCATCAGCATTAAACGGATGTCCAAACATAGAATAGGAATCGTGTATAGGGCGTGGAGGTAAGGGTGCCCTATTTCTTCTTACATTTTCATCTGTATAAAAATTTATATACTGCATAGGAGGTAACGGCAGAGAGCTAACTTGGGCCGTTTCTGACGACATGATGGCAAAATCGTTCTATGTGTATTGTTTATTATGTAGAATTGACTAAAGTATAAGTTACACTAAAGAAACTTGTTCCATGTAAAATACAACATAAGTAGCAAAAAAGTATGTAGCAAGACCAAAGTGTTCACACAAAAAAATCACAATCAAATAGTAATGAAATACTAAAATCACAGATTAATGTTATGAAATTGCCTTGGCTTTTATTAAATTAAATTATGAATTAATTTTATTTTTTATTCAAAACATTACTGAATAAGTATATTTTTTTTTATTTTTTTTACTTCTCCCTATAAAGGGAAGGCAAAGGGAACTAATGCCCATAAAGCCATGTCTTAAGTATTTCTTTATTTCTTCTTTTATTGCATTAAAATGCTGGCATAACACATTTCTGCGGCTTCTTGGGAGTATTTGACACTAAATATATAATGACAGTCACTTTATGTGCTACTTGATGAGGTGGATCACCACCATGGATAACCAAAAAAGTTCTCATCGTATTTCACACCATAATCACTATTACTCTAATTAATAATCTTTTAGTTGCACGTCAACACAAACACTTAAATAATTAAACTACGCCGCTTTTATTACTTAATGTTCGCTCCGACACAATTTTTAATTATTGTAATGAAAATTTTCACTGACGCCACAAAAACCCGCCAAACACCCCTTTTTTTTATTTGGTTCGATTCTCCCGATAAAGGGAAGGTAAAGGGAACTAATGCCGATACAGCCATGTCTTCAGACTGACACCACAAAGTCCCGACAAACACTTGCTTTTTTGTTAAATTCTCCCAATGTATGGAAGGCGAAGGGTTCAAGACCATACAGCTATGTTTTTGTTGATTTTCCCTGTATTGGGAAGACAAAGGGAACTATGACCTGACAAAGGGACCTCTGAGTTTTATTTACGTAACAACAGTTTAGTTATCTCTGTGGCTGTATGAAACCATACCTTTGTCTCATAAACTACAAATAAAACAAACACATAAGAGAGTATGCCTAATTCTGGAAACACACTTTAATTCTAAATTTAAGTACAGTATATCTCTTTCTCGCAATTAGTAATAGGAAAAGAATAGCAAGAATCTGTTAGAGCTGTCACTTAAATTTAGATAGATTTCAAAGAAACCATGGACAATTTTAGACGGCATGTACGGAGGTGCCTCCCAAACACTGCATTTTATCACGTTCATTAAGGTCGAAAATGGAACGCACGTATCTAAATGTCAAATTATATGACAGCCATCCTTATCATATTCCTTTTGATAGAAAGAAATGCACTGAACTTAAAGTGAGACTTAGCATTTGTTCACGAGAATTAGGGCCGTGTTAGGCGGGATTTTGTGGTGTCTGTCCAGATTTTTATTACATTATTTAAAAATTGTGTCGAAGCGAACTTTGTGTTATAAAAGTGGTGTAGTTTTATAACACAAGTGTTTGTGTTGACGTACACAACTAAAAGATAATTGGAATAAAAGTATTATGGTGTGAAAGACGATTATTTTTGTGGTTATCTACCTCATCAAGTAGCATCATAAGGAGACTGTGTCATCATATATTTCGCGTTAAATACTCCTAACATGCATTCCGCATTCCGTAACATACAAGAAGAAATAAAGAAATAAGAAGACATGGCTGTATGGGCATTAGTTTCCTTTGCCTTCGTTTTATTTTAGAATTGAACAAAAAAAACAGCCCATGCCAAAGTCTCTTGGGAGTGGTCAAAAGTTTGTCTCTCTCTTCGTGCACCTATTTAGGAGCGCATTCTGTCTTCTTTTGTGATAAGTTGACTTAAGGGGGTAGAGATTTATTTCGTCCAAAGCCTGTAATACGGGGGAATGAATAAAACTTGACAATAATATTATTGTGTCAAATAATGGCCCTAATTCTGGTAAACACATGCTAAGTCTAAATTTAAATGAGTGCATTTCTTTCTATCAAAAGGAATACGAAAAGGATAGCTGTCATATAATTTGACATTTAGAAACGTGCGTTCAATTTTCGACCATATTGAACGTGATAAAATGCAGTGTTTAGGAGGCACCTCCGTACATGCCGTCGAAAATTGTGTATGGTTTCTTAGAAATCTGTCTAAATTTAAGTGACAGCTCTAAACAGATTCTTGCTATCTTTTTCCTATTACTTATTGCGAGAAAGAGATATACTGTACTTAAATTTAGAATTAAAGTGTGTTCCCAGAATTAGGCCCAATGTGAAATTAAATCTGTTACAAAACTCTTTGAAGTTGTGTATTTATTTATTTTTTATGTCAGGTGTGACAGCGTGATTTTGTTTTGGTTGTCTTGTAAATTTATTATTTTCTGAGTAAAACATTTTATTATATCGTTCAGCTTTAATTATTAGTAAATAGAGTTTTATCGGCGGCTCCGCGTGTTTTCCGCATTCTCAATAACTGGCGACCGTGATGGAGAAGTTGCACAAGGAGAGAAAACTTGCCAGAGCTTTATTCACGAAGGCGAAAACGGTACTAGAAAATAAATTAGAGACCAAAGATGTAGAAGAGATTGCTGCCGCCTTCAGTCTTTTGCAGCATAGGGCTGATACGCTGTTCAGCGTTGACGAACGCGTTAAAGAACAGAGCCTTGACTGTGAAAATTTAGACGAAGAGCAGTTGTTGCAGGACAGTTTGGCTAGTGATAATTACCGGTTCGACTGGGAGCGGATGAAAGTCAAGTATGACAATCTATTCCACGAGTACGGGCGCACGAGAAAGTCAAGCGGTTCCGGTGGCAGTATCGCATCAAATAACCACACTGTAAAGTCTCATAAAGTGTATGAAAGTGCATGCAGTTCGGCGGATCAATTACACGTCTCGCGACGATTTAGATTACCGAAAATAGAACTGCGAAAGTTTGATGGCGCTGTCAAGAACTGGATCGGATTCTGGGGACAGTTCAAGAAGATTGACAGCGATGAGACAATGGACGAGGAGGACAAATTTCAATACCTGTTCCAGTGTACAGTTCCAGAGTCACCAGCGAGAGCGCTTGTCGAGAGCTTTCCTCCATCAGGAGCTAATTACAAGAAAGCTATCGAGCAGCTGAAGTCCAGGTTTGCTAGGGACGAGTTGATTATTGAAATTTATGTTCGTGAACTCCTTAATTTAGTTCTTGCTCAAGCAAAAGGTAATACTTCCTATAGTTTAGGCCACTTATATGACAAATTAAATACACAGTTACAAGCATTGCAAAGCTTAGGGGTTACTATAGATAAATACGCAGCCTTACTTTTTCCTTTAGTTGAGTCCGCCCTGCCCGAATCTGTACTACGAGCATGGGAAAGATCGCAGGTTCAAACGGAGAAGACTGATGACCAGTTGACGCAGCTCCTGCAGTTCCTGAAGCGCGAGGTGGAGGCCGAGGAGAGAATTCAAATGGCTCGCAGCGGTTTGGCGTCAGATTATAACGTACTTAACGCTCCTACGCAACCCACTGCGTCATGTCTTGTATCAACGGACGATGCTACAGGTAAGAAAGCTTGTATTTGGTGTGACAAAAGTACTCACAGCAGCTTGGAATGCTATAAAGCCAACAAAATGTCATATGAAACTAGGAGGGAGGTAATAATCAAAAAAGGAGCTTGTTTTATTTGTTTGAGAACAGGGCATACTACAAAAAGATGTAAGAATTTTTTAAAGTGTCTTGTTTGCGCCAAACGTCATTCAGTATTGATGTGTCCCGATGTTACGAGATGTAGTCAAAACGATAAAACCGTCAAGGATGGAACGTCAAGAGCACAGAATAGCGTAACATATAATGAAGGTTCTACTACACTACTTCAAACCTTCATGGTAAAAATAACGAAAGACGATATGACTGTAAAGTTACGAGCTTTTATAGATACTGGTTCACAAAGGTCGTACATACGGCGCGATATAGCTGAACAATTGCGCTTGAAGTCGGTTAGTAGTGAGGCGCTTACACATTGTCTTTTCGGCGGCATAGAAACTAAGAGACAAGTTTACAATATTTATGAGTTCTGTGTCAGCAGTCTAGACGATCAATTTAAGCTGAATATGGCTGCACTAGACAAGTCCGTGATATGCGGGTATGTTCCTCGAATTAATAAGAGTAATGCTATCGTGTTGCAGTTGCAGAAACATAACATAGTTCTGAGCGATGTTGGCGAGGATGCGGTACCGAACATTGGCTTACTTATCGGAGCAGACTACGCGGGCTTGTTGCTCACAGAGTGTTTCGTGCGACTTGAGAACAATGTTATTGCTCTGAGAACTTTATTCGGATGGACGTTACAAGGACCCATTGCAAACGTATGTAACCCCATTACTAATGTCGTATCAACCAATTTGCAACTAACTGATTTGTGGGATTTAGAAACGCTTGGCATTAAAGACCCAGAGTTAGTCGCTAGCAAGGCAAGTAGAGATACGGTTATAATGGAACAGTTCAGAAATACTGTCAAGGTCGATATTGAAGGGCGGTATCAGGTGGACTTACCATGGAAGCTAGGCTACCGAGAATTGCTTGACAATAGACATTTAGCAGAAAAACGATTATTGTCTACCACTCAGAGACTTACTAAGTTGAACGAATTTGACAATTATAGTGAGGTGTTCGATGAGTGGTTGAAGTCGGGCATAATCGAAGAAGCAGAGGGTAAGCAGAAACCGAAGCACTACTTGCCACATCACGCAGTAATTAAAAGTACTAGTCAGACTACCAGAGTTCGTCCTGTTTTCGATGCGTCTGCGCGAGACCTTAATGGGAATTCTTTAAACTCTTTACTGGAAAAGGGCATGAATTGTCTTGAGCTAATACCCAAGATATTGATTAAGTTTAGAAAACATGCTATTGGGGTTAGTTCCGATATAAAAAAGGCCTTTCTACAAATTTCGTTAAAGGAGGAGGATAGGGAATATCTATCTTTTCTTTGGTGGAAGAATAATAAACGGAAAGAAATCGTCACTTACCGTCATTGTCGTGTCGTGTTTGGCATAACGTCAAGTCCATTTCTTTTGGGTGCTACTATAAGTCACCACCTAGAGAAGTACACCGAAGAGTACAGGGACACGGCCGAGAAGCTAAAAAATTCTTTCTATGTCGACAACTGCGTCACTAGCTTAGAAACTGAGGCAGAGCTGCAAGTGTTCATAGAGGAAGCGAAAAAAACAATGTTGGATGGCAAATTTGAACTAAGAGGATGGGTCACAGCTCCAGTAACTAATTCTGAGATGACTGGAGGAGAAGAGAACCTATCGGTGCTTGGACTAGTTTGGAATCTAAGAAGTGATACTCTCTACTGCAATGTAAACTTCATTAGTAGTATAAATGATAGGGTAACTAAGAGAGAGTTACTTTCTATTGCACAAAAGATTTTCGATCCATTGGGTGTATTATCCCCAGTTACACTTGTACCTAAGCTTATAATTCAGAAGGCGTGGAAACTACAGTTAAGTTGGGATAAAGAACTACCTGACTATTTACGAGCGGACTATACTACGTGGCTAAAACACCTTCATTTGCTAAAAGAATGTCAAATCCCACGAAGGCTTACCTCGGATGTAATTAACGAGTGTGATACGAGCCTTCATGTCTTCAGCGATGCAAGTAAGGTATCCTTTGCGGCTGTCATATTTCTTCGTAGTGAGCGACAAGGAAATGTTGCGTTGCAGCTGGTGCTGGCGAAGTCTCGGGTAGCGCCTGTTCGTGAAGTCACTATACCTCGCTTAGAGTTGATGGCCACATTGGTAGCGGCACGTTTATATATACAAGTTAAGGAGTCTCTGGCGCTGTCAAAATGCGAGTCTTACTTCTGGACAGATTCAAGTGTTGCCTTGACCTGGATAACCACTGATGGAGACTGGAACACTTTTGTAAAAAACAGAGTAAAAGAGATAAGGCAACACTCTAATCCAGCTGATTGGCACCACTTACCTGGCCCTATGAACCCCGCTGACCTACCATCGAGGGGTTGCAACGCTAAGAAACTTTTACGAAGTAGATGGTGGGAGGGACCCGAGTGGTTGAAGGCAGATAGGAGTGAATGGCCTAAATCTGAGTTTAATATAAACGAGGTTGAAGTTAATAGAGAAAGAAAGAACATTGTCACTGTTAATAATACTACCGACTCGACTACTTTCCTATCTACGCTAACCTACTTTTCTAAATACACGATGATTGTTAGGATGGTTGGTTGGATGATAAGGTTTATACACAATTGTAGGAATGTTAATGACAAACGAAGAGGTGTAATGGTGTGTAAAGAGTTTAAAGAGGCTGAAAAGAAATTACTAAAAATAGTACAAAGAGAAGCTATGATAGAAGAAAATAAAAGGAAGATGAAAGGTTTTCATATATTTAAGGACAATGAAGGAATCATAAGAATTCGCACTAAATTGCTTCTTAGTGATGAACCCTCCGACTTCATCTGCCCGATCTATTTACCTGGGAAGCATCCTGTAATGGAAAGATTGGTGATTATTAAACATCTGTTATTAAATCATGCTGGTTCTGGAACATTGATAGCTAACCTAAGAGAGTCTTACTGGATCACAGGTGTCAGAAAACTGGTAAAGGCTGTTGTTGCTAAGTGTGTGAGTTGTAAGCGACAGTCTGCCAAGCCCATTGAAACACCTTTACCACCGTTGCCTAGAGATAGAATCAAGTCTGCGGCTGCTTTCGAGGTAACAGGAATTGACTTAGCCGGACCACTCTTTTTGCTGTCGGGAGGGAAGGTGTGGATTGTCTTGTTCACCTGTGCTGTTTACCGCGCGATCCATCTAGAGTTGACGAGGTCACTATCAACAGAATCTTTCCTTAGGGCTCTACGACGGTTTATTGCACGACGTGGAAGAGTCGACACTATTTATACCGATAACGGCACCAACTTTCACGGTGCTAACAATCAGATGAAGGAATTAGATTGGGACGAGATAGCTGCGTACTCCAGTATAAGAAAAATAACATGGAAATTTAATCCACCAGCCGCGCCGTGGTGGGGTGGATGGTGGGAGCGTTTAGTGAGGTCAGTGAAGGAGCTTCTTCGCCGCAATCTTGGGCAAAAGACGGTCAGTTACGAAGAACTCGAGACGGTGCTCTGTGATTGTGAGTCAGTAATCAATTCTCGCCCGTTGACATATATTGCAGACGATACTGAGAATCTGCGACCGCTTACACCAGCCTGCTTCCTACAAGTTCTTCCCGGTGGTGATGTTACTGACCTGGATCAGATCGATCGTGATTCGTTGAACAGGCGGTTGCGTTATATATTTAAGTTAAGGGAAGATTTACGCGAGCGCTTTAGGAAAGAGTACCTGTCAATGCTTATACAGAAGGGCAGGGAGAGGGACAACAACTTAAAGGTAGGCGATGTCGTATTAGTTGAGACTGAAGCGAAACGCATTAAGTGGCCTTTAGGAGTTGTATTAGAAATTTATGTAGGACGAGACGGGCATCCCAGAGTTGCGAGAGTAAAAACAGCCGACGGGGAGTACACTCGGCCGTATCAACGTCTATACCCATTGGAGGTGGCCTCCAGTGAAGTGTGAACTGAGCAGAAGTTTGTGTCTTCCGACCCAAAGGTGGGAGGATGTTACAAAACTCTTTGAAGTTGTGTATTTATTTATTTTTTATGTCAGGTGTGACAGCGTGATTTTGTTTTGGTTGTCTTGTAAATTTATTATTTTCTGAGTAAAACATTTTATTATATCGTTCAGCTTTAATTATTAGTAAATAGAGTTTTATCGGCGGCTCCGCGTGTTTTCCGCATTCTCAATAAAATCAATTCTTATTTTTTTATTAATTAAACTACACGTACGAACCTCTAGACAAGCAAACAACTAGTTTGCTTGTCTAGAGGTTCAGTTCCCTAAACCTGCATTATTACCTCTATCTTAATAAAAATGTAGTAAAGGAAACGTGAAAATAAACATAATCATGCATTCGTAAAAACTCACACACATTTTAATAGACCTTTAGTTACTATCGTGAACTATACAGTGAAGTATAAAAAAATTAACTAAACAAAAGCCCATTCATTCTTTTTTAAAAGTCCACTAGGCGTGTGACTGTGAATTTGACGTAGATGCACTAGTCCTGTCAAAAACAGAATATCGAGTGACTAAAAATTAAAAACATTAAAACTAGAGATTTTTTTAGGTTAGTTCATATTAAAGAGTGGTATAACAACGTAATTGCCACCAAAAAATACATTTAATTAGCTTGGATGAATGTATTTTGTTCCCGTTGATTTCTTAGCATAAACAAAAAATAAGTGTCAAACAGTTTGACAACAAACTGTCAACAACATAAAAATCAAGGAAACAAGAAATTTACCTACTTCGATGACTAATTATTTTACCTTTTGAACTTTACCTATTAATTATTTATTTACTGTTTTGTTGTGCGACTACTACTAGTAATAAAATTTGCTAAATTAGGTTGCACCACTTTTTAAATGAGTGTTCATTAGTATCGAGCTATAATTTTAGGTAGATTTTGCCGGTTTGTTGTTTAGAATTTTGTAACATACCTGTTTCGTGCTAAGTAAATTTATATTTTGCAGGGAACATGGCTGGAAAAGATGAAGATGAAATAATTTTGGAATCATTTATGGTCAAGAGATCTCAAAACAAGAAATTGTTCACTCCTGTTAATTTCAAGGAACGTTGGGTAGTTTTAAAACGCCGATCTCTCACCTACTTCGATTCTGATAGTGAAGTAAGTAAATGTTATAATTCATGCATAAAAACATGTACATATTATACTGCACATTATATACTGCATAAATACGTTTCAAAAGAATCATATTCAAATTCAAAAACATTTTTAAATACATTTTGTTTATATTTTTTCTACTACACAAGTCGCTAATATTGTTGTACTAACATGGATACCTTTAGTATGTGGTCTAGAGTGTCGAAGTATGTATTTTTCTTACAACAAATTTAATCTGTGAGGTACCCACATATCAACCATTAGTTCCTTTATTATGTGAGTGTTGATTGCTGCTAAGGGAAAAAGGTTAAACCATTTTATATACCTATGTACAGATGATGCAAACTATACCCCATTGACATTTACAATTTATCACACTTGAAAAATTCAATGCTGTACTTGTATGATGATGATAATTTGATTTGATAACATTTGATAATGTTTATTTGATATAGATATTATGCCTTTTAGGGATAAAGTAATAATTTGTTTAGTAATTAAAATATAATAAAACTAGAAAAATTTCACGTCCAGAGGCAGGAATCGAACCCGCGACCTTTCACAATCCGGGCGACTGCTCTGACCACTGAGCCACCCAGGACTTGGGATATCCCTGTGAAATTCTTCTAGTCTATCTGTATTTGCGTTTATGAGCTAACATCCACCCTACAATGTCGAAATATTCTATTTCAACATCCGAAACGAGTATTTTTACAAATACCTACGATTCGGTTAAGTTGGGGCAGTGCTTTCAAATATTCTTAATTATTGATTTTAGCATTATTATAAATGTTTGAAAAATTACTTAGTAATTAAAATATAATAAAACTAGAAAAATTTCACGTCCTGAGGCAGGAATCGTACCCGAGACCTTTCGCAATCCCAACTTAGGGCTAATACTAATTACACAACCACTTACAGACAAACACAGCATGCAAATAATTTATCCAGTAAATACCTCTATTGAAATAAAATTTGGCAACAGTA
Organism: Nymphula nitidulata; assembly: GCA_947347705.1. Lineage (NCBI taxonomy): Eukaryota > Metazoa > Arthropoda > Insecta > Lepidoptera > Crambidae > Nymphula > Nymphula nitidulata. The sequence continues at coordinate 14,290,969 of OX374623.1, forward strand.
ATTTATAGATCAAAAATAAAAGTTTTTTAAAAAATATTTTAAAAATAATCTGCGCAATTTTGCAACTGGGTCACATGTGTCAACATCCGTGCAGTATTTATTGTCATAAAGTGCTTAGTTTTGCAATGCAGGATTCTCTTATTGGTAATTATATTATTGTTCATGCAATTAAATATCTATATTGTACTACTGGTAGTGCCAAGCAGTAGTGCCTAAGGTAATAAGTGGTATATTTTCCTTAGGGTGATACATGTGGGTGGGTTGCAGTGACTAGTGGTAGACCTCTGAATCAAGTCATATGTATATACATATAATAAGTATAACACCCATTTTATTTATTAACTATTTATGTCAATATAATTTTCATTGGTATATAAACCTCATTTTTCATGCTGCCTAGGATCCAGAGTAAATATTTCGGTAAGTGATAAGATAATGGGCGAGCTGTTATCGTTGGCAAATTCTTAGCTATTTAGTGTCTGGGTTTCTAATATAGTATATTTTTAAAATGTGTATTTCATTCGCTGTTTATATATTTTTATTTCATTATTGTTTTAGGTACAGACGTCAGCACATCAAGCGTAACAGTTGCACTACGAAAGTCGCCTCTAAGTTGATTGGAATAAGGTGGTCTCAACACTTGATGTGCTGTCGACTGTACATCGGCCTATCATAAGGACTAAACTCTATAGCTTGTTGTCATTACACAGAGTAGGTATTTTATGGTTATAAACTTCAACGAATTGTTGAGGCACTGAATGTTTAGCCTTTATTTAGGCTCCGGTTGTCTGATTATCAGAATACTGAAGATATGATAAATGTTCAATATTCTTAGAGTGTTCCTGCCTTCTATATCTATATAAGTCTGAATCCCATATAAGATATTATGCCGATTAAATCTAGATGATATAGTACTTGATCCAAGTAGAGTATATGTATTATGAGATGTTTCACGATCTTTATTTAATTTCTGATTTTTTGTTTTGCATAAAAATCATGACTAACAAAAGATCTTCAAAAATCTTCTAATATAGTATCTACCTACATATACTCAGACCAAGTACTATATCGCCTACATTTATTTGGCAATGTAAAAAATGAAACAGGGCTATTTCAAAATTTTTAAAATAGCCTTATGTCTCATTTTAACGCAGAATCCAAACATGTGACTAAAATGTAAGTATACCGTAAGTTTGTAATTGCAAAGTGGAACTGGTTCTAGTAAGCTATCATAAGCATAAGTTAATTGTGTCCGAAGATTCAGACTTTGCTAGTAGGTTTTTTTTTCCACTAAGTTGGCAATCAAGCATACGGCCCCCCTGATGGTAAGCGGTTACCGTAGCCTTGACATGATGCCCACTCAGGATGACAATGCACCTGCAATATCAGGTAATTTTTCCTTTTTATTGCAGGTGTCTATAGGCGGTGGTAAACGCTTACCACCAGGTAGGCCGTCAGTTTGTTTGTCATCTAGTTGTATAAAAAAATAATTAAAGAGGTCTCCCATACAACAAACATGACGGCAACAGGTAGACGCTTGTTTATAGATAATGGTACGGGACCCTTCGTGCGCGAGTCCGACCCGCACTTTTTTTTATATAAGAACTGAAAACGACGACGATCGTTTTCGATTCGATTTGATTAAAAATTTCTTTAAGTTTCTGGTATACTACTAAGAAAGTAGGTACCGGAAAAATATCAATAATAGGTACACAAAATTTTAGTTATTCATCCAAATTTATTTTATCACCTTTAAAGTATTCTCCTTCAGAAACGATAAACTTACGCCAACAAATAATCCAATGATCAAAAAAATTTTTAAACGCTGTTTCCGGAATTGCGTTCAGTTCTCGCCGCAAATTCTCCTTTATGTCTTCTTCTCCACCGATTAAAAACGGGTGTAACGAAGTGGTAATTTGAGTTTAGGAAAAAGCCATTATTTAAAATGGTACGCGTCGACTCGTAAGATACAGAAAGTTCGCCGGCTATCTGAGAGAGATAGCCGGTAGTTGAATGAGGATTTTCAGTCACTATTTCCCTCACTTTTGCGATGGTAACTTCAGTTGCAGACGTTGATGACCAGAGCGAGGCAAATCTTCCATCACATCTCGACCGCTTATGAACGCTTTGTACCACTCATAAGCACGTGTTTTTGATTCACCATAAGCCTTCTGTAACATAGATATGAATATGGTATACTAACAACAACACTGTATTTAATAAAAATAACAGATGCAACTCAAACTCAGCGCCAAAATGGAAAACAGTTGTGCCAATCTAACATCAACAAAAAAGACAAAAAATTGAATTTGGAACCATAAACAAATTATCCATTCCCGATACTTTTTTGAATGTATCTAGATGAAGAAGTAGAGAAGGAGCTTTCTCTAGCGAATTTGATAAAAGCGCTAGAAATCTAATAGTCGGGCTATTTGGTGTTGGGAATTGGAAGCCCCAAGAAACAGAAGCAGATTTCATAGGAAAAAAGGGATTACTAGATCTTTTTCTTCAAAATTCAAAAAGCTGCCGTTCAAGAAATGTACCCGAATTATAACTTATGGAATCTTACAACTGAATTTATTTGAAGATTGTCAGCGAACGCTACGGTAGAAACTGGCATGGATCACCTCATAGTAGAGAATTAGAGAAACGTTGAATATCAATGTCAAACTGGCAAGATCTCGTCTCGTTTGATGAAATCTATATTCAGACAGCCCAAATTCAAAAGCTGGGAAGCTTTCTACTCGCACTGCTGCGTAATAGTGAAAGAGATTAAACAGGGTTGATGTAGCGCTTCAAGTTGTTGTCTTTGGATCTAAGTTTTGCGAGACCCAGTGTATAAACTTAATGATAATAGTGAATTGGGGCCAGAGACAATCAATGTGAGTGTAAAAATATGATGATTATTATGGTTATCCTACTTTTTTGCGACTAGCAATATGATACTGACAGATGTTTTATTTTTATAGCACTAAGGTGGCAATTAAGCATACGGCCCACCTGACGGTAAGCGGTTACCGTAGTCTATGGACGCTTGCAACACCAGGGGTATCAGTTGCGCGATGCCGACCCTATAAAACCTTTGATATATAATATTGCGTGGTAGTTACTCTGATATTAATCTGGCGTCTAACGATAGCGGCTAGGCTAACAAGTAGCGGTAGATAGATAGACTGCGTGCTTTGATTAATAGAGTGAGGGTGGTGGGTATGGGTTGGGTGGTGAGCGCGCATGCGCTAGCTGGGTGTGTCTGTCGTCCGGAGCGCCCGGTGATACCGACAGTTTCGCACCACCGACGGCCGCCGTCCCTACGCACCAACGAACTCTGGTAATTATCCATTGATCACACCTTCATAATTAAAAACACTTACTTAGAGCCACTTTCAAAATCACTGGTTGTATGATTCGGATAGTTTCCATCTGGATTCAACTCGTAGTTCTTAAGAAATCGAACTGTACCTTGTGTATGTGCGCCTTCCATTTTCAATATCCACCTACGCAGGACATTTCAATAAAAGCCAAAAAAGGCTATTTATAGCATTTGATATTCATATTAAATAATCATTAAATTAATTGTTTTCAAATAGTGCAGCAGTTGACTAATGTATTAATTAACTTTTCCTTCTTTTTGTGTTAAGTGATGTAAATTGTGTAAATATTACTTTTTTAATAACGCGATAAATTTGAACCAAATGACGAAACCGGGCAATTCCTTTTAATCAAATTAACTAATAGACTAGTCTTCCAATCATCAAGTTTTTGATTTAGTTATATTTAATAAACTATTATTACTATGTCCTATAATTCGTTTCTTACCAGCTTGCTGGCTGTCTACTCAATAAAAGAAAACCTTTTGTGTCTGGTTTGTGTGTACTTCACAAAGTAATCAGAGTTGTTCACATATCAGATGCAATTGATTTTCTATTGTGTGTGTTTCTACGGCCGGCATGCAGACAAAAGATTTAAGCAAGTTAAATAGTATTCGTAACGCCGAAATTACTTGTAGTGATATTCATGCGTCTCTCAATGCGCCCTCCGCAATCAGTCCCAACAATACAAGGGCGAGCAGCCTTTAATGTATGTGTAGTCATGCCGTTGCGGTCCCTCGCTATGTGAACAATTTTAATGGAGAGCCCTTTGCGACGGAGGCTCGTGCTAATTGTTTGAAAAAAGCTCACTTCGCCGCGTCTCGGTTACCCGTGCTTTTTCATTTTAAAGCCCACCTGCCGATGCTCCATTTGCGGATAGGCTTGCCTTTTGTCTAAATGTAGCTCGAATTTCTTGTCATGCTCTGGACAGTAGAGGTAGCTAATACGTTATGTAGGTAAATAGATACATATAGTAATCTACCGAATGATATTTCACTATCATTCTATCTATGGATGTGTTGAATAAGTAATTCGTCTTATTAATTCATTGTTTTTAAATGATATATTTAATGATGAATCTTTGTTTCTATTACTTACTGAACTTACATGATCAATATACAAATTACTTTAAAGGACAGAGCAGTTTTGGTTTAAAATTGACAAATATTTTTATAGCGTGTACAATTAACCACCATCGCCAAAAATATTCATACCATTTTGTTTTATTTCTGCAACAACACTTTCTCTAATTTGAATTTTACTCAGCGGAAAGATTGAAGTATCATCAATATACAAAGGTGCTGATCCATTAATAAACATCTCGACCTGCCTTGCCATTAACACTTTAACAGTAATGTAAAGTCTGTGTTTCTTATACTTATTATAATTAGGGAGTTGTTTCGTCTTTGATAAGAGAGTCGTTTCGTCTTTGAACTATTTGTGTAATGAATTTAATAATCTAACAGGTTGATTGTAATTAATAGTTTTTATAAAGCCTTTGACTGTGTAAACTATTGATACGTAATGAAAAATGTATATTGCTTGGCAGACACGTTAGCCTATTTAGAGGGCTTAAGTCTTATTTTGAAACGGTATTTTGAATGGTGGTGGCTTAGCAAGTTTAAGATGAATTTCACCCTTTAGTCCATGGTTGGGAGTTCTGCAGGGATTGAATCTTGGACCGCTTCTCTTTTCATTGGGTAATAAATGGTTAGGTACTCCTTAGATTTTTTGTTATTTTTTTCTTTGGATGACTGTACTTGAATTAAAGTAATATTATTTATAAGTAATATCAGACAGATAAGTCTTTAAGTATCAAGATATAATAACGATACCTTCACTAGTATTACGACGCATATACAAAATACACACAATTTTACTCTCTTGTGAATTTTGTTTTTTAAATTTTGTTTATTTTTAATGTGCAAATAAGTAAAAAAATTGTTCATTTAGATTTATTTTTTCTAATAGGCAGAAGGATTCTACCTAGCCACTGTATGGTTTGCATGTAATTTTCATCTCACGAGCCCTTATCGCAATAATTGTTTTTCGTTATTTCAAAAATTATTTACTAGTAGCTAATGAATTAACCAATCGGCGATTTCGAGTTAATAGCTACATATCCTATAAATCATATTTCAAATAACGTCCAACATTAGCCGTCATCATCATCATCATCATCATTTCAGCCGAAAGAAGGCCACTGCAGGACAAAGGCCTCCCCTTTTGATTTCCACGACGATCGGTGCTGCCTGTGCTACACGCATCCAGCGGCTACCTGCGATCTTCAACAATCGTCGGTCTACCTTGTTGGAGGCCTGCCCATGCACGCTGCGTCTTCCGGTTCGTGGTCGCCACTGTAGAACCTTCCCGCCCCAACGTCCATCAGTTTTGCGAGCAATGTGTCCTGCCCACTGACACTTTAGTTTGACGATTTAGTATTCTAAGATATACAGCGTGGTGTCGTTAATGCGACAATAAATTTAAACATGGGCCATATTAATCCATGGAAATTGTTTGCCACCTTCAAAAATATCGTATTCATTTGATAATTTCATGACATTTGTATGAAATAATGCTACCAACGTTACACTATTCCATACAAATGTCATAAAATTATCAAATGAATACGACGTCCAAACCATTTCTATGGGCTAATATAGCCAATGTTTAAATTTATTGTCGCATTGACGGCACCACCCTGTATAGTTGTTAATTTAGTACCAGTTGTTTTACTTTTATATGCTGAAAGAAATTACAATAAAATAAAAAGTAAAAATATTTTAGTAATCAAACTCCGGAAACATAATTTTAAGTAAACGTACCTTAACCGGCCCATAAATTCAGATCCACTGAGTTTCTTTCTAATATCAAACACTAAAATGATAAATCCACTATTTAAAACTTAAATTCTTAAGAATTAAACAAAACAAAATGTTTATCCTCTCAAAATAACAACTTTAGACAGCGGTAAAACTTTCAAACCCCAAAGATACGTGTCGAATTATTGAGATCCAAAATGACGATTTCAACAAAATGACAGCATTTACGGATGCGACCGACGATACAGCCATTCTCTGCTAGTTTCTGGTAGCAGCTGAGTTGGTTCAGAAGAACAAGAAGATTTAAATGAGCGTACAAAAGAAATAGAGAAAATGCATCAGAGTGTACGGAAACTGACACTGATTGAACTGTATGACCTCAAAGATAAATAACCTTTTCTGCGTTTATTATCAACGCCGAATTAGGACCAATAAGAAACGAATAATGGCTCACTTAATAATAACGCCAATAAGAAACGAATAACGTAACGATCAGTTGCTTAATATGTGATTAACTAGAGTAGAAATAAAAAGTAACTTGAGAATGAATATTTTTTTCCTCACAAATTTTACTCCATGTTCTGTGTACAATAGGCAAGTTATAGAGCTTTTCTCACTAAGGATTTCTATTATTCACCTCTTTTTTTTCTTCACTTGACGTTATTCTACTTAATACCTATGCCTGTCATCGTTCGTATGTCGTTAGTTTTCCCACATAGGGACGATGAAGGCACAAGGTAACTTTAGTTTTATCTAAATTAAAATTATTTTCATGCACCAGCATAATCAAACTGTGTGTGTGTGTGGCATGTATGATACGTTAATTTGCTGACTCTGAATTCTTTTACAGAATTCTATTGAAGATTCTTAGCGCTCTAAAATGGAACTTTTTTATGGTGGATGATTAATTATTATTCGGCCCAAAGTGCTGATTTTCGCGGATGGAATAAAGAGAAAATCCTTGCTTAATTTAATGGGTATCGCGATTTTATAGCCGATGAGCTTATATTTATATTTACGAAATATATTTTTTGAGTTGAAAAGCTTATCGGTTCCCTTCCCATCCCCAGGAATTTTGCACACATATGAGGCATCAATGAACATTCATGTAGAATTACATCGAAAATAATGTTCAATACTTTAATATTATGGAAGGACCTACAGTTAAAACATTGAGAACGTCTTCATCTCATATTTATCATGTTACGTAATGAAGTTTAATTAACTTCTATTAGATTTACTTTTTGTCAGAAGTTACTGTTCAGGCTTCGTGTTTGCGCTTGCGATCAAAACCTACGACTCAAAGTATCTTGTGAAGTATGGATTCTGATCGCAATAAGCAATTTTTACTGATTTGCATAGCTTTTACAGCTCTAATAAACGTAGGTAGGTAATGTTAAGATGCAAGTAGTAATAGGAAGTGTTTTGTAGAGGCGAAGAGAGCGCGGCAGGATCGCTACAGAGTCGATCCACACTGTCGAGCAGGCGCAACTGGGCGAACTCAGCAAACAGCTCCCGGACGGAGGAGGGGAGAATTCCCTCTATAAACACTCCTTTCAGGTAAATTAGAATTCTTGCTTCATATTTTAAACGTTCCTTACACTTCTTTCACTTAACTGACAGTTTGGTAGGTTAACTTAATTTTTAGCATCAACTACTATACTAACACAATAAATTAATAAGTACATACTTTATTCCTTACGAAAACTTTTTAGGTAGGTACTATTAAAGTGACTCCATCCAACTTAATTATTTCACGTCTATTAAGTATAGACTTAATAATGTCCTTGTCTAACGTTCTTGAACATCTCTGAAATTTCAATAGTAAATATAAATCTTTCATTCGTCCTTAATGTTTCTATAGTTTGAATATACCTGTTCAAATGGCAGATTATGCGCAGGTGGGCTACACTGAACAGAACACCGACTACACGTTGTACCTTATAGTCAGCGACCAGAGCGTGCGCCTTCAGTGGATACACACTTTAAGGAGCTGTACGTATTTTTGAAAGTATTTATTATTGAAACCCTTAGCCGTTGTTACTTTAATTAATTTATCAATCGGTTTATGTTTATGTTTAAGTCATTTTCCTACCTCGCTACATTTTTTTTTTACATTTTCCTATTCTTGTTATTAATATTTGTTCAATATTAGTTTCAACTTTTCGTTCGAGTAAAATTGTTTTTTTTCTGGAAAGTTTCGACAAGGGGGAATCACACTAACCCTGTTGGAGAATGAATTGTGGATCTGTGGATCAGGTTTCATAACCTAACCAAATTACTGGGGGAGCAGACCGCCTTGATGCAACAAGCGACACCGCCGTCGCGGCAGTACGACTAGACTGTATGACTTCGCATTAATAAGAACTGTCAGTGGATGTGATTTTTATAGTGAGTTTATGAAGACACTATGGATTTCTTTCCATGTCCTCTCTTCGAGTTTGTCAACTGTCAGAACTTTTTATTTTATTAAACCTTTAAACGAACGATTCGCGGATCTTAAAATTCTGCATTCCCAACAAATATAACCTGTCAATGAAAAAATTACATCTACAGTCCTTTAATTAATGACAAAACAATTAAGATTTAATTATGTCTGGTTTATTGGGCTTTGATGGTTTAAATATTCACCATACTGACAAAATTTTGTAATTTGGATATTCAAAAAGCCAATCTATATTTTTCGTTGGACGTTAACATTTTTAGATGACTAGACGTATGGGGTTACATATCACATATGTTACAGTTTGCAAATAAAACATAAGCTAGTTGCTGGCACTTAAAGTTTCCATGTTTGGATTTCTAAACGAGATCAAGTTCTCCATGTTTGGTTCTAAGAAATAAACTAGCCTTTGAGCATAATTAACGACATTTAAAAAATGTAGTAGGCACGTAAGATATAAAATTGTATGATGATTGCAAGTAATATTAATAAGATTTAGCTGAATGTCAACAATAGGGTAGTTGACAACTTTTTTTTTAATTCAAAAATAAGAAGTAGGTATCAGGCCCATATTTTCCATTGGGCACTGTGGGCAAGTGCCCAGTGCCCCGCGATCTATGGGGCCCCAAGTTCCCTTTATGGAAATTAATATTTTGATTAAATTTCTATGGAAATATGGATGTATAGGTATATTGTATAAAATAATTAAATTGATAAACTACTCTTTTTTTGAAGTCGGTTAAAATAATAAAGTGCCCAGAGCCCCCAATAGGTTAAAGACGGCTCTGTTAGGTATATTATAACTCATAAAGAGATATATTGCAAAAGAAATAGTATGTCTAAAATCAATAGTTTCACAGATATAGTAGTTCTATTTTTGATGTGTTGCGTGTGGCGCATCGTCCAAAAACGCTCCATAGAAAATGTACGAAACAGATAATGTCACATGTTCATATCATATATTACTAAGAAATGTATGGGCATACTGACAAAATTAATAATAACTATGGATTAAGTATGTTTTTATTAATAGTTGTCATAAAGTTGTTTAACATTTTTGATAAATTTTGATTTTTTTTAGGATTTTTATAATTTTCAAAACAGTATAACTTCTACAATCCTTATCCTTACTCCTTACTAATATTATAAATGCGAAAGTAACTCTGTCTGTCTGTGTGTTACGCAATCACGCCTAAACCACCGATTAAAAAACTAAAAAACTAAACAAAAATTAGAATATTGCCCACTATGAGAATTTGACTTATTACTATTTATCTCATTGATTTATTTATTAGTTAGCTAACTAAACATTAAAAAGAAAATATGGCAGTGTATTTGGATGAATTAAGTGAATATAATTTACCTACTTTAATCTCAAATAACTAGCCTTTCGTGCCTACTAATAACAGATTTTTTCTGTGGCAAATTTCAGAACTTTTCAATAAATAAATACCTACCTAGGTAATTCAATAAATAGCTGTTTTAATTAAATCTATTATTTAGACAACATCTTTACAAACTGCGAGACTAATAACATAACACGGTTATATATAAATAACAAAAACTCTAATTAGTTTCCGATGTACGCACAGACGAAGTAATATCTATGAATAATAACTTAAACGTGACTTTCTACCTTTGAAACCCCGATGCACTGCCGACCCTGCAAGGGAAAAAGGCATACTTTTATTTACGGAGACTAGTCCTACATATGAATTGAATAAACTAAAAACGACAACCCTACACGATTAGCTTACCCGCATGCGGTTTGGCCGGCACAGAGGCGCATGGCTTACTTTTTTCCTTTTACTGTGGTTCCGACGAAATGGAAAAAGATCGCGCATTTTTTTATGCCATTAAATATTGTGTATTTCACGGCTTTTGAAAGGAATTAACGGGAACCGAGAGTAAAAACTTAAACATTTTAGGTTAGGTTTTAAGTTATGTGAAATAATTCCAATAGTATCTAACCTATATAGCTACAGAGGGCCATTAAAATCGCAGTCATATTTGTCGCAGAATCTGAGGTCGGAGAGTACCTTGTAGATTTTTATAATCTTAATCTTATTCTATTAGTGTGCGTGAGTAACGTACGTCGACCGCGGTACCACCCGGGTGCGTGGTGTGCTCGTCGCTGGGCGTGCTGTGACGCTGAGCGGCGATCGGCACCCGGCTGTCAGCTCGCTTCCATCTGGCCGCTTCCTGAGCCCCAGCTAGAAATACTTGCACCACAGGAAAATACTCTCGAGGACGACACACGTGAGTATCCACCTTCAAAATGCTCATATTATCTTAGTGTGAATTATGATCACACGTCCACGACGATACAGTGGAAAGCGAAATAAAGATCAGCAGCCCGACCATGAATAAACCTAGTCAAGACTTCTTACACGAACGACTTAGAGAAATAAGAAACTTGGAGCTACCGTGACACGTGAGAGAAGTTTTATTAGATTTTGAGCCTTTCATTTGGACTAATAGAGAACATTTGTGAGGTAAAGAAAAGAGTAAGGTTTTTAATAAAGTCTATAATGTAGGAAACACGCTTAGCTTAGGCCTGCGGATTTGTTCAAGTTTACTAGGTGGTAGGCCCGTATGTAGGTCGTCTGGGTAGCTACCACCGCCTTTCTTATTTCAGCCGTGAAACAGTTTGCTGTTTTTCGGATTGAAGGGAAAGGTAGCCAGTGTAATTATTGGACATGGACCATGGACAGCATTTGATCTTAAGCCTCAAGATGATAACGCACCTGCAATATGATTTTTCCTTGTTATTGCAGGTCTATAGGCGGCGGTAACCGCTTACCATCAGATGGGCCGTCAGCTTGTTTGTCATCTAGTTGTATAAAAAAAAAGTTTTTACCTATAAAATATTTCATATCATACATTCAATCATTTGAATAATGTTACTTCCTACTAACTCTCAAGTAAGTAGATAGTATAAAATATTTGGGTAGAATTGGCACTAGCAATCAATTCGATTGCTAGTGCCAATCTTACCTAATATTTTTAATAATAACTCATTACCTTATTGGTATCTGAATTCATTTCTTATTTCGTTTAAATCCCAATATACCTCACTGTCATTCTATGCTAATCAACAATATACATTATTGATTATGATATGAGGTTTAGGTGTCTATAAATAGATTATATTAATAAGTGAATCTGCTTTAGACGTAGATAAATTATCCCTCCATGTATACTCAGATTACGGTTAGTTACCCCTTACTTTGAGGAAGATGGATGTTACCTTTTTTGCGCTAACCCATCATATAAAATCCATTCGTTTGCGGCAAATTGGTATCTTATACGCATCACGGAGTACAAGAGCGTTATTAGACCGATAAATGTACTAATAACTTTTGTCTTTATGGTCCTAATTACTATCTGATTTTAGGATGAATATCTTATTTTCTTAGGGCTTTATACTTTATATTGAAACCTATTTCACTGAGAGGCTGTAACTAATGTCAAGTACTTATCTATCTTAACTACCTAACAGGTACCTACATTACCTGTCTGGTTAACCTACCTACACACAAAAAAATATGTTTATAAAATATTGTACCTACTTACCGACTTAAGTGTTATTATTACTATCATAGTGTATGTATACTATTAAGATGTGTAGATATTATGTAATCTCTCGGTAGCAAATGTATAAACCTTTTTTGGTTTTAAAATGTTATCGCAAACAACATTATATTAGTTTGTTAAAATACAAATTAAATGTAAAAAAATACTCTGGTCCATTTTTCTTCTGCTACTTAATGCTACTCTGTCCTCAAATACAGTTCGCTTAGCTGAAAATACATAGTTGAACGACCAAAAAATGCAACGCTCCTAAGAATATGATATTAACCTCAAGCTTGAACCTGCTCGAGCGTTACGAATATAGGTAAATTACAACAAAATGTAAGGCGCTTCCTGTTTTCATATTTCCTGGATATATTTTATCTTAGTATCAAAAAAAACACGAGACAAGTATAAATAAACAATGTCTGGTCCAACAGCGACAGCTAGGCTTCCGTGGAAGGCTGCATACGCTCTATAGTTGTATACACGCGAAGCATTTGTTGTTAGTGACGTAAATCATCTATCTCTTTTACACCACTTGCTATTTGATTAGTGAAAGGGAGACCGTTGATCCGCCTGCGCGCGCGCATCGAATGGTGAATGTAGGCCGCGTGCGACCATCTTTGAAACCCTCGCCACCTCGTCTCGGCAATCGTAAAGCCTTGTCCCTATGGCTCAAAAATACTTTTTCATTCATCGCGATGTTCTGAATTATAAAAGTTGTATGACTATATCGTTGAAGACTGCACAAACAGGGAAAGAATATGGAATTTTCGTAATTATCATGACAATACTCTGAAACCTAACTATAAAAATATTCTATTTCATTCTTTACTTTTACACACCCGTTTCCAATAAATTGTTGAGTTGTAGTTTTAAGATTTCTTATATTTCTATGTGATGATTATGATCTATAATAATATTATAAATGCAAAAAGAACTATCTCTTGAAGGTATATCATAGGTACCATACTAATGCTAAATATTATAAATGGACAATTCACTGTCTTTACCTTAACATCACGCACAAACAAGTTTAGTATCTAGTTTTGCTGTCGTACTTCTAAATCTTGGAATCCTTTGCCAGCACATGTGTTCTATACTTCTTTATGGGCCGGCATGGTGGAGGCGGCTAGAACAGTGTGTCAAACTGCACTAGCTGTCTTCGCATATGGACTCTTTTTACCGCATCACATCAGGCGGTGTTGAGTCATTTGCCGTGCTTTGTATAAAAAAAAAGTAAACTATCTCTGTCTTTCCGTCGATAGTGTTTTCACTTCATAACAGCTAAACTGGTCGAGATCGCTCCCAACGATAAGACCGCTTTTTTGGCATACTTATTGTATTTTCTTCTCTATGTACTGCTTATGTGAATGTGCATAATACAATACAATACAAATATACTGTATTGCACAGAAGGACAACGAAAGCATAAAAAAGCAGAGAAGTAAACAAATAATACAAAAGGCGACCTTATTGCTAACAAGCAATCTCTTCCAGGCAACCTTGGATGAAAGTATAAAGAATTTCAATCCATATACCTTTGGCGCGATACCAGACATGCCCAATTCCTCCAAGATATAATTTATTACGTGGATATCGTACCGAGTCAGTGATCAATAAAAAATGTAACAAAAAGTATGTATTGTCCATAATTATTATGTTGTGACGGGGCCGGATCGGCTTCACTGTGCACGGTGCCCTAGCCCGCGAGCGGTACATTGACACGTTACTCGGCAGTCGGAGCTAGGTGTCGCGCGCGGACGTCCGGCGTATACCGTTCTCATGTTGCAGAGCAAGTCCGAAGACGGACCAATGGTGACCAAGAAGAAGTCCAAGATCCCATGCCTGTCTCTATCGTCGTTCCTCCCGGCTCTAGAGGGTACAGTACACTCTGATGACCTCTATTCGTGGCCTCGCTGCTACCGGTTGCGTTCACTCGTCTCGCTGCAACTTTCCTTGGTCAGGTGTCGTGTTATGCGTTTGTGTAGTGTCAGCAAGTGGTTTTGTGCAGTGTTCTCTTCATGTGAAAATGTATGTCTAATTATAGTGGCTAACTGGCTAACACAGTGTTTTACGCCAAACATACGTCAACTTCATGCACAATAACAACATTAACAACTATCCTTGAAGTTTTCAAGTTTAATACCCACTTCTTGCTGTACTGAAACAATTATGAATTCGTGGAATTAGTTTTGTTCATTTTGTGGTGCTATTTTTTGTAATTTACCTAATGATGTGATTTCAAAGCAGTTCCATCGTAATTAGGATTCGGCAGGGCATTTGCCAATTGTGCGCAATCATTTCGACACTAACCTATTGATACTTCAAACTTTTTGTTGTATATTTACCTACTGTCTAATAAGTATTCTAATGGAATATTGGACTTAATAGTGCAAATATGTTTCCAATATAGTGATAAATATTGTACACGTACCAATATAGGGTTGGAAATGATATAAAAAACTCTAATATTAAATATATTTGCTTAGTAAATATTTCCAATTAATTGTATTTGAGACATGATAAATGACGATTCTCCATAGATATATTTAATGCTGTAATTAGGATACTTACCGACTATGTTACATTTTTATTATGTAGAGTTTTTTGAAATTGTTAGGTAACGAATGCCGCTTTGATATCAGGGCTTTCAATATCGCTACTGAGTAATCAATAATTTATTCAGAGCATATTTAAGTAAATACCGCTATTCGAATCGACGGGCGGACGGGTCATTGATTTGAAGTGTTTATTTCGACCTATTCATTCACCATCCCTATCATATTAGAATGTTTTTTACCTGTATAAGGTGTAACTGCACCAGAATTGCTACCTGTCCCACGTTCTCATAGGGCGAAAATATTGTAATCCTTTGGGATTTTTTTAGTCTCTGACGATACAGCTCTTAATCGCTAACTTTAAATGGGTACTTTTAACTATTCCCAAAACATTTGAAGCCTTCGGTGAAGAGGTTGTTTTGACTTATATGAGATGAAAGCCATTTTTGTGGATACTTAGATCCGAGAAAAAATCAGATAACTGGTAATAAGAAATTAATAATAATTAAATAGAAACGAATTAAATTAAAATAATAAAAAAATATGATTCGTAATTAGAAATGTTAGATCAGTAGCGGGAAGGGACACACGTTTTTATCATAGCATAAAACCCCTTTGGTTGTTTTTCAAATGCAAGTCCAGACTTAGACCTAATGCAGGATAAAAATATGCATTGTCCATGAACACCTTGTAAACGATAACTGGGACAGTTGACATTGAGAGTTTATACCAGAAGGCGCTTTTTTAATTCTATGTTTTACCATATCTGGAGGATAAAAGTCTTAAATTCACAATTCCCTAAGTTATTGTCTTTGTAACGTTGCTTGTTCTTCTCCTGTACCCTTTACCTAATTGCGTTCAGCTGTCAAATTCATATATAAAAAGTAGTTTTCAATACTTCACAACTGAGTGAGTTCATTGCTCAGAAAACCAACGTGTACGTGCGTTTACAGCCAAATCGTTGCCGTCCCTTCCCCCTCGTCATGGCACAACTCCTTCGGCACAGGGTTCCAAAAACTTGCTTGGCATGAAGATATACTGCGATCTGATACCTAGAAACTTATCTAAATCGGAAACGGCTCTTGAACAAGGTGCGTCATTCTTCACACCTGACCAATTTGCATGCTTTAAGAATATTCTATGCAAGACCAGACCTCAGAAGCTCTGGTCTGGAATATTCTTCGCACTTGTGGGATGGCTAAATAGTTACCTCCACAATGCACTGGATAGATTGCAGCGTCGCACTGTTCATATCATTGACGATGTAGAGTTAGAGGTCATAAACTGCCTGGTGGCTCTACCTCTGCGTCCCCCTTTCCTACTCAGGAGCACGCGTGCCGGTCTTCCGAGTCATCAATTCACTGTCTCTACCTCAACATCACGCACAAAGATGTTTATTAACTCGTTTCTTTGTCGTACTTCCAAAACTTGGAATTCTTTGTCGGCGCATGTATCCCCTCCGTCCTATGACATGTGTTTCTTTAATAGGAAGTGAAAAGCCTCGAATAAAAAAAAATATAATTGATTGCACCAATTAGCTTATTGAGTCGCAGAAAAAGAAGTAATGGATCCAATACCCATATTTCTTGTGTGTTCGCTGTTAGATATTCACAGAATGCTATTAACAAACTTTAGCTGTACCTACCTATATGTAGATAGTGCTAGTAGATGAAAAATTATATAAGTAGCGCCTATTTGTACAACGCTTAAAAATAAACAACCATGTTGATAAAAAGTATAACTTTACATAAAAAAAAATTAAATTAAAATTTCGAAAATACAAACACTCCCCACAAAAAACAGGTCATACGTAGTAATGAGAGCAGCACTATCCTTATAATGAATGACCTATCAAAATGGTAATATATCATGATTATTTTAAAATACCACAGACACTTTACAGATTATAATATTGCGTAGTAAATAAGGAAAGCGATTTATTTTTATCCTTCATTATTATAATAAACCACCAAACTAAAGGAATTTTCAACATGTAAATGTTTTCTATTTAATTGTATTTTCGTGTCGTATAATATTCTATACAGGCTACTTATGAATGTGTAAACCTTTCTGAATACAAAAACCAGAAACAAAGAACAAGGAATTTTCGTCACATATATTCCACACAAAAAGGACCTGATGATCGAGTCCCGGTAGAGGTAGATGTGATGAACTCACGAACATTTGTTTATGAGTAGTGAATGTTTGTGTTTATTTTTAATAAGAATAACAATATTCATACACTCGCATCTACAATTATTTACTGATCGAGTAGTCAGAGATTGTCAAGTAAACCATAGATTCCAGGATCGAGTCCCGGTAGGGATAGATGTGATGAACTCACGAACATTTGTTTATGAGTAGTCAAAGACTATAAATGGTTTTGTACTCCGTGCGAGTAGTGAATGTTTGTGTTGTTTTTAATAATAATAACAATAACACTCGCATCTACAATTATTTAATTTGTCTAGCTAGCCCAAAGTAAACAAACATCAATAACAGTTTGTGATATGGATACAATACAAGAGAGAAATATTGATAATAAATGTATACACGGTGGTGCCGTTAATACGACAATAAATTGAAACATCGGCTGTATTAGTACAGTCGACAGCACATGAACCGTAACAGTTTGACCTTGAGACCGCCCTTAATCCGTAGGTACGTAATAGAGGAGGATTTCGTAGTGCAACTGTCACACTTGATGTGCTGTCGTGTGTACATAGAAATTGTATTGCCACTTTCAAAAAAATCTTATTCGTTTGATAATTTCATGACATTTCTATGAAATAATATAACATAGTCTGCAATATTTCATAGAAATGTCTTAATTTATTGTCGTATTGACGGCACCAACCTGTATAAATATTAGAATTATACTATACAAAAATACAAACATCCTCAAACTCGTGAATAATTATTCGCACTCATCATACAAATATCTACTACCTCCGGAACTCGAACTCTGGACTTCTGACCGAGTACTCGGCCATCTACAGTTTCCGAAACACAAGCTCGTAATCGTAATTATTTATCTACTAGCTAATGCCTGTGACTTCCTCTGCGCAGGATTAGTAGCCTTTTTTTAGTAAACTAAATTATAGCCTATATGTTATTCTGATGTATGCACTATATTATTTAAAAAAAATCATTAAAGTCCATTCAGTAGTTTTTGCGCGAAAGAGTAACAAACAGACATCCATACAAACTTTAGCGTTTGTAATAACAGGGCTATAAAAATGAAATTGCCGTTTTTTTCAATGCTGTATTTTTCCAAATCTTTTTAAAGTCTTGAAATCTACACAAATTTTAAAAAAATCGGTTATTAATATTGGTAATCAGCGACAAATCGTAGAAGTCATTACGTGACCGATACAAACGTTTAGTTAATTTTAACATATAAGCCGTTAAATGTAAAATATATTTTTGTGTATGTACAGCGGTCACAGCGGCGGTCACGATGCCGGGGGGAGGGGGCGCCCCTCCCGGGACTCCGTCCGCTAAGCCGAAGGTAAATATTTTCTTTTACACGAACGGTATTTGTAAACATAAATTCCTTTATTTGTTTTGCAAGTAAAACATTGCCGCTTTCAAAAAGTTTTGTGATTCATAAGTTCCCCTTTATTTTGCACAGTGAAAGCAATTTTGAAATATTACTGCAATAAGAAAATGGTTTCTTTTGTATATAGGCAATTGATCTGGAAATCAATATTTTTTATCAAACTTTTCAGGAGAAGAGAACCAAAGTTGTAGTGGCACTCTACCCATTCAAAGCGATAGAAAGTGGCGACCTTTCTTTAGAAAAGGTAAGTTTTGTTATGTTAATAATTGTTCACTGTATATGTCGTGCCGTCTGGTTAAATCAGGCGCTTAACTGGACAGCTAGCCTGTTGATTGAACGCCGGCATCCAATCAAACGGCTGAAGTACAACTAGCCAACATCGTAATAATACCCCTATTTTTTATTTAATGATAGTCAAACATCGTTGTATGTACTACAGAGGTATTATTATGTTTCTTGCTAAAATTGTGATTGACGTAGTGTATGAAACAATTGCAGGGAGCTGAATATGAGGTTATTGACGACTCCCAAGAACATTGGTGGAAGGTCAAAGATGAGAATGGGTATGTAAATTTTATATCAGTACTGACATATTTGCTTTTACATAAGAATATAAATACCGATTTAATGCCTTTTAACTGTAATAAAATAAAGCATGTATCTGGTAGCTGACTAGATAATTAATAGTGAATTAAATTAATAACCTTAATAACCTTACTTACTTATAGATAAATAAAAAAATACAAAACAAAAAAGTGAAATTGAATTAAGAATCGGGTCTCGTGTCGCATGAGCATGACTACTGTTATTTAAGCATCATTAATGTCATTGACTTTTCCTTTTAGGTCAGTTGGATACATTCCTAGCAACTACGTGAAAGAAAAAGAAACTATTGGCTTGCAAAAATATGAGTAAGTTCATTTTGTACTTAGTATTTTAAGCCCATCTTATAGTCATCATCATCATTACCAACCTATGTGGGTACTTCCCACTGCTGGGCACACCCCTGCCCATATGGGAGAAACACATGAGGAGTTTGGGCCATAACATCACCACGCTGGCCCAATGCGGGTTGGTGGGTTAAGCGATTGCAGTTATAACCGAGACCAACGGCTTAACGTGCCTTCCGAAGCACGGAGGAGTTCGAGATTACAAATTTTGATTGACACATCTGGGGATCGCCCATGGCCGTATCTTATAGTTGGTCAATTCAATATCAATATTTACTCTTGATTAAATTTCCTAAAAAAAATTAGACATATATTCTATAATGTTGTAATGAATGGTCTCTGAAATTGACTGTACCTACTCCGAAAAAGTATGTTGTAAGCACTTTATGAAGCCTCAGCTACACTTGATATGCAATTTTCCATATAAACAATTCGAATTTAGATATTTGACTAGATAGAACGTAAAGAAATGGGCTATTCGTGCGAGTCCGTAAATGTAATCTAATTAGTGTAAATAATTAAATAGTGCCTAACTAAAAACTAAATAAACATTGTATTGTAATAGTTTTCAAATTTATGTCAGGTTATAATGAGAACGTGGTGACCACTTTTGAAACAGCATAGGTGATAGCATAAGCCAAGAAAATTAGCTATAATTTGCTATTTTTATCTCCCAAGCGAATAAAAAAAGCATTGCCTCCCATACGATATTCATTCGCACATCACTTTCTTGTTCGTCCTTGCGTGGGTTGACTTTTTGTAATAATCACAACGCAAATGGCGGTCACTGAGCGACTAGTTTTTTATCTATTCTAAGAGTGAAAGTTTATTATTGACACGTTCTAGTATTGCATTAAGTCTGTAACTTATCATTTTGAAATCATTTAGATTATATTTGAGTATGGCCGCCAAAAATTGTACATTCGGGAAAAAATCTGTGTCCTTCTCATAACAGTATTGATAATTCCTTAATGTCATCTTATTTAATGATAAATTGTGTGGTTTCTAGATCGCAATTTATCATGTTTATTCATATAAATTATTTAAATTCATTTTGGTTTCATTAAATGAGCGTAAAAAATTTTTTCGTTGAAGGTTAATTTAAGTACCCATACAAAAATCATGTGTCCAATACAGACATCTTATACTTTGAAGTTGAAAAATATGCATAAATTGTTTTGCAACATGTTAAATTTTGACATTTCTAAACTTATTTGTCAATTTGCTAAGCAGTCCTGTTTTCTTTTTAATGAAATAACGTAAATAATGAAAACTAAACATATTTAAATATGTGTCTCGTTTTTGGTTCACGAATGTTACTTCACGTAAGTTACCGATATAAAAGACTGAACATGCTAGATTCCTGGCCCGTAAAAATGTTTTTAAGTCGTGGCAACACAATGTACTACAGGTAAGCCAACATACGGGGAGAAATCGCCATTTTGTTCTCTCTGAAAGTGAACGTCAAGGTGGCCGGCAGTTTTGTCTCGGAATTTTTGTGAGATTTCAAGTAAAAATATGCACGGTAAGGATGCAAATTTATTACATTTATTTTATTAAGTGCATGTAGAGGCTATTGGTTTAACAATTACAACTATGCAGCGTCTTCCTACTTCAAAACTGACGCGAATATATTTTTTTTTGGTTATGACCACAGTGATTTTAGTTCACGAATGATACCATGTGTTACTATGTGCGTTACGTAACATTCGTGATCGAATGTTAGGAATAGTATACACTATAGAACTCGAAGTTATACCTAGATTTTTATTGGAAATTAAAATTTGTATAATAGTAAGATTTTTTTAAATATTTACTTGGGCATCTATCCCTCCATGCACCATACAGGGTGGTGCCGTCAATACGGCACAATAATTTCATGACATTTCATGAAATTATTAAAGTATTAGGATGTTTTTGAAAGTGGCAAACCATTTCTATGAACTAATATAGCCCATGTTTTAATTTATTGGCGGAACCACCCTGTAGGTATATGCCCATTTATGATGTCAGTGTATATTTTTAAATTATTTTTAGTGTTTTGTTATATTTTTTATGTATTTACGTATATTTATTTATATAATTATGGTCTCTTTACTGATTTTTCCAGAACCATGCCACGAAAATAGAAAAGAAAAGAAGGAGTTGGACAGAAGACCAACTTTATAATTAATATTTTATCATAACAATTAAAAATGTTTCTTAAACAAAGGTTTTTAAAATTTAATTATGATTATTTGTATATTTTTTTAAAAAGATAACAATTAAAATATTTTAAAAAACGTAAAATGTTTTTTGTAATTCTCTAAGAAAAATCCCATGTTTCTTAGAGACAATTGCTGTATTAGGGGTAGAACGACCTCATAAAATTTAGTTGGGTTTTTCGATTACACAGTTTAAAGGGCATCTATCCCGCACTGCAGGCATCTATCCTTCTTAGTATTTTCATAGTGGGGCAACAATCCATACAGGTAGGCATTATCCTAAAAAAAAGGGTTCCACAAAAAGCTAAATTTTGCAAAATCTGTGATAGGTCAAAAATAAATGATTATAATTCAACATGAATGATTGAGCTAGCCCACATTCATAGAAGTTATTCATAATAATGAATATTTTCAAAATTGGGAGGTTTTTAAAAAGTGGGGCATCTATCCCGGTTTACCCTACCCTCTTTTGTTTTTAATTATTATACTAGCAATTACGATTTTTTTCTTAATACTTGTACATTGTACACTCGGCCTAACAAAGTTCACATGTGTTACTTTCAGTCACGTATGTTACCGTGTGTTACTAATTCACGACTGTTACTGTACAATTTTTGGCGGCCATACTCATTTGCATTTTCGCTTCTACATGAAGTAAGCTGATTTGTGGCCAAAAGTTGTATTGGGAAAACTCCTGTGATGTTGCGAGTTAAGCTATGCTGATAGCAAGTTAACCTGATAGATTAATTGTTAAGAATTTTTTTCTATTTTTTTTTTTTTTTTTTTTATACAACTGGATGACAAACAAGCTGACGGCCCACCTGATGGTAAGCGGTTACCGCCGCCTATAGACACCTGCAATAACAAGGAAAAGTCACTTCATATTGCAGGTGCGTTGTCATCCTGGGGCCTAAGATGAAATGCCGTCCATGCCCAGTAATTGCACTGGCTACCTTTCCCTTCAATCCGAAACACAGCGAACTGTTTCACGGCTGAAATAAGAAAGGCGGTGGTACCTACCCAGACGACCCTACATACAGGTCTACCACCTAGTGATGTTTTTCTATTTATGAAAAATTCACATTCATTACTTATAGTGTTAAATTTTATCACAAATACTGTTAAACGATAATTGCATCATAATTTTTCAACCTACAGACTTTAGTATAAGACCGTTTACCAGCTATTTTTTTAAGATGGAAGTAGCATGCCAATTTGACGATTCCATATGCGAAAACAGAATGACACATAGGTACTGCACTACTGCCCTAGACGCCACAACTACGCCAGAGTTCATATAGACCTAAGAATAATTATATCTTATATTTCAATTTTAGATGGTACGTAGGAGAAATGTCCCGGCAACGTGCCGAGTCTCTCCTCAAGCAAGAGGACAAGGAAGGCTGCTTCGTCGTACGCAACTCTTCTACTAAAGGAATGTACACACTCTCATTATATACCAAAGTGTAAGTATCATATGCCAAATAAGAAATGAGATTGAAAACGTGTACTAAAATAATATTGTTACACTAACACCAAAATATCAAGTTAAAATCAAAGTCAAAGTCAAATATTTATTTAATAGCACAATATCTATGATGTTGTGCTTTTAAATAAAATTTGTGTAAGATCTCGTCATAAATTACTCAGTGCCTCGAGTCGGAAGTCTTCGACCAGTGTGTGTTGCCAGTGATGACATACTGCCATGAATCGTGGTAGCTCACTAAGGGCCTTCTGTGCAAGTTCACAGTCGCTCAACGAGCTATGAAACGAGCTCTGTTAGGGGTTTCACTACGAGATATAGTCAGAAATAAGAACATCCGTAAGTCACTGACATAGTTCATAGGATTATCAACCCAAGTTAGCAAACTCTAGAGTCTAGATCATTATTTTTTATTTATTTATGGATCACCAACAAAGTTTTCAATATCTCTTGCAGTGCGTTAAGCAGTATTTAAATTTTAAGTAATTGCAACTTAAAATAAAAGGCGACCACAGCCATGCACTAAAATTAACAAGATATATAAATTAAGATATTCAGAAACTATTTACTGTCATACTTTTATATTTTGGCAAGGAATCATAAAATTGATAACTGGATTATCAATTTTAACTTGATATTGATAACTGGATTATCAATTTTAACTTGATATTGATAACTGGATTATCAATTTTACGGGAAATATCATTGTACAAACAAGACAGACACGAGACAGGCGAACGCTTTCCGTGATTGGTATTGCAGAACCGAACATTAAACAATAACTAGAGTTTACGAGGTATCCTAATAGGAACGTTTAAACGGAATATGTTCAACAAGTTAGGGCAGCTAATTACACCATTCAGTGTCTTATAGAGAAAATAAGGCCCATAATATCTCTTCTACAGCTTAGAGTAGTAAAGTTCTAGTCCAAAAGTGAAATATCTCTTTTACTTTCAGTAATCACCCCCAAACGAAGCACTACCACATAAAGCAGAGCAGCCGCGGCGAGTTCTACCTGTCGGACAAGCACTGCTGCCCCAGCATCCCCGAGCTGATCAACTACCACAAGCACAACAGTGGGGGGCTGTGCTCGCGGCTCAAGGCCACGCCCTGCGATAGGCCGGCACCGCCCACAGCTGGCCTTTCACATGGTAAAAATTTTAAAATTATTTATGTAATCGCGATATACGTCTTAATCTTACAAACGTCAAATAGAGATTGCCCCTATGTGAAATGTGCCTCAATGAAATAAAACAAAATTCAATAAAATTGCTACATTTTTAGTTCCATTACACGTATTGTACAGTCGATAGCTTATCAACCGTAAGAGTTTGACCTTGAGACCGCCCTTAATCCATTTTTTTCGTGGTGCAACTGTTACACTTGACGTGGTGTCGTATGTACTGTGTCCGAAGCTTAAGCGAGGTTTAGACTAGGAAGTTCTTGCTGCAAGTTTTAAGACAGAGCTATGCGTAAGAGGGAGAGGTAATTATTTTCCACTCGCTCGTTCATATATCACCGTCTCAAAACTTGCAGCAAGAACTTGCTAGTCTAAACCTCGCTTTAGGATTAAAAATGATTGTGTATAATTGCAAGGAAAGTGGCGCCACTTACATCATAGCTTCTTAACTCGTCACTAGGGGGCGCTGAACGCTGCTTTGCGAAGTTACTTAACGTCGACTGTCAAATAATAAATAACTTCAACAACTGCAATAGATGTAAATCGATATCTCGTAAAACTGCAGAATAATTAAATATTTATTTGATGATGAAAAAGTAATGCTTTTCCTATAATATAAAACAAAATTCTTCGAAGCACTTCAATTTTTCTTAGGGGCCCTAACTTCTCAAACCTAAGGAGTTGTTTGTTTTAACAAGCAACTCCCTACATGCCTTCTTTTTGCAATAATGTATGTTGAAAGAACATGATGTACTGCACTATCTTATCTTATCTAATCATGGGGCCGTGACTATGCCACGATGCACTTCGACCCTTCGGGATCATTCGTGCCACCCCTGTCTTCACTCCTCCCACGTCCTGAATATAGCTGCCATAAGCTTTACTATATCTTTGGGGTGAAAGAGCCTATAGTCTTCTGCCCTTGGATACGCCTATATACGCATACGCAATACGCATCGCACTGACACAAAAGATGTTCCATCGATTCCTGGTCTGCACTAAGTTTAGATTTAAGGGTGTGTGTTAAATATCACTTGATAGATTTGCTACCTACTCGAAAGAGCCTATAGTCTTCTGCCCTTGGATACGCCACTTCCAGAAGACTCATTCTGATCCTAGCCAGAGCATCGCATTGACACAAAAGATGTTCCATCGATTCCTGGCCTGCACTAAGTTAAGATTTAAGAGTGTGTGTTAAATATCACATGGTAGGTTTGCTTCCTACTCGTAATTGTAAATGTATAGTATAATATAATATTCATACACTCATTAACTATTATATTTTATACCTGCAGACAAATGGGAGATAGACCCATCAGAGTTGGTGCTTTTGGAAGAATTGGGTGCTGGTCAGTTCGGAGTAGTCCGGCGAGGTCGCTGGCGCGGCCGCATTGACACCGCGGTTAAGATGATGAAGGAGGGCACCATGTCCGAGGACGACTTTATCGACGAGGCGAAAGTTATGACGTAAGTACATACTCAGCTAAAATTATGTAGGACTTGTGATGCAGCTCCAAAGGCTACTCGGAAGGTAGCCTGTATTTTTTGGTGTCGTCTGGACTGACAGATGAAAACGATTGTCTCGCCACTTCTGTATTATAGCTTCAATGAGAGCTCAGGCTTTTAAGCTGACCCTGCTCAGTCACATACAAAAGTACTTTTAAGGAACCTTTGTGAATTCAGACATGACAGACAGATAGACAATATGACATTGTGGGACAATTTCTTAAATAGATAAATACATAAAATTTGTGATTTTTGACGATTCGAAAGAGCTCCTTAGGATTTTTGATTTTGGAGTAAAAATTATTTTAAGTTACTGCCATAAATATTAAAGGGTTCCAAGACCAATCTAAAACCAAAATTATCAGTCATGAGAAAGTCAGAGGTGAAAAACTTCTTAAAATAAGAATAATTGTCCTATTTTAAAACTAGATGAAACAACAGAAACCTGACCTCTCTCAAAATTCAGTGATATTATAAACTAAACAAGATCTTTAAAAGTCAAGACAGTTTTACCAATGTAATGGCGGCTGCATATAACCGTAATACGTCAGTTGAGAAATGACCTTTAGTATAACGGGTTAAGGTACTGAGACTGACTTGTTTAGATACTTGAATAGTCTTCTCAAAATATCCATGAATGAAACTGTTTTATCTGTAATCTACAGTAAACTTCAACATCAGAACCTGGTCCAACTGTACGGCGTGTGCTCCAAACACCGGCCGATCTACATAGTAACTGAATACATGAGGCACGGCTCGCTGTTCAACTACCTTCGGCGAACCTCCCCCGATCAGCTGGGTCCTGCCGTTCTACTGGACATGTGTATACAGGTATATTAATGACAGAAATTATACATATAACTACCAGCGACTTCCCCCGCGTCGATGTGGTTATCCCGCCAAAAGGCAGCCTATGTCAGGATTTTCCCTCAACGTTTTAGGAGTGAAAAAGAAACAGTTTTACTTTTGCATTTGTAAATTAGTATGGATTAACGACATACAGGGTGGTGCCGTCAATACGACAATAAATTAAAACATGGGCTATATTAATTCATAGAAATGGTATGCCACTTTCAAAAACATCTTATTCATTTGTAATTTCATGACATTTCTATGAAATAATGCAGCCAATGTTATATTATTTCATACAAATGTCGTGAAATTATCAAATGAATAAGATGTTTTTGAAAGTTGCAAACCATTTCTATGAACTAATACAGCCCATGTTTCAATTTATTGTCGTATTGACGGCGCCACCCTGCATATATAAGCCCTATAGTTGTAGCAACTGGCTCTAGTATGCTGTTAGAAATAATCAGGCACAGGCCTTCCTACAAGAGAAGCAGATAAGGAGATTGGGCCATAACACCAATACGCTGGCCCAATGCGCGTTGGTGGGTTAAAGCGGTTGCAATAACAACCGGGACCAAAAGCTTAACGTGCCTTCCGAATAATGGAGGAAGTCGAGATTATAAATTTGATTGCCCCATCCTGGGACCGACCATGGCGAAGGTTGCTTTGTTTTCGTAATCGAAACCAGAGCGCCCAAACCACTAAGCCACCGAGCTCCTTAATCTATTACCTAGCCCAAATTAAGTAGCACTAAGAAGCTTGTTCTATGGATATAAGACTCAAGAATTAAAGATTAATAGCTTTTTCCTGCGACTTCATCCGCGTGAATGTCGGTTTTTTTCTATTCCCCGGTACATTTTTCTGGTGTTATAAGTAGCCTTTCATTTCAGCCTTTAATTTCAGCCTAATCCGTGTAGCCGTTTTGGCGTGGTTGAGTAACAAACATTCATCTAAATTTTCGCATTTATGATGTTATTAGGAATTAGTAGGATAATATGTCCCTAACTCTTAGAGATACACTAAATAATCATACACACATCTGGCCCGATTGAGATTCAAAACTGGGACCTGCCCCCTTATTCACAACTGTCGGAAAAGAATCGAATTTCGGAATCTCTATACTTGTCACTTTTTATCACGGTGCGTCAAAGCGAGACGGCATGTGACTTTTCGAAGCAAATCCGTGATACGACAGTTTCTGAATAAGGGGGTTGATCTGGTTTAGCAGACCATTTGACTTGAAATCGGAAAGTATTGATTACCCAAAGGATATTTTATCTTTCCAGGTCTGTAAAGGAATGGCATACTTAGAAAGGCATAACTACATTCATCGAGATTTAGCTGCTAGAAATTGTTTAGTCGGTGATGAAAATGTTGTAAAGGTGAGTATTTTTTTTTATATTATATTAATGTAGCCTTAGTTATGGTCCTGTTGTCAGGGTATCCAAAGTATCTTTTTAACAATTCGTATAAATAAGCACAGAACAAAACACCTGTAAACATATTATGTATATGTACACTTACATATCAATCAATCAACTAGTTCAATTGAATTGATAGTCAAATATCCATTACTTATCAATCATTGTCTGTTTCTTAATATCTTTCAAATATTTACTGTTAGTAATGTTAAAATAAAATTAATAAAACACCAATTAGTAATTCATAACTTAACCAAATCGTCGGTATTTATAAAAAAATACTCGTACAGGTGTTAAAATATAACATACGACATACAAAAAGAATAGAAGAAATTCATAAGGTTACCCCAAGTGCTCTGTAGCTCAGTGGTCAGAGCAGTCATGGTGATTGTGTTCGGTTCCCCGGGGACATGATTTTTTCTAGCCCAGATATTTTTCTAATTTTAAATGTTGTAGTTTTTGAGTGTAAAATCCCATGGACTTATCCGCTGACTTATTTTGGCAGTATGATCACTGAGCTAATAAGCTTAGTTTCAATATAATACGATACGATAACAAGATCACTTTATACTGTCAAAATAAGACAGAATTATACCATTTAAATGCAGTATTGCTCTAGGTCTACATAAATGTGGTGAATCTATCAGATAATTGTTGTTTTTGTCTTAATGGTTGTATTGCTAGATGTCCAATACCATCACAAGATAATATGATAACTGTGGCCAGGAATACATTATTAATTGAGTTTATTAATTTCCTGGATACTTTACATAAGTGACCTGTAACTAATAACCAAGTGACCTGTAACTAATAACTGTTTTTACTATCAGGTGGCGGACTTCGGTCTGGCGCGGTATGTGCTAGACGACCAGTACACGAGTTCTGGTGGCACCAAGTTCCCCATCAAGTGGGCCCCACCTGAAGTACTTAACTACACAAGGTTTTCCTCCAAGTCCGACGTTTGGGCGTTCGGTATGTAGTCGAAAACATTATTTTTAATATCATAATATTTATCTTAAGGTGTTATAGTAGTTTATGAAACCGGTATTTGAACACACCTTTGAGATCATAATTCGAATTTTAAAACATGAGTGCAGACAAAATATTTTTTTACAAACATAACACACATAATATTTATTTGAGAGAGTGCATAAAAAATATACTTGCTAAATTTTAATACACTATTTATTTATATATATATCTCGCTTACATGGAAAAAAGACAGCTCAATTAAATTTTCAAACATAATGAATTGATAATTAAGACGTCCTAAAATTAAGTATGGTTCTTTTAAGAGCTGTCTCATGGTCAGTCATTTATTATATAATATTTTCTATCCTTTTTCTGTCAATTTTGAGAAAAACGATTTACTTAAATTCATAAATCTTTATTTGCAATATTAGAATAAGTATGTGTAACGGAATTAAGTTCACTGTGATCTTAATTTTTGAATTTTTTCGCAGGTGTTTTAATGTGGGAAGTATTCACATGTGGTAAAGTGCCGTACGGTCGAATGAAGAACTCTGAAGTTGTGGAGATGGTCCAAAGAGGGCAAGTTTTAGAAAAACCTAAGGGATGCTTAAATGAAATATATAATGTGAGTAAATAAAGTACATACATAGATAGTTAAACCGTTTATTTAACTCTAACACACTTATAACAGTTACAAAAAATACATAAAAGAGAAAATAAATCAAATTTGTGCTACAGCTACAGAGAGACTAAATAAGTCACTCATTCTGGGCATCTGACAAAAGTTAATCTTGATTTAAAAGTGATACTGTCACATTTGTTTCCTAAAAGAACGTCGGAGTCAACGTCAGTTTTAAACCCAGTCTAACTTACTTGGGGTAAAGTTGTTGTTATTGCCCAAACTCCTCATGTATTTCCTTCTTTCTGATTTCTTCCATGTAGAAAGGCCTATATATATGCTGGTGATGATGATGATTTATATGACTATTACAACACGGGTAGGTGCGCTCTTATTATGCCATGCACGAAACACACTGTAGGCATATTACTATTAATACTTATCTGTTATCTAGTATTCATATAACACAAGCTCTTAATGATGCTTACTTCACCCTAGGCCTCAGGATGACGACACACCTGCATAATTAGGTGATTTTTTCTTGTTATTGCAGGTTGTTTGTTAATTAGGTTGTTTTATACAACTAGATGACAAACAAGCTGACGGCCTACTCGATGGTAAGGGGTTACCGCCGCCTATAGACACCTGCAATAACAAGGAAAAGTCACTTCATATTGCAGGTGCGTTGTCATCCTGGGGCCTAAGATGAAATGCCGTCCATGCCCAGTAATTGCACTGGCTACCTTTCCCTTCAATCCGAAACACAGCGAACTGTTTCACGGCTGAAATAAGAAAGGCGGTGGTACCTACCCAGGCGACCCTACATACGGGCCTACCACCTAGTAAAGTTAGTTGTATAAGAACAAACTTTGTGCTAGATAATAGATGTGATTATTATGACGGCCGGCTGGTCGAGCGGTCTGCGCTCCTTGCTATGCAGGCTACTCTGCCAAGAGGTCCCGGGTTCGAATCCCGGTAGGAGTAAATGTTTGTATGATGAGTACGAGCATTTGTTTACGAGTCATGGATGTTCGTATGTTTATTTAGTATGTTTCTTATATTATATACATATTATTTATTATCAATATTTATCCGTTATCTAGTATCCATAACACAAGCTCAATGATGCCTACTTTGGGCTAGATAATGGACCTAATTCCGGGAACACTTTAA
Source organism: Nymphula nitidulata (assembly GCA_947347705.1). Classification (NCBI taxonomy): domain Eukaryota; kingdom Metazoa; phylum Arthropoda; class Insecta; order Lepidoptera; family Crambidae; genus Nymphula; species Nymphula nitidulata. The sequence continues at coordinate 14,321,661 of OX374623.1, forward strand.
TTCTAAATTTAAGTACAGTATATCTCTTTCTCGCAATAAGTCATAAGAAAAAGATAGCAAGAATCTGTTTAGAGCTGTCACTTAAATTTAGATAGATTTCAAAGAAACCATAGACAATTTTAAACGGCATGTCCGGAGATGCTTCCTAAACACTTTAACACGTTCAATATGGTCGAGAAAATTGAACGCACGTCTCTAAATGTCAAATTATATGACAGCCATCCTTTTCGTATTCATTTTGAGAGTAAGAAATGCACTCAACTTAAATTTAGACTTAGCATGTGTTATCCAGAATTAGGGCCAATAGGTGTGAGTGTATGAATCATCATCATCATCATCATACGTCCCACTGCTGGGCACAGGCCTTCCTACATGGGAGAAAGACATGAGGAGATTGGGCCATAACGCCACCTCGCTGGCCCAATGCGGGTTGGTGCGGTAAAGAGGTTCAAGTAACAACCGGGACCAACAGCTTAACGTGCCTTCCGAAGCACGGAGGAGCTCGAGATTATAAATTTGATTGACCCATCCTGGGACCAACCATGGCGAAAGTTGCTTTGTTTTCGTAATCAAAACCGGAGCGCTCAAACCACTACGCCACTGAGCTCAAGTGTGATAATATGTCACATGAGTGTATGAATATTATGTTATTACTAGCTGTGCCCGCGACTTCGTCCGCGTGGAATATAGACTTTCCATACAAACTTTAACCCCCCATTTCTACCCCTTACAGCCCCTTTTTCGCATTAAAAAGTAGTCTATGTCCTTTCTCGGACTCTATATTATCTCTGTACCAAATTTCATTTAAATCGGTTCAGTAGTTTAGGCGTGATTGCGACACACAGACAGACGAGAGTTACTTTCGCGTTTATATATTTTTTTTTTATACAACGAGATGACAAACAAGCTGACGGCCCACCTGGTGGTAAGCGGTTACCGCCGCCTATAGACACCTGCAATAACAAGGAAAAGCACTTGATATTGCAGGTGCGTTGTCATCCTGAGGCCTAAGATGAAATGCCGTCCATGCCCAGTAATTACACTGGCTACCTTTCCCTTCAATCCGAAACACAGCGAACTCCTTCACGGATGAAATAAGAAAGGCGGTGGTACCTACCCAGGCGACCGTACATATGGGTCTACCACCTAGTGAGGAAGTAAGGATTCTGGCTGAAAGTGAAGTTGGTTGACTAATAGGTGTGATGATTATGATTGATTGGTTCATCGGTTGTACAGGTAATGCTGGCTTGTTGGCGGCACATGCCCGACGAGCGGCCGTCGTTCCGCGCGCTCAAGGACGAGCTAGCGGCGGTGGCGCAGAGCGTGCTGGCCGATTGACTGCGCCTCCTCCTGGTACTACTGCGGCCCGCGCCGACCGCGACCACGCTTCCGCGATCGCGGGGAGTCCACGCCTCGCCGGTCTGACCACACTGTTAGGTGACTTGTTGGATACTTTTATTTTATTGCATAGAAATTTCCGAAAGCCTATTTTTTCAGTAATTTATTTCACCGTACTAATAATGTCATAGATACACCGGTTTGTGATTTTTAACGGAAGAAAATTTTTGATTAGATTTTTTTTCCGATCTCTAATTGTCCTATACGCAATATTTTCATACATGTTATTTAAGTATTTCGTGGATACTATTGTGATAAGTCATTTGATATTGTAATGTTTGGTTGCTACTACTTCGGCCCGCGCCGCCCGCAACCACGCTTCCACGATCGCGGGGAGTCCACGCCTCGCCGGTCTGACCACACTGTTAGATGACTTGTTGAATACTTTTATTTTCTTGTATAGAAATTTCCGATCGCCTATTTTTTCAGTAATTTATTTTACCGTATGCCAATACATTTTAGGGTATTTCACATTATAGATCCAAAAATTAGGGTTTTCAATTCTTAGACCAAATTATAATGGTGGCAAAACAATTGTTAAGCGAAACAATAATTGTTCGCTTTAAGTTTAGGCCAATACGGTTTGGCCATGTAATATTAGGACTAAAATTTTTAGGCGAACCGAAGGGCACCCGCTCAAATCTCTACGCCACCAAGCGCCACGTTGTAGCATTGTTTGTAACAAATTTCCATAGAGTGGACGGTCTACGCGCGCGAACTGAGCATATTTACGCGCACGCTACGTGCATTCGATTAGTGCGCGGAGCGATCCATGTTTTATCGGTTTTTTGCCAGAAAGGGGCGCCAAGAATAAGTAGGTAAACAGTAGGTTCGTCCGCACGGAGCGTCCACACTGATGAATCCCTCCTTTCATGATACATTACATGTTACCTTCTATCAGTTTGTACGCAGCATTGACGATGTTCAATTTTATAACACTCAGTTTAAGAATAGAAGATAATGAATTCCCAACACGTCCTAAATTCCTTAGATAAAGACATTTCTCGATTGCTGTAACTCCCGTATCACAAAATATGTCATATAAATCGAAAAACATGTCGTAAAACAGCGACAGACATACACAGCCAAGAGATCGATGCAGAGTTGTAGTGAATACGCTTAGGCGCAGGGCTGTGCTCAACCGTCAAAATTAATGGCGGCTTGAATATATGATAATGAATCGCACTGCTGAGCCTTTAGTTACGAATAAAATTTCAATATTTACCATGGCAAGTTTTTTTAAAATTCCCATAGAAATGTAGTACGTTCGTGAATAGACTGTCATTGTGTTGATGAACATTCCTTATAATAATTAGTAAATGAACGTTGTGACGCGTATGTTTTGATTTGTAAGCGTCAGTTTTGTAATATACTTTAGATTTATAAAACAAGATTTTATCTCGTAAAAGATAACCGTATTTCCACCATCTTGAAGCATACCTACCGCCTCCAGATCTGAGCAATATAACATTTTAGTATGGCGTTGTTTGCGCGTGTATGGATTGCTCTTGCTTGCTTCGTAATAGAAAATGACCAAATAGTTCAGGGACGATACATGGTTCATACAATATTAATAATTTCATCTCATTGAGTACTTTTAGTGATTATGCAATAACCATCAAATTAGGCAATATAACTGAAATTTAAATTAGTAAAAAACTTCGCGCTTTGACTGTACGGTCTGCAGACGAATAAAGGTACTGAATTAGAAATAAAAATGTAGTCACAAACATTACTCGGAAAGGTAATTTATTATAACTGTATTGTATTTATGTAAAAACACTAACCAATGAAGGATCTCATGTTTCGAATTCTATTATAAAGTATAATTTTCTCAACATAATTAGGGTTTCGATTCTGAGATATCGGAGCCACTTTATAACAATAACAAAAAAAAGGGAGATCCTCGTAGACACGTGCAGGTACAACGTATGAACATAATATAGATAAAACACTATTTATTTTTCAGTACGTAAATTTTGTGACACAGAATTTTTGTTATTTTATACAATGTTTGAAAGATATTTAGAAAAATATCTAAACTAGAAAAGCTAGAAAAGAACCTGTGACCTTACACAATCCGGGTGTCTGCTCTGATCACTCAGCTGAGGACTCGAAAGTTTCATCTAGTCTTTTGTTAGAAGACTCTCAGAATTGATACCTGCTATATTACTTTGTAATCGACCAATAGTATTGTTTGTAGTAGTGTACTGTGTTACATTTACCGTCCATTTTACAAATGTACAGCAAGATTTTACTATCTTACAACTTTGATATCATAAAACAGATAAACAACAATGGTTTTGTTCCTATAACTGCCTTGTTGTAGGTATGAATACAAAAAATGATTTTAATCTCCATCACAATAATCTGATTCTTATTCGCGATGTCTTGCTTATTTATATAATCAATCTTAAGAGGGTTGTTGTTAAAATGTATTATAGAAACAAAACCCGTATTGTAACAACTTTCAATTCTGTATGCCATATCAGTTAATTCTAATAACAATTAATTTCAATTGATAGAAATTTCAAAGATTGATAATACGAATTATTATATTTAGGACGGATCCAATTATCTGTTAGGATTGAATATAAAACGAATTTAATTTTTTTATCATACTGTGGGACGTGCCCACAACATGATAAAACTTTCAAATTCGTGAAGTGTTGAAGTTATACAAGTACTTGAAGTTGTTAAAGTAAAGAGAAGTTATTTAGATAGAATATGATTGTGACTAAGTCATTATGGTCCAGGAGATGTAATTTACATAGATTATGGTAAAATATGTTAACCACCATGAAAGTGTAAATGAATGTTGAAAATATTTCGTAGCAAAATTTAACTATGTTTTAAATATTCTTGTAATTAAAATTTCATTTTACTAAAAATCAGCTTATTTATAACTTTAAAATTGTTGAATTTGTAAAAATACTTAAATATTTGATTGTAGAAGAAGTGTTTGGTTATAAAAAAGTATACTAATATTTTATTGTGTCGACATCGAAAATGTACAATAAAACACTCTCAATATATACGGAATTGATGGAGCAACGGAATTGAAAGGGATCTCTTCAATAGATATAGTCAACGTAATTCTAATAACAGCACTGCCACTACATTGCAGAATATTCATATTTTTCATGAATTAGTCTAATGCACGACGTTTGTGGGGAACCACTTTATTTTGATGGCACTTCTTGCTGTAATTTTCTGTGTTGAGTTTCTCGAATTGATGAAAATAATCTCCAATCTGAATAGATTTCATAACCTATCTTAAACTTATTTGAGCAGTAGTAGTTATGAGATAAACCTATTTTATGGTGATATTACTCATTAAAACGTCATCATATCATTACATTACATCTAGTACTAGTTATTAGGTTAAATTATGTACATATTATGATACAAAATACAGTAGTTATTTAATATATTAGTATAATGTAACTTGTAAATGCATTTCAATAATTACGCACAATACGATATACAGTTCTTTTTTGATAAATAATATACAAAACATCGCCACAGCTTATATCTAACGATTTTTTAAAGTTTGTCACAAATAATTTGAATACTTTATTTTTATTATTCCAATTTTCCATTATTATTATCATCATCATTCCTTCTCTTTAAGAACTAGTCATATGTATTTAGTGGATAAATGCTCAAACATTTATAGAGCACCTTGTAATCGGCGTGATGTACCCGTATGTACCTATCGTTAAGTTGTGCTAAGTACCCATGGGTAAAGATGTTTTATACAAGTATTAATAATTTTATAAATTATGGTCACGTGTAATAATGAGCTTATTCACGAAGGTCGAGTAAATTTCGCCCCGATAAGGCAATGAATGGTGTTATGTTTGTTTTGTAAGCGACGATTGTGAGTGTTGGGGCGTGCTATACTCTGTACTAGGGACCTTTACAGCGGTGACACTAAAAATGTGCCAATTGTTTCCACTAAAATTTGTAAAAAATATTTTGAATATGTCAAACATTAGGACTGAATATTTGATATACTTAAAGAAAATGTTATTAGACTATCTTGATTAATTCCTTTATGTCGTAATATGTTGTGATATATCTTGAAGTGCTTAGTAATAGCACTGAGTATTTTAGTTGTATTTATTAGGGCGAAGATTAGATTGATAATGTAACTATAGCAAGCAAATCATAAACATAACAGTACAATGTAATTCAATACATAGTTTGAGAACAAGAACACCTTGTTTGAATAGTGTAACTTGCTTTGGAATTGTACAGCGATTATTAATTTGTATAACTGTTTTATAAAACTATTAAGCCAAGTAATAAAATAATTAATAATATACTGTCGTTTTCTTGTTGCTACTCTGCTATCTCCAATAAATTTTTTTTATACAAATAGATGACAAACAAGCTGACGGTCCACCTGGTGGTAAGTGGTTACCTAATGAAAATAGCATTATTCAAATAGGTTACCAAGACTTTAGCCCTACGGAAATAAGAAATGAAGATATCCCTAAGAGAACCAAAGTCGCTGACATAGCTCATAGGATGAGCAAGTTGAAGGGGCGATGGGCAGGGTACTTACATAGCATGCAGACCAGATGGGCAATGGGACGTTAGAGTTCTAGCATACGTACGGGAAAGCACAAACTAGGACGGCTTCCCCACTAGACAGACGACCTGGTCAGGGTCGCGGGAAGCCGTTGATCCATTTGGAAATAGATGAGGGAGGCCTGTGTTCACCAGTGGGCATAATAGGGTCATATAATGATGACGAGCCCTGCGAACGCTTCTATTTGCGAATAAAGACATAGTTTTTCAAAACTAATTGATTATTAATAAATAATAGCAACCAAACAGAAATAAAATTGCTCAGAACAAGCGTTAATGGTGATCAATTTAGTTTATCATACTGTGGAATTATTTGATACTTACGCGTCTTATTGATTGCACGATAAAAAAGCCCAGTCATAAAACCCAAATAGAAGGCTCCTATTTGTGTACTATGACTAGTTTATCAAGTTCTTATTGTTTATTATGAACTAAATGAGACACGGCTTATTTTTCAGTTGTAGGTGGTGGGTGTCTCTTATTTTACATTGTGTCAGTAACCTCGCGTAGGTAATGCAATCATCATCAGCTTATATACGCCCCACTGCTGGGCACAGACCTTCCTACATGGGAGAAACGCATGAGGAGTATGGGCCATAACACCACCGGGCTGGCCAATGCAGGTTGGTATCCAGTAATAAGCAATGATTAGGTACGCTAATAGGTTAATTATGTCTCAATGTTAGGTACTTCGAGTTTTCATGACATGTACATAAGTAATATTAGCGCGGTAACATCTAGAATCAAGAACTGATTATATCCAGTGCTTATTTTCTTAATTTCCCTTGATAAACTGACATTTGAAAACAAAAAACCAATTTTTTTTTGTATTCGGTGCAATAAAGAGTTTGTGTAGATTATTACAGGTTGATTGAACTCCCCCTTGACTGAGGGCCCCTTGCACTCTGGGCGATAGATAATATACTATCAAAGGGCAACTGATAGCTGAGCCCAACAATATCCGAAACACGATTATATGAAAATAGACGCACTATTTGTACTTCAGTTTTTTTTAAACCAATTCTTTTAATGCGGTAGGTATTCCCTTATATTAAAATCAAACTTAAAATCACAATTAGTTGCGAATTTTCCTCCATTAACTTTTTTCAATGAAATGAAATGGGTTGACGCCTATAAAAAGCTGTTTGTGGGTTGAAATCCGTTTAGTAAATAAAAGTAGAATAGCTTGTTAACATCATTGTTATACACATAGGTATTACATCAAAATATAACATATTTTATAATTATAATTACCTAATCAGTTATAAATTAAACAATAACAACTAAATATACTTAACTGTTTAAACAGTAACGCGCGGTAAACACTCGTTACATTATAGTGGACCTTTAAAAACAGTCAGTAGAGCTCGCGCAAAACATAAAGTTCGCTCTGAAGTTGCATCGCGCTGTATTGCGCGGCTTTGTCCGCCTACCGTCCATACTGGGCTGTTCCGCCATTCCGTATCTCGATAGTGCGCAGTGAATCGACTCACGTTCAGAGTGAATTAGAAGTTTGACGCGACCTCTACCCATAGTGCGAGTTTCAATCGAATCGAAACGAAAACAATCATCGTCTTCAGCTCTCGAGACCATAAAGAAGTGGTGTCCAATAATTCACATCAGAGGCACTGCTACCATTCTCATACTAATTGACAGGAATTAGGACAATGAGCGTTTTCGTTTCAATTCGATTGAAACTTACACAGAGTAGGTACAGCATACTACAAGCGTTCATTTTAATCTCAAATTCAATCCTGCTAACTTTAATTTATCATAATTTGTGCGCCAACATAACAGTGAGGAAAAATAGATTAATCATAATTATTAATTGTGTTTACAACACATGGGCTATAGGTACAGTCAGCAACCATAGTTGCTGGCTAGAAACATTTTGAAAGATATTTAAAAAAAATATTTTATCTAGAAAAAAATCATAGCCCGGGGCTGAACCAAACCCGAAATCCGACTGCCTGCTCTGATCATTGAGCTACAGAAGACTTGAGATAACCCTATGAATTTCTTCTAGCCTATCTGTTTTGGTATCTTTTCTACGAATCAAATCGAATTCATTGTAGTGCCCTGTCAGTAAAAAGTTTTATTATCCACTATTTTGTTTTGAATTCATTTATTAGGTTTTGTTGCTGACAGTACATAAAGGAGGCACACATTGTATAACATAATTTAAAAAAAATGTAGTCCTAGTATAAAAACTTTAATTTTAGAATCGTAATCTTAGGTATCTCTTACGTTACTTTACGCTAAAAGCGTTACTTGAAAAGTATGATTACGATTCTAAAGTTACATTAGCTACCGAGGCAAAAACTGCAACAAGACGCCTTACTAACAGTAAGAGAGATAGAATACCCTGTAAATTTGTTCAGGATGAAATTACACACTTAACTAAAATATAAATAAATTTTACAGCACAAAGTCATTATGTGGGACAAAAGTCTACCTATTATTTCAATTCTAGACATAGTCAACATACCTGTGCGGGGCGACCACCTAAATGCATTGGATTTAAAATTGGTACGACGACGTCATATTGCCTATCGTATGAAAGCTATATGGCTTTCACAGAAATACAACTTATAAGGCTTTGAGTTAGGCTGTGTGGTGACACATCGGCAGCGTGGTGACGCTGCCGATCATATTTATAAAAAAAGGAGGAGGTTCTCGATTCTGTTGTGTTTTTATTAACTGTGGCAACTGGTAGGTATATAATGTATTGTGACCAAGGAAATAGTCGAAGAAGTTGAATATTAATTGCAAACCAATAATTATGTTCATAAACCTTACACCTATTATCTAGCCCAAATTAACCATCATTAAGACCATTTTTTATGGATACTAGATAACGGCGATTATTTAAGATTTTATTAAACTACTAATGTCACATTAATAATTTAATTAAAATAGCAGACACTTGCGACATAATTTTCAATTATTTTTCAGAATTCCTAACAAATCTGTTAAGGAATTATTATACAACAACTAAAAAAAAAGCTAAAATACAAATGATATTTTAGAAGCTAAACTTCTATTATTTTAGTTGTTTTTATACTATGTATGAAAATACATCACATACAATAAATATTTTTTACTAATAAGGCGCTACTCCAATTTATATAGATAAGGATGACAATACCATATAAATGGGTCTTGTTCTTTCTTCACACTGTAAGAAAACAATTTTCCCTTTAAGAAACCGGTAGAATAGCGAGAAGCCACATTTATCGATAATGAAGTTTAGGCACATTAAAAAAGTCTAAAAATAAATAAAGCATTTTGATTTTGTGATAAATAATATAACCATTCCCATTACAAGGAAATACACCTTTACGTCACATTATAGACATTTTAACTGTTATAACAAATCCAAAGCTGTTTATCAATAATTTATTAATTAGATATCTGCCTTTTATCTCAAGGCGTAGCAAGGGGATTACCAATTACGCCCGTGATGCTAACATAAAAGTGTAAATATAACTAATAACTAAGAATTAACTAATAATTAATAACTAAGAATAATAAATTAATAACTTTGAATGATGTGTAGTTAGGCGACAATTTGTAATTTTGCCGACAAGCACTCAGGGGAAATATGAAAAACCAAAATTATGACAATAATTTTCTATTCATTGTCTTTTATATTCTCTCGGTGCCCTTCTTTTGATTTACTGTAAAGTATGGCATTTAGGATTATTTTCAACCAACGGGAGAGCTTAGATTATACATAAATTACTTATGAGTATCTATTTTATGTGTTATCATTCATATTGGTTGTTTTTTCTTACTCCCAATTCATTAGTGACGTGATAAAGGTACAATATAATATTTTCGTTAGTCTATTATCGAAAATATCGATAAGATGATAAGTATCATTACCTATGTTAGTTGAAGAATTTTCTATCATAAAATAAAGCATCTGGATAGCTGAGCCTTTAATGAGAAACAATTAGGTACTAATGTCAAAGGTACCAACTCGGTGGTAACTCTTAATGTTATTGAAGATTAAATTTGCCTTGGTCTTGCTATTCTCATGCTTATGATAAAAAAGACACTTAATGCATCTGGAAATTATGGACTAGAAACAATCAGTATTGTACTAAACCTATACAGTAGACACAAAGAATCTGCTCATTATAAAGACTCAGACATTTTATTACACAGGAAAAACTATTCCATATTTGATTTATTGAGGAATGCATTTCAATGGAACTTTTTATGTACTATTTTAATAACTAATTATACCAAACAACTAATTATATCAAAAAATATAACTACACAACGGAATAAATTTTTTGATAGACCTATAGCTTACATAATAACTTACTAATATGACATCATAGATCATGCTGTAGGGACACTATCTGGATGTACAAGATAAAGAGATAGCAAGTTCACATTTTTCATAATGAAATTGTGAATTGTCTTTAGTTACAATCATAAATATGTATTTCAATATAATTATGTAGGTATCTGTAGGTACCAAAAATATGTCTATAATATTTGATCTTCGTTAGTTCGTAGCAAAACATGTAAAAACTATATTTTGTGTGTAATTGACTTTAGCTATTTCGTGAAGCAAAATTTAAAGCATTCAAAGGTTACTAATTAACTGACACATAAGTAGTTATTTTCTTATTTTTCAATATGTATTACATTGTGTAATGTAATAAATATGTATAACATTACACAGTCAATCATGTGAATGATATCAATTAGTGGATACGGGTTGCTTATAAAATTTCAAAGACTATTTAAAATCATTTCATTACAAAAAATTAGAAGCTACAAAGTTGGAATTATTAATAACTATAATATTAATAAATTCTTGACAGATCTCTTTATAATACTAGTATATTATAAATATTCACAGACACTTAAGATATTGAAAATTTTACCTACATACTTACAAGATACATTATCAATGTTATCTTTTTTCTACTTACATATCAACAGGCAATATATCTGGTATTAGATACTGACAGAGATCCATCTCTGAACTAACAAATGTCACTTTTCCAGCTGTATTTTCATCAAGCCTGAAAATATTAATGACAATATTTGTGTTAAAATGCAACAATCAATAATACAGTTGAGTTGCATAAGCTGGACAGTAGTGTAAAGTTTATGTCTAGACTTTGATATCACTACCATAGAGGACACCACATATGATCAGTACTCTCAGAGCACATTTTCAACATTTTTGGCATTAATTTGCCTACGCTATAGTGTATAAGTAATATATATATTACAAATATTTTCAATTTCCAAACAAATAATAGAAGGTTGTACTGAGTTTTTGTATAGATAGACCATCAATCTTTGTTACATCAAGGCCCACAAATTTATTTAGTAATACTCTGATTACTAACTGATGAAAAGAGAAATATTTTCTTCAAAGGATATTAATTATTGTGGGTATACATACCAGCCTTTTATAACCGCCCAACAGCCTGAGAAAAATGTTGGAGCATTAATGATAAGGCAGACACCGAGTCGTTCCGGGTAGTGTCTACTCAAAAGCCAGATAAGATTTTTCAGGACTTGATAGTCCATACATGAGAGTGTGAAGCTATTTAGGTCAAAAACAATGCATAAGTTGTCAATAACTTCCTCAAAACATTTTTTACTTGCCTCCTCCTGGAATTTAATAAAAATAAAATAGTTAATCAAATGAGCACATTATTTACATTCCAGAAAAAAATGTATAGTTTAATTTTATATAATTGACTAGATAATATCAGTATGGAGCTAGTTAATTTTATCATATAAAATATAAATTTTGTATGATAAAATTAACTAGAATAGTACCATTTGTCAATAAAGAGATGAAGAAATATGATTACCAAACAATAAACAATAAACTTTGTAAGTTCCTCAATATTTCTGTCACTAGAACTATGATTTTTAGCAGGAATGTATATAATGGGTCTTCCAAATATATCACGATGTCTCAGCACTCTGGCTTTACTTGCATATTTCTCTATAAGCTCTTTATCATTTTGTAATTCAGTTACTCCATATTCTGCTCGCCATTTATTGGTTTTTAAGATGGCCTGAAAAACAAATAAGCCTTATTAAAATATAATTATTTATAAGAAGCAAATCCCAAAGTCATGAAGTACCTAATATTTTATTACTAACACAGGTCTATAAACCTATCAGATTTAACAAAATAATAACATTTAATTAATTATTCATATAAGTATACTATAAATTCGATTAGTAATCGATTGAACACTTGAAATGGAAGGCATAAAATCAATAACAGATAAACAAGTTCAACAATATTTAAACTTACTTGAAATGCTTGGTCAACTGTTTTAAATGCTCGCAAATATCTTCTCAGCGAAAAATCATTATGGTACTGTGTTGGATCGGCACTAGCAATTAAATTCATTCTTTCTTTAAATTCTTTTAGATCATTTTCATTTACAAGTTTTGGTTCTTCTGCCATTGTTATAAAAATGAGTTCTGAGTTTATTTCTGAATAATGAATTTGTATTAGTTAATTATCTCTCTCACGGACATAAAACTTATAAAATATTTGTCTAAAAAATGATTTTTTAAAATTATTTTAAATACTAATTCAGGCAACGAAACGAAAGAATTTATCTTGATTTTATAACAGTGACATTGACATTTGTTGATTTTGTTGTTTTAACAATTTCTACAAAAAAAGCAAAGGGCGTTAAAGCCGAATTTTTTTTTGGTTAATTCTCCCTATAAAGGGAAGGCAAAGGAAACTAATGCCCATACATCCATGTCTAACGTATTTATTTCTTCTTTTATTGCATCAAAATGCTGGCGTAACACACTTCAATGCTTCTTGGGAGTATTTGACACGAAATATATGATGACAGTCACTTTATGCGGAAACAAACAGCGGAAGTGTTTGACGGGATTTGGTGGTGTTCGTCTATATAAGATTCCTTTCGATAGTCATTATTGCTATCGCTAAGTGAAACACGTATACTATTTGACATAAGCCCTCGATTGACTTTCAAGCGAAAATGGCAAGTCCTATATATTTTCCATTTAGCGATAGCGATTGTCAAATGGCATCTTCTTAAGGCCGTAGGATCTCAGAGGGCCTAGTCAAGATGCCTTTCGATAATCGCTATCGCTATCGCTAAGAGAGAAATGTATGGGATTTGACATATGCTCTCGATTGAGTTTCGATCTAATATATCAAATCACATACATTTTCTATTTAGCGATAGCGATAGCGATTGTCAAATGGAATCTTGTCTAGGCCCTCAGATCTTTTATAGCAATAATAAAAAATTGCGTCTGAGTGAACGTTGTGTTTTAAAATTGGTGGTTTTATAAAGCAAGTGTTTTTGTTGATTACTATAAATGGATGATTTGTTTAACGTTCCAATTTTTTTTTGTTTTTTTTTTGTTGTTGTTATATTGGCACAACTGTTTTCCATTATGGCGCGGAGTTTCAAAATCAAAATCAAAATATCTATATCTAGTGTGTATTGCGAATTTCATAATGGACAAAAACATCGAACAAAGAGTTTGTCTTAAACTTTGCATCGCCAATGGAATTTCGTGTTCGGAGTAACGAAAATGTTACAGAAGGCTTACGGTGAATCGACTAATAAAAACACGTGCCTAAGAGTGGTACTCAGCGTCTTGCCGGATCATATATTTGGCGCCAAACTCTCCCAAGATGTATGAAACCAGAGCCGTAAAACTGTGATCCGTGCGACTTTGTACGTTTATAACGGCCAGATACTATATTGTAAGATATACAAATAAAGAAATACAGATAAACGTTGCTTAAAAAAACGTTAATAGTAGAAAACAGTGGAGAAATTAGTAGTTTACACCTTGTGCTCCGTGGGCGGCCGTAGCGGTTATCGCGTCGGGCCGGACCCTACAAGACGCGGGTTTCGCGTCCCGCTTGGAGCATTGTACAATTTTTCATCGTTTTCTTTATTTGTAGATATTTCTTACAAACAGCGTGTTATTACAGATTAGGTAATAGATAATGGTTATTTATGGCCATAAAGTGTTAAATTCATGAAGCTACTCTCTAATCTGTGGTGTAGGTGCGTTAGCGTAACAGAAATCTTTTTCACAGCATCTCTACTTGGTATGTGTCTTAAACCCTATGACGAAGAAATACTATGGACTGGCCCCAACTACCTACTGAGCGTGCCTACCTAAAGTTCTTGGACCACTAAAGATGGCTGCCTCTTAAGTGTTGTAATTCTATACTCACGATATGCATAGAACATTAGAGCATCTCCATATAATTCTTCCTCATTGCTTATACCATACTTGTCATGTTCTTAGAGTCTAACTGCTTTATTTATTTATTTAACAATTTATGCACACACATTAAAAAACAACAATGTAAACATAAACAAGGACAACAGAGTACAAGGGAACTGCTTATTCCTAAAAGAAATCTCTTCCAGCAGCCCTACGACTAGGAGAATGAATAAATAATGGTAGAAATGGTGTGTACTAAAATATAATAAACATGATAATTATATAAATACCTAATATATATATAAACAAAAATTCCCAACAATACATACAAATATAACTTAAAACACAAAATAATAATAAAAATAAAACAAGTAAAAAGGGGATTATAGAATGGAAAGATAATGCGCTTTAACTCGTGATTTGAAAATTGATACAGTTTCGCAATCACGAATAGCGGACGGAAGTGAGTTCCACAGTCTAACGGCGTAAACAGAGAAGGAATAGGAAAAGAAATCAGATGTATGGGAAGGAAAATTAAGGATAGAACGGAGGTGAGACCGACAAGGTTTATCGGGAGACCAGGTATAAGAGAAGCGCTCACGTAAGTAGGAAGGATACAAAGGGTTATGGAGGACATTAAAAAGAAGACAAAGGATACGAGTATTCCGACGATGGCGAATAGGTAGCCACTTGAGACTGCTGCGATGTTGCGAACTATGGTCGTATTTCCGAAGCCCAAAGATAAAACGGATGCAGAGGTGCTTTAGTTATTGTTCTGAGGGTCTAACGGCTGTTTAGACCTAGATACTCTCTCTAATCTGTGAACGGCTGGTGCCAATAAACTATACACAGAGATAGACAGGCCTACCACAGCTTAGTTACTAAACAACTTCTGTTATTTTCAGTAATATATTCAAAAAATAAGAGCTACTATGCCAAAGACAGACACATAGACTAGACACGTCAAACTTATAATACCCATCTTTTTGAGTCTGGGGTTAAATATCAACTTGATGATGCTCACGAAGGTCATACCGCAGTGACTTTTGTTGTATTTTTACTAAGCGATACTGTCAAAGTTCAGTTTTCAAATATGAAGATAATTTATTTTCGGATGAAAATAATTTACGATTTTATTAATTAGCCATCCATTTCCAGGCTGAAACATGAAATTTTTTTTTGTTTGTTTTGATAAAAAATATTTTTTATTTTTTTTTGGGTAAAAAAATTACAGGAAAATCCTTCTGAATCAATAGCTACAACCTCTTCAACTGAAACATTACTTTCAGAAGTTGTAACTGTTCACTATTTTCTTGAGGAATTGATGGAAGTGATTCATTTAAGTCAGGTCAGGTGTAATTATTGGCTCATATCGGCTGGCACTCAAACACTAGCAACACACACTGGTCAAAACTTTCCATTTCAAGCGCTGAGGAATTTTATACGAGAACATTACAAATCGCATCCGAGTTGGATTCGTCGATTTACCTCTTTCTCGAAGTTAGACCTACCTACCTGGACCATTTGTCCGCGGTAAATTACTTACTCGTCAACAATTCTGACCTCCCAATTGGTTTAAGTGCGACATGGATATTCGACATAAACTTTGTATTTCAAATACGTATTTTAAATACAAGTAATTCCAATACTGCCCAGCAACCCTTGATGGTTGACCGTCAGATGTTTCTTTATCACTTATTGAAATACATTGCCTACCTACCTTAAACTTAGACCATAGCTTGCTCTTATGGTCTAAGATCTTATAATAATAACGTTAAATTTTAAGATACCTAATTGTTTTTTTACTATAGTTTGACGTACGATCAACTTGATGAGGACTTGAGCAGTTACGTTTACGTTCTCTATCGTCGAAGATTTCATCAGATCCAGACCAAATGTAGGCATATGAGACCAGTGCAGGTGCTATCTAAAAATCAACTTATATTAAACATTTCTTATATATTAATGTTCAATATAAGTTGATTGCTGAAATCATTTCGTTTCTATTGACTACTCAAGCATCAGATTCCAGACACAATTGATTTTTCAACTGTCATAGTCATAGCCCTTTGGTGGGATAACGCCGCTTCACGGATTAATTAAGTATAAGTAATCCGTTTTCTTAAATTCATGTTTTTAAAAGTTTAATAATTTTAGTTATTTATACACTTACTCCTCACAATAGTTTAATAATTTTAGTTGTCTGAACTGCAACGTCGCGCTCGTGTTATTTATTACTGTCGATTTAGCCGAAAGTTTTAAAGTCATTTTATTTTTTATTTTTTATACAATGCACGGCAATTGACCCAACACCACCAGATGTGAAGCGGTAAGGAGAGTCCATATGCGAAGACAGCTAGTGCAGAATGGACATTGCACTAGCCGCCTCCACCTTGCTGGCCCAAAAGGTGCTTTTTGACGCCTCTCTTGAAGGACCCCATGTTATAGGAAGGAGGAAACACATGTGCTGGCAAAGAATTTCAAGTTCTGGAAGTGTGACAAAGAAACGAGGGACTAAATTTTTTATTTGCGGGATTCGCGGATGCTCGCTTTGAAGGTGCGGGATCCAGCAGATTGATAAACAGCATTTGCAGCGGGATCCCGCGGGATTGCGTGGTCCCGTTTTGCGGATTTCAATCCCTAGTTGAGCTGGTGGTGCAGTGGTTTGGTGTGGCGATTTTCGGAGTTGGTTGTCTGCGTTGTTGCTTGTAGAGGCACGGGGGCTTCCTCATCAGCCGTATGGAGGACGTCGGTAACCGTTTCTCGGTTCCGGGTGCTAATTAATTTAAATAAGAAAAGTGATATTTGTTTTGTGGTTTGAACATGTCAGAGATATGTAGTGGAAGGCTGCATGGCTTGTCTCAGACATTTAGACAATGACATTGTGGGCGTCGGTTATCCCACATTCCTGCCCAGGAATCAAACCCGGGGTAATATTTATTATAATTGCAGAATTGATGCGACTCGAAATTTAATTATTATTTTAGAAACAATAACGTTCAGCATGAAATCGTTTACTCTCGGAAATATATAGAAAATAATAGTGGCAGATAAAAACAAAAGAATAATCAAAAGTAGAATAGTAATAAAAGGCGTCGGTGGCCAGGTAGGTGACAGCTAGTTGAAAATCATTTAGCAGAAAATCAGCCTCATCCATCAAAGCATTCTTTATCTAAACCTATTTCTTAATTTGTCAATTTTTCTGCTTCTTCTATTGTTCAATATGTGTTTGTTTATATACTCTGAATATTTTTAATTACACAGGAGTAGGCATGGGATATCATCATAATATTATACATTCATCAATAATTACAAACTTTTATTTCAAAGCATAAAAATTATATGACAAGGGTCTCGAATCGTCTCGATTAAAAGAGAATTTTCATATGGTAGTAAACAAATATGGTTACCTAAGGTTTTGGTTATTAGCTGATTCTACAGATTTTGGCTTAGTGGAGGCCAAACAGTGGATGTTATTATTTATTCTTTTATTGGAATGTCATAATCACCAGCCTGTATACGTCCCACTGCTGGGCACAGGCCTTCCTACACGGGAGAAACACACGAAAGAGTGGAATACAAACAGGTATTATAAATAATATAATGATAGCGACGTATCCCTGGGAATGAGATTTTACTTTAATATATTTAATAAGTAGCAGAAATATGTACAAAAAACGAAGAAGGATTAGGTAAGCAGACCAATAACATCGAAGTCAGGTAAATGGGGAACAAATCTTCTAAAATCAGCCACTGTGCAGCAGAAGCTGTAGCCAATGTCGATGCGGTCGGGCTGCCAGTTGAGCCAGCTGAAAGCGTTGTTGTTGCGGCAGCGGTCCGTGCAGAACTGCAGGCTTCGGACTTCGGTCTGCGTGTAATAAGGATTGTTGATACTGACGAACGCTGTTCCGAGGCGTCTTGACTTGTCGTATACAACCTGAAAACATATTAACGTGTAACATTTATTACGGTAATAACCTTTTACGGAAAACGACTCAACACTATCTGATAAGAAGCGGTTAAAAGGGCCCATATACGAAGACGGCTAGGGCAGCATGAATTACAGCCTTCATTGAGTCAACGGCCGTCTTCACCTTGCCGGCCTACAAGGTACGTTATCAAGCCTCTTTTGAAGGAAACCATGTTATAGGAAGGAGGGAACGCTTGTGCATGTGTTACATAAAATATTTGTAAAATATAAAAAAAATCTGTTGACGTAAACAGAACAGAGAACGTCTCTCTGTATACGAATAGAGAAAG
Organism: Nymphula nitidulata; assembly: GCA_947347705.1. Lineage (NCBI taxonomy): Eukaryota > Metazoa > Arthropoda > Insecta > Lepidoptera > Crambidae > Nymphula > Nymphula nitidulata. The sequence continues at coordinate 14,340,156 of OX374623.1, forward strand.
AATACTCAGCAACTTCGAAAATTAAGTCGAGGGTCATTATTTTCTCTTATGAGCCATTCTAACAAAATCGGGACACAACACACAACAACACAACAATCTAATTAAATTTTGCTACCCGGCATGAATTATAAAAATATTTATCTAGGTGCTTACGCCATCATTAATCAAACATATTTTTTTAAAGAACCAATTAAGTACCTAGGTAACTTGATTATATTTGTTTGATCAAAATAAGAACCTAGCTCCATGATAGTTAAATTACCTAATCATTATTTTATCACTGTTTTTAGATAATAATTTAAATGACTAATAGTCTACAAATAATAAGTGTGATGGGGTAGATATTCCAAATTTTTACATAGTTAAAGCAGATGACAGACAGGTAAAAATCATTTCTATGTTTGTGGAGGAGACTATTTTATACTTTGGTATACTTTGGTGATTAATTAGTAAATTTAATTGGTTCCATTCAAAAGATACTTGAGCACTTAATTTAAATTTAAGCAAAATAGGTCCCCATAGCCCTATCACTCAATATTTAAAAGCAGGACTGCAAAAGCTACCTAATTTGTGAAGTACCTATACCTACCCGCAAATCTCACCCAATCGAGTCAGATTTAGACGCTTTCATAATGAGCTTTTGCGATCGTACTTCACCCCTGAAAGACAACTCTACAAAGCAGTATACTATATACTTGCGTTCTTTAGGTGGTGGTATTACCCCAGCCGGGCGCTATATTTGAGTGGTAGGTAAATTAATAACACTATGCCCTACCTGAGGAGCTCGGTGGCGTATTGGTTTGAGCGCTCTGGTTTCGATACGAAAAACAAAGCAACTTTCGCCATGGTTGATCCTGGGATGGGTCAATCAAAGTTTAATATCACGAGCTCCTCCGTGCTTTGAAAGGCACGTTAAGCCGTTGGTCCCGGTTTTGGGCTAGCTTGGTGGTGTTATGGCCCAAACTCCTCATGTGTTTCTCCCATGTAGGACGGCCCAGAAGTGGGACGCTGGATATAGGCTGGTGATGATGATGATGATGCCCTACCTCTCTCTCTCTTATCAAAGGAATATATATTAAATAATACAGGAATAATTACTCTTACCTTGTAAAAATATAACGGAACTGGCAATTGAGGGTTGTTGTTCGCGTCTCTGTATAAGTAGATGTCAACCAATTCGTTGTTCTCGTCTCGCAGCTGGGACACTCCAAAAGTACCGGTGTAGACTACAGTATAGTATCCGGCTACACCAATACGTGCACGAAGATTCTGTGGATGTGGCATTATGTATTCAAACAAATTCATGGGATGGCGTCCATTCATAAAAAATATTATTAGGTACTCGTGCTATTAGGATTACCGACAGTTTACAGCAGAAAACAAAAGCGGCGCGGGCGCCACAAAAGATTTTCGTCTTGGAGATGGTGTTTTAAGTGTAAAACATGTTTCTAATACTTCACAACCACAACAGAGGCGTGGTTGTCATTTTCATATGATGAAACAGTGATAAGTACTTAACGTTTTAATAACGTAAAACTTGCACCAAGGCCTCAGTTGGTGGTGTCAGTGATGGTTCTTTTGTTGGCTAGGATATGATTAACCAACTGCACTTAGTATTGTAGCCAATAATATGTATTTTGTAGAAGTAAGCACAGGCAATATTTTGACTCATGCATCAAAAAAATTACCTGTTCAAGCCAGTTCCAATTTCCAGCGTTGAATGGCTGCCATTGCGGAGCTGCGTTGATGAAGTAGAACGAAGCCCTCTGTCCAGTCGCAAATATGAAATCAGTCTTCGCAGACAAGTGCCCGCGAGCGAGGAACTGTGTGCTAGTCACATACTTATTTGCGAGCTCATCCCCTACCAGGGAAGCTATGGTGGCTTTTTGTTGAACCTGGGTGTACTGTGTATTAATGCCAACGCCTGGGAAGAATGTACTGGCTGGAAAGGTGATGAAAAGCCATTCTTTAAATCTTTTAGATCACAGTAAAATACTTGATTTCCAGTGTGATGTAATATTACGATCAACGTACAATTTAAGTACTTAAATACTATAAAATTGAACTACTAGGTCTAATTGATTACATAGTCAATACTTACCTAACCAACTAGGCCGATCAACTCCCGATTGGTGTACAGCATTTGGAGGATTCTGTTCATACCATACATACAATACTTCCAGTCGACTTTGGTCGAAGCAGGACCAATATAGAGGGTAAAATGTGCCTTCGACTATGAATCCAACCCTAAAATTATAATAAGTAGACTATACATCATTTAATGATTCAAATTCGCCTGAGAGTATTCTAGGCATTTTCTTAAATATGCGGATTTTTTTTCAGTGTAGATTTCCCTAAATAGCTTTTTAAATATGCTAGGCACTTCAGCATACTTCCTGGACTGTGGCCATCTTTACTTTCAGCTTTTACTACATGATCTTTTTGCTTTATCATGCCTGAGACGGTTTCTTTGTTTTGATTCGAGAGACTGACCTGATCACCAAATTGTTGTTATAGCATCTTTCATTGGTAGCCTGAGCGTCATGGTACGCATGTCCAGAACACGTGAAGCCACCAAATGCTCCGTTCCCATTTAACCACCCTGCTCCGGAGAAAAGGGCATCGTTGACACACGTAGCCACCTGGAAAAGTTTTTATTTTATTTTATTTCATAGCCTATTATGCTCTTCAATGTTTATTTCACATTTAATTTTAAATCATGTGCTTTGGTTCAAAATTTCAAGTTGAGAAAATTTTCATTCCTTGTGTTTGATAGTAGAAATTGAATTTAGTGACTTAGAAGTAAGGTAGCTATATAGGTACCTACGTAGTAATGACAAAAAGAAAAGCTTAGTTTTTTTTAATACAACTAGATGACAAACAAACTGAGGACCGACATGGTGATAAGCGGTTACCGCCGCCTATGGACACCTGCAGTATCAAGGAAAAATAACCTAATATTGCAGGTGCGTTGTCATCCTGAGGCCTAGGATGAAATGCCCTCATGTGTAGTAATTACATTGGCTACCTTTCCCTTCAATCCGAAACAGCGAACTGTTTCACGGCTGAAATAATAAAGGCGGTGGTAACTACCCAGACGACCCTACATACGGGCCTACCACCTAGTAGTTAGCTTAGTGTAAGTGTAACATTGCAAGTTAGTAAGGGGCGTTAATTGAATTTTTTTAGAACTAAGTAAATAATTACAGAAAGAGTGTTATTTAAAGGACGGTGGTGCAGTGTTCTAATATGTAAAAGTTTTTGTAACGCCAAAATGACGTAAACCAAATTGTATTTTTCTAAGGGAGAATATACTCAAGTTCTTAAAAGTTATGTAGTTATTATGGGATAAGTAGCAACTATTTACTTGTGTTTCGGAAATATAAATTCGGCACTTAGAGCACAGGATAATAATACTACTAGGGATTCAATAATCGCATCGAAGGCGTATTGATAAACTTAATTTCATTTTATATCATCATTAAACGAAGCATTCCCATTTCATTAACTGATTCACAAATACTTTCCCGTGCCTGCTGTATGGCCACGTCGTTAATAGTGACCAACCTATTTAATAGTTAGCTGAATCAATTAAAATAATGAAAATGGGGATTGTGATTTTATCATAATATTATAATTTGCTGAATGAAGAGAAATCGTTTTGGCAGAGTAGACCTTGTGAATCATTGGTCATGATATCGAATCCAGTATCCAATATTTAATATACCTACTTTACGGAACCCAGGGACATGTGGTTGGTCTAATAAATACGGACTTTAAAATTTGTTCACTAGCTATGGTGGCTTTTAATTATGTTTTCGTAAATATTTATAATTATATGTCCTCGAATACTGTATATCTACATGTGTTTTTCTGATTTGTAGGTATTTAGTGGAATGTTTTAACCTTTACGTAATTATATTAGGTATACGTATAATCAAAGGTTTAAAAAACTAACAAAAAACAATTTATTAACGCTTACTTTACAAAACCATCATTAGAGAAGAGAATCTATAAGTAAGAGACGAAATGGTAAATTTGGCTAAATGTTTTGTGTAATTTTAAGGACATAAAAGTATAAAAAGAAACTAAACTATCTTGTGCGTCAGTGTATTAGCTGTTTGTTGACAATAATACAAAATGTAATGCTAAGACTCATCTACACCCGTGTATGCAGACGTATATTATTTTTGAGATAAAAATTATTTATCGAGTGATTTTATCTAATCGTGTGAAAAATAGTAGGTACAGGATTTTTGGTAGTGTCGGTACTTACACCAAAATAAGCTATATTTCTCCTACGATTAGATAAAATCATTGCAACCGAACAATATTATAAATAGAATAAAAAACATAGATATTTAACAGACTAACTAAGAAACATGATGAGGAACTCGAGATAGGTTTTTTCTAGGTTCTCAGGTTTTTTTATGGATTGAGACTTCAACAGTACAGGTGATGGCTCTGATCACTGAGCCTCCTTCAAGAACTCCTGAAGTCCTGGTATACTAATTTTCAAAGGTCGCGGGTTAGATTCCCGCCCCAGGACATGATTTCTTTCTAGCTTATTTAATTATTACTTACGGCAAGGGAGGTAGCATGTGTAATACTGGGATGAAGGATGGTACTGCCGGCTCTGTTGCAGGAGATAGTGACTCGTTCCCCAGTGCTGAGGTGGATGAGGCCGGTATTGTCGGTGGGGATAATATAGTCGTTTTGGTGGAGGTATACCGGCTGAGGCTGTCCGAGATCGCCATTTACTCTTACGGTGCATCCTGTTTGAAAATTGGCTGTGAAATTATCTGAGACAGGGCTTAAAAAATATGTATTAGACTTAAAATAATAAGTGTTATTATTCTATGGTACATGTAAGAGTTGTGTTAATATATAATTTAAATGTCGTTAGAACCATATAATTATATGTCATTCATCACGTAAATGGTTCTGCAAATATAAAACTAATAACAACAAACACCTAACAAATAGTAATTTATATTTTATAAAATCAGTTGGAATCTCTTAAATCTCAGATCAAATATTGTTAATTGACTATTTGCTTACCACGTCGTAATTCACTCTTGGGCGTTGCTTTGGTCTGGTTAATATAGAGCCATTCGTCAAGGTAGTCCTCGAACTCTTCTTCATTGAGGACGAGGGCAAGATTTCCTGGCTCTGGGTAGTTGGAAGTCAGGTCCCTTGCCACGACAGCCGCAAGCACTGTTAATACCACGACTATTATTCTTGCCATTTTGTTACTACTGCTCCACACTCTCACATGTTGCCTCTTTTTTATTTTATCACTTATCGATATATCGATATAATCATAGCAGATTAATACGAATATATTGAATGACATGAGCAATATTTGATTTTGATCAAAACGATTGACCACTATTTCTAGATAACAATCTTGGCAGGCAAAGTTATACACGCCTGCGTCATAGCACCCATACTTTATCAACATAATTAATATTATAAAGAGGCAAAGTCAATAAGTAGTACTCCTACCTCTTACATCCATGCAGGAAGTAATCTACGAAACTATGCAATTTCGAAAATTCTCTGATCAATATTTCGAATGGACCTTGTGTGTAATATATTCTAATATTATAAATATGTAGGCACTTACGAAAGTAACTCTGTCTGTCGGTCTGCTACGTTTTCACTCCTTCATCGAATTATTGGCTACCCTTTGGCGCGATAACCGAAACCCGCGCCCACGCGGGCAAAGCCGCGAGCGGCCGCTATGTTTAATGAAAATATTATTGTGTTGAATAGTTCATTCATCGAGGTATTATATAGGCTATTTAGGATCACGCTACAATTAATAAGTGCTGAGCATCGATGAAATATGTTGCAAAAACGGGAAAATAATATTCCTTTTTAGAGCTTTTGTTGCGTGCGCTGCGTAAACGGTTACAGTTAAGAAAAAGTTATGTAAACGGGAATTGTTCTCCTTTAAAAGTTTTTAAAAAAATTCCCCAACAGCATATGCCCATCTCTTGAGGTTGACTCACTATAACCCTTTTGGTAATCAAAATTTGTTCTAAAATAGTGCATTATCTGGGAAGGTGTTTTGGTGAACATGATAATATTCCTTATGAAAATAAATACATTATTCGTCACAAGTATTCAATTTTGGACAAAATTGTTACTTACATCATTTGATTCCAATGAATATCTTAAAAGATATCTTAGTTTTAAAATAACTCCGCAACAAAATGATGATCAAGTAGGTACCACCACGCACGCATCTATGCTATAATAATAATAAAAAGCTGAAAAGTTTGTTTGGTTGAATGCACTAATCTCAGGAACTACTGATTCAAATTTCAAAAATCGTTTTGTGTTGAATAGTCGGAATAAAAATTTCGTTGTCAGAGCTTTTGTTGCGTGCGCTGCGTAAACGGTTAAAGTTATGCAAAAATCATGTATCCCGGGTTTTCCTTTAAAAGTTCTAATAAAAAATCCGCGACAGCATATGTCTATCTTTTAAGGTAGACTCACTAAACCTTTGGCAATTGATGACGAAATTCCCCATGTGTTCCTCCCATGTTGGAAGGCCTAGGGCCTTACCACCATCTATATAATAGCGATTCATATTCCGTTCGGTTCAGTATTGATTTCTTAACTGCAACGCTGTCAGATGGCACTGGACAGTTTGGAGAGTCGCGTCGTGCTGTCCGTATCTGAGGAAGTGTAGAGGTCACGAAAAGCCTTGAGCCTATACTATTGCGTCGAGACAATAGAAAGCTACGGCTTTCTATTGGCTCTACTACTATTCTCTCTCTGGTCTCTACTCTGGTACTATTTACTTTTGAAAATGAAATCATATTTCGTTCAAAATTTAGGTTACCATCATCATCATCATCATCATCATCAGCCTATATACGTCCCACTGCTGGGCACAGGCCTTCCTACATGGGAGAAACACATGAGGAGCTTGGGCCATAACACCACCACGCTGGCCCAGTGCGGGTTGGTGGGTTAAAGCGGTTGCAGTAACAACCGGGACCAACGGCTTAACGTGCCTTCCGAAGCACGGAGGAGCTCGAGATTATAAATTTGATTGACCCATCCCAGGACCGACCATGGCGAAAGTTGCTTTGTTTTCGTTATCGAAACCAGAGCGTTCAAACCACTACGCCACCGAGCTCCTCAGGTTCCATCCGTTACCATCCCCATCCGTTACGTTACGTTCCTCCGAGGTTACCATCAACTGTACTAAATATTGCTGCTACATCAGTTTAAACTGAATCATTGTAACATCAAAAGCTATGCAGATGACAGTACAGTGCATGTTAGATAGATATTACGGTTGCCCAGAGGCGGAGCGCATTGAAACCGAGAAAGAGAGAATGAATATTATCCTCGAGCTCAACAGACAGGGTTGTTGTGTTAGTTATACCTTATTATGCCAAAACGGGCTTCGAATATCTTGTTGAGTTTATTGCTAAATACCACAAGTGTGCGATAGAAAGCTACGGCCAATAGAAAGCTACGGCTTTCTATTGGCTCTACCATGAAGTTGACCTCTACCGTATTCCACCATACCATTTCTTATTCAGGAGCTCACGTGCCGGATTTGGGTGTCATCAATTTACTGTCTGCACCCCAATATCTAGAAATTTAGTACACACCTAGCTCTTTTTAACCCCCGACGAAAAAAGAGGGGTGTTATAAGTTTCACGTGTCTGTCCGTGTATCGGTGTATCTGTATGTCTGTCTGTGGCATCGTAGCGCCTAAACGAATGGACCGATTTTGATTCGGTTTTTTTTCTTTGAAAGCTGATGTGACTACGATGGTTCTTAGTTATAATTTATGAAGATCAGTTCAGGCGTTTGATGACTATCAGCTCATTTTCTACATGATAATAGGATTTTACTAACTTTTACAGATCCGATTGATTCGAAATTTGGTGTACTGTCACTTCGGTGACATTCCCATGACATACTAACTTTGAGCTGATCCTATACCATCAAAGAGTCTGCGAAATGCTTAATTCTTCAGAAACTTACAGCAGATATAGCGTGTTTGGGCTCTTTTGAATAGTCTTAATGAGATGGTGTTAGATAGATGATTAATAACGCCGGCGGTTACTTAAAATTTTTAATTTTGTAATTATCGTAGTCGTATATTTAAAACTTGGAATTCTTTTGGAATCGATATCGGTATTGTTTATGATGTGACGTTGTAGTTTTATAGCGATATGCCTTAATTTGTAGCAAAACAGTCTGTTTTACAAATTACTGATTAATTATAGGCTTTGTGACTTTATTGGCGTGTGGTGAATGCCATACCGCGTTCAAAATGACAACGTGACGTCATAAGCGATTGACATCGTAATCGTTTATGACGTCACGTTGTCATTTGCGTTGCGATACCGATGCTTTTAGCCGGTCGCCGCAGGCGAATACTTCGTGAAAAGGCAGTTTGCTGCACTAGCTGTTTTTGCACATTATAGACTCTTGTTATTGCTTATGAAATGTAATTTGCATACAATGATACAACCTTAGTTTTAGAACTCTATGTAATAGCTGTTACCGGTTTGTTTGGTTGAATAAAGTTTATTATTATTATTAATTATTTCGGCATTTTAAGGGTAGATGTTGCCTTATGTTATGACTGAAATAAATTAGTAAAGTTCCAAATCCTGGGTAGCTCAGAGCAATCACCCGGATAAAGTAAGATCGTGGGTTCGCACTATAGGATAAAAAATTGAATAAGACATTTATTTTGCGAATTATGTGCTACTAGTTTTAGCCAGCGACTTCGTCTACGTGAATGTTGGTTATATCCCACGGGCGCCGTACATTTTATATGTTAATATATAGCATATATGCTGTTTCAGACTGTAATCTATCTTTGTGCCGAATTACATCTAGATACGCTGGCGTATGGCGTGGATGAGTAACAAACATACATCCAAAGTTTCGCATTCATATATTACTAGCTTCCGCCAGCGACTGACTTCGTCTGTGTAATGCCACGGGAATGCATTCCCGGGATAAAATACACAAATCCGTACAAACTTTCGCATTAATAATATTCCATTAATTAGCAATGTTCGTACAATTGGGCAACCTAGTTTTTAAAAATAAATAAGCACAACAATATTAAATATTCTTTATTGCACCCTGTGTGACAAATTAAAATATCTAGGTTACTAGATAGTCCTCCAAATAAATGATTAAAATAGTTAAAAGCTTTGAAAACACAAAAATGTACCTAGGCTATCTGTTCCTTGAAGGTTAAATAGACGATTCGCTCAATGCCATGAATTTTCAATAGTTACAAGTGGGTACAACGAACTTTTTAGATTGTGGCTGTGTGGGGCGGGGCAACGGATTTTATAATTATTTGATGGATTTATCATAATTAGATAAGTAAATTTTCATGAGACTGTTTTTACGTGCGTGTGCGTTGCGTGAGATTGCGTCTGCGTCATATCTGTTGTAGTATGTACTTACATAAAATGCATGTAATGATTGATGAGCGGTAAGGGAAAAGTGATTTATTTTATATTACAATATTATATATGACGGATAATATTAATTTTTCAAGATGAATTTGGGCATAAGTTTTACGTTACAAGCATAATAATGTGTGAGGCATTACTTTGTATAAAGCAGGCAGCGCTAATTGTATCAAAATGCAAATTTGAATGAATACCTAGATGTAGTATGATGTAGCTTATTGTAATGTGTAATCAGTCAAGCGGTGTTATACCTCTGGAGGTCTATAATAATTGAAAAATCAGTTGTGTCTGGAATCGATGCTTGACGGGTTTAAGATGATACTTGTGCCAAGAAGTGATTATTATTTAACCTCAAGAAATAAGATTTACGTAATTTAGTAATTAAGTTCATAGTATTAGTTCGGTTAGTTTATGTTTAAAGCGAGTGCTGATTGTTAATATATTTTATAAAAAGAGATAGTGGAGTTTGGAATTGTAAACATTGAACAAGCTATCAACAATTATTTCTTACAAGTTACAGCATTATTTGTTTTATCGGTCAATGAAGTTGCAACAACACAATATATGGTTTCTAGGTCGTTATCACGAGCAAGTCCGGCAGCGGGCTTTAGTCCACTCACTCATTGATGTAATACATTCCTTTTTTATACAACTAAATGACAAACAAGCTGACGGGTCATCTGGTGATAAGCGATTACCGCCGCCTGTAGACACCTGCAATAACAAGGAAAAATCACTTGATATTGCAAGGGCGTTGTCATACTGAGGCATAAGATCAAATGCCGTTCATGCCCAGTAATTACACTAGATGACTGGACTTAAGTATAAAGCATTTTTAGGGACTAAAAAAAATGAAGAAAAGCTCATAACACATTAATTATTTACATTATTTCTTAAATATCCTATATATGTATACGAAGAACTCACAATGAAATTTCCACGTGTACGTGATTTCAAGACTTAATCAAGAAAAAATATAGTCAAATACTCAAAGGAGTTTCGTGACAGCTTTTGATACATTTTGCGTTATTATATTTTGAAATATCAGCCGGTAGATAATAGAAATCCATAGATTTGGAAAACAGAAAATCACAAAAGTAAAAGTATGTAAGGCTCTATTAGTAGAGCCTTACATATCACTCTACAGACTCTAAAAAAGACTCGGCAAAAGGCTCATTTTCCATGATATTGAAAGCCTTACATATCACTCTACAAAATCTAAAAAAGACTCGGGAAAAAAGGCTCATTTTCCATGATATTCGAAGGCAATGTCAATGTTTATTAAAAATGAAGAGTTTTCTTTAGTTTTCCGTATGTCATTATTTCCGCGAATTTAATAGGTAACACCTAGTGCTCCGGTGGCGTAGCGGTTATCGCGTCTGGCCGGACCTCAGAAGACGCGGGTTCGATTTCCGGCGCGGAGCATACAATTTTTTCATCGTTTTCTATATATTTGAAGTTCTTACAATAAAGTAGGCGTTAAAAACGCACAATCAAACATTTAAATGTGATTAAAAGATTTATTATAATCGTTTGACTATTTATTGGTATTAAACCCCGACGAAAAAAGAGGGGTGTTGTAAGTTTGACGTGTCTGTCTGTGTGTCTATACTTGTGGTATCGTAGCTCCGTAACGAATATGCCGATTTTGATTTGGTTTTTTTATTTGAAAGCTGACGTGATCGAGATGTTTCTTAGCAATAGTTTCTGAAGATCTATTCGGGCGTTTGAACACTATCAGCTCATTTCCTACTTGACAAAAGGATCTAACTAACTTTCACAGATCCGATTGATTTGAAATTTGTTTACTGTTACTTCGGTGGTATTTACAAGACATGCTAACCGTGAGCTGATCCTGTACCATCAAATAGTCTGCGGGATGCTCAATTCTTCAGAAATTTACAGCAAATATAGTGTGTTAGAGCTCACAAGAAGTCTCAATGAAATGGTGGTCAAGAGATGATTAATGAAGCCGGGGTTACTTAAAATTTTCAATTATATTTTTGTTTCTTTGAATCTATAACAAAAATAGATCGCCCAAGTATTATTATCTGAAGATTAACTTTTGTTAATCTACTTACATTTTTAAATGGAGCGACATTTTATATAAATTAATAATAATAAATACTCTTTATTGCACACAGGAGACAAATCAAATTATACATACTTAAAAAACAAGAGCTACAAAATTTTTTTTTAAAAAAAAAAACAAAAATTAATATCAAATGAGCCGCAAAAAAAATGAAAATGAAAAAATGATGAAAAATGAAATAAATTGAGCTTTACACTAACATACTATTACACTACCTACTAAACTTAGTATATTGTATTTGTTATATTTATGACTCAAATGATCAAACATTAATTTGTCAAGCGACATAAGCGACATACCTCTTACCTTACTTAGTGGCCCACTACACTGCCCCCTTTTCCTTTAGGTTAATTGTTTAATTTTTACTATAATTATTAGACACCTTACTAAATATAAAAATACTTAAATATAGATCTACCATTAGTAGACTATTTTTGTAAAACTGCTCGAACAAATCCAGATTTCTTTAATTTTTATTTATTCATTTATATTAATTTTGTACAGAATTCCATATCATGTGATGACCAATATAATGCAAGTGAATAGATAACACGGTTTGTATATAAAGAAGACGCGTATAAGCAATGTTGGCTATAAGCACAAGTGTCGTTCTTCCAAACAAGTTTGAATCTTTGTGGTCGCAAAAATGCGTGTGGTGGTGCTGCTTGCTGCCATCGTGGCGACCGTGGCTGCTCTTCCAGCGGAGATACCGGAGCCGAGTGAACTAGCTCTGTTGCTCAATGAAGATGACTTCGAAGATTATTTAGATGCATGGCTTGCATTAGAAGAGCCGAAATGGGCGAATGCAACAGCTAGTGCTGAACCTCGCAGTGGTAAGATTAGATGTGTATTTGATTGTGACGATATTGTTTGATTCTTAATTAAGAGTGAAATTAGTTTACTTATACCTACTGGTAATTGTTTAGGTTGCACTATTAGGATTAATGGAGATCTTGGCCAACCTCAGCCCGTGTACCTCGTCAGTAATAACTACATGCGTGCAAACGGTAACTCTGGCCAAGTTAGGCTAAATGCTGGTCAGCAGGCTTGCGTAACAGAGACTGATAAACATATTTAAATACAAATATATAAGCAGTTTGAAAGTTCGAACACAGAAAATGTTAACGCGTTATTTTTAAGAAGAAAGAAATAACGTTACGTTATTTTGCATATTACCCAATAACAGGGTTAAACTATAACGTTTGGCACGGCAACACTTGTGTTGAGGTTTTGTGTTCCAAGCAATAACCTCAATGTTTATTTAGAATTAGTGAAAATATTAGTTTCTAATTTTACTTACGTGTGAAATGTGATTCCATCCTGCTTTTTATTTTTTGATGATTGGTTTTTACACCCTTTCACTACACAATTCGGCATTTTTTTTTATATTAGTTATTACGTCCGGCTCCGCACGCTAGGATAGCTTGACTGATAAGGCGAGGCGTAGTTTCGTTACATGTGTGTGCGTGTATCTGTGTACGTACACAGCGAGGCGTAGTTTTACAGGCCTCAGTTTATTGTTCGGGAGACTCCGTCTTTACTTTTTATTTGGTCTGAGGCACCACTATGTTATTAAGGACATCAAAAAAGGAGGTCGTTTTTAATCCGATGATTTTTTTTATCAAAAAGTTTTTACCGGGAGACTGATAAGGAATGCCCTAGCTGTCAAGTCCGCTCATTGTACTTCTTTTAGTGCAATAGAGATTCAATAAATAACTAGTAATTGTTACTATTCTATGTAATATTATAACAAATGACTACCATAGTGTAAACAGTGATATTATTGTAATATATGCAGATGAAACAATTAATGGTCCATCAAATACTTGATATGAGTACCTATCTACGATTTCAATCTATTTATTGACTACTCTGTTTATTGTTATGGTTAGGGGGAATAGAATGTCAAGTTTCAACGGAAACAGCTACGGAAACAGCTCTATCAGAATATTCGGGCGCGTATCGATCGATACGCGGGATCTGTTAGGTAGGTACTGTAGTTTTTTTTATGTGTATAGGCAGGTAGTGATAGGCAGGACGTTTGGCCACAATCTCACCTGATGTGAAGCGAAGATGAGGCTTAAGATGGTACACGCTCGCCTATAAGATGCTTGTTCACTCTGGCCTTAATGATATCCAGATTATATTGATCCGGGAAAACAGACCTTGGCAACGAGTTCCACTCCTTAGCTGTTCGCATAATGAAAGAGGAAGCAAAGCGCTTCGTGCGGATGGGAGGTATATCCACAACGTAAGGGTGAAAGCCGTCGCCGCGTCTGGTCGTCCGGTAGTGGAAAGGGGCTGGGGGGATCAAATTATGAAGAACCTCCGCACACTCTCCGAAATGCATCCGATAAAAGACCGAGAGGCAAGCTACACGCCTTCTGTGGTCAAGGCTCTGGAGATTAGCCTCAGCGAGTGCCTCACTGCCGATGAGCCGCCTCGCTCGGTGCTCCACCGAATCCAGTGCATCCAACTGATAACGAGCAGATCCGTCCCAAAGGTGACAACAGTACTCCATGCAGGAGCGTACTTGGGCTCGATAAAGGCTTAGGAGCTGCTCAGATGTAAAGTATCGTTTCACCTTTGAAAGAATGTCAAGTTTTTTGGCTACAGTTTCGATGTAGCGTTCGAAATTGAGATTAGCAGAGATATCTAGACTCAAGAGGTCCAGATGGTCGCTAACCGGAACGGTCGGACAGCCTTTAAATACAGTAAATTTTCTTGTCATTAGGTACTATTGGTACGTTAATATACCTTTTTTTATACTCTGTGCGACACTGCGCTGCTAAATACTATTACTGTGTAATTAAACATTGTAACTTAATAATTGAAAAGAGTGACTACACGACTTTGTTGCCGGAATCTTCTCGGTAGTTCAACTTTTGGAACCGGTGTAAATTCAGAGAGACTGACAGACAGACTGACTGACGGACAGACGGACCGACAGACAGACCGATAGACAGACTGACATTATAACATTCTTAGCTTACGTAGATCCAGATAAGACAGAGAGACAAACATTATGAAATTGTTAGTTAGTTAATACATTTTCATTTTCAAAGCGTGAGGCCTGTTTCCCCAGTTAACAGCCGACAGCAGATAAGCGCTGACCCGCCGAACGGAAGGGCCTCCGAACCCCTCCGGCAATGGCCGCCGGGACCCCACCACCCGGTCACCAACCGGCACGACAGACCACCCCAAGATTATGCGTGGCATGATGGGGCAGCCTCACGAACTGGTTAGGTTCGCTTGGGCCCCTGTACTGTACCACGGGCGGCCAGCGGAAAAGCCGTTTCTTCGGGTCTCCCTGGTCGGCGGGTCAACGCAGTCTACCTGGCTCTGGTGGGGCCACATCGTCCCCCCAAACTCTGGTTGTACGCTGACTGATCCCGGAACGCGACCACAAGTGGTCACTTGGTGGGTTTTACGCCATGCGCACAGTGGTCACTAACCAGACGGGTGTTCAGACCCTACCACCAGTCGAACAGTTGGCAGCTCGGTGATCCCTTAGTCGCCTCTTACGACACCCACGGGAAGAAATGGGGCGGTGAATTGTATTCTTAATCCGTACGGAAAAAATATGCTATGAATAAGCGCATCAAACAAACCTATAAATGCTTTGTAATCTGAATATTTACCTGTAAATGTTGGAATATCAATTTTGGGTACTTAGTTTTGTGCCAGACATTTGGTTGTGCTGCGACAATGCAGGCACTTGGCTATACTCCTTTATTAAAATTAGAGTTGCTAAATAATTGTTTTCTACTGCGTCCATGTCGTCAACGCTGGGGTCCATGCCGCACAGTTCCAGGTTATATTTTTCAAACTTACAGAAGGCGTCCCTCAGACGCTCTTCTTTGATTTGAGGTGTTTGAGGGGTCAGATCACCGCGTTGGCAATGTTTGAAATAGTTAAATATTTTTGTTAACACGCCTTTGATAGCAGCGCGTTTTCTTAATAGTGTGGTTTTGTCCTCAGCATCATGATAATCTGATTCTGACATTTTGAGGATAAGCTACGAGACAAATGCACTTTACTATAATACTTAATGACTATCACTATACACTTTTTGAGTACTAAAAAGATAAACACTTTGAAGAAACTGTGGAGCACTAATAACTTGGTAGCGATAAAAATGGCGGGATTCGACAATTTCAGCGCGCGGCGCGTCAAGTTGTTAGTACTACGGGCGATATCAGCGACACCTGCAGGATGTGGGAACTTCTTGGCGGCCAATAGAAACGGCAACTACAGCGACACGTTGCGGCAAGTCTTTTTTAGCGGCCAATCAGGAACGTTGAAGACTGTTTTGACTTCCCGGCGATGACGTTTAGAGCCACCGCACATATATGTATATTATACAATTTCAAGTTGGCCAACTAAATCGCAAAATGTCTAATAGGCATAGAATCTTCTGATAGCCCGCACATTATATCAACTAAGTCGTTCAACTAAATAGACGGCCAACTATCGGCCGATAGCCCGCACACTATTACAACTTAGTTGGTCAGTCGCACGGTAAGATGCAGTGTGACCAGACCCGTGCGCGTGATTTCCCCACGCTTGGATTTTTGCCGACGGGCACGCAGTCGCCGCAGCCAGTCGATCTCTGCATTCTCTTCTTGTAACAAATGCAAAAATAGAACTGCTGATCGACGAAGTCCAAAAAAGGCAAGCCCTTAAAAAACTTATCTGGGTAACATCTCAGTTTAGAATGTAAGGTATGATGTTTCCCACGCTCTAATCTGTCACTTAATATCGGATGCACCCTAAATGTTTTGTTCTGTTTTCGTCTTCTTCTTATTAAGTTAAGAAGTGCGTTGTTTTTCCGCATTTTATCGCAGACTTCACCGCGCTAGCAACACTGTCCACCAACTAAGTCGACGAAGTGTGCGGCCTATGAAAGCACGCAATTTAGTTGTTCGTCGCGCAAGTGAAGTCGCTTACTAACGGCCTTCTATGCGTTAGAAGGAGGTTAGATCCCCATTCAGATACGAAGTTCAACACCCTGTTGAGCTCAATGATAGGATTCTCTCTCTCTCTCTCTCGGTTTCAGCGCGCCCATTTAGACCATATTTTAATTAGATATACATATTTTGTGATTTTTGACGATTCGAAAGAGCTTCTTAGGAGGCTACTTGAATAAATACATTTTTGATTTTTGATTTTTTTAGAGCTTGTGTTACGGATACTAGATAACGGAGAAATAATTTTAATAATATGTATATAAGTTAGAAATATGTATACTAAATAATCATATAAACATCCATGACTCGTAAACAAATCCTCGTACTCATCATACAAATATTTGCTCCCACCGGGATTCGAACCCGGGGACCCACGACCAAGTGGCGTGTATAGCAAGGGGCACAGACCACTCGGCCAACCGGTCGTCAATACGGTGAATCCCGGGGATTACGTATTTCAGCTGTTTGGGCTTGTAAACTTTAGGACCTTGGGGTCTAGGAGCACATAGACTATTTAGGGACATTGCACATCGTATAGGTGAAACTTTAAGAGGCAATAAGGCTGGTATACAGGTTGGTGCCGTCAATACGACAATAAATTTAAACATGGGCTATATTGGTTCATAGAAATGTTTTGCCACTTTCAAAAACATCGTAATCATTTGATAATTTCATGACATTTGTATGAAATAATATAACTTTGGCTTGGCTGCATTATTTCATAGAAATGTCATCAAATTATCAAATCAATAAGAGGTTTTCAACAAACCATTTCTATGAACTAATATAGCCCATGTTTTAATTTATTGTCGTATTGACGGCACCATCCTGTGTATTTCTTCGCACAAAGATTAAGCCTCGCATTTCAGCGAGGTAATGCGAGCAGCCTTATTAGTACACTTCCTGTTTCGCAAGATTTAGGTGGTGTTTTTTATTTATTAGTTTTTTTTAAAGACACGTTTCATAAATATTAGGTTAGTGTCAAAAAGATAAGTTTTTATTCGAAATACTCCATATGCAATTTAATTCGCAGATCACCTATTTTTGCTTTTGTGTTTAAAAATACATGTTTCAATGATTTCTTTATTACACTTAAACCTGTATATGTCGCAGCCGTCTGGTTAAATTAGCTACTTCATTGGACGCCTGGGCCGTTGATTAAACGCCGGCAACCAATGAAACGGCTGAACTAACCAAGACAACTAACCAAGTGATATCCATGCGTTTATCCATGGCTGAATGTAGTGTCAGCCGTATAGGACGCCTCGGCACAGATAAGATAGTAATAGTTACGTAACTCGCAGAAACGTTCCGTTTGGAATTCGATGAGGAAGGCCTTTGTCTGCAGTAGAGATAGGCTGATTAATGATGATTGGGGCCATTTTTTTAACCGATTTCAAAAAAGAAGGAGGTAATTTGACGACCGCCTGGCCGAGTGGTCTGTACCCCAGGCTACTCGGTCAAGAGGTCCCGGTTTGGGCTAGATAATAGGTGTGAGTGTATAAATATTATTATTATTATTATTATTAATCAATTTGTCTTGTTTTTTAGGATTTGAACTCCATAAATCGAATGGATATTTTTTTTGTGTTCAAATAAGTATAATATAATAGTACCAAATTGTTGGTCCCATACACTAACGTAGGTTACGTAGGTAGGTAAGTAAATACCTTTGATTATGTAATTTATTTAATTTTATCATCAAAGACGATTAGATATTTTACTAAGTATTAAATTTAATTAGCAATAATTATAGGTATTTTGCCGATAATTTATTATTATGATTATAAACTCAACGTTATCTTGTAATCCGTTATTTTCTATACAAAACATTTTTTAATATGTTGGTAGCTGTTATTTTGGTACTGCTCTTTTGACTGCGAGGCAATTATTTATTGACTGACTTCAAAAAAAGAGGAGGTTATATGTTCCACTGTATGTATTAGTGGTAAACGTATTCGCTAACGATTTACGAAACGGCGGTTTTTTACTGTAAGTACCTATGTATAAACATTATTTAATCTATGAAGTACTACGCCAAACATGCAGAGGATGGAAATTTAAGCGATTATTTAAAGAATGCCAAGACTTGAAAAAACATAATTTTCATGTGCCAGGGTAGGATATGAATCATTGCCACTGTGCTCAAAAAAGCCTCGCAGAAGCTCGGTATCCAGAATGCGTTGTGTTAATTTTTCACGCATACCTTACGGCTTAAAGATTTTTACAGCACCCAATACGATTTTGTGTCGTATCGTATGATCGTATTTATATTTTGAGGTGTAGCACTGTCACACCACCACACGAAGTCAATTTTAGCTCCACATATTCGCTTATGGTCTAGAGACCGATCGCAAATAGAGAGATTAAAAAAATATATTTCCACGCATGGCCCATTGTGCTTGCTGTAATCGTACAAGGCTCAGGTCCCGTCTTGCGTTTTAGAACTCTATGTAATAGCTGGTACCTGTTTGTTTGGTTGAATAAAGTTTATTATTATTATTAATTATTTCGGCATTGTAAGGGTAGATGTTGCCTTATGTTATGACTGAAATAAATTAATAAAGTTCCAAATCCTGGGTAGCTCAGAGCAATCACCCGGATAGAGTAAGATCGTGGGTTCGCACTATAGGATAAAAAATTGAAAAAGACATTTTTTATGCGAATTATGTGCTACTAGTTTTAGCCAGCGACTTCGTCTACGTGAATGTTGGTTATATCCCACGGGCGCCGTACATTTTATATGTTAATATATAGCATATATGCTGTTTCAGACTGTAATCTATCTTTGTGCCGAATTACATCTAGATACGCTGGCGTATGGCGTGGATGAGTAACAAACATACAACCAAAGTTTCGCATTCATATATTACTAGCTTCCGCCAGCGACTGACTTCGTCTGTGTAATGCCACGGGAATGCATTCCCGGGATAAAATACACAAATCCGTACAAACTTTCGCATTAAAAATATTCGATTAATTAGCAATGTTCGTACAATTAGTCAACCTAGTTTTTAAAAATAAGCACAACAATATTAAATATTCTTTATTGCACCCTGTGTGACAAATTAAAATATCTAGGTTACTAGATAGTCCTCCAAATAAATGATTAAAATAGTTAAAAGCTTTGAAAACACAAAAATGTACCTAGGCTTCTGTTCCTTGAAGGTTAAAGGTCTATTCCCACATATCAGTGAAGCCACAGTTCCGGCACAGTTCCGTATCAGTGCTTCAGTGTTGCGTCAGTGATTCAATTCACACATGTCAGTGCCCGCTCAGTTCACGGAGCTTCAGTGAAAACGTGTCCGTCGTCAATCGTGATTGTATTTCGTATCCATATACTTTGCATGTGATAAATCATATAAAACTCTTTTTTCACGAACCAATTCTATTAATCGCTCGTCCCCTATTTTGTTTTTGTTGATGTCGGCGTCCGTGATCCGTCAGTGATCTGTCCGTGATCGGTCCGTGAGGCAAAAAATATCGTTGTCGACGATACCTTCCGTGCATGCCGGTGCCGGAACGGACACTGAGAGCACTGAGCCGTCACTGACACGGACAAGTGGAGATACGTTCATAGATAATGTATGAAATAATATTTCGCACTGATACGGAACTGTGCCGGATCTGTGCCGGAACTGTGGCTTCACTGATATGTGTGAATAGACCTTAAATAGACGATTCGCCCAATGCCATGAATTTTCAATAGTTACAAGTGGGTACAACGAACTTTTTAGATTGTGGCTGTGTGGGGCGGGGCAACGGATTTTATAATTATTTGATGGATTTATCATAATTAGATAAGTTAATTTTCATGAGACTGTTTTTACGTGCGTGTGCGTTGCGTGAGATTGCGTCTGCGTCATATCTGTTGTAGTATGTACTTACATAAATTCATGTAATGATTGATGAGCGGTAAGGAAAAAGTGATTTATTTTATATTACAAGATTATTTAAGACGGATAATATTAATTTTGTAAGATGAATTTGGGCATAAGTTTTACGTTACAAGCATAATAATGTGTGAGGCATTACTTTGCTACTAATATACGCTAATTGTATCAAAAATTCTAATGAACCAATACAAATTTGAATGAATCCATCTAGTATGAATGTAGCTTATTGTAATGTGTATTCTGTCAAGCGGTGTTCCTCTGGATCTGGAGGTCTATGACAATTGAAAAATCAGTTGTGTCTGGCATCTGATGCTTCACGGGTTTAAGCTGATACTTATGCCAAGAAGTGTTTATTATTTAACCTCAAGAATTAAGATTTACGTAATAAATGGCATTGGTGGTGGTTGCTCGGTTAGTTTGGTCTTTATGTTTAAAGTGAGTGCTGATTGTTAATAAATTTTATAGAAAGAGATAGTGGAGTTGGAACTGTAAACATTAAATAAGCTATCAACAATTATTTTTTTCAGTATTTATTGATTATCGGTCAATAAAGTTGAAACAATACAATAATATGGTTTCCAGATGAAGTCAACTTATTCACTGATGTAATACATTTCTTTTTTTATTTAACTAGATTACAAATAAGCTGACGGCCCGCTATAGACACCTGCAATAACAAGGAAAAATCACTTGATATTGCAGGTACGACAACAGCGCACCATGCCCAGTTATCACACTGGACTTAAGTATAAAGCATTTTATAAGCATTAAGAAAAAGTGAAGAAAAACACATACTTAAGACATTTATTTTTTTCCTTGTTTCTGAAATATCCTATAACAATAAAATTTCCCTGTGTACTTACGTGATTTGAAGACCAAATCCGAAATTATAAAAAATAGTGAAAAGAACTCAATGGAGTCATGATATATTTTGCGTTACCTATTACATTTTGAAGAGCGCGATGGCATATATGGTGGTTTGAACGCTCTGGTTTCGATTACAGAAACAAAGCAACTTTGGCCTGAGCCTGAGCCTGAACTTCAATCTCGAGCTTCGGAAGACACGTTAAGCTGTTGGTCTTGGTTGTTACTGCAACCGCTTCAACCCATCAACCCGCATTGGGCCAGCGTGGTGGTGTTAAGGCCCAAACTCCTCATGTGTTTTTTCCATGTAGGAAGGCCTATGCCCAGCAGTGGGACGTATATAGGCTGGTGATGATGATGATGATATTTTGAAATATCAATTTTTCTAGCCGTTAGGTAATAGAAACGATTATTTTGAAAAAAAAAACACAAAAGTAATATGTAAGACTCTAATTAGAGCCTTATATATTTTTACAGGTTTTTAACAACCACGATTTTTATTTAGTATTATAAATACTGCTGACTGTCTCAAGACATTATTTTATTGATGAAAGCCTAATTTTTGCAGAAATAAGAATAGCTCAATGAGCTAACTTAATATAGTAAGAGCACCGATAACATTTGTTTCGTTTCTCTCACTCGTTATTATAAAAAAAAGGAGCCATGGCTAACAGTATTGAAATAAAGTACTTTTATGGAATTTTAATATACCTAAATGTACATATATACTCGTATTAGGATTTTATAATAATGCGTTATTTGTTAAAATAACGTGCTTGAATAAACACTTAATATACATGCTATTTCAATATTGTTTCTTTGTCTCTATACTGAAAATGGATCGCCCAGGTATTATTATCTGAAGATTAACGTTTCTTAATCGAGTTACATTTTAAAATGAAGCGTTATCATGATGATGATTAAAAATAGGGTTCAAAAAATTTATTTTGATATTGCTGATCATCATTAATACCTTGAGTTACTAGTAAATACATATTACACTAACATATTGTTACTCTATTAAACTTAGCCTAATATAGTTTTTATATTTATGAATCAAATGATCAAACAATAATTTGTCAAGCGACTTACATCCGGAGGTCAATGACAATTGAAAAATCAATTGTGTCTGGAATCTGAAGCTTGACGGGATAATTGATCCATTGAAATTATCGCAAATACTTGTATTATGCAAAAAATCCATCATTTAACTGGAGTTTTTTTATACAACTAGATGAGAAACAAGCTGATGGCCCACCTGGTGGTTACCGCTGCCTATAGAACCCTGCAATAGCAAGGAAAAAATCATTTGGGATTGCAGGTCCGTTGTAATCCTGAGGCATAAGATGAAATGCCTTCCATGCCCAGTAATTACACTGCCCCCTATTCCTTTAGGTTAATTTATATATAATTTTTACTATGATTATTATACACATTACAAAATATAAAAATACCTAAACATAAATATACTATTAGTAGAGTATTTTTGTAAAATTGATCGATCAAATGCAGATTTCTTGAATTTTTAATTATATTAATTTTGTACAGAATCCAAATCATGTAATAACCAATATAATGCAAGTAAATAGATAACACGGTTTGTATATAAAGAAGACGCGTATTAAGCAATGTTGGCTATAAGCACAAGTGTCGTTCTTCCAAACAAGTTTGATACTTTGTGGTCGCAAAAATGCGTGTGGTGGTGCTGCTCGCTGCCATCGTGGCGACCGTGGCTGCTCTTCCAGCGGAGATACCGGAGCCGAGTGAACTAGCTCTGTTGCTCAATGAAGATGACTTCGAAGATTATTTAGATGCATGGCTTGCATTAGAAGAGCCGAAATGGGCGAATGCAACAGCTAGTGCTGAACCTCGCAGTGGTAAGATTAGATGTGTATTTGATTGTGACGATATTGTTTGATTCTTAATTAAGAGTGAAATTAGTTTACTTATACCTACTGGTAATTGTTTAGGTTGCACTATTAGGATTAATGGAGATCTTGGGCAACCTCAGCCCGTGTACCTCGTCAGTAATAACTACATGCGTGCAAACGGTAACTCTGGCCAAGTTAGGCTAAATGCTGGTCAGCAGGTTCGCGTTGCTTGCACTGGCTCCGGGCGTACCATTCGACACCCTAATATCGCATCGAACGTTGCTTCTGCAGTAAGTCCGTACCTGTATCTTTATGATAAAAAAAAGATAGTGAGTAACAATAACTACCTTCATTTAAATTTAATTTCTGTTTCTAGACTGCCACCTGCGTAAATAATAATCTTGTATCTGGAGCAGGATGGCTTTCAGGTCACGGTGCTTTTGGTGGTCTTACCTGTTCAACACACTCTGATCATGAAGCCCAAGGGACATCGGAAAGATGCTTCAAAGATAACATAGTGATTAGGTAATTCTATTATTATGATTATTATAAACTAGGCAAGCATAGGGATAGTCGGATTATAATAATAATATGACGTGCCCCTCCGGAATCATAAGTCATAGTCGTAAAATGTCCAGATGTAAAATATCAGGAACGTAAAAAAACCAGGTAGTTAAACGTCAATACTACATAGTAAAACTTATTAGTATAACAAAGCAGACTACTTCATTTTGATAATAATTTGATATTGATTGCGTTAACGCTACAGAACCCTTTTCCATAGCTATGTTGTTGATCGTAGTGTAATCTTTGCATTTGCACAATACTGGATTGAATAAAATACCATTTGTCATTGTAAGTATATTAGCAAACTCTATAAAACAAATCAATTTTAACTCAATTTAATATCGTATTATTATTTTTACTAATTAAACATAATACTTTCTGCTCGAGACTTTTTTTCGTATCTACTAATTTATACAACCTAGACATTCCACGATTAAGACCATCCAAGACTTAGACATAAGTAAAGATTGAACATTTTACAACTTAGATATTCCGTGATTGGGACGCAATTTCGACCTGGACATTTTACGACTTTGACCTAACACTCCGGAGGGCTTTTTTCGGGCAAGTCAACTGAATAATATATTGAATGAATTCAATGCATAATAATATAATATATTTAATTGCAGAGTCGGTTTCATCGTTGATAATGTGTTCCATACTTTATTCCAATCTTGTTTTGATCAAAATCGTTTAGAGGTGTTGTACGTCTGGTACAACCAAGATGCTACAAACCATGTTCATCAAACTGGCGTCGATCGTCCTAGTTGGTTAGGTATGGAGTTTTTTTAGTATTATAGATATTCTTAATTTTGATTTTAACATTATTATAAATGTTTGAAAAATTACTTAGTAAGTCGTTTCGGATGTTGAAATAGAACATTTCGACATTGGCCCTAATTCTGGTAAACACATGCTAAGTCTAAATTTAAGTTTTAAGCATTTCTTTCTATCAAAAGGAATACGAAAAGGATGGCTGTCATATAATTTGACATTTAGAAACGTGCGTTCAATTTTCGACCTTATTGAACGTGATAAAATGCAGTGTTTAGGAGGCACCTCCGTACATGCCGTCTAAAATTGTCTATGGTTTCTTAGAAATCTATCTAAATTTAAGTGACAGCTTTAAACAGATTCTTGTTATCTTTTTCCTATTACTTATTGCGAGAAAGAGATATACTGTACTTAAATTTAGAATTAAAGTGTGTTCCCAGAATTAGGCCCATTGTAGGGTGGACGTTAGCTCATAAACGCAAATCAGATAGCCTAGAAGAATTTCACAGGGATATCCCAAGTCCTGGGTGGCTCAGTAGTTAGAGCAGTCACCCGGATTGCGAAAGATCGCGAGTTCGATTCCCGCCTCAGGACGTGAAATTTTTCTAGTTTTATATTATTTTAATTATCATAAATATTTTTAATGTAACCCAATATTTGCAAGACATACATTTTTCAGCTGGCAGTTTCTTCCCTGGAATCAACGTAAGCAATTTGTACACTCAAGCTCATCAGAAACAGGCTATTGCTGGAATTGTTGGCCAATCTCTAGCTGACTCTTACGTGACAAATCATCAGTTCTTGGCACGTGGCCACCTTGCAGCCCAGACTGACTATGTTTTTGCGACTGGTCAACGTGCCACTTTTTACTTTATTAACGCTGCTCCTCAATGGCAGCCCTTCAATGCTGGAAACTGGTACTCACTAGAACATGTGCGTAGCTTAGATACATAGTATTTTAATAATGTACATCAGTGCTCATTGAACAAACGAATAAGCAGTTTAGGTCTATAGCATGCAAGTACCTATTGAAGGACAAAGTGAACAGGTTAGGTATGTCCCATCCACCGTAGACCACAGATCAGATTTTGTCTAAAATATCAATATTTGTACTAAGAAATTTAAATTTTTGTAGTGGGAATAATTGTTATATTATAGACTTTAAAACAAACAAAAATATTTTTTTTCAGTACCTCCGTGCCCGCATTGGTGCAGCCGGTTACAACACGGTTATGTACACCGGCACATTTGGTGTCACTCAGCTCCGCGATGCAAGTGGACGCTTCCAAAATATTTTCCTACATCAAAACAATAGACTTCCTGTGCCGTTGTATTACTACAAGGTAAGTTTTTGAAAACAATATAATAGTTACTGTACAATTATAAAAAACTGGGTAGGTACCTAATTTTTTAAGAAGGCTTTAATTTTTGCATGTTTTAAATCACTACTTTTATTGTTTAGGTGGCTTACGACGCATCCCGTCGGCTCGGAACAGCGTTCGTGAGTATCAACAACACCCTATTATACCCCTGCTGAAGCACGTAGCCTGCAGTTCTGTACGGACCGCTGCCGCAATAACAAGGCCTTCAGCTGGCTCCGGTGGCAGCCCGATCGCATCGATATCGGCTACAGCTTCTGCTGCACTATTGCCGACTTCAGGAGGGTCATCACTCACATTCCTAATTTCAACGTCATCGGCCTTTTGACGTAATTGTGAGATATTACAAAACGGAAAATTTAAATATGCTTTTTATTGCGATGCATCGTAGTTTAAGCGCCTGTACCCAAATAAAGCGTTAGCGATAAAGCGTGTAAAGCGAAGTGTAAGTATCTATTACATTAGGTATTTTAAGGAAGCAGATTTGGTTAAACGAAACAGAAGATAACAAGCAGCTAACAGCATATCAGTTTCAATTAGTTACATGGTATCTAAAAAAAATAAGAAATATTATTAAGTAAATCACCTCATTTTTATCTGATATGTGATGACATAAATACTTAACACCGTCCTGCAGTAGTGGCGCAACATACCAGTTACATTATCATCATCAGCCCACAACAGTCCACTGCTGGACACAGGCATCTCCATAGAAACGCCACTTGGCTCGATCCATGGATACCAGTTACGTTTTGTTGAAATTCTATTATTTTGTTGGTATTTCATAAAAGTTTATGTAAAGGTAAAATAAATGTTTGGCAGCATCAATATTGAAAAAGAGTCATGGCAATAACAAACGGTGCTTTTTGCAAATTGAAACAAAAATAATAAAATATAATAAGACTAGACTAGACTAAACTATTTTTTAACCCTAAGATTAGAAATAGTTTTTGTTAGTTATTAAGTGTGTATATTTTGTAAGGAAAGTGGCTCCACCTTTATTATTTTGTTTTTAAACTCGTCCCCAGGGGGCGCTGAACTGGTCAGTTGGTACCTAGTATAGCCTCAATTGTAACATAAGATAAAAGTAGATATCTGATAAGTCTGGGTACGAAAATAAAATACTTTTTCAGATTATGAAAACAGAATGATTTTCCTTTACCTAATATAAAAATAAAGGAAAAGCATTCTTATTCATATTCGTTTATTGCATCACATAATGGTTACATTTAGATCTTAAATAACACTTAGGTATCATTATGGAGCCTGCAACACATTTTTCATTTGAAATTAAATTAAAATTCCTTTAGTATAAAACTAAAGGAAAAGCATTCTGTTCTAATTTCCCAAACAAACTGGGTTTTCGCCTTTACATTTCTTTACACATTTTTTTTGATACTACTAGATGACAAACAAGCTGGCGGCCCGCCTGGTGTAAGCGGTAATGGCCGCCTATAGACACTTGCAATAACGTGGAAGTATTCCTTGTTATTGCAAGTGTCTATAGGCGGCTTGATATAGCAGGCGCGTAGTCCTCCTGAGGCCTAAGATTACATTCCGCCCATGCCAAGTTGTACAGCTTTTATAAAAAGCTTTAATTTTAATTTTAGAAGGCATGTACAATTTATGTAATAGAACAAATAAAAATAAAAAATATTTCATTGAGGCATACCTATTGCACAAAGAGGGGCCTAATTTTGAGCTATCTCCTTTAGATTTAGTCTGTGTTTTAAGAATTAGGCCCAATGTAAATTCTGTTAAACGTGAGTTAAATCCAGCAAAGTGATTAAATAAAAATTTAATTAAAACAAGACTTAAAATACTCTATAAAATTATTTTATTAAGAAGATAGCACAAGTGTACTAATCTTTATAAGAGATTTTATTCCAGCCAACCCGAGTTATTGCTTTGTGGAAAAATATATTGATTTGCTAATACTAATTTCTAACCCTATAGTGTACCTACATTTTTCAACTGTATTTTTTAATATCCGTTGATTTAAAAAAGAACACTGCATCTATTACATTGCACTATCCGAAAGTGATGGACAATAATTAAAGTTAAAAATAATCCGATAAGAATAGCACACGGCAGCTATTATTCAAAATATAAAATTAAAAATTTGAAGTAACCCACGGCCTCATTAATTATCTATCTAACACCATCTCAATGAGACTATTCTCATGAGCCTAAACACGCTATATCTGCTGTAAGTTTTTGAAGAATTAAGCATCCCACAGACTTTTTGAAGGTATAGGACCGGCATAAGGTTAGTATGTCACGGGAATGTCACCGAAGTGGCAGTACACGAATTTTCAAATCAATTGGATCTGTGAAAGTTAGTAAAACCCTTTTATCATGTAGACAATGAGCTGATAGTCATCAAACGTCTGAACTGATTTTCACAAATTTTAGCTAAGAACCATCCTAATCACGTCAGCTTTCAAACAAAAAAATCCATATCAAAATCGGTCCATTCGTCTATGAGCTACGATGCCACAGATATACACAAAGATACACAGACAGAAACGTCAAACTTATAACAACCCTCTTTTTTCGTCCGGGGTTAAAAAGATAATTTTTAATGCTGTCAAATCAGACTAGTGTTTACCTAAAATAAGCATAGAATACAACAAAAGAGTAGATAATCGTAATTGTTAGTAAAAATTTGATGACACTTCGACAAAAGTGTTTTTTAAATCTTCCGTAGAGCATTTTACAGAAAACCACCCCCCGTTCGAAGGGTGGCTTACAGGGTTACCCAAAATTTTTATTATCTTCTGAGTTTTTGATACTGTATCAGTTTTGGCATATGTCATGTTATAGATTAGTTCTATTCACTAGCGCGCAGAATTGACAGCCGATGAGCTGATATAATGTGATGATTGTAAATGCCATAGTTGGTAGCAAGAGGATATGGGAGACAGTCGCCTCTTTCTGCAAGACTGTGCTGTGAACAGAAAGATGCTGAAGCCGCTCTATCCGGCGTAGACTTGCACCTGCCACCACGTCTGAGATTACCCAAGTGACTCTAGGTAATCTCCATAGTAGAGATGTGTAACTCGTGAGTGATTGGATAAAAAGATGTACATCAGTAAAAAAGATTGATTAAATCACTAAATCACTTGGCTTTCAAATACATCTTTAAATCTTTTACACAGATTAAATCATTTAGATCGAATCGATCATAGATTCATTTCATTCTTAGAGACTCTGATTCATTCAATCATTTAGCGAAAGTAATTTTTTTTTGTTAATTCTCCCTATAAAGGGAAGGCAAAGGACACTAATGCCCATACAGCCATGTCTTCAGTATTTCTTTATTTCTTCTTTTATTGCATTAAAATGCTGACGTAACACATTTCAATGCTTCTTGGGAGTATTTGACACGAAATATATGATGACAGTCACTTTATGTGCTACTTGATGAGGTGGATAACCACAAAAAAGTTCTCATCGTATTTCAGCACAAAATCTCGCCAGACCACAGAACACTTTTACTCCAAGGAGCGCCAGATACTTCTTTTTGTTTCTTATTTTTATTAAATTATTTCTAAAGAGAAGTTCAAATACATCTTTAAATCTTTTACACAGATTAAATCTTTTAGATCGAATCGATCATAGATTCATTTCATTCTTAGAGACACTGATTCATTCAATCATTTAGTGAAAGTAATTATTTTTTTTGTTAATTCTCCCTATACAGGGAAGGCAAAGGAAACTAATGCCCATACAGCCATGTCTTAAGTATTTCTTTATTTCTTCTTTTATTGCATTATAATGCTAGCGTAACATATGTCAATGCTTCTTGAGAGTATTTGACACGAAATATATGATGACAGTCACTTTATGTGCTACCAGGTGGATAATCACAAAAAAGTTCTCATCGTATTTAACCACAAAATCTTGCCAGACCACAGAACACTTACTCCAAGGAGCGTCAGTCAGACACTCCTTTTTGTTTCTTATTTTAGTAAATTATTTCTATATCTCTATATAAGTTAAAGGAATTAAGCCCTTACAGCCATATCTTAAATATTTTCTTTAGCTTTGCAAATACTGCATTAAAATGCTGGTGTAACAACACATTTAAATACATCACGGGAGAATTTGTAGCGATTTGGATTCATCGCAGTCTCCTTGATGCTTCTTTGATAAGGTGGATGGAATTAGAATTGAATGAAAGGAAATTATTTTTGTTCTCTTGAATTCTTCTCTATTAAAAATGAAGACAAAGGGTCACGCCCTGGCAGCTAAAGAAAATTCCTGTATTCATTTTCTGTAATAACTGCATTGACATAAAGGTTAACATTTTTTTATTGTATCTTGAGGAAGTTTGTAGCCAAGAATATAAAATAATGCAAGTCCCAGGAGAGTTGAACAAATTTCACACTAAAAAAATGTTTATTGCAATGATTCTACCACACTAATAATAAAATAATATCCATTTCCAATATTATGTAAAATATATATCCATACAATGATGATTAATTAATTAGACCAACCCGCCTAGCATGACCACCGAAACGCGATATGATAAAGCTATTTATCGCTTCGAACTGTCAAAAATCATTGCATATAACCGTTATCTTGAAATTTTATCGAAACTGCGAACTTGTATTGTTTAATACATGATGTACTGTTTAATACATGTTCGCAGTTTCGATAAAATTTCAAGATAGCGGTTATATCCAATGATTTTTGACAGTTCGAAGCGATAAATAGCTTTATCATATCGCGTTTCGGTGGTCATGCTAGGCGGGCAATAGCACCATTCATTAAATGTGGAAATTACTTCAGATATGGCTGTATGGGCTTCACCCTTTGCAGCCTTTGTCAGGAGAGCACTCATTTTCAAAATAAACAGCCTCCATTATGTGGCGCCAAAAACTTCGCTCCACAGACTATTACGCATGCGCGACAATGAACGAGTGAGTGAAATAGAAAGCGAGTGCTATTCTAAAAGTAACTTTATGCGGATTAAATTAAGTCTAAATTACAACACATAAAAACATGTTCGTATTAAATAACTTTTTGGTTTCAAAATTTAAAATAGTTAGAGCTGTTAGAGATAGACGCGCTGTTAGTTAACAACTGCTATAAAATTTTTGAATTTATCATATTTTAAGTAATTAGTCTAGAATAAATATTAAAATTTCCGTGTGAATAGATAGTGTATAAAATATTTGACAATTTAAAAATACTTTTTGTGTACATAAAAAAGTGTTAGTAAATATTTTTTGTAAATAACTAATTTAAGTGTGTAGTGCATTAATAATTAATGTAAATAGTTAGTTTTAAATTATTATTATTTTTATTAAAAATGCCTCCACACAGAAAAAGAAGTGCTGTGTGGTCACATTTCTTGGAAACAGATAGCAAAAAAGCCAAGTGTCTGTACTGTGCTCAGATATTAGCTTTACCAAGTGGGAATGTCTGCAACTTAAACAGACACATGAAAACGAAGCACCCTACCGTGCCACTTGTCGCCGAACGGCAGGTAGGAGAAATTGGTACGAGTAGTAGTACTTCAGAACACCTTAACATGGCATCTCCAACGACCGCTCCTGGTTGTAGCAGCATATCACCCTTGAGCACAGCGCCAGTACTACGAGCAGAGCCTCTCCCGCCGCACTTTCAAACAATAAAAGACTTCGTGATGAGCACAAAACCGGTACCTACACGTCGCGCCGAAATGTTGGATGAACAATTAATTACTATGATATGCAGAGAATACCATCCACTAAAATTAGTTGAAGATGTGGAATTCAGAAAGTTTATAAACATGCTGTGCCCTGGGTATTCTCTTCCAACTAGGAAAACTTTAAGTGACAGTTTACTGCCTAAATTATACGCCAAAACTTTGGACATAGCAAAAACCAAAATAGCGTGTGCTGCTGCGGTATGCCTAACTACTGATGGGTGGACTTCGATCAATAACAATAGTTTTATTGCAGTGACGGCGCATTTTTTAATGTCTTCACAAGACGATTTAAAAATGGACACAATTTTATTAGGCTGCATTGAGTACAACGACCGCCATACAAGTACGAACCTACACAACTTCCTGCGTAACTTGACACTGCAGTGGCAAATTGAGTTAAAAATTACAGCTGTTACAACTGACAACGCAGCTAATATTACGGCAGCAATAAGGGAAAGTGATTGGCGGCCAATATTTTGCTTTGCTCATAGTCTTAATTTATGTGTCCAATCAGCGATTACCCACATCAGAAACACAGTCGGGAAAATAAAATCCATAGTAGAATTTTTTAAGAGAAGTTCCCATGCTCAAAGTAAATTATTAGAAATGCAAAAGCAGATGGGTTTGCCAACATTAAAAATAAAGCAAGATGTGTCGACTCGGTGGAACTCCACATATGATATGATAGAAAGATTTTTACAATTAAAAGATGCTATAATCACTACTGTCGCTCTATTGAGGAATGATTTAGCTCTTAATGACTACGACTGGTCGGTTATAACATGTGCTGTCCCCATATTAGAGACGTTAGCAAAAGTCACGCGTGAAATTAGCGCTGAAAAAAATGTTACGCTTTCAAAAATTATACCCATTTGCAAAATGCTTTCTTTGACTATAAAATCTCGTTTACAAGAACAAATTCAGGTCGAAGAAGTTAAGGAGCTTTTGAAAAAACTTGACGAAGAACTAGACAGACGTTTTTCGTACATAGAAAACCACGTATTGTACACTGAAGCGACCATACTCGACCCCAGATTCAAGCAGAAGGCATTTAAAAGTGTTCATAATTTTGAAAAAGCTTTAAGCAGCCTTAAACAAAAAGTTGGTAGGGCAAGAGTCGCTCAACAGCTTCATCCAGTGGTAACAGTTGTACCAACCCAACCTCAACCATCAACTTCGTCGTCAACGTCAATATGGGATGAGTTTGACAAGGAAGTGGCCCAACTTACACCTTCAAACACTACTTCAGCTGGAATAATAGAAGTAGACAAGTATATGACAGAACCGATTCTTCAAAGATCCAAAGATCCATTACAGTGGTGGTTTGAGAGACGTCATGTTTATCCACTTTTATATAATTTCGTATTAAAGCGTTTGAATTTAGTCGCTACATCCGTACCATGTGAGCGAATTTTTTCAAAAGCTGGGTACACATTGAATGAAAGAAGGACGCGGCTGAAATCGTCGAAATTGTCTCAGATAATATTTATAAGCAGCAATAAATAATATATGTAAATAATATATAAATATATATATATATATATATGTGTAAAATATACTTATATAGTTTATGTATAATATGTAATATATACAAGACTGTACATACATGTAGATTGATGTAAATTGAAATCATGTACATACCCCGATTTTTAAATACGCCAACCTAGAATGACATATAACTACCTAGGTTGACAGTCCTAAGCCTGTCAAGTATGAAGGAAAATCATAGAATGTACATAATATTTTGCTTTGATAGAAAAATTAAAACCGGCCATATAATATCTTTATTGTCGGCGCCGGTCTTTATATCGTCCCATACCAGCCCAACGCACCGGCGGGCGAGGCGCTCAGAGACAGCATCAAAATAGTAATTTAATGGCAATAATCTTTGTAAAAATACAAATTTGTCATTAATCATATATGTAACACCATCTCATTAAGACTATTCATAAGAGCCCAAACACGCTATATCTGCTGTAAGTTTCTGAAGAATTAAGCATTTCGCAGACTTTTTGATGGTATAGGATCAGCTCAAGGTTAGTATGTCATGGGAATGTCATCGAAGTGACAGTACACGAAATTTAAAATCAATCGAATCTGTCTGTGAAAAGTTAGTAAAATCCTATTATCATGTAGAAAATGAGCTGATAGTCATCAAACGCCTAAACTGATCTTCATAAATTATAGCTAAGAACCATAATAGGCACATCAGCTTTTAAACAAAAAAAACCGAATCAAAATCGGTCCATTCGTTTAGGCGCTACGATGCCACAGACAGACACACAGATACACAGACAGACACATCAAACTTATAACACCCCTCTTTTTTCGTCGAGGGTTAAAAGTTTTTTAATCATCATAGTAACATTTATTAATCATTAACATCAATGAGTCTATTTACGAGCATTTATAAGTACTCACTTCCAGCATCATAATCTTACTTAAATTACAATGATCTTCCAATTGCATGTCACCATTAACACTTGCTTCATAAAATAATTTTGCGAGTTATTATCATCATCATCACCACCACCAGCCTACATACCTCCCACTGCTGGGCCTTCCTACATGGGAGAAACACATTCAGAGTTTGGGCCATAGCACTATCACGCTGGCCCAGTGCGGGATGGTGGGTTAAAGCGGTTTCAGTAACAACCGGGACCAATAGCTTAACGTACCTTCCGAAACACGGAGGAGCTATAGATAATAAATTTTGATTGACCCATCCAGGGATCGACCATGGCGAAAGTTGCTTTGTTTCCGTAATCGAAATTAGAGCGCTCCAAACCACTATGCCAACGAGCAATTTTCAACTTATCTATTACCAAATATACGTTTACTTCAATGATTGCACCAATGTTAAGACAATTCCAACCCGAAAAATTGTAATCATATTTATATCTACATAAAATGTTACAGTAAGTAGGTAGGTAGGTAGTTATCTCATTCATAATTTTTACATAAAAGTATATAAAATTCACTAAATTGTGTTGTCACTCAATTGATCAGGACCCGTGATGTAATAAATCTTTCACAACACAATTCAGTGATATAGATGATT
This sequence comes from Nymphula nitidulata, assembly GCA_947347705.1. Classification (NCBI taxonomy): domain Eukaryota; kingdom Metazoa; phylum Arthropoda; class Insecta; order Lepidoptera; family Crambidae; genus Nymphula; species Nymphula nitidulata. Next base: position 14,374,813 of record OX374623.1, read on the forward strand.
GAAAATTTTGTCTTGCTAAACTGAGTTGCAAAAGATTGAAAGATTTAAAAGAGTGATTTGAAGATAAATGGATATGAAGTGTCTTGATCAACTGAGTTACTAATGATTGAAAGATTTAAAAGAGTTAATCTAAAGGTGATTTAAATTACGTGTCTTGATCAACTGAGTTACAAAAGATTTAAAGATTTAAAAGAGTGATTTAAATCTTTTCATCAAAAGATTTATATAAATCTTTTCTTTTGAAAGATGTATACTGCGCATCTCTGCTCCATAGCCATGAATCGGCGGTATCAGTGTTGCGCGGTGCGGTGGGCTGGTGAATTTGTTTAGGCAGAGCCAAGACCCCCGCTAAGGACAGTGGAATTAGGTACCGGGGAGTTTAGTACTTATTTCCAGTTCTGTTTACTGTAATCTGGTTTCTTCCCGAAAAAAAGGCTGATATGATGATGATGAATTTCTAGCCAAGATAAATTTATGAAAATATACTTTTCATTGATACATTTTAATTTGATGTCAATGTAAATGTAAGCAAGCAACATAGTGCATAAAAATATTGACACAATACCCCTACGTACTTTACTAATAAAACATTATTTATACACACACAACAAACAATATCATTGACTTGTTTTACTTAAAAAAATATTAACTCAAGAAAAGCAAGTCGGTTATCTATCACAGAGGAATGGGGTAGCAGAACGAAATGAACATATCTCTAATGAAATCATTTCTGGACATCAACATGCATTGGGCTAGCGTGGTGGTGTTGTAGCCCTAACTCCTCATGTGTTTCTCTCGTGTAGGAAGGCCTGTGCCCAGCATTGGGACGTATAAAGGCTGGTAATGATGTTGAGGTAATTTGATTATTTATAGTTGTATTTACGTGTATTTGAAAATACATATGTAATTATGTAGATACAGTTAGATTTGTGTCTATTATTAGTAAGTAAATCATAAAATCCAGAATACGTCGGTAATTAATGACATTTCTTATTGCACCACTCTCAGACCAAATAAAAAGTAAAGACGGAGTCTCCTGAACAACAAAGTGAGGCCGATTTTTTATGTATGTAGTTCGTGAGCTGGTGTTGTCATATTAATTCATATTACCCCAATGTTATAAAAATAACGCGTTACCAATTTAATAACGTTATTAGAACAAAGTAAATAACGGCCTGGATTTATGAGATCATAATACCTAACGCCTCATAATACCCTTATTCAGAAACTGTCGGATCGAAGATTCGATTCGAAACTCACATTCCGTCTTGCTTTGACGCACCGTGATAAAAAGTGACAGGTATAGAGTTTCCGAAATTCGATTTTTTTCCGACAGTTGTGAATAAGGGGGCAGGTCAGTTATCGACTTCATTGATCTGACTCAAGGTGTAAGAGTATAGGTAAAGAGTAGTGGCGGAAATAGGAAGGAAATAGGGAAAGTGTATCAAAAATTAAACTACTGAGAATTAATTTATCAATTATGTATTTCTTTAAAAACCTTTGTTCTGAATTAATTTCTTGTAAGGTTGCCTTTTACTTTCAATTGTTTTTGAAATCGTTTCCAACTTAGCAATATGGTGGAACCTAATGCTCAAATATTTTTCAATAACGCACCGTATTAAATTAATTTTATGTTCCTGCCCAAAACATTCATGTTTTATCTCTAGATTTATAAAAATGTTATTGTTTCCAATGAATTTCTTCAAAATGTTCATAACAATGGTTTGGTGTTGTTTTTCTCCTGTAATTACAATGTTTTCAACCAATAATTTTCGAATAACAGATTCACAAATGACACAAATATCAAAAAGATCCTTCGACGGGAAGCGAAGTCCTCCTTTGTTTTTCAAAGTAATGAGCTTATGAAAATCAAGTTTCACATCAGTCTGCAAGTAATCTAAGCATTTGGAACATTTGACGACTTTAGCCAAATAGCGCACTGTACTTCCTGCTATGTATCCAATTATTATTTTTCTGTAGTCATCATATACATTGTCATGTAAATGACGGGCCAAATTAACCGATTCATTGACAATATCACGAAGAAGTTGCAATGAAGACTTTTCATTGCATTCTTCTTCTTCATGTCTGTATGACAATAAAGTGCTGTTTATAATTTGAGTTGTTGAAGTACAATTAAGAATCGCAATATTTTCCAAAGGAACACAATTACCTTTTGAAAGGCATTTTAACTCTAAATGTGACAGAATCTTTCTGTAACTTCCTTTAAATTGTTTCACGTTAGGGTTATCATTAAACCCTCCATGCATTCTTATTGAAGTAAATAATATTTCAAGATGATCCTGACTTAATTTATAAGTAGGCAAGAAAATTAGCCTTTTTTCTGATTCTATATATTTTGTATATAGTACTTTTATACTTTCTATATTAATTAATGTCCCTATAAATCCTGGTTTACATTTGGCTTCCACGACTGGTTTATATAAACGCGAGATGATGAAGACAGGTCGCCCATCTCGTTTGACTTTCTTTCTGGTAACAGATTTAATTTTTAACTCTAAAATATACTTCTTTAAATTGTCTAAAAAACTAAATATTTGATTTTTATTGCCCTCACATAACGGTTTTTTATAATCATATTGCCACATTGTTCTTGAGTTAAATACATCGAACATATCATTAAAGTTTTGAATAAATGATTCAGTAGCTTCAGATTCCTGAAATTTCGGTAGGTTTAAGTCCTGTCTACATACTTTCAACGCGTTCGCAACACTAGTACTTAAGAGCTGAGTGGCTAACTTCACTTTCATAATCTGATTTTTAAAGTGAATGTGCCTTTTTGAAAGTTTATTTGCGAGATGAATCCCCTCCTCGTTTTGCAAAATATTTAACTGTTCTAAAAAAATCCACTTTATCAATTTTTCATTTGCGTCAAGAAATACTTGTTTTGCTTCGAAATGATTTCTTACAAGTTTAATAATGTGACTAGGATCCACAATGACAGTCACCTCGTATTGAGCATTTGGGTGAGGATGTTCAAAAGTAGTTTTTAAAGTCTGTGCGTGTTTGAATTCGCAACCAAGTAATTCGGCTGCTGTAAAATTGGTCGAGTGCCCATCGAAAGTTACCGAAGCGACATCTACTCCAGCATCAAAACACTTAATCAGACACATTCTTATAAGATTTGCTTTTTGCTCTCCTGTTATACCGTTAATCAGGAAGTATCCTAATGGTAATTTAAAACGATGATTTATCCCTACTAATAAAAACACTAATGCTTGAGAGGCCAATGGAGCAGTTTCTTCTGTACCAGTTCCCATATCAACGAAACCAATGTATTTCTTTCTATCCCATAATTTTTGAGATCGGATACCTATCTCATCAAAGACCAAGTTGCATATTGGTCTATGTTCACTGGCTTCTGATTTAGCTATCAAAGCTTGAAAAGATTCTTCTGTAAATCCTGGCTCTCCTTTTATGTGTCCATACCATTTGGCTAATGTTTTGGAGTGCGGAAGACAAGTATTAAATGTAGCTCTAACATATTCATAAGCTTTAGGCGAGTGATAGTTAAGAGTGAGGCTAAATTTTTTTATAGCAGGGGTATATTTGATACTTTTTTTTAACTTTTTCCTGTTTAAGGAATTAAACATATCAACGACGGCAATATTGCCACTTAATGAATTAAATAAGTCCGTATCTATGTAGTTTTGCTTTTTAAGATTTTCTAGAATTTCTTTTAAAGATGTATTTCTTTTTTTAAGACGCCTAACTTTTTGGTTTAAGGTTTTAATTTTCCTTTTATTTATTTTTAACTTAGACTCTAAAAACAAGACTGTTTTCCGGAGCTTGTGCTTCCTGGGAGTGTCAAAATTTGATATATCTTGCACTGACTGAACTGGTTTAACCTAAAAAAACAGAACAATATTACTATGACACTAATTCTGTTACAAAAAAGGAAGATAATAAATTTAAATGTATTTGTATGTGCACATCTAGAAAAGTATGTATTAACTATCTCACTTACAGCATATGAAGTAGAAGGCTGGTTTAAATCCGAAAATGGAAGGTCTGGTATAGCAGCTTGAACCTTGAAGAAAACAGAATGACATTAATCGACGCAAACTTTTTAACAACTAGAAGGGATATATTATATTAAGATGTATAGTGTATTTGTATGTGAATATTTCGAAAAGTATGTAACTATCTCGCTTACAGCACATGAAGTAGAAGGCTGGTTGAAATCCAAAAATGATAGCTCTGCTACGGCAGTTTGAACCTACAAGAAAATAGTATAATATTAATAAAGCAACCTACTAAAAAAAGGGAGATATTAATTTTGTGAATCGTATGTGAAATGTGAATATCTCGGAAAGTATATAATAATCTCACTTACAGCACATGAAGTCGAAGGCTGGTTTAGATTTGAAAAAGATAGGTCTGGTAAGGCAGTATGAACCTTAAAGAAAACAGAATAATAATAATATTAACCGACACGACGCAAGAACATTTATTATATTTAAATATATAAATAAATATATTATAGATAGATACTTACAATATTAGGAGGCTGGCTTAAGTCTTCATCATTTAACTGCTCTGGTATACCTGGTAAAATCTGTGGGACGAAACAAGTCAGATTAAAGTGTTATTTAAAAAACGTATCATGATAATAGATGGCGTTGTATGGGCAAGTGTCATTTGAAGAATGTCTACTACACAAAGGGTAATTATTTTTGCTACAACAACAAAAAAATCATGTAATAAAATGTTTGATACTCTGCAATTTTATTTTATTAGTTTTTAAAAGTAATTGTCGTCATATAAGCGGTCATACATCGGAGCTATCTGAAGAAGGTAATGATATAATTAATTTTAAATGTAATTATAAAACTCTCACTTAGCTAAATAAAATGTTAATAAATAGAAATATTCAAACCTTTGGATATGCATTTTGTTTTACACGACGTAATCCTTTTTTTGTAAAGTACAAATCATCGCTCTTAAAATGAGTAGAACAAACAACACTACGGGAAGTTGGATCCCATAAAGGTTCATTTCTACTAACACGAATGACCGCAATCCACTTCTCTTTCATATTTTGATCTCGATTCGGAAAGCTAAAAATAACGTTAAACTAAGTACACAATTAATTACTCCTTAAAATATTAATTTCATCCTAATTCTAACATGTTTATACCCTTATAATAATAATAATATGCCAGTATAAATTAACAAACATTTAGGACATTTCACACACACACACACACACAAATTTTATCTCTAGTAGGCAAAACCTACACTATGCGTAACAGAGACTGATAAACATATTTAAATACAAATATATAAGCAGTTTGAAAGTTCGAACACAGAAAATGTTAACGCGTTATTTTTAAGAAGAAAGAAATAACGTTACGTTATTTTGCATATTACCCAATAACAGGGTTAAACTATAACGTTTGGCACGGCAACACTTGTGTTGAGGTTTTGTGTTCCAAGCAATAACCTCAATGTTTATTTAGAATTAGTGAAAATATTAGTTTCTAATTTTACTTACGTGTGAAATGTGATTCCATCCTGCTTTTTATTTTTTGATGATTGGTTTTTACACCCTTTCACTACACAATTCGGCATTTTTTTTTATATTAGTTATTACGTCCGGCTCCGCACGCTAGGATAGCTTGACTGATAAGGCGAGGCGTAGTTTCGTTACATGTGTGTGCGTGTATCTGTGTACGTACACAGCGAGGCGTAGTTTTACAGGCCTCAGTTTATTGTTCGGGAGACTCCGTCTTTACTTTTTATTTGGTCTGAGGCACCACTATGTTATTAAGGACATCAAAAAAGGAGGTCGTTTTTAATCCGATGATTTTTTTTATCAAAAAGTTTTTACCGGGAGACTGATAAGGAATGCCCTAGCTGTCAAGTCCGCTCATTGTACTTCTTTTAGTGCAATAGAGATTCAATAAATAACTAGTAATTGTTACTATTCTATGTAATATTATAACAAATGACTACCATAGTGTAAACAGTGATATTATTGTAATATATGCAGATGAAACAATTAATGGTCCATCAAATACTTGATATGAGTACCTATCTACGATTTCAATCTATTTATTGACTACTCTGTTTATTGTTATGGTTAGGGGGAATAGAATGTCAAGTTTCAACGGAAACAGCTACGGAAACAGCTCTATCAGAATATTCGGGCGCGTATCGATCGATACGCGGGATCTGTTAGGTAGGTACTGTAGTTTTTTTTATGTGTATAGGCAGGTAGTGATAGGCAGGACGTTTGGCCACAATCTCACCTGATGTGAAGCGAAGATGAGGCTTAAGATGGTACACGCTCGCCTATAAGATGCTTGTTCACTCTGGCCTTAATGATATCCAGATTATATTGATCCGGGAAAACAGACCTTGGCAACGAGTTCCACTCCTTAGCTGTTCGCATAATGAAAGAGGAAGCAAAGCGCTTCGTGCGGATGGGAGGTATATCCACAACGTAAGGGTGAAAGCCGTCGCCGCGTCTGGTCGTCCGGTAGTGGAAAGGGGCTGGGGGGATCAAATTATGAAGAACCTCCGCACACTCTCCGAAATGCATCCGATAAAAGACCGAGAGGCAAGCTACACGCCTTCTGTGGTCAAGGCTCTGGAGATTAGCCTCAGCGAGTGCCTCACTGCCGATGAGCCGCCTCGCTCGGTGCTCCACCGAATCCAGTGCATCCAACTGATAACGAGCAGATCCGTCCCAAAGGTGACAACAGTACTCCATGCAGGAGCGTACTTGGGCTCGATAAAGGCTTAGGAGCTGCTCAGATGTAAAGTATCGTTTCACCTTTGAAAGAATGTCAAGTTTTTTGGCTACAGTTTCGATGTAGCGTTCGAAATTGAGATTAGCAGAGATATCTAGACTCAAGAGGTCCAGATGGTCGCTAACCGGAACGGTCGGACAGCCTTTAAATACAGTAAATTTTCTTGTCATTAGGTACTATTGGTACGTTAATATACCTTTTTTTATACTCTGTGCGACACTGCGCTGCTAAATACTATTACTGTGTAATTAAACATTGTAACTTAATAATTGAAAAGAGTGACTACACGACTTTGTTGCCGGAATCTTCTCGGTAGTTCAACTTTTGGAACCGGTGTAAATTCAGAGAGACTGACAGACAGACTGACTGACGGACAGACGGACCGACAGACAGACCGATAGACAGACTGACATTATAACATTCTTAGCTTACGTAGATCCAGATAAGACAGAGAGACAAACATTATGAAATTGTTAGTTAGTTAATACATTTTCATTTTCAAAGCGTGAGGCCTGTTTCCCCAGTTAACAGCCGACAGCAGATAAGCGCTGACCCGCCGAACGGAAGGGCCTCCGAACCCCTCCGGCAATGGCCGCCGGGACCCCACCACCCGGTCACCAACCGGCACGACAGACCACCCCAAGATTATGCGTGGCATGATGGGGCAGCCTCACGAACTGGTTAGGTTCGCTTGGGCCCCTGTACTGTACCACGGGCGGCCAGCGGAAAAGCCGTTTCTTCGGGTCTCCCTGGTCGGCGGGTCAACGCAGTCTACCTGGCTCTGGTGGGGCCACATCGTCCCCCCAAACTCTGGTTGTACGCTGACTGATCCCGGAACGCGACCACAAGTGGTCACTTGGTGGGTTTTACGCCATGCGCACAGTGGTCACTAACCAGACGGGTGTTCAGACCCTACCACCAGTCGAACAGTTGGCAGCTCGGTGATCCCTTAGTCGCCTCTTACGACACCCACGGGAAGAAATGGGGCGGTGAATTGTATTCTTAATCCGTACGGAAAAAATATGCTATGAATAAGCGCATCAAACAAACCTATAAATGCTTTGTAATCTGAATATTTACCTGTAAATGTTGGAATATCAATTTTGGGTACTTAGTTTTGTGCCAGACATTTGGTTGTGCTGCGACAATGCAGGCACTTGGCTATACTCCTTTATTAAAATTAGAGTTGCTAAATAATTGTTTTCTACTGCGTCCATGTCGTCAACGCTGGGGTCCATGCCGCACAGTTCCAGGTTATATTTTTCAAACTTACAGAAGGCGTCCCTCAGACGCTCTTCTTTGATTTGAGGTGTTTGAGGGGTCAGATCACCGCGTTGGCAATGTTTGAAATAGTTAAATATTTTTGTTAACACGCCTTTGATAGCAGCGCGTTTTCTTAATAGTGTGGTTTTGTCCTCAGCATCATGATAATCTGATTCTGACATTTTGAGGATAAGCTACGAGACAAATGCACTTTACTATAATACTTAATGACTATCACTATACACTTTTTGAGTACTAAAAAGATAAACACTTTGAAGAAACTGTGGAGCACTAATAACTTGGTAGCGATAAAAATGGCGGGATTCGACAATTTCAGCGCGCGGCGCGTCAAGTTGTTAGTACTACGGGCGATATCAGCGACACCTGCAGGATGTGGGAACTTCTTGGCGGCCAATAGAAACGGCAACTACAGCGACACGTTGCGGCAAGTCTTTTTTAGCGGCCAATCAGGAACGTTGAAGACTGTTTTGACTTCCCGGCGATGACGTTTAGAGCCACCGCACATATATGTATATTATACAATTTCAAGTTGGCCAACTAAATCGCAAAATGTCTAATAGGCATAGAATCTTCTGATAGCCCGCACATTATATCAACTAAGTCGTTCAACTAAATAGACGGCCAACTATCGGCCGATAGCCCGCACACTATTACAACTTAGTTGGTCAGTCGCACGGTAAGATGCAGTGTGACCAGACCCGTGCGCGTGATTTCCCCACGCTTGGATTTTTGCCGACGGGCACGCAGTCGCCGCAGCCAGTCGATCTCTGCATTCTCTTCTTGTAACAAATGCAAAAATAGAACTGCTGATCGACGAAGTCCAAAAAAGGCAAGCCCTTAAAAAACTTATCTGGGTAACATCTCAGTTTAGAATGTAAGGTATGATGTTTCCCACGCTCTAATCTGTCACTTAATATCGGATGCACCCTAAATGTTTTGTTCTGTTTTCGTCTTCTTCTTATTAAGTTAAGAAGTGCGTTGTTTTTCCGCATTTTATCGCAGACTTCACCGCGCTAGCAACACTGTCCACCAACTAAGTCGACGAAGTGTGCGGCCTATGAAAGCACGCAATTTAGTTGTTCGTCGCGCAAGTGAAGTCGCTTACTAACGGCCTTCTATGCGTTAGAAGGAGGTTAGATCCCCATTCAGATACGAAGTTCAACACCCTGTTGAGCTCAATGATAGGATTCTCTCTCTCTCTCTCTCGGTTTCAGCGCGCCCATTTAGACCATATTTTAATTAGATATACATATTTTGTGATTTTTGACGATTCGAAAGAGCTTCTTAGGAGGCTACTTGAATAAATACATTTTTGATTTTTGATTTTTTTAGAGCTTGTGTTACGGATACTAGATAACGGAGAAATAATTTTAATAATATGTATATAAGTTAGAAATATGTATACTAAATAAACTAAATAAATATAAACATCCATGACTCGTAAACAAATCCTCGTACTCATCATACAAATATTTGCTCCCACCGGGATTCGAACCCGGGGACCCACGACCAAGTGGCGTGTATAGCAAGGGGCACAGACCACTCGGCCAACCGGTCGTCAATACGGTGAATCCCGGGGATTACGTATTTCAGCTGTTTGGGCTTGTAAACTTTAGGACCTTGGGGTCTAGGAGCACATAGACTATTTAGGGACATTGCACATCGTATAGGTGAAACTTTAAGAGGCAATAAGGCTGGTATACAGGTTGGTGCCGTCAATACGACAATAAATTTAAACATGGGCTATATTGGTTCATAGAAATGTTTTGCCACTTTCAAAAACATCGTAATCATTTGATAATTTCATGACATTTGTATGAAATAATATAACTTTGGCTTGGCTGCATTATTTCATAGAAATGTCATCAAATTATCAAATCAATAAGAGGTTTTCAACAAACCATTTCTATGAACTAATATAGCCCATGTTTTAATTTATTGTCGTATTGACGGCACCATCCTGTGTATTTCTTCGCACAAAGATTAAGCCTCGCATTTCAGCGAGGTAATGCGAGCAGCCTTATTAGTACACTTCCTGTTTCGCAAGATTTAGGTGGTGTTTTTTATTTATTAGTTTTTTTTAAAGACACGTTTCATAAATATTAGGTTAGTGTCAAAAAGATAAGTTTTTATTCGAAATACTCCATATGCAATTTAATTCGCAGATCACCTATTTTTGCTTTTGTGTTTAAAAATACATGTTTCAATGATTTCTTTATTACACTTAAACCTGTATATGTCGCAGCCGTCTGGTTAAATTAGCTACTTCATTGGACGCCTGGGCCGTTGATTAAACGCCGGCAACCAATGAAACGGCTGAACTAACCAAGACAACTAACCAAGTGATATCCATGCGTTTATCCATGGCTGAATGTAGTGTCAGCCGTATAGGACGCCTCGGCACAGATAAGATAGTAATAGTTACGTAACTCGTAGAAACGTTCCGTTTGGAATTCGATGAGGAAGGCCTTTGTCTGCAGTAGAGATAGGCTGATTAATGATGATTGGGGCCATTTTTTTAACCGATTTCAAAAAAGAAGGAGGTAATTTGACGACCGCCTGGCCGAGTGGTCTGTACCCCAGGCTACTCGGTCAAGAGGTCCCGGTTTGGGCTAGATAATAGGTGTGAGTGTATAAATATTATTATTATTATTAATCAATTTGTCTTGTTTTTTAGGATTTGAACTCCATAAATCGAATGGATATTTTTTTTGTGTTCAAATAAGTATAATATAATAGTACCAAATTGTTGGTCCCATACACTAACGTAGGTTACGTAGGTAGGTAAGTAAATACCTTTGATTATGTAATTTATTTAATTTTATCATCAAAGACGATTAGATATTTTACTAAGTATTAAATTTAATTAGCAATAATTATAGGTATTTTGCCGATAATTTATTATTATGATTATAAACTCAACGTTATCTTGTAATCCGTTATTTTCTATACAAAACATTTTTTAATATGTTGGTAGCTGTTATTTTGGTACTGCTCTTTTGACTGCGAGGCAATTATTTATTGACTGACTTCAAAAAAAGAGGAGGTTATATGTTCCACTGTATGTATTAGTGGTAAACGTATTCGCTAACGATTTACGAAACGGCGGTTTTTTACTGTAAGTACCTATGTATAAACATTATTTAATCTATGAAGTACTACGCCAAACATGCAGAGGATGGAAATTTAAGCGATTATTTAAAGAATGCCAAGACTTGAAAAAACATAATTTTCATGTGCCAGGGTAGGATATGAATCATTGCCACTGTGCTCAAAAAAGCCTCGCAGAAGCTCGGTATCCAGAATGCGTTGTGTTAATTTTTCACGCATACCTTACGGCTTAAAGATTTTTACAGCACCCAATACGATTTTGTGTCGTATCGTATGATCGTATTTATATTTTGAGGTGTAGCACTGTCACACCACCACACGAAGTCAATTTTAGCTCCACATATTCGCTTATGGTCTAGAGACCGATCGCAAATAGAGAGATTAAAAAAATATATTTCCACGCATGGCCCATTGTGCTTGCTGTAATCGTACAAGGCTCAGGTCCCGTCTTGCGTTTTATAACTCTATGTAATAGCTGGTACCTGTTTGTTTGGTTGAATAAAGTTTATTATTATTATTAATTATTTCGGCATTGTAAGGGTAGATGTTGCCTTATGTTATGACTGAAATAAATTAATAAAGTTCCAAATCCTGGGTAGCTCAGAGCAATCACCCGGATAGAGTAAGATCGTGGGTTCGCAGTATAGGATAAAAAATTGAAAAAGACATTTTTTATGCGAATTATGTGCTACTAGTTTTAGCCAGCGAATTCGTCTACGTGAATGTTGGTTATATCCCACGGGCGCCGTACATTTTATATGTTAATATATAGCATATATGCTGTTTCAGACTGTAATCTATCTTTGTGCCGAATTACATCTAGATACGCTGGCGTATGGCGTGGATGAGTAACAAACATACAACCAAAGTTTCGCATTCATATATTACTAGCTTCCGCCAGCGACTGACTTCGTCTGTGTAATGCCACGGGAATGCATTCCCGGGATAAAATACACAAATCCGTACAAACTTTCGCATTAAAAATATTCGATTAATTAGCAATGTTCGTACAATTAGTCAACCTAGTTTTTAAAAATAAGCACAACAATATTAAATATTCTTTATTGCACCCTGTGTGACAAATTAAAATATCTAGGTTACTAGATAGTCCTCCAAATAAATGATTAAAATAGTTAAAAGCTTTGAAAACACAAAAATGTACCTAGGCTTCTGTTCCTTGAAGGTTAAAGGTCTATTCCCACATATCAGTGAAGCCACAGTTCCGGCACAGTTCCGTATCAGTGCTTCAGTGTTGCGTCAGTGATTCAATTCACACATGTCAGTGCCCGCTCAGTTCACGGAGCTTCAGTGAAAACGTGTCCGTCGTCAATCGTGATTGTATTTCGTATCCATATACTTTGCATGTGATAAATCATATAAAACTCTTTTTTCACGAACCAATTCTATTAATCGCTCGTCCTCTATTTTGTTTTTGTTGATGTCGGCGTCCGTGATCCGTCAGTGATCTGTCCGTGATCGGTCCGTGAGGCAAAAAATATCGTTGTCGACGATACCTTCCGTGCATGCCGGTGCCGGAACGGACACTGAGAGCACTGAGCCGTCACTGACACGGACAAGTGGAGATACGTTCATAGATAATGTATGAAATAATATTTCGCACTGATACGGAACTGTGCCGGATCTGTGCCGGAACTGTGGCTTCACTGATATGTGTGAATAGACCTTAAATAGACGATTCGCCCAATGCCATGAATTTTCAATAGTTACAAGTGGGTACAACGAACTTTTTAGATTGTGGCTGTGTGGGGCGGGGCAACGGATTTTATAATTATTTGATGGATTTATCATAATTAGATAAGTTAATTTTCATGAGACTGTTTTTACGTGCGTGTGCGTTGCGTGAGATTGCGTCTGCGTCATATCTGTTGTAGTATGTACTTACATAAATTCATGTAATGATTGATGAGCGGTAAGGAAAAAGTGATTTATTTTATATTACAAGATTATTTAAGACGGATAATATTAATTTTGTAAGATGAATTTGGGCATAAGTTTTACGTTACAAGCATAGTAATGTGTAGCGTATATTAGTAGCAAAGTAATGCACTTTGCTACTAATATACGCTAATTGTATCAAAAATTCTAATGAACCAATACAAATTTGAATGAATCCATCTAGTATGAATGTAGCTTATTGTAATGTGTATTCTGTCAAGCGGTGTTCCTCTGGATCTGGAGGTCTATGACAATTGAAAAATCAGTTGTGTCTGGCATCTGATGCTTCACGGGTTTAAGCTGATACTTATGCCAAGAAGTGTTTATTATTTAACCTCAAGAATTAAGATTTACGTAATAAATGGCATTGGTGGTGGTTGCTCGGTTAGTTTGGTCTTTATGTTTAAAGTGAGTGCTGATTGTTAATAAATTTTATAGAAAGAGATAGTGGAGTTGGAACTGTAAACATTAAATAAGCTATCAACAATTATTTTTTTCAGTATTTATTGATTATCGGTCAATAAAGTTGCAACAATACAATAATATGGTTTCCAGATGAAGTCAACTTATTCACTGATGTAATACATTTCTTTTTTTATTTAACTAGATTACAAATAAGCTGACGGCCCGCTATAGACACCTGCAATAACAAGGAAAAATCACTTGATATTGCAGGTACGACAACAGCGCACCATGCCCAGTTATCACACTGGACTTAAGTATAAAGCATTTTATAAGCATTAAGAAAAAGTGAAGAAAAACACATACTTAAGACATTTATTTTTTTCCTTGTTTCTGAAATATCCTATAACAATAAAATTTCCCTGTGTACTTACGTGATTTGAAGACCAAATCCGAAATTATAAAAAATAGTGAAAAGAACTCAATGGAGTCATGATATATTTTGCGTTACCTATTACATTTTGAAGAGCGCGATGGCATATATGGTGGTTTGAACGCTCTGGTTTCGATTACAGAAACAAAGCAACTTTGGCCTGAGCCTGAGCCTGAACTTCAATCTCGAGCTTCGGAAGACACGTTAAGCTGTTGGTCTTGGTTGTTACTGCAACCGCTTCAACCCATCAACCCGCATTGGGCCAGCGTGGTGGTGTTAAGGCCCAAACTCCTCATGTGTTTTTTCCATGTAGGAAGGCCTATGCCCAGCAGTGGGACGTATATAGGCTGGTGATGATGATGATGATATTTTGAAATATCAATTTTTCTAGCCGTTAGGTAATAGAAACGATTATTTTGAAAAAAAAAACACAAAAGTAATATGTAAGACTCTAATTAGAGCCTTATATATTTTTACAGGTTTTTAACAACCACGATTTTTATTTAGTATTATAAATACTGCTGACTGTCTCAAGACATTATTTTATTGATGAAAGCCTAATTTTTGCAGAAATAAGAATAGCTCAATGAGCTAACTTAATATAGTAAGAGCACCGATAACATTTGTTTCGTTTCTCTCACTCGTTATTATAAAAAAAAGGAGCCATGGCTAACAGTATTGAAATAAAGTACTTTTATGGAATTTTAATATACCTAAATGTACATATATACTCGTATTAGGATTTTATAATAATGCGTTATTTGTTAAAATAACGTGCTTGAATAAACACTTAATATACATGCTATTTCAATATTGTTTCTTTGTCTCTATACTGAAAATGGATCGCCCAGGTATTATTATCTGAAGATTAACGTTTCTTAATCGAGTTACATTTTAAAATGAAGCGTTATCATGATGATGATTAAAAATAGGGTTCAAAAAATTTATTTTGATATTGCTGATCATCATTAATACCTTGAGTTACTAGTAAATACATATTACACTAACATATTGTTACTCTATTAAACTTAGCCTAATATAGTTTTTATATTTATGAATCAAATGATCAAACAATAATTTGTCAAGCGACTTACATCCGGAGGTCAATGACAATTGAAAAATCAATTGTGTCTGGAATCTGAAGCTTGACGGGATAATTGATCCATTGAAATTATCGCAAATACTTGTATTATGCAAAAAATCCATCATTTAACTGGAGTTTTTTTATACAACTAGATGAGAAACAAGCTGATGGCCCACCTGGTGGTTACCGCTGCCTATAGAACCCTGCAATAGCAAGGAAAAAATCATTTGGGATTGCAGGTCCGTTGTAATCCTGAGGCATAAGATGAAATGCCTTCCATGCCCAGTAATTACACTGCCCCCTATTCCTTTAGGTTAATTTATATATAATTTTTACTATGATTATTATACACATTACAAAATATAAAAATACCTAAACATAAATATACTATTAGTAGAGTATTTTTGTAAAATTGATCGATCAAATGCAGATTTCTTGAATTTTTAATTATATTAATTTTGTACAGAATCCAAATCATGTAATAACCAATATAATGCAAGTAAATAGATAACACGGTTTGTATATAAAGAAGACGCGTATTAAGCAATGTTGGCTATAAGCACAAGTGTCGTTCTTCCAAACAAGTTTGATACTTTGTGGTCGCAAAAATGCGTGTGGTGGTGCTGCTCGCTGCCATCGTGGCGACCGTGGCTGCTCTTCCAGCGGAGATACCGGAGCCGAGTGAACTAGCTCTGTTGCTCAATGAAGATGACTTCGAAGATTATTTAGATGCATGGCTTGCATTAGAAGAGCCGAAATGGGCGAATGCAACAGCTAGTGCTGAACCTCGCAGTGGTAAGATTAGATGTGTATTTGATTGTGACGATATTGTTTGATTCTTAATTAAGAGTGAAATTAGTTTACTTATACCTACTGGTAATTGTTTAGGTTGCACTATTAGGATTAATGGAGATCTTGGGCAACCTCAGCCCGTGTACCTCGTCAGTAATAACTACATGCGTGCAAACGGTAACTCTGGCCAAGTTAGGCTAAATGCTGGTCAGCAGGTTCGCGTTGCTTGCACTGGCTCCGGGCGTACCATTCGACACCCTAATATCGCATCGAACGTTGCTTCTGCAGTAAGTCCGTACCTGTATCTTTATGATAAAAAAAAGATAGTGAGTAACAATAACTACCTTCATTTAAATTTAATTTCTGTTTCTAGACTGCCACCTGCGTAAATAATAATCTTGTATCTGGAGCAGGATGGCTTTCAGGTCACGGTGCTTTTGGTGGTCTTACCTGTTCAACACACTCTGATCATGAAGCCCAAGGGACATCGGAAAGATGCTTCAAAGATAACATAGTGATTAGGTAATTCTATTATTATGATTATTATAAACTAGGCAAGCATAGGGATAGTCGGATTATAATAATAATATGACGTGCCCCTCCGGAATCATAAGTCATAGTCGTAAAATGTCCAGATGTAAAATATCAGGAACGTAAAAAAACCAGGTAGTTAAACGTCAATACTACATAGTAAAACTTATTAGTATAACAAAGCAGACTACTTCATTTTGATAATAATTTGATATTGATTGCGTTAACGCTACAGAACCCTTTTCCATAGCTATGTTGTTGATCGTAGTGTAATCTTTGCATTTGCACAATACTGGATTGAATAAAATACCATTTGTCATTGTAAGTATATTAGCAAACTCTATAAAACAAATCAATTTTAACTCAATTTAATATCGTATTATTATTTTTACTAATTAAACATAATACTTTCTGCTCGAGACTTTTTTTCGTATCTACTAATTTATACAACCTAGACATTCCACGATTAAGACCATCCAAGACTTAGACATAAGTAAAGATTGAACATTTTACAACTTAGATATTCCGTGATTGGGACGCAATTTCGACCTGGACATTTTACGACTTTGACCTAACACTCCGGAGGGCTTTTTTCGGGCAAGTCAACTGAATAATATATTGAATGAATTCAATGCATAATAATATAATATATTTAATTGCAGAGTCGGTTTCATCGTTGATAATGTGTTCCATACTTTATTCCAATCTTGTTTTGATCAAAATCGTTTAGAGGTGTTGTACGTCTGGTACAACCAAGATGCTACAAACCATGTTCATCAAACTGGCGTCGATCGTCCTAGTTGGTTAGGTATGGAGTTTTTTTAGTATTATAGATATTCTTAATTTTGATTTTAACATTATTATAAATGTTTGAAAAATTACTTAGTAAGTCGTTTCGGATGTTGAAATAGAACATTTCGACATTGGCCCTAATTCTGGTAAACACATGCTAAGTCTAAATTTAAGTTTTAAGCATTTCTTTCTATCAAAAGGAATACGAAAAGGATGGCTGTCATATAATTTGACATTTAGAAACGTGCGTTCAATTTTCGACCTTATTGAACGTGATAAAATGCAGTGTTTAGGAGGCACCTCCGTACATGCCGTCTAAAATTGTCTATGGTTTCTTAGAAATCTATCTAAATTTAAGTGACAGCTTTAAACAGATTCTTGTTATCTTTTTCCTATTACTTATTGCGAGAAAGAGATATACTGTACTTAAATTTAGAATTAAAGTGTGTTCCCAGAATTAGGCCCATTGTAGGGTGGACGTTAGCTCATAAACGCAAATCAGATAGCCTAGAAGAATTTCACAGGGATATCCCAAGTCCTGGGTGGCTCAGTAGTTAGAGCAGTCACCCGGATTGCGAAAGATCGCGAGTTCGATTCCCGCCTCAGGACGTGAAATTTTTCTAGTTTTATATTATTTTAATTATCATAAATATTTTTAATGTAACCCAATATTTGCAAGACATACATTTTTCAGCTGGCAGTTTCTTCCCTGGAATCAACGTAAGCAATTTGTACACTCAAGCTCATCAGAAACAGGCTATTGCTGGAATTGTTGGCCAATCTCTAGCTGACTCTTACGTGACAAATCATCAGTTCTTGGCACGTGGCCACCTTGCAGCCCAGACTGACTATGTTTTTGCGACTGGTCAACGTGCCACTTTTTACTTTATTAACGCTGCTCCTCAATGGCAGCCCTTCAATGCTGGAAACTGGTACTCACTAGAACATGTGCGTAGCTTAGATACATAGTATTTTAATAATGTACATCAGTGCTCATTGAACAAACGAATAAGCAGTTTAGGTCTATAGCATGCAAGTACCTATTGAAGGACAAAGTGAACAGGTTAGGTATGTCCCATCCACCGTAGACCACAGATCAGATTTTGTCTAAAATATCAATATTTGTACTAAGAAATTTAAATTTTTGTAGTGGGAATAATTGTTATATTATAGACTTTAAAACAAACAAAAATATTTTTTTTCAGTACCTCCGTGCCCGCATTGGTGCAGCCGGTTACAACACGGTTATGTACACCGGCACATTTGGTGTCACTCAGCTCCGCGATGCAAGTGGACGCTTCCAAAATATTTTCCTACATCAAAACAATAGACTTCCTGTGCCGTTGTATTACTACAAGGTAAGTTTTTGAAAACAATATAATAGTTACTGTACAATTATAAAAAACTGGGTAGGTACCTAATTTTTTAAGAAGGCTTTAATTTTTGCATGTTTTAAATCACTACTTTTATTGTTTAGGTGGCTTACGACGCATCCCGTCGGCTCGGAACAGCGTTCGTGAGTATCAACAACACCCTATTATACCCCTGCTGAAGCACGTAGCCTGCAGTTCTGTACGGACCGCTGCCGCAATAACAAGGCCTTCAGCTGGCTCCGGTGGCAGCCCGATCGCATCGATATCGGCTACAGCTTCTGCTGCACTATTGCCGACTTCAGGAGGGTCATCACTCACATTCCTAATTTCAACGTCATCGGCCTTTTGACGTAATTGTGAGATATTACAAAACGGAAAATTTAAATATGCTTTTTATTGCGATGCATCGTAGTTTAAGCGCCTGTACCCAAATAAAGCGTTAGCGATAAAGCGTGTAAAGCGAAGTGTAAGTATCTATTACATTAGGTATTTTAAGGAAGCAGATTTGGTTAAACGAAACAGAAGATAACAAGCAGCTAACAGCATATCAGTTTCAATTAGTTACATGGTATCTAAAAAAAATAAGAAATATTATTAAGTAAATCACCTCATTTTTATCTGATATGTGATGACATAAATACTTAACACCGTCCTGCAGTAGTGGCGCAACATACCAGTTACATTATCATCATCAGCCCACAACAGTCCACTGCTGGACACAGGCATCTCCATAGAAACGCCACTTGGCTCGATCCATGGATACCAGTTACGTTTTGTTGAAATTCTATTATTTTGTTGGTATTTCATAAAAGTTTATGTAAAGGTAAAATAAATGTTTGGCAGCATCAATATTGAAAAAGAGTCATGGCAATAACAAACGGTGCTTTTTGCAAATTGAAACAAAAATAATAAAATATAATAAGACTAGACTAGACTAAACTATTTTTTAACCCTAAGATTAGAAATAGTTTTTGTTAGTTATTAAGTGTGTATATTTTGTAAGGAAAGTGGCTCCACCTTTATTATTTTGTTTTTAAACTCGTCCCCAGGGGGCGCTGAACTGGTCAGTTGGTACCTAGTATAGCCTCAATTGTAACATAAGATAAAAGTAGATATCTGATAAGTCTGGGTACGAAAATAAAATACTTTTTCAGATTATGAAAACAGAATGATTTTCCTTTACCTAATATAAAAATAAAGGAAAAGCATTCTTATTCATATTCGTTTATTGCATCACATAATGGTTACATTTAGATCTTAAATAACACTTAGGTATCATTATGGAGCCTGCAACACATTTTTCATTTGAAATTAAATTAAAATTCCTTTAGTATAAAACTAAAGGAAAAGCATTCTGTTCTAATTTCCCAAACAAACTGGGTTTTCGCCTTTACATTTCTTTACACATTTTTTTTGATACTACTAGATGACAAACAAGCTGGCGGCCCGCCTGGTGTAAGCGGTAATGGCCGCCTATAGACACTTGCAATAACGTGGAAGTATTCCTTGTTATTGCAAGTGTCTATAGGCGGCTTGATATAGCAGGCGCGTAGTCCTCCTGAGGCCTAAGATTACATTCCGCCCATGCCAAGTTGTACAGCTTTTATAAAAAGCTTTAATTTTAATTTTAGAAGGCATGTACAATTTATGTAATAGAACAAATAAAAATAAAAAATATTTCATTGAGGCATACCTATTGCACAAAGAGGGGCCTAATTTTGAGCTATCTCCTTTAGATTTAGTCTGTGTTTTAAGAATTAGGCCCAATGTAAATTCTGTTAAACGTGAGTTAAATCCAGCAAAGTGATTAAATAAAAATTTAATTAAAACAAGACTTAAAATACTCTATAAAATTATTTTATTAAGAAGATAGCACAAGTGTACTAATCTTTATAAGAGATTTTATTCCAGCCAACCCGAGTTATTGCTTTGTGGAAAAATATATTGATTTGCTAATACTAATTTCTAACCCTATAGTGTACCTACATTTTTCAACTGTATTTTTTAATATCCGTTGATTTAAAAAAGAACACTGCATCTATTACATTGCACTATCCGAAAGTGATGGACAATAATTAAAGTTAAAAATAATCCGATAAGAATAGCACACGGCAGCTATTATTCAAAATATAAAATTAAAAATTTGAAGTAACCCACGGCCTCATTAATTATCTATCTAACACCATCTCAATGAGACTATTCTCATGAGCCTAAACACGCTATATCTGCTGTAAGTTTTTGAAGAATTAAGCATCCCACAGACTTTTTGAAGGTATAGGACCGGCATAAGGTTAGTATGTCACGGGAATGTCACCGAAGTGGCAGTACACGAATTTTCAAATCAATTGGATCTGTGAAAGTTAGTAAAACCCTTTTATCATGTAGACAATGAGCTGATAGTCATCAAACGTCTGAACTGATTTTCACAAATTTTAGCTAAGAACCATCCTAATCACGTCAGCTTTCAAACAAAAAAATCCATATCAAAATCGGTCCATTCGTCTATGAGCTACGATGCCACAGATATACACAAAGATACACAGACAGAAACGTCAAACTTATAACAACCCTCTTTTTTCGTCCGGGGTTAAAAAGATAATTTTTAATGCTGTCAAATCAGACTAGTGTTTACCTAAAATAAGCATAGAATACAACAAAAGAGTAGATAATCGTAATTGTTAGTAAAAATTTGATGACACTTCGACAAAAGTGTTTTTTAAATCTTCCGTAGAGCATTTTACAGAAAACCACCCCCCGTTCGAAGGGTGGCTTACAGGGTTACCCAAAATTTTTATTATCTTCTGAGTTTTTGATACTGTATCAGTTTTGGCATATGTCATGTTATAGATTAGTTCTATTCACTAGCGCGCAGAATTGACAGCCGATGAGCTGATATAATGTGATGATTGTAAATGCCATAGTTGGTAGCAAGAGGATATGGGAGACAGTCGCCTCTTTCTGCAAGACTGTGCTGTGAACAGAAAGATGCTGAAGCCGCTCTATCCGGCGTAGACTTGCACCTGCCACCACGTCTGAGATTACCCAAGTGACTCTAGGTAATCTCCATAGTAGAGATGTGTAACTCGTGAGTGATTGGATAAAAAGATGTACATCAGTAAAAAAGATTGATTAAATCACTAAATCACTTGGCTTTCAAATACATCTTTAAATCTTTTACACAGATTAAATCATTTAGATCGAATCGATCATAGATTCATTTCATTCTTAGAGACTCTGATTCATTCAATCATTTAGCGAAAGTAATTTTTTTTTGTTAATTCTCCCTATAAAGGGAAGGCAAAGGACACTAATGCCCATACAGCCATGTCTTCAGTATTTCTTTATTTCTTCTTTTATTGCATTAAAATGCTGACGTAACACATTTCAATGCTTCTTGGGAGTATTTGACACGAAATATATGATGACAGTCACTTTATGTGCTACTTGATGAGGTGGATAACCACAAAAAAGTTCTCATCGTATTTCAGCACAAAATCTCGCCAGACCACAGAACACTTTTACTCCAAGGAGCGCCAGATACTTCTTTTTGTTTCTTATTTTTATTAAATTATTTCTAAAGAGAAGTTCAAATACATCTTTAAATCTTTTACACAGATTAAATCTTTTAGATCGAATCGATCATAGATTCATTTCATTCTTAGAGACACTGATTCATTCAATCATTTAGTGAAAGTAATTATTTTTTTTGTTAATTCTCCCTATACAGGGAAGGCAAAGGAAACTAATGCCCATACAGCCATGTCTTAAGTATTTCTTTATTTCTTCTTTTATTGCATTATAATGCTAGCGTAACATATGTCAATGCTTCTTGAGAGTATTTGACACGAAATATATGATGACAGTCACTTTATGTGCTACCAGGTGGATAATCACAAAAAAGTTCTCATCGTATTTAACCACAAAATCTTGCCAGACCACAGAACACTTACTCCAAGGAGCGTCAGTCAGACACTCCTTTTTGTTTCTTATTTTAGTAAATTATTTCTATATCTCTATATAAGTTAAAGGAATTAAGCCCTTACAGCCATATCTTAAATATTTTCTTTAGCTTTGCAAATACTGCATTAAAATGCTGGTGTAACAACACATTTAAATACATCACGGGAGAATTTGTAGCGATTTGGATTCATCGCAGTCTCCTTGATGCTTCTTTGATAAGGTGGATGGAATTAGAATTGAATGAAAGGAAATTATTTTTGTTCTCTTGAATTCTTCTCTATTAAAAATGAAGACAAAGGGTCACGCCCTGGCAGCTAAAGAAAATTCCTGTATTCATTTTCTGTAATAACTGCATTGACATAAAGGTTAACATTTTTTTATTGTATCTTGAGGAAGTTTGTAGCCAAGAATATAAAATAATGCAAGTCCCAGGAGAGTTGAACAAATTTCACACTAAAAAAATGTTTATTGCAATGATTCTACCACACTAATAATAAAATAATATCCATTTCCAATATTATGTAAAATATATATCCATACAATGATGATTAATTAATTAGACCAACCCGCCTAGCATGACCACCGAAACGCGATATGATAAAGCTATTTATCGCTTCGAACTGTCAAAAATCATTGCATATAACCGTTATCTTGAAATTTTATCGAAACTGCGAACTTGTATTGTTTAATACATGATGTACTGTTTAATACATGTTCGCAGTTTCGATAAAATTTCAAGATAGCGGTTATATCCAATGATTTTTGACAGTTCGAAGCGATAAATAGCTTTATCATATCGCGTTTCGGTGGTCATGCTAGGCGGGCAATAGCACCATTCATTAAATGTGGAAATTACTTCAGATATGGCTGTATGGGCTTCACCCTTTGCAGCCTTTGTCAGGAGAGCACTCATTTTCAAAATAAACAGCCTCCATTATGTGGCGCCAAAAACTTCGCTCCACAGACTATTACGCATGCGCGACAATGAACGAGTGAGTGAAATAGAAAGCGAGTGCTATTCTAAAAGTAACTTTATGCGGATTAAATTAAGTCTAAATTACAACACATAAAAACATGTTCGTATTAAATAACTTTTTGGTTTCAAAATTTAAAATAGTTAGAGCTGTTAGAGATAGACGCGCTGTTAGTTAACAACTGCTATAAAATTTTTGAATTTATCATATTTTAAGTAATTAGTCTAGAATAAATATTAAAATTTCCGTGTGAATAGATAGTGTATAAAATATTTGACAATTTAAAAATACTTTTTGTGTACATAAAAAAGTGTTAGTAAATATTTTTTGTAAATAACTAATTTAAGTGTGTAGTGCATTAATAATTAATGTAAATAGTTAGTTTTAAATTATTATTATTTTTATTAAAAATGCCTCCACACAGAAAAAGAAGTGCTGTGTGGTCACATTTCTTGGAAACAGATAGCAAAAAAGCCAAGTGTCTGTACTGTGCTCAGATATTAGCTTTACCAAGTGGGAATGTCTGCAACTTAAACAGACACATGAAAACGAAGCACCCTACCGTGCCACTTGTCGCCGAACGGCAGGTAGGAGAAATTGGTACGAGTAGTAGTACTTCAGAACACCTTAACATGGCATCTCCAACGACCGCTCCTGGTTGTAGCAGCATATCACCCTTGAGCACAGCGCCAGTACTACGAGCAGAGCCTCTCCCGCCGCACTTTCAAACAATAAAAGACTTCGTGATGAGCACAAAACCGGTACCTACACGTCGCGCCGAAATGTTGGATGAACAATTAATTACTATGATATGCAGAGAATACCATCCACTAAAATTAGTTGAAGATGTGGAATTCAGAAAGTTTATAAACATGCTGTGCCCTGGGTATTCTCTTCCAACTAGGAAAACTTTAAGTGACAGTTTACTGCCTAAATTATACGCCAAAACTTTGGACATAGCAAAAACCAAAATAGCGTGTGCTGCTGCGGTATGCCTAACTACTGATGGGTGGACTTCGATCAATAACAATAGTTTTATTGCAGTGACGGCGCATTTTTTAATGTCTTCACAAGACGATTTAAAAATGGACACAATTTTATTAGGCTGCATTGAGTACAACGACCGCCATACAAGTACGAACCTACACAACTTCCTGCGTAACTTGACACTGCAGTGGCAAATTGAGTTAAAAATTACAGCTGTTACAACTGACAACGCAGCTAATATTACGGCAGCAATAAGGGAAAGTGATTGGCGGCCAATATTTTGCTTTGCTCATAGTCTTAATTTATGTGTCCAATCAGCGATTACCCACATCAGAAACACAGTCGGGAAAATAAAATCCATAGTAGAATTTTTTAAGAGAAGTTCCCATGCTCAAAGTAAATTATTAGAAATGCAAAAGCAGATGGGTTTGCCAACATTAAAAATAAAGCAAGATGTGTCGACTCGGTGGAACTCCACATATGATATGATAGAAAGATTTTTACAATTAAAAGATGCTATAATCACTACTGTCGCTCTATTGAGGAATGATTTAGCTCTTAATGACTACGACTGGTCGGTTATAACATGTGCTGTCCCCATATTAGAGACGTTAGCAAAAGTCACGCGTGAAATTAGCGCTGAAAAAAATGTTACGCTTTCAAAAATTATACCCATTTGCAAAATGCTTTCTTTGACTATAAAATCTCGTTTACAAGAACAAATTCAGGTCGAAGAAGTTAAGGAGCTTTTGAAAAAACTTGACGAAGAACTAGACAGACGTTTTTCGTACATAGAAAACCACGTATTGTACACTGAAGCGACCATACTCGACCCCAGATTCAAGCAGAAGGCATTTAAAAGTGTTCATAATTTTGAAAAAGCTTTAAGCAGCCTTAAACAAAAAGTTGGTAGGGCAAGAGTCGCTCAACAGCTTCATCCAGTGGTAACAGTTGTACCAACCCAACCTCAACCATCAACTTCGTCGTCAACGTCAATATGGGATGAGTTTGACAAGGAAGTGGCCCAACTTACACCTTCAAACACTACTTCAGCTGGAATAATAGAAGTAGACAAGTATATGACAGAACCGATTCTTCAAAGATCCAAAGATCCATTACAGTGGTGGTTTGAGAGACGTCATGTTTATCCACTTTTATATAATTTCGTATTAAAGCGTTTGAATTTAGTCGCTACATCCGTACCATGTGAGCGAATTTTTTCAAAAGCTGGGTACACATTGAATGAAAGAAGGACGCGGCTGAAATCGTCGAAATTGTCTCAGATAATATTTATAAGCAGCAATAAATAATATATGTAAATAATATATAAATATATATATATATATATATGTGTAAAATATACTTATATAGTTTATGTATAATATGTAATATATACAAGACTGTACATACATGTAGATTGATGTAAATTGAAATCATGTACATACCCCGATTTTTAAATACGCCAACCTAGAATGACATATAACTACCTAGGTTGACAGTCCTAAGCCTGTCAAGTATGAAGGAAAATCATAGAATGTACATAATATTTTGCTTTGATAGAAAAATTAAAACCGGCCATATAATATCTTTATTGTCGGCGCCGGTCTTTATATCGTCCCATACCAGCCCAACGCACCGGCGGGCGAGGCGCTCAGAGACAGCATCAAAATAGTAATTTAATGGCAATAATCTTTGTAAAAATACAAATTTGTCATTAATCATATATGTAACACCATCTCATTAAGACTATTCATAAGAGCCCAAACACGCTATATCTGCTGTAAGTTTCTGAAGAATTAAGCATTTCGCAGACTTTTTGATGGTATAGGATCAGCTCAAGGTTAGTATGTCATGGGAATGTCATCGAAGTGACAGTACACGAAATTTAAAATCAATCGAATCTGTCTGTGAAAAGTTAGTAAAATCCTATTATCATGTAGAAAATGAGCTGATAGTCATCAAACGCCTAAACTGATCTTCATAAATTATAGCTAAGAACCATAATAGGCACATCAGCTTTTAAACAAAAAAAACCGAATCAAAATCGGTCCATTCGTTTAGGCGCTACGATGCCACAGACAGACACACAGATACACAGACAGACACATCAAACTTATAACACCCCTCTTTTTTCGTCGAGGGTTAAAAGTTTTTTAATCATCATAGTAACATTTATTAATCATTAACATCAATGAGTCTATTTACGAGCATTTATAAGTACTCACTTCCAGCATCATAATCTTACTTAAATTACAATGATCTTCCAATTGCATGTCACCATTAACACTTGCTTCATAAAATAATTTTGCGAGTTATTATCATCATCATCACCACCACCAGCCTACATACCTCCCACTGCTGGGCCTTCCTACATGGGAGAAACACATTCAGAGTTTGGGCCATAGCACTATCACGCTGGCCCAGTGCGGGATGGTGGGTTAAAGCGGTTTCAGTAACAACCGGGACCAATAGCTTAACGTACCTTCCGAAACACGGAGGAGCTATAGATAATAAATTTTGATTGACCCATCCAGGGATCGACCATGGCGAAAGTTGCTTTGTTTCCGTAATCGAAATTAGAGCGCTCCAAACCACTATGCCAACGAGCAATTTTCAACTTATCTATTACCAAATATACGTTTACTTCAATGATTGCACCAATGTTAAGACAATTCCAACCCGAAAAATTGTAATCATATTTATATCTACATAAAATGTTACAGTAAGTAGGTAGGTAGGTAGTTATCTCATTCATAATTTTTACATAAAAGTATATAAAATTCACTAAATTGTGTTGTCACTCAATTGATCAGGACCCGTGATGTAATAAATCTTTCACAACACAATTCAGTGATATAGATGATTGAAAATTTTGTCTTGCTAAACTGAGTTGCAAAAGATTGAAAGATTTAAAAGAGTGATTTGAAGATAAATGGATATGAAGTGTCTTGATCAACTGAGTTACTAATGATTGAAAGATTTAAAAGAGTTAATCTAAAGGTGATTTAAATTACGTGTCTTGATCAACTGAGTTACAAAAGATTTAAAGATTTAAAAGAGTGATTTAAATCTTTTCATCAAAAGATTTATATAAATCTTTTCTTTTGAAAGATGTATACTGCGCATCTCTGCTCCATAGCCATGAATCGGCGGTATCAGTGTTGCGCGGTGCGGTGGGCTGGTGAATTTGTTTAGGCAGAGCCAAGACCCCCGCTAAGGACAGTGGAATTAGGTACCGGGGAGTTTAGTACTTATTTCCAGTTCTGTTTACTGTAATCTGGTTTCTTCCCGAAAAAAAGGCTGATATGATGATGATGAATTTCTAGCCAAGATAAATTTATGAAAATATACTTTTCATTGATACATTTTAATTTGATGTCAATGTAAATGTAAGCAAGCAACATAGTGCATAAAAATATTGACACAATACCCCTACGTACTTTACTAATAAAACATTATTTATACACACACAACAAACAATATCATTGACTTGTTTTACTTAAAAAAATATTAACTCAAGAAAAGCAAGTCGGTTATCTATCACAGAGGAATGGGGTAGCAGAACGAAATGAACATATCTCTAATGAAATCATTTCTGGACATCAACATGCATTGGGCTAGCGTGGTGGTGTTGTAGCCCTAACTCCTCATGTGTTTCTCTCGTGTAGGAAGGCCTGTGCCCAGCATTGGGACGTATAAAGGCTGGTAATGATGTTGAGGTAATTTGATTATTTATAGTTGTATTTACGTGTATTTGAAAATACATATGTAATTATGTAGATACAGTTAGATTTGTGTCTATTATTAGTAAGTAAATCATAAAATCCAGAATACGTCGGTAATTAATGACATTTCTTATTGCACCACTCTCAGACCAAATAAAAAGTAAAGACGGAGTCTCCTGAACAACAAAGTGAGGCCGATTTTTTATGTATGTAGTTCGTGAGCTGGTGTTGTCATATTAATTCATATTACCCCAATGTTATAAAAATAACGCGTTACCAATTTAATAACGTTATTAGAACAAAGTAAATAACGGCCTGGATTTATGAGATCATAATACCTAACGCCTCATAATACCCTTATTCAGAAACTGTCGGATCGAAGATTCGATTCGAAACTCACATTCCGTCTTGCTTTGACGCACCGTGATAAAAAGTGACAGGTATAGAGTTTCCGAAATTCGATTTTTTTCCGACAGTTGTGAATAAGGGGGCAGGTCAGTTATCGACTTCATTGATCTGACTCAAGGTGTAAGAGTATAGGTAAAGAGTAGTGGCGGAAATAGGAAGGAAATAGGGAAAGTGTATCAAAAATTAAACTACTGAGAATTAATTTATCAATTATGTATTTCTTTAAAAACCTTTGTTCTGAATTAATTTCTTGTAAGGTTGCCTTTTACTTTCAATTGTTTTTGAAATCGTTTCCAACTTAGCAATATGGTGGAACCTAATGCTCAAATATTTTTCAATAACGCACCGTATTAAATTAATTTTATGTTCCTGCCCAAAACATTCATGTTTTATCTCTAGATTTATAAAAATGTTATTGTTTCCAATGAATTTCTTCAAAATGTTCATAACAATGGTTTGGTGTTGTTTTTCTCCTGTAATTACAATGTTTTCAACCAATAATTTTCGAATAACAGATTCACAAATGACACAAATATCAAAAAGATCCTTCGACGGGAAGCGAAGTCCTCCTTTGTTTTTCAAAGTAATGAGCTTATGAAAATCAAGTTTCACATCAGTCTGCAAGTAATCTAAGCATTTGGAACATTTGACGACTTTAGCCAAATAGCGCACTGTACTTCCTGCTATGTATCCAATTATTATTTTTCTGTAGTCATCATATACATTGTCATGTAAATGACGGGCCAAATTAACCGATTCATTGACAATATCACGAAGAAGTTGCAATGAAGACTTTTCATTGCATTCTTCTTCTTCATGTCTGTATGACAATAAAGTGCTGTTTATAATTTGAGTTGTTGAAGTACAATTAAGAATCGCAATATTTTCCAAAGGAACACAATTACCTTTTGAAAGGCATTTTAACTCTAAATGTGACAGAATCTTTCTGTAACTTCCTTTAAATTGTTTCACGTTAGGGTTATCATTAAACCCTCCATGCATTCTTATTGAAGTAAATAATATTTCAAGATGATCCTGACTTAATTTATAAGTAGGCAAGAAAATTAGCCTTTTTTCTGATTCTATATATTTTGTATATAGTACTTTTATACTTTCTATATTAATTAATGTCCCTATAAATCCTGGTTTACATTTGGCTTCCACGACTGGTTTATATAAACGCGAGATGATGAAGACAGGTCGCCCATCTCGTTTGACTTTCTTTCTGGTAACAGATTTAATTTTTAACTCTAAAATATACTTCTTTAAATTGTCTAAAAAACTAAATATTTGATTTTTATTGCCCTCACATAACGGTTTTTTATAATCATATTGCCACATTGTTCTTGAGTTAAATACATCGAACATATCATTAAAGTTTTGAATAAATGATTCAGTAGCTTCAGATTCCTGAAATTTCGGTAGGTTTAAGTCCTGTCTACATACTTTCAACGCGTTCGCAACACTAGTACTTAAGAGCTGAGTGGCTAACTTCACTTTCATAATCTGATTTTTAAAGTGAATGTGCCTTTTTGAAAGTTTATTTGCGAGATGAATCCCCTCCTCGTTTTGCAAAATATTTAACTGTTCTAAAAAAATCCACTTTATCAATTTTTCATTTGCGTCAAGAAATACTTGTTTTGCTTCGAAATGATTTCTTACAAGTTTAATAATGTGACTAGGATCCACAATGACAGTCACCTCGTATTGAGCATTTGGGTGAGGATGTTCAAAAGTAGTTTTTAAAGTCTGTGCGTGTTTGAATTCGCAACCAAGTAATTCGGCTGCTGTAAAATTGGTCGAGTGCCCATCGAAAGTTACCGAAGCGACATCTACTCCAGCATCAAAACACTTAATCAGACACATTCTTATAAGATTTGCTTTTTGCTCTCCTGTTATACCGTTAATCAGGAAGTATCCTAATGGTAATTTAAAACGATGATTTATCCCTACTAATAAAAACACTAATGCTTGAGAGGCCAATGGAGCAGTTTCTTCTGTACCAGTTCCCATATCAACGAAACCAATGTATTTCTTTCTATCCCATAATTTTTGAGATCGGATACCTATCTCATCAAAGACCAAGTTGCATATTGGTCTATGTTCACTGGCTTCTGATTTAGCTATCAAAGCTTGAAAAGATTCTTCTGTAAATCCTGGCTCTCCTTTTATGTGTCCATACCATTTGGCTAATGTTTTGGAGTGCGGAAGACAAGTATTAAATGTAGCTCTAACATATTCATAAGCTTTAGGCGAGTGATAGTTAAGAGTGAGGCTAAATTTTTTTATAGCAGGGGTATATTTGATACTTTTTTTTAACTTTTTCCTGTTTAAGGAATTAAACATATCAACGACGGCAATATTGCCACTTAATGAATTAAATAAGTCCGTATCTATGTAGTTTTGCTTTTTAAGATTTTCTAGAATTTCTTTTAAAGATGTATTTCTTTTTTTAAGACGCCTAACTTTTTGGTTTAAGGTTTTAATTTTCCTTTTATTTATTTTTAACTTAGACTCTAAAAACAAGACTGTTTTCCGGAGCTTGTGCTTCCTGGGAGTGTCAAAATTTGATATATCTTGCACTGACTGAACTGGTTTAACCTAAAAAAACAGAACAATATTACTATGACACTAATTCTGTTACAAAAAAGGAAGATAATAAATTTAAATGTATTTGTATGTGCACATCTAGAAAAGTATGTATTAACTATCTCACTTACAGCATATGAAGTAGAAGGCTGGTTTAAATCCGAAAATGGAAGGTCTGGTATAGCAGCTTGAACCTTGAAGAAAACAGAATGACATTAATCGACGCAAACTTTTTAACAACTAGAAGGGATATATTATATTAAGATGTATAGTGTATTTGTATGTGAATATTTCGAAAAGTATGTAACTATCTCGCTTACAGCACATGAAGTAGAAGGCTGGTTGAAATCCAAAAATGATAGCTCTGCTACGGCAGTTTGAACCTACAAGAAAATAGTATAATATTAATAAAGCAACCTACTAAAAAAAGGGAGATATTAATTTTGTGAATCGTATGTGAAATGTGAATATCTCGGAAAGTATATAATAATCTCACTTACAGCACATGAAGTCGAAGGCTGGTTTAGATTTGAAAAAGATAGGTCTGGTAAGGCAGTATGAACCTTAAAGAAAACAGAATAATAATAATATTAACCGACACGACGCAAGAACATTTATTATATTTAAATATATAAATAAATATATTATAGATAGATACTTACAATATTAGGAGGCTGGCTTAAGTCTTCATCATTTAACTGCTCTGGTATACCTGGTAAAATCTGTGGGACGAAACAAGTCAGATTAAAGTGTTATTTAAAAAACGTATCATGATAATAGATGGCGTTGTATGGGCAAGTGTCATTTGAAGAATGTCTACTACACAAAGGGTAATTATTTTTGCTACAACAACAAAAAAATCATGTAATAAAATGTTTGATACTCTGCAATTTTATTTTATTAGTTTTTAAAAGTAATTGTCGTCATATAAGCGGTCATACATCGGAGCTATCTGAAGAAGGTAATGATATAATTAATTTTAAATGTAATTATAAAACTCTCACTTAGCTAAATAAAATGTTAATAAATAGAAATATTCAAACCTTTGGATATGCATTTTGTTTTACACGACGTAATCCTTTTTTTGTAAAGTACAAATCATCGCTCTTAAAATGAGTAGAACAAACAACACTACGGGAAGTTGGATCCCATAAAGGTTCATTTCTACTAACACGAATGACCGCAATCCACTTCTCTTTCATATTTTGATCTCGATTCGGAAAGCTAAAAATAACGTTAAACTAAGTACACAATTAATTACTCCTTAAAATATTAATTTCATCCTAATTCTAACATGTTTATACCCTTATAATAATAATAATATGCCAGTATAAATTAACAAACATTTAGGACATTTCACACACACACACACACACAAATTTTATCTCTAGTAGGCAAAACCTACACTATGCGTAACAGAGACTGATAAACATATTTAAATACAAATATATAAGCAGTTTGAAAGTTCGAACACAGAAAATGTTAACGCGTTATTTTTAAGAAGAAAGAAATAACGTTACGTTATTTTGCATATTACCCAATAACAGGGTTAAACTATAACGTTTGGCACGGCAACACTTGTGTTGAGGTTTTGTGTTCCAAGCAATAACCTCAATGTTTATTTAGAATTAGTGAAAATATTAGTTTCTAATTTTACTTACGTGTGAAATGTGATTCCATCCTGCTTTTTATTTTTTGATGATTGGTTTTTACACCCTTTCACTACACAATTCGGCATTTTTTTTTATATTAGTTATTACGTCCGGCTCCGCACGCTAGGATAGCTTGACTGATAAGGCGAGGCGTAGTTTCGTTACATGTGTGTGCGTGTATCTGTGTACGTACACAGCGAGGCGTAGTTTTACAGGCCTCAGTTTATTGTTCGGGAGACTCCGTCTTTACTTTTTATTTGGTCTGAGGCACCACTATGTTATTAAGGACATCAAAAAAGGAGGTCGTTTTTAATCCGATGATTTTTTTTATCAAAAAGTTTTTACCGGGAGACTGATAAGGAATGCCCTAGCTGTCAAGTCCGCTCATTGTACTTCTTTTAGTGCAATAGAGATTCAATAAATAACTAGTAATTGTTACTATTCTATGTAATATTATAACAAATGACTACCATAGTGTAAACAGTGATATTATTGTAATATATGCAGATGAAACAATTAATGGTCCATCAAATACTTGATATGAGTACCTATCTACGATTTCAATCTATTTATTGACTACTCTGTTTATTGTTATGGTTAGGGGGAATAGAATGTCAAGTTTCAACGGAAACAGCTACGGAAACAGCTCTATCAGAATATTCGGGCGCGTATCGATCGATACGCGGGATCTGTTAGGTAGGTACTGTAGTTTTTTTTATGTGTATAGGCAGGTAGTGATAGGCAGGACGTTTGGCCACAATCTCACCTGATGTGAAGCGAAGATGAGGCTTAAGATGGTACACGCTCGCCTATAAGATGCTTGTTCACTCTGGCCTTAATGATATCCAGATTATATTGATCCGGGAAAACAGACCTTGGCAACGAGTTCCACTCCTTAGCTGTTCGCATAATGAAAGAGGAAGCAAAGCGCTTCGTGCGGATGGGAGGTATATCCACAACGTAAGGGTGAAAGCCGTCGCCGCGTCTGGTCGTCCGGTAGTGGAAAGGGGCTGGGGGGATCAAATTATGAAGAACCTCCGCACACTCTCCGAAATGCATCCGATAAAAGACCGAGAGGCAAGCTACACGCCTTCTGTGGTCAAGGCTCTGGAGATTAGCCTCAGCGAGTGCCTCACTGCCGATGAGCCGCCTCGCTCGGTGCTCCACCGAATCCAGTGCATCCAACTGATAACGAGCAGATCCGTCCCAAAGGTGACAACAGTACTCCATGCAGGAGCGTACTTGGGCTCGATAAAGGCTTAGGAGCTGCTCAGATGTAAAGTATCGTTTCACCTTTGAAAGAATGTCAAGTTTTTTGGCTACAGTTTCGATGTAGCGTTCGAAATTGAGATTAGCAGAGATATCTAGACTCAAGAGGTCCAGATGGTCGCTAACCGGAACGGTCGGACAGCCTTTAAATACAGTAAATTTTCTTGTCATTAGGTACTATTGGTACGTTAATATACCTTTTTTTATACTCTGTGCGACACTGCGCTGCTAAATACTATTACTGTGTAATTAAACATTGTAACTTAATAATTGAAAAGAGTGACTACACGACTTTGTTGCCGGAATCTTCTCGGTAGTTCAACTTTTGGAACCGGTGTAAATTCAGAGAGACTGACAGACAGACTGACTGACGGACAGACGGACCGACAGACAGACCGATAGACAGACTGACATTATAACATTCTTAGCTTACGTAGATCCAGATAAGACAGAGAGACAAACATTATGAAATTGTTAGTTAGTTAATACATTTTCATTTTCAAAGCGTGAGGCCTGTTTCCCCAGTTAACAGCCGACAGCAGATAAGCGCTGACCCGCCGAACGGAAGGGCCTCCGAACCCCTCCGGCAATGGCCGCCGGGACCCCACCACCCGGTCACCAACCGGCACGACAGACCACCCCAAGATTATGCGTGGCATGATGGGGCAGCCTCACGAACTGGTTAGGTTCGCTTGGGCCCCTGTACTGTACCACGGGCGGCCAGCGGAAAAGCCGTTTCTTCGGGTCTCCCTGGTCGGCGGGTCAACGCAGTCTACCTGGCTCTGGTGGGGCCACATCGTCCCCCCAAACTCTGGTTGTACGCTGACTGATCCCGGAACGCGACCACAAGTGGTCACTTGGTGGGTTTTACGCCATGCGCACAGTGGTCACTAACCAGACGGGTGTTCAGACCCTACCACCAGTCGAACAGTTGGCAGCTCGGTGATCCCTTAGTCGCCTCTTACGACACCCACGGGAAGAAATGGGGCGGTGAATTGTATTCTTAATCCGTACGGAAAAAATATGCTATGAATAAGCGCATCAAACAAACCTATAAATGCTTTGTAATCTGAATATTTACCTGTAAATGTTGGAATATCAATTTTGGGTACTTAGTTTTGTGCCAGACATTTGGTTGTGCTGCGACAATGCAGGCACTTGGCTATACTCCTTTATTAAAATTAGAGTTGCTAAATAATTGTTTTCTACTGCGTCCATGTCGTCAACGCTGGGGTCCATGCCGCACAGTTCCAGGTTATATTTTTCAAACTTACAGAAGGCGTCCCTCAGACGCTCTTCTTTGATTTGAGGTGTTTGAGGGGTCAGATCACCGCGTTGGCAATGTTTGAAATAGTTAAATATTTTTGTTAACACGCCTTTGATAGCAGCGCGTTTTCTTAATAGTGTGGTTTTGTCCTCAGCATCATGATAATCTGATTCTGACATTTTGAGGATAAGCTACGAGACAAATGCACTTTACTATAATACTTAATGACTATCACTATACACTTTTTGAGTACTAAAAAGATAAACACTTTGAAGAAACTGTGGAGCACTAATAACTTGGTAGCGATAAAAATGGCGGGATTCGACAATTTCAGCGCGCGGCGCGTCAAGTTGTTAGTACTACGGGCGATATCAGCGACACCTGCAGGATGTGGGAACTTCTTGGCGGCCAATAGAAACGGCAACTACAGCGACACGTTGCGGCAAGTCTTTTTTAGCGGCCAATCAGGAACGTTGAAGACTGTTTTGACTTCCCGGCGATGACGTTTAGAGCCACCGCACATATATGTATATTATACAATTTCAAGTTGGCCAACTAAATCGCAAAATGTCTAATAGGCATAGAATCTTCTGATAGCCCGCACATTATATCAACTAAGTCGTTCAACTAAATAGACGGCCAACTATCGGCCGATAGCCCGCACACTATTACAACTTAGTTGGTCAGTCGCACGGTAAGATGCAGTGTGACCAGACCCGTGCGCGTGATTTCCCCACGCTTGGATTTTTGCCGACGGGCACGCAGTCGCCGCAGCCAGTCGATCTCTGCATTCTCTTCTTGTAACAAATGCAAAAATAGAACTGCTGATCGACGAAGTCCAAAAAAGGCAAGCCCTTAAAAAACTTATCTGGGTAACATCTCAGTTTAGAATGTAAGGTATGATGTTTCCCACGCTCTAATCTGTCACTTAATATCGGATGCACCCTAAATGTTTTGTTCTGTTTTCGTCTTCTTCTTATTAAGTTAAGAAGTGCGTTGTTTTTCCGCATTTTATCGCAGACTTCACCGCGCTAGCAACACTGTCCACCAACTAAGTCGACGAAGTGTGCGGCCTATGAAAGCACGCAATTTAGTTGTTCGTCGCGCAAGTGAAGTCGCTTACTAACGGCCTTCTATGCGTTAGAAGGAGGTTAGATCCCCATTCAGATACGAAGTTCAACACCCTGTTGAGCTCAATGATAGGATTCTCTCTCTCTCTCTCTCGGTTTCAGCGCGCCCATTTAGACCATATTTTAATTAGATATACATATTTTGTGATTTTTGACGATTCGAAAGAGCTTCTTAGGAGGCTACTTGAATAAATACATTTTTGATTTTTGATTTTTTTAGAGCTTGTGTTACGGATACTAGATAACGGAGAAATAATTTTAATAATATGTATATAAGTTAGAAATATGTATACTAAATAAACTAAATAAATATAAACATCCATGACTCGTAAACAAATCCTCGTACTCATCATACAAATATTTGCTCCCACCGGGATTCGAACCCGGGGACCCACGACCAAGTGGCGTGTATAGCAAGGGGCACAGACCACTCGGCCAACCGGTCGTCAATACGGTGAATCCCGGGGATTACGTATTTCAGCTGTTTGGGCTTGTAAACTTTAGGACCTTGGGGTCTAGGAGCACATAGACTATTTAGGGACATTGCACATCGTATAGGTGAAACTTTAAGAGGCAATAAGGCTGGTATACAGGTTGGTGCCGTCAATACGACAATAAATTTAAACATGGGCTATATTGGTTCATAGAAATGTTTTGCCACTTTCAAAAACATCGTAATCATTTGATAATTTCATGACATTTGTATGAAATAATATAACTTTGGCTTGGCTGCATTATTTCATAGAAATGTCATCAAATTATCAAATCAATAAGAGGTTTTCAACAAACCATTTCTATGAACTAATATAGCCCATGTTTTAATTTATTGTCGTATTGACGGCACCATCCTGTGTATTTCTTCGCACAAAGATTAAGCCTCGCATTTCAGCGAGGTAATGCGAGCAGCCTTATTAGTACACTTCCTGTTTCGCAAGATTTAGGTGGTGTTTTTTATTTATTAGTTTTTTTTAAAGACACGTTTCATAAATATTAGGTTAGTGTCAAAAAGATAAGTTTTTATTCGAAATACTCCATATGCAATTTAATTCGCAGATCACCTATTTTTGCTTTTGTGTTTAAAAATACATGTTTCAATGATTTCTTTATTACACTTAAACCTGTATATGTCGCAGCCGTCTGGTTAAATTAGCTACTTCATTGGACGCCTGGGCCGTTGATTAAACGCCGGCAACCAATGAAACGGCTGAACTAACCAAGACAACTAACCAAGTGATATCCATGCGTTTATCCATGGCTGAATGTAGTGTCAGCCGTATAGGACGCCTCGGCACAGATAAGATAGTAATAGTTACGTAACTCGCAGAAACGTTCCGTTTGGAATTCGATGAGGAAGGCCTTTGTCTGCAGTAGAGATAGGCTGATTAATGATGATTGGGGCCATTTTTTTAACCGATTTCAAAAAAGAAGGAGGTAATTTGACGACCGCCTGGCCGAGTGGTCTGTACCCCAGGCTACTCGGTCAAGAGGTCCCGGTTTGGGCTAGATAATAGGTGTGAGTGTATAAATATTATTATTATTATTATTATTAATCAATTTGTCTTGTTTTTTAGGATTTGAACTCCATAAATCGAATGGATATTTTTTTTGTGTTCAAATAAGTATAATATAATAGTACCAAATTGTTGGTCCCATACACTAACGTAGGTTACGTAGGTAGGTAAGTAAATACCTTTGATTATGTAATTTATTTAATTTTATCATCAAAGACGATTAGATATTTTACTAAGTATTAAATTTAATTAGCAATAATTATAGGTATTTTGCCGATAATTTATTATTATGATTATAAACTCAACGTTATCTTGTAATCCGTTATTTTCTATACAAAACATTTTTTAATATGTTGGTAGCTGTTATTTTGGTACTGCTCTTTTGACTGCGAGGCAATTATTTATTGACTGACTTCAAAAAAAGAGGAGGTTATATGTTCCACTGTATGTATTAGTGGTAAACGTATTCGCTAACGATTTACGAAACGGCGGTTTTTTACTGTAAGTACCTATGTATAAACATTATTTAATCTATGAAGTACTACGCCAAACATGCAGAGGATGGAAATTTAAGCGATTATTTAAAGAATGCCAAGACTTGAAAAAACATAATTTTCATGTGCCAGGGTAGGATATGAATCATTGCCACTGTGCTCAAAAAAGCCTCGCAGAAGCTCGGTATCCAGAATGCGTTGTGTTAATTTTTCACGCATACCTTACGGCTTAAAGATTTTTACAGCACCCAATACGATTTTGTGTCGTATCGTATGATCGTATTTATATTTTGAGGTGTAGCACTGTCACACCACCACACGAAGTCAATTTTAGCTCCACATATTCGCTTATGGTCTAGAGACCGATCGCAAATAGAGAGATTAAAAAAATATATTTCCACGCATGGCCCATTGTGCTTGCTGTAATCGTACAAGGCTCAGGTCCCGTCTTGCGTTTTAGAACTCTATGTAATAGCTGGTACCTGTTTGTTTGGTTGAATAAAGTTTATTATTATTATTAATTATTTCGGCATTGTAAGGGTAGATGTTGCCTTATGTTATGACTGAAATAAATTAATAAAGTTCCAAATCCTGGGTAGCTCAGAGCAATCACCCGGATAGAGTAAGATCGTGGGTTCGCACTATAGGATAAAAAATTGAAAAAGACATTTTTTATGCGAATTATGTGCTACTAGTTTTAGCCAGCGACTTCGTCTACGTGAATGTTGGTTATATCCCACGGGCGCCGTACATTTTATATGTTAATATATAGCATATATGCTGTTTCAGACTGTAATCTATCTTTGTGCCGAATTACATCTAGATACGCTGGCGTATGGCGTGGATGAGTAACAAACATACAACCAAAGTTTCGCATTCATATATTACTAGCTTCCGCCAGCGACTGACTTCGTCTGTGTAATGCCACGGGAATGCATTCCCGGGATAAAATACACAAATCCGTACAAACTTTCGCATTAAAAATATTCGATTAATTAGCAATGTTCGTACAATTAGTCAACCTAGTTTTTAAAAATAAGCACAACAATATTAAATATTCTTTATTGCACCCTGTGTGACAAATTAAAATATCTAGGTTACTAGATAGTCCTCCAAATAAATGATTAAAATAGTTAAAAGCTTTGAAAACACAAAAATGTACCTAGGCTTCTGTTCCTTGAAGGTTAAAGGTCTATTCCCACATATCAGTGAAGCCACAGTTCCGGCACAGTTCCGTATCAGTGCTTCAGTGTTGCGTCAGTGATTCAATTCACACATGTCAGTGCCCGCTCAGTTCACGGAGCTTCAGTGAAAACGTGTCCGTCGTCAATCGTGATTGTATTTCGTATCCATATACTTTGCATGTGATAAATCATATAAAACTCTTTTTTCACGAACCAATTCTATTAATCGCTCGTCCCCTATTTTGTTTTTGTTGATGTCGGCGTCCGTGATCCGTCAGTGATCTGTCCGTGATCGGTCCGTGAGGCAAAAAATATCGTTGTCGACGATACCTTCCGTGCATGCCGGTGCCGGAACGGACACTGAGAGCACTGAGCCGTCACTGACACGGACAAGTGGAGATACGTTCATAGATAATGTATGAAATAATATTTCGCACTGATACGGAACTGTGCCGGATCTGTGCCGGAACTGTGGCTTCACTGATATGTGTGAATAGACCTTAAATAGACGATTCGCCCAATGCCATGAATTTTCAATAGTTACAAGTGGGTACAACGAACTTTTTAGATTGTGGCTGTGTGGGGCGGGGCAACGGATTTTATAATTATTTGATGGATTTATCATAATTAGATAAGTTAATTTTCATGAGACTGTTTTTACGTGCGTGTGCGTTGCGTGAGATTGCGTCTGCGTCATATCTGTTGTAGTATGTACTTACATAAATTCATGTAATGATTGATGAGCGGTAAGGAAAAAGTGATTTATTTTATATTACAAGATTATTTAAGACGGATAATATTAATTTTGTAAGATGAATTTGGGCATAAGTTTTACGTTACAAGCATAATAATGTGTGAGGCATTACTTTGCTACTAATATACGCTAATTGTATCAAAAATTCTAATGAACCAATACAAATTTGAATGAATCCATCTAGTATGAATGTAGCTTATTGTAATGTGTATTCTGTCAAGCGGTGTTCCTCTGGATCTGGAGGTCTATGACAATTGAAAAATCAGTTGTGTCTGGCATCTGATGCTTCACGGGTTTAAGCTGATACTTATGCCAAGAAGTGTTTATTATTTAACCTCAAGAATTAAGATTTACGTAATAAATGGCATTGGTGGTGGTTGCTCGGTTAGTTTGGTCTTTATGTTTAAAGTGAGTGCTGATTGTTAATAAATTTTATAGAAAGAGATAGTGGAGTTGGAACTGTAAACATTAAATAAGCTATCAACAATTATTTTTTTCAGTATTTATTGATTATCGGTCAATAAAGTTGCAACAATACAATAATATGGTTTCCAGATGAAGTCAACTTATTCACTGATGTAATACATTTCTTTTTTTATTTAACTAGATTACAAATAAGCTGACGGCCCGCTATAGACACCTGCAATAACAAGGAAAAATCACTTGATATTGCAGGTACGACAACAGCGCACCATGCCCAGTTATCACACTGGACTTAAGTATAAAGCATTTTATAAGGATTAAGAAAAAGTGAAGAAAAACACATACTTAAGACATTTATTTTTTTCCTTGTTTCTGAAATATCCTATAACAATAAAATTTCCCTGTGTACTTACGTGATTTGAAGACCAAATCCGAAATTATAAAAAATAGTGAAAAGAACTCAATGGAGTCATGATATATTTTGCGTTACCTATTACATTTTGAAGAGCGCGATGGCATATATGGTGGTTTGAACGCTCTGGTTTCGATTACAGAAACAAACCAACTTTGGCCTGAGCCTGAGCCTGAACTTCAATCTCGAGCTTCGGAAGACACGTTAAGCTGTTGGTCTTGGTTGTTACTGCAACCGCTTCAACCCATCAACCCGCATTGGGCCAGCGTGGTGGTGTTAAGGCCCAAACTCCTCATGTGTTTTTTCCATGTAGGAAGGCCTATGCCCAGCAGTGGGACGTATATAGGCTGGTGATGATGATGATGATATTTTGAAATATCAATTTTTCTAGCCGTTAGGTAATAGAAACGATTATTTTGAAAAAAAAAACACAAAAGTAATATGTAAGACTCTAATTAGAGCCTTATATATTTTTACAGGTTTTTAACAACCACGATTTTTATTTAGTATTATAAATACTGCTGACTGTCTCAAGACATTATTTTATTGATGAAAGCTTAATTTTTGCAGAAATAAGAATAGCTCAATGAGCTAACTTAATATAGTAAGAGCACCGATAACATTTGTTTCGTTTCTCTCACTCGTTATTATAAAAAAAAGGAGCCATGGCTAACAGTATTGAAATAAAGTACTTTTATGGAATTTTAATATACCTAAATGTACATATATACTCGTATTAGGATTTTATAATAATGCGTTATTTGTTAAAATAACGTGCTTGAATAAACACTTAATATACATGCTATTTCAATATTGTTTCTTTGTCTCTATACTGAAAATGGATCGCCCAGGTATTATTATCTGAAGATTAACGTTTCTTAATCGAGTTACATTTTAAAATGAAGCGTTATCATGATG
Source organism: Nymphula nitidulata (assembly GCA_947347705.1). NCBI lineage: Eukaryota > Metazoa > Arthropoda > Insecta > Lepidoptera > Crambidae > Nymphula > Nymphula nitidulata. The sequence continues at coordinate 14,417,007 of OX374623.1, forward strand.
ATGATTAAAAATAGGGTTCAAAAAATTTATTTTGATATTGCTGATCATCATTAATACCTTGAGTTACTAGTAAATACATATTACACTAACATATTGTTACTCTATTAAACTTAGCCTAATATAGTTTTTATATTTATGAATCAAATGATCAAACAATAATTTGTCAAGCGACTTACATCCGGAGGTCAATGACAATTGAAAAATCAATTGTGTCTGGAATCTGAAGCTTGACGGGATAATTGATCCATTGAAATTATCGCAAATACTTGTATTATGCAAAAAATCCATCATTTAACTGGAGTTTTTTTATACAACTAGATGAGAAACAAGCTGATGGCCCACCTGGTGGTTACCGCTGCCTATAGAACCCTGCAATAGCAAGGAAAAAATCATTTGGGATTGCAGGTCCGTTGTAATCCTGAGGCATAAGATGAAATGCCTTCCATGCCCAGTAATTACACTGCCCCCTATTCCTTTAGGTTAATTTATATATAATTTTTACTATGATTATTATACACATTACAAAATATAAAAATACCTAAACATAAATATACTATTAGTAGAGTATTTTTGTAAAATTGATCGATCAAATGCAGATTTCTTGAATTTTTAATTATATTAATTTTGTACAGAATCCAAATCATGTAATAACCAATATAATGCAAGTAAATAGATAACACGGTTTGTATATAAAGAAGACGCGTATTAAGCAATGTTGGCTATAAGCACAAGTGTCGTTCTTCCAAACAAGTTTGATACTTTGTGGTCGCAAAAATGCGTGTGGTGGTGCTGCTCGCTGCCATCGTGGCGACCGTGGCTGCTCTTCCAGCGGAGATACCGGAGCCGAGTGAACTAGCTCTGTTGCTCAATGAAGATGACTTCGAAGATTATTTAGATGCATGGCTTGCATTAGAAGAGCCGAAATGGGCGAATGCAACAGCTAGTGCTGAACCTCGCAGTGGTAAGATTAGATGTGTATTTGATTGTGACGATATTGTTTGATTCTTAATTAAGAGTGAAATTAGTTTACTTATACCTACTGGTAATTGTTTAGGTTGCACTATTAGGATTAATGGAGATCTTGGCCAACCTCAGCCTGTGTACCTGGTCAGTAATAACTACATGCGTGCAAACGGTAACTCTGGCCAAGTTAGGCTAAATGCTGGTCAGCAGGTTCGCGTTGCTTGCACTGGTTCCGGGCGTACCATTCGACACCCTAATATCGCATCGAACGTTGCTTCTGCAGTAAGTCCTTACCTGTATCTTTATGATCAAAAAAAGATAGTGAGTAACAATAACTACCTTATTTTAAATTTAATTTCTGTTTCCAGACTGCTACTTGCGTAAATAATAATCTCGTATCTGGAGCAGGATGGCTTTCAGGTCACGGTGCTTTTGGTGGTCTTACCTGTTCAACACACTCTTATCATGAAGCCCAAGCGACATCAGGAAGATGCTTTAACAATAACATAGTGATTAGGTAATTCTGTTAATGTGATTAATATAAACTAGGCAAGGATAGTCGGATTATTATATGACGTATTACTCCGGAGTCTTACGTCAGTGTTGTAAAATGCCCAGATTCCCAGTACCTACGAACATTTTTTAATTTCGAATCGTAATCGCATCGTTTACGTACGTTTAAAATTTCATACAAAAGCCAGACAAAAGCTAACGAACTTCTCGATACAATGGTGATTCGAAATTTAAAAATGTTCGTGCTGGAGGTACAGGTCGTAGATTGTCGGTAGTAAAATATCAAGATCGTAAAATAACCAGGTAGTTAAACGTCATTACTACATAGTAAAACTTAGTAGTAGAACAAAACATACTATTACTTCATTTTCAAATTATTATAATTTGATATTGATTGCGTTAAGGCTGCAGTATCCTATTCCATGGTACGCTATCTTGTTAATCTTTGCATTTTCACAATACTGAATTGGAAAAAATACCATTTGACATTGTAAGTATATTAGCAAACTCTATAAAACAAATCAATTTTAACTCATTTTCTTCGCATATTCTTATTTATACAAGAGTAATAATAAGTCCGACACTTAGACTTTAGTAACGATTGAACATTTTACAACTTAGATATTCCATGATTTAGGACGACTTAGACGCTGTAAGATATGGACCTTTTACGATGAGGATGCAATTTCGACACTGGACATTTTACGACTTTGACGTAACACTACGGAGGGCTTTTTTGGGGCACATCAACTGAATAAAATATTGAATGAATTCATGTTCATACACAATGACAGGCAGTGACGAGCAAAATTAGTTAATAGGTTGCATAATGGATAGCACATAATGTGTAACAGTTGTACTGCAAAAGGAGATTCTATGAAGACGGTATAAGCTTGGCACAAATTGCAAACGTTATGCTTGTACTGACTTTGCAAGCCATCGAATATTTATATAATATTTTTATTTGCAGAGTCGGTTTCATCGTTGATAATGTGTTCCATACTTTATTCCAATCTTGTTTTGATCAAAATCGTTTAGAGGTGTTGTACGTCTGGTACAACCAAGATGCTACAAACCATGTTCATCAAACTGGCGTCGATCGTCCTAGTTGGTTAGGTATGGATTTTTTTTAGTATTATAGATATTCTTAATTTTGATTTTAACATTATTATAAATGTTTGAAAAATTACTTAGTACTTAACTCGTTTCGGATGTTGAAATAGAACATTTCGACATTGTAGGGTGGACGTTAGCTCATAAACGTAAATCAGATAGACTAGAAGAATTTCACAGGGATATCCCAAGTCCTGGGTGGCTCAGTGGTTAGAGCAGTCGCCCGGATTGCGAAAGATCGCGGGTTCGATTCCAGTTTTATATTATTTTAATTATTATAAACATTTTTAATGTAACCCAATATTTGCAAGACATAATTTTTTCAGCTGGCAGTTTCTTTCCTGGAATCAACATAAACAATTTGTACACTCAAGTTCATCAGAAACAGGCTATTGCTGGAATTGTTGGCCAATCTCTAGCTGACTCTTACGTGACAAATCACCAGTTCTTGGCACGTGGCCACCTTGCAGCCAAGAGTGACTATGTTTTTGCTACTGGTCAACGTGCCACTTTTTACTTTATTAACGCTGCTCCTCAATGGCAGCCCTTCAATGCTGGAAACTGGAACTCACTAGAACAGGTGCGTACTTAGCTTAGATACATAGTATTTTAATTATGTACAGCAGTGCTCATAGAACAAACGAATAAGCAGTTTAGGTCTATACATACAAGTATTGAAGGACAAAGTGAACAGGTTAGGTATGTCCCATCCACCGTAGGCAACAGATGAGATTTTGTCTAAAATATCAATACTTGTGCTAAGAAATTTTAATTTTTGTAGTGGGAAAATTGTTATATTATGGACTTTAAAACAAACAAAAATATTTTTTTTCAGAACCTCCGTGCCCGCATTGGTGCAGCCGGGTACAACACGGTTATGTACACCGGCACTTTTGGTGTCACTCAGCTCCGCGATGCAAGTGGACGCTTCCAAAATATTTTCCTACATCAAAATAATAGACTTCCTGTGCCGTTGTATTACTACAAGGTAAGTTTTTGAATACAATATAATACTGTACAATTATAAAAAAACTGGGTACCTAATTATTTAAGAAGGCTTTAATTTTTGCATGTTTTAAATTACTACTTTTATTGTTTAGGTGGCTTACGATGCATCCCGTCGGCTCGGAACAGCGTTCGTGAGTATCAACAACCCCTATTATACCGCTGCTGAAGCACGTAGCCTGCAGTTCTGTACGGACCGCTGCCGCAACAACAACGCCTTCAGCTGGCTCCGGTGGCAGCCCGATCGTATCGATATCGGCTACAGCTTCTGCTGCACTATTGCCGACTTCAGGAGGGTCATTACTCACATTCCTAATTTCAACGTCATCGGCCTTTTGACGTAATTGTGAGATATTACAAAACGGAAAATTTTAATATGCTTTTTATTGCGATGCATCGTAGTTTAAGCGCCTGTACCAAAGACTATATAACCAATCCGTGGCCTGTACCAAAGACTATATAACCCTGTACCCAGATATAATTTTGTAAGATTGAAGTATAAGAGTGTAAGTACCTATTACATTTAGGTATTTTAAGTAAGCAGATTTGGTGAAACGAAACAGAAGATAACAAGCAGCTAACAGGATATCAGTTTCAACTAGTTACATGGTATCATAAAAAATAAGAAATATTATTAAATCACCTCATTTTTATCTGATATGTGATGACATAAATAATACTTAACACCGTCCTGCAGTAGTGGCGCAGCATACCAGTTACATTATCATTATCAGCCCACAACAGTCCACTGCTGGACATAGGCTTCTCCATAGAAACGCCACTTGGCTCGATCCATGGATACCAGTTACGTTCTGTTGAAATTCTATTATTGTATTGGTATTTCATAAAAGTTTATGTAAATGTGGAATAAATGTTTGGCAGCATCATTATTGAAAAAAGTGCCTTGGCAACAACAAACGTAGCCGTTGCTTTTTGCAAATTAAAACAAAATTAAAAATATTTTTTGGCGCGTACATATTTTGAAATGATAGGATCGTTATTGTTTACACAAGCATTTAAGTATTCAACTATAAATTCTATTGAAGTATTATACGAGAACCTCTTTTGTTTTGTATCTATTTTAAGTTGGAGTTTTCGTTTTATGAAACAATTCAACCACTTCATAGAGTTAGCAATATTGTATTTATTAACTGAAAGTTGGAAATAATACATCTGAAGGTCGAAGAAGGTTTAACTCCGGCGCAACATTTTAAAAATGGAATTATTTACTCGTTTTTAGTTTTAGTTTGAATAAAACCACTTTACCGGATTTTTACTTGTTTTAAATAATAATGGGTCGTAAGGGACCGAATTTAATTTCAGTACGTCTTGTTAATTTGAATAAAAGGTATGTTTGATTCTCGACCTTAATCAGAGGGATAACGACACGCAGGAAGAGCGCCTCCCTCACATGCCTTCTAAAATTATCTATGCTTTTTTATAAAAGCTGTACCTACTACAAGTATGGACGGCATTTTATCTTAGGCCTCAGGATGACAACGCACCTGCAATATCAAGGGAGTATTCCTTGTTATTGCAAGTGTCTATAGGCGGTGCGGTACCGCTTACACCAGGTGGGTCGACTTCTTGTTTGTCAACTAGTAGTATTAAAAAAAATGTGTAAAGAAATGTACTGTAAGGGCGAAAGCCCATTTTGTTTGGGAAATTGGAACAGAATGTTTTCCCTTTAGTTTCATACTAAAGGAAAAGCTAAAGGAAATGCTTTTCCTTTATTTTTATACTAAAGGAAAATCATTCTGTTTTCATAAACAGAAAAAATATTTAATTTTCGTACCCAGACTTATCAGATATCTACTTTTATCTTATGTTACGATTAGGGTTATATTAATTATCAACTGACCAGTTCAGCGCCCCCCGCGGACGAGTTTAAAAACAAAATAATAAAGGTGGAGCCACTTTACTTACAAAATATACACAATTAATAACTAACAAAAACTATTTCTAATCTTAGGGTTAAAAAAATAGTACAATTTATGTAATAGAACAAATAAAAAATGGATTTTATTTCATTGAGGCATAATTACCTATTGCACAAAGAGGGGCCTAATTTTGGTCTATCACCTTTAGATTTAGTCTGTGTTTTAAGAATCAGTCGCAATGTAACATTCTGTTCAACGCGAGTTAAATCCGGCAAAGTGATTTAATAAAGATTTAATAAAAACAAGATGTATAATTACAAAATAAAAAATTTTAAGTAACCCCCGGCGTTATTAATCATCTATCTAACACCATCTTATTAAGACAATTCAAAAGAGCCCAAACACGCTATATCTGCTGTAAGTTTCTGAAGAATTAAGCATTTCGCAGACTTTTTGATGGTATAGGATCAGCTCAAAGTTAGTATGTCATGGGAATGTCACCGAAGTGACAGTACACCAAATTTCAAATCAATCGGATCTGTAAAAGTTAGTAAAATCCTATTATCATGTAGAAAATGAGCTGATAGTCATCAAACGCCTAAACTGATCTTCATAAATTATAGCTAAGAACCATCGTAGTCACATCAGCTTTCAACGAAAAGAAATCGAATCAAAATCGGTCCATTCGTTTAGGCGCTACGATGCCACAGACAGACACACAGATACACAGATACACAGATACGCCGATACACAGGCAGACACGTCAAACTTATAGCACCCCTCTTTTTTCGTCGGGGGTTAAAATACTCTATAAAATTTTGGTAATAAGAATATAGCACAAGTGTACTACTTAATATATATAAGGGATTTTATTCCAGCCAACCCGAGTTATTATTTTGGTGTGTATATTGATTGACTAATAAACTATAGGGTTAATTTCTGACGCTATAGTGTACATTTTTCAACTGCATTTTTTAATATCCGTTGATTTGAAAAATAACACTGTATCTATTACATTGCACTATCCTAAAGTAATGGACAATAGCTAAAGTTAAAAATTATCCGATAAAAATAACACATCGGAAAATGACTATGTGATTACTTTGGTAGCTATTATTTATTTATTTTTATTTATTTAACAATTAATGTACACAACATAAAAATAATAGAAAATACATTTTAGGTTATTTAAAATATAAAATTTAAAATTTTAAGTAAGTAGCCCACGGCCTCATTAATTATCTATCTCACACCATCTCAGTGAGACTATTCTTATGAGCCCAAACACGCTATATCTGCTGTAAGTTTTTGAAGAATTAAGCACCCCGTAGACTTTTTGAGGGTGTAGGATCAGCATGAGCTTAGTATAAGGTTAGGTATGTCACGGAAATGTCACCGAAGTACACCAAATTTCAAATCAATTGGATCTGTGAAAGTTAGTAAAACCCTTTTATGATGTAGACAATGAGCTGATAGTCATCAAACGCCTAAACTAATTTTCATAAATTTTAGCTAAGAACCATCCTAACCACGTCAGCCTTCAAACAAAAAAATCCGTATCAAAATCGGTCCATTCGTCTATGAGCTACGATGCCACAGACATACACAAAGATACACAGACAGACACGTCAAACTTATAACACCCCTCTTTTTTCGTCGGGGGCTAAAAAGATAATTTTTAATGCTGTCAAATCAGACTAGTATTTACTTAAAATAAGCAAAGAATACAACAAAAGAGTAGTAAATCGTAATTATCAGTTGGAAATTAGATGACACTTCGATAAAAGTGATTTTTAAATCTTCCGTAGAGCATTTTACAGAAAACCACCCCCCATTCGAAGGGTGGCTTACAGGGTTACCCAAAATTTCTTATTCTCTTCTGAGTTTTTGATACATAATATATCATTTTTGGCATATGTCATGTGTCCGGCTGGCGGAGTGGTCTGCTATACCGGCTACTCGCTCAAGAGGTCCCGGGTTCGAATCCCGGTAGGAGCAAATGTTTGTATGATGAGTACGAGCATTTGTTTACGAGTCATGGATGTTTATATGTTTATTTATAATATTTATAAGTATACATATTACTATCATTACCTATTTCTCCGTTATCTAGTATCCATAACACAAGCTCTTAAGGATGCTTACTTTGGGCTAGATAATAGTTGTCAGTGTATGAATATGATTATTATTATTATTATAGATTAGCAATAGGCCACTAGTGCGCAGAATGGACGGTCGCGTGGGCGTACCGGAAAGCGTAAAGTAGGTGGCCTTCCGCAAGATGGACAGACGACCGTGTCTGGGCCTTTATTAAGCAGTGGACATTATAAGCTGATATGATATGATGATGGTAAGAGCCATAGTTGGTAGCGAGAGGATATGGGAGACTGTCGCCTTTTTCTGCAAGACTGTGAACAGAAAGATGCTGAAGCCGCTCTATCCGGCGTAGACTTGCACTTGCCACCACGTCTGAGATTACCCAAGTGACTCTAAGTAATCTCCATCGCAATGAATCGGCGGCATCAGTGGGGGTGGGCTGGTGAATTTGTTTAGGCAGAGCCAAGGCTAATACCCCCGCTAAGGACAGTGGAGTTAGGTACCGGGGAGTTTAGTATTTCCAGTTCTGTTTTCTGTAATCTGGTTTCTTCCCGAAAAAAGGCTGATATGATGATAATGAATTTCTTTTCAAGATAAATTTATGAAAATATGCTTGTCATTGATACATTTCAATTTGATGTCAATGTAAATGTAAGCAAGCAACATAGTGCATAAAAATATTGACACAATACTCCTACGTACTTTACTCTACGTACTACTACTACGTACTACTTTACTTTTCACACACAACAAACAATATCATTGACTTATTTTACTTACAAAATTATTAACTCAAGAAAAGCAAGCCAGTCATCACAGAGGAATGGAGTAGCAGAACGAAATGAACAATCACTAACCCTCTCTGTGCTGGCCGAAACAATATTCACGAGGTAACGCCTCAACTTAGTTTAGTTGAAACACCGTCCATTAAGTACCAGCCTGACCCGGGTGCTCACATGTAATGGAAAACCTATTGGGTCTGTTAAGATACTTCAAAAATTAAACGTATTTTTTATATGACATAAATTATCATGAGTCAGAGAAACAAAAATGATTCAACTAAAAATTGGTTAAACAAGGTTTTTAATGAAGTCATTTCTTTCAGTCGATGCATTGGGCTAGCGTGGTGGTGTTGTGACCCTAACTCCTCATGTGTTTCTCTCATGTAGGAAGGCCTGTGCCCAGCATTGGGACGTATAAAGGCCGGTGATGATGTTGAGGTAATTTGATTATTTATAGTTGTATTTACGTGTGTTTTAAAATACATATGTAATTATGTAGATACAGTTAGATTTGTGTCTATTATTAGTAAGTAAATCATAAAATCCAGAATACGTCGTCGTAATTAATGACATTTCTTATTGCACCACTATGTTAAAGCACATCAAAAAAGGAGGTCGTTTTTAATCCGATGATTTTTTTTATCAAACAGCTTTTACCGGGAGACTGATAAGGAATGCCCTAGCTGTCAAGTCCGCTCATTGTACTTCTTTTAGTGCAATAGAGCTTCAATAAATAACTAGTAATTGTAATATATGCAGATGAAACAATTAATGGTCCATCAAACACTTGATATGAGTACCTATCTACGATTTCAATCTGTTTATTGACTACTCTGTTTATTGTTAGGGGGAATAGAATGTCAAGTTTCAACGGAAACAGCTCTATCAGAATATTCGGGCGCGTATCGATCGATATGCGGGATCTGTTAGGTAGGTACTGTACTCACTTGTAATTTGTAATTTTATATAGAAAAATATATATGTAATTGGATACTAGAGATGTTTATTAAAACAAAAAAGCATACATTAATGACGTAGAATTAGCTTTCTACGGATACAATTTGCTATGCAAGTCTATATGCAATACTGCTGCCACCTATGGGTCCCGCCCATAGGTGACAGCAGTACCTATTAGTAACACCTACTAGCGTGGACTGCTTGACGCAGTTCAGAGACGCGCTATGAGAATTGTCGACGATCCGCTTATGAGAAGCGGTATTGAACCCTCAAGCCTAAAGAGAGATTTTGCTTCTATCGTTTGTATAACGGGATTTGTTCTGAGATGCAGAGGTTTTCTCGAACGAGTACAGCATGGGGTTCTTCAAATAGGTTTTTACAGAGTCGGCATTTCGCAAGTGATACCCCTGGTGTTGCAAGCGTTCATAGGCTACGGTAGTAAAGTATATATGAAGTATACGGAAGTATGAAGTATATATGTTTGTATATATTGTGAAGTATATATGTATGCTTAACCTAACTTGACAAATCCTGTAGTTTTCATGACTGACTCAAATTAAATTGAAATCAGAGCTGAAAAACAATTTATTATGAAAAGGATGAAAAATTATAATTTCTCCTTATGAACGACAAAGGGATCTAGCAAATTACAGTTATGACTGTAGTATTTCACTTTCTCTATATGAATCTAAAAATATAAAGTAGTTAATATATTTTCTTTTCCGCTTCCTAAACCGATAAATCTTAGTGCTTTGATTTTTATACTTTTTCGTCGTGAGACGCTTAAAATGAATATCAGTTATAATAATGTTGTATAGGGTCGTGCCATTGTTCTTAAAGGGGTTAAATTTACACCTCTTTTTTAAGTGTCATTTTTATTTTGTAAAATTTTTTCTACTAATTCTCCAAGGAAAACTACAATCCCACACCATAGAAATATCTTCAACATAGAATTAAATGTAGTGTTACTTCGAATATCTTTGCAATAGTGGCAATCCCTATTAAGAGGCTGATAATTGCTAATTGAGCGTTACTTAAAACTTTTTTTAGCACAATCTGTTGAAATAAACGCAGTAAAAAAAATATATGTTACTCTTGGACATATTTCTGATAATATGCATGTCCACAAAACACATTATAATCAAAATCTTTGTATAAAAAAAATGCCAAAGTCACCCAACAAAATCAGCTTTCAGAACAAATTCTGCGTTATATGTCAAAGGTTTTTTTCTAGTTTTCAGGAAACAAACTTGTTATATTAAATTTAATAATATTGATGTTTTACAATTTCAAATAAGTAGCTAGTTTTTTAGTAAATAAATTTATTCTGAATTCTTCAGTCGATTTCAATAGCGACTCGCGCCATTATCCATTCTTCTCTTTCATTTGTAGAGGAAACGACAGTGATCGCCGAGGCGTGCTGCTAGTTGGACCTGTGTCACTTCTTTGCTCGCGGCTCTTAATAATATCAGTCTGCGTCTGTTTTAATTTGCAAATATCAAATAGACAATTATATTTTTGGTTTTAGTGATTACTATGTGAGGTATTATAGTAGATAGACAAAAATGAGTAAATAATTTCATAAATTTTTATGGTGAAAATTTTATTTCGTTAATAATATTATTTATGAAATAAAAATTTTATTGTATAAATATTATTTTGGACTATGGAAAACCAAGAAAAAAGTCTAAAAAGAGTCAAAAACCAATCGTACGGGGGTACACACATAACACAATAATAACCTGATTATTTTTTCTTTAGATAGCTAATTTTATCTAATTTTAGGAACTATCAAAAACTCCATAATCATCTCGAAAGTTGTACTTATTCAGATTCACAGTCACAGATGGAAGTTGTAAAGTAAGTTTATTTTTACTTGAAGGGGAATGTATAAGTATATTGTATAATTTAGATAGTTAATTTCGAACTAATTGACTATGTCGCGATTGTGTAGGGGTTGAGAAGCTCGACTTACTATCCGAAGGGTAGGGGTTCAATCCTCCAATTCCAATGGTTCACAACTTTTTATTTTATTATTTGTATTTTTTATTTCTTATTTGTTTTTTGAATATGAAATATGAAAGTAAAAAAAATATAAATATAAAAAACGATTAAACTATAAATAGAAGAGAAAATTTGTATCAAATTTTTTTATTATTTGTTTTTTTTTTATTATTTTTATGTATGTTTATTTTTAGTCCTTTTTTGTTTATGTTTCTTATTTTTTCATTCTTTATTAATTCTTTATTAATATTTTTAATTTTTTTATTATTCTTTGTTTATCTAATAATGAATAAGGAAAGTAAAAAAAACTTATGTATTTATATCTATTACATAATACAAAGATAAATTTCAAAAAAGTTTTTATATAGAACCATAAAATAAGTTTGGTTTATTTCATAGACCTACGTAATTGTCAGACCCGGCAGTGTTAAAAATAATCAAGATATCGAATGGTTCGTTTCTGTTCTTTTTAATATTAATTTTTCCGGTTACAAAATGTGATTCATGAAGAACAACAGGCACAGTTAATTCTAGATTATTAAATGCATACAACACTAGCTTAAGCCTAGCCTAGGCTTAAAGGTTCTTTTATATGTAAATTTTATCATCTATATATATAAAAATATGTTGGTTTGTGTACGCTTCAAAAACTCAAAAAGTTCTGCACCGATTGAGTCGAAATTTTAACATGATATAAAATCCGCATCAAGGATTGTTTTTATCTATTTTTTGCATCAGTCACATATCTGCGACCGCGAGAAAACAGTTTTTTTTAACGATCAGCTGTGTACCATTGACCGCGCCATCTGCCAGAAGCGAGGAAAACACTCGCTGACAACCGCAATAGTAATGACGCAGTCACTTGAGAAACAATTTCGTTCCCAATTACATTGTTTATTTACAAAAAAAATTGCATCTGATTCTGATTATTATACAATCTGAATTAAATATTCACTCAAATCAAGAATTATCACATTCTTTGTTTTGTTTCTCATTTCTCAACCATTCAATCACAATGTGCCACTGCGAAGCGTGGCAGGGTACAGCTAGTATGCTATAAAAGAGGTGTTTCAAAAATGTATGTAGACCCGGCCAGGTCTATACACAGTTTACTGAAAAATAGGTAAAAAATTGTAGAACGGTGTTCAATTGTCCATTCCAGTCCACTCTGTTGAGTATTCTATATTTCAACTTTTGTACCGGCAAACTATGCATGATTCAAATATGTCCTCTTTCTACTATATTATTGTAGCACAAATTAGCTCTCAGCAATAGGGTAGTTGACAACTTTTTTTTATTTCATAAATAAGAAGTTTCTAACCATAAAGAAATATTGCAAAAGAAATAGTATGTCTAAGATCAATACTTTCACAGATATAGTGGTATGTTGATATGTTGCGGCGCAACATCCAAAAAGGCTCCATAGAAAATCTACGGAACAGGTGACGTCACATGTTCCCATATTACTAAGAAATGTATGGGCATACTGACAAAATTAATAATAACTATGTATTAAGTATGTTTTTATTAATAGTTGTCATTATAATAGTTGCTTTAATTGATATCAGCAATCTAATTACATTATCATATGATTATGTATCATATATATATCATATATATATGATTAGGGATTTTTTTATTATTATTTTCTTATTTAAACATACACATCATAATTTATTTTTTTTGCAACTGTAATAATTATTATTTATATACACTGGATAGGAGCGTTCTCCTGATACCTGGATACTGATTTGCACCGTAGTTACTTGGCGATGAAAAGAAAATGTAGGTTATGGCTGAAAATCAGTGTTGTCCGTGCTGGGCTCTTGCACTGAGCTATATCCTTTTTCAAACTGCAGCACACACTTATACCTAATTGTTTTATACAATCTAATCTAGTTTATGTTTTATGTTTAAGATTTTTGTTAAATAATATTGTTTTTTTTTCTTGTTTCTTATTTTTTGTGTGTGTATGTATGTTTGAAATAAAGTAATCTATCTATCTATCTATCTATCATTTTTGATAAATTTTGAAAATAAATGTCTAATTTTTATTTTGAAATGGGTACAATTTTAACAATATTTCATATCTTTTAAGTTTGAATTGTTTTTATAGGTAGTTGTAGCACATATTTACCGATTTTGTGAAAAATAGTGCCAATAATGTTTTTTGTTAATTTACCTAATCTGTGGGTAATGTTGTTAGGATTACATTTAAATGTACTATTTATTATTTATATTGTTTAGCTTAAACATACTGTAACACTGTTTATCATCATCATCATCATCACTAGCCTGTATCGACCATGGCGAAAGATGCTTTGTTTTCGTAGTTGTAAACAGAGAGTTCAATCTACTACGCCACCGAAACATATAGTCTTCAAAACATATAGTTTTCAATAAATGAAAAAAATTCATATCAGACCTTCGGATCTTGAGGTAAATATAACATGAACGCTGGCACACAAATAAAGATAATCACATACCTAACCTACAGAAAGAAATCTATAAAAAATCTAACATGTTCCAAATTTCAGTATACTCTAGACTGTTTCAGATGAGTATTTATTAAAACACATAATTTTTCAATTCCGTATATCATTTCAAAGATTACTATTCCAGAATTTTAATAACTAAATTTCTCGATTAACATAATAACCAATCATTACTGTTTGATACAATCGAATAAAGTTTCATACGTTTCATAGAAAGTATATTTCATAATATTATTATTATTTTATCGACAAAACTCTGTATCGAAACATGAATAAATATTAAACAGCACACATTTTAATATATCATTAATCATCGCATTCCTGTGATGACTAGAAAGCTGTTATAGTCAGTTCTATATCATTAATACGTTTCCGACATTGAAGTAATAATTGAAATGTTACGGCATTCACTTTTTGTTAAAAAATTAAGTTTGTATTGAAAGCCCTGCGGCGTAAACGCTCTTAACTTAAAAAAATAAATACTTACTTGATTAATTATAAATACTTAGCTATTACTTCGAACTGACATTATTTTTACTGTGATGAGATGACACATCCATGCTCTTATAATTGCGAAAGTAACTGTGTCTTTCTGTGTGTTACATTTTAACACTTAAGCTGCTTAAACGATTTAGATAAAAAAATAATCTGTTATGGATTCCGAATTCCAAATAGAAATAGCGAAAAGTACTCAAAAGAGTATCGGGACCGATTTCGATAAAAACTAAAAGTGAAGCATTAGATTTTTTAAAAATTAAAAATTAAGGTAGAAATAGAACCCGTTGATTTTGAAAAAAAAACACTATCATTACACGATTCGATAGTATCGCGGTATAAAAGGAACAATAAATTCCGGGAAGATATTACATATGGAAAACGGAAGGGAAATGTTGGATTTTTATAAACTGCTACATGTTTTAAAGTAATGTTAAAGGCCACAGTGAAAAAGAAATAAAATGTAAACAAGTGCGAGTAATCCACTTTACGTTTTAATAACATCGTGCCAATAATTTACATTTGGTTCGACGTTTCGTTGATTACTAGTAACTTTTTGCATACTGCTTCGTACTTTGTAGCATAATTTTTAAAAGCAAAACCTACTTGAAACTTGAATTTTGTAATTTGGAATCTAATCGAATGGTGTAATACACCATGTGAGTTTTTTTTAAACAATAGTTTTGATTCCTGGCTAGGAATATTTTGTAAACATCCAATGATGCAGTTTAGTTTTTCTTTTACGTTTTCGAGAGTCCTTTGAGTACTTCAAAATGCACTTGCCATCCATGCACTTAAAAATTTACAAGGCGTTTCAAAACCAAAATTTATTCAAGTCGAGCTCGAGTCGAGTCGATGAAAATACGTATGTCAAAACTATTATGATTTTTCTTTTGTAATTGCATCCCTGATTTTCATGTTTCGATTTCATAATAGGTTCCTTAGTAAAATTTGTTAGTATAAATAAGTATACTGACCGTGTAATTAACCATTAATTTAAAAATACCACATATATTTTTTATAAAAGTGTTTAGTTTTTTATTGTTCACTTCTATTTTTATAATGGTCTATGGAATAAAGCACGTGGAGCACGCCATCTAGTGGCATTTTTTTTAAGTTGGCGCTTTTGAGGTTGTAGTAGTTACGCGGCTTGTCGGTGTAGTATTGTGGAGCCACGTTATCGGAAATATTAGTGGGCGGGGCCTCGAAATTCATTCTCTCAAGGTCGTTGGCGTTTATCAGCCTCTTAATGTATGACTTACTGTTACTAATTGAATATTTTTTTCTATCTTTCCTATACTAATGAGTACCTGGTATAAAATAAAAAATATTTACCACAATATTTTAATGAATTGTATTGTGAACTAACTGTATTTTTCTGTATTTTTGTATTAATTAAATTCGAGCTCACTGTAAAGTTAGAAGGTTTTATGCATACTGTAAATATTTAATCTAATGAGTTTAGGAAGGCTTCATGCTTATGGTTAACTGTCGACACACGACCCTGCCCCTAATTATTATAGCAGAAATGTAATATTGCTTTTATCTTCGTAGTAAAAATATCTATTCGGTAAAAATAATTGAAGTTGTTTTATAGGGTTGTTTATTTGGCAACCCTACGAAATTGGACGGCCCGCCTAAACGTATATTCTCTTTGCGCCCGCCCACCCCAATGCAAGCGCTGGCCGGAAGCGATCCGATTAGAGAACCCAAAGCGCGAGTGAGCGCTCATACGCTCGAACCTTACTCTTTTGACTTAATTTAAGATTTATATTGCACGTATTACAAATGTAAATTAAATTTTAAGATCAGTTTGCAGGAGAAGATACTCCAAATGTCTTAAAGTAATATTTCTGTTTATTTACTTATCTATTAAATAACAGAAGGATTATAAAATTAGTTATTGTTTCTGCTATGAATAATAATTTTGTTGAACTATAAAGAATGTACAGAACCCACGAAGGTAGCTTACTACTTTAGTACCATGTCACACCGACTATTGTGCTCGAACATAATAGTTGCTACCGTACTTTAATAACGCCATAGTTATTGTGACATAGTACTTAAGTGTTAAGCTACCTCTTTGGTCGATCGAACCTACAACGTAAACATTTAACCTTTATCAATAATTGGAAACTTGATTTATAAATCTAACATATTTCTGCTTATGTAGCAAGCTTTGCTAGGAAGTGTACGATTAAAAATAGGAAAAGATGATAGATAATAATAAATATACTTTATTGTACACAAGAGACAAATAAAACAATACAATGCAATAAACACACAGCTGAACAATTAGGAGATCTTATTGGTAAAAAGCAATTTCTTCCAGGCAATCTAAGGAACCTTACTGCGATTGTAATAGAGGCGGCTTTCGTAGTGCAACTGTTACACCTTAAGTGCTGTCATCTGTAAATAATATAAGTAATAAAAAACAAAAATATAATATAATAGTGTGGGCCCTGTAACTAATGAAATACTGTGGGCCGTAAAACAAAAATATAATATAATAGTGTGGGCCCTGTAACTAATGAAATACTGTGGACCGTAAAACAAAAATATAATATAATAGTGTGGGCCCTGTAACTAATGAAATACTGTGGGCTGTAAAACAAAAAATTGAAACAGAGATTCCTTATAGTATCCACAATTACTACAGAGATTTCTTAAACTATCCACAGTCTGCAATGTTCCAAAGTTCTTAAATTAGATGAAAAAGTCATTTAATATTAACATTGTATGAACATTGTATGAATGCCCCTTAATGTCACTGTCAGGTATATCGACTGGACAAAATGTCTGTAGCACATTGCTGGCTTGATTAATTGTGTTAGAAAAAAAGAGTTAGAACGATCTAACGATTTCTGAGAGACATTTAATTACGTTTTTGTTTTTTTTGTCTTCGCAAATGGACTCTTCTTACCGCTTCACATCAGTTAGCGTTAGGTCAATTGCCGTGCTTTGTATAAAAAAAATGTTGCTAATGAAATGAGTCGTCAAGTTTCATATTTCTTAGTCCCTGTGGTCTTTACTTTAGCTAACATCAATTGAACGATGATTTTATTCAAGAATTATTGCTACCAGCTGTTATTAATTTCAACTGGTTTGCCACAATGAATTACTTTCCTGCAAAGTTTTGGTACTTTATAAAAGTTTTGGCGACAGATTTATTTAATAAGAGCTGAAAACAAGATCCAAAAGATTTTCTTTATACAGGATGGTGCAGTCAATACGACAATAAATTGAAACATGGACTATATCAGTTCATAGGATTGATTTGCCACTTTCGAAAACATCTTATTCATTTGATAATTTCATGATATTTATATGAAATAAAATAACATTGGCTGCATTGCTCCATAGAAATGTCATGAAATTATCAAATGAATAATATGTTTTTGAAATTGGCAAACCATTTCTATGAAGTAATATAGCCCATGTTTTAATTTATTGTCGTATTGACGGCACCACCCTGTATAAGTATGCGACTATGCGTCATTGGTCGTCTCTGGGCTGATATAAAGATGATTATGAAGTATAGGTACCTATAAAGGCGACATGGATGTCGGTTAACACGCCAAAAGTATCCTATGTCCGTCCCAGGATCTTAAATTAAGTATATCCATACCAAATTTCATATAAATCGATTCAGTGGCATATGCGTGAAATGGTACGGGCAGACAGTCAGAGTTTCTCTCGCATTCATAATATGAGTATGGATTTGAAAAAAAAATTAAACAAAAATTAAAACCGACACCAAAAAACTGAAGAGGATAAAATAAGTACTTTTTTTTGTTAATTCTTCCTATGAAGGGAAGGCAAAGGGAACTAATGGCCATACAGCCATGTCTTAAATATTTCTTTTTTTCTTCTTTTATTGCATTAAAATGCTGGCGTAACACATTTCAATGCTTCTTGGGAGTATTTGACACGAAATATATGATGACAATCACTTTATGTGCTACTTGATGATGTGGATAACCACAAAAAAGTTCTCATCGTATTTCGCACCATACTCACTTTTATTCTAATAATCTTTTAGTTCCACGTCAACACAAACACTTGAATAATAAAACTACACCACTTTTATAACACAATGTTCGCTCCGCCACAATTTTTAATTATTGCAATAAAAATCTTGACTGACGCCACAAAAACCCGCCAAACACTCCGCGGGTGGCTTCGACTGCCCGTGTTGCCCTATCCTAAGACGTGGCTGCGTGCGCGGGGGGAAGGCTGCCCCTCACGCATGCATTGCACTTGTCACGTCACGTCTGGGGTTGCCCTGGGTTTCCTTTGGGTAACCTCCATGGGCGCTAAAGGGCACTCTGGATCCTGCTTCGGCGGGTTCTGGGGTGGTGCCAGGGGCCCCGTTCCGGGACCGGCTGCGGTCTGTGGCTGCGGCTGCTTCTGGAGGGGGCCTGGCGCTCTCCCTGGAGGCTGAATTCGGTTGGTTTTTGGGGAGGGCTGCCCGGAGGTGGCTTGGTGAGCTTGCTTCGGCAGATTCCGGGTCACCTCCGTCATGGGAAAGTGGGAAATCGGAGAGGTTTAGTGGGTTTTCAGTGCCGCTAATATCAGGTGCTGGGCGAGCCCCACACAGGCCGCTGGAACTAGTGTTCCCGAGGCCTATAGGCTTTTAGGCTTTTTTTAAGGCTAGCCTATGAATTAGGGGCTACAGCGGGATAAAAGCCTAAAAAGGCTTTTAGGCTAGGCCTTTTTCATAGCCTTTTTTTGTCTACCCGAGGACTATAGGTTTTTAGCCTTTTTGTAGGCTAGGCGCATATTTAAAAGCCTTGAAAGACTAAAAGCCTATAAAGACTTTTAGTCCTTTAGGCTAGGTCTATTTTATTTATTGTTCGAGTATAATAATCGTCAACTTAATTATACGATTTTAAATAATGTTTCAAAAATATAAGATCTTTAATGTGCTTGTCATCATGCCTAAATTTTTTTGAGAATAATATATAACAAGTACTTATTATTTCCAATTTCAAATAATATTCGTTTTCATTAAATTTTAAAATAAATAAAAATAAATACTATACAAAAATAAATCTTCTTTAATTCATACTAAGTCATAATCTGAATAATGGCCATAGCCTTATAATAATAATATGCCTACTACTTGAAAAAGACTTTAGTCGCAAAAAGCCTAAAAGGCTTTTTTTAGGCCTATAGGCTTTTTTTAGACCTATAGGCTTTTTTTAGGCCTATAGGCTTTTTTAAACCTATAGGCTTTTTAAAGTGAGTAGCCTTTTAAAAGCCTACTATTCTATCATGGCCATAAAAAAGAACTAATAGGCTTAATTTTAGGCCTAAAAGCCTATAGGCCCGGGAACACTAGCTGGAACAGCCCAGTGGCTTAGGGTATCGTCCGTAAGAGGATTCCTCTCCGTAAAAAACAAAAAAGTTACTCATCCCCTAGGAACATATTTTTGGAGATATTTTCGAACAATAAAAAGAATCATCAATATCGGTTCACCCAGTCAAAAGTTCT
This sequence comes from Nymphula nitidulata, assembly GCA_947347705.1. Classification (NCBI taxonomy): domain Eukaryota; kingdom Metazoa; phylum Arthropoda; class Insecta; order Lepidoptera; family Crambidae; genus Nymphula; species Nymphula nitidulata. The sequence continues at coordinate 14,436,808 of OX374623.1, forward strand.
GAGGCAACAAACATAAAACTATATATATATATAGACGAATTGATAGCCTCCTCCTTTTTTTGAAGTCGGTTAAAGATAGATTAAATGCTAAGTACAAAAGGATAAAATTTTTATATAAAATAAAACCGAATTTAAAACACTAAACATGAAAAAATAATTAAATTTAAGTAGGTACATACGTAGTAATCTCATGAAAACATATTTTTTATTCAACCAGTTATTATAGGTACTATACATGTTACTTACATAGACTTTGAAATATCGAATATTATTTGATTATGGCTTGTATTTAACTGAGCATCATAGGTAGGTGTAAGGTGTAAGTCCAACTTCGAGAAAGAGGAAAGAGTAAGATTAATTGTTGTTTTTTTTATGCGTTTAAACGCCTACTTTATTGTAATAATTACAATTATAGAAAGAAAACAATGAAAAATATATATTTTTTTAATGTAAAAATATTCTTTCGGATCATTAGAGGTGTTAACTTCAATGAGTGTTGAGATAAACGTTGCTATAAAAACGTTGGAAAAGGAAAGAAAGTGGTGAAAAAAATAGTAGGTTATACCTAATGCTCCGGTGGCGTAGTAGTAATCGCGTCTGGCCGGAAATCAGGAGACGCGGGTTCGATTCCCGCCTGGAGCATATATATTTTTTCATCGTTTTCTTTCTTTATTTGTAATTGTTAAGTCAACTTAAACAACATTAAGTATAAAAATAGCTTATCTTTATAACACTAACCTAATATTTACAAAGCTTAAAACGTGACATTAAAAAAAACTGTTATATCATTTCAATTTTAAAATTTATATGAGATATAACCATCGTTATTATTAAATTAATTATGATTATTTTATTTTCGTACAAAAGACAATCATTTTTACAAATTCCATGTACCTAACCTAGTCTTTAGAATGACAATTAAGTATGTAGAAATGAAATAAATAAATATAAATCTTATACTGTGTATGAGTAGCGTGGTGGGAAATGGGATGTATGTAATGCTAGTGATGATGGCGATAATGATCCATAAAACAATTTGATATTATAGCTTAAAGCAAACACAAAACATTGTAGGATAATAATAATTTTATTTCCTTAAAACGAGGTTTACAATACAAGTTAAAAGGAACAGACATAAGGAAGTTTTTTTCTCAACCATACTTAAATAGGCCCACTTTTAATGATGAAAGATTATTTTTATTGATAAAAGACTAATACTGATAAAATACAATATTTTGTCACAGAAACGGAAACGCTTTAATAGCCAAAATATTAAAGTACCTTTGGTATAATAATATGTTTATTTATTAATAATGAAAAATCCATATTATACCAAAGGTAAGTACTTATAACTAATACTTACATATTATTATTATACTTAGGGTCAAGTCGATCTCGCTTAGCAAGGTATTTATTTTTCTAGGAAAAATTACATGCCCGCATCTTGTCATATAACGGACACAGATCATTATAATGGGCGATGTTTTCAGAGCTCAGTTTTTCGAAGGAAAAGTGGCTTATAATCTAGACGTGGGCGTTACGATACGTATTTTGTCTCGTATAGTATAGAGAAAAATTCCAGCAGCTGATAAAGCTAACCTTTCCTAATTGAGAGGCACTTGTGAAGCATCAAATCAACTGAAACATCATTTAAGTACTGAAAATATAAAAGTAAGTAAGTTATTTAACTAAGAGTAGAGTAGATGAGGTTTTTTTATTGTTTATTATTATTTTTTTACTAAGTAATTTTTCAAACATTTATAATAATGTTAAAATCAAAAACTAAGAATAAAAATATATAATTGAAAATTTGAAGTAACCCCGGCCTCATTAACCGACGACCGGCTGGTCGAGCGGTCTGTACCCGCTGCTATACAGGCTACTCGGTCAAGAGGTCTCGGGTTCGAATCCCGGTAGGAGTAAATGTTTGTATGATGTGTACGAGCATTTGTTTACGAGTCGTGGATGTTTATTTAGTATATTTCTAGTATTTATATACATATTATTATCATTATTTTCTCTTAATGATGCTTGCTTTGGGCTAGATAATAGGTGTGAGTGTATTTTATTTTATTTTATTTTATTTACAATGTCACAATAACAGACATCAGATAGAAAAAACATATACAAACATGCAAAAAAAAATTGTATATCTGTGCCCAATTATAATTGTGCACAACATTTTAACAAAACTTATTGATTTTACTATTTGTAGGTAAACTACAGTTAAAATTAAAATTATCTGATCAAAACCGTCGTCTAAGACTGTCGCTTAATGTGTTTGTAACGTTTCCAGTAGTAATCCTCTAAATGAAAGAATTGGACAATTAAATATCATGATTAGAGCAAATCTCATTGTAGTAATGGCACATTCTATGCAAAGGATTATTTTTTGACACATGTTTTTACAACAGGGTGTACAAAATAACTGCGGATTACGCACTGACCGAGTCGGTACTTTAAATGACAACATTTCCAACAATCTTCCATCAGACAATCCATTGGCAATCTGGTGCAGTGTGAGTAAATCACACATCCACCTACGTCTCTCTAGGGTTATCATATTAAAATACTTGAGACGGTCTGAATAGTCAGGTATTTTTCTACGCAGACCATATTTCGTACATAACGCTCTGACAAATCTGCGCTGAATAGCCTCAAGTCTATCAACATGAACCTCATATAAAGGGTACCATATTGAAGAACAATAATCCAACAAGCTTCTTACCAACGATCCATACAAAATCAGCCATGATCTTACATCCTTAAATGGCTTAGCATTTCGTAGAACAAAGCCTGACATTTGATTTGCCTTATTGCAGATATGATCATAGTGAGGGCGAAATGTAAGAGCCGAGTCGAAATACACTCCCAAGTCACGGACTACACCAACTCTGACAAGACAGGACCCAGATATATTATAATTAAATTGTATGAGGTTTTTATTCTTTGTAAAAGAGATAATTTGGCATTTATCAATATTGAGTGACATTTGATTCTGTTCACACCATCTTGAGAGTTTGTCCAGGCTTTTCTGTAACATTTTGCAATCTTCAGTGCTAGCGACTCGTTTAAAAATCTTGATGTCGTCAGCAAAGGCAAGACAATCGCATTTAATGATTTCAAGAAGATCATTGATAAAGATCAGAAATAGAAGTGGTCCCAAATTGGAACCTTGTGGAACTCCGGAGCTTGGAATAAATGGAAAAGATTCATAGCCACTCAGTGCTACTAATTGGGAGCGATTGAGAAGATACGAGGCAAGCCAGCGCAGCAAACTGCCATGAATGCCCACTTGTGATGCTTTTTCCAACAGTATTGAGTGACTTACACGGTCAAAAGCCTTAGCAAAGTCAGTATATATGGTGTCCACCTGACTTCTGGCATTGAAAGAATCACACAAATATGAGGTATATATTAGTAAATTGGATTTAGTTGACCTACCCTCAACAAAACCATGTTGTTTTTGGCTAAGCAATGGCCTTACGTGATTATAAATGCGTTGATAGAGAAGCGACTCAAAAATCTTTGCAAACCAGTTCAGTATGCTGATGGGACGGTAATTCAAGATATCTTTTTTATTTCCTGATTTGTGTATTGGTGTAATCTTAGCCATCTTCCATAGTGAAGGAAATACCCCTTCCTTAAGTGATTTGTTAAATATAGTTAACGGCTCAGCCAATGCGGAGGCACATAAGCGAATAGTTACAGGTAAGATACCATCAGGTCCAGCACCTTTGGATAAATCAACTTTTTTTAACATGGCCAATACTGAATCCGTGGGTATATCCACCTGGCCCAAAGAGAAGGTATGTGAGGGGTACTTAGGAATATGGTTTGTTGTTTGACTATTATTATAAACTGATGAAAAGAATTCTGCAAAAAGATTCGCAATTTCAGTCCCTGTGGTAGCTTTACGTCCGTGGAGATACATGTGGTTCGGAATGTTGTTGGTAATTCTTTTACTTTTTGTATATCGCCAAAACGACTTTATATTTATGGTTAAGTCTTTTTCTATATTAAAGATATAAAGTTTGAAGCAATGCTCAAGCATAACCTTGGCACGCACTCTTAGCATTGAAAATGTGTCTAAGTCTCTAGGATTCTGAAAGCGTTTATATCGGTTATGATACTTAGCTTTGAGTTTAAGAACCCTTTTTAGACCTGAAGAAAACCACACTGGATATCTGGTAGAACGAACCTTCCTTTTAGGAGTGTATGCATCAATAGTTGAATGCCAATGATTATAGAAGAATTGAAGAAAATCATTACAATCAAGTGCGTTAGCATGGTGTAACCAGTCAATTTTTTGTAGCTTCAAGATACAACTTTCAAAATCAGTTTTATGATAACAGAGTTTTTCAAGCTCTATAGATTTGGAACGAAGCCAAATTATAGAGCCTCACCATGAAGCTCCATTTCGAACGGAGGATGATGAGCATCAAGACGACTCATTGGAACAGTTTCTTTTAACGAGAATACATCGGGGTTGTTGGTGATTACCAGGTCCAATATTCTGTTATTATGATTAGTGATATTATTTAATTAGGAAATACTGTTTGAGTAAAATAAGTTGAAAAAATAGCCGATTTTTCACTATAACTATGTAAGGGAGACCTTGTATCCTCCGACCATAATAATTCACCTAAATTAATGTCTCCAATTATACAAGTAATTTGATCAGGATGAGAGGAAAGTATATTAGTGCATCTATTAATGAAGCCCGCAAATACGTCAGTAGGTAAATAGTCAGGCAGATAAACTGTACACAAATTCATTATTTTGTTTTGATTTAAAGTAATCTGTACCCACAAATCTTCGACGTAATAAGACTGCCCATCGACCTTGACGGTAACATCATTTTTTTTTGAAATTGCTATTAACACACCGCCACCGTGCTGCTTATTAAATCTCTTTAAAAACTTGCCTTCTCGATCTCTGCGTATGAATATTATTATTATTCATCATCTATCTAACACCATCTCATTGAGACTAGTATCAAATACGCTATATCTGAAGTTTATGAAGAATTAAGCATCCCGCAGACTTTTTGATGGTATAGGATCAGCTCAAGGTTAGTACACATGTCGCGGGAATGTCACCGAAGTGACAGTACACCAAATTTCAAATCAATTGGATCCGTGAAAGTTAATAAAGCCCTTTTATTATGTAGAAAATGAGCTGATAATCATCAAACGCCTGAAATGATCTTCATAAATTATAGCTAAAAAGCTCCACAGACAGACACACAGATACACCGATACACAGACAGACACGTCAAACTTATAACACCCCTCTTTTTCGTCGGGGGTTAAAAATGAAGTGCTGGATGACATCGGCAAAATCGGATTCTTTATTAATATTTATGTCATCCGATATGTGCGCAAGACACTAGTCTAGTAATCATTACTAAATTCTTAAAATTACTATAGTAGGGATAAGTAAGCTTATCCCGGTATTAGTTTTTGTCGGTATGTTATGGTATTCAGGGCATGATATTCGCATACTCTATGTATGTATGATACGTGGGCCATCTTCATTGTTGTGGCTATCGAAGGCATTCGATTGTGGATATACATAGGTAGCTGTAATTTGTTTCTGCATTAGGATCTCAGTGGCATGTGGTAGTTGAGGTACTAGTTTCGATTAGGAAAACAAAGCTACTTTCGCCATGGTCGATCTCGGGATGAGTCAATCAAAATTTGTAATCTTCTCCTTGCTTCGGAAGGCACTTTAAGCCGTTGGTCCCGGTCGTTACTGCAAGTTCTTTACACCAACCAGCATTAGACCAGCGTGGTGGTGTTATGACTCAAACTTCTCATGTGTTTCCCCGATGTGGGAAGGCCTGTGCCCAGCAGTGGAACGTATATAGGCTGGTGATGGCCTCGACGTAGGCGAAGCCGTAGACAAAAGTATTCCATACTAAAATTATAAATGCAAGAATAACTCTGTCTGTCTGTCCTTTTCATCTTAAACCGCTGAACCGATTGAAATAAAATTTGGTACGGATCTTCTTTGGGAATAACATAGGATACCTATTTTACGCGGGTGGAGCCGCGGGCAGCCACTAGTTGAGTAAAAAGTCAGTTATATACCACAGTACAAACTTGTTGAAGAATCCCGGAATATAATAAAGTTTATCTGATAAGTTGATGTTGTTTATTAAAATTTTAATACCTACAGCAATGCTAGCTCCCGTTTGGCCGTAGGTACTGACGCTTGTGGCTTGTGGGCTTCAAACCCTCACGACACAGACCTAAAAAAAAACCGTGCTCAAAACAGCCTCACGGAAGCTCGGTGTCCTGAACAAGGTGCGTCGATTTTTCACGCCTGACCAGCTATGGCAGCTTTACAAAACTCACGTCCGGTCTTGCGTGGAATATTGCTCGCACTTGTGGAATGGTTCCGCCAAGTACCTCCTCGATGCACTGGACAGATTGCAGCGTCGTGCTGTTCGTATCATTGGCGATGTAGAGGTCACGAACGAACCTTGAGCCTCTGCGATTGCGTCGAGACATTGCGTCGCTTAGCGCCTTTAATAGGTTTTATCACGGAGAGTGCTCTGAAGAGCGTTTCGACCTTATCCCACCTTACCCCTTCCTGCTCAGGAGCACGCGTGCCGGTCATCGGAGTCATCCATTCACTGTCTCCACCGCAACATCACGCACAAAGAAATTTAGTGCCTCGTTTCTTTGTCTTACTTCCAGAACTTGGAATTCTTTGCCAGCACATGTGTTCCCTTCTTCTTATAACATGGGGTCCTTCAATAGAGGTCTGAAAAAGCACCTTTTGGGCCGGCAAGGTGGAGGCAGCTAGTGTAATGTCTATTCTGCACTAGCTGTCTTCCCATATGGACTCTCCTTACCGCTTCAGATCAGGTGGTGTTGGGTCAGTTTCCGTGCTTTGTATGAAAAAAAAAACTATTCTAAGGACTAACATTTATTATGTATGCTTTGATGTCGACAGTTCTGCATAAATAGGCCATTTCCATAAGCCACCTTCACTTATCGCGCAAAGGCCGGGTTCAAAGTCAAAATCTATACATACCTACGTTCACGTTATCGAGTTTTTCTTTAATATGTAAGCCAACAATCCCGGTTTTACAACTTACCTGAGCTGAATAAAGCCAAGTCGGCGTATATTGCAGGATACGTTTTTCGTTGTGGACGTTGTGGTTTGTATAGAAGAATTCAAATATGAAGATTATTGCATTTGTAGTGATATTGTTGTTATTCTCAAATGATTTGAAATTGGAATCACAAATAATCGATCAGCACCCCTAGCACGAACATTTTAACATTTCGAATCGCATCGTTCACGCAATCACGCACGTTTAAAATTTCAAACAAAAGCAAGACAAAAGCTAACTAACTACTCGATACGATGGCGATTCGAAATTTAAAGTGGTCGTGCTAGAGTTATAGTTTAGAAGTAAGTATATGCAAAGACAAGGAAATTATCTTGAACAGTTTTTAAACGACTTCAAAAACGAGGAGGACTGCGGTTGGCAATTTTGGTTTTCTATGTATGTACACTAATCACGCCGAGATTTCTGATTCGATTTACGTGTTATTTTGTTTGTCAGATGCGGAATTAGTTGCCATTTGGTCAAGTGCTAAGTTGTTTCCAGAAACAATAGAAAGTGAAGTACCGACTCCATAAAATATGTTTTTAGGGGATAAATACCTACTTAAATTTAATTATTTTAGCCTCTTTAGGGCTCCGTACCCAAAGAGTGATCTTCAACTTCATCAGAGCTCAAGACTGGCCGTCGTCTAGTCCCGATCTTAATCCGCTGGATTATGATTAATGGTCAGTTTTAGAGAGTATGGCTTGCTCTAAACGCCATGATAATTTGGAGTCCCTAAAACAATCCGTACGATTGGTAGTGAAGAATTTGGATACCACTTCGAATAAGCTTTTATATTTTAAATTGTTTTATATTTATGTATTAAGCTAACACACTGTAAAAGTAGATAATAAATGTTATTTGCAATAGGTTTTTTTTTGTTTCAGTATTTATGGTAAGACTAGGTAGAAAAGTGAAGTGGACTGTTACGACCGACTACAGCATGGATATCGAGACAGATTAAAGCTAAAAATCACATCCTTTAAATTCTTCACCAGCACGTGTATTCCTTTCTACGAGTATTCACGTGAGTTCCTTCAAAAGAGACGTGAAAGGCGGAGGCGGCTACAAATGTAAGTTTAATTCCAACTTTACCCGAATGGCTTTCCCCAATCGGAGAAAGATGGGAATTTTCGTTTCATCTTCCCCCGAAATCAAATTCGGGGGAAGGTGGAAAGCAAAAGTTTAATTTGCCCCCGAAACATGTATTTTAAATCATTAATTTAGTTTTGGAAACTTAAGTAAGTAGGTGTCATCGCTCTCAGTTGTCTCAAGATACCAAAAAAATATTCTAATAAATTATTTTTGACTTCCCATTTAATTTTGTGTAACTTTCCTTATCGCTTCGCATCCGGGCGTGTCGAGTCATTTGCCGTACTTTGTATAAAAAAAGAAGCCGTAAATGCCATCGTTACCACGTTGCCACTGTAGCATAAGACTTTAGGTATTTCGGACATGTTAATGAACCTACGTGCTACCAATAATCCAGATAATTGTAATAAGTTTTAGATTAAATAAAAGACGTGACATAGGGATGGACCCATGAACTTTCATAATATAGGTGGCTGCTGTAGCCACTGAGCTAACGAGGTATTTGAACATGTCATATTTCTTTAGATATTAGCAACTTAGAGGAATACCAGATCTAAACCTTTTTAGTCTACAATTAATCGTGTTAAGGTTGCCGTCATCCTTAAGCCGGTTCCCCCGACAAAAGACCTTGAATATTTCAGTTCGAAGTTTCAAATCTTTTCGGCTAATAAGCTGTTAACAGAGAAGAAAACTAATAATACAAAACCAAATAAAAAATCAGTTTCTAAAATTTTTGATAACAAAGAAAGGAGTTTAATTTTCCTAAAGCTTTTAATTAATATAGAATAGGTCTTTGAAAATAAAACGATTGTCTAGTTTTGAATTGGAAGAAGCATTCAAAATGAGAAAATAAAATAAAAGAATAGACATTAATACATTTGACTAGGGAAACAAAACACATGTGAACATATGTGTTGCGTTTCTGCGGTTGAGGTCGCCAGTGAGGCTCATGAAGGGGGTGTTGTGATGGGAGCAGGGTTTACATTACACTTCCTATGATTTACACAGAGTGGACACCTGTGGTGGACACCACCCGTGGGCATTGTGAGAAGCTTCTATGTACAATAGGTTACAGTGTACATTTATAGATGGCAAAAATAATTAATATTGAACTACAAACAAGTGAGCACCTTGCTGGTAGTCAACAAATTCTTAAGGTAAAAAAATATGTTCATAATAATCTGGAGCTTGAGGATCCGCCTTTCTTATTTCAGCCGTGAAACAGTTCGCTGTGTTTCGGATTGAAGGGAAAGGTAGCCAGTGTAATTACTGGGCATGGACGGCATTTCATCTTAGGCCCCAGGATGACAACGCATCTGCAATATCAAGTGATTTTCCCTTGTTATTGCAGGTGTCTATAGGCGGCGGTAACCGCTTACCATCAGGTGGGTCGTCAGCTTGTGTGTCATCTAGTTGTATAAAAAAAATGTGTGTTGTTTAGCACGTTTTATTTGATGTACGATGTAAACAAGTAAGTACCTATTGGTTCTATCTTAGGGAACATAGAGGTTTTATTAAGGTACGAACGTGACTGGACACATTTAAAAGTTGGAAAGAGGGTTATGGCCGATGCTTGCGGGTCGGTGAATTAGTAATATCTCAGGGACTAGGGTCAGGGGCAGCGATTAACGTGACAGCGGTGAACGGGGCCAACAGGGTCCGCTAGGTTCACAGACGGATTTTTGGGGTTCGGCCAATATGAACTAGTAATTACAACTAGCCTGCAAAATCTGATACTGAACAGACAAGAGGTGTTACTGTATTCAGAAACTTCGAAAGTAAACGCCTCTATTATTTTTAAATTTTTAGTTTAAAACTTTTTCTTGTAATGGAAAAGCTTTTGTAGCTACTCAGCTGTGATAAAGGGCCAAGGTTGGGTTATGGGAGACTCGCCGACTAGCATACTTACTGAAACCATCAGTTCTTCCTACCTCGCTGCCTAGCGACGCGGCCACACAGGGAACTTAATAGTCGGACGACTACCAAGTTGGCGTCAGCAGGCATCGGATATCCCAACCACACCGTAATTTTATTTAGTTCGGAATTTTATAGTCAGGTTTTTAAAAAAATGCCATGGTTAGAACTGCAACTTTATAAATGTATGAGGAAAGCCTTCAATGCCCCTTCCATTTTGGAAGGGACAGTGAAGAAATTCGTCATAGCATACTTTATAACTCACGTAAATCGAAATTAAATACTTTCTGAATACAGTATCATACTATATGTGGAATATCAAAGTTCAGCATAACACTCCGCTCCATGTAATTATTCGCTCTTGTGATTCTTATTTTTTATGTCATTTATTATAGAACAAGGGTAGGAAACAAGCGTGTGACCAGGGAGCAGCATTGAGAGCAGCTCTGCTCTCAGCTGTGACTTTTCTCATTTGTTGTCAACATGATATTTCCAATTGATTTTCACAGGATAAATAGAGCCTTTGTTGTTAGAAAAGTTTACCTTCAGAGGGTCCTCGACTTGTTTACTACCGTCATCACCCTTTAAAATCAATGTCATTATTTTAACACCTTTCCTTACGAAGCGATTAGTAATTATAAGCAAAGCAATTCTTCAATTTGTGAATTGCTCGAAAAGTCCACTTGAAATCATCATGTCATCATCAACAAGAAAAAAAATACCACTTGAAATCATCATCAGCTTATATACGTCCCACTGCTGGGCACAGGCCTTACTACATGGGAGAAACACACGAGGAGCTTGGGCCATAACACCACCATGCTGGCCCAATGCGTGTTGGGTTAAAGCGCTTGCAGTAACATCCAGGACCAACGGCTTAGCGTGCCTTCCAAAGCACGGAGGAGCTCGAGATCATAATTTTGATTGACCCATCCTGGGACCGACCATGGCGAAAGTTGCTTTGTTTTCGTAATCGAAACCAGGGCGCTCAAACCACTACTTACGCCACCGAGCTCCTTCCACTTAAAATAATTAAATGGAAATAATGACCTTACTATAGTTGGTTCTTCTTTATTATTTTATGACTAAGCGAAGTCGAATATTGCGTCTGATATTTATAGAATGGGCTTTGGATTTTCCTGCAAAACGTTCATCATCATCATATACGACCAGTTGGTCGTATATGATGATGATGAACGTTTACGTTGATGGTTAACGAGTTGCTGGGCACATGCCTTCCTACATGGGAGGGCATATGAGAAGTTTGGCCCACAACACTACCCCTCTCGCAAAGATTATAAATTGGTGTTGTGGGTTGGTGTGTTAAAGCGGCTGCAGTAACAGCCAGTAACAACGGCTTAACGTGCCCTCCCAAGCACGGAGGAGCTTATTACAAGTTTTGATTGAGCCATCCGTGGTTCGACTATAGCGAAAGTTGCTCTGTTTTCGTAATCAAAACCCGAGCTTTTCACATTCCAATAACCTCAATTCCAAGTGCCTCAGGGTGGTGTCCTATCTCCTCTTCTGTTTTCTATCTTCATTAACTCTATCACTCATACTCTGACATCTCATTTTCATCACTACGCAGACGATTTGCAGTTATATAGGCATTTTAAGCCCGCTGACACTATGGAGGCTGTGGCTGCTATCAACAGAGATCTTGCTTCAATTAGAGATTGGGCCTCAAAGTTTGGACTGCTTGTTAATCCGACTAAATCACAAGCAATTATTGTTGGTAGCAGACACATGCATGGCCTTCTTGATAGTCAATTAGTGCCTGCCATTGTTTTTGATTCCTCTACGATTCCTATCACGAATAGTGTCAAAAATCTCGGCTTGTATATGGACAGTAACTTATCCTGGTCTGTCCATGTAACGGAGGTAAGTAAAAAAATATTTTATTCTTTCCAGTCTCTCAAACGTCTCCAAAAATTCCTTCCTTTTCATACTAAAGTAATTCTCGCCCAATCTCTACTTCTTCCACTGCTGGATTACGCTGATGTTAGCTATCTAGACGCAACAGAGGAATTACTAAATAAATTAGAGCGACTTCAGAATTTGGGAATACGTTTTATATTTGGTCTGAGAAAATATGATCATGTCTCTGAATACCGGTCTAGATTGAAGTGGTTGCCGATTCGACGTCGTCGAGATTTGCATATCCTTTGCTTCCTTTACTCAATCCTTCACAATCCTAGATCCCCAAGTTACTTGTGTGAGCGCCTTGAGTATCTCGTTCCTCGTAATAAACCCTGCCGTTCCTCTAAATCCCTCCTCCTTAATATTCCGCTTCATTCGTCCTCTCTATATAGTGGCTCCTTCACTGTTCATGCTGTTCGTCTTTGCAATTCTCTTCCTCATTCTCTGCGTGAATGCTCATCTCTGGACGTATTCAGAAGAAGGCTAAAAGAGCATTTCCTCACAACCTAGTTTATTTATATGTAAGTATGTATTGTATTTATATTATGTATGTATGTATGATTTGTATTTATATTATTTACGTAGGTATCTATTTAAGTATGATACGTTTTTATATTATTTATGTAAATGTAAACTTTTCTTTTATGTTTTTATGTTTTTTTTTTACACGTACTACCTCACCTACCTATCAAGATCTCTCTCTGAACTCAAAGGTTTGCTGGTAGAAAACACAGTTTTGTGTTAAGCTCGCCTGTGTACATCATGTTTTATATTGTAAATTTTGTTGCAAGTTGTTTTTAGTACAATAAAGAATAAAATAAAATAATAACATTTACAAATAAAGAAAGAAAATGATAAAAAAAAATATTCTCCAGGCGGGATTCGAACCTGCGTCTCCTGATTACCGGCCAGACGCGATTACCACTACGCCACCGGAGCTGGCGTAGTGGCTGTTTTTTTCATCATTTTCTTTCTTTATTTGTAATTGTTACAATGAAGTAGGCGTTCAAACGCATCAAAAACATTAAAATATGATTCTGTTCGATATAAACAATTTAGAATGTGGACTGTATGAAATTTTAGTGAATCCTGAGCAAAGCGGATAATAAGAGCCACCAACCTTAACCAGCACCCTCGCGAAGGCTTGCACGGTAAGTTGGTTGTAGGCGCGTACGGCTTGATCGGCGATATGTTCTTATCAGCTTAGTGCTTCAGTTTTAGTATCAGCGTGTTAAGATTTTACAATAAGAAATAGTGCACGGCACAATATCTTCACACCATCAGTCTCCAGGAACGTCCAGGGACAGATATTAAAAAGCGTATATATCGAAAATTCTTTTTGTTTCCCGCGCGGCGAGTGAAGAAGTCGTCTTTTTTTTCTCTTTTTTTTGGTTAATTTTTTCTATAAAGGGAAGGCAAAGGGAACTACTGCCCATACAGCCATATCTTCAATATTTCTTTATTGAAGAAGTAGTAATGTCCTCGCGGTGTTGCCAGTGTTAAACCAAATGCTTAGATGCGTGGCAAAAATTAAGTGGGCAAATTTTATTACCCGCTAAGGCAAGGATTCAACATACCCCCCACTGAAATCATCGTGATGATTTCCCTAAACTAGGTACAATATGGGTATAAATAAAAACACAAAATGGCAGTTTATAATAAATAAATATATACTTTAGTCATATGCATAAATATATTAAAATTGGTATAATTAATAATTAAAATTTGAAACCTGATAATAACCTAATTTGTATAAGGTAGGGGACACACCTTATTTACAGGTCTCTTAAAGACTCCATTTTTGGTGCGTACAGTCACAACACGGACAACGTTGACCCAAAGGCCACTGAAGTGGTCGAGTTAAGTTTGATTTTAGTAATACTAAGTCACCGACTGTTAAATTTGGTGGCGATGAAAACCACTTAGCTCTCTGTTGAAGAGTGTGAAGGTACTCACCAGACCACCGTCTCCAAAATGACTGCGATACCTTCTGAACGGATTGCCAACGTGACAACCTGTTCATAGGAATTTCCTCAAAGCTATACTCGGGCACAGATAACAAACTTTGACCTACCAAGAAGTGTCCTGCAGTTAGTACTTCTAATTCATTAGGATTATCGGATAACGCACAAAGTGGACGAGAATTCATGACTGCCTCAATTTTGCAGAATAAAGTACTCAACTCCTCAAATGTGAACGATCTGTCTCCTACAACACGGTACAAGTGGTGTTTGGCCGACTTGATACCGGCTTCCCATAAACCACCCATTGATGCGGCATTTGGCGGATTAGTTCGCCATTCAACTTGACGAAAAGCTAGACCGTTTGTGATATCATTTTGATTTCGATTGTTATTAATAAATTTTGTAACTTCTTTTAAGTGCTTTGCAGCCGCTATAAAATTAGTGCCACAGTCAGAATATAAACATGAGCAAAGTCCGCGACGCGCTACAAAACGATCAAAAGTTGCCAAAAAACATTCACAAGTTAGGTCAGTTAACACTTCAAGGTGCACTGCCTTTGTTGAAAAACAAATAAAAAGACATAAATAGGCTTTATATAGTCTAGCATTTCGCCGAATGCTTTCTTTTACGAAAAACGGACCAGCCAGATCGCACCCGACATGATCAAATACTTTGTTGGGCATTAGACGAGCATTGGGCAGTAAGCCCATGCTAGGTTGCCTCACAGTAGGACTAAGTTTAAAACAATTTATACACTTCGATAGTGTAGAACGAATAATGCTACGAGCGTTTACAATCCAATATTTTTTGGATAAAATGCCTTGCAACGCACGAGGCCCAACATGCATATAAAGTTCATGATAGTATGTAATGATTAATTTGGTAAAGTGACATTTTTTAGGAATTAATAGTGGATGTTTAGAATTATAAGTCAACTGAGATTGAGAAATCCTACCCCCCACTCTGAGAAGACCTACGGAATCGATAAACGGAGATAATTTACGAAGGGAAGCAACATAACCCACTTTACATAAAGTAGATATTTCAGAATTGAAATGATTAGACTGGACAACATAAATGATTAAATTATGTGATTGTTTTAGCTCGCAAGTATTTAATGATTTGTTTTTATTTCTAAGAGTTATATTTTTTATTTTTAAATTGTTTATAAAACGACAACACCATGATATTACTCTATGCAGTCTTTTAAAAGATGAAAAATTATTAAAAATATTTTCTAAGTCGTTATCTAAAACCACCTTGTCACATGAAATAAAATTAAAACTGTCAACATTACTTTTCAATTCGGGAATACTATCATGAATTTTTAGAATGTACTTATTCACAGGCCAGTCACAAGGGTTATTTTGCAGCCATAATGGTCCGCTGATCCATTCAGTCGCGTCTGCCACCAATTGAGAAGGCAACGCGCCTCGAGAACAAACATCAGCTGCATTGTGCTCGCTGCTCACGTGAAACCAGCGGTTAGGCGCAACAACACTAGTAATATAGCTAACACGGTTAGCAATGTAAGTTTTTAATTTGTACGGTGGCGTTTGAAGCCACGATAAAACGACACTTGAGTCGCTCAATGAATAAATATCAAAACTAAAGTCTTTAATTGTTTGTGTAAAAAAATATATTAATTTAGCTAGAAGTACCGCAGCCTCTAATTCCAGCCTTGGAATCGACAACGGTTTTGTGGGCGCTACTTTACTTTTACTACTCAATAATCGAACTCTTGACCGATATCGTTTACGCTATGAAGGTATACACATGCGGCGTAACCGCGCGATGACGCATCGCAGAACCCGATTAGCCGTACGGATACGAACGAAGGTATGAGCAAGTGACGCTCAATGCGCATGGAAGCTAAACACGGTAGCTCTGAAATGAAATTGTTCCACCGGTTACATAAATCTTGGGGCAGCGAGTCATCCCAATCGATCCCCAGCTTCCACAAATCTTGCATAATGCATTTTGCAGCAAATGTGCATGGCGTAATAAAACCAACGGGGTCAAAAATACTGGCTAATAATTTAAGAACCGATCGTTTGGTATTTTTGGAGTCCGATTTATTATAATTAAAAGAAAAACAATCTGACGCCGGTAACCACATTAGACCTAAGACTTTTAAGGACGACGATAACGCATCGTCCTGAAAATTAATAGTGGAGATTTGATCTTCATCTATTCTGTTTAAAAGATTATCTGTATTACTTGCCCATTTGCGCAAATAAAAACCAGCACCACTTAACAAATTAATTAGAGCGTCCTGTAATTTACAAGCTTCCGTGACAGTTTGACAAGACCATAAGAGGTCGTCGACGAAAAACCCATTTAATAAAATATTTGCAGCTTTAACAATAAAAAAAATATCTTTATTGTCGCAATCTATTTCAGACAAAGTATCGTATGCGAGTTGGTGCAACGAGCGAATAGCAATGTATGGAGCACTACGTAATCCATACGTATTTGTTTTTAATTCATAAGTAATTAACGGTTCGTTAGGAGTATTTCGCCAAAGAATATGCTGGAATACTCTTTCAGGGGGATCTATGAGCACGGCTCTGTACATTTTGGACACGTCAGCAGTAAAACAGACGTCATACAACCTAAAATTAGTTAAAATACTACGAATATCGTGATACAGTTTTCTGCCGGTCAAAAGTACGTCATTTAGAGAGTAACCGTTTGAAGTTCTTGAGGAGCCATCAAATACCACCCGCAGGGGAGTAGTTGTACTTGAAGGGCGTAACACACAGTGGTGTGGAATAAGATATTTGGACGGTTCGGAACCCTTATATGGCTCCATGTGTCCTAAGGTTGCGTATTCAGCCATAAAGTCACTGTAAGCCTTTTGTAGCTCAGGTGAACGAGATAGGCGACGTTCAACCTGAGTCAGACGTCGAAGAGCAACATCATATGAATCGCCAAGTGGCTCGTGGTCGGGCTTTAGCAATAACGGACAAACGAACTGACCATTTTCGTTACGATAATGTTTATCTATAAAAATTGACTCTGCGAGGGCCTCATCGGGACTTAAATGTAAAACTGTGCACGGCACAGCTTCTGTTTCCCAGAAACGTCTGAGAGTAATATTTAAATCATCATCCTCAGTGGTGTACGACACCAAAGAAGTTGTAGATGTCAAAATGTTTTCATCGGTCTGAGATTGCACGGCTAATCTCCCCGTAATTACATACCCAAAGATGCTACCCAACGCAGCAGGCATATTAGAATTTAAAATAATATTTTTTCCATTATAAATATATGGGAAAATGTCAGCAGCTAATATAAAATCGATTTGTGATTTTTTGTAAAACAGAGGATCTGCTAAATCCAAAGAACTGTATTGCTGTATAATATTCTCAGGAATATCAACTGTAGGCAAATCTACTGTAATTTTAGTTAAAATAACAGCATCAACATTGAAGGTTGACTTTGTGTCAAATCGAGACCTTATTACGCAAGACGACAAGCCATGATTTTTTAGTGTTTCACCTCCAAGTCCATGAATATTAAAGGTACATTTTCGCGGCGCAAGACCCAAACGTTGTAAGCAATTCATTGAAATAAAGTATGACTGTGCGCCCGAGTCGATGAGAACGCGACACGGCTGATAGCAATTAAGAGAGTCTAGTACATGCACAACAGCAGTACCCAATATAACTGTGCTGCTACTACGCCCAACCAATGTGTGACAGTTCGAAGATGTGCTACTGGTATTCGTCATTGACTGTGCACAAAGGTTATGTGTGCTAGCGGTGGCACCGTCAGTGGTAGTCGACGGCAGCGCAGATAAACCCACATCTACGTCTATAATAACATATGATGTGACTTTTGACAGATAAAACATTTAAAATTGCTTTTTAGTCCGGTACGGCTAGGCGATTTTGAGGTGCTAAGTTCCAAAAATTCTAAAGTTTCTGAATTTTTGCAAGGGGATACACTTCTACCTAAAAAGCTTATATTTAATTTTTGTGTCAAATCTTGCTATTGCATTTTCAGTAATTCAATATTTTGTGACCTAAATGTTAAAATATGAATAAAACTGCCAAAAATAATTTAATGTGTCAAATTATAGTAATATTGTGTGTAAAATAGCCTAGGCTGTGTGCAAACTAAGTGTGTGTCGTTTTAGTCCAGTGCAAATTGACAGGGGGCCCAATATATGTTAAAAGTGTCAAAAAAATATTATAGTTTATAAAACAAATACAACCTAACTCAGGGCACCTAATTATGACCCTGACATGATTTTGTGCCAAACTAAGCCATGGGTTATAAAGATATTTAATTATTTAGCTTTTCCAAGCCATAGCGGCTGTAAAAAAATATTAAAGTTATTAGAGTTTACACATTTAATATCATAAAAGCATAAAATATCTGCTATTAAATTTTGTGTCACTTTAATTCATGATATACTTAAAAAACATATTTAATTCCCTACATAAATATTAGTTCGCTCGCGCGTTGTGTACTGCACGGAGCATTTACACACATTTGCAAAGAGTAGCAAGTAGGAACAGTCAACCGAAGGTCACGTTAACACAAACGCCAGAATTAAGCCAAACGTTTTTGTACTTTAATCCGATTACGTTTAGGTTGAAAATTGATTGGTTTTTTTTTCATATTACGGTTAGCTGACCTGCTGTTGTTTTGTACAATGGACAGCACATCAAGCGTAACCGTATGACCTTGAGCTTGCCCTTACTGCGTTCGCAATAGAGGTGGCTTTCGTATTGCAACTGTTACACTTGATGTGCTGTCGTGTGTACATATAAGTAAGTGTCGTGTGTATAATGTATAAAGTAATTATACATAAAAAATATACCTACTTATAATACGAAATTGTTATGTTCTGTACACTTATTACTGTCACCACAAGGATTGATAAATTTATACTTATATGTACACACGACAGCACATCAAATGTAACATTATTAATGGTAAGATCGGATAATCCGAAATAATTTGATATCCGTTTTAAAGCCGTACATAATTAAAAATTTAAGAGCATACTTTATTTGATAAATAAAACAAGTGCGGGTACCGCATGTTGTGAGAGAAATTATATAATAATATATATAGGTAACCTTTTTTTCTTTTTTTTTACCGGAGGCAAAGACTAGTGCTTAGAAATATGGACATCCCATTTCTCTGAAGCTGATTGTACAATTCTAGAGATAGTAGACTTATTAATAGACATACCTATTAGTAATAAAACAATTATATCTCTAAAATCTTATTTTAAAAAAATTACCGTGCGGCGCCCTATTTCCTCCCGTGGGTTTCGTAAGAGGCGACTAAGGGATCTCTGAGCTATCAACTGCTCCACTGGTGGTAGGGTGTGAAAACCCTGGTTAGTGACCACCGTACGGAAGGCGCAAAACCCACCAAGTGACCACATGTGGCCGCGTTCCGGGAACAGTGGGCGTACAGCTTGGGGAGACGATGCCGCGATGGATGCGGTCATTGATGGCTTCCGTCTGACTAGTGCCAGGTGGACTGCGTTGACCCGTCGGCCAGGGAGACCTGAAGATACGGCTGTTCCGCTGGCCGCCCGTGGCACGGTACAGGGGCCCAAGCTATCCTAACCAGGTCGTGAGGCTGCCCCATCATGCCTCGCATTATCTCGGGGTAGTCCGTCGTGCCGGTTAGTTACCGGATGGTGGGGTTCCAGCGGCCATAACCGGGAGGGTTCGGAGGCCCTTCCGTCTTGCGGGTCAGCGCTTCTTTGCTGTCGGCTGTTACCTGGCAAAACAGGCCTCACGATTTGACTGCCAATATCCATCCATGGCAGCGACAAGTAATGTGTATGGTCGTACAGCGGTGCACGACTCCACTACAGCCACGCTGTTTGAGGTCGGGCTCGCTAACTTCCGTGGGCTCAATGCTAATCTCAATGTCGTCTACCAACATCTTGAGACGGCTCGGCCAGCGCGGCTTTTTTTGACGGACACGCAAATACTCCGCCCGGCTGACACAAGGTATCTGGACTATCCCGGCTATGCTCTTGAAGAGTCCTTCAAAGCGAAGTCCGGGGTTTGCTTGTTTGTCCGGACGGATGTTTGCTGTCGCCATCTACGCCACTTGGAGGACCCTTTCTTTTCCATTCTCGGGGTGCACGTGGACCTGGGCATTCATTGACGTGTCTACGTTTGCCTCTACAGATCCCACAGCGGTGACATGGAGACAACTCGACTTTTTGAACACCTTAGTCGGGTGGCAGATGTTGCGCAGGACCAGTTTCCAACCGCAGAATTGGTGTTTTGGGGAGACTCAATGCTCACCACGAGACGTGGTTATGTTTCCCCAAAACTGACCATGCTGGTAGAACTGCCCATGCGTTCGCTCTCACGCACGACCTGACTTAACTGGTTAACCAGCCCACCAGGATTCCAGATATTGTCGGTCACGCACCCTCTTTGTTGGACATTCTGATGACGACTCGCCCGGAGGGATATCGGTTAGAGGTTCGAGCTCCCTTGGGATCATCGAGTCACTGCCTGATTTCTGCTGGGGTGCCACGGGCGTCGCCACCGTTATCTGCGGTGGCCAAGCGCCGCATCTGGCACTATGCGTCGGCAGACTAGGGCGGTATGCGGGATAACTTTGCATCTGTTCCTTGGAGGCAGCGCTGTTTCAGTGAGTCGAAGCCGAATGCTAGCGCTACTGCTAAGTGAGCTGGTGAGATAAAGTTAGGGTTGGAGTACTATATCTCTCATTCCGATCTGGTCAGTAAGGGCAGGCGTAACCACTAGTTCAATCGCGAGTGTGCCTTAGATGTTGAGAACAAACAGTCGGCATACCGCGCTTGGATCAGGTCCAGTCAATGGGGATCCCAATATGGACACACTGAAAGCAGCCTATAACAATGCCCCCAAGTCCTGCAAAAGGGCCTTCATCAGAGCGGATGCTCAGCGCGTTGCACGAGACCTGATGGCATCCCAGCGATAGTACTGAAAAACTGCGTAGTGGAGTTGTCTCCCGTCTTAACGCGGCTATACCGCCTTTCTCTCTCTTCTGGGTGTGTGCCGGAATCTTGGAGCGAGGCCAATGTGCAACCAGTCCCCAAAAAGGGAGACCGATCAGACCCAGCTAACTACCGTCCAATAGCTGTCACCTCTGTTCTTTGCAAGGTTATGGAACGGATCTTAATTAACTGGCTGGTCCGATACCTAGAAGATCACTCATTAATTAATGATCATCAGTGTGGGTTTCGGTCGATACGGTCAACGGGTGATCTTCTAGCATATTTAATGCATGTCTGGTGTGAAGCTATTGACAATCACGGTAAGTCAGTGGCTGTTAGCCTTGACATCGTCAAAGCTTTTGATCGGTTCTGGCACTAGGCTCTTCTATCCAAGCTACCGGCATACGGTCTGCCCACTCAGCTTTGCAACTGGATCGCGAGCTTCCTGCATGAGCGGAGATCCGTGTCCTCGTTGATGGGTGCGCTTTGTGATTCATGTTAGTGAATATTGGTGTACCACAAGGCTCTGTTCCACTCTCTTTCTTCTTCATATCAATGATATGCATTCATTGCTATGCGGATGACAGTACAGTGCATGGTGGATATTAAGGTCGCCCAGGGGTTGGGCGCATTGAAACCGAGAGGGTGAGAATCAATCTTACCATTAAGCTCAACAGGGTGTTAAACCTCATATCTGAATGGGGATTTAACAATCTTGTTGAGTTCAATGCTAAGAAAACACAGGTGTGCGCGTTTACAGCCAAAAGATCGCCGTTCCTTCCCCTTCCGTCTCTTCAGGGCACTAACTACTCTTTCGGCACAGAGCTACATCAATTTGCTCGGTATGGAGATATGCTGCGATCATAAATCAGAGGAAATATATCGAAACCGTGGTCAAAACAGTCTCACAGAAGCTAGGTGTCCTGAACAAAGTGCGTCGATTTTTCACACCTGACCAATTATGCCTGCTATACAAAACTCTGGTCCGGTCTTGCGTTAAATATTGCTCGCTTCTGTGGGATGGCTCCGCCAAATACCTCCTCTATGCGCTGGACAGATTGCAGCGTCGTGCCGTTCATATTATTGACCACGTAGTGGTCACGAACAGCCTAGAACCTCTACAACTCCGTCGTGTCGTGACATTGCATCATTAAGCGCCTTCTATCGGCTTTATCATGGAGAGTGTTCTGAGGAGCTTTTCGACCTTATCCCACCTTCCACTTTCCTACTCAGGAGCGCGCGTGCTGGTCTTCGGAGTCATCAAAGCTACTGTCTCCACCTAAACATCACGCACAAAGAAGTATAGTAACTCGTTTCTTTGTCGGACTTCCAAATCTTGGAATTTTTGCCAGCACATGTGTTCCCTCCTTCCTATAACATGGGTTACTTCAAAAGAAGTGCTAAAAAAGCCGGCAAGGTGGGGGCGGCTAGAACAGTGTGTTTTCAAACTGCACTAGCTGTCTCCGCACATGGACTTTTCTTACCGCTTCACATCAGATGTGATGACTCATTTGCTGAGCTTTGTATATAAAAAGCGGTTTGGTGAGTTAAAGTAGTTGTGGTAACGACTGAGACCAACGGCTTAGCGTGCCTTCCAATTTCCAAAGCACGGGGGAGCTCGAGATTATAAATTATGACTGACCCATCTCGGGCATGGCGAAAGTTGCTTTGTTTTTGCTATCGAAACTATAGCGTTCAAATCACTACGCCATCGCCACCGAGATACTCAAATCACTGTATAATTTAATTAAATTAAAATGAATTCATTATGATTTTGATTTTTTGGAAAAAATTATATAAATAATTTGTATTTACAGGGAAATTTTACCATGCATATAAATGTTATTTGGAAAATATTTATTTAATACATTGACATGATTTTGCACTATTATAAATTAATTCGGAAGTCACTTTCACACTCCATCGCTATAACACCAATGAAAATGTATTTTTTGAAATAATTAACTCACATCGTATGCGCTCTTTAATCGAACAAATCACTCTGCTCTTAAAACATATAAAAAATAGCGAATGTCGAAATGCCGAGGTCACCCAAGGGCGGCCGGCTGTGTACTTCCTCGAGGTGTCGCCGCCGCCGATGGGCGGCGCGCTTCCAATTCATGAAGGCATGGGGGTAATGGTAATGTGTGTATATTTACGGGAGGCAATTAATGCCTTAATAAAATCCTTTCTTTTAATTTTACAGCTTTACCACCCAACATAAGCCCACAAATAAGACATGTTATATTAGTTTCCATTTTCTATGCAATTATCACAAGTCACTACTCGTACAACAACAAACAAATTATAGCGCCTCGCTCCCGGCCGGCCGGCAGCCGTTCGCCGGAGCCAGTGAATGCCTACGCGCTCCTTTGCCGCGCTGTGGCCGCGCTAGTGTTCTTCGCACAAAAATGTTGAAAACAATATAAAGCAAAATCCCATGGATTAAAACGACACAAATTAAGCATAGAGCTTCCTTTTACCATAACATTAATAAAGACATAAACTCTAATAACTTGAATTTTCTTTTATGGCTATTACAGGGGGTGAAATAGGAAAAAAATTATAGTTCCGAATACCATGGATGAATATGACACAAAATGATTTAAACAATAGATACTAGAGTTAGAGAACTGTTAACACTTATTTCACCAACTTTAATATTTTTCTATAGCTATTACAGCGATAGGTAAGTATTTGGTTAAATCCAGTATTCCCATGGAGTGAGATGGCACAAAAAGCTTATGTATATCAGTAATGACTTTGTTATCATCATGGAAGCTAAATTTTCAACTCTAATTTTCTTTTTAACGAAATAATGCATAAAAAGACAAATACCTAAATTGTGACCTTAGCAACCATCAAAAATGACACAAAATCATGATTTAGGTTAGTCAAATAGTATACTAACTGTATGCAAAAAATCATAAACTTTAATATTTTTGGAACCTAAAAACCTAGCGGTACCGGACTATTTACACACGTTCGCAGTATGATTCGGTTTAAGACAATTGTGGCATAGCTTAAGTATATCAACACGGTTGATTCGTTGTTTATTTGTCAATTTACGAAACTGATCACAACGATAAATAAGATGATTTTCACCACAATGTAAACACGCATTGTTAGAATGAGTTGAAGCCGAGACATGCGAATAACTTTTAAAGTTATTACTTTTATAGATTTTTGAATTTTGCTTTTCAAAATGCTTTTTATGTTGTACGTTAGAAACAGTCGAAAAACAATTCGAGTGGTTGAGCACTTTAATCTGATTGTGAAGAAATGTCATTAATTGTGAAAATGTTGGAATTGAGTTTTGATATAAATTTTGTTCAAATAACCTACGACTCTGTGGATCTAGGCCTCGCAAAGCGATATGACAGAATACATAGCCACACAAATCATCAATTTTAAGTGATTCTATTGCCTTATAAGAGTGTTCAAATGTTTCTACAAAAGTGTTTAAGTGATCTGCAGATTCCTTGTTTAATGAAGAAAAATTTAACATTTTATCAAGATACATGCCTATAAGCATTCGATTATCTTGGTACTTATCAAGTAGACTTTGCCAAACTAAGTCGTAATTAGCAGAGGTAATAGGCAAACTTTTTACAATATTTAGTGCACATCCTTTAGTGCATGACAATAAATAATGAAATTTATCAATTTTTGAGATATTTATTTTGCTATGTACCAGCGAGTAGAAAGTTTCATAAAACGTATTAAAATTTTCTATCGAGCCGTCAAAGGAAAATAATTTTAATTTTGGTAAACGTGGCCTGGACTCGGTCATATTTTTTGATTCGCTATTCTCACCCTTAACGCAGTCAACAGAAGGGCTAAGTTTGCATATGTGCAACTTTATACGAAAGTACAAATCATCAAAATTTTTTAACTCATGCGAATTAAGTTTTGCATTAGGGTTAATTTTATATTCGCATTCATAAATATCATAAATGAGGTTACTGTATGTTAAACGTAATCAGGGGGTGTCAACTTTCCTTATACAAATATTAAATACCTACGGGGGCAAACTTTTCTCATTGCTAGTTTCAAAAACCCTTTTTTATATCCTGAATACTGTAAGTAGATTTTTGTGAAGAAAATATTGCTTTATCATTTAATTTATCGGCTACA
Source organism: Nymphula nitidulata (assembly GCA_947347705.1). NCBI lineage: Eukaryota > Metazoa > Arthropoda > Insecta > Lepidoptera > Crambidae > Nymphula > Nymphula nitidulata. The sequence continues at coordinate 14,461,940 of OX374623.1, forward strand.
AAACAATTTAAGACCAATACCTCTCTATGCGTTGCTATTTTTAAAAACAAAATGTGATAAAAAATTTAATTTGATTAAAGAAAAACAATTTATTTTTCGTATGTTGATAAAATGATGGTAGATAAATTAGCACGTACGCTGGCAAGACCGATCTTACAAGTGGGACGGACGTAAACAATCATGGCGGATTTTGCTTTTGTTTTCCGGCCTGTCTTCATTTGTATTTCGTGATCTCTCAATTTCATGTGGTTTAGTTTTCAGAGTACTCGTATAAATAAAGTTCATAAGTTTTACGTGCATACGACGTCGAATTGATTGAGTTCCTCCGTCTATGTTTTTGTTCCTGAATTCTCCTCAGTGATCGATCAGTGATAAGATTCGTACAAGACAGTGACTTTGATTATTTATTTACGAGACAGTGACTCTAAACCGGTGCAATATGTCTATTACAAAGGAAAGCAGGAGAAAATGTTCTAAGTGTGGCAAATCTGCCTTAGACGAAATCAAACATTTTCGTTTTCTAAAACCTAACCTATTGCGGTACGTACTTGTGTGCTATTTACGCCGTACTATGACATATGACATGCATCAGAATTAGTTATATCTGAAACTTGGATTAATTTAGGTTATGTATGTTATGTGGAAGTACTAAATAAAAAATAAATAGCTCCATAACATAAAATTATTGTTTTATTTTACCTTTTATGGGCAAACTATTTTTGAATGGAGGGATGGGCAATTTCACTTGTAAGAAAACTAAAAAAAATTAGTTTTCTTACAAGTGAAATTGCCCATCCCTCCATTCAAACTTAAATAAATATTTTTGCATGAAATTTATATTTTGCCGCTGAAATAGTTGACGGTGGGTCAACTATAGGTGGCACTAGAGTGTTGTACTTCCGCTAAAACCGGAAATAAATATTTTAACTATGAAGTTGTCATTCTTCTCCTTGGAGTAATATTATTCTATGAACGTAATGAATCGATTTCGGCTGCACGCAACAAAAACATATCTTTCGAGTCACTTAATAATGGCAAGGAAATTTGATCGAAAATTTCTTGTATTTGTTCGAAAATTCTTTCTTTACGAGAAATCAAAGTATGTAATTTTGTACCCGTCGTTGACAGATATTCTGTCGTATTATCAGAATTATCAGGCTTCTTAGTCTTGGACATTTTGAGGTGTGCAAAAAAAATATGAATTTACCTTCAATAAAAATATCAAAAAGTTATAGGATTATAATTGATTTTACTAATCAATCACTGAATTTATAGAACGTCTATAATATTTTATATATAAGATATGAAATTACATATACATATAATATATAAAATTATGAATAAAGGTCGCTAATTTAAGCGATCCGTGGTCGATGGACCATAAAAATTGTTCGATATAAACAATTTGGAATGTGGACTGTATGAAATTTTAGTGAATCCTGAGCAAAGCGGATAATAAGAGCCACCAACCTTAACCAGCACCCTCGCGAAGGCTTGCACGGCAAGTTGGTTGTAGGCGCGTACGGCTTGATCGGCGATATGTTCTTATCAGCTTAGTGCTTCAGTTTTAGTATCAGCGTGTTAAGATTTTACAATAAGAAATAGTGCACGGCACAATATCTTCACACCATCAGTCTCCAGGAACGTCCAGGGACAGATATTAAAAAGCGTATATATCGAAAATTCTTTTTGTTTCCCGCGCGGCGAGTGAAGAAGTCGTCTTTTTTTTCTCTTTTTTTTGGTTAATTTTTTCTATAAAGGGAAGGCAAAGGGAACTACTGCCCATACAGCCATATCTTCAATATTTCTTTATTGAAGAAGTAGTAATGTCCTCGCGGTGTTGCCAGTGTTAAACCAAATGCTTAGATGCGTGGCAAAAATTAAGTGGGCAAATTTTATTACCCGCTAAGGCAAGGATTCAACAGATTCCAATAACATTTTTTTATTGAGAAGACGCGAGCAGGCTGGCAAGGGACAATAGGATTATCCTTTTATTATTTTATAGTTTATCTAATACATATTATGGGAATTTTATATTTCCATCTTTTATGACACATATTAACTTAACACAACATAACTTCTTCTTGTTTCAACTCCGGTTAGCTAACCGCATTTCGGATTAGTTTGTCAGGATCAGAAACACCGACCGCCCGAATGTATTCGACCACTGACTGAGTTTTCTTTCATCCGATGCTTCTCGTATTAAACTTAAGGGGTTCCTTGTCAAGAGTTACCTCTGGAAGCTTGACACCTTCCAGACCACTTTTATGTTTCGATTAAATTAATAAAAACATTGTCAAACCTGCTCGTGACAACCCCTAACAAATGCGTACAGACAGAATCAATCCGCGCACATACTACGACATCGACTCATTTCTTATATTACGGAATTCTGTAACACCAGATGTCCTCAAAGAGAGGTAAATAGTGCTATTTTTTTCACTCGATATAGAGTTATAGGTACAGGTTGGCACATTTAGTTCGGTCAGAATGGGAAAGTCTGAAACTATAAGACATGTGGAAATCTCTTCTTAGGAACCATGTCATCGATTTTAGTAATACCTAACAAACTTAGTAATAGACCCTCACATTTTGAAAAAAAAAAAAACCACTATTTCTATTTAGATATCGATTGTGTAGGCCTTGAGCAGTAAACGTCACTATGAAACATGATGTCTAAAATGAATAAAATGCATTGTTTTCATATCCTTTAATTTATTTCAGTAAGTGTTCGAAGAGGCGATCGAGCGGCACAAAGGCTCTAAAGTGTTCGCAAGAGATCTTCCGCTGGGACAAAGTTTGCTGACGAAGCTGAAGACGGAGGACGGCAGACTCATTACGTCACGACATGAGCTTTTCGCCGAGATTGAAAACTTCTACGGACAGCTTTACGCGATATCACGCACACCTGTCACTCAGGCCACCGATCCAAGAGTCAAATTAACCCGACACTACACAGAAGATATCCCGGACGTCAGCCTGTACGAGATTAGTGTAGCTCTCATACAGCTCAAGTACAACAAGGCACCGGGCAACGATGGAGTTACAGCAGAGCTTCTGAAAGCAAGTGGACGTGTGGTCCTGAAAGATCTCCAGAGGCTATTTAACTTCATCATGCTCGAGGGTAAAACGCCAAAAGCATGGCACAGGGGCGTGGTGACATTCTTCTTCAAAAAGGGTGACTAGACCCTATTGAAGAACTATAGACCCATCACGCTCCTGAGTCATGTTTACAAGATGTTTTCGAGAGTTATAACGAATCGTCTCGCTCGCAGGTTTGACGACTTCCAGCCTCCCGAATAAGCCGGATTCCGAAAAGACTTTAGTACAATAGATGATGAGATCCGCAGGAGAACTAAGTTCACTGACAACCCGAAGAATTGCGAACCTCAAGTGGCAGTGCGCAGGCTACATTGCAAGGAGGACTGACGGCCGTTGGGGCGGAAAGGTGGTGAAAGTGGCGGCCACGTACCGGGAGACGCAGCGTTGGTAGGCCCCCCACAGGGTGGACCGACGATCTGGTGAGGGTCGCGGGAAGCGGATGGATGCGGGCAGCGCAGGACCGATCCGTTTGGAGATCCCTGGGGGAGGCTTATGCCCAGCAGTGCGTCTCTCGGCTGAAATGATGAAGTGTTCGAAATTACCACCATTTTTCAATAAAACATTCGTATATATCATATTCGTCGTCGGACACAATTTGGTGCGGTCGTGTCGTCGGTCGTCCAATCGAAAATAATTGTAAACGGTTGTCAAGAGTGGTGTATTGCGGGTGATATTGAGTTCAACCGTTTTGTAATTCAATCTGATCGTAGTAATGCACGCGAATCAAACGGAAACGATAAAGTGGACTTGATAATTACTATTAAACTGTGCAAGTGCCGGTACATCAGTGATTAATAAAAAGTATGGACGGTAATTGTAGAATAATATTCGTCTAAAAATTAAGAAAGCTTGCACTCTATGAACAGTTTATTTCGTCAAGAACATTAAGTGTTCCCCAGCGTAGTGGGTGCGTACATGGTCTATCTCCATACTATCAATCACATATAGACGCTGTTCAAATCTCAAGAATTCATTTTTTTTTCTCTAAAAATTTTGGACAATTAATGTTTTTTATTTCTTAGATAATTTTTTTTTTATATATTTCTGGAGTTTTTGTGCAGTTTTAAAAAAAAAAAAATTGGACTTTTATATATGATTCTCAACTTTACATTTAAAACATTTGGGTTGATTGTGTTAATTATATTATTATATTACATACAATGGCACCAACTATCACGTGTGCAGGTTGCCATAACTCAATATCTAGGAAAAATGAATACTTAATGTGTTGTGTCTGCAAGTTAAAGTATGATGTTGAATGTGCTAATATCGGATTTAAACGCTTTGCAATAATGGAAACAGCGCAGAAATCTACTTGGAAATGTCCAGAATGCCGTAGCAAAGTACCTAAAACTGGCAATACGTCTACGCCTATTCGTCCATTGCAGACAGCTTCAAGTGACGATATTAATAGTCTTGAGCCAGAATCCCCTGGCTATTCAAACGTTACTCTGCGATCCAAACCGAGTGAATCATCAACTAAAGCGGAGGAAGGGCAATGTGGTATATCTGAAGATACTTTAAGAACTATCATCCAACAAGAATTAAGTACATCTCTGCAATTGGCAATCAAGAAACTGGTCACAGCTGAATTGAAAAACATTAAAGAACAGGTGTCATGTGTTCGAGAATCGATGTCATTTATAAACACACAATTTGAAGAAATGAGATCGTCCTTAAATGAAAAGACTGCAATTATTACCCTATTGCAGGCAGAAAATGAAACACTAAAATCATCAGTCGTAGATCTCACACATAGGCTTAGTGCAGTTGAGCTACATATGAGAGAGAGCAATATCGAGATTAACGGAGTACCCGAACACAGGGCTGAAAATTTGGTGAATACCATGATTCGACTCGCAAATGTCGTGAAAATCCTTTGACTGCTGAGGATATCCAGCATGTTACTAGAGTAGCCAAATTGCATAAGGACAGCAACCGGCCCAGGGCAGTGGTGGTTAAGCTGCGGAGCGCTCGACAGCGTGATTCTGTACTTGCAGCAGTCTCTAAATTCAATAAAAGAAATGAACAGGATAAGTTGGCATCACACCATCTTGGAATCGGGGGACCTCGTGTGCCTATATTTGTTACTGAGCATCTTACACCTGCAAATAAGTCACTACATGCAGCGACTCGCAAGAAGGCAAAAGAAATGATGTCGATGAAATGTTTAGTCGTGGACTAATCAGACTCTTGGCAGAGAAAAATAGAGTACGTAGAAGATTTTTGAAATATTCAAACCCTAGAGATGAGATGGAGTTCCGCTTACTTAGGAGTCGTGGTCATAAACTACAAAATAAATGCTATCGAGAATATTTGCATACAATTGAACACAATATTCCTAAAAATCCAAAGGTTTTCTGGAGCTTTATCAAAGGTAGACGTGGTGGTCATTCTACTATACCTGCACTAAAATGTACTTAGGTGATTTAGTGGTTGATTCTGGCTTAGAAATCGCTAACTTATTTGCCTGCCATTTTTCATCTATGTATTCGACTAATGGTTCTAACTCGACTGATGTGTCGGTCCATGAAATTGATTGTATAACCGGATTGAGATTTTCGGAATCGGAAGTTGCTGGAATAATTAGGAAACTCGATGTTACTAAGGGCACTGGCCCTGATTCGATTCCTCCGATATTCGTGAGACGTTGCATGGCTGGTCTTGTACTACCTCTAACCATGATTTTTAACAGATCTCTGGCAGATGGGCTATTTCCTGAGGAATGGAAAAGGGCTCGCATCGTGCCAGTCTACAAGAAGGGTGATCGCTCCTTTGTCAAAAATTATCGACCTATCTCGGTACTTTATTGCTTTTCCAAGGTTTTTGAATCCCTTTTGTATCCCAACATTGCCAGTTTTAACAAACATTTTATTACTGGCCATCAACATGGCTTTGCATCCGGTCGTTCTGTTCTTACGAACCTGGTTCCATTCGTTTCAGAGTTATCGGAGGAAGTTGATAGGGGCTTGGAAGTTGATGCAGTTTACACGGATTTTAAGAGCGCTTTCGATAGAGTCAGCCATGCAATCCTTGTAAAAAAACTAGACGCCCTAGGAATGGGCGGAACTTTACTAAAATGGTTTGAATCATACCTACAGAAGAGGCCGCAGACGGTGGCTGTGGATGGATTTCAGTCGGACTGGTATTATGCTGAATCTGGCGTGCCCCAGGGGTCACATTTGGGTCCATTGCTGTTTCAGATATTTATTAATGATATAACTACCAGCATAAGAAATTGTAATGTGTCATTGTTCGCTGATGATTTGAAAATATATAGAACAGTAAGGTCGCCTCATGACAATAAACTTTTTTGGTGTGTGGCTAACTGCATGGCTCTCAGTTCCGACAAATGCTTCCACATTAAGTACTCCAGAAAAAGAAAATCTTTTCATACAAGTTACGAGATCGGTGGCGTTATACTCGCTCAAGTGAAATCGATCCGTGATCTTGGGGTCATTATTGATAGTGAGTTAAAGTTTGATATGCATATAGATGCTATTGTAACAAAAGCTGCTCAAATGCTAGGATTTATTAAACGCAATACTAGGTATTTTGTCAACTTGGACACCAAGATTTTGCTGTATAATGCGTTAGTGCGTAGCCATCTCGAGTTTGCGTCTTGTGTCTGGAGTCCTTTTTATACCGTACATTCTCAAAGAGTTGAGAGTATGCAACGGGCCTTCACCAGGCATCTTGCTTTTTGCAGCAGTGGCTTCTCCCACAGACAGCCGTACTTTCAGCGGTTAGCTAAATTCAAACTTACCAGTCTTAGTGATCGCAGACGTTTGTTGGATATGTGTTTCGCTCACAAAATTCTAAGCGGGCATGTACAATGTAGTCAGTTGCTATCACGTATGTCGCTGTCTGTACCCTACCGCTATCCTAGGTATCGTGTTGTCAAGACATTCGAAGCGCCCTTCGCAAGAACCAATTTGGGCAGCCAGTCTCCTTTGGCACGGATTTGTAATGAATACAATTTCTTCTCTAATAAAATTTTTGATCTTGATATATTTGGTGACAGCTTGAGTAGTTTCAAACTAAAAATCCAACATTTTTTTGATAATAAAACTGCCATTTGACACGCCTATATATTTCTGATTATATATTATTAGTTTCATTTTATTTATTGTTTTATAATTGTTAAGTCGAGTGATTTATATTGGTATTGTTCTGTTTAAGTTTTGCTTCTGATTTGTGTACCTAATTAATGAGTGTTATGTACGCCGTTTTGTGACATGCATCAGAATTGTTTGTATCTGAGACCTGATAATTTTAATATTTTAATGTATGTTATGTGGCAGTACTAAATAAATAAATAAATAAATAAAACATTCAACTCGTTTAGGTGCGTAAAATTGTCACTCAACGTTTAACAACTTGGCGTATTGAATGGATCTTCTAGTACTGAATAGTTTTGGTTTGATTGGTAGGTTCAAGGTTATTTTTTTATGACCACTTAGAACCAAAACTATGTCGGTTGTTTTGGTTCTAAGTGGTCATAAAAATTAACCTTGATCCTACCAATCACTCAAACAGTCACACATAAGCTCTTTGAATTAAGCGACCCGCCTATGCGTCTAATTGAATGGCTAAGTTAAACCAGATGGCTGACATGACGTTCAGCCATGTGGTTAAACGTTACGCTCATTGTACTTTAGCCATTTGATTGGATGCCGGTGTTCAATCAACGGGCTAGGCGTCCAGTTAAGCGGCTGATTTAACCAAACGGCTGCGACATATACACGGTACAGATTATTATCTACTGTTATCTGTATTATTAGCAGGCTTCGATTCATAGATGTGTTGATTTTATTAATAATATTATTTCATTGTACTTTTATTGTATTTGATCATGATCTTACATTGCTTCGATGCAAGATGCTTTAATATTTTGTGTCTACACTGTTTGTTTTGTATAGCTCACTGTACATTTGTTCAGTTAACTACATGTGTGAATCTGTAGACTGTTATTAGGTTCCTATCACTATAAATAACACTTACCATATTAATGAGCTACCGATTAAAATAAATAAATCTATTACGAGCGTAGTTAGGGCGCTCTCAATGTCAAACTGTTACGATTTATGTTCTGTCGACTATACTACTATACAATTTTACTTATAGGTTAAAATCTATATAGCAAAGGAATAAGAGCGCCCTATTCCAATTTTGTGAGCATATCGTAAGGTTTTTATTAGCTTAGCTAACAAAAACGATAGGTACGGTCATGGGCAATAATATTATATACCTATATCCCTTCTCAATCAGTGACTCTTATTGCAAAGGGACTAAAAAAAAAATATACTTAGAAAGATATTTAAGTAGGATGCTATTTTAGTAGGCTGTAGGATGTAGGTATTGTTTTTTTAAACATTTAAACGAATTAGTTTTCTGTATAGTATCATATAATACATCGTGAAATTCCCTTTCTCACTTGCTCTGTGGCCTGGAAGAGTCCGCTCTTAGCGACAAGACCGCCCATTGTCGCTAAGAGCGGACGATGTGCAAACATTGTTTACTTTATTTGTGTGACGTGTGCAATAATATGTTATTTAAATAAATAAGGAACACGATTTGTCAACACGTGAATAAACATACATTTCTAATTGATGGAAGACACTCATCAATACCACAATACATGTATAAACATACAATAACAGACGATACCTATTTGAAACCTCATGGGGAGTAAGTAAATACAGATAACATGTTTATTACGGCAGGGAAGTTCACGTTGTCTTGATATCATCGCCACAGAGCTGTCTCCGAAAATCAATGGAAGTAAACAAACAACAATTATATTTAAACAATAGTCCTTAGACTAGAGGTGTTCTATTCAAATAACACTCATGAAGACGCTGTGCCTCGATATGTAATACGAAATGCAATTTTTTTCCAATGAGCTCGGAGCTCGGTGGCGTAGTAGTTTGAGCAATTTCGATTACGGTAAGAAAGCAACTTTCGCCATGGTCGATCCTGGGATGGGCCAATTAAAATTGTAATCTCGGTGCTTCGCCGTTGGTCCCGGTTGTTACTGCAACCGCTTTAACCTACCAACCCGCATTGGGCCCGCGCAGCGTGGAGGTGGTATGGCCCAAACTCCTCATGTACTTCTCCCATGTTGAAAGGCCTGTGCGTGGGCACCACTAGTGGTAGTGGGACGTATATAGGCTGGTGATGATGATGATGATGACGAAATTTTCTCAATTGCTCATAAATTTTCTTCTCAAAGCGTAAACTTAAAGGTCAATCTGAAATCTAATTTATTAAATGGCACAAAGATGACGCATTATAAATGATAATTCTAATATTCACGTCTTAATTATGTAGGTAAGTTGTGAATGTCATTACAAAGTTGTTGTTTCGGTAAAACGTTGACGATTCAAAAGTTCTTAGAATGAGTTATTTAATTAGAGAGCTGTCAGATTATTATAAAAAATATCTAGACTAGATTTTTTTTTCAAAACCAGTTTTTATTTCTTTTACTTTTGCCTTTTGCGTATTATGATGGTGCCATATGAAGGGAATCTTTAGAATTCTCTGACTTCTAGAAGAAAGAAAAGACGTGGTTAAAGGAGATTGGTAGAAATGGGCATAATCGTTACAAGCTCAAAGTTACTACTAAATTTTATTAAATATGTTTTTGTATTTTGTCGAATAAAATCAACAACTGTTTCTATGGGATAAAGTTGTAAAAATTAAAGTGTAATGTTGTTGACTATAAGTTATCCCAACCATCATGAAGTCCATTAGATGATAATGTTGCCAAGAACAAAAATAGACTGTTTTATCGATTAGCACTTTTGTTCGACAAATAAAAAGAAAAACATTTTAATTATTTACTGAGTCTCGTTAACAAATTCTAACGTCCTATTAACATTATGCTTCGCGTAGTACGCTGACTTTTTAAAGGTAACTTCCTAGATATTCTTAGCGAATTACAAGTCACGATTACGAGTTAGTCAACCAACACTGGTTATGGATGTTAATTGACATTTACATCCATAGACTAGATCTTTATTGTCATTAGTAATCAATCATTCGCGTCTACGTTTTCTTGTGCTCTGTTGTGTTTGCTAATTATTTCCTTTATTTAACAACGACTTTCGCTATTTTATTATGGACTCTGACGATCTCTGCCACCACGAACGATCTGTACTTGTACAACGGACAATGATTCCCTGCCTCAACGTCTCACACGGCTTTCTCACCTGGACTCCGAACATTGCTTCCGATTGGACTTCAAAATGAGCTTGACTGTGAACTGCATAAACTGCGGTATTAGTCAGGAAGGAGGAGGAGGGTGTGGGGGTCCACTTTCACGCCATATTTAATAAATAAAAGCCAATAAAAAAACAATTGTCGGTTTACATTTATGGTATCTTAACTTTTAATACCTTCTTATTTTGCTAACCCCATAGAAAAGCATTACCTACATTATTAATACTAAAAGAACGTGTATTTCTCGCTCTACAAAACAGTCCAAAAATCATCAGTGTAACGCTTAGGCCCAAAGTTCTTAGGAAGCTTGCCATTCTCCTTTTCTGTTCGTTTACATAATAATAATAATAATATAATAATAATTTATTTGACAACAAAGATTTACTTACATAATAAGCACTAAGAGCTTATAAATGAAATGCTATATTTATATTTTTAAATATCTAGCATCTGTTGCCGAACAAGGTAATAAATAACCAGTATTTCAGCATACAGCGCCTCTTGCCTCGGAGTAGGTAGGATACATTATTTTATAAGCTACAATAGTACTTTTAGTCGACCTGCTGGTCGAGCGGTCTGTACCCCTTGCTATGCAGGCTACTCGGTCAAGAGGTCCCGGGTTCGAATCCCGGTCGGAGAAAATGTTTGTATAATGAGTACGAGCATTTGTTTACGAGTTATGGGTGTTTATATGTTTATTTAGTACATTTCTAATATTTATTTATTACATATTATTATCAATATTTATTCGTTATCTAGTATCCATAACACAAGCTCATAAGGTTAAGGATGCTTACTTGCTGCTAGATAATAGGTGTGAGTGTATGAATATTATTATAATATTATTATTATTATTAATATTTTTAGACAGTAAATACAAAGGAACTTATAAACAATTTCTATGGCATGTCATTTACATATTACAATAATGACTTTATTTTAACTAATATAATTAAATAATATATGCATAATAGATAGAGAGAACTTGAAGATCAGTCATAATTATGATGTAATTAATTATGACTGAGCTTCGTGCTCTTTCTATATATTATGCATACATTATTACATAAAGTCAACATTAACACAACCCTCTTATACTTTGAAAATTAATAATAAGTAAGAAAAATTAAATACCTTTGGTCACGCAATTACCAAAGTACCAAAGTAGAGTATTGTTACCTACAACTGAGAACACTAGATGCGATACGATATCCTATCATTTAATTATGTAAGACCGCTTCGAACAGCTAATGCGGCAAAGTAATCTGGGGTCCTGTGGGATCGACCACATTAATCACAGCCAGGAAGTCATCTGAATATTTAATTCTCGTCAAAGTAGTTAAGATACTACAGTAAAGTGCGGATCAAGCCCTGGATTAGCATTTTGATTTAAAATACTGTTGCTTAGGAAGGTCGTCGGTGGATATAGACTACCTATATATTTAAAACTATGTAGGTATAAATAACAAAGAAATGACAATAATAAATAAAAACCGACTTAAAACAAAAATGATTACGAGGGTCCAACTGAAAGTTCTTAAAAAATAAAAATTTTAGCAAACTAGTAAGTTATTAGTTTTATTATACTTATCTTTTCAAAATAGTGTCCATTAACATTAATTTATCGCTGCATCCGATGGAACCACTGAGAATAGCCCTTTGCCCACTTTCTCTTTCGAGTCTTTTTGACGGCCCTTTGAAACGTAGCCACTGCTTCCTCGGCGTCCATAAAACATTTTCCTCGAAGTTTTTCTTCTATTTTCGCGAATAAATAAATATCGCAAGGTCGTAGCTATACGGCGAGTGACCCTGTAATTATATTAGGTTGGGGTGAAATTTCTTCGCATTTAAAAAAAAAATCAAAACATTTTTTAATATAGTTTATTTACATTTAACTAAAGCATGTAGGTACCATTTTGTTCGATAACTTTTTGCCATCTTGTAGGTAGGGACATGATTCCATTGCTATAGAAATTTTGGGGCTTCTGATCAAAATACCGCGACGATGTTAACCTGACACTGCCTAGAGAATTCTGAAGAGAGCGAAACAGGTTGAAATCTGAATGTGCAAGGTCAGGACTATACGGCGGATGCATTAACACCTCCCAGCCAAACTCTCTTAATTTTTGCTGAGTGGCTAAAGATGTGTGAGGTCTAGCGTTATCATGATGAAAAACCACACCCCTTCTGTTGATTAATTCCGGCCGCTATCTCTTAACTTGCTTTAATCTCATCAGTTGTTCGTAGTAGAGTTCAGAATCGATGGTCCTGCCTGGTGGTAACAGCTCATACTGAATAATGCCCTTCCAATCCCACCTCACACACAGCATCACCTTGTTGCGAGTTAACGGGTTAACTCGCAACAAGGTGATGCTGCGAAACCCGGGGGTTTCGTCACAGTCTGTGAAGCCTGACCGGCACTTGACCACGACCTTTTTCGCACGTTCTTGTCGTACGTGATCCACTTTCATCACCAGTTATCAGCTTCTTCAAAAATGGTTCGGTTTCATTACGTCGTAATAAAGAATCACAAATGAGTACACGGTTCATTAGGTTTCTTTCAGTGAGCTCGTGGGGTACCCAAATATCGAGCTTTTTTGTGTACCCATTTTTTTAAATGCGCCAAAAGTGTTTTGTGGTTAATTTCCAGTTCTTTAGCTACGTCGTAACTACTGATATGCCGATCTTGCTCCAGTTTTTCAAAAATGGCATCAATTTTATCCGTAATAGGGCGACCAGAGCTTAAACCAAATTTGTGCTACTCTCACAGACACTGCACTAGGTCCATAAACATCGCAAATTTTTTTCGCGGATTGCGTTGCATTTTTACCTTTTTGTAGTAAAATTTTAAAATGTATTGAATTTCTTCATTAGATTCACTCATCTTAACAGTACGAAAAACAAATAAAAAACACACAATTTCATAATTTGAATTTGGAATTATCTTTTTTAAAATCTAAACTTTTAATGATACCAAAACCAGCCAGATACAAATAGTACAGCCAAAGAGATTTTATTACAAGTTCATACATACTATAATGCGAAATGACTTTTTCCCCAACCTAATATGACTGACGTCACCAAATACTCGATCGTTCGCCTGGCGGTGTGCGACGAAGCGTTGTCGTAGTTAAGGAGGATCCTACTGCGAGGTCGTTTCTCCCTAACTTTTTCCAAGACTAGTGACAAACAATTGTTAGTGTACCATTTTGCAGTAACTGTTTTTTGATCCTCTAAAACAATTGTCGCGTAATGACCTGTTCTTCCGAAGAACGAGGCCACCATCTTTTTTCCCAAGCTTAGTCCTCTCTTCACTTTAGTTCGCAAGTCCTCGGAAGGAAACACCCACTGAGCAGACTGTCTTTGGTTTTGGGATTTTTACAGTAAATCCAGCTTTCGTCATCCGTAAGTATGTCATTCACATCATTTGAGTCATCTCCGTTAAATCTTTGAACTATATCACGGCACCAATCAACACGACGGAGTTTTTAGGCCTCGATTAAATTATAAGTGGATAGGTACCATAATTTATTTTTTATTTTTTTATTCTTTATTGCACAAAAAGGTACAAAAGGCGGACTTAATGGTACATAGCATTCTCTCCCAGTCGACTAGTAAGGGGGTAAAGATGAACCATATCGGTGCAATGATAATTAACTAATTAATTTGACCGATATCCAAAATTTCCGGATACCTCATAACCACTTCATGGCACCAATCAACACGACAGTTATGGCTTGAGGTATCCACCGGGCACAAAGCTTCCTCACTGGGAACTGTTCATGGAGGATGCTTGTCCGAATCTGCTAGGTCACTCATTTGCCAGTCTCTATTATACGCCGCACACACTTTAAAAACTTTCAGTGTTACCCTCGTAAATTTTAGTATGTACTTGGTGTGCTATCAGCATATCAAGCGCAACAATTTAGCCTTGAGACCGCCCTTACCTATACTACTTAGATAATATAATATCAAATTATATAAAACAACTTAGTAATTAAAATAGAACATCATCAAACATTTATAATAATGTTAAAATCAAAAATTAAGAGTATATATAACAATTTAATATTTTGGTATAATTAATAAATTATACCAAAGTGTCTGGAATCTGATGCTTGACGGGTTAAAAGTATTTCGTTTAACCCTTAACCACTTGCCATACGTCTTACAGACAACGAAGAATTAATAGTCTTGGAATATTTTTGCGCCCGAATTTTGTATTAACTTGTTCGTTCCTGTACATTTTCCCCGTGCCCCTCTATACCACGCAAGCACTCGTCGAGGTAGTACGGTTAGCAACAGAAGTCAATTAACACTTTAGTACTATGTCACACTTAGACATTCACAGTGTTCATACAATATTTTATTGTGAAAGGTACGACTTCTGTTGCTGACTCTACCTCTCATAGACCTCTGATAGGTTGTTACGTATTTTTTTGTAATTGTGCTTTTTATGGTTTTAGTTCTAAATAGCTATATGTAAAGCGACCGGTGGTTCGAGTATGATTGGTCAGACGACGCAAACATACAATTAAAACAACGAATGTAGAGTCTGATTTTCGGGTGGATCATGTATTCAAGGAAAGTTGTGCGTCTGATACCGAATACGAAGAGAAACTGTTCTGAGTAATAAATTCCAAGTAGCTGCAGTGCTGAGGAAAGTTTGACGTTTTGTAAGAAATGTTCAACTTGCAAAGAAACAGAGAATAACAACAGCCAATACATGTTTCGAATATAAGGCGCCAATAACATACCTTGAATGCTCAATAGGCTGTGATTTTGCAATTTAAATTAATTTGTAATTATATTAGGAATTTTTATCTTTTTCTGTATAATTATTATTCAATATTGATAAAAAAGTAGAAAAAGTTCCTATTCTGTATAGACTAGATCTAACTAGGTAGATCTCATTTGCCAAATGTATAAGTTTTCAAGCCTAAGTATGAAATATTGACGATTATTAGAGATTAGAGCCGAGCACCACGATTATTAGAGATAAGATTTTTAAAGTTTGGTCTACAAATGAGGAAAGTTTTAGTGAACGTTCGGAAAAAAAATACAAACCCACGAACATAGAAACTCTAATTTTTTGTAGTGAGTTATAACAATTTCGGGTAGCGGTAAGTACAGATACATTTGATACTTTCAAAAATCATTTTATGTATCCCCAGCACAATAGGAAAGTAATAACACTGCAGGGGTATAGAGGCCAAGAATACCCACTAAAACCATCCGAGTTTCCACACCACTTCTTGCATGAATAGATAATATCTATTTCCCTTATCCAACAGTTTCCCCTATCCTGGTAAATTTATCAAGCAATTGTCAACGCACATAATAAAATTGCAGTCAGCATCTATTTGTTTCTACCTAATACATGATTACGAACACAATTACACAAGTCCTATCTCCTCCAAGTAAGCACACTCCCTTCTGTGATTAAGCTATATTACCTTACCTACCTTATATTAAGCGACCTTGACCTCGTCACTTGTGCGTTTTCGACTAGAATGCTACGCAATATATTATCTAGGATTCTAGATGCTTTCATTAATAACTTAATTGAAACAAATGATTCTTCGATCATTTATCTAAAATCGCTTTAGAGTAACAACTTGTTGTACTTGTCACCATTATTTTAATATGTTTTCTACAGACGCGAATATCTATGTATGAACAATGTTTGAAGAGCAATTAGAATAAAATATAGATACTTCTAAAGTCACATGTGGCAGTGGAGTGTGTAAGTCATGAGTTTTGAACAATGTCACGCGAAGAATTCCTGTAGCGACGTTCAGCGATGGATTTAATAGTGCTTTGTACTTATGGGTATGTATGGATTGCCTTCGATACTTTGTACGAAGGCAGTCACCGGAGCACGTAATATAAGTAAATGGATAGAATGTAAACAATCACGAGACCATTACGGTAAGTGCACGACATGATCGAAGCCAATCTATTAATAGTTTGTAGACAACATGGTCGGATTGATTGAACAAGTTATTTGAATTGCCATTCGTATTTAAAACGAATGTTGTTTTGCTGGCAAAGTGCCAACATATTATATTGTTCTCTTTAGTTATACCTAACAGATCGGCGAGGGTGGCTGAGGTCGGATATTGCTTAGAAAAGAAGATACATAAGTATTTGTCATCGTAATGGAATACTTTTAGTTTTGTAACTAATTTGTATAAGTACCTAACATTTAAGAGCAGTAATCTGTGGAGTAGGTGTTCACATATCAGGTTAAATAGATTTTCTTTTGTGTTTGAGCGCCGGCGCAAAAGACAAAAGGTTAAATAAAGTTTTCGATCGACAGATTCTAATAATATCACCAAACGAGTATGGATTAATAAACCGTATTCGTATGTAGGTCATTGCTGTAATGTTATAAAATATCTAATACAGATTAGATTTTTCGCATATGCGTAGATAATTTGAACTATTTTTAACTTAAGCTTAATAAATGGAAGTTAACCTTATCAGCCCGACAGCACTTACACACAATAGAAAATCCATCGTGTGTGATATATGGTTGGTTCATGACCTGAGGTTACTTCACGGATTACGATATAATACGTTAATACACAGTGTAAGAAAAATATGCTTTGGATAAAAAATGTTGTATTCAGTTTCGGTAAATAAAAGTATTTTGGATAATTTATTATTCTGTTTCAATATGTTCTTAATTGAATGGGCGATTTAAAATTTAGATTCTGGTAAAACAAATTAAAACAGTTATTTAAAATTTAAATCAGAGTGGAAGCTAAAATGTGCTTTGGTATAGAAAACAACGTTTAATTTTTTTTAAGTTAGGGATTTTGTCATTTGTACAAGTTTCGTGAATAGAGTTTCACAGTCTTGTTTTCTATATTTTTTTTGGAAATGAGGGCGCCGTTTTATTATTCACAGCGAATACCATAGCTGCGTTTTGGAAATGACGTTGACCACTGTTATTTGAATGTAATAAGCCCTTATGTTCACTTCCAAAATTTGTGAATTCGCTACTTATTATGCCAGAAAACATAGATATCATAAGTATTACTACTTAACTTTTGCGCCACGAACTATTGACGCGCAATTCTAGCTAGAGCAATGAAAAGTTACGAAACTGTAGTGGTGTTCGAGAGCAAAACTAAAACTGTCAACTTGTGCCTACAGGCTTGAAAGCTTCCAGGGACTTCCAGCGGAAGTACGAATGGAAGCAATGCTTAATGCCGGAATTAAAACACCAGAAACCATGTAATGTCTTAAAAAGTAAGACATTGACACCCCATTGGTAGGCAAACCGAAGCAACGTAGGTTGACCGGAGAGAAGTGACAGGTGATAGCGCATAATTGGTTTGTACTGGCGCTGAAGATCCCAAAGCGGAGAAAAACACGCGAAAACCGCACAGTATTACAAAATAAAAAGTAACATTTGTTGCGTTTACCTCATGTGTTTCTCCCAAGTAATAAGGTCTGTGCCCAGCAGTGGGACGTATATAGGCTGGACGTGATGCTTCAATTCACGCAATGATCAACATTTACACATACTTACGTGTTTGAAAGATGCTTCGAAAAATATCTGGACTAAAAAAGAGTAATGTCCTGAATCGGGAATCGAACCCGCGTAATCCGGGTGACTGCTCTTCGATAGTGACTAGAACTAGCTCAGTGCTCACAGTAGTCACCCGGATTGTAAGAGGTCGCAGGATCAGTTACCACCTCAGGACACGCCCGGTCACAGCGTTCTCAGAGAAAAAAATTGAGCAGCCATATTGGGCGATGATGCGGCAATATTTCGAAAGAATTCTGTTACCAAATGCTTATATGCAAAAAAACCGAAACAATATTACGTCACTAGGTTTGAACAATTCAATATGAAACCCTGTTTTCAGTTATTGGTCGGGTGTTCAGAATGAGAGGGGTCTCATTCTGCGAAATCCTTTGAACACGAATATTGTTTTCGCAGGAAAAATGCTTGCTGGACACAGCGGAACCTCGTAATAGGGATGTGGCTTAAGTTTGAATATGGAGCTCTTTTTCACAAATTCAGAAAATATACGCTACCGTTACCCATAAAAACAATTCAAACTCAAAAGTTATGGAATATTGTTGAAATTGTACGGTTTGGATAATTTATAAAAATTTTCAATTTTTTTCCAAAATTTATCGATTGCTTACAAATTAAAACAATTATTCATATGGCAACCATGGGCTATGACAGTTAAAAAATCAATTGTGTCTGGAATCTCATGCATGACGGGTTCGGACCGTTTACCATCAGGCGGGAAGTATGCTTGTCTGCTACCCTTGTCGTAAAAAAATAATTATTAAGTATAAAGTTTATCAGAGTAGGTATTTCTTTAGCTTTTATAATTTATGTAAGTACAAATTCTGTTATAATTCCAAATTAACAGGTAGGATACTCCTGTTCTTTGTGGCCACTATGATTGAGATTCAGCTAAAAAAATATTACAAAGAATTATTTTTTCGAAGTCACAGGACATCAAGTATCAAGTAAGTCGTTTCTGATAAATCTTCTGTGGAACCAATCTGAAAAAAATAATTTTCTGATAAAAAACGAATTTTGTCTAATCGGCTTATAAATCAAGGAAAAATGATTCATTATTGAAAGTGTTCATAACTAACATTGAAAATGATGCTCATAATTTTTCGAACACAAATTTGGAATGTTTTAGATGGAATCAGTTGTATATAAAAAAAAAACCATTTTCTTAGGTTGTTGAATGTAGTTAATATTCCAATAGACAAATAATTAAGCTAAGTATTTATTTAAAACATGGAACATCACTAAGTGTAAGAAAAACAAAATACTTAGTATTTTGGTAAGAATGAGCGCTTTCATTTAGTTTGCCGTTTGACATTGTTTCACAGAATTTGATTCTTAAATTTGCAAAACTGCGTTTTTTCTCTAAAATTAAAGAAACTGAACTTACTGTTAAAAACTTCATGCTTTTTAATTTTTATTAAAAGCTCGAGACTCCATTATGTATTTAGGTCTCTGTTTCTAATATAGGTTACGGCCTTGACCATCGACGCAGACTTGAGAAGTAATTTATAATTATAAGTGTACCTACAATATTATCTTGAATAGTAAAAAAATTGGTGTGAAATTAAATTTTCCTAGATGCAGTGTATATAGGAGTACAAGATATAGTTATGTGCTTTTCCTGTACATCGATCAAAATGATAAATTGAGTTGAAAGAATTGAGCAAAATATTGAGTACGATATACGATATCCATTGAAGGAAGTGATCGAGTGTTAATTTAATACATGCGTTTGATGTAGTTCGTCATAGTGATGTATAAACTTGTATTTACCTCTCTTTAATTACATAACTTCAGACATTTTGTTTCATATTCAATGCAATGGCGAAATGGCGTTTTGGTACGGCTGAGGGGCTAATTCTTTATACGTAGAACAATTTTTAAGAGATTTTAATTATAATTGTAATAAAGGTACGGTGCAGTGGTATTTTACTCGAATTTTGAGTGCCCGTCTGAGGAAGTACAGATGTAACGAAAGCTGCTTCTATTACAAAGGCAGTAAGGGCGGTCTCAAGTCCAAACTGCTACGTTTGATGTGCTGTCGTATGTACCTCCAACTTACAGAAGTTTGTAGGCAAACCTTGTATTCTTTTATGTCTGCATTGAATATGGTCGCCAGAGCTTATCTCAAAAGCGCTATGTTGGGAATGAGGTGACTTATGTCTTCTATACTGCTAATATAAAGCATCCTCATTTTTTTTACAAAGTATGTAGACTACGTTCGAGTACTGTTTGATGTTATGCTTATGCATAAAAAATGACTAAAATCTAAATCAGAGACACTAAGTCTATATTTTTCACAATTGTGGTATTGATGTTCCCTTTTAGAAGTTTTGATGGTATCGTTCCAGATGTATGTCTTAAGAGTTGTTTGTTTGTACGAATACTTTTGCATGAGTCATGGATAGGTAAATGTTTTTATCTTTATTTAGTGTATATCTTATATTTCAGTATTTACAGATATCATCAATATTTGTCTGTTATCTTGTACTTATTAACTAAGTGCTTGTGTGAATTAAGAGCACAATTATTATTATGCTTATTTTTTTTATACCACTAAGGTGGCGATCAAGCAAACGGCCCACCTGATGGTAAGCGGTTACCTTACTTAGACTTGAATCCCTTGAGGTTCTCAGGAAAGTATGAAGTAAACATAATTTTTAACTGACTTCAAAAAAGGAGGTTACACGCAATATACTTAATCGAAACTGCGCGTCTGCTGGCAAATATTTTACTAGATCATATGTAGTTTTATTACTCAATTGTTATTAATTTTGCTCATAAATATATCAAATATTAATATAGTATAATGTATTTTACTTACTCAAACTGCATACTTAAATGTTTTATTGCTTTAATTAAACTCAAAATTAAAAATTATATAATTAACCTGGACATTTACAAAGTGGTCGTTGACGTCAATACCACTGTTACCGTTCGGAAATTTGGAGCCTTTTTTTGCAGAAGAGCCAACAAGAAACTCAGTTGGCTGATTTGTTAATCATTTAAATAAATAATATTACAAGGTATTGATATCGCTAAGTATTAAAAATTTTATTGTTCTCTGATGTAATATTTTTTTATTGAAAGAATATTATTTACCTAGAACACAGGTAAACTACTTTTAAAGAGATTACTCGGCTGAAGCCCCAAGCATGCGTTCGTGACCCGTTTGCCGCCGACGGCGCATGCTTATGTGCTTCATGTTGTCTGTAAGTTAACTTCCCTTAATTTAATAATATGATACTAGTAGTAATGGTAATCTTTTACCAAGGGCAAAGTAAGGCAGTACGCGGTATTGGCTCGACGAGGCACGGTCGGACCATTGGTTACTGGTGCCAGTGCAGTGACAGTGGGAATGAGTGACGTCCAGGTGGTGGTTGAGGAGTGCAATGGTGTGGAGAACCCCGCCGACGACGGCCATGACGCCGTCCACCAAAACGGGGACGACGACGGGTTAGTTCAACACTCTAAACATAGCCCCGGCTAATCGATGTTAATTAATTTAATATCCATTAGAGCTAATTATGAGCTAAGAAAAGTCATTTAATGTCTGTTCCATAGTACATAAATTACTGCTTGTATAAATATACAATCTCGTTCCTATTGAGAATAGATCCATCCCCACTTCCATTAAAATAATGCAATCGGATCGGTAACGGAACGGTAAAGTACACTGCACACTTGAAGTGCAGTAACAACGTTTGAATTGGATTTTTCTATTTTGTAGATTGGCCATTGACCCGAAACTGGGCTGCCGGGTTCATTTTCCGAGTGACGTCATACGAGAAACGTGAGTTGGCGCTCGCATTTGACTGTCGAGAGGGTCGGTGCCCGTGACGTCATCGACGGTTCCGGCCATTCATTTTCATCCTGTGACGTAGTCCTGCTTGCGCACCTCTGACATCACTCATACATACATAATACTTGATTTCGCAATAAAGCTCAATGGCAATTTTTATTATAATTGAATGCTTTCAGGTATATTCTTCTAGAACGTTAATTGCAATGGGTATTTAATATATATTTTCCTTAGAGTTGATTCTATGCAAATCTTTAATAGTTATTCACAGCTATCTTGCCTTCAGTTTGTAATTAGAAAGTGATATAAGCGATATACCAATACCTACTTGCTATGGATCTTCGCACTCTGTTAAATGAAATTATTCGCTTGATAACTTACTTAACAAAGTTGGTAATTTATTTAAACATCCAATGTAAAATTCAGCTTGACCCGCAGGGGACTGAAATTGTATCGATGACGCAGAGTGACCTTCGTGCCAAAGATACAATCAATCAGAGAGTTTTTTATCGACAAGATAAACACATTGCCATTATTAAAAGAAGAAAGTTTACAAACAAAAAGTGAATTAATTGAATCAGCGTTCGAGAAACATGGGTATATATTCCATTATGAAAGCAACGATTAGCACATTGATAAGCTGAATAGTTATGGTATCAATGAATATTCATGTCAGTTTGAAGTTACGGAATTCCACTATTCACGGCAATTAATTTTAGTCACAATCAAAACATAGCACAATTAATAAGAAAAGATAATCCCTTTGCATAATGGCAGCTGTTTTTGCTTGTGTTCGAGCTCGTCGAAAAACATATAAATAACAAACCTTCGTGTTTATATTATCATATCAGACGGGAGTTTGTAGGCTTATGATTATTTGATTTTCATGGAAAAGAGACTGTTGTACATAATGGAACCTCGTTAATTTTAAAGTCTAAGAGCTGAATAGGAAACAACAATCATAAATAATTATAATATATTGTTGATAATTTTACAGTAACTTCACTATTGAACTATTTAACAAATTACAGCACACATTAACATATACAGCTAAATCAAACAAAACTTTTCTTTAATGCCACGATTTTATACAAATAATGAAATTTTAAGGTCTTCTCTTTGTTTAGACAGTCACTGTCAACCTAAATACAGCCCAGAGTAGTTTTGTTACAACCCAAACTTATAATGTACTTCGTACTTCGCAGGTAAAAGTCTGATCATTGAATTCGCCAGATTCTGACCTGGCTGGGCTTATATTTTAAAAGTCGACGGAATCTTCTAGTGCTGAAGACTGTGTGTGGTTGGTAGGTTCAAGGATATTTTTTATGATCACTTAAACCCGAAATCATCTTTGTTTCAAGTGGTCATAAATATATATATATATATTGCACCTAACAATCACAAAAACAGTTTTTATTAATAGACGATCCAACGATGGGACTTCGACACCAATATGTATAATACACGCTCGTTAAGTGCTTTTAATAAGTAACAATATAATTTAATAACAATAAATAACCATATAATACTACAGCTACAAGAAAACCCCTACGGGTTTTCTATAAATATATTATCTAAACTGATATAAAGTAGGAAATTGACTGGTTAAATGATTTACTGATCGCGAAATTGCTGGCTCTAGAGATTCCTAATTTGACACATACTTAGGTTCCTTATGACGTCTAGGAGGGCACTAAGAAAGGGTTTTTCAAAATTCATTCCTAAAGTGGCGAAACGGGGGTTCAAAGTTAATGGGGAAACAAGATTAGTTAAAATATTTTATCTGAAACTTCACATGGAGTACCTACTATTGATAAATAAGTAAATTAAAAATAAAAATGAGTTATTTGTATGGATTGTCGAGTTGCTGATTACAAAAACAAACGAACACTTTAAAATCCAACACGGCGGACGTGAAATACCATTATTATCGTCATAAGGGTTCTATTTTTACATTTTGAGGTATGGCACGAGATTCGCGTTATTCTAGTAGGTTTTTAAATTTGTATTTGGTGCCACCTACTCGATCGTCGTCAATCGGTACCAAGGCCAGCCGAGTGCACTAAGAGATGATTTTCAAAATTCACTGTGGTGGTGGTGCGATGTGGTTTTTTTTATTGGGGTAGCCCCCGGCCTTCATCTCACCTGCTGGAAAGGATGATAAAGCCCATGATGGAAACGAGCTACACTCTGATTCTACGAACACAGAGGAACCGGTTATCTTACTTCTAACTACCGCAAAACAACAATGCTGCTATCATTATTGTTATGGCGCCAGACCTAGGTAAGATGGTGGTAACTAGCCAGGCGGACGAAAAGTCCTAGCACCAATCAAACCGAGCAGAAAATAAGCCCTACCACCAACCCCGGTTGTGTTGCAAACAGAAAATTTGTGCTCCAACGCTCCGGACCTCTAAATCTTAGGTACCTACGTGATCTTAACCACTAGACCACAGAGGCGGTTATAATGTTTCTATGGGGAAACAAGATTAGTTAAGTGTAAGTAATCTTGTTTACATGTAAAGTGTAAGTTTCGAATAAAATAGTCATTTTATTTAAAACTTTACACTTTACAGGAGTACTACTACATGGTACTACTATCGAGAAATGAGTAAACAAGTGATTCAGGTTTTTCAGAATTCAACCCTATAAAGGAGTGATAAGGTCTGAAAATCAAAATGGGTATTTTTTGTATAGTTTATCGGGTCGCTGATAATAAAAACAACAACAATTTTAATCAATCATCTCTTATGATTGTTCCATTTTTTCATTTTGAGGTATGAAACGATACTCGCGCTATCCTAAAAGGTTTGAAATTTGTATTTGCTGCCATGTCGATCGTCGTCAATTGGTGCGTAGGCGAGCTCGGGTGGCGCGGCGAGACGGGACGAGAAGTCATCGCGAAACTTTCTTCATCCGTATTCAAGGTGCTGCATGCTTTTTATAAGTTTAGGCTAGCATTCTATCTCAAAAACAAAAGAACACGCTTCTATCTCATCGACATGTTCCCTTTGGGCCTATCGGAAAAGTATGATGAAAGTCTTCGATCCTTATTTTTGCAAAAATCTAAAATATTTAGTTTATTTTTTTCTAACAAAAACTTTCTTAACTCTAGTGGTTGCCCCCCCCCTTTTTAGCATGAAAATTCCTTGTACTAGGAGACTTCGCTCCTTCGTAATGAATTCCTATAAACAGTGTATATTTTTAACTTATAATTTGTATGTATTTTATTTTTACAAACACCCATGACAAAATATTAACAGTCAAAATCAACTCTAACAATTAAGAACTTCTAAAGTTATTTTTTTTTAATCTAAGGGTTTTCTCGTAACCATAGTATGATTATTATTTATGAAAAGCACTTAACAAAAATGCAAAGCTAAACCCATTTAGCTATCGATTATCGATTTCGGTGTAGTGGTTTCATAGTACTTTTCTTACCTTACTAGGTGGTAGACCCATATGTAGGGTCGCCTGGGTAGGTACCACCGCCATTCTTATTTCAGCCGTGAAACAGTTTGCTGTGTTTCGGATTGCAGGGAAAGGTAGCCAGTGTAATTACTGGGCATGGACGGCATTTCATCTTAGGCCTCAGGATGACAACGCACCTGCAATATCAAGTGCTTTTCCTTGTTATTGCAGGTGTCTATAGGCGGCGGTAACCGCTTACCACCAGGTGGGCCGTCAGCAGCTTGTTTGTCATCTAGTTGTATAAAAAAAAACCTTGCCCCTTGCCAGCCCGCTGGCGTGCGCCTATATACAAAAGAAAATCTATTGTGTCTGATATGTGAATTCTTTACAGATAATCTCTCTCTGACTATAATCAGTAACATAAGACACATTCTGTTTGAACCGGCCCTGTGATTTTTCACATACTTCGTAAGAATTTTCCTTTGAGGCTGGGCTTTTAGACGAATAATGTTATTTTTATAAACATGTAAAAGTATTATTAGCATCAATAAGATAATTCAGGGTAAAGATTCAGAGTAAAAATAATGGGCAGCTTATTTTTTATGTTTTTCAGGTAAGTGCCTTTGGGTAGTTTTCGCAGTAATTTTTCGTGGATATTATCATGGAGATGGATACCTGATGCTTTGCTGAAGGTTAGTATGCACCTTTTTTAATTAGATTTCTTCTGCGGTGTCTACGTGGATCATACAAATATTTCATTGAGAAATTAGAATCTTGCAGTATAAGTAACTGTGCAATCTAGTAAGTTCCCTTGTCTCTACGACATTTATTACTATCTACAATAATAGAATTTTTATTACTTACTGCATTTTAAAATAAATAAAGTTAATTGAACCGCAAACACTTGTCTCTACTTTCGACTAAAGGTTATACTTAAATAAAAAGTGACGCTGGGTTTTCAAAGCGTAGCTAAGTAAAAAAGATTGCCTTACATAAACTAATATTTACAAATAGAAGTACCTAAATATTGCATAAATAACTTTATTATTCTAAGTTTCTAACAATTATAATGTACAATCTCGGTATGAAAAATGTTTTCCTAATGGCACGCAATAATCCGTGTCACAGGATCGATGATTTCATTTGATTAGATATAGGGCATAGATTTTTTAACACACGTAATCGGTCGCATCTTTTTATTAGGATAAAAAAAACCTATTTTGTCAAAAAAAATCAATTTATTTGATTCACAAATAATAAAAAGTAATAAGTATCTAAAACTTGGAAGTTGGCGCTAATGTAATATGATTTTAATTTCTAAGCCGCGTTATACTCCCGGGAGCATATGTCAATTAAAACCAGTTGCCTGGTGTGTGCGGTTTGACAGGCTAAAGCTTATTGTTAGAGGACAACAACACGTAACTTTTATTTTACCCAATACTTATATGATCCTTGCTCAATAGCTACGGTTCTTATCGCACATCAAACGAAGCACGGCAGTAAGAAAATCACTCTTATTTCACTGTGTTAAGATACTATAATACAATGTAAGAGTCATTTTACTCACTAATGTGAACATATTTAAATTAATCTGCGAGCATATGTAGGTACATATGTAGGAACTACCCATCACTAGCCGGTATATTTCGTCCCACTGCTGGGCACAGGTCTCCCTAAATTGGAGAAACACTTGAGGAGTTTGGGCAATAACACTGAGGTAAGGAGTTTTTGATTTGTCCGTTTGTCGATATGATGAGCTTTGTTTAATTTTTCGCACAATTACGTTGCGGTGAAAAATCGGCACTCGATTAAATCTTACGGATATTTTATGTACTATTTTGTTTTAAGCAACAGTATTTCGTAAATTAAGAAAGTATATAATTTAATAATAAAATATGATTTTACGCATTAAAATGGGTAGGTGCCCGGTTGTTATGATTTGTACCAAACATTCAGTATAAATATACATAGCATTTGAACTTAACGCTTTGTTAAATTATTGTATTTATTTCAACTTCTCTATATTAAATTTTGATATTACTCTAAAACTGAATAATCTAATGTATTCTAATATTTATTTTAATAAATTGTCGCCCTAAACACTGAACAACTTTTTTGAAACACATAAAAATTACTGTCTACGAATGTGAAATCTAATTAGATAATACTTGTGCTTTTCATATTCTCCTAATGCTGGAACCATAATTTAGCACTTGGGTTTCTCTGGCTTTATATTTATTTAATGCTACTGTAATAAAATAGCGTAGGAGAAAATTGTACTTGAAGATATTACGTTCCCTAGAAAGAGCGTCGCTGACACTGGCTGAAGTAAATTAGTGTTACATGACAGTCTATTTATTTTGTGCCCGTATTTTGTTATGTTACCTGTAGCCGCAGTAGGTAGTAATCTTAAACAAAATTCTACGTGAAATAATACGTAATGCAACTTGCTCTTATATTTTTATACAGGTGGTGCCGTCAATACGTTGCCATGTTTTAATTTATTGTCGTATTGACGGCACCACCCTGTATAAATATTAAATATATTAAACCTAAGAGTTACTGTTAAGTAAAATCATATGATCGCGTAGGTTGGTGTAATGAATATACAGAGTGTTTGGTGCAAAGCATACACATGTTAACATAGTCATACAAATACTATGCCATCTAAGGTGTTATCAAAAATTCTAAATTGTAAAATAATTTCAAATTTCTTCATACAAATAGTTTGGTTAGTAAACAAAATTTATGGGTCAAAGTTAATTTAACAATTTTGAATTATCGATAATACCATAGTATTTATATGACCATGTTAGCATGGGTAGGTGCCCCTTGATAAACCATGTACCAAACACCTTGTATAATATAATAATAATAATACCAAAAATATATAATATATAGAAAAATATACAGATATTTACTTTCGGTGACCCATTAGAAAAAGAGAAAAAAGTACTAAGCAAGGGTTACAATATAAACGGCCAAAAATAAACAATTCGTTGCCCTAAGATAAACTTGATATAAATTGCACAAAAACACCTAAAACATTGGCTTTTATATACATTAAACAGTTTTGTTCTCTTTATAGTTTGTCTTGCAGTAGTAATGTAAGTAATTTAATCAATTTATTAAGTACGTAATTACTTATTGTTGAAATTATAAACGTATGGTATAGGCGCATAGCTTAAAATATTATGAGGCTCCAATCATTAGCAAAATAAATGATTTTATAGGTACAAAATCTAGATTTAAACTAAATAAAAACAGTCGATTAAGATATTTTTCAAATATTGCGAAATTATTTCACAATATCTTATACAAATGAAAACTTAGAAACGTATTACGACAACTTTATTAAATCAATCCTTTTGGTTGATCTTAATTGCTAATGAGCAAAAAAATTATGCGTAAAATTAAAATTCTATCCCCAAAGCCATCTCAACTGAAGAGTTGTACTAAAATGTCTGCAGAAATTTAACTTTTCAGTTTTATTATTGAAGGTAAAATCTACATAATTTGTTTCAGTATGGTAATTCCTTTTTCACAATCATTATAATTACTGATTTGCACAGGATGTGGTAGAGAATGTTTGAAAATTAAAGACATTTCTAGTTTTCAAATTTTAACTCTCAAATCCGAGGGAATTTTATTTTCTGTATAGAGTTTTGTAACTATAAGTAAAGTAAACTAACACTAATATTATTTATAGATTATACTGTATCACATTATAATAAACTTCAGTACTTATCTAAGAAAAATGTTAATCTTAGGTACCTTGAAAATGTATGAACGACTTTATAATTAAAATAAAGAAGTAAGAATTAATTAAGAGTTTTCGAATGTTAGGAATATTTAATTAACTCGCTTAAAAATTTTCTGAAGCACCTGTGACTGAAGGTGGCAGTTTGTAAAGGTTCCCTAAGCGGCGTTGACCTAAACGACTACCTACTATATATAGCAAAATAATATTTTTTTACTATTTTTGAAAACAGTATCTAACCCCAATTATTGCTGTGTTGCTGAAGTGTGG
Source organism: Nymphula nitidulata (assembly GCA_947347705.1). NCBI lineage: Eukaryota > Metazoa > Arthropoda > Insecta > Lepidoptera > Crambidae > Nymphula > Nymphula nitidulata. The sequence continues at coordinate 14,491,067 of OX374623.1, forward strand.
TTTAAAACTGATAGCTTTATAAGAAATTGAGTTACTTTTTAAATGAAACTTTAAAATATCATCAATATCAACCTATAATACTCGTCTCTCTACTGGGCACAGGACTTACAACAAGCATGAGGAGTTTGGGCCAAACGCTCCACGCTGACCCAATGCAGGTTGGGAGTATAAAGCGTTTGCAGTTGCAATAATATAGCTTACCTTTCGAGGCACGGAGGTGCACAATATCACAACTTTATGGATTGACTCATTCGGAATTAATCAAGGCGATAGTTGCTTTGTTTTCGCAATCAACAACCAGCGATATTCTTAAAATATAATACTTATTAATATTACCATATAATAATTTGATGATATGCCAATTTTCACACTCTCCTTGACTATTTTTACGCGACTAATGAGAAAAACCGGCCAATTGCGATTCGGACTCGCGCACGAAGGTTCCGTACCATCTATATATATAAAAATGTTATGTTGGTTTGTGTACGCTTCAAAAACTCAAAAAGTTCTGCACCGATTGAGTCAAAATTTTAACATGATATAAAATCCGCATCAAGGATTGTTTTTATCTATTTTTTGCATCAGTCACATATCTGCGACCGCGAGAAAACAGTTTTTTTAACGATGCGCCACTGCGAAGCGTGGCAGGGTACAGCTATTATATATAAACAAGCGTTTACCTGTTACCGTTGTCAATATCGAGCAAAAACTAGCAAAAAAACTAGCGTTTGTTGTATGGGAGCCCCTTAAATATCTATTTTATTCTGTTTATTAGTATTTGTTGTTATAGCGGCAACAGAAATACATCATGTGAAATTTTCAATTTCAATTTTCATGAGTTACAGCCTGGTGACAGACGGACGGACGGAAAGCGGAGTCTTGGTAATAGGGTCCCGTTTCACACTTTGGGTACGGAACCCTAAAAAGCTTAAAAGAACGGTAATTATTTTAGAACCGATTCAATAAAGTAAAATCAGCATTCCATTTCGACGAATATAGATAGATAATTATAATTTTTCAAACCAGACTGAAATTATTTTTTAGCGATATCACGCGGAGCAGCACCAAAAATAATATTTTTTGTAATTGATCATGTGACAGTTAATAAAATGAGAAGCGTTTTACCTGTAAAACGGAATAATTAATTAAATTTTTACTTTGAAAAAGCTTTTAGAGGTGTGAAAAATAAAAATGTTTTGCTATTACGAAAGAATGACATTTTTTATTACTTTACCGTATCATATTTTTTGCTTCTATAAGTGGCCACTTGGCTCAAGCTTCTCAGTGGGGGCTTTAATTGGTACTGCTTGTTATATAAAAAAATGTGTCTTTATTTCTTCAATTTTTTAATTTTTTTTTCTAGAGCTTACCTGTACCTATCCCTTCCTTTATGGGAGCTACTCCTCGTGTGTATCTCGCATATAGGAATGCATGTGCCCAGCTGTGGGTCGTATATGGGCAGGTGATGATGATGATGATAGCTTTATTGCATGCAACCATTGAAAAAAGATGCACAATCACATGTTTTAAAATGACGCTGTTAAGCCAACGACACGTTTTGTAAGTGATTTATACACATTTAACTCTCTATCTCAAAAGCTACTTAAGTACCTACTGATTATGATGAAATTTGCACCTATAAAAATATCTAAACTAGAAAAATTTCACGTCCTGAGGCGGGGATCGAACCCGCGACTGTTATTTTTCTAGTTTTGATATTTTTATAAGTATAATTTTTCAAATATTTAAATAATGTTAAAATGAAAATTAAGAACTTTGCACCGTTCCCAAAGTTGACTATATCAAGTCCAACAAAAGAAAAAGTTTTGCAATCCGACTTATAGTTTTTGAGATATGCACGGAAAATATACAAACATTCACACATACTACTATAAACTTTCATGGTTATTAACATTTGAATTAGAACAAAAAACAAGTTATATGGCAAATATCCCATATATAATTCTAATTCATAAATATATAATCTTAATTTTATTTTGACATTATTATAAATGTGTAAAGAATATATTTACATAGAAGATTATAAAAAACTAGAAATAATTCACGTTCTAGGGCAGGGATCGAACCCGCGACCTTTCACAATCCGAGTTACACGACCCGAAAGGTCGATGTCCAAGGACGGGAAAATTTTCTAATTTAGACATTTTCCTCTGTATGCACACACTTATGAAATTTAGCACCCATTATCAGAAGCTGGTATAGACTAACATAGTTACAACAACAGTGCAATTCTGACAAATACGGACAGAATTGATAACCTTCTTTTTTTGAAGGCGTTTAATAACATTATAACAAAGTAGGGATTAGATATGATTCAAACAGAAGACGTTCCTGGAAATTCTGTTATAAATATCTGGGTTCCTAGGTAAACCGACCCACCACATTTTCATTGTTCGCGTTAATAATAAATTGATTCTCTTAGGAATTCAGAGCTTTATTTAGTTAAAAATTTATGTACACCGCAAAGGTTGTACGTTATTTGCGTAAAAGATAGTAAAAAAAGCATTGGAGGTATATATCTATTGAAAATTCACAAACGTACTCTAACATGCACACTGCAATATAAAAAAACTACATAATTTCACATAAGGCATTTTTAAGAAGGAAAAAGTTTTTTTATTGATATTAAATATTAATGGCGAAAATTAAAGACGGAGACGGATAAAATGAAAATGGAGAATTTTGTTAGCATTTCTACAGTTGAGTCTACGGACACTTCGTAATAAATTATCCGTATAAATAAGTAATTATAGTACAGACGACAAGTGTAGCAGTTGCACTCCGAAAGCTGCCTCTATTACGAACGCAGTCTCAAGGTTAAACTGTTACGCTTGATGTGCTGCCGACTGTACCATTGTGCAAAAAACATTTTCTTTGACGTTAAAATTCGTCAACGTCAATTCGTCAACGTCAAAGAACATTTTGTTTGACGTTAAAATTCCGTACAATGGTAAAATAAGTTTATTCTAGCTTCTAACTGAAGCTTAGGACTTTAGTAAAATATAAAATGTTATTCTGGATATACCTCTCGTCGATATCAAAGATATTTTAATTGATGATAATAATTTCAATTAAATATAATTATAATTATTAGTCTTGCCGAAAAGACATTGGTGTTCCCCAATCTAGATGATTCAATACTTCTTTATAAAAATATAAAATTGGAAATTTTAAGTAACCCCCGGGCTCATTAATCATCAGTCTAACACCATCTCATTGAGACTATACAAACACAAACGCGCTATACCTACTGTTCTGAAAAATTAAGCATCCCGAAGACTTTTTGATGGTATAGAATCAGCTCAAGGTTAGTATCTCATGGGAATGTCACTGAAGTGACAGTACCTACACGAAATTTCAAATCAATCGAATCTACGATAGTTAGTAAAACCTTTTTGACTTGTAGAAAATGAGCTGATAGTCATCAAACGCCTGAACTCATCTTCATAAATTATAGCTCAGAACTATTCTAGTCACGTCGGCTTTCAAACAGAAAAAAAAATTCTGTCCATTCGTTTAGCAGCTACGATGCGACAGACAGACACACAGATACACAGACAGACACGTTAAACTTATAACAGCCCTCGTTTTTCGTCGGGGGTTAAAAAGAGGCGGAGATTACGTAGGGCATTAGCATAAACTCACAACCTCCTCCTTTTTTAAATTCGCAGCAACAGAGTAATAAATACATAATAAATTCCATATGTCACGAAATGTAGGAAATTTACTCTATGTACCGGCGCTTCACTCTTGGTGACAAAGTTTGGCCCAGATTTATCAAGATCTATGGACAATAAATTATTCGAAGAATACAGAAGCACTATCAACCTCCGTCAATGTTTTGAAATATTGCTAAAAGTTATACGTTTAGATAACAAAGTACTGGAGAAAAAATAAAATAAATGTACAACACGTTGATCGCGCTAGCTTCCAGAAAATGGATACAAAAGTTCGCGTAAATAAGAGAAAGTGAAATTGAGTTTACATTAACTGCGATGTCAATTCAATTTCACTTTGCTAACTTCGATTAGATAACTTGGATGTAACAGAATTTAAGCAAAAAACTTACTTAAAGCAATATGTTTAACAGAGGGGTAAACATAATACCTACATAACTTATTTATTAAAATTCTTAACCGACAAAATATTGTTTCAAAACTAATTCAAAAGTTTTGTAACTTCAATCGCTGCTCACAATACCTAAGTTACCAGATAATTCTCACATAACCACGCTCAAGGGTGTCGAGTCTATACAGATAGCCAAACTTTCAGTTCAAATACATCAATATCGGTGTCGAGAGCGATTATACGTCTTTCGAGATCGCACAAGCTTTTGATAAACACTTATCCACGGTTAAGAGTGGGCTAAAGTATGCGAAGAATTTAAGGCATTGGCGGGGCGTGAGGCGTGGGCGGGGGTCGGGCCGCCCGCCCAAGCGACAGTCGGCTTTTCGCCTCCGCGACGCGAGTACTGCCTGTGTTACAGGTGTGTGTTACTTCTCACTTCCCGCGATTGGGTATAATTTCGATAACTTCAGGACTTTAATAACTAAGCGTGCTTTGAAAGTTTTCTTGATAGTGGTTGTATTCAAGATGTGCGGTCACCCCGCGGCCGCCTCTGCCGGCTGACATTCGTATTCACTTATCGTCACCACGTGCTCTGGTAAGTACGTACTTTTCATCAGACAAACTCACTTTTATAATTTTATTAATTGATTATCATTGCCACTATGTACTGAAATACTGTATGTGATGAAAGTTGTAAAAGAAGCCTAAAAAGCTATGACGTCAATGACACATTAAAATTCCTATTTTAATTAGGTAACATGTACTTTCTATAACTTCATTAATTTATAATGGGTTTTGTGGGTTACTGGTATTTATTTTTGGGCGTCAAATAGATTGTAAATATAATATTTTTGTAAAAGTAATTATTTTTATGTTTCATGTATCAAAAACCAACTTATTAATATTTAAATTTATTGTAAAGATATTCTATATTTACACCTAGCATATACTTAGTAAATTTACATAAATCACAAGCAATCTGGGTGCTTTAATCTTTACCCTAATTGCTTAATCCAATTTCGAAATAACAAGGAATTGCACTTACGGTTGCCGTTAGCTGTTCAACAGGACTTGAAAAAGCATGAATTTCATTATTAAATTGTGATTTTGTTGTTGCTAATATATTGATGCATAAATTCTGTCTGTTATTAGGTTACAAAATGAGATTTAAGTTAAAAAATCTTTATGGCGTGTAGAGATAAAATAAAGTGCCTCTGGGGTGAATTATCTGGGGTACGACACAATCTTTATTTTGAGCACGTAACATGTACCTACTTGAAATAAACCGCGGCATACAGCAATATTTCCAATATCGAAAAAAGAAACAACGTCACTTTGTATTTGAAGGAAATCATCATTTGGAGTCTCCGAGCTGATCCAATTGATCTATCCTTATGATTTATTTATTCATCAACTATGTATTTATTTAATATTATATTTTTTCATACTATTATACCTTTACAAAATCTGTTTATGTGTATTCACATTCTTTTGTAGCTTTTGAGCTTAAAACACTTATTTTTGCACCATCTTTTTAATCTATCTGAACATAACTTTCTGGTTGACTGTTAAAGGTATCTGGAATTCCCAATGGTATTAAGACCACCAATACCTTATATCTTACTACTTTATCTTAAGAATTAAATAAATAAATCTTCGATATTTTTCGAATGCTTGATGTATTTTTTATATAAAACTGAGTTAAGTACCTTTATATATTTTTTTCATTTCTGGGATAATATGCTACTTACACGACTTATGCCGCCGTAATCATATACCTATGTATTGGTTATCCCTAGTAGGAAGACGCATTACTTGATTTGTGCTAGATAATTTGGGAGAGAGGTAGGATTATAATATACCTACAGTATAATAATTTCCGCCTTTATATACTAACGCTCTGTTGAAATCGTATTAGTAATTTTCAATGAGGTTTAGTTGTATGGAAAATAAATGGTTTATTATCATCCTTATTACCGCTAATGCCTATTAGCGATTAGGTATAGGTACATATAATCCTGTTATAGGTCTCACAGGATACATAAGTGTAATTTGATGTTAGATATAAAGTAAGTATAATCCTCATAAAAAGATTCAATGATGTTATTGCTCCTAGTATGGTTCACATATGTAACCTATCAATGACATCTGGTATATTCCCGTCAAACTTCAAACGCGCTCTAGTACATCCCATACATAAGAATGGAGATAGAGACTGTGTCAGTAATTATCGCCCAATTTCTATATTACCGTCGCTTTCAAAAATTTTAGAAAAAATTATCAACAAAAGATTGACCAATTATTTAGAGACTAAAAACCTTTTATCAAACTCACAGTTCGGTTTCCGTGCAAAAAGATCAACAAACGACGCAGTTCATGAACTTACTAATTTCTTAGTTACTAATCTGGATAATAATAAAAAGGTCATTGCCGTATTTCTAGATCTTGCAAAAGCATTTGACACGGTCTTTATACCATTACTTCTTCACAAACTGGAAAGCCTTGGCGTACGAGGAACTCAACTTAGACTCTTTGATAGTTACTTAAAAGAGCGAACGCAGTGTGTTTTGATCGAAGCCATTCGTAGTGACGACCTCCCTATCTCTTATGGAGTCCCACAGGGCAGTATATTGGGTCCGACATTGTTCCTAACGTTCATAAATGACCTCTGCAACCTACAGCTACAAAATGGGAAACTAATAACATTCGCAGATGACACAGCCTTACTTTTCTCAGGTGACACTTGGGAAGAAACCTATCAGTTCACTCAGGCTGGACTTAACAAGGTAACCCAGTGGCTGGATAATAATCTGCTCACATTGAATGTTGATAAAACTAAATACATCGCCTTTTCTCCAAATAAAGCAAACCATCCGTATAAGTTTTCTTTCTCTATAATTGCACATACCTGCTCTGACCCCTCCACTTCCATATGTTCTTGTCAGAAACTCCAGTACACGGATACCATAAAATATCTAGGAATGATAATAGATAAGCACTTGACCTTTCAATCCCATATTGACCAACTAACTAGCAGAGTTCGAAAACTAATTTTTATATTTAAAAATCTACGCCATGTTGCTGATGAAAGTGTCATAAAGATGGTCTACTTCGCTTTGTGCCAGTCTATCCTATCATATTGTATCACAGCATGGGGTGGTGCAGCTAAATCCCATCTTATACACCTAGAACGTGCGCAGAGAGCCGTTCTAAAAGTAAGCTATTCCCTTCCGTTCTTTTTTCCGACAACAGAACTGTACAAGAAAACTAAGGTCCTAACAGTCCGCCAAATCTTCATTATGCAAACCCTGCTCAAACAACACTCACAATTATCATATGACCCTCTTCTCAACAAAAACAAACGACGTAAAAACAAAGTTTGCCAAGTACTAGGATTTAAATTAAGGCTTACCCAAAGGTTCTACTGCTTTCTAGGCCCTTACCTATATAATAGAGTAAACCAGTCTTTGTCTATTTATCCGCTAACTGGTGTCTACTGTAAAAGGAAACTTACCTCATGGTTGCTTGACCGGACATATAAGGAGACAGAAGATTTACTTCATACTCTGAACTAAAGCAAATAGCTCATAATCTCAAACACACACACACACACACACACGCACGCACGCACACACACACACGCACGCACGCACACACACACACACACACGCACGCACGCGCGCTTGCACACACACACACACACACATACACACACACACACATACACACACACACACACACACATTTAATTGTTCTGATTTTGTAACGATTACCTATTCAAAAAATGAGTAATTGAATTGACTAATGTCAAAGAATGTGTAACTTTGATTCCTATCTAAACTATTGTTAAAATTGGCCCTTTTTGTAAAAATATCTATGAATTAGCTAATAGTGAGGTGGTGAGAGCCTGGTAATCTGTAACACAGGTTTTCCTAGTACGGACGCCAGTCTCTCACAATATAGTTATTGAATTGATTTGTATTTTTAATCATAATCTGTGTAATGGCTATATTGTGAAAGAGAAATAAATAAATAAATAAATAAATAAATAAAAAAAAGTGCTTACAGATATTTATCTCTCACCTTTAATTCTCCGATACGATAAAAGTTCTATCCATATTAATAGACAGATGATAACGAAATTGGTTTGACTGAATCAATATAATTAAATGAATTAGTTGAAATATGATTATTTTTACATGGTGACGGTGGGTATGACTTTAGCTTATAACGCAAAAACAGAAAGGTGAAATCACAGAGTACTATAAATGTATAAAATGGAATTCAGAGAGCTATCCGAAGTCCTCAGCAGCCAATGGTCAGAGAAGACATTACAAAAGTTTTAGATATAAAAGGACAGAACATGATTTTTTCTAGTTAAGCAAATTTCCTTCATTCTACTTGATTTGGAAGTCAGAAGGTAGATACAAATAAAACAGTGATTACATCAAAAATTGTGAGTTATTTCTAGTTGAAGCTTAACGTCTTGCGTGTATCTCCAGATATGTTTTACAGTTGACTACTAAACGACTATAAACCTTAATATAACTCTGATTTTCACCGGAAAGAATACGAGCACTGTTTCTACTAAATATTTACCAACGTTAAACTAGAAATGTGTTGTTGTTGCATTTAACACGTACGCTTCGAAAGGCTCATGTTTATGGGAGAAAATTATAACAATATATTGACGAAAAACGACGTGTAAACGAGTAGGTAAGTTTGTTGAGTCGCGTCGGTGATGGAGCCACGTCACAAACAGGAATTATCGTAGTACGACCTACGGCTGTCTGTTTAACCACAGCGTTATCTTTTCATGCTACAATAGTGTTAATCAGGCAAAATATCATTTCATATTTCATGACATTATAGTAATAATATTATTATTCATCAAGTCTACGAAATCTGCCACTCAAAATTTCATTTCACTTTACTATTCTGTTTTAGTGCTTGTTGCATGATTCTGACGTGTAGGTATTAAAGCTCTTCTGCGGTGAGCTATTCCGCTAAAATAACGTTGTCCAATTCTACTGACCCAAATTTGGGCTACGAATATTTAAATGGCTGGAGTGAAATTTCCAGAATCCTCATTGAGTTTTAAAAGTAAAAATTATTGTACTCGTCGCCCCACCTGCACAAAAAATCGTTTACAAGTCGACATTAAAAGCCTTTACCGTTTTAACAAAGTAACTTGAATTAGCGTTCTGCTAAGTCTTCACGTTTGAGAGAAAAGTTAAATTTGTATAAACAGAAGAAAACAAAATTGGTTTTATTTTAGCTTTTGACGTTGACTTAGCTGGAAGTGAACTTCTTAATGTAAACGAAGAATTTACATTTCCAACCGAATTATTTTGAAGCTTATTTAGAACTTGATATCTAAAGTTAAAGGGAATATAGTGGCTTAGTTAGCTAACGATATCCCGGTTCTATTTGATGTAATGAAATATGCGGTAATAATATATTTCCCGTAGCAGGTAATAAAGGCTATATAAATTGAATTTGTGTCTGTCACATGCGAACACAAAGATAACTTTCAACCACAACTCATCAAAAGATGGTAGATACAAGGATGTTAAGCCATTTCAAAACTGAAAAGTTATTTCCTCCGTACACAAAATAATATACCTATAACTATTTGTAAACAAATTACAGATGAAAGAATAAATATTTATGACTTTTATTCAATATTATATTCAAGTTACTACTGTACGTAGGAAAACACGGGGATAATTTTTCACTTGAATCAATTGGTTAAATACTTTTGTAAAACTGTCCTAATTAAAATTCCCGGGAGTCTTATTATGACAATTAAAAACCATTGTTTAGAGTCTGGAGCTTGACAGGATAATTTTTAGCGTGGCCTTTGGCGTTAATAAGCTACAAAAAAATTAAAAATAATATCATAATAATAATTTGTCTATAGGCGAATTAAATATTTTCATTTCTTTTCATTTCAACTGGACAGAAAATCTGTTGTTGAGACTTTGACGATTGGTTGGCCGAGTGCTCTGTACCCCTTGATATATAATAGGACATTAGGCTATTCGGTCAGGTGTCTATGTTCGAATCCCGGTAAGTAATGTTTGTATGATGAGTACAAGCATTTGTTCTCGGATCAAGGATGTTCATTATGTTTATTTAGTACCTACATTCTAATATTTATATACATACTAGTTTTTTCCCGCGGCTCCGCCCGCGTGGATGTAGGTTATCACTCAAAAAAGTATTTTATGTTATCTTTTATGGTATCTCTAACTATCTTCATACTAAATGTCATCTAATTCGGTTTAGTGGCTTAGGCGTGAAAGCGTAACAAACAAACGAACTCACTTTAGCATGTCTATATCAATATTTCTCTGTTATGTTGTATCCATAACACAAGCTCTTAATGATGCTTACTTTGGGCTAGATAATAGGTAAGTGTATGAATATATTAACACGTCCATAAGTCGTATCCTCTAAGGTATGCGATTCTCTAATGTCAGTAGCCTTGAATCCGTGGCTGTCGGTAGCGCTGTTGTACCTTTTGGCGTTTGTTTGACAACCGTTGGCGACTCCAGCGATACGGCAACGAGCACGGCGTGAGCCGGAACTAATGAGTTATTTATTTTTATATTTTTATGTAAAAAATAATCAAATATTGAACAAAGTTATTGCGATACATTTTAAACACAAGAAAAACGAAGTCAAAAAATATTGACTTTACTTCATATCGTATATCCAAAACAGACACAGCCATGACATCGACGGAGAGATTAGTAAAGACGCTTGCGCGAAGCGCCGTGCGCAAACGTCAAAATGGATGGCAGCTCGTCGTCTTGTCAGACGTCAAGCTCGATGTCGAATATTTTTGTTTGCGAATCACACTGCAGGAAGGCCTCTGACAAAAAAACCGATTCGACAATGGAGCAATGCCAGCCGCCCAGTAGTGTGTTGTATGGTGGTAGAATTCAGTGGTTGGAATACGAGTAAACGGAATAGTTCCTTGGATCAATCCATGATAAATGTGGTACAAACGCCTACCTATACTAAACCTAGCAGCGCCAGTTGCTTACAATAATAAATTACAATCTGGTATTATTTGTCAGAATGAATTTACATTCAGCTATTTATGATGCAATAAAATTGTTTCATTGTATGTTGGAGTAAACTACATACAAATTTTAAAGATGAACGGAGAGTAATATTCTTGATTAATTAAGGTATTTCCATTTAACAACCATCTTATTAGCATTTCATCGACACCTTATTATAAATGAAAATTAACTTAAGGCCCACAACGAGTTCACTTCGTTCGTTGTTCTCATTAATTTATTAATGAATAAAATAAAATCCTTAATTACGGATTTACAAAGTCTTCATTTTCAGTCTTACTTCCCTAAGAGTCAAATTGTTTTCTGTTTACAGTAGATTCGTTAAATAATAAAATATATTCATGACGATGCCTGACTTGGTCAAGGATCTCTTGAAGACTACCTTGACAAACATCTTTTTAACTTTTATTGCAGGTAAACACTTTATTAAGTGACAAGGGTGGTAAATGTTCCGCAGAAAGTTAAGCGATTATCGTACACTAAAGAAATTTTTTACACCAGGTGATGTCACTTGGGTCACTTGCGTGTTACCTGCCCTATGTTTAGAGGACCCGTTAAACTAGATTCATTGGAAACAACAATCTTAACAAAACACTTGCAGGAATCTCTTAGGAATACAACAGTAATATTATTTTATCATAATGCTCTGACAAAATATCTTTAAGAACGATTTACAAACAACTTTGAACTTCTGCATTGATTGTATACCATATCAAAATAGTATTATTTTTTAAGCTGTTATTTAACGGCGGTGAAAATTACATTTATATTTATAGTAATTAAGAGCTTAAGGAGCGTAGTTGTAGTTCAAAGCGATAACAAAATTAACAGTCTGTAGACATAGCTGGAGTCCATCAAAGCTTTAGAAGCCACAATTTACGGAACCCAAATCAGGCTGGAGCTTTTAGACAGCACAGTACGTGACCTGGGCATTCAGGCAATCACCTACAAAGCTCTTAGGGGGTTTTACAGTTCATAGATTGCAATATTAGTTTACGCATACCTATGTTATATTTGAAACTTTTTAATGTTACCTTTTACCACTTCACAAACATCTTGTAACTTTTTAGATTATTCACACTAAAAAAATCAGTACAGATATACTTAATATATATTTTTATTGTTATTGTTTAGTCTGAGGGTGTAGCCTGGAGAATTGCACTAGAGGTTTCGCTCCGAAATCTATTTCAGGCACCAGCTTCTCCCTAGTTTAGGCTACTACTACGTGTAAATTAGATAAGTCAATATTATAACCCAAATTGAAAAGGGAGAAAAAAACGTATATTTAAATTTAAATTTTGTATTTCTTTTTACGACAAGGGTGACAAGCGTCTGATGCTCGCCTGATGGTAGCCGGTTACGGAGCCGTTCCTAGAACCTAAAGAACCTACTCACAGGTTGCCTACCCCGTGAAAATCAAGCGAAAGCGTAATGCTGGCTGCTTAAATAAACCGTTTTCAAAGAGTTCTGGCAACCTTACTCACCACAGGAACACAGCACCACAAAGGAGTGTTATTTGGTTGTAAGCTGCCCCGAAATTCGAGTTCAAAATATAACTATGCCTTGCCTCTCTTAATTACTATGCTTATTATTATCATTAGGTACTATTTATATTGTCTAGATGCATTCTAACAAAAGGTAAAACGCGGAGTAATGACAGCAATTTGAAAATAATCATTTCATTTACAGAACTTCTTTGAAAGCTTCGATATTAATTAATTTCAATTCACAATAAAGATTTTAGCAATGACAGTAATTAATGAGTTTTGAATGAAATGTCAAATTTAATTTTTACATTGGTTTAGGTAAATATGTACTGAAATTTTGAAACCTTGTTTGTGGTGATAACGATGTTATTTTGTTCGCTACATTGTATTTTATTACGCACTCGCAATGGTAGGTGGCAACAGACAGTTCTTATATTCTAGTACGACTCGTAAAATTAAACGAGACATGAAACAGTATCTTTTTACTTTATTTTTTTTAGTTCTCATTCAAAGGGCCAAGCCACTAAATTCATGTCTGATTTATTTCTGATGTTATTGCATTGGTGGGAGTTTTTACATTTTAATGCATCTTGGAAGATTTAGCCGCCAAACATGATGATAATAACCTTATATTAGATGGATGAAACTCCTTTGATCAGGTGGTTTAACCAAGATAAAATTTGCAAATTTAAAACTTATATAAAAAAGCATCATATTCAGCACGGACATTCGTTTCAAAGAAATACACCGACTTCACAATAAAACTACAACGACAAAATGTTGAATAATTATAATAACAATCTTTACTCAAAAAGTCAAATATTATTTCGAGAAGGTTAATTTACTTTGGAGCTATTAGGTGAACCTATATAGGAATGATTGGATAGCCGGACAACTTTTCGAAGAAGTTAATATAATGTTAGTAATGTTTGGAATATCCACACTCACATCGCTGGCAGGCTGGTAAGGGATGAATCGTGTTATATTGATAGCAAATTGAATGAGGTTTGTAGTATGAAGAGTGTCGCAGCTAAACATAGTATTATCATTTAGTACTCTATTATAATAATATGATAAAACTGTTAGGTATATTCATAAGTGAAATAATTCAATTTAGTCAAAGTTCTCGACTAAATTGTTATTTCATAGCCTTGAACTTCTTATTTCATAGAATGTTTTGCCTTTTGTGTTATCCATCATCGTCATACCAGCCTATGATGGCCACTGCTGAACAATGGCGGGGAGGCCTTTGTTCAGCAGTGTTTCCAAATAGAATGGTTCTGCGCAGCCTGCATCCAATTACGTTGCTTCCCACTACGTTGACCAGTACCCCTAGCACGAACACTTTTAAATTTCGAAAAGCCATCGTATCGCGTAGTTACGTGAGTTTTTGCCTGGCTTTTGTTTGAAATTTTAAGCGTGTGTGTGAACGATACGATTACGATTCGAAATTTAAAAATGTTCATGCTAGAGGTACAGGTCGTCTGTCCATCTAGTGTTGTCCATACCTACTAATGTAAAATAAAGGATATTAATAAAATACTTAAGAACTTTAATTTTAACTAACAATTATGTTTTTTTAGAATTTTAATAATATTTAGGTATTTCGATTTCAACTCAATCTGTATAATGTTTTTTTTTATAATTTTAACGGATAATAATCAGAAAATAATCAAAATCGAACACAATATATCTTTATTCAACTAGGTTCCCCAAGAAGCTCTTTCGAATCATCAATAACACAAGACAAAGACCGACAAGACAAGACCGAGTGGCTCCTATTTACTCATGTAAAACAACCTTTGCAAGGTGCCAATTTCAAGCCCAATCAGCTCACCTGTATACTAAATTGCACAAAAAATATAAAATCTATAATCTTCAATACTATAAATGTAAAAAAACCTTAACAAAAGAAATTTCGATTTTAGGATACAAAGAGACTGAAGAATTACTAAAAACAATATTGTAAAAAGAAACGGTGTCTAGAGGTGTTATCAACTGATCAAAAGATAAATTATAATCGTAGGGCTAGACAAGATGTTCTGTAGAATACTATGGAATACTTATTTTGATAAATTACAATCATATAATATATCAATAATTATGTAACATGTACATACACACACACACACGCGCCCACTCACACGCACACACCCACACCCACACCCACCCACACACACACACACACACACACACACACACAAACGCACGCACGCACGTTCGCACGCACGCATGTACACACGGAAATTTGTAGAAACGCGCGGGTGAAGCATAATATTAAACATAATATACTTGCATTAACACGCTCATTACTTACTCTCCAATAGTAACTAATAATAAACTGTATTCAATTTAAATATTGAAGAATGATAAAAGATACACTCTTTAAAAATACCTAAAGCTTTTGTCATTTTTAAAACTGCATCATGTTTATGGAAGAGCCTCCTGCCCTGTGGCAGGGGGACCTACCTAGTAAGTATATTGTATACCTGTGTATACAATATACTTACTAGGTAGGTCCCGGCCTTAGATTATAGTTATGTATGTAAAAGCTATTGAAATAAAGAATTTTTGAATTTTTTTTTTTTAATAACACCATAGTGTACCTACTTCTTTCACATAAAATAAATCTATTATATAATATACAAATGAATCGCTGAATGTGTTGCTAAGCGCAAATCTCGAGAGCAGCTGAACTGATTTCGCTAATTCTTTTTTTATAATATTCCTTGAAGTACGAGGATGGTTCTTACGGAGAGAAAAATTTTAAAAATTGCCTGAAAATATCTAAAAACAACACTTTTCTATCATACTCCCATACAAAAGATTCGTAATAATACATAAAAGTCAATTTGAACTTTAATACCATACCATAAAGTTTAAGTGTTAGTGGAGGTGTTCTGGGAAGGCAAAACAATTGAGTGACGTCAGTATCGTATAAATATTAATGTCAACAATATTTGTCAATATTTAGGCGGTACGAAGTTCGCCGGGTCAGCTAGTTATCGATAAAAAATGATTGAAATTAAGAAAAAAATAATTTAAATAAAAAAATATTTGGTAATGTTGCATAACAAAGTCATAAATAGTGTGTCTTGTCATGTCTGAATTTGCACCAAACTTTAGTTAATCTTTTAAAACCGGTGCGGCCAAGTTAAACTACCGAGAAGACTGGAGCAGCAAACTCGTGTAGTTACTCTTTTCTTGACAAATATTTATTAAAATGAGACAATTGTATTGAGCTAAAGGGCTTCCAAAGAGGTTCGATTGTTCAACCTAACCCATCAAAGCCCTAAAAACCAGACACAATTAAATTTAAATTGTTATGTTATACATTGATGACGATACATAATGCTCAAATGTTTTTTTTGCGTAATGGTCATACATACCTATTAGTATTTGTACAGTGGTCTAATGATCCACGAACGGAAGTGTTTTTGGAGTCAGTTACACGGTTTTTTGAATAGTGACCTATTTTTATACACGTATTTTGCAATATTATTTTGACTTTCCTTATCTCAAGACATGCTTCAAAGTAACATTAATAATTACATTTGAATCAAAGAGCTCTTAAAGACGTTGGCAGAAAATATCGTCCTTTCAAAAAAATTAAGGTCTACTCAGCTTGTATGAAAATATTCATTTTAGTTTATAAATTTAAGTTGGTTGTTCCCATATACGCTGTTTTACATTTTCTTTTAGATTATAATTTCATTTTGATACCTGATTAGATGTTGTATCTAGATTCTGATGTAACAGAGTACATTTTTATGCTTGTTCCACACTTTAAATAATTTTAAAAACATATATGAGCTGAATACTTGAAACAGTTTGCAATTAACCAACTTTAATATCTAAAAATATAAGTACACGTAGGTATTGTAAGTATAAGATTTAGTAAAAGAATGGTATGAATATTGTATGGATATTATTTGTCTCTATATTTATTCACAACGTAGAGCACTCAATTTTATACAACCGTAGGTATGACAATGCGATCAAATACAACCTGTAGCAAAAAAAATAACTTTTGAGAAATGTAAAAAATCAACAATGATCAGAATATAATTAGAGGGCTACACTTTCAATCGTATTATAATAAAAATTTAAGCTCGTAGCTCCGAAAATAGTACTTTTGACATATCGATAATATAACGTGTGTTTAAAAAAGGATCGCAACTATACTAATGAATTAGATACAAATTTTAACAAAACAAAGCCAACACTTGTTGGCATTACTTTTCTCTAGCTTTATTAACTATACTATAACGTATCATACGTTTGCATGTAAGGTACCCAGCTAATTACAAACCTTCATGGGGAGTTGTTTTTTAATAGCAAACAAAAAAGGCTCCCCGTATTTTCATGCATGCAATCTTAAAATGAACGGTCTCAGACGTGAGGGCTTTTTAAGAAATGTTTCCAACATTTTCCGTGACGAGACATTGAGAAGTCTAGGAAGACGTAAGCTTTTAAATGGAAATATAAAATGTGAAGTAATTACATATATACCTAAAAGTAACACTATTTTTTGTTGGAATTGGAAACTCGTAAAACAATACACAGTGAAGTCAGAATCTCCTTTATGTTTTAAAGTTGATTAAAAAATCCCTAACTATGTTAATCAAACAGTCAAAGAAATACTTACCTATAAATTTTGTTTGTGATCAGATCACAAACAAAATTTAATTCCATTCAATGTATGAAATAGTATAAATGTGAACAACATGTTACTTTACTCATGCCATAACCAAGCGATATTGTTTCAGAACACGAATATAGTCTAACTTTTGTTTTAAAACAGAATTTTATCGGCAACATACCAAGTCATGCATACAACTGCACACCCCGCTTGTTATTTAAACATAAGCCAAGGCAGGGGATATTCCTGGTCGATGAAAATGAATTGTGTTTTAAATTAATAACTGAACAATTACGATAAACACTGGAGCAGACAATTATGAACCATTTGTAATAGAACTTTATAGGTCAGTATTTATCAGGATTTTATTAAGAGAAAATAAGCTAACACAAGAAAGTAACTGTAATTTAAGATATGAAATTATGTATTTGGAGCAAGCATTCAGCGATGGTTCGCGTTGCGAATAAATAATTTTTCCAGTCCCTTCATTAGTGCACGCGGAATGTGCAAGGCCGCTCGTTAGGCTCCAAGTAGACCAAGCTAAATTCAATGGAGTTTACTTTCATATTAGAGTATAAGATTTTTAAATCGCAATACATACATATATTGCGTAATTAAATTTTATAGACTCGAGTTGGCCGTTTGTATATTGAAGTAAGTAAGTAATTAAAACCAACACCTGACCTATTCATCATCATTAACCGCTTAATCAGAATGTTTGATACAAAGCATAACCCATGTTAACATAGTCATATAAATATTAAAGTGTTATAAAAAATTCAAAATCGTAATATTTTCAAATTTCTTCGTACCTACAAATAGTTCGGTCAGTAAAGCAAAATCTTTGGGTCAAAAATAATTTTACAATTTCGAATTTTTTGGTAACAATAGTATTTATATGACTATACTGACACGGGTATTTGCCATCTTATTATTATTATTTTTTTTTGACAAACTATAATATATAATAATAATAATATTTATACACTCACACCTATTATCTAGCCCAAAGTAAGCATCATTAAGAGCTTGTGTTATGGATACTAGATAACGGAGAAATAATGATAATAATATGTATATAAATATTAGAAATATACTAAATAAACATATAAACATCCATGACTCGTAAAAAAATGTTCGTACTCATCATACAAACATTTGTTCCTACCGGGATTCGAACCCGGGACCTTTTGACCGAGTAGCCTGGGGTACAGACCACTCGGCCAAGCGGTCGTCTAAATATAAGATAATAAGATGTACCAAACAAGGCAGCAAACTTATGTTCTGTCAATGCGATAGAGATCAAAATCGTTTATCTTTTTGATGCTGCTGTACGTTATTCAAATTTTTGGAATGACCCAATTTGGAGTGAAACGAGGAGAAAGTGGCTTGTTTTCTTAATTGAAACCAGGGCCCATGGTAAGTATCGATTTGATTGAAGCTTACCTACACTAGGGGCACAGATTAGACATTGTTACCTTGGGATTGGTAGGTACAGAGCGCTCAGACAATGCTCCAGGGAGCGAAATCACCAGTACCTACTACCTATTTGAAATCATAAAACCTTGCCTAAGATTATGGTGTCTTGTAGGTATAATTTGTAATAAGAAAATGTAATTTTCGACTGTAAACAAATGAACACACTAATTCACATTTTAATGTTTTTGATGCGTTTAAACGCCTGCTTTATTGTATATTACAAATAAAGAAAGAAAAGGATGAAAATATATGCTCCAGGCGGGAATCGAACCCGTGTCTCCTGATGTCCGGCCAGATACGATTACCACTACGCCACCGGAGCACTTGGTATAACCCGCTAATTTCTTCACCGCTTTCTATCCTTTTTCTTAACGTTTTTATAGCCCTTGTTTATGCCACCTGGGACATATATTTTTTCATCATTTTCTTTCTCTATTTGTAATTGTCACAATAAACACAATCTTGTTTAATTTTTATGCTCAGTAATCACCAATGAAGTATTATAGTTATGCCATGTTTGTCCATCAGTCAGTCTATATGCAAGGTATCTTGACTCTTTGCACTACCTCATAGACTCTTTGCACTAGATAGCTATAATTTGTTATTTTTTATCAATCACGTTGCCCGCCGCCGATAAGTGAAATCAAATCATTTATTTGGCATATTTTTATTCCTCGTCTAATATTGGTGCATGGTGTGGCGTGTCTTTGGAATGGTTGTTCTAAAATATTAGGGATGTGTAAAAATCCTTTTTCGAATTAGGGACAAGGGAATATTAGGCTTTAATTAGCGAATTTATTATCAATCGATATATTGTGAACTGAATAAAAAATGTTAAAAGTAAGTATCTATAACCTCCTTCTAAAATCACAAATCGTGATGATCATCTACAGAACCCTAAATGTGTGTGGCCTGTCACAAATGGGGAATCTAGAAATTGCGAATTAAGAATTGCCGGGTACTTACACTGCTTAGCCTTTATAAAATTCTTAAATCAAACACTATATATCAATAATCTTTGCAAACACTTACCTAGTTGAAAATAATCTTGCTATTGAATCTGAGTAGGTATGACAATTTACTTTTTTTACTTCACCATAAATTTTACTATTTTGTTCATATTACTATCTTTTTATGCGATGATAATTATGGCGGGACCCTACGGTAACTAAATGGCCTCTAATCCACCCCTACAGCCATTCCCTGGCCACCGGTACAGTCAATCATTATCTCTTGACAAAATCTTAAGGACTCACCAAATTTTTTATGCTAGCCTTCATTTTAACAATAATTATTATTTAACTCACATTTTGGCGCTCACTATATACCTTTTAACCCGTTAAGCATGAGATTCCAGACACAATTGATTTTTCAATTATCATAGCCCCCGGTGGTATATCACGGCTTGACAGATTAATGATATCTCCAATAATACCAATCTCTAACTTTTTTACATACTGCCATCATAATGGCACAAACTATGACACGTCATTTCAAGTCGTTCCGAATCGCGTTCGCGACATGGCCCGACACTCACTTGGCCGGTTTTTATTTAGTAAGGTAAGAGACTTTATTTAGGTATTAATTATTGTGTCATATATTTTTAACATCCTTGAATAAAAATTGGCGCATCGATGAAGGAGATGGTAAAGTTTTGGACCAACACATGAGCACCATTTCAGATTGTAGAACAAAATATACTGAATAAATTCGTTAACTTTAATTAACACAAAACTCTTTTATTTTTTGCAATAAACAAAACAAATAAAATAATTATGGTATAAAATAGCAACATAGAAGTAAAAATGTGCCTAAAAGTATACTGTCCATAGCCACAATGATGCTTTTAAAAAGTTGAATTTAATGTCTTATTGACGTGATTGACATGTAAAAAAATAATGACATTTTATTTTCTTGTGATGTTTTTCAGCAAAATAAAATATTTGTTTCCCGTTTTTTTTTTCATACACTCACACCTATTATCTAGCCCAAAGTAAGCATCATTAAGAGCTTGTGTTATGGATACTAGATAACGGAGAAATAATGATAATAATATGTATATAAATATTAGAAATATACTAAATAAACATATAAACATCCATGACTCGTAAACAAATGCTCGTACTCATCATACAAACATTTGTTCCTACCGGGATTCGAACCCGGGACCTCTTGACCGAGTAGCCTGGGGTGCAGACCACTCGGCCAGCCGGTCATCATTTTATCAGTAAATTTTAGGAAAACGATTTTTTAAAATTCGGTACTAAAGGAATTAAAGGATAATTTATCAGTGGTTCTATCCGATAATATGAAACAATATCCTGTGTTTCAACCAGAGACTAAGAGACAGACAAGTCGATATTGATCCTTCATATAGCTTTGACTTGTTTTGAGCTTAGAAAATTACTAAAAACGTGAATTTTTGTTCAACATTTTTCACCAATAAATTGTTAGAATAGGCTGGCACTTTTACTATTGTAATAAGCTATTAATACACCTGTATTCTGGCAAATAAAGATTTAAATTTGATCTTGAATTGAAGAAATTGAAGACGTTTGGATTACCTCGCGAAGACGACCCCGCAGAAAACTTTTTACACAATTTTTAGAGGAACACTTTATGTTGTATCCACTTGAGAAAACTTCAGAAGAGAAGCTCATTTCACAACCTGAGCGTAATTAATAAATTTATTAAAAATAGCTCAAACTTTCTGTAATAAGAGTATGCGATATCTTTTTATTTTTAACTAAAATATCGGTAATTTTATATTTTACTCCCGAATGACTCAGAAATTTGAAAAAGTTTTTATTAGATAAATTTATTTTCTTTGCCATCTATTTTTTTCGAAAATAGATGGCAAAGAAAATAAATTCATCTGTCTCCTTCTGTCTCTAAACTGTGTATGATAAAGTTAATTAACGTAAACTAAAAGCACACAGTTCGGTATATGTGAATAACTGTCTGGGGTTGAAGTATGACAATAATAACTTTACCCCTTAAGCACCAGAGACTTAGGACTTTTTTTTTTATACAACTAGACAATAATAACTTTACCCCTTAAGCTGTCACCAGAGACTTAGGACTTACCTGGGCATTTATACTAACTAGCCATAGCTCAACGTGCTTGTCGTCCACTTAATAATAAATTTTAGTACAAAACTTTGTAAGTACGTATCAAGTCATCACGAAAAATAAGTCTATCTTAAAATTATAATAGTGTCATATTTTTAGCTAATTATCTAATATAAATTTCTACAAAATAATTATGTAGTGTTGTTGTTGTATAACAGCTAATCAACAAACAAATCACGCATAATAATATTACCTGTATTCGAAACCTAATTTTTTACCTTAATGAAAACATTTCTATCACTGTTTGCTTACAATATATACATACTTAAATAATGTAAGTAGGTATCTTAAAATTTGATTCTGGTAAAATAAGCAAGATATTCTACTTTAAATTAATTTCTTACCTAATGTGAGCTGTATAGGTGCTTTCTGACGTACAAATGTGCAATATCCAAGATAATCCTTGAGAGATTTGCAACACACACAGGGTCTGAGTGTTTTGTACGTCTGCCTTCATATTCCATGCCGAGATTACATTACACAATGGTACTTAAATACAGTATAATACCTGTAGATTACTAACGAACGAGTAACCTTTTATGGTTTTCGCGTTATGTATATATGTTCTTATACTTAAAATAATCTTATTTAAAAGTATATTTAATTTTTATTTCATACTATCATAAAAAGTGAAATCTTTATCAGTTATAAGTACCTAAATAGTTTTTTAAATAAGTATTTGCATGATAATTACCATGCTTTTATAACAAAAGGAAAAGGCCATGTTTTTTTTCCTTTTCTTATAAAATGTTCCAATGAAAGTCAAAAGGTACGAAAAATGACAATTATAATAATCGAAGTGAATGTTCGACACTTCGATTATTATAAATGCCATTTTTCGTAACATGTTCACCAAATTTTTTTTTTATACACATTTTGATGACAAACTAGCTGACGGCCCACCTTCAATAACAAGGAAAAATCACTTGATATTTCAGGTGCGTTGTCATCCTGAGCCCTAAGATGAAATGCCGTCCATGCCCAGTAATTACAAAAAATGCGCCTGTTTCACTTGATATAATCCTAAAACAAGCAATATTAAATCATCGTAGTTAACCAGTAAAAACTGAGAAATCGATTGAGAGACTGCAATGATGACAGCTAACAGCTAATGTCACTTATTAGTCAAATAAGTTCCGTTCTATATCGATTTTTTTTGTGATAAAATATAGTGAAATGCTATTGACTAATATTTATCATTAATTGAATAATTAAACATTTGGAGTTTTTAAAACAGTGTACTGTAAATTTGTTATATTATTACGTATTTAGTGTTCTGCTAAAGTTATTGTATTTTTTTGTCGTCTGTGGGGACGGAACGTCAAATGTAAAAGTATAACCGGAAGTTTGCACTAAGGACTTAAGGACAATTAATTTTAGTTAAAAAACTGCGAAGTTATACAGTATTAATAAATATACGATGCTTCATTATTTTATTTTTATAATTTGATACCTTCGTGGTGTTCTTGTTAATGCTACAACGTTACCTAGGCAGAAATTGGCCATGTCCTTTGATAGTAAATTTTCGTCTAGAGTCTAGATTAAAATTATTATAACGACTGACGTCAGCAATATAAAGAAATCTGTTATTTTCGCCGCTCTGAACGGAATATAAGAGAGGTAATACGATCTTTTTAGTTAGAGAGCAAGTAATTTTAAATGCATAAATTTGTTGTTGATTTACATCAATGCATTCTGTGCCACATTGTTGTTTTTGTCTATTCTATCGCCATTCAATTAAATCAAAATCATTTAGTTGACGTGAACTTTTACAAGTAAGTTGATACATAGCTGGTCGGTCTACACGTTTGCTAGGATGAAATATGCTAAAAACAATTAAATGTAATGAACCTAGTACTTTTAATCTCTTTGGCAAACAGTTAATTTTCTGATTATCATCCGTAACCATTTTTCTATTTAAAGAAATGTAAAAAACCACAATTATTGAAGCGATACAAAAATAACTGACCCAGTATTCTGATTGCGGTGAAGATAATGATATGCTTTCATATTTCACTAAGGTTGCTGTGTCTTTTTTTGTTGTGATATAACTGTATTCTATTTTCGTGTACGTTAAAAAATACAGTTATTGAATTCAGACAAATTAATGTCATAATGATTACCAAACGAAGCAGTATGGACTTTGGTCCTTCCTTTCTCTCTTATAAAGGATTAATTATTGTGTTGAAAATTTATGTTCAATTATGTTTTCTGTAAATGATATAAGTAGTAATAAAACTTTTGAACAACGTTTAATTATCACTAAGCTACTATTTTTTTTATTAATCATCTCATTAAATAATTTTATACCGATTTAAGTACTAAAGCTTAATTTTGAGATCATTTAACTTTCAAAATTATTTCTAATATAAATAGTCAGTTCTCACTAGTTCCAAGTTACTTTTTGCAAATAAAACATGGGCTGTATATATGAGTTCATAGAAATGTTTTGCAACTTTCAGATACATCTTATTCGTTTGATAATGTTTTAACATTTTTATGAAATAATGCAGCCAATGTTTCATTATTTAATAGAAATGTCATGAAATCATCGAATGAATAAGATGTATTTATAAGTTGCAAAATATTTATATAACTTATATAGCCCATGTTTTAATTTATTGGTCGTATTGACGGCACCACGCTGTATACTTCTCAGAAGTTTTAATTATTTGTTTACATTCACGATTTAGTAAGCATTAATTGTCAGTATCTGTTAGTGAAATGGTGCCTCTAACATTTAATCTAAAGTTATCCATTAATCTTGGTTTACCCAGGAAATTAAATTGGCTAAAGCAAACCATTCGATAAAGGTGGGCAAAGTTTATCCTTCCCTAGTTTAAAATTAAATGTACTTACGTATAATATGAGCACATATCCCGTTCCCGACGACGCTATCTACCACCCTATGAGTCCGTAAATGTTTTACCAATTAGTGCAAGCAGCGCGGCGCGCGGCGTCTGTATATACCTACCTACTTATTTAAATTTGTTCTAACTGTTTACAAATATTTTCTTTTTAAGAAAATTTATACAAAATTTAATATTTTTTTTATTTTTACTCTTGCGATTCCCCTTATTCTTGGAAGTTAACTTTACAAAACAAAAGTGAAACCCGACTTCAAAACACTAAAAAGGCAAATAATAAAAAATATACCTCATCGTTTCGTTTGAAAAGCGATGGGGGACGCTCTTTTTTTCAGCAGTGGACATCGTTGGCTGATAATATGATAACACTCATCTAAATAAAAGTATTTTTAAAGCTAAAGCTAGACTTTGTCTAGAAAGAATAATATAAAGTGAAGCACCGACTCTAAAAATACCTCTTACGCCGCTTTAGACTTTATGACCAGACAAAATATTAAAAAATCAATATTGTGTCTGGAGTTCGATTTTTGACGGGTTAAATATATGTTATCATTATACACTTCACAAATACAAAATACCAAAGACTTTCTTACCAATCTTTTATTATTACAATTGATTTAATAATGTCTCAATAAAACCAAGGCAAAATGTAAAAAACAACAACAGTGGATAATTAGAGACAAATTATACCACTAATAAACGATTTAAAAGAAACTGGTTAAACTTAATTACATTTTAACAAAGGCAATTGCTAGGTTTCAGCGGGTAATAGTGTGATTTCAGGATGTATTCGGTTATTCAATAGGAGTGACGTATTTAGCCACGAAGTTTAATTCGGAGTAGGGTAGGCGTTGTCATACCTATCAGCATAGTTTAGAATATCAGGGACTTCTATCTGCGAGGCCCATATCAAATGCTGCAGTATAAATACATAATTGTTATACATATATGTCTACATTTTACTCACGTAATATTCCGTCGAAGCGTAGTTTCAAGTCACATTTATGTAGTCATAGATATGTAAGTGACTAATCGAACGTAGGGAGGGAAGCGTCGCCCAAAGGGCTTGTAGTATGAAGATCAAGTGGTGAAATCGGATTCAGTACTATTTTAAGCTTAGACACAGTTGCAATACTTAAGTACTACAATTTTTAAAATTTTGTAGTAAGTATTGCAACTTTGTTGTTTGTACGGAGTGTTTGTACGGAGCTATAGCCAAGTAAAGTAGCCTCTGACACTCATCACACACCACATGACGATCATAAACCTTCTTCAAAATATTTTAGGAGAAAAATCAAAATGAATTCGAAAAAAATGTATTATTTCTTATAATTATGTAAATACATATTTGTTTACTTGAAAACAGAGGAAATATTCATAAGCAATAAGTTTTTTACAGAATGTAAATAAATGGAATACTTAAGTTGTTATGATGTTTTTGTGAGTGCTACTTGATTTTTTTTGAGGTAAGGCGGGCGTTGCCCAAGGAAATTAATATTCTCTAGTGCCCATGCTAGACGGGTCAATCAACTTCTGTCTTATTCTTGCTTACACTGTGCTAATACATTGTAAATTGCACTGAAAATCTCAATCTCGATGCTTACTGTTCTACGTAGGTCATAAATCGGACTATTTCGATCTATTCTGTTATCTCACATAATACCTACGCTCGCTAGAACGACTACTCATAATACAACGCTCGTATGTACGATAGAACGAATAATGCTAAGTATTATAAGTTTGGTTGTTGAATTATCGTTTCCTTAATAATCTCCAGCGACCTTATTCACACAATACTACATAGTGTTTTTCTTATTTACTATATACGCAGTTGTAACCCCCTAGATAATCCTAAAACGATAGTCATTTTTATTTCGATTGAAAAGCGATCTGTTCTCTAAGGCATTATTCAGTCAACCTAGGATGCATGGAAATGTTTTTCCGCTATAGCAAGTACACGTTTTCCCTCACAAATGAAGGTGCCTTTTCACACAAAGTGTAGTCTTCAACGGAATTGGAAGAAAATATTGTACGCGTTATCCATTTACGTCTAACTTGTTTTCCGGTTATGGATATCGTTATAGGCATATGGCCGCTTCAAGTGTCGGTCGTTATTTTGTTGGTTTACGCTCGTTTGTTCGGATCGCCGACAAGCGACGTGTTTATCTTAGGGGCACTTTCGCTAACGTTTGCCTGAAAGTCGATACAGAGAAGTAACACGATGACGTCAACGATGCTTTATGATTTAATCTGACGGTAACTGGCCCCTCAGCTTGAGAGCACAGCTGAGTGCAGCCCGCTCTATATATATCTTAATATTTTACATATGATTTAAAAGATGCCTCTGACGCTAGCGATTGTAGTCACGTGGAAAATTTGAATATGGAACAGGGAACTTTATAATGTGCTTACATACTATAATTACTTATTTCGTATTTTAAGTTTGTGTCGCTTCCTTAGAATACTTATTAAAATTCAGTTTTGAATAACTTTTGGTAAGAAATATATGGCAGTAATCCTATTTGAATGGTTATTGAATATAAAATTAAATACCTAATTTCTATGCAAAAGTTCCATATTCTCATTTATCGGTATATTAAATGTTTTTGATACATAAACTTGGCACTCCTTGCATATCTCGACACGGCTTATGTGCTGGCCTCTGTTCTGGGAGAGGAGGCGAGGGAAGTCTAAGAGAAGAATGACAGGTTTTAGTCACCCACTAAAACACCTGTCATTCGTCATTTTTTCTGCGGACACCTCTAGAACGAACATTTGAAATTTTTGTATCGTCAACGTGATATGATGAAGATAGAGAGCAAGATTTATGGTCGCTTTCATTAAACTCTTCGAATGGCTATCAAATCTTAGACTTCATGCTATCTTTGTAACGTCATGGTTCCATACAAATACTATCGTTACGCTCGATGACAAGGCAAAAGTTTCGAAAAAGAAACATCAAAACCGCCCGGCAGGTGCGCGCTCAAAATTTCATACAAATCTGACGAAAAGATAACGATACGAAAATTTCAAACGGTCGTGCTAGGGTTACATATGAACAGCCTCTTAGGTATAGGTATGTTATCCATTTACCACTAGATCAGGCGACTGTAACGCAATTTTATAACTCCAGTTAATTTTGGTGTTATAGTAGATTTAACAAAGTATTGTAAAAAATAAATGAATGAGATCATTTTGCTACTGAGTGTCGTTATAAAACTAATGTACCTACCCAAATTTTCCCTAAATGTAATGTAGTAAAAATAATGTCTCTTAAAATTTTCAACGAATTAACTATGTTTTTTTCATTTGATTTACGCAGTTGTTGTGTTTAATATGAAACATACATAAAGTTAGCCATGGAGTCTTAGATGAACAACAAAATAATGGCACGTTCACACCCAAATCATCACTTCAGTCAGCCACACTCCACGCGGTGTGTGTTTACTTCACTTAAATTGTTAATCAATTTTGTTAATGTAACGAAATAACACTGACCTACGGTGCCAGCCAAGTTTTGACGTCATACTTACCACAAACAATTCAACATATCATCAAAATAACAACACTCTTTATTGATGTAATCTGAAAAATATTTTGAAAGATAGGAAACATTTTGCCATCGGTTAGGTATTCTGTGTTTTATTAGGCTCAAGTATAGCGAAAATATGAAAAGAAATATCGTTTCTTAAGGAAACCTGGGCCTGAGTTATATCTTAAGTTATTTCGTAACTACATTATGCATTATCATCATTAACAACTTAAGTCCGCTACCGGGCACAGGACTTACTACATATTATTATCACTGTAAAATACTTACTTAAATATTTTATACAGACAAATCAACAATTGTAATTAAGTGCTTAAATTATCCGTATAACTGAAACAATTAGAAAGGGAGTCTATTTAATTGCAAATACTCTACGTTGCTTTACATTACGTTAGATTTAATAATTTTCTGTAACAAGTGAATCTTAGTTGATATCATCAAATGAGATCTCATCAAAACAAATTAAACCTTAGTCATTGCCAATTAAAAGGTAATAATTACTTTTTCATAAGCTTTATTTTTAATCATGAATTAGTTGTAATTAAAAGACTGTAACTCGCAAAAATTATATCTTGAGAAAATATTTTTGTCATAACTTTATAAAGATATCGCTTCGATTTCATAGTCGTTAAATGAAAATTTATGATAGAATAAATCATTCTTTCTTTTACCTACGCCAAATATAAATAAAAGAGATAAGAATATCATATTATGTAATTTAAGACGTGAATCGACGCGGCTGTATTATCCCTAAAATTATAAGTATGGGTGACAGAAAATATAATAAATACGATGCCAATCGTTCTGTATACTATGATGCTATGAATGTAACAGTCTCTGTTTGCAAACTACTGGTACACGGCCGCCTAAATTTAGACTGTATTGATTACTCAACAATAAACAACACTCCTCCCGAAATATAACACGATAAATATCAAACATTGTTCGTCGAACTTTGATTCCACACGTCACATGGATTTTTATTACGTACATTACTCACGACTGGATTAGTTTGGAAGGTATTTAAATTAAAAGTCTATGGATACTAAGACTACAAGTAGCCGATTAGTTCGTCTTTTCCTCTGTATTTGTCCATAAAAAGGACCTGGCTTAAAACTAAAGCTGTCTCACTTTTGTTAATAAAGGCAGAATGACATATGGCAACAGGTTTCGGTCTGGTCTAACTTTTGAAATTGTTTCATTATCATCATCATCACCAACCTATTTGCTTCCCACTGGTAGGCACAGGTCTTCCTGGAGAAACACATGAGTGAGTTTGGGCCATAACACCACCATGCTGGCCCAATGCAGGTTGGTGCCCAATGCAGCCCGAATTGGGCGCCAACCTGCATTGTGCCAGCGTTTGTTTAATAAAATAGGTTTGTCATGTGTGAGTTGATACAGGGCTGGTTAGGAAGGAAAATTTTAAAGGTTTGCCCTTTTGATATCGCAGAATCACTTCAAATACTCTCTGAGTTCAGTTAGAGAGTTTTTACGAAATCATAAGAATAATAAACGTACAAAAGCAGCGAATAGAACACGTGATACATACTTTATGTTATCGTGCGTATAATAATACGACAAAAGTGTATTTTGACATGTAAGGAACAGATTGAGTATAAAACTTAAAATTATTTAATGTCATTTGCACTCAATCCCTAAGATCGTGAAGTATAGTCCCATCCCTACTAATTGACTGTCAAAAAAAAATACGCCCCGGCTAACTCAGTAGGGCACCGTTATATACAGTTTCCTTCACAGACGGAGACTCAACTTAATACATTTCAATTAACTCAATTACATCGTTATCCTGTAAATGTAAAATACGACAGGCAGTTTCTCGGCGCCCGACTCGCTTCCTCCGCCGCGTGCGCTGCCGAGAGCTTTGAACAGACAACGTACTTTATGATGTTACTACGTCGATTATAATCCGACTGGAATTGTTGATACCCTCTTTTATAAGCATTTTTTATGAGTTTAGTTATTTATAATAACCATCGTAGGTACAAGACATCGTATCTTTATACAGTGAGGATGTCAAACAATCTTAAATTCTACCTGATCGTGCCCAACTGCGAAATGAAAATAAAAGCTAAGAATTAAATATTTTGTTGTGTAATAGATATTTAGTTTCTTTTTTAATGATATAATTTGCAAATTTAATTTTGAATTTGAAATATTAGTCTTCTTTTCATACTTATGGGCATTTGATTATTTACTTAATTAAAGGCATGTACACTATAACTATTATGATTGTGTCTACCGAAGTTTCATATAAAATTAGTCACTTGTTTGACAATCACAACCACATAAACATGTATGCCACACCGTAACATACTTGTTTTGATTATATTTTGTATGAGTAGGGAGGGAATAATATTATCAGCCTGTAATAATTGGCTCGCATCAGAGTTAAGTGGCGGTAAGTGAGCTTCGCCGGGGAGATACATACTTCGTTATAGATATGTACCAGATGCGCCTCTGTACCTGATGTAAAAAGTTTCAGATGCCCTTAATTATCTTGTTATTATACACAATATTTACATACCATTAACGTGTATAAGTAAAAAAAATTGACAAAGGAAATTCGTCTAATTATTCGCTCTGTGATATTGTATAATAATGGAATGGGTAGGCCATTCAACATTCAGTAGGTAATAACTTTAAGAAGATACATTTCTGCAAACTTTAATAGCCACTATTTGTTAGTTAATGTCTTTCAAAATTATTTTTGGACCGCGCGACACTTGTTTTTTAAGTAAGATAGAAGACAGTAGCTAAATAACATTGCTCTGTGATGCTGTGTTCTTTCTGCGGTGGGTAAGATCAGCAGGACTCATTGATGAAGTGTTACGTCGGTCGTCTCCTGTGCTAAAAAATAACGCTTCCAGGTGTTACAAGCGTTAATATGTCGTAACCTATTAACGCTTGTAACACCTGGAAATGTTAAGCCTCATCTACCAGCCGTAGTTACCGCTCACCATCAGGTGGGCCGTATTTAATATAAAAACCAACATTGGTTTATAGCATTAATAAAGTATTAATAGGCCTAAATTTTACAAAAGCGAAATAAGATACTTTGTTTGTATATCGATGTGTACTCCTTTGCGATTTTTCCGCGACAAATAAAAGAAATACAAAGCCAAATGCCGAATAATGATAAAGCTGTCACGTGGAAAATAGGGTAAGGAAGAGTGGCAATAATTGAGAACACAGAGCAATTTTGAACGAAGCCGTATACACCATGAATGAATAGAAGGAATGTTGCTAATCTCTGTCTCCTGGGTATTCAATGCTTGAGCATGAAATGTTAAAAAAATATCTTAATTGAATTTGGCCTCCAAGAAGCACTTTTGAATCGTCAAAAATTCCACATTTTCAAATACCGTCAAGCGAAAGCTAAGATATTGCGATCCGTTGTTTATTTAAGTAACAGCACTTGAAAAATTCGTTAATTCTTTTATCAAAGAAAATGAACACCTATATTAATGCATAATGTGTAATGTATACGACATTACACAATACAAAAAAAATGTGTTAACTAACAATGTCATAAATGTCATAGTGTCTGTCTGTCTTGTCTGGTTGTACACTGGTTCAATGAGCTCTATATCCTTTTCTGTCATAATATAAACGGCGTCGATCGTAATTATCCCACGCTTCCCTATTGTCAATTAATACAAGATTAGCTACATGAAGCTATGACTTCCCCAAACTAGGCTTTGATTCAAGCTTTTGGCAAATGTTGTTAGTTTATGTTTACTTTGTGCCAAATTGCATCCGTTGCACGTTATCGTGAACGTGCCGTTGCTAAATTACAGCTCACGGCTGCAATGTGACTAGAACTAGACTAAATAGTGATTTGTACTGTAATAATGAACATAAATACTTGTGCTTTTGTGCTGTATGGTGTTCCTGCTCTTCATTGGCGATGCATTGTGTTGACACCATGATGCAAAGTAAGTGGGACTGTTTATTGATATGTTTTCGTTATTGTGAAAATCAAAATTGTGAAAAACAAATTTGTGTAGGTAGATATTAGATAAGTGTCGCTCTCTTAAATTGCAGTACCCTTGCAGGGTGTCATGTGCTCAATGTTCTGATAGAATCTTTTTACACCCTTAAGTATTGTATGACAATTAATAAATAAATAAATAAACGTAAACGCTGTTATAAGCGCAAACTCATAAGAATTATGTTTATTCGTCATCTTAAATAAATATTTATTTATTTCCAAATTTTTTTATATATAATCTTTACCTAATATCGCATAAAAATGTACCTTAACTTACTTATAAAAACAAGCGATTAAAGGCATTAATCATTTATGTGTAAATCATTCTTGTTAGCTTTAATAAGAAAAAGATAAACAATGGGAGCTATTCTATTCTATTCTATAGTAACAGGAAAAGATAGGAAGAAAAGAGTTATTATTCTTTCCGTCAACTTATTTCTATTTAGATAGCATAAAATAAACCAAAGGAAATTTCGTATTTTTTGTAGTTTTAGCTACCTTAGACAATATTTTTGTTTTCATTGTCATCATACGTAACACATAATAATTCTTCAATGTTTCGTATAACGTACAGTCGACAGCACATCAAATGTATCGGTTTTACATTTCAAGTCGCATCTTTTACGAACGGAGTCTCATGGTCAAACTGTTACGCTTGATGTGTTGTCGATTGTATAAGTGATGAACAAAACAATAAATAAATAAATACTTTTACAATTATGAAGTAATCAATGTGTGTTTGTTTACAACAACAGATCATTCATCATCGAAATTCCTATTAGATGATTGGAGATAAATCATTTCACCAATATCCTACACATTTACACCAAACTTCTTGGACATTAACGTAGAAACGATTTTAATATACTAGATATTCATAGCTTCAATTATTTTAACGAGAAAAGTAAGCGCTGTGCAGAAAGAACATAATGACTAATGAGCAGTACTTAATGGTATTAAGTATCTGCAACAGGAACGGCAAGAATGTACCTCATTCTTTCTTGTAGATTATATGTTTAATACAAAGTTAGCCGTTATAAATCGACACCTTCACATTTTTAGACTGGAAATGACCCAAATCTTAATATGTAACTAGAAAAACCTATTGATAAC
Source organism: Nymphula nitidulata (assembly GCA_947347705.1). Taxonomy (NCBI): domain Eukaryota; kingdom Metazoa; phylum Arthropoda; class Insecta; order Lepidoptera; family Crambidae; genus Nymphula; species Nymphula nitidulata. The sequence goes on from OX374623.1 coordinate 14,524,535, forward strand.
AAAAATAAAAGTAATCTAGCTTATTTCTGGGTGGAAATAAGCTGGATTACTTTTATTATTGTTGCGCTCCATAAGCTTATACACGTAGTCAATATTTATGACCTATAAGAATTTCTCCCATCGAATATCGACAATCGTAAGTAAATATTTATGATTTCACTTATTTTAATGAGAGAAGTAAGCGCTGTGCGGAAATAACATAATGACTAATGAGCAGTAATGACATTAAGTATATGCAACAGCAACGGCAAAAATATACGTCATATGTACTTGTAGGGTATTTGTTTAATACAAAGTCAGTCGTTATAAATCGACACCTTTAGATTTTTAGACTGGATAAGACCAAAATCTTAATATGAAACTAGAAAAACCTATTGATAACAAAAATAAAAGTAATCTAGCTTATTTCCACTCTGTTGCGCTCCATAAGCGCCCGTACACGTAGTCAATATTCATGACCCATAAGAATTTCTCCCATCGAATATCGACAATCGTATGTAAATTGCCGGCTCCATTGTCCGATATTAAGTAATCAGAGGAAATTTAACAATTTGCATCCATTGAACGCTTAATCAACAATGTCTCGTTCCGTTGAATCCATCACAGAACCTTTGTTGAGTCGTAAGTACGCTCAAATTCGCGTCACATGATATCTTTACGGTTAAAAGGAATTTCCCAAAAAGCAATTGGGAAATTGAGATTAGGTCGTGTCTAGTGGACCGGAGCCATGTTGAGATCGAAGCTAGTACATATAGACTAACGAGGGAGCAAACACTCACGATTTATTTGTCTTTTACATCAACACAGCCTTTTGATGTTTCAGGTACTAATAGTGCTTGTTGCAAATTCGTTACTGTATGTTAGTGCTGCGTTCGATACCTGTTTAACGATATTTTTAATTCTGAAGCTACTTGACCTTTCCATAAAAACAAACTTTTGGTCCAAGATTTGGACATTAATAGCCATTAACAATTACACTTGCTTCCTAATAACACAATTAATGTGTGCTGCTAACTTGCATTAGTTGCTCAAGTTTAATCTTAACACGTAAATATTCATCATGGTTATATTGGCATGTACAGACGACAACATATCAAGTGTAGCAGTTGCACTACAAAAGCCGCCTCTATAACGAATGGAATAAGGGTGGTGTCAAGGTTAAACTGTTACACTGTACGATTAATGTGGGACCAGTTTATTTACTTACCATGAATTTTAATATGTCCCATGCCTCTATACCTAACCACAACCTAAGTACTATACCACTACCACCCACCAACTACCACTGTGTGTGTACTATTCTCTACATAAGCTACTACGTATATAATAAACCAACCGCCACCATGTTTTCTATTAGCTTTGTGATTTTAAGCATCCCACATTGCTGTTTTGTTGCCTTACTCAACTACTGCTTTATAAATAATTAAAGTATTTGAATTGCCGCACTATTACCCCTCTAAGCCCGATAAACCAGACACGTTTAAGTATAATAAATCCAATTTTCTCACCTAGGTATTTTTTTAAGGCTTGTATTTAACTCATCATCATACACAAACCTAACATAACCAACCTTAAAAATATAATTGATCATTAAAAATTATTATTGGTCATCAAAATACCGACAAATTAACAATTTTTAGACCAATTATTATTTTTAATGACCACGCTAATATTTGATTGTAGACCCTTTAAATTTTTCCCTTTTTTAAAATGCTTACCTAGTTAGGTTCAATTTTGCAAAAATAAGGTTGCTAAAATCGCAGAAGATTGTTTTACTGGTCTTATTCGAAAGTTGTTTTATCTGTTACGCTACGGAATCCTTAATATGTCAGACGCACTCTTAGCTTTTAATTAATAAAATGTTATTTTGTCGTTGTACAACCCATTACCCTTGGGGTTGCGGTGTCTTCGTCAGACGGTGAAATGGCATAAGGCAGACGGTTGTAGTGACTCATCGTAAGACTTGATAATAATATATTAAAGCAGATATATTTAGCGTTTTCTGTCGTGTCTATTGTTTGAGCTTGGTTTCAGGTTGCTCCACGGTGACAAATTGCTAAATTTTAGTTCAGATTTTTGTGATGTTTTGTGAAGGCAATCGAAGTACCCGCAAACCAGAAACAAAAGTTTATTATTAATATTGAGGAAACGCCAGCAGTCTAGTAATGGACAAAAGTTTGGACAAAAGATTGGTCCCATAGATTCTTTTTACAAAATCAATTCACTAGTTTAAAAGCTGGAATAATTAAGTCATAAGTAAGCGAAATTGCGGATTTTTGCTTTGAGCTTCGGAATTTATCTCTTAAAAATTGTGCCAAAAATCTTTTAAACAAAAATAAAAACCGAAACAGTAATTACGTTCAGTTAGGTATTTATTTCGTAAAAAGTTATTTTATTGGGTTGGTGCTACACTTTCGCTACAATTTCTATTATTTCTGGAAACATATTAATTAGCACCAACTTAAAAAAATAACTTTTAATAAAATAAGTACCTGATTAAATTAAATATTTTTTTCCTATTTAGGGTTTTGAAGTCGGTTTTTATTATTGTTTAATGTTCAGCAGTCTACGTTGATTATGAAGAGTAAATCTTTAATCAAGTACGAAAATGATCTAAAATTAATGTCAAACATCAATCACAGCAGACCGTAAATGAAGCTTTCAGAAATTAATATTTCGGAGAATTCGACTTTCAATCAAAGTTATATTTCAGCAACTTAATATTGTTTTAGTATTTAATAACCAATGACTCATTTATTGATTTATTACCCCCCGTTTGCAATATTCTAAACACAGGCAAAAGTAAGATTCTAAAAATAAAGTAAGTTAGATACTCTGTAACTAAACTATACCACTTATACCTATCTCTATCTATGAATCCGCATCCGTATTGTTACAGTGCAGTATTGGTATCGAGCAGATCGGCCATTTGTGTAAAAATACCTATAGGTAAACAGATCTTTTATCAATCCTACAGTGATTTTTTTCGGAATAATCCTCAGTTCTTCATTCAAAAACAAACAATCCTAACTACATCCATAAATCTATGACGTAAAAATAGCTTACCCTTAAATCATAATAAACATGGTGGTGCCGTCAATACGACAATAAATTAAAACATGGGCTATATTAATCCATAGACATCGTATTCATTTGATAATTTCATGACTTTTGTATGAAATAATATAACATTGGCTGCATTATTTCATAGAAATGTCATGAAATTATCAAATGAATACGATGTTATTGAAAGTGGTAAACCATTTCTATGAACATAAGCCCATGTTTTAATTTATTGTCGTATTGACGGCACCCCTGTATATCATAGTGCAGTAAAAGCACAATAGAATACCAAAATATACCTCATCATCACCAGCCTATATACGTCCCACTACTGGACACAGACCTTCTTACGTCGAAAAAGCACATGAGGAGTTTGGGACAAAGAGTAAATTTTTTATAGGGTAGTTTGGGCCATAACACAACCTCGCTGGCCCAATGCAGCACGGAGGAGCTTGAGATAACAAATTTTGAGTGACCCATCCTGAGATCGACTATGGTGAAAGTTGCTTTGTTTTCATAATCGACACCAAATTTTCCTTAGCCTAAAATAGTATAAAAAAATATCAGGCATAAAAAGATATTTAAATTTGTCTACTTATTGTGTCCGGAATTTCATGCTTGACGAGTTAAAGCTCAGTATTATTTTGAGGCTTATAGATATAGCGGTATATTACTGTCGAGTTAAGAAGTCAGCATTCAAAATCTTTCGGTCCTTTTCATTGATGATCTGACTTCTGAGAGGGCCCCGACGTAGCTCATGCTCTAAAAGAAAAGGCTAGACGTAAGTAAGTCGTTAGTGCCGTGGCATCGGGCACTTCTGATTACAGTTTTCATTTTAAAATGTACCTACAGAAAATATTTTTCCACTATAGAATTGTCTATCGTCAACCTTGAACTTATGAATTTTGGGATCGGCAACATAACGTCACTTCTCGAGTATTATCTGTTGTGTTGAGGTAATGTACAGCTCGTAATACAGGCGGTTTTCGTAATGCAACTGTAAGTAACACTCGATGTGCTGTCGCCTGTACCTACTAATAGAGCAGTTGCTACTTCCCCCAAAATTAGTGGTCTCGGACCAGTTCGCCCCGCAACTTTCGCCCCTTAGTGAGCATTACTTATATTCGCAGTTGCTGCTCTAGTACGTAATAAGTAGTATGTAGATAAGATGACTCAATAGTATCGTCGTTACTTATTATCATTGTTCTAATTTTTTTTAACATGACAAGAGTGGCAAACAAGCGCACGGCCCGCCTGGTGGTAAGCGGTTACCGTAGCCTTCAGACGCTTGTAGCACCTTGGGCACTACTCAAACGCTGCCTACATCGTGGAAGTTAAGAAAAACCGTCATCGTGGGAGACGGGTCCCTCAGCTCTCAACATCGAACTTTTAATGAGTTCTGGCGACCTCACTCACCGCAGAACAAGACACTATAAAGTAGTGCTATTTAGCTGCGATCTTCTGTAAGGTGGTTCAAAATTTGAGGAAAAAAACACACCACCTTCTTAAAAACAAAATATAAGGTCTTTAAGTATAAAGCCGTTTTGTATGAAGTATATTGTGCAAACTGGAATTATCATAATATGTATTTTGTATTGAATTTGAAATTGGCAATTGGATTTTTTTGAAATTTTATGGATAATTTAAGACATTGATTAAGTGAACGCAGTGTAAAAACATAAATGTTTAAATGAAAAATAATCACAACAAATCTGAACATTGAAATCAGCTACATATTCTGCAAGGTCCTTGAAAATGGGGGTTCATTTTCAACAATAAATTTTAACATAAAATTATAATTGCATTCGTTAAATGCGGCTTGTACTTTAAATATAAACTGTTAACTTTTAGGTAGAAATTCATTTAAAAAACGGCAATTTTATATTTGAAGACCTATTAAAGTATAGTTTTTATGGTTTCCTGGACTTCCGCCCTTACATTGTCTGTGACAATAATAATTTTAATTATATTGATTTTAGGTACGACACATCTAATAAAATATATATGTGTTAAGCTATTAGTTCTTTATGCAATTTATCGAAATATCACAACCCCGAGGTATGTAAATCCCAATTAATTTTGTACAAACTATTCAGCATGATGAATATGCATAAGTAGTTCATGTTAGGCATTCTAAATATAATACTTACTTAGTCAAAACGCTGAATATGGATTTATCATAATTCATGGGGTGATACGAAACTTTTGCTGAGTTGGTAAGTAAATTATTATTATTATGAAATAGTGTTATTATTGACGTTGGAGAGCTGGTTTCTATTGTGCGAGGAAATTATAAGATTATCAAGAGTTTAGCAATTTATTTACAGAGTGACATTGACAACAGTGACACACAAAATCTTTTTAATCACATCGCTAACACTCTTCCCCCCTGGGGTTTGACGATAACGAGCCAAGCGATGCGCAGAGCGTGGGCGCAGCGTACCGCGTGAAGTCCTCACGTCAACTACCCTCACTAGTTCGTCAGCTCCAGGATAGACGGCTTCAACTATTCCGCGAAGCCAGTAATTCCAACCACGTCACCGACTTGTAAAGCTCGTCGCTGGTGTGGCTCACATTGAGCCACCCGCCATTGCCTCCTAGAGCATAGATCTGCAGCATTAGTTGTACTTGCGGGTAGGTGTGACGAAGTACCCAATAAAAAATGAAACAGTGACGAAACATGGGTAAGAGGACGGCAGATTGTCTCTACTGCGCAAAACAAGGTCGAAAGCGTCTCATCCTTTGTTGCTATATCTTTCTAGAGGTGCATGTCTTCAAATAACGATTTAAGCAAATCTGGACCCTTAAGTAAGTAATCATGAGGAGAGTATTTTGCGGCGATTTTGCGGCGGCATCAAATACGAGTCTTAGTTTCTTCTTATTTGGATTGTTAACTCCAAACTTATTGACGTTGGAGAGCTGGTTTCTATTGTGCGAGGAAATCATAAGATTATCAAGAGTTTAGCCATTTATTTACAGAGTGACATTGACAACAGTGACACACAAAATCTTTTTAATCACATCGCTAACAGTTATTATTAAATTTCTTATTTCTTACTAAACTACTTAGTCTGGCCATAAATAATGTTACAATTAAAATAAACAAAATATTACATTTGAATTTGGAATCTGTCAATGTTTGTGTACCGGGCTATTAATAGGCACAATAAGACCTCTGTTTGTGACAAAAAAAGATCTGGCGGTCCACGTAGTGCTCGTACGAAAAAGGTGGTCAAAGCAGTAAGGGAAAGAATTCGAAGAAATCCTGTCCGAAAGCAAAAGATTTTATCTCGGGAGATGAAGATAGCACCTAGAACCATGTCGCGTATTTTAAAAGATAACTTAGGTCTTGCAGCCTATAAGAGACGTACTAGTCTTTCTTTACTGATGATTTAAAAAAGAATAGGGTGGTAAAATCGAAACAACTACTGAAGTGGTATGCAAAGGGAGGTCACAGAAAAAAATTATTTACGGATGAGATTTTTTTGCAATTAAAACAAAATGATCGTATTTATGCTCAAAGCTCTAAGGAAGCTTCCCAATTAGTCGATAGAGTGCAATGTGGGCACTATCCGACTTCAGTGATGGTTTGGTGGGGTATTAGCTATAAAGGAGTGACTGTGCCATACTTTTGTGAAAAAAGTATCAAAACATCGGCACAAGTATATATCAAGATACCATTCTTGAGAAGGTAGTGAAGCCCCTTAAAAACACCATGTTCAATAACCAAGAATAGTCCTTCCAGCAAGACTCGGCGCCGGGTCATAAAGCTGGGTCATAAAGCTAGGTCTACGCAGTCTTGGTTGGAAACGAACGTTTCGGACTTCATCAGAGCTGAAGACTGGCCGGCGTCTAGTCCCGATCTTAAGATCGCTGCGGGATTATGATTTATGATCAGTTTTAGGTAGCTTTAGGTTGCTCTAAACGCCATGTTAATTTGGAGTCCCTAAAACAATCCGTATGATTGGCAGTGAAGAATTTTCCCATGGAAAGAGTGCGTGCTTCTGTTGATAACTGGCCTCAACGTTTAAAGGACTGTATTGCAGCCAAATGAGACCACTTCGAATAAGCTTTTTATCTTTTAAATTGTTTTCTATTTATGTATTAAACTAACACACTGTAAAAGTAATAAATGTTATTTGCAATAAAAATAAAAATTCTTTGTTTCTGTATTTATGGCAAGACTAGGTATATAGATAATTCTATCACACTCATTAATACTTTAGTTCCGTTTAGTTTCTCAGTGACTTCTGGCATCCAAACTCACTGCAGTACAAAACTCTTGTTATGTCAGTTTTTTAGGCTGTGTTTTTGCGACAGACAATTTATTTCATCATTTTTCATGTCACCTACTGAGCTGAAGACAAACCTAAACTTAACTAGAAATGTTACCATATAATTATTGTAAGTTCGGAACCATTCATTAGTATAGACGGTAGCACATTACACGTAACACATCAGTTGGAAAATTACTCTTATTACTACGGGCTAAGGTTCCAAACGTCAAATATTTAACTTGATCTGCAGCCGTGTGTACGTGGACTACGTTAGTGTAGTAGTCTAATGATGGTGGTATGAGTCAGGAAACTAGGGACAAAGAAAAATCGATGAAGCCCTTATTCACAATGCATATACCTCATTCTTGGACGTCACGGCAAACGGCCGCGCATTCCACGGGCCACCTTTAATTATTTTGTGTCATGCCAGTGTAGATACTTCACGTATTCCGAAATCCATTCGAAAGCGGGCTTGGGAAACCTATTGTATAGCTTTATTTTCTTACAAGATATACGCACATAATTAAATACTTGTAAGTACTTAGAGTTGTATTTCTAAGATTTATTTATACTACTAGATGACAATAAACAAGCTAACGGCCCACCTGATGGTAAGCGGTTACCGCCGCCTATAGACACTTGCAATAATATGCAATACTACGTTATGGTGTTATTTTCTGGGGGAATTCTTCAAACAAAGAAATAATATTTAAGTCCCAAAAACGATGCATTAGAGCTATAACTGGCATACAGACTATTGACTCTTGTAAAGAGCACTTTAAGTCGTTAAAGATCTTGACACTTCCTTGTTTGTACATACTACAATTAGGTATATTTGTAAAAATTAATCCCCATTTGTATACTGTGGCAGCAACAATACACAAAAGAAACTTTAGAAAGAAATCAAAACTATACTTGCCGTCATCACAAACTGCATTATACCAAAAAAGTGCTCTTGCAATGGCTATTAAAGTGTATAATAGATTACCGGACTCTTTAAAGCAGCTTCCCCTGCACTTATTTAAGAAACACCTCTCACGTTTGTTACTAGACAAGGTTTACTACTCGGTTGCTGAATTCATGAATGATAAATATGTAGTTACTGATTTATGATTATGACCATTTCTATTAATGCCAATTTATTATTATTTTTTCTAATTGACCAATGTATTATTATTAATTGATATCCCATTTGTTCTAAGAATTATGAATTGCGAATGAAATTATTTGTTATTAACATAATATTTGTTTAGATGAGTATATATAAAGGTATTGTACGTGGGCAGGTGGTTGGTGATTAAGGAAAAGATTGTTCACTTACTGAAGATAGATGTAATATCAGTCCAGTCCACAATACAAGGTAGGTACACGCAACATACAATTATCTTAGTCTCAGAAGAAGAATCGGAAAATATATAAGCACAAGCGCAATAGTATATAGGGTGTAGGAAAGTTACAGGTGAGAATAAAACATACGGAAAATAACAAACAGCGTAGCAACCATGCAATATGACGCTAGTGTCAAAAGCGGCGTGCGCAGCTCGTCGTGATTGGGCCTCGTCTGACATACGTGACTAGCTGCGCAGCGGCGCGTAGATATTCACGTCACCGTGCAAACAAAAGAAGACAATAGTGGGTCGCGCGTGTCCATAGTCCCTCCTAAGCGCGCGACTTTACTGACGACGAACTGGTACAACATTATTGATATATTATATAGACAACAATGATAAATGAATGAATGTAAATAATGACATAGAATAAATTGTAAATACTTGTAATAAATAATGTGGACATATATAATATGAATGTAGTAAGTAAGTGTTGGCTACACCACCCCCCTCTAGAGACCGTCAAGGGCGATAAAAATCTGGAAATCGTACGCAACGTCCCGAACGTGTAACGACGTCTTTTGTTACGACCTGCGGGGGTTCCTCATTGAGGTCACCTAACAGGAAAGCCGGTTTTAGCCTGTTTATTGAAACCGTGGCTTCCTTACCGTTGAGGATAATTTTAAAAACTTTGTCTCCTCTTGCCAAGATTTTATGTGGGCCGGAGTAAGCAAGAGTCAGCGAACCGCGTGATGCGTCTTCACGTAGGAAAACGTGATCGGTAGTGGCTAACTCCTTATAAATGAAAACTTGTTGGTTTCCGTGACGCGAGGCTGGTACTGGACGTAAGTTTTCAGCGAAGCGCCTGATACGAGCCGAAAATTCGCTAACGTCAGTGGTACCAGGGACCGAAGCTTCGAAGAACTCGCCAGGCAACCTTAAAGGCTCCCCGTACACGAGCTCGGCTGACGAAGACTGTAAATCTTCTTTGAAGGCTGTCCTCACGCCTAGAAGAACCCACGGCAAAGATTCGGTCCACCTGCTGTCTGCGTGGCAGACTATCGCTGCCTTCATTTGCCTGTGGAACCGCTCCACTAGACCGTTGCATGCCGAATGATACGCAGTGGTACGTTTGTGTTCGAAGCCAGCTATTTTCGAGAGACATTGAAATAGTGCTGACTCGAACTGTCGTCCCCTGTCTGTGGTGATCTCCACCGGACAACCAAAACGCGATATCCAGCATGAAAGCAATGCTTTGGCGACGGTCTCTGCAGTAATGTCTTCGATCGGTATTGCTTCTGGCCATCGCGTGAAGCGATCAACGGCAGTCAGACAATACCGATAACCTTGCGAGAGTGGGAGCGGTCCAACAAGGTCGATGTGGATCTGTTTGAACCTTGCACGTGGGAGATGGTAGGTACCTAGCGGTGCGTTAACGTGGCGGTTAACCTTCGCCCGTTGGCAAGCTATGCAGGTACGTGCCCAATCCCTACAGTCTTTCCTAATGCCAGGCCAAACGAATCGCTCGGCTACCAACTTGGCAGATCCGTTGGCACCAGGGTGACCTAATGAGTGCAGGCTGTTAAAAACTTGCCTGCGGTAAAATTTTGGGACATAAGGCCTGGCAGTCGGCGTACTAACATCACAGTACAATGGAATACGACTACCAGGTACATGTCGCTTCTCCAGACGCAAGGATGAGCCTCCGTATAAAAGCGTCGCGAGTTCTGGATCTGAGGCTTGGGCTTGGGCTAGTAGCTCGAGGCTGACTGGTGTGCTCAATTCGTCTATGCGCGACAACGTGTCGGCTACGACATTGTCCTTGCCGGATATGTGACGTATGTCGGTGGTGAATTGAGCGATGAAGTCCAAGTGCCTATACTGCCTAGGCGAACAGTTTGCCTTCCTTTCATGGAATGCAAAACTGATAGGCTTGTGGTCAGTAAAGACAGTAAAATGTCTGGCCTCGAGCATGTGCCGAAAGTACTTAATAGCCTCATAAATGGCCAGTAACTCGCGATCGTAAGGCGAGTAATTCACTTGCGATGGGCTGAGCTTACGGGAGAAGAATGCCAGAGGTTCCCATGCGTCTCCGTGCAGCTGCTGAAGCACTCCGCCCAACGCCTTGTCTGATGCGTCAGTGACTAACGCCAGCTTGGCAGAACAACGCGGGTGAGCTAGCAGAGCAGCGTTGGAAAGGCTCTCCTTACTGGCCTCGAAAGCTGCCAAAGTGTCCCCTTCCAATGTGATGGGATGCGAACCTTTCACCGTGCCTGTCAACAGTGCGTGCAACGGAGCCTGAACCTGGGCAGCTTGTGGAAGAAATCTCCGATAAAAATTGAGCATGCCCAAGTACCGCCTCAGTTGCCGCACATTGGTGGGAGGAGGGAACTCCTTGATGGCCTGCACCTTGGTGTCAAGTGGTCTGGTGCCTTTCTCAGAGATGAGGTAGCCTAGAAAGGTCACCTCTTGGGCCCCAAAGACACACTTTGACGTGTTCACCAGCATGCCGTAGTCATGAAGCCTGGTGAAGATCTGGCGCAGGTGGTACTCGTGCTCAGCCTGTGTCCTGGAGAAGATCAAAAAGTCGTCCAGGTAGCAGTAGACGAAATCCAGCCCCCGAGTTATTTCGTCCACGAACCTTTGGAACGTCTGACCTGCGTTCCTCAAACCAAAGGTCATGAACGGGAACTCATATAACCCGAAGGGCGTGGTAATTGCCGTCTTCGGGATGTCGTCAGGGTTGACCGGGATCTGATTATAGGTCCAGAGTGCTGAAGACGGTACAACCAGATATGCTGTGGGCGAAGTCGTGGATGTGCCTAATTGGATACCTATCTGGTATGGTGCGGGCGTTCAACATCCGGTAGTCGCCGCACGGGCGCCATCCGTTGTCCTTCTTAGGCGCGAGGTGCAAAGGACATGACCACGGGCTCTCTGAAGGTCGGGCTGTCCCATTAGACAACATAGCCTGGAACTCCTGACGGGCTATCTTCAGTTTGTCCGGAGCTAGACGGCGGGGAGAACAAGAAACTGGAGGGCCTGGTGTCGTGCGTATGTGGTGTAGTGTGTTGTGTGGTATGGTGCGATGTGTACCAGCTGGTCTAGTAATGTCTGGGAACTCGTCTAAGATCTTATGGTACTGAGTATCACCAGAAGAGACCTTCACTGAATGTACGTTTTTACATACAGCTAAAGCGGCAACAGCTGAGACAGAAGTAGTGCCGTCTATCAAACGTTTGTTGCGACAATCGACAATAATGTTATAAAAATTTAAAAAATCTACCCCTATTAAAGGCTTGGATACATCAGCTACAACAAAGCGCCAAGCAAAAGTCCTACGTAAATTAAAATCTAGGTCTAGATGCACATAACCGTACGTAGCGATAGATGAGCCATTGGCAGCACACAACTCAAAGTTAGTCTTAGCACGACGATCTCGAAGAGCTGACCGAGGGAAGACACAGAGGTCGCTACCTGTATCGACCAGGAACTGCGTCTTTGATGATCGGTCAGTCACGAACAGGCGACCAGAAGATGAAGATGGGCAATCGTCAGTCGCCATTATCGATTGCCCTCGGCTTTTCCCGCCTTGAAGTCGCACGGGCGGACGCACTTCTTCGCCTTGTCCCCGTACTTGTCGTGGTACCAGCACAGCGGGAACTTGCGGTAATTGGAGCTTGACCACTGCCTGGATGAAGACCGGCTGCTGGTACGTCGCGATGCTCGGCGTTGAGATGTACGGCCTCTATCCGTCGCTAAGTCCTGGAGCTGTCTTCTTAGCTCGGCGACTTCGTTTCTGAGGTCGGCGAGAGCTGTGGCAGGCACGACGTCACTCACGGCTGTGACTCTGGGCGATGGAGAAGCTAGGTCGTTAACGCGATCAGCCAGGTCTGCCAGGTCGTCGATGGTCGCTATGGATGGCTGTCCGGCGAGCACTGTCTGGACACCGTGTGGGAGGCGACTCGTCCAGATGGTTTTTAAAAAATCGTCCGGAACATCAAAACCAGCCAGACCCTTAAGATGACGTAGAAACTGTGACGGCTTGCGGTCTCCCAACTCTTCGTGCATCAGCAGTTGCTTGAGCTTCTTCTCATTTGAAGCTGTCAGTCTCTTGATGAGCTCTACTTTCAGCTTGCCGTATTTATCCGTGGCTGGAGGGCTAATAATTATGTCTTTGACTTGAGTGAGTACTTATTGTCAAGTTGGCTTATGACATAATTAAATTTGGTCGCATCGTTTGTAATGCCAGATATGGCAAACTGGCCTTCCACCTGGGCGAACCAAATCTCCGGCTCCTCCGGCCAAAAGGGTGGTACTCTCACGCTGACTTTGTACAACTCTGTTTGTCCACGTGAAAAATGACGTCCGTCATTTTTGTCGTCCGAGTCGGAGTCAATGGACATGCGTTGCCTGCTAGTATGGCCTTGTGCGTCTCGAAATTCCTTGTCCATGATCACGTCGGGGTCACCAGTTTAGATGGGTATATATATAGGTATTGTACGTGGGCAGGTGGTTGGTGATTAAGGAAAAGATTGTTCACTTACTGAAGATAGATGTAATATCAGTCCAGTCCACAATACAAGGTAGGTACACGCAACATACAATTATCTTAGTCTCAGAAGGAGAATCGGAAAATATATAAGCACAAGCGCAATAGTATATAGGGTGTAGGAAAGTTACAGGTGAGAATAAAACATACGGAAAATAACAAACAGCGTAGCAACCATGCAATATGACGCTAGTGTCAAAAGCGGCGTGCGCAGCTCGTCGTGATTGGGCCTCGTCTGACATACGTGACTAGCTGCGCAGCGGCGCGTAGATATTCACGTCACCGTGCAAACAAAAGAAGACAATAGTGGGTCGCGCGTGTCCATAGTCCCTCCTAAGCGCGCGACTTTACTGACGACGAACTGGTACAACATTATTGATATATTATATAGACAACAATGATAAATGAATGAATGTAAATAATGACATAGAATAAATTGTAAATACTTGTAATAAATAATGTGGACATATATAATATGAATGTAGTAAGTAAGTGTTGGCTACATTTGTATGCCGCAAAGGCAGGACATAGTCATGGTAATTATATTGTAATTTATAACAGCTTTTTGTACCTATGTGCCACAAATAAATTTTTCTATTCTATTCTATTCTATAACAAGGGAAAATCACTTGATATTGCAGATGCGTTGTCATCCTGAGGCCTAAGATGAAATGACGTGGTCGATGTTGTCTTCAATTTATTTACAGTTCCCCAACTGTGGTGTCGCCTACATTTTTGTGGCAACCACAGATTACCTGTGAAACGAATATCCCGCTGCAACCGCTTTAACCCTGTGTTTCTCCCATGTAGGATGGCCTGTACCCAGCAGTGCGACTTAAATAGGCTGGTGATTAATGATGATGAGACAGTATAGAGGCATGTTTACTTAACAATATTAAGCAACCAACATTCATTACTTACTTAATTTTTATCAGAGCTATTGAATTGTATAGGGGATGATACTACCCACTTTTTCTTACAACAATTTAAACCAAATGTTCTCCATTTTTCTCAAGAAATTGAACTAATAAACGCTCTGATTTCAACGAACGTGAAAGGAAATGAGAAAAGTTGGGTGTCTTAACACTTTCATCGGGGTGGGGTGGGCTAAGCTTAAATCGTCCCCCGATTGTATTGTCTGTGATGCAAAGTTCACAGACATACCTACTTTTGAGTATTTGTGCGAAGAACTTCAACTTAGCGATTGTGTTTTAATAAGCGACAAATATCGCGCATTTGTGCCCATGCGCAAACAGTTTTAGATAAACTAATAAACTCAGTGGTGGACAGTATTTAAATTACGTGTAATTAAAAAACGTAATTGAAATAAAAATACGTTATTTGTATTTTATTTGTAATTAGTAAGCGACCACGTTTCACAATCATATGTCATACCTGGAAACACATACTGGTCGAAGATTTTTGACTTCAATCACTGAGAAATTAGTCGAGTACCACAATACTATTTAAGTTCACATTATTTTACCAGTTGAACTTTCGCTACTTATATGTTTCATACTTTCCAAGCTAATTATATCATTATGACTTAATGACAGACAGATGCCCGAAGGCAGTCTTTAATCAGAAGTTTTATAATACCTATAAGTAATGACATGAGTAGCTAAAACGTAGGAACGTCGAACAACACAGTAGATGGTGTAAATATTTTATTTAGTTTTACCACATCGTATTAACGCTGCTTACCCCACGTTGCCTACCTTGTAGAAACATTTTTATGCCTTGCTTAAAAACCCGCCATACTAAATGTATATCTTGGGAAATCGTCGGCAGTCACGTCATTAAGCAACTTGAGCGTTCGCGGGCATAATTCCTTTGAACCTGCACAGTACATTTATTTTGTAAGGTATGGGGATGAATTACCAAGCTGATGATGATTTGAAGCTCAATGATTTTTTGATACAATAAGGGTAGCCAACCAGCGTACGCCCCGCCTGGTGGTAAGCGGTTACCATATCCTACAGCTCGTAACCGCTTTGGCACTCACGCGTTGGCAACCTGTAAAAAAAAAATTAAAACCGACTCCAAAAAACTGAAAAGGATAAAATAATTAAATTTTAGTAGGTATTCATCCCCTAGGAACAAATTTTTGGAGTCGGTGCTTCACTATCTATGGTTTCTGGAAACAACTGAGCACCAACTCCAAAAACTCTACTATCGTATCATTTCACTAAAAATTCATAGGAAAGCAACTTCGCATACGTAGACGACTTAATTTTTCCAGTTTTTTTTTATTTAAAAACCAAACTACCCAATGGATTTTGAAAACATTTTTAGGGGACCAATTGGGAACTATTCCGCATCGAACAAAAAAAGAATCATCAATATCAGTTCACCCAGCCAAAAGTTCTGAGGTAACAAACAAAAAAAAAACAGATAATTGATAACCTCCTCCTTTTTTTGAACTCGGTTAAAAATCAATAGAAAGCGTTATATTAGTAGTAAGAAGACAAGTTCATGCTTTCAATATTCTTGAGACTTTATTCACCGCAAGAGCCCTAAGTATTGCCATACATTGGTTATCATTTGGGTTTATAGAAGCGTATAGAATAGTGATAAAATAATGTTCAAGATTCAACTAAAAAATCGACTACAATCGATTGGCGTAGGAAGTAGGTAATTTGTCAACGCTTTCAAATTTACTTTATAATAGACGTTTTTTCTAAAACACTTAATGGGGCAATTTAGTTCCCATCAAAATGAGTTTCGTAAGCAAATCTTTAAAAGTTTAGTCTTTTTTGTTTCCATACAAATCCCAAATTTATATATCTTATAAGTATGATAATTTTAGTCGGTTTTAACTTCTGTCAGCCGGCCGTGGGTGTTTTGTTCGGGCAAAACTGCTTAAGTAGTGACTCTTGTTTTGGCATTTCTGATGCCAATTTTTATGATGAAAATGTAGAATGACCAGCAGGTTTAGCCTACTTGTATGTAGGTATATCTTAGTCTTTTGTAATGGGTATTTCTTATTCTAAATTGAAATAGCTAGATTGAAGTGCGATCGACTGTATTATAAACACTTGTATCATTTTGGTAAGTAATTGAAATTTACTGGGAATGTTTATTTATTACGTCTTTGGTTGTTATAGTTACAGTTATAAAACAACTTGTGAGTTTTTAGAACTAATGACTCTTTTCTAATATCTTTTTTTTATATAAAGACTCAACACAACCTGATGTGAAGCAGTAAGAAGAGGCCATATGCGGAGCCAGCTAGCTTGAAACTCACTGTTCTAACCGCCTCCACATTGTCGGCCTATAAGGTGGCTTTTCACGCCTCTTTTGAAGGAACCCATGTTATAGGAGGGAGAGAACATAGTGCTGGCAAAGAATTCCAAGTTTTAGAAGTCCAACTGTTGCTTAATATTTTTAAATTGAGTTTTGTTAACGGTAGGCTGTGGACTGTATTATATAGTTGAAAGAACTGGGAAAGAAGAAAACCACGTCTTCACCTGACACCAGTATATTGACAACAACTATATAAAAAACATAAGTATAGAAAAACAAGAAACGGACATATTTAACTGTATACAAAAATATATAAAACAGCAACAAGTATCTTTGAATCTGATCTTTGGAAATATTTGTGAGCGTAGTTTGTTGGATCAAAAAAGTACCTACAGTAAAATAATGCGAAACAAGTAATAAGTAGTTAACCTGGCTGTCAATTTCAGACAAAGTATGTAACTTTTTGCTCTATGAAATACTAACTTTAAGACTTACTGGTTTCTGGTACAGACGAGCATTAATAAGTATTCACTTTTGACAGTTCATGACTCTCATTGAGGAGGTAATAAGGATGCTGTTTGCTCGTGACTGTATGTTTCTAAAATGGAAGATGTCCGAAGCCAAAGACTGTGATATTTTATTTCATTATTATTATCATTATGTTTTATACCATTATAGTTTTGTTAACCTTCCTAGATTAAGAGATCTTTAAACTCTTAGTCATAATAAAACGGGAAGAAAAAGATTACGACCTTGCTAAATTTACCTAATCTTCTCAGAACACGAAATTTTATCTAAATCGGTTCAGGGGCTAAAACGTGAAAAGGTAACAGACAGAAATAGTTCCTTCCGCAAATACTTTAAAAATAATTTGGATGGTTAGAATTTTTCTTATTTTGAATTTATTACCTTCTGTGTAATACCTACTTAGATTGTTTGCGCATTATTAAGAGCTTCGTATAATACTTATAACATCCTTAGTATAACTTATAACGTTGAGAATATAATACAAGCATTCATATTAAGAAAAGTGGTTTCGGTGACTATAGAGTGAGCTATGTACAAGTCACATATATTTATATATGTAACTGTATTTGTGTATAAACGTAATTTGTATTTTTAATCTTAAAATGTAAGATTATTTTTTTTAGAATCCTTTTTTCGATATGATTTGCCGCCAAAAAACGATGGGAGCGGAAATTTTTCAAAAACTTTCACAAAAATTATTGCAGTTTTATTCTGATTTTTAGTCTTAAATTTATTCAGAGATACTAATAGTATGCAATATTCGTTATAAAACAATAGATACTTAATTCCAACTGAATGTTCAGTTTTTAACCTTAATCCAATTACGTTCAAGCCCTACGTCATCTAAATGCCACCTGTTATCCAATTACCACGTGATAGGACAATTTAGTAAACTATAAACGTAGTGTATGACTATGAGTCTAGAATCTTCTTTACTGTTCATTGCGTCGCGATAAATTTGTCCAAGTGCATACACCAGCAAATGTGAGCACTCCAAGAATCAGCGACACTTCTATCGTTCTAATTAAGGACAATGCCCATTTATAGCTTTGTGTCTTCATGTCCACCCTTCAAATGTAGCTCTTATCGTCTCTAATTTATTTATGTAAAATTAATTAAAATGAGTATTCTCTATATCCTAGAAACAAAACCAAAACTCAAAGTGAGTGAACTGTATTTCCAAAATGTTATATTTCTTACCTCTCACAGAACTATGGAAAGCAATCGGATCAAGTCTGTACAGCCATGACTGCGTTAGTATTAATTATTATTGATAAAGAACAGAGGCATTTTTAGCACGGTTATATATATTAGGAGCTCCGTGGTTATAAAAATGAGCATTAAAACCTTTCAGATCCTGTGGCAGCATTTATTTTAATAAAGCAAACTAAACCTGTTGAACATAAATGTTATCACAGTGAACATTATTATAAAAGTAATTTAAAATAAATACAAGAGTACTAACTACACGCTTCACATGAAAGAAAGTAGACATAGCCCTTAGTTTAATAAATACTCTATGGCCCTTTGTTAATTTTTTTATGCATCGAGGGTAGCAAACAAGCATACAGATTGCCTGATGGTTAGCGGTTAGTTTAGCTGTCATGGCCCAGGTGTTTTGCCTAAAACATATTTGGTAGCGATAATTATTATTTAAAAAACATTTGACTTTTTGAAAACAAAATGTAAGGCAAATAGGTAAGTATCTTGGACTCGGAAACAGATGTGATAGGTACTGATCATAACAATTATGGTCGATGTGAGACTGATTTTTTTGAATTATTTTACTTTTAAGAAATACAATTATAGAAAACAATGAAAAAATTGTATGCCCTAGACGGGAATCAAACCCGCGTCTAGCCGGACTCCAGAAGACGCGCAGGTTCGATTCCTGCTTGGGGCAAATAATTTTTTAATCGTTTTCTTTATTTGTATTTCTTACAGTAAAGTAGGCGTTATAAAGGGACATAATCATTTTTATTTGCAACTATTCATACATAATAGAGTGAAATTTTATGCGAAATATTTTCATTTAACGCCGTTTATCATAAATACTCTTTATAAAAGTTTTATTAAAACTGTAGAGTTTGCATGTGTGCGTGCGTGTGTGTGCGTGTGCGTGCGCGTGGGAGATTGAATTTGTTGCATGTCCTTTAGGCTCACAAAATATATTTATGAGATGCGATGCGAACAGGTTGATGACTCACTCTAAAGCATATGTTTTAATTATTATGAAATCTTTTGTGGATTTGTGGAAAACTTAAAGATAGTAAGAGTGATTAAAATGATTAAATTTCGGCGAGACCTTATACTTTCTTATTTTATCCTTATCTAAGTTAGGATCATAATACAGTAGAGAATGCTATTTCAGAATCGTTTACAGTATGAAAATTTGTCTGAAGGAGAGAACATTCCACCTAGTGTAAAAATCATGGGTGGGATGACGGAAAGGTAGGCCTGCTGCTACTTTAAGAACAGCGCACTGTGCTCTCCTTGCCTGAATGAGATGTGAATTAGCCGCCCCTCCCCACTCGTGATACAGTATTCCTTATTCGACTGGCATGAAATGTAGTAGACCGTCTGATGACTTGATGATCTGCTACATGTCTAAGAATTTTAAAGATATATATTAAGACATCAATTGAAGCATTCTTTCGACGATTAAACGCTACTGCGATTAATTTTCGAGGAAATATTAAAATGTGTACCGATCGATTAAATAGTAATTATGAATATGAAATATAAATTCGATGAACCGTTATTCTGGTAACCAAACCAAGTTGGAAATATTTTTTCCATGTCACTTTCTTTGATGGTCCGAAATGGTAACGATGGGTTATTAGGTTAATCAATCGAAATTAAAATATTATGTGTTCTATTAAATACCCATTTTCTTGGCCTATGAAATAAAGATAGTACCTATTACCTAACTATATCTATATTTGTGGTCCCAACTTACCACTCAAAATTATTACTAATTCTAAGGTGGCGATCAGGATCACAGTCTCGGTCTCGAAAGATCCATAAAAATAATTATTTATTCCTAGGTGGGCTCTCGGGCCCGCAGTCCTGGTCCCGACTCCTAACACCTTATAGTTTAGGTATAGTTAGAGTTATCAATTTGGAAACGATCTTCTGTAAGATTGAAGGTTGATTGAGGGGCCTTTATTAATTTGTTTTTCTAGTAGGCATTGTCTAAGAAATAGCTGAGTATAAATTAAACGAATAATTGTTATTGAATAATAATGGACGGTGCCTCTTTCTTCGGGTGGGTAGGTATTCAGGGATCGTCCACTGTCAGACAAAAGCATACTTAGAGGCGTGTGGTTTGACTTGTACTATATTATTTTCTCAAAGTATCTATGTATTGTATATCTTATAGTAATAAGTATTGTAAACGTATACTTAATTCAAACTTACGGTGAATACGCTATTTCAAATGAAATAAATTCGTGTCTTATATTTTATATGTGTATAAAATTTTAAAATGTAATAGGTACTACAAAATATGATAAATATATTTCCATTGTTCTTTTACAATGGTATTGCGTATTGTTGTTGTGGTTGTTGTGTTGTTGTTGTGTTTTATTGTTATACACAAGCTCTTAATGATGCGTTATTCCTTTGGGCTAGATAATATGAATATTATTTAAAATCAAATTAAAATAACTTCCCAGACCCCCGACAAAACGAGGGAGCGAAGTCACCCCTTGGCAGAGAAGACCAAGACGTCCGAGCGTCAAGGTAACAGAGAGAGAGAATCGGCAGATAATCCTGGCGTTATCGCGCAAGACCGTACAGCTCAAGCCCTGCCAATACTGGTTCATCTCGCGGTCCCAATCTCCTCAGATGATTGCGAAGAGAGCTTGAGATGAGGCCGTTGGCTGCGACCATCGGCCTGGCCACAGGAACGGGCGGCGGCGCGGCGGCGCCACTGCCAAGATTGCCAGTCGCCGCTACGCGTGGCCTGCTTAGTAGGTAGATTTCCATACATTTGTTTTCATTCGGGCGAATAGAAGCGCGAATATTCGCCGCGGCTAATTTCCCGTGGCCAGGCCGTAAGACTGGTAACTTCGTGTGCCAAGTTCAGATACTTTATTTTTTCTGATTCGGCTTTCACGAGGTTTTCACTATCACCTTCTACAGCGTGGACGTAACTAACGTCGAAGCAACTTGAGGCGCTCAACTATAGTAGTCACAAGGAAAAGAGTGAAATAATGTTTCTCTGGCGCTACTCGGCCTGTGTGACCGCTTTTCACCAGTAAAAGGTTAATCATATTTTATTGTTGCTGTAGTAAAAGTAAGATTTTTTTTTTTATAGGAATCGTATCGTTTACCTAGAGACACCCGCTGTTTTAAGTTTTTACAAAGGTTACCAATATTATTGTAAAAGTTGATGCGTATAGGTTGTTAATATTTTACTGCTTTGGCTACTGAATTTTAAGGCAAACATCGTGTTCTCCAAAGTCAAAATAGGAATAAAGTATCTTTTGCGTAATCTTGCTTAGGACTGATTCTTTGTTGCCGCTGTCACTTTATTTACGAGGATATTGGATCGCATTACTTGCCTACGCAGAATTTGTATTGTTATTCACGATAAAAAGTTTTCTTTGAGAAAATCACGGGTAAATTTTATACTAGCAACAATTAGGTCAGCTGCATGCTCAGTTTCTATTTAAAACGTTATTTAACTTTGTTAAAAGCCCAGACAATACCTACGGTGGAAGCATTTGAAATTAACTTGCAAGGCTGGAAATAAATACAGTTAAAAATAGACCATCTTTTCTGTATTCAAGTGTGAACAGCAAAAATGTCAATATGACTCAAAAATATTCAAAGTCATTAAGAAAATTCTTAAAGTATGGATTTAGATTTGTGATCAGTAGTTATTTTGAATTGGGGCAACGGGCTAACTCATCATCATCATCATCATCACCAGCCTATATACGTCCCACTGCTGGGCACAGGCCTTCCTACATGGTAGAAACACATGAGGAGTTTGGGCCATAACACCACCACGCTGGCCCAATGCGGGTCGGTGGGTTAAAGCGGTTACAGGAACAACCGGGACCAACGGCTTAACGTGCCTTCCGAAACACGGAGAAGCTCGAGATAACAAACTTTGATTGACCCATCCCAGGATCGACCGTGGCGAAAGTTGCTTTGTTTTTCGTATCGAAACCAGAGCGCTCAAACCAATACGCCACCGAGCTCCTCAGCGGGCTAACTATATACATATTATTAAGACATATGTACTGTGTGAAACTTCAAAGGAACTTTTGGGTTAGCCCTGAGTATCAGAAACATTTCAAACATTGTTACTTACCTTTATTAAAATATCATGAAAACTTTGAATGCGAAGAATAGTTCTGTAATTCAATTTGGGTTACCTTGAATATGTAATAAGGAAAAAAATACTTTCTGTAAGTTCGCCGGTAAAGTACCGCACCGGGCAGCCGGTGGCAAACGGTTACTTTACCAGCGAATTACTTACAGCGAAAACACATTATATATAATTAAAATGTTTATATTGACAACCAGCTAGCCGAGTGGGAAACCGATTACTTTCCCGAAATTTACATGTTCGATTTTCATTTCCCCGAAAACGGTTGACCAACTTCTCTTTTGCCATACGTATGGTTTGCCATATTTTTAAATTATCGAAATATTATTTGACATAAGTATCACTTCACGAAACAACGATTCACAGATTTTTACAAATACTTATTTTGTATTAACCGAAGTATCTTTTGAACTTTTTTTATTTGCCAGATAACTTATTTGGCTTACTTTCACTTCACCAACACAACATTTTTCTGAATATTATTTGGCTAAAGCTATGTTATATGTAGGTAGTACCTACGTAATTTAACTACTACTAAACCTGTGCTATTCTACAAAATTAAAAAATGGGTATTGGGTAAAGCGAGTTTAAAGCACCCCGACACAGTTGGTTAGGTGAGTGTAGTTATATTATTGTAAATCAACGGACGATACGGAAAGCTTGCTAGCACAGTTGCATGTTGATTGCTTGCTTGCATGCTTGCTTGCATGTTGCCTGCTTGCAAAGTTGCTTGCATGTAAATTCCGTTAAAGTAAAATTAAGATTTAACAAATAAAACAGCGGTGTAATGAATGTTCGGGACCTTAATACTTCGAATAAACGCTACTTCGGTCAAACAAAGTTTGGTAAAATGTTTTTCCACCAAACAAAACGTCGGAGAACCGAAAAAAACAAATTTATACTAAGTGAAACGATACAGCGGCAAACGTGATTGCGACGAAGTAAAATAAATCGGAACGAAAATAATCGAAAAGATTTCCGTAAAATGAAATTCTGTAAAAAAATTTTGGACTTATGATAGGTACCCAGCCGAGTGGTCTGTGCCTTATGCAGGCTTCTCGCTCAGGGGTCCCGAGTTCGAATCCTTGTAAGTGGAAATTGTTTGTATCATGAGTAGGTAGGTACAAGCATTTTTTCCCGAGTCTTGGGTGTTAATATGTTTATTTAGTATATTTCTAATAATTATATACGTATTATAAACTATACTATCATTATTTCTCTGGTATCTAGTATCCATAGCACAAGCTCTATCTTTGGAGGTGTGAGTTTATGAATGTTATTTTATAAAAAACGTAATACCGACTTCAAAGCACTAAAAAGACGAAGTATAATTTGATTTCATATCTTATTTATTGACTGGTATTTTTTATACAAAGCACGGCAAATGATGATCGTGTTGATCACTATGCGTGGAGCGGCAAGAAAACCGCCCAGTCGCGCAGCTTTTTCACCAACCGGGCGGCCGGTCATAGAGCATGCAAAAGGTGTACTTTACTTAATGAAATGTTTTGCTATAATGATTGGTCATTACATAAGTAGGTATGCTAGAAATCTTCAGATCTACAGACATAGTATTTAAGATTGTCGGAGATGTCCGACACGTTCGGGATCTATCCGCTATCCTCATCATCATCCTCATATCAGCCTATGATGTCCACTGCTGAACAAAGGCCTCCCCCATCGATTTCCAAATGGAACTCTTCTGCGCAGGCTGCATCCAACGGCTCCCCGCGACCCTGACCAGGTCATCTGTCCATCTAGTTGGAGGCCGTCCTACTTTGCGCTTTCCGCTACGCTATCCTAGCTTTGGCGAATTTGTTTGATTTTTTTGCTAAGCCAACCAAATCTTTTTAAAGTTTATAATGAAATTGTAAAAACCTACACTGAAAAAATGACAACTAAACCTTAGACTACTTGTAGCTCAAAAAAGTGCCTACATAACTTAGGGTAACACCTAGCCAAAAATAAAGTTGCATGGAGATGCTCAGTTTTGTTAAATCAAATAAACTGTAATTACATCTCGAATAATTTTGGTTGTAATTAATGTAACTGAAGTACTTAGTTCGCTTCAAATTCTTTTTTCAGTGTATAGATACCTACTCTGTAAGTATCAAGAAAAAATTCCTTAGATTTTACTATTTTTGTGCACTAAGGATTAAAAACATAATGCTTCCAATTGTAGGAGAAAACTTAGAATATCCTCAAGCAGTCTTGGTACAGTGCGCGCCACGAGTCATGAAATTGCGCAGAAGACGATAAATAGGTGTCAGCTGAGGTACGGTGTGAGGGGCGGAATGAGTAACTGCGACGCGCAACGACTCCTTGCCGCCCTCCACCCGCGCATGGCTTAGGATCGCCTTAGGTACCAGCGATAACACAAGTGTCACGTAATTTCAATAATCGGACAATACCAATTTATAAATTATTTGTTAACTGTACAAG
Organism: Nymphula nitidulata; assembly: GCA_947347705.1. Taxonomy (NCBI): domain Eukaryota; kingdom Metazoa; phylum Arthropoda; class Insecta; order Lepidoptera; family Crambidae; genus Nymphula; species Nymphula nitidulata. Next base: position 14,549,315 of record OX374623.1, read on the forward strand.
TACATAGTGTTATTTAGTTTTGATTTAGTAGGTATGTTTGAACTTAGTGTTTTTGAATAAAGTGTTGTGTATAGGTTGTATACAGGGTGGTGCCGTCAATACGACAATAAATTAAAACATGGGCTATATTAGTTTATAGAAATGGTTTGCCACCTTCAAAAACATGTTATTCAATTGATAATAATTAAAAATAAAGGTTTTATATGGAAAACCTTTTTTATTTATTTTTATAATCATTTCTATCCTACACACAGTGAATTTATTTTTAATATCATTTACACTTTTCTATTCGATTATACATGCGCAGTTGACGCCATTTTATTTCATGACTCGTGGCGCGCACTGTACTGTAAATGTTTTCATTAGAAATTTAAAACATGATTACGTTACTCCATTATGCTATTAAAATAGGACTGTTTACTTTTATTTGCAAGTACACCAATTTAACGCGTTCTCAATGTAATCGATTATTTAGATTGATTTCGCATCCGGAATGCTCGGAGCGCTGTAGCGGAAGTTTTCACATGGACCCACCGTTTCAATATTCATTAGCCACGCAAATATAGCGGTCATACATTTTCATCGCTGACCATGCTTGAATCAGTCATAGGTAATTGTAATTATAATTCTAATAGATAGCCATATACGATTACCTAAATATGAAGAAAACGGGATTTGTGGTTAATTTTGGTTTATTTTATTGTAAGTCGCTCCTCTACAAATTCTTTAAAAAGGGACCCTTGGGCAAAGCTTTTATAAAGTCTAAGCAAGTATCTAAGCAAGCATTACTGTGGCCGAGCTCTTTGTGTCTTGGCATGTTTTATGTCTCGAGCTCAAGTTCCTCTAAATAATATTTTTATTTTAAATTTCAAAGAGCTTCTTAGAAAACATTCCAACACACAAAGGAAAGGTTGTGTTAGAGAAGCTTTTCGAAATTTAAAATTTTAAATTCTGGAGCCTTCGAAGGATATCTTTCATATGGACAGTGTCGTGTAAGAATCGAAACAAAGAGGATATAAACACTACGTTAGAATCGAATCATAATGGTCTGCCACTACCTAAAACATAATAAGTTTGCTTATATTTTTAAAATAAACTCTTGATTATTTTTAAAATAAAATTATCTTTATTTATAAATGTTTAAGAGCGTTATATTTAAAACAATATTGGAAATGAACAAGCCGTTTCTAATTAGACGGTCTAAAATGTTGACAGAGGATTTATCCAAAGAAACAGTTGAGTAAGCGTCTGAGCGCTCTAGTTTCGATTACGGAAAGAAAGCAATTTTCACCATGATCGATTCCGGGATGGGTCAATCGAAATTTGTTATCTCGAGCTTCTCCGTGCTTCGGAAGGTGCGTTAAGCGGTTGTTACTGCAATCGCTTTAGCCCACCAACCCGCATTGGGCCAGCGAGATGGTGTTATGGCCCAAACTCCTCATGTGTGTCTCCTATGTAAGAAGGTCTCTGCCCAGCAGTGGGACGTTTATTAAATATCGCCAATAATTACCTTTTTATTTCAATTTCATAAAAATCTTCTGTCAATTTTTTTGACCCGCCTCACTTGCTTATGCACGGCAAGTCTTGTTAGAATTGGTTTGTTCATTTCCAATATTTTCGATATGAGAGTTTGTATGAATAGCCGTGCAACCTTAACGGTCTTAAAATTTTATGCATAACCAAGATAGCTTAATCAAATTTAGTGCTTTATCAAATTATTAGTGCTTTAGTGCTTATTTAGTGCTTTATTATTTAGTCTGTAATTATTATTAGAATCCAAATTTTCTGAGTTTTCAAGAAAACTGCACCGTTTTATTTTATGAACTCAGAAAATTTGGATCGGAAACAATGAGCATCTATGTGCACATACAAATGCCTGTTGCCGACGTCTTGCGTGTTTAGCATCCAGCTGTGTTTAGCAAGCAACCGTATTGCCTTTCATACACCAATGTATGGTCCTTAAGGTTTCGAATGGTCTCCATGCCAATAAATGTCTCGTCAGTAGATCTCTGCCCGTTCGAGCTATACGTACATCCAGCCCAGCAACATATGCATCTGGCAAAAATCGATACGACGCCGACGACATCTCGGACTTTGGAGCACATGTTGCATAGAGCTGTCCGTAGATTTCTTGTTAGTTTCCAAAGTGGTCCAGGAGGACTCCCAGAGGTTCACGGGAAACTCGACGGGGTTCTACGTTGGCATGACAAAAAGACACAGTTTTTGACGAGTTTTGGTAATAAGGTAGAAATGTAGCTACAGGGGGTCCACCGGAATCAGCTAAATTTTGAAAGTGGCCCATGAGAAAAAATGTCTGGGAACTTCTGGACTGAAATACTTAATAAACATTCTTCAGATATAAAAAATACAAATGTATATACGCTGGGATGACCGCTTATCACCAAGAGAACCGTACGAATGTTTGGGCTTAAATCCAGCCCAGAATATTAAGAACCCCACTTACGAAAATTTTAATTTAAAATTTGCTGAATACATATGTAAATAATTTTATTTTAAACAACTTATGATGTTATAATAACATACCCTAATACAAAGAGCTTGAAATAACTATTTCTAAACAAATGGGCACATTATGGAGAACGATTAATGCACTGTTCAGTGTTCTAGGATTCAACAGTTAAAAGCAAAATTTACAAGTGTAAACACAGCATTAACCAGACTTAGCCATAACAAATTGTAATAATAGATTGCACACAGTGCACGGTAAAATGGCTAAATAGACTAACATAATATGCAATTTACAAAACATACAACGTAAAATGTATGAAAATTTTCAAACTGCAAGTGTTCATGCTACTTCACTCTGGAACTTATTCTTTAAAGTTTATGATGGCCCGTTATATTATGATAAGAGATACCACGAGCTTTATAACTTAAAAAACGCGAGGCTGCCTCACAGCACAGACAAAGTTAATAAACCTGCATAAAGCTTTATTTTAATGAATAATTCCTGAATGGTTGATCGTTAAAAAGGACCTAAGTAGTGTAATCATAAATCTAAACTGAAATTTTTTTGGAACACGAAAATGATAAGGATGTAAACTTACGGAGATACAAGTTGTACTTATGTTGCCTAAGAGCGAGAGTCTCGCTTATCTATACTAATGTTATAAATGGGATAAGTCGCTGGAAAAAATAGGTACTTATAGGCTACCTTTTGTTGCGATAGCCGACATCCACGCATGCGGAAAAACGGGCGGCCACTAGTAATGTAAAAAATAGCGCTGGGAATCCTCATTGTTACTCTGATACCCCATTAACAACCAGAAATATCGTACAAATTGATTTGTGAAGTATCTACAATCCAGACGCTGGCAAAGGAAGAAGGGTGAATTTTTTAAGCTTAGCATAGATAAAGCAGAAAAAATTGTTGTTAATATTTATTTCAAAATGAATTTTAAGTCACTTAAATAAATGTGCAAATCAGGGAAATCATTATTAGTTGCATACATAGCAATAGTTAATAACCACAACATCTGAAAATAATATGCTACTATTATTCTTAAGACAAAATTGCAAACCTTATCTCCTAAGTCATTTGAAAGGCAATTGGAAAGGATATTGATAAACCGCTTTTATTCTTGAACAAGACTGCGTTTTCAAAGCGAAGTATTCGTTTTTATTTCTACCGTCTGTCTGATATCGTATTTAAAATGAGGTAAGGATTGTATCGTGGTGAAAATACAATTTTACAGTACAAAGAAATTAATTAAAAGCTTTTTCACAGTGACCACTGTAATCTGATTTAAATTGTACCGGTAAGCCAAAGTTTTTCTAGAAAATAAGAGAAGATATATGAAGTAAAAAGAAAATTACAAAAGGAGTTGAGCTTGCAATATTCTGTTCCTTTATACCTTTATCTTAAGCTCCGGTGAGCTGTATTGGCGTCAGCGGACCACTCGAGCGAATTCTTGCAGTGTGTATGTTATCTGTTCCGTAAACTGACAATTTTCGTTACTTTCAAGTCTAGATTTTAACAAAAATAGGGAGCTTAAATTTTTAAAACCTACAAATACTTATTTTTACGAGGAGCTCGGTGACGTATTGGTTTGAGCACTCTGGTTTCGATACGAAAAACAAAGCAAATTTCACCATGGTCGATCCTGGAATGGGTCAATCAAAGTTTGTTATCTTGAGCTCCTTCGTGCTTCGGAAGGCACGTTAAGCCGTTGGTCCCGGTTGTTCCTGCAACCGCTTTAGCCCACCAACCCGCATTGGGCCAGCGTGGCGGTGTTATGACCCAAACTCCTCATGTGTTTCTCCCATGCAGGAAGACCTGTGCCCAGCAGTGGGACATATATAGGCTGGTGATGATGACTAAATTTTAAGGCAGATTGTCTGTGAGTATACGAATAGTGAAATATAAGAACTTGCTTACTACTGTTTGTAGCAACAAAAGACAAGATGGTTTTATTTTCTGCCTCAAATTCACAAACTTCATCTTCAACTTCAAAATTTAGCCCCACATGGTATAGTTTTCGTGTGAGTACCTAGGCAGGCACATAAAATATTATTTATTAAAGAGTTATTACTTAATAGAGATCGTCTAGCTAACTCTTCTTTTAATTAATGTATCTAACACCGCTTTACAACTTACGATATTATATAACACAATATTAAACAGGTTACAGGTGGTTGTAATTATTAATGAATGCTATATCAATGGTTATACTTAGATCTATTGATATTAGCGTACACGAACAGTAATAGATAACTTACGTGGATAACATAACTGGGAACGTTTCATCATTATTTACCTCAATAATGCTTATTGAGGTTTGCTTATTAAATAATGTTTCATTAGTTTTAGGTACAGGAACCTAGTATTTTGTTTTACGTTTGGTATCGGTAATGAAAAATATTTTTTCTTTCATACACACAAACTTTCTAGCCTGTACCGACACTTTAGCTTTGTCTACTTATATAAGTAATCTGTAATATATTGTCTCACTTGATAGTTTTTACTTATTTTGATGCGTAGATCAGAACATAGATAGGATTTCAGAAACTAATCTTCTTTAAATAATATTAAAACGTGCGTAAATATCCAATTACTATGCCGTAAAGTTGCCGACTAAGCCTTGAATTAAAAATACTGTGAGCGTTATCGGCTCCAACAAAATTTCTTAAGTTAAGGTAATGAAACTTGGGGAAAAAAGCGGGTGTCTTACCTATCTTAGTTTTTTGTCTAACTAGGTATAAATGAATAAAATATTAAATTATAAATAATTCTGAAATCCTTAAATGTAAATGGCATATCCATGTTCAGAGTTCTTAGTTAATATGATAAAATCTTGTACTTAAAAACTCTACCTACTGCTGAGGATGATTATTTGGTCTACGCTACAGCTGCGATCGAGAGGTAACTCAAAGAGATCTTTATACAAAGTACCTACATGCCGCAATTTTTCTTTTTCTTTATGTACACCGACCAATAAATAACAGCTGAGTCAAGCGTTAATTAGGCACTTTACTCAAATTTAATTTGGTTATGAGTTATATCTTAACTCTACTTTCTTTCTAATTTGTATGATAAACAAAAATATAAAGAGACATCGCAATAAAATACAATTAACTTGTTGTCTCCGCGGGCTTACAATTAAAGAAAGTCTTAGATATATGAGAAAGGTACTAATATTGTACCTAATAGGTCCATATGAAATAATTTCATACTTACCTAAATAAGTACCCAGGAGCCTGTATTAAATCTTAACTTTTATGATTTTATCTATGTACTCGTACCTATAGCAAGCAAGAGATATCTGATTATCTGATTAGATATCTGATTCAAAATATGAAATGTTTGTTTTATTATGAAAAATAAACATTATACCTAAATATTTTTTTAAAACTGTTTGCATTTCTAGGGAATTATATTGTTATCTTTCTAGGTTTGCCTTTTGCCTAAATACGAAAAAACTGTTTTTTTTTAAATATTAATAACTAGTGAGTGCGTCCGCGGTTCCGCCCGCGTGGAAGTCAGTTATCGCTCCAAATCGTAGCCTATTTCCTTTCTCAAGTAACCATGAACTCCATGCCAAATTTCATCTTAATTAGTTCAGCGGTTAGAAGTGAAAACTTAACAGACAGATAAAGTTACTTTTACGGCTATAATACTGGTGTGGATTATGTAGGTATGCTCATGTATGTCCGTTTAAATCAATCAACATTAATTTACCTTCACTAACGTGACCTAAAATACTTACCTAGTTCCTTGATTTAATTTAATAAGTAACATGTACATAGAAAGCGTCTGTTTCATAATTTTTGTAACTAATTAATTAATTAAAAAATCCTTAAATAATATAAACATCTAATATTTTCTTTAGTGAGATCTTTAAAATGTGAAAATACTCGTATACCTACTTAACTTTTATTTTATTTTCTTCTCTTATTTTCTTTTTCTTTTATATAAAAAAGAAATGCTGTTCGTTAGTCTCGCTAAAACTCAAAAATTACTTGACCGATTTCAATTATTCTTTTTTTTATGCTTTAATACAGGGGTGGTTTAGAAATAACTGTCTGTCTGACGTGCTTTATAAAACTGTTATTTCCTTAATCGCCACTTCGGGTTACTTTTAATAGATGACGTTCGTGGCAGTCAAAAGGACTATTTAAACAGGGTGGTGACGTCAATAAGCCATTAAATATAAACATGTGCTATATCGAATCAGGAGAGGCGGGTTCGATTCCCGTCTGGATCATATAATTTTTTCATCGTTTTCTTTCTTTCTTTGTAATTATTACAATAAAGTAGGCGTTTAAACTTATTAAAACTATTAAAATGTCTTTATTAAAATTGTTACATCTGATTTTTTTGATAATTCCATTATATTTTTATGAAATAAAGCAGCTAAAACATCGCTTTTTTTAAGCACCTTCAAAATCATATCTACCATTATAATAGGTATGTCAAAATTAGGGTGGCACGGCGGCCTTACTTTAAAGCCAAGAAATGCGTTATGAGCTTTTCATTTTCTCTTTCATCGTATACATTCATTCAAAAAAGTATCGGATATCGCGGCACCTGTTTTCAATCGGTAGAAGACATAATGGAGAATTTCGCGGCGAGAACTTAACTCAATTCCGGAAACAGCGTTTAAAAAATGTTTTGATGATTGGATTGTTCGTTGGCATAAGTATATCGTTTCTGAAGGAGCATACTTTTAAGGTGATAAAATATATTTGGCTGAATAACTAACATTTTGTGTATTATTGATCTTTTCCCGGTAAGTACCATTTAGATAACTGTGCAGACCTACTTCGGGATTTATCAGCATTTTTTCGATTTTTCACCAATTTTCATACAGTGGTCGAAAAACTGTCGTAAACCGTTGTTGCAATGTGGTAAGAGATGATAAATTCTCTTCAAACATTTTTTTTTATTAATCTGCAAGAGGTGGTTTCTACGTAAGTAGTAAGTTCTGTTTGATGAAATGCACATTGTAAAAGTTTATGTCGTTTGTAATCAGCAGCATGATAAGCCGAAATTGTTATGCCGAAATATCTTTCGCGATTACTTTTTTTGCGGCTACGTTATTAGATAGATGCTGAATGGCTCATTTAGCTTTGAAATTGCCGTTTAACGTTTAAACACTCGGCAAAAGCCAGTGTTTTCTTTGCAAGTAAAATAATCACCTGGGATGAATGTACAATGACGCACAAACTTGCATTGGATGCGCTTATTCAAACAATGAAAAATCTGATCTTGTGGGATATATTGTATTGCCTGGCAATTTCCGACAAACACTATATACCAATTATTCCAAGATTGACTACAGCCGATGAAATAAACGCTTGCCTAAAATCATTAACTTTTTAGCGCTGTTTGGCGTAACCTTATCGAGTTGCGTTGCTAAAAGCGATCAATCTGCCGAAGATTTCTCCAAAAAATTGCTGAATATCGGCAATAGCCGTGATTCTTTTGCCAAATCGGACGGATTGATTTCTTTTCCTCTGAATTTTCACAAGTTTAATCATCAAACAAAAACGAAGCAACCAATCATATAACATTTTTTTTAAATCATTGCGCTGCGGCGGCCTGCTTCGAAATCTGTACCAAACAAAAGTAACGGAACGCGTTTGGTGGTTTAGAAAACTCATGGAGAACATAATTCACGCGATGATTATCAAAGAAAAGTTCAAAGGCAAAGGAATATCATTTCCATTCACCTCAATAAAGCAAATGCCTTGCTGCCACGTGACTTAGTTCAATTCAATGTAATAAAACATTGTACATTTATTGAAATTCATTCATAATTATATAGTAGGTATACATTTACCTAAGTACATAATAAAAACAATATTTAATTAGCTTTTATGTTGAGACGATATTTAATTTTACTGATTCTGAAGTGGTACAAAGTTCGTCGGGTTAGTTACTTAGTACTTTAATATTAATAAAGGCAAGGTGTTGATTGGACTTTTATACTTTCTAAAAACTGTTTCATGTAGGTTTTTCAAAAGTAATAAACATCCATTTAAAAAAGATAACAGACTACCATTATCAGTATGGAAGCAGCAGGGAGCAAATTTCTCTGAATGCAGTTTCTTTTCACTGCTTCAAAACCCCTTTCCGATATCGGTTCTTTATACCTATTGAATCAGAATTAGTCGTCGCCGTAGTTCTTTAGTACAACCTATAGCGTCTTTCATAATGTGACTTGGTTGGTGAACCATTCATTTTTATTTTAACATAGCCTCCATAACTGTTTATCATGTCTGCAGACCCTGATATAAATCATGAATTAATTTATTCGAAGACAGTTAATTTTAGGTTTGATAAATTCTTAGGTAGGTTGCATTTCCATAAAGTGTAGACTATGATCTACCTAACCTTAAAAATCTCCTAGTAACAATTTGACCAATTGCTAATAGCCGTAATATTTCAATTGATTTTATAGGTACATACACAATAACATAACTCAAAATATCCACTTGACATAGTAAATAAATCCTTAGCTTTAGTAACGAAGTAAAGCGAATGTGAAGTACTGGGAAAGTAATTAATTCAACAAGCTTATAAAATGTTTTTATCATACTCTTTCCATCGTAAAACATAGACTAGTATGAAACGTGTAGATTTAATCATACTCGTAGACTAACACGCAACGCGACGACATGCTATTGTTCATAAAACCCACCTATTAGTTAAAATATTTTCTGCGACATCTGTCCTCTGAAAGTGATTATAAAAATATGGTTATTTTAAGACGTTATCGAACAATCTTCTGTTCTTATTCTTATACAGGGTAATAAATTATTCTATTCTATTCTTGACGCATCGTCAAGAATAGAATAGAATAATTTATTTTGCGAAAATGTGTTACATAATTGATCTCATAAGCTATACTTATAATAGTTCAGCTCATTAACCAAAATTGGCAGGCAATATTACAGTAAAATGTTTATTAATTTAGTGAGAACAAATTAAAATTTCTGAATGTCACATATAAAATTACAAATTAATTCAATTGTTTTGTTTAATGTCACCCTTAAAATTAAAATATTCATTCAGGCTGTAAAAACAGTTTTGAATGAGCTATGTCTTTAACTTTACCATAAACAAATTTAATGTTAGGACTTTGAAATTCTTTGGTAATTTATTGTTTCTAGACCGCATTGCCGTCCTAGCCATTGGGAGCAGAAATTTATTAGGATGTCTATTGGTATTCGAGGGATACTATCAATCTTATCAAATAAATGTGGGTGACTTCTCACAAAATTACATATCTCGTAAATGTATAAAGAAGGGACCGTAAGAATTTTCAATTTTGTAAATAATGGTCTCCTACATGATACAGGTTGTCCACATCCCATATAGCTGTAATACATGATTTTTGTGCAATAAGTACTTTATTTATATGGTAGGAGTTTCCCCACAAAACTATGCCATTCCGTAGTATTGAGCAGACGTGTCCATAATAAGCCTGTGATGCAGTTTCTGTACTTACAGTTTTGGCTATTCTCCGTAATGCATAAGCAAATCGGTTTATTCTTTTACAAACCCTATCAATGTGATAGTCCCACGTACATTTCTCGTTTAAAACAATGCCAAGAATGTTACTATGCTCATTTCTTATAAAGATTGGTTTTTATAGAACACGTTTTTATCAGGTTTCTTCCTATGTTTGTTTCTAAATTGTATGTATTTAGTTTGGCTTAGATTGATTCTTAATTATTTTTTTTGGTGTAGCTACTGTATTATTTTCCCCGCAATGTTGTTTATTTCCGTATTACAATCATTTAAGTTATTACAATTTATTACTACTTAAAATATCATCAGCGAACAATACACACGGGTAATCTGTAATATTTAATCTTGAGTTCCACCGTGCTTCGGAAGGCACGTTAAGCCGTTGGTCCCGGTTGTTACTGCAACCGCTTTAACCCATCAACCCGCGTTGGGCCAGCGTGGTGGTGTTATGGCCCAAACTCCTCATGTGTTTCTACCATGTAGGAAGGCCTGTGCCCAGCAGTGGGACGTATATAGGCTGGTGATGATGATGAATAAAAATATACTATAATTATATATTTTTATGTTATTCAAAACTGTTTTGTCAGTCGTAGAGTCATCTATAGTCAGTATAAGAAAATGGTCATTGAAATGAATTGCAATGTCATATGTGTCGCTAATTTGTTTTTCCATATCAATTTGTATAAGATTCAGGTCATCGTTTGCTTTAGTTTTATTTTTAGCAATACTTATGTAATTAGCAATACTTATTTTTTGAGCCTGAAATATGCATCTTTTTAAGAGTTTTGCGTAGTTCAGATACCGGTTCCTATTTAAACTACTCTTGTGTTTATAATAAGCGAAACGTAGGGTTCTTTTTCTTATTGTGGTTTTTTTAAAACCTACTGTTATCCAGTAAGGTTTCTTTTGTTTAGAAGACCATTCTTAACTTCTTAACTACAGAAAAACATAGATCATAAAAACGTCAATAAATTAAAACATAGGCTATTTAAACATTTCTATAAAATAATAAAACTAATGTTTCATACATATGTCATGAAATTATCAAATGAATAAGATGTTTTTTAAAGTGGCAAACTAGTTAATGAATTAATATAGCCCTTGTTTTAATTTATTGTCGTATTGACAGCACCATCCTGTATGACTAGAGTGCGGCAAAATAGAGTACCTACGCTTACGGTCAACCTGATGGTAAGCGGTTAACATAGCCTTAGACGCTCCAAGCAACATGATCACTGATCACGCGTTGCTTTTCCTGTAAAAATAAAAATAAATCGTTATGTTGACAGCATAAGGGAAACTTTCCCTGCTCCCAACGTAACGCTTTCTCCATGAGCTCTGGTAACCCTACTCACTGTAAGATTAAAACACTAAAAAGTGGTGTTTTGTTGCCATCTTCTGTAGGTAGAGGTTCTTACCCACAGTCATGATCTCGAAATCCGAGTGGAAATGGTAGTGTTATGTTAGCCTAATAACACTATTTAACCGACTTCAAAAGAAAAGGAGGTTCTATGTTCTACTGTATGTTTTTTTTTCTATGTATGTTCAACGATTTTATATCAGTAAGTATCCAGCAGCGGTAAGACCACTAGAACTTATTGAGAAAGCGTAATTGAAGCAAGGGAATTGTTTTCTTTGAAAAATATATAGAGCCTAGAGCGGTGGGCGCTAAAAATGAAATAACTTTAAAATTTATTGTTTATTTTTTAGGAAACAAAGAATCTGAAACATTTAAGACATTCATCACCAGCCTATATACACATCCCACCGCTAGTTACAGACCTTCCTACATTAAGGGAGAAACACATCAAGACTCCTCATCTATTTCTTAGACAATAATTACTTACTGATAATTATGCTGAACTTCCGTACAAACTTCAGCTCCAATCCAACCCCCTTAATGGATGAATTTTCAAAAATCTTGTCTCAGTCAGTGCTAGCTTGCGTTAATTATAAATCTCGTATCTTAAAAATTTCATGCTCCTATAATAATAAAGATGGTGGAAAACCATTAGTTTGGGAAAAATATTGGATCACCTATTTTTGTAGGTAGTCATATTATTTGTCATTAGCATAAAAATAATAAAGCTTAAAAAATTCGCCCAATTATCCCTTATCCTAAATGTGTTGGGCTTATTTTCACTTCTTTAGCTTTGATCACGTTGTTTTTTACTTTCCAATCATACAAGAAAGCAAGTGGGCTAGTGGTATTTGACGCTCTGCTGTGCGTGGTCACAATATCTAACCCAACCTAACATACAAATATTATTTGTTGTACCTAAACGTGAATCTCTATCTTTTGAATATTTAGAAAAAATAATGAATCGTTTAATCCTCACTATAATCTGACAAGAAGTATAAGTTACATGGGTTGTAATAACAAACTTGATTATGGCAGGTTAAATCCTGTACTAGAATGTATCGTGTAACACAGGTTATTAACCCTCCACCTCTTAATAAAGGTACATTAAGTAACTAAATAAATTCGTTTTGCAATTAGTATCTATATAAAACTAAACATCTTATAGACAAAACCGGTATTAAAATTATATTATATATTATAATTATATTATGTATTTATGTATATTGTATATATGTCTGGCTGGATTTCCCTTGATTCGCCTTAAAGTATTGGTCCCATTTGTATTTGGCCAAACCTCAGTGGCCGGCACTTTTTCTTAGTACTAGTTGGGCCTGGATATTTTATTATTTTTCAGGTCAAAATTCGGAAAATTAATATTTATAGCCTTAATATTTATTAGGGCTTAAGTACGTAACAAATTTCGGCCAATGAAGTTTGGCCAAATAAAATAAGGACCAATACTTCTAGTTGAGTCAAGGAATACCCATGTACTTAATAAAAGTCAGGATATAATATTCATATCAATATAAATAATATGTTCTTATCCATTTCATGTATTTTTGTGAGGAAAAAACTATTTTTCGTGGTTCCTCATCTAAACGTCACGAGGGATTTCCGTAAGGTTTATGAGACACTCTCGCATACCCTAATACGCATTTTATTTATTATTCCTATATGTTTTTACCTTCACGAGCACTATCATTGAAGCAATAGATATCTTATATAAATACAGGTTACTTAGAGGTAAATACTTGATAAAAAAGGAAGAAAATTAAAACTTTGGATTGCAAAAGCATCAGATAAGTAGCTATTTATGATTTTTACCTGTCATTTAGGAGTTTGATTAAATGTAAAACGTCATTGATAAGGGGTCATTAGTAAATCAATCTCAAATCATGTTCCTCTAAAATGAGTTTTTAAATAATTTATAATTAAAATTTTATGTCACCCCTGGCTTTGACCATCACCTATCTGACACCTTCTCATTGAGACCATTTCCACAAGCCCCCACGCGCTATATCTGCTGTAAGTTTCTGAAGAATGAAGCATTACGTCAGCTTTCAAACAAAAAACCGAATCAAAATCGGTCCATTCGTTTAGGAGCTACGATGTCACAGACAAACACGCGCATATACAGACAGACACGTCAAACTTATAACACCCGTCTTTATTCGTAAGGGCCTAAAAAGCCGTCTTTATTGAATAATAAATTATTTTTATACAACTAGATGACAAACAAGCTGACGGCCCACCTGATGGTAAGTGGTTACCGACGCCTATAGACACCTGCAATAACAAGGAAAAATCACTTGATATTGCAGGTGCGTTGTCATCATGGGGCCTAAGATGAAATGCCGTCCATGTCCAGTAATTACACAAAATCGTTCTCTATGATTTTTTTTAATTTTATTTTTTTATTTTTATACAACTAGATGACAAACAAGCTGACGGCCCACCTGATGGTAAGCGGTTACCGCCGCCTATAGACACCTGCAATGACAAGGAAAAATCACTTGATAATGCGTTGTCATCCTGGGGCCTAAGATGAAATGCCGTCCATGCCCAGTAATTACACTGGCTACCTTTCCCTTCAATCCGAAACACAGCGAACTGTTTCACGGCTGAAATAAGAAAGGCGGTGGTACCTACCCAGACGACCCTACATACGGGTCTACCACCTAGTATGAATCACGATGATTATAGAATGACGAGCTCATGAATGGCCCATATTTAAGTTTATTTCATTGGCAAGTGGTGAAAAAGCTCTTTAGTTTACCTTAAGCTAGTGAATTGAATGTTGAATGGAATTAAACCTTAGTAGATATCATATCCACACTTGGATTTTTTCGAACAACGAATTAAATAACTCGTCTAACACGATTCAAGTTACAGTAGCTGTTTTTAATAGAGAACTACGATAGTTCTCTATCAAATCATTTCTTAACTTGAAATGATTATTTTTATAAGCTTTCGAGTTGGATTACCTATTGATCCATCTTACTTCGAATAAACCACCTTAAAATATCTTGGAAATCGACCTTTTATAGACTTAGGCCCCTATTAAATTGACCGTAGCTAATTTACCATGATTTGATAAATACGAGGGTCTTCTCTTTGGTCCGAATTAAGTATATCTGATTTATACTTTCAGTGAATCAGGAAAATATGTTGTCGAAGAAACTGTACCTACTACTATGAGTCGGTACCAAAAACTACAAGGGTGATTTTTTTCATACAGAGGAAGCGGAAAGCGTTGCATAACCTGTAAAAATTAAGAGAAGAAGAGGAAGCGTTGAAATGACAGCAGAAGACAAGGCCCCCCCATTACCGACACACTCGTCCTAAATCAACTTTGGAAAGCTTATTCACCGCAAAAATAGAATAAAATCAATTTTACTTCGCTGAAATCTTCTCTACCTGAAGTGGAAGTTCCGCAGTTAGGTGCTAATGAGTGAAAGATATCACTAAGACTGACATTCGTTATCTTTTGTAAACAAACGCCGCCGGCGGCGTGGGCGGGCTGGCAAGGGACGAAAGGTCAAACACATATTTTTGTCATACAATGTATTATGCAGTTCATTCCTATAAGATTAATACTTGGGCGCCTGTTGATAAAAATGGAGTAAAACAGAATCTCCATGGAAAGTAAGGTCTATGGAGATTCTGTTTTACACCATAAAACATTTCACCACCATTTCTCATAGTCGTTCACTGGCGGTAAAATTTAATTTCCTTGAAAAATGTGTCTCGCTTTACAGAGTATCATTTTACAAAAGGAATTGAGCGGCCCCTTTATTCTCGTTCTGGTTGATCTTTACTATTTCTATATAAGAAAGTTGTATGAATTGTCGCTTACATAATTAAAATATGTAAGGTATTAGGTATTACCTGATGTCCCCTGTTTCGACATCATAATTAAGGCTTTTACGATTTGAGATTTGACAGTTTTTGTGTGATGAATATTGGTATTTTCTTAGTAGTTAATTTAACGCATGAATTGCCTTTGTGGTATTAGTTTTAAGTTTTTTATATTAACTTATTTGCGGACTTCTCGTCTGAACTCTATTTCGTGATAAAATTTGGCTCTG
Organism: Nymphula nitidulata; assembly: GCA_947347705.1. Lineage (NCBI taxonomy): Eukaryota > Metazoa > Arthropoda > Insecta > Lepidoptera > Crambidae > Nymphula > Nymphula nitidulata. Next base: position 14,564,763 of record OX374623.1, read on the forward strand.
CTTTTAAATTTGTGAGTTCGTGTTCTTCTTGCGGGATAATATTTTGATGTGTTTATAATTAAATTATCTTATTTTATAAATAAAGGGGCAACAAAAATGCATTTAAAATATCCTGTATTGGGACGAGTGACACGAACTAGGGGATACACGAAAAATAATATCGCCGTTATTTCGTGAGGCCATTTCTTGCACTTTTAAAGGAATTCAATGTTTTTTTTATTTTAATTCTAAGTCAAATCAATTTTTAGGGATCGCCAAAACCACTTTTATGAGTTTTATTCAAATAATCCTTAATCTAGCTTTTTTGGGTGCTTTTAAAGTACGAGTGCTCATGTTGCGGTGACAAGTAATTTACGCCCGCCGCACAGCTATCCGTGGTCAACTGATAGTTTCGAGCATCGCATTGCTCTCAGTATATAATGTTGGTACTTGATTTTTTTTTGCAGTTTACATAGTAGAGATTTTGTTCTAATGTACAGTCGACAACACATCAAGCGTAACAGTTTGACCTTGCGACCGCCTTTACGCCGTTCGTAATAGATACGGCTTTCATAGTTCATCTGTTACATTTGATGTGCCGTCGTCTGTACAATTTTCATTTATAATTTGCTTATTTCTTGAAATACGATACTACAACTACGCGATACTTACCTGAAGCTGTGTAGTATACAAGTACGATAAGAATACGAATAAATCAAAATCCGATAATACGAAACATCGCTTGAAGCTGCATTCGAAATTAAATGCTCCATGGGGATGAAAAGCGGCATACACAGCGTACATTCCGCAAACATTCGCCTAGAGCGCCTGTAGTGAATAAACTGCCAACGTTTAGCTCTAACGTATCGTAACGGTATGTGGTCGTCAGGCACCCACTATAATCGTTCGAGACGGGGCAGAATGGCGTCATTTGTATACCAACGGCGCAGCATTAGCATTTACAGGAATCAGCAACATACAAAATAGCGTAGTAGAGAGCTGCTCTTAAAAATCTCAAGTTTCAACTAGTTAAGTTTAAACACCTCGCCCACTGTCGCTTCTGTGAAAGTGAAACTTTTAGCCAGTCAAGTAACTATAGTCTGCCTCACGCAAAAAGGAGTTTACACAACGTTTATTTTGCGGTGTTGCGGAAAGTTTCCGAGCCCCCGACGAACTGGGTTTTAAACTGGGGTACTGCGCTAATAAAGACGTTTAAAAGTTTTATTTCAGGAGTTGTTTTATTCAAGATTGTTCTAAATTCTTATGTTGGTTTTGTAAGTCTCAAGTTGGTTTTGTCCTATTAAAAAAAAAGCTGTAGATGAATAAAAGCTTTGACTTTATTCGAGACAAAGGCCAAAAGGCAAAAGCCTGGAGCAAAAGGCCCTATGGTTAGAAGATAATATAGGGGATGGGGGTAGCTAAGGGAAATAACAAAAATTAAATTAAATATTTTAAGTAACCCCCGGCCTTATTAATCCTCTGTCTAACACCATCTCATTGAGACTATTCTTATGAGCCCCAAACACGCTATATCTGCTGTATAAGTTTCTGAAGAATTAGGAATCCCGCAGACTTTTTGAAGGTATAGGATCAGCATAAGACTAGTATGTCATGGGAATGGCACCGAAGTGACAGTTCACTAAATTTCAAATCAATTTGATCTGTAAAAGTAAGTAGGTCTCTTTAATCATGTACGAAATGGATTATCACCAAACGTCTGAATTAATTTTCATAAATTATAGCTAAGATCCATCCTAATTACGTCAGCTTTTAAACAAAAAAAACCATATCAAAATCGCTCCATTCCTTTAGGAGCTGCAACGCCACAGACAGACACAGAGATACACAGACACACAGAGAGACACGGCAAACTTATAACACCCCTCTTTTTTCGTTGGGGGATAAAACTACATCAAAAGCATTATGTTTATTATTCTTACTTATTTAAGGCACATAATGTTATTAATGATTTAAAAAGTATGACCTACCATCGTCATCACAATATAAGCAAATGGCATCTAAATCATTGCTCTTTTACGTTTTTATTGCAAATTTAATCCTTTGTTTATTTTTAGCATTTTTTTAGCGAAGGTCATTAGGACTGGATACTTTCACCGACGTTTTTAAAGCTGTAGTAATTATATTCCCGGTTTTTCCCGATTTGTATGAAATAACATTGGCTGCATTATTTCATAGATATGTTATAAAATTATCAAATGCATAAAATATATCTGATAGTTGCTAAAAAATATCTATTAACTAATATAGCCTATGTTTAAGTGTATTGTCGTATTGTCACTAACCTGTATATGATCATATCATGATGATACGCGACATATGTTTTCCCCAAGCACTTCTGTTATCGCAAGTAGGTTGGAAGATTTTTTTTTAGGAACAAGCCTCAGCTTTGGTGATTGTTTTCTTCTTAGGCTATTCCTACAATGTATATGCGTACACAATAAATTGGTTAATAACTAAATAAACATTCAGACATCCATGTGACCAAATACTCGTCATGCAAACGTCTTTGTCTCCACCGTTATTCGAACCCGGCGCCCCTGATCGAGTAGCCTGTATAGTAAGAAGTCGGTCGTCAAATAAGGTCGTATAATTAAGTTTTTAAATAAATATTTTAATACTTTGATTATACAGAATCAGACTTTGATAATACAGTTTTGTAAAAGTCGATTTTGCAATCGACTTTTACAATACTTACACAATGTTCGTTATTGTAAGTAGTGTAAAAGTCGATTTTGGCATTTCTTATGATTTTTAAAATATATTAAAAATTTTGAAATCTGAAAAGGTTTGCATGTAATAAAAACAATTTCCTGGCCTCTAAATAACAACTTAGCCCCGGCCGAAAGTTGTGAAATTCATTCGCTTTTGATGAGGATTAATATTTAACACTGTTGCTGGTAGTAATTCAAAAGTCGCACAATGGAGCTCATTACAGAGAATATAGCTCACGGGTAGAGATGAGAACTCAAAGATCGTTACATTTGCAAAGAAAGGAAACACGGATAAACAGTCTTAGTTTACAAGAATAATGGTTTATTTATTTTTCTTTGCAAATCCCTTAATTTAGAGTGATATAGATAAAGATTAAGGGGGTTAAAAATATTTAAAGTGTTTCGTTGTAATCAACTGACTTCAAAAAATCAGGAGGTTCTCAATTTGTCAATGATATACAGGGTGGTGACGATAATACAACAATAAATAAAAATATGGGCTATTTAAGTTCACATAAATGTTATGAAATTATCAAATGAATAAGATATATTAGAAAGTTGCAAAACATTTATATGAACTAATATAGCCTATGTTCTAATATACTGTCATATTGTCGTCACCAGCATCTATAATAAACTTAGAAATCAAATAAAAGCAGAATTGAATCAGTGTTGTGTAGCAAGATTTTAAGTGCGACTTAATAGTTTTAAAGTTTGGCCACAAGTCATGAAATGTTTTGCATAAATCTGCACTTTGATGTTAAAAACAATAGAAATATCATAAACATCGAGATCTAGGTCAAACAAGAAAAGACTCTATATGCATAAAGGGTTAATGTTTTTCAGTGTTACTCTTTGATTTGTTTGACTATGAATTTGTTTTTAACTATACTTTAGTTAAATTGAAATAAAGCCAGTCACGATGCTAAAGATGTTATGTGCCAGGGTCAATGAATATAGGTAAGAATATATATTCCAATATTTTTAGTATATATAATATGACGATTATAATTGGTTGTATATTAATTTGATAGTGATCACAGTGTTAACAACCTCAGTCTATGAAATTTTCAAGCAGCGAAATTCGGACCGAGTTCATATTTTCACAATGATGTAATATTTATGACAAAATTAAATTGATGGACATATTCTCATTTGAAAATGTTAAATTGTGTTAACAGTACCTACATTTTGTGTTCTAGTCGGTAATTATCATATAAAAGTTACTTTAATTGGGCCTTTATCCTTATGACCTTGTACCTTCTTTTTAACCCCCGACGAAAAAGAGGGGTGTTATAAGTTTGACGTGTCGGTCTGTGTATTTGTGTATCAGTGTGTCTGTCTATGGCATCGTAGCGCCTAAACGAATGGACCGATTTTGATTCGGTTTTCTTTGTTTGAAAGCAGGTGGGACTAGCTATAATTTATGAAGATCAGTTCAGGCGTTTGATGACTATCAGCTCATTTTCTAACTGATAATAGGGTTTTACTAACTTTAACAGATCCGATTGATTTGAAATTTGGTGTACTGTAACTTCGGTGACATTCCTATGACATACTATTCTTGAGCTGATCCTATACCATCAAAAATTCTGCGAAATGCTTAATTCTTCAGAAACTTACAGCAGATATAGCGTGTTTGGGCTCTTATGAATAGTCTCAATGGGATGGTGTTAGATAGATGATTAATGACGCCGGGGGTTACTTAAAATTTTTAATTTTGTATTTTATAAATGTGTTCAGTATCTATTAAAACATGCGATTTTGACAGTCACAAAATCTATCTTGCGGATAGAGTTATGTACACGTGTAGACATGAACAATGTATATCAGGCTCGTTTAGGCACTTATGTCTAAGAGCTACAGCCGGAAGGGTTTAGTTTGAGAGAGAAGAGACTGCCGTTGAGCAACAGCGGGATTATATACGAGTACAACCATCCTCAGTGATGCTTTCACTTATATTTTTTTTTGTAAAAAATGCTAAAGAATTGTTTAAATCTTAAATTATAATTTCACCATTTGCCAAGATTTAAACACTACCATTTACGATTTAAACAAACCAATTGACATACACACTACAAATTGTTAAGCCGCATAGGACCGTTAAAGTAGAAGCATAATTATGATCATTAAAAATCAATTTTGTCCTGAATGTGCGGCTTGGTCGGTTTTATAAGTAATCAAATAATATAAATATTTTAGGTTTATGGAGAGTAAAAAAATAGATAAAATAAAATATTCCATACACCCGTGTATGTCCACCGGTGTAGGTAATATCTTTTATTGCAAGATCATGAGTTTGTGGTAAGTAGGTACTAATTATATTTGCAGCAAAATCTTGTTTTTCAAAGTGGTGAGATTTTAGTTGATTTTATCACTGTTCAATAAATATATTTTGAATTAATCTTACGCCATCACCAACAAATTACCTATACGTTGAATAAATCCTTTATTTAATTTTTATAGGCATCTACTTTTAAAATTAATGTACAGCAACAAGTATGAAAAATCTATTGTATAATTTGAACGAGGTCAACTGGTAGGTACAGCATATCTTGTTCGTGTAACTAAACGATCACTTTTCCTTGCGAACTTACTGGAAAGAGTGACACAGCATAAATTACCTCAAGCGTTTTTGAAAGGGTATTTCAAACAAAGACTTCTCGACCGCCCTATTATCGCTATTACATGAACTTTAGAAGTTAAAGAGGAACTAAGGAAAGTAATTAATGGCAAGGAAACATTCACCAACCTGTGAGATCACTTCAATGTGATGAATGGGGTTTGCTTTTCATGTCCTTATAGTACCTATGTTATAATTAACGCTCTACATGAGTTTGGAATACGAACAATGTTTCAAAGTTAGGTGCTGCTGGGAACTTTGATTGAGTAATCCAACCGTTATAATTTGCTATTCAGGTAATATATACTCACGTCGTGTGAGTACATATTTAAAATGAACCTCATCATCACGTACAAAGAAATCTAGTTCCTCGTTTATCACAAGCTTTGGAAGAACGTTCCAAAACATGAAATTCTTTGGAATCCTTCAAAAGAGACATGAAAAAGCACTTCTTAGGCCGGCAAGGTGGAGGTGGCTAGAGCAGTATGTCCAAGCTGCACTAGATGTCTTCGCATAACGCTTGTTCAACTGTTAAGTCATTTGCCGAGCTTTACAGATAAAAAAGAATAAATTATTTTACCTCTAATACCTATTATATGGAATATTATTTTATGATTTCAGCTTACAAACTACTGATTTACAAATAAAATACTTTTAATCCAAAACATATTTACTATCTCACAAATCAACGGGTGTAATTAAGTGAATTTAGCTTTCGTGTTACAATGAAAATACGTTTACATAGTGGCAGTGATATTAATGTATGGTATGTTTTGTGTTTCTTTACAATTCTAGTGATTATAGTCTGTGTTTTTTTCACTCTGCATTTAAAATGTTGCACGAATAATGTTGGGCTTATTTTTGTTAATTTTAAACGTAAAATTATCTTAGTAATGTTATGTGGTAGCAGTGGTGAGGGCGGTGTCACCGTCGGGCGCGGGTGGTGGCGGCGGGGCGGGCAGCCCGCGAGATGAGGCGCGCGCGCGCCGCCCGCCCCAGCCGCCATGCAGCGCCTGCGCACCACCTTCAAACGCTCACGCACTCCCACGCCCGCCGACATGAAGACGCAGAGCAGCCTCGAAGTGCCCAAACAGGTAGGCTCATATAAAATACTACCCATAGATAGTTTAAGAAAGTATTCCTCCCTACCCATTACTTTCTTATACATTCGCGCTGTAAAAACAACTTAATTATGACAATTTTAAAACTGGCGAATAGGTATATTAAAGATCATAAAAACAGATAAGCTTTCATAAAAAAGAGATTTTACTTAAGAAACTTATTACTCAGTCGAATACTTACCGATAAAGTTTTTGATTAATCTCCACTTCATATACTGCAATACTTTGGCGTTATAAATGTTGTGATTTTAAGGCATTATGCAGTTAAACCTTTAATTCGTACGATTAATAAATAAATAACAATAATCAAATTGTATTTATTTATAAATATCTACAGATGATGTGGCTTCATGAAACGGTTTTCCGAAGGACTAAAATTATCCATGTTTCATGTTTCGTGAAATTATGTCTATTAATAAATCTTAATTTAGAGTGTACCTCTCATTTTCATGGTAACCCCTATCTGATGCTTACTCCTACCCATAGCTGATTTCATACACGTTGTAATATTTATTTCATGTAAGTAATAAATGTTAGCAATTATCTGAATTTTTTGATAGTCAAACTAAATGCTACCAATTTATAGCACTTTAGATATACACAGTAAGTTACATGTAATAGGAAGTTTGCAAGGGTGGACTTATCTCTAAAAGAGATCACTTCCAGCCCACCCATGGATGAGTGAGAAATTTCAGGTGTGACAAGCTGGTACCACAAAGCGCGGAAAAAAAACTACTGACAACAAATCACCTATAATAAACCATAAAAATAGATATGTAAATATACAACATAAATATATACATATACTTATATATACATAAATATATACTAACATACATACATACATTTAAATACTATACTAAATACATAAATTAAATAATAGTACGTAGATAAGTTTGTTAGAATTATGCTACAATTTGGGATAAAAATTATTTTTCAACCTAACCTTGAAAGACGCAATGGAAGGACTCTCTTGGATAAGTAGCTATAGGAAGATTGTTCCACAATTGGGCAGCTCGAAAAGTAAAAGAGTGAAGAAGAAAATTGGTATTACATCTAGGAAGCTCGAGCCTCTGAGTGAGACGCGGCCGCGTAGAGCGAGAAGGAGGTGTAGCGAACTGGAACCGGGAACGAAGGTAGGAGGGGGAATTTGGATCATTCAGGATTTTATAGAGATTGGTAAGGATGTGCACATTACGGCGTTTCCGAATTGAAAGCCATTTAAGCTCTGCCCGAAAATGAGACACATGATCGGACTTTCGTAATCCAAAAATAAACGGAATGGCCAGATTTTGGAGCCGCTGGAGATAATTGAGAAGTTCTTCGGTCACATCCAAATAACATATTAGCGTAGTTGAGAATGGGTAAAAGAAGAGATTGCGCAAGCATAATTTTTGTTTTTAAAAGGAGAAAGTATTGGAGACGCTTGAGAGAGTGAAATGAGAAATACATACGCCTACTGACCTCATTGACTTGACATTTCCAGGACATATTAGAATCGATGATAATGCCAAGATTTTTTGCCTTTTCACTGTAATCAATGACGATGCTATTATAAACGACCGGAGGTATCAGGCTGAGGTCCAATCTGGCCTTCAACCTACTGCTACCAACAATCATGACTTTAGACTTGGCTGGATTAACAATTAAACCAAAAGAATTGGCCCCGGACACCTCCGACAACCTAAAATGTCTATAGATCTGAAGATCGTCAGCATACAGATGGAATGAAGAAGAGATAGCGCAAGATATTTTATTAATGAAAATTTAGAAAAGCAAACACCAGTTCGACGAAATATCGTTCATTCTTACACTCTGCTGGCGACCAAATAGGTAGGATTGGAAACACTGGATTACCGGTAACGAGACGTTCGCTGAGCGAAGAATACCTAGAAGTATATCGTAATCAACCGAGTTGAATGCGCTACTGAAGTCCAAGAGAGCAACTAGTGTGAGTTTGGTGTCATCCATAGCACTACGAATATCTTCCGTTACATTGTGCAGCGCACCAACTGTACTGTGGGATGGGCGAAAACCTGATTGAAGAGGACATAACAACGAGTTGGAAGTAAGGAAGGAGTAAAGCTGTTGGTGTACGACGGATTCAAGGACTTTAGACAGGATTGGCAGAATGGAAATAGGACGATAATCAGATAAGGAATCGGGGTTCGGAGTTTTAGAAAGAGGGATGACATAAGCTTTCCTCCACGATGCTGGAAAAATATTACGCGTTAACGATAAATTAATAATGTGAGTGATAATAAACACAATATCCTCCAGCACGGGAAGAACCATGTCAAGGCTAGGGCCATCACTTCCTATAGCCTTAGTAAATATACCCCTGATAATCCTCGCAACGACGTCGACAGTAACCGGTTTGAAGGTAAAGGTAGGGCAGTCAGGCTAGACAAGACTAGAAAGATAGGAAAGAGTAGAAGACTTAGAACTAGAGTCTAAAATGACGGGAGAAGTAGAAAAGTGAGTATTTAGAATATTGAGATCCACAGTACAATGGCATGTGTCTGTGGACTTGCCCACGCCTAAGGACCTCAAAAAATTCCAAATATGGTTTTGATCGATATTGTCAATTTTACAGTGGAGCATAAATATCATAAACTCTGGTCAGCTCAGTCGTAAATTGTTCGACCATGGTATCAATGTCATCAGACGCAATTATCGTTGACCAGTATATGTCTCTCACGTCCTCCCTCAAGCGATCTACATCCATATGCTGGAAATTACGTTGCAAAAGTAACTTACGTTTAGCTCTAGGTGGGCGCACTTTAAAAGTAAGGTAAACAAGTTCATGGTGAGAGAAAGGAGCTTCAATTTGTCCATAAGAACCAACTAGGCCAGGATCTGAAACGATCAACAAGTCAATAAGGGAGGGCTTTCAGTTTGGGAAGTAATGAGTGGGAGATGTCAATGAGAGTGGGAGATCTCCAGAGTGGTAATATAATCAATTTTGTCATTTAGACTGTATAAGCACCAAGAAGAATCTTTTTATGGAGAATAACAACGTCTAGAAAAATTAATTCCAGAGATCCTGAACCTTGAGAATCCGAGCATTTGACGATACTGGCAGGGATATGACCACGGAGATAAATACCAACACCGCCACCCCCCATGCCAATGCGATCACTGCGAAACAGTTTATAACCTGGCAGAGAACAGCCTGTAGATGGAAGAGAGGGCTTTAGCCAAGTCTCAGAGACAAGAACACAATCAACTACGCCGCCACTAAAGGATGTAACAAGATCATTGTAATGAGAGGGAATGCTCTGAGCGTTTATGTGCACTAAGGATAGGAATTTAGAATGTTTACCAAATATCGTCAACAGTTTATTGTCCAAAATATCGTAATCAGATAACGAGGTATCACTACTTTGAGCACTTTCAAATTCAGCAGAAGAACAAGAAAAATAATCAGCATTATCTTGCATAATAATAAGATACAAATATAAATATATATACTATAGTTATTATATACATAAATAAATAATAAAAAAAGTAAAATAATTACATAATTTTTTTTTTTTTTATACAACTAGATGACAAACAAGCTGACGGCCCACCTGGTGGTAAGCGGTTACCGCCGCCTATATACACCTGCCTAATAACAAGTAAAAGCACTTGATACTGCAGGTGCGTTGTCATCCTGAGGCCTAAGATGAAATGCCGTCCATGCCCAGTAATTACACTGGCTACCTTTCCCTTCAATCTGAAACACAGCGAACTGTTTCACGGCTGAAATAAGAAAGGCGGTGGTACCTACCCAGGCGACCCTACATATGGGTCTACCACCTAGTTGTTAAAAATTATAAATTAAGCTTATAGCCGTAAAAAACAAAATTAAATACACTCTTACATGCATAGGTATAACTTATTCAAATATGCAAATATAACTTATTCTTAATTTTTGATTTCCCAAGTCCTGGGTTGTTCAGTGGTTAGAGCAGTCGCCCGGATTGCGAAAGGTCGCGGGTTTGATTCCCGCCTCAGGACGTGAAATTTTTCTAGTTTTATATTTTATTACTAAAATATAACTTTTCACGGAAAATGATTTAGTACTCTACTTACTTTACGAGTGAAATAACATTAAAATGAGAAGGTAGGTAAACCACGATAAATGCTTTGAAATTGATATAAAAATTGTGTTACCCCTTCTATAAAGCTCGCTTCTGTGGCGCATAAATAGGTCGTAACTTTTAATTTACTTGGATCGCGTTTATGACTTTGCGGTCTCTTATATTTCAAAATAGTGTTTTTATTGTATTATCTTTTGCCATAAAAAGTGAACGATATTTTAAGAGTTATATAGTTCACTCGCTCGCTCATTCAGTCAGTCATGTGTGCGCAAGATAAAACTCGACATAAAATATTTTTATTGGTCTCTGACATATTTGATTGTTAGATGACAATGGAGACATGATAAGTTATTATGGAAAAATATTATTTATAATAACTATCGCGGTAGTCAGATCAATGACTTCACGCTACTTTATTCATAGATGATAGTATCGAGAAACTTAGAACTTTATCTAAGCTAGCATGTCTAACTAAAGGAAAGTGATTTAAAGGTACCTATATGAAAATAGTATAGTTATTTGTATCACAGAAGTAGGTATTGTCGAATGTCGCTTTCTACGGAAATTCTAAATAATATAGGTATTCTTCATTTTTGACTTTAACATTATTATAAATGTTTGAAAAATTACTTAGTAATTAAAATATAATAAAACTAGAAAAATTTCACGTCCTGAGGCAGGAATCGAACCCGCGACCTTTCGCAATCCGGGCGACTGCTCTGACCACTGAGCCACCCAGGACTTGGGATATCCCTGTGAAATTCTTCTAGTCTATCTGTATTTGCGTTTATGAGCTAACGTCCTACAATGTCGAAATATTCTATTTCGACATTGTAGGGTGAAAAGGTCGCGGGTTCGATTCCTGCCTCAGGACGTGAAATTTTTCTAGTTTTATTATATTTTAATTAATATAGGTATGTTTTAAAAAATTATTGGAAGCGATTTTTTGACTAGCCTGACTTGCTTAAGTATGGCAAGTTTTGTTAGAATCGGATTGTTCGTTTTCATAATTTTCGATATGAAATTTTGAATGGAAATCCGTGCCGTATTTTATCATAGCTGGTTACGGTTTTATTAAATGTCATGAACTATTCAATAGTAAACTATTAATTCACGAACTTACACACTGTTTAAGTCTTTTAAAATTTCTTAAAGAATTTTTTTTTCTTCCAATCATACCAACAGTATGGACACTGATAATTTGAGAAATGGTTTTTGTCCAACATTTGACTTGTATTGAATCTAAGTAGTATTTTCATAGTTCTCCGTTATCATTCACTGCGATTCCCTAGGTCCGGTCTGCGTCGTTCGATGAGATTCAGTTAGAGGCGGCGCGGGGCGCAGGCGGCGGCACACTCTTGGCCGTGCCGCAGCCCGGCGCCCGCAGCCGCTCCTTCGACTCGGCCGGATCTGATGACTCGGGCACATATTTAGAGGTAATAAAATTAGCTTTATATTAATCTGCAAAGCCATGAAGTCCAGACGCAATTGGTTTTTAATTGTCATTAAACCTCCGGGGTCTTACGATGCTTATTGTCAAAATAGTAACATTTTGAAATTTAATCAAAACTTTACTTAATTTGCTAGTAGCACTTACAGTTTTATTTTTATGACTACAGTGGTTATTTATAGAGACATTATAGACACTTTTGAAAGGATTTTAAGTAATAATAAAAAAACGTTTGACAGGTACCACGACTATGGTCACGACGTCGATCAGGCAAAGGGACACCGCCACCATGCGTTCACTGTCGTCATATGGAAACGTGGTTAGCACGTCGCAGCGAGGAGCGGGTAACGCCCGAGAGGCCCCTCGCGTCATCTTCGGCAGAAGAAGACGATGATGATGACGAGAGTGAATCAGACACTCCCATGGTATTACTCGCGCCACCCCCACCGCCCCGAACTTATATTGCACCGCCCCCACAGTCACCACCGCCATCTCCCGGCGCCCCATCGTTTGAACTTCAGCCGCCGAGCGATGAGCCGCCTCTGCTGCCTCAAAGACGACGCTCGATATCACGACAAGAGGCCTTCTTCGTAGAACCGACAGGCAGCTCCCTAGAAAATGTTCGCGCATCTGAAGAGGGTGCTTCCAACAGTTCTGCGCGAGACGCTCTCGTTCATGACATTTACTTAGCCGTACCGGAACTCAAACGTGATCGCGCCGCGTCAGTGGATTCCTGCTTTTCAAAAGTTTCTGGGGGTGCCAGAGCCGAGGAAATAAATGGCACAGGAAACTTGTTGACTGTGCCGGGGTCTAGCCTTCGATCCAGATCTGTGGATATCGTGTTGCCGACAGCTGAGCAGTCTCGGTATAAAGCTCTAGCGTTGACGTCCAGTCAAGCTCCGCCTCAGATACAGCAGCATAAAGAACGCGAAGAACCCTTTCCTGTGGCGCTTGCACAACTCGAGACCAGGTGAGTTTCAATATCAATTGTACTTAATTTGTAAATATTAATAAACATAAACTAGTACAACTGGTTAAGTCTTTTTAAGTTTTATTTACTTTAATTCCGTTGTTTTTATTTTTTGAACACAAATACCTTATTATTTTACCTACCTACACTTTTGATTATTTTCAATAAGTAGGTTTTCTAAGCAAGTGAAACGGCTTCTATTCAAAAAGCCTAATTGTATGTCAAAACTACACACAAATATTACGTAGCGAATTGTATTCAAATGAGAACCATTCAAAAACGATCTCAGTGAGTAATTAATTACCTGAAAATGGTCTAAATGTAACGACTTCATTTAATAAAGTATCAGCAGATCCATTTAGGGTCATAATTTGGAGAGTTAAAACGTTATCGGTTTTTAATTACTCAGATAACGACCCTTTATTTAAGCCGTACACTGTAGAAGTGCTACGAGATTTATTTCTTAGAAAATATCGAATCCGTATAACGTCTCCCCAACATCTTATATCGACTGTTCAAGATAATAATATTATGTACATCGCCTATAACTAATTCATAATTTATACGGCTAAGAAATTATCTCAACATTTTTGCGATTTTTTTAATTCGACCGTTAATGTTTACTGTCCTTTGAATATTACAGCTATCCCAAAAGTAATAAAATTCTACATAGCCTTTACCTAACCGTCTAATGTAGTTGTTATACACATTATTATTATAATTTATATTATTTATTCACGCTGCGCACACTTAAAGTTCATTTGTCTATTTTTATGATGATACCTAATTTAAATAATTGAAGGTGAAGTATGCTCTAAGCAAGTTTTAGTACATTACTGCAACAGCCAGCAAAAGACTAATTGATGGACGAACGTGTAAATGTGGGCAGAGGCGAAGCCGAGGCACACATAAGTAAGTCCATCAATATCTCGTTGTGGCCAAGGCTTTTATAGGTAGTACTTTTCTCAAATAATGCCCGAATATTAAAACTAAGTAGTACCTAAGTATGCATAACTTTTTAATTGAAAATAAAGATGAATGTACAGTTTTAGAAATTGAAAGTGGACTTTTTTCCCGTAAATAGTTTTTTATTTGCAAGCCAGTTCGAAATTTAAATAAAACCTTTGATTAATTACCTCCTTGGTTGCCATATTTCGTAGTAAAAGAGTGTTCCATTTTTAAATTACACGGCAGATATAAGTTTACATAGTAATTTATTTGGCCGCTAAAACCGGCGACCGTCTTCGTTCGCCGGCTAAAACACTATTGAGGTGAATTTTCATACAACTTTTGCCGGCTGCTGCCCGCATGTATTTGGCCAATACAGGAATTCCGATTTATCTCGAAGTAAGTTGTCAAAATAATGCTCAAATTTCCAAGCATGTTTGAGAAAAAATATTTATCAAGGGTTCTATTCTCAAGAGGTAATGTGTTACGATTTCCTTCTAGCCGACTGTGTTTGCTCTAACATCAAATTGATTATATGCAGCTCACTGAGCTGGGTATGCTAATAAGTTGTTGTTGTACTAGTAATTTTATTAAATTTCTTTCTAACTAGTATTTGCGACCCTGAGGTTATAAAACTTTTAACTTTCTGACATCAGAATTTCTCACATTTTAATGTTTTTGATGCGTATAAACGCCTACTTTATTGTAACAATTACAAATCATTAAGTAGTCATGGTGGTTATTCTCATTAGAGGTGTTAACTTCAAATGAGTGGTGAGATAAAAGTTCCTATAAACTTTGAAAAAGGAAAGAAAGCGGTGAAAAAATTAGTAGGTTATACCTAGTGCTCCGGTGGCGTAGTGGTAATCGCGTCTGGGCGGAAATCAGGAGACGCAGGTTCAAGTCCCGCCTGGAGCATACGCATATTTTTTCATCGTTTTCTTACTTTATTTGTAATTGTTAAAATCAGAATTTCTGTTCTTACTTCGTCAATGATTCAAAATATTTCTCGAGAGTTTTGAAGGATTTGATTACCAGTTTATCATAACGCCATTGTTTCCAGTAGGGAAATTGTTGTGTGCGTAATTCCAGAAGCCACCTCGAGGCAATATCAAAGTTTTAGACATGAATTTCATTTTATGTAGCAATCACCCCGTTCTTGTCTCTTGCCACGGTTTCAATGTATTTAAAATTAGCCGCGAAGCAAACATCTAGTAAACAACAAACGTAACTTGACAAATTTTAACACTGTTAAAAACATTTAAAATATCATTGTATCTCACGATTGTTTATTGTACAGATTAGAGATAGTCATCAAAAATAAAAAATACAATTATGCTTGTAGTCAATAAAACTACTTTTTATTATAACACCATTTATAGGCAAGAGCGGCATACAAGCAATCGGCCCTCCTGTGCCAAGAATACCACTTTCTACATGATTGTTTATTTTAAGGTAAAACTTTTTCCCAGTCACAGGTAGACACGAGTTTTACATCATCCCAAGTTTATTACCGTATGTAGGGGTGGCAAAGGAAATATACAATCGGTTACCATAAGCACAGACATGTTGCCCATCAAATACCGATACAACGCTTTATGAGACCGCATCGCCTCAGGACCACGATAACACAACAACAGTCATTTGGCTGCGATCTTGTAAGGTAAAGGTCATTGAACGCTAATAACGTGATTTTGATGCAGTTTTTACTCTAATCTAGGGGTTTTTTAGAAAGGGTCTAAGATATGTTTATGCGTAATGAGAGTTTCAGTGGAGCATGTCGTTTCGTATTTTACATGGATTACAATAGCTATACCTTATAAATAAATACATCAAAACAAAGTACTAAAATTTAATTCTTAATAAAAGCCTAACTGATATAAACATCAGATAATCTCCTAAGTTTTATTCACAGTAACCATTTTAAACACTCTTTGACGCGGGCGGAGCCGCAGGCTGAAGCTATATGTATAAAATAGTATACATCTTTATACCACTATCTGACATTACTACTTGCTTGTTACTAGTAAAATATTCCACATGAATCAGCGAATGTATGTGGTAAGGGATTATGGTCTTTAAATAATATTTTTTTTATTAAAATGTCCATAATAACATAAGTACTTATAGTATATAATCAGGTTACTTATTGTAAGAACGGACCAGGCGCTCTGCCACTATCTTAGTCTGTGAAGTACAAAAGAAATTAGATTTTATTTTGTAAATAGGGCCTACGGGCTGGTAAAATACATTTATTTTAGGAACACTTCTAATAGGATGTATAGTGTTTTCTATCAGATGGTATGGTAGTGATTGTAACTTACCGAAAATAAAAAAGGTTAAAGGTTTTCTTTAAAAAGTGTATCTATTGAACCGAAGGCAGGTATTGACATAAACCTTTGTAGAATTTTACATGAAGTCGGTACCGTAAAAAATGTAGGTAATTGTTCGTATCGGCGCAAAACCTTTTTAGGGAATGTAAATTTCTCTTTGATATAAATTCCGCTTCAGTTAAATTACCTACGAGTTGAAGTTGACGAAAAAATTGTTGTCTTAACTATGATACGGCGGGCGCTAACAAACATCCATACTAATAAATTCGGAAGCAACTCTGTCTATCTGTCTGTCTGCTACGTTTTCATTTCTAAACCGCTGAAATATTTTAGATAATTTGGCAAGGTGATTTACGTCCTGAAGTAGAACATGGGCTAACTTTTAACACAAAAACTAACATCCACGTAGGTGTAGAAGCGGGCGGCCATTAGTATCTCTATGTAAGTGAAATTATAATAATTGATGTTATAATACCATATTTTGAGGATTGTTTTTAGGGGTTCATACTTAGCCTTTATCGTTGACTTATATATTAATAATTGGCCTTGATACATTTAATTATTGCGTGACGACCTCAACTGCATTCTTAATTTTATCATAATGGTATAGGTACTTTAGTCAGGCGCATAAGTGCCTGAAGTGTTCTTTTTTTTCTGATTACAAAATGAGGAACAAAAATATTTTCGGACTCACAAATAAAAAGAATACGTATACAGGTAAAAAGTACGCCGAAAATAGAATCTATTGCTACAATGTCTCCGAGAACCAGTTGTTCCGTAAATGAAATGAAGGAAACAGTTGGTTAGATATTTAAATTAAATACAATCTTTTTATTTTTAGACGGCCAAAGGGTCCAAAGACGGTTTGTACCTATACACTGCTTTAGCACTATGCTAGTATTTTTAATCATGATCCACTAAATTAATTCTACATTTTAAAAAAATGCATAGAAAGTAATAAAAAGATTCCAGAGACAGAAATCTCCTTACAATACATGCTGTATCCAGGAGTACAGTTGGCTTAATCATTGTGCAGCATATTTAGAAGTAGATCCTTAAGTGAATGGAAGGAAACAAGAGTTCATAATAGACCCCCTGGACCCTTACTTATTCAAAACTCCTGGAAAAAGGTCGAATATCCAAAAACACCATTCCTGTCACTTGTTGTCGCGGTGCGTTAAAGCGAGATGGGATGTGACTTTTTGAATCGAGTCCTTGATCCAAAAGTTGTGGATAAGGATGCTGTGCCAAGCAATGGAACGTACGATGAACGCGATAAAACAACGAACGAGACCATTTAAAAATAATTATAGAAAACTATAAACAGTCAAGTGAGGAGCTCGGTGGCGTAGTGGTTTGAGCGCTCTGGTTTCGATTACAAAAACAAAGCAACTTTCGCCATGGTCGGTCCCGGGATAGGTCAATAAAAACAATCTCGAGCTCCTCCGTGCTTCGGAAGGCACATTAAGCCGTTTTGTCCCGGTTGTTACTGCAACCGCTTGCACCGCTTTAATGGCCCAATCTCTTCATGTATTTCTCCCATGTAGGAAGGCCTGTGCCCAGCAGTGGGACGTATATAGGCTGATGATGATACAAAGAGTCAATGCTCAGTGGCTGGAATTGAACATGGGTTTTTGGTATTGAGGATGGGATAGAGCCATGTACTTAAATGTTTTATAACATTTAACAGTGTTTATACTTACAATATCAAGTTCTATTTTCCTTTATTTTATACTTTGCGCCTACTTTTAAATGGATTGAAATAATAATGTACTCAAATTGACATCACAATGTCAGGAACCTGAAAATAGAGTGCTGGTGGAAGAATTTATTAGCACATAACAGTTTATTGTGGGTTTCGTGGAGCTGCGGCCCAGAATGACTGCGGGCCACGCGATTAGGGCTACTTACTAGGAAATTGGACGGAAAATTAGTGAAACTGACTCGCCTGTTTACAAAGTTTTAAAAATACCGAGTGCATTAAATATGACGAATATGACATAACCAGTCCTATTAAGGTTCGGTATTTTTTTTCGTGTTTTTTTACTGCCGTAATATGACTGTTTACGTTAGTATTCAAAATACCTGTTTCGTTAATCTGGTATATCTAGGTGATACATTATTTTTTTTGCAATAACTTTCCGTTATAAACTACATCTGCTTATTTTGAGATTTTATTCTTTACCCTAATAAACATTTTAGTCGGACTTTTTAGAAACTTCTAAGGGAAGGGTGGGCAAGACAGATATAGTTGTGTTTATCGGGTCATTCCCAAGACAAATATTAAAGTAAAGAGGTTTTATTTTAAAAGAAAACTGTAGCTTAGTCGTTTAGCCTCAATAATCTTTTGCTATAAGGAAAAATATTCAAAATCTAAGTTGCCCACGCAAAGCGAAACTCTTGAAAATGATACAAAACAAAACAAAATCATATTAAGCATGAATCCACTTAACCTATTTCCAAATAGTAACAAAAGAAAATAAAACGGAATCATTACAAAAATTTTTTTTTGATCAAACTGTAGTTAGCCAGTTTGTATGACCAGTAATTAGCCAAAAACTTTTTCTGCTTGAAGTGTATTATATAGGGTCCACTTTGTCAAGATAGATTTATCCATTTTGCCCGCTTACTATCTTTCCGCATAAATTCACTGATCACATCAAAAGTACAGATACTGATAGGGTTTCACGCGATTAAATATGAAACAATGACAGTTAACTATCAACTGTGTACTACGAGACTGGAATATTGTAGGTATGTGCAAAAGAAATCAATCACTTTACTTACCTTATCTTTTCGTAGAAAATGAACTGTCCTAAAAACGTATGGCTACGGTCGACCACCGAAGTAGCTGAACACTTTAGTACCATGTCACAACGACCAGAGCCGTCTTTAAACTATCCAAAAAGAGTAGTTCATCAATTCAATAATTTTTAGAAATTTCATCAAAATCTTAATTTCCAGAAAGGGAACTTGGGGCCCCATGGATCGCGGGGCCCTGGGCACTTGCCCACAGTGCCCAATGGAAAAGATGGGCCTGACAACGACTCTAGCGTCAATATAGTACGGTAGCAACTATAAAGTTCGTGCACAAGATTGGTGTGACATGGTACTAAAGTGTTCAGCTTCTTCTGTTGTCGACTGTACATCGCGTTGCTCTCTACACGGCACTACGTAACATATAAAGGCCGAAGCGAGGAAGATAGTGTGCCTTCAGAAAGATTCATCCATTTTAAATTTTTATATTACTAACCCACCTTAGCCCACCCTTTTAAATTTGCCCACACTTTCCCTACTTTTTAGAGTAAGAATTTCTAAAACCTTATAACAAATCCGAAAAGTATTCATCATCAGCCTATATACGTCCTACTGCTGGGCACAGGCCTTCCTACATGGGAGAAACACATGAGGAGCTTGGGCCATAACACCAACGCGCTGGCCCAATGCGGGTTTGGTGGGTTAAAGCGGTTGCAGTAACAACCGGGACCAACGGCTTAACGTGCCTTCCGAAGCATGGAGGAGCTCGAGATTATATATTTGATTGACCCATCCCAGGACCGACCATGGCGAAAGTTGCTTTGTTTTCGTTATCGAAACCAGAGCGTTCAAACCACTACGCCACCGAGCTCCTCTGAAAAGTATTAAGTATAGCAATAAAGTAAAGAAAAACTAATTTATAGTTGATGCATAACACTACTATAAGATGGTTTCTCTATGAGTAGTTATGTATAGGTATCGGTTTACCACAGACATTTCATCAAAGCTTCACAATGTCATGAATTTAGTAATTGGTATATCTTCCTCTATAATTTATGATATGAAATGTTAATGTGGCAAATACAGACTAAATTTTATAAAATTATTTATTTGTCAATTACCATCATTTGCTGCTTCAATAGTTTGTATTTCAAAAAAGTTTTTTTTTGTAAATAAAGTTAAGTTAAATTAATCAATACAATTCCCTGTTTCAAAAACAACAAATCATTATCTTTTTACATCGCATTACTACGAACTTTATTTCTTAACTTAGAATTTGAGTTTGAGTTACTTACGTTATACAATCTCCTACACGAGTGAAACACATGAAGTTTGGGCCATAAAACCATTATGGTGTCCTAATGCTGATTGGTGGGTGAAATCGGTTGCAGTGACAACCAAAACCTACGGCCGACCGAAGCACAGAAGGGCTCAAGAAAACATAAACTATGACTGACCCATGCGGTGTCAACCATGAAGAATGTTGCTTCACTTTTTTAATCAAAACCGAACCCCTCTAAATAAAATTTAAGTTAATTAATTTATGCAAGACGTTGTTTGAGGAGGTATTTAACCAAAGTTATTTGAAGCACCTTAAATTCAAAAAGGGGCTTCAATTAAAGAGGACCCTTTACCGGAATTCACAGACAAACAGAACCTTAGCCAAGTAGGTACCTGAAATACAGCATGGCGCTCTTCAAAAAAGGCGTGAAAAGGTTTTTACAGTTTCGGCAGCGCGCAAGTGATAGGGGTATAGTGTTGCCAGCGTCCTTAAGCTACGGTAGCCACTTACCATCAGGTGGGCCGTATGCTTGATTCCCACCTTAGTGGTATAAAAAATTTATTGAGATCTCAACAGAAAAATATATGCGTTAGGAATTCTCATTACTTGGTAACTGTAAACATACCAATGTAGGTATTCTTTATTAAAGTTACGTTAATAACTCAAGATCAAAGTCGTATGTTTCTACATTAAAGACAAATATTCACATTCCTTTGATTTATTAAAAGTTGTTTACGTCTACATTCTAGTTATGGAATTGTTAGACCTGTTTGTTTTTATCTGGAACAGTTAGTGTATGGTTAAACGGATCTATTTACACTGAAAAAAGATGTCTTCTTTCGGTGACAAAATCTAAGGTCATAATCCTTTGTCTCCAATGAACAAAGGATTATAAGTAATAGACCTCAAAAGAAGCTAATTTAGCTGTCCCAGACAAGTGACATTCTCAGATTATGATCTCCTTGTGTAACCAATAAAATACTTATATCCAGCCAAAATTAAATTTTAAGCAAAACTAGAAAAAAAATCAATACACTAAGAAGGCAAAAAAACAATGAAAATTTAAGTACTTATAGAATTTTTGGAGTCAGTGCTTCACTTTATATTTTTTTTAACTCCAAGATCATAGCTAGATGACTGTCAGCATTATCCACTTGTCTATCTCACAGTCTTGGTTGAAATACATATAAATATTGTACTTAACTGACTTTATAAAAATGAGGTTATTAATTCGACCCGTTTGTATGTAATATTGTCATAATTGTAAAGTTATTGTATATGTTAGTCTATACCAGCTTCTAAACAGGTATGTATGTTTGTCCACGCATATCAAACTAAATCAGTTTGCAAAAAATATTTTTAGTTCGACAAGGTGTAGGTAGTCCAACTTAGAGAATCGTGTAAATTTCATCAAAATCGTTTCAGTTGTCTTTGAGATAGAGAGTTAAGTGTGTATCAGTCACTAACAAACCCAGATGCAATTTTTAAGGGACCAACTTGTTAATAGACTTATTCGAGCACAAAAACATACATCTAACGTACATAAGAAAGAAGCTTGAGACTCCTTCTTTTCGAAGGTTAATAAAGCTATATTAGGGTGTACCCAACACCCCATGAAGAACCTGAGACCGGAATATTGTGCTTCCAAAAGGACCCAAAACGGTTTGAAATTACAACTCCAACTTTAGTTGGATATAAACTTCGTTTCAGTGCAAATGGTCATTTCTATTATTGTTGTTGTTCTCTTATCCCCATTAATCAATCTTCTGCGGTAGCCTCTAACTTCGCAAACAGTGACCACACAAAACGAACATCGAACCTGCACTAACTTTAGATAGCACAATAGAGGCGTCCAGAATCTATTTTAGTAAATAGGCCGCGGTTTAGGTAACACTGTTTTTAGATAGAAATTGGGATATTTTCGTAGTAGCTAATAGATGTCCGGTGATAAATCTTCAGCATAAAGATGTCGGTGCAGCGTTAATTAAGATTGGGTCTGAGGCTGTACTAATGAGAGTATCGCCTTGGAGGTATTTTCTGGTAAAATTTATGGTGTTATAAAGTTTTTTTGTGTAAGTAGCTCAGGCCTTCTGAAGGTAAAGTCCAAATTAGTAATAGGTCAAAGTTCACTGTAAATAACTCACATGTGTTCCCTTCTTCCTATAACAGGTTTCTTCAAAAGATGAACTCTTCTTACTGCTTTACATCAAGTAGTGTCGCGTCATTTGCCGTGCTCCTTATAATAAAAGGACCTTTTGTATTTGTATCAATAATGTTCATGATGAAATCTTTATCAAAATACTTATTTGAAGCAGCGATCCCGACCATAACGCTTATAAGCTACATCCTATAGCTCTAAAATGTGTTATGTGTACAGTCGACAGCACATCAAGCGTAACAGTTTGACCTTGAGACCGCTCTTACTGTGTTCGTAATAGAGGCGGCTTTCCTAGTGCAACTGTTACACTTGATATGCTGTCTAGGATTAAATTAATTGTTGTAGTATGGGATTTGAATTGATAAAATTATTAAATTTTTGGGCATTTTCTACCTAATAAGGAAAGAGGAGGGTGGTTTCTCAGTTCTGTTTCGAGAGTAGTATGATTTAATGGGTTATTCCCTGAGAATCACATTCCCAGAGGATCATGTTCCGGAGGATCACGATTTGTTTTACCTTCATCGTCGATCGTCGTCGAACAAATCGTGATCCTCCGGAACATGATCCTCTGGGAATGTGATTCTCAGGGAATAACCCGATTTAATAGATATCCTTCAGTGTGGTATCAATAGACATTCATAAGTACAATTTAATAGGTCCCGCGCGCGCTTTTATCCGGTATTTAGTTGGCATTTAGGAATAGAAAAAATCCAAAGACACTTAGGGGAGTGCAAAAGGGTCTGGTTGAGCCATCTTTCTGCCATCTAAAGCTAAAGTTGGATCTGTTAAACTCTACAAAGTTTTGGTAAAAAATAATGAGATTCCATAAACTGTTCAAGAAGTGTCCATAATATACATTTTCAAAAGGTAGACATTAAATATTTATTATAATGTGAAAAATGGTAATATTGTGCGCTTTATTAACTTCAATTGTAGGCATTATATTCGAAAAAGTATACAAAAGACTTGAAATTTCCTCATTATTATTCATTACATATTCATGAAATTGGTACAAGTCCTTTGGAAATTTTAACGAAGCAGTTATTTTTTGGACTAATTTTTATAATGGAGTAGGTAGGCACTTTTACATGAATTGTAAATTGCTTGGCGTGTGGAACCAAAAAAAATAGCGCCGACGGACGCCCACTTAACTGATGTGAGCGTTCACATAGTCGTAGATGTATAATAGAATAACGACGAAGCTTATTAGATGTTGATCGCATAAAAAAATCTAACCATTTGTCACGGTGTTTTGCCATGCACAGTGACATCCGGAGGAGAGTCCAAAGCCTCTTTCTCGCTTGCGGGCCTTTTGGACACAGAATCACGGGTTTCTCTGGATCACGCTTACGAAACCACGGTGTCCAAAGAATCTGAACCTATTGTTGTAACATGTAAAATAATTTCTTGTAAGGAAAATAAGCAAATTTTGAATTTTTGAATTGAATTTGTAACTGGTGGTAGAGAACTGCTTTGTAATGTGAACCTACTGTACCTAATATCAGGACCTGGTTCTCCTTGCGTTCGAAGGTATGTGTCTATCGCATTGGAAAGTGATGTATTTGTAAGTAAATAAACAAAACTAACAACGCATAAGTAGCTCTATTTTAAGTTTCAATAATAGTGGACATTCACCATACCAACTTACCATCAGGCGATTCGTATAACTTTTGCCTCCTTTGATGACAAGAGAAAGTGTTTCAAATTCATTATTAAACATCCGATCCTTGAATATGCTAGATGTACTCGCACTTTATATAGGGCAGTTTATCTATAGACAGACCTGAATAAACGTCCAAGCAACTTTTTGGGAACATTGTCATACTTTGTTAGAGCTCTTCAAGATTTTAATGACCGAAGCCGGTGAACTTTTTATTGTTTCACGAAGAGCTGGAATTAACATTTACTTAATATTAAACCTTCTAGCTTCTCATTAATAAACCATCCAACACGGCTCCCCTTTTTAATTAATTGCCATATATGCAGCTGTGTTCTGAATTATATAAAGTTAAAAAACAATTCTATGCAATTTTTGTACGTCTTTAATAACGTTCTATCTGATATTTATTCCATTTAACTCGATCTAACGTATTAGAGACACCGCACATACTTATACAATTTTAAGTTGACCAACTAAATCGTAGAATGTCTAATAGGCATAGAATCTTAGGATAGCCCGCACATTATATCAACTAAGTCGTTCAACTAAATAGTTGGCCAACTATCGGCCGATAGCCCGCAGACTATAACAACTTAGTTGGTCAGTCGCACGGTAAGATGCAGTGTGACCAAACCCGTGCGCGTGATTTCCCCACGCTTGGTTTTTTTGCCGACGGGCACGCAGCCGCCCAGTCGATCTCTGCATTCTCTACTTGTAACAAATGGAAAAATAGAACTGCTGATCGACGAAGTCCAAAAAAGGGCCAGACCTTAAAAAACTTATCTGGGTAACATCTCAGTTTAGAATGTAAAGTATGATGTTTCCCACGCTCTAATCTGTCACTTAATATCGGATGCACCCTAAATGTTTTGTTCTGTTTTCGTCTTCTTTTTATTAATTTAAGAAGTGTGTTGTTTTTCCGCATTTTATCGCAGACTTCAAAGCGCGCTAGCAACAGTGTCCACCAACCAAGTCGGCGAAGTGTGCGGCCTATGAAAGCACGCAATTTGATTGTTCGATAGTTGGCCAATTTGAAATTGTATATGTGCGGTGTCTCTTAGTTGTTCCTCTCATGTTTTATGAACTGATATCGTTCGCATTGAACTTTGGCTGTTATTAGCTAAGCCGCAGTAGGACTCTCGGGAGTCTATAACAATTAAAAATAATCTTTTAGAAAGCTCGCATAATAATGCAAATCGAGATTGTCTGGAATTGACTTATTTTGCAGTAAGATACATATCGTGACTACAATTAGGAAAAATCAGCTGTAGTCATCGGAAATAAATAAGTAAAAAATTGCGGTCTTGTTTGCCAAGCTACTATAAAATTGCCCACTTGTTCGCCAAACACATGAAAATAGCTGAAGTTGCTCTCCGACGTCCCTTAAAATCTAGTTTAAACCTAGTTTCAAAGTTTATGCCTTGGGGCTTTTCCATTTCCGTGCAAAGAGCAGTCAATTCACAGATGGGTGGTTCAAACTAAAATGTTTGGCCAAAAATTTAATATCGCCTAAAGGCTTCTGACTTTAAAGCCTTTTTTACTCGTATATCTGAATCTGCCTGCTGCACTTTGAACCAACTCACTGCACCGTTCAGCGTTTTCACAGCAATAAATAATAAGAATTGTAAAGTAATTACAGCATCACGGAATTTTATGAAACATTGTAATATCTAGATGCTAAAATCTTTCTTTATAAGTATCAAATACAAAAACATGGAAAAATCTTCTGCAACAAATAAAAATCAATTTCGAAATGCTACTGTAAATCTAGCTTTCTAATAAATCAAACATTGTAGATTTGATTAAAAAGTAAGTGAAGACCTGCAAAAAAAATATTAGCGTGGTCCGCAGAATACTATTGGTTTGTCGGTCTTTTGCTGACCAATTTGATATTTTTTCTTAATCAACTATAATGTTGGTTGGGTTAAGTAAGTATGCTGATCAGTTAAAATACTATTAAACTAAAATAATATTAAGCAGTCTTTTTTGTTCGGATGTTGAAATAGAATGATTTCGATATAGTGAGGATAACTGTTAGCTTATAACGCGAAACAGATACAGACTATAAATGTCTTCCAGCCCGTCTTCCTGCGTCTGGTGGAGTTAAAGGGGAGTTTAAGTGGGTATTTCCAGTGCTGCTAGCGCTGGACGAGGTCCACACATGCCCGTCGCTTAGCCAGCGGCGGGTAGGTCTGTAATCGGATTTCTCCCCATTAAAAAAAACTGGCGTGGCCTGGCCGCGTGCATAGTGCACGCATTGCACAGGCCGCCACGTCCAGGATTGCCCAAGTGACTCTGGGTAATCTCCAACGGCGTGAAACGGGTTGCCTGGGCTTGGGTTGGTGAAATTACTTCGGCAGAGCCTAGGCTATCTAGTCTATATGTATTTATTTATTATTTTATTTCTTAAACAATAAATGTACACAAATTAACTTTATTTATTATTTTATTTCTTAAACAATTAATGTACACAAATTAACATAATGGAAGAGACATTATAAGAAATATTGTACAAAGGTATTTGCTTTTCTGTATTTTTTCTAGTTTACTTAGATATTCTTCTTGTAGGTATTGTGAAGTTAGCAACGGATTCCAAAGCAGTTGTATAAGGAACTGAATATTTGCAATTCACAGTCGTCAAACCTCAAAAAAATTCCAAACATAAAAACAAGCCAGGGTGTACGAATCAGGTAAATTTTAAAATATACAATGCTGAGACCTCAATTCGCCCTCCACAAATAAATTCGCGTTCCCCGACAAAGATAAATTGTGCTCAGAAGTAGCAAATATTATCGTTGGCCTATACATACACTCGAGGGGCTCAGTAACGTAGTGGTTTGAGCGCTCTGGTTTCGATTACGAAAGGAAAGCAACTTTCGCCATGGTCTGACCCGGGATGGGTCAATCAAATTTATGATCTAAGCTCCTCCGTTCTTCGGAAGGCACGCTAAGCCGTTGGTCCCGGTTGTTACTGCAACCGCTTTAACCCACCAGCCCGCATTGGGCCAGCGCAGCGTGGTGGTGTTATGGCCCAATCTCCTCATGTATTTCTTTTTCTTTCTTTTTTTCTTTTCATTTATTTGGGATAACAACAGCATACATTACTTAATATTAATTCCTTAATTGTATTTCTTAAATAGCCAATAACAGTTATCCTCATTTGAAATAACAATTTTCATCAATAATCTGAAACTTCTTCCATAGAGGAAGGCCCAGCAGTGAGACGTATATAGGCTGATGATGATGATGATGATACATACACTGTATTTTTAACAAGACATAATTATATGAACAATAATGACATAATGAGTAATGAATTTTTGAAGTAGGTTAGCATGCATGTTTTAATCAAATATTACAAGAACTTACCGAGAATGAGTTTACCGGGTTTACCTATTAGATTTTTAAAACAAATTTCCCTTGAGCTCTTGATTTTGAAAAAGAAACTACATTATTGCCCAATTGCATCTGTATATCGCAAAAGAGAAAAAGGGTTCAGGGAAGTAAATATATGAAACAGAAAGTCCTAGTAGGGTCCGGTAGGAAAGCTGAATGTGTCATTAATTTACTCGTAATTAAATTACAGGTACTCATAATTAAATCTGTATATCTAATATAGTGATATTTTACACGATTTTAATTGCAAAAGTGTCAAAACTTTACACTAAATTCCTACTTTATGTACCTACTATTTTTTTTTAATAATTTTCTTGTGTCTTTTACAGAAAGTACTTCATTTATTGATAATTTCTTACCACAATGCATGAATAGAATTTTCTTCCGTGTTTATCTAAGAGAGTTTTATCTTGACGACTGAAAATAGACGAGTGTCCCGAAGTAGTCGGTCACGCGCATACTTGTCTATAAATAAAGATTATCACTTGGCAGACGTTTGGCCCACCGCGCATCTACGCGAAAATGTCGCTTGTGCGCTTGCACCACGCGCCGCGGTTATATCGGGCTACGATTATATCGATTGACACTGTATTGGGATTGCTCTTTCTACTGTTACATAATACAACATAATTATCCCAATGAAATGGCCACTCGAATAACTTTGTAGCGTAATATCGAATGGATTTGAAATTGGCACAGAACCTTGCTGTTTTATAAAACAATTTGTAAGGTCTTACTTATAAACGCGTATCAAATCTATTTTAGTTAAATTTCTGCTAAGCTATCTCACAGACTAGCAGTGATTGCCACCGTAGTGGTATTAAACAACGTTCTAAGTGGGTAGCTATGTCTCCTATTCATATTTGACATACTAAGTGTGAGTAAAATCAAAATCCCTAATAAAATAGATTTATAATAGTAAAGCCGTTAATGTTTATAGCTAAAAGAATATTACAACTAAGACTCCCAACCTCTCTCTTTTTGCATGAACCTGCTATACCCGAGTTAATTATTTTTCAGGAAGTTACTTACCTATTTTATAATAGTTTATGATTAATAAACTTGTACATTACACACACACACACACACAACACACACAAACTTGTACACAACAAGTAAACAATGTTCTTCAGTAGGTAACTATAAATTTGACTAGCTACTCAGTCAACATTATGTGAAATACAGACTGATAAATATTTGCAGTTATTTCTGAGGACCCACAAACCAGACACAAGAGGTTGTCTATTGTTGTGAAAACGCCGGTGGGCTGGTAAGGGACGAACTTTAACGTTAAAACATGATTCTCATAACTTATATTTATGTATGTATGATACGAAGCGTGGCCTAAAAGCAATCATTTATCAATGTGGAGGTGGAGATTTTATCAATAATGTAATAGAAAGTAGCTTGAAAAAGGTACTCTATTTCAATTTTTTTGTGTAAAACCTACAGAAGTGTTTGGCAAAGTTAATGCATAACGTCAGAAATATGATGTATTTCAGCAAAAGTAACAAAAAATACATGCCAACAATGAAAGTCAATATAACAGTAAACATCTGGTAATATAATACGGCTTACAAATTGAAAATACTCATGTTATTTGACTGTTTGATTTCGGTATCAAATCTACAGACAATTTATGAAATTGGTTTCTATCGATAACAAGAAAAACTCAAAAATAAAACGTAAACCTGATTTTTCACACTTAATTAGTTATTTATTTGTTTTCAAAAATTTTATCGTAGTAGATACAGGTACAGTTCCTAAATGTCAAATATATATCGTGTTTTTTATAAAAATCTTACTGCCTTCGCCATAAGAACCATAAACTCTCAAAAGTTCTCATCTAATATAAGTCGACATATGGTACGCTTCTCAGCGAGAAAATATTTTTTCTTGGAAACTGTTTTACTGCGAACATCGTCGATTGTAGATGCTCACTCGTACCATCCTATGCCTACATTACTTTGTAGAGTTAAAACCACACAAGTGCGGTATAAAATAGCAGTAGGTAGAGAGATTATCTTTTCGGGTAAAAGTTTCGATGGAAATACTACACGATAGTGGCTAAAATGATATTTTGGTTAAAACCCTGGGATTACCAGATATATAGGTTATCCCAGGTTCAGAAACATCTTTAAATGTACGGTTAAAGATGTTAATCAAAACATTTTTAAATTTCGAATCACAATCGTATCGTTCACGCACGCAAGATTTCAAACAAAAGCCAGACAAAAGCTAACGTAACTACTCGATACGATGGCTTTTCGAAATTTAAAAGTGTTCGTGCCACATCGTGCTAGGGGTACAGAATTGTAACGATTCTACACTGCCGCGAGAAGATACCTCCATACCATAGGTTAATTTGTTGGATAGATTATGTTCCCTTTCGCTGATGCTGTGATAAGGTGAATTGTTCACCACACCTTAGTGTTCAAACATTGCAATGCTATCTATAGCCAAAATATAAACTATAAAACCAAAATATAAAAAAACTGAAAAGGTTAAAATAATTAAATTTAAGTAGGTACTCATCCCCTAGAAACATATTTTTTGCAGTCGGTGCTTCACTTTCTATGGTTTTTGGAAACAACTTAGCACCAACTCCAAAAAATATGTTTCTAGGGGATGAGTACCTACTTAAATTTAATTATTTTAGCCTTTTCAGTTTTTTGAAGTCGCTTTTATTTTTTGTTTCAAATTTTTTTGTTCACAATTTTTAGTGACAACTTTCTAAGGTCGAAGCTAGATGGGTGACCGTCAACTCATATTGTTTCCTACTATCGTATCGTTTCACTAAAAAGTCATAGGAAAGCAAAAATCTGACAATTTCGCATACGTAGACGACTTAATAATATCAGTTTTTTTTATATAAAAACCAAATTACCCAACTGATTTTGAAAAAAATTTTATGCGATCCAATGGCAACTATTCCGCATTGAACAAAAAAAATCACGTAAATCGGATCAGCAGTCTCGCCGTAATCGGTGTACATACAAAGAAAAAAAAACATACCGGCCGAATTGAGAACCTCCTCGTTTTTGAAGTCGGTTAAAAAGAGATAAAGACAAATATTTTACAACTATCACGACTGAGTATGATAATGTTCAGTTGATACTTTCACTGACTGAAACCGAGTTCTACATCACTATTACAGCTCAATTTTGTAATGCTTAAAATATTAATATTTGGCAGTCATTATTAAACTAGGATCTAAAAGAACAACTCTATTAAAAACCATTTTCGACACAAACCCACGATGAAATTTCTTTAATAATATGTACTTATCCTTCGCAAAAAGGAGACCATTCGGTCTTCTTCAGAAATAAATATTATCTTATTATTCTCTTAATAACGTCTACAGCTTTCCACGACCTAATTTATTTATCCTTCTTATCCCGTAGCAGTAATTAAGTTAGCACAAAGTATGCTAATGTCACGGACAAAATAAAAAATATAAATCAAGAGCGTGTCGGATTCGCAGTATCGGTTTGTTTAGCACTCATTTTTGTACAGCGCCACTTTTATGTACATTATTTCATTAATAAGACATTAAATTGACCTACTTCCATAGTAGGTAAATGTGGGGGTGATGTACGTTCCATATACAGGATGGTGCCATCAATACGACAATAAATTAAAACATGGGCTATATTAGTAGATAGAAATGGTTTTACACTTTCAAAAAGATCGTATTCGTTTGATAATTTCTTAGAAATTTCATTATTTCATAGAAATTTCATGAAATTATCAAATGAATAAGATGTTTTTGAAAGTAGCAAACTATTTAGCTATGTACTATTATAGCCCATGTTTTAATTTATTGTCGTATTGACAGCACCAACCTGTATGTTCCTTCTGTCTCCCAAAAGTGCGATTACCGTAGGCTATACCTATAGATAGACGCTCGTAACACCTTGGGCACTTCCCACGCAATGCCTACCCTGCCTCTGCCTTGCCTAAAAAAATAGCTCAGTATATTTATGGACGGTGGAAAATTTGACTGTGACAATCAGACGAGATTTTGGAAAATATGTAGCAAATGTATACGCATTCCGTTTTTGCTATTTTATTTACGGAACCCTAGACAGATAGAGTGTCACTAATGTCAAACACTCTTCAGGGTGTGGCAGTGAGTATGGCAGGAGGAGGTATAGGTGTATATTCTCTACCAAATATCAGTTTACTTTAATGTAATTTTATCCATGACGGGGGCCACTTACTTAGGGGACGTTTATTTTTATCGTTTTATTAGTTTATTGGATTTTCTTTATATTTTGATAAATAATTAAATATTTTAGTAGCAGTGGCAGGGCATGAAATAAATTTGATGTGGGCAAGTAGCAAGGCGGGAGGCCCTTTGCTCCTGGCTTAAGAAGATTATAAAACAAAAATCAGTTAAAATTCTAAATTATTTATTCGTATAAATAATTCGTAGAGTCGTAGGGCTTACTAAAAATTTCCGGAATGAATAATAAAAAATGCTATGACTAGTCGAAAATTAATGTATTGTTTTTTTTTTATCCTTAACGGGGTAACTCTTGACCTTCGTCTTACCTGATGTTAAGTGAAGATAAGGCCGACGATGGAAGCGAGCTACACCCGGATTCCTCAACCACAGAGGAACTGGCTATCTTACCTCCAACTGCCGGAACACAACAATGCTGTTAACATTATTGTTATGGCGGCAGACTTAGGTAAGACGGTGGTAGCTAGCCAGGCCGACAGCCATACTTTGATGAGTCGTCAAACTACAATTAAAATCGTTGTAAATCATGCTTATCGACTGCGAAAATTGTCAGGAGTTAAATCCATCGTTCCGTAGACATGCAATGTTTAAAATGACTAATGTTTTTAAATGTCATTGGTTAATGTAACGTGCACGGTCTATGTACAAACAAATATTATCCATTAAAATAAATCAAAAAATATTTATCGGTTTGTGACGTCTGAAAATTTTTCAAACAGTATATACTATAGGGACGCGAGGCCTCTCGGACGGCGAGGCCGTATGCGGTGGCCCATGTCGGATAGGACTACATCACATAGGACCGCGAGGCCATATGCGGTGGCCCACGTCGCGTCGCTTATGCCGCCTCTGCTTATACTAAAAAGCGCAAGTAGATCGTTATTGGTTAATACTAATAATACAATTAGGTACTAGAAAAAGTCTTGTCCAACTGTTTTAATTCTGTATAATTTTTAAGTAATTATCTTTTATAATTACTTAATATGTTTGTAGCATATCGTCTATTAGTATTAAACCATAAACAAATCAACTATCAATAATAAATTTTATCTCATTTCAGACATAGACGCATATCAGTCTATAGAATATAATCTCCGTGAATAATAATAATGATAATATTCTTACACTCACAACTATTTGGTAGTTCAAATTAACCATTATACATATCGGAAATCTACCCCTGCCGGGAATAAAACCCGAGACCTCTATTAGGGAGGGGTACTGGCCACTTAAAGAGACAGCCGTCAATGTACTCAATGACCATCAAAAACGTTAGTTCAATCTCTTTGCATTATAATAATTTCTCAGACCTTGTAAATGTGTTACCCGCGTACACGAAGGTTTAAACGACGAAACTTAATTTCATTTTAAGTTAAAGAGAAAGGCATCTTGTAAGTCCATACTGAGTTTACGAGTAAACCCGTTAACACATAAAACAATTATAATCTTCTGTAACAGTAACATAATTATAAATTATTATATGATTAATACAGATGCTTACAAGATGTGTAATTTAATAACGACGAGTAATTGAGTTTAATAATTGATTTCGAACAACCTTTATAATGTATTACTTTCTCATAAGCATAGTATGGATATTAACTATAAATAAGATCATAAGTACATATATGAATCTTATTTATTGGTACAATTGATTTTTCAATTGTCATAGACCTCCAGAGCGGCATTGCCGCTTGACAAACGCAATCGAGATCGAGACTCGATTTCGATCAGATTAAACCACCATAATGAACATTAAATCTAAATTATCTTAGCATATTTTCAGTTATTTCAAGATCTTATTAAAGTCATAAATAAAAAACAACATTATTCTTCAAAATGACAATTTATAGACCAGATAATAATATAATAGTTATGTAGTTCAATTCAATTCAATTCAATTTTTGTTTTATGGCCTCTGTCAGATTTGACAATTTCGCCAAGATCCAGTTTTGGAAAAGACACGAGACTGTAGGGAATTATTAACCGGTTGGGTAACCTGTGGACAAGCACAAACAATAAGTTGGTTAGTTGTTGTTAGTATGTTTATAAATACAAAAATGTATATATAATATTGTACTGTATTTAAAAGGTTATTGTATTACAAGAATAAACTAAACTAAGGATGTAAGTACATTTAAAAAATTGTCTGAGGTAGGTACTAAAGTTTTATATTGTACTTTTTAATATATTTTACCAACACCGAAATAATGAGAGGAGTGGATTGAATCTGAGAGAGTATAAAACCCATATTAGCTGGACGTGGAACAGAGTTTGGAAGCAGATCATATAGAGATATGGGGTGTCTAGAGCAGTTAAAAAATATATGTTCTATGGTGCCTTCGTCTAGACCACATTCACATAAGGAGTGATCGCGTATTCGAATTTTGGCCAAAAAAACTGGAGAACAGACATGACCAAGTCGTAATCGGATGATGGTAGAAGTGGAGTGTTTATCGGCTGATCGGTGTTTGAAGAACCAAGGTTTGGTCGGGATATCTGTCTGAATCCTTCCATAAAATTTGCCCTTCAAAGCGCGGTTATGTAGTTGATTTGAAATGAAACTAATTAGATGTAACATTATTATTATAGAGGGTGTTTGGTACGAAGTTTAACAAGCGGGCACCTACCCATGTCAACATAGTCATATAAATACTATGGTGTTATCAAAAATTCTAAATTGTGAAATTAATTAAAAATTTCTTCATACAAAAAGTTCGGCCAATAAAAGAAAATGTATGGGAAATTTCAAAATTAATTTTAAATTTTTTTATTTTTGATAACACCATAGTTACTAAGGTGTTATCGAAAATTCAAAATTTTAAAATTTATATACAATGGCATAGTATATAAATGACTATGTTAACATAGGTAGGTGGTCGCTTGTTATACCATGTACCAAACACCTTGTACACCCGTGAACACTGTGAGCTTTGGATGCGTGAATCGGACCGCGCAAAATATAAAATAAAGTGGCGGTAGTTAACTTAAAACTTATCAAAGACAACTAACATCTTCAGTCTTCCTGTGGCCACGATCGCTATAAAATAAATGTAATACAGGGATGTTGCCTAAGTTTGAATATGGCGCTATTTTTCCCAAAGTCGGAAAATTTACGCTACCTTACCATAAAAACAATTCAAACTTAAAAGTTATGGAATATTGTTGAAATTGTACGGTTTAGAAAATGTTTCAAAATAGTCAATTTTATTTCCAAAATTCATTAAAAATTATAATTATAAAAGATTGCGTACATCAATTAAAACAACTATTATTATGAAAACTATGAATAAAAACATACATATTAAGTACATAGTCATTATTAATTTTGACAATATGCCCATACATGTTTTAGTAATATGGCTACATGTGACGTCATTTTTTTTTTTATACAACTAGATGACAAACAAGCTGACGGCCCACCTGGTGGTAAGCGGTTACCGCCGCCTATAGACACCTGCAATAACAAGGAAAAGCACTTGAAATTGCAGGTGCGTTGTCATCCTGAGGCCTAAGATGAAATGCCGTCCATGCCCAGTAATTACACTGGCTACCTTTCCCTTCAATCCGAAACACAGCGAACTGTTACACGGCGGAAATAAGAAAGGCAGTGGTACCTACCCAGGCGACCCTACATATGGGTCTACCACCTAGTAAATCAGTTCGTTCTAGTCATCTGTTCGTTGGTATTTTTTATGGAGCATCTTTAGACGATGCGCTGCAACATACCACTGTATCTGTGAAACTATTGATTTTAAACATACTTTTTATTTTGCAATATTTCTTAATGAGTTGTATACTTCCTATTTGTGAAATATAAAAAAAGTTGTGATTGTAAAATTCTCGATAATTATTTAAACCTGAGTGTAGGACACTCGCGATGGTGGTGGCATAATTGATTTCAATGGATATTTATTGGATCCTTACTGCAAGAGGTAAACGGTTCTTTTATACTGCTGTCACAATTTACTGGACTAACATTGAACGACGGACTTCGTGGATAAGAATACATCTGAGATACAGAGCGCTTTCAAAGCTTAAAGTAATAGAACCGTTTACCTCTTGAATTTTAGATTTAAAAATGTCCATTAAAATCAATTATGTCACCACCATCGCTAGTGTCCTAAAGTTTAAATAATTATCAACAATGTTACAATGGGGTAGTTGACAAGTTTTTATACAATAAAAAACTTTAAGTCATTATTTTATTTATTTTTTGAATTAAACCATTTATTCTAATACGAATGAATGCATTATTGAAGATTTTTGAGTGATTAATAGAAAGACTGTTTATTTGATTGGTAGGTTCAAGCTTTTTTTATAACCAATTAAAACCGAAATCATTTTGGTTCATCTACCTGGTACCATGGTTCACTAATCATACATATCAAACACCCTTCGACATAATACAAGAAAATGTAATTTAAACAAAACAAAACTAAAATAGTAATGAAAGCAATAGTCTCTGTGTGTACCTTGTACAAAAAAGATAACATGTTTTTTGCCTAGGCTCATGGAAACATCAATTAAACTTTGAGCTTTAATCAAGTTAAACAAACTCTCTGCGTACCGTTGAATCAATTAATTTATTTTGTGTCCAATTCATACGAGCACCATACGTTACTATTATCGGAAGGGATATTGTATTTCCATTTTTAAGTTTTCCCCGTGTGTTCTAGCTTTTATACCTAACTTTTTTTTGTTATGTTATGAACTGAATTTTGCACAGACATTGGGCCTAATTCTGGGAACACACTTTAATTCTAAATTTAAGTACAGTATATCTCTTTCTCGCAATAAGTAATCGGAAAATGATAGCAAGAATCTGTTTAGAGCTGTCACTGAAATTTAGATAGATTTCTAAGAAACCAT
Source organism: Nymphula nitidulata (assembly GCA_947347705.1). NCBI lineage: Eukaryota > Metazoa > Arthropoda > Insecta > Lepidoptera > Crambidae > Nymphula > Nymphula nitidulata. Next base: position 14,601,381 of record OX374623.1, read on the forward strand.
AGACAATTTTAGACGGCATGTACGGAGGTGCCTCCTAAACACTGCATTTTATCACGTTCAATAAGGTCGAAAATTGAACGCACGTTTCTAAATGTCAAATTATATGACAGCCATCCTTTTCGTATTCCTGTTGATAGAAAGAAATGCACTGAACTTAAATTTAGAGTTAGCATGTGTTTACCAGAATTAGGGCCATTGTATGCAGTACCTGATTCATTTTTTTAAATCAGGATTTGGACGAGTACACATATAATAAGTTTCAATCAAATCGAAACGTTTTGATCTCGATTGCGTTTGTTAGGAAACCCAGGTTTGGCTATACAAGGTGGTGACGAAAACACGACAATAAATTAAAACATGGAAATGGTTCGCAATTTTAAAAAACATCTTATCCATTTGAGAATTTTATGAAGCCAGCCAGTGTTATATTATTTCATAGAAATGCCATGAATTTTTATTTTATTTTATTTTATACAACTAGATGACAAACAAGCTGACGGCCCACCTGATGGTAAGCGGTTACCGCCGCCTATAGACACCTGCAATAACAAGGAAAAATCACTTGATATTGCAGGTGTGTTGTCATCTTGGGGCTAAGATGAAATGCCGTCCATGCCCAGTAATTACACTGGCTACCTTTCCCTTCAATCCGAAACACAGCGAACTGTTTCACGGCTGAAATAAGAAAGGCGGTGGTACCTACCCAGACGACCGTACATACGGGTCTACCACCAATTATCAATTAATTAAGTTGTATTCGAAAGATGCAAAGAATTTCTATAAACTAATAAAGCCCATGTTTTGATTTATGTTCGTATAGACGTCGCCACTCTGTATAAGAGTAACATTACAAGTATACGTCGAACAAACTTTTATAATTATCAATACCTATATAACACGTTTAATTGTCAAATTGTTTAATCGCCTAAACACCAAATAATAAAAAATAAAATAATGAACTTGAACTTGAACTCTTACCGTTCTTTTGTAATCTGAAAATTGAACTTGATGTTGTATCTATCCACCGGCCTTATGATTTCAAACATTGATATAACTTTAAACCACGTTATTAATTTGGAGGTGATTGTGAATTCCAAATGCATTTATATTTGATATTTGGGATCCTGTACCAAAACAAAGAATATTTTTTTTATACTCAAAAAATCTGTCAATCATTTTCATTTTACATGGGAGAAACACAAGAAGAGCTTGGGCCATAACACCACCACGCTGGCCCAATGCGGGTTGGTTGGTTAGAGCGGTTGCAGTAACAACCGGGACCAACGGCCCTTCCGTGTGCCTTCCGAAGCACAGAGAAGGTCGAGATTATAAATTTTGATTGACCCATCCCGGGATCAACAATGGCGGAAGTTGCTTTGTTTCCGTAAACGAAACCAGAGCACTCAAACCACTACACTACTGAGCTGCCACGTAGGTATATCACAGTCAAATTTGGTATTCATATTACGACAAGCTTAAAATAACATTGCCTTCTCAGAAGAAACGTTTATGGTAACTCAAAAATATTTAGGTAGTTTATCTAGTGGACGAATATCGTTTGAATTTTTGTTATAATATATATTTTGATGTTTATTAACACACATGGAAAATGTTGTTTTCATTTATCTTACCTACCAATTACTTTTAATGTCCTTAAAACTTTTAAAATTTTTCTGCTTGTAATATGAAAAATGACTGAATGAAAGATCTTAGTGGAGATTAAAATAAAATTAACTAAGTACAATAAAATTTACAATAATTGAACGATAATAAGACAATAAGGCTTAGTATTAGATTAATATTTCTCTGCTTGCACCTAATCATTAGGACTTGAGTAGTAAAACTGTTATGATTAGGTGCAAGCATCCAGAAAGTTTTTAATCAACCCTGTTTGTAATTTTGTTTCAAACTCGCTACCGAATACTATCGTAGATAAATAAAAAAATGTTTTAATTAAAATAACAACAGAAGCGTTTTGTTATTTTGTCTCGTATTTTAATAAATAAAACAATGAATAAAGAAAAAATCGCACTTGTCTACAGTAGCAAAAACACGTATTAGGATGCGTACATCCACGACCTTTCACAATCAGGATTTCGAAACATCTAAATAGTTATATAATTTAGTATTCATCTAAATAATCTTAAATTAAATTAAGAACAACATGCATATTGTTGTGTTCGTTTTATATGTGTCCATCATCTGGTGAAATTCGCTACTTAATTGGATGCCTAGCCCGTTGATTAAACGCCGGCGTCCAATCAAATGCCTAGGCCGATATTTAGTTGAACTAGACTCCGTTAACGTTTAACAACTTGTCGTTTTGAAAGGATCGTCTTGTACCGAAGAGTTTTGGTTTGATTGGTGGGTTCAAGGTTATTTTTATGACCACTTATAACCGATATCGTTTTGGTTACATGTGGTTTTAAAAAATAACCTTGAATCTACCAATCACTCAAACAGTCACACAAAAGTTCCTCGATTTAAAGGACCTGCCTAGACGTCCAATTAAATGTCTGATTCAACCAAACGTTGCGCTCAAGACATGCTAACCTTAAGATGATCCTGTACGATCAAATAGTCTGCGAAATGCTTAATAAGTACTTTAGAAACTTACATCAGCTATAGCGTGTTTGCGCTCAGAAATAAGAATAGTAGATAGACAATTAATGACGCCGGGGTTGCTTAAAATTTTTAATTTTATATTTTTTTTAAACCATAATCATAATCATTTATTCATTCATAAAAATGGGTATTATTAAACATTGGATGTTAAAAATATAATGTTAAGTACAGCCATGATTCGCCTTATCGGCATATGAACATTTTGCATGCATTTTATTTTAACAAGATTAAATAATGACAAATAAAAATATTTATTACAATACAACACAACAGATGAATCAATTCAATCAAATTACAAAATAATAAGTCATGACAGCAAAATCACAATTACCTATGTCAATACAACAAATTAATATTTATTCAGTATATAAATTGCCATTAAAAAATAGTCTTAGGTCATAATAAAACGCTTTTTCAGCAAGGAAGCCATTGAGTGCAGTTTTAAATCGTTTATTGTCAATTATCAATCTAATGGGTTGTGGAATTTTATTATAGACAATAGGTGCCATGCAGTTTACACTCATTTTTTGTAGAATCTTTGTACACATATGGGTTGCGTGCCTTCACGGCGGCTTCCAATGGGATATGCCTCAAAGTAGTACGGGTTGTTTCTAATAAAATTTGCAAGCTCACTTATGTATAATGATGGCAATGTGAGTACGTTATATTTGCGAAAGTAAGGTTCACACGAGTCATCCTTAATCTTATTCTTATTTCATATTTGTAACCCTATTGCATTTTAGACTCCAACATTATTTCTAAGAAAAGGTAAACTATATAGGATACAATAACATTCCATTTTAATTTCAAGTTGCATTTTGGCTGCCTATACGGAATGGCCCCATAGACGGACTTCCCCGTTGTCACCTTACCTACGAGTATCTATGATCCAGTCAAAACATATATTACAGTTTTTTTCCTTTTTTTTTCTCATTGTAAGTAGATGACTATAATAATTAAAAATTTATAGTATCTAGCAATTTAATAGCATTTAACTTTACAGCTTACTGTGAGTAGGTAATTCGAATTTGATTAGCATTGATATTATTAAAAAATAATATTATACGCAACAAAAAATACAAAGCACGACCATCGCGATGTTCTCGTGAATTACACCAAGCAATTTCTTTTAATGAGTTTTTAAGCATCGCACATGTGACAGTGTCAACAGCCGGCCGGGACAGCGTCTGGTTGAGAAGGCCACGTGTACGGTGTATCTTTCGTCAAGGTGACAAAATGTGGTCTGAAGCCGACACTTGGTACATTTCTATTTCGGCGCGGTGTCGCGGGCGCGGCGAGACGCGGTGGCACGCGGCGCTTGCGCATACCAAGTGTTAAAGAACTCTTTAGTTAGCGCGCATGTATCCCGAATCGAACACGTCTAAATAAACACACTGACTCGTATAAGTTTACACCATAAGGAAAAGCTTACATTACTACAGTGATTAAAAGTTGATTTGTGTTGTGATTACCTAATGTGATTAAAGTGATCCTAAATTATACATCTATTGTAACATAGGTTGTGCGGTAGCTCTGTTCCGTTAGATGGCATAAATAAAATCTTCACAGGTTATTTATTATATTATGAATCAATAAAAATACATACTATCGTGTAAATTTAATTCCTTTTATAAAATAAAACATCGTCCTTATTTCGAGGCTGTCGAGCCGGTAAGCGGTAGTCTAATAAATAATTAAAATTGGTTGACGTCCGTTGTGAGTCATTATTCTAACTAAAGTGATTGAATAGCAACATTATTGTGTGTATCATTTATTGTTTTATTGTTATACAAACCTTGGATTGTTCGCTTTGTGTCAGTGGTGTACTTACGAACAGTGAACGTTACATCTTTGCTGAGTATCACACATGTGATAGAACAGGTGTGATATTGTAAAATAGCTACGTTGACTATCGAGATAGTGCGCCCACTGCGGATATCTGTATTTGCTTGTTGATAACGGGGGAGTGCTCCGCGCGCGCATGATGCCGTAAACCAGCATTTATATTCTTATCACACAGTCAACCACGTGTTTTCTGACGCCTCGAAGACACCACGGATAAGAGGCGATGACGTCACGTGCGTAAGGCATGTAGTACCCGAACGATTTGTGAAGTTATTGAACAGTGGTTGTGTACCGCGAAGTGAATTGTGCCGTCGGCGTGTCGATATGTTGTTGCATGGTGGCGGTACATCGAGAGGGCCTATACAACGGAGACGCTTAGGTCCTTACGGAGTTCCATGTTGTCGTGGGGCCGGGGCGCTGCGGGCTCGTCGAAGCCCCCGGCCGCCGCGCCCCGCGACGACGCCAGTGGCGAGGACACTCTCAGCGACTGCGAGACCGAAAGCGCGCTGCTCGCGGGCTCCGCCGCCCTGGCTCGAAGACGACACGCCATAAAAATCAAAAGGAAATCAAAAATCGCCTTCAGATTCCTAAGGTTGGTTAGTTTGTGTCGCTGTTTTAATGCCCATTGTATTCGCAACAAAAGCAAGACAACAGGAGCGTTCTACCAATAAAACTTTATTGTTGAACAATTTAGGACAATCAAAGAATGGCCACTGTAGTACAGATTGGCCATTTGATAAAATAGTCAAACGACAGTCTATTTCTACACGTTTCCTGCAAGCATGTACAAGGGCAAATCCTTAGCACCTAATTCTTATTTATTTTTATAAAGTATAAATGAGACATTGAATTAGAAATTAAAATATAATAAAACTAGAAAAATTTCACGTCCTGAGGCAGGAATCAAATACAGATACACTAGAAGAATTTCACAGGGATATCCCAAGTCCTGGGTGGCTCAGTGGTCAGAGCAGTCGCCCGGATTGCGAAAGGTCGCGGGCTCTATTCCTGCCTCAGGGCGTGAAATTTTCTATGTTTATTATATTTTAATTACTAAGTAATTTTTCAAACATTTATAATAATTTTAAAATCAAAAATAAGGAGACATTGAATTGTCAACGAATATAATTATAATATAATGTCATATAATAATATATTGTCTTTATTGATATTATGTTTTGAAACAGATTCATATAATAGGTGTACCTACTTACTCTTAATGCATCCATGTCTTATCTTCCTGGCGGCTGCCGCGCCGCCGGGGGCTCACACTCGCACACCATGAAAACCTATTCTGACTAATACGTGGGTACTTACTTCGTATATTGAGCAGCCATAAGCCTTATATTTTATGATCATGTGATACCGTTTTCCGAAGAATTCGATGAAAAATTACGCGAATCCTTTCAAACGCCTACTTATCATGGCGCGTGTTTGGTACCGTGATAGATGTTCATTTGGAACCCCAATTCTTTCAATAAATCACGTTTGTTAGCTGATCCAACTGAAAAGTTCAGAATTCATAGTAATTTTGTATTTCGTATTTCATTGCTTCGTACGTCTCCGAATCTATCGTATCATGTCAAGGTCATTGACCATAATTAGACAAATGAAGGGGTCCTTGGTCCTAATTTTATAATCTTTAGTTATACCTACAATAAACAAAGTTTCTCCGGCAATAAATCTAAAGTACGTTCGTTACTGTCTTTGAAAGTCTATGGTAACATTTATGTTTCAATATTTCCTGAAATAACTTCAAAAATGACTTTAGTATTTATTAAACAAACACTAAATATTTCCTTTCAACACAGTAGGTACACAATATTTACTCTAATAATCATTTACGTGAATGAACGAACAGTTGCCATAGCAAAGATAGTGACAAACGGAATGGCTCACAGAACGGACCCATTTAACATTCCGGTCGCGTCTGTGACCGGCGTCGCCGCAACAGGTATCCGCTGTGGCGTCTGACATTATTACCCTCAACCGACTTAATGTACTTATTTATCGGGGAATAAACGATAAACTGTCTCTAAGCTTTAAATAGCTCGTTAAAGTCAAAAGAGCAGGTATTCAAAAGTTTAATGTAATTTTAGCTACTTTTTGATGGAAAACAAACAAACAAAAAAATTTAAACACAAATTAAAACCGACTTCAAGTTTCAGTTTTTCTTCAGTTTTTTGAAGTCGGTTTTAATTTGTGTTTAAATTTGTTTGTTTGTTTGTTTTCCATCAAAAAGTAGCTAAAATTACATTAAACTTTTGAATACCTGCTCTTTTGACTTTAACGAGCTATTTAAAGCTTAGAGCTTTTGTTTAAAATTTTTTTTTCACAATTTTTAGTGATAACTTTCTACGGTCGAAGCTAGATGGGTGACTGTCAACTTATATTGTTTCCTAATATCGTATCGTTTCACTAAAAAGACATTGGAAAAGCAAAAATTCGCAATTTCGCATATGTAGACGACTTAATAATTTCAGTTTTTTTTTATTCAAAACGAAAGTACCTGGGTGTGATTCTGTAACGAATCTCGCACCTCACTTCGCAAGTCACTTCGAATTCAACTGTCAAACAGAGCAAAAAATGTATGAAAATTTGCTCTATTTGACAGTTGAATTCAAAGTGACTTGCGAAGTGAGGTGCGAGTTTTGTTACAGAATCGACAGGCCTAACTGTTTCTGAAAAAAAATTTATGGGACCAAATGGCAGCTATTCCGCATCGAACAAAAAAAGAATCACGTAAATCGGATCAGTAATCTCGGCGTAATCTGTGTACATACATAGAAAAAAAACATTCCGGCCGAATTGAGAACCTCCTCGTTTTTGAAGTCGGTTAAAAATAACTAATAATATCCGGCTTTTGGCCAGCTTTATAATTGATGATCACAAGAAAGATCATTTATCATTTAGTAGGTAAGTACCTAATAATAGATATAAATTTTTATTCAGAGTTTATATGTGTTATTATTAAGTATCCCATAAAATCTACCGTTTTATATATCAATAAGTTCTCCCAACGCGTCACAGTGTGACAGGTTACAGTGTGACTCGTTGGGAATAAACGAAAATAAATAGTACATAATATCATAAATCATAAATACATAAATCTCTATTTCAAGATTACTTTACTTGACTGACAACTACGCCCGTTCACAATAGGTAACACTCAATAAAAAGTGTACAGTAGCTGTCACATATTAATCAGAAAAAAAAACATATTTGATTACAGCTATAAAAAGATACGGGAAATTAGGAAGTGTAATGCAACTCAAACAAAAGATATTACTTATATTACATTATTATGAGTTTTGGCAGAGCACTCGCGCCCCTAACAAAGCAATCGTCTACCATATTTGTGTTTCTCAGCCATTCAAACACGGAACTGGAGCAAGTTTGCACAATAGAACGTTGTTTGCGCTTTCCCGTGCACTCAAATTGTGCCTACACTTATTTAGCCAATGTATACGGATAAGCCGCCTTAAACTGAACCACGTTTACCTGATATTTAGAGAAACATCTAACAATATCTACTCGTAGCCATCTGATTAAATTGACCACTTAATCGGACGCCTAGGATGTTCATTAAACGCCGGCATCTAATGAAGTGACTGGAGGACAATTAGCCAAGACATTGTGATTGAACGCAACATTTAGATGGCTGAGCGTTATCGCCGCTAGGTATCAAATTGAGTAGATACACTATCAATACACCAAGTTGTTAAACGTGGAATAAGTCTAGTTCAATTAACTATTGCCCTAGGCATTTTATAAATAAAAATAAATAAAAAATAAATAAAAATCTTTTATTTCAGACCAATTATGTCCATTGTTTGAAATCTATACAATCAATTAAATCTAAATAAAAATCAAATTAAATCAATTAAATCAAAATAAAGTGACTAAAATCAAAACAAATTATTTAAATTATCATTAAAAAAGTCATCACAAAATTAAACACACACATAACATTAAACACACATCACATTATAGGATGCCGGCGTTTAATGAACGGCCTAGGCGTCCAATTAGGTTGGTAAGTTAACCGGATGGCTGTGACATATACCTACAAAATTTTAAAGTTAACAAAACACACGTTTTGATATTTCTTTTGCTTAGTACCTACACTGAAAAAAATGACAACTAAACTTTTGAGTAGGTACCTGTACCTTATAAAAATGACTACACACAACTTAGCGTAATACCTAGCCAAACATGAAGTTGCATAGAGATGCACGGTTTGGTTTCAATTAAACTGTGATTGAACCTCGCCAAATCTTGGTCATTACTAATGTAGCCTAATTAGTTTGATTAAATATTTTTCTCAGTGTAATGATACAAACATCTTTTAAATAGTGTATATGTATTTCACAATAATGAAGTTCAGAGCAACCTTAACAAAGTAAAGAAAATTGTCAATAATTTGTCATTTTTTTACAATGTACAAAAACCAAATCTACTCAAGTGTTCTACTGGGCCACGCGGCTCACTCTATATAAGTTTTTGTCTAACATAAATGCTTTGTGGCCTGTAAAACAAGTTTGAATGAAACGCCTCTCCTGGCCCACCGGTGTCCACCGTGGCCCCAACGGTTCAATAGAGTTTAGCCCACCGGTGTCCACCGTGGCTCCAATAGGAAGTTTCCTTTTTTCGCAAAGCGTTTACGTGTTAAATAGGTATTTTATTTTTGTGGTCGAAACAAAAATAAAACACTGACAAGTAATATTGTAATCATACCTAAAATTGAAATATTTCTACATACTTAAAGAAATTTAAGTCTTCTAATCTAGGCGGTGTTCCTTGAACCTAAATAAAATACTTATATTTGCTCCCCTATACACAATTTATTTTTATTGTATGTACTACATTTCATTCCCTATTTATAAAAATAGACGCACAATGTCTTTTCTTGTGATATGTGTACAAAATATGTCACGGATCCGCTGGAGGAAATTTGTGGCCTAATTAGTTGTATCTTCTTAAGCAGACTACTTTCCTTTCCTTGATATAATTATCTTTGTGAATTATCTATGTGTATGTCGCAAGATAATGCAGTAACTTGTATTTGGGTCTTTTGGCCAAACTGTTAGCTGAAATCCTATGATCTCTCCTAGTCTGGGTAAAAAATGAGTAGGTAGTGCGTCGACCGCACTACCTACTCATTAATATAATACACATAAGTAGCTGAACACTTTAGTACCATGTCACAATAACTATGGCGTCAATAAAGTAGGTTTCGACTATTAAGTACGAGCCCAATATGCCAATAGTCGGTGTGACATGGTACTAAAGTGTTAAGCTACTTCTGTGGTCGACTGTACTCTTACACAGGTACGTGTGAATTAGAGGCCGCCGCCGGGTCATGGATAAATCCTCATGGTCCTGAACGCGGTCCGTCACTTTTTCACACCTGACCAATTATGCCTGCTCTACAAAACTCAGGTCCGGTCTTGTGTGGAGTATTGGTCGCACCTGTAGGATGGCTCTAAATACCTCCTCGATGCACTGGATAGATTGCACTATTTAAGTACCTCGAGCTTGAGCATCTACAACTGCGTCGAGATTTTGCGAAGCTTGCCGTTTTCTATCGGCTAGGTATATCATGGAGTGTGCTCTGAAGAGCTTTTGGACCTTATGCTCAAATGAACAACGCGTGCCAGTCTTCTGATTCATCAATTCACTGCCTCCACTTCAACATCACGCCTAAAGAAGTTTAGTAATTCGTTTCTTTGTCATACTTCTAAAACTTGAAAATATATGCCAGCACATGTGTTCCCTCCTACTTATAACATGAATCCATTTAAAAGAGGCGTGAAAAGACAACTTTTGGGTAATGTTTCATGCTGCAGTAGCTCTTACCGCTTCACAACAGGTGGTGTTGAATGAAATGCTATGTTTAAAAAAGTGGTAGAAACCTTGGCATATTGATATAACCACGCCATCTCTAAAACGTGACTGAAATTGCAATATTTTTAGGTTTTTTATGAGTTAATAGGTTACCAACCCGCACTGGGCCAGCGCGATTGACTAAGGCCTAAATACCCTAACTCGTTAGGGTAGGCTCGTGCCCCTCGGTGGGGACGTATATGAGCTGGTGATGATGATAGGCTGAAAACTAAATAAGTTTAAAAAAAACTGGAGCTTTTGGGTCATGTTAAGTTTTTTTTCTTCTAGAAGGTACCTTAGTATTATGTTGATCAGTCAGTCAGTCAGTGTGCCAGTAACAAAACTAAGGAATTTGGACGGCCACAAAGTAAAAGTTCAAATTAAATGTTATTGAGAATCTAAGCCATACATGCCCTATATTTTACTGAAAATACAGATTTTTAGCTTTAGCCAGCACAAAATTACAGGATGTTGAAAAGGACCGGAATGACCTTGCCTCTTTGTTTCGCACGATTTGTCGGGGGCACTGTTGTGCCCCCAGATTCAACACGAATCATCACGTGCTTGCGATAGCACTCCGCTCATCGCTCAAATGGTGTTCGCGTAAAAATTCTGTGTGTGAGTGCAAAGGAATTACATAATGTAATTTTACCGGGACGCATTTCCACCATCTGGTGTACAAGAAGCAAAGCCTTTTCTATTTTGTTGATGTTTTATCCTCCTGCACAAAGGGCTACGTATATATTGTATTATGCGAACTCCTGCCTACAAACGTGTTTCCTGAACATTATTTTACCTTACTCAAAAAATGCTTAGAAAACCAATTTAAATTAAAACACTGTTATAATGTTATACTCCTCTCACTTATATGTTAAATGAAAAAGACAAACAATGCTTTAACCTTTCTTTTTTATTTTTTTTATTTTTATTTTAGCAGCCACCCGGCGTCTCCACAACAACAAAATATCTATAGTGTCTGTTTTTTTATCTATAAAAGGTTTTACTAATGTTTTTAAGACCGTAAAACTTCAATGAGTAAATATAGTTAGTTAGTTGTCATATAAGTAACCACACGTTAACATCGACTGAGATCGAGATCAAATTTGACTTGACTCTTTTTACTTAATTCTGCATTGTAAACACTTGTATGTTTGATAAAATATTGATAAAGTGAAATACAAAGTTTTATATATTTTCCTCAGATCAGTTATTATTAGAGAATTTCCTCCTTTAACCAAAATAAACTTAAAAGATCAGTCTTGTTTGTATTTTAAAAACAATATTTAGTAAAAAAAATTTTTTGTTGTATGTTTTGAACTATTTATATTGTAAAGTTATTTATTGTACTTAAAACCACAAAACATACAAGAAATTGAAATGGCACGTTCTCATGTCATCCGCAGCTGAGCTCAAATCGCTCACATCACACCAGTTTAGGCGTTCGTATAAAACAGCAAACAACACATGGCAACGACTAGCGTTATTACTTTTTTTATTATCATGACATAAAACTCACGTGTGCTTTTTATACTATGAGCTAAACTTGCATATACGTAAAAAGAGAGATTTATTCCCAGAACAACGTTTAATGTATTTATCAATTTTTTACTCGATTTTATGTCTGTTTAGTATTACAGTATTACATCTGTCATTTCTCTAACCTTACCTATACCTTTGGAGTCATCTATTACTTTAAAGGACACATATTTTATGAAACAAATATACTATTATATCATATTGTAAATGATCTTTATACCTAATAGGAAATTTCCGTAACTTTATTTTGAAAATGTAATTATTGTTTAAAAAAAAATATTTTGAAAATATCCAGACTTCCATTTAAAGTAACTATGTATTGTCTGTTTTTTACGTTTGTATTATTGTTTAGTATATTTCTGATATTTTATCAAAAAAAATTAAAAATTTATAATAATAAATAATATATATAATAATTAATTTATTCAATTTGTATATAAAAAAATACATTATTATCAATATTTCTCCGCTATCTGGTATCCATAACTCAAGCTGTTAGTAATGCTTACTTAGGGTTAGATAATAGGTGAGTGAGTGTAGGAATCATCATCATCATCATATCAGCCGAGAGACGCCCTCTGCTGGGCATAGGCCTCCCCCAAAGATCTTCAAACCGATCGCTCCTGCGCTATCCTCATCCAACGGCCTCCCGCGACCCTCACCAGATCATCGGTCCGAGTGTAGGAATATTACGAGTATTATTAATTCTGTCGCTAAAAGTCATAATATTACAAAAGTCGCTTATTATTACATTTTAATCAAGTTCTTTTTACCGCCGTTACTAGCTCGCCGGCGTGTCCTCAACAACAGAAGCCAATATTATCAAACGTCATACTTAGCGGTTATCGTAGACTACCCCGCGTATGGCAAGGCAAAGGAATATAGCCTTTTTAAAAGTATCCTCAGCCCTTCATTCCCTACGGTTGTGACCTGTTAGTCTTTAAGACAGATAAATGGTCATTTCGAAGCCCCGCCGAGTTAACTTCGTTAGACTGCTCAAACCCTTGCTTTTTATTGTAGGGATTGTTGACAGTGATTAAGTTTACGGTTAGGTTAAGAGATTTATTGTAGAGACAACATTTAGAAATCCTATAATGGAAAAAAGAAGAAAATAAGCTAAAAAGAATAGTTAGTTTTAAAGAAAATATTAACGGGGACAAGACAAGGTAAACAAAAAACCTCCCTGGTAGCATTGCACAGTGGTCAGTGCAGTCACGACGATTGTGAAAGTTAGCGGGTTCGTTTCCTTCTCCAGGACATATTGTTTAGTCTTCATATTTTTACAAAAAATATATTTTAAGCCTCTGTGGTCTAGTGTTTGATACCACTTACTTCAGATCTAGGGGTCCGGGGCTCACTTACCGTGGAGCACAATTTTTTTGCTCGGTTTGGTTGGTGGTGGGGTTTTTCTAAGTCCGGCTAGGTTAACTAGGCACCATCTTACCTTATTATGTTATGAAGTTATGTTAACAGCATTGTTGTCATACATTTTTTTTGAAGATTATCGCTAGATTAAATAACTTATACTTGCAATACGTTACAGGTGTAATATATTTATATACGTAATCAATCAATAAACGGTCTGAGAATCCCTCCACCATCAGTCGACCATCAATTAATCTGCCGGGCAATTGAGATAGAGTGCTCAAATATTCATAGTTTCAGCCTACAGCTTAAGGTAAAGGTCTATATGAGAAATGGAATACTGGCAAACTATGAAGAGGATAAATGGTTTTGATACCTTTCAGAAAAGAGATTGCTCAAGTTGTCATATTGTAGATATTTAAGATGGTTTGAATATTCGGAAGCAAAGTAGGTCCAATAATTCAACTCAATTGTCAGAAATTGGCAAAGCGTTAGGCCCCTTACATCATAATTACTCTATAAATTACCAACTTCGTAACATAATAATGCTTTTTAACAGGCTTAAGATTGCGCATTAATTTCAATCTTCATAGGATCTTGATGGATAATAAAAATATAGAAAATGTATTTTTATTATAGTCTACAATAGCATTATTCAAGGTTATTATACGCAAAAGAATAGTGATGTAGCTACAAGATATTAAGTTAGTTAACTTAGTAGTTGTAATTATCAAGCAACTCACATTATTCCACCTGCAACGCACAACATACTGGCATATACAGGGACGGGCAAATTATAACATATAATTTAGAGGCTGTTATTCAATTATTTTCATTTCTGATTATTACCAACATGTATATTGAGTTGTCTGTCAACGGTCAAAGGATGACCAATTTTAATGACGGCCGGGTAGTAGAGTCTGTCCCTGGCCTAAGCCGGTCTGGCAGGATAAGTCTATAATACATATACATATATTCATAATATATTTTTTTCAATTCTTTTATTAATTAAGACACAATACAATTCATAAATCGTGCTTACTTTGGGCTAGATAATTGGTGGATTGGCTTGAGTAAAACATTATTATTATTATTAAGATAATAGAAAACTTCTAAGCACAATTTGATTCGACCGTACAATTTTCAGTTCAAAGTTAGAACACTAATTTCGCGTGCGTAAATTACAAGCTTCGTCTAATTTGCTTGAAGTAAAGTCGTCTATTTGTCGTCTAAAAGGACACACTAAACTTCATTTATTTTTAAAAAATCAAGACATACTGGAATTGGGATGTTGCCTAAGTTTGAATATGGTGGTATTTTTCACAAAATCGGCAAATATACGCTATTGTTATCTATAAAAATAATTCAAACTTAAAAGATAAGGAATATTGTTAAAGTTGTGCTGTTTAAAAAATTCATAAAAATGGGCTTTGTTTTCCAAAATTTATCAAAAATGTTAGTGGTATTAGATTACTGACATCAATTAAAACAACTATTATTATCACAACTAAGAATAAAAACGTACATATTACATAGTTATTATTAATTTTGTCAGTATGCCCACACATTTTATATTAATATTGGTGCCGTCAATACGACAATAAATAAAAACATGGGCTATTTTAGTTCATAGAATTGGTTTGCCACTTTAAAAAACATCGTAATACATTGTGATTGATAATTTCATGTCATTTGTATGAAATATATAACATTGGCTACATTATTTCATAGAAATATCATGAAATTATCAAATCAAACTACAGCCACCTTATTAAGTTATCAAAAAAAAATCCACTCTAAAATCAGCTTGTTCTATTTATTTCCTTTTCTGATTTAATATCACAGAAAGTAATACATTAATACACCATACACAATAGGGGCAATTTACTGTTTATCATATTCCATGTTTTATATCAATTTCCGATTAACACTTTACAAAGCTGTAATTTCAAAGTAAGCGTACGACCGACGCTAAATCAATATTAATTTAGGACCCCTGTAGGTATTTAATTAAGGTGACAGCATCTTGATACATTATATAATATATAATGTATATATATTATATTCAATTATGCAATGTAAAATTTAATCACAGCGAACGTTCTGGTCCTCTGGCGGTCGTCAAGCATGATTGGAAATTAAATTGTACCACCAATCAACAGCCTCTCGAGCATTGAGCTGTAGTGCCACTCAAATTTCGAATGGACATACCGGTATAGCTACAAATGCATAGAACAGTCTCTGTGGGGTGACCTATAAATATAGTTCATCAATTTTCTTTAAAACATAAACTAAATATTTTCAAATGTTGCATAACGAATCCAAAGATAATTTTCAATTAAACGAAGTGTTACCTTAGAGAAGATCGCAGCCAAATACGTTACTTTGTGTTATCACTACTGGCTTATCCCAGTATTCCTTGACACAGAGTTTTGTTATGAGTGTGAAGCTTTTACCAGAAAAAGCATTCTAAGAAAGCGTCAAAATAATTTTATTGTATTATGTATACCATTTTTTTATACGACAAGGTTGGCAAACATGCATGTGTCCCGCCTGCGGTTACCAACCATAGCATATAGACACGTGTTTTTTGAAATACCGTCAACCGGCATCACAACCTGGGGGTTGGTCCACCTGACGTATAGAGTCTCCAGGACGCTCAAGCTATCAGCCTCATGCTTAACCGTCATCATAACCTGGGGGTTGGTCCACCTGACGTATAGAGTCTCCAGGACGCTCAAGCTATCAGCCTCATGCTTAACCGTCATCATAACCTGGGCGTTGGTCCCCCTGACGTATAGTCTCCACGACATCACATGCACCCGCACATAAATGGGTATATAATTGTATCAATTTATATTTTTAATGTTGAACTTGTTTTCCATTTTTTAAGTAATAAGTAAGTCTTGTCTGAAACTTGCTTGCTGAACTCACGACTCCGATAAAACCTCTCCTAACCTCTCTGAAATAAATCTTTTATTTAAATATATAATGACAAGCAAGCTGACGGCCTACCTGGTGGTAAGTAACTACCGCCGCCTAAAGACACCTTTTTTTTTTTTTTTCTCGCTGAGGGGAAGCTCTACCAGCCTATCCGCCCTCTCCCTGGGGAGAAGAGGGAGGAGTGTGTGGGGCTCTCACCCACTAAGCCCCTCAGTGATGCACCCCTTTCCTGCTTACTGTCGACCGTGCGGGTATAGACCGCAGACACTACGTCCGCTTGCCGACAGAGCAGTGTGACCTAAAACGGTCCCGCCTTGTGGGGAGGCCTCTGAGAAAGGCCCCCCTCAATCCGACTACGTTTTTTAAAGTCGGCGAGCCGGTGCATTGACCCGCGCGACTGGGCTGTGCAATCCAGGCACGGTCCCCAACCGCGCCCAGAGCCCAAGAAAAGATGTAATGATATGGCGCGGGCAGCTGGAGGCGCTCATAATGCGCCCTCCTACGCCCAGTGCGCCGACGACGGATGGCGGAAGTGGCGGCAGCTTCCCGCGCACGTTCTGCCTCCTCCTTGGTGGTCATCACCCTCTCGCAAAATGCGAGGACTGCCTGCCACGACCTGTCGCTCTCGATCATCTTTGAAACGACGGTCGAGAGGGAGAGGTCGTCTCCAATCACGGCGGCCAACGCTCGCCGTTCATTCGCCCATGCAGGGCAAGCCTCCAGTGCGTGCTGCGCTTCCTCATCAGGGCAGCCGTCGCAATGGTGGCAGATGGCCGTCGGTTCTCTCGCGGCGATCCGACACAGGTACCCCCCGAAGCATCCATGCCCCGTGAGGACCTGCGTCATGCGGAATGTTTGGACCCCGTGCGGCCTCTCCACCCATCGTTTTAAGATCGGGCCCACTGCCCCAATGGTGCGGACTCTAGCGCTGACCCGCGCAAGTCGACGCACCCACACCTCTAACGCCTCTTCGTGCAAAACGGCTCGCCGATCCTCCACCTCTCGCAATACCGGGTCATGCCCCCGGGATCGTGCCTCCTCGCGCCAGAAATACACTGATGCGAGGGCCCTCGCTTCCAGGTCCCAGGGGACAGAACCCGCTAGAACCGCCGCTGCCTCACCGGAGATTGTTCGGTACCCCCGTATCACCCTCGTCGCCATCACCCTCTGCGGTTTTCGTAGGAGAGCGATTTCCCGGTTATTGAGGACGTCAGCCCATACGGGGGCGCCATAGAGAGCCATCGACCGAACGATTCCGGCGTATAATCCCCGGCACGCCATGTCAGGACTCGCCAAATTTGGTAGGAGCCACCCCAGCGCTCCAGCCGCCCGCAACAATTTTGGGACCAGCTCCTCCAGATGAGCTCGGAAGCTCCACCGTCTGTCAATACGCAGTCCCAAATATCGTAAAGAGGGCCCTATCTTTATTTGGACGCCTCCGACCACTATACTTGAATCAGCTGGTGGCACTCTGCGGGGGCCGTGGAAACACATGGCCTCCGACTTTTCAAGCGCCACCTCCAGCCCAACCCTTCTGATTCGGGCGACCACCTGCGCAACCCCCGCAGTCGCGAGTATTGCAGCGTATTGCTCCCTCTGGCGAGCACCAGCGTGTCGTTCGCATAGCAAACCACACTGATGCCCGTCAGGTTAGCACCTCTCAGCACCGGGTCGTACCCAATATTCCACAGGAGCGGCCCCAGGACCGATCCCTGTGGGACACCGCACGACACCGGTGTTCTGCCTAGCCCCTCTTCTGATTGGTACACTACTGCCCTTTGTGCTAGATAGTCGGAGATCACATTCTGGATGTACACGGGTACCCGGTGGTGTGCTAAGCCCCTCTTTATGGAATCCCAGGGAAGGGTATTAAAGGCATTGGCGATGTCAAGAGACACCGCCAAGACGACCTCTCCCCTGAACACAGCCTCCTCCGTAACTGCTTTCACCCTTAGGATAGCCCCCACCGTGGAGCGCATTCTTCTGAAGCCGTATTGGTATTCAGAGAGGTCCGGCCCGGTCTCCTCCATATGCTTCCTGAGACGGACAGCTATCACGCGCTCTAGGAGCTTTCCAGCCTCATTTAGCAGGACTATCGGGCGGTACGCCGACGAAGAGTCAGGCGGGCGACCCTCCTTCCGCAGCAACACTAGGCGGCCTACCTTCCATTGCTGAGGGAAAACACCTTGGCGCAAGCACGCTGTAAAGAGGCGTCTCAGCCTGTCCTCCAGGGGACCCAGCGCCAGGGCCCAGACCTTTCCATGCACTCCGTCGGGGCCGGGTGCTGTGTTTTTCGCTTTCATGCGCTGTACGGCCGCACCCAGCTCTCCCCTGGTGACCTCCGGCACCTCGGCAGCCCTCGGCATATCCGGCTCTGCTGACGGTTGGTGCACGGGCATCTGCTGGTTCTCTCTGTAAGGGAAAAGGGTAGCCACGACATTCCTTAAGACCCGGGGTTCTAGACTCTCCGTCAGGGGAGGAGCCCATGCCCGCAACTTCCCCCTTACCGCCCGGTAGGGTCTACCCCAGGGATCCCTGTTAAGGGTTGCCAGCGCTTCCTCCCTTGCGCGCGCTTTTGCTTCGGCGATCTCGGTCTTAAAGGCCCTCCGCGCGGTATTATCGCCTAAAGACACCTGCAATAACAAGGTGGTATTGCAGGTGCGCATCCTAAGGCCTGGGATGACATGCTGGCTTCCCTTCCCTTCAACTCTAAGCACAGCGCACTGTTTTATGACTGAAATAAGAAAGGCACTGGTACCTACCCACCCAGACGATCCTATAAACAGGCCTTCCAACAAGCAGAACACGAAACTTGATTACAATAGTCTTTACTTATCTATTGACACATATTTTTACTTTTGAATATGTGCTAGTTTATTAAAAGACTACATCGCAGTTGTAAGCTGGTCGGCCATAATCAATAACAGTAGCTGTACCCCTTCGCACTATGATAATCCCTGCCTAATAATATTATGGTAATACCTATGCTATTATGCTTTTCATTTTACGTCATATTCAGTATTTAGAACTACGATTACCAGCCTACGCTTTATCAGATTTTCATTAAATATTCTTTCTTATTTGTGAGACTAGCGTATTTTTCAAAGGTATAAGTAACTAATACATAAAATAATACTTAATTTCTATGACTTATTATATATTTAAGAATGTTCTTGTAATAAGATATGTTTGTACAGTTCTTACTTTTAAGTGACTTTTTTTTATAATGATAATTATAAAATCTAAAGTACTTGCCTAGTGATTTTTAGTAAGTTTCTTCCGATTTTGACAGGCATCAACTAACCCCCTTATGATTTTTTATCGAAATATCAAGACACCATAATGTTACTATATTTTTTTTATGAAATTGCTT
Organism: Nymphula nitidulata; assembly: GCA_947347705.1. Lineage (NCBI taxonomy): Eukaryota > Metazoa > Arthropoda > Insecta > Lepidoptera > Crambidae > Nymphula > Nymphula nitidulata. The sequence goes on from OX374623.1 coordinate 14,620,954, forward strand.
AATTGACATTCGTTTCTAACCAAGCATTAATAATACTTTTACAATTTATTAATTTATAATTCTCCGTCATTGTCATCATCATCACCAGGCTATACAAGGTGTTTGATACATGGTAAAAAAAGCGGGCATCTACCCATTTTAACACTGTTATACAGGATGGTGCCGTCAATACGACAATAAATAAAAACATGGGTTACATTAGTTCATGGAAATGTTTTGCAACTTTTCATAATTTCATGACAATGAATAAGATGTATTAGAAAGTGTTTAATTTATTGTTTTAATTTAATTTATTTAATGTTTTAATTTATTGTCGTATTGACGTCACCATCCTGTATAGCTATGCATGTACTAAACAGTCTGTATATTTACCTGAATACATTTATTTTATGATATAACTTTATTACATAGACTTCTAATTTTTATAAAATAGGTTTTAAAGGTTATAAAATTTATGATTAAAAGATAATCGTTACTGACAAAAATATAAATGAGAGAAAATTTAAGGCTGACAGAACATTATCTATGATAATTGCAATTACGAAATTTGTAATTGATTTAATTGAAAGTTGTAACTGATACAGCTTAATCTAAATTGCAGTAACTTTTTAATTAACTGAGAAACGATTAGATATTTGAAAACCCACTGCCCAACTCAATGAAAGATAACTTTTATTTGCATTGCCAGATTAATTAGATATATTTATTTTTTGTTAATATTTTTCCTAACAACAAAAAAACAGATTCTGGGAAAGCTTTTTAGATTTGTTAATGGAATTTTAGATTTGTTAATAGAGGGTTTTACAAATGTAAAACCCTCTATAGATTGCACGTTCCAGTATACGCTTATATTCGGTTACGCGTAGGTATAGTGGAACCCTTTGTTAGCAGTGCTCACATTTTGTATAGCGGGAGCCAGGCTCGTGTCGTGACAATACAACGATAATATTTTTTGCGCGTTATAGCACGTCTACGCTTTATTTTGACGATAAAATGGCCCACGCGGTATTATTTACCAGCTTACAGGCTAAATAAATACATTTAACACTTACCAACATTACATTAAAAAAAATAAAACCGACTTCAAAAAACTGAAAAGGATAAAATAATTAAATTTGAGTAGGTACTCATCCCCTAGAAACATATTTTTGGAGTCGGTGTTTCACTTTCTATTGTTTTTGGAAACCACTTAGCACCAACTCCAAAAATATGTTTCTAGGGGATGAGTACCTACTCAAATTTAATTATTTTATCCTTTTCAGTTTTTTGAAGTCGGTTGTAATTTTTATTTAAAAAAATTTTTCACAATTTTTAGTGATAACTTTCTAAGGTCGAAGCAACATCGGTGACCGTCAATTTATATTGTTTCCTAAGTACTATCGAATCGTTTCACTAAAAAGTCATAGGAAAGCAAAAATTCGCAATTTCGCATACGTGGACAACTTAATGATTACAGTTTTTTTTTATTTAAAACCAAACTACCTAACTGATTTTGAAAAAATTTTCATGGGACCAAATGGTAGCTATTCCACATCTAACAAAAAAAGAATCACGTAAATCGGATTAGTAATCTCGGCGTAATCGGTGCACATACAAAGAAAAAAATACGTAGACGACTTAGTAATTTCACTTTTTTTATTTATAAAAACCAAACTACCGAACTGATTGTGAAAAAATTTATATAGGACGAAATGGCAGCTATTCCGCATCGAACAAAAAAAGAATCATGTAAATCGGATCAGTAGTCTCGGCGTAATCGGTGTACATACATAGAAAAAAAATAAAAAACATACCGGCCGAATTGAGAACCTCCTCGTTTTTGAAGTCGGTTAATAAAAAACTTATGCATTCATTTTCCCATCACAAACAGTGTAAGAATTAAGGTTTTATCTTTCGAGTTATGGGTAATTGTATCATCTATTAACGGGTCTGTAGTTTATTCCTTAAATATTATGAGAAATGCGTCCCATTGACATGTCACGCGCCGTGACGACCATAGACTAGAGATATGACGACTTTTGGCACGGTCTAGACAACGTCTTGTATTTTGTTATCCCCGCACGACTTAGACTACTTATACGAAAAAAAAATCTTCAGCATACAAATTCCATTTTGCATATGTGAAAATCATTTGTAAAATAGGATCTGTAAAACTCAAATAAATATTGAATGGAATATCTCACTTAGGTTTCATCTCTTTCAACTTTATAAGTGTCCAATTTACTCATTTATTCTACGGATTGTCTATTATTGAACGAAAATGTATCTGCCTGCCAGTCATGCCGAGCGATTGTACTCCTCCCTCTTATTAGGTGCTGCTCAGCAGGATCTCCTGTGTTGGCGTAACGGTGCCGAAGACGGCAAATAACGCTTTTATTGAAACGAAAATGTCAAATACCGGGGAATGATTTCTTCCCGCTTGTAGATATGTAGTTAATAACCCTACAGCTCTTTGCGTTTCCTCAGCGAATAAGTGACGTCATTCCGAATCGTATAATTCATTTTTTAAAGCTTAAAGTATTCAAATTGTCGGTAAAACGATAAAATTTATTTTTTTCTAACAGAAAAAGTTTACTTACTTTGGTTACCGCCATACCAGCACTCCTGTGACCACGATCGCTGTAATGTGTAAAGTAATCGAAACTTGCGTCGGGTACAAAATAATAATTGTAACATCTATTCTAAATCAACGCGAGTTAAATCCAATAAAATGTTTCCATTTCAAAATATATGTGTAATTGCCATGAATTATTTAAAGGAAGTATTTTATTATTCTACGCCAAATGATATTATCTGCCTTACCCTATAATGGAAATAAAGAATTTATTTATTATTTGTTTATACTTTTCGATCGACACTTGTGTGGGTTAGAAAAAACTTAGATAAAACTTACGTAAGCAAGTTTTTATCTTCAGTAAAACTATAAAGTCAAACTAATTTTTATTATAGAAAGTGTGTAAACACAGTGGATTCTATGTTTCATCAGCCAGTACCCATATAAAGTCACGCGAAAGCCAAACATTTCCTCGTCATTGTTTATATACAATCATTATACATCATAGGCTCAAACCCAGAAAATGATCACCGAGCGTGCTTTTTCTGAGTGCCGTAAGTCGCCCTCGAACTGAACTGAATTGTTGATGAATAAAATTAAAGTACCTTGAACATTCCTTCCAGAAAGGTTTCAAGTATATTTTATAGGAAAATTATGATGTATTTATAACACAAAATATGAACAGTAAGTATGTTGAAGTTCGTGCTTGGAAGTAAGAAACCATGGCGTAGGTCACAAAAGAGTTCACACTTTGTGACTTAGGGCCACAAACACCACATTGTATAGGTAATAATATGTCAAGCAACCTTAATGGTGGTTCAGGAAGTTAAGTTTTAAAGTACAAACATTCCGGAACAAAAGTACAGTTCAAAGTACCTCTTCGCCCAGATAGTAGTAAAAAGTTACGCACTCACATCTTAAAGCTGGCAACAATGAAAATATATGCCGACATTCAAAGAAGTTATTGCCTTGCTGAGCTCGTAAATTGTATCTAGAAAATTTGAGTAATACCAACGGAGAATAAACTGCTTTTACGCCTGCTAAAGCCTAGATAATGACAAAGCGGGCGCTCCTGGCACCCGGTTAACTTAAAAACATAGTGTATGTCAATAATGCAATGATTATTATAAACTTAAGCGACGGTAACCACTTACCACCTGGAGGGCCGTAATCTTGTTTGTCATCTAGTAGAATAAAAAAAGCTTCCGGCTTATGGTCACACCTATGGTCATGAGGCTTTGTTCTAGGTATCCCCCACCCTCTTTCTTCTTCATATCAATATCATGTTTCTATTAGGGAACATTAATTGCGACCTCAGTATAATACTTATAAGATCACGACAGTGCGTGGGTCAAACAGCTCATAACTTGGAAACGTGACGCTTTACGAGATTTTTGGAATCTATATCTTGTGTTTGTATTAGTGTGAACTATCTATTGATTTATAAAGGTTTCATGCGTAGCCGTTATTTTTTAAAATAAAAATGGTGGTCCTGGCCTGGTACAAAAGTTTCAAACCCCTTTATAGCTTTAATTTGTCAAGCCGCTTGTAACTTCCGGGAGTCTTTAAAAATTAAAAGAAATTTAAACAAAAATACAAATTTACTTCAGGACACAAAAGGATAAAAGAATTAAAAGAGAATGGCAAGCTTCTTAAGAACTTTGGGCCTAAGCGTTACACTGATGATTTTTGGACTGTTTTGTAGAGCGAGAAATACACGTTCTTTTAGTATTAATATTTTAATGCTTTTCTATGGGGTTAGCAAAATAGGAAGGTATTAAAAGTTAAGATACCAAAAATGTAAACCGACAGTATTACCTTTTTATTGGCGTTTATTTATTAAATATGGCGTGAAAGTGGACCCCACACCCTCCTCCTCCTTCCTGACTAATACAGCAGTTTATGCAGATCAGAGTCGAGCTCATTTTGAAGTCCAATCGGAAGCAATGTTCGGAGTCCAGCCCCCTTATTCTCAACTGTCGGATCACGGAATTCACGGATTCGATTCGAAAAGTCACATGCCGTCTTGCTTTGACGCAGCGCAATAAAAAGTGACAGGTATAGAGTTTCCGAAATTCTAATTCTTTCCGACAGTTGAGAATAAGGGGGCAGGTGAGAAAGCCGTGTGAGACGTTTAGGCAGGGAATCAATGCCTGTTGTGCAAGCACAGGTCGTTCGTGGTGGCAGAGATCGTCAGAGTCCGTAATAAAATAGCAAAAGTCGTTGTTAAAGTTGTTAAATATAGGAAATAATTAGTAAACACAACAGAGCACATGAAAACGTTGACGCGAATGATTGATTACCAAAGATAATAAAGATCTAGTCTATGGATGTAAATGTCAATTAACATCCATAGACTAGATGACACACAAAAATATATAGAGATTATTGCCAGTGTTAGTTTACTAAATCGTAATCAATACTGGTAATTCGCTAAGAATATCTATGAAGTTATCTTTAAAAAGACAGCGTACTAGGCAAAGCATAATTTTAATAGCACGTTAATAATTAAAATATGTTTCTTTTTATTCGTCGAATAAAAGTGCTAATCGATAAAACAGTCTATTTTTGTTCGTGGCAACATTATCATCTAATGGACTTCATGATGGTTGGGATAACTTTTAGTCAACAACATTGCACTTTAATTTTTATAACTTTATCCCATAGAAGCAGTTGTTGCAGCAAAAATATTTAATAAAATTTAGTAGTAACTTTGAGCTTGTAACGATTAAGACCATTTCTACCGATCTCCTTTAGTAGGCACTTATCCACAGAAACATAATATTTTTTAGAGTCCGTGCTTAACTTTCTATTCTATTGTTTCTGGAAATAACTTAGCACCAACTACAAGATAAGTGCACTACTTAAATTAAATTATTTTATTCTTTTTAGTATTTTGAAGTCGGATTTTTTTTTAATTTTTTCTTTACAAGTTTTAGTGATAACTTTCTTAGGTCAAAGGTAGATAGATACCCATCTAGCTTTCACCCGATCGTCAGCTTACATTGTTTCCTACTATCGTATCGTTTCAGTAAAAAGTCATAGGAAAGCAAAAATCTGCAATTTTGCATACATAATACATAGATGACTTAATTATTCTAATTATTTTGATTTCAAAACCACACTGCCCAATCGATTTTAAATAAATTTATCTGGGACTAAATGGCAACTATTTCACATCGAACAAAAAATGGGATCAGAAATCTCAGCGTAATCAGTCTTCATACATAAAAACATACCAAGTGAAGGAGGCTATCTAAGCCTCCTCCTTTTTTAAGTCGGTTAAAACCCAATTGTGTCTGGTATAAGATAATTGACGGGGTACCTCAATAGGCAAAAAACGTTAGCCCTTGACGAATAAACACGATGTACTGTGATAAAACTTATTGACAATGAAGTTTATCCATTCTGTCAGTGAGTCTCTCGAAACTATCCTGCCGATAAATACCCCACTAAACTAAAGTAGGTTGCAGAAAAGCACACAAAGGATACAAATATCCTCGAAGAAGCTTCTTAGAAAATAGGGCGATATTTGTATCGTACATCACTACCTACTTATCTGACAAACAATCCTCTACAACAGACCGGATATTACAATACAAGATGAAAAAGTAAAACCATCTAGCTTACTTATAGATTTCACTCGCTGCCACTCACAACATAAAGCAAAAGCTGAAAACATACACAAATATTTACTTTGCGGCAACAGATACAGCATACCGATTTTAAAGTACACTGTGCCTTGCCGTAATTTTCAATAATAAGTAGATCAAACAATGCAAATAATTTTATTTTAAGACGAGAGTAATTTATTAAACAGTAGGTATCTACTTAACTTAAAATTTATTCAAAATTTAATTACTTCTCGACGTAAATTAAATAGATCTGTAACGTTTTTTGAATCTTAAAAGATTGTAGTAAGCCGTACCATCGCTATACTACACGAAGGGAAAGTATTTTTAAATATAATAGAAAATAAAACATATTTGACATATCATTTTATTTAAAAAAAATAAGTAAATCATCAGTGTAAACTTTTGGCGCGATAACTGGCATCCACGCGTGCGGAGTTGCTGGCGACCTATAAAATATACCTTCTTCTTAGAGCACATCCTAAAGTTGCAATTCACACCAACATTAAAACACAATTTTATTTATTATAAATCACGCACATACAAATACCTAAATGATTGCCAATTAAGAAACACATAGCACTGAAAATGAATACGAATGAATAATATTCTAATGTTGAATTAATTTAAATTATCCATACATAAATGACTCTTACTTGGCTCACAGATACGAGTACGAGACCCCTGAGCATCAGGTGGATCATCTGCTTGTTTGACATCCTTTGATATAAAAAGCAATGTACCTTATTAGTACTTAACATGTAAATTGTATAAAATATTGATTTGGGCATGCCGAGGGCTAAGAAGATTGTATATTTTTCATACAGTAACCATTTTTGGATTAATAAGGGGAGTAGTTAGGATCCGGAATTGTCACTTGCCAATATTTTAAACATAAAATTATGTACTGTAGATTGTACACTACCAGTACTGTAGATTGCGCTTTAATTTTTGGGGAAAATAGCATACAAATTTAATGAATTATAATGATGGAACCAACTTACTTACGTAACCCACCCTGGGTTACATGCATACGCATTAAGCACTTAGGTACTAGGGAGATCTCAAAATCAGTGATTACAATCTTAAAATAAGCAGCAAATCGCCGGAAAATAGGACTATTGAACCTCCAAAAAGAATAAAAGCCCGCCATTATGTAACAAAACTCGCACCACACGAATTCAACTGTGAAGCAAATTAATTTTTCAGACACATTATTGAAATCCAAGCAAATTTTGAAGCGAGATGTTAGTTTTTTTAGAGACGTGGTATTTTGTTGGTAACGGTAAGTCCATATGATCAACAAAGTTTGATGTAAAATTCATGTTCGAGGCATAAGTAGAACCAACGTCTCAACTTGATGTATTGGTAGGTGTACTATCCCTGGAGGCCTAAATAACCATAAATATTCCATCTGTGTAACGAACGAACAGAATAATACTGCTAAACCATTACGGGAATTGTGCAGTAAATAAAATAACGGTCGTTTTTTGTTTTAGTACTACGTGATTATTGAATTTTTTCCTTGTTTTTGTATCACTTGTATTCTAAGTTGCGTTGATAACTGTTTCCATAAAAAATGTATTTTGTGGTAATTATGTTCCATATTTTAGAACATATCTTGCAGGAACTGAATTAAGTATGCAGGTACCTCCAACATTTTAAATTTTTTCGTGTTACAATGCTAGCAGCAAAACAAGACAATGTAATGGACACAATTAAATTTCTTGTATTTTACACAAACAAATTGCCCTACCAAACGTCGCGATAGTCACACGCTAATTTTTTTTATCACTAAGGTTGTAATTATTTATATTGTCTTATTTAATGAGCTGGTGGCCAACCCATAAAACACACTTAAAAGCATAATTAATTCAAGAAAATTAATTGTAACAAAAACTGAGTCCCTGGTCCGTGTTATTTCCTCAGAAAAATATCTCCATTCTTAATGTCTTTTTAGGTAAATTAAGCGCTAACCTTATTCCGAGAGCTTTCTAAGCTTTCGCTTTTTCTAAAAGGCTGCTGTTCTACCTGCGATGAATTTTAATTCAATTATCATTTGCACTTGAATTATGCAAATTCTTTTTTATTACATGGAGATAAAAGGGTGTCAAATTAGCATAGTAGTCCTCCTGGTGATGAACTAGTACTATAGCCTACGGACTTTTGTAGCACTATCTATTCTATGGGCACTATTCACACATTGCAGACCTTGTCAAAACAAAAGAAAGCGTAACTCATTACCACGCCCTTGTACAACTACGACTGGTCCCTTAAACAATGCTTCCTCGGTGAGTTCTGGCGACATTACTAGCAATGGCTTGACAATGTGGTGAGATTATCTACCTGGGTCGTCGTATTTTATAGATTCAATTACTTTCACTTATACATGGTGTTGGTGGTGCCGTCGATACGACATTAAATCAAAACTTGGGCTATATTAATCCATAGAAATGGCTTGCCACTTTCAAAAACATCGTATTCATTTGATAATTTCATGACATTTGTATGAAATAATATAACATTGGCCGCATTATTTCGATGTTTTTGAAAGTGGCAAACCATTTCTAGGAACCAATATAGCCCATGTTTTAATTTATTGTCGTATTGACGGTACCAGCCTGTATAACTTTAATAACTCAAGGTATGTTCGTCATATTATTTTTTTGTTGAACTTCCAATCATCACTAATCTATGGAAGTCAAGGGTCCAAGATACAGCCAGGAGTATTCATTATAAAAAAATAAAAGACCCTTATACCATGAAAGTATGTGTACTAATTTAAATTAATAAATTGTGATTTAAATATTTTTGTGAGTTTTCTATTCCAGTTATTTCAAATCTTTTTTTTTATGGAATCGAAGCTTAGTAATTATATTTACTGGCATCATTCTGTGCCATTCGTTTTGAAAATATAAACGATAAATGAGCTTCTCTGAATGATTTTAGACCATGTCTCTCTAACAATAAAAGCTGTGATTGTAAAGCATAAAACTCCATACGCGATTACAAATCACTGAATAACTATAAACGCTGCACTCACGCCATAGTTAGAAATCGATACGACAATTACCAAAACACCGAATAGCATAAAACGATACAATGTTTCGATAAAAATGGTTCAAACAAAGGCAGGTAAATTATTCATAGATTGCTCACATTTGGCTTTTGCTTTGAATGCCAATTAAAGTAAAATATGGATTTCGTAAATGGATTATTATGAACTGTAGCGATCAGTTCTGAAAAATCTATATAGGATGCGAAAATTATTATAATAATCACCTCTATATCACAAGTATTAAAAAAATGTATGATCATGTTATTGTACATTGAATTCTTTAGTTTATTTCATATTCAAAAATGTAATCACACGACACGGTCGTTTTTGGGTTTTTATTCTGAATAATATTGAACAGCAATGTGATATACCACTTAACAAAGCTTATTAAATAAGCTACTCGATTTTAAATCAATCAAGCTTTTCGAGCTGCCCGTTTGTCCTAAAAATGTCAAAATCATCTAGCAGAAACAAAATGCAAACAACAACTATAGTATGGCATATTTCATGTTCGTTTTAAAAATAAACGAGGGGCTATAAAATATTATATTAATTATTTTAAGCTTCATACATTTTCTCCTCTTTTTCATTTTTTTATTATCTACTTCTTTATTCCAATAAGTGTGAGATTTAATTTTGATCTCGTCCCGGTAATTTTACGTGTTATGCGTTTTTAGGCACATGTAAAAATATTTAATACTTAGTATTTTTCTAATAGATATGGTCTCTTGTCTGTGGGTTAGTTTTGTAAATTGTTTGTTTCTGTTAAATATAAGAAACTAGCGACCCGCCCCGGCTTTGCACGGGTGCAATGCTTATGTAAATATTATGCATGTATTATACATATAAACCTTTCTTAAGAATCACTCTATCTATTATAAAAAACCGCATCAAAATCCGTTGCGTAGTTTTAAAGATCTAAGCATACATAGGGACAGACAGACGGCGGATAGCGACTTTGTTTTATACTATGTAGTGATGATACAATTTCATAAACGTGTGCTCACTTAGGTAGTGTAGTTACTGTATGTACAAAACTAGAACATCTAACGACGACTCCCTTATCTGTATTATTTACCTTTAGATAAAGTTTCAAATCTTCGTGTATGAAATTTTTTTTCAATGTCTTTTTACAACTAAACACGGCTTAAAATTAAAAAAACACTAAGGGACGTCTTTTGGCTGAAATGATGATGATGATCAAGAGATAACGTCAGGGTCAAAATTATACAACTACATTACCTATATACACCTACTTATAAACCAACAAATCAGAGGACCCAGAAGAACTTATAGTAAACATTTTTTTTAATTTCCTATGAACGTCAAACAAACACAGGGCTCTAATTGCATATTGAAAAAATTAATAAAGAATTAACAATGAAGTTTAAGAAATGAAAAATATATTCTCTAATTGTAATAAAACGTATCAGCCAAATTACATTTTCACGCCAAGTCACTAGCATTAGGCCATTACACAAAGGGGCTTACTACCTTACGAATACTATGGCGTTAGCAACCCTTTATAAGGCTTGCACCAAAGGATGTAAATCAAAGAATTATTGTGCTTCGTGAATATGTAATGTATAGCATACACACACGTTGAACATGAGCACCATGCTTTGTCAGATCATGTTTTTTAGTTCTAAGAGGCAAGAATAAACTAATTTCTGATTGAACATTCTGAAAATGTATATTACAGACTAGAAATAAAACCCATGTCTTTTTGACACTATTATAATGTGACGATGCTTTTAATAGAAATAAAAAGTACCTATTCATTGAAATTTGATTATTACTTGTATATAATTATTATAAGCAAAGTGATAAATAATTATGTAACTATTTATTATACCTACGAAATAATAAATGAACTTTTGATTATTACATTTTCATCAGCATAAGTTTTATTATTTCTCTTTCAATGTAAAAGTAAATAAAGCTTACGTTTTAATAATTAGGTAATTATTAATTCTAAAAAAAAACTTATTACGATTGCTTATGTCAGCTATAAATTGAACTTTCATAATTATAATACTAATACGAGTTAGTATGAACCTGTGTAGGCTAGGCAGTTAAAAGCAAGGTTCTCCCGCATTTTTAGTATTCGATAACCGTAAAAGCGACGTAAAAATCTACAACGAATGACATCATAAAATACGAATTTGTCTCGATTCCGAGTTTGACAATCAGATTTGACGTCACCGAGTTTGTGGCTTCCGTGTATTTATTTATGCTTTGTGAGTCAGTTGTCAGCATTAGCGAACAGATTGGAGATTCGTTTTTAAGCCCTTTATAACAGCAATAATTTTCCAGTAGAACTGATCAACTTAGTTATTAAAGATTTACGGTTTAATTTAACATCTGTTTATGACTGATACTATAAAGAGAGGGGTCCAATGTTGTGATCATCTCTGGACCCCTATTCGTATAAGCTTTTGTTATAATATATAAGATTGTTACATGCCTTTCTGACTCAATAGGGTATATTTATGTATAGGTATTTCAGGTAGGTATATTATTGTAACTGTAACCACTTATATACCTTGTTGCTATGATCTCTTGATAAAGCGAATGTTTGTTTTTGTTTCAGGTAAGATAAAAAAATACGAAGTTTGAAACGCGAATGAAATGTAACGCAATCTTCAAGGTAAATAACTCATAACAAAGTTAAAATACCTAATTATGAAACTCTTGATGTTATCATGGATACATTTTTTTATTTTTCTGTTTATAACATTAATGCTATTACAGAAATCGATATTTTTTTCTCCCTTTCTTTATCTTTAGCGTGAGCTACTTACTCATTACAAAATAAACGTTTGTAACAATCTGTATCAAAACTTTAATCCCTTATAGAACCGCCCACGCCACCCCGGCCTGCGCTGCGACTCCTCAATAATAAAAAAACTTATTACGTGTGTCTGGTTTGTGGGTAGATATAGATATTTAGGTAGCACACTTGCATGTGTGTAGAATGGTTGCCTTAGCCTTTGAACTTGGAGTACATCTCCTTCAAGCCGGCTGACCAGCTGGTCCAGAGGTCTGTACCCCTTGCTATACAGGCTACGATCAAAAGGTCCCGGGTTCGAATACCGGTAGGAGCAAATGTTTGTATGATTAGTGCGAGCATGGTTCACGAGTCATGGATGTTTATATGTTTATTTAGTATATTTCTAATATTTATATACATATTATTATTATAATAAGTATGAGTGTATAAAAAAAAAATCCTGTGACGCATTTCCGCAGCCTGAGACGGCCTACAAGAAATGTTTCCCTCGTGCGAAAGCTTTCACTTTTCCAAATCTAAGACTTCTTCTTAGAAGAACAAAAGAGTTCCAATATTGTGGTTCCCGTTTACACATCCAGGATCTGCGTACAACAAATAGGACGGCTTTACTTTTGCGATAGTTATGCTAACGCATACCTTGGCCATTTATTACGCGTGTAGTATGCGGTAAGACACCCAGCAGTCTATAACAGTAAAACATCAATTAATTCAGGTGCTATCGAGCTTCACAATAACTCATAAACTTGTATTTAAACTAAGAAATTCTTATTACGTATAAAATAATTATATATTATTTTAACAAACGGCTGCGCTAAAACTATGAGTTTCCTTTGAGGAACTATTCTAAGTTTTGTCGTAAAACGGTCTTACGTGAGTGTTTGTCACCAAGTCATTATAGACGTAAATGTCATAAGTTGTCTAAGGCTGAAGTTTGGACTATTCATGTTAATAGCCTTGACCAGAATAAGTAATCTTATGTTTGAAGCTTAGCACACGTCGCTCCTATTAATTTATTATTTAGTATCTAATTAACTAGACTCCTGCCCATCTGAAAATTAAATATAAGTTTGGTGTCACGCAATGCTATGGGGAGTACCTACTATCGATAGGTAAAATAAGATTTTTATACTGCAATGAAAATAGCTTTCGACTGCGTATAGCTTAAAAACATAAATTTGCCTAGAGATGGAGGAGGAGAGGCGACTAGAATAGTGTGTTCAAGCATTTTTTTTTGAGGCCATAAGAAATAGAATATAATAGAATAGAATAAAAATAAAATAGAATAGAATAGAAAAGAATAAAAATAGGTGTGTGAGTGGGGCTTGCACCCACTAAAATCCCTGCCGTGTACCTACGGGTTCACAATGGACAGCAGCATTCTGGGTGCTCATGGAGCTTAACTTTCATGTTGCTACTGTCAAACGTGAAGTGGCTGCAGAGAAGCACTTCCAACTTTTGGGGCTTGTGACAGGAGCCCCTGATCAACGACATCAGTTTGACACAACGGTACATTGGGTGTGTCGACCAATCTCTGGCGGTGTAAGCCAGGTGACAGTCCCCATACTGTAGTGTGTTCAACCTGCACTAAGCTGTCTTCGTATAATTATGGACTCTTCTACCGCTTCACATCAGGTGGTGTTGTGTTGAGTCATTTTCCGTGCCGCCAAAGTTTGTTAATTTCTGATGTAACCAAAGTAGTTTGGTTAAATATTTTTTCAGTGTGTGTAGGTATGTATTTCAAAATTTTACATTCAAAATTTACAGTTTTAGTTATTACTTAATTATGAATGTAGGTACCTTACCTAGGTAAACATCAATAAACCTCATATTTTGTTGATATTTGTTGAAAAATCAAAGACTTGACGGCCATTAACATAGGGACAAACGTTCTAGTATGATGAGGAGTTTATATATCTTTTGATTCTAATAATATATTTATCCGTGTTATGTTTTTTTTGTCTCCGTATGTTTTTAGCTTTCCTATAATTAGGTTAGATGTTTAGTTTAGTCAAAGTCCTGTAGTTATGTACAATAGGTACAGTATAATTTATGAAGGTTGTACTTTGTACTTTACGCACCATTTAAAAAAAAGGTTTGACTTGTAGGCTGTGGTATAAAACATTCTAAGTATGAATTTTTTTTCTTAAACTAGTTCGTTATAATTTAATCTAAAGATTCACATTTATATTTTCTAACCTTAAGTCGCTTATCAGCCCGCCGACGCTCCCACATAATAGAAAATCTATTGTATCTGTTATGCGAACAATTCGTTTTCAGTATTTTAGAAGTAAATGTCGTCACAGTAATTAAATATACTTAATAATTAGTTACACTGTTCATTCGAGTCAAATGTTAGAAGTCAATGTATGCTTCTTTGAAGAAAATAAATTGGTTATACTTAAAACTTTTCGAAATGAAATATTGTCAAATACCGAAATATTGTCTGAAACTGGAGCATATAATGGAAGTGGAAAAATATTTTGTCTGGAATCTGATACTTGACGGGCAAAATCCTGTTCATGATAGACCCTACCTACTTAATAGTTTGGTTACTAAGTTTTCAATGTTAAGATGTCTCTAATGTCTAGAGAAAATGTCAATTAATTCGACTCATGCGTATAGAACTCAGTCACAACTTATAGCACAACACTAAAAAGTAAGTGGCAAAAAGTATATTTTCATTAGTTACCTCTCACAGCGAACAATCAGATTGATCAATCAAACGACAGGGTCGATTGGTACCCTGAGAGTTTCACCAAAAGCTTTGATTTATCGATGTCACACAAAAAGCTTAGAACTTGGCAGCTATGTGAACATAGACTGAATACTTATCTTATTTTGGTTTTAGGATTGAACATTCTAGAATTGAGTTTACTAGGTGGTGTGGTAATCTTTCCAGAAGATTCACATTTTGAAATAATCTTAATCAATAATCATCACAAAATAGATACTACATGCGTGTAGCGCGTAGAAATCATTAGGGAAGGCCTTTGTCCAGCAGTGGACGTCTTTCAGCTGGAATGATGATGTTGGCAGTCCCTCTTGCAACCCTCTTGGGTAGGTACAACCGTACTGGTACCGGTTCTGTACCGGTACTGTATCGCTGTATTTCGCTCTGAAGGAAAAGGTATTCATGACGGGAGGCTAACATCAACTCACTAAATAGGATTCTAGCTGTTCTAGCTGCGATTACATGTTCTTATTTTCTAGTTAGGAAATAGGATAGTGTAATAAGTTTTACCATCAGGCGAGATAAAGGCAAAGACACACCCCGTTAAGAATTGAAAATCTGCTTTTTGACATTTTTTGACATTAAAAGTATGACCATCAGTAAGCTATGTTTATTAAATATAACTACTAACAAAAAATAAGGATATAGGTACCGATCAAATTATCATATTTATTGGTGATACTAACATTTCCATGAATTAAAGCAATTACTAGATTTATTGACCTCTCCATTGTACAGTTCAATTGCTTGCAGTTCGAAAAGCAATAAAACGTGATTAAATGGCAAGTCCGATCTCACAGAGAGACGTTCTAACATATGCATAGTGTATGTTATGGAGAGATTTATCTCGGCAATTGGTATTGAGCTTATAACCCCTCGATACATTACTCTTTGAACATAGGGCTTTTCCAAGTCCGCGTGGCTAGCTACCACCATAATACCTAAGTCTGCCGCCATAACAACAATTTTTGGGCATTGTTGTGTTCCGGCAGTTGGAGTTAAGATAGCTAGTTCCTCTCTGGTTGAGGAATCCGGATGTAGCTCGCTTCCATCGTCGGCCTTATCTTCACTTAACATCAGGTGAGATGAAGACCAAGAGTTACCCCGTTAAGGTGAAAAAATATATTATTTTGTGCTCAAATCGGCTTTAGGAACAACGTTGACAGAGGGCAGGAACTTGCAAAATATTTTATTCATCGCTTTCGGTGTCGGTTGATATCAAAGGCTTGCATTAATATTTTAAAGATCCAGCATTACAGTGTTACGCAATTTTTTTATTTGTTTAATGGACTTGAAACTTATGCATAAATGTACTAGGTTTATTTACTAGGTCGTAAGCCCGTATGTAGGGTCGTCTGGGTAGGTACCACCACCTTTCTTATTTCAGCCGTGTAACAGTTCGCTGTGTTTCGGATTGAAGGGAATGGTAGCCAGAGTAATCACGGGGCATGGAAGGCATTTCATCTTAGGCCTCAGAATGACAAGGCACCTCCGATACCAAGTAGTTTTCCTTCTTATTGCAGCAGGTGCCTAATAGGCGGCGGTAACCACTTACCATCAGTGGGCCGTCAGCTTGTTTGTCATCTAATTGTATAAAAAATAATACAATATGTAAGTAAGTTTTGGTTATGAGTGTTTTGGGTTCGATGTATCATTTTTTAAATATTTTTAGATATTATTACCTAGTCAAATAAATCATTTTCATAATGAATGATTGCAAAACTATTAAGTTATTCATTTTATTGTATTATTATAAAAACTTCACAAGAACTAAATACTTACAGTTCGGTTTGATTTTAATATCTATCCAATTCTATAAATATTTCTCAGTTTAATTCTTCTAGAAGAATCAAATTAGTTCCTACAACTATCAAATCATCAACTAATAGACTAGTAAATTAACAATATAATTTATGGGTACCTATGCCTAAATTAACTGTTACCGCTCCACAACACGTGGGTGATTGACGCGGTGCGCACACGCACTCTGCAACACGTTGTTTTGTATTGTAGTTGCTCAGCGCGCCTCTCTTAGCCTCACGGCCATTGACGATTAAAACGACACGTAGGAGTGAAGTGGTTCTGCCAGTACAGTCAGCACGATAAGCGGTGCACACAATGCACGCGACATGGACCGGTGAGCACCATATTGCAGACTCCGGGCCCCAAGCGGCGTGCCACTGCTAACCGCTTAGTCATGGCCCACGGCGCGACCGCCGCGCACTGCACCTCCTGTGATAATAACGTCTTTTAGTGATAAATATGTGATATTGTAACAAACCATGGGATTCCTAGACGGTGTATCCTTCTCAGTGTTCAAAAAGTGTCCCAACCTGAACTTGAAGAGGAGATTTAAAACGAGGAACAGGTGAAAACGCTAATTTCAGTTTTAGTCTTCGACGTCCTTGAGAATTGTTAGTTTTTGCGAAACGATGCTCTCGTGGTTATCGCTACACTTAATTGATAAGACACCTAATTAATGTTGATAGTATATAGTATTTAGCACTTAGGACACACCATTCATGCTTATGATTTTCTCGGTTAGATGACGAATAGGTAGGTCTCCAAACATGTCCTTAATATAAATGGGTATAAATTTGTTTAGTTAAAATTTGCCTATGTCATTTTGTTTTTGATTAACAAAACAAAACATTTTTTTAATCTGTCCAAAAAATATACATAAACAACAAAACACTTATATTTTTTGCAAACAAAAAAATGTCAAGCTCAATACTTTACTAAATTAATTCTGTTATAAAAGTTAATAGCTTAAGAAAATTCATGATATAACAAAATAAGTTAGTAATTATCTATTATAAAATTATTTTATTATTTTTTGAATTATCTTCAACTCTTATCTATTTTACTTCTACAGATATATTAATTGTTTAATTTCCGTGGTACTATAAAATTAGGTAGGTAATAAAAAATATTACTATACTTAGCTTATTATGACACTAAACAATTTTTATCCTTCCTGCCAAGCTATATTTTACCTAATTTTATATACCAATAAATATAAATTAATAATGATTGAAACATACCAGGAAATTTCCACTGTTCACCAATGTATTTTTTTTAATAAAATATACCTACCTATTTAAAAATATCGAAGTTTAAGAACGAAAATAAAACAACATTCTTTACAAACGACTTATCGCTAAGTCCGTATACATAGTCATATGGATTAAAATAATTTTTTATACACTCATCGCCATAGACGTCACATAATGTAGGTATCACCTACCTCACCCATCTATACTATGACGTGTAGGTATGTATAAATAGTACGTGTTACATTCTAAAGACTAAAGCTTCGCATAAACTTTATACAGTAAGTAACTTGAAACAAAACAAAAATAAATTTTATTATTACAATAATAATATTTTAAAACCCATAAAAGTAAACAATAAGTGTTGTTTGTCGTAGGCCTCATATTAAAAATGTAAAAAAATGGTAAATAAATTTGTACAGCCGAAAACAGAAGTAGATTAAAACTTTTGTACAGTGTCAAAAAGTACACGGAGCCTTCAAAACTATGTTATTCAACACCATATTGGCACTACAATAGAGTCCATAATGTTACATATTTTGAAGCTTTGAATACTCAAAATCATGTCATACTCATTTGCTGCCAATTAATGTTGTGCTGTCGACAGTACAACAATAGTTGCAACCATAATATACGTACATATTATTGGGTGTGATATCGTACTAAAGTGTTCATCTTTTTGTGTTCAACAGTACATAATAGTAGGCATAATGTAAACATAAAACGACTTTAGATAGTATGAAACGGAAGGTAAATCAATATTGAATAAATGATATTTTAATAGGCGGGACGGGTTTTGTTTATAAAGTTTGCCTAATTCCTTTTTGATAACTTTAATAATTAGTGATCTAAGTAACATGTAAATCAAGAACAGAGCTATACATTTCTTACGCAACTTTCAATATATATATATCGAACAAAGTGTGTAGGTACACTATCGAATAGGATTTAATGGGTTAGGTAAATAATTTAGACTTCATGTCAGCTACAGCGAGACCTCAACTCTATATGCTATTAAAATACATTTATAATATACCAGAAGTTCAATAAAGTCACTAGGTGGTAGGGCCGTATGTAGGGTCGTCTGGGTAGGTACCACCGCCTTTCTTATTGCAGCCGTGAAACAGTTCGCTGTGTTTCGGATTGAAGGGAAAGGTAGCCAGTGTAATTACTGGGCATGGACGGCATTTTATCTTAGGCCTCAGGATGACAACGGACTAGCAATATCAAGTGATTTTCTCTTGTTATTGCAGGTATCTATAGGCGGTGGTAACCGCTTACCATCAGGTGGGCCGTCAGCTTGTTTGTCATCTAGTTGTATATAAAAAAGTACTTAATCATTCAATGGCGTGAAATAAATAACTTTGATTTTTTTCACATGCAAGGCCTCGTCGTTGCAAGGCTCATTAAGCGCAGTGTTAGAGCATAATCCTTTTATTCTCAAAATGTTTTAAGTATTTACCTACCTTTTTACTTGTCATTTTATATCGCCGTCAGTTTGTTTATTGAAGTATATTATGGTACTACATAAAGTGGTGATTTCATTATTTACAAAACGCAGAGACAAATTACTCACTGGTTAGTTTTTGCCCGTGACTTCGTCCTTATCAATATGTCGGTGTTAGCCTACGGAGACCGTACATTTTTACAAAAGTAGGATAACTTTAGCTAATTTATTACTTATTTTTACATTACTTATCTATGGAATTCCGATTCTTCAAGTGGAAAATACGTTAACTTCTACTAGTCCTGCATATTTTTACAAATATCTATGGCATCTCACTCGTGTAGTCGTGATGGAATTCAGAAATTTAAATACCTTCTAGTCAATGCTTATCAAAACAGTTACCTAAGTAAGTAAATTACTTTTGTTCCACACGGCTTCTTCTTTTATTTAAGGTACTAATAATACAAAGTGTCAACCTAACAGATATTTGCATACCTTTTGACACATTCGGAACGAATATACGTGGTAATTATCACATGCTCGAAAAATTTAAAGGAATCAAACGTGCTTTACGGCGATACTTTTAGAATAAATAAGTTTTATTTAGCTACGCATATGCAGTTAAAAAAAACGTGTGTTATTAGTTTTAGAATATGCTGTGAATCAATGGTTATATGTTGTGAACCTCCATGTTTACTTAGTTATAAACTTTCCATTATTATTCAGAATTTCAAACTCATTAAATACTACATAAGTAGGTACTAACTAAATATCAACTTGAAGCATTAAATAATGACGATTGTGAAAGAAGAAACATAATGCTTTATAGGTTACAGGTAAATACTACATAATTTTGTTTTGTGACCATTTCAAATATCTTTTAGTAGGTTGGTATGATTCTAATAAATTACTATAAAATAATTTAAAAGTACATAACTGTAAATATGTAGTAATTGAAACATTTATAATAATGTTAAAATCAAAAATTAAGACTGTAAATATGTAATTCTTGAGATGATTACAAAGTCCGGATTTGCGCGGAATTCCGATAAATGGCGAATTTCTACCCATCTAGGTAGAGTGGCAACTTTAAGGTTATTTTTATTACCACATGCATAAAATAGAAAACTACAAATAAAGAAAACATTTTCAATCTTCCGAAATTTTGCGGAAAATCTAAATTTCGAGATTATGCTACAATAACGTACATGCACATTTATCGTCTACTAATGTTACGGTTAATATTATTTTCTTTAATTTGAAATAAAAATAGCCTACTCGAAAATAAAACAAATAAAATTTCAATTCTAGCAGATATAACTAAGTATCCATTAAAATATATTCCTTTTGCAACGAATATAAAAAGTTGTTTATCAAGGTGTATCAAGGTGAGTAGTAACAGGCCAAAGATATTGATTTGACCTTAAAATTGTAATTCGAGTGAAATAATTCTGCAATATCTTGCATAAAATTCGTAGAAATTTCGGAAAAGACTCTTGCAAACATCAATTTCGCGACAGTCAAACGTCTATATTTTTAAACTGAGTTTAAAAACTACGCAAACTAAACTATGCAACCAACCATAAATGGAGGAGCCACTTCGGCGTGACTGTGAAACGGATCGGCAACTTTGTGTGACCAACACCAATATAGACTTTAGTTTAGCTTACAGTAAGAGTTAAAATACAATACCTTTCTAGTGTCATTTAAAAAAACTGATCATTAGGGTATAGAGGCAGTCTGTGTGTCATTGTGCACTTTTAATAGATTACAGTTACTTATTCGATAAAATTATGTAGGTCTAACAAATACCAATACAGCCATAACATCATATGTCAGATACATATGCCGTTATGGCTGTATTGGTATTTGCTTAGAAGTTTCAGTCACATTACCATTTTCAATCTAACAAAGCCACCATATTTACTCAATGAATTAGTTTGACTTCAATACTACAAAACAATGTTATTAGTTTTACAAATTCTTATAATTATGTTATAGGGTATTAAAGATACGAGAGATTTTGCGAAATCTCCAAAGGTGTCGAAATTTCAAATATAGGTACATACATAATAAGCTTTTTGTGGCTTTCGATTTCAGCGGTCATTCAAAATAAAATTTGAACATACTTACCTGCTATATTGACAAGTAGGTACGAAGTTTCCGTTTTTTATCTCTTAAGAAGTTAGAAGAAAAACCGGCCACGTGTGTGTCGGGCTACGTGCAGTGTAGGGTTCCGTGGTAGCCCGTCACAATAACGCGGACTTGTTGACTCACTCACGCCTCCTATGAACATAATAATTCAGTTCACGCTCTCCCAGATTCCATTAATTTTTCAAAGTCTCCTACTCAAACATTTGGAAAATTAATGGCATTCCATTGAACAGCAGATCCACGACTAAGTTCACATCATAGTAATATCTTGCATTGTAATAACGCAGCACTGAATACGTATGCAATTCACTCGCTGGTTATGACTGTCATAATAAGTTTATGAATAAGTTGGTCTGTGCTGTTATGGTCAAGGTCTTACTTATGTTTGACCATTTCCAGCTCAACAATAAAATAATAAATAAATAAATATTCATACACTCACACCTATTATCTAGCCCAAAGTAAGCATCGTTAAGAGCTTGTGTTATGGATACTAGATAACGGATAAATAATGATAATAATATGTATATAAATATTAGAAATATACTAAATAAACATTATAAACATCCATGACTCGTAAACAAATGCTCGTACTCATCATACAAACATTTGCTCCTATCGGGATTCGAACCCGGGACCTCTTGACCGAGTAGCCTGTATAGCAAGGGGTACAGACCACTCGGCCAGCCGGTCGTCTTAGAATGGTTATTTTGTCTGATTTCATAGACAAGAATGCTATACGTAATTTTGCTGTTGACTCCATATCTAATAAAATATCGTAGGGTGTGCAATACGATTACCAGTCGAGCTATGTGATCGGTAATTCTTGTAAAGTCAACCACAGATCAAGAGGAAAAGTTGCACTTTAAGTTGATTTTTGCTTATGAATTATTGTCTATGAATTAAAATAGGCTAATCATAAAATAGCTGTAGATCTTGTTTGTATGGTCCGAGCCATATTAACATATTTAAAAAGCGGCATTACTAATATATGTATTTTAAATATTTATGTTAAAAAAAACTAAAATTTATACTTAACTTCTAAATCATACTATAAAAATAAACGGAGATACTAATGAGCGGATAACCCTGGCATACGATGCCAATACTGCCAATGATGTTAATTGTAGACTTTAGTTACTTATAACCTACGCCGGCTAATATTATCTGGGATAAGTAGGTAATGCAGGTCTTTAGTTATTTTTGTAATAGATAAATTAAGGTTACAATCAAACATAAGTAGTGAAAACATAAACAAAGTAGATAGGACTTTAGTCAACTCATCACGATGCGAACTTAGCCCGCGGGATGAGTTGTCAAACTCATAAATTTTACTATTTGGCTTTGATCGACACTATCCTGCTTTAAATTGACAAAAAAATATGTTGTTTCCAATCTACGTCCCTACCTACGTATGCAAACATTTCAGTACTAATAAAAAAGATAGGTACATCAAGATTTGATGATATGAATGTAATTTAAATCATACCTACTTAATCGTTTGAAGTATGTTATACAATACCTACATTACAATACAATACAATATAATATAATAATAATAATATAATATTCATACACTCACACCTATTATCTAACCCAAAGTAAGCATCAATAAGAGCTTGTGTTATGGCTACTAGATAACGGACAAATAACGTATTACTATCATACAATAATTTCATATAAACGCCTTATGAGAGCTCGTTGTTCCCATCCGTCCATAACAGATGCACCAATCAACTTCGATTATGGTCATAATTTTATAATACAAAGTACGGAAAATGACTTAACACAACCTGATGTGTAGTAGTAAGAAGAGTCCGTATGAGAAGACAGGTAGTCCTATAGGGTAACTTTACACGCCTCTTTTGAAGGAAGCCATGTTAAAGGAAGGAGGGAACACACGAATTTAACATAAATAGAATGGTTATAGGTTTGTAGCCCTCATTTTTTTATTAAATAATATTTATTTATGTATTAGTAATAAGAACCTATAATAATATCTTAGGTGCCTTTAAAATTCGTTAGCTTTTAATTTTTTTTTTTGTAAACTAGATAATTGTCTGACAGACAGCTTATTTAATACAACAGGGTACCTACCAAGGGATTAAGAATACAGCCATTACAAACCAAATTAGATAAGTATACCTAAGAAATATTTTTCGAAAATAATAACGATACTGTAGTAGCTTTAGCAACGAGGGTTGGCTTAAAAATGGAGAGGATTATTTACTCAGCCCATTTTACGAATTTCTGATTCTGGGCTTATGTCATGAATAAATTATACGGCCTTAATTAAGCAAAGAAAATGGCAGAAAACACCTTTATCTAAATCTAAACAAACAACATCTTTGGGTCACGTGTTTGTTACCACAAAAAGTGTATTCTAGATGCTGTATTAAGCCGTTTACGTGAAATTACGTTCATCGATTTTTATTGGGACACAAAAATGTGAGAGATGATGAGTCACAGTCACAGAATAATTTCATATAAGATGCTTGAGTTTACTTTATTTGTTTATACTTCTATTTGAAATTTAAAAAGATATTAAAATAGATTTACTCGTAGTTACAGTCTTATGAAACAGATTATACAGGTGGTGCGGTCAATGCGACAATTTATTGTCGCATTGACGGCACCACCCTGTATATCATTTTGATGTTGTACTATTACTATGTGACTGTAACTATGGTCCACTAGGAGCACCAATCTGAATATATAACCGCGGTTTATAGAGCACCAATGCCATTCCACAAATTAAAATAATAATAACTCTCTTTATAATAACTGTTACTCTTATTAACCGGCTACATACCGAGATAAAGTAAGCATTTTATAAATAATAATAATAATAATATTCAAACACTCACACCTATTATTTAGCCAAAAGTAAGCATCGTTAAGAGCTTGTGTTTACTAGATAACGGATAAATAATGATAATAATATGTATATAAATATTAGAAATATACTAAATAAACATATAAACATCCATGACTCGTGAACCATGCTCGCACTAATCATACAAACATTTGCTCCTACCGGGATTCGACCCGGGACCTCTTGATCGTAGCCTCTATAGCAAGGGGTACAGACCGCTCGGCCAGCAGGCCGTCTGCACCGAACCATAAATTTTTTACTACGCAGCAACTTATCTACCGTAAAAAATATTGATTTGACCTGCCTCTTCATTTTTCTAGAACCTGTATAGGATGAATCCTCCAGACATGCGTGGATACTCAAAGCATTTCTGGGGCCAATTTTGATACTAAGGAGGACGCTCTCGGAAATAAAGGCATATGACATTGTTGGTAATCAATTAATCATAGTGTAATTACTGGGCGTGGACGGCATTTCATCTTAGGCCCCAGGATGACAACGTACCTGCAATATCAAGTGATTTTTCCTCGTTATTGCAGGTGTCTATAGGCAGTGGTAACATCTTACCATCAGGTGGGCCGTCAGCTTGTTTGTCATCTAGTTGTGTAAAATAAAAAAAATAAAAATAAAAATCATATACACTAAATTTAAATCGCAAAAAAAATTCAACTGTTCCGTACAAACATATCTTGTAGGTAAGGTATTACAATTAGTATAAAACAGCTCAAGTTTTTCGCGATTTTTATTGTTTTACTTCAATAAGTTGTGTTTAGGGTCATCAGAACTGCCAATTGCCTTCGTTTTCGAGCGCGTTCCCCTTACACCACGTATAATTTGAAATTAATAACTTTTTTAATCTTAATATTTTTTTAACAAATATTTATACTATTAAGCAACGCAATAAAACCTCATGCCTAATGTAAGTGGTAACCATAATCTGCAGAGTGCAGACGCTTGCATCACCCACACATTTACCACTCTATAAAAATCAATGTAGCTCTTGTACTACTAGGTTATGAGATAAGTGCTCGTGATACCAAAGCTGAATGCGTCCTCGACGAAGTCTCTGACCCTACTCACTGCAGGAGCGCAACTCTATAAAAGTAGTGTTATCCAAAACCCTCACTGAGTTCTTTGCGAAAAGGAATTATAGGCGAAGCGTAAAACACTTATCGTCGTCACACTGAGTGAGCACTGGCACTCGAATAGCCTTGTTCTTCGCTACAAGTTTACAACGCGGTCACAGCGCTTGACTCAGAACCGGTCGCGCACGGCAATGCCATTACCACTTTAGTATTATGTCATACGGTGCATAATCGCTATCAAGTTCTAGGTTTCCATATTGATTCAATATGAATATATTGTGTGAATACACACTGCATTTCATTTGTTAAACTTTGAAGTAACATTTTACAACGCATTCGCAATGATCGAAAATGAATATTCGTTCAAAACATTTCTTTTAAGATTATTTGTATCAGATTCATTCTAATAAGTTATGAAGCTCTATTATGGTAATTATTTTTATAAACAATTATGTCTTAAGTATAATTTACTTCAAGGTTATAAAATGCTTAACTCATTATTTAAATTTACAATTTAAAACATCTTTTCACAATTTTATTAATCAAGCCCACATTTAAGAAGAAAAGTTTTACAATCAAAAGAGTAAGGTAGACTATTTTTAAAGATTAAACCCTTCGCGAACAATAAATTTGACCAAGTTTTCTGATGAATCTTTATTCTAAATGGGTACACTACATAAATACGAAAAACTTAAATCCGATAGTCATAATCACAAATTTCAAAATTCCGAATTTTATAACACCCAATGGTTCAAAATTCCTTCATATTTCCTAATTTATAAAATACGAAAATTCTAAATTTTGAACGTTCATAATTACGAAAATCAATATGCCGAAATTGAAGATACCGAACCATAAAAAATCCGAATTAATAATAATTCGCAATATCATAAAAACGAATCCCGAATATCAAAATTCCTAATAATATAATTCCGAATAAATTACATTGTGTTTTTTCTTAAGCATCACTTTATTAATAAATAGTTGATTTGTTACATAATATTTATTTTCTTAACAGTGTAAATTATTATTAAGCAGGCATGCAGCATGCAAGGCAGGCATGCAGCATGCAAACAGGCATGCAGCATGCAAACAGGCATGCAGCATGCAAACCGGCATGAAGCATGCATGGTTTCTGTCACGGCTCCGGGGCTGCGGGGCTCTGGCGGTCCCACGCGAGCTTATCGTCGCAGATGGTTTTCAGTCACCGCCGCGGCTGAGGCTGAGGCAAGCTGAGGCAAGCCGAAGCTTTCAAACCACCTGCTTCTCAGCTCGCGGGCCGCCTCGCCCCTCCGCGCCTACGCGGGTTTAAATTACACTCTAGTGTAGGGCAAGGTCGGGCCACGTGGAGTCGAGTTGTGCTAGTTTGAATCTGGGTGATAATTCGATTTAATCAATAAGATTTAGGACTACCTATAATATGCTAAATAAAATTAGGTTATTCTATAGTTATGGCAAATAAAATTATGCTAAGGGATTTTAGGACTGCTTAATATTATGCCAAATGAAATTAGGAATTTAATTTATTATGCTTCATAATAATTTATAATTTCAAAAAAAAATGTGTGACCCCCAAAAACTCTTAAATAAGTGCAATTCGGTTCTGGCGTTGTTGTTATTATGTTAGATAGACGCGTCAAACATACACCTAACCTCGTTTCGGTTATGTAATTTTTTCCGCAATAAAGGATTTTTTTTAACTTTTGAGATTATAATTTTTAATATACTTATACCCGTTTTAGATACAAAATCTGAATGTTAGCAATGAATTTTCGGAAAATTAAAATTCGGAATACCATATTTCGGACTAGTAACGCAGCGGGTTTTTAATTCTTCGTACTATGAAAGTCGGAAAATTAAAATTTCGTATTTATGAATTTCGATAAAATAAAAATCGTGTTTTTGGATAGCCGGAATTTAGTCTCTTAGGGGTTGTGAAATTCGGATTTTTAAAACCGGAATATTCAAATTCGGAATCACATAATTCGGAATTTTTGGGTGTTCCCCTTCTAAATGTTTCATTTTATTACAGAATTAAAAGCTAACGGTATGAAGCCTCCATATTATTTCCACATAAAACATTTTCCAATGAAAAGCGTTTCATCAGTTTCTTCTCTGGCATTTAACTTTTGGCAACTATTAATGCAAGACGGCAGATCATATTCATATTCATTTATTCACTAAAATTTGCACAATATGGTTCTTTACACGAATAAAGTGGATACTAACCTTGGGCTGTGCTGCGATGGTGACTGCTTCAGACAGACGCAAGGATGGTTCAGGAACCCTGTGCAGGCCAGACTTACCAAGGGACGCCTTTGGCCTTACCACCATCTATATAAAAGCGATTCATATTCCGCTCGGTTCAGTATTGGTTCCTAAACTGCATCGCTATCATAGTCGTAGATAGCGTCGTAGTACGAATTAACGATTCTACTCAGTTTAGGTCCTAAACTGGATCGCGATAAAAGATGGTGGTACGGGTGCTATACCTGGCTATCTGATACGTCAAACCTTCAGATGCGCCCTCCTTCAACGCCAAATATACGCTTTCGCTAAGTGAAATAATGCACAACGATATTTGTGAAAAGTTAAATCCGGATATTCACTGAATTGCGATAAGTTTGTTGCCACGACAGCGCTTAACATCAGAGCGACTAGACGACAAAACGACGAGAGCGATAATACGTTATATTTTGAAGAGCGGAGAACAACTGATGAATGTGGCCACACTCTAAAGTAAATACATTAAAAATCGATATCGTCATATTTTATTAATTTAAAAAATCCTTTCTTTCCGTTAATTAGGATCTCATTGGAAGAGTAGGGCTAATTTGTTCTTAGGGATCCGCACCTTGTTCATGTGCTTTTAATGAACCTAGAAGTACAACGCCAACTAATTCGATGAAGCCTTAACAGTTATAAATAAGGAAAAGTCTTACATAAGTTGCTAAGCGCCTTATTAAGTTGTTAAGTATTGTCCGCAAGAATAAGTGTGCTGCTAAATCTCTTTATCTGTTACCAAATATAGACTAGCCAGACTTTCTGCCTGATTGTTGCTTAGGGTTTAGGATTTCGATCTTAAACTAGTATAATGGACTCGTACAGTAAAATAATTTACTTATTTTTTGTATGGTTATAAAAATATGTTGTGTGATAATTTGTGATGAAATTCAATGTAACTTCGCAGTCATCAAATTCGATCGATAGCTATGATAAAGCTTCTTTCCTCGACGGGGGTGATTTTATATCTCGTGTTGTCTTAGATAATATATGACACTCTGACATAACATTTTTGATTTAGGCTGACCATAAAATTAAAATTAATGAAAATATTTTGTTTTCAGGTTATTTTTAAAGATTCACATGAAATGTCTTACAATCTTAATAAAAATAAAGTGTAATCTAATATTTTTTGCTTGAACCTAACTATTAGGTTGGAACCTGTGTGCTTCGTACTAGAATAATGAATTGTACTTAATGTAATCATAATTTCAAAAGAAATTGGTAATACCTATTTTAGAAAAAATATTACTCGTTTATTATAAATCGACATTAGCAATTAATAATACCTTCTCCTTTCTTGATAGAAAAAAAACAATTATTACTCTAATTTTATTAATAAATAAATAAATAAATAAAAATAAAAAAATTATAGTAGATAGCAAATTCAGAAAATACTTTATAAAAAAGTATTTTTTTTATTTTTGCAAATAGTTATTCTGTGCTTTTAGGTAGAAAGTTTAATATAGCATTGTGCAATATAAAAAATCAAAGAAAATTTATAGAAATCGCACACCCGCTAAAAAACTACTCTATTCTTCTATTCTTGATTTTCAGTCTTGTGACAGTTTTTTAGCGGGTGTGCGAAATGTGTAGTGCTCGCGATAATATATGACAATACTAGTTCTTAGAAAACCAAAAACTAGCAAGTTATTAAATATCTTTTCACTGGAGAAGAACCTGATCCGATACTTAGAAGGTCACTCATGAATTAATGAGCGGCAGTACGGGTTTCGGCCGAAAGGGTCAACGGGTGATCTTCTAGCGTACTTAATGCATGTCTGGGGTGAGTCACTGGCTGTTAGCCTTGACATTGCCAAATTTTGATCGGGTCTGGCACAGGGCTCTTCTCTCCAAGCTCCCGGCATACGGTCTGCTCGACCAGCTCTGCAATTGGATCGCCGGCTTCCTACATGAGCGGAGAATACGCGTCCTCGCAGATGGATGCGCTTCATGGTTCATGTTAGTGAATGCTGGTGTACCACAAGGCTCTGTTTTATCCCCCACACTCTTTCTTCTTCATATCAATGACATGCTTCCTTTAGGAAACATTTATTGTTATGCGGATGACAGTACAGTGCATGGGGGATATTACGGTCGCCCAGGGGCTGGGTGCGCTGAAACCGAGAAAGAGAGGAAGAATCTTACTATTGAGCTCAACAGGGTGTTGAACGTTATTTCTGAATGGGGATCTAACAATCTTGTTGAGTTCAATGCTAAGAAAACACAGGTGTGCGCGTTTACAGCCAAAATGTCGCCGTTCCTTCCCCTTCCCTCTCTTCAGGGCACTACTCTTTCGGCTCAAGCCTCCTTGAACTTGCTCGGTATGGAGATATGCTGTGATCTCAATTCCAGAAACTACATCGAAACCGTCATCAAAGCAGCCTCACGGAAGCTCGGTGTCCTGAACAAGGTGCGTCGATTTTTCACCCCTGACCAGCTATGCCTGCTTTACAAAACTCAGGCCCGGTCTTGCGTGGAGTATTGCTCGCACTTGTGGGATGGCTCCGCCAAGTACCTCCTCGATGCACTGGACAAATTGCAGCGTCATGCTGTCCGTATCATTGGAGATGTAGAGGTCACGAACAACTTTGAGCCTCTACAATTGCGTCGAGACATTACGTCGCTTAGCGCCTTTTATCGGCTTTGTCACGGAGAGTGCTCTGAAGAGATTTTCGACCTTATCCCACCTTCCCCCTTTCTGCTCATGAGCACGCGTACCGGTCTTCGGAGTGATCCATTTACTGTCTCCACCTCAACATCGCGCACAAAGAAATTTAGTTCCTCGTTTCTTTGTCGTACTTCCAGAACTTGGAATTCTTTGCCAGCGCATGTGTTTCCTCCTTCCCATAACATGGGGTCCTTCAAGAGAGGCGTGAAAAAGCACCTTTTGGGCCGTCAGCTAGTGCATTGTCCATTCTGCACGAGCTGGCTTCGCATATGGACTCTCCTTACCGCTTCACATCAGGTGGTGGCTTTTTGTATAAAAAAAGAACCTTCACCTTTTGTGGGTGGTATTCCTGCAATGAATGAGCTCGCTCTCACACATCCTTGTTTGCTGTATAAGTAAAATTGGTGGGCAGGCCGTGAGTAGTGCCCTTGGAGCGTTAATCTTAATTATCCGAACCCTAACTAATATTATTAATGTGAAAGTGAGTTTGTTTGTTTGTTACGCTTTCACGTCTAGCCTGATTTAAACGATATTTGGTATGAAGATAATTTGAGCCCCTGGAAAGGATATAGTATACTTTTTGGAGCGATAACCGACATCCACTCGGGCGGAGCCACGGTCTGTCACTAGTAACATTATAAACGTGAAAGTTTGGATGTATGTTTGTTACTCAATCACGCCAGAACAGCTAAAGGCTGGATAAAATTTGGTACAGAGACAGATTAAAGTCTAGAATAAGTATTAGCACATGGGCTAATTTTCATCCCGGAAAATGTACGATTTTTGAAACACGGAAACTTCAAAATATAGTATTTCAATTATTAGAGCCATTGTCTTTGAATCATCACGGCATTGCTCAATAAACACTCGTGCACTAAAATTTTTTTCATTATAAAACTAACCAGAAAATAATAATTTTAAGAATATTTTTTGGAAATTAACAGATGAGGATGTACTACGATTGGGGGTTTGCTTAAACACCCCTATTGAATAGAAATAGCAACATTGCACATTTACCAATCAAATTACATTGCTAAGGACCAAATACGAAAGAAAGCTAGTGATAATACCCGCCATACTTCGCCATACCGCTTGTGTGCTTTGTGGGTTTGTTTTTTATACCGAGTATTTTCCATTGAAAATAACAGACTTGTAACTCGAGTAATAGGAACTAGCACTTATTGTTACTTATTAACCTTTGATATTGAGCACTTCTAAACTTTTAAGTGGATAATACTAGTCAAGTACTAAACTAACTTTTCAATGAGGCTAGCAAACGAGAATATTTTTACTATAATAAGCGGAACTTGGATGGGAAAAAATTTGTTAAGTTATCAAATTAGGTTGAAGAAGTGTGAGTTATTTATTATTATTCATAGTAAAAACGATATATTTGAATTAAAATTTTAGGGACGTAGTGCAAAGTGTTATTTCATCTTCATTATATCAGACTATGAATTCCACTGCTAAACTAAGGCCTCCCCCGTCGATTTCTAAATGGATCGGTTTTGCGCAGCCTGCATCACCAGGTCGTCTGTCCATCTAGTGGGAAGCCGTCCTACTTTGCTCATTCCAGTACATGGTCACCATGCTAGCACTTTAACGCCCCATCGGCTGGAGTTATGTCAGTGACTTTGGCTCTCTATGTGAAAGTTATTTACCGCTCCAAATTTAATTTCCAATTCTAACTAACACTTCTTTGTGTTGTTGTGCTTCTGTAGTGAGTAAGGTCGCCAGAGGTTATTGAGGAAGCGTT
Organism: Nymphula nitidulata; assembly: GCA_947347705.1. Classification (NCBI taxonomy): domain Eukaryota; kingdom Metazoa; phylum Arthropoda; class Insecta; order Lepidoptera; family Crambidae; genus Nymphula; species Nymphula nitidulata. Next base: position 14,653,047 of record OX374623.1, read on the forward strand.
ATATTGAATGCAGGTCGACACTTTTTTCTGTCACGTTTTTTATAGGGTAGGATGCAAGTGAGCAGTTCTACGAGCGTCTATGGCTACGATAACAGCTAACGATTAGGCGGGCTGTACGTTTGTTTGACAGCCTTGTCGTTTAAAAACAATAGTTTAAGTCATCAAATCTTTTAAATCTCTTCAAAAAATACATCTACATTTTTTTTCATACTAATATAATAGGTGACAAACAAGCTGATGGCCCGCCCACCTGATGGAAAGCGGCTACCGCCGCCTATAGACACCTGCAATACCAAGGGAAAATCACTTGATATTGTAGGTGCGTTGTCATCCTGAGGACTAAGATGAAATGCCGTCCATGTCCGGTTATTACACTGGCTTCCTTTCCCTTCAATCCGAAACACAGCAAACTGTTTCACGGCTGAAATAAGAGAGGCGGTGGTACCTACACTACCTACCCAGACGACCCTACATACGGGCCTACCACCTACTACCAAATATCATTGTGTTTCTATAGATTTTACAATCAAAAGTACAATACGAGAATGAAAAATACAAAAACAATTTTACCAACTAAACTACATAGGTAATCTACTAGTATATTTGTTGAATATATTTCTAAAGTTAATAAATAGCCCTACAACCAAGTATCCTCAGCTTTGTTTTTCCAGCATGTTCTCCACCGAACTTTTTATAAGAATCTACGTCAGCTGTTTCTATACCTACCTACTACGCGTATGTATCTTTTTTATTATTACTGATTAAAAATACCATGTCATCCTCTAACCTTCAGAATGTTTCAATCATTGATTGATTACACTTAATTCGTTTGTTGCGTAAGTAAGATTCATTGTGCGCGAGTCACCGTAAATAATCACGAACGTGGTGTAGCTATACGAGAATGCCGGAGTTGAATAATAGAATACACAGCATTACAAAAACAATAGCTACTATAATATAAAAGGACGCTAGTTTTCCAAAAAAGCTATTTTAATTTTATTGTAATGTCATAGATCATAATAAAGTATGCAAATTGTCAAGAATGAAAAAAAGCTTTTCATTGCTGAAAATGATGAAAAGGTAGATATGGTTTAAAACTCTCATCTCATATTGTTAATAAAAATAGTTAAAGACATCAAGTTCAAGGTCTTAGGCCTCAGAGTGATAGCGCACCTGTAATATCAAGTGATTTTTCGTTATTATTGCAGGTGTCTATAGGCGGCGGTAGCCCGTTACAGCCAGGTGGGCCATCAGCTTCTTTGTCATCCAGTTGTATAAAATGTTTTTTTTAAACAACTTGTTAAATCCTATTTATTTTTAACCGACTTCAAAAAAGGAGGAGGTTATCAATTCGTCTGTATGTGCTTTTTCATGTTTGTTACCTCAGCACTTTTGACTGGGTGAACCGATATTGATTATTCTTTTTTGTTCGATGCGGAATAGTTCCCATTTGGTGCCATAAAAATGTTTTGAAAATCCATTGGGTAGTTTGGTTTTTAAATAATAAAAAACTGTAAAAAAAGTCGTCTACGTATGCGAAATTGCGGATTTTTGCTTCCCTATGAATTTTTAGTGAAATGACACGATAGTAGAAAACAATATAAGTTCACGGTCACCCATCTAGCTTTAACCTTAAAAAACCTTTAACCTTAAATTTTTTCCACAATTTTTAGTGATAACTTTTAAAGTTATCACTAAAAATTGTGGAAAAAAAATTAAAACAAACTCCAAAAAACTGAAAAGGTTAAAATAATTAAATTTTAGAAGGTACTCATCGCCTAGGGACATCTTTTTGGAGTTGGTGCTAAGTTGTTTCCAGAAACCATAGATAGTGAAGCTCATCGACTCCAAAAATATGTTCCTAGGAGATGAGTACCTAATAAAATTTAATTATTTTATTCTTTTCAGTTTTTCTTTAAACTGGATTTTAATTTAGACACACATTCAATTTTTTTTGGTAATGCAACGCAACGTTTCTAGCGGCAGTCAAGTCAGTGCCGAATTAAGTTGAGATTGGTGCTTTAACCTGTCGAACCTAACAGATTTCAGACCCAATTGATTTTTAATACGCGGCATGACATATTAAGAGATTTTCCTCTATCAAATTATCTCCTATCTTAAACACCCGTCATTCGCAATCTATCTATTTCCTGTCTTCCTATCCCCTCGCAGTCATTGACATTCGTACTCATTACACGCTCGACAACTCGACGGTAAACTGAAAAATAAAGAAAAAACTACGCGCCAAATGGTATCTCGGTGAAATGTAGGTAAATCTGAAAAACGCGAACCGCTAATACCACAAACTGAATATATAGGTAGATACTAGCGTGCTAATACATAATATGATAGGTATTATTTACAGATAAAATAACCGTATTTCCAACAGCCACTAAACAAAACAACGCCTCTCTTTGCGTTACGACTCTATGATTCGGATTGTAATGTCACCGTTACAATTCACTCACAGATTCAATTATTCAAATGTTAAATCCTGAAACTGTTAACATTCAGACGTGCGTGTTTCTATAAAAAAACGTATATTATTAAGTAATAACAAGCATGCATAGTATAGTTAAGAAAAATGAATATCGTATTTTATTAGATCATAACTTTTTCATATGAGCCGAGAGACTCCCACTGCTGGACATAGGCTTCCCCCAAGGATCTCTAAACCAGTCGGTCCTGCGCATCCGCAAACGCGTCCCTTGGTTTACCCCAATTTACAGTCATCTATTTTTCATACGTAAAATTTTCTTAGGGTTCATAATTACATATAATTGCTCGTTACTAACAGGCCTGTGATAAAATAAATTCGAAAAGTAAATATGTAATAGTTATTCATACAAAACAAGTATTAGCACGGCTTAGCAGAATACCTAAATTGTTCTGCAATTTGTTGATTGGTCGGACTTTTCTTGAGCAATGTGTTATTTTTGCTGACCAATGACTTTTGACAATTTTTATTTTATATAAAACTAGACAAAGAGAGGAAAACAATTGTAAGTGATTCACGGGACAGAGAACGGGTTAAGGCTGGATAGCCGATATGAGTGTACTTACTTCAGAACGTCTGGTAACTCTACCTATTCTTAATACTTTTTTCAATCCTAATCGAAGACGACTTAGTAAAAGTCAATCGGTAGGTATACATAGTTACAAAGACCATTATATGTATATATTCCAATCCCCATTACGAGTACTTCATAATGTTTAGGTAGCTTAGATATTATCTCCTATCTATTCCACATTGATATATAATTCCCAACTGGTAGGGATACTTGGACTTTTTTTCAATAGGTAGGGATATATGGAACCTTCTACTCCATATATCATTACTGATCCGGTCTGGTAGGGATAGTTTGATTTTGTTTCATTTATCGCTACCAGTAGAGGTTCGTGTTTGATTGGAATTTATGTAATAACTTTTGCACAAAAAGTCTATCTACTGTCTTATAAACAACAAAAGACTATATAGACTTCAAAAGGATTTGATTAAAAAAACCTTCCGAGGTACCTTACTAGTAAGCTACAAATAAAAGTTGGCGTTCAAGAAATTCCCAAAAAACACATGGTGATAACTATGGGAATGTGATTTTTTTTTATATTTTTGTATTTTTTTTATCCGATGACACGTGATGATGAAAATAAATGTGATCTGACTGTATTCATCTTCCACTGCCATACTAAAATTGTTTAACTGGAATAAACCCAAAAGCCATGTTTTATTATTCTACTGTAAAAAGGACTCCCAATTTTTCTGGAGAAGCTTTTGGCTGCTTCATATTAGTACTTAACGTATGTCAAAGATAGCCAAGATAGGTGAATAAACAAAACAAAACTTTACATTTTCTTATTCAAGTGACAAAGCCTTCTGCCTATTAACTTCAGATTTGTTGGGATAATGCAGTATGTATTTTATGTCAGACAAACATTTATTCCATTTGCGACTATTTGTCGTCAGTTGATAAAGTAGGACATAATTAGGAAAAAATTCAGTATATCCATGAACAAAGTGGGATACACCCGCATTATTCCACCTAATCTGTTCCTAAGATCATCTAAGGTAGTGTCACTTGACTAAGGCAATCACAGACTACAGGATACTACAAGACAATGTATTTTATTTGTTTTATTATTTTTATTTTCCTCAGGAGAAAGCCTCAGGAGACGATAACGCAACTGCAATAACTTATTGAACGTGCTAAAATGCAGTGTTTAAAAGGCACCTCTGTACATGCCGTCTAAAATTGTCTATGGTTTCTATGAAATCTATCTAAATTAAATTGACAGCTCTAAACAGATTCTTGCTATCTTTTAACCGACTTCAAAAAAAGGAGGAGGTTATTTTCTATGACTTATTGCGAGACAGAGATATACTGTACTTAAATTTTGAATTAAAGTGTGTTCCCAGAATTAGGCCCAATATTGGGTGTTGATGAATGAGAAATTGCGGAGTCCGGACCCGTGCTTCACCTAGATTCTCCACCTGAGTGAAACACGGAGACTTATAAGGTTCCGTGTTCCAACTGATGACGTTATTGTACAATGAATCAGTAAACTGTTTTCCCTATAATGTAACAGTGTAACTAAACTGAACACTGTATTCCCGTTAAGTAACACCTTCTTGGGTAAAATCATTGTTCAAATTCGTATGTATGTAGCTGGATCATCCCCTGAAGTACCAGGCTACCATAATTATATGGGAGGTTATTCATTTTACCCCTGAGATTATTATATAAATAAAAATAAGAGTATGCTAAACATCTCCTACATAGATATGGTAGCCTGGTACTTCAGGGGATTATGAAATATTCTAAATTAATGACAATACTTCCTTAAATAGCTGTCATAAATAATACATATTTAAAATTATTACTCCTCTGACTCTTCTGTTATATTATGAAGCCAACTCACAAAAATGTTTTTATACAAATAGGAGAAAGGACAAACCTTTTTTCTAAAAATACGTGTTACCAGTATGACCAGGAGTACATGTATATCCTCGTGGTCATATTGATTCGACAAATTAGTATGAAACGGCGGACAATTTGCAGTTCCCGTTCCTGTATTGAGAATGAGTAAGTTTGCAATCAATTATTTCAAAACGACATAAGAACGAATATTTTAACAAGTTTTGTATTAAAAAGTAGGCTACAGATTGCTTGAAACATCGAAAAAACTAAGGACAATAGTAGGCATCGTGCTACAAAATCTTAGAAAGTAATAGGTAGCCCTAGCCCTAATATCAGTAACTTGTGGCGAAATTGAAGTACCTACACCTAGACGAACAGCGCGCGTGGACCACGAGCAATAAAGGCACCGAGACAAACGTTTCTATATAGAGTGAGCGCCGGTGGACTGATAATGGACGAAAGGGTAATATTAAAACAAAGAATTAGAATCACTGTATAATGTTTTAAAAGAATCGTGGCCAAAGTATCACAGTCGATTTTCTCAATTTTTCACATGGTAAGGCTATACACCCACTGAGTCGAAGACCGGGGATAACACCACTGCGCTAGTCATCTCCTCGCACTTACAGCACCTCCAAGTGTTGGCACTAGGTACCAGGTGCTCGCTGCTCACGCACTCCAAATGGAACTGTGATGAACAGAGGCTACATTTAATGGACGCACAGCCTTCAGTGGTTCGGTTGCAGTAGGCGCAATCCATTTTCTGTTAACTATAACAAAAGTCAAGTATTGCAAAATGTATCTTTTCAACTCAAATCAAAAGCAAAAATCAAAATCAAATGTAATCTTTTGAACAATATTTATGATTGTAACACTCACTTCAATTTTTCGCTTATAGTTTCAACAGTAATATTTTAATTCCGTTTTTTATATTCTTGAAAAATTATTTTGTACTTTTTACTATTTTACGAATTGTTTATAGCGTGAGAAATAAAAATCAATGAAACCAAGGATGATAGAAATGAAACTAAATTAAAAAATAATTTTTGAAATGAGTTTTTTGCTTTCATTTACTTTTAAAGCTTTGAATTTCGAATCCATGGATTGAAAGTTTGCATCTAAGCATACTATCAAAATATATCATGGTATAATGCCAAACTTTTATTGAAGAAAATCTCCCTTAAACGAGGGCCAAATCAGGTCATACATTACACGGCATGCGATCTCGCCATTCGTATAGCCATTGTGGTGATCTCAAAGATTTGAATAATAGTGTAGCAAATTGTTTTATATATTTCCTTTTAACAAACACTCGAGGAACAAACAGTAACTAACAATGTGAAACAATCTTAAATGAAAATCAAGGTATACTAAATATACTTATACAGGGAGGAAAATTATCTGTTTTTACGATATATCGTACTTATACATTCCCAATTAATTTTAATTAATACCGTTATTGACTCTGATGTCATTCTCGCTATCTTACTCCCTTTTATTTCGCTTTTGATAAGGAAGGAATATTGTGGGAAAACGGATGTTTGTTAGGGAATACGTATGTTTTAGATAGGCATTAAATATGAAATTAATTAATATTATTTGTCAAACCACACATTCCAGACACAATCCCTGTTATTATAAAATGTGGCCTAAAGTTAGACCTGGCTTAAAAGTGATGCTATCACTTTTATTTGTTAAAAGAAAGACAGGGACTGCTATAGTTTAAGGCCAGGTCTAACTTCAGTCTCCGTTTTGTAATAAGGGGATGGATTTTTAATCGTCACATGCACGGAGAAGAAATTAGAAATCCAGTTCCCTTTCTTTTCACGGGGAGGAATCCGCTTTCGGACCTGAACCCGTTCTCGCCGGATGAAGGTGGCTAGACCATCCTCCTCCCGCTTCCTCTCCGCTGCCTCCTTCTGCATGAACACAGTCTCGCAGAAGGAGGCATCAGCCTCACATAACCTCTCAGTACCAATCATCGCTCTTACTATGGTTGGCAGTGAGAGCTGACCGCTGCCGAGCGCCGCATGAAGTTCTTATGCTCCGTGGAGTCCTACGCAGCTTAACAAATTAATCAATTTACCACTCAAACTTTGAGCGCCCGCCTGCTTGAAATGTAGAGGTGCTTCCACAAGCACCTCTAACTTACAGAAGACCGCAGCCTAATAACACTTCATTGTAGTGTTGTGTTCCTGCGGTGAATAAGGTCGCCAGAGCTCATCGAGGAAGCGTTATATTGGGGGCCGAGGAACTCGTCTTCTAACACTCTCTTGATATTTACCGGTTAGCCCGCGCACATAGTATTATCTTTGGGCATAGCCACCATTAAAAGTTCCGGATACATACGCACTCATCATACATTATACTTTATTGAAGATTCAACAGCCTCAAGATAAGATTTATAACAATTATTTATAAGATCCTTGCATCTTGTTCGAAGCCAACTAAAAGTGTCATAATCCAGTGGATTACCATATTTTTTAAACTTCCTGTGGTATTTAAGTTTTTCCTTCATGCAACGTATTAAAGCTGGATTGAACCATTGAGGATGACGATGAGATTTTTCACTAATCATAGGAGTATGCTTGGAGATAATAAAGTTTAATTTTTCATAGAACCCATTCACTGATTCGTCAATGTCATCATAACAAGATAAGCAATCCTCCCAGTCAATTCCACTTAACTCACCACGAACAGCATCAACATTGCTTTTGTAAAAGTTAGGTCTTACTTTTTTACACTTAGTTATAACTTTAGGAGATAAAAGTTATTCAAACTTTTCATTTAACTATCGGCCTAGGCATCCAAATAAGTGGCTTATTTAACCAGATGGCTGCGACATATTTATTCTTTGACTACGGCTTTCAAATGACATTGACAATGATGACAATAAAATGTCCGTTGAATTCGAGTGAGTGTCGTGAGTATGTAATAAATACACTGAAAACTTTGCTGTAAATACACCAATAACTTCTTACATTTTATTGCAAATAAATTTTCCTAATGTCAAGTAAGTACCGTAAGCAGTGTAGATGTATGGTGAACCAGGATTTCTTCGGTCAACCCTTGGCCGCTCTATAAGAAAAATAGTATACACAAATAATAAAACAATGTAAAAGACTTAATACTAGGAGAAAATGTTGTACAAAGTTAGATAGGTACTGCTTATTTCTTAATGAAATCTCCTACAGTTTAATAATAATAATAATATTGATGCAATGACACCTATTATTATATCTAGCCCAAAGAAAGCATCATTAAGAGCTTGTGTTATGGATACTAAAGAACGGAGAAATAATGATAATAATATGTATGCAGGGTGGTGCCGTCAATAGGACAATAAATTAAATCATGGGCCATATTAGTTCATAGAAATGGTTTGCCACTTTCAAAATCATCTTATTCATCTGATAATTTCATGACATTTGTATGAAATAATACCTATAACATTGGCTGCATAATTTCATAGAAATGTCATGAAATCAACTAATGAATAAGAAGTTTTTGATCTCGGAATTCTAGTTTATCCTCTATATGTTCGAAGTGTGTTAACCATACACACTTGAAAAATTTATTCTGTATAATACTTACCCGTTATATTTTTAGCCCCAGACGAAAAAAGAGGGGTTTCATAACTTTGACGTGTCTGCCTGTGTGTTGTCTGTCTGTGACACCGTAGCTCCTACTAAACGAATGGACCGATTTTAATTCGTTTCTTTTTGTTTGAAAGCTAAAGTGACTAAAATGGTTCTTAACTTAACTATAATTTATGAAGATTATAAACTTAGACATGAAATTTCTTAGTTTATTGAATCAAAGCCTTTAGTTAATTAATATTTGCGACCTTTATCAAACAGTGTACAGAGTTACTCGTACTGGGCAAAGTTCTAGAAAGTTCTCAGGAGTAAGATTCCTTTAAAGTTATTTTCACCTATTAGTCAATGTACTTGTGGCAATTGGTACTTATGTCTCTGCATATTATTAATTAACTACATTTTAATAATAGTCCACTTCTCCGTAGCTTTAAATTTGATTAATTAAAAATTAAATAGCTTGTGATTTATGTGTGTCAATATGAATGTTTACCTAAATTTTATCACCTAATAAAATATTAATCTTAGCCGCTTTTAACAGATGTTTTATTTACATTTTACAGCACTCGAGCTGCTCTAAATAAGGCAAGGACAAATATTTTCAATCAAGGAACTTAATTACAAAGCTCCGTATTAAAAGCTTATTTCTATGTGTCGAGTGACGTCATCGAAACGGATTTTGTATCAAATTAAAATGTAAATTCAGAGAGGGCAATTTACACTTTATTGTATGGCTTACCATAGTTCACGTTCATGTTAGTGTACAAGTACAATAACATTTTCCCGTGAACGATGTTAAGCTTCGTTGTAACAGTGTGTAAATTTATCATATAATATTTGCAATATTTCTAAACTTTAATGATTTGATATTTCTCTATGTGACTCATAGATAATTCATATTATTTAAGAAAATCGCATTACAAACCCACGTCTCATGGAACTCTGGGCCGTTAGGTCTATTCCTCGTTTATTCCATACTACTTACCTATTAATAATATTGAGAAGTAGTCATTTATTATTAATAGAATTTTCTCGTTTAGAGCCAATATTACAGTTTCTCTTCACTTTTTTGTACGGTTGTAACAATATCTGTAATTTTAGATGAAAATGCCGCTACAATGACCAATGATAATAACATAATTAGCCCTACTTCGGGCGTTGGTATAACTAGTTTAGGAAGTTGTGTCTGTTTGTTTTATATTATATTTATATAATAAATATCGACTTTGACAAATTTTGTGTTATTGTATTACAAATGAATATTTAAATAAGTATTGTGTGTTAAGGTAATAAAATCTATAAATGAATCATAATTGAGCAGTAATTATGATTTTATAGATTTTACTCGAATATAATAAATATTCTGCCACTAAAAACAGGAATATAGAAATAAAGGAAAAGGAAGGAGGAGGAAGGGAGGAGGGAGGAGGAATATAGATTTATAATATGGAACTGGCGGATCGATATCTCCCTGGACACATCGCGGTAAGCCGGACGATCGCAGAATTAGGCGGATCGTGTAATACGTGTAATTGATAGGTTCAAGGTTGTTTTTTATGACTTCTTCACCAAAATGAACCCGTCTTCAATATTACACGATCAACCCAGTTCAACGATTGGCCCGCGACATAATCATGTAGTTATGTGTGTGTGAACCTACACACACACATATTGTACAACAAAATCTTAGCAAAAGTCAAGGGTAGAGTTTAACCAAGTGCGTATTTGTTGTCAGACGTACTGGCGATGCGGGAGCCCGGGCGCTGCGGTCCACGCCGGACTGGGGCGACATCGCAATCAGCGGGGAGCACCTTTGGTCGCCCACATCTGTCTCTGGAGACTGCTGCTACGTCGGTGACGCTGAGTGCCAGGTCAGTACAAGTCTCGTACGTCCTCATAATCATCATCATTAATTTATTTATCAACAAGAACACCCATTTAGCAATTTCAAATTCTATCATGCAAGTGATACGTTATACGTTTAATTTGAAGTAATGCCATAAATATAGGGTGCCTCGTCATTCATAACCAATATAAGGAGAACGTACATAAGCTAAACACTCAGTAATGTGCATCTCAATCCTTTGTAATGTCATTTTAGACCTGAAATATTACACTATATTTTAAATTGAAGTACGTTTTGTGTCTACATCTATAGATGTAGTATGTTAAGTAGTATGTTAACTAGTAGATAGGATGCTAGGATGATATGGATGATATGCTAGGATGCGAAGACCGTATACGGTCTTCGTATCCTATCTACTAGTTAAAAGACGCTCTGCACTGCACTTTTCAGTACCTGTATACCCTTATCCCGTTCGTAATAGTGGCGGCTTTCGTAGACACTTGACGTGCTATCGTCTGTACCTACACATAGGTAACATGCTACTCACTACAGACTCCGTAATATGGCAAACTTCCTGAAGAGTAGACAAAAGTTAGTGTCTCTCATCTTCCAAGAGTAAGAAAAAGATAAAACCATTTTGTCTTCTAATAAGTGGCCTTAAGTGGTGGAGAGAGATTTTGTCTATGGCCCGTGCTACAGTTGCAGCCTGCAGGAATAATAATAATATCCAGTAGTAGATCCGATTTCTTCCTATAATTTAGGATATACGCTCGACTGGGAAACCACTTCTACCTTACCGAAATGGCTGCCAAATAACACTACTTTCTCGTGTTGTATGTGGACATACACAACACAAGAAAGAAGTGCCGAGTAAAGTCGCCAGAGCTCACTGAGTAAATATTGCGTTGAGATCACGGGACTTGTACATAGTACTGCCAACATAAAATATATTATAAAATTATACACTTAATGATACAAGCATCTGAGGACGTAACGGCCTGGCTACGGGAACGGGCGACGGCGACGGCGATGCGACTGGTGGAACAAAAATCCGCCCGCCGCGAATTTCACGCTATTGCCAGTCGCGCCGCCGCCCGTTCCCGTGGCCAGGCCGTAATGCTTCCCTTAAGGCGAACTACATGCTTATGCTTGATTGCCAACTTTGTTAGATAAAATAAAAATTAAAAAAATTAAGTAACCTCCGGCCTCATTAATCATCTATCTAACACCATCTCATTGAGACTATTCTTATGAGCCCAAACACGATATATCTGCAAAGTTTCTGAAGAATTCAGCATTCCGCAGACTTTTTGATAGTATAAGATCAGCTCAAGGTTAGTATATCATGGGAATGACAGTAACCAAATTTCAAATCAATCGGATCTGTGAAAGATAGTAGAACCCTTTTATCATGTAGAAAATTAGCTAATAGTCATTAAACGTTTGAAGTGATTTTCATAAATTATAGTTGTAAACCATCCTAATTACGTCAGCTTTAAAAAAACAAACTAAAATCTGTAATAGCTCATGACTGGAGTAATAATATTTATGTGCTGTTGTTTAATAGCAGTTCCGCTTTATATATGTATTTGAAACCCATCATCAGATCAAATACGAGAGTATACTCTATCAAATACTAAAAAAAATAGGGTCAGATAAATAGAAATTCTTTATTTTGCACCGATCACCAATGCCGTCTTTAAACTTTTTGTTCAAGTTTTTGGCAAAAAGCTGAATAGACCAACGACGGACAATATGATCGATGTTCTCAAAGAGCTCTGCAGATGACGGACTTTTTGTCAGAGAGATATAAGTGATCGCTGTTATCAGTTGTCCGGTGACGTTTGGTATAGAATTTAAAGTATTAATTTTTATTTTTAGCCCCTGATGAAAAAAGAGGGGTGACATAAGTTTGACGTGTCTGTCTGTGGCATCGTAGCTCCTAAACGCATTCGTTTATAAATGCAATATAAATATTATGTAGATACCAAACCGCACTGGGCCAGCGTGGTGGTGTTATGGCCCAAACTCCTCATGTGTTTCTGCCATGTAGGAAGGCCTGTGCCCAGCAGTGGGACGTATATAGGCTGGTGACGATGATGAGATATTTATATTGCATTTTTTCGGTTTTCATAAAGCTCGTGTCGTGTATAGATTCAGCCAGAAACATTTCAAATGTTTTTAAAAGCTTTTATTTAACTTCCTTATGTTCGGGTGGAATCTTGCTACTCGATTTTGAAGCAGATATCTTCAACCGATTGAGCTGAAAGTTTGTATACACGTTTAGTTTGGATGACAATACACGATAAGCTGTGTGACGTCATTCTAAATCCAATATGGCGGACTATCCAAGATGGCGGAATAGTTATTTTTTATGCACTTCTGCAATATGGGTATCAAATGAAAGGGCTTGCCGAGACTCAGAAACCTAGCCAGCGATAACTTACTTGTGTAAATAAACTAGTACCTATTTAATTGAGCGACAAGCTTTTATGATCATATAAATTGTGCATAATTTAGTTATTAGTTTACAGTTAAAATTTAAAAGGATTTTATTTTCTTCTTTTTAGAGCATTTATATAACAGCTTTTTAAAAAAGGTTTTTTTGCTTTTAATTATTTCTAAATATATTTAGTTGTTATTTTCCGATTTCCAATTCAATGAAACTGCGGGAGCGGAACACAGAAACGTTACGATATAATTATGGCAGTAATTATTTAGCGATCATTGACAATATTCAGCTGTGGTGTTTCCCAAAACTTAAGGCGATATATTAAAAAAAAAACCCAATTTTATAAGTAATGTTGTACGTTGCTGAAAGACCTTACGAATCTAAAAATCAAATATACGTTACTTCATATCCTTATCTAGATACGTGTAGAACGAAAACACGATTAAAGGAATTTGGCTCGATACATTTTATTTCCGAAAAGACCTCTTATAAACAAGAAAACTTAAGATTATTGGTGAACGATAATTTGTATTCAATAGGAAATTACTTTAAATAGAAGTTATCATTAATATTCAAAATCGTGTAGAAGGGTTTTTTTGTATTCCATAAGGTTATTTTTTAATAAAATAATTTGTGTATTTCGTTTACTTTTCACGCGAGATCGCTGTTTTGTCTTTTTTCCTCCCGCTGAGTCAGCCATATCTCTATCCCTATCGGTCTTGGCCGAAACAACGTTTCGATAGATCGCCTTAACATCTTATTCAATCTACGTGATAAATTTAAGTATTGCTAGATTATTGAGATTATGTTTGCTCAATGTTTTATACATATGATTATGGGTTATCATTAAGATTTGATGATTAAACGAACTTACCTAAAGTGAAGTTCGATCTTAATTATCTTGACTTCGTCGAAGAGATTTCATTTCACCATGTAGTGTTGCCACGCTACGCTTTAACCTGTCGCACAAGCATTTAGAGTATAGAAAAAAATAGTGTTATCTGTGGATATAACTATCTCTTTCTCTCGGTGACGTCCCAACGCCGCCTAGTTCTCGCCTCATTATTTTCAGAGTTTATATAGATAAAGAACAACATTGATTCCTTGGGGGTGACAAATAAGTATACATAGTTCTGGGTTGGGAGGGAGCTGAAATCTCTTCGACGAAGTCAAGATAATTAAGATCGAACTTCACTTTAGGTAAGTTCGTTTAATCATCAAATTATCTTGACTTCGTCTTTGAGATTTCATTTCACCATGTAGATGTTTAGAGAGAGCATCAATGTTGTGAATGAAAACAAACAATGGGTAAGTTAATAATTCTATTTTTATTTGTGAAATAATAAACAGAAATACTTGGTAACAACAGAACTTATTATTTTAACACTTTTAATTTTAAATGAAATATAAAATCAATGATTCTCAGGTATAGAACTAGGTGATTAACAAGTTTGATACAGAATCAACTATCGGCCTATTGTAATAGTTTGCGAACATGGCAGATTGATTCGACCAACCAGCAGTTTTCCTAATTATTTCAATGCTTATCCCAGCACGAGAAGCGGCTGACGTGGAAGCATGCCTAGTGCTGTGGGCATTAAAAATAGAAGTGTCAATACCGCTATCTTGTAAAGTCAATTTAATCCAGCGTCCTATGGTCTGAGATGAAACTGCTTGATGGGGTTTCTTAAAGGTCAAAATTAGTCGGTCTTCATTTTCAGGTCTTATTGAAGATGTTTTTTCAAGATATACTTTTATTGTAGCGGCTGGGCAGATACAAGGTCTATGATGAAAATATGGAAGATTCAAAATTGGTTGAACTCTACCAATACCTGACGTCTTAATTAAATCAGTTATAGTTATAATAATCCGGTCTTCATAAAACTTCATGTTAGAAATTTTTATCAACGATAGTGTTTGCGATCTCTGCCCAGTCGCTAAAGCTAACAACGTGACTAAATTTTTACTCAGTAATTCTAAGCTAATAGAATCATTCGAGAGGTTTTCTTTATAATCTAATACAATACTGGGGTCCCACGTTACATTGTAACGTGGAAACACAGGCTTTAGTTTGAAAATTCCCTTGAAAAAACGCTTTATTCTATCATCTTGGCCAATTTTATTGCTAGAAGAAATTAGGGACACAGCTGACCTGAGGCTGTTTAACGTGCCGTATTAAGATCCTGATTGGAAACATTCAGTAAGGCAGACTAGTAACGATTGCACATTAACATTATAAAAATCACAATTATTTTGATTACAGAATTGCCACCATTTTTTTAAACTTGAAGAGTACTGTGATAGTGTACTATGTGACAAGGATGCGATCATGATCTCTATTGCTGATTCTGGTATATTTTGCCTGCTAAAGCCCTCCCTTATAACACACTCGCTGCCAGGGAAAACTGATGATGCAGCGGGTGTGTTGATCTGAAAGTAGACGAAAGAAGATGTTCACTAGGAGGAAATATCAATATTTCGGTTACCGCTAGTGATTTAAACAGCGGATACCACGGCTGTGATGGCCATTGTGGTACAACCAGAATTCCGGTAGCTCCGTCACTTTTAATTTTATTTAACACCTTTAATATTAGAGAAAACGGAGGGAACGCGTAGAAAAAAGTAGACCAAGTTCTACGGTAAAGGCGTCAATATTTACAGCATACGGATCCCTCTTCCAGGATATATACCTGGAGCATTTGGCGTTAACTCGAGATGCGAAAAGGTCTATATCCGGCTTACCTAAAGTACTAACTATTTTCGAGAAAGCATATGTGGCTAGTTCCCATTCAGTGTCCACGTTCAACTTTCGTGATTCACTGTCAGCCTCGATATTTAATGAAGATTTAATATATGAAGCAAATATAAATATTTTTTTTGCTTCACACCATTTCCAGATCTTGTTTGCTACACAGTTTAGGTGGGGATATTGCACCCCACCCATCCTATTAACGTAAGAGATTGCTGTAGTATTATCTACCCGCAAGAGAATATCGCAATTAGTTTTATCTTTAGCGAAAGATCTAAGCCCATAATACACTGCTAATAATTCCAGGTAATTTATGTGATTTTTACCCTCAAATTCAGTCCATGTACCTCCGGTTTTATCACCTTCACAAGCGGCTCCCCACCCCGTAATGGAGGAGTCAGTGAATATCTCCATTTCATATTTATACTGCCTAATCGATTAACAGTAACTAGAATTTGACTTTTCCACCATAATAAATCACCACGTAAATTGTCTGGAATAGTCATAAAGCAGTCGTAATTATCATTACTATTTTGAAGAGCCAGATATTTCGCCCTCTCTAGTGACTTCGTATACAGCCATCCATAAGCGACTGCAGGGCAAGCAGCGGTAATCGAACCGAGAATTCTCGCAAATTCCCTTATACGTATACTTTTTGATGATAGAATTGAGTTTACACATTGCAAAATACTATTTCTTT
The DNA here is from genome assembly GCA_947347705.1 of Nymphula nitidulata. NCBI lineage: Eukaryota > Metazoa > Arthropoda > Insecta > Lepidoptera > Crambidae > Nymphula > Nymphula nitidulata. The sequence goes on from OX374623.1 coordinate 14,669,306, forward strand.
TCACATCGGGTAGTTGTAAAGTCATTGTTTCGGAATTAAGAATGAAGCCCAAAAATTTACAAGAAGTATTGGGTTTTAAACTGCTTTTTTTATAGTTTATGACAAAACCTAATTTTGTTAAACTTTCCACCGTACTTTTTACGTTATTAAAACAATCTTGTTCTGAGTCACCTATTAACTGTAGATCATCTAAATAACGCACTGATTTAAAACCACGTAACCTTAAGTGGGTAATGACTGGTTGCAAAATTTTTGTGAAAATAAAAGGGGCGGAGCATAGACCAAAGGGGAGGACATTGAACTCATATAGACCTTCAAAATAAAATCGTAAATATTTTCTACAGCTTATATCAATTGGTATTAAAAAATATGCTTCTAGTAAATCTATATTTGCCATAAAACACCCTTTCGTCATTAACTTAGTCGCGGTTCTAATATCTTCCATTTTGAAATGGTCGTTATATACATGTTTATTTAATTTTTTAAGATTTAGGATAAATCTATTGCTTCCGTCACTTTTCGGTACTAAAAAAATATCAGATAAAAATTGACCACTAACTGGATTGCATTTTTTAATGGCCTTTATATCGAGTAAGTGTTGTATTTGTCGTCTTAACTCGACAGTTTCGCTACAGGAAAAGGATCGTCTGGGATACTCCTCCGGACACTGTTTCGGTACAGAAGTAAAAGGGATCGAATATCCCGACACGGTATTTAAAATAAAATATCATTTGTGATAAGGCGCCACTCGTCTTTGAAATATTTTAAACGGCCGGCATGTACCTGTAGCGGTGGTGGATCTACTTCTGCGAGCGGTCGCCGGTCGCACGCTGCCTCTGCGCAGGCTGGCGCCGAGGTGGCCTCGGCTGCGGCGGCGGTGGCTGGCGGCGAGCGGGCGGCGGAGGAGGCTGCGCGCCTCGCCGGTTCGGATATTAACCTCGTGGCCCACTGGCTCGATACTGCGAATAGGCTTGACCTATCCACTGCTGGCGCGGTCGAACCAATGGGCTCTTGGAGTTTAAATTATAGGTAGAAGTAGATACTGTAGCCTGAATTAAGTTACTTGTCTTTTTTATAACTCGAGAATTTTTCACTAATTCGCCTAAACTTTCTCCAAACAAAAAACTATCCCTTTTACGATTTTTGAAGGGATCAGTTAGGGAACTTTCTACCAATGGAATAATAACCGATCTCCGAGTCTCGGTTTCTGTGTAGTGTGAATCAGCTATAAGTTTACCTGTATCGTTCAAAATACGAACGACTTCTGAAATATTAGGATTCTTTTTTAAAAGCGTCGTCATTGCTTTTCCTAAGGCGGATAGTGCTCTGCCTAATTGATTTTGCTTGCTCAATAAACGTTTATCGCGAAGGCGATGTACGTCGGCAAGCATGGCTTCTATCTCTGGGTTCAGAGTAGGTGCCTTTGAGAGAGGGACATTTCTCGGAAACATATATTTTTTAGCAAGTTCTTCCCTAGGTTCCTTTTTTAAACCGCTTAATAAAATTTGTCGGAATCTAGTGGCTATATCAGCATGTACTTCGTCCCCAAAGTCCACCATATCGGGCTCGACATCGCCTAGTAATTGCAACATCTCCGTGTCGAAATCGTCGGTAGTAGCGGTTTCGGCAGGAACATCGACAACGGCAAGATCTTCGTCGTTGCCAGGCAACCGTTGTTCGTCGTTGGTTGGCACGATGACGGTAGAATCATCAAGTATTTTATCTTCTAGGTCAACGGTTTCAGTTACTCCAGGTACCAGATGCTCTGGAATAAAATTGTATGCTCAAGCAAAAAGAATCGAGAAAAAGAAATAAATGTATAATTTTAATGATAACTTTTTTTTTTTTAAGGTAGGTAGAAAAAGAAAACTTTCTCATCATGTAATAATGGCTTAATTGTACACCGCCAATAACACACTTCGTTACTAAATAATTAGATCGTGCTAATTAGCTAACGATCGCAATGATCCCGAAGAAATCAACGGGATAAAAAATATGTTCATAGTAATGCATAGTGAAAAAATAATTTTCTCGAAGAATTCAACGAGAATTAAAATAAGCAGCCACCTTCAAGTTGTACATCATCTTCATCGGAATAAATAATCCGTTGGCTATTACGACGACGTTTTTCTTGAAGCTTCATCTCGTATTTTTTTAATTTCCTTAGCCATCGTTCTTCACTTGATTCTTCATCATGACTTCGTTTAGGCATATTTTTTTTTTTTTAAACTGGTTAAGCGGATTGAAAACACTTGTGCAGTCGGCGCGAGCGCACGGACAATAGTGAGGCGAGAACTAGGCGGCGTTGGGACGTCACCGAGAGAAAGAGATAGTTATATCCACAGATAACACTATTTTTTTCTATACTCTAAATGCTTGTGCGACAGGTTAAAGCGTAGCGTGGCAACACTACATGGTGAAATGAAATCTCAAAGACGAAGTCAAGATAATTTTAAATACTTCGTTCAAATAAAAAGTATTCAAATTAAGTATTTAAAGAAAAACTGTTTACCAGGTTAGAAAATCCTTCGGTGCTATTTATCTCAATAAAAGCGTCGAAATTTATGTTTCTGTATTCTCCTTTGATACAATCTCATTTATATACGATGCGCAAGGTGCGATGTAAATCTCTTTGACGTTCGTCAAAAAACCAAGTGAGGCTTCGGCACGTGCTTTGAATATCGCACAGACTTTGGTCCGTCACTGACCTCTATTACCGTCCAGTCAATTTGAATAAAATTGGTGTTGACAGCATGCAGCAGCAGTAACACTGGCAGATTTTGTTGTTTGGAAAACTTTTATTTAGAGCAGAGATTATAACAAAAAACTTACGAAAAAACAAAATAGAATTTCCATTTCGTTTTTTCGTATTTTAGCCCCAAACGCAAAAAGAGGGGTGCAATAAGTTTGTCATGTCTGTCTGTGTATCTGTGTGTCGGTATGTCTGTAGCATCGTAGCGCCTAAACGAATGGACTGATTTTGATTTGTTTTTTTTTGTTGATAGTTAACGTAGTTGGGATGGTTCTTAGCTGTAATTTATGAAAGATCCGTTCAGGCGATTCATGATTATCAGCTCATTTCCTTCACGACAAAAGAATTTTACTAAACTTTACAGGTGCGATGGATTTGAAATTTGTTTTACTGTTACTTCTGTGGTATTTCCAAAACATTTCCATTACCTTGAGCTGATCCTGTACATACCATCGAATAGTCTTCAGAAACTTACAGAAGATGTAGAGTGTTTGAGCTACGTCTGGTATAAAAGAATAGTCTCAATGAGATGGTGTTAAATAGATGATTAATTTTCAATTTATATTTATTATAATGGTTTATAATTTTAATGTTATAGTAAATACGAGTGTAGCAGGTAAAAGAGTGTATACAATAGATAAAACTTAGAGGCAATAAAAGGGACAAAATTACTAGCATACATATTGTTGTCTATTTTTAGGTCTTTAAGTTGTTAATAATTATGATACTAAAATAGAAAATCCTGAATTTTGATGCTATCCACAAAGTACGGTCCAACTCAGAAGTAGCTTAACACTTTAGTATTATGTCACAACAACTGTGTGTTATGTTCATATTCGTAGTAACTTTTATTGTACGAGCCTAAAAGTCGGTCAGTTATGGTAACTACTTCTGAATGCGACTGTAACACGCAGCATGCATATGTTGATAGTATATCAGAGGTACACAAGACCGCTGCTCGCAATAAAACGAAAGCTTGCTTATACAGCACGGGTAGCAAACAAGGTTACGGCCTGCTTGATGGGAAGCAGATGCCGTACCCTATCGCGCTTGTGACACCAAAACCCCGATCGCGCTAGTTTACAACGTATTCACCAAAACAAAACCAAAAATGTTCCGTTGAGCACAGTTTGTATCGCGCTTTGTGACAGAATTTAGATTCAAAGACGTTACTACGAGAAGAGAACGTATCTTTCAAACGTAACAAAAGTCAGTATTTTTATCTCACGAAGCTGCCTGATCTTTACTTGTGGTAATAAAGCATAGAAAATATCCAAGGCGAGACGTTGTAGAGCAAAACTTTTCAAAGTGCAGAAAAAAAACAAGATTATGATTTCGAAATTTATAAAATGACAAGATGATTCAGATAAAACTGATAATTATTCGAGTAATTCTGATTGATTTAATTAAATATAACACAAGTAACACTGTCTTATTTTATTCTGTTCTTAATTTTTAAGAACCTTCAAATTATCACGATTTATTTTTTATTTGTATTTATTTTATTTGTTTTTAAGTTACTAAACTTAATTATACTAAGTTTTACTGATTCACATTTACATTTATAACATCAGGTAAAAATGTAGACAAGGTATGTGAACTACTTAAAACATTTCTAAGCATCGACAGAGCCTGAAGAAGAAGGTACTTTCTACACATTCTATGTGATGCAATTTCAGTTTTCCAGGTCAACTAGTTTCAGAAGGGTGTGAAATGAAAGGAAACGTGCGTTCTGCATTGGATAGTTGAGAGCACGTGGGTCAGCGGTTATCTAGATGATTTATGAATAGAAGGCACGAAAGGAACTAATAAGTACTCACTACAATTTATAACACCAAGAAAATACTTGACTCGTTCCATTTTTCTCAGACCCCTAATGATGCAGGATAAAAATAGAGTTGGTATAATAAATACTACTATAACAATTATAAATAAAGAGGCGTACACAAACAAGTAGGCGTTATAAAGGCCCAAAATCAAACATTTAAATGAAATTAGGTATAGATTGCAAGACGCCACTGTACTTTGTAAGTATTTTGTATAAAAACCAATATAACTCCAATGTGCGGCATTGGTATCGTAAATTATAGCACATTATGATATAAGTGCGGTAAGTTGAAAAATTACAGCCGAGGCGATATTTTTTATGTCGGAAAAGTAGTCAACATTTTATGAATAAATTTAACTTTGGTAGATAAGATATAATAAATAAACATTTAATTCTTTAACTTAATTAATTTTGACAATAAATCACTCAAGAGAATGAGAGAGACAGACTGGTGAAATTGTGACTAATAATAATAACTTGACAACATTAAAGATGCCAACTGGCAACGTAGGTAATAATCAATTTTACAAATTGTTCAAATTTTTATAACTGCTTTAACAGGTGACTAAAGATTTATTCGTTTAAGAAAGTCCGAGTTTTATTTATTTCCTCGCAAATATGTTATAAAACATCGTATGACATACGTGCGCTTTGATAATTATAGCCTCTGCTTTCTTGTAGCTCTCGCCTACGGTTCGGGCTAGCAATATCACCTCGGCTATAATTTTCAACTTACCGTACTTATATCATTATGTACTATTACAATATTGATAATATTTCTAAATGAGACTTTATTTCAAAGGTCCAGCTAGAGTCATTTGGTCGATAAAAACAGGCCACGATCAATAGGGCACCTCATAAGGGCTCATTATTAAATTAGTGCTATGTCTTTACTTCATATAGCCACTTCGTGAACCTGTGATAAGAATAACTTTTCATTTTTATTTACAACTAGCTATGCCCGCGATGGATGTCGGAAAATAACACATGTCGTACGGGTGGGTTACATGACTTTACTTGAGCATTTATTGTGATTTAGTCAGATTATGATTTTAAAAACACCTTCGCAATAAATGCATTGATCGGCCCGCCCGCGCCCGCCCGTCTTGGAAATCATAAATGCATGCATGCCACTTGGTCATTATTTTGTTGCGGAGCTATTTTACAACTATGATATTTTTTAAGATATTCATTGAAATCATATAATGTCAAGTACAATTTTGGTCACAATTAAATACTTGTGGTGAATAATGCATTTATTTTGATAAGGAACAATATCATGTTTATAAAAACACCTTCGCTGATAGTGCATAATTTTATAATAAATTTGATAACCAAAAAATATTTAAAGTGAGTCAATTTTGAAAGATATGCTCGCAAACTTTTTTAAAAACTTTTAAAGGAGAACAATTCCTGCATACATGATTTTTGCGTAACTTTAACCGTTCACGCAGCGCACGCAACGAAAGCTCTGAAAACGATTTTTTTTTCGTTTTTGCAACATTATTCATTGATGCTCAGCTCCTATTGGTCGCAGCGTGATGTTATATAGCCTATATAATTCCTCAATAAATGGACTATCTTACACACAAAGATTATTTCACATTGGATCAGTAGTTCCTGAGATTAGCGCGATTAACCAAACAATCTCTTCAGTTTTATAATATTAGTAAGTATACATATAGGTAGATATATAGTATATAGGTACTTTGCACATTTTACAAGCACATAAAAACATATTTTTTTGTACCTTTATAATGAGACTGAAAGTGTCAACAGGAATGTGATCGAATGTGCTTTGGATGTTTACAAACGCAGGATATAATTGGAAACATTGAAAGGAATTTAATCACGCATAAACAAACAAAGCGATAGCGTTTCCATGTTCGAGAATTAGATTTCATGGTATCACGGGCTCGATATATGTATATTTTGTTTTTTATATACAACACTTACGACTTTCTATAAATTTACAATTCGTTTTAATTTTATTATGATTTAAGACAACCAGGTACCTAGGTACAATATGATTATCTTAGAAGATTATTAGAGAGAATCTAAGACAGTAAAATTCTTATATTGCGGCCAAAGTGCATGTTACGCTATTGTTGGTATTTCGATTTTAATCACAAATAAACTTATTGACAAAATGTGTAATTTCCTGAATACCATATCATTAAGCAAGTGTGTGTGTGTGTGTGTGTGTGTGGATGTGGGTGTGTGGATGTGGGTGTGTGTGGGTGTGTGGGACAAGCGGGCACCTACCCATGTTATCTTAGCCATACAAATACTATTGTGTTATCATACATTCAAAATTGTAAAATAAATTTCAAATATCTTCTTAAAAATAGTTCGTTCAGTAAAACAAAATTTATGTGTGGGAAATTTCAAACTAATTTAACAATTTGGAATTTTGATAACACCATATTATTCGTACGATTATGTTAACATGAGTAGGTGTCCGCTTGTAATATCATGTACCAAACACCTTGTAGGTATAAGTATAATTAAAATTGCATAAAAATCGCCGCCTTCTATATTTTAAAGTATTTATCAAATACCATTCTCCCATTTAAATCGATTGGCCGTTTTCATTTTAACACGCTGATTGAGCCGCACTTTATACCTATGTAATGTAATTCGACAGCACATCAATCGTAACATTTTGACCACGTTTGTAATAGAAGCGGCTTTCGTAGTCCAACTGTTACTCACTGTAGTATTTAACCTCGCAACAGTTTACCGGGTGGCGTGGCGATATACGTGGTTACTTCACAGTTTAATGTAAAATTGTATACAGTCAATAATAGATTAGATGCCAGTAAAAATGATGATATAAAAACCTGGTTACCTTATACCTGCACAGTAATTAAGACCATAATGATCGGCAATAAATGCCAGCCTACCCCAAATCTCTATTGAGGTGCGCTTACAAATAAGGCTGTGAATGTAGATATAACGTGTTCAACTTTTGTCTGTATTATATACGTACGTTCAAAGCAAATGAGGAAAATATATCTTGAAACGTGATAAGATTGTTAAGGCCCGAGTTCGCCCAGTAAAATATTTATATCCGCACATATGAAAATAAACATAAGGACGGTCTTTTAACATTTTATAACAATCCTAATCTTGAAACCTATCTGCAAATATCTTCCTCTATTTATTCCTTCAGTATACAAAGAGGGGTTTGAATTCATCATACGATGGATGAAAAGGTCTATAGAATTATTTCCAAACATAATTTTACGTAGGTAAGCGAGTGGCAACCGAACGTTTAGGGCAAGAAATTGTAATTTCCTCAACAGCCATTAGCCAGTTTCCTGTCTATTGTGCTTTGCAGGTAGTCCGTCATAGTTGAATGTAAGATTAATGACGCGAAGCCACCATTATCGATACTATGACTTGTCACTGGCGATAAGTATAATAAAAGCGTGTTTTTAATACACAGCAAACAAACATTAACTTATTAGAGAGGTGGCCCTTATGTCGGTGTTGTTTGTTTTATTACATTTATTTTGATCGGTTGATAATAGGAAAATGCCAAGTTGGCTCAAAGATTACAACCTCGTCACTAGTGCGTAGGTTATAATAAAAAAATACGAATGAACCTCGTCTGAACTTAAATAGATGCGTTGCCGATTTGAGACGGCTTTACGTACATACAAGTTTTTTGTGAGGACGAAAAAACGTGAAGTTTTACCGAGCCTAAGGTGTCACTAAACTATAATTAGTATGGTGAAACTTTAGGCCGAGAAAAGGCCTAATGAATATCCCAAAATACTCTAGATTTAATATCATAATTTAAGTCTAGCCTTATTTTTAACTCAAAAGACTAAAAACCTTTATAGTCCACCCCTCTAAGCTGATAACCTTTATATCAAAGAAGCTTCTTGGTAATATTAAGGGCTTATCAAAAGGCTAAGCTTAAGCTTTGAATTACTTACCCACGAATCAGCCACAATACGGATTATTACAAAACATGGTCCTAACTCTAAAGTTAGACCTGGTTTTAGCACCACTTCTAAGTATATACTTTTACTAAGAAATATGAGGCAGCCTCAATTTTAAGACAAATCTATTTTAGACCAAGTTTTGTATAAAGCAGATAAAGTTTTCTATATGGTAGTTGACAACATTTTCTTTATTTCATAAATAAGAAGTTTATAGCTCATGAAGAAATATTGCAAAAGAAATAGTATGCTTAAGATCAATAATACCTATCACAGATACAGTGGTAAGTTTGATGTGAAGCGGCGCATCGCCCAAAAACGCTCCATAGAAAATCTTCAGAACAGGTGACGTCACATGTTCCTATGTTACTACAGAATGTATATTGATATGGGCATATTGACAAAATTAATACTATGTAATATTTACGTTTTATTAAGAGTTGTCATAATGATAGTTGTATTAATTGATGTGAGGAATGTAATATAAATTTTGGAAAAAATTTACAACTTTAAAAATATTCCATAACTTTTAAGTTTGAGTTGTTTTTGTGGGTAAAAACAGTGTATATTTTCAGAATTTGTGAAAAAAAAGCGCCATATTCAAACGAAGGCAACATCTCATCGACAACTATTGTGTTGTAAATGCCAGTGGGCTGAAAAGGGACGAAAGCTTTGAGTATTTCTACTTCAAACTTCTTTAGAACTCTGCTAGATCTAAAAAGGCCTATTTTAGCCTTAAAAAACGGACTCGAGAGCTTTAAATTTAGTGCTAAATGGGTCGAGTCTCTTGGAACATAAAATGAGACCCCTGCCATTGAGATCACCCATGTTTCAAAGCAGGAATTCGTTAATAAGTAGGTTATTAATTTACCTGTCAGCGATGCCAGAAAGCCCGTACACCCTTTTCAAATGTTTTTGTTCGGAAATAAAAAGTGGAGCAAAATGGTACCAGCTTTCATTTTATTCATTCGAGTCTTTGCCAACTGGTATTAATATGAAGCAGCTGAAAAGAGAAACACTCTTGATGTTTTCGTTATCAGGCGCAGTGTTTTAGACATAAAATGCAAAGTGGGTCTAATTGTAAACTGAGAAGAATTGGTAATTCGTACTTCGACGCAGTCGACGCGACTCAGTTTTGGCGCTGCTTTCGACAGCGATTCAGTTTAGAGTTGAATCGTAAACTCGATATTATTCGTTCAATTTGTATGGAGAACAACTCATGGTATGGAGAATTCATACCATACCTTCTGAAACAACCTAAACTGACACGCTCATCGCTTCAAGCGCTTCAATAAAAGTTATAATTCTGGAACCCAAAAAAGTCTTGTACGTGCATTTTAAAGTGAATTTTGTTTTATTTTTATTGAAATAAAAAAATATCATGTCGGAATAATTGTTTCTATTTTAGGTTGTAACAGCATTATCATTTTATGCCCCTAGATCTTATCAAAGGCCAATAAAATTGGTAGTTTGAGGGCTCATTCTCTGGCTCAACAGACAAGGTTGACGACGGACGATGCAATGTCATGTCTTATAGAATATAGAACATATGCACAAGTTTTTAAAGGTTGTATCAGTATATTGATATCGAAGTGTGTTCTTTGGCATCAAGAACACACTTCGATATCAATATAGACTAGACTGAGACAACCTTATGACATATTTATATAGCGCTCTCTCTTTCACTCCATAACAGAGCAGCGACAACGTTTATTCTTTCAATCGGTGCAAACGTGAATCAGTTTTATGAAGATGATGGTACCAAATAAAACGATGCAGTTTAGGAACTATTTTACATGACGTTATTGTTAGTCCACATTTGACGCGTTCGAGGTAAAATAAATGGGTAAGAACTAATTATGTTAATTAAATAAAGAAAAATAAAAGAAAACTATTTTTTTTTTATTTTTTATACAAAGCACGACAAATGACTCAACACCACCTGATGTGAAGCGGTAAGAAGAGTCCATATGCGAAGACAACTAGTGCAGTTCAGACACTGCTCTAGCCGCCTCCACCTTGCCGGCCCGAAAGGTGCTTTTCACGCCTCTTTTGAAGGAACCCATGTTATACGAAGGAGGGAACACATGTGCTGGCAAAGAATTCCAAGTTCTGGAAGTTCGACAAAGAAAAGAGCTACTAAATTTCTTTGTACGTGATGTTGAGGTGGAGACAGTGAATTGATGACTCTGAAGACCGGCTCGCGTGCTCCTGAGTAGGAAGGGGGAAGGTGGGATAAGGTCAAATAACTCCTCAGAACACTCTCCGTGATATAGCCGATAGAAGGCGCTAAGCGACGCAATGTCTCGACGCAATTGCAGAGGCTCAAGGTTGTTGGTGACCTCTACATCGCCAATGATACGGACAGCACGACGCTGCAATCTGTCCAGGGCATCGAGAAGGTACTTGGCGGAGCCATCCCACAAGTGCGAGCAATATTCCACGCAAGACCGGACCTGAGTTTTATAGAGCAGGCATAATTGGTCAGGCGTGAAAAATCGACGCACCTTGTTCAGGACACCGAGCTTCCGTGAGGCTGTTTTGATCACGGTTTCGATGTAGTTCCTGGAATTCAGATCGCAACATATCTCCATGCCTAGCAAATTTAGGGAGCCCTGTGCCGAAAGAGTCATGCCCTGAAGAGACGGAAGGGGAAGGAACGGCGACATTTTAGCTGTAAACGCGCACACCTGTGTTTTCTTAGCATTGAACTCAACAAGATTGTTAGATCCCCATTCAGATACGAGGTTCAACACCCTGTCGAGCTCAATGGCAAGATTCTCTCTCTCCCTCTCGGTTTCAGCGCGCCAAGCCCCTGGGCGACCGTAATATCCCCCATGCACTGTACTGTCATCTGCATAGCAATGAATGTTTCCTAACGGAATCATGTCATTGATATGAAGAAGAAAGAGTGATTGAGAATTTATCTAATTATAGTTTATACAATGATGTCATTGTATAAACTACATAAATTAGATAAATTTATATCTTTGATAATTAGATAATTAGTAAATTAATATCTCTGATTAAAGATATTTTAATTTCATTTTATTAGTAATATAAATAATGTATTACAATATTGACACACTGCTAGATTTCGGACTGCCTCTACTTTTTTAGACCTATTGCACATACTTTTCGTTCTTTTACTCTCTCTTCTCTTCACACAATACAAAGGAGGTAGGTACCAACTGGAAATCTATATTTCAGCATTCTGAAAATTTCCTGAAACAAAAACTACATAATGTTCATAATAATATGTTAAAATCTCGGTCCGATATTTGTAACCATAATATTTCTTATTTAGTATTATTTTACTAATTTTCAGCATTATCATATATAATTTTGACTACATTAACATCTATGCAGAATATTTTTACTCATGAATAACTTAAATAAGTAAAAAGTTACTGCAACATACCAAATGACCGTACATGGTGTGTCGCAATTCTGTACGTGCGCAGACTACAAAAATACCGTCGTAAAATATAGAAAGAAAATAGACACAGAAGGGTTGCTCTATAAAAGCACGCTAACGGGCACTTACAGCAACTTTGTATAGTCTATAGGGATGTTATATACACCCGGTGCCGGTGACATTAAATTTACCTTCATGGTCGATTCTTAAAAATGCGTACCAATCGACGTAATATTTTTATCTGAGAAATAATTATAAGTTGCCCAGTGTGGCATGATAAGTACAGTCTGTTCAAAATGATTTTAATTAAATTTAAAACTTTTAAATGGTATTCCGTTTTTACCTTCAGTGAATTTTACAGCAATATTAGGAAGTTTGAAATGTTCCGCGTGTCTGATTTTGAAGCTTCAGTTTATTTAATAATAATATAAACCCAAATAATATAAGACAATTTTACAAATAAATAATCCATTAAAATATTCACTCTTTCAAACAATTTTACCATCTCCCATTTATTAAATTCATTAAAGCAGCATTTAAATTGCTTTTCATAATCCACTATACCTAATATATGTTGTTTACTGCTCTTCTGTTAGTCTGTTTGCCAGTCGGCAAAGGCCTCCGCTAATCTTTTCCATCAGAGTCTTTCCTTTGCTACTCTATACTATGTTATTCCAGCTACCTAATCTCTTGTGGGCGTGCAAGACCGCGTAAGTGCAGTTTGCAATACCGCGTATTTACAAAAGTCGCAAAATTGAAATATCGCGCCAGCCAGCAGCGGGCTCTTAGCGCTGATTTGCTTATACCAAATTCTCATTAAAACAATACCCAGAGAAACCCCAAACAAGTTCAGTCAAAGAAATGAGTAGAAATATCCAAGATATTATCTTTTTTCTTCCATCCTGTGAAATAAACAAAAAGTAAATACGCGGTATGCAAACTGCTCTTACGCGGTCTTGCACGCCCACAGACGTTATGTCGTCAACCAATCTTATTTGTGGCCTGCCTGTCGTCCGTATTACATTTTACAATATTTTTTAACATTTCGGAATGACCTAGCTCTCTTTATGCTGATTAAACTGGAAATTAAATACAATTACCAAAACTATGATTGAATCAATGCATAAAATAATGATTTAATATTAATATTTTTCTAACTTTTGCACTGTAAGTAAGTATTATTATTGAACTACTAACATAGTACCGTCTTATATTTTCGCGACATAACAACATTAACACAACATATGACATATTTTTCCAAACATGCTTGGAAATTTGTGCTTTATTTTGACAATCTTTTTCGAGATAAATTGAAATTGCGCTATTGGCCAAATACATGCGAGAATCGGCCAAAAAAAATTACCATGTAAACTTATATCTGCCGTGTAATTTAAAGACGATCTTTTACTCCGAAACATGGCAACCGAGGAGGTAATTAATCGAAGGTTTTATCTAAATTTCGAACCGGCTTGCAAATAGAAAGCGGTTGCGGGAATCGGACCCGCGTCTCCTGGCATCTGGCCGGACCCCAGGAGACGCTGGCCCGCCTGGAGCATATATTTTTTTTATGGTTTTCTTTCTTTATTTGTAATTGTTACAATTAGCTGCGTTCTTTCATCGAAACGTCATGAAATTATTAAATGAATTAGATGTATGAGAAAGTTGCAAAACATTTTTATGAACTAATATAGCTTATGTTTTAAATTATTGTCTTATTGTCGTAGTCATTATTGCTGCACCCTAGTAGAGTTCATGTTGATACCTTGAACTTACCAATGATACAAGAACTCATCAGTACTATACGTTCTGCTTAGGCATATTGTAATACAGCGTGTTTTACGATGGCTGCGATATATACATATTGCTGTGCCCTATCAGAGTACATGTTGATACCAATGTCTAGATATAAGACCGTATTGCAAACACCGAATTGCAATAAAGAATTAGAGTATTGAGCATTTGTTTGTGTAACTTCTTTTGCATCCCTTTTCCTGACCGTTGAATACAACTTTTAAATGTATTTCAAGTATCAGTGTCTTCGTAAGCTTCAAAAAGATGTAAACGACTTTGATTTCTATCGCATTGACATAAAAGACAGAATTTATATATCATTTTGACGTTGACTGAGCGTGTTCGTGTGCGTTCTATCTGAGCGCTACTCAAACCCAATAGGAATGTAAGCAGCTTGCTCTTCAGCTAATGGTTACTGCGATTTATGATGTTTGCTTTGGAGTTAATGATGTTGTACGCTCTTGGCACAAGAAATCTATAAAAACGCGGCGCAAAAATACTTTTCGTTACCGGTATTGGGCATCAGAATTTTCGTTTGTTCAATGTCGATATCAGCAGATTCATTGCAGTTGTGCGGTCATATTTTTTATAACAATTTACAAATATAATGTACAATTTTTGAAATTTTAAATGGACTTTCCGGGGATTATGTTGGATTGGGACAATTCTATCGAGGTCGGAGTTTGTTGTATAGCAGTCTCTTCAATTTCAACGCTTTGAGTCGATGGTCTAGATTGAATCATTTTGTTGATTTTACGTGTAATGCTACTTTTATTTTCAATCTGTTCTTCTATGTAACTTTCAGCTACCTGGTCGGACTTTAAGTGTAATTAAATTCGCACCTGTGTCGGCAAGAGTCGCTGAAGATCGACGAAAGCAACGCCCAGTATAATTTTTCACGTGCCAAAGTGTTTTTTTTTTCAATAAACCGCTTTCTATTTGCAAGCCAGTTCGAAATTTATATAAAACCTTTTATTAATTACCTCCTTGGTTAGCAATTTTCCGGAGTAAAAAATCGTTTTTAAATTACACCCCAGATATGAGTTTCCATAGTAATTTTAAGGCATCTAAAACAAAACATTTGGGTATTTGGCCAGTTACAGCAATTTCAATTTATCACGAAAAAGTTTGTCAAAATAATGCTCAAATTTCCAAGCATGTTTAAGAAAAAACATGTCTATGTTATGTTTAGAGTTTATATGTTTTAAGTAATACGAAAAACAAAGCAACTTTCACCATGGTCGACCCGGGGATGGGTCAACCAATATTTACAATCTCGAGCTTCTCCGTGCTTCGAAAGGCACGTTAAGCAGTTGGTCTCGGTTTTTGCTGCAACCGCCTTAACCGCCTTAACCCGCATTGGGCCAGCGTGGTGGTGCTATGGCCCAAACTCCTCATGTATTTCTTCCATGTAGGAAGGCCAATTTACAGGTTTACAGGTCAACCTGTAAATCACACTAATATTCTTTAGTATTAGACGATCTCCCCAGGTAGATTGTAAAATAGCGTGTCATGCGATACGACTGCGGCGTATACAGCACAAAGTACACTAAATATTATTTTAAAAAATCGTTGCGATCTGCTTATCGACGTTATCATGCCTATAGGTAGTTAACTCAATAAACAATGAACTCTATGAGAGGACCCTATTCATACAACGAATGATTAATTTTGTTTTTTCCTTAACTTCGTATAACATGACGGTACGATATTTTTTCCAGGGTGTAGGTAGATGTACTCATCAAAATATCTTCATTTTTTGTTGTACTTTTAATTTGAAACAACGGCTTTTAATGTCTAAATTTTTTATAAATTCTATAAATCTCACAGATATTAATACGTGAAAAAGAGCTAATGTTAACCTAGCGTTTTGTAAAATAAATATGAAGTAGGAATTACTAACATCGTTCACAACGTTGCTACGAGCTACGCGTAACGCCACCGACCGTAGTCGATTGCTACGAACGGTAAAGCTACTCTCATTCAATTCTCGGGGTGTCGACATCGTAATATGTGCACGGGTTGTGTGTATGTTGGGTATAATTATTGTGAGTCGTAGCACAGGCGATTATTATTATTATTATAACTAAGTGTCGAATTTTATTATCTATTTATCAAGCGATATTTATTATTTATCCAGCGAATAATTTTGACGCTTTTACAGGTTTTTGATACATTGACTGTTAACTTGATAACGATATGCTCTGGATGAATTTCATCTGAGGATTGTAAAATTTACCCTAAATAAATTTAGGGTAAATTTTATATGTGTTTGATTACATTTACATTCGCATATTATCACATATTATAGAGCATATTATCACACCGTACTGAAGAAATCTATAGTGCTCGTGATAGTTTATTTAATCTAGATTTATATGTTCAGCAAAGCGAACAACTCTGCCACTTATTATTTTTTATGTTTCCTTTGATTATTATGTTTTACATTCTGATATTTTTGGTTAATATATTTTTTTATTACATTCACATATAAGAATGCGAAACAAATTTTACAGTGTTTTTTTATACAACTAGATGATAAACAAACTGACGGTCCACCTGATGGTAAGCGGTTACCGCTGCCTATAGACACCTGCAATAACAAGGGAAAATCACTTGATATTGCAGGTGCGTTGTCATTGTCATGAAATGCCGTCCATACCCAGTAATTACACTGGCTACCTTTCCCTTCCTTTTATTTGTTAATATATTCTTGTGTTGTATTGAATTATGAACTAATCAATTATCTCTTCAACAGAAACATGGATCTCGCATGAAATGCTCAGCATGCAAAATCATCGCTCACACCGCATGCATTGACATCCTTATGGATCGCGTGCAATTCACGTGCAAACCTACATTCCGCGATGTCGGCGTGCGACAATACCGCGAACAAACTATCACCCACCACCACTGGGTCCATCGACGCTCCGAGAAGGGCAAGTGCAAGGCTTGCGGCAAGGTAAACTGCAATGGACTGTAAATATACTTTTCACGTGTGTAATTAGACTGTTTTGACTTGACGTATTACATCTCGCTAAATCATGTACTACTTATTAATTTTTTTATTTTAATTACTGCTGGCTCGCAAGGCCTCTGCCTCGAATCTTGCGGGCAGCGGGGCGCGGCACTATAGCGGCGTAGTGTTGTGTTCGTGTTTGTGTCGTCGTACATTTCAAAAATGTATTTATACAAGTAGGCTCCTAAGAAGCTCTTTCGAATCGTCAAAAATCACAAAATATGTATATCTAATTAAAATATGGTCATTTGTTTGTTTTCGCGAACGAAATGTCTGAACAACGGCGACCAAATCTTTTTGATACAAATTTATTCCTAACGCTCGATTTAGTGGGGGAAAAGAAGTGAATCCCTACTAAAGGGCAAGGAAAATAGAAGGAGTTTTATCGAAATTATGAAGAAGCTGGTTCATATCTTTGCTGTTCAATATCGGTGTCGTCTAAAAAATTACTGTAATAATTATTTGCTCTAGCACGTCCGAAGACATTATGACACGTCACAAAATAAAATTGCACAACACAACAATGCAGACGCGCGGGCGGTCACCGCTTGCCTGGAGTGCACCGCTCGTTGCCCGCCGCCGCGCTGCTGCCGCGCCGCTGTTTTCAAGGGCCGGTCCATTTGATTTTACGCATAAGATCCTGCCGCTCCCGCGCCGCCGCCGCCCCGCTGCCCGCAATATTCAAGGCAGAGGCCTAAATGTCACACTGTTTCCTTTTGTTATTTATTTAATTGATTGGAGCTTTTTGTCATTATTACAGCAACGATTTTTATTAGAAGCCTATTAATATTACTTAGTCACTGGTTCTGTGTCACTAACAAAGCTTAATTTTATTTATATTCTTTGTCAGCTTATAGTTATTTGTTATGCAAGGCTGCAAAGTGGTTTTTTGGCCGTCGCGTCGCTACGTTTAGGATTCTATATTTGAAACAATAGTTATTTATTATGTAAGTCTGCAAAGGAAACTTCAGCGAGCGAAGGATTCTAGAATTCAAATATAGAATCCTAAGCTTAGCGAGGGTTTCAAATGAATAAGAAGCAGAACAATTTTGCTGCCGAGCGCAAAACACAATTGTAAAAGTTGTAAAACATTTGTATGAACTAATATAGTCCATGTTTTTATATTTTTGTCGTATTGCCGTCACCATAATGCATAAATATTAGAAATATACTCAATGAACATATTAACATCCATAACTCGTGACCTTGTACTCATCATGCAAACATTTACTCCTACCGGGATTCGATCTCCGGACCCATGACCGTAGGGGTACAGACCACTCGGCCAAACCATTAAATTTTATTTCTTAATTAAAATTATTACAATTAGTAATATTGAAATTTATATAATCAAAGTATTAAAAGTACAATTTTATGTAGGTAAGTTTCACGCTTTTTTCTGGAATAAAACTTAATTCTGCATTATGTCCCGCTTTCACTAACTATTCACGTATTAAAATATCTTCGTCGCTGCTTATATCCTATGATTTCTTACGATTTTATCAAAAACCTATACTAAAATAATGGAAAGTGAATAATAATAATTGAATAGAAGAGCATTTTTAAAAGGTTTTTTTTTCATGCAGTTTTAGTGCTGCCCAGTGCGATTATTCTTAAAACGAGGTTGGCGCACTGACACAGGCGGAAACACATTGGATAGAAAGTTTCGAATTTTAAATACTCTTTCCACTCCAGCGAATAAAATACACTTTTGCACTCAGATTTCGATGATAAGCAGATTGATAATACATGTGTATAGTCTATCGGCACAGCTCCATCAATCTAGTTTTATCGTAGAACCACAGGTGGAACTGCGAGAAAAACAAGGAGACGCGAATTGTTTAAGTATTTTTTTTTTGTAATAGAACTAGGCGGAATTTATTCCCCTTATTCTACGTTAGAACTACACGCAATATACGGTTAATAGCACACATTGAAAGAAATTGTAAGACATTACTGACATTAGTATCAAGAGTTGGGTACTGGATTAGATTTGTTCATGAATATGCATGTAAGTGGTGGTCATTCTACTGTAGCAGACCATTCGTTTTACTGGTCCCAGTAGGCTTATGTGACTTAGTAGGAACACTGCTTCTAAAAAAGAAATGGAATATTTTTTTCTGTAATGCGATATCATTTCTGATGCGTTTAATTTTGTTATCTATGAGGACATAATTCTATGATAGAAAGAGAATTACGAAGAAAGAAATGTACCGAAATGGTTTTTGAAAAGATTCAAAATAAATTGTATTTCAAATTAAATCTTTTTTTTATTTGTTTTAAACTCTTGAGCTTTCGAAAAAATTAAATTCTTTGTAGGTTTCAATAGGATACAAAAATATTTGCAACAAAATAGGGGAAACATATTCACAGAAGATATCTCACTTTGCTGAAAAATATAATTCATTCTAACTGATACACATTCGTACCAAACCTTTGCTCAGTAACACAAAGAAGTTATTTGGTAAAGTGTTGTCGTTTTTGGACAGTAATTTTTGTGATACATTTATGAAAACTGAAAAAAATACCTCAATAAACTGCAATAGGGCAAGGGTGTTGCAAGCTCATAGTTATTAAATATATATTCAAACATTATTTTACTAGCGAAGTAGCCTAAAATTTAATCACGAGCGCAGCAAGTGATTCTTATAGACTACTGAGCACTGTGAATAATTTAAAGACCACAAGCAATTAAAAAACTTGCTCTCATGTAAAACATACAACTTTTCACCTCTCCCAGCGAGAGAAACAAAAGTAGGAAATAAAGAATTCATAAACTTAAACCAATAAACTACTTAATTTAAGTCAAAAGTGAAGTAGCTGCAATTTCGCAAATTTTTAATACCATAAAATACGTCTCAAAATTGCATTTGTAGTGTTTTCTAAATCTATATTCAATATATAATTAAAAATTTTGTGAATTAAAACCAGGCAGATTAATTTTAAGAGTTTCTGAACGTAGTTTAGGTTTTTCTGCGCTTATTAGGTATAAAGTACATGCATCCGGGCAAGTAAAATACAAAAAAAAGAGTGTTTGGCGGGTTTTTGTGGCGTCTGTGAAAATTTTTATTAAAATAATTAAAGATTGTGTCAGAGCGAACATTGAGTTATAAAAGTGATGATGGTGTGAAATACGATGAGAACTTTGTTGTGGTTACTTATCCACCTCATCACGTAGCACATAAAGTGACTGTCATCATATATTTCGTGTCAAATACTCCCAAGAAGCATTAAAATGTGTCACGCCAGCATTATAATGCAATAAAAGAAGAAATAAATAAATACTGAAGACATGGCTGCATGGGCATTGGTTCCCTTTGCCTTCCCTTTATAGCGAGAATAAATAAAAAAAAAGAAAAAGAAAAATTATGTGCCGCGTAATCGGCGTAATATTAAAATCATATGTGCGCAAAATGCAACTTTGCTACGAGTTTTTAGAAAACAAAATCAGCCTTTTTCGTGAGAAAGAGGTGAAAACAGTTTTCTACAAATCTTTAGACCAATAATGTGACTCTCATGCATCCGTACGATTAAACTGCAATTCACAGGATGCGGATTACTGTCTTGAATCGATTCAGGACTATCCTAAAAAAGTTGTATTCAAATCAGGCATACAATTAAAAATGGCTTTATAACTATCTCTTTTGAGGCAGTAACTACTTGGACCGTAGAGTAGAGTGAGATAAATAGGAACGCGGGGTAACCCTGTATGAGGCCGTTTACATCATAATAGAAAAGGATGAAGATGCTCATGCACGGTGCCTGGCATTGAACATGAATTTCCCTCTCAGCCAGCAGAAAGACATTATCAACTAAGCTTTTCTATAATGATGGACACAGCCTCGTTCAAAATTTACCAACTCTCTACTGACCCCAAAACTTTGTTTATGTAGAAATCCCCACGTAATAATAGCTATACAATTTTCATGTATTCTATAGTAATTACAGTGTGTGCTTTGTAAGAGCCTTGCTCTTAACCAAGTCTAAATAATTAAGCAATCGATTGTAAGTGCCCTATTGCGTTCGGGTAACTTACAAACTTCTCTTAATGAGAAAACTTTATCAAGAGCCACCTATGGTCATTAACGTTTCAGAGTCGCCACGGGACGCAAACAAATGGGAACTTTACGGGCCCAGAGGTGAAAAAAGTTTTAGTCTGAACAATCACGTGGTTTAAATCAATAACTGCAAATTTTTGTATGATGAGTACGAGCATTTGTTTACGAGTCATGGATGTTTATATGTTTATTTAGTATATTTCTAATATTTATATGCATATAATTATCATTATTACTCCGTTGTCTAGTACCTATCCATAAAACAAGCTCTTTTTAATGATGCTTGCTTTGGGCTAGATAATAGGTATTACAAAAAAAACTTATAATAAAGTATGTAATACTTAATTCATTTTATGGTAATCACATCTCCTAAGTGAGATTTGTGGAACGTCCTCCTCTCTCCTAAATTGTTGTACCCGACAGGGTCTAAATTTGTACCAAGTCTATTTAGTTGCATATTTTGGAATATAATGAACATTGATATTAAGTACCTAAGTGATGATAAGGCCGAAGATGGAGGCCACTTAACTTTGCTAGAAATTGTCAAAGCTTTTGTCAATGTGAAGTAAATTACGTGTTAAGTTCAGTTAAGTATGGTTTTATTACAAATTAAATCTAAAATAGAAATAATTACAAACAGTTATTGAATAAATTTACATTTTGTGAGCGACCTCATCGGACTTCATCTTGAAGACAGTTTTCATAAAACGTTACTGAACTTTGTCGATACATTATTTTAGACATGAATCTTGAGATAAAATACAAAAAACGTGGCATGATACCTGTGTGTCCGTACATGAGTAAAATAGTAATAAGGTAAAAGATCTAATTACAGCATTAGTTAAAATATGCACCAATTACCGCGGTACGTTTATTTTCGTGTTTTATTGATATTCGCGTATGAAAAACGTCGTGTGAAAGCCCCTAAAAGATTTTGGATAAGTAAATTCCATTTTGATATTTTTAAGTTTACTCAAAGGAGATAAAAAATACTGGCCTTATTGAAGCCAATTTTAACCGACTTCAAAATAGGGGCAAAAAAGTAAGCAATTCAACTCGTATGTATGTAATATTGACAGTTTTTGGATATGGTAGTCTATACCAGCTGCTTAATATTGGTGCATAATTTCATAAGAGTATTCATGTATGTTTGTATGTTTATATATTTGTATGCTCTTTATGCTTGTCCGCACATATTTCAAAAACTATAAGTCAGATTGCTAAATCTCAATAAAAAGTCAGAATTAATAAAAAAATCGACTTTAGAACACTAAAAAGAAACAAATAATTCAAATGAGTTAGGAGGAAGCAGGTTCTATTGTTTTTGAAAAGTGGAAACAGTTTAGTACCGGCTTCAAAAAATACTTTTTTATGAGATAAGTACCTACCTACCTCATTTTAATTATTTGTTTCATTCTATTTATAACTTTATTTGTTTTCTAGTGTTTTGAAGTCGGTTTAATTTTTTAATTATTATTTTTTTACCACTATTTTAGTATGTGATTACTATTTATTACAAATATAATTTTAAGAGTAGGTTACTAGGTCCTTTCTTTCTAGGGCCTTTCTTATTTCAGCCGTGAAACAGTTCGCTGTGTTTCGGATTGAAGGGAAAGGTAGCCAGTGTAATTACTGGGCATGGACGGCATTTCATCTTAGGCCCCAGGATGACAACGCACCTGCAATATCAAGTGATTTGTCCTTGTTATTGCAGGTGTCTATAGGCGGCGGTAACCGCTTACCATCAGGTGGGCCGTCAGCTTGTTTGTCATCTAGTAGTATAAAAAAAAGGTTGTTTCCAAAAAAAAATTGAAAGTTAATTGCCGACTTCAAAAATACCTTTGAAAAATGTAATTTTTACCTTAAAATTATAGTCGTAAAATTATTTTAATTATATGTCTGTACATATGCTTTTATATGAAAAGCTGTTTTTAAATACCTCATTTTATAAAAACAACATGTAGGTACGAGTAATATGTATAATTATAGTATCCCATCGTGCAAACCAAATAAATTTGGAAGCCAAGTGGGCGTAGCCAAATATATCAAAACGTAAACGGCGAAAATACCTTATTTTAACGTGTTACTCGTGTGCGTAAATGTAATCTGTCAGTGTGATATTATCATGAATGAGTGATGTGGGCGGCCGCGCGACTGCGGCAGTCGCGTCGTCGACGGCCGCACTTCGCCCTCCTCTTTGTCAAGTTGAAATGATTTGCATTTTACCTCGCAAACGCCTCACGTGCGACGCGACACGCCACAGGCCCCCAGCGAAATTAAAACTTCATTTTTAATGACGTGTTACCATAACGTACATCAAGCTCGTGCGATTTTGAATCGTACAAAATGAGGTTTCTGGGTTACATTTCCATTTTTAACTACTTCACTTCGGTATGAGTGGAAACACAAATTTTCAGTACTTATTTCCACGCAAAACGTTTCCTTTTAATTTGAACTACGCAATACCTACTTACATTGTAAGCACGTATGCATTTAGTTTAGTCATTTACACTGTTTTTATTTTAATAACAATAACAAGATTATTCCATACTTCCAACTTACATTGAATTATTCACCCTCCTGGCTCTGTAAAGTTGGAGCGCTTTTTAGATTATTCCATTAAAATGTGTTGCAATAACCTCACTAGTGTTTACTATGTTTTACTTTGTTGTATTTGTGCATGTGTTGTGTTGCATGGTTGTTTTGTTGTCACAGCCATTCCGGCGCAGATGCTGTCGGTGGTGTATACAGTCACGGGCTTCTATAAACAACTCTGCAAATAAAGCCGTAGACAATGAGCTTGTGGACCGTGTGCGTATACTGTCATCTTGCCAGACGCGTTGCTTGTTTCTTGCTTTTTATCAAATGTTTTACAATAGTTTTTGTCTTTAGTACTGGCAGATTCTGATTTATCAACACATGCAGACCTATCTATTTTCTGTTAAATTTGTAAATTCCTACCCACAAACCAGTCAAAAAATGTCTTATTATTAAATAGCCGCTGGTAAGGGTCAATAGCTCATTTAGAAATAAAAGTTATGTGCTGGACCATTAATTGGTCCTTTTATTAATTTTTATTTTTTTTCCTCAACAGTCATTACAAGCGAAACTCTCGTTTACTTCGAAAGAGATAGTGGCTTTGAGCTGTTCATGGTGTAAAGACGCCTACCACAATAAAGAGAGCTGTTTTAACCTTCAAAGGATAGGGGAGGAGTGTTCACTTGGTAAGAATAATATTTTAATATAGGATATCTTAGTTTTGTAAGATTAATCAAATTAAATCTTTAAAAACATTTAAATTTAAAATCATATTCACATTAACGTACTTGGTTTTAAAATCAAGCCATACAGCGAATACAGCCACATGACAGGTATCTGTAAAAAATTAAAACCGACTTCAAAAAACTGAAAAGGATAAAATAATTAAATATAAGTAGGTATTCATCCCCTAGAAACATATTTTTGGAGTCGGTGCTTCACTTTCTATTGTTTTTGGAAACCACTTAGCACCAACTCCAAAAATATGTTTCTAGGGGATGAATACCTACTTAAATTTAATTATTTTATCCTTTTCAGTTTTCTGCAGTCGGTTTTAATTTTTGTTTAAAATTTTTTTTTCACAATTTTTCAATGATAACTTTTTACGGTCGAAGCTAGATGGGTGACCGTCAACTTATATTGTTTCCTACTATCGTATCGTTTCACTAAAAAGTCATCGGAAAAGCAAAAATTCGCAATTTCGCATATGTAGACGACTTAATAATTTTAGTTTTTTTTAATTTGAAACCAAAGTACCCAACTGTTTTTGAAAAAAATTTTATGGGACCATATGGAAGCTATTCCGCATCGAACAAGCAAAGAATCACGTAAATCGGATCAGTAATCTCGGCGTAATCAGTGTACATACATAGAGAAAAAAAACATACCGGCCGAATTAAGAACCTCCTCGTTTTTGAAGTCGGTTAAAAATATAAGAATATATCCAACATAAAGTTTTAGCAAAAAATATCACCACATTTTCGTTTTGCAGTAAATTCATAAAATGAGACTTAATTGATGGCTGTTTTAATATTCGTTCACACATAGGTGAGTGAGTTTATAAAAGTTTCGTTTCCTAGCATTTTCATTAAATTACTTAAAATCAGATAATAATTGGTTTTTAACTTTGTTATACGTCTGTGGACAGAACATTGAAATAGCCTACCCTACCCTAGCCACCTCGCCTTCTCGAAGGAAGCCACAAATATGACTAGTCTATTTTATCGCACTTTCAATTAGGTATAACTTTCAACTCTCTTAACTCATTATGTCATTGTTCTTAAAAGTAAAATTATGACCAGGCAATATATATATTTGGTAGTCTATTTTTTATTAATAGACCCCGCCGTATATTTTTTTCATTAGCTGTGTTTCCGCGAACTGTGCGCGGATAACAATTAATGTCACGAAAACAACTCCACCTATTATTTGGTACATTATATTATTTTAGCTGTATTCGCTTGTAAAGATGGCTACAATACAATGCTTTTATTTTCATAGTATTTTCTATAAGAGTTATTAAATAATAGAGAATAGGAAATAAAATATACATAATATGACTACCAATGGAATCAATAAGAAAACTTATAGGTGTATACCTACTAGAAAAATCAAATCCATTTTTATTGCGCTCTTCTGTTGTAGGATCTCAAGCAAATATTATAGTACCACCATCGTGGATCGTGAAGTTACCAAAGAGAGGTAGTTTCAAGTCGTCACTAAGAAAATCGCCGAAAAAGAAAAACGCCTCCAAGAAGAAAGGCAAAGACTCTAAAAGCGAACAAAAAACTTTTGTGATAAAACCTATTCCGACAGCTAACGTGAGACCAGTTCTTGTGTTCATCAACCCGAAAAGCGGAGGCAACCAAGGGGCCAAACTTTTGCAGAAATTCCAATGGCAACTAAACCCGCGGCAAGTTTTCGATCTCACTCAAGGAGGGCCAGGACCAGGGTAAATATGTTTTCAATTATTTTACAATTTAGTATTTTCTTATTAAAATAAGTATAAGTTTATTATCAGTGAATTCTGTGTTTAATAAATTTTACTGTGTAGGTACTATTATTCTAATAATTGATTCTTAAGGGTTTTAATGAATTTTATCGCTGGTATTGGAATATTTGCTTTATTAAATCAAATAATAGCAAAGTTTTGGCCTAAGTAAGTATTCATGCCACAATATGAACACTTCAGAAACAAAACAAGAGTTTCATCCAGTAGTCTTACTATGAATAAATAAGCAATGCTTTGTACACGCCGAAACTCGGCGTAATACCGCACGCACGCGTATAATACGTAATATGTCAGGGGTGTTGGGAAGTAAATGTGGTCCATTTACTCTGTACGAGACCATCACATTGGTGAGTCAAGATAACTAACCGCCTCTGTTATCTAGTGGTTTAAAGCTCGAGACTACCTACCTCTAATCTAGAGGTCCGGATTCAAACCCCCATGGGCTCACATGAAATATTAACTAAATTTTACGTAAGTCTGTCGCCTTAACAAAAATGTTAGCAACATTTTTGTGTTTTGGTAGTTGGGGGTAAGATAGCTAGTTCCTGTGTCAGGTTGAGGAATCCGGATGTAGCTCGCTTCCATCTTCAGTCTTATTATCAGTTAAACTCGATTCCTTAATAATAACTTAAAGATTGGATGGGTGACATAAAAATATATATATGATTTATATTTCACACAATAATTTTTATTACCTGGTTCATCTATTGTTTACTGGTATGATAATAATAATGAGCACATGGTGCATGCATTGAGCGTTTATCATATCGTAACGGCGGCGTAGCGCCGGCCGGCGTATCGTTTGCCGTAGCGTCTACCGTAGCAAATTCCGTAGCAAGCCGTTCCGTATTCCGTAGCGTATGGTATTGGCGTGCCCGTTGGTAAAAATACGAGCGTGTGGTAATTACACGAAAGCGTTTGTTTCTTTAATCTTGCCGTTGACCAACTAAGTTGCATAGTCCTCGGACGTGCAAAGGGAGTGCGTTCTATTTTGCTATTGGCCGATAATTGTCCAACTTGCTTAATTGGAAGGGAATCTCGATTCTAATACAGTCGTTTACAAGAGACGATTTGGTTGGGTACGATGTGTGGGCTATCTTAGGCTTCTATGTCTATTGGTACAATCTACGATCTAGTCAGCCAAGTTGAAATCGTAAATCTGCGGTCACTCTTAGCTTAATATGCAATCGTCGATGATTTAAAAGCTTATTTTAAATAGAGAAGAGGGCAAATTTTTCGAGAAGATAAGTCTTATTAATAAATACACGACATACTTACTACCACTATACAAGGAGTACTGCTATAGACATTGACGTCACATTACATGCCCCCTATACATTTATCATTTATGAGGTTGTTTTAGATAGAGACAGGTATACTGCGCAGTTTATAATTCTAATATCTCATGTGTTTTTTTACTAAAATCAATTCTGTTTCCACTATTAGCTTTAGCAGTATAATTTTACGTATTTTTAATTGTATCAAACTAGTATCTTCATACATATTCCCTATTAAGAACGGTAGATAAAGACAAACGAGGCCATTTATATCATGATAGAAAAAAAAATGAGCCCATATTCAGTACCTGGCATTGAACATGAGTCACCCTCTCAGCCATCAGAAATAGATTATCCGAGATTACCCAGCGTTCAGAATTACCCCACTCTCCCCTAATAAGAATCAAACCCGTATGAAACACATTACTGTGTCTATGCGTTGCCCAACATTTGATTTAAAACTACATTAATGGTGTGCTAGAAACCAGTAATGTGTATTCTATTTCGGCCTTAAGCGCGTAAAGCGCGAAGACAAGCTGATTAAAAGCTTAACCTCGAATCGACATACACACTCCCACTAACCAAATTACTGTCGATGACGCGTTGTGTTGGCAGTTGGCACTTTAATAGACTTAACTAGAAGATTGCTCAGCTAATACGAATTGGGAAAGTTAGAGAGATTGAGTTTCAGTGAGTTCCAGGAGCTCGTCCTCATTTGTCAACTGGATCTATTCGTCGCGAACGTGTTCATGTTTCTTGTCAGCTATCAGATTAAATTCCACAGTTAACTGGTTGTACCTACACTTTGAAATCAGTTGATTCAATCCCTTAGTCCATTTTCGTAATCTATATAAGTATATACAAATCAATGTTCGTATGTTTGTCCATTGCGCTCCGAAATCGATCAGATTGTGATTAAACTTTTCTCCTGGTAATGCTTTTTCTGGGGACGAAGAAGGTTCTCCTGCATTATAAAAACTTTCTATTGTGAAACCTAACAGTTTTCTCTTTACGGGCATTGCAAAAGCATGCCATGTGCAGCTGTTACGGAACGAACGTTAACAAGGAATGTACAGACGACAGCACATCATGTGTAACAGTTACACTACGAAAGCCGCCTCTCTTACGAACGCAGTAAGGGCGTTCTTAAGGTCAAACCGTTACGATTGGTGTGCTGTCGACTGTACATAACTTGCATTACAGCTGCCGAAAATCATATCACAGTGGGCGTGATATTGGAGTTGGTTCACCCGCTAAATCAAAATTTGAGTACGGCGCATCTCGATGTTTCACTATATGTGCAAAAACAGTTTATTTATACAGATAAAAACCCCGACAATACCTTTGTTTGCTCATGCCTGTAATAATGTGTAACATTAATTCAAACGAAATTCTATGAAAGAACTTGTTTTTCTCTTTTCAGTGACCTAATTATTTTTTATATCATGGTTTCCCTATTTTTATGTTACTGCGTTGTCTTTTCAGGTATAAATATTTTTGCAGACAGGGTTTTTTGTAGTACTTTTAAATAACTTTTTTATTTCAAGCTTTTTACAGGCTGCTCGACCAGCCGGTCGTCGAATATTACAAATGTACAGACATAGGTACTTACATACATAGATATGCGATAAGAACATTACCCGTCTTGGCAGCCGGGTAAAAAGGACAGTATTTGTAATGTTTTAATTTATCTTGTCACGAAAATTTTACATTACATTAATAACAATATCTGGCGCCTGTCGCGCCTATCTACTTTTCCCTTCATAACTAGAAATAAGGCGCATAAATTATGACAACATTCTACTTATGTCTATAGATATTATTCTATGGATATTTTTTTGGAATGTGTAGGAGGCACCGAATTTAATTTAAGTTATAAACTCAATTTTAGTCATCAGCAACTAACACGATAACTTGTAACGCAGTCCATATGACTCTTATTACTATAACAATAAGAGCTGTAAAAAATAATGATTCTTTTTCAATTTACCATACAACGACATCAACAGCAGAAATACGTCTATTCATATCAGAAAATTAAAATCCACAGATGCTACATTGACTATTTCATTATCCTTAGGCATTTGACTACAATCTCACTGGCTGTAAATGTGGTCATTAAATTCTTTACTTTTTAGTTTCTGTGTCAAATCCTCATAATTGAGTCAAGCCTTTTATATGTTTGCAGGCTAGAACTATTCCGGAAGGTGCCAAACCTGCGCGTGCTCGCATGCGGTGGCGACGGGACCGTTGGCTGGGTGTTAAGCGTTCTTGACCGCATTGGCTCCAGGCCTGCCGTAGGCGTGCTCCCACTAGGCACCGGCAATGACTTGGCTAGAGCCCTTGGATGGGGTGGCGTAAGTGTAATCTTTATTAAATTTGACAAAATATGTGATTCAATATACCAAATGGTAAAAGTATTGTAGATACCCCTGCAGATTAAGAAAAAGCACTTAGAATTTTATCGGTACCTTGATTTCTCCGTCTGATGTGTTAATGTGCAGCCATCTGTACCTACTAGGTTTTCAATAAACTACCATTTGATAATTAATCTCGTATATACGGGCTTAGTTAATAATAATAGTCACACCTATTATATAATCCTAAATTATGCATCATTAAGAGCGTCGCACTAGGTAACGTAGAAATATAGTTAAAACTATAAGTATATTAAAAATATACCTACTAAATAAATATAGAAACATTCAAATAGGTCAATCAAAAAATGTAATCTCGAGTTCCTCCGTGCTTCGGAAGGCACGTTAAGTCTTTGGTCTCGGTTGTTACTGCACCATGCCTTGTTACCATAGAGGTGTTGTGGTCCAAACTCTCTTGTGTTTCTCCCATATGGATATGCGTGTGTCCAGCATAGAGATCTAAATAAAGGCTGTTGAATGATACCGATGTAAAAAGACAACTGACATACAGACAGACAGTCGTGACGAAACTTAACGAAACGACAAACAACTAAACTGAGCCATCCATCTCTATCTGTCTTTAGTAACATAACTAAGACAGCCTTAGTTTTAAACAAGGTCTAACTAAACCGGGTTTTGGTATGGGTTCCTTTTTGCTCTACAGAAATCTCTAAAATTGGATTAGTCGCGCCTGAGAGACTATTAATTATTGATATTACCATAGGAACCCAAATTAACATAGTATCGTTCGAAGCTCAAGAAATTCTGATAATACTATCCATATTGAAACCGTACCGATATGTTTTAATTAACTTTTGGGATCGAAAGAGAAAGTTATAATGATTTTCCTCGGAATTTAGATACTTAAAACGAGATTTCCTTTCGCCATCATAAAAGTCGCCGTCGTATCGACAAATACGAAAGTTCTAAAGTTAATGACATTTTTGTTTTCTAATTATAAAATAGAAAACACTACAAAACTTTGTACTTACTACCTGTGGTCTGAGTAAATACCTATATAAAAAACTATGCTCCTAATAATTAGGTAAGTATTATGTAAGTATTCGTTTGAAGGGAACACCAATACCAAACACACTACATTTACGAAATTCATTCAACAGTCATAATGTATGCAGCTGGTCAAAATGTTTTAAAGTAGGTAAACTTTGATAGCCAGGACCATTTCATATGTAATTCATGACCACTCGCAAATATCATCCATCATAACTATTAGAGCTTATATAATATGAAATTACCTAATTTCAATAACATTAATTTGAAAAAACAGTTGTTCGTTTGTTTTACCTCCATTGGTTTTTCTGTGACCACGGAAAATTTGGTAATTTGTTATTTTTTATGCGAGTTCCATTGTGGCACTAACATAGTACAAAACGGTACTATATGTGCCGCCACCGATTTCTAATATTGTTATACAATTTACTATTTATGTTTATCCCTCATCAATTTTCCAATATTAATTCATCCAGCTCTATAAAGTAGAGTGTTGCTGGACAGTCGATACAAAGTAATTCGGTTGTCAAAGTAAGTAAACATCGTATTTATGTCGTCTAAAAATAGCTTAAGCAGATTACCTGTCGCTTGACGTTCGTTTCTCGTGTTGTTGCTCATCAAAATTTTATACTTCATCAAAAGACGAACCAGTCCATAAGAGAGTAATTTACAGTCATTGTGAAAGCCCGCTAATACCCTGGAATTTTCCCCTACCTTCGGGTTCCCGGGGGCGTTTCGTTACAATGTATTGTTTTGACATCGTTGAATTATTTGCAACAATGAGAATTAACAAAGACTCCAACAAAGCCTCAATTACTCGAACTCGTTTTTAAATCCTTTACAATTAAGTAACCGATTTCAAAAAATAGGAGGTTATTGATTTGACCCGTATATGTATGTATTATTGTCAGAATTGCACAGTTTTTGTATATATTATGTTAGTCTATAAGTACCAGTTTCTGAACATGGTCGCCAAATTTCATGAGAGTATACAGGGTGGAAAATATCTATTATATAGCTTATTTCACTGAAAGGAAACATTCCTTTATTTTTGAAAAGAAAGAAAACTGCATTCAAAGATCTCCTAAAAGTCGCTTGTCTCACCCGGGAATCGAACCAACTAAAAATTAAAAAAGTAAACCCTCGCTATTTTTTTAAACGAATCGGTAGTATTATTGTGCAGGATAAAATTTGTCTAACAAGCACACTAATCTGTTGAAATGAAATTTAATATTTATTACAAGTTTTTTATTAAGTACCATAGTACCTAGTACTGTAATGTTTGTAACAACAAAATTTGTAACAAGTAAACCATATGTTAATTTTATTATCTCTCTAACGTCCAAAGATATTGTAAGAAATACAGGTTTGCTTATGTTATTTATCTCTAAATAAAGTACCTTATTGAAGACTTCGACGAGAAAATCATTAAATTGTAATAATAGGGCAACAATTTGAAATTAGAAAAATGTTAAACTTGAAAGTATTCGTTCGTAATTCATATTAGTTTTCACTTTTTTTATTTCATATACCAAATGTTTATCAAACAAATTTTATCCTGAACAATAATCCTACAGATTCGTATAAAAAAGCGATGGTTTACTTTTTTAATTTTTAGTTGGTTCGATTCCCGGGTGAGACAAGCGACTTTTAGAAGATCTTTGAATGCAGTTTTGTTTCTTTTCAAAAATAAAGAAATGTTTCCTTTCAGTAAAATGATCTAACTAAAGGATTTAAAGTAGTTTCCCATCAGGGCCCATAGTTTTTTTTTATACAACTAGATGACAAACAAGCTGACGGCCCACCTGGTGGTAAGCGGTTACCGCCGCCTATAGACACCTGCAATAACAAAGAAAAAACACTTGATATTGCAGGTGCGTTGTCATCCTGGGGCCTAAGATGAAATGCCGTTCATGACCAGTAATTACACTGGCTACCTTTCCCTTCAATCCGAAACACAGCGAACTGTTTCACGGCTGAGATAAGAAAGGCGACAAGATTTTATCCATCCTGTATATGTCGCCGCCATCTAGTTAAATTCGCCGCTTAAAAGGATACCTAGACCGTTGATTAAACGCCGGCATCCAATTGAATGCCTAGCCCTATAGTTAAATGAACTAGACTCACCTATCGTTTAACGACTTGGCGTATTGAATGGATCGTCTTGTACTGAAAAGCTTTGGTTTGATTGGTATAGGTTCAAGGTTATTTCATAAGGTCAGTTCACTGTAATGCAGACGACAATACTGGAGATATTACAATTTTTTCTCGTTCCATCGTGAAGGCAAGTCGCCATCTCAACTTGTGTCATTCCCAATTGAAAACTACCTATAGAACTCTCCCCCCTAACCCCCATGATTAAAGGTTGGAAGCTCTACAAAAGGTTGGAAGCTCTACACTGGAAGTTGTTGACGAATATGTTTACCTGGGACAAATAGTCCAACTTGGTAAGTCCAACTTCCAGAAAGAGGTCAATCGACGGATCCAACTCGGCTGGGCAGCGTTCGGGAAGCTTCGCAGCATATTCTCGGCCCAACTCCCGCAGTGTCTCAAGACGAAAGTCTTTAATTCGTGTGTGTTGCCAGTGATGACTTACCGAACTGAGACGTGGCCGCTTACAATGGGCCTCGTAAAAAGGCTCAATGTCACCCAAAGGGCAATGGAGAGGGCTATGCTCGGGGTTTCTCTGCGTGATCGAATCAGAAATGATGAGATCCGCAAGAGAACTAAGGTCGCCGACATAGCCCGAAGAATTGCGAGCCTCAAGTGGCAGTGGGCAGGCCACATTGCAAGGAGGACTGACGGCCGTTGGGGCGGAAAAGTCCTCGAGTGGCGGCCGCGTACCGGGAGACGCAGCGTTGGTAGGCCTCCTACAAGGTGGACCGACGATCTGGTGAGGGCCGCGGGAAGCCGATGGATGCGGACAGCGCAGAACCGATCGGTGTGGAGATCTTTGGGGGAGGCCTATGCCCAGCAGTGGGCGTCTCTCGGCTGAAATGATGATGATGATGATAGAACTCTCGATTTCAGTAGAGGCTTACCGATAACTTAACAATATTATGAGACAACTACAAGACACAAAATACCTAATTTCCTGTGCCTCCATAGTTCCAAGACGCCGAAGGCCGCTTCTCTAAGAGTCATAAGTTCGGCCTCACATGGAGCACATTTATTATTTTGGGTACTCCTTTTTAGGGTACCCAAAGAGAAAAACGGGCCCTATTCCTAAGATTCCGCTGTCCGTCCGTCCGTCTGTCACCAGGCTGTATCTCATGAACCGTGGTGGTTAGACAGTTGAAATTTTCACAGATAATGTATTTATGTTGCCGCTATAACAACAAATACTAATAAAGAGAATAAAATAAATATTTAAGGGGGCTCCTATACAACATACGTGATTTTTTTGCACCATATCGCCCGGAGAGAAGCTAGCCTATGTTGCCATTCATGTGGATGTGAAGAAGACACGGCCCAGCATACGCTGGAGTACTGCCCAGCCTGGGCGGAGCAGCGCCGTGCTGTTATTGCTTCAATCGGCCTATCTCTGCAAACTGTCGTCAAGGAGATTGTTGGCAGTGAGACGTCGTGGGATGCGGTGGCCTCTTTCTGTAAGGAACAGAAGGAGGCCCTGGAGCGGGCTCGGGAGGAAGATCCCCTAGCGGACTTCGCCGCAGAATGCGGCGCTATGCCGCCCAACTCCGGCCGCCATAGTAGGGGTGATGGGTGACAGGGTGGCGCCCTGTCATCTTCACCAAACACCCCGCGTCGGGAGAATACCCGGTACGGGCTTTCTCCGTCCTGTTGAGTCCAGTAGTAGGGCAGTCTTTGACACTATCGACACATTTGCGCAGTAGTTTGCGAGAAGTACCCTGCGCTGTGTTGAAGCCCTGATAGCGAAGGAACACGTTGGTTTTTTAGTGGGTACTGGGCATCAGTGCCTCGAGTCCCACACTTCCCGAGCGGGGCCCCACACTGTCCGCGCGTGCGTAAATGCATTTTTTCAACAGTAAAATAAAAAAAAGGTAGACGCTTGATTAGTACGGAACCCTTCGTGGGAGAGTCCGACTCGCAATTGGTCGGTTTTTTGTTCAGCTGGATGACAAACAGGCTGACCTCCCACCTGGTGGTAAGTGGCTACCGCTGCCTAATAGACACATTTTGTTACTGATAGCTAATCAGCCTCTTTATAATGGTTTTTAAAATTTTTGTCTATATTTAAATTTGTCAGTTTCTTGTTTTTCTAATGTCTTTTTTTAATAATTGTCAATATACTGTAGTCGTATCAGTTCAAGACGTGGTTTTCTTCGTTCCCACTTCTCTCTTCGATATAATTCACAGGCTCCAGCCTACCGTTAACACAAGGAAAAAATCACTTGATTATAGCAGGTGCGTTGTCATCCTGAGGCATAAGAAACTACGACAGAATACTAAATACATTGTTTAACCATAATCCTAAATATAACACCTAAATAATTCCTTTTGGTGCAATACAATGGCGCACTATGAGTATTGATGACGATCTAAAACTAAATTCCTCCTAAAAAAGTCTGCGAAGATTTAAACCTCTTGTACAATGGACCTCGCTCTGCAGAAACTATTCTTCATGATGCCCACGGCCACTTTCTATCACCGGACCGTTCGCCGATTCAAGGGGTATCGCCGATTACAGGGGTGCACCTTGAATATAGTAGAATAAAATATTCATTTATGGCTTTGAATATGAAATGGTCACGTTATGTAGTTTAAAGGGAACTTCTTCCTACAAACGCTCAATTTGTGAAATGAGCTTTGTGGCTTTCTGTAGAGACTGCAGCATAGAGTTCTTCAAGAAAAGCGTGAGAAAGTTTGTCTACAGGGTCGACAACGCACGATAATTTTGGTGATGCGAATGTTCATAGACTGCGGTAACTGCTTTCCATAAGATGAACTGCGTGCTTCTTTACTACTCTTCAAAATAAACTTAACTAACCCACAATACACTGTCTTGTATTAAAAGACATATTTTTTTATTATTTATCCCTTATTATCTACTGTTAAATTAAGAGCTAAGGTGGCAACCTACCTAAAATTAAACTTACGCACAATTTCGTTTAATTTTTTGATCACAGTTCTAACCTATGATTATGTTTAGTTGTGTTTCCTAAATTAAGATGATACTATAATTAAATTGACTTTAACCAAAAATCAAAACCGAAATTGTGTGTGTTTCATTTTGGATAAGTTGCGCCTAAGCTAAATTGGATTTTCTACTACACAGTGTTCTAAAGCAAACTAGAGTTCGTTAACCATTTCATGTAACAATACACGCCTATACAAATAAAATGTAAGTAATGAAAAGTATGAATATTATCAAACCTTGTGTGTGTACACAGCCCCGCAGCGAGCTTCATAATCACCATGATGACATTAGGCTCTTTACCGAACGCGCAACCTAAATATAGATTGCTAATCCAATGTCGGTAATTCGTGGAACAATGTCGATAACTCCTTTTATCTTCCTGA
Organism: Nymphula nitidulata; assembly: GCA_947347705.1. Classification (NCBI taxonomy): domain Eukaryota; kingdom Metazoa; phylum Arthropoda; class Insecta; order Lepidoptera; family Crambidae; genus Nymphula; species Nymphula nitidulata. The sequence goes on from OX374623.1 coordinate 14,705,382, forward strand.
TAATATCGAGAACCAAGTGTATTTATAAGTTAATTCATGCACACTCATGCCGATCCACGTCTGATCTTTATACGAAGTAACTAGCAAAATCAATTATGAATGTTTTTGCGTACAAATAATTTAATTGCCTTTGTGTAAATGGAGTCAGCTCCCAAAGGCACCATGATTTAATCACGAAACACGTAAACTCTTGTTAACAAATATTAATTTGACACCTTATCTTTGGCTAAAATCTCATTCGAAATGAGGGAAATGATTGATCATGGAGTGGAAATAAGGTTAAAGTGTGGTAAAATTTCAAGTATTTTGTCAATTTAACTAGCGCGTTATGTAGGTTGTTATGTAAACAGTATTTTATTTTATTATGAACTTTAAATTTATAGCTAGTGTCAGTCACATTGGTACCTGATACCTGCTCTAATAATGCGTAAAGCTTCATGATTCTCAGAAAGAATCAGAAAAAAATACTTTAACTAATCAAAACTGAATTTATTGCTTCTCAAAATATTCTCCCTTTTCTTCAATGCACTTTTTAACCGACTTCTTAAATGGAGGATATTCTTGATTACGACGTCTTAGAAAAATAATGTTTTTAGTTTTATAGCTAAAAACACGCATGATGCCGGGCCGGGACTGTACGCAGGACGACCCAAAAATGTCTACGTTTTTCCGTTTTGAAAATTTGTTTGTCTGTCCGGCCGTGTGGAAGCTGGCATAGTCATGATGTCAATGATACCAATGATACGACATTTTAGTAACACGTTTGATATTGAAAATGGCGCCAAAATGTTCAACAAGTGACAAATAAGTAGGTATGAAGTTCCAGTTCCAGTAGGTAGGTCATAATGCAAGGTGGTGCTTGAAACATTGTCTTTTATTATCATTTGACTGTTCTTTGTTGAAGAGTTCAGGTTTCTATCTACGAAGATCTTCTTCAGATCTCTACCAAAATGGAATCCAGTAGTGATATTTTTATTTTACAAACGACTACAAAGTTTCTTTATCCCAAAGTGTTAATAATTAGAAACATAAACAATATTTGTGTTATAATGATAAAAATACTTAGGGTGATATCAGTATATTTACCTGTCTTCCGTTTAAGAAACAGCCATTATTGTCATGATTAATGTCGTCGAACTCTGTATTAACTTGATAATAAATATGTACGTATATGTAGTATACATATAGTAAAAAACTTACAGACGAACATAAAAATACCCAACGCTCTGCAAGTTCCTGTCCCTTACATCTCATTTAACTAACTTTATTGTAAATGTTTTGGAACGACCGTTATTTATGGATAACTGGAAAACCCACGTTAATTTACTGTCATTTTTCAAATTTATAAGGATCCATTATACCGTACCTAATTTGGTTTATGTATCTATTCTAATTTAGCGTTACAGTTTTCATAATGATCGTCGTTATTTTATCATAAGGATCCCTTACAAACATGAGGCTAAAACATTTTGCAACAGCACCCATAAGTAAGCATTTTATGTAATTACTTACTGCGTAAATCAAGTATACTAAAGAAAACTTCATTTTGATTCTGTTAGCCATCTAAGAATATTTGGAGAACAAGTTTTAATACACTTTAATAGTTTTATTTTATAAAAGAATCTACCACCCTCTGGTTATTAAATTTTTATGTTAGAAGCAAATTGGAATATGGATATGTGGTTTGGTCTCCAAGTTTTAAAGTCCATATAGACAGAATAGAAAAATTTCAAAAGAAAGTACAAAAACAATTATTATATCGCTTCAAACCTCCTAGACATGTTGAACCTCCTGACAATGACAGATTGAGCTACTTTAAAATGAGCAATTTGAGCTGTAGAAGCGATATCTTGGGCCTTTCTTTTGTCTATGAGACAATGAATGGTGTAATTGACTCCCCTTACCTGTTGAACAAGTTCCGTATAAACGTTCCTATTAGGATACCCCGTAAACCCCAGGGGCATTACCACCATCTTTATAAAAGCTATTCATATCCCGCTCGGTTCAGTATTGGTTCCTAAACTGCACCGCTGTCATAGTCGTAGATAGCGTCGTAGTACGAATATAACGATTCTACTCAGTTTAGGTCCTAAACTGGATCGCGATAAAAGATGGTGGCACGGGTGCAGTTATCATTTAATGTTAGCGTTCGGTTTTGCTATACCAATCACGGAAAGCATTCCCTGTTCCTTGCTTGTCTCGTTTGTACGATGACATTTCCCGTAAAATTGATAACTTAGACATATTTTATGTTCCTTGCCAAAATATAAAAGTAAGATAGTAAATAGTTTCTGAACCCTCTTATTAGTTAGTACTTACACCTGTCTACATGTAGGTATATCCTGTTAATTTTAGTTGCAAATATTATTTAAGTTGCAATCACTTAAAATTAGTACACTACTTAACGCAGTGCAAAAGACATTGTAGACTTTATTGGTGAGCCATAAATAAATAAATTATGATAATATTTCAGAATTACCTTCGAACAAAACGTAACAATACATAAAAATTTGAGATCTTCCTTATTGAAACTTTTGCCGGACTTAAAAAGTGCTCGTGTTGTAATTTCTAATGTTGCCAATTTTTCTTTCTTTCTTGTGCGATTTACTAGAAAATCAGATCGAAAGTAGCGTCACTTTTTCTTGCCGTTTACATGTATTACTAAAAATCAAGAGTCAATGCATTAAGTGCGCTGTACACGGTTAGAGTAAACAGTAGAGTGAACTGGCATACTGCTCTACCAGTTTCGTATACCAGTTCTACCGGTTTATAGAAATTTATATACTCTACCAATGCTGTCTACAGTGGTATACGTAGTTAGTCTGTACAATGTAGTTAATAAAGAACTTAATATTTACGGTAGACTTTTTTATTATAAATGTAAAGAAATTGTTCCCAAATGGCTTCGTTCTAAAACTTATGAAGAGTTGAAGGAATTACTGGAAAGATTATCTTAATACTTCATATGTACACATAAATACTCAAACGCAAACCGACACACACGCTCACATACACATACTTGAATATAAATAAATTGAATTTCAAACTTTTATCTAAAGAAATATCTTTGGAACACACGTTCGCTCGTTTCTGTTGTGAGCAATATATGTATCTATGGTGAGTTATAGAAAAGCGGTGCTTCCTGATACAAGCAATACCATGCTTAAAAAGAGGCTCCAGCCACAGCCCTAATTATGTAACCTAATTGAAAAATGAAGATTATTAATAAAAAGATTATCATTATTAGTTAGTACTATAGTTCGTACTATGCTAGCATGCTACGTGCCATGCTACTATGTCGTTTACTCTAACCATGTACAGCATTCTTTAGAACTAGATATTTGAAATTAGACCATTTCAAGGGGGATGGTCGGGACAAAAGATTAATTAGTGATAATATGAGACAGAAAGTATTAAGCAGTTAACGTTATAAATTTTCATCAGGGCTATGAAGACGAGCCGATATCGAAGATCCTTGCTAACATCGGTGAGAGTGACACAGTTCTCCTGGATCGGTGGGAGCTCACGGTAGAGCCCAACTCGGCAGCGGCGGGCGAGGACACTAAAAACGCGAAGCCAGAGTTGCCCCTCAACGTCGTCAACAACTACTTCTCGTTCGGAGTCGACGCTCACATAGCCTTAGAGTTTCATGAAGCGAGAGGTATGTGTTAATAAGAATTCAAATTAACATTACCCTAACATATAACTATTGTATCTACTAATTATCATTGCAAAGCTTGTTTCTATCATCGATTTCACATTAGGATTGGATATACTTAATCAGCATTTAATTCGACCATTCGACAGTTTATTGTAATTCAGTGTTAAATAAAATAAAAAATTTCAACTATGTTTACGAAATCAACAAGTTATAATTAGAGAGATTCGACTGAGTAGTAATTAAGTCAATAATTAATAAGTATGTATTTTTTTTCTTTTCAAACTCCTCGTGTGTTTCCCCCATGTAGGAAGGCCTGTGCCCAGCAGTGGGACGTATAGAGGCTGGTGATGATGATGATGATGATGATGATGTAAAATTTACTTTCTACTCTATATCGTGTTAATTAGATCTTGTAATAATCGTACAGTGTACAGTGTAACGAACAAAAACTTTGAAGTTTCTTGCAAATTTTGAACATTATGATACGACGACAGTTTGTGTAACTGCTCTATTTATAGTAAATAAGTAATGACACAGTTAATATTAAATGCTTTTGCAAGTAGTATGTGGAAGGTCTAAACTAATCTAAGTGTTGTTCCCCAGAGGCTCACCCCGAGAAGTTTAACTCTCGCATAAGGAACAAGTTGTTTTACGGTACCGCCGGTGGCAAGGACCTCATGCAGCGAAAGTGGAAGGGACTAGCGGAGTTCGTGACTATGGAATGCGACGGAAAAGACCTTACACCGGTGCTCAGGGAGCACAAAGTACACGCCATTGTTTTTTTAAACATTCCAAGGTTGGTTACAAATGATTATTACGTTTATTTTCCCTTATTATGAGTTATGACTATCTCAGGACTTTGTAGAATATCATGGACTATAATAGGTAATTGTTTAAGAAAGAAAGCAATTATTAATTTTGATGTTCAATTTGTTACTCTCAAAATATTATTATTATTTGGTAACTGTTCATAATCAGATATTCAAACTTTTAATAATTGGAGAAATTGACGCTTTGTCAAAATCATTATCATTATCTTATATTTGGAATCGCGCATTTGAAAATCCGGAAAGGTTTATATTTATCGGCCCATATGAGTAATGAGTAAAACTTTTTCTTGATTTCAAATAAAAATCTTGTTTCTTTGAAAAGTTTCGTTCTATGCATCTAATTACAATAAAGTTTTATATAACTGCTAATTTGATATTCTTACATCATGAAATAATCTACCTACAACTTCATGAGATTGCTGCTACGTTAATATAAGCCAACCGAATGATAATAAATTATGCGTATTGTGTGTATACGCTTGAATGACTGAACATACGTAATAATTACTGACATTTGCGGCGCATTTGACCCTTTATCGTGAGAAGGTTATTGAATACGGAACGAGTCCTGTGAGCGGAGGATTTAATTTATGTGATCCCAAAAAAGCTTATTTCGGAATTTGCGGATCAATAATAATTACATATTTATACCAGGTAACTGCACATATTAAAACACGAAATGCTTGGAGAAAAGTAACTCGAAAATCGAGATCCAAAGTCGATGAAGTTATGAAAGACACATGCTTTATAAAAAAATAAGTTTTCTAAATAAATGTAGAGAATCTAATGACGAACGATGCAATGTTGTTAAATTTTCGACATAAATTATAAAGCAACGCCTTACGAGATTCCTTACATTTTGAACAGTTTCCTAAAGAGCTTGTCTACTTTAATTAAATTCCGTTTTCTATTAAGTGCAACGCGAAAGTAATATCCTTAAGAGCTTTATAGCGTCTATCTAAAGGCTACGGTAACCACTTACGATCTGGTGGGCCATGTGCTTGCTTGCCACCCTATGTAGTTGTGTAAAAAAAATGAGAAAAATGACCGCACTTTAACCTTCTTGGGTATTTTTTATACAACTCGATGACAAACAAGCTGAAGACCCACCTGGTGTAACAGTTACCGACGCCTGTAGACACCTGCAATCACAAGGAAAAATCACTGCGTTGTCATCCCTGATGCCAAGGATAAAATGCCGTCCATGCCCAGTAATTACTGTAATCTGAGTATTTATTCTGAAGAACCAAACTCGGAAACGAAAAAGTTATGACTACTGTCACTATCCATCCGTGTTCAAATTAAATTTCGTTTTTCGTAATAGACAGCTAATTATTCCGAAAATTCAATAGGACATAGAATTATTAATCTGTGTTGTGAACTAAACACAACATTCGATTAATCTTTGAAAACACTAATAACAATAAAATCTTTACATAATTATAAACCTACAAGTCTATTAGTAGAGAAGAGCTCGGTGGCGTAGTGGTTAGAGCGCTCTGGTTTTGATTACGAAAACAAAGCAACTTTCGCCATGGTCGGTCCCGGGATGGGTCAATCAAATTTATTATTCCGACCTCCTCTGTGCTTCGGAAGGCACGTTAAGCCGTTGTTCCCGGTTGTTACTGCAACCGCTTGAACCCACCAACCCGCACTGGGCCAGCGTGGTGGTGTTATGGCCCAATCTCCTCATGTGTTTCTCCCATGTAGGAAGGCCTGTGCCCAGCAGTGGGACGTATATAAGGCAGTGATGAAGTCTATTAGTTACTAACTAAGCCTATAGAAAGGCCTGTGCCCAGCAGTGGGAAGTATGTAGGCTGATGATGAAGTCTATTAGTTACTTACTAAGCCTGTAGGAAGGCCTGTGCCCAGCAGTGGGACGTATGTAGGCTGATGATGAAGTCTATTAGTTACTAACTAAGCCAGTAGAAAGGCCTGTGCCCAACAGTGGGACGTATGTAGGCTGATGATGAAGTCTATTAGTTACTAACTAAGCTAAAAAGAATAACACTTGTATACTAGTGCAACAGTAATAAAAAAAAACACGTAAGTAAAGGACTCGAATTGCGCGACAATCTAATCATTACCTACGTCAGGTATATTTCAGGGCCATTTTCGAAATTTAATAAGACAAGTTGACAAATTGTGTACTTAGATGTTTGTTTACAGCTACGGGGGCGGAACCCACCCGTGGAACAAATCAGGAGGTGCGGTCGAGCCCTCAACCGAAGACGGCCTTATAGAAGTAGTAGGATTAACGACATATCAATTGGTAAGTGCCTCTCAAACTTATTCTTATAAGAAGCTATAAAAAGATAATTCCAACCAATTTAATGATAAAAGTTGGTTGTGGTAGTAAAGTTACTTTACTGCCTGCTATGCTTGAAATAATTATGCCTGATATTATCACAGGCGACGTCTGCTTCCTTACACATTGTATGAAATTCTTAATTATGCTAAAAAGGTAGTTAGAAATATCGTATTTACTGTAACTTTGTGTAACGAACTCGATAGGTACTTTTACTGTATACTGTAAATTATTAATGAAAGAAGAATGGCGGAATTCGCCTCAATATTTTTGTTACTAAATAGAACACATTCAATGCTACTAGCGATTATGAAAGTAATTATTATTCTATTACGGACTATTTCCACCTTAAAACTAGTTTTTAAAGCTCGGTTTAAGAAAATAATTACATTGTTTATTGTTCAAGCGCCTAGGAAAATTCCTCCAACGCGTCAATTGCACGCCTAAGCTTGATATTTTACCCACGGAAACTGTGCGTCTCACACTTTGCTATCGAAGCGGCGGCATCATTTTTTATAAGATGCGAGTCACTACATTGTTCATTAAAAGGGCAGCTTTTTTCATCGAGGCTGAAATTATATAGAATTCGCCATCCTTGTTTAATAATACGTATACAAGGTGTATCGGAATTACCCAAAAAAAAAAATCTTTATCGAAAGCTCAAAATGAAAATGTCACTACTCCAGTAATTTTAGGTTGTACTAGGTTAGGTTGTACTTTCCGTAGGAGGCTAGGCCGGGCAAGGCGGCTCTTTGCGCACCTGCTTCAACCGCCCTAGCTAGGGGTGTGGAGTGGTGGCGGGGGGCTCCACCACTCATCCCAAACACACTCCGCTGACGGTGTGAGAAGTGCCAAGTACCCGCGGCAGTCCCACCAAAAAGAAGAGTTCGAAAGAACGCCACAAGGCACGACCGAGATGTGTGCGACGAGCTTCCTCGGTAGCGCCCCACAAATGTGGATAGCGGGTACAGTCAGTTTTAGTGGGTATACCGGCACTTTACACCGGTGACTCCCACATAACCCAGGAGGCAAGCCTCCACCGTTCTCCCTGGGTACCCATAAAGGGTTTCTGACTAAAACAAAAAAAAAAAAAAGGTTAGGTTGTACTTTAGTAATTTTAGGTTGAATGACATTCACAGCCGATTACTAGAGTAGTGACATTTTATAATTAAAATAGAATAAAACTAGAAAAATTTCACGTCCTGAGGCAGGAATCGAACCCGCGACCTTTCGCAATCCGGGCGACTGTTCAGACCACTGAGCCACCCAGGACTTGGGATATCCCTGTGAAATTCTTCTAGTCTATCTGTATTTGCGTTTATGAGCTAACGTCCACCCTACAATGTGGAAATATTCTATTTCAACATCCGAAATGAGTATTTTTACAAATACCTACGATTCGGTTAAGTTGAGGCAGTGCTTTCAAATATTCTTAATTTTTGATTTTAACATTATAATAACTGTTTGAAAAATTACTTAATAACTAAAATAGAATAAAACTAGAAAAATTTCACGTCCTGAGGCAGGAATCGAACCCGCGACCTTTCACAATCCGGGCGACTGCTCTGACCACTGAGCCACCCAGGACTTGGGATATCCCTGTGAAATTCTTCTAGTCTATCTGTATTTGCGTTTATGAGCAAACGTCCACCCTACAATGTCGAAATATTCTATTTCGATTCCTGCCTCAGGACGTGAAATTTTTCTAGTTTTATTCTATTTTAATTATTAAGTAATTTTTCAAACATTTATTATAATGTTAAAATCAAAAATTAGTGACATTTTCATTTTAAGTTTTCGATAAAGAATTTTTTTTTTTGGGTAATTCTGATGCACCCTAAATAGGTATATTTCAATAGGGTAGTTGACAACTTTTTTTGTTGCATAAATAAGAAGTGTCTAACTCATATAGAAATATTGCAAAAGAAATAATATGTTTAAAATCAATAGCTTCTCAAATATAGTGTGGTATGTTTGATGTGTTGCGGCGCATCATGCAAAAACGCTCCATATAAATTCTACGGAACTGGTGACGACACACGTTCCTATACTACCTACTAACAATTGTATGGGCATACTGACAAAATTAATGATAACTATTAGGTCGGGGGAAAAGTCTTTTCGCATTTCGATGATATAGATTCTCTTCTAATTTTAATTATTTTTATCGCTGGGCGGCACTGCACTGCTAAAAGTTATATTTTTTTTTAACTACAAACATTGTATTTGAATATTTATTTTAAAAAGAGTGACTACACGAGTTTGTTGCCGGAATCTTCTCGGTAGTTCAACTTTTGGAACCGGTGTAAATTCAGACATGACAGACAGACAGAGACTATGACGTTGTTAGTTAATATTTTTTTTGTGATAGTTGTAAAAATGTGTTTTTTTGACGATTTAAAAGTGCTTCTTTGTGGCCTATTTAAATAAAATATTTTTTCTTTCTTTCTTTCTTTCTTTCATTATAGTATGTATGAACTTGTAATAAAATCTCTTTGGCTGTACTATTTGTATCTGGCTGGTTTTGATATCGTTAAAAGTTTAGATTTTAAAAAAGATAATTCCAAATTCAAAATAGGAAAATGTGTGTTTTTCATTTGTTTTTCGTACTGTCAAGATGAGTGAATCTAATGAAGAAATTTGATACATTTTAAAATTTTATTACAAAAAAGGTAAAAATGCAACGCAAGCCGCGAAAAAAATTTGCGATATTTATGGACCTAGAGCAGTGTCTGTGAGAGTAGCACAAATTTGGTTTAAGCGTTTTCAATCCAGAAATTTTGATGTCAAAGATGCACGTCGCTCTGGTCGCCCTATTACGGATAAAATTGATGCCATTTTTGAAAAACTGGAGCAAGATCGGCATAACAGTAGTTACGACGTAGCTGAAGAACAGGGAATTGACCACAAAACAGTTGTCGCACATTTAAAAAAAATGGGTACACAAAAAAGCTCGATATTTGGGTACCCCACGAGCTTACTGAAAGAAACCTAATGAACCGTGTACTCATTTGTGATTCTTTATTACGACGTAATGAAACCGAACCATTTTTGAAGAAGCTGATAACTGGTGATGAAAAGTTGATCACGTACGACAAGAACGTGCGAAGAAGGTCGTGGTCAAAGGCCGGTCAGGCTTCACACACTGTAGCGAAACCCGGGTTAACTCACAACAAGGTGATGCTGTGTGTGTGGTGGGATCGGAAGGGCATTATTCATTATGAGCTGTTACCACCAGGCAGGACCATCGATTCTGAACTCTACTGCGAACAACTAATGAGATTAAAGCAAGAAGTTTAGAGAAAGCGGCCGGAATTAATCAACAGAAGGGGTGTGGTTTTTCATCATGATAACGCTAGACCTCACACATCTTTAGCCACTCAGCAAAAATTGAGAGAGTTTGGCTGGGAGGTGTTAATGCATCCGCCGTATAGTCCTGACCTTGCACCATCAGATTCCCACCTGCTTCGCTATCTTCAGAATTCTCTAGGCAGTGTCAGGTTAACATCACGAGAGGACTGTCAAAACACTTGTCGCAGTATTTTGATCAGAAGCCCCAAAATTTCTATAGCAATGGGATCATGTCCCTACCTACAAGATGGCAAAAAGTTATCGAACAAAATGGTACCTACATACTTTAGTTAAATGCAAATAAACTATATTAAAAAAAGTTTTGAATTTTCTTAAAAAATGCGAAGAAACTTTTTCCCCGACCTATTATTTAATATGTATGCTTTTATTCATAGTTGTCCTAATAATAGATGCTCATGTCAGCAATTTAACATTTTTGATAAATTTTGGATAAAAAACACCATTTTTAAAATTTTTTAAACAGTACCTACAACTTCAACAATATTTCATATCTTTTAAGTTTGAGTTGTTTTTACCGGTAACAATAGCGTATATTTCCCGAATTTGTGAAAAATAGCGCTAAATTCAAACTTAGGCAACATCCCAATAAGTGGCCGCTTAACATGTCAAAGCGTAGCCTATGTTAATTTTCAGGTTGCAATCTATCTCCATTCCTTATTTCATTGAAATCGATTCAGCGGTTAAGGAGTAAAAACACAACAGACAGACAGACTGAGTTTCTTTCGCAGTTTAAGTATGGAATTTAAGTATGGATGTCTTCGTATAGAATGTTTTTGTCCTCCAACAAGGGAAGGTTACGAACTGAATGAGAAACCTATAAATCTCGCTGCGGGGGTTTGACTAACAGATTGCCGAATATGATCTAGTGAGAAAAAGTACGTATATCTACTCTATGAAGGCTATGTATTTACAGAGAACTTTCATGCTTGCATAGGTAAAAGAAACATTTTTCTGCGCGGTTGGAAGCATTAATGACCTTCCTCTGTTGTGCTTAGTAAAAAAACCTATTGTGAATAACTCAACCGTTAAAGTAACTACACGAACGGAAGTTTTCCATTTCTGCCGGCAAATTTTATTTAAAAAGGTTTTTCTCCATGAATGTAACCTCTTTTTTTTATTTACCTTGTTTTTTACTGAAGCTTACTTCAGTAGGATTTACTTCCATAGGATGTATTTTCCCCCCGAATTTTGTTCCTTACAAAATATAACTACTTGGCAGTATTGTGCTCTACAATGTACACTGATCAACCGAATACAAGTACCTACTGATTGATTTTACTCTTTTCATGATAGCATGATGTAAGCATAAAGACATTCTGGTATACCGGTAAAAAAAATCCCATGATGAACAGCGCGGATAGACCAGAGGGTAGACCGTGGTCTACCCACGCTTTTCACCTTATTCCGAAAAGAGAATTCATTTTCTTTTTTGGTGGCACGTTTTAAAATAAGAATTATTATTCTTTTTTCAAAGCTGTTTTTGAAAACGGCTGAAAGGGCTCCAGCGGGGAATATTGACTGAGGGTCGTCAGAACTCAATCCACCTTATTATAAAACGCGGACTAAATTTAGACCTGATTTAAAACTGATGCTGTCACTGTCTTTCTTTTAACAAATGATAGTGACAGTATCACTTTTAGAACAGGACTAACTTTAGTCCGCGTTTTATAATAAGGGGGATTGAGACTATTTGAGACTGCGTACTTAAGTTGGGAGCAGTAGGACTCGTCGCCCAAACTGTAAAGATAACGCTCTCTTGATTTTTACGGGATAGGCACCGCGAATAATGCCCAAGGTGCTACGAGCGTCTATATAATAAGCTACGATAACCGCTTACCATCAGGCGCACCGTACGCTTACTTGCCGTCGTATAAAAAGTATCTTCGTCGTCTAAAAACTATCTATATTGTACATAATACTCGATAGAATAATCTAAATAATTAAAAAATGTAATAACAGAACCTTTTAAAATAAATAGAGATGAATATAATACGAAAATCGAATATCTACTTAACTTGTTAAGCATCGAATTCCAGACACAAATGGTTTTTATTTGCCTTATGATCCCCGGGAATCTTCGCGACTTGACTAATCAAACTTACTTTTGCAGTTGACTGTATTGTATTTTAATCACAGTTGTAAATGCGATTACCTTTTTATTGCTCGGGGGCCAAATTGAATACCTACATATATTTTTGATTTTGATTTTGCATCCTTCTCATTTTGTATTTATTGTCGTTTTTTTTAAACGAAATATTTAAAACTCAAATTAAGCTATTTAGAAAGGCAATTATTGCCAGTCAAAATAGACAAAAAATGCTGAGTTTGCATTAAGTCCCAACAAGCTGGATCTTTGTATGTGACGTCATTACAAATGCTAAATCAAAAGTCCCCATCGACCCGTATGTTTTTCGAACGACACATTGTAACGATGATTACGCCCTTATTTTACATTTTGCTCCTAATTTAATTACTTTTGGACAGCCTTTACTGCAAGCAGGCGGGCACGGTACCTGCATCACCCAGTGTAAGACCGCCAAGATCGTGACCACGAAGGTGATCCCGATGCAGGTGGATGGCGAGGCGTGCCGGCTCGCTCCCTCCACCATCACGCTGTCACGACTCAACCAGGCCACCATGCTTGCCAAGAGAAAACCTGGGAGAACCATTGCACCGTACGTGATAAAATAGTTAAATTATAATATACGTACCTAGGTACTCTTTGAGCATGCATATCCAAAACCAATTTAACCAGTACCTATGTAAGTAAAATCAACATTGACAGTAAGATCATTCGTCATCCTCATTCAAAAACCTCATTCACTAACATTCCAGCAAATTTCTATGGGAATAATAAAAATAACAATGTGTAAAAAGCTGTCAAACAAGTATCCCGTTCCTAGGGTAATAGTGATTTTTATGTGAAGCAAGACAAGTATCAGTGTTAATTCAAAATTAGTATACATATTTTTTTGTTACAGGCAAACGCCAGTGGACAAACTTACGCTTACTGTGAATCTCATTACCATGGCTGACTACGAAAGACATCATTACGATAAGGAATTATTAGCGAAAACAGGTACTTACTTACTTTATTCAATTACACATCAATATAGGTACTGTAGCTACTAAAAATAAACTATAACTATAGATTCATATTTCTATAGCAGATTGTATCGTGCATTGCTTATTTATCATAGTGGAGCTAAATATTTCAAGTTATATCTTTTACATGTCACGACGCCGTGACCTCCCCTTTCTAAATGTTGATATCAGGAGCTGTTGTCGGATGCCTAAATCTTATATAGGTACCTACTTCACTTTTATGAAAACAAAACATTATTTTAAAACCCTATTTTAGAATGTGCCGTATCCTCTATGTATGCTCTGAGTCAGACACGTTCTGAGTTGTTTTTTTAACCGACTTTAAAAACGAGGAGGTTCTCAATTCGGTTAGTATGTATTTTTGTTTCGTTTTTTAATTTTAAACTTGTATTCAGATGCATTCCTTGATCAGGTGTTGATTAATGCGGCGCTTTGCAAATAAATTAAAATTAAAATTTTCCAGTGCAATTTGAGTAGTTTGGTTGTATGCACTTGTTCTAGACTTTGGCTAGTTATTATGTAATTTTAGTCACGTCACCTACCTTCAAATTCAATTTTCAACTGCTAATGGCTAATAAAATTACAAAAGGATAAGTAATTCACTCAATTCGGGTAAATATCCCGGTCGGTTTATTTATTCAGAAAACCAACAGCATATACAGCCATTTTAAATACTAATAAATTAAAGTAAAAGTATGACCAATTAATCTGTTATTAGCCATACTTTCTCTTATGTTTCATAATAGTACAAATATTGTTGTTAGGTGCAATTAGGAACAAAAGAAAACAAGTAGGTAACAATCTATTAAAAGCAATTCAATGTGAAGACAAGGAATCAAAATTTCATAATTTTAATTATTTTGGTCTAAAGAAAGGTCTCTTATGGAAAGTTAAATAGAAAGAAATCATTTCCACGTTTAGCTTTGTTCCATAATAATTCCCAAGAAGTTCATTTTCCCGGCGTTTCTCTTGTAACAGCTAACGTAACGATCCCTAATAAAACCGTACGTATAATTTATACTTCCCGCGGCGACACCGCTTTAATTGTAGCTTCATCTCCAGTTGCTTTGTCGGCCACAACTCCATTATATTCCGGTTACGCTCAATCAGGGTCTATTTATATAGGTACCCAGATTACCCAAACAATGAGATTTGAGATTAAAAAAACAATAAATTTGCTGATACACACCTGCAGTTTTATTCAATTTTTATTTTATTGTTAATAACTTATAAGTTAAAAACGTAATGGTATTAAGCAAATAACAACAAATATGTGAATGTTTTAGTACGATAACCTTACAACGATAAAAACTTTTACATACTTAGAATACAAATATAGCTAAAATTTAATTCGCATTTATAATTTTGTTAAACGTATGAATTGTTATAATAAAATAATATTGCTGCATATTCTTACTTTAACATTTACCTATGTGTAAAAAATTAAAAGTTTTTATTTTTTTAAAAAAAGGTTTTATTTAAATGCCCTAAAAAGAAGAAAATATTTTTTTTTTTTTTAATTTTAACTATAAACTAATAACCTGATTATACACAATTTATATGATCATAAAAGCTTGTTGCTCAATTATATAGGTACTAGTTTATTTACACAAGAAAATGGCGTCGATCCACCGTAACATAAGCAAGTTAAATAAAAGCTTTTAAAAAACAGTAAATCCATCAAATTTACGACACATACTTAAGATTCGATTTAACGTGTTTAAATAAGTAGGTGATACATGTGACGATTGAAAGCGTTTGTGAGTAGGTACTTCCTCTTACACAGTTTTTCAATTTCAGCGGAGCGCGTTGGCACTTTGGAGGTGAACCCCGCAGCCGACCTGGAGCAAATGCGCGCTCTCATACAAAACCTGATCAAAGAATCTCAAGCGTACTCGAACATCGTCGACTGGTGGTTCGTTGACTGTGAGTATTCATAAACCTCTTGCTTTCAACCTAATTTTAATTATCCTTCATCAGTCCTCAGATGCCAATACAGGCAGAGTACATCCACAGGCTCTCTCATCTTACCCACCTGACTTGAACTATTAGTTATTTCTGGTGACCTTACAGTAAATCACAGTGTTCTAGTCTTAGTGTCGTGTTTCTGTGGTGAGTAGGGTTGACAAAGCTTATATAAATACACAGTAGTGCCGTGAATACGACAGTAAATTAAAATATGGGCTATATTATTAGTTCAAAGAAATGTTTTGCGACTTTTAAAAACATCTTATTCATTTGATAATTTTATGACATTTCTATGAAATAATGTAGCCAATGTTTCATATTATTTCATACACGTGTCATGAAATGAAGTATATCTCCGTTGTATTTTTTAATGTGTATACTCCAGACTTCCGAAATAAAATTTGGGGTTGCGGGGGGTCAATATAGCAGTATGTACGCGGGTTTGTTTTGTGTGTGTATGGTATAACTGTAGTGTGTCGTACGATACGAAATAGTTCGCATTTTTTAGGGTGTCACGAACAGGACATAGCTTTTATTACTTTAATCTGGAAATAAAAGTGGTCTGAAAGGTGTCAAACTTTCAGAGATAACTGTTGACAGGGTACACAATCACCCCCTACAATTTTATTTTGGACTTTTGGAACACACTGTATACGTATTAGATTATAATGTATGTATTTGTCTGTTTATATATATATATATATATAGATGTGTGTGTGAGTATGTATAGGTTAATATTAGAAATATGTTGTTATTAGTATTTTTAATGCGCTTTGTGGTAGCTGCTTGGCACACCTGAAATGCCTGATCCATCCATGGTCTGGCTGGAAGAGATCTCTATTAGAGATAAGTCCACCCTTGCAAAGTTCCTACTACATGTAATGATGTAAATTACTATGTAGGTATATCTTGAATCTTTACGAGTCATGGGTGTTTTTATGTTTATTTAGTATATTTATAATATTTATATACATAATTATTACCCTTATTTCTTCCATAACACAAGCTCTTAATGATGCTTAGGTACTTTGGGCTAGATAAGGTGTGAGTGTATGAATTATCGCTTCCTTTTAATTTTACCAGGGTAGGCAACGCGTGAGTAGGGTACTATAGGCTACGTTCAAATTAAATGTTGTATACTAGCCATTCGGTGAGTGCTATATTTGTAAAGACCTCTCTCCTGCAAAGTGTACTTGAAGAACCTTGCAAGTACCCACTACAAGACTGAGGCTTTTGTTTTCAGCAGCCTTTTCGCATCATTGTAAGACTTCATCCAAATATTCTTCACACACCTTTTATAAATAATTACATAGAAATGTTTGAGTACTTGCACCTCAATATATGTTCTTATAAAGAATGTAGTAAGAAGCATTTAAGTAATGTAATAAAATGAAAATAATTATATTCAAGTTAGTTAGTCTGTTTATAGTGGAGTTATACTTATAGCCTATAGGTATATATATTTGGTTTGTTGGTAAAAAATTGCCAAGTCAAATCTTGAGCTTGAATGACATCCCGAGTGTTCACTCGGGAACAGAACTTAGCACCCTTGAAGATCTCGATTCTTTTGTCGGTGAAGCCGAGGACGATGCATTATTCAATACTGGACTTGGCTCCTATTTCACATTTATGTTTAGATGGGATATCATTACTTTTTATAAAGAAATTATTACTATTAGTATACTTAAATATTGTTATTATTTAAACTACTTTATTTTCCTACAATTACCCTGTATTTTATTTATGTGCTTATTTCCAATATATTGCTGTACCTTCGAAATATGTTTTTTTCTGTAATAATAAATAACTGTAGATAAGAAGTATAAGAAACAATATGTATTATTCCACCTAACACGTAGTAACTATCTTAATGTAACCTAACTTTCATACTTTACGTTATTATTACTTTGTTAATACTAATTATCAATAGCATACTTAGTTTTTTTTTAATGCATAATATCTTGGTACCTAATATCATGGACCAAATTATATTTATATCATCCTTGCTAATATCAAGTTTCAAGATCATCTAAAAGTGGGTTACGTTTTTGAACAATGAATCGATCAGTCATAACAACACCAGTTTTGAAACGTTAATATTACAATTAATACAATAATAACCGTTTGAACTAAATTAATGAAATTCTTTACAAGCTTTAATAAATGTGCCAAATTTCATGTATGTAGACTAAAAGTTTACATGTTGTTAAAGGGTCAAAGATCCTATTTTTTAACTTGCCTGGACACCCTGCCGCGTGTCTAGCTGGATAATTAATGAGGCCAGGGGTTACTTAAAATTTTAAATTTTATGTTATCTTAATTTTATTTTAACATTTTAGTAATATTGTTTAACATTTTTTCCTTATTGTTCTAATAATGTAATTTAATGTTTATAATAGGTAAAGTTTTCGTTTCAGTCTGATTGCCGTTTTAATTATCTACATAACAAGCAATTAGACTATTTGGTAAGATAATAAATAGTTTTGGCTTTCGTTCGAGACCCTAATCGTAAATGTTATTAACTCTGAAACTTATTAAAATATCTTCCTATATTTTATTAAAAATAACTTCAAACACCACAAATTTTTCAATCAAATAAATATATCTCGCGGACAGTACGATTTCTATTGCCGCAAGGTTAAAATTTGCATATTCAGCGAAACAAAAATCTACCTTAATTATGAGGAAAATTGGGGCATTTATTCTCACTTTATGTGTCGGCATTTCCGAACCATTCAAGGTATCCAACTCGGTGTTTACAACTTCGGTACTTTAAATACCTAATGTGATAATTATTATGATAAAATACCTACTTGACTCTCTATACACAGGTCATTATTATATGATAACGGGAAAACAATTACCTACTCATCATTTATCCATATTTGTAATAATGAACACTGAGACAGGCGTTTATTTAATATGTGAACTGTGTCGTACCCTCAAATCAAATGCAGTAAATTTTCTGTTGTCTGTTGAATTTTTTTATTTATATTATGATCCTATCTAGTAAAATTAAAATTAGGGAAGAATATATACAGTATTAAATTATATAAATATTATATTTCAGCCGTGAAACAGTTCGCTGTATTTCGGATTGAAGGGAAAGGTAGCCAGTGTAATTACTGGGCATGGACGGCATTTCATTTTAGGCCCCAGGATGACAACGCACCTGCAATATCAAGTGATTTTCCCTTGTTATTGCAGGTGTCTATAGGAGGCGGTAACCGCTTACTATCAGGTGGGCCGTCAGCTTGTTTGTCATATAGTGATAAAAATAAATAAAAATATAAACATCAAACAGGAATACTATAACATGAATTATGCATTTTTACATTATAATTATGCATTTTGTGCATTCAAAGTTTAAGTAATAAATAAATTATAATTTAAAATCATAAAAGGAGTTTAAATAGTAATAACTATCTGACTTTGGTACATTGGTACTTGATTGATCATAATAGTTATATTACCTACATAGCTGAAAAATTAAATAAATCATATTTAATTCCATACAATAATAATATATTAAGAGCAATACGATAATTTCATAAATAAATAAGTCCGCCTGTCGTTCCAAATTGCAATGGGTTGTGGTCAACTTTTTTTAATTTCTTAAATAAGAACCTTAAAACTCATAAAGATATAGCAAAAGAAATAGTAGGTTTAAAATCAAAAGTTTTACAAATATTATACATTAGTATGTTTGATGTGTAGCGGCGCATCGTCCAAAAACTCTCCATAGAAAATCTACGGACCCGGTGACATCACATGTTTCTATATTACTAAATAAATTATAGGCGTATTGACAAAAATAATTATAACTATGGAATCTAATAGATATGTGTGTAATAGTTTTTTTAATTGACGTGAGCAATCTAATATCATTAACAATTGCTACAATTGCTTGCATTGCATTTTGGAAATAAAATTGATTATTTTTATAAATTTTAAACTTTACAATTTCAATAATATTAACTTAAACTTTTAAGTTTTAATTGTTTTTGTAGGTAAAAAAAAATAGCGTATATTTTCCGAATTGGTAAAAAATAGCGCCATATTCAATCAAACATAAGCAACATCCCTATTGAAACGCCTAAATCCTAAATTAAGATTGAAAATAAATTACTAAATACTGAACGCTGTCGGGGCGAGATAGTAAAAATTTTAAACAAGTCCTTCATTCCTTTGGAAAGTAACTTTTCAGGAAGGAAAACTCAGGTATAAAAAATATTGGTATTTATTAATGCTAAGCACAAAAACTTCAATACAGTTGATTTGTCCCAATTCCGGATTGAAGAGATCATCTCTTGGGTCAGTTACGTTCAATAAAATAGATATCATTACAACTCAAAAAAGCGAAGTAGGTATGTGTCCCTCGCTGCTTCCACACTGGAAAAAATATTTCACCGTACTACTTCGGTTACTACAAAAATAACCAAAAAGAGATGTCCCAAAATATATGGAGACCCGGCCAGGTCTGCCGGGTCTCCATACATTTTGGTCTGTACACTATACTGAAAAATAGGTTTAATAACCGTGTTCAATTGTCCATTTTCTGTTTATTTGTTTTGTTGAGTAGTACAAAACAGAAATTTTATAGAGAAAACTGCAACACAGCGAAATATTCATCATGGCGCATATGTCACTTTGGTGACCTTTAGTTTACTTCTGTGTCGCCCGCCATATTGCCATAGTGAATAACCATGAAATCGATGAATAATGTCAACTTTTTTACAAACAAATTATGCATGACAACGAATTATTAGTATTTTTCGTAGATTCAGAAGATTTTTCCTGATTTTTGAGATACTGTTGTACATATACCTAGCCGGATATGAAACAACTCCTTTAGCGAGGTGTAATTTTTTGTTTATTTGATTTAACAAAATGTAGGTAGGTAGTCACTTTTTTGTGCAACAGGTAATCAAAATTTCAGAAGTATTTTTTTTCAGTGCAACTTAATGTTTTCTCGAGCAGCTCTGTAGCGATACTCACCACGGGAACAATACACTACTACTTATTAATAGGAGTATAATTTTTAGTGCAATCTACGGTATCGTGTTAAACTTTCCGACAATCCGCGATCTATTCAGAGCCAAATTTATGTATAAAAGATTTGGTAGATGGGTGCCTCGAACGTATTTTTCATCGGTAGGATTTTTTCCAGAATCGCATTTTGCCACGATCGTGTTTTGTCACGTGTGCTTTATGTATGTAATCGTATTTTTTCCTATAGGTATTTGCCATACAGCATGTTGTCTGATTCGGTTTTTCGTCTATAAATAATTTGCCTAACAGCATAGTCTTATATGATTTTCGCCCTACTGTATACTGTAAAATGATTGCAATTCGTTTTTCTCTTTACGTGTATCACCCTCAAAATTTAATAAATGTTTAAATACAGTTAGGTCATTAAAGTTACTTTTCATAAAAATAATTTTTTTATATTGTTTTCGTCATTTTAACCTACAGTCACCAACAGATACCTACAGACGAACAGCTCAAAAACATTGACACACACTCATTCTCTTGAATTTACGTTTATGACTAAATACGGCTAAAAAAACTGAGATCATGAAATGGAAGACTAAGGTAAAAATCGATTATACATAAAGCACACGTGACAAAACACGATCGTGGCAAATGCGATTAGGGAAAAAATCCTACCGATGAAAAATGCGTTCGAGGCACCCACCTACCAAACCGTAGAAAATACCACTATGCTCTAACTGTCTTGTTTAAATCGAACTGAATTTTTAAACAGCTGTGACGGCCGAGCGATTTTTCCGGATCGACAAAGCTCAAGAAAATCTTCACTACCCGACGGATATTGGACACGAAAATATATACATATTGGACGCGGCTCCTCTCACCCCGGATACTGAGTCAACGGCTCACCCGGACACCACCGCCACTGCGTCTCTGGACCGGACGGGGCCCTCGGTGTCCCTCGACACCACAACCGGGCTATCCGTCTCGCTCGACATCTCACAAAGCGTCGATACACCAAGCGCAGGAGTTTCACTAGATGTACCAGAATCTCATGCCAGGTATGTACGATCACCCGCCACCATCACACAGCCCACGAAAATTCATATTAATTCATTGATAATAATTCACAAGGAGATGTTTCTTTTTTGACTACTACTTCTTTTTTGTTCCACCTCTAGTTAACTACTAAGTTTAACTTAAATAAAAAGAACATATCTTGTGAATTTGATCTGAAATATGTAAATAAAATTTGGCGCAAACTCTCCCAAAATGCTTTCAAGTGTGTTACGTCCACATTTCAATGCAATAACTGCAGACATAACAAAATACATTAGTTAAGGAAAAAGTAAAACAAAAAACTATGATGGGTGTAAAATAAAGGTTAAAAGAATTCTATTTGTATCAACCATTTCCTTCGTTCAAGAAACTGGTAATTTTTCCTGGAATGTTGCACATTTATTACTTTTTTATTCAGTGGGGGCGTCGCATCAACATCAATAGACACTGACCCATCTATCTAAACTAACGAAGCGTTAACTATAAATTCATAATTTAAGTCAGTAGTTATGAATTATGTTTAAATAGGTAAGCATATTGTTGCAACTTTAATATATAATAAACACACGCATAACAAATGCGTGATGTTTTATAATGTCATTCGCTTCTAACTTGTAACTTTAACAAATAATTTATCATTTGTATGTTCTTTCTACAATATAGGTAATCAATAGGGCAATTGAAACCTACGTTATTATAAATCAAACTACGGAGATTGACTGCTAAGCTGTTCAAAAGCATCGACCTAGTTTACTCCCTAATCTAATATGTTTTGTTGGTCAGTGAGTCGGGATTGGGCAGCCCGGCGCGCACTTCAGAAGAACTGCTGACTCCGCAGACACCCCCTCCCACTCCCCTCGCCCCATCTCCACCGTCCAGAACCCCTATTCCGACCACACCAAAAATCACGCCGCAACCACCGTCCCCCAATGTTATCTTGCAGGACTCCAACTCACCACCGCTGTGCACCAGCCCTCTAATGAAGGAACATCTACCAACGCACGATTCAATAGTGCGGTTCAAGACGTAAGCACTGAGGTTTACATATTTGGTGTGTGTTGTGTGTGTTTTACAGCTCAAATCACAAAGCTTTGATATTAAGTACTTGCCTGACTATAGTATAACAATAAATATATATACAATATATTATATACAATAATTTATAAACTTAATAAATAAATATTTTACTAATTAATAAAAAAAATACCGCAATATAAATAAATGTCATAAAAAACTAGAATATGTGAAACCGTTTTTTTAACGCAAAACTTTGGCATAAACTCTACTTGCATACTTATATGTATAAAGTTCCAAATCACGATTCGACCATGATGAATATTATGCCAATCCAAGTTAGCGACGACGACGTGTTCATAAAATTAAAGTGCTACAATTATCTTTTATTCAAGAGTAAGCAATCGTAAAATGATATTACGTGATTAACGTGTCATTTCTGCTAACAATAGGTACAAGTTGTTTATTACAGTTGTTGCCTTGAGCGGTATTTGTTTCCACTTGGGCATCAGATATGTGTGGTGATATGATGTAGGTACTGATAATTGTATCGTTCGTCACTACAACAAGGACTTCAACAGTCTATAATCAAGGCAGATAAAATATAAGTAATAATATCAAAGCTTACAATGGTAACTTCATAGACACCAAAAAATAAGAATTCAACAAAAGGAATAAAAATTTACAAGCATTAAAAAATTGATTTGTGATGGGTAATATCTTTAAAATTAAATAATGAAGTAGTCATGTTTTTTCTTTATTCCCTGTGAAATATATATCTAATTTTATATACCTAAAATAGTTTTAGAAATTGCACGCTTACGAGATTCTAGTGAGTTATAAAGAACAATTAAAATAGTGATTGGAATAAAAAGGGTGTGATCTTTAGATTCACACTGTTTGGTTTCTGGAGCACACTGCACTTAATCTGGACTTTGCACTCTATTTCTCCTGTCTTCTATTGCATGCAGCATTCATGAAAAACTTTTTGGACTTGACCAAGAAGTGTTTGGCTTTAGGTGAGATATAAATAAAATATGTATTTAATATTTATCGTAACTCCTCTCGTAGCTGAAGGCAGTAATTGCTATAAGACCAAAATATTTGAAGTACCTACCTATATAAAAGTAGCAGTCTTCAATGGGATATTTGATTGTATTGATATCGTCGAAATGTGGAACTTATTTTCTGAAGCAAAAAACGAAAGATGTTTTCGAGACGTCTTACAAAACTGATAAAGCGTAATAAGCGATATCAGTCAACTATCCTATTGAGATACTTAAACTGTTGTTCATACTAAAATGTACAAGAATACCTACTACCTAGTTTGGGCAGCCTATGCATAGCCCTGTTTACAGTTTCCATAATAAGAGAGCATTAGGCAAAATTATAATTTTACTGATTCCGTAAGCAGAGCTTTGAGTAGCCTGCTTTATTTAAAAGTTGGTAAATAATTATATCGATTTTTATATCATCTACCTGTAAAAAGTAATACAACTTCTAGTTCAACACATGAAAACAACCAAGTGTTTGAAAATTTTTCTTTTGAGGTTTATGGATTAGCACAGTGTTAAAGTTTAATATTGTTTCAGAAATTTACTGGAAAAAACATCTGACACTCTCCTCAAAGCGGCCAAAGTCGGTGATCTAAAAATGGTGAGAAGACATAAAATTTGTTCATCTTAATATTTAGCCAAACTACTTCGGTTACATTAGATTATAGCCACAATTTGGCGAGATGTAATTACAGATTATTTGATTTAACAAAACAATGTATATATCTATGCAACTTTATTTTTGGCACGCGTTACCCTTAGTTATGTAGTCACTTTTTTGAGCTATAGGGTCGAAAGTTCGGTTGTCATTTTTGTCAGTGTGCCTACATATGTATAATTTAAACTTTTTCGTTTTCTTTTATACCTCCTTGAACAAACTTGAAAAAAAGGTATGTCTTCAAAGAATAGCTGGTAAACATTTTAATCGTAGAAAATTATATTTGTAGAGTCAAATTACAGAACCATTATGATTGGTAGAAAGATAAATTATAACGATTGTACATACAGCCAGTAATATCACAAATGGTCAATCTAAACCTAAATTATATTATACATAATTTATTATCATAGAAACCGTATGATTTGTAATCATACAATAAAATTTAAACGTTCCTCTAACGTGGGTGATTCTTTAGTTTTAGTTTTCCTGCTGATTAAATATACTTAGGTTAGTTAGTCGGTGTTTAGGCCGCATGTACCAGCTTTAGAAAGTTGGATAATCGGGTTTAAGTTGCATAACTTCAACCCGATTTATCCAACTTTCTAAATACCGCTGCTTCCCGGAAGGACGACGCGGCGCCGGGGGCGGGCGGCTTCCGTGGTAACTTTTAGTTTTCACCCACCTCAGTCCTACAAATACACTCTTATTATAATTATTATCTATCATTTTATCATTCTGGCAAGAAGATTTATTTCTTTGGTAACTATATTGGTATTGAAGATATTTAAAAAAATATTTATTACTAAATAAATAATTGTACGCACGTTACGTACGTACCTACTATAAGAACTTTTAATGTTTGATGTTTAATGTTTTTTACAAGGTTTTATTAGGTTTTTGCATTGTTTATGTCTTGTTTTTTCACAATATATTTTTTCAACCCTTTCACTGTAAGTATCAAATGAAATGGCTTAGTGAACACCATGAAAACAATTTAAACTCCAAGATGGTCGCCACTAAACCTTAGCGGATTACATGTTTTATAGTATATTGTCTTAAAGCCGGTAAAGTGGTTTTATTTCAATCACATATTTGATTACATCAAATGAAAGGGCTTGAATACGTAGTGCAAAAAAATCCTATTCAAAATGAACTAAATAGAATAAGAAATTATAGTGCTAAAACATTATTGTAAAATCTAAGTTTTGGGATGGCTTAAATTAGTTAACCCATCCCAAAACTTTAATTAAATCAATTGAAACCAGTCGCCGACAGTTTACCTTGATACTTCCGTTTCCGTCGCTGTTTGGATTGGGGAAGGCAGCTAAAATTAGTTAGTTATTGTATTCGAATATTTAATCTTTTTCATCATATCACCTTGTAGGTACCTATATGTTGCCGCCATCTGGTTAAATTCGCTTAATTGGGTGCCTAGCCCATTCATTAAACTCCAGCATCTAATCAAACGCCTAGGCCGATATTTTATTGGACTAGCCTCACTCAACGTTTAACAACATGGTGTAATGAAAGTCCGCTCAATTAGATGCTTAGGCGGATCTACTTGTAATGAAGAGTTTTGGTGTGATCGGTTATGTTTATGACCACTTATTACCAAAACGTCTTTGGTTATAAATGGTCATAGAAAGATAACATTGAACCTACCAATCACTCAAACAGTCACACAAAAACTCTTGGATTTAAACAACCTGCCTAGGCGTCCAATTAAATGGCTAAATTAACCAGACGGTTGACAGACGTTCAGCCATCTGGGTAAACATTGCGCTCAATGACTTGGCTAGTTGTTGTTGGCTTCAGCCGTTTCTTTGGATACTCACGTTCAATCAGCGGGCTAGGCGTTCAGTTAAGTGGCTAATTTAACCATACTGCTGCGACATATACAGATCCAACGTGGACCTAATAAAATATAAAAGGCTGAGTATTTGAATAAAATACAAGTCTGTAGATTTTGAATCATAGAAAATAATTACGTTAATGTTCCTCGTAGATGAAGGAACTGCATGCAGCGGGCTACTCGTTGCTATCGATCGACGCGAGCGGTCAAACGGCTCTGCATATTGCGGCGAGGTACGGGAACAAGGAGATCGTGAAATATCTAATAGCGTGCGCACCGACGGCAATACTGAACATGCGCGACAATGAGCGCGGGCAGACGGCGTTACACAAGGCTGCGGCGCACAAGAGACGCGCCATCTGCTGCATGCTGGTCGCCGGCGGCGCCTCTCTCACGCGGCAAGACCACGCTGGGTTGACGCCGCGACACTTAGCCTTACGCGCTGAGGACCACGACTTAGCTGCCTATTTAGAGAGTGAGTATAATATACCGTTAGTTTAATTATTAAATAAACAGATCTCTTCTTCTTCTTCTTTATTTAATGGCCTCTTGTTATTACGAATTTTGCCCTTGTCAAGTAAAATTATACTGCAAATAACTTGCGGCAACGATGTACTGTGATTGGGCAAGACGAATTCTTTTTTCGAAGAAAACGTCGTCGCCGGCCCGATAAAACAAAATGGATGCTGTCAGATGGCTGTAGAAGCGCTCAACCCGTCGGTTTCACAGTCAGCCGACAACAACCTAAAACAAATCTCTTACATTTAATTAAATTGGAAAAATTATCCGTAATGTGCTGTAAGCTCGGCACACATGTAGTTTAGGCCAATCGGAGGTTTTCGCGGAGTTTAGCAGGAACATTTCTATCGGGACAACGTTTTACTATGATGTTACAGCCCATGACTCTGCAGAGTCTTGTGCACAAACAAAAAAACTTGTAGAGTCTGCAAGTTATTTTGTTTGTGCCTAATGAAACTATTTTCACGTAACGAAAAGAAATAGCTTTTCTCTAAGTATCCCCTCTCATTGCTTTGACTTTTATGCCAAGTCCTTCTATCAAGTTTGCTATCAAGGTCATTATTCTCTAAAACTCCTTGCCTGAGGGTATCAAGTGAGTCCCGTCGCAGGACTCCTTTAATCGTTAAATTAAAAACTTTTCCTAGTTGGAGTATACGACTTAGTTTGCTAATTATATTTTTCTCTTTACTTTTCTTTCTACCATACATGCATGTATAATATTATATTGCTAAATTTAAAATAGTATCGCTATAAAAAATCCACTTTTAGTGCACTATCCCGTCTCGACAATTATTTATCATGCTTTCCTTTACCCTAAGTTTGCCTGGTAGAGATAAGCAATTACGCCGCCTTTTGCACGTTCTTCTTCTGTATACTACTCCTTCTTGTGTCTTTGTGCATTAAAGATATCTATCTATCATTTCAGACTAATTACCACAATATCGCCACAAGTTTCGCGACATGAATCGCAACTTAATCCGTTCCGTTTACATAACATGGTGTGGACGAGGTAATATGTATTTTTTTTATAGCCGTGCGACATGGAGGGGGGGCACTTTAAATGACGACTATGTTCATAAATAGTTTAACCTTACAAACACCATAGATCAGCTAATACCTACTAAACAGTTCCCATAGAAAAACACAACAAGCTTTTAACAACAAGTTTTTTTTTCGAATTGAATACAAGGCAATTTAACGCTGGAACCGCTGACGGGCATGGGAACTGTTTAAAATTGCGTCATATAGAAATGTCACGAAAATTCTGAGATATTTATTCGGGACAGTTATTTTCTATGGGTCGTGGGGACTGAGACAGCTGCGTGAAAAAAAACACGCCTTTCTAAATACTCATTTACGAGTCGAAATGAATAATTATGTAAAAATATCTACTTTCATGACCTATTTCAGTAAAATTAATTTCTTGACGTTATTAATCCGTGAAGTAACCACATCAGACACAAACACAATAGACTGTATAAGTAGATATTGCTCGCCGGGCGGGTTGGTAAGTGACAAAATGCAGTTGTACTCTTTATAGAAATAAAATAGCTCTTTATTATAGCAATATAATTTCATAATTGTATATAAATCATTTTAAATTGTATATAAATCATATTTGTTTTATAGTTGTTTTCATAATTGTATATAAAAAAAATACTTGGCCTTCATGTGTAATTGCTATATATATGTCACTTCCTTCCTACAGAAAATCACAGCTAGGTAACATAATATTGTATTGTCCATATTATGAAGATGGGTGGAGAACATAGAGGCACGGTTACTTCACGTTACCCTATGCTACAAACCCATTGAGTCATCCTTATCTTTCAATAATTATTTAATGAATAATTATAATCAGCGAAGGCCGAACCAGCACAATCCTGGTAAATTTGACTCATAATTAGAACTTAAAACAAATAGTAATAGTAATCGTAAAAAATCTGGTGAAATGTGTTAGTTTGTCACACCTATTCACAGTCAAAAAGGATGCTAAAGCAAGTGAGGTAATTTCGGTAAAGATATCTGTTTATTTAAAATTTCAAAAGTTTTATTACTTATATTATACAGGGTGGTGCCGTTAAAACGACAATATATTGAAACATGGGCTATGTTTTAATTTATTTTCGTATTGACAGCACCACCCTGTATAACCAACAGTGGTTTCCGCTAAAATTGTATAGATTTATGTAGTTGAACGTAACAACCATTTCGCAATTCGCAGGTGTATAACACCGCGTGTTTATAGTAAGAACACGAGTTTTTTTATTACCATATGTACTATGTGCAATAATTTTATAAAACTTGATAGTAATAGATATTAATATTATTTACTGTAATTTTGTTTCTTTGGACAAGACTTAATAACTGCTAATATGCATCAGAAGTTCAACAGCATAGCTCGTTTTGTAACTTCTGCTCACCATGCTGCCCGTTAACTGTATTGAAATTGATAAAATTGATCTACTTATTATGAAAATACACACAGAAACCACCTCTATGTATCTTATCCTATAGCATACCTAAATGCTGCGTAGAGTCTGATTTGACCTAAGCTGAACACCTTCTATTTAGTTGTATTAATTATCAAAAACAATATTTTTATTTTCTTTCCAAAATCAAATCGTGATGATACGGATCATACTTTTGTTTTAAGAATGCTTATCTAAATTATGGTTGATCCTTGGTTCTCGATGTCCTCCAGGCTTCAGCAGGCACGTTGCATTGTTCATGGTTGTGTTTGCAAGAGACGCAAATATCTGAGACGCTCTCGTGGCACATTGTGTACTATAAACACCATCACACCATGCCTGCGCTGCATAAATAAAAACAAGGCGTTGTATTGATAGCGTAGGTGACGAGAAACTAGTCCCCCTCCTCCTATTATGAGCACGAATTGACTCTGGTGACGTCACTCACTGTAAGAGCACAACACTTAGTGTAAAGTAACACATAATAACTACCTAATAGTCTAGCTAGCAGAAGGTTTACTCTCGAACAAAAGCCAAGTGTAGGTATAAAAATTTGCCTACTCCTACAGTCGTTACCTACTTGCACGCGAAATTGAAACTTATTTTATTATTATACAAGTGTTCATATTCCTTTGGGCACCGCTCACTTGAAACAGATTTGACGCCAAGAGCATAGGGTTCTCACTCGTCGTGAGACATGCCGTGCCACCACGTGTTTGGCCGGCGAACCTTCCCGAGAGGTGCGCCGGCCAAACATACCTAAACTGCTGTGTAACACCCCCTGATAGTAATTTGCTGCAATCTTCTGTTACGTGTAGGTGCTGCAGTCAGTTGCTCAAAGTGCGTTTGAAAAATACCATTTTGCGCCACCTCTCATGAAATCGTATCATCTTAATCACTTACGGCCTTAATAATAATAAATATACTCCTTGGACGATCTTCGGAATGTTGAATCTATATTTTGTCCTTTTTTGGCATATTTTCACATGTGACATACCTACGATATTGGTAAGAACAAGACAAAACACGGAATTACTAATCCAAAGACAATCCAAGGAATGATTTTTTTTTAATAAGACCGTTATTAAAGTGTTCTTTTTTACTTGTTAATATCATTATTGTTTTCGGCAAATGAAGTGACAAGTCGCTATTTCTATCTATAAGTATCGCATTATGTATTACAACATTAATATAAATTAGTGTGTATCCAAAAAAAATTTAAGTTAACGGGTTTCAGGACGTATCGCAACTTGTGCCGATAGAAATGTTTCAAGAGTAGTCTAGGTAGGTATAACATTTACATTACAAAATGTGACATATTTTTTCCGACATTTCGTTTCCGAAACAGAAACCAGTTAAAAACTTTCTTTTCTTTACTTACACCCTCCCCTCCAGGGATTCGACGTTTGGTACAAGTCATCGGTACGTTATTTGCTGAAACTCGAATTTTATTTCAGGTCAAGAGCATTTCCAATTAGTCTCTGAAGACCTAGAGACTGCTGTTTGAAAACTTTCCCTGGGAGCCATTCCATTGGCAACACCGGGACGGAGCCAACTACCAACAACATAGTGATATACTATACCTATATGAAAAATTTTACTAGTTTTTATTAACTATACTCGACACCAAAGTGATATTGATTAATTAATATCTTGTAGGTAATAACTATTTTCCATTCTTTCCATTGAGAGTTTCATAATTATATTGTATTTTAATTCTAAAATAATAATGTAAAATATGAACTTAATAAGCGAATAAAAATATGGATTTACCTTATTTAAATAAAAGTCAAAGATATTATTAATTATTATTAGATATATTTTATCGATCTATTAGAATTAAAAATGAGTAAATTTTATCGTACTTACAACCTATTATACTTACTAGTAATCTATTTATTTCATTTTAATGGAAATATATGTAAGTATAATATACATTTGTTGAATTATTAATATTATAGTAAAGACGCATTCTATTATTTAGACTTAAAATTCAAAACTTATAATGTAAGTAGTCACCCAATTCTTTGTGAGTGCAGTCACATTCATTAATATAAATAAAATTTAATTCTTTACCATGTCACTTCAGGTTATCAATGTTATAAACATATAAGTATGCATATCTGCAATATAGAAGTGATACAACGGTAAAGTAAACGAATATCAATGACTGCGGCTGTACTTGAAATCGAGACTTCATTAGATTATAATTATACAAAATCTCAGCCCAATAAGTACTGGAAATAATAAGTAATTATAGGGTGTACCTAATAGCCTATTTTAAATGTCCTAATGCAACCTAGCCTAGGTGATACAAAACTGATTTAATGAAAGTTTATTCCCTAATCTAACGTATGACACTTCCTGTTCTGTATCTGTACTAAAAGTTATCTATTATCCGGTGTTATTACCGTCAAGAGTGTTGAATGAAGATATATTTCTACTTTTCTTCAATATTTCTTGAAGTAGTAATTTCCTAGACACGACTTAAACAGCTAAAAAATGCAATGATATTTTCTCGCTTTTATTAACGCTTCCAACATGAAAGGTAATCAAACGCTCAAATAAAAATTTCAGATAATGGTAAAAACTGTTATGGTCGCCGTAATAACTAAGCTTGTTTAATATTCTCTTATATTTACGCAAGCACTATCACATTTGATATAAAACCACTTTACCGGATTCAACCCACGTTTAATTAGATGTAACATTATTATTATAATAGTACGCGACGTTTCGATTACTTTATAGCCATCGTGGTCACGGGAAGATTGAAGATGACAGTTATTTGTACCTACTTTCAGTGTCAGTTTGTCGGACTGTACGAGGACGGGTTAGGGACTTTAGTATTCGCATGATGGGATCCCAAGCAACATCCTAATTTCAATAGAGAGGATGGTTGGAGTTGGAGTGTACAGAGTGTACTACCAGCTTGGGATCACAAACTGACACCGTAAGCTCCGTATGCGTGAATCGGACCGCATACGGAGATCGCGGTGTGAAAATATAACACAAAGTGACGATAGCTAACTTATAAACTTATCGAAGACAACTGACATCTTCACCCTTCCCGTGACCACTATCGCTGGAAAGTAATCGAAACGTCGGGTCTTTAATAATTTTGTAACATCTAATTTTCAAATAAGCTTAGTTAATTATATTTGAAATTAGCATACCTACTGCTTATGTATTTTCTGAGATTTTATTGTACGTTACATAAAAAGACTATACAATTACACAATATTTTCGATAATTTGAAATATTAATCAATGCAACAGCTAATATAAGATTGAACTCTTTAAAGCTTTGTATAAAAATGTGGTATCTTTCAATACAACGTGACGATCAATTTAAAATGATTTCTGAAATCAAAAGCTTCCCACTGGTGATATTATGTCTACACAAACATTAGAAACAAATAATTATTACTTATACAAACTATTCAAGTGACTTTACATTAAAATGAATTTAAGGGACCCCAATATTTTATACTTCGTATTAGGGGCATTTGTAAAGAGAAACATACATGGATGTAGTTTACTGTACAAATGTTACAGAGGTTATTCATGAACCAATGAAATCCCGCTATATTTTCAGTTTATCGTTTTCGTGACTTACTATTTAAATAACTTACAGAACATAAATATTTTTAGCTAACGTGTAATAAAATCTTCTGATACTATAGTAAAAGAGCAATATGTTGATATATTTACATTTCTAATACAGAACTACGGCATCAAAATGCCTGTCTACATTTTACAATAAATTCCACAAATAATTTATCATACCTCATTATACAGATTTAAATACCGTTTGAAACATTTTTCCATAAAAATTCCGAGATCCTTGTATTATTAAATTACGATCAGGAATTTATCTTTATAAACAACAAGACTTTCATTGATCCGTGGATAATCTCAATGACCTGTGTGATCTTGTGTGAATTTGTGCGTGTTAAACTAGTAAGAACTTGAATGTTAAACTGTTAAAAAGTTTATTTATCATATGTAGAAATTTTATTTGCCTAAATACTTCTACTTATTATAGTACTCTACTAAGTATCACCTAACGATAGGCCTTAACTACTTAAACTTAAAACTCACTTCTTAATTTACATATAGAGTCCGCACTACGTCAACGTGGAAATTATATAAACGAGCAGAATTTAAAAGGCCAAACGTTTCAATGCTCAGATCAGATACTAACAGATATTTTTTAATTATAATGTTTTGACAGATTTTGAACTTGACAAAGTTATTATTTCGATAAATGTTATGTGAGTATTGAAAAATGGGCCCTAAGAATATCATCTTCTTAAATAAAATACTAGGCATTACTTTTTAAAGTGTAATTTGATAAAGCATGCAGCCAAAAAGGGACCTTTTTTTATTTAATTTCTACCTTCTCGTGGCGGATGAACCTATAGTTGCGAGGGTCCGATTGCAATAATCTATTAATCTAGTGTATACTCGCTGACAAGTGATAGAATAAGATAAAATATTTGTGCCGTTTTTTGTTTATTTATATATTTCTTGCTTATTTATGGTGAAATCATTAGAGCTATAATTTTATGATCTCAATTTCTTGAAGCAACTCTGATTTATATGTGTATAGATATTACTAATTGTTTTGTCGTCTCCAGCTGTATATTTCAATCCCGTTATTGCCTAAGTATTTTCATAAATTGTCCGAACGTAATCAAGTTTTGTCATGGTTCAGAGAAATTTAGGTGGTGTATTACTTTGAGTGTAAAGCGACGAGCCCAACCTGTCAGCCGGAAGCTTTTGGTAGTGTTTGGTAACAACTGGCAGAATTCGCCACATGTTTGGTTGTAAAACTTTTATTAATTATCGCCGTCGCGTCACAAACGATTGGCACGAATCTATGTCGTTAAGTGTTATTCGTGACTGTAATGCCAATACCTCTATTTTTAGATATTTACCTAATAGTTTAGTGTTTAACGAATTTACTCGTACTACTCGCTAACAAGCGAACAATGAAAGACAAAGCTGTGAGAATTACGGTCATAATGTAAAAAGTAAGTTCATATTTTTATTGTAAGCGAGAACGATGTACACCTTGTCGCTGTTTTGTGAGTTCCCTTATTTGTGATTGTAGATAGGTATAGGTACGTTGTAAGATTCGTATCTTTCGCTAGTGTAAAGAGGCTTTCACCGTTTGTAGATATTCTATTTACGTGAATACTTACTTACAAATATTCTGCAATCGATTCACATTATGAATTTATTTGCTACTTGATATCTTCGAAGAACACGCGGTATCTGCGTGGGTAATTACACAGCTAAGATGGTTAATCCTAAATAAATTAATAATTAAGTCAGAGCTATTGACTCTTTTCAGAGCTTGTCAATGTTTGTCCTAAAGGTATAAGAATAATGTAACCACCAAAGCTAGTTTGTATTACTATTATAGTGTTGTCCAATTTAAAGTTCTGAAACTTTTAAAAAATATTCTGTGAGTCACATGTAATAGTACCTACCTAATAAAAAAAATCTGTTGTACGAGTACATATGATGTACACTCCTTATAACCTGATCAGTGTACATTTTTAAAAGAAAACAAATAGTAAGACAAATTAATATTATCTAGTACCTGCGCCAATTTATTGATACTAAATTTAATTAGTGATACTTTCCTATGATTATATAAAAACCTATTATATATATAAAGTCTATATACCTATATTACTACACTGGAGGCCTTCATTCGTGTAGAATATTGTAATGTATATCTCTAATGCAATTTCATAGCATAAATATTTCACGACCAAGCTCGTATCTTTAAAGAATAAATTTTTATCACTAGGTTAGATTCAAGCACTGATTTACGAAAATGCTTTTCTATCGAATATTTAGTAGTTTTGGATAAAGTCCATTATAATTTATTAAAAAATAAAAACTAGTTTGAATTAGGTATATAGCACTGTGTATTTTATATACCTTCGGTAATGCATTTTCAAGTTATGTCGTGATTACAAAATGTAGAGAGTGATAATATAAAATAATAATAAAAATATTCCACAATAAAAGAAATGTATTAACAAACAACTTAAACAGCTTATTTCTATCATTTTAGATTATTTTCCCTTGAATATTGAAACTTTGTTAACTTAAGTACATGAAATTAGCCCTTCTGACCCACCGTACCACCGACCATACCCCCCAGAGTAGTACGGTGGGTAATTATTTTAAAAACAATACCACCAATTAATAGTATGTTTATATGTATTTTATAGGATTTTGTAGCACGATGCCTACTTAGTTAACTTTTCGATTGTTTCAATCAATCGGTAGCACCATGCCCCTACTTTATGGAATTTTCATACATAAGATCGCACTATGCCTATAATCACAACTTGCCAAATATTTTTTTTGGGATAAGAGGGAATACCCTTCCGGTGCATTATAGTCGGTAGTATGAAGTGGAAAATTCGCACAGATCCGTAGTCATACAAAAATGCAGTGTATTCGCAATCCGTGTCTCAGCACTACGGTGCTATCGTAGGGAAAAATAATTACCTACCGTACCACGGTGGGTCAGAAGGGATTAGCATGTAGGTTACATTTCAATTATATTATTTTAACAACTTCCCTGTAAACAAATCTCTTAACGAGTTATCTGGATGGTGGGGAGAAATGTATCAGTGTATTTCTGGACCTTAAAAAGGCATTTGATACTGTGTCAATTCCTTTACTCCTACGCAAACTGGAAGGCTTGGGTGTTCGAGGAGTGGTCCTAAACTGGTTCCATAGCTACCTGACGGATAGGAGTCAAATTGTTAAAGTGTCGGACCACTACAGCACCAGCTTACCAGTCACCTTTGGTGTGCCACAAGGAAGTACCCTCGGCCCAACCTTATTTCTGGTTTACGTCAATGACCTATGCAAACTTAAAATTGACCACGGCTGCTCTCTGGCATTCGCGGATGACACTGCACTCATCTTTGGTGGACCATCCTGGCCACAAGTACAAAAATTTGCAGAAAGGGGGCTAAGACGCGTTATACAGTGGCTTGACGCTAATCTTCTTACGATAAACGTGCCTAAAACTAAGTATATGTGTTTTAGTGCTACCAGAAAAACAAGACCGTCCAAAGAGTTAAGCATCAGGGCTCACTCCTCGACTTGTAACGTTGACCTTGACCGGAACTCTGATTGCGATTGTAGCTTACTGGACCCAACAACTACTCACAAGTATCTCGGCATAATAATTGACCAGTATCTTAATTGGCAGCCTCACATCACGGCACTAAGTAAAAAAACAAGGAGACTACTACACATATTTAAAAGTTTGCGTGACGTGGCTGATCCAAAACTAATAAAAAATATATACCTTGCTTTATGTCAATCTATTTTGACGTATTGTATACCCGTTTGGGGTGGCGCTGCTGCGACTCACTTGATGGAACTAGAGAGAGCCCAAAGGGCCATAATCAAAGTCATGTTCTTCAAACCGAGAAGATACTCCACTGAGGAACTATATAGGGAGACTAAACTCTTAACGGTCCGACAACTTTTTATCCTCCGTTCAGTTCTTCGTCATCACAAGTTTATTAACCTCGACCAGCTTCCACAAAATAAAAGACGCACACGTACACCAGTTCCAACCTTTAAGACAAAATTCGCTCAAAGGCAAATCTCATTCTTGTGCCCATTCCTTTACAGGAAGTTTAACGATATCTCTCCAATTTACAGGATGAATAAAATTCAGTTAAAAATCTTTATGCAGGCCAAGTTGTGTGACCAAAAATACGCTTCCACTGAAAAATTATTGCTCACTATGAAGTAACACTCAGACTCACGAACACTAGCATGCACGAACACACTCATACATCATTCACACACATCCACTCACTCACACACAAACACCCACACCCACACACCCACATACACACACACACTCATATAATCACGAACGCCTCAGCGCTTTAAATTTAACACTACGATGTTTAGTTTTATGTAGGTAGATACTATATACTATAGATATACTATATAATAATTGTTAACCTTTTATTTAGTTACTTAAGGTGCCTTTCTTAGAGGTGGAGGGTTGATAACCTGTGTTACAGGATACATCCTAGTATAGGTATCAACCTGCCATAATCAAGTTTCTTATCCAACACATGTAACTTATGTTTCTTGTCAGATTATGGTGAGGATTAAATGATTTATTATTATTATTATTACTCTTCCCTTCTATCCAATTTAGCTAGCTAAAAAGATCCCGACTGCATACAAATTTTAATGTCCTGTCTTATACTTTTTTAAGTTTAATAAGCATGTAAACCGACATTAGGTACGCATAAACTTAAAAGTTGTTTCAAATACGGCAGCAGCGCCTCTGTTGGGAATTAGTGGAAACCACTTTTTTATATGGATCTGAGACAGTGAACACAACGATGATCGTTTTCGATTCGATTGAAACTTACACTAGGGGTACTGTTAATTTTCTTTGAAGATTAAGCATGTATTAAAAAAGTTTTTTTTTTTTATTACTTATTAAATATTTTTTGGTGCTATCTAAATACAACTCCAGCAAGCTAAGTTTGCACCTCGCTAAAATGCGAAATATTTTAATGTACCTATATATAATACAATGTTAAAAACAATAAATGCAAAGTAAAAACTAACACACATTTACTTTTTGAAAGTCATAGCGAATCCTTTCAGTGTGACGTAATCGACGCGAGGTGCAAACTTAGCTTGGTTGAGTATATTTCTATAGAAGATACCTTTTCATCGTCACTTTATAGACCTTTCTGTATTCTTTTAGTTTAATAAAGGTAAAATAAATATCGAAATCGACTCGTATCATAGGGAAGTTGTTAAAAGTAAGAATGTGTAGAAAGTAGACGCCGGTTTCCCGGTAGGTAATCAAATTGATTATCCTATTATTTTCGTTTTTCGTAACCACGGTTATGAATGTTGTGATTGACTGACGAATTATATAAATTCATGTGATAACCAATCAGAATCGTTTTTACGTTCTAAATAACGAACGGGGATACTTATAATTTTCTATCCTAGATGGTACCTACTGAACGTACCTAACCTAATTAATTGCTATACTTATACAGAACGCTCTCGTAAACGAAGGTATGTCGATTTTAATTTTTGACCTGTTAAAAGACAAAAATAAAAATCGACTAAAAACACATAAAATGAAAAACTAATTAAAAAGTAGTGCAGCGTCAACGCTCTTATAGTAGTTAGGTAGGTCTAAGATTGTATTACTTACTCATCACATAAAAATATGTGTTATGGGACTTATGGGTGTCTAGTGCTTCACTTTCTGTTGTTTTTATGGAAACTGCTTAGCACCAACTCTAAATAAATATTTTTTTGGGATAAGTACGTACTTTAATTATTTTTTCCTTTTAAGTTTAATTATCGGTTTTTATTTTTAAATTTTTAGTGATAACATTCACAGCTAGATGGTTGACCGTCATCAATAGGCATCATATACATATTATTTCTTACTATCGTAATATCGAACCACTGAAAAATGACAGGTAAGCAAAATGTTTACGAAAGGTAGAGGTAGGTACTTTTTCGCAAACATTAATAACTTATTTAAAATTACTTAGTAATTAAAATATAATAAAACTAGTAAAATTTCACGTAATTTAACTAAGTAATGTTTCAAACATTTATAATAATGTTAAAATCAAAAATTAAGAATATTTAAAAGCACTGCCCCAACTAACCGAATCGTAGGTTTTTGTAAAAATACTCGTCGGATGTTAAAATAGAATATTTCGACATTGTACGGTGGACGTTAGCTCATAAACGCAAATACAGATAGACTAGAAGAATTTCACAGGGATATCCCTGGGTCAGTGCAGTCGCCCGGATTGCGAAAGGTCGCGGTCAAATTTTGTGATTCTTTTTCTGTCTGGCTTATAGTTTATCAAATCATGTATCATATTCCATATGATTATGCCATATTTTTTAATACATTTGCTCAATATTAGACTTTTCCGTGTGTGTTTAGCGTGGGAAAAGTTATTCTTTTCCACATTAGTGCTTTTTGTTTCCCTCCTGAATATAACATCAAAATGCATGAAGAAGGTTCTTATTGTAAAAGTTTCACCTTTAAAGATAGAAAAACCAGACACCGCCGTGTGAAGTAAGTAGTAACCAATAAACCTATACTTAGTACCAATCAAACCCTAATGTCACTCTAAACCGATTTCTTTTCGTTGTTTTTCTTCTTCGCAAATGTATTAAAAGATGTTGTTCGATGCACGTACGGAATAGTCATTTCCATTCGACCCTATTGTTGACCCGCGCTTTCGGTTTGTGAAGAAATGACATACCTACTTTCCACACTTGTAATGTACCATTTTTGTTTTTTAAATAATATTTAATGCTTATTTTAGTTTAATACGGCCTAGTAAATTTGGTTTTTACAACCCTCTATCTACCGCGCTGCGATAGACAGGACAGAAATATCTAGATTCTTAAGGTCAATGAAGGTCCTCGGTAGCTCATTGGTTAGAGCTGTCACCCCAGGATATGACCTTTTATCCAGTTGGGTTGGTACTATTGTCGTATTGTAAAAATAAATATAATTCTTTGCCTAACTTTATTTTTGAATGTCTTTCTATTTGTCAGGAATTTTCAAATTAGCAAATGTTAATCTCGAAATAGAAGATTCAAAAACACAAAACATACAAAAGCGACCTTATATCTTAGGTAAGTACCTACCTACATGATACAATTAATTGACTGCGGTCACCCACTAGTGGGTCCAAGAGTAATTTTAAGTTTACCTACTTGTGGTCCCACTAAGTGTTCCTAGGTTCCTACTGTTTATTTTTATTTTAACTACATTAATAAGTTGCCTACTTAAGGTAAATACATTACC
This sequence comes from Nymphula nitidulata, assembly GCA_947347705.1. NCBI lineage: Eukaryota > Metazoa > Arthropoda > Insecta > Lepidoptera > Crambidae > Nymphula > Nymphula nitidulata. The sequence goes on from OX374623.1 coordinate 14,745,139, forward strand.
TACTTGGTAGGTACGCCAAATTGAAGAAATCATCTAGCAAGTAATCAAGTAAGGTACGTAAAAATGATAATAAATACCTCCTTTTACATTCTGTCCCTTTTAATTCACTCGTGTTTTTTGTAAAAAAAAAACCATACCTAGGGACTTGTATTAAACACTAAGGTCATTGAAGCACTCTATTCATTGTAGGTATACAGGGTAACCTAATACCTAGATACTTACATTACTTGTTTTTGCACGCAATAGAGTCACCTTTTAAAGAAATAATTTAATACAATATTGAAAGAACAATAAAGAAGTAAGACTTTAATAGAGTTTCATTTACAATCATTTTGTCAGTTCCAGGAACGCACCGCAATAAAAAGTTAAATTTAAATAATAATGTAGTACCTAAGTGCTTATAGGTATTAATTCGCAGTTTGTATTTTTTATTATTTTCCGGTGCCTATCAAGGGATATTTAGCGACTTCAGCGAACAACGACGTAGCCCGAATGATATTGTTCTCTAAAGTCACTAAATATAGCGACTTACCTATATATGTCGAATCTGTAGAGAAAATGGTTTTAGAGAAAATGCCCAAAACATTCTGTTTCTTAAAAATTGCTACACCATGTGCATAAAAATTTGCAACTTCATAAAAGAGTTACCATCCATTGACTAGAATTAAGCAAGTACTGCGGTGATGGTTTTTTCATGTGACATTCTACAGGATAGCCGGAACATTGACGTCCAAAAAAAAATTTAGGTCCCTCGTATTGTGGGAAATCCGAATCACCCCCATGTATGTTCCGCGACTTTTGATAGTTTTCGAGTTATAATTTTTTTTCTGAATTTTCGGGAATTTTCGACCTGACTAACTTAAAAATATTCTAAAAAAAAAGTAGAAGACTTTTTTGTAATTTTCTTTCTTTCTATATATATTCTATAGGCGGCGGTAACCGCTTACCACCAGGTGGGCCGTCAGCTTGTTTGTCATCTAGTTGTATAAAAAATAAAAAAAAACTTTAATCACTTGTCAAAGCAATTATAAAAATTTGAACAATTTGTAAAATTTATTGATTTTTAGCATTGAATAGTAGCACCACAATGAGCTTGACTTATATTTTTGAGAAAGTTCCATGAAATAGGCTAAAACACACTTTCTGAAAAAGAAAATTTTGATACGCTTGTAGTATGTATCGGCTGATTTTTCGGGCAAGAGGCTTAGAGTAGCCTTTTTCGCTACCGCTGAGACTTCTGGCGGTATCGAATAATAAATTTATCACTACTTGACAACATTTTCAAATAAAAATAATGTAACGAAAAGCGCGCGAAATAATTTTTACTTGTTCACAAATTAGAGATGCGCGCGCATCAGCGCTTTTTTTTTAGCAAAGGCACTAAAACAGCCGGTATTACTTTTAAAGTAAATTAATATTTTTGTGTTTTTGTTACAGATAAATTGTTGTAATTTATTGATAAAATTAATTAAATTAAAGAATTAAATGTTTATTTATTATATTTTGGTTCCCAAAGTCAATTTTATTCATAAAATGTTTACCATTTTCTGCCATAAACACTCTTTGCTAAGATTTAAAAAAGTACCGTTCTTTTTTAGACGGAGCCACAGATTAATAACTGTGCATCTTGCTATACCGTGCGTTTTACATTACATTACTGCGTAATGAGATACATTACGCAGTAATATTGAAATTGGTGAAATAACAGACCCTTTACGAGCAAATGTGTTATAAAAATCGAACGGTACTTTTTTTAATCTTAGCAAAGAGTTTCTATGGCAAAAAGTGAATAAAATTAACTTTGGGAGACAAAATATAATAGGTAAATAAACATTTAATTCTTTAATTAAATTAATTTTATCAATAAATTACAAACATTTATCTGTAACAAAAACACAAAAATATTAATTTACTTTATTAGTAATACTGGCCGTTTTTTGTGCCTTTGCCTAAAAAAAATATTACGCGCGCTTTTTCTTTTTGTTGTATTATATTTATTTGAAAATGTCATGAAGTAGTGATAAATTTATTATTCGATACCGCCAGAAGTCTCAGAGGTAGCGAAAAAGGCTACTCTAAGCATCTTGCCCGAAAAATCGACCGATACATACTTACAAGCGTATCAAAATTTGGAAAACAAGCAATGATGCAAATTTATTTTCAGAAAGTGTGTTTTAGCCTATTTCATGGAACTTTCTCAAAAATATAAATCAAGCTCATTGTGGTGCTACTATTCAATGCTAAAAATTAATAAATTTTACAAATTGTTCTATTTTTTATAACTGCTTTGACAAGTGATTAAAGATTTATTCGTTGGAAAAAAGTTTCGAAAGTCCGAGTTTTATTTATTTCATTATCATTTACGTTTTATTAACAATACCACTTCTTACCTAAAACTTTTCTTACCAAACCTCTAAAGCTATTTCTTGGTTAGTTTTCAGTATTCTCTATCAATAATTAACCTTAAAAATGATATAATGTCCAAAAAAATTGTTTAAATCAAATTAGCCTTTCATAAGAATTCTCCACCTCGCTGTCTTTGAAGCCCGATTTTAGCAAAAGTAGCCTTCATAAGTAGGTACTAATCTTTTTTAATGATTATGAAAGCTGGGAGTATGGCGCACTATTAAGCGCTACTTAGGAACCACTGTTTAGATTTTTTATTTAAAGTTGAAAATTTAAGTCATAATTCACCGAACGTAAATTTTTCACTTTGGATCAACATTTTCATAACTTTCATCAAAGTTAAAAAGCTAATTATTTTATGCACAAAAGTACAACTTATGAGGATTCAGTTGCAAAAAAAAATTACGAAAGTCTTCTACTTTTTTTTAGAAGTTTTTTAAGTTGATCGGGTCGAAAATTCACGAAATCAGAAAAAAATTCATAACTCGAAAACTATAAAAAGTCGCGGAACATACATGATACCCCACGATACGAGGGACCTAAATTTTTTTTTTTGGACATCAATGTTCCGGCCACTCCGTATAAAACTGATGAATATCTTAAATTTAACGACAATAACGCCATAGCATCCTTTCTTTGATTAGGTATTTAATTATTATTTGAGTCGATGTATAGAATGTATTTTTAATGACATTGTACCTAAATTATAATTTAATTAATATTTGTATGCTAATCCTATTAGCTAAATGTGAGAGCTTTTGTAATATAAATAATCTTGCCAACATCTATGTAATAGGTACCACATTTACCTAATGACAAATAAACTACTATTTATTTAGTTAAAAATTATTTACTGGTGGCAGCCCGCCACTACCACTTTGTATTCTGGTCGTGTATGATATCTTAGAATCTATTTATGTGTTTATTATTTCATCTTCAAAAGAAAAATTCCATTGGTGAAGAAAGACGTAAATAATAATGAAGCAAATTCTAGCCATCACGGAAGGGCTCATGTAGCCTGTGTTGCAGATGCAATCGCTGCAATATTTTTTTAATGATGTCCGGCTTTAAGAGTTTCAGGTTCAGGACGTCCGGTACGGTACAGAAATCACATAACAGTTTTAATAAAGAATACGTAGAATTTACATTTATTGTTAATTTATTTTGATCTCACTAGAAATTGGAAACAAACAAAGGAATCTACCTAAATATTCTTTAGGTACATGCAAAAGAGTCTGGCTAGTCTAAATTATGTGTTTAATATTAAAGAATTTATTTGCGATTTTGGTTTAAATGAAAACCTAAAAATTGCTCTCACTCAATTATTATCAGAATTTTTGAAAAATACTTTTACAACTATGTAATTAGACTAGCCTGACTTGCTTATGCATGTCAAGTCTTATTAGATTCGGTTTGTTCGTTTCGAATATTTACGACTTGAAGGTTTCTATGAAAAACCTTCCTCCTTCGTCCTCGGCGTCCTTTTAGGTACACACGACAGCACATCAATTGTAACAATTGCACTACGAAAGCCGTTTCTATTAGGAACGCAGTAAGGGCGGTCTCAAGGTCAAACTGTTACGGTCGGTGTGCTGTTGACTGTATCTATAACCTTCAAGATATTTTTAAGTTCCTATTCCTATTAAGGGATATAATTTTCTAATTTATATGACAGTGAGCTTTTTCTCGGTAAACTTTATTGCGCATTGTTTTAATACCCGTGACACTGCCTCACGTTGGGCGCCAGTTCAGTGTCATGGGTTGCGTCTTGCGCTCCCTTAGATCCCTAATGAAAATGTGAGGTAAAATTCGGTTCTTCCGTACTTTCTTGTAGCATAGCCGGAGGTAAAGTGGTGGTGAGCCGACCTGTAAGCCGAACCGATGCTCCTCAATGTAGGTCTGGTGTCAGTGCGCGGAAGCCTAAGCAGCACAAACAATCAAGCGGTAGAAGCCAGTGTTCCAATCTGTACTAGGACCCCATACCGGGGTTACACATTGCATCATCGTGATCATCAGTCTACAGTATACGTCCCACTACTGGGCACAGGAATTCATACATGGGAGAAACACATGAGGAGTTTGGGCCATATCACCACCACGCTGGCCTAATACGGTTGAGTGGGTTGAAGCGGTTGCAGTAACAACTGGAACCAACGGCGTAACTTGCCTTCCGGAGCACGGAGGAGTTTGAGATAACAGATTTTGATTGACCCATCCCAGGATCAACCATGGCGAAAGTTGCTTTGTTTTGGAAATCGAAACCAGAGCGTTCAAAGCACTACGCCACCGAGCTCCTGTTTCACAGTTATGATTTTAAACTTTAGGTATTTGTAAAACAATAAAATTAAATGCAAAAACGATGGTCTACTGACGATGCGTTCAAAATATCGTTGATTTTTTAGCATTGCATCAAAATTTCCTTCATTTCGAATATCCTGACCTTATCTAAATAAGTGTAATGAAATTCATAGGTAGGCAGGTACTGAGCCAAATGTGTATCACATTTGACCAAGTACCTACCTCTATGAATTCCAGAGATACATAAAGATTAATAAAAAAACTAGTTAAGTTGTTTCTATATTCAATTTACTATTATTATAATACCGTTGACAGAACTTCAATTAAGACTAAATACAAATTGACACAAAATTTTTTGGTGAGTAATATTATTTTAAAATCACCTTAAACACTGACCTTATACTGAAACTTACCAAAAAATTTTATCCAAACGTATCAGACTGCACATGCTAAGGCTTAATACCTTACATACAAACACGTGCACACACTTTAATATACTTAGATATACCATTTATTAAGAAACTGCAATAAACATAAATTAGATACCATTAGATACAAACATACAACACACACTCATATAACTGCGTGAATTCCTAATTATTTATTTAGATCCTAAATTAGACGCCAAGCGTTATCTTTGGCTCACGAATGAAAATGTCGCAGGGCTTTGACTAAGTACTTCAGTCTACTTTAAAGTTATTGAAACTATTGCAGACTGAATTTTGCACAAATAACTTTTTCATTAAAGTTATGCAGTTTGTTTTTTATTGATTCATTATTTACTTAGAATAGATATACCTAATTTGGTAAAAAGGAATTATTTTTTTGTACCTAAGTCTTTTTCGTTACATAGGTATTATTATTTTGTTTCTAAGCTTAAGTTTGAAAAACTAAACTGAAAACCATAAAATCAAATTATTGTAACTACCTACCTACTTTCCTATTATTCCTACTGTCTATCTACTTACTAAACAAGGAATAACGATAGCTTGAATCATAATTCGCGATACACTTGAGTAGGTTTAGGTAGGTAATCATTATGTTCAAGAGGATTGGCTATTTTGATCTTACTTCTAACAATAAGTAATAATTATGATATATCAATGCATATGATATTTATGGCTGCTAATTTCTGATAGTATAGGGTAATGGATGATAGGTACCTCAGGTACGATCTGAAGGTGGTACCAATTATAATATTTTTTTAAACACAATCGGTCATTCATACAATCAAAAGATAATCTAACTGAGTAATTATAGACACACTCAGAAAGGTGCAGTTTTCGTGTTATCGATACGTACTGATACGTAATGTACCTATGACTATTTCTTTAGAAGTAGGTACTCATAAAGTTTAACGGAATAATAGTTAAATAAGCCAATTCTGTTTTTGTGACAATACTATCTACTACACAATCAGTGATCATAAAATAAGTAGCAGTCATGACGATTCATTTATGTAAATTTCATTTAAATTATTATTACACCTTCATGAACAAACACTAAACCTGTGGTTTCCAAGCAGCCAACGTATAAAAAAAATACAACACTCAATCTCAAGTAACGTGCACGGATTTGCAAGTTTTTCATGTGCACCGATTTTGGCAAAAAATGGCAAATAGGTCGAACACATCGAATGCGCGGCCCTCGTTCTCGAAGATGATTGTGGGTGACTGAAGTGGGCTGTATATAGCTGGTGTTTACAATTAAACGCGGTTTACTTCTAATTACCACTGTTTATTGGTATGCAGGAATTATAATAAAAAACTAATTAATAGAGATTAACTCACAGCATTTTTTCCTGCCATGACGGAAGTGACGTCACCAAACTAAAGATGTGAACCACCGAAAACATATAGGGTTGCTCTGTTCTAACTATTCAATCGGTTGGTGACAATGATGGAGCGCGTAAATACGCAGCTCCACACCTAGAATATAACGATGAAAGTCAGAGACAACACCGAACTTCACAGAATGTAAGATTCGGTGTTATCTCTAATAACGATCCTCCTGCATGTAAATTATGTGCTGTGCGAATGACAGTACTGGAGAAATTTACTATACGGGCCGTGCCAACATCGGTCGGTGTACAGTGGACGAAAGTCGATATCGAGAACTCTTTAATCAAGTGTCCGATTGATTATGGACAACTAAATCAAATCCAATTCAATTCACAAGACAAGTTTACGCGTTCACCGCAAAATGATATCCCACGCCATTTGTTTTGGGCTCCTCGATTCCCCGATACTCCTCTTTATATCTAAGACCATCCGGATCCTTGGAGTCGACATCTCTACTCATGTTCAGTCACTTAAAAGCTAAGGTCCACTTGACATCTAGCAGATCGACGTGCTCAACAAAGCGTAGGTACCTACATGTCACAAATCAGGCCCCATAATGGATTAGGTAAAGCTTCCACATATTCTTTTTATTTATTCTCAAATGAGTAGGTACAACATGGGATTCTTCAAATGGCGTGACATAGTTTTTAAATAGTCTGCAAAACGCAAATGATTATTATTGACCCCTTGATATTGCCGTCAGGTGCGCTGTATAGGTAGGTACTTGATTGCCTTAGTGGTTTAAAAATTTAAAACATTTTTGGACGGTTAAAATTAAGTTCCTTTTTATAGTAGTGTTAGAGATTTTTAATATGTTGGCTACTTTTAATCCAGTCCATAGGTAATAAATGTTTCATAGTATAATAAAGATTGAATTCGATATAAGTACATATTTGAGGTTGAGCATGTAGGATTGGTAGATCACCAAATCGTTTGATATTAAATCAACTAAAGTGGTCTTTGGAAACATTTCGATATCAATGACTAGTGACAAATATTTTAGTCATCTTGCCTGCTACTTACTATATGACATTGACTGTAGGTACTATGGTAACCTTAACTAGTTTGATTTTAAAAGGAACAAAGGTTAACAAAATTAAATGTAGTTGACCTCATTTGGTTATACACGTATAAACTAAGATACAAGACCTAATTAAGGATCATCAAATAACACTGGTATTATGACCACGGTATTATGATCAAATAATTTGTAAGGTGACTAGTCAAATGTGATACCTTTTCTGAACACACTACTCCTGTTCTTAACCATAGTAGTACGTAATAAATAAGTGTACCTATTAACTTTGGATCATATTTCAGAATCCTAATTTAAAATTTACCAACAATAACAGATAATATTCATTAATTACTTTTGATCTCAACTTTTCGTATTGACTAAGGACCACACCTATTATTGTTAAATACATATGTTGGTTACTAAGATTAAATAACAAATTATGTAGTAATATCGATGCTTTCGATACCATCGGAAACTTATTTTTATCTATATTTATTAAGTAACACCAATTAATATTTTTAACAAAATAATGACGTGCTTACAATATCACCGTTAAATCACCACATATTAATGTAACAAAACAGAAGTTATATAAAAAAATAAAAATAAACACTTCTTTTCATTCTCGAACGCTAAACCAGTTTATATGTGAAAACGGGCAATTAGAAACGTACTTAAAAGTAGGTAAATACGTACTATAAAATACTGACATAGCTAAACCTTCAATAGACAAATAAAGGAATTGATTAGCGTTCGAAAAAAACTTATTGCAAGGAAATCGACTAAACAACAAATTTCAGTCCCTGGGGGTATTAAGAACTGTAAACTCCATTCAGTAGGTAAACCTAAGTCTTGGCCTACTTTAAGTTTTCCTATTCAATGAGCTCTTATTAACAGGGTCAGATAATTCACACAGTAGAAAAAATAAACAGAACTTGTACCTATTGACAATGATAAGGACAGGACTGAATGAAATTGAGAGTTCTTATTACATCTTTTTAAACTTTGTCAACTTTGATTAAACATAATAATTATAACACCTCAAACACTGCATGAGCATCATACACTTAAATAAGACAGTAGATAGATACCTATTATCAACACGCAAAAAACCAGGGAACATACTGATATAGTGCATACCATCATAGGCTCAAGAGATACAGTTTGTTTAATACTTCGATACAGGAATAAAATTATGATCTTATAGAACTAGCACAATCATTCGAAATTTTCGTAGATCTTATATTTTTTCTTTTGTTTTTTATATCGTTAGAGTAGCGTCAGCTTTTATATGAAATTTTGATTAGCGCACCTACGAGTGAGAGGAGTGGTTCTGGAACTATTTTTCGAAACCTTCGTCTCGTTGTCCAGCGTGACGGTAGCATTTGTATAGGAAACATGACATATCTAAGGATAGTGATACGAAAATTTCGGATGTTCTTGCTAGGGGTGTGCTAAGCTTTTCCGAACATTTAATCCAGTCTGTTTTGTTATTATTTAAAGAGTCTCAGATTAAATTTTAGGTGGTATTCAGTTAGGCAAAATAGGTAATGTTGTAGACATAATCAAAAAGGATCAAAGAGAATATAAATGGTCAAAGCTAATTTCCGCCATTTTACTATTTTACAATATTTTTATAGAGGATATATGCTTCCTATCGCGTTTAGCCTGAATATGCCTTAGCCAATACACATAAAATATAAATATGTAAAATTTTACAGGACTAACAAATATCCAAACTGTTTCAAAATTACCATAAAAGAATGCAGGTTTTTCTATTCGAATACATAATTTTTAAGTTTATTTCTTTACTAGATGTAAAGTGTTCTGGTCACTAAAATATATAAGTACAACTTGTGGTGCGAAATGTATAATTAAAAATAACAATTTAACCATCAAAATATAATACTGAATAGCAAAATATTTTTAACTACATTATCTTAAATTTTGGTAGATATATTAAATAAAAAAGCATACAATCATTCACTGGAGGAGTTACCATATATTTTTCTGCAATATCCCATGCTGAAGGCTATTATTTTCATTGACATACCTACTTACGAGGATCTAACTGAAAGTAAAAACTGAGCAAACTAGCAAGTTCGCACTAACTCATTAAACTCAGTTGTAAACAGTGGCACGAGATGGGGCTTCATCATGAAAGGCCAATCGATGGCTATCATAACTTTCTTGTTGACATAAATGACATCGAAAATCATAAAAAAATTATTGCACAAAAATTTTCTCGCGATAAATTGTCAGCATGAATTTAGTTAGTGGTTTGCACCGGAGCTTAGATCTTCGGAGATTTACCAATAAAACTAATAGGTAAAACAACGGAGAAAAACCGGTATTCTCCGGTTATAAAACTTATTAGAGCCAAAGAATTTTTGTTTTTCTTGATTGTCCATGTGGTTATCTTAAAATTATTCTAAGTTGTATAGGTACAGTCGACAATACATGAAGCGTAACAGTTTAACCTTGAAACCGCTCTTACTCCGTTTATCATAGAGGCAGCTTTTGTACTACCACTGTTACACTTGTTGTCCTGTCGTGTTTACCTATACTAACTAGGTATTTGTTATTATTAATTTCGATCAAATATTTTTATTCTTCATTTTTATTTATGTTTCTTTTGTAGACGTTTCTATACAAAGCATGACAAATTACTAAGCACCACATGATGTGAAGCAGTATGTTGAACTATTCTAGCCGCAACCATTTTAGCTGCCTATGAGGCGCCTTTCACATCTCTTTTGGAGAATTCCATATACATATCATACAGTAGATACATTTTTGTAATAAAAATACACCTGTGTTTTTACAATAAAAATACACCTGTTATTTTAGTAAAAATGCATTCTGTTTTTTCGTAATGAAAAATACTTCCTGTATTTTTGTAATAAAAAATACATCCGTATTTTTGTAATGATAAATACATCTTGCGTTGGTGTTTAAAAAATATTCACCCCTATTATTGTAATGAAACATACCTACTTCCTGTATTTTCGTATTAAAAACTACATCCTGTATTAAAAATACTCCTGTATTTTTATAGTAAAAAAACACGTATTTTTATAATAAAAAAACGTGGATTTTGCAATAAAATATACATCCCGGATTTTTCCATAAAAAATACACCCGTATTTTTGCATTAAAAATACATCCGTATTTTTTCAATAAAAAATACACCCGTATTTTTGTAATAAAAAAACAGCCTGATTTTTAAAATAATAATACATGTATATTTCTGTATTAAAAATAATCCTGTATTAAAAAATACCCTGTATTTTTGTAATAAAAATTAAATTGAATTAAAAAAAAAATACGTTACCTTTATGGCATTTTGAGCCATAAAAGTAATGATTTTTATGCCTGTAATCACTCTTAATTACAAAAACATAATTCTCGGGAGATCTCCGGTGAATTACCAGAGATTGGCAAATAACCAGTGATTTTCACTGGTTCGCAAGATTTTGGTCCAGAGCAAACCACTAATTTAGACTACAATTTTCAATTGACTTATGTGAATGTAATACATACACAATAATATTGGCAGAGTTCCATTTTCAAAATTTAAACTTATTTTTTATTGTATTGTTTACAAGTAACCAGCTAACCAGTTCTAAAAACTTTCAGTGTCACCCTCTTATTCTACGATGGTGCTATGTCAATGCGTAAGAAATTGTTACTGCACCTAGGTATTTGTAAATTACCTACCTATATCAGCTGAGATACTATAAAAGACATTACATATACTTTATATGGTACATTATCACACAATGTGCTTTTTACAAAAGCGGCTATATTGGCTTTCTATTCACAAGCAAACCAAACAAACTCCAAGGCAAACTATTTTTAAATTTTGTACATTTTAGTTTTTTATATAAAATGCAATTGCTTGTGAAATTAATACTTATAATGTAACAGTGCTATAATTAATTTAAAAGAGAGCTGTAGACTGCAAAATCAGTGATAGTTATAATTGTGGTATTATTATTGTGATATTGATTACCACATTCACTATTATACTCCAAATCAGACTGTATTATCATTAGGTATTAAATTTGGACTAAAAGTTATTGATAAAACCTTTATGTTTAAATAGTTGTTTGTGACCACTTTCAAATTCCAGTTATCCATATTATATACATAAGTCTGAATTCAGAGCAGCACTTATTAAGTCAATAATTTAGGCCTACTACAATACTTGTGTACATAAAATTAAAACATATAACATTCTCGGATAGCAAAGATATATAAACAATGAAGTCTTCAATAGTTTTACTCTACTTGTTACATAATTTCAAAACCTTCTAATTAAACCTTCCAATCTCTCAATTTGTTTTTGTTCAGTTAATGGAGCTTCTGCATTCCTTATAAAAACTGTTTTGTTGGACTGATTCCAAAAAACAAATTAATCTTTATGAATTACTTTAAAAGTAGAGATATTTTATAAAAACATAGTACATATAATACTGAAATTAAAATGTTTAGTTTTCAAAATTTTAAACTTTGGTAACAAAAGCTAACAAGATTCAGTCATTATCTAATTTTAAAATCTTATCTACCTTACAAAAAATAAGAATCTAAAGTGCAGGAGTAATTCTTTAAGTATTTGTGCACTTACATTATAACAAAAATTTCCAAATGATATGCATAAAATTTGACTCATACAGTCACAGGTATCTTGACTTCTTTATTAACTATGTAGAATTTATGCTTTTTCCCCAAAACACCCCATATAACAGCAATATTCTCTATGATAATATTAAATGGTATAGTAGCTAGTGCTCCACAAACAAAACAACTAAACTTCAAAGGTCCAAATCGATAAATTGGAAATGATTTAATGACACCAAAAATATACATGTAAATATTTACAGCACCTATGAATCCACAAATTAAATCTAAAATATGAGGACATGGTATTGGACAAAGAGGAGCTAGTAAAATATTGCTAGTTGATAGTGGCAGTGTTACCCATGAGTAACATGCTATTGCTAAAAATATTTTATTATATACTGGAATCTCTTTAGAATGCACAACTAAAAGAATACCTTGGATCCATCGTTTTCTTTGTTGAATGAAATCCCATAATGTGAATGGAGACTTTTCCCACATTTCTCCCTCAACAAAATTAAATGAGTAGCCCTCTTTGAATGCTTTCATTGCAAAATAACAATCTTCAGCAACAGAACCATCCAAGCCATTGTCAAAGGACACTTTTTTTTCTGCACATACCTAAAATAACACAATTCTATTAAAAAAATACTGTGTGAGTTTATGATTATTTTTAGTGATTGTAATATTATTATTGATTTACCTGTGTGACCACATAGGAACCTTTCCAGCTGAACAGTGGTTTATGAAACAAATAGAACTGAAATCTCAATTTTCCCATATCATCTGCTACACGGAAACTATCTGCTAAGGTTGTCACCCAGTTTATTATATTTTCATTAGCATATGTAATTAGCCCTTGCCCAAATTGATGTTGCCCATCAAGGACAAAGTTCAGTATACCACGAACTGAATTTTTTGTAAGCAATGTTTCTTCATCCAAGTGTACAATCCAATCTGTTTCAGCCAGTATATTGACATTATCTTCCAAGCAATATTGTAGGGCACGGGATTTGAAAAGTGCACCAGTTTTGGTCTTATATTCTGAAGGCACTACAACTTCTCTAACCCTTCTGTGTTTTGGGAGATTTATTCCCTTATCAGTAACTACTTCAATCATAAAATTCTCCATTCCAACATCAATGCATAAGTTCATGTTTCTAACAACATTATCATTTACTAGTTTTGGGAAATCACCTCTTGTCACCACTCTGATGCAAATAAAAGGAGCTAATAATGGAGATCCTTTCAGTTTAATTTTCCCAGGGAAAGCATTAAAAAACACTAAGCCCGCAAAATTACAGAGAACTTGAGGTATAGTGAGAAATGTTAAAAATCTCAAGATATATAAAATAACTGTACCATAAATACCATAAGCTTCCCAGGGATCCACATACTGTTTTTTTTTATCGTCTAAGTTAATAGCTCCCGCAATAAGAAGAAATAAAAAAATAAATGAAAAATAAAAGATGCAGTGCAGTAAATGTTTCACTCTTCCTCTCAGCATTCTGGAATAACGAAACAATCGTAAATATGGTGTTATCTATTCAAATGATTAGTATCTGCTTGCAATTAAGTGATTAATTAGACCTAATATATAATAAAACCAAATAAATATTGAAATTATACAGAACTACGCAGGTAGGTATTAGTGTAGTGTGCAGGTAGGTTCTGTGATTTAAAGCCAAATCATATTTCATTTGAGTTCCGCAAAAGGAATACAAGGAAGAGTGCAAGATTTTATGAAACTGACTGGTGAGTAAACATTGTAAAAAGAAACGATAAACGGGAAGTATGTTTAGTTTTGTGTAGTTTTAACATCACAATGAACGATCTATTTTAATAATACATTTGTTATTCATCGAATGAAATAATAATTTAAATGTGATCACTGATCAATCGTGTACGATCGATGTTTCATTCACCTTGTATTCAAGATAACACCATTAGAGTAACTATCACAGGTAGTCAAGTTTTATTAAGAACTTAAACAACACCGTTACTGTACTATTGTTAATAATAGAAACATATAAAATTGACGACCACAAACAGAAACCGAAAACAAACTTTAAAATAAAATACGCCCTAACCACAGATCGGCCCTAATCACAGATTAGAAAGAGTATGTCTAAAGGCCCTAATCTCGGGCACAGATTAGAAAGTGTATGTATAAAGAATCTCGAGTAAAAGTGTTCGGTTCTGTGGCCACAAATAGCAAAGAGCACAGATCACTAATATAATGCAAAGAGTAATGCACCTGAGGGCCTATACAAGATTCCTTTCGATAATTGCTTGACTACCGGCTGGCCTTTGGGTGCCCTTTGATAAACAGAGGGCCTAAACAAGATGCCTTTTGATAATCACTATCGCTACCGCTAAGTGGAAAATGTATGGGATTTGACATCAGCGCTCGATTGCTTTCGATTACAAATCTCAAATCCCATACATTTTCCATTTAGCGATAGCGATAGCGATTGTCAAAAGACATCTTGTCTAGGCCCTCAGGTTACTCGGTAAGGGGCCTCGGGTTCGAATCCCGATAGGAGCAAATATTTGTATGACGAGTACGACAATTTGTTTACGAGTTTTATATGTTGTTTATTTATGATATGTCTAATATTTATATACATACATATTAGTATCAATATTTCTGGGTTATCTAGTATCCATAACAAAAGCAAGCTCTTAGTGATGCTTACTGATAGGGATTCATATAATAATCAATCTCCTTGGTAGTTCATTTATTTAAAGATCACTGAATTGATACGTCCGTCATACGTTGTCACATAATTGGCCCTAATTCTCGTGAACACATGCTAAGTCTAAATTTAAGTTCAGTGCATTTCTTTTTATCAAAAGGAATACGACAAGGATGGCTGTCATATAATTTGACATTTAGATACGTGCGTTCAATTTTCGACCTTAATGAACGTGATAAAATGCAGTGTTTAGGAGGCACCTCCGTACATGCCGTCTAAAATTGTCTATGGTTTCTTTGAAATGTATCTAAAAAGTGACAGCTCTAAACAGATTCTTGCTATCCTTTTCCTATTACTTATTGCGAGAAAGAGATATACTGTACTTAAATTTAGAATTAAAGTGGGCCTAATTCTGGGAACACACTTTAATTCTAAATTTAACTACAGTATATCTCTTTCTCGCAATAAGTAATAGGAAAAAGATAGCAAGAATCTGTTTAGAGCTGTCACTTAAATTTAGATAGATTTCTAAGAAACCATAGACAATTTTAGACGGCATGTACGGAGGTGCCTCCTAAACACTGCATTTTATCACGTTCAATAAGGTCGAAAATTGAACGCACGTTTCTAAATGTCAAATTATATGACAGCCATCCTTTTCGTATTCCTTTTGATAGAAAGAAATGCACTGAACTTAAATTTAGACTTAGCATGTGTTTACCAGAATTAGGGCCAGTGTGTCCGAAGACACACTGGGCCTGATTCTGAAGACACAGATTATAGATGTCCTTTTTTCGTGCTTTTGATGTTTTTCTGAAATAATATCATTAGTTTGAGATATCGATATCGGTTTTTACCCGAGGTAAACAGCCACAGAGAACTGTGGAGTACTGATTACTTTATTAGTAATCTGTGTTTCTATTGGTATAATCTGAAGTATTTTTTTGGTTCATTCTCCCTGTAATGGGTAGGCAAAAGTAACTATGGCCCATACAGCCAAGTCTTAAGTCTTTCTTTATTTTCTCATTTATTGCATTGAAATGCTGGTGAGTTATACGTCGTCGACACAAAAAAAACACTTGGTTTTTAAAACTACACAAATTTTATAACACAAAGGTCGCTCCGACACAATTTTTAATTATTGTATGTTACTAAAAATCTTGACTTGACACCACAAAAACCCTTTATTTTCCTTTACGAATCTGTGCTAGTGGTGGCAGCTCATATTGGCAGCTGTTTGGTAATTTGTTGAATTTCGTTGATTTATCTCAAGTTTTGATCGTGTAAAATGTGTTTTTTCTGCCAAATTTTGTTTGTATTATAATTTTTTAGTACCTACGTCATAATAATTTGCAACTGTAGCATGTGAGGTAGTATTGTAACATAAATCAATATGTGATTGTAAAATGCTAAATCTAAACCTTCGTTGTGGTGGATAAAAGAGAAAGTGTCTGATATAGTAAATAACGGGTCGATAAAAATATGTCTGTCTCTGATATATCCGTGGGATGTAGGTTTGCTGATTATTTTGCCATATGTGGTCTAGATTTCGACTCAGGCTTAGAACCTGATCGTTTATGTGGTAAGTCAGAATATTAATTACGGTACAAGTATTGATCACAATTTGTACACTAATGTTCATATTGTATCAATAAGATGAATAATTACTTTTTAGGTGATAATCTCCATGTATCTCCTCTTGATCGCTCTTACAAAGGAAAGATATTAGCTCATTACCCAGATAATATCCAAAGTAATCCTTTCGATGAACATGCAGTGTGCATGGTAAGTTTATTTTATTCTATAATCTGACTTAGTTTTACCTTTATCAAGATAATTTTATTTATTTTGTATTGAAATAACTCATATTAGGACTTAATATTTTTGTATGGTGGTAAGCGAACTACCACATAGAGTAAATCTAATTTTATTATAAGTAAAGTAAAAGTAAACTTAGCCTGTGATTGCTGCTCAACACCCATATACATGTTTGCCACTCTTTCTAGACTTAATTTGTAATACTCACGGGAGCCTACCTGTAACAATGAAAAACTAATAGTGTCTGGAATAGCACATATTATAGATAAAAACATTTCATATATTAATTTGATGTTTTTAAGACATTTAGAGTTATTATTATTGCACATTTTTTTTTTTTTACATTGGTTGATAATCCATTGAGATTTACCTGATTGTGCAGTGCAGTAGATTGGAAGAAGTACCATTTACCTTGATTTTAGTTGTGTCTGCCAGCAGGACTGCAATTTAGAACACAGAAACATTCTTTGGAACCAAAATTCCATAGTTTTGTAGTAACAAGAGAAAATGCATCTAGATACTATGGATTTAGCCTTATTTTCTATGAAGAAGTTAGGAACAGAAATATTTGCAGTGCAATGCATACTTTGCAGGTAAGACTGAACTTCCCTTCATAATTTAAGTGTTATTGTTATAATTTGTATAGCTTTTTAGAGCATATTAATTGAAGATACACTAAACATCGTATCATAAATTAAAAAGAGATGTTTCAAAAATGTATGGAGACTGACGACTACTAACAAACTATGCATGAAAACGAATTATTACTATTTATGGATTCAGGAGATTTTTTGCAATACTGTACGTATACCTGGCCGAATATGAAACATCTCCTTTGTAATAATTTCAGGGTCATTTGTGTTTACATAATATTCATATGATCAATTAAATTTTAAAATAGCACAACTATTTTAAAATTAGAGCTTATTACAAGAGTTTAAAGCACATACAATGTATAAATGAAATGCATTTTAGTACCTATTTATATTAATAAAAAAAATTCAAAACTATTTTATGGCATCTTGATCATGCACTTGGTAGTTCAGACAATATTACATTTTACATTATCATACAGTATTTTTAATAATACTTTCTAAAAATAAAATTACAAAGTTTGTGAGACATAATATTATTTATTTATTTATTAGGTAAAAAAAATTATGTCATAATACATGAATAAAAACACAGTTAGAGTAATACATTTATCAGTGAAGTTTTCACAGATTACTGCTAACAGACAATATCTCTTATTTAAAAAGGTTGAAGAATATAATGATAAGCTAACTTAAGAAAAAAAAACATTAAAGAACATTATTAAATTATTAAAAAAAATACCTTGTTTAAAATATAATATGCATTTAAATATAAATATAAAAAATTACAATAATTAAACTATTTACAAATAATATGTCTTATACTTGCTGTTTAAAATTCAATAAATTGTTATCTAAAACATCTATCATATTAATTTTTTTATTGTGATCATTGCAAGATCTAAAAATGATTGTATTGCCTAGTCCTAGTTAACAGGGTGGAAAACAATTTAAACATACTGGAACATCAGGGCATCTGATACACAAATTCTGCAACAAAAATGAAGAATCTATAAAGTTACTTAAAATTTTATAAAGAAACATCTGATCTCTTTCTAAACGACGATTATGGCTCACTAACTTTAATAATTTTATTTTAGGTCATCATAAAACACCTGCAGGTTTATTTACAACTCTTAGCTGCAATAACAAATCTTTGCATTGAATTTGACATGTATTGAGTTGCAACTAAAATAAATATCACTGCTTATTCCTTACTAGGCCTGGTCCTTACTAATCACAAATTTTTACATAATATTTACGTTACAAAATAACACCATAACACCAACTGTTAAAAACATCCATTAATTTACAAAAATTACTACATCCCCATACATCTGGTTTTGTATGTTTTCATATTATGTATGAGCTTACTATTTGTTTTTGTCAGTCAGCTGGCTTATGAATGAGTATAAATAGATATCAATTATTTTATAGGTAGGGACAGTGATAATAGTGTTTTTATTTTTATTCACAGTCAATGTACATCACCGAGCTTTCAAGTGGACAAACACCTCCAGGATATAGAAAGGGAACCGGCAAAGAAAGCTCCAGATCCCTTCCAAGATCATTTAAGCTCGCCCCACATAGTGGAACAGCACTCACATACTATGATATAGCCAAAGATAAATTATATGTAGCCAAAAGTATAGCTCTTATATGCCAGTATCCTTATGTGAGAGTTGCACAATTGTTCTTAGAGAATTTATTTAGGTAAGTGAAATAATGGTAGGTGAAAACTATCAAACTTATTTCCATAATTTAAACGTAGAAATTTTTCGCAATTTTGGATGGATATACCTCAAAATAGGAATTTTAACAGTCTATTCCCGACGTCCACCGCTAGTTCGACCACTGCTGGAACAGTGACTTTTTTTATTAAGGTGTACTGATGTCCAACAGTTGCGGACAGCAGCACGGGTTTTTAAATGATTCTCGTTGACCATCAATGAGGACAATGCCACGGCTTTTTGTATGACATCTCACTTGCCATGGGAGGTGGCCAGTGACACAGTGGTGAACAGTCACACAAAAGTGCCACTTCATTGTGACTCATGCTTACTAATATCACTTAGGATATTATAACTAGCAGACAAAAAGTCACTCGTTTTATAATCAATGTTTATCATACTATTAATAATTATAGAACAAGATAAACATTTCCTTACTTCTGTTAAAAAGTATCAAAAATTTGAGATTGCAAAGCAAACTGAATCATTTCATACACTTAAGTGAGTTAAAACAAACAGATAACTTTGACTTTTCATAAGCTCTAAACATTAAACTAAACTTATTTAAAAGATTGAGGATCTAAAATAACGACATACACTTTGATAATATCCAATTAAAAACTTAAAACACATAGGTATGATCCCTTAGTTTAAGAATAGTTATGGAATTGTATTACTTACATTACATTATAATCTTTCAGGTCACTACCAAGACAGCCAGGACCGGGGCTAAGTCCCGAGTCTTATGTCTATAATTTGCTTTACGAAGTACCAGTGCCACTTCCTGGCCAAGCATTGCGTTTATACGTCCCGCCTTCAGAGCCTCATCTTGACCCTATCCCAGTTGTAAGTATGAATAATCTTGATGTTATGATTATGATAATCTCTTTACTGCGATTTTTGCCTAGCAAAGAATGCGGGCTTAATTCTGAACTGACACTCTAAATAGAAATTTAAGTACAGTATATCTGTTTCTCGCAATATGTAATAGGAAAAAGATAGCAAGAATTTGTACCCTAACAAAGTTGCATCAGAATCTGATCAAAGGTTTCGGAACGCATAGAGTACAAACACAAACATTATGTTTGTGTTCTATGCTATTATTCTCGATATTAATAATAAGATTTATTTTCTATCTATTCAAGGACTATGTATTAATCTCATCACATCTATTCTCAAGCAACTGATTCAGTTTAGTTCGTGTTGTCATCGTCATAGTTGTAAAGAATAGTTATTTTCAGCAAATTTGCTCAAAAAATGCAATTACGAAGCCTGTATATAGGTACATTGTTTGAAAGTTAAATATTACGCATCATACAACGGAGCGTGCGGTAAAATAGGTACTCGCACCAACGTAGTGATTGTATCTAAGTCTCGACCGAAATCTCGGTCTCGGCATTCTCGGCCTTAGGTCCAGCCGAGAACTCGGTCTCGGTTCTCGGCTAAAGTTGGCCAAACTTCTCCGCCAATAACCGAGATAACAAGAATGTTGACTGTATTCAAATTATAATATCATTTTGACGCGTAGAGCTACTGTTTATAATAGAAATCGTAACTCAAAATTTACTATATTATTACGAAATTTAAATAATATTTAATAAACAAAATGCAAATAAATCTCTATGGTCACGGGACTACAAACACCAATCTCAGTGTACGGCGTCACTTGTTGTTAATCTTATAACTTTGAAATGTTAAATTTTGTCAATCTATATTTTGAGTTTGTATTGATGCGGACTATCGATATATTTTCGATATATTTATTAGGAAGAAATCTTGCTTAATAAATTTTATGCATAATTTAATATTTTTTCCACGATTTATCTATTATCGGTCTCGGTTCTCGGTCTAGGCCGAGATTTCATTTTATTCTTGGTCTCGGTCTCGGCCGTGAACAAAAATTCTGTCTCGCTAAATTGACCCTTAATTGTAAAGAGGATACAATTAAGGGTCCTAAGTACCTGTTTTTACCGCACGCTTCGTTGTATAGCGCCGTGCGTATTCTTTCCTTTTATTTTATTTCTTAAAAAAAATATATTAGGATTCCACCATGGAGTTTCACAATAAATAGGCTGATTGATCGAACCTCTTTGGAAGCGCTTTAGCTCAATAACATTGTCTCATTTTAAGACTAACGAGAAAATGAGGCAAAAGATATAGTTCTAATTTGAAATGCGCACGTGGCGCAATTATTCTATTAGAAACGTCAAAGATTGTTGCGACTTTCCGACTGATATTTCATAACATAATGTACAACCTTCCATGGACAACATTCCATAGTGACTTTGCCTAGGTATCAATTTCCATTTTTACACTCATGTTTAGTATCGTTTTATTTTGCTAAAGTTCTTTGGGATTTATATTTATTTTATTTTAATCTGAAATAAAATGAAATGATGATAAAAACCAAGCAAAGTGTACAATATTAAAATGATTGTTCGACACTTCAATTATTATAAATGTCATTTTTCGTAACACGTTCACCAAGCTTGTTCCACTTGATATAATCCTAAAACAAACAATATTAAATCATCTTATGTAAAAAAACTGAGAGATCGGTTGAGAGACTGCAATGATGACAGCTAACAGCTAATGTCACTTATAAGTCAAGTAAGTTCCGTTCTATTTCAGGTATTTTTAGTGATAAAATATAATTAAATGATGTTTCGAAAATAATATTAATTATTTGTCAATAGTTGAATAGTTAAACATTTGTCGCCTAGGTAATTATAAAACGTGGACTAAAGTTAGTCCTGGTCTAAAACTAATGCTGTCACTTTTATTTGTTATAAGAAGGACAGTGACAGCTTCAGTTTTAAACCAGGTCTAACTTTAGTCCGCGTTTTATAATAGAGGGGTTAGAGTTTTTAAAACAGTACTCTTATTTTGTTATATTATTATTTATTTAGAGTTTTGCAAAAGTTATTATATTTTAAGTCACTAGGTGACTAGAGCCAGGTGAGGTGGTAGGCCCGTATGCAGGGTCGTCTGGGTAGGTACCACCGCCTTTCTTATTTCAGCCGTGAAACAGTTCGCTGTGTTTCGGATTGAAGGGAAAGGTAGCCAGTGCAATTACTGGGCATGGACGGCATTTCATCTTAAGCCCCAGGATGACAACGCACCTGCAATATCAAGTGATTTTTGCTTGTTATTGCAGGTGTCTATAGGCGGCGATTACCGCTTTCCATCAGGTGGGCCGTCAGCTTGTTTGTCATCCAGTTGAATAAAAAAAAGTAAGCTGTGGGGTAAAGAACCTCAAAAGTAAAAGGATAACCGGAAATTTGCACTAAGGACTATTAATTTAAGTTAAAAAACTGCGAAATTCCACGCGATTAATAAATATACAATAATTCATAATTTTATTTTTGTACTTTGATACCTTAGTGGTGTTATTGTAAGTGCTGGAAAGTTACCTAAGCAGAAATTGTCCATGTCCTTTTAAGGAAATAAAGAAAAAACGTAAAGCACGTAAATACACACGGCGCCATACAAACGGAGCGTGCGGTTAAACAGGTACGAGTACCTATTTTACCGCACGCTCCGCTGAATGGTGCGTAATATTTAACTTTCGAACTATGTATACAGGCTTCGTAATGCATTTTTTTAACAAATAATTACAAAAAGTTATTACAGTATTAAACTTTATTTACGGATGCACCTAGCGTGTAGCCTCTAGTGCCGCGTAGGGTCATATCCGCTATGGAGGAAATAGTCTCTTAATGCTCGTTTTTACTAACATTTGATCGATTTTTAGCTCAGTCTATCTAAAGGAGATAGAAAGAGACATAAGTCAATAAGAGTCACCTAAGCCTAGGGCATAGTTAGTGAAAACGGACGTAAGTCACTTAATTTAAAGCAAACTAGCTCTGTAAATTAATATAACAATATTAAGTCACGATTCACTAAATTATAGAAACCAATACGACCAAAAATCATATTAATCAATATTGATTTTTTGTTTTCAGGTGATAAGAATGCCAAATCCGCCCGAAGAGTTACCACTACTTGATTATCCATTACGTGTGATGTTCCAAATTCTAGGCGTCGAATGTGTAGTACAACTGTTTACTTGCGTGCTTCTCGAGCATCAAGTGTTACTTCGTTCCAGTGGTATGTTTTTATCTTAGTTTATTGAATTAGTTGATATACATATTTCACTTAAAATTTTTAGTCCCGTTTATTTTTGGAAACTATTTGTAGTATACCAGTAAAAACAAAAAGGGTAGGCAGCGTGTTAGTAGTATCCAAGGGAGCGTCTAAGATAATAGGATAGGGTTAACAACTTTTTATTCATTTCATAAATAAGAAGTTTATAACTCATGAAGAAATATTGCAGAAGAAATAGTATGT
This sequence comes from Nymphula nitidulata, assembly GCA_947347705.1. Taxonomy (NCBI): domain Eukaryota; kingdom Metazoa; phylum Arthropoda; class Insecta; order Lepidoptera; family Crambidae; genus Nymphula; species Nymphula nitidulata. The sequence goes on from OX374623.1 coordinate 14,768,515, forward strand.
TTAAGATCAATAGTTTCAGAGATGCAGTGGTATGTTTGATGTGTCGCATCGTCCAAAAATGCTCCATAGAAAATCTATGGAACGGGAGACGTCACATGGTCCTTTATTACTACAAAATGTATGGACATTAATAATAATTATGTAATATGTATGTTTTTAATCATAGTGGTCATAATATTAGTTATTTTAATGGATGTGAGCAATCTAATACCATCAACATTCTTGATAAATTTTGTAAAAAAAGACCAATTTTATTAATTTTCTAAACAGTATAACTTCAACAATATTCCATATCTTTTAAGTTTGAATTGTTTTTAAAGGTAATAGCAGTGTATATTTTCCGAATTTGTGAAAAATAGCGTCATATTCAAACTTAGGCAACATTAGGCTTACCATCAGCCGGACCGTACGCTTGTTTGCCCTACTGTTGTATAATAATAAAAACTCAGCTGCCGTGACATTGGCTATCAAAATAAGATAGCGAATAAACTTGCAGATATCTTCCATAAATCATATAGGTATAATTTACAAGACGAAATGAATTTTTATGATCTTCGAAACTAAAGTACTTTTATCTTTAGATTACAACAGGCTAATGTTGGTAGCCGAGTGCATAGTGTCTCTATTACTGCCATTCACTTGGGCGCATGTCTACGTGCCGATACTGCCAGCGCCGCTTTATCACTTTCTCGACGCACCGGTGCCGTTTGTCATGGGTAAGAAACAATGCTGAATGGCCTTTGTCTCATTTAGAAACCGGAATACTTTTTCTGTAAAAACAAAATAAAAGACAATTCACTCATTTCACAGACACAGCTCACTTGGTAAAATTCTACACATTCGATAATAATAATAGTAATGTTTTTTCTACAAATGCTTACCTATGTAAGTACAGTCAGCAGCAAAATGACATCAATGTGATAAAGATCGAAATCGGTTATATCACCAGATGGCCCGTCTGCTTGCTTGCCATCTATTTGTATTATTAAATGTTTTTGATGCTAACTGTAGCTACCTTATCTTTTAATTTATATATTTTTTTGTTTTATTATAATAATGAGATAAAGTAAAATTTGAGATATTTTTAATTCTCAATGCAGATTATCTATTGTCTGTCTAGTTAGGCGGGAGTTATTTATTTATTATTATATGAAATTACAATGATTGAATAAATTAGGCGTTATGTTTGCACCTAATTTATTTAATTATTGTATTTAACTTATTAACGTTTCACCGTACACCAAAGTCGTTAATACACTTTATATGAAAATTTTTATCAAACAAACTTAATATTAATCTGAGGTTATTAACAGACCTTCTCTTAACAGTAAACCAGATATGATTCAAAGTGTAGCAACATTTTTGTCGTTGACAATCTTATATTACGAATGTCATTATCTTGTGTTTATATTTAGTTTATATTTTAGTTCGACCAATATTTACGATGGAAAACCTAAATACAAGCTTTAATTGTATTATTGAATAAAAAAAATATATAGTTTTCAGTAGTACAACAGCAAAAGAAGTCGATTAACATTTAAGTACCTTTTAACAATATATTATTGGCATACTCTTATCGATTTGTATGTCCAGTGTGAATGACGTAGTGTGAAAAGGTACTAAAGTGTTCATCGACTTCTGTTGCTGACAGCACCAGCAATTTAACCTTCAAAATGTCTATCCATTTGCAGGCCTCCATGCTGACAGCGCAGCAGTAAGCATAGGCACAAATGGCCCTCGCAGTATAGCCTTAGGCTCAGAAGCGGCGTTGTGCTTAGTTGATATTGACAAACCAGACGTGCAACTACCAGAGGAACTGCCTATATTACCTCACCGAACTCCATTCTCTGAGGAGCTCAACCACATTTTGGATAAACATCAGGTAAATTTGATTACATTTACCTACGTCACATCAGAGTAGCAAATGTCAAGTCTTGAATGTCAAACAAGCTGACGACCAATAGTAAATGGTAACAAAGCTATCTAGGCATCAGCGATATATAGAAACAATCACTTGATATTGTGGATGCGCTGATATGCTGTAAACTGAAGGTTACAATGCCTTCTATGGCCTACAATTAAACTATATAACTGGCGTATGTACGCCCAGACTTAATCAACGAATATGGAACACGAATAACTTCATCACGAAATGACGCCACCGCTAAAATACTACACGAATCACGAAACCACTAATCTACAGGCCACGAAAAATTAGATATCAAGGAGCTAAGGGACGAGCGGTTAGTATGTATATTATTGTATATAAACTAGCAGCATGAAGCCAAACCAGCGAAGCGAGCGTACGGCCGGCCAGCGCCAGCATTGAAATGGCCTCGATGTTTCGATGTTAGAAATCCTTTTTTAAAATGACCTACCTCGAAAATAGAAAAAATATCCCAAAAGAATTTTGTAGTCTAGCTATACCTATATTCTGATTGCGTGATTCGTGAATATTATACTTGTCATGGAGTTATTCGTATTCCACATTACGTGATGGAGCACCATCTAATGAAACGCGTGTTTAATACGGTAAAGAGGTTTTATTTGAAATTTTAGTTTGCTTTACTTAGACCTATATGTATAATTAAAAATAATTTAAAATTAACAGATTCAAAGGCCTGAAACGGAACCAACTAAATTAGGCGTGGCGCTAAACGGAACATCATACAAGAATATGAACGACAGTATGAGCAGCAGTTGCACATTGCCTTCAGGTATCTACTGAATCATATTATTAAATTTGATAAAATGTATAAAAATGTTACATATTGTTAATGAAATAAAACTGAAGTTAACATGAATGGTATTGATATACCATTCAATACCATTCGGAACTATTACTATAACCAGTGCTGCTTTGCAAAAACTTGAATTTCTTTATAGAATCTATTTTCAAATAACAAGTTTGCTACAAAATAGTGAAAGTTAATGAATATTGTCAATTTCGAAAACAAACAGTACAATATAAACAGCCCATATGAATCAGTTTTTGGCTTCACTTTCGAAAGTATGGTTGATTGTGAGATTAAAACTAACATTATTAGTTTATGGATTAAAAAAAAAATACAACACATATCAGGTGGTCTGAGACGCAAGCATTCGTTCCACGATGTACTGGAGTGGGAAGAAAATCGCCCGTTAAATGGTTCGCCGCCAGCCTCCCCCACACGACGCGCACCGCTTAGAATGGATGCTCTACAGCGAATCGTGGACATTGTCAAACGGACTGGTATGTACTTACTTTTTTATAGCTACCGTGGTTGGAAATAATAGCCGCTGAACACGAATAACCAATAAAGCCATAAAAAATACTTGAAAAGGTTTTTACAGCGCCCCTGGTGTTGCAAGCGTCTTCGGTAACCACCTACCATCAGCTGTGTTATTCGACAACTTTTTTGACAGCTAAATTGATAATCACTTATTTGAAGACTCAATGCTGTTTAACTAAAACGCCACTGTGTCAAGACGAGAGTCTTGTAACGCGGCAATGTATAGTAATAACTCAGTGGTCACTTCAACTGTCGAAATGAGTTAGCGAATAGGCCCGCAAATAGGCCCCAAGCTTGGTTGCCAATGTCAAAACTGTAAACAAATATAACTAAGAGCCCTCTTTAAGCCCTCTTTATATTGCTTTAAAATTGCACATGAAGCAACGTCAAATGACTTGCCATCTGTCTTTTTCTTATCGGACGGTAATCAAAAGGTGGCACTGAACTTAAACTTTGATTCAGTGGATGCACATTAGAGTCAGAGCTGATAATGAATAAGACCTCCAAATCTTAAGAAAGTATAGTAAAGAACAGCAATTGCTACAGGTGTGAATATAGATGATGTTGACGCCGAAACTGTAATGCCAACGATAAAGAAAAAGGCAATGAACGACGAAGAACAATACAACGAAGATATTAGGTTCAACGTAACAATCAGGGAGACGTTCCTCAACAGATTTGTACACATGTTCCTCATGTATGAGAACTTCGTCATCATGCCTGATCAGGTGAGTAATCAGAACTTATATACGCAGATATGAAGGATACCCTATATAGTGTCATATATATTATAATTTTTCCATATGAAGGGGGTAAAGGGATCTAAAACATGCAATCATTATTCGTTTAAATAATTACGTTGCTTCTTTCATTTAAAACATAGCTTTGTTTTGTAAAAAAATATTCTGATTATTACAATTAATCAGAAAGTAGAAAAAATGCTTCTAACGAGTTCGTTCTCTGAGAAGCTTTACGGAGATATTGAGTATCAAACTTAGCACGTGCCGACCGCTACAGCCAGAGCGCTGTGAATACACGTGACGTCACGATTGCCGATGGCGCCCGCTCAGCCGTTCTCGATACTCTGCGAGCATTTTTCGCTAGTTTATAAGTGTTGTTAAACCTTATCATGCGTTCGATCAGTGTCCAGTATAACTTTTAACTAGGTATGCTATGAATAAATATTGCATAGTGCTAAAAAGTTTTACTTGCTGCTCTGTTTTATTATAATTAAAACAAAATAAGTAAGTATTTCCCTTTAGAAACAGATGTTGTGGATATTGTAGTCGGGTAATAAAGTTTTTTTTATTCATAATGGGTCAGTTCTTCTTCGTCCTTTATCTCACCTGATGATGCTGAAGTCACACCCAGATTCCTCAAATACAGAAGAACTGGCTATCTGGCTACAACGGCCCAAACACAATGATGCTGTTCAAGCTGACAACAAGCTGACGGCTTACCTGGTGGTAAGTGGTAACCGCAGCCTTCAGACACCTACAATAACAAGGTATTGCAGGTGCGTTGTCATCCTGAGGCCTAAGATGAAATGCCTTCCATCCATTAATTTCACTGGCTACATTTCCCTTCTATCCGAAACACAGTGCATTGTTTCACGGTTGAAAGAAGAAAGTTAGAACGGTAGAAATTTTACTTATTCAACAGAACTCCAGGCCTAGCGCGGGACGTGGACAAAATCTCTCTCCCTCACTTATGTCCACTTAACGGGAGATAAGTGCATTTTATCTCATTTTTCATTTTGCATTCTTGAGGAGCATAGTGTGGCAGGCCCACACTATGCTCCTCGCGCTGCCGCGAAGTTGCCCTCTCTGTCCACACACTGCTGCTCTACTCGCGCAATTAATCGCGTCGCTCCTCACTTGTCATTTGTATTTTGCTACAATGTACGAAGAAACTGGCAACGTGTGTACTATGCATTTTTAGTATAGCTAATTATTTCAATGTCATACAAAGAAATATACATGGTCGTCGTCTCCTCGCCAACGAAACAGCGCTCGATGCAGACTGCGAATGCGCGATTGTGTGACCAGGCACTCGCGCTCGTATTACCGGTCCTTTGACTCGCGCACAAAAAAACGACAAAATAGGGAGCGATGGCCAGGACGAGGAGCATGACGTGCGGCATGAGTAACGTTTACATACTACGTCTTTGCTTCTCCGTCTCCTTTCTTCGCTACTTCCCACGCCACTCGTCGAGTATGTGGCTGGCTCATTTGACTAAGAGAGAGACAAACTTTTTTTCACTCCCCATGGAGTTTTCTGCCTTATAAAAACAATGCCACGTTGTTTTTCGGAAGCTTGAGGAATCGTAGTCTTCAGCATCTTCAGGTGATATCTCACCTGATGACGCTGAAAATATACCCCGATTCCCGACAAGAGCAAAGAATAAAAATATCCCAACTATTATATACATGGCATTTTTTTCTTTAGGTACCTATTTCTTTATTTAATTTTATTGGTATATTACAGATTGGCACGTTAAACATTTCAGTACTATGCAATATTAAAATTCAAACTGGACACCAATAGGATAGGACGCTAGCCAAAATACGGGCTCACAGTATAACGACAACGGCTAAGCGTGCGCCATCGGTAATCGTGACGTCACGCACTTCTTGCCGCAACAACTTACCGAGCGGCGGCGTTTTTATTTAATTGCTACCAACTCATTTTTGATCGTATAGTAAAAAAATATTTTTCATGGACTTTAATTCTACATTCAAAACTAAAAACTGTGTTGATCCTCCCCCGAGGGTATTCTGCGGCTTGACTGATAGGTACGGATAAATTAAATTAATCTGCTATAGGACCGTGATTCGTGGCTAACTGCTCGGGAATCGATGTTAAACTTCGATAAGTCTTCGTTCCTTTCGGACCAACCGCAGCGGCATCGTCCGTTCCTTTCACGATTCCTGGAGACACAAATGTTTGCGACGCTTATTGACAACAAGATCATGGCGAATTGGGGCGAGTACGATGCAAACTTGCAAGTCTTTGAACACCGGATAAAAGCTGTCAGGTGAGCAAACTTTTTGTACATCTTAAAAACCGTAAGTACAAAATGATAAATATAACAATAAAATAAAGGTAATAAAGAAATGTCTAATTAACAACATAATTTATTTAAAATTCCTATTCAAAGAATAGTTTTAAATTTAAAAATCTAATAGACAACTCAAAAAACAAGGCAGTTTGGGTGTATCATGTGGATTATGCAATAATTTGATTTGTGATATGGGATGCACAATTTGGTCTAAAATTGTTTTTAATTGCATGTCTTACTTATTGTACCGTTTGTGCTACTAACTCTCACATTTAACTTTTAGTACCAGACGCCTAATAATTTATTACTTATTCAAATAAATTCGATAGCAAAATGAAAGTTTAATTGTACTTATAAACTGTTATTTTTATCGTTATTAAGAATATGAATACAACGAAATTTTTCGAAGAAAATAGATAATTGCAGTAGTACCTACTATGTATTGTTTTTATGATTTCGAAATGTTTTTGGTTAGATGCTATATCGTAATGTCGCAGACCCAAAATGGAATGGTACAGAATACCTATTACTAATTGACTTCTCATTTCATTATTGAACAATATTAGTGTACATAGTATTCGCGTATTCTGTTTACATAATAGTACGTTTGCGTTCTTCGTTTTGATTTCACACGCTTGTTTGGGTGTCCTGTACCGATCTATTTTGCGTTGCAGACGTCGTCTAGGCGAGGGCGGGCTTGCAACGCGCGGTTACAGCGTTTGGGCGGGCGGGCAGGCGTCAGTATGCAGCGCGGAACTGGAAGTCGCGGCTCCATCGGAGCGGCTGCCCCACCGCGCCGCCTACTACCGCGCTTTCCCCGCGAGGCTGGACGCCACGGCGCTAGCGCCTCCGCCCACCGCCGACCGCAGGTGCGACCCTGCCCAATATACCGCCTCTCATGACGCAGCTACCTTACGCCCCTAAAACTATTATTTGACACAGATTTTAATGACAAATAAGTACAATACTTGAGAGGTACCAATTTAAAGTAACTAGTTCCGGTTGACTTCTGATTCCTGATTGACTATACCAGATTCTTTTTCAAATTTCAAGAAGCATTAAATAGAGATTTATTAAGATTAAAGTGCAATATATAATAAACAATTCTTTTAAACAATACTTATCCTTAGCTCGTTTATGTATTTTTCAAATAAAAAATTCTTATTGGCTTCTTTGGATCTTTTGTAAATAATTTTCTAAATCTATAGCATATTTTTATTTTTTAAATTATTGCTTAAATTAAGACTATAAGTAATGAGTCTTTTAACGAGAATATGGTGCATTCTCGTGGGATAAACACATCACATTGCAGTTCAAAATAAAAGTAGTTAATAATCTTATCATAATCAATCGTGATTTTTTGATGATTTAAAATATTGTTATCTGAAACACATTTAAAAACAGTACTTAGTAGATTGTAAAACACTGAATTTAAAAAAGTTAAAGAAATCTTATATTGCAGAAATAAATAACATAAAAATATTAAGTTTTATTCTAAAACCCTGCTTGTGACCATTATGATAATATTGTTATTGTTTATACTTACATACTGTTTATAAAATTATGATGATCATTTACTTTGATGTTGATTGTTTAGATGTAGTGATATGAATTATAGTAAAACTTTCCATCATTCGCGATGTCTTTTTATGAATTTTTAAAACGAGATTAGTCATTGCGACCTTTAAACTTAAACTTTCTTTTTCAAAGACAAAATCAAAACAACTCTATGAAATCAAATAAAATAGAACTATTTTTATATAGTTTTTAAATACTTATATCCGTAATATAAGTGTCATCGCAGCTAAAGTATTCTTTAGACTGGAATTTCAGCTATATTAGATATTAGTCTAAAATCATTGCAACTGAAATAAGCTAGCTGCCTCATCAGAGTCACATTTACCAAATTAGGTATTTGAAAGACTTGTCTATATTTATTTATTTAAGCAGCATAGCCCATTGTGATGAGTTGATGTTAAAATGTTATTTCGTGTGGTTTGTCTCGCTGTGAAATGTATTGGTACCGGTGTTCACGCTTGCATGTCGCCGATACTCGCCACGCATCATGATACATAAATTGTTTTTGGCATGACTATTAGGCAGATTGATAAACTAAGTGTTGCCTAACATAATCCATTCATTGTGCCTGAAATAAATAAATATTAAAAGGTATAAAATATTATAAGATACTTAACAATGACAATGATTTGGACTTTTTGGTAAACATAGTTATCATAATAGATTAACAATTAATTTTTTTATCATTTAGAAAAAATGTTTTATACTTAAATATAAAATAAGAATGTTAACGCGCGCTTTATGTAATTATTAGTAAATAATGACGAAAATCTGATATCGCTTAATGTTACCGCATGCAATTGTATTTGCCCACATTATTATGGTTAGTGATTATTTTAGTGCATGTATTGATATTTGACGTAATTTTCTCAAATACGTAGCTCACTGTTGGACCTCATTTCGTGATAAATTATAAATGTATAGTCCTCAGGATATTTTTTTTTTTTTTTGCAATGTTGCATAATAAAGTGTCTATTGACTATGGTATACAGTGTGTAAGGGGAATGCTCTCGAAAACGAAGGTAGGTGGCGCTACTAGTGACCCTCAACACGATTTGTTGAAAAAAAAATGAAATCGCAAAATAAAAATCCAGCTGTTTCATACAAATTTCAATATTTCAAAATCTTTATATAAAAAGTTTTGTTTAGGATGACCAGCGCTGCCATTTGCCTTCGTTTTCGAGAGCGCTTCCTTATGCCCTGTATAATCCATGCCGTCGTTCGTTTACGATAGCCACATTGTGTGATCACATCAATACAGCATTGATTTACTAGGGGATCGATACTCAGGATCAACAACATAATAGCAACAAATCAAAACGCCATTGAATCAAAAGATCAACACTTCATAACATTAGTGGTGCAATATCAAAACGTATTTAATCTACAGCGGGAATAGTAGGTACAGGCAAGGTTCAGGTTTCTTCTCATGATTTTAAATCACAATGTCTATATTAAAATTAGAACGTAAAACAAATAATCTGTGAGAGCTTGTGGGCCCATTGTGTGAACAATTCCTGAAAACGCTGCTGGACTACTGCAATGGTTTGAAATCCATTATGCAGATCGCAAAGTAATGAAATTTTCTTAATTTAATTTTAAAAATGATTTTGAATGCAACTACAGATAGACTATATTTCACGCCATTGCATCATTAGGAGAACCGGAACTTTGCCTGTACCTACTATTCCCGCTTTGGATTAAATAACTTTTGATATTATAAATTGTTGATATTTCGATTGTTGATAAAATTCACTGCTGAGGTTATGAAGGTTGATCTTTTGAATCGTTTGGTGTTGATCATTTAAGCTTTGATCATATGATTGTTTATCCTGAGTACCGATATCTCGATTAAAGATCGTTAGAAATTGTTAAAAATGAGCACTTTTTATCTTGCATTTTGATATCTCGAACTTAACAAACCATCTCCAATATTTACAGTAATTGTTTTATAAAAGTTACGACACGGTCCAGTGTTTCATTCAAAATTAATAATATGCGTCACATATAAGCTTCATAAAAGTTACGACACCGTCCAGTGTTTCATTCGAAACTAATAATATGCATCAGAAAAGTTACGACACGGTCCAGTATGTCATTCGAAACTAATGCTATGCTTCATAAAATTTACGACATGGTCCAGCGTTTCATTCAAAACTAATAATATGCTTCATAACAATTACGACTCGGTCCATTGTTTCATTCAAATCTAATAATATACTTCATGACAGTTACGACACGGTACAGTATTTCATTCGAAACTAATGATATGCTTCATAACAGTTAAGACACGGTCCAGTGTTTCATGCGAAACTAATAATATGCTTCATAACAGTTCCACACCGTCCATTATTTCATTTGAAACTCATAATTATTTGCTTCATAAAAGTAACGACACGGTCAAGTGTTTCATTCAAAACTAATAATATGCTTCATAACAGTTACGACTCTGTCCAGTGTTTCATTCGAAGCTAAAAATATGCTTCATAAAAGTTACGATACCGTCCAGTGTTTCATTCAAAACTAATAATATGCTTCATAACAGTTACGACACGGTCCAGTGTTTCATGCGAAACTAATATACGGGTAAATATTATTATTCGTTATTCTAAACTTCACTGCCTTTCGCTAATAAAATCAACAGTTTTTTAATAGATACCTAGCAACTTTTTACATTTTTGTTCACTTTCTATTAAGAGCGTTTACGCCGCACGGCTTTTCATATAAACTTTCAAGTTGAAAATATTAAAAACGAACAAACCGATTCTAACAAGCTAATGCTCTTACTCAAAAATGAAACTGTTTTTTCGAAAAATTATCTGATAACTATTTGTCTATCCTGACTTGCCTAGGCATGGCAAGTTTTGTTAGAATCGGTTTGTTCGTTTAGAAATTTTTGACTTGAAAATGCGTAAGACAAGCCGTGAGGCTTAAACGCTTTTATCGGTGTTATGAATTACAAATGCTTAAATGCTTGACAAATGATATATTAGTCTTAGAACAGCGGGTATGCTACATATAAACTAACTATCATGAACTGAAAGTAAATATACACATTGTATTAAAATTCATTCAAAACAGTTATTGCTGTTAACAGCTTTGTAATTATCACATTCTGACTTTTATTTGTATGGCATGACACGAGCACTTTCATGGCGCAGCTTTTAGTAGCTAGATTTAAAAATTTACATTGTAAAGAAAAAGTGTGGAAAAAATAACAATGGTCATTTTTATACAATGAATTAAATAGTTTAGAATATTTATAATTGACCAGTAGTGTCCCGTCAATTCTTAGCTCAATAAGGCCTCGGCTAAATAATTTTAAGGTTATTTTTTATACAGCTAGGGTTTCAAACATTATCACATTATTTTTTGCGACTTCGCATTCTGGTCTTTTGATAATATTCAGACTTCCAGCAGTTCCAGCGACCTCCACCAAAGTTTAATCTATTTGGTTTTGGGTACAAAAATGATCATTGTTTATGGTACGCATTCCAACCACAGATTCAAGTGGTCATAACGATGCTTCGAGATTTATTTTATTACTTTAAAATTAATTATGAAGTAATGAGCCAAACGACGATGGTGTATAGGGCCATCGTCGGTTTGTCTAAGAATCTCATCATATTCTCATAATTTTTATTTTAAGTAAAAAAGCTGATTTTAGTAATAATTTATTTATACTGCATGTGATAAAACGTGCTACTTACTTATTGTATTTTTTATCTTTTGATATTTGTAATTATCTATCTATAGTGTGTATATAGCTTTAGTCGATCATAACTTTTTCATTGCAAGTTTTTTCTTTTCGTAATTTTAATCATTATTACATTACATTAATTTAAGGTTTTCATACCTTAAATGTAACAAAACTACAGATTTAAATGGTGCTTTAAAATCTGACAAAAGTTTTATGTTTTGTTATATTAACTGTCAAATTCTTCAAGATTATTCAATTGTGATATGAGTATAAAAATAATTAAGACCTCGTCATTGAAAGCTGTGTAAAGTATTTTGTTGAAAATAAATATCATTTTTGGTTTCTATGTATATTTTTAAAAGTTTGTATTACTGTGATAAAACAAACGAACCATAAAGTCTGTGTCGTAAATAATAGTGACTGTAGCATGCAACGTGTGTCATACCGCGAGCGTGGCATCGACGTCCACGTCCCGTCGGACGGAACGTGGACGTTGCGGTCACCATGGAGCTCAAGATTTAATTATTGGGCAACAAACTTCACCGTTTTTAGACATATTCATATAGATAGATAGGTATAGGTTTTAGATAGGTATTAGAGGAACTCATGCCTTCTTACATGCCCTATTAAGCGTTCTCAAGCCATTTTTTGTACTATAAAGATGTATAAAAATATAAATGAGTCGTCGCGACGTCTAGCGTCACGCTCGCTGTATGCCTACTGACTAAGTTTTCCATGCAATACAACTCCCAGCGGCACGCTAGCGCACGTCCTGTCCGAAGTCACCGGCGACGTAGTGACTTGCCGCCGCGACGGAACGTGCGCCGTCACGTCGGAACGTGCGCCGTCATGTCGACCATGTATTACAACTCCCAAAGGTAACTGAACGTCTGTGTGACGTTGAGAGTTGTTATGCAAGAAACTATGCGAAAGAAGTCACACATCGAGCGTGGCGCGACACGTGGCGCTCGACGGGACGGCTCATCTGTATTTTTATACAACTTTATAGTACATACAATAAATTGGGAATGCATAATAGAGCATGTAAGAAGACTTCCTCTAAGACCTATCTTATAAATAATATGAAAACATATCTAAAAAAAGCTGAAGATTGTTAGCAAATAATTAAATGACACACGCTGCGTGCTGCAGCCACGAAAACGCAGCTAGTGTGGCGAAAGATTTAGTGATACTAAAATTAATGCATCATTATTATTTTTCGGGGTCTAATCAAACTTATTGATTATTTATTCTTTACAAAACGTTGGTCATAAGATCCATGCTCTCTTTTGATTTTAAGCTAAGAATTTTTTTATGATAAAGATGAATTGTATTTAGTTGTAAAATTTTTAGTGTAATTTTTTGTCAATGAATGTGATGATAAATGCTTGTTTATTAATATCTACTCATGCAATGGTAGCATTATTACATAGTATTAGAAGTTATTTAAAATCTTCCAAGTGTTGTGCATGTTTATATGTTATGTTAACATTAATGCTCATATAGGATATTATTATTTAAAAAGAAATATTATTAGAAGCTGTATGTAATTATGACATGCATGTGTAAGCATAATAAGTGAAACTAATTAATGCTAAATTATGTCAATGGCAAGAAAGCTTTTTCATTTATATAGTGATGCAACATAAAGTACTTTAGAGAATACGAATATCAAATTAATATTCGCCGATTATGAATACGTATAGTAAACAATTGATAAAAAAAACTAAATTTTTTACCATAATCTAATAATTAAAATCAACGACAGGAAATTTTTTCCTAAGAAAAGCAAGCATTTCCGGGTTTTGTTTCAAATAATAAGCTGACTACTTCTGCCACCTACCATCGGACTCTATTTTGTAAATGGAAATGTTTTTCGTGCAAGTGACTGTAATGGTTTATTATGAGAAGTAAATTTCTATAAACCTAAACTATCCAGAAAAAAGAGGTCGTGTCAACGCGTTGCGTTCCGTTTCATCCAAGAAATTCATGAAAAAAACTCGTCACGAATAGTCGTAGTAGTAGATCATAATATTTGGCGAATACGAATATTCGTAAAAAACAATATTCGGCGAATACGAATTATAGTATTCGTATTCTTTGCGTCCCTAATTTTATAAATACATTTCGTACCCGTTATTTAAATTTTATGATTAAAATAGGTATTGTAATTGCTTTAGGTATTTGTGCAAGTATTTAACATATTGAATTGTTATCCCCAGTTACTGCTGTAGACATTATACACATGTTACATTATTTTTGATAAACTAACTTTTCAAAATTATTTTAAATAATCTTTCACTTTCAGTGTGCTATTATATACAGTTTCAGTTTGCATGCTCAAGTACTACTAGAAGAATAATATCCATGACCAGACATTATTAGGGTTCATAAAGTCTCTCAAGACTCGGCAGCTCAGTGGTTACAGCATTCATCCGATTTGTGAAGGGTCATTTGTTCTCCGAAGACATGTCTTTTCTAGACATTGTTGTTAATAATTTCTAAAAGTAATAGATAGTAATTTATCTAAATAACAATACGACATGGAACCAGTTTAGTATAACAATGCATCAATTGACGATTTCCACGATTATAAGTACTAAATTATTTGTGTTTTTTTATCTAAAATTTTTATTAAGTATTGTAGAAAAAAAACATGTCAAACCCACAACCTTTCACAGTCCAGGTAAATGCTCTAAAAAGTATCTAAACATAAAATTTAAGAATTATTAATACATAACACAAGCTCCTCATTATGCTGAATTAGTGTGATAGCTAATTCAAGGCCAGAAATCCCCTTTATTTTTATACTTGATATATTAATGATTAATATAAACCTTCCGATGATTTATAAAATCGTCTTTCACTGTCGAGCCTTTTATGGAGTCCGTTTTGGCACATGCCGAAATGAAAGGAGAATTTTAATTTTACAGTCAACATTGCCAATAATGTCGAGTAATAATAACAGATATATGTAAACTTAAAGCTATACACATATTAAAAGTAAAAATTATACAGACTGGTGCCGTCAATACGACAATAAATTAAAACCATTTCTATGAACGAATATAACCCATCTATATTCGTTCATAGAAATGGTTTGCCACTTTCAAAACTATTGTACCTATTCATTTCATAATATCATGACATTTCTATGAAATAATGCAGCCAATGTTATAGTATAGTATTTCATACAAATGTCATGGAAATATCAAATGAATAAGATGTTTTTGAAAGTGGCAAACCATTTCTATGAACTATAGCCCATGTTTTAATTTATTGCCGTATTGACGGCACCACACTGTATAAAAATCCCAAGTATTTAACCTAAGAATAACTATTATTTTATTAAATTACTCACTGCAAAGATTTATTTTGTGAATTTGAAACTTAAATTAATTAAATGAAAGTAAACTAGTGATTTTCATAAATATTTCTCATATTAGTTTCCAAATCAACAAACTCTAATTTCATTTTGACTAAGGTCGTGGCCGATAGTGACGTTTCATGATTTAACAAAGCGGGCTTCGTACAAAGGCGCTATTATAGTTTTAATTGATAAATAAATAAATTCCTAAAAAAATGTAGTAATTATAACTTATTAATAGAAAATATTCATAATTTATTTGTTATTTTATTTGTGTAAATAACTATTTTCATTATATTATGCAATAAATACATTGAAATACTTTTTGCATTTTAATAATATCGTAGCTCCCGCAACCTGTAGTTAATGTTGAACGCACATGGTAATATTTTAACATTCAAATTGAAAACGTAGTTAGCTTGACGCTCTGTGTGCTTGCTTTTTGTGTTGACCTGTTTTCGCTAAAATCAGTCTTTTTTTTAATACTACGTGGATATTTCAGGACGAACAGCTTAAAGCGCATAAAAAATTCGAAATGGCAAGTGAAGGATTGCCCCCCGGAACTGTTATTGGGGGATATTAGCAGGAAACTCTCCACTGAAGTCACCCCCGCTGCTATTGCTCAGAATAATAGAACTTTTATCGAAAAATTGCTTAAGGTGACTGTTAATTTTTTTTTACATTATATATGGTATAACAATGACCTGTAATAAAACAATACAAATCAGATACTATAAAGAAATATGTATGTTATTACAAAAACTATATTAAACCAACAGGAGTGCAAAAGCAAAACTAAACGCATGCTCGTAGAAAAAATGGGTACGGAAGAGAGCGATCTAGGGTTGGGAAGCGAAGTGTCGATAACAGGTGTTGAAGAGAGCACAATGATTGCTTCGCTGTGTGACCTCCTGGAGCGACTGTGGTCACATGGTGTGCAACACAAAATGGGCAAATCTGCACTGTGGATGCATCTTACCAACTACCAAGAATTGGAACAGTGTAGCAACTCCACTAAACCCATTGATCCCAATTATTTAACACCAGGTAATTCATGTTATTTTTCTAAAATGGCCCTGCATATTCTGTTCCTAATAAAATTCATGAGTGATTAGATTACAGTTTTAAATATGACAGACAGCTCCTTTTTATCGATACTGTAAATTTCACGAGCACATAGAAATTATACTACAACCGACTCCTAATAGAGGCTACACTGTCAAAATAATAAATATATTGTAACTAAATCAGTTAAAGTTGATTAGAAAGATCAAATCTATCTAGTACCTTAACAAGATACAATACAAATAGAACAAATATAGTTTTGAAAAATTATAATAAGTAGGAAAGTTAGACCATGTGGAAACTGACTTAATACCCACACTTATGTTAATCCGTCTCGGAGAAAACACGTTGTAAGTATAATATCGAAAGTTCTTATTTTTTTCTTTGGATTCCATGACTCAACAACTTACTATAGGTTTTAGATTTTTTCTCTTTGCGTTTCTTTTTACTCTACCTACTATATATACAATCTGCGTATAGAATATAGTAAAATAACTATATAATCACAGACTAATGATATAACAATGTATTTATATATTATACTCGCAACATGTATCTTTCATAACGTATGTTCATTACTTACACATCATTGCTTTTAAAACATGCAGCTTTGGCCTGGTGTGTTTTACGTAAACGTCTTGACTGTAAGTACACCATTTTTATTCATAATGAATTATTGCTAGAATCAATTCCAAAAACTAAAGATAAAGTATTGAAATGGGTCGTCGGGGGGAATCTGAAACTATCAGGATATGGCCACGACCACGCCGCTCAGGTGACCTGTGTAAGAGGTAGGGGCGAGCCATGAGTAGCACGCCATAATTTGCGAAGAAGCTGACGTCACAAAATAGATACGTACAGAATGCTTGCTGGATACAGTAACGATAAAAAGCGCAAAGCGCACGCGCACACAAAGTTTCTTTGTCGTACTTCCAAAACTTAGAATTATTTAGCAGCACATGTGTTCCCTTCCTATAGCGTGGGTTCCTTCAAAAGAGACGAGAAAGGGCACCCTATGACACAGATAAGACCTTAAGGGCCAAAACTAAAAAAGTCTCATTTAATTTGATTTGAGATTGCCTTGTCTTTAAAAAAATACCTATAATAAATGAAACCTTACTCGTTCATTATATAAATATTAGAGTGGACCGATTTACCATTATAAAATGTTTTAGCATGAAAGTTGAAGTATACTGTCATCTATAAGGATTGGTTATGATAACCCTCGTCTGTCTTTGTGCGTATCTAGTCATCCTAGTGTTTGCATCTACTTTGTGCTAGCGGTGGCTCGTAATAAAAGGTTTTAAACAAAGTAAAAAAAACTGATAAAATATTTGATCATCGTGAGTAGCGCCGAACAAGGCTAACGCCTGAGCTATTTTTTTCTAAAGAACCATGGCATATATTTTAGAGTTACTACACCCAACCATTTTCTCCAATTGAAACCGCCCTGCGAGCATGAATATATTGAGCGACCAAATTGATTATTGAAAAGCGACATAACGATTTCATTTATACAAAAACATACGGTTTATTCGTGTTAAAATGTCAAATTTCGTTTGTCGAGAGATACATGCAACACCGATACTTATAAAAGTTATTATATCGCTTGTATTTGTATTAATTACATACTATCCAATAAACCAAGAAATAATAGAAAAGTACTCAAACTAGAAAAATGCATGTCCTCAGGCGGGGACTGAACCCACGGCCTTTCACAATCCTGGTGACTGCTCTAACTATTAGATGGTTAGGTTAGACGTATCTAGAATTAACCTAACCGTTAGATTAATTCTAGATACGTAACGAACTATCTAAACATTAATTATTTTAGACCTGTCCTCTGTGGGGGCGGAAGTGGAAGCGCAGCAAAGTTCTAGTAGTGGGAGTAGATCCCGAGACAGTTCTCGAGGCGGGTCCCGAGACAGTTCGAGGGATCGACTCAGTAATTCTGGCACGCTGGAGCGGAAGTCTGCTCAGCCGCCGAACCCAATGAGGCCTCTTCCAGAGAGTCTCACGTTTGATATGCGGTAAGATTAATATGTATATGAATCGCAGCTATCTGGTTAAATTAGTCAAGTAATTGTCAGCTTAAGTGGTTTATTAAATGCTGGCATTAAATTAAATGGCTGAAGGATTACTAGCCAAATCATTGAGGGCAACTTTTAACCAGATGGCTGAAGTCGTGTCGGCCATCTGATTAAATTAGCCCGTTAATTGGACGCCTAGGCAGATCGTTTAGTTCGAGGAGCTTTTGTGTGATTGGTTAATTGGTTAGGAAAATTAACCTTGAACCTTCAAAGTTATTTTTTTTAAGATCACATAACTAAAATAATTTTGGTTGTTAAAAGCTTTTATTTTAATGCTTGCTTATGTTGGGGTGCAATCTTGCTACTCGATTTTGAAGCAGATATCTTTAACCAATTGAGCTGATTTTTCTTTTGTAATAGTTTGTGTGATTGGCTGGTTCAAGTTTATTTTTCACAATCTTTTAAAAAAAAACAACCAAAACTCTTCAGTACAAGATCACTTAGGCGTCTAATTCTTCTCTTTAATTAAATTTACATTAATTTGTCAAACGTTGAGTGATTCTAGTTCAATTTAATAAAATATCGACTTAGACATTTAATTGGATGCCTGCGTTTAATGAACGGCCTAGGCGTCCGTCAAACAAAGTTAAATAGATACATAATAGAAATATAAAGGTGTTAAGTGCAAAGCGAATAAAATAATCTAATATATAAAATTCTCGTGTCACAAATTTAGTTACCATACTCTTCCAAAACGGCTTGACCGATTTTATATGTATATTCAGTAGGTCTGAGAATCGGCTAAATCTATTTTTTTAATTTTTTTTTTGGATATATTTTTTTTATGGCAAAACAACGTTTGCCGGGACAGCTATTTATTTATAAAATCGTTTTTCAATCTTATCGAAAACATCAGTACCTTAGTCTTAGTCGGTACTGTTCCCCTTCTCACCTGTATTATCATAATAGTATAGGTGACTTTACTATTATTTTTGGCCAGCCTTGATACGCGTGCTATTTTATATAATAAGTAACGGCGTTCAACATTCCCTTACATCTTAAACTTAGCAATCTAGGTTACATTACCTATGCTTATCAATATGTTGAAATCATATTTCAGGAATGTCCAAGCAATGACAGATATAAAGACAGAAATTGGATACGCTCGCGCCTGGGTACGTTTATCTCTTGAGAAAAAGTTACTCTCCAAGCATCTCCGAGAGCTATTAGCAGACACTACGCTCCTGCGGTCCCAATACAAGAGGATAGCTTTCTTGCGGTGCGAGGAGGAAAGAGAACAATTCCTATATCATTTGTTGACGTTGAACGCTGTTGACTACTATTGTTTCACCAACACATATCCTACTACAAGTAAGTATGTAGTTATTGAAATAATGAAACATCTAATCAGCAACATCACAACGAGTACAGTAAGCTTCAAAAAGATGTAAACGTATAAACTATTTTGATGCTCTGCTCTACTATCTACAAACAATTTTTCAAAAATACAAGTGCCATCCGGGTGTTTTGCGATATGGTGGTCAAATTTTGAACAACATTGAACAATGAACAACATTGTGATGAAAAGGCATCTCTCTGGTAAAAGTAAAAAAGGGAAAAGTTAAAGCTGTTTCTATTTGTTCTTCTAGTCTAGGTAATGTTGTATGAAATAGTTAGACCCGAAAAGAACCAAATGGGCAAAAATAATTAATATCTATAATTTGACATTTAGAAAAAAGGTGTGTTCCTAAAATTGTCTATAGTTTCAATAAAAATTTACGGTTTTATTAATTTTACAATTCTAATATTTTAATGAGAGAAAGACATGATCTGATTTCAAGTTCAGATTTATGTGTGTATTCAAATCGGGCTCATTGTTGCGTTGATACCTGTGTCAGTATTTCATGATATCCGACTTCAGAGTGAAAGTGGGACACATGCGAAAACAGTTTGAAGTTATGGAATCCGTTAGAGTAGTTTATAGGACGTTTTATAGGAAACGTTTATAAGACGGTAATGTTATGGACCGGTCTAATGGGTAGGGACCTCAACAGCTAGTTGCAACATTCTTCCAATTTTCCTAGCACACTCTGCATAGTATCCGATACAGTGCCAGGGCATCTCCCGTTGGTCCTTCATTCAATCTAACCACTAAAGAAACAGCCACAATGCTCCACAGTAATGGGGACAGTACCTCTCCCTGAGGGCGGCCCCTTGTGGTCCTTGTAAGTAGACTTTCCTCTAGTAGTTCAGAGTAAATGTTTCTGCCTTTAAGCATGCAGTTAATCCACTTTCTAATAGTGTGGGTAACTCCATGCTAAATCTATTCTGATGGATTCAAAAGTAGTGCGATCAAAGGCACTCTCAATGCCTACAAAGGCACTGAACACCTCCATATCATCCAAACCTGTTTCCATGGAAACATTACTAAATTGTCAAATCCTTTTTTTTAGAATTACCGTATCGAGTTCTCATTGTGCCATCACGGAAAGCTAGCCAAACGACTGCCAACTGTTGGATATCAATATCGGGGACAAACAGAGAATCAACACCGAAAATACCAATTCCACGCAACACCAACGAATTTGTTTTTCATGTGAGTACATGCAAAAATTCAAACCTAACTCGTTTTTTCGATCAATTGGACCAATTAATAACTTATATAAAATGTTTTAGCATAAAAATTTAGGTATCCTGTCAACTTTAAGGATTGGTCATGACAACTCTGGTCTTTCACCTAGATGGTTGTTAGATCAAGTATTTGTTAGGAACGAAGTCACCGGACATACTTATACGTGAGTATTCTATTTTACGTTTAATAAGGATAAGAATGTACAGACCACACATAAAGTGTTACAGTTCTACTACGAAAGCGGCCTCTATTACGAACGGAGTAAGGGCGGTCTCAAGGTCAAACTTTTACTCTTGATGTGCTGCCGACTGTACATAAATACATGAAAATTTAATTGTAGGTAGTGTTTATTTTCTATAGGTATGAAACTTAAACATAACTCATTATTATCTAAGGCCTCCTCTAAATGTCTCCATTTTTAACCGATAAACTAGTGATGTAGTTTTGGTTAGTCCTGCATCATACACGACTACAGATAAACTGCGCAGTCGGCTTGCAGTACAGTACTGCATCGTGTAGATTGCATGTAAAGTCGTCTAACTGACTAGTTGACGACTACATGCAATCTACACAATGTTGCATTCCTAAATCCTAAAGCTGTTGAAACGGCTGTTATAGAACTAGATTGTGTTTGAAATGCACACTAGCTTTTCAGTTTCCTTTTCGCTCTATCTCGGTACTCAAGGCACATAGTATACACCACAATACAATGTCCTACTGCAGCTTCTTTCAAATTTGACAACCAGAGAAATATTTATAAATACTTTTGAATGTTTCATAGAAGTTTTGACACTGTGAAGTTAGTGTACATTTTAAAAATCAGTTCTATTACAGCCAGTCCAACTGCTTAAGCTAGTCCGCAGTCGACGCGCAGTTATTAGATGGAACGCCAACTATTTACTTGTATCACATATTTAACTGTCATAATATGCTCCCGGGACGTTTAATTGGCGTAATAACTAAACAAATTGTTTTGCACACAATGCACCTCGTCTAAAATAGGCTGCTATCTTTTGTTCGTTGGCAGATTCCCTTGCAATCGGTGGCTGGGCACCGGCGTAGACGATGGATCTACGGAGCGTCTGCTGCTAGCAGCGCGCGTCCGCAGCGAGCGTTCACCACGGACGCCCGCCCCGCCGCCCGCGCCGACCCCCGCGCCGCCGTCTCCTGCGCCTACTACCCACCTCTCTACCTCCACTATACAGCACATGATAGGTAAGTTTTTTTTTGGTTAATTCTCCCTATAAAGGAAAGGTAAAGGGAACTAATGCCCATGCAGCCACGTCTTAAGTATTTCTTTATTTCTTCTTTTATTGCATTAAAATGCTGGCGTAACACATTTCAATGCTTCATGGGAGTATTCGACACGACATATATGATGACAGTCACTTTATGTGCTACTTGATGAGGTGGATAACCACAAAAAAGTTCTCATCGTATTTCACACCATAATCACTTTTATTCTAATAATCTTTTAGTTGCACGTCAACACAAACAGTTGAATAATAAAACTACGCCACTTTTATAACTCAATGTTCGCTCCAACACAATTTTTAATTATTGTAATAAAAATCTTGACTGACGCCACAAAAACTCGCCAAACACCCCTGATAGGTGAGTGGGATCTACGTGACAGGTGACGTAGGAAGGATCAGAGAGCCTAATTCTATAGAACACAAGATAAATCTAAAAGATATTTCAAAAATGTATGGAGACCCGGCCAGGTCTATGTACAGTATACTGAAAAATGGGTAAAAATATGCAGAACAGTTTTCAATTGTCCGTTTTCTCTTTATTTGCTTTGTTGCGTGGTACAAAACAAGAATTTTATAGAAAAAACTGCAACACAGCCAACTATTCATCATAGCGCATATGTCACTTTGGTGACGTTTAGTTGACTTCTTTAGCGCCCGCCATATTGACACAATGGATAACGGTGAAAACGACGAAAAAATTTTAATTTTGTACAAACAAACTATGAATCAAAACGAATTATGAGTATTTTTCCCGGATTCAGGAGATATTTCCTGATTTTTTGAAATAGTGTACATACACCTGGTCGGATATGAAACATCTCTTTAAGTGCAGTGCATCTTGTTTTCTCAACAACATAAATTTAAAATAATTTGACATATAGAACGTTGTGTTCAATGTTCTACCGTAATGAACGTTATAAAAAGCAAGTTTTAGAAACCACCTCCATACATTCCTGCTAAAATTGTCTATGGTTACTTTTTATGCTATCTATTTTTATTTGACAGGTCTAATCAAACTCTTGCTATCTTGAACTTATTGAGAGAAAGAGTTATATTATAAACATAAATTAAGATTTAGAGTCTGTCTTCAGAATTAGGCCTTTCACCTCACCAGCACAAAAAAAATATTATGAACCCATCAAAGCCCGATAAACCAGACACAATTAAATTTTTATTGTTATGTCATCTATTGTTGCCTGGCATTGAAGGATTAAGATTTTACAAAATACTATAGTTATTGATTAATTTGACTCAATACGGCTTGATGAGAAAGATAAGGAAGTACTATGTGACTCGATAGCACCTGATGTAAAGCGGTAAGAAGAATAAACGAAGGCAGCTAATGCAGCATGAACAAACTGCTCCAAGTCCAGCAGTCTCCACCTTTGAACATGACGTATTTTAGTTTAGTTTTATAGGCCGGTATATAAAAGTAAACTTGCGCAAGTTTAATTTTCTTTCGATATAATTTAGTTACTAGTTTTCAAAAAGGAAACTAAAGCTATATATAGCTATATCTATATCAATCCAGCTAGCTATCGCACATACAAGCCGATGTTCCCACCTAATGGTAAGTGACAACCATTATCGCCTATAGACATGTGCACTATTAAGGAAAATATATGATATTGCAGGTGCGTTGACGTTCTGAAGACGAGGGGTGTTGTTATAAGACTGTCCCTAATATAACTTGTTTATTTATCAGGTGATTGCGTGAATGCCATAGTTAAATGGCAGTATCAGTCGAAAAGAGAAAAGGACGCCAACTCGCTTAGCGTTCTCCTGTGTGGGGAAAATGGTTTAGTCAAGTGCCTGGAGCAGGCATTCCTCTGCGGGTTCAAGTCCGCTCGACTATTTGGCAAGAATCTCTTTATTTGGGATTATTTCTGTAAGTAAATTAATTCAAATTTAGGTATAATCAAGTAACTACACACAAAGCTGTACACTTTTCCACCGAATATTTGCAACTCTTTGCAGCCAATGTGTCAATTCGCTGCAGCATACGCCGATCGGCGTTAAACGTAATATGCTCATAACTTTGCCAAACAAAATCATAAAGAATGCTTTCAATAATAGGTTATTTGTCTGACAGTAAAATAGCCCTTTAATCGCCCTTTCAAGAAATGACAGTTATGAAAATATGACGAATTCGGTAAAAATGTACATTGCGTACCCACGATTTTGGTGGGGTTTGGGGCCTGGCGAGGGGGGGGGGGGGGCAATCTTCTCTATCGTCTGAACACATCCCCTACCAAAGCAATCGCATATTTTCAGAGCTATACATGATCGAAAATTGTAAACTTCCAGAAACTCAACTAAAATCATATTTTTCCTCCTATAATTTCCTTTACTGCAAAAAAAATTGCGCACTTATGGTGTACTTATGAATTGGGCATTTAAATTTACAAATCAATTACTAGGTGTGGAAAACGCCTATCGGCATTTATATTATCCATACGAGGTGCGGCTCACGCCGATCAGCGTTCGTCTGTAAAACGGTTCGCACCCAGGTAATACGAGCTATTTTTTGTCGCCGCATTGAATGAGTTAATGATTTTATAAAAATAATACAGACTATAACATTAAATTACCCAATTAAACAGCAAAAAGCGCTTCTATTAGGCTAATCAAAAGTCACATTGAAATGTTTGATTTTATGCGTTTATAACGGCTACTCTATTGTAACAATTACAAAGAAAGAAAGAACACGATGAAAAAATTATATGCTCTAGGCGGGAATTGAAACCGCGTCTCCTGGCATCCGGCCAGACGCGATAACCGCTACGCCACCGGGGCACTAGGTGTAACCTACCAATTTCTTCACCGCTTTCTACCCTTTTTTAAGGGTTATATCGGGTTCGATTCCGCCTGGAGCATATAATTATTTCATAGTTTTCTTTCTAATCAAAAGTTTCATATGTAAAGTTTGATTTAATTGACAGCTTCCAAATATATATTTATCAATTTTTAAAATTGATATGTAGGTTATTTAAAACAATCACTTTTTAGCGAGGGTTAAAGATGAATTTAAGCTGAGCCTTTGCGACGAAACAAACAGTCAAAACAACAAGAGTTGCGGCGTCGCGTACAACTGCCGGCAGGATCAGGAGCACCGGTCAATATGGCGCTGCTACTGCCACCTCATGGACGAGATCAACACTGTGGGCCGCACGCTAGGGAAAGATGGCAAATTCCAATTATTCATCTGCCTCAGTCTTCGGTATGTCTTTCTATTTTTTGACTAGCAATTTCTGAATTCCTTGTTAAATTTATTAATTTATTTATTAAAGTACACCAACAGCGATACATAAAATAACACTTACATCTATACAATGTTTTAGTACCTATACATAAATGTTCGCCAATTACAGGTATACATAACACTAGCTATTATATTCGTCTTATTTTTTTTTTTCTTTAAAATAAAAAAAATATCTGAGTAAGCTCTACTTTTTCTGTAAATTCCTACATTTATTTTATTAACTAAATAAAATAATGATGTGAATGAAAATAACTAAGTGAAAACTGTGTGGCGAAGCAATTCATTTTTGAAAACTTTTTGAGAGTCATTAAAAAATGTCGATAAAAGGCACACTATTTGATATCTCATTATATTCCGAACAAATTCTTGATAAGTGACAATGAGAGCCTAAGTTAGTTCTATGGTTTGGAATGCTGAATAATTTACGTATTGGGTGTCTAGGACAATTGTAGGGAATGTTATGATCAATTTTACTAAGCAGTTTTATTAAAATACTATAATTTTATATTCATTAATAAGCCAGGAGGAGCTTGGTGGTTTAGTAGTTTGAGTGCTCTGGTTTCGATTACGAAAACAAAGAAACTTTCGCCATGGTCGATCTTGGGATGGATCAATCAAAATTTGTAATCCCGAACTCTTCCGTGTTTCGGAACGGCTACGTTAGGCCGTTGGTCCCGGTTGCTACTGCAACCGCTCTAACCCACCAACCTGCATTGGTCCCAATGCAGGTTGGTGGTAATGTTATGGCCCAAAGTCCTCATATGTTTCTTCCATGTAGGAACACCTGTGCCCAGCAGTCGGACGTATATAAGCTGGTGATGATAATGTTTAAATCCAAAATTTACTCGATTACAGGAACAAATTATGAGGCCTTATTCTGAAGACACACTCTAAATCTAAATTTAAGTACGGTATATTTCTTTCTCGCAATAAGTAATAGGAAAAAAAAGATAGCAAGAATTTGTTTCGAGCTGTCAACAAAATTTAGATAGATTTTAAAGAAACCATAGTCAACTTTAGTAACAATTTTAATAGAAATTACTGGGCATGGACGGCATTTCATCTGAGGCCTCAGGATGACAACGCACCTGCAATATCAAGTGCTTTTCCTTGTTATTGCAGATGTCTATAGGCGGCGGTAACCGCTTACCACCAGGTGGGCCGTCAGCTTGTTTGTCATCTAGTTGTATAAAAAATAAATTTTAGACGCCATGTACTTCCGAAGGTGCTTCCTGAACACTGCGTTTTATAACGTTCAATAAGGTCGAAAAGTGAATACACGTTTCAATGTCAAATTATATGACAGTCATCCTTTTTGTATTCATATTGAGAGAACGAGATGCACTTAACTTAATTTAAGACTTAGCGTGTGTTCTCCAGAATTGTATTTTTCTAGGATAAATTCACAAACTCGTATTCTAAAAATATTTTTTAATCCACTTTTTCTGAAAAATCCAATTAGAATTAGTTTTAAAAATCATCAAACTCTTCGCGTGTTAATAATGAACTAATTAATTTGGTTAAATGTACAGAAAGACGTTGCGTTTTACTTTGAAGTGCCTTATTTTTAGTGAACATTGGCTGCATCGAATGCTGGTACCCATGTCGATGACGAGAGTCACCACTGAAATGTATGAAGAGCAGAGTTTCCTGCGCAAACGGGGGCTTCTCACATTCCTCCGCCAGATATTAGAACCTTTGGATGAGTTTGATATAGTTCTGGAAAATTCTCTTACTCAAGGCATCTAATATTGTAATCTATTCAGGTATCTTGACTTAATCCATTATTTAGGCAGCTGACATTAATTGCACCTCAATAATTAAAGTGACCTTCAGTAACAGAGTAAGCAACAGACTTATTACAGCAGTGCTATTGTCAAAATGTAAACTCGTGGTGAAATTGCGCCGAATTCGACTCTAGTTATGACTGAATTGTATGCCGATTGGTGATCGCACGTGTGGAATTGGCGTCAATTCACCTTAAACTTGTACGGCTCGAGATTAACACCGCAAGTAACAAGAGTTGTTGGTTGTAGTTAACAGTGGAGACTGTTGCAACCAACTCAATAGATCCAATAATAAGGCAGGCACATGAATTGCAATACGGGTAATTTTAAAGCATTTTAACCTTAGTTTACATGTAAAAACATACCGATTAAAATAAGTCTATGGATCAGCTACATTTTCAACTAACTCGTTCTTATTGAAGTGGAATAAAAGGCAAGCTGTTTAGTGAAATGCGCGTATAAACAATGACAATGAATTAAACAACACCGTTCCTAACTATTGAGCCATTTTACTTTTCGTTATTGTCATTTTTGTTGCAAGTTAATTAGTTATAACAGGTGTTTTATTGTTATATTTAATGATGCCTTGATTTTAAATAGACAACTTGCCATTGAATCTCAAATGACTGTGAATATCTTGAACATTTTATTGCTATTTTAGGACTTGTAAAAATACTTGTTGTATGAAAATGCTTCAAATTCCATTATTTTAATGTAGGGAGTAGTTTTAAGGATTGAGATTTAATTAGTGATATAAAAATTTATGGTTTGACCAGCCCTAGATGAAGTAGTTTGCCCAAATAATTTCCATCCTCTTTAATTTAAGAACTTGATAAATACTCAAGCTACACTATGCCTATATTGATAGGTTGAATAGGAAACTTATATTTATATATGATATAATACCCCACTTACAAATTTTAATTAATAATTGAAAATCAAATTATATTTGTGTATCTGATATTGATGATTAGGAACTTTGCCAAACTTATGAATTTGATATTAGTTATTATGGTCTGATTTTGTGTACCTACTTATATTTTTTAAGTTATCAAATGTGATTGTTATTTTTACTTTCTTGCCAGTTGAACCCAAAGATTTTTTTTGTGACGGTGCTTATGGCATAATGTTATTATTTTTATGTTAAATTTGTAAGTATAGTGACTGTTTTAAAATTAGATCTTTAGATAAACTGTGGACGACATGGTAGAATCGTAAAAGGCTATTTGTATAAGAGGCTATAGTTATTAGTATACATAGTTAACGATCGAATTAGTTTTGCTTTTTCTTTCAAAGTGTACAAAAAATCATAGTTATAAACCAACCCACCACGGTTTAAATAAGATGTGAAAACTTTCAACAATCACTTTAGCCTTTTCTATGTTGATGATAATTTTAAATGACATTTACTTAGGAATCATAACACATTCTATTAGTTTAATTGTTTATTATACACACGACAGTGAGTAGCACGCAGTGGGTATATAAAACTTTTTCATAAATCACAAGGTTCAATTGATAATAGTGGCTACTAATAAATATTACTTAACGAAGTAATACGTCAGGAGACATCAAAAATAATGTTTTTATTACTGTTCATAAAGAAGTTGAAAAGGCTTTTTTTAACATACAGGGGATGGTGCCGTCAATACGACAATAAATTGAAACATGGGCTATATTAGTTCATAGAAATGTTTTGCAACTTTCTAATGCATCTTATTCATTTGATAATTTTATAACATTTCTATGAAATAATGCAGCCAATGTTATATTATTTTATACAAATGACATGAAATTATCAAAAACAAAGGTTTCAAAAACAATGGTTTAGCCCATGTGTTAATTTATTGTCGTATTGACGGCACCACCCTGTATATAATAGTTGTGCCAAAATAAACTAAACATTAAAGTACTTATATGTATTACCCAGAATGGTACAATATAAATATAACTCTCACTAGATACAGTCCGCACCAAAATTAAATGATTAAATCAAAATTGACAAAACACCTACATTATAAAATTCCAATTTCGGTATATAGCCCGATTCAAATGCTGTTAGAATACAGTGAATGATATTTATTCCCAAGATTATTATAAAAGTATTAGATAGCTAATGTTCTGAATTAACAAGATAGGTCTAAAGTACTTTCGTATTATTTGATTTAAAAACCTTATTTCCATCTCCTATTATTAGACTTGCATATTAATCAGATGGACCGTGGACGTAAAATTCTAGTAGATGTTATATTGTGTGTTCATGTTTCATTAATATTAACAATTTTTTGGATCACAGTTTTCAGCTCTTGAAACTCTAATGTAAAATGTTGTACAGTCGACAGCACACCAAGCGTAACAGTTTAACCTTGGGACCGCCCTTACTGCGTTCGTAATAGAGGCGGCTTTCATAGTGCAACTGTTACACTTGATGTGTTGTCGTCTGTACATGGCGCCGGTCGATTAACGCCTTTCGTGCTTAATTAAGAAAACGCACCAAAAAGTATTCTCAACGCTAATAATTATAAATATTAAGCATCACTCAAATAAAAGAATAATATTACAAAATTGCAACACCACCCAACTGTGTATTTAAAAAAATCTTACAGATTAGAGAATTAATGTGACAGATTACACAGATAATTATCAAATATTTTATTAATCTGTAAAGCATCCACATACACAGTAAAACATAGTGATTTAAAAATAAATTAAAACTTTCTTACAAAGGTACTACTAAAACGGGCTTCAATTTGATGTTTCAGTACCATATTGGAACATATCCATTTGTAACATTGTGTTATTTTGAATCCAACTTTACTGTACCCGTTGATCATCTAATACGAAAAACGTGAGTAAATATTCAAATCAAATCAAATGACAATTTATTTTCAAATGTGTTAGAGAGACAGGTATTAAAATTAATTTAAAAAATACATTTAATCATACATTTTTGTAGATTATAAAAATTATTAATGATAAGAGATCAAATTAAAAAATGCATGGGTAGGTTAAAGGATACCTTTTCAGTTTTAATATAATTATTTGATAATTACCACTAGCCTCTTTTGTTTTAATAGGTATTACAATAATTATTTGAGGTGCCGTCAAACATCTAGTTCGCTCTGAAGTTGCATCGCGCAGTATTGCGCAGCTGCCCGCAGCTACCGTCCATACTCGAATCGACTCGTGTTCAGAGCGAACTAGAAGTTTGGCGCATACTCTACCGCTATCATTATTCTCATTACCTAATTAAACGAGCAAAAAAATTTGAAAAAAATCTTATTTATTTTTCACTTGAGTTAAATAAGGCATGTTTAAATCTTGACCATATTATGCTAAACTCACCAAACAAGGTAACTGATTGAGCACAAAAAACTATCTGTAATTATGCTAACCAAATTAATTATTGCTAATTTTAGCTGACGTTTAAATTTTGTGAGCATTTAGCTCTTGACGTAATTTTTGCAAAGTATTTATCTTAGCTACATAACTATAATTCCAATCTCAAAATATCAAGATTGTGTTTTGGTGCTCAAATAAATCATAAAAACTGTACACGGTGAAAAGAGATGTTCCAAAAATGTATGGAGACCCGGCCAGGTCTATGTACACTATACTGAAAAATAGTTAAAAATATGCAGAACAGTGTTCAATTGTTCGCTATCTTTTTTTTGCTTTGTTGAGTGGTACAAAACTAGATTTTTTATAGAAAAACTAAAACAGAATATTTGATTCATCATGGCGCGTTTATCACTTTGGTGATGTTAAGTTGACTTCTATTTCGCCCACCATATTGCATAACGGTGAAATCGACGAAAAATTTCAACTTTTGTACTAACTAAATATGAATGAAAACGAATTATTAGTATTTCGGCTGCCCAAATTCAAAACCTAGTAACAAGTGATTTTTAAAAAAAACCGTTTTTGGCATTTTTCGACTTACTAGGCAGTATCAATATGATGTGGACCTTAAAACTCCCAGTTTCTTACGTAATTTTAAAAATATAATTTAGCAAGTCTGAGCAATTTGGCATGACTATAAAAAAATCCATGAAGTACCAATTCTAAACATAGCATGTCAGAATACAAATTTAAAACCCTAGCAACTCAACCGACTTACTAAGTTATGAATTTGCAAAACCGACTTGCTATGTTTTGAATTTGGCACCGATTATAAAATCAATGAAATGTCATTTAGTAAATCGTCGTGAGTGTCGTGACACCGTCGCTCGAGTGTTTCGCTCCAAGATATCAATATATAAAATGAGTTTTATGCAATTTTATCGATCCAGGCGTATAATGCGTGCTTTGCAGAACGAAAACGATTGCAGGTAAGAAATAACTTATTCATTATACTCGAACTCCATCATGCTCGAGGGTAAAACGCCAAAAGCATGGCACAGGTGCGTGGTGGCACTCTTCTTCAAAAAGGGTGACAGGACCCAATTGAAGAACTATAGACCCATCACGCTCCTGAGTCAGGTTTACAAGTTGTTTTCGAGGGTTATAACAAATCGTCTCGCACGCAGGTTTGACGACTTCCAGCCTCCCGAACAAGCCGGATTCCGAAAAGGCTTTGGTACCATAGACCATATACATACGCTGCGGCAGGTTATACAGAACACCGAAGAGTACAACCTGCCATTATGCTTAGCGTTTGTGGACTATGAGAAAGCCTTCGATTCTGTTGAGACTTGGGCCGTGCTTCAGTCACTCCAGAGGTGCCAAATTGACTATCGGTACATCAAAGTGCTGCAGACACTGTACGAAAACGCCACTATGTCAGTCCGCCTCCAGGATCAAGAAACGAAACAGGGCGATGTCATTTCGTCGAAACTGTTTACAGCCGCGTTGGAGGAATTGTGTTTAAGCTTTTGGAATGGCGAGTACATGACTCACCTTCGTTTTGCTGATGATATCGTAATCATGGCTAATACCCTGGAGGACTTGGGCACAATGCTCGACGACCTCTGTAGAGTCTCCCAACAAGTAGGTCTTAAAATGAACATGGATAAGACGAAAATTATGTCAAATTCCCAAATCGTTCCCACTCCTGTAAAAGTTGGAAGCTCTACACTGGAAGTTGTTGACGAATATGTTTACCTGGGACAAATAGTCCAACTTGGTAAGTCCAACTTCCAGAAAGAGGTTAATCGACGGATCCAACTCGGCTGGGCAGCGTTCGAAAAGCTTCGCAGCATATTCTCGGCCCAACTACCGCAGTGTCTCAAGACGAAAGTCTTTAACTCGTGTGTGTTGCCAGTGATGACTTACGGAACTGAGACGTGGCCGCATACAATGGGCCTCATAAGAAGGCTCAATGTCACCCAAAGGGCAATGGAGAGGGCTATGCTCGGAGTTTCTCTGCGTGATCGAATCAGAAATGATGAGATCCGCAGGAGAACTAAGGTCACCGACATTGCCCGAAGAATTGCGAACCTCAAGTGGCAGTGGGCAAGCCACATTGCAAGGAGGACTGACGGCCGTTGGGTCGGAAAGGTCCTCGAGTGGCGGCCGCGTACCGGGAGACGCAGCGTTGGTAGGCCCCCCACAAGGTGGGCCGACGATCTGGTGAGGATCGCGGGAAGCCGATGGATGCGGGCAGCGCAGGACCGATCGGTTTGGAGATCCCTGGGCAGTGGGCGTCTCTCGGCTATAAATAATGATGATGATGATGAAACACTTTGTATATGAGTCTGTTTAGTCTTTACCTTACCTCAGAAAATCAAATTGAGAACCTAGTAAACCGACTTGCTAAGTTTTCATATTGTTTTTATAGTCATATTTGGGTAAATTTTCAAATAAAAACAGAGTGTGAGCGATTAAAGTGTATCCATAACCTCTAACACGATTACGAGTATCACAAACTACAGTCAACAATATAGTGAAACTTTTCGTCAAACACCCCAATCGCTACTATTTCTGGTTTCGTCGGGCCAACGAATTAAAGTAGCCCACCTGTTTTTTGGCTCTCCTGAACATTCTTGTTGGAACGAGTTACTATGTTTTGATTTTAAGCAGCCGATTTTGCCCGGATTTAGGAGATTTATCTGATTTTTTGACATAGTGTACTATACCTGGCCGGATATGAAACATCTACTTTAATTGGTTTGCCTACTCTCCTCCAATATTAAATAAATGTTTGAACGTGTACCATTCACGGGGTTATTTTGTATTAAATATTTATACTACTTTATTAATATAGATACTCATATTTTTTATGTAGCTACTTAACTGGGGGTTTGTAGGTACAAACAATTAATATTAACAGGGCTTCGGCACCAAAACCAAAGCACATTTTCACCACAGGGTGGCAGAGATTGAAAAACCACACATGAAATTGACGCCAAGATTAAAATGTTTGAGTTTGAGGGATGAAATAAATAACAAGTGGTTGTAATATTAGGGATTTTTTATTAGATGTAATAAAGTTACGTGTGAAGCAGGATTTCAGATAGATGGCGTCGGTGCACGGAGATAAATTTTCGGACGCTCTCTCGCCAAAGATGTTCATCACTTTCTCCATCGTTTCCACTGGAATTGATGCAATTTCACACACAATTGCTACCGATAGAACCCGTGTAATAGTTTTCGTGGTCATATTACCGTGTTCCCTAAAATTATTAAGCCAACGATTGAATAATTATTACGTAAAATGGTCTCCACGGTGAACGCGCAATGTTCAGTGTTCCAACGTGGTATTACAACTAATCTTCCCTGCTCGCACTAAGCAATGAGAGGTAGAGAATTTTAGGACAGGATGTCGCACAACGTTTCCACAAGCAAGCCGATTACTGATGTGGTCTTTTAATCTCTGCTTACCCTATTTAAATTAAGTTAGCATGTTTGAAGGTAGGTTCACGTGTAATGTATCATTTTTCTAACCTTCGTCGCGGAGACCTGATTTCGCATTGTCCCTAGTACGAGGCGCGGGGCCCGCCTCTCCGCAACGACCCCCGACGGGTCCCTGTGACTGAGCACTTTTGTATGAAGCCGCGTCCGCGCGGCTTCATACAAAAGTGCTTAACGCCATAGCGCTTAACGCCATTGGGCCTAATTCTGAAGAGACTTCTAAATTCAAGTGCAGTATATCTCTTTCTTGCAATATGTGATAGGAAAACATACCAACCGAATTGAAAACCTCCCCTTTTTTGAAGTCGGTTTAAAAAGGTAGCAAGAATTTGTTTAGAGCTGTCGATTAAATTTAGATAGATTTCAAAGAAACTATAGTCAATTTTAGACGGCATGCACGGAGGTGCTTCCTAAACACTGCATTTTGTCACGTTAAATACGGTCGAAAATTGAACACACGTTTCTAAATGTCAAATTATATGACAGCCATACTTTTCGTATTCAATTTTAGAGAAAGAGATGCACTAAACTTAAATTTAGACTTAACATGTGTTTTCCAGAATTAGGGTCATTATGGACTGTTCCAAACAGAGTCTGTTATTGTCAGATCATCAAAGATATCGATTATACTGTATCTGTATAGTTATTTGGAAATCACTTCGTGTCATTTCTGAATATTATATTAAAGGGTAAAAGTCACGTGAAAAAAAGATGTTCACATTTTATAATTGTATACTTCTCGTGTGCTTTATTCTTTATGCATTATGATAGTCTCTAACTGTCAAAAGTGTACCTATACCTACATTTAAATGTACATGACTACTCATCAACCGAGAAAGTCATAATTAACACAAATGAAATTTGTTATGTGATCACTGATCATATTGATCATTAAAAATTTAAATATAATTGATAGAAAGAAAAAAACACTACTTATTTCCCAGTTTAGTAGGTATATGTACATACTCATGTACCTAATACTTTTTAAATTATGAAAAACGATAGAAAAGCGAGTCCACAACTTAGGTAGGTAATATGTTACGGAAATACTCAAGATAATATCAAAGTGAACTACCGAAATAACTTATTTTAGAATTGTAAAATGTGGACCCTAGCTTATTTTTTTGTTTGTATTTAGTTTATATTTAAATAAAGTCTTCCTTAAAATCAGTCATAATCCGTGTTCGGGCATGAAATATTGATAACATTTATAATAAATACCAAAGATGTGTGATGTGTTATTTTAATAAAATTATCAAATCATTTTATATAGCATAAATAATCGGAAATATGTCCATTATAAGTTTTACTCCAAAGTACATTATGTGTTTTTATTTAAAACTAATTCCGCTTTTTATATAAGAACACTAAAAAAACGACATTATAATACCTATACCTTTTCTATTCTCCCCAATCTTAAACAGTTTTCGTCTCCATCGAATTGAAACGAAAACGTTCGTCGTCGTGAATTGTCAAATTGTATGAAACGGCAGCAGCACCTCTGTTGTGAATTATTGGAAACCACTTTTTGTATATGAATTTGAGAGGAACGCCACCATGATCGTTTTCGTTTCGCTTACTTACTAAACTTGCTAAACTTACTCTAGGTGTTTGATTTTGTGTCACTTACTGTCGGTAAGTAGGTAGAGTAATATTCACAGGCGTGACGCGTAGAATAGCGAATTCGAGGTTTTTGTATGGCTTTCCCGTCTGGTTAAATTAGCCACTTAGCTGGACGCCTAAGCCGTTGACTAAACGCCGCCGCGCCGGCATCCAATGAAACTGCTGAAGGACAACTAGCCAACTCATTGAGCGTAACGTTTAACGAGATGGCGGAACATCATGTCAGCCGTCTGGTTAAATAAGGTATTCAGAGGGACTCCTGAGCAGGTCGTTAAATGGATGAGCTTTTGTGTGACTGTTTGAGTGGTTGCATACTTGCATAGTAGGGTCAAGGTTACCGAAATCGTTTTGGTTTTAGGTGGTCATAAAAAAAATAACCTTGATCCTACCAATCACACCGAATATCTACAGTATAAGATGATCCACCCAGGCATCTAATTGAGCTGCCTACAATACGCCAAGTCGTTAAATCTAGTTCAACTAACTATCGGCCTAGCCATTTAATTGAATTCCGGCGTATGATCAACAGCCTAGCTAGACATCGATACAATGGGCTAATTTAGCCAGACGGCTGCGACATGTACACACGACAGCGCATCAAGTGTAACAGTAGCACTACGAAAGCCGCCTCTATTACGAACGGAGCAAGAGCGGTCTCAAAGTCTCAAGGTCAAAATGTTACGCTTGCTTGATACACAATAAAAACTTGAACTTGATGTGCTGTTGACTGTACATTGAAATGTCATTGTTCTCGAACTAAATTACAAAACATAGGAAATGTTTCATATCGAGCCAAGTATATTTACAGTATCTCAAAAAATCAGGAAAAATCTGAATCCCCGAAAAATACTATTTATTCGTTTTCATGCATAGTTTGTTCGTCCAAAAGTTGAAATTTTTCGTTGATGCCACCGTTAAGGTGGTTTTCCACCAGAGGGGCGAGACGAGGCGAGGCGAGGAATTGAAATCGCACTGACTCTTTTCCACTAAAAATTGCCCGCGCGAGCTCGTGCTCAATCATCTGCGCGCTCGCGCAGATAATTGAGCACAACAATAAACCTATCGCGATAAGCGTGTTTCTATTGCAGAGTTAATTTATACTCTATACCGAAAGCTATATGGTTCATTTTACACAAACAAATATTTCAATTCACGCCTCGCACATCCTCGTCAATCCTGACTATTTCCACCAAAGATGCGCGAGGCGAGGATTGAAAATTTGCCATTCAAATTTTAAATCTCGTCTCGCCTCGTCTCGTCTCGCCCCTCTGGTGGAAAACCACCTTTATTCTTCTTCTACATATAATAATAATAATATCATTTATTTGTCACTTCACAAATTACGAACTAACTTATCTAGTAGTAATTAAGAGAGTTGAATATTAATTTGTGAAGGACTGGTGCCTGAAATAGGTTAAAAAACTGTGGTGCACAGATTACTATAAGATACTGTGGTGTGCCGCAGTAACACATACACATACTAACATAATAAGTAAATAAGTGTGATAATGAAAAAGCGCGGGAAACGTTGAACGGTGTGTCGTGTAATTTTATTTTCATAAAGTTTATTTGTTGATATCAATGGTAAAATAGGATCTTGATACATAGTTTATTTTCTGTTTAATATTTTTTGTTTTTCTCCAACGATTGGGTGAGTTCTCTTTTTACAACTAGTCTTCAATGAATGATCCTGACGACCCTGGGGGCACAGTCCCCCAGGTGTCGAATTATGTGACCATCTCATACAATTATACTGATGAAATGGACACCGAGGGTTCTCTTTTGGATACTGATTGCTCCGACAGTAACATTAGAAATGCAAAACGGAAAAGGGCGTCTTCGGCCCGTAAAGTGTGTAAGCACTGTAACAAAAATAGGAGGAATAATAGCAAGCATTCAACAGTCTCATATAACTCTTCTGATTGCCAGTGTAATTAGATTGTTGAAGATGGGGGTCGTAAACCCACTATTACTCAACCCTTACCAAGCACTTCATCTGAAGTTCATACGTCTAGTCGCATTTCAGTACCTATTGGCAGAACAGTGTATCAGACATCAGACACATCCCCATACGTTATATATATACAGAGGGAACATGCATCTGATACTGATAAAATTTCGATTCATCCAGTATCCTTTGGACAATTTCTAAAGAAACACTCATTTAAGAACATTGTTAATGGTAGTGTCAAAAAAATAGGCCGAAATAAAATTTAAATTTCATTTTCTCATTTTGAGGATGCAAATTCATTCATTAATAATAGTGTATAAAAGACAAATCGCTACAGAGCTTATATTCCTTCATTCGATGTGACATGTATGGGTATTGTTAGAGGAGTCCCGGCTGACTGGTCTGATGATGAGGTTTTAGATAATATTTCAGTATCAGTAGGTTGTGGCAAAATTGTTAAAATAAGACGTCTGAAAAGAAAAATGCCAATTAATGGAAAAATTGAATTCATGCCAATAGTCTGTTGTCTTGACTTTTGATGGTCAAGTTTTACCTAAACATGTTTTTAAGTGCTATAACGCTTTGCCAGTTGATCTATATATTTTCCAACCATTCAATGCTTTCATTGTTGTCGATTTGGACATATCAAAAGTCAATGCAGGTCAACCCCAAGATGTTTTAAATGTGGGTTAGGTCATTCAGGTGAAACTTGTTCAATAGAAGAAGATTTGAAATAAAACCAATTTACCGGATTTAACTCGCGTTTAATTAGATGTTACATTATTATTATTCACCCGACGTTTCGATTACTTTACAGCGATCGTGGTCACGGGAAGACTGAAGATGTCAGTTGTCTTTGATAAGTTTTAAGTTAACTACCGTCACTTTGTGTTATATTTTGAGCGGTCCGAATTACGCATACGGAGCTCACGGTGTCAGTTTTTTGGGCAGTGTGAGGACGGGCTTGGGACTTTATTATTCGAATGATGGGATCTCAAGCTGGTGGTACACTCCAACCATCTTCTCTATTGAAATTAGGATGTTTTTTGATTTCAATAGCCTCACGTAACATTCTAGGAATGAAACGGTGTTCTTTGGCGAGGATCTGGGGATTATCAAATCTGATATAGTGATTGGGTCCGTCAAGAGCGTGTTCACACACTGCCGACTTCGTTTCGCGCCTGTGTTTTACGTCAGCTATATGTTCTTTTACCCGGGTGCCTATGCTTCTCTTTGTTTGACCTATGTATGAGAGGCCGCAGTCACAATCTAACTTGTATATGCCTGCATCTTGTAAGGGGATATTGCACTTGACACTTGCACTTGTGCTTCTATGTACAAGTGGATGGTGTGGCAATGGGCTCTCCTGTATCACCCGTAGTCGCCGATATTTTCATGGAGGACTTTGAGGAGAGGGCCCTTAGCACAGCACCGGTAACACCAAGGTTTTATAAACGGTATGTAGACGACACTTTCACAATTTTACCAACTGATAAAGTCACTGCATTTCTATCACACCTTAACTCCATCAATCCTAAAATTCAATTCACCATGGAGTTAGAGGCAAACAATAGACTAGTTTTTTTAGATATTTTAATTATCCGAAATCCAGATCACAGCTTGAGCCACACTGTGTATCGTAAAGCAACCCATACTGATAGGTACAGACTCTCATCACCACCCCAGTCAGTTGTCTACCGTAGGGAAATCTTTGTTTCAGAGAGCGCGCGGCATCTGTGACAACCAACACCTGACAGCTGAGCTACAGCATGTCAAGCATGTATTGCGGGACAACAAACTGCAAATACCACGCCAAAGTCATAGAAGCCGAGCGAAACTTGTCACAGTCGAACGTCAACCTGCTGAACTACCATATATGAAAGGTGTCACTGACAAGATTGGCAACATCTTGAAGCGTACTTCAATTAAAACTTATTTCCAGCCGCCGAAGAAGATTAACCAATTCCTACCACCTGTCAAGTGCAATATCCCCTTACAAGATGCAGGCATATACAAGTTAGATTGTGACTGCGGCCTCTCATACATAGGTCAAACAAAGAGAAGCATAGGCACCCGGGTAAAAGAACATATAGCTGACGTAAAACACAGGCGCGAAACGAAGTCGGCAGTGTGTGAACACGCTCTTGACGGACCCAATCACTATATCAGATTTGATAATCCCCAGATCCTCGCCAAAGAACACCGTTTCATTCCTAGAATGTTACGTGAGGCTATTGAAATCAAAAAACATCCTAATTTCAATAGAGAAGATGGTTGGAGTGTACCACCAGCTTGGGATCCCATCATTCGAATAATAAAGTCCCAAGCCCGTCCTCACACTGCCCAAAAAACTGACACCGTGAGCTCCGTATGCGTAATTCGGACCGCTCAAAATATAACACAAAGTGACGGTAGTTAACTTAAAACTTATCAAAGACAACTGACATCTTCAGTCTTCCCGTGACCACGATCGTTGTAAAGTAATCGAAACGTCGGGTGAATAATAATAATGTAACATCTAATTAAACGCGAGTTAAATCCGGTAAATTGGTTTTATTTCAAATGTGTAGTGCTCGCGAAAATGTAAGACAATACTAGAAGAAGATTTTATTAAATGTTGTTTGTGTTCTGGAGCTCATAGTGCTACAAGTAAAAACTGCCCTGAGTTTAATAGGCAAAAGCAAATAAAAGAATCTATGGCAAAAAATTGCATGCCATATGCTGAGGCAATAAAACTTCATCCTACTATTTCTAGATCATATCGCCGGGTTAGTGCAAATACCAACTAACCCATAGAATTGTAGTTTTGAGTTATTGCGTTTTTAAAGTTTGGGAATCTGAAACTTATGTTAGATAAAAGATTTTGTCATTTTTGCTATGATCATCTGCATTCTTATCTATTCATGTTTTTAATTATGTAAAATAAAGGCAGATAAATTCATCGTAAATCCGAAAAACAACAGTTTTTTTGTCACTCACCCCCCATGTAGTTGGTTTTACTTCTATATTGAGAAATATCGGTAACTAAAAAACGGAAGATAAACATATAAATAAGCTTGAATTTTTCATTTAATTATTATTTTGGAGGCAAACAGACAACGGTGAATGTGGGTCTTCTAGTTTTCAATAAAAATGTAAAAATCTATTAAGCTAGTTGGTTTTACCTCCCGATTTAAAGAAGAAAAATAATTAAGTTTAATATAAATACCATCAAAACTATTCTAATTAGATTAATTTACAGAATAAATAAAAAACAGTAAAACTACATTAATTTAAACAACATGTTAAAAAATAGTCTATATTTAAAAAAAAGACAAGAAAAAACACGCTTATTGTTCTTCTTCTGAAGAGTCTGATAATTAAGCATCTGGTACGCGATCAATTTGTAAACTTTCCGTCTTTAAATCATTAAACTAGGCATGGTATTCATCGGTAATTACCCCCTTCTTACAAAGAGTTAGCAAATCTCTTTTTTTGGCATCCGTAATTGGCAATGGGGCAAAATATAATCGTGTCAGTTCACTAGGCAGTTTTTTACTGTTGTCAGTATGCTGCTGCAGTGTGCTGCAGCCACTATGTGGTGGAAGATTACCCACTTTATTCTACCTAGTTCCATACTGATGTGAATGAGTTGATGGTAGTAAGCAGACATCCTTACCTTCTGTAACATTAGTGCCTGCGAAATCGATGATAAAAAAGTGTTTTGACATGTCATAATTATAAAAATCTTCATTTCGCCTTTGACATACCTAGGTACTTTATCCTTTTTATTTTCAACCACGCAACTTTTTTTTTATATATACAACAAGATGACAAACAAGCTGACGGCCCACCTGGTGGTAAGCGGTTACCGCCGCCTATAGACACCTGCAATAACAAGGAAAAGCACTTGATATCGCAGGTGCGTTGTCACCCTACATATGGGTCTACCACCTAGTAAAACAACTATTCCTCCTTTAGTAGGTATTTTTTATTCTTTTTGTCATAACATAAAATTTTTAATATATAAAAATTCATGAAATTTTTGAGTGAAACTTGGTACCTATGAGGTTCTTCTTTTAAAAAATGTGCCACATTCGATTATCAACTTTCAGTTGTTTTTTTTTATTCAGCTTAGACAAGAAAGATGGATACTTCGGAAAACTAGTGATTTTTGTTTGAATACGAGTTCCGACGCGGAACTAACGCGGCAGAAACAGCTCGCGATATCGGTTTTTTCCCTGTCGTCCCCACCCTGTCGTCCCCACTGAGTACGAGTGGGAGAAAAAGTTTCGTTGGTCCCCAGTGAATCGTCACCACTGGGTTCAAGTCCAATATTGGATCGAACTGTAAGCGAAAAATGCAATGGCTGACCCCAGGTCAAACGCCGCAACAGTGTCCTAAAGCAAAGCTTACTAATAAAAAGGTAATGCTAACTATTTGGTGGTCTCAGCATGGTGTTATTCACTATAGCTTTCTCTGATCTGGTCAAGCAATAACGGCAGATGTCTACTGTGCCGAACTCCGAACAATGAAAGCAAAACTTGCAGTGAAACAGCCCCGACTCATGAATCGATCTTCACCGTTATTGCTCCATGATAACGCGAGACCTCATACAGCACGAGAAACCATTTTAACTCTACAGTAACTGCAATTAGAAACCATTCGTCACCCTCCGTATTCGCCAGACCTTGCTCCAACGGACTACCATTTTTTTCGTGAATTGGACAATTTTCTACGTGATATAAAGTTTTCTTCCCAGGAGGCAGTACAAAATGCTTTCACCGAGTTTGGAGAATCTAGATCACCAGAGTTCTATCGCAAAGGCATAAATGACCTTCCTATTAGATAGCAGCAATGTATAGATAATATTGGTAGATATTTTGATTAAATCAATATGTTAAATTAAAAGAAAAAACGAATTTCAATTTTTCGGTACAAATCGGCAATTTCATACTTTAACCCCTAATAGGCCGGTGGGGCGTTAAGGTGCTGGAGTGGCGACCGCGTACGGGAAAACGGAAAGCGCAAAGTAGGACGGCCTCCCACTAGATGGACAGACGACCTGGTCAGGGTCGCGGGGAGCCGCTGGATGCAAGCTGCGCAGAACCGTTCTATTTGGAGATCGATGGGGGAGACCTTCATAGGCTGGTATGATGATAATGAACCCCTAATATTTCATTTCTTTCACTTTGTAGGGTTTTTCCCCCCTTAGATTTACGAGAAGAACGGGCTCTTCTGAAGACGTTTAACCATTCAATCATTGAATAGATTGCTGTGTGTTTTTTTTCTGATTCAATACTGCTGTGCATGGAATCAACTTCTGTCTTCTTCTTCTACTTCTGTCTACTTCTTCTTCTTTCTTCTTTGTTTAGTTTTAATTTCATTTTCCTTTTCTTGTCTTGCTTGTAATTATTCCTCCTTTTAGATCTCCCTAACTTTCCTCCGTTTTTTATTTCAATTCCAACATGCAATACATAATAATTTTAAACTATATTTATATAAATACGTATATATTTTTTTTGTGACATTCATTCAACACCAAACCCAAATTGTTCATATTTACCGAATACATATTTATTTATATTTCCCTTTCTTAACTGGATCCTATTATTCCGTCTCCTCAATTTCCGTGGTCTTTTCTGAAATCCATTACGTAAGTTTCCCTAGACTCTGGCCAGTGAATAGTGTCACTGAGAAAGAGTGGCAAATTTAAAAAATCTTTAGCTGTTAACACTTATTTCGCAAGGAATAAATAGTCTTGATACTTCGTTTTTT
Organism: Nymphula nitidulata; assembly: GCA_947347705.1. Lineage (NCBI taxonomy): Eukaryota > Metazoa > Arthropoda > Insecta > Lepidoptera > Crambidae > Nymphula > Nymphula nitidulata. Next base: position 14,811,708 of record OX374623.1, read on the forward strand.
AAGTATGTAATAATTTATTTAAATGGGGCATCCATTTTTAAATACATAATATTCTATTAAATACATAATATTCTAATTACTATAGTTTTGTTTTGATTGACCCATCCTGGGATAGGCCATGGCGACAGTTGCATTGTTTCCGTAATCGAAACCCGAGTGTTCAACTTCAAACCACTAGGCCACCGAGCTCCCTCACGAGTATAATTTAAAGTTATTAGGGTTTTAAAAACCGTCGGGTATCAGATACTCTGCCACAATGACGCCGAGTAAAACCTATTTTAGCTTTAAACATTTTATACATGGTGAAACGCGCGTGCATTAGGAATGTTCTATTTTTTTTTAAATAATTCAATAATAAAAACAACAAAACATTTATAATTTTAATACTCTTTTATATGTTCTAATGGTTCTTAAAACACAAGGTGATATATGCTTATGCAATAATCTGTTTCATAAACTTGAATAGACTTAATATATCATGGGTATAATTCATGGATATATCATCCTTGGTATAGATAAAAAAGATTTAATGAGCATTCATGTGTTAGACCATATTATAGACGAAGTATGACTGTAGGTAGGCAAGCTATCACTACATTAAACAGTTTTTATACCAGCTTATTAATTAGCTTGCCTTAAAATATTCGAATTGTTGTATGATTGAGTGCTAAATAGAACTTAAAATAGTATTCCACTTGCCTATTCTCTATGTAAAAAGAAAAAGAAAAGTGTGATATTGAACTTCACGTAAATTTTATCATCATCATATCAGCTGACAGACGCCCACTACTGGGCATAGGCCGACGATACTTTAAAATAAATAAATTAGAAAAACAGTATATTTCACTTAATTTGTTAACATCAATAATAGACTGGAAAAATTTAAATAAAATGTAAACTACATAACACAATTCTTAATTTTAAATCTCAATTTTTTAAATCATAATGTTTACTTACTTCACTTTCTTAAAGGCTCTACTTATAACATACCTAATTGTAATGAATTACCAGCTATTCGCTTACTACTAGTCATTATAGACGCTTACAGGCTGACTATCAAAACAGGGAAAAAAGAGGATAAAAAGTAATGAGCGGGTATAAAATAAAATTTGAAAAAGGCATATTTAATAAGTTGTTACGGATGATTCACAATCAAAGTCAGATTCTAAATACATCTGTTGTCATGAACAAAGCACAATAACATTTGTATGGGTACTCTTGAAATGTTACATTATTTTCTATTAACCATTTCTGAATATCACCTTTGCCATTAGACATTGTGGGAGGTTTGTTTGTTAGTTTCACATGGTAACTTGCATTGCATTATACTTAAAAATTACACATAGCTTTGTTAGAATAGGTATATATATTCCCTTATCCATTTCAATAAGTTTTATGCATTCATGTCACCATGGTAATCAGCTGATTTGGATTTTGCACTGAAAACTATTAAAGCACCAGGCAGAAAACTTTCTTCAGATCTTGCATGCAACATTTCGGGCTTCTCTAAGTTTTAAGTGAATTAATATTTTGAGTTTTAATTCTTCATATACACTTTCTGAAAATAACCGTTATACATGAATATTATGAAATATTGGATTTTATTAGGTAGGTGATGTGGGCAGAAAACAGAAAAGTATCAAGCAATAACGCCCTGAAAATAATAAACTAACCTGTAGCGAACGTATTTCCTCCAAATGTCGAATTTTCTCTACAGATTTCCGATTAAATTCACTATGTACATCTTTGTATTTATGTATCATATTGTATACAAGCTTTCGAGTAGTTCTTTTTTATTGATTTCGACATTATTTTAAAGTAAAACTACAAATTAAGTCAATTTAAGAATGAGAAATGAAACGTCAATATGGCATTTCGAGTGCTGCCATAAAAAAACTTCATTGAAAATACGAGTGACACGATACACTGGCCAGACTCTAACTTACACCGTGGCTTAATGCACAAACCGTGCGAAGCCAATAATAAAAAATAAAATAGAAAAAAGTGTGATAATATTGGCAAATTTTTAAAAAAAAAAACATTCTGCCACTGTCACGCCCCAGCCTGAAGCAAAGGAAAAACATTGCAATGTGTTTATCTCAATGAGGAAGTATTATTCGTCATAGGTTTATCTAACAATTCGGCACAGATTAGAAAGACTAAGGGCTGATTTTTCAATCCCCAGATGGCCTAGACAAAATGCCATTTGACAATCGCCATTGCTATCGCTAAATGCAAAATGTATGGGATTTGACATTAATTATCGAAAGTCGTTCGATGTCTTATGTCAAATCCCATACATTTGCCTCTTAGCGATAGCGATAGCGATTATCGAATGGCATCTTGTCTAGGCCCTCAGATAAGATTTATCCAGAGAATAACTTTGACAAGTTGACAGTTAATCTATAGAAAATCTGTCAAAACGTCAAAATTATTCTCTAGATAAGAAATAACTGAGGATTGAAAAATCAGCCCTATGTCTAGTGGTCTAGTCTAACTAAAGATAATTCTGCCAATTGTTCTGAGCTGCCAGTTCACCGTAAATCAGGATGGCAATATGATGGTGACCAAGGAACCTAAGTATGTTCCTTGTTGGCGACATAAAAATCAACTAAACGTCACCAAACTGAAATACGCGCCGTGATGATTATTTGGCTGTGTTGCAGTTTTTTCTATAAAGATTCTTGTTTTGTCACGCAACAAAGCGATTAAAAATAAAATGGACAATTGATCACTGTTCGGTATATTATTACCTATTTTTCACTATAGTGTATACATAGACCTGGCCGAATCTCCATACATTTTTGAAACATCTCTTGTATAATAAATACTAAAATATGGCTGTGTGGGCGTAAATCCCTTTGCCTTTTCGGTAATAAAGAGTACTTTAAAAACGACAAGGAGAAATCCTTTTAAAAAATCAATAACATCATGGAGACTGTCACCATATATTCTGCGCCAAATTCTGTCATGCATCTTGACAGACGTAAGCGTTTCAATGCAATAATTACAAAATGAAAGAAAATACTTAAGACATGACTCTATGGACTTGATCCCTTTGCTGCCCATTTACAAGCAGAATTCTATAAAGCATCACGGAGACAGTGGGCCTAATTCTGGGAACACACTTTAATTCTAAATTCTCGCTACTGGCTAATGGCTACTAGGTGGTGGTAGACCCATATGTAGAGTCGCCTGGGTAGGTGCCACCGCCTTTCTTATTTCAGCCGTGAAACAGTTCGCTGTGTTTCGGATTGAAGGGAAAGGTAGCCAGTGTAATTACTGGGCATGGACGGCATTTCATCTTAGGCCTCAGGATGACAACGCACCTGCAATATCAAGTGCTTTTCCTTGTTATTGCAGGTGTCTATAGGCGGCGGTAACCGCTTACCACCAGGTGGGCCGTCAGCTTGTTTGTCATCTAGTTGTATAAAAAAAAACTGGCAAACACATGCTAAGATAAAATTTAAGTTCAGTCTACCTCTTTCTCTCAATATGAATACGAAAAGGATCGCTGTCATTAAATTTGACGTTTAGAAACATGCATTCAATTTTCGACCTTATTGAACGTAATTAAAATATAATAAAACTTGAAAAATTTCACGTCCTGAGGCAGGAATCGAACCCGCGAACTTTCGCAATCAGGGCGACTGCTCTGACCACTGAGCCACCCAGGACTTGGGATATCCCTGTGAAATTCTTCTAGTCTATCTGTATAAGACGAATGATGATGATGAAGATGATCTGAATGTCTGTTATTGAACGTGATAAAATGCAGTGCTTAGGAGGCACCTCCGTACATACATGCCGTCTAAAATTGTCTATAGTTCGTATGAAATCTGTCCAAATTTAGATGACAGCTCTAAACAAATTCTTGCTATCTCATTCTTATTACATATTGTGAGAAAGAGATATACTGTACTTAGCCCAGTTACCCACCATATATACAGTGTGTCTGGTCACCACCTGGATCAATTTTATCGACAAATCCACCATAATAAGGCATTTTGCCCCTACTGTTTTGAAATGGCGGCCATTTTAATTTTAGTACGGTTGGGTTCATTTATTTTGTTTTATCTACCTACCGATGTAGAGGTCGTATAGGCGTAAAAGTGGTTTTGTTCGATAGCTACAAAAATAGGCAATAAGTTAACACTAAAAAGTATATCAATAACTCCCCATAGAAACCCTAAAAAAATACTTGAAACTTAAAAAGTGTAAAAAAATTGGTTGTTATTTTACTTTTTAATTGTTTTCCAAAAAAAACTAGCGTAATAACATACCTTATTTTATACTTTTTTAGATGCACTAAGGTATTACCTACAAACTGATGTCAAGATCTAAGCTCTAAGTCAAATAGTTTAGGAGTTGTGTGTGACTATTTGAATATGGCCCTGTCAGAAGCGAATTTAGTATGAATTAAATCGGTATAGCTACATTAATTTAGTCGTAAAATAATATGCGACCGAGTTCTAAGAATTTCTGGATTAAAGTTTTGAGAATTTTCCTTCTACTTGTCAGGACCTTTAAAGTAAAGGGTCATATTCAAATAGTCATAACTCCTAAACTATTTGACTTAGAGCTAAGGTCTTGACATCAGTTTGTAGGTAATACCTTAGTGCATCTAAAAAAGTATAAAAAAAGGTATGTTATTACGCTAGTTTTTTTGGAAAACAATTAAAAAGTAAAAAAAACAACCAAATTTTTTACACTTTTTAAGTTTCAAGTATTTTTAGGGTTTCTATGGGGAGTTTTTGTATACTTTTTTGTGTTAACTTATTGCATATTTTTGTAGCTATCGAACGAAACCACTTTTACGCCTATAGGACATCTACATCGGTAGATAACCCATGTTTTAATTTACTGTCGTATTGACGGTACCATTCTGTATAATATAAAGTTACACTAGTACGTCACTCAGCAAGCGCTAGATAACGACTGAGCGCCAAATAAGAAAGCCCGGCGACCGGTGTGTGTGTTCCATGAATGAACCCGGTTTTATGTATAGAACGCTGGAACTTTCTAGGTAGAACACCGGATCCGGCAAGTGTGTGACCACGCTTACCCTGGCATTTCGATGCAATTGATATTTAAAGATAACTAAGATATGGCAGTATAGTATTTAATCCCCTTGCCTTCTCCGTAATAGAGAGAACTTTTATACAAGAAATAAAAACAACGAAAAAAATATATTTTAGTAATAGTTGTAGATGGCGCTTTAGCGCTTGTTGTGTGCGGTTGTTCGACCGACAGATATTCGACAAGTAAGATGGCGGCGATTAATGTGAAAGGCCAAACGTTGTCGTATTTGTACTTGTAAATACAGTAATCGTTACTCAAAATCACTCTTACCCATAAAGAAACGTAGCAATATAAATATTAAAGTGTAAATTTCGTAGTGAACTATTCTTTAAATCACACACATTCAGTGAAGTAATATTTCACAATAGACAAAACCCTTCGCACTTAGCACTCGAGGAGTCGAGCGAGGCCATATTTATAATGTTATCTATTGTGTGAGCGTCGTCCGAAAGCACATTGATAAATATTTCTTAGAAACAAAGGCGATGGTATGTATCACTGTAAAATAAGATCTGTGAAATATCTAATAACATGCATTGACTCTATGTATTGTTCCATGCCCATTGACGCTTCCATGGCGTAGCGGCGGTATTTTTATATCGTTTGTTTTAGTAAAGTTGTTTGTCATAATGAATAATATGAGTTAAATTTTACACAATCTAGTGATCAATTTGGGATATATTAACTATTTCATTATTATTTTTTTGTTTTTCTTATTAGAAGAATTGTGTAAATTCGTAAAAATGTACTTTTGCTTTCAGGGGAGGTTTTTGTTGAAGAAGATAAAATAACAAAGCCAAGATGAATAAAAGTGTTTGGATAAAGTGGTAATAACATATCCTTGATGTGTACAAACTATGGATGAAAGTGTGGACATTTATTGACATACAACATACACATTGATACCTAAAATAACATCACGGAGGTGGTAATGGATCCAGTAGGACCATGGTCAGCATATGCTTCTTACAATCGGTTAGCAGGAGTGCAAGCTGGTGCTGCAAGTGGAGACTTTCATCACCATCTTGCAAGTGGTGGTTCAGGATTAGGCAGCCAGTCTGTACCATCTACGACAAGCCAACTACTGTTGCAAGCTGCACACACTACAGCCTCATTAGCAGGACAACTTGGTTCATCAACTGGGTCTCCTTTCAATCCTGGTGGTTTTCTTTCTCCACCAGCTGTAGGCTATGATGCAGTATTCTCGCCTCTTTTTCATCATGCCAATCCAAAACCTGCACACTATAGCTCTTCTCTCCAAGCACAACATAGACAAGTTATAGCTCAAGCTGCAGCTGCGTCTAAGCAATCTTCTGTGGAAAGTGAGCTCTCCTCTTTGAGAGAAAACTATTCTCATCAAACATTAGCTGCACAAGGAACATCTTTTTTTGATCAGCCATCTACACCTGGTAGCACTTCTGGACTGAGTTGGCAGGGAAATAATCAACTTCCAAGCCCTTTTGGAATTTTACCTCATGAAAGTGTTGTGCCATCATCTCCAAGCCCAGCAACAACAAAAGCTTCAGCATCATATGAAAATTTCAATTTTGCTGCAGCACAAACTTTGAATAACCACCTCAACTCTCAAATTTCTACTGCTGGTAAACAGACCAATAGGTCAGGTTCTCCAGCAACAGCATCAAAGCAGCCAGCATCGTCAACATCTTCATCAACTTTTTTTCAATCTTCATCATCGTTTGGAAATCAAGCTGATAACTCATATAGTGCAAGCAGTACAAAGAGTGGTCAACTTTCAACACAGCAGGACTATGCTGGAAGTAAGTCTTATTCAAGTTCAGCAAGCTCAACTGCTCAATCCCAACAATCGTGTATTGTGTCAACTCCACCTGTGACATCATCCTCTACTCCTCCCAGTAAAGAATATCGTTCTTCATCCAGTATAACTTCTAGACCTTCCTCTTCCATATATAATTCCCAGTCCCCAAAAAATACTAATAGCGAGAAACCACCACGACAGGCAAATAATATAAATAGTAGTAGTTTTATTTCTCCGACATCCAAGCCACCACAAGTTCAAACTAAAGCACAAAGTAAAATTTACCCTGAAAATAATAATGAACAAAGAAAAAGTTGTGATTCTAATGACACTAAATTGCAGCCTCAATCATCTCCAATTAGTTATTCTATAATGGATGCTCCAGGCCGCCTAAGCTATAGTAGTAATAGTAGTAGTTCTTCCAAATCCAATAGAATTGGTAACTCCCAATACTCCACACAGGGGTCAAGTTTTAGGCATTATCAGAGTGGGAATAATGTTGAATCTGATTATCATGTTCGAGCTAAAAGTAGTTCTAGTACAGATACAGGATATTCAAGTAGTAGTTCACAAAATGGTCCTGACTGTGGTGTGGTTGTTGCTAGAAGAAATAGCCCTTCACAAGCACCATCACAGAACTCTCCTTTAGGTCATGGATCTAGTCCTGCTTATCCCATGTATCATAGTCCAATGAATTCATTAAATTCACCTCAACAACATGGAGATCATTATAATAAACTTAACAGTACAGCACCACGATCTCCTTTAGATGCATCTGTTGCTAGACCACCATCACAGAATAGTCAGGTAGCATATCCTTCTGTAATAACTAGAGCTTTAGGAATTGAACAAAGCAAAAGTTATTCAGAAAATAGGTATGAACGTAATCAAAATCAACCCTCCAGTCAAAATTGCTGGGAAAATGACCGACAGCCTTCTAGGAAGTTTTCTAATAACAGTACTAGTAATAATTTTAATAGCAGTGGTTTGTCAGAAAACAATACTCATACTGAAGAACCATCTAATCAAAGTCAATCAGCTTCCCATAGACTGACTTTACCAGAAAAGCATCATAATTATTTTGATAGCAATAATGTAGCCTTACAAGATTTATCAAGTTGTAGAGGAGATCCTATGACTATAGTAAAAAACCTGCAAAGTTTACAGCAAAGTTGTCAATTACAAGATGCAAAAACAACTAAAACTCAAACTCCTACCACAACATCTTCTAAAACTGTTACACGAAGAAAAAGTACTGAAAAGCCTATTTCTCATAATATGAATGAAATAACAAATGTGGTAATGGCAGATTATTTAGCAAATAGGATACCTCCTCCTGCACATAGTTCGACGAGTAATCAACAGCAAAATGGTAGCTACTTTGATTTTGAAAGATGGAACCTACCACCGCCTCCACCTAAAATGTTTCCTGGTACTTCAGCTTTTGGTTCCCAAGCGCCCCTACATGCCACAAACTTTGCCAACCAGCACCAAGCCCTAGCCATGCCTCATGGGCACACTCTAACATATTTTCCACCTTTTCATCTTGGTCCTCATCCTGATTTCCAATCATCTGTGGAGTTAACACCACTGTCGTCATTTAGTGAAACTCCACCTTCGGCTTCCTCATCATCATTTTCTACGCCTGAAACTCGTGAAGAGGAACAGCCTAAGGTGGTAGTGCCTAATATAGAGGAAGAACTTGGTTTCCTTGCAGAACAACGGGCAAATACAGCATCTTCGGTAGCACCCACTTCACAGCAGCAGAACATAAACAGCACTTCACAAGACACTACTTCAAAAATAATGGAAAAAAAATTCAATGTACCAGTCACGGGCCCCGGTTCAGGTTTCATGGCTTCTTATTTAAAATTTCTTCAAGGAGAGCGTGATACTTCTCCACCGCCGGCCGGTCGAGGCGCCAGAAAGTCTACCTGGTCGAGAACAAACACAAACAGTAATACAAATAACAAAGCCTACCCTCAAAATGACCACCCCAAAAGTCAATGTGATGCCAATGCTGCCCAACAGAGTTCTAATGGGGCAATGGGTTCACCAAATGTAATTAATTCCGGAATGACACTTAATACTCCAGCTATGAGCTCGGCAGCTAATATGAGCTCAACTAGTTTGTTGGGTGCTAATCAAATTCATGGAGCATCAACAAATCTACTCAGCTCACAAGCAAAAGGTGTAGAGTTAGATGACCCTCGATACTATAATTTAAATAAGGACAGAAAACGTAAATTTGATGGTAGTGATGAGTCTGCATATGATGCTGAGGAAGAAGCGAGAAGGTTAAATAAACCTGTGCTCAATGTGCCTAGTACACCACTGAACGACAAAGGGAAGAAGGCTCGTGCGACAATGAATAAGCCTACACCCTCGGCCGTAGTGGCGCCTCAGCCGGCCGCGCCTAAGAAGCCACGACCGCCTGCGCCGCCGCCCGTGGCCTCGCTGCAAGCAGCCCCCCAGCAGCAATACTATTACCAACACCAGCCTGATGAAGGTGCGTTCAATTTACTAGATTTCCACTTAAGAAGTAGAGCGCGATGGTGAAGAGCTAGCCCTGAAGCTTGTATGACAGGAGCAAGCTAACTGCCACTTAGGCAGAATCTGTGAAAACTTGTTACATTTTAACTGTGATACTGTAAATTTTTTATTAGATGAAATCTATGAATATTAATCTGTAAATAATTTATTTCTATGACGAAAATGTGATGTACCTATCTTAGTAGAGGTTGATATTTTAGGGTTAGCCTGTAACAAGATTTCACATACTTTGTTATTAATAATGACACAGTATTAGTGCCATTTTATTGTAAATTGTAGTAATTGTGACTCTTGTCATACTCGCTATTGAAGGGGTGCTACCATTAATAATTCCAAAATCGTGGTATATTTTTTTATGGAATTAATACCAGTGGGTGTCTGTTGTATATATAAATATATTGTATTGTATTTTACAGTATTTGAGTTTAGGAGGTACTTACTATAGTGTATGCATATTCTTTAGCTGAAAGTGATTTTATATTTAAGGAGGAAATGAATTGCATAATAACTTTGACAGCTACAAGTAAGTGCAAAATAATGTATTAGATGGCCATGCCCTGAACATAAGTTTTTGTATTTCTATTTAATTGTTATTTGTTTATGCACAATTCTCAATATTTTATGTAAATACTTTTGTATAATAGGAGAAAACATAAAATAAACACAAGTATATTACTGATGATGTGTTAAATAATTTTAATTTGTAATTATTCCTGGTAGCACCCCTCACATCGCCAAAATAGGGATAACATGTACAATGTAAATTATGTTTTTTGTTATACTTCTTTGGATCTATTCAACATACATTATTTATATCCTAGTTATGAAATCTTTAAAATATTCTAATGATTTATGTACATGTTATCACAATGATGACCTGTTCATCATTTGGCTTCCCTTTCCAATCCATCCTTACCTACCTATGCTTGATTTTGATTAGATATATTTCTGAAAATAGAACTAACACATAAATAACAGGTAATTAATAGTATACTTTTTTATTTGGTACATTTCGTAATCTCCACTATCCATAATGATTCTTTATCAAATCTTCATTGTAGGTGTTCCTCACAGCACCACTAACTTGGGCTATGGCGTCTATGGGACGACAGATAACGACAACAATGCAAGCAGGAAATTGCAACATATAAAATCTCATCAACAAATCCCTAACACAGGACAAATAGATAATTCTAGACCAATAGAAGAAATGCCTTATCAGGTATTATACATTTATTTTAGTGTTTCATATATGTTGTTAATAATATTTATTGGCAGGTAGTACCTAAAGTAGTTTTCAGTGTTTACTGTCGACGTTGAGATAAATGACTGCTGGCTCGCTTGCCTGTTATCATAGTAACCAAGATGTAAGATACAATTTTAATTTGGGAGAAAGTATTATAACTTTTAGAAATCGTTTTGACGTAACGATGAGCCCATAGGGATATTGCTTTGGTATTGGTGGTATAAACCGCCGCACATGAAGTGAATGTAACACGTCAGTTGGAAAATGACTCGTATCAAAACTGGTTAAGGTACATAAGTAAGACAAATGAAATATTTATAAATTAATTACTAAAAATAAGGTTTCCTCCAATTTTGCTCCTTACTTCAGTGGAAACGGAACGAACACGAAAAATATCGCACGTTTGAAGTCTCTTTAACTTTAATCACTTTGAATTCGAAAGAAGTCTTTTCATAGTGATATACAAGGTGAGTTCAGAAATAGCATGAAATAAAAGATTCTAAACATTCGCGTTGCATTAAAATAAATAACTAATAATCTAATATATAAAATTCTCGTGTCACAAATTTAGTTACCATAGGTACTCCTCCGAAACGGCTTGACCAATTTTCATGAAATTTTATATGTATATTCAGTAGGTCTGAGAATCGGCTACTATATATTTTATTTTTAATTTCTTTGACAATTTTTTTTATGGCAAAACAACGTTTGCGGGGTCAGTTGGTAATGCTATACTTTGCATTTAAATTATCAAAAAAAAAACAATAAAATGTCTACTACTTATTATTAACGCAATACTACTTAAAGTTCAGATAAAAGGTAACATAATTAAAATTGGATAAATAATTTCGATAGCCATATTCGTCCTAAAAAGATAAATCGAGGTGAATTCGGCTAACTACCAATGAATTTGATGTTTCTAAAAATCATTAAAAATAAAGTAAACGTTAGTCTTTTGATAGAAACAACATTACAATAGAATAATTCAATAATTTACGGGTAACAGAAAATATATATATTTTTACATAATTCAGACGACATCATCAAGGGTAACAGTTGCACTACGAAAGCCGCCCCTATTACGAGCGGATTAAGAGCGGTCTCAGTCATAACTGTTATGCGTGATGTGCTGTCTACTGTACCCATGAATATAATAAGCTCAGCAGGAAAGATCACTACGCAGCTCTGCCCCTATGTCATTAAATAATTCGAACTTCTTGTCTGAATGAACAAGAGCAGGCTTGGGTGAAGCCCAAATGGTGCAATGTTAAGTAAAAGGAAATCAGAAATATATATATAATATTCTTTATTTTGCACATTTACAAATGCAGGGCTGCTATTTTATTAACATCGATTCAACATAAACACTACAGAGATAAAACAAACACAATATGCCAAAAAAGGCGGTCTTAGCGTTTATTAAATTAATAATAGTGATAGTTACGAAAAAGTGGAAAATTACTTTTTAATTAATACATAAATAAATATTCATTCAAATAAAATAATACATAAATACCTACATATATGTTTACATTTGAAGGAAAGTTAGGTAAACAAAGTTATTGGAGGAAATTAGAAAGGAAGAAGGATCAGAGAGCGAGGAACTAACTGTTCATACACCAGATGTTTAAAAGAAGATATAGATTGAGCACTTCTGATATGAAGAGGTAGACTGTTGCAAATCCTAATAGCGCGTACAGTAAAGGATTCGTTATAGGCCTGTTATATATATTTTTCTCCCACACTGCAGCCAGGAGAGAGCCTGAACCGCAATTGTTTCGACTTTATATGAACAACCTGAACCATAATTATTAATATTGAATCAATTTCAGTCTGGTGAATTTGTGGCAATAAAAACTGAACTTAATGAAATGTGGCCGGCTATATGGAGGGTGGACGGTAAAACGTTACTCCAGAAATATGAACCTTTTGAAGAAAATGGAAAAGTGTTGTATAGAAATATTTCTACGGTAAGTTTCATCGCCCTACATTTAAATTTACTATGTGAAGTACCCACATATCACGCTTATTAGGGATTGAACATATCATTTTTTTCAGAAAAATAATCACTGATTTTGCTAGCCGTCTATCTAGGTCTACGTTTCGTAAACTTTTTGGAAAGTAATTGCTCTAACTTTTTCAAACTTTCCAATATCCACAGTCAGTAGGGCCGTTCGGTATCACACCACTCTTCTCTTGTAAAGAAATATTAAGAGAATGCTTAAGGCATTTCAAAGTACTTTAAATTTGTCACTTACTCGTTTGGTGGTAGGCCCGTATGTAGGGTCGTCTGGGTAGGTACCACCGCCTTTCTTATTTCAGCCGTGAAACAGTTCGCTGTGTTTCGGATTGAAGGGAAAGGTAGCCAGTGTAATTACTGGGCATGGACGGCATTTCATCTTAGGCCCCAGGATAACAACGCACCTGCAATATCAAGTGATTTTTCCTTGTTATTGCAGGTGTCTATAGGCGGCGGTAACCACTTACCATCAGGTGGGCCGTCAGCTTGTTTGTCATCTAGTTGTATAAAAAAAAAAAAAAAAACAAGTCAAGACACAATGGATATATTACAGTAAAATTTTATATTCTAATTTTTTTTTTATATAAGAGATAGGTACTAAATATAGTAATAGTTGATCGCTTCGATCACAAAACTTCCTGGAGAGATCTCTCTCAACAGGTTCAAGTAGTTTGTCGCAGCGTCGAGAGCAACCGCTCAGAGACTTTTCCTTGGGTGGGTAGACCACCCGCTAACAAAACACTGGCCTTTTTTTTGCCAAAAAAACACTTTATAGGGACCCTGGCGTGATAGATAAGGGGCCACACCAGAGGGTTCTGTCGATAGTATCTGACATGCGCTGTGCCGTGGGTGCAACCACATACAAGCAAGTGATTTGATAGTGGCGGTGTATGCGCATAAATGCAATATGACTAAATTAGAAATACAGGTGCCGAAACCTCTTTTCTTTTTACTTCCAAAAATTCTTCTCTCTTTAAGTATATCTTATTCTTTCACAGTATGCAGCATGGAATCCTGATAATAAAAAATTATACACTCAAGTCCCCGTTAAAGTTCGTTCCCAATCACATTTAGAAACAATAGTAGAATTAGTTAGAAGTGAACTACCATTCGACGATTGTAGTTTCATAGAAAAAAGAATGTTAGAAACACAAATGTATCAAGAGAATTTCGAAGTTTACATACAGACATTGATATCACACGCGCTGGACCCTAACTTCCTTACTGAAATATTTCAAGAGCAAGGTAAATATAAAAAATATTTATATAATTATAATGAACAAATTATTACACATAAAGAAATATGTACATCATTGATTAAACTAAGTATTCGTATTTATTGCACTCAGTGCGAGTTCCAGTTCCACTCAAATCAAGCAACTCAATAGATCTAGTTGCGGTCTTTCATTCTCCATAGCACCGCCAAAAAGATACCGTCAGGTGTGTCGTGGGAAATCATTATCTCAAATATTGCTGGGTGTGCTTAAGAGATCGTGGATCACAGAATACTTTATAAAAAAATAAACTGGACATCACTATGGGTGTGTCACTGGGAATAGTCATTCACCATGCCTTGGCGGTGTCTGTTTGGCGGGGCCATGGGGAATGAACGGTTCCGGCCATTTAATAGCCGGTTAATTCTATATTTCTTAAAGAACTATTCAAGATGACCTTCAGTTATTTGTTTACCGATCATCCTTACTATACTTTTTAATATGCAAGAAATATTGTTGATTTTAATGTGACAAACAGTGTCTCGCTAACAGTATAGTGTGTTTGCAAGTTTAAAACTCACGAGCCAAAGTTAGTAAGTATAGTTAATAAGCTGCCGTTGCGATCGCTTATTTTCTTTTGATATGAATATATCTTCAAATTTTTCATATACATATCTCGGTCACTTGTGAAATAGCTTTTGAATTAAATAAAAGAAATAACTACACGCGTAATGAAACCGAAAAGAAATATATTTCTGATCTAGTATTTATTTTTGTTTCTCCCATGTAGGAAGCCCTGTGCCCAGCGGGGCGATCGCCTGAATGCCGACCGGCATCGTTAGCGTTTATCACGTCACGTTGTCTTTTGGAAATGGGATATGGCACTCACCGCACGTCAATAAAGCAGGAAGTCGATAAAAACAGACTGTTTTTCTATAAATTATGCCATACCGTTTTCAAAATGACAATGTGACGTTATAACGATACCAATGTATTTAGGGATAGGCGGCCGCCTCGCAGATAGGCTCGTGATAATGGCTGTACTATTAGTTAGTGTTATGTGTAACGTTTCAGACGAGTACTTTCTGTCGAACGTGAAGACGGTCGATGAGGTGACGGAGACAATGCGGGCGCGAGTGTCGTGCGGCGCTGGAGGCGGCGGCGCGGCCGCGGGCGGGGCGCGGGCCCTCGACGCCGCCGTCGGCACCTGGCCCGTGCTCAGCGTAGCCGCAGGTACGTGACACGCACGCACTAGAGCCGAGGAGGTGACGGACACAATGCGGGCGGGGCGCGGGCCCTCGACGCCGCCGTCGGCACCTGGCCCGTGCTCAGCGTGGCCGCAGGTACGTGACACGCAAGCACTAGAGCCGAGGAGGTGACGGACACAATGCGGGCGGGGCGCGGGCCCTCGACGCCGCCGTCGGCACCTGGCCCGTGCTCAGCGTGGCCGCAGGTACGTGACACGCAAGCACTAGAGCCGAGGAGGTGACGGACACAATGCGGGCGGGGCGCGGGCCCTCGACGCCGCCGTCGGCACCTGGCCCGTGCTCAGCGTGGCTGCAGGTACGTGACACGCAAGCACTAGAGCCGAGGAGGTGACGGACACAATGCGGGCGGGGCGCGGGCCCTCGACGCCGCCGTCGGCACCTGGCCCGTGCTCAGCGTGGCTGCAGGTACGTGACACGCAAGCACTAGAGCCGAGGAGGTGACGGACACAATGCGGGCGGGGCGCGGGCCCTCGACGCCGCCGTCGGCACCTGGCCCGTGCTCAGCGTGGCCGCAGGTACGTGACACGCAAGCACTAGAGCCGAGGAGGTGACGGACACAATGCGGGCGGGGCGCGGGCCCTCGACGCCGCCGTCGGCACCTGGCCCGTGCTCAGCGTGGCTGCAGGTACGTGACACGCAAGCACTAGAGCCGAGGAGGTGACGGACACAATGCGGGCGGGGCGCGGGCCCTCGACGCCGCCGTCGGCACCTGGCCCGTGCTCAGCGTGGCTGCAGGTACGTGACACGCAAGCACTAGAGCCGAGGAGGTGACGGACACAATGCGGGCGGGGCGCGGGCCCTCGACGCCGCCGTCGGCACCTGGCCCGTGCTCAGCGTGGCTGCAGGTACGTGACACGCAAGCACTAGAGCCGAGGAGGTGACGGACACAATGCGGGCGGGGCGCGGGCCCTCGACGCCGCCGTCGGCACCTGGCCCGTGCTCAGCGTGGCTGCAGGTACGTGACACGCAAGCACTAGAGCCGAGGAGGTGACGGACACAATGCGGGCGGGGCGCGGGCCCTCGACGCCGCCGTCGGCACCTGGCCCGTGCTCAGCGTGGCCGCAGGTACGTCACACGCACGAACTAGACTACGCTCATGTTTGTCTGGACAAATCTGACTTGAAAAACGATTTTCTGCAATAAAAACATACTGTATGTCGTCTGCTAACCCCAACTGCAGCAGACAATGGCCCGATTCAGAAAACACACCCTAAATCGAAATTTATTTATATATTGTTTCTTACAATTATCATGACAGGTTAGTAGTGACCCAATGCGGTAATGTACACACGACAGCACATCAAGTGTAACAGTTACACTACGAAAGCCGCCTCTATTACGAACGCAGTAAGATCGGTCTCAAGGTCAAACTGTTACGCTTTATGTGTTGTCGACTGTACCTTATTTATAAATGTACTGTTCTTTCTTTAATACTTATGTTTAGAAAAAGATACCAAGAATTAGAGCTGTCAAACACAGCTTGTAAAAAAACCATAGATGATTTCAGAAGGTGTGTGGGGAGGTGCTGTCACATTTTTTTTTATTTCCTATTATAAGGTTTTTATTGTGTTGTCCAGCGGGTGGGGCGGGCGTATGTCGCGCCTGCGCAAGAGCCGCTGTAGCGAGACTATTGCTGTATGGGCAGCCTTACAACCCCGCCACGCTCGAGCCCGTCCAGCCAGACGCTAGGCATGCCTATGAAAAGGTCAGTGCTACTCATTTTTTTTGCGTTTTACTACGACAAAAAAAAACAAAAAGTATTGCAAAGTATTGCGCGTTTCGGATGTTGAAATAGAACATTTCGACATTGTAGGGTAGACGTTAGCTCATAAACGCAAATCAGATAGACTAGAAGAATTTCACAGCGATATCCCAAGTCCTGGGTGGCTCAGTGGTTAGAGCAGTCGCCCGGATTGCGAAAGATCGCGGGTTCGATTCCCGCCTCAGGACGTGAAATTTTTCTAGTTTTATAATATTTTAATTACTAAAAAAGTATTGATTTTGAACATGTATTCTCATTGATTGCATCGCCTGACAATTTCCTACATAAATCCACCTACCATTGTAAGTACATCGTTACCCTCAGGCCCCGCGCTGACGAAGGACTCGCCCTTAGAGCTGCTACTAAAATAAAAATTGAATAAAATTGATGTGGTTTGATCTTAAAATTAAACTAGGTGGTAGGCCCGTATGTAGGGTCGTCTGGGTAGGTACCACCGCCTTTCTTATTTCAGCCGTGAAACAGTTCGCTGTGTTTCGGCTTGAAGGGAAAGGTAGCCAGTGCAATTACTGGGCATGAGAGGCATTTCATCTTAGGCCTCAGGATGACAACGCACCAGCAATATCAAGTGATTTTCCCTTGTTATTGCAGGTGTCTATAGGCGGCGGTAACCGCTTACCATCAGGTGGGCCGTCAGCTTGTTTGTCATCTAGTAGTATAAAAAAAATGATACCAATCAACAAAAAATATATTTACAGGAATTCCTCGTATGTGCGTCGTGTTGTGGCCGCGTGCAGCTATATTCAAGGATATCGCATCAAAAGTATCTAATGTATGCCGAGTGTAGTAAACGAGTAGCAGAGAAGAGAATGCAGAATCCCAGTAAAGACACCACAGTAATATTAAACGAATTGCTGGCGGATGAAGTGTGGCTCTCACAGGTAAAATTTATACCAATACGCTGTTATATAGTACTTAACAATATGTAGGGTATAGGTGGAAGCATCTAATTCAGAGTTCGTAAAAAATATTACGATTGAAATAAGATTAAATAGGATTTGAGTATGTACGAATATTTCTTAATATTACATTATTTTAAATACACGTTTTATAACATCACATTACATATTAAAATTCTAATTTAAAAAAAAAAACGATAAATACTGAACAACTATTCTTTGGGCAGTGATTTTCTTCTAATCAATAAAAAAAAAGAAAATTACAAAATTTTACTTTCTTTTGTTTTTGCCGAATGACATTACTTGAAAAAATTTGATAATTTTATGCGACACTATTTGTTGGTGTAGTAAAACAATGTATTTTATTCGAAATCAATGGTTCCTATTCCTAATTAGGAAAATTGAATTTTCAATAATTTTATGATGTAAGTTTCTCGAAACCGGCCCCGATACTCTTTTGAGTATTTTTCGCTATTTCTATATATTCAGACCATCCACTTGGATAATTATGTATTATAAACCTATCAACTTATTCTGTTGGCCTTGCTTTCACTAGCATCTTCTACTATTTAGTAAAACTCGTTTATTTATAAATAGCCGCGGTTTTTGACGAACTCTACCCTCTTTGTAAGTCTGCATCAAAATAATATTAGGAGTGCTCAAAAATGACCATGATGGGTTTAGAAAAGCAACCATATTACTACAGTATTTGAATCGTTTTTGGCTTGTACAAGATTTAAGCGACGCTGATTGTGATGCTGATTCTGATGCGGACTGTAGAAACTTATCTGAGTGGGGCCATGACCAAGTCACAGTACAGTTGGACTCATTGGGATGTTTTGTGCTTTTATGGTCCCCTGCTTTAACTCTCCCTGTGTCCAAATTATACCGGGTGTTACAGAATTCCGCAATAAAATTAAAAATTCTGGGGTTGCGGGGCTCCATATTGTAGTATGTGCGCGGGTTGTGTGTGTGTGTTTGTGTGCACGAGGTATAGGTAACTGTTTTGTATCGTACGATACGCGATATTTTGTCAGTCTCTATCATACGCTGCACAATACTGATGTTATCTTCAGTCGTCGCAGTAGAAGGCCGCCCCTCACGCAAATCATCGGTAAGATTAGTGCGATCACGTTTCAACTCATTAAACCAGTTGTAAACAGTGGCACGAGATGAGCTTTTATCATGAAATGCCAATCGAAATCTATCTTAACTTTCTTGTTGACTTAAATGACTTAGAAAGTCATACAAAACGCACAAAAGTTTTCTCGCGTTAAATTCATGCTGACGTGACTCGGACACTTTTCAGTTTGCCGCCAAATCGATAATGTCAGATGAATGTAATACATACTCAATAATATTGACAAAGAGTTCCATTTTCAAAATTTAAACTTATTTTGTTATTGTATTGTTTACAAGTTACCAGTTCTAAAAACTTTGTGTCGCCCTCTTATACCATATCTTCAGGCAGAAAGAGCCTGTTGCCTTCTGGCTTTTGATATGTCACTTTCAGAATGCTCATTCTGGTTCTATCTAGAGCATCACAATGGCACACTGACAGAGCACCACAATGACAGACTGACAGAGTATTACAATGATAGACTGACAGAGCATCGCAACGACAGGCTGACAGAGCATCACAATGACAGACTGACAGAGTATTACGATGATAGACTGACAGAGCATCGCAACGACAGGCTGACAGAGCATCACAATGACAGACTGACAGAGTATTACGATGATAGACTGACAGAGCATCGCAACGACAGGCTGACAGAGCATCACAATGACAGACTGACAGAGTATTACGATGATAGACTGACAGAGCATCGCAACGACAGGCTGACAGAGCATCACAATGACAGACTGACAGAGTATTACGATGATAGACTGACAGAGCATCGCAACGACAGGCTGACAGAGCATCACAATGACAGACTGACAGAGTATTACGATGATAGACTGACAGAGCATCGCAACGACAGGCTGACAGAGCATCACAATGACAGAATGTACATTGACGTATTGATTTAGATAGCCGTGTTTGTTGCAGCTGTTCCGTGACGTGCGGCACTCGTGGGCGGAGGCGGAGTCCTGGGAGCGTAAGCTGCGGCACGCAATAAGCCGCCAGATGATTTAACACTAACCCGCGCCGCCACTGTGTAGGGACAGATACGGACAATCTCATTTCACTCGTGAAATATGTGTTTGTATGTATGTAATTGATTTTGTATTTTATTATACAATATTCTAGCATTTAAATAATCATTTTTTATACAAAATCCGGGGCAGGATCTAGATTTACAATAACGTTTTTGATTACTTGTTTATTTTTTATTTTCTCACGACGATCGCGTTGGCTGTTACTCAATATCAGTGGTTTGTTTAAGTACTCTGGTGCCATTTCGATGCTTGCTACTTGCATACCTATAACATTTTAAGTTTCATGTAGAAGTTTAAGAGGCCTAATTTTTTCAATGCGAAATATATGATCCATACATACAGCCACAGAGATATGCCAGAGAAATGACCCAGTTTTTATAGTAAATACGAAACAGTGTAACTCAGGGTCGAATTTGCTTGGACCTCGAGCAAAATCTGTCCTTGTTCAGCTGATTTCTCATTTCCATTAAAACATGCTTGGTGCAAGGCAAATTCTCAAACTCGAATCTCCAGGTCCGTACCACTTGAAATGTATATAAATGTGATTGTAAATCTTTGCTAAATTAATGTTTATTTCTTTATTACTTGCCTAACTATGAGAGAATTTCTGAGCACTGCATTTTTTTAATTGTTTTGTTTATTGTTGAATTGAATTGAAATAAATAAAATCATAGATCATAATAAAATTATGTAAGACTTAAATTTATTAAATTAAAATTGTCCACTAGCTTAAGTATAGGGCTGCCGTTACCCACACTTTTTTCTGTCTGTAATAATTGATGTCTGCAACCGTTAAGGCATTACAGTATCACACTAGTGTGCAGTGATTAAAAATTCCTCATATAAACTGAACTTATTCAGTAAAGAAAATAATACCTAACAGTATTTTTAGACAAAATATGATACATTACGATATTATATTTCAAAAATATTACGAGACTTGTCCCTGTGATCTATTTTGGTATTTTATTTCAAAGTGAATCTTCAATTCCATTGTGCGGTCTTTTAATATAATATTATGTTTCCAACTTAAGTAACAGTTTTTTTGATATGTCAAAGAATTTAAAATTGACAACATTTTCTTTTTACCTTCTGATATCATTGCTGCTTATTTAACTAGATATAATAAACCATAATGAAATTAAGCCATATTATTATGTAATTTGGCCATTATTTGGAAATACCTTTTCTGTCATGTCAATATCAATACAAAATCATAAAGACCACCTAAATAGTAATAAAACATACAAAATGTTTACTTCTCCAAAAAAAAGAAAGAATGCACACTACCCTCCGTATCAGAAGGACAAACTAGCAAAATGCCTTTGAGGCACAGATTTGAAATGTTTTATTGTCCCTCTGATACGGAGAGCACAATACAACAACTAAAGTTTTGAAATACCTTATATTTAATATAGATTATTTCAAAACAACGAAAACAACAGATGGACGCTACAATTGTTCTTAAAAAAACCCAATTACGTGATATGAAAAGCGAAACATTTATTTTCTTGTAACTTATATGCAATAAAATACTGCCATAGAAGTTCGACACTTTTCTACACTGTAGTAGGTAATTTGGAAAGTTAAAATGTTGTCTGTTAATACTGAATGAAAATAATATTTGAATTTGCAAGGTTCTATGATTTTCATGTTTAAAAAGTTAAATGTTGTCAGTTTTAATATGCATGTTATTAATAAATGACCAATCGAATTCAAAATTGAGTTTATTTTACTTATTTTTAAAAATTATGTTAATATATGGTAAATTAGAAACGAGTGTTATTGTATTGTCAATAGTTCAATCACGAATTCCTTTGGCTTTATATTTATTTATTTTACGTATAGACAGCCGCTCATCGAGTGTAACAGTTGCACTACGAAACTCGCTTCTATTACAAACGCAATAAGGGCGGTCTCAAGGTCAAACTGTTCGCTTCATGTGCTGTCGACTGTACATGTACATTCATCAATATACAAGTTGAAAGTATTAAATGGGTTTAGAAGATTATAAAAAACTTTAAACAGATATACCACGTATATTGTTCAATGAGTAAAGTGACATCAAAACACCCACTCTTACATGGTACTCATAGAGTGTAATATTTCTTAATTTCAAGGACACAGTCAAATGGTGATAACGAAGCTCACACTTGAACCAATGCCGATTTGAGCTTATGGTCCTCTGCCGAATCATTTTTAGTTCTTACGGTCCTTACGACCCACGTGTGTACTTACAACGATCGTGAGCGAAAATGCCAGATTGAAATTTGCCACGATAAAAGTGTAAACATTTTGAAGTATGTTTATATGTAAACATTTTGGTCCTTTGAGCCGGATCCGAGAAGAGCCCAAAATGCCGAGGGCAGCAAGGGAAAGGCGGCTTTTAGGAGGAAAAGATGTATTAATTAATAAAGCACATAAAACAGAGCAATATTGTAAAATAGAAGACGTACAGCATTAGTGACAAGAATAGAGTTAGGACATAGACAATATGAAATGACTCGTCAATAAGGTGGAGGTCTATCCTTGACAGTCACAAAATACCAATACACAGGATATCCTTTCTAATATTATTTACGGTTTAGATGTTATTGCTCATTGGGTATTTTAATTTGTATATCAGTTTAAAGTTACCCCTTTACTTTATAAAATAAGCGGCTATACACTTACTGGTGTTTTGCATTTGCATCGTGTGTAATTTATCTACGTAACATAAAAAAATGTGCCTAAAAACTTGGCTCTCGTCTAACTCGTGGCTGGCTGTGGTGATTGGAGCTTGGTTTCGTAATTTTAGACGTATAAAATAGTCTTCCCATAGTGTATACATTTCAAATATTCTAGTAATGTAAAGAGAGAACCATAAATGAAGTGTCTCAAATAGTATTTATTTTAATTTGTATTTGCTTTATTATGATCGAGTCACGTACAGTCGACTGCACATCAAGCGTAACAGTTTGACTTGACATCGCCCTTACTACGCTCGTAATAGGGTCGGCTTTCGTAGTGCAACTGTTCCACTTGATGTGCTGTCGTGTGTACACAAATAATTATTTTTTTTAGGCCTAGCGCATACCTACAATTAAATTATTTGTTCAACAACTATTTTGTTGTGGTTTATAAGTTTGTATATAGGATTATATGAAAGAGCGCATACTGTCAACTCGATAGTTACTCGATAAAAAAGCTGTATCGATCTGCTTTTAATGAATATAGAATGGGCACAGTATCACCTTTTCTTATTTCTTTTTTATGTTTATGTCTATAAAGTAATGCGCAAATTAGAACTTTGTTCTTGTCAATTGACATTGTTTGTAGCACCTTGACCCGAAGGTTGCCGAAAGAAGAATAGTCGATTTGGTAGACGATAACAAAGTCGATGAGTGACTATTAATTATATATGCGCACCTCCATTAATGGTTTAGTTGTGTGGAATTCACGAAGAATTTTTTATTTATACAATGCACTGCAAATGTCTCAACACCACCTGGTGTGAAGCGGTTAGAAAAGTCCATACGCGGAGACAGCTAGTGCAGCTTGAAATACAGTTCTAGCCGCCTCCACCTTGCCGGCTCATAGGGCGCGTTTTCACGCACAGTTTAGTCGACTCAAACGTTGTATGTATGCGCTAGGCCTATTCACTTGCATATCTGGTTGGCCACACTTGAATTTCATATAACAGAAGCTTAAAGATAAACAAAGTGTAAAATGTAAAGTGATAGAAAATGAAGGTACTATAAAAATGAATAAATATTGATAAATTGAAATAATTGCTCCAGTGAAAGCCTCGTGCCGGCTATAATATTGCCGTTACTTTTTACATTTGATTAATGAAATATGTTTTAACAGACAGCTCTTTAAGTAAATAGATTTTGTTACCTGGTGGTTTATACTTTAATTAATATACATTACCAAGTTCAAAAAAGTAGTAGTACCAAGTACGGTACCTAATAGTACCTACTTATTACTTTCTTCAAATTCTAGCGCAAATCAATTTTCTTTTACGATACGGGTTAACTACTATAATACCTGTTTCTACAATAATTACAATAAATAAATCGTAGCTCCCTTTTTGTTAAAGCGCCTAAAATAAGCTACTGTAATCACTCGAGCCGTATTCTTTTTTATCACCTTTAGGGATGTTGACTGTATTCAAATTAAAATATACATAATTTTGACGCGAAGTGGTAGTTTTTATAATAGAAATTCTCAGAAACCCAATAGTTTACTGTATTGTTACGGAATTCAAATAATATTTAACACAGACAAGAAGAATTTCACAGGGCTATCCCAAGTCCTGGGTATCTCAGATGTTTAAATCGCCCGGATTGTGAAGGTCGCGAGTTCGATCCCCGCCTCGGGACGTGAAACTTTTCTAGTTTTGAAATTTTTATAAGTAAATATTTGACCCGTCAACCACCAGATTCCAGACAATTGATTTTGCAATTGTCTTGAACCTCCACACATATAACGCAGATTAATAAACCAAATGCAATTAAATGACTCTCATGGTCACGTGACAGCGAACACCAATCTGATATCAAGAGGAAAACCATCTAAATCACCATGGCAACTAAGCAGTGTTTGGTGACAAGTGACGTCAAGCGGCCACGTGACATATATGTACATATTTGCATTCTGGAATTAAATTGAAACAGGATTTAAGATACATGATTTTTAAAACATTAGTCGTATTAAAATAATAATTATCACTATTTCGGGATATATTAGGAACTTATACCAGCGCGCGTAGCACAAGTAACACGAGAAGCTCGAGAAACGGTTTTGTCTACACCGTAATGTCATTTTTGTCGGGCCTCACCTTACCTTCATCATCAGCCTATATACGTCCCACTGCTGGGCACAGGCCTTCCTACATGGGAGATACTCATGAGGAGATTGGGTCATAACACCACCACGCTGGCCCAATGCGGGTTGGTGGGTTACCTTAGCCGGACAAAAATGACATTTCGGTGTAGACAAAATCGTTTCTCGATCTTCTCGTGTTCCTTGTGCTACGCGTGCAGAAGGGTGTCACTCCACTGTTAAGGTTTGTTTGGTCGGCGCGCCTCTCGGCCATGCATATAATAATATGGAAGTAGGTTGCTCTCGGCTCGCTGCGTCTCGCGCGTAATTGAGTAATTTTTGTAACGAACAATGGCTTCTAAAGATATTTTCCTCGGGATTCTAAATTAAAAGAAGAACAAATAATTTTAATAACTGAGTAAGAAACTGAGAACCATAGATTAGAGATAATATATATGGTACTGAGAACCACCCTGTTACTTGCCGTTAAACCGGTTTCGAGTGAGCGGTGCCCAATGGAATATGAACGCTCTGGTCACGATAAGTTTCAATTTCGCGTGCAAGCAGGCAACAGTCATAAAAGTAGGCAATTTTTTATACCTAAATTTGACTTTTGTACTAGAGTGAACATGTCGTTACATGCCGTGTATAAAATAAAAGTTATTATGTGGTTATTTTCAACATGAAACACTACCAAAATTTGTTGTCAACATCCCTATGCATTAAAAATATAAGTGTTTAAAGTAGGTACAGACAGTATTGAAATTATGAGATCTCGATTGAATTCCTTTTAGAAACATTCAAAGTTTTATGTATGAGTTAATTTTTAGTTTGTTATTTGACTTTTAGGTAAATGGTGACCACCATTTCATTTCATACCTCTAAATTGTAGCAGCCAAGATAATAAAAAATATCTGCGAACAGTTTGAAATTTCAATTAGTTCCTAATACTATATTTTGCCACTGATTTCTGAACAGCTACATATCTGTTCTTTCTAAGCACAAAACTTACCAATATCTAATCACTAACAACGCCAATTGCGCCTACGCAGACAAGGTGGTCATCAAATTATCGGAGGAATTGAGAAATAAAACCTTATAGCGGTAACATAAGATTTAAAATTGGTTACGTTCAGAGTATGGATGGACAAGATTAAATATTTACGAGTTTCGCCCCTTACCAGCCGCCGCGGCGCGGCGCGACGCTCACTGACATTAGAAAATAAAACAAAATGTTTCTTGTTAATGTTAAGACGAGGGCTCCTCATGTTTTGTGGTAGATTTTTCTTACACTCCGACGTAAATGACAGTATTACCATTGTTCCAGTATCCTTTGTATTGTATATATGTCTCTAAATTTTTTACAAATATTAGGTATTGTTAGGTGCCTTATGTTTCATTCAGACACTGCTTCGGCACAACAACCAAACGAATATTCAAATTTGGTCTTAAAGCCGTGCTTAGTAGATATACTTTACAAAGACAAGTCCGCTTGCCGCGCGTCATTGCCGTTGCCTGTTTTGTCATTGTGAAGTGTATCTACGGACAGGATTTTAAGCCTATATTTAAAATTTCGTTTGAATACAGAGCAGAAGCGGTGTCGTTCATGTGAGCTATGATCTGTAGTCGGTGTTAAACACTGAAATCATAAAAGCTGCCAAAAGTTTAAGTTGCTTAAGTTGGAACAACTTTCTATAAAAAAAAAACCAGGAATTGCTCAGATGTCTTAGACAACCTTGTCTGCGTAGATTAATTTGATGTTATAAGTGTAAGAGGTTTTGGTGTCTAAAGAAATGGAGCTGCTCAGAAATTTATTACGAACTGCCTAAATGAAATTTGATACTGCTTCGAAATATTTATGGTCACGTTGCCTCCTACAATAAAATAATTATGTGATGGTGATAGTATTGTATATCTTTTATACCGCGTGACTAACTTAAAACTTAAACCCTCTTATTATAAAACGCGGACTGAAGCTAGTACTGATCTAAAACTAAAGCCGTCAGTGTCTTTCTTTTAACAAATAAATGTGACAGCATCAGTTTTAGACCAGGAATAACTTTAGTCTGCGATTTATAAAAAGGGGGAAAGTGGCTATAAATAAATATTTTGATTTTAATGTATGTAGCTAAACTACGAGAAGTGTCGTTTTGATATGACTATCTGAAGGGAACTTATATGAGAGTGATGTATTATATATTCTTTTATATGATAGGTAATAATAAATATTTACATTGCATCCATTGGCAAAGTAGTAAGCATAATACGAAACTAAAACTTGATACTATCTCACATTCCTGAAAATATAAGGCCCTGGTCGTCCAGTTTTTCTTAACAATTTATTTTTAAAGTATTACATTTCAAATATTTTAATTTGTTCTGCCCTAACTTAAAATGAACAAAATGTGACGATATTATAATTCTATTTTAAATATAAATAAGTACAGTATGGAAAGATATTTTGTATAATTGCATAAGGTTGTATCATAGGTTACGAGTATGTCAACTACATTGATGTAGTTCGTAATATTAGCATTAAGTAGCACTTTAAAAAATGACAGGTTCTTTCTGATAAATATAGTTAAAAAGACCATTTGTTTTGTTCAGATTGGACAAGTTTATGTTGATTTATTCGACATCTTATACTATAAGACATCCTAAATCGCAATTTTATCGAATAAAAATTTTCAATAGTTGAGAGAATTTTATTTAATGTCTTTCACAAATCTGTAGGCACCCTTTCACACTTTCGCACCCTTTTACAACTTTCACACTTCTTTTGAAAGACAAAATATTATATGGTGCTTATAACAGTTACTTGTTATAAGTATAAGTACGTAATAGAACGTGGGGCTGATGAACTTTTATTCAAAAGACAGTATTTTTTGCAGTTTAATACGGGTCTCTGCTGAAACAGTCTTCTAGCGTCTATTCTCTGGAGTGAAGAAGTAAGAATTTTAAATAAAGTGCAAGTACCTACTCTTAATTCCAAAGGTTACAAAATACAAACAATTAGGTAATTGAAAACGAAACATGGTTTTCTAATAAGTAATATTTATTAGTTTAAATTTTTAACCGACTTGAAAAAAGGAGGAGGTATCAATTCGTCTGTATGTTTTTTTTATGTTTGTTACCTCAGAACTTTTGACTGGGTGAATCGTTATTGATGATTCTTTTTTTGTTCGATGCGGAATAGTTCCCAATTGGTCCCATAAAAATGTTATGAAAATCAATTGGGTAGTTTGGTTTTTAAATAAAAAAAACTGGAAAAATTAAGTCGTCTACGTATGCGCAGTTGCGGATATTTGCTTTCCTATGAATTTTTAGTCAAATGATACGATAGTAGAAAACAATATACGCTCACGGTCACCCATCTAGCTTTGACCTTCAAAAGTTATCACTAAAAAATTTAAACAAAAATTAAAACCGACTCCAAAAAACTGAAAAGGTTAAAATAATATGTATGTTTAGATTGAGGAGCCACATTTCGTATCTTAAACGGCTTAACACAGTTATTTTGTAGTAGCTTAAAAAAATTTGTAGCCGCGATCCTGGATTTTGTAGTGGAATACTTCAAAAGTTAAATGAATGTAAAGGTGGCTCCTCAATCTAAACGTTTAGATTGAGGAGCCACCTCATAACTTGGAAGATTATGGATGAATGTAGGACTGATACCAAAAAAGCTACACCACATCACATGTGGCTCCTCAAACCAAACGTTGACGCGTACATTTTGCCAAGGAAACAAACGTTCAATCGGTGTGAAATTTCTGTATGATTTTGTAGTATGTGTAAGTGTGTAGTTTTGTAGTATGTAGAATTGTAGGACAATATTCAGTAACTAAAAATAAGTGGATTTAGAGATAAGAAACATTTTAACTGGCTCCTCGAACGAGATGCTTCGGTAAATAGATTTGACTGTATCTGCTTAAGTTTACAGCGAAATTTAAAACAGAAAACAGGAATATTTTGTAGAAAATCCTACAAAATGTACATATAGTTCTGCCTAGTAGAAAACTTATATATAACAAGATATTCACATATTCACAATTTCCTAGCAAATTATTTTGAAGGGTGTCCATGAATAAATATTTAACAGTTTTTTTTTATTTCCAATACCCAAATGAAGTCAAAGTAATCAAAATTAAATTTAGATACTCTATTACATAATAATTTGACATTTCAATATTGACAATGGTAAACGAATAGAATAGAATAGAATTAATAAATATCGAACAAACGGATTTCAAAATTAGTCAACCTTTCATAGTTCATCATATTTGTTGTAAATTATGGTCTAAATTGTAACTATATAACAGCTCGCGTGAATTTCGTTCCCGTGAGAAATCTGTTTTTACTTATAAACCACCACTGCCTACCTTCTGAATTTCAATTTTATAGTAATAACCTTTAGCTTTTAAAAATAAAGATTCTTATTTCGGGTATTGATTTGCAATAACTAAAAATAAACTAAATACATGTACTATGTATGTTTAAATTGAGAAGCCACTTTTCACAATAATTAACACAAAAATTAATGACACATTCACATTTATTTAACTAGCTTTTGCCTAATACTTCATTCGCGTGCTACGATGACCTCCTTATTGTATGAAGGTTAGTACTTCGGAGAGTTCAAGCTGTATAATCTGGTTCTACCCACCTAATTGAGATGAAAGATAGCTTAGATTTTAAGTTAGACCTAAAGCTACCAAACAGTGAAAATGAAATATAAATCTCTTCAGTGGGTTTTGCGTGATGCACGTGTCAGAAATATGGTGGGAATGTAGATGTATATATAGATCTATATGAGTAGCAATTTAAGTACATGGAACAAATAAAATCAAAGTATAAAGGAAAACTCATTTATTCGACAGTGATCACTATATAATAAAGCATAAATGCATTTTTATGTTATTCAATAATAACTTACACGGAAATTATCAGATATTTATCAATATCACAGAATAAATACCATTTTCACTTTACAAAGCTATAGAAAGGAAACCATATAGTTAATTTATATTGA
The DNA here is from genome assembly GCA_947347705.1 of Nymphula nitidulata. Lineage (NCBI taxonomy): Eukaryota > Metazoa > Arthropoda > Insecta > Lepidoptera > Crambidae > Nymphula > Nymphula nitidulata. Next base: position 14,841,545 of record OX374623.1, read on the forward strand.
AAGAAAAGGATTATCATCCTCAATCACATTGAAATAACACCTTTCAATGAGTTTCACTATGTGAGCCGATACAAACACAACCGGAGCCCATTGAGCCCCGGGAGGATGCAACCTCCAACCCCTCCATCCTCATCCTTACGCCACCTTTTTAATGTATAAGCTAACAATATTCTTACTGTATTATATTCACATTTTAAACAAAACACAAGTAATACTTAACTGGCGCTGTGCTCGGTCCGAGGGCTCGACAAAGAATGTCCTACTAGGCCGGAGCTCACGCTTTTATAAACAGTGACAAACAAGTCGCGTCATCGAACGATCCCAGACCACGTGTACAAAATTGAAACAACTCTTTTCTTTATACAAGTAATTTGAGACATGAAAATGTAGCCTAAAATTGTAATATCTTATTACATTAAACATTCTAACAATTAAATTGTTTTTGTCTTATTTAACAAACAAAAGTGGCGTGATCCACCGGAAGTCTGTCTTTTTAAATGTTACAATAATTTACAGAAACATTTTCATCATCATCATCATCATCAGCCTATATACGTCCCACTGCTGGGCACAGGCCTTCCTACATGGGAGTAACACATGAGGAGCTTGGGCCATAACACCACCACGCTGGCCCAGTGCGGGTTGGTGGGTTAAAGCGGTTGCAGACTACAGAAACATTTTAATTATAACTAAATACTAAATTTAATTATTATATCGACTATTTCATGATTATTTATTATGATTAATCCATATTAATAATAATGTTTATTTTCTATCAGTTGGCGCGGTTTCCTTACCGGAAACCGTATCTTTAAATTTACAATAATTTGTAGTAATATCAGATATACCAACAACACACTTTAAATTATTCGTTTATTATTTATTTAAATTATTATTATTGATTGTAATGTTTTTAATACTTTATAACAGTAACAATTTCTACTAAACAAAGATGGCGCGATGTCCTTACCGGAAATCGATCTTATTTACATTTTACAATAATTTGTTGAAATAGTAGATTTCATAAACATTTGTTTTATTATAATTTATTGCTTTCTTTTATATTATTAACAATTAGATAGTAATTTATAGGTAAGTATTTTTAACAATGATTATTTTCTGTCACACGCACATACAGATAAACAGACTAAAACTGTAAAGAAAATTATTGTGGGCATTTTTTTTACAGAATATCTACAATGTACAAACACAGTTTTTTTAACAGCTTTGTAGTAGTATAGATAATAAAACAAATAAATAATTTAAAAAATCTATTGAATTGTTTATTCATGAACACCCCTCGAAGTAATTTACTAGGAAATTGTGAATATGAGAATATCTTTTTAAATATACGTTTCTTACAAGGCAGGACTCTATGTACATTTTGTAGGATTTTCTACAAAATATTCCTGTTTTCTGTTTTAAATTTCGCTGTAAACTTAAGCAGATACAGTCAAATCTATTTACCGAAGCATCTCGTTCGAGGAGCCAGTTAAAATGTTTCTTATCTCTAAATCCACTTATTTTTAGTTACTGAATATGGTCCTACAATTCAAATACACATACTACAAAATCATACAGAAATTTCACACCGATTGAACGTTTGTTTCCTTGGCAAAATGTACGCGTCAACGTTTGGTTTGAGGAGCCACATGTGATGTGGTGTAGCTTTTTTGGTATCAGTCCTACCGAGCTCAGATCTTGTGTACTAATTACTCTCATATACTACAAAATCATACAAAAAATTTAGAAATATTCATCCATAATCTTCCAAGTTATGAGGTGGCTCCTCAATCTAATCGTTTAGATTGAGGAGCCACCTTTACATTCATTTAACTTTTGAAGTATTCCACTACAAAATCCAGGATCGCGGCTACAAAATTTTTTAAGCTACTACAAAATAACTGTGTTAAGCCGTTTAAGATATGAAATGTGGCTCCTCAATCTAAACATACATAAAATAATTAACTTTTAGTAGGTACTTATCCCACGAACATATTTTTGGAGTCGATGCTTCACTATCTATGGTTTCTGGAAACAACTTAGCACCAACTCCAAAAATATGTTCCTAGGGGATGAGTACCAACTAAAAGTTAGTTATTTTATCCTTTTCAATTTTTTGGAGTGGGTTTTAATTTTTGTTTAATTTTTTGTTGGTGTTTATCAAGTTTACGTTTCGTATCTACCTATCTAGTGTACTCACGTGTCGTGTCATGTCAGCATAATAAAATTTTCAACTCATCTAATTTAGTTGTAGCCTCACATTTCTATGTTCTGAGAATTGTAGCCATATACTTTTAACATATACGAGGAACGTAATTATACAAGTCTGAAACTATAAGACATACGAAAATATCTTCTTGGGAACCATGTCATCAATTTTAGTAATAATAAAAACTGCATTCGAAAAAATCGAAAAAAATGAAACTAACACTATTTTAGTACCTAATTAAAATAGAATAAAACTACAAAAACTTCACGTCCTGAGGCAGGAATCGAATTCTATTTTAATTACTAAGTAATTATTCAAACATCATAATGTTAAAATCAAAAATTAAGAATATTTGAAAGAACTGCCCCAACTTAACCGAATCGTAGGTATTTGTAAAAATACTCGTTTCGGATGTTGAAATAGAACATTTCGACATTGTAGGGTGGACGTTAGCTCATAAACGCAAATACAGATAGACTAGAAGAATTTCACAGGGATATCCCAAGTCCTGTGTGGCTCAGTGGTAAGAGCAGTCGCCCGGATTGCGAAAGGTCGCGGGTCGATTCCTGCCTCAGGACGTGAAATTTTTCTAGTTTTATTCTATTTTTATTACTAAGTAATTATTTACATTTATAATAATGTTAAAATCAAAAATTAAGAATAACACTATTTTGTTTAGATATCGATTATGTAGGTCCTAGTAAACGTTACTATGAAACAAAATGATGTCTAAAATGATTGAAATGCATTGTTTTCATATCCTTTGATTTATTTTAGTAGGTGTTCGACATTACCACCATATCACGGAGGGACACGCTCCATACAAGGGCGGTCATAAATAGTTAAAGTCCTGTTACTATCAATACATTGTATTATTTTAGTGACTTATAGTTGTAAAAGTGTTTTAGGAACATTAAAATGAAAGAAGTACATGTATTTACGGAATAAAAAACGTTTACTTCAGTAAAAAACAAATATAAACAATAACATACTTTTACCTAAATTTATCATGAACAAACACTTAAAAATTGGAATGTAAAACATATATTTTAAATAAAATAAGAGTCAAAACATTGATAACATTATTTAATTATAATAAAATAATAGAAATAAATAAATTAAAATTAATTAAATACAAAAAAAACAAAACAACTAACAAAATACAAATAAATTATTCTTATTCTAACAATATTAAACATGTAACAATTCTATTACACTTTGTGACAGAGTATTTTTCTTTTTAGGGGGAAGTTTCCGAAGACTTGTAATATAAGGATCTGAATGTAATAATAGTCGTTGTATTAAATCTTGATTGGTAACTTCACGTGACATTTTTCGAGTGTGACTTCGTCTATAAATTTTGATATACTTATTTGTCGCTTCAGCAGCTTCTTCGGAAAGTTCTCCTATAGATAACAATGCATAACTTATAATATCTGATCCATGTACGAGCACCTTGTGGACAGAAGCAGGAAGACTATACCACGGATATTCCTCGACCAGGCTGTATGCTGTTTGTAATGCATAGTCTTTAAACTTGCATTCATTAATTTTATGTCCAGAAGATAACGTTTGTAATATTACACAACAACGATCTATGAGATCCTTATTCAAACCTGTAATTTCAGCAGATACAGCTGATTCCAAAAAAAACTTCCTGGCCGTGTTTCCGTCGTTAGACGTCCCGCTTCCACCACTACGCGGCTTGTCAACTATTAAACCTAATCGTTCCCTAAACTGGGACTGTACATATTGTTTTTTATTTGATAACAATTGTTTATCACTATCTAGCCTAACTTGCCATTTTTTTATGTCTAATCTATATGAAAGATGAATAAAATATTCGAAGAAACGTATCCAAGAATGTAGTGGTGATAATCCAAATTGGTATCTACTCTCTATTACAGGTTTTTGTAAACATTCGTCTATTTTATTCATCTCTTTAGGGGTAGCATTACATATATAACATCTACTTGTAGATGTTTCACTTAAAGCACTACAAATTTTACCATCTACCATTGAAAGCTGCAACTTATGAGAAACGACCAATTCACGATTGTCGATCTGAATAAAAGTAGGTTGCAAACTTTCAATTTTATCCTTAAAATAAGCTTCCTCTTGCAAAGACACTGCTGTGCTTTCTTTCAAAAATTGAAATCGAATAGGACGGCAGTACCTAGTGGAAGAGGGTCGAGGATTTTTCCATAAAATTTTACAATTATCTTCAGCTAATTTTACAATAATTTGAAGGGGTACATAAGATGTTACAAACAAACCACTATCTTCTAAAGTTGAATCTGAAAAAAATTGTTTGTATTCACTATGTCCAGTGCTGCCATCGAATCCCCATTTCCCAAGTAAAGAGATATTAGACAAACAATCATCAGGAATCTGATCTAAGACCTCTTTTTGAGATTCAAGGATTCGAGAAGCTGTGTGATCAAAAAGACTTTGTAATTCAACTTCAGCTGAAGACTCGGAAACAGTTATATTAGAAGGGTAACATCTCTGTTTCGCTTTAGTAATTTGTTGGTAACATGGTAATACATTAGGAGAAATCTTACTATTAACAAAGTTTTTAATTAATAAATACTGATGTTTTGTCAACTGAGCATCAGTCACAAGTGACAAGACATCATCAGTGCTAACTCTAGATATACACGAATCGAATGAACAGTCTGAAACATCAAGCAATGCACTCACAGTAGAATCATCAGACTTTGACAAATCAGCTACTCTCCGACGTTTAGTCCTTTTACTACATTGCGTAAAAGGTTTTCGAGGACGACCAATTGAATGACACGGCGACGTTTCAGACGGAGTACATTGCTTATTATTTTTCACAAGTTGAATTTTTTCAATAACATTAAACCAATCGGAATTCTTATATAAAAGCTTGGTTTTATCCCTATTACATTTTTTCCAGAATCGAGCAATAGCTTTACATAAATTATTAACAATTTTCTCTAAATAATGAATATCAATGTTCTCAGCATCGTTCAGAGTAGTCAACAAACTTTGTAGGACTTGACGACACTTTTCCGAGTCATTATCGGTATTGACAGTTAGCCATATTTCAAGAATATGCATTCTTGAAAACGAGCATATATATAAATTACCTAAAACAAAAAAAAAACGGTTAAAATTCAGTCACAAAACCTACACAAAGCACAAAGACTAAATAAACTAATTTCGTAGCAAATGCTACGAGATAATCTGGCAACCGTAGCACCCTTGTCATCGCCAAAAGGGCAGATAAGGGCAGCCAAGTTTTAATTTTCCTAAGATAAGAAAGTCTAAAGATTATGGTGCAATATACCTCCATAGTCGGAGCGAGTGGGAACATATTTAAAAGTTTATTCAAACTTTGAATATTAAAATATAATACTCCAAGAAAAGTCGCCTCGTAGCAATGACATACTAAAGAAAATATATACTAAGATACAATTAAAATAAAAATATTAATTATTACATACCCTGTTCTTGGATATCCATTTCAGAAAAAACTCACACAGCACTCACAGGTCCCGCAATGACAACAAATGACGTCACGCTTTTTAATGACTCACTGATAACAGTATTTACGATTGGCGATGCGCTCTCTTTGAATGCACAATAGATAATGAAGGCGCACTCTAATTACTGACCTATTTATAGTTTCAGAAGGTACCGCAACTATCCAATGTAACGACAAGGAATAAAATGTAAAACAAGAAAGCAGGTTTTTAAGATTTATGACCTATGGATGTCCCACTGTGCATATGACGTTTATCACGTCTCTGTTCAAACCAAGACGTTCCATTTTCAAATGAGGTTTATCACGTGTTTGTACCTACCTACACTCATTCTATATGGGCTTTTCTTGAACCTAAGTATGATTAATAGAAGCAAGCAATTATAGGTAATTATAGATAGATAATATTATCGCAAATAACAATATGTAAAGCAGTGTATGTAACAAGTTGCGACACCAGTAAAGAGCTACAAACAACCATAGAGACAATTTTACGCACGAGTTGAATGTTGTGTTGAAAAATGGTGGTAATTTTGAACACTTAGGTACTAAAATAAATTAAAGGATATGAAAACAATACATTTTATTCATTTTAGACATTATGTTTCATAGTAAAGTTTACTGCTTAAGACCTACACAATCGATATCTAAATAAAAGTAGTGTTAGTTTTATTTTTCAAAACATCCGGGTTCGATTGAGCTGAGTAGGTACACTTTTTTTAAAAAAATGTATGAATGCAGTTTTTCGTATTACTAAAATCGATGACATGGTTCCTAAAAAGAGATTTTCATATGTCTTATAGTTTCAGACATTCCCATACTGACCGATCTAAATGTGCCAACCTGTATATCCCCTCCAACTATTCAAAAGTTAAGTCAAGCCAGTCTCAGTCTATATTGGATTTTACCATTTTCGTCATACATTAGTATAAACTCGAGCTTAATTTTGTATTTCATACATAATACACCAAGAAATTCCTTTATAAAGGATTTTTGTGTCTCATTGGTTAGTAAATGTTTTTCTATAAATAGTAAAAATTTAGTAGTAAGTAGTGAGGCACAAAAAAATAATTGCGTATTTTATTATGGTATAGGTACAGTGTGTTCTAAAGAATGGAGGTTTCTGAAGAATTGAGCATCCAGCAGACTATTTGATGATACAGGATCAGCCCAAGGTTAGCATCTCTTAGAAATACCACCGAAGTACAGGTAAACTAGATTTTAAATCAATCGGTTCTGTGAAAGTTTAGTAACACCCTTTTCTTAAGTGGGAAATGAGCAGATAGTTATCAAACGCTTGAACAGATCTTCTTAAATTATATTTAAGAACCATCTCGATTACGTCAAAGCTTTCAAGCAAAAAACCGAATCAAAATCGGCCCATTCGTTTAGGAGCTACGATGCCACAAACAGACAGAATACACAGACAGACACGTCAAACTTATAACATTTCTCTTTTTGCGTCGGGGGTTGTTTTGTTGTTATGCTGGTTAGTGGTGGTTTTTTGATATAGTGGTTTTGTTTCAGTTTATTTTTCGCTTTTTTTATCACTTCATAGTTATATTGGTTAGTACCTACGGTTGACCACAGAAGTACCTGAACACTTACTAAAGTGTTCAGCTAGTTCTGTGGTACTAACCATGTCACTATAAATGGCATTAATATAATACGGTAGCAACTATTAAGTATGAGCGCAATAGTCGGTGTTACATGGTACTAAAGTAATAATAGCTACTTCTGTGGTCGACTGTACCGGCACATGGTGTTTTTTGTTTTTGTTGTTTTAACCGCCTCTGTGGTCTAGTGGTCGAGACCACCTGACTCAGATCTAGAGGTGAGGTTCCCGTGGGGGCAAAAATTTTCTGATCGGTTTGGTTGGTGGTGGGCTTTTCTAAGTCCGCCTGGCTAGCTACCACCATCTTACCTAAGTCTGCCGCCATAACAATAATGTAAACAGCATTGTTGTGTTCCGGCAGTTGGATGGATAGCCAGTTCCTCTGTGGTTGAGGAATCCGGGTATAACTCGCTTCCATCGTCGGTTTTATCTTCACTTACCATCAGGTGAGCTGAAGGCTTAAGAAAGAAAAGAAAAGAAAGTTAGCCCGTTAGAAAAAAAAACCGGCATCCCGGTTTTTAAAATTACAATACCGAAAAAATACCGGGACTGCAAAAAGTCAATACCCTACCGCTGGCCGCTGCCCTCGACCTCGGAAATCAATGATAATAATATAGGTATCATTCGTGTACACGTGGTACATACACTACCAGTGACACACTATCTGGGAGAGTTCATGATGAAAAAGAAGGGGAAGCATTATGACTTTCAAGATTTTGTTAACTTATTTTTTATTTTATTTTTCTATTCGTGGCCACACTGCTATTATCATTATGTGACTGACATACTAAACATTATGAAGACCGTACCTACATTATCACCAGCCTATATACGTCCCACTGCTGGGCACAGGCCTTCCTACATGGCAGAAACACATGAGGAGTTTGGGCCATAACACCACCACGCTCTGGCCCAATTCGGGTTGGTGGGTACCTACATATAAAGACCAAAATGTCATCGGAAGATTAAAATATTATATCTTTCGGTGGTTTTAATATATTGTCACAAACTATACGTAAGTTTATATAAATATCTATGTCTATGCATAGGTCGAACCTCTTAGTAATTAATTATTTGGGCTAGATAATACCTAATAGGTAATATACGTACTTAAGAATAATAATATTATTAATGTTATTATGGAAAAATGCCAATGTAACCTAATATTGATTGATTTTTTTTTTGCCCTTCTAAATTACCTACTGTGCAGAATATTGAAGGCTTGGATAATTTTCTAAATCATTTTTTACTATGATACCAGCGCGCGCCATCTATCGAACTGGACCAAAATTTTTAATTCATTATAAGACGAATGGTCCAGTGGTCCTAGTCACTCCTAGTTGATTGATACTTCAATGTTTACTGCATTCGGTCGTTTCTCTAGCATTTTTTCAAGGGATACATTCTAGCATTCACGAGACTCGCACGCCACCAACTTAAAGTTAACCAAGATATGGTCACTTATTAGGAAGTGATTTATAATAGCACCTTTGTTCTAGCCCTCTGGTTTTTTTGCTGAAAGTACTGCGAGCGATGTTGAGGAGCTCGGTGGCGTATTGGTTTGAGCGCTGTGGTTTCGAATACGAAAACAAAGCAACTTTCGCCATGGTCGACCCTGGGATGGGTCAACCAAAATTTATAATCTCGAGCTCCTCCGTGCTTCGGAAGGCACGTTAAGCCGTTGGTCCCGGTTGTTACTGCAACCGCTTTAACCCACCAACCCGCATTGGGCCAGCGTGGTGGTGTTATGGCCCAAACTCCTCATGTGTTTCTTCCATGTAGGAAGGCCTGTGCCCAGCAGTGGGACGTTTATAGGCTGGTGATGATGACTTATCAAACACAGATTTTTCAATTGCCATAGACTTCCAGAGAAGTATATCTAACGCCGACAGATTAATAGCTCCAATTAACAATTTATAGATTAAGCTCTCTAAACAATCACGATTGCTGACTGTATAGTCCGTAGACTTATGTGTTTTAATTTTAACACAGCACTATACTTAGTCCGTAGACCACAGAACATAGAGAATAGATAGAAGGCGTAAGTGGGCGGGACGCGCGCGCCGCGCATAAGAGTAAACACTCTTATCCAGTTCTTTTGACGATTCGACGCGCTCAGTAGTTCGCTAACCTATGCAGAGCAATATTATGCCAAAACTAGTGGAAAAATGCCTCTTTGTGCTAATTTAACCCGCTGGAAGCAAAGTAAAACTTATAATCTTACTCATTGAGACATTTCTTATTTTCGCTTAGTACATTTTTACTGTAAAATAGTGAAAAACATTAAATTATAACGACGCCATGCCAAAAATATACATTGCTGGCTGTGTACGTCGTCAATAAAAGTGGCATTGTATATATCCCGCAATGTATGCTTTTTGGGGTAAATTAAAAAAGTTGCCAGCACGTCACACTTATTTTGCACAAATGAGTCAAAAATATATCAATGTTTAATTTAATTAGAAAATATTACAACAAAGTATTATGATGGCCTAGTAACTATTTCCATATAACAAAACTCTTTGATGTTACTCGTCTTTTTCACTTGTGCTAAGAATGTAAACAAAACAAACTGACAACAATTTCATAAACAATTGAACAATTGAACAAAACGTCGAACAATCCGCTAGTTCAGCGTAAGACACTTTACACTTTATTATCACGCCTTTTTTTGCTACGTAAATAACTATGAAATATTTACAAAAATACGAAATATTTGCCATCACAGACTACGTTAAGTTAAGGACTCCGTTTTGCCATTAAATAAAAATAAAGCACTGAAAAAATTAAGTTAAGTACTAGTTTTTGCTGTTCATATAGAGAGAATATATTCTCTCTATTGCAGAGAACACAAGGGGAACGGACGCCCATACAGCCATATCTTAAGTATTTTCTGACATTCTACAAATATTGCATGCTAGTGCATTGAAATGCTAGTGCAATGCAACACATTTCAATGCAATTTCTAGTGTCTTTCTCAATGTCTTCACATCAAATTCACTTATATTACAATGATATTCCAATGGCATGTAATGTAGACACAAACACTTCTTTTACAAAACTACTTATACCAATTTTATAACACAATGTTCGCTCAGACAGATTTTTGTAATTATTGTAATAAAAATCTTGACTGATATGACAGCATTAAATCTCGCCAATAACTCCAAATATAAAAATATGATGCCAGTCTTCATGATGCCACTTATTGAGGTAGATAGCCGCTATGAATTTGACAACGCGAAAATGAATGAATGAATGAATTGGATGAATGGATGAATGAATTTCACTATACGTGAAAACTGGATAACTGGGGCATGGGTTAAGGGATCTGCGAATTGGTCTCGCTTAAAGAGGTATACCACTTCCCTAGTATCTAACATAAACATAAATTTAACTCGCGTTGAACATTATTATTATACACCCGACGTTTCGCAAACTTTACAGCGAGTTTTCTTCCTCCTCTTGTAAGTATACAGTTACTTTAGATTTCAATCCATAAACAAAACGGAAATTAATATGCGTAGTGCAAGTTAGAAAGGTGATGAATTGATGTTATCTCAGTAAAAGAGGTAAAATACACTCGCTATCTCAATTATAGAGGTAACTATGACGATAAAATCGAAAGAATGAATCCCAAATATAGGGGATTGCATTGTCTAGCTGTGGAGGTTTCTCACTTATGCAGGTCCCACTTGACCAAGTTAACTTTTATTTTAATGATTTTCCATATCGCACGTCATTCACAAAACTATACCTATTTCACACAACACAAGGTTACAAACGTTCGTTCAGACATAATGTTCTAATTATAAAAATCTTGACCGACCTCATAAAATAGCAAAAAAAAAACTCTCCAAAAATAAGGTCAGCTTTTTTTTGTAACAAAAACCATAGTGGCATAAATAAATGAGATGTGGACAAGTAACTTTACTTGTGAAAGCCTCGAATTCCAGATTATTAGATTTTTTATTGTCATATAACTACCGGAAGTCTTACACAGCTTGACAAATTAAACTGTAGTTGTTAAAATACTAGCTGTTTATACTGCTCCAAACGAATGTTTTTGTAATCAAATTTTTTTAGACATTTATTTACCTTAGTTACATTCTTCAATAAAATTTCCTGTCATCAGATGTGTCTTTTTGCTCTCCTAGAATATTTTTACAACAAAATCGTTATCAGCACGAAGAATTATGGCACATATGGATAATAGCGGTGATGCAGGTACGGCTGATCGTAATATTAATTGTATTAAAAGCTCGTCAGCATCGATACCGTCTATTATGCTTCGGGATAGGGAAAGTTACCCTTTGTGGAAGTTTCGTATGCGAAACTACCTTATCCATGAAGACTTGTGGGAGACTATAGAAGGTTACCCGACTGGTGATTCGACTCCCACAAATATCCGTGATAGGAATGACAGGAAGGCTCTTTCTAAAATTTGCTTGACCCTTGAGAGCTCTGCTATTGTTCATGCTAGGAATGCCAAGACGGCGTCTGAAGCGTGGGTGGCATTGCAGAATACCTTTGAAGATAAGGGTATGGGGCGCAGATTAGCTTTGGAAAGAAAGCTGTATCGTTTAAGTCTAATAGACTTTCGTAATATTGAAGACTACATTAATGCGGTACTCAATACTGCTCAAGAGCTGGCGGACATAGGAAAAGAAATCGAAGATACTTCTGTGGCAGCCATTCTATTAGGTGGACTATCTTCAAACTATGACCCTTTAATAATGGCTTTGGAGAATAGTAATGTTGTTGTTACCACGGGCTTAGTCAAGGCCAAACTATTGAATGAAATGTTCAAGAAAGACGTGATGGCTGAGACTGGCGCTGCTGCACATGTACGAAGTCTAAAACCGAAACAGAAACCCGTTGTTTGCTATGACTGTAAGGAGCCTGGCCACAAACGACCCGATTGTCCGTTGAGGAAGAAGAAGACGATGAAAAAAGGGAAGACAGACTTTACTCCTAGTACTTCCTTTTATGCCTTAGGAGTTCATAATAACATGGACAAGTGGTATGTAGATTCTGGTGCTACCAAACATATGACAGCAAGAATCGACTGGTTCAGTGACTTAAGGCCACTTCACACGGGCAAGGTTACAGTGGCAAATGGCACTGAAATCAGTGTCGGTGGTGTGGGTGACATAGACATATCCAGTTCTGTAAATAGTAGCAGTAGTGTTGTAAATAAGTTAAAAGATGTTGTTTATGTCCCTAATTTAAAATCTAACCTTATATCTGTAAAGAAAGCTGTTGAGAAAGGTTTTAGCGTTCTTTTTGATAAAAGTGGCTGTAACTTTTATAAAACTGATACTTTTCAATTTACAGGTGATTCTGTTCTACATGGTTCGCCCTGTGATGGTCTGTACGCGTTGGACTGTACTGTAAATATACCTCAAACTGCGGCCTATGATGTGCACTCTGACTCAATTAGTAGATACGAGTTGTGGCATAAGCGATTAGGGCATTTGTGTCGCATTGGTATGAACCATTTAAGGAATAGTAAGGTTGGTGTAGATTTTAAGGATGTAGATAAGCAACAGTGTGTGTCGTGTGTAAAAGGCAAACAAGCACGGAAACCTTTTAAAACTATAGCGTATGCTAGGGCAACTTCTAAATTAGAATTGATCCACTCTGATCTTTGTGGACCAATGCCCGAAACGTCCCTTCAAGGTAGTAGGTATATTTTAGTATTTATCGATGACTATTCGAGAAGAGTTTTTGTATATTTCATATATTCGAAAACCGAAGTAAAAGAAAAATTTTGTGCTTTCCAAAAGTTAGTTGAAAGACAAAGCGGTGCTCAAATAAAAAAGATTAGGACTGACAATGGTACTGAGTTCGTAAATAAAGAGTTAACCGATTATTTCGTCTCTTTAGGAATCGAACATCAGACCACTGTGCCGTATAGTCCTCAACAAAACGGAGTAGCCGAACGTACTAATCGGTCATTAGTAGAGAAAGCTCGTTCAATGTTATCTGACAGTCAACTCTCAAACGCTTATTGGGAGGATGCTATTCAAGTTGCGGTGTACCTTAAGAATAGGTCCCCCCACCGTGCGCTAGACAGAGGTTGTACACCATTTGAAAAATGGCATGGCTTTAAACCGAATCTCAGCAACCTAAGAGTATTCGGTTGTAGGGCTCTTATCCAAGTTCCTTCATGCCAAAGGAAAAAGCTGGATAGTAAGGCAGAAGAAGTAATCTTTGTTGGGTATACAGAAGACCCAAATAGTTATTACTTCAGGGATCCTGTTTATCCTAGGCGACTGAAAAAATCTAGGGATGTTACTTTTTATGAAGATTGTTTTTCAAACATGAAAAATAAAATCTCTAATGTAAGTAATAATAATCCTGCTTCTGCTCCAGTATTACTTTTTTCTAATAATGATGAAGGCAGTTACATAAATGGCCAATGGCCAACTGAGAGTACTACAAATATTCAGCCGAATTCAGAGATAAGTACTGTCGGTGGAGAAGTCAATGTTGAGACTGAAGAACAGGAGAGTTTGAATGCGGATACTGGTCCAGTCGATGAAGCCGTAGATTTAAATGCTGGTCCAGGCTTATCTTCGTCTGAGCGTAGATATCCAGTGAGAAACAGGAAGGCTCCCGACTTTCTCACTTACGTAGCTTCTAATGAAGACTCCAATGAACCGAAGACTTATTCTGAAGCCAAAAGGTCTGTAGATTGGGTGAAGTGGAAAGAAGCAATGGACAGTGAATACAACTCACTTTCCAACTTAAAGACTTGGAATCTCGTGGATAGACCTAACAAAAGAATTGTTGCCTGCAAGTGGGTTTATAAGGTGAAAAGAGACTCTGAGGGAAATGTTGTGAAGTATAAGGCAAGGCTTGTAGCTAAAGGCTATAGTCAGGTATCTGGTGTCGACTATTATGAAACATTTGCTCCAGTAGTGCGACACTCGTCCTTACGAGTTTTATTTGCTTTAGCTGCGGAGATGAATCTGAAAATGCGGCATATGGACATTGACACAGCTTTTCTCAATGGAGAGCTTGAAGAAGATGTTTTTATGGAGCAACCTGAAGGTTTTGTCACAAAAGGACAAGAACATAAGGTTTGCTTGTTGCGAAAATCCCTATATGGATTAAAGCAAGCCCCAAGGGCTTGGAATACAAAATTAAATGAAACATTAGGAAAAATTGGTTTTGTTAGAACTCCTTCCGAACCTTGCGTTTATACAAAACTTTTTGATAATGAATTAGTTTTAATGGCTGTATTTGTCGATGATCTCATTGTATTCTATCAAAATGACAAGTCATTTGACATTGTCAAGGAAAGTTTACAAAAATATTTTTCACTAAAAGATTTAGGTTTTTTGAAATGTTATCTAGGTCTCAGTATAATCAGAAACGAAAATGAGGTGACGGTTCATCAAAAACCATATATATTGAATCTTTTGAAAAACTTTGGTTTGGAAAACTGTAAGACGTGTAGTACACCTTTGTCTAACACTAAACTTGAGGTGAGTACTACGACAGATGATCAGGCTTATCCTTACCAGCAATTAATAGGTAGCTTAATGTATCTTGCGGTTAATACTCGCCCAGATATCGCATTCGCTACTAGCTATTTAAGTCAGTTCAACACCTGCTATGGTAAAACTCATTGGTTAGCAGCGAAGAGAGTGTTGCAGTACTTGAAAGGTAGTATTGACCTATGTATACGGTATTCAAGTACAAATGAACTCTTGAAAGGGTGTGCTGATGCTGACTGGGCGAACTGTAGTTTGGATAGACGTTCCTATACCGGTTATTGTTTCAAATTGGCAGGAGGTCCAGTGTCATGGGCGGCACGAAAGCAACCTACGGTTGCGTTATCCTCAGCAGAGGCAGAATATATGGCTCTAACTGATGCGGTAAAAGAAGCTTTGTATCTTAAGAGATTTTTATTCGAAGCTTGTAGTGTGTTAGGTAAGTCAAAATTTGTTCTAGAATCTGTAAATATATTTAGTGACAGTCAGAGTGCACAAAGTTTGGCGTTAAATCCAATACACCATAACAGGACGAAGCATATAGATACAAGGTATCACTTCATAAGAGAAAAGGTCTCGGACGGTACGATTGTACTTAAATTCTTAGAGTCTAGTCAAATGCCGGCTGATGTATTAACAAAAGCATTACAGCGTACAGCACACAGTCGTTGTGTCAAAGGCTTAGGTTTAGATTGTTAACTAATGTAATTTGTTAACTTCTTTTGTTTTGTTTGTAATGCTTAAATATGGTTAAATAAAGGTCAAATAATATTTTGATTAAGGGGCCGTGTTAAAATACTAGCTGTTTATACTGCTCCAAACGAATGTTTTTGTAATCAAATTTTTTTAGACATATTTATTTACCTTAGTTACATTCTTCAATAAAATTTCCTGTCATCAGATGTGTCTTTTTGCTCTCCTAGAATATTTTTACAACAGTAGTGATCCCATTCTCTTTGTATGCTGTATTTTATTTAAGAGTCGCTTAAGAAATTGAAATAAATAAGTAGATACTTCATCATCATCAGCCTATATACGTCCCACTGCTGGGCACAGGCCTTCCTACATGGGAGAAACACATGAGATGCTTCGGAAGGCTTAACGTGCCTTCCGAAGGAGCTCGAGATTTTAAATTTAATTGACCCATTCCGGGACCAACCATGGCGAAAGTTGCTTGGTTTTCGTGATCGAAACCAGAGCGCTCAAGCAACTACGCCACCGAGCTCCTCAACAACTACGCCACCGAGCTCTTCCTTACTTACATATATATATTCACTGATTAATGAATTTTTTTTTGTAGAATATATTTCTTATAATTTTAAAGATTCATTTGAAAGACATAGCATAAAGTTAAAACCTTCACGAGAGCTTGTTATATTGTTTAAATTGAAAAATTAAATATTTATTAATCTTATTGCAAGACCAAGCTTAAAATACATAGAAGGACAAAGTTGATAAAAACAGAGAGCCAGTAAAAGGTTAAACACAACACAGTACAAACAATTTTAAACACCATGATTAGGCGAGGGCTACAAGAAAGCAGAGGCTGTTATTAGTAAAATATATGACATATTTTAATAATCCTAATCGCAGCCAAATGTGCCCAAAAGATAACAGCTCAATCCTTTCAAAAATCTAACTGAATATGAACTGCAATGAATTCTAAGGAAACCTGTGTCCCTCACAATTATAGATCTTAGTTTGCATCAAGTACCAAAATCGATTTTAATAAGAACACCTATTGTAAAGAAAAATATTTTTTTATTCCTATTAGGTACTATTATTACAACATAAAATTTAAAGAGTTTCGTTCATTCGTGTTTAAGTCACTATTAAATACATTAACGAACTCAAAATTTCCCATCAAATTGCATTTTATTTTTATTCTGGTAACACTGCAATATATGTGCACAAACAAATTCAATCTTTACGCTGTGGAAATATGGCCTGTATTTAAATGGTCTGTTTTTCACTTGGTACATTTTTTTACCGATTTTCAGGAACCAATCGCGTAATGGTGTTTTATGTAGTAAAATACGAACTTATCATTAAGATGTGTGCGAGAGGCGACACTGGTTCTGGTACTAACGTCGCTTGATACTACTTCTAACCTCTCTCTTATGTTCTGTGCCGTAGACTGTGTCAAAAATCTGTACTTACCAAGATTCGAACCCGGAAATAACGCTTCCTCGATGAGCTCTAGCCGCCTTACGCACCGCAGTATAGGAACCCAACAGTGAAGTAGTGTAACTTCTGGAAGATGGGTGTTAACCCCGTCAAGCCCTCAAAATTCGTCAGGTAAATACACTAGGTATGCCTCTCTTGAGATATAGGCAGGTACTTATCTACATTATGCCCCTGCCTCAGGACGTGAAATTTTTCTAGTTAAGATTTTTTTTATAAGTAGACAAATAATAATTGAGTAGGTAAGAGTAATTTTAGCTTTTCATACAAACCAAATATCGCCAAACAAATTCTTTATTATTAGACTTTTTGTAAAAACCTCTTTTGTTTAACCTCCAGAATTATTAAATTTATTTTAATTTAAAATTTAGTTCATCAAATAATCATATCCTTATTGTAATAATTATTAGGTTGGTTTTTAAATGAAATGTCTTATGTCATCATAATGCTTAAAACCGCTCAAGTAAGATTCAATAACATAATTAAATGATCAAGAAAGATAAGTAGAAAATAAACATAAAAATTGCCTTGATGATAATACTGATATGATAATTCTACATTTTTAGGTGTCGCGACTCGCTAGCGAGTTAGCGAAAGTAGGTACCTGTTATGTCTGCTTTTGCCTAAAAATGATAATGCAAAGGAATTGATATAGGTACCTGTCCGAAAAGTATACTTATCTTATCTTATCTTATTGTGGGGCCATGACTTAGTCACAGTGCACTTCGACCCATTGGGATCTTTTGTGCCTCCCCTGCATTTACTCTTCCTGTGTCCAGAATATAGTTGCCATTAGCCTTACTATATCTTTAGGCAGAAAGAGCCTGTAGTCTTCTGGTTTTGGATAAGCCACTCCCAGAAGGCTCATTCTGGTTCTAGTCAGGGCATGACAATGACATAGGAGATGCGTCATAGATTCCTGACATTCGCCACATGCTCGACAAACTTGTGTTGCAGAGAGTTGCATTTTGTGTAGCATGTGGTTAGTAGCAAAATGCCCTGTGAGTGCCCCAATTAAGAGGCGAGCTTGTGTTCTACCGTTTTCATAGATGTACTTACTCCATCCTTTTACCTCCTCTTCTAGGAAGGCTTTGGAGTGTTTTAGTCCAGGTATTTTATGCCATTCAGCCTTGTGTCTGTTCAGGACATGGTTTTTAATGGCTGTGTTTATAAAACTTTGTGAAAGTGCCAGAAAGGGCTCAGGACCCACGTATGTGTTTTCTGAGCCCTTCCTTGCCAATTCATCTGCCTTCTCATTGCCCATCACTCCCACATGGCCGGGCACCCAGATCAGTCTCACTGTATTATGTCTACCAAGCCTGTTCAGGGCACGTACAGCGTTTAGGACTAGATCTGAGTTGATGCGCGGTGAGCCAAGTGCCTTGAGAGCCGCTTGGCTGTCACTAAGAATATATATTATTTTATTCTTAGTCCGTTGTTCTATCACTTTCATTGCACATAGGATAATTGCATATGTCTCCGCTTGGAATACAGTTGCAAATTTGCCCATGCTTTGATATAGTTGTATATCTTTATTGTAGACACCAGCACCCGTTCCTGAGTCCATCTTGGATCCGTCCGTGAACCAAATTAGACTATTCTTTTCAGGAACTGGTGGTCTACATTTCCATTCCTCCCTGGTAGGAATGCTAATTCTGAATTTTTTGTCGAATATGAATTTGGGACTTAATTTATCACATCCCATTTCCATATACCCGTCTAGGACAGATGCTCCTGCCCACTTTGAGTGTTTAAAAAGAGGTTTGGTGTTGTCCCATAGACCTGTAGTCTTATGCCTATGCAACGCTTTCCTCGCCTCTGTTTCAATAACTATGTGCAGCGGGGGAAGGTCTAGGAGTACCTCCATCGCTGCCGTTGGAGTGGTTCTAAACGCTCCGGTGATCGCTAAACATTCTGTTCTCTGCAATTTGCCGAGTACAGCTTTGCAAGTTGCTAGCCTTGTTCTAGGCCACCAGACTATGCTGCCATATGTTAATAATGGCCGTACCATGGTTGTATAAATCCACTTTATTATCTTTGGTTTCAACCCCATGTTTTACCATAAGTGGAGCGACACATCCCAAAAACTCTTTGAGCTTTTGTCACAGTTCTCTCCATATGTAGTTTCCAGGTCAGCCCTTTATCTAGCGTGATGCCAAGATATTTCACTTCACTGGACCATGTTAGTTCCGTTTCGTAAAGTTGCAGTGTTTTGAGCCTTAATAGGTTCCTTTGCCTTGTAAAGGGGATCACCGTCGTTTTACTGGGATTTACTGACAAGTGGTTGGTGCTACACCACTCTTCCAGTTTTCCCAGCGCTCTCTGCATAATCTCCGATACAGTGCCAGGGAATTTCCCATTGGCCATTATGACCAAGTCATCTGCATAACCTACTGTAAATAGTGGTCCTTCATTTAGTCTAACCACTATGGAATCAACCACAAGGCTCCACAACAACGGGGACAGTACCCCTCCCTGAGGGCAGCCCCTTGTGGTCCTTGCTAGCAGACTCTCCCCTAGTAGTTCAGAGTAAATGATTCTGCCTTTAAGCATGCAGTTAATCCACTTCCTAATTGTGTGGGGAACTCCATGCTCTCTGGCAGCTATTCTGATGGATTCAAAAGTTGTGCGATCAAAGGCACCCTCAATGTCTACAAAGGCACCAATGCACACCTCCTTATTATCCAGAGCTGCTTCTGCTCTGCTTACTACATAGTGCAAGGCTGTCTCCGTGGACCTGCCAGGTTGATATGCACACTGTAGTCTGTTTAAGGGGAATTTCCTTAGTGGCCCCTCCCTTATGTAGTTATCCACCATTTTCTCCAAAGTTTTTAAAAGGAAGGATTGGAGACTGATAGGCCGAAATGCCTTTGGTTCTTCATAATCCGATTTTCCAGGCTTTGGAATATAGATTACTTTGACCTTTCTCCAAGTTCTGGGAATGTATCCGAAGGCAATACATGCTTTGTAAAGCCTGCATAGATGCTGTCCAAGGTAGGAGCTACCTTGTTGTAGTAGTATAGGATAGATGTTATCTGGTCCTGGTGCTTTGAAAGGTTGAAAACTAGCCAGGGCCCATTTTATTTTTAACTCGTCTACTACCTTTTTAGCAATGTCTTAGTCGAATTTAGAGGTTTTCTCTCTTAGTTCCTCCAATTCAATAGGGTCTTGCTCCTGTTCTATGATTTCTGATCCTGGAAAGTGCGTATTTAACATGACCTCCAGAGTCCCCTTTCCCGTATCTGTGCTACCACCATTTAGATTTTTAACTATTCCTAATGGGATCGCATTTGTCGTCGACATTGCTTTGGCTAACCTCATTCCTTCAGGGATTGAAGTTATGTTTGCACAATGAGTTCGCCAAGCCTTTCTCTTTGCTTTCCAAACTGCAGTACTATACCGTGTTAGCGCCTTCCTATAATCACTATAGTCGTTCCTAGCCTTTGCAATGTTAAAGGCTTGCCTTGTCTCTTTTCTTATTTGAGCTATTTCATGTGTCCACCAGGGTACCTTTTTCCCTACTATTTTACTGTCTGGGCAGTTTTGCTGCCACACTGTCCCTACAGCCTTTGTCAACCTCTCCGCTTCAAACTCGATATCAAGTATCGAGTTGAGGTTGCTGTTTGGATTCCCTAATTCAATCCTAAGATCGCGTTTGTAATTATCCCAGTTAGTAAGTCTCGGATTCTTACGTTGTACAGTTTTCGGTTGCCCTGTGTTTCCGTACTTAAAGCATATATAATTGTGATCTGAAAGTGAGACCTCATTTGATACATGCCAGTCTGTTACATATCTAGCTGCCTTATTTGAAGCTACAGTTATATCGATAACCTCAGCCCTCCGAGCATTAAAGAAGGTGGGCTTACTGCCTTTGTTAAGTATTTGCATGGGTGAGCTTACCAGAAAATCCAATAACCTTTCTCCTCTTGCATTGACGTCCGAGCTCCCCCAGACGACATGATGTGCATTCGCGTCGCAGCCGATGAGAACATCCACTCCTTCTCGGTTGCCATAGTTGATCAAGTTTCGTAGTTCCTCCGAAACCGGATCAGCTTTTTCATAAGCTGACGCCAGAACAAGCATCCGCCTGTCCCTCCCCTCCCCTGTATAGACTTTGATTGTTGTTAGGTCCCTGCAACAGAACTGTGATAGAGCCACCGCATTGTAGCCATTTCTGACATAAATGCAAGTTCTCATATCTTTAGTAGAACACATATAGTATAATGTACCATTTGTCCCACTCAATCCTTTGACTAGTCCCCGGTAAAGATACGGTTCTTGAATCAAAGCAATGTCAAACTTGCCTCTTTGCAGTTCCCGCGCCAGAAGGGCAGAGGCTGCTTTACTGTGATGTACATTTATTTGTACGCACCTTATGCCTGTCATGATGTTGCAAGCTGTTGTTGTTGTTGTTGTTTTAAGGTTTTTTTTTTTTTTTTTTTTAACCCCCGTTCCCCTTACTGCTGTCGTCAGTCTCATCATCCATAGCATGATGAGTTTCCGACGGCGATGAGGGCCAAAGGTTTAGGCCATCCAAGGCTCCGAGAACATCGTCAGTCCTTGGTGAAGACATCTCCCCCAAACCATCCGTTATGTCCTCTCCAACAACCGACCCCGTCCCCGGACCGACCCTCTGTCCCTCCATTGGCTCCTTATTTTGATCAGGAGTCAAGGCAGCTTCTCCATGGGTAAGGTTCCCCATGGGTTGACTACCTCCCTCCTTATCAATTTTGGGATCCCCAGATCCACTCCCAGACCTCATACCATCGAGGGGCCTGAAAATGCTCCTGTCGATCCCAGTGTACAGACAGTACCCGTTTGTTTTAATATATGATGCAGAGATTTCATCCATCAGAACCATCCTGCGAGATGTCAGACCCTCAACCTGTGTGTGTAAAAGTATACTTAATAAAATAATCTAAAAAGACTTCGATTTCTTCGATGTGCAAAATATTAAGTTTCTTTGGAAGGTGCATGCCTTCGCCTGTAACTTTGTATGCTTTTTACAAAAATAGATTTTTTTTGAACCGACTTCGAAAAAGGAGGACGTTATCAAATCGACAAATTTATTTTTTAAAGGTAGGTATCTCCGTCAAATTTAGATCGATTTTGATAATTCTTTTTATGTTCGAATGAGTATACAAGGAGCTCGGAGCAACAAAGCAACTTTCGCCATGGTCGGTCCCGAGATGGGTCAATCAAATTTATACCGCTGAATAAATTTATGCCGTTGGTCCCGATTGTTACTACAACCGCTTTAACCAATCCGCATTGGGCCAGCGGCAGCGTGGTGGTGTTATGAACTTATGACCCACGCTCCTCATGTGTTTCTCCCATTTAGGAAAGCCTGTGCCCAGCAGTCGGACGTATAATAGGCTGGTGAAGAAGAAAGAGTAGACCCATCTATTACATTCATTTGTCATTTGTTTTACGGTTTGGCGGCAAATTGAAAATTTTCTGGCGTTAAATTCATGCTGACATGACTCAGTTACGTCAGCATGAATTTAACTCGATAAAATCGTGCAATAATTTCTATGACTTGATGTCATATGTCAACAAAAAAGTTATGATAGAATTCGATTGGCCTCTCATGATGAAGCCCTATCTCGTGCCACTTCTTACAGCTGGTTTAATGAGATAAATGTAGTCGCACTAATCTTACCGATGATCTGCGTCAGGGATGGCCTTCTACTGCGACGACTGAAGATAACATCAGAATTGTGCGGCGTATGCTAGAGACTGACAAATGAGTCAGCAGATTCGGACAAGCTTAGGCATTGGTATGAGTGAAGTGCACAAAATTCAGCGTTCAGGAAACTTTGTGCGCGGTGCATACCACATAATTTGATCGAGGCCAAATGACTCGAACCAGACCAGCCCAGATGACTTGATGATTTGGATCGGGATTTCACGGGTAAACTCCGTCGTGTTGATTGGTGCCGTGAAATGGTTCAAAGATTTACTGGACGTGACTTAAATGCTTTGTTCGACATACTTACGGGTGTCCAAGGCTGGATTTACTGTTATGATCCCGTATACAAAAGACAGTCTGCTCAGTGGGTGTTTCCTTCCGAGGAGTTACCAACTAAAGTGAAGAGAGGACGAAGCGTGAAAAAAAAGGTGGCCTCGTTCTTCGGAAGGATGAGTAATTACGCTTTATTTTTTTCGAGGGTAGAAAAACAGTTACTGCAGAGTTGTACACTATCAATTTTTTGTTACTTGTCTTTAAAAAGTTCGAGAGAAACGACCTGGCAGTAGGATCCTTATTTACCACGACAACGCCTCGTCGCACACCGCCAGGCGAACGATCCACAGTGTTTTATGAACCTCGATTTAGTGACATGTGCTCTTATCCCAATTTCTCATAGATAAAGCCATTATAATATCTGGAGTTCAATTGCCAAATTTCTACGACACATAGTTTTAGAGAAAAAAAATATCAAATTTGATCTTTTTTTAGTACCGGAAAATAGGGGAAAAAATATATTTCCTCTATTAACCATATCATTTTTGTTTTAATTGTAGATTCAATTGGACCATTATGTTTTACATAATTGAGCAAATTTTGACCCCTCTAAGGTAAATCCTAGCGAAGATAAGGCCTTTTTTCAAATTTTCGTTTTTATTTTTTTTCTCAAGCATAATCGCGTATTCGGTTGAGATTTATTCACTAAAATGTTAATATAAAGAAAGAAAAACAAATAAAGAAAGAAAACGATGAAAAAATAGATGCTCCAGGTGGGACTCGAACCCGCGTCTCCTGATTTCCGGCCAGACGCGATTACCACTACACGTTAAACAAAAGCAAAACACGAATTCCGGATATCTAAGCCGCATAACTTACGATAACATCAGAGTAACTAGCAAAGATGCAATATGCGACTCATGTTCACTACTTCCACTGCAATGGATACGGTCATCTCACTGGAATGATTCAGTTTTTAAGCTCCTAAAGGACCTTGTTATTAAAAAGGTGCAGGTAGTGACAATATACCTCCATCGTTTTTTGCTGAATGTGCTGAAACATTGGCAGTTCCTGTAACATTATTATTGAACCGTTCTGTACAATGCACGGAGGCCCACTTTATAAGGAAGGCTTAAAGTGCTCAATTAAGAACTATAGCCCCATGTCCATTCTAAACGTGTTAAGTAAAAAAAAAAAAAAAAAAAAAAAAAACTTTTATTTTCAGCTATTACAGGGTAATATTACATGATTTGGGAGCCCTTCTGTTAAGTTTAAACAAACCTGTATTAGAAGAGTCCCCTCTTGTCTGTGGCTTACGTTATAATATTGTAGGTAATAGATTTAATTATGATTACAATCTTATTCATTAAAGGTACTGAACTATAAATATAAATACTTTGTGAGAAATCATTGAACATGTAACTATAAATAAAATTTTTTGACTAAAAAACAAAACTAAAGTAGGTAGGCTAAATTCAACTAGGTTAAGACTTTTCAGCTAGTATAGCTATTACTATCATTAGGTGTAAGCGATAGATTGTAATTAGTAATGATCTGGTAACAGTTGATCTTAAATTAGTAGGTAATTATAATTTATATATGAATGGCTATAAAAGTGATGTAATTCACAATTCATTTATTTGTGTACTGTGTACGGTGTAACTTAAGGCGAGAGTATGAGTGTGTGAGTGAATGGAGGATAAAGGTTATGTATGTTGTAGTGGGGGAATTTTCTATCATTTTAGGAGTTCCTCAGTTTCTTGATAGGAAAGTGACTTCAACCACTCTGATACATTTTTTTTACATTGCAGGTGAGTCATATTATGCATAGCAATTTTTTTGTTAATGGTATTATAAAGTTTCAAAGAGTTTATATAAAACTGTTTTGTTGAAAAGACGGTATTAGTTACTGGGTATTTAATGACTGATCTTTGTGTTCGTTTTATATTAAAGTTTGGATCGGTGTTTATTTTGCCGTGTGACTTCATTATACATTTTAATACATAAATTTGTCTGACTGTTAGGACATTAGCTTCACAATATAGACTGTGCGTGCTATACTGTTTTTTCTTATGTAGCATTGTTTTCAATATAAATCTTTGAGTGCGTTCTATGCTCAGAAATTTGGTTTTAGAAGTGCCACCCCATACCGGTACACAATATAAGAGTATAGATTGGACAAGTGTAATATAGATATAAGTTATTAATTGTTTATCAGATACTTCCCTGAGATATTTAAAAATCCAAATGAGTTTTCGAGCGCGGTTTGATACCATTTCCAACTGAGGATACCATGACAAGTTTTGATCGACAATTACTCCTAGGTACTTGGTGTTTGGTACTTTATTTAAAGTTGGACAATTGCAAGTATTTGATTCAATATTACAGGAGTGGGCTATTAATTTTAAAGCAGAGTTGGGTTGTTGAGGGTTTCTAATTGAGAAGGTAATGTAATTAGTCTTTGTCACATTTAGAGTAAGTAAATTTATGTTAAGCCATTCTATAACTCTTCGTAGTTCGGCTTCTGCCGTGTTGAACACTTCCTGCCATGTTTTTCCATGAAACAATAGTGCCGTATCATCAGCATAAGAGAATACTGCACCGTTTTTTAGTTTCATTGTTGTCAGGTCATTAATATATGCTAGGAAGAGTGTCGGTCCTAACACGCTGCCTTGGGGCACTCCATAGCCCAATGTCGTGTCATGTTCACTCAGTGTATCATTGTCTAGCTTCACACGTTGTGTTCGGTCTTGTAAGTAGTTAGTAAGAAGAGAATGCAAGCTACCTCGAATGCCCATTCTTTCCAGTTTGCAAAGTAGTTTTGCGACGGAGACGGTATCGAATGCCTTTTTGAGATCAAGAAAAATGCATAGGACCTTCTTCTTGTTGTCAAGATGTTTAGTAATGTTAGTCGTAAGATTTATTACAGCATCTTCAGTACTTTTCCCTGCTCGGAAACCATACTGTGCATTGGACAAAACATCATATTTTTCAAAAAAGTTCATTATTTGTTTGTTAATTAGTTTTTCCAAGATTTTTGATAAAACTGTAAGTACAGATATAGGCCTGTAATTATTGATATCGTCTCTGTCGCCACCCTTGTGTATAGGATGTATTATTGAGCGTTTAAGATCCAAGGGAAAAATGCCTTGATGTAAGCAAAGGGTGCATAAGTACGTTATAATGGGTGCTAAAGTCTTGCTTGCTATTTTAATAAAAGTTGTGGGAATATTGTCCCATCCTGCTGCTGATTCATTTTTTAAATTATTTATGATCGACATTATTTCTGAGTGTTCGGGGTCAACTATACCGATCGAGTTAGGTAATGAAGGCAGCGACGCAAAGTATGTTCTAATAGTTTCTGGGTCATTAACATAAATTTGGTCAGCCAGAGTTTTCCCAACACTATTAAAATAACTATTAATAAAATTTGCAGATTCCATTGGGCTATTTTTAAGTGTAATTAGTTCTTTATTTGAGTTTTTTTCTTTATTTGTGTATGTTAGTGTTTTAATACAGTTCCATAACGTTTTATTACTGGTTTTAGCTTTATTTAATAACTCCCTTTCATATTGTCTTTTCAATTTTTTTATTAAATTATTACAGTAGTTTCGGTACCTCCTATAAGTAATTTTAAGAATTTCATTTGTTGGATCATTGCGTAGTTGTTTATGTAATTTATTTCTATTTTTAATACATTTAACTATTCCTGGAGTAATCCACGGTTTGATAATTCTTTTATTACATGGGATCTTAACTGTAACAGTATTCTCTTTAATGCTATTTGATATTATATTAATTAAAAAACTGCATAGTCTATTGGGGTCTTGCATTTGAAACAACGTATTAAAATTTGTTTCATTGAGTGTTTTTAATGCATCGGAGTAATTGGAAAATGTCTTGAAAAATTTTGCCTTATGTGAAGTTGCAACTTTGTAAAAATTTATTAATCCCATTTTATGATCCGTAATTGTAGTATCTAGAATTGCAATTATAGCGGATGTTTTTTTATTATCGATATTAGTAAAGATATGGTCTAGGCAGCTATTGATTCTGGTGTCAAACCTGTGCCCAGCTAGTAGATTATGTGTTGCCAACATATCAAGATACATGTCTGAATATAAATTTGTTTTATTTTCATTCAAAATATTAATATTAATATCTCCCATTAAAGTAGTAAAGTAAGTGCTTTTTAAGGATGGTCTTTGAACAAATTTACCCAATTATGAAGCGCAAAATCCCCAGTGAACAGCACTATACTCTAATATATAATCTTAAATACCTACTATGAAGTTCACAAATTTATTTACAAAAAAATATTTTGTAAAATACTCAGTTCCGGATGATCATAACTTGCACATAACCCAATATTCGGTTACAACAAAAATACTTTAGTGAATGAATCTCCACCGAATACGCGATTATGCTTGAGAAAAAAAATAAAAACGAAAATTTGAAAAAAGCCCTTATCTTTGGTAGGATTTACTTTAGAGGGATCAAAATTTGCTCAAATATGTAAAACACAATGGCACAAATGAATCTACAATCAAAACAAAAATGATATGGTTAATAGAGGAAATATAATTTTTTTTCTATTTTGCGGTACTAAAAAAAGGTCAACTTTGATATTTTTTTCTCTAAAACTAAGTATCGTAGAAATTTGGCAATTGAACTCCAGTTATTATAATGCCTTTATCTATGAGAATTTGGGATAAAAAGCACATGTCACTCAATCGAGGTTTTTAAAACACTGTGCGATCGACTATTCGGCGACGTCAGACTTAGAATTACTGGGTCACCCGCCATACAGTCCCGACCCTGCACCATGTGATTTTTATTTTAGCACTGAAAATTTATTTAGTACCTACACTGGCAATTTTTAATATTGTTTTTGCCGCTGGCGATGCGATGGCCACGGTGCGAGCGGTGGGTACGCTGGTTGACAAATTAAAGGTAAAAATGAAAAGTTAGGTCGTTATACAAAACTTATATTCATTTATCATTAATAATGGCGTTTTAAATAGCATAGGTAATAATCACTTACATATGGTAATGTGATAAGAAAATATTAATAGTCAAGCTAATTTCTTGTAGATACAATGATTTTAATATTTTTGATGTGATTGTATAACTTGCAGTACCTTCTTTAAAGTATCTTCAATATTCATGATCTTATCTTTTATTTCGTCAAATTCTGATACATGACTCTTTCTACTAATAACAATTTTAGCATGTTTCACTATTTTTCTATCTAATTTGTAATTCTGGCAACGTTCAAAGCAACACCCTCCTGCCTCAATGCCCTCATAAGTATCTGTTGTTTTGGCGTGAGGAATTTCAATTTTATTATCATTGTTTGGTTTAACAATGATACCGTATTTTGGTAGAAAATTGGGAAATAGACTTATTCTGTTTGCAAGAGGCTGAATACATAATTTTGGCCAATAAAAACATTTTATGGACTGTCCACACCCCTTATTACCGATAAGAATACTTTCAAAGTATGAAATCATTTTTATTTGGGAAATATGACCTACCAATTCAGCATCGGCTCGGATTTCTTGTGTATCGCTTACAGCTAACCCATTAAGCAGGTTAAAAAGCACGATTGGTATCATAAAAACAAACACAATAAATATTATATGACTGGTAACAGGAAATGTGCTAAACTTTATTGAACCTGCATCAAATTCCCCAGTTAGCATGACAATTGTTTTGAAGAGGGACCTACCTGGATCTACGAAAAAGTTTTCTTCTTCTTCCTCTTCATTCCCTTCTTTATTTGGGTTTGGTGCTACTTCATCCTCTTTAATTACTTTTCTGAATAACGTGTAGAAACTTAATGCAAAGGCAATTATTAAAATACAATACCAAAGTAAAAATTTAAAGAAATTCCATGATACAGTTTTCAACATAACGATGTTTGTGGATAAAGTTGGAAATTGACCTATTAACAAGACTAATTCAGCTGACGATAGTAAAATGGCTATTGCTGATAATTGTTGCTTGGTATGCTCTTCTGCTGAGTTGTAACATACTATCCAAGCTGTAACAAATATGAGTGCTATTTCCATCCAATTTTCAATACTCTGTATATATCTTATTGGAGATACAAGTAATTGGAATGTCTCTCTTATTATCAAAAATATTAAGCCAATAATGGTACCAATGTGAGTGATAATATTCAATGCCTCAATTGCATCGGATTGCTTTTTCTCCACGCCGTAACCTAATGTTATGTACAGTATTAAACATAGCCATAACAGGGAATAAAACGTTATGTTAGTATAGAACAGACAGCTTATTCTCTGCCATTTTAAGTACAAAAAGCTGGTAATAACTGGATGTTTTAATAGCTGTCTCATTTCTTCGTGTCTTGTCATATACAATAAGGCATCAGTTTCTGGTGCTAAAATAGTGTCATATTCTTTAATATTGTTATTAGTGTTATCCATTAATTGTTCTTTGCTTAAGTCATTTTCAAATGAATTGTTTGGATACACAAGGAAGCTATATTCCATATGAATTTCATAATCGTCATCGCTGGACCTTTCCCCGTTGGTCGTTATACATTCATCTAGATAGGACTCCAATGTTTTTGCATTTATATCTGCCAATGGTGGAACATCAAATCTATTTCTCAATCCAATACAGGCTCCTTTTCTTAATAACTCTAAAACTATATTATCGTCACCATTTCTAGCGGCATAATGTAATGCGGTATTATTTTTTATATCTGGATGGTTTATATTTATTTTCTTCGTTTTTAATAGTATTTTCAGACATTCCTTATGATTTATATTTGGATCTTTTAAATCTTGCGACCTCATTCCATTTACTGTAATATGAAGCAGCGATTCTCCACTTACAGTATCTAATGAAATTGCATGGTGAGCTATGTACTTTCTTAAAATACCCGGAAATCCATTTCGGCAAGCTATTTCTATAGGGCGACTTGTATTTCCCAAGCACGTGGCATTGGGATCGGCACCATTAGCAAGTAAAATGTCAACCACTCTTTCAAAACCTTTTTCTGTTGCTAATTGCAGCATAGTATTAACTCCGTTTTGCGCAATAAAAACTGAATCACGTTCATTCTTGTCAAGCTTAGTGAAATCGCGAATGAATTTATCTTCTTCATGCCTGTAGAGATAGGAAAATAACTTATCGTTGTCTATAGTATCAACAACTTGACCCACTGAATCAAACTTTGCGAGAATATGTGGGAAAGCTTCTTTTAAAAAATATCGCGCGTTTTTTCCTCTTCTATCTTTATACGTATCCAAGTCTATAGGTTCCTTATTTTTAGAGTAGTCTAGTATTAATGTTACTACTCTCTCTAGGCCCTGGTTAGATGCGGAGTATACAGGAGTTACACCTTTTGAATCCGGACTATTTGGATTGCATCCCTTTTTTAGGAGCAGTTCCACAATATCTTCATATGTTGTTAAATCGTGTTCGCGGTCCTCATCTAACTCTTCGATTTTCTTTATTGCTTGTAAAAGTGCCGTAGTATTACCTTTCTTTTTAATATTAACATCTATATTATCAACATCTAACAAAGCTTTCAAAGCTTCTAAATTTCCGTTCTCTATTGCAAAATGTATCGGAGCTGCATTATGTGTGCCATTGAGGTTATTAACATTCACATTGTGCTGTAGTAAGAGGTTAACGAACTGAATTTTGCCGGGTTCAGAAACTGCTATTTCGAGGCATGATTTATAATCTGGATATTGGAAGACATATTCGAGGAGCTCATGGTCAACTGAATCGGCGAGTTTCTTGAATGCCGTGTAGTCATTGGTGCGTAATGCTGTCAAAAGCTGCGTCTGGGGGTCCGTACCGAAGAGCGACCCACCTCGCGACAATCTATTGTTCATCTCGTAACTGTTTCCCGTCATGGCTGTCGTCACACTGGCATCTGGAAGCAAGAAAAGTAATGTTACTGTACCTACAATTAAGTCATTGAGGTCAATTGTGTCGGGAGTGTGTTGTTTTTTAAAGGGATCGTTAAATTGATTGACTAATTGTTTTTAAATAAAACTAGTAATACGCAAGAATTTGCCAACCATATGGTCAACATTTTCTAATTTAACGACAAGGATGAAACACAGATTGTTACTTATTCTATAATTAATACAATTTTTCACAGTTATTGCTCCATAATTGTATCTATTGCTTTTATCACTACTTAATTCCATGTCATTTTTAATGAAATCATATAACATTGGCTGCATTATTTCATAGAAATGTTATAAAATTATCAAATGAATAAGATGTATTTGAAAGTTGCAAAACATTTCTATGAACTAATATAGCCTATGTTTTAATTTATTGTCTTAATGATGGCACCACGCTGTATATTATTATTCTGTTTTTAACCGACTTCAAAAAAAGGAGGAGGTTATCAATTCATCTGTATGTTTTTTTTTATGTTTGTTACCTCAGAACTTTTGACTAGGTGAACCGATATTGATGATTCATTTTTTGTTCGATGCGGAATAGTTCCCATTTGGTCCAATAAAATTTTTTTGAAAATCCATTGGATAGTTTGGTTTTAAATAAAAAAAACTGGAAAAATTAAGTCGTCTACATATGCGAAATTGCGGATTTTTGCTTTCCTATGAATTTTTATTGAAATGATACGATAGTAGAAATCAATTTAAGCTCACGGTCACCCATCTAGCTTTGACCTTCAAAAGTTATCACTAAAAAATGTGAAAAAAAAAATTTCAATAAAAATTAAAACCGACTCCAAAAAACTGAAAAGGATAAAATAATTAACTTTTAGTAGGTACTCATCCCCTAGGAACTTATTTTTGGAGTTGGTGCTAAGTTGTTTCCAGAAACCATAGATAGTGAAGCACCGACTCCAAAAATATGGTTCGAGGGGATGAGTACCTACTAAAATTTAATTATTTTATCCTTTTCAGTTTTTTGGAGTCGGTTTTAATTTTTGTTTAAATATTTTTATCGAATATAGAATACAATTATTATTACTTTTGTTACTTGGGGTATACGGTCAGCAACAGAAGTCAATAAGTACCTTTATACCTTTAATTAATAACATATTGGCGTATTCTTGACAATTGGTATGAATACTGTGAATGACGTAAATGATAGGTACACAAGTGTAAATCGACTTCTGTTGCTGAACGTACCATGCGGAAGGTGAAGCTCCAGCCGGCGCTCATCCCAGGAGGAGGCGGAGGACCAACACCGGACGGGTTGTTGGAGGATCAACATCGGACGGATCGCTTTGATCGTCCGGTGGCCAGCTGCTGGGCAGTGCTGGGTCGGTGACTGCCTCGCTGGATGTATACACATTTAGTCTTAAGTGTAATAATTTATGTGGTAGCATGGACCAAGTTTTATCATCCTTGGTGGTAGGTAATGTTTTATTGAATTCAATATTTTACCTACTTACATCCAAGGACTTTCAAATTAAACATTAATCTATTTAGTAGTTCAACAGTGATGTCATTGTAATAATGAGCTCATTCCGCAGTCCATACGGTTAATATTTACTTTGAAGGAAGTAGTAATGAAGAGGCATTATTCGGATTTTCTCTTGCCACCATAAAATTAACGCTATGCGCGTGCCTCGCCTCGCGCCCGTCTCACGTGTAATTGGTCCAAATTACGCTATCTACAAAGCTGAAATTGTTATACCTACTGTGCTCTTTCTTATTGTACAGTCGATAGCACATCAGGCTTAACATTTTGACCTTGAGACCGCCCTTATTCTGTTCTAATAGAGGCGGCTTCCGTAGTGCAACTGTCACACTTGATGTGCTATCGTCTGTACCTACGGTCAAACACACAGCGTAACATTTCACTGCAAAATTGACGCTTATTACAAGAGTTAAGGTACCTACCTACTCGTACCTACAGATGTCAGTCTTTCACATAATCGGCTATCCAACTCTATATCTATTATCTATATGTATATCTCATTATGTTATTACTTTTAGTTTTTTTTAAGTTTATACACAATTTCTTAGATTACAGTGTGTAGCGAGATGTAGATTATGGTCTAAGAGCGACGATTAGCAGCATCGAAAACAAAGGCAGATAACAGTTCAGGTTATGTTTTTTTGTTTTTGTGTATTTTCTTCATGTTTCTCAAACACGACTTGAAAGCCACCTTCGTACAAAACTTGGTTTAAAGTTAGACAGGGCTTGAAACTGAGATGGCTGGATGGATGATATTATTTTTATTAATAAAGATAGAGACGATAGTTGACGGCAACATTCTTAAGTTCACTAAAAATGGACTCCTCTAAATTAGGTATATTATATCACAACATAATTAATAGTATTATACAGGATAGTGACGACAGTACAACAATAAATTAGAAGATGGGCTAAGCAAAATACATCTTATTACTTTGATAATTTCATGTCTATGAAATAATATAACATTGGCTGCATTATTTCATAGAAATGTTATAAAATTATCAAATGAATGAGATGTATTTCCAATACATTTCTATGAACTAGTACAGTCCATGTTTTGATTTACTGTCGTATTGTTTGCCGTGCTTTGTATGAAATAAATAAAAAACATTGATTGAAAAGACAATGTAGGTACGTACCTACCTAATTTTAAAGACGGTTTTACAATTTACAAAATTTTAAACTAAGAAGTAGGTAGTTAGTACTAAGAACACCCGAGGGCTAATGAAAAGGGGGCTAGTCTTACTTTAGACGTAAGTAG
Organism: Nymphula nitidulata; assembly: GCA_947347705.1. Taxonomy (NCBI): domain Eukaryota; kingdom Metazoa; phylum Arthropoda; class Insecta; order Lepidoptera; family Crambidae; genus Nymphula; species Nymphula nitidulata. Next base: position 14,875,260 of record OX374623.1, read on the forward strand.
GTAGATTTTTTTAATTGTTTAAAAGCAGTCTAAAACTGGACTCAGTGTAATATTACGTAATGTAGTAGGTAGTATTCCGTCAAAATAGACGAAAAACAACAAAACGTTCAAAGATCCATAAAACCGTACACTAAACAATAGCAATGTTCGCTCATTGGAACGCAATGAGATGCTCCACAGTCATGTTCCGAACAGAAATAATTTTACGTACATCGTATCGTATGTTTTTTTTATACAACTGAATGACAAACAAGCTGACGGCCCACCTGATGGAAAGCGGTAACCGCCGCCTATACACACCTGCAATAACAAGCAAAAATCATTTGATATTGCAGGTGCGTTGTCATCCTGGGGCCTGAGATGAAATGCCGTCCATGCCCAGTAATTACACTGGCTACCTTTCCCTTCAATCCGATACACAGCGAACTTTTTCACGGCTGAAATAAGAAAGGCGGTGGTACCTACCCAGACGATCCTGCATACGGGCCTACCACCTAGTGATAGCAAGTTATACGTAATGCAAACGCAGGGATATAAAATTCGGAAGAATACATTAGATATACAATACCTATCGTAGATCTAGGCCTACCAGAGCTACTAGCAGTTATACTTATATCTCATCCACTGGTTTATAGATAGTCGCTGAAGCATCGTGTAATGACATTTTATCCCTTTGTTGAAGATGCTTCTGATTCGTTACCTATCCCAACCTTAAAACACCAAAATAATAGTACCTACGGTATCGTTACTCCACGTAGTCTTGTTTTAAAAAATGGCGCGAAATAACAGGCACCCCCTGGTTGTTAATTACTTCGCGCCATTTTTACATCGCTTCTGCGTTTCGCTGTAAAAACACTTACAAAAATAGGAGCGACTTCTCAGATCATAGAAACAAGAGCGACTCTATATTGTCAACTATTGGAAAGTCCACAAGATAAACGCGGTAGGTAGTCGCGGTCCTAGTGTACAATAGAATGTAGATAGGCATTTGATGTAGAACATGGTAGGAAGGCACTAGCACTTGAGCAAAGAATACATAATAGGAGGCACAGATTGCGTGAGTGCCTTCATTACGGTTTGTTGATGTTTAAAGATGAGCCGATGCAACTGGAGCTCGATTTCTAGAACAGGTTCATTATTCAAGCATTGACATTGCAAACGTCAATTAATCAACGCTTAAGTATGGACGTTGGATATTTACTGGACAAGTTACATGTAATTTACGTTACGATTTATCGATGGATGGACCGTAAAGAGTAGGTAATTGCAGATATGTTAAGGTAATTTATTACACGACGTTCTCATTGCGTAATATTTGTAGTCCAAATTGACACTTAACATAGAAAATTGTAAGTTTTTATTATAAAACAAGGGAGGTGAACAAACATACGGCTCGCCTCATGGTAAGTTACAGTAGTATACAGTGGCTAGCGCTTGTAACACCAAAGTTTTATTTATTCTGTGTCAAATTGTTTATGTAAGAAAATATTAACATATGTTGACAGCTTATGTGACGTGAGTCTACAGAGTACTTGCGCGAGTCCCTCTGTCCACAACATAAGCTTCCTCGTTGAGCTATGTGCTCTGGGGCCTTATCACCTCAGACATACAATACTACACAGTATAGCTGATATCTTTCTAAAACTAGAGGTGTTAGAAAGAAAGATGAAAGAAAGAAAATATTTATTTAGTGACACACCATTGTTACTTTACAATAGAAAGTATTATGGTGTTACTCATGTCGGGTGCTCTATATTAAAGTGAAAAGTCTTAAAGTAACACTGCCTCTTTAAACATTTTATTGACCACTTGGCACTTGGGCAGAATAATGAAAAGCGTCTCATGTTTGTTGAATTTTGGTACTTAGGAAGGCAATTGGAGTTATCGGGTGTTTTAGGGGCTAATCTTATTGCTTAAGCATTTGTCTGCGCTACGACAAACCTTTACTCGACAATTTACGTGAAGAAATGTGAAGAAACCGTTCGCCGGAAGGAACCGAGAGATCGCTGACGTACCTCCTGCTGTGGCGCTCGCGCCGCGCCGATCTTAAAATATTTGATCTTAATCGCGTTTACTTTTTAATAGCCTTGACATTTAAGTACGGTTATAAAGATTAGAGTAGCAAGCAAATAATAAGTAGTTTTATACTTTTCAATGTGACCCACAAATTGTGAATTCCAATAGAATTCTTCACACACCCACTGGAAAGTTTAGAGTTCTTTGATATTTCTTTTCGCCCCTTCCTTCCGGCCTGCTGGCCGCTGCTCACAGAATAGAAAATGTACAGTGTTAATTTGTATCTATTCTGTGAGTACTTCACAGATTAAGTACTATGGCAGCGAGAGATTGCAAATTTGCAACCGATAATTCCTAACAGGTCTCGAGTGTCTCGACGCGACGCTGAGCCGCCTATGCCGACTCGGCATAGGCGGCTCACTCTGTAATCATACTTGGCATTGCCGAGTATGATTACAGAGTGTGCTGCGCTGTGTCTTTATCTTATCCGCACTCGCTACGCCGGGGCTTTCTTCGAAACCTATGGAGGTATCGGCCGAAGCATCCATGTTCTGTCAACACCTGCACAATCCTGAAATGAGGGAGCCGTGCCGTCAACCCACTCCGCTAACTTCGGAAGAATGTCCGATGCAGTCCTGTTTCCTGCGGTAAGTAAGTATCTGCAATCGCTGCCGCCAAAGTCATAATACGACCAGCTGGGTCCTTTCTCGACAAAGCCGTACCATTCCAGGCAGGTAGGGGCGTAGTCTGGCTCTGATACGCCTGGCCATAATTTAATTTTGGTGTATCGAGGTCTCCGCTCACACCGGCGCACCGTAGAGCGCCATAGATCTCACCACTCCGCCCGCCGCGGTGAACCTACAGGCGACACGGCAGGACAGGATACTCCCGGACTATAGTTATTCGGTCCGTTGGTGTTTGGGAGTCGATGACTTAGGGTCGCTGCTGTCTCAACTAGTTTCGGGCACAATCTGCCACAGACGGCGAAAATGTTGAGTAAAAGTCCATCTATACCTTCTTTCTATGATCTGAGATCTCTACTATTCCAGGACGAGGCCTATAGGTAACGCAGAGGCAATATCGTAAGTAAAACCATTGTGGTTAATTCGAGGTGCGATTATTACTATTGAAGAGCATTTAGATCTTATACCAACTTTTCCCAAGTTCTAATAAGGCTGAAAAGCTTCAATAGAAGGCGCTAATAAGCGACGCAAAGTCTCGGTGAAACGGCTAAAATTGTAGAGTTCGTGATCTCGACACCGTTAATTAATTGGAATTTATGTCAATATATATATTTTTTAAACTGTTTTATTTAGCGTGTTATTTATAAGCTAGTAATATTACAATCTCACTTTGTACTTGTTCGTAATTAGAATAACAATAATTGATTGTATAAACCAATAGTACCAGACAATTGAAGCTCTGACAAAAGTTACAATCTAATACCTATTATACTTATGTATGTTGCAATTTTGACTGACAGTCGAGTAAGTAGACGACACACCTTTACATGTCAATAAACGTTGACATCTTAGAAATTATTCAAAGGTTGACAGTTTGTATTATCAATAAGCCCATCGACTACGCAAGTGTGAAGATTTGATTAGGTATAGGTACTTATTATAATCATATTCAAAGGAGTAATGTTTATACCCGCTTACCTACCCCCGCTATTCAGTGATAAGTGGTTTTAATTGAGATATATTAAATCGAGCCGCAAAATTTTTTTTGGACACGGCAGCCAACCTCAAAATTAATAACTAAGCCACCGGAAAATGAAAAAGCACCTAATAAAATAACTCGCCTTCTTTAGAATGCCATCTAAATAGGGGTGGGCTACCCCAGAGATGGCAAGTTTATGTAAGCTATATTTTACAATTTATAAATTTTGAGGTTTCCCTTTATTTTTAATCACACTAAGTTATAAAATTAGATGTCAATAACAGGATTTTTTTTGTGTCTTTTTGCAGATTTTTTGGATGCTATGGCTTGAATATACCTATTTCATAAATTCAGCTGCTTAAAAATTAATATCGTACCAAGTCAGATTTATAGAAGCTTAAATCAATGATATTTGCGGCTAATATAGCAATTTTTGAAAGCGCGTGAGTTTTGATCTGACTAATTAATTTAGAAGGCAGGTCCGATTTTTAGAAGACAATATTGATAATTATTAGAAGTTCGATTAGTCTTTGGATTAATCACATGCCGTTTTGATTTTTAAATACTAAGAGAAAAGTCTAAAATGAAAAAAAAAACTAAGTACCTATGTATGTTTTCTAAGTGCCTACCTTTATATTTTTCAAACTCTTAGAAGGTATAAATTAAGAATATAATGTTTTAATTAAGTAAGTAAAACTACTTGAACCTTATTGCGAAAACTGTGTCATTTATCGAATCTTCGCTTTTGTAAGTACTAGTTCTAATGAAGTATATATTTTCTATCAGTTTGCTTACTTTTGTACACAAAAGTATTAAAGTACACAAAATTAGGTTGCTTTTAATTAAAGAATGGGCAGTGGTTGTTTTACTACTTGAATGTGAGTGCTCGCAAAAACTGAATTTTCGCCTACCTGTAGCACAAGAAAGTGACTAACTAAAATATGGTAACACCTAACCAAAAAAAAAATTGAAAATTTTAAGTACCCCCGGCCTCATTAATCATCTACCTAACACCATCTCATTGAGACTATTCTTATGAGCCCAAACACGATATATCTGCTATAAGTTTCTGAAGAGCATCCCGCAAACTTTTTGATGGTATAGGATCAGCTTAAGGTTAGTATGTCATTTATTTTATTTTAGTTTATTTCGAAAACTTACAGTATTGTATAACATTATTTAGGATATCTTAAAAATAACTATATACTAATTCAGTTTTTACATATGGGTATCTAAAAATAAAATTGTTTGATTCTATACCTACTATTACAATTTGTACCATTTCAACAAAAGTATATCAGTATAGAGACGATGCAATTCATTAGGGAGTCAAGTCAAACCAGTGTTTAATGAGTTTGGATTTCAAAGTATTCAGATGAGTATTAAAAAGATCAAAAGATCAATCTCCAGCTCAGGAAGGTCCATCAATCTATTAAAGGAGTTTGCAGATCGTATGAAAAATGAGTTACTTCTGTAATTGGTAGCACTTTGAGGAACATGGAGAGTAATGGGAATGTCATGATGGGAATGTCACCGAAGTGACAGGACAAATCAATCAGATATGTGAAATTTAGTCAACCCCTTTTATCATGTAGAAAAGTCATCAAAAGTCTGAACTGATGTTCATAAATAAAAGTTAAGAACCGTCCTAGTCACGTCAGCTTTCAAATCGGTCTATTCGTTTAGGAGCTACGATTCACAAGGCAGATACACAGACAGACACGTCAAACTTATAACACACCTCTTTTTTCGTCGGGGGTTAATAAAGTTGTTTATATAAAGATGTACCGTTATAAACTGTAATTACAACTCGAAAAATTTTGGTTATAACTAATGTAATGGGCTAAATATTTTTTTCAGTAATGCGTCTACATGCTACGGGAACCACTTAGGTACTACCATGCGCGCCCGCGCCGCCGTGTAGTTGTTTGCCTTGGTCATCCTTGTAGTTATAAATATGTTAAAACTGTGCCACTTATCACCCCATCTTTACTGATAATGAGAATTTATCTAAACTCGTTTTTTTTGCTGTGAGAATTTACAATTCGCTCCCGAGTCCGGACGTATCTTATTATTACAGTCCCTGCATTTTATCGAGATAAGTTTAAATCATTTTAAAAGAGTAAAAAATATATTTAAGAGTCTTTAACAAAAATTATATTATGGGTAGCGTAACTAGTTGTTATGGAGAAAATATGAAAGAGTCTGCAAAAAATATTAGCATGGTCAGCAGAGTATTTAAGAGCGTTTACGCAGATTGCCTAAAAATTTGAACTGTGCTATTCTACTAATACGTAAATTTAAAAACTTTTAGACAATATAGTTAAATAATTAAACGGAGAAAATGTTTTGATTTTTACAGTGTTTGTAAATAATAGGACAAGAGAAGTGAACTGAGTTTTTTAATTTTTATGTAGAGTCAATTTCCACGCTCGAAATATCAAATATTCTAACAAAATTAAATTCAATCAAACAAAAATGTTGTTAATAATTTGACGACAATATTCTACAAACGTCAGACTTGCACTAAGTAGCGCAAGTTTTGTCTGTGCTCACTCTTGTAGATACATGTGTTGTCTTTTCTTATTGTATATTTTTATGTGTCTTAGTGCGCAATAAATAATATAATTTTATATCAAATTATAAACTGGAAAACTATACCATTACATTACCAAAATAACTTTAATCGACAGTCAGATTATAAAAACAAGAATCAGTGGAGATGGCACGTACAGCATCGGCATTTGGATCCAGCACCCGTACCACCATCTTTTATCGCGATCCAGTTTAGGACCTAAACTGAGTAGAATCGTTAATTCGTACTACGACGCTATCTACGACTATGACAGCGATGCAGTTTAGGAACCAATACTGAACCGAGCGGAATATGAATCGCTTTTATAAAGATGGTGGTAAGGCCCCAGCTCGGGTAGATCCAGAAAGTAATTGGGAGGTAAGACTCAAGTTAGATTTGTTTCATAAATATTGGTGTAAAAAAAGGTTTCGTTTATTACAGTAACTGGTTTCGCAATTATGTAATTTCGTTTCCGTTGTTTCTTTTTCCACTCAGTAACATCAAGACTTTTTATCTCTACGCTACCGGTCTCGGTCGGCTTAATTGTGTGCCACGCCCTCATTTACTCGGAAATCGCTTCGAAACAAATTTTATTTCATCTCATACGTGATTCGGTATCTATCTATTATCAGATTAAAGTTGTAACTACCGGATTAAGTGAAAGTTCAATTATACAAAATGATACAATAACAAAGCGCGGTTTATAAACCAGCATTTCTAATAATAAACTGTGAACGTGATTCAATAAGTTGAAATCATTTTCAATACTTAGCTGTCAATAGATTTTGTGTATTTGAGCTAAAATTATATGATTTTTAATTTAACTGAAGTATCAAAAAGCTTAAGTTGTTGATGAGTACGTTTACTTTGGACAAATGGTCCAGCTAGGTAGGGCCAACTTTGAGAAGGAGGTAAATCGACAAATCCAAAAATATTAAGGAAAGATATTAAGGATAATATCAAAGCATAAATCAATAGCCGTTCTTGATTATTCTATGGTTCAAAACATGATAACCATTTATTATTCTTTATTTGATCAAAAAATATTATGATAAAAAACAAAATTTTAAGGTTTTGTTTTAAAGTACACATGACACTTTTATTCACAAAAAATATGTCAAAAAATAGGTGACTGAATATTCTATGGTTACTTTTCTCAAAAAAAGTTTATATTAAAAAAAAGGGTTTCTTGTATAATCATTATAATGTCGTGGTGCGTGAAGAAAACTTGAACATCTTGGCCTTCAGAAATAAATTTATTTTTCATCCCCCCATCTCGGAAAGAGTATTTTTGCTCTTCGATATCTGAGTGCAAAAGCCGTTTTTATCCGCTAGAGGATAAAGTAAAATTGAATTTAGAACATCGTGTGCACAAAGTTTGTGAATTCAAAACATCATTAAACCTATTTACTTATACCTCCATGGTGCCGAATTTATCATACAACCTTTTTTAATTTGTTAAAAACTCAGACTCGGAACCTTCTTGGTGTACTTTTTTTAGACTGATTTAGTCATTTCCTCGCTGAGGTGGGATGAAAAGTTACGTGCTGCACTCGAGTGCAAAGGTTTTTCACCTCGTGCTCTTTTGATAACCTCGCTAACGCTCAGGATTCTAATTTTAGAATCCTTCGCTTGCTCGGTCATCAAAATTGAGCACGCGGTTAAAAAGAAACTTTGCACTCTTGTATAACAAATAACTATTATTACACTGCGATACTAATGATATTGAATCTTAGGTCTACGATTTCTGACCACAACGGACCAAGCTGCTTAGGCAGGTATAAAATTACCTGAGCCTTATTGAAACAATTATAAATAAAGAAAATGATGAAAAAAATAAACGCTCCAGGCGGTAATCGAACCCGCGTCTGCTGGGGTCCGGAGATACACGATGACCACTACCCCACCGGAGCACTAGGTACTACACTACTAATTTTTTCACCACATTGCACCCTACCCGTTTTTAATTTTTTTATAGCAATGGTGGGATAAACGTATAAAAAAAATTAAAAAACTCATTGAAGTCTCTCCTTTAGTGTACGAAATAATACTTTTAAAAGCATTTTTAATTAAACTTCCAGTTAAGGTGAGAAAGGTTATAAAGAAGGCGTTATAAACGCATCAAAACATTAAAGTGTGATGATTACATAAGCCTATTCTTCATAGAAACCCGAAAAATTGCATGTGTTATGTTGATTGATTACTCAGTACCTATTTTGCTTTAAAATAATAATTAAGAAGTACGTTAACGATTTTTTTTCTTATTACAATTAGTAGGGTAGGTAATAAAAAATGTTGTAAATCTAAAAAAGACATTTCCTTAGAATAAGTGTTATTATTCTAAGGTCATTTCTTTATTATTAACACTATATTTTATTTGGGCTATGCAAGTTGTTATCTAGTATTTTATGTTGTTTACTCAGATAATTAAAAATGTTTTATTAGAATTCGATTTTTTATTGTTAGTGTAGGCACTAAGTAGGTACCTTTAGATAAATAAAATTAAATAGAGTTGACTAGACGCAATAATTCCTTTTCACAATGTATAAATTATGTTCCGTTCCGATTACCAAGTATGTTAAATATTATAAATGCAATAAAAATAGCTCAAATTACACAAAACGCAAACAACCCTGCGGGCAGTGCGTAACAAGTAACAACACACAGAACAAGAATATTATGTGTATAAATAAGTAAACTAAGGAAGATAGAGTGATTTGACGAATCAGGAAAATCTTTCAAGGTAATGTTGGTTGTAAATGTTTAGTACTATAGGAATTTCTGGAGACCTGGTGCACGATTTCTGGATGTAGGTTAATGAAACAAAAATAAGATTTTAAATAATTGAACAATATATGGGCATAAAGTGACACTACTTAACATAATATTACGGGGTGACTGGGATATTGAGCCTATTCATTGAAAGGGGTTGAAGTAGAGGTTATTTGCAACAAGTCGACTCTTATAAATTGCGAAGTCGAAAATAGGTTGTTACCGGAGATAAGCATCACTCGAATTCATAAATACCTACTAATATAATTTTTTTTAGTTTTTTACAAGTTTACTACAAAATCTACTCTAGTCCATGAACTGGAACTATTCACATAGCTGCCTAGTGTAATATATGTTCCAAACATTTATTTAAAACTAAGAAATCAAGAAAAAAAACGCTAGACATTGACTTAAAATTAGGCACAAAACAGTTATGTACCACAACCTTTCCAAAACTTCACAAATGTTTTAAATTTTTCAAGGATTTGGCAAAATATCAGCCAATTTCCTACAGTAGGACTGGACAGGACTGACGTGTTATTTTAATTGTAAAATGAATGAAAGCTAGGAAAGGTAACTTTTCTAAGAATAAAAATCAATACAAGTCAATAAATAAAAAAAATATAAATAGCTAAAACTGTAATTAGCAAAATATATCCAAAAAAAATTGTAAAATTTCAGCAAGAACTAAGGTAAGCAATACTTACATTACTCTTTGGGTATGCATATTTGGAGTTGATGCTAGGCTGTTTCCAGAAACAATAGAAAGTGAATCACAGACTCCCAAAATACTTTTATACTATAAATGTATAGGTAAGTATTCCCGTTTAAGTGTATTGTGGTCGGTTTTTATTTTTATTTAAAAATATGTAATTAAACGCGAGCTAAATCCGGCGAGTATATCTATTTCAAATACTTATGTAGTGTTCGAGAACTTATACATATTATATTTATGCTGGCAGGCCTAGTTACCTATATCATCATAATATAAAAGTTATAGCAAGTAATTAACAACATCGTTTCAGATGTAACACTTAAAATACCTACATATTAGCGTTGTAAAGGTGTAATATTTACGGAGTCATTAAAAATTAACAAATAAGGCAGTGTTTCCATGATTAACACAGTTTCCAATTCCTTATAAGGAATGTTATCTTATTTACGTATGTCACTATGACATTTTGTATTTTTTATTAATTTTATTACTTTATCATCAAAATATTGTTATGTAAATTACTTTTAAGTGGATGCAATTATTTGTATGAAATATCACCATAAACACCGAAAATCCGTTCTGCCGTACGTTCTGGCGTGATTGAGTAGATAACAAACATTTATCCAAACTTTCATAGTTTTGTAATAATAATATTAGGAAGATAGCAGTACAGGCTTGCAGTAAAAATATAAAGATTATTGTTGAAACGTGACTGTATTCCGATTACGGGAGTAAGAGCTTTCCATATCGTGTATATTCGTATATGCAGAGATAAGTATGAGTTCGATTTAAGTGCAGTAATTGCAAGCGATCTCAAGCAACGTTGCCACATATCCGGTGCTTGACCAAGAAAGTAGATGAAAGCCTTCCGTTCCGCACACGACATTTCAATTTAGCTTTCGTCTCGAGCGTTCCAACACTTTTTGTCAACTTTGTGCTTAATTTGCTTCGCCCTAAAAACAAATTTTCTTTCACTTTCTTACAAAGACAAACGAGTCAGATGTATAAATTTTTATTTTAGGTACCTACCAATGGTGTAAACCACAAGTTTTCTTTTCTTGCATACCCTGTATATTTGATTCATGTCATGTTCAAAACTCATTCGGCGCTGTCAAACCTAATTCTCAACTTTATCGAGTGTTTGTTAATTGACTGCATTTTTATAATAAAAAAAATAAAGCGCCCTCGTTCACCTCGTTTTATAATCTGAAGTATTGGTAGCGGGCACTGGTGCAACTTTATTTTTATTTAGAGACCCGTTGCACAGTGGGACATCCATAGGTCATAAATCTTAAAAACCTGCTTTCTTGTTTTACATTTTATTCCTTGTCGTTACATTGGATAGTTGCGGTACCTTCTGAAACTATAAATAGGTCAGTAATTAGAGTGCGCCTTCATTATCTATTGTGCATTCAAAGAGAGCGCATCGCCAATCGTAAATACTGTTATCAGTGAGTCATTAAAAAGCGTGACGTCATTTGTTGTCATTGCGGGACCTGTGAGTGCTGTGTGAGTTTTTTCTGAAATGGATATCCAAGAACAGGGTATGTAATAATTAATATTTTTATTTTAATTGTATCTTAGTATATATTTTCTTTAGTATGTCATTGCTACCAGGCGACTTTTCTTGGAGTATTATATTTTAATATTCAAAGTTTGAATAAACTTTTAAATATGTTCCCACTCGCTCCGACTATGGAGGTATATTGCACCATAATCTTTAGACTTTCTTATCTTAGGAAAATTAAAACTTGGCTGCCCTTATCTGCCCTTTTGGCGATGACAAGGGTGCTACGGTTGCCAGATTATCTCGTAGCATTTGCTACGAAATTAGTTTATTTAGTCTTAGTGCTTTGTGTAGGTTTTGTGACTGAATTTTAACCGTTTTTTTTTTGTTTTAGGTAATTTATATATATGCTCGTTTTCAAGAATGCATATTCTTGAAATATGGCTAACTGTCAATACCGATAATGACTCGGAAAAGTGTCGTCAAGTCCTACAAAGTTTGTTGACTACTCTGAACGATGCTGAGAACATTGATATTCATTATTTAGAGAAAATTGTTAATAATTTATGTAAAGCTATTGCTCGATTCTGGAAAAAATGTAATAGGGATAAAACCAAGCTTTTATATAAGAATTCCGATTGGTTTAATGTTATTGAAAAAATTCAACTTGTGAACAATAATAAGCAATGTACTCCGTCTGAAACGTCGCCGTGTCATTCACGTGGTCGTCCTCGAAAACCTTTTACGCAATGTAGTAAAAGGACTAAACGTCGGAGAGTAGCTGATTTGTCAAAGTCTGATGATTCTACTGTGAGTGCATTGCTTGATGTTTCAGACTGTTCATTCGATTCGTGTATATCTAGAGTTAGCACTGATGATGTCTTGTCACTTGTGACTGATGCTCAGTTGACAAAACATCAGTATTTATTAATTAAAAACTTTGTTAATAGTAAGATTTCTCCTAATGTATTACCATGTTACCAACAAATTACTAAAGCGAAACAGAGATGTTACCCTTCTAATATAACTGTTTCCGAGTCTTCAGCTGAAGTTGAATTACAAAGTCTTTTTGATCACACAGCTTCTCGAATCCTTGAATCTCAAAAAGAGGTCTTAGATCAGATTCCTGATGATTGTTTGTCTAATATCTCTTTACTTGGGAAATGGGGATTCGATGGCAGCACTGGACATAGTGAATACAAACAATTTTTTTCAGATTCAACTTTAGAAGATAGTAGTTTGTTTGTAACATCTTATGTACCCCTTCAAATTATTGTAAAATTAGCTGAAGATAATTGTAAAATTTTATGGAAAAATCCTCGACCCTCTTCCACTAGGTACTGCCGTCCTATTCGATTTCAATTTTTGAAAGAAAGCACAGCAGTGTCTTTGCAAGAGGAAGCTTATTTTAAGGATAAAATTGAAAGTTTGCAACCTACTTTTATTCAGATCGACAATCGTGAATTGGTCGTTTCTCATAAGTTGCAGCTTTCAATGGTAGATGGTAAAATTTGTAGTGCTTTAAGTGAAACATCTACAAGTAGATGTTATATATGTAATGCTACCCCTAAAGAGATGAATAAAATAGACGAATGTTTACAAAAACCTGTAATAGAGAGTAGATACCAATTTGGATTATCACCACTACATTCTTGGATACGTTTCTTCGAATATTTTATTCATCTTTCATATAGATTAGACATAAAAAAATGGCAAGTTAGGCTAGATAGTGATAAACAATTGTTATCAAATAAAAAACAATATGTACAGTCCCAGTTTAGGGAACGATTAGGTTTAATAGTTGACAAGCCGCGTAGTGGTGGAAGCGGGACGTCTAACGACGGAAACACGGCCAGGAAGTTTTTTTTGGAATCAGCTGTATCTGCTGAAATTACAGGTTTGAATAAGGATCTCATAGATCGTTGTTGTGTAATATTACAAACGTTATCTTCTGGACATAAAATTAATGAATGCAAGTTTAAAGACTATGCATTACAAACAGCATACAGCCTGGTCGAGGAATATCCGTGGTATAGTCTTCCTGCTTCTGTCCACAAGGTGCTCGTACATGGATCAGATATTATAAGTTATGCATTGTTATCTATAGGAGAACTTTCCGAAGAAGCTGCTGAAGCGACAAATAAGTATATCAAAATTTATAGACGAAGTCACACTCGAAAAATGTCACGTGAAGTTACCAATCAAGATTTAATACAACGACTATTATTACATTCAGATCCTTATATTACAAGTCTTCGGAAACTTCCCCCTAAAAAGAAAAATACTCTGTCACAAAGTGTAATAGAATTGTTACATGTTTAATATTGTTAGAATAAGAATAATTTATTTGTATTTTGTTAGTTGTTTTGTTTTTTTTGTATTTAATTAATTTTAATTTATTTATTTCTATTATTTTATTATAATTAAATAATGTTATCAATGTTTTGACTCTTATTTTATTTAAAATATATGTTTTACATTCCAATTTTTAAGTGTTTGTTCATGATAAATTTAGGTAAAAGTATGTTATTGTTTATATTTGCTTTTTACTGAAGTAAACGTTTTTTATTCCGTAAATACATGTACTTCTTTCATTTTAATGTTCCTAAAACACTTTTACAACTATAAGTCACTAAAATAATACAATGTATTGATAGTAACAGGACTTTAACTATTTATGACCGCCCTTGTATGGAGCGTGTCCCTCCGTGCGTTGGAGCGACGCCGACACGGGCGCACTTTTTCATCGACAGCAGGCTACAACAGCTACTTTGGTTATGTAACAATGTTTATATATAACTGTTATTTCTACATAAATTGTTCAGAATTTTAGCATACATATTATTTTCAAAGAAAAGAAGTACCTTACTATGAATGGCTTCAGAAAGAGAAATTCTCTTTTTTTATAGCCATCTAGGTAATTAGGCCAAAACATTGACTTTTACAGTTCTACTTACTTATTTGTGCTTACATCAAACTGTTCGGTCAATACAGCGGCAGCAGTCGTTTTCCTTTTTTTGGAACATCCGAATACTAATTAATGCATCTAATTTTCTTGTTGTAACAATGCAACTTTAGACCATATGACAATGCAAGAGCACCTATACAGTATTTATATTTCACGAGGCGTAAATAGGTTTGATTGTTGCAAATTACTTTTTTGGTAAGTTTTACCGTCGAACATTTTGGTTTGTCAATAACATGAGTAAATTATGCAGAGGTTGTTTGAGCTAGTGGCGGTCGCAAGACCTTATTTGGCACCATGATGCGGTTCCGTGGGCGAAGTATAGTCACCGAGTGTCGACAGTTGCACCATTATCAAAAAACGTGACCGGAGAATATTAAAGTATATAAGGATTAAGTTATTACTTATTAAATAATAGCCGGAAACTAAATAAAGAATGATGTACATATAATTCGAATATCAACCATCGAGTATTTAAGTGTTATATCTGTTACTTTGCATGTTTCACACTCAATTTTCAAATTCAAACATGGTTCAATATGTATTACACCATTTGTTATGCTGATAGTCATCACCGTGAGAACTTTCTGTTCCGATTTTTTATTTATGACTTTTGCAGTGGAGCTGTAACCTGTCCGATCATATTGAATAGGTAGTTCATTGAGAGGTCACCCGCTGTCTGTCAGAATCATTTGTGTCTTTAACTCTATATAGTGCTCATCATTATAGAGAGTTACGAACATCTAAGTACCTAACTAGTCTACAAAATTAAAAATACTGTTTGCAATAATGACTATAGGTACCTATATGAACTATAAATTTTACCCATACGACTTTGACAAAAGCGCCCAAAAATTAATAAGGATAAGTACCTATTGTAGGGAGAGAAACGGATTACATAATCTGAAAATCTTTAAAGTTAGTTTAGTGAGCTTATAGTTTTCTTTTACTTCTGGCTCAGAAGTTACAGTATAAAGGTAGGACCATGAGTATTAGGGAAACTAAAACTATGGGTCATAAATTGGAAAAATTACGGATCAGGAAAGTAATACAAAACTGCGAATACAGATAAACTAGATGAATTTCATAGGCTTACCCCAAGTCCTTGGTTACTCTACAGGTTAGAGCAGTTCCTATCCCTCCCCAGGGCATGTTTTTGTTTCTAGTTTAGATATTTTTATTATTATTTTCCAAACATTTATTACGATATTAATCTGTCACGCGGCGTTATACCTCTAGAGGTCTATGATAATTGAAAATACATTGGGTCTGGAATCTGATGCTTGACGAAATAAAAATAAAATTAAGATTTAGTAATACAAATATTGACTGCATTGGTTTTATATTGTGTTACGATATAATAATTGTATTAATATATAGAGTAATAAGTATAAGACTCTACCGTCAGCATCGTTACCAAGAACCCGCAGTAAACACAAATGCAGACTACGTCATCATAACCATAACTCAGAGCATTAGTAATTTCAATAGGTTTAGGAATCATAATTATTATGGTAATTAAGTGCTTAAGGGATTACACACGGTTTACATAAAGAGCGAACGCTGTGAAGTATTGTCGACTTTTAACAACTCTACCAACGTCAAATTTTTCTAACTTTGAGATTGTTTAATAATTAGCAGACTTGTCTCGTGCTTGTTGTAAAATCTATACGAATGAGTAACAAATAGTAGGTACGTCAAGCCAAACCAGTTATCCAAAGCTGCACTTGCTTGCAAACACAGTAGACTATACATACCTTACGTAGGTAGAGCCTGCCTATTACCACATTATCAAGCTGCAGATGCACATTTTCACGAATGATTTCGTTAACTTTTGTACCATTTTACTGACGAGTAAATTTGTTTTTAAGCTGCAAAAGAGGCAAACAGCATATCTACTTTATAATCGGTTGCCGTAGCCAGTTGGGTGTTTGTAACAGAGGGTCGGCGCACCCAGTAAAATAAAGAGAAAGCGTTACGTTGACATCATAGAAGATGATAGAAGACAAGGACCCCTCTACTCCCGTTCAATCACAATTCAATGCAATGCTTCCTCGATGAGCTTTGGCTAACTTACTTACCGCAGAACACAGTAGGTACTACAAGTAGTTTTATTGGGCTGTGATTTTCTATAAGCCAGCGGATATGGGTCTTTTGGGTTGGAAATACCACAGGTATGCTCAACCACTCGTTATCTGTGAAATACCCTCATATCAAACACAAAACACAATAAGTTTTCTATTGTGTTTTCATTCGCCGCCGGTACGCAGGTAATTTTAACATTTAATTAGACAAAGAGCTAACTATATGGATGCCCCTCATGGATGTAAATTATTACAAGAACCACGTATTTAGATTACGTTATTCGAACTTCTAAGCTATCGTTATCGCCAGTTATCGCTAACAAATTGTAATGAGTGCATTTTCGACATTTTTAAACTATAGCCGGAAATGTTCCTGTCCATTTTAATAAAAGCAGTCCGCCAACTGTGTGCTCATGCCTGCCATACTGCTTACTTCAATTATACTCGCGATGTCATTGTCATATCCTGTGACAAAGTGCTTGCTATTTTGAACTCTATCAATGTGGATAAATAGGGATAAATAAATGTACTTTGCGTTTGTGTAAATTGGAGAATTCGACCAGACTAGTCACTAGAGGTTATTGGACTACATGGCTTAGGCAGAAAATGTGGATCGTTTAGATTCATATTAACTAAGTATACATGTTAGATAGAGTTTGTAAATTTGGGTGTAATCTCTGAAAAACTCATCTGAATTAAAAAAATATTTCACCAATATTTAGAATGGACCTTCAGGATGGACATGGCATGGCGGGCCCCCGCGGCCCGCCATGCAGCCCGCAGCTTCTAAGTAAGTATCAAATATGACAGTAAATACGCGTTTTGATTCTAGTTAGTAACACATACATAAATGATGTGTTTAGTTTAGTTAGTCCTTTTATAATCCGTTGAAACAAGGAAGAATACAATGTTTCTTTCAGCAATTAAGTGTTTGTGTTAATAAACAACAATAACCTTTATTCTCATTAATTAAAGTCGGTTATCCTAACAACCCATATTGAAGCCCACATGTCCTGCAACATCATAATATGGTGACGTCATCGTGGCGATGGCGGCCGACAGGTCTCTACGCTCTACATTCATTGTTTATTATGAAACTTACAAACAAAACATGTAAATATTTGTTGGATATGGTCTTTTTGCGGTTTAATAATTCATTAAGTATATAAAAAGCTATAAAATTTGGCATTTTCTATACAGAATGCTAGTGGTTCTTGTACACTGGAAAAAATATTTAGGCGAACAACTTTGGTTACATTAGTTATAAACAAAATTTAGCAATTTTATTACAGTTTATATGATTTTTAATAAAACAGTGCATCTCTGTGCAACTTAATTTTTGGCTAGGTGTTACCGTAAGTTATTTAGTCACTTTTTTGAGCTGCAGGTAAGTAGGTAGTCAAAACTCAGTTGTCATTCATTTTTTCCAGTGTAGATAATTAGGTATAGGTAAAAAGTACCTAGGTAAACTTGGATGGGAATCTTTTTTGGGAGTATTCCTGAAAACGCGTCTCTACATCAATTCTAAGATAATTATATACTAATTTTAAACTAATCGTGTGTATCTACATGGCAAACAAAAATCGTTTTTATTGCGTTATAATTATCAACTTTCTTATAATTTAAAAAGTACGAGTAGGTATGATGGATTGAAATATCAAAGTAGTAATTCCTAATATTTCTTTGAAAAATGTTCGATTCACAATCACTATAATTGTTGCTATGTTTGCATTTTGATAATAATTACAAGTAAGTACTCGCACTTAATTGGCGAATAACAGGACACCTTAGCAAACATTGATCGGAACTACTGCGAATATGAAAGAATCGCTACCCCAGCGTGTACGCTTAGGCATTTAATTAAAGTATTTCACATAGTATAAACTCACCTGAAGAACACAATAGTCGATGCACTTTGTTGAACAATTTCCACGGGCACTTGTTACTTGGACTGGATCACTGCAATTATTAGTGCGGCGTGCGCGTGCGCAACATTCGACTGCTGCGTCGTAGTGAGCTGGAGGGCTGGTGTGGGAGGCGCCGCGGATCCTACTAACGTTGACCAAACTCAATTACCGGACATTCAGTTAGTCAGACCATACGGGCAATATAATCTCATAATGTACACTACACATGTGCAGAAATAGAACTTTAAATGAATTTCTTCTATCTATTTTCATTTTCAAATATAAATTACGTGTAATATGTGTATCGATGGTAGTAGTAAGGTCTCTGTGTAGAATATTTTCAATTGTTTTTATAATTTCATTTACTTAGCGTTCCTTAATCCTACTTTTGTAGTAGAGGCTTAAGGTAGTATTATACTATAACTTTTATGTGGTCATTCTTTACTCCAATGGTTTATCTATAGTTTATAGGTATAGGTACTTACTTACTAACGCATAAAGACCAGCCATTCTGAAA
The DNA here is from genome assembly GCA_947347705.1 of Nymphula nitidulata. Classification (NCBI taxonomy): domain Eukaryota; kingdom Metazoa; phylum Arthropoda; class Insecta; order Lepidoptera; family Crambidae; genus Nymphula; species Nymphula nitidulata. The sequence continues at coordinate 14,893,980 of OX374623.1, forward strand.
TTTTTTTGTAGTCTTAATTTTTTGTTGTGGGCGGATCGATCGGTCACAAAATGCTTGGGTATTGTGTAGGCGGGTCTACGTATTCTCGAGGTTGTATTACTCATTCACTTGAAAGTCTAGCTCCAAACAATAACCATGCTGGAATAGGTAGGTAGCTACTTAGGATTGTGTTAATTGTTAAATTCTATAATATATTCATGAGCTAGTACATTAATTATTTCAAAATATTGACGCAGGTTTTTATTTAACCAACCTAACGAGAAGCTTTATAGCAGGTTTGCTAGAATCATTTGTTATTTCAATTTGCTGACCTATATTTAAATCCTTATGTTATAATAAGTCCTCATGTTGATAGCAATATATCGGTTTTTCGATGAATCAAATTAAAAGATCGATTAAGAGTGTTCTAACCAGTTTTAACATTTTATTGTAAGACCCCGTGTGTATCTGGGCTTTTACCATGAAATCTGACAGCATTCTTTATGTTCCTTCAAAAGGTTTTTAAAAACAGATTTAAATGATTAGATATTGACTAGATTAATAGGGACGGTTTATCGGATTATTGAAGTATCTATACTTACCTATACGAACAATAACTTAGGTTTTTTTATGTTAACGTCCCGCATGGCTCGGTGCTGTCTCCAGCACTGTTTCTCCTACATATCAATGATATGATAAAATATTGGTGGACTGCATTTCTATGCGGATGACAGTACTGGAGTGGAGACGCCAACTATACGGGTCGTCGTGATAAGATAATGACCCTCGGTCTACAGTGGAGGAAAGTCGCGATCGACTTGTTTCTGGAATCGAGAGTTCTCTAATCAGAGTCTCCAAAGCCTCATTCGCTGTGGCTCCACAATTCCTTGACACACCCCTGTCCATCTCTAAGTATCGGGATTCTTGGTGTTGTTATCTCTAGTGACGTGCAGTGCATTGAATTGAATTGAGTTCCGCAGTCATTTGGTGGATCAAATCGAGCTGGTATCCAAGAAGCTTGGTGTGCTCAACATAGCGCGCCGCGTCGCGCACTGTGCCTACTTCTCTTCGGGGCAAAGGCTGTTACTTTATAAGTCTGAAATCAGGCCCCACATGGAATACTGCTGCCATCTATAGGCGGGAGTACCTAGATACCAGCTTGAACCATTTGACGTGTTACAAAGACGCGCCATGAGAATTGCCGTCGATCCTGACCTCACAATCGGTATTGACCCCTTAAGCCTATGAAGAGATTTTGCTTCCTGGTGTTCTAGCGTTTGTCTAACCAAGGATGATAAATTATTTGGTCCATGGTATAACGGAGTGTTCTGAGAAATTATTTGAGAAGAAGCATGGGGTTACACGGCATGGCATACTTAGACCGATTACGCCGAGATTTCTTGTCCGATTTACGTGATTCTTTTTTGTTCGATGTCGCCATTTGGTCCCATAAAAATTTTAAATATTTTTAAAATCGATTGGAACGTTTGGTTTTTAAATCAAAATATCTGGATTGAGTAGGTAAATCGTCATGTATGCGAAATTGCGGATTTTTGCTTTCCTATGACTTTTTAGTGAAACGATTTAATAGCCGAACGTAACAATATACAGAGTGGAAAAAATCTATGGGCCCTGGAGGGGAACTACTTCAAATCCTTTAGTCAGCTCATTTTACTGAAAGGAAACATTCCTTTATTTTTAAAAAGAAACAAAACTGAATTCAAATATCTTCTATAATTCGCTTGTCTCACCCGGGAATCAAACCAACTAAAAAATTAAAAAATAAATCCTCGCTTTTTAACTGACTTCAAAAAAGAAGGGGGTATATCTTCCACTGTATGTATTTTTTTTGTATGTAGGTATGAACCGATTTCTCTGTCAATTGTGAACCAATTTTCAAAATTCTTTTTTCATTCGATAGAGTATAGTCCAGGGGTGGTTCCATTGTCTCCAAGTCAGGATCTGATGATGGAATCCCAGGGAAATCGAGAGCAAACCAAATTTTTTATATGCACGTGTGACATGTTTTACTCCTTTCCAGAGCTATTCAAGTAGGTATTTGCTTCTGTTAGTCATCATCTAATGTTGATGAGCTGATGATGGAAGGTACAACTCCTTAACGGTTAGGAGTTAAAAGATAATTCTTTCACTGCGTATTTCAACCAAGGACAGACAAGTCGGTAGTGCTAACGGTCACCCATCTTGCTTTGACCTTAGGTAATTACTTAAAAATGTGAAAAAAATTTTTTTAACAAAAATAATCAAAACACTAAAAAGGAAAAAATAATTAAATTTCAGTACCTAGGTACCTACTTACCTCCTGAAATGTATTTTTTGGAGTTGGTGCTAAGCTATCAACTACCTAGTAGGTACTGTAATGTTCATTTGTAACAAGTAAACCATACATTAATTTTATTATACATCCCAAAATATTGTATGAAGTACAGGTTTGCTAACGTTATTTATCTATAAATTCCTTATTGAAGACTTCGTTAAGAAAACCATTAAAATTGTTACAATAAATTTATGCACAATTCGTTCTTACACTAGACTAGGCGATCTGAGGAAAAGTTAAAAATGGAACGCATTTTTTATTGCAACGCGGGACAATAATTTGAAATTAGAACGACAACTTTCAATATTTTTAAAATCGTTAAAAATGTTGAAAGTATGTAGTTACTTATTTGTTTATATAGTTAATTGATATTAGTTTTTACTTTGTTTTTATTTCAAATACCATATTTAAAAAAAAAAAAATTACCTGAAAAATGAAAAAAAGAAAAAATATTTTATTTAAATAGGCCACAAAGAAGCACTTTTAAATCGTCAAAAAAATATCCTATCGATTCGGATAAAAAAGTAGCGAGGGTTAACTTTTTTAATTTTTAGTTGGTTCGATTCCCGGGTGAGACAAGCGACTTTTAGAAGATCTTTGAATGTAGTTTTGTTTCTTTTCGAAAATATAGGAATGTTTCCTTTAAGTAAAATGAGCTAACAAAAGGATCTAAAGTAGTTCCCCTCCAGGACCCATAGATTTTTTCCACCATGTATGCTGCTGACAGTCACCCATCTTGCTTACCCTAGAATTTTATCACTTTTAATTGTGAAAAAAAAATTAAACAAAAATTAAAACCGACTTCAAAATACTAAAAAGGATAAATTAATTTATGTCCTAGTAATATATTTTTTGGAGTTATATCCAGTGCTAATTAAGTTATATCCAGAAACAATAGAAAGTGAAGCACCGACGCACCGACTCTAAAAACATTGTTTCTAGGTTTACACCTAGAAACAATTATTTAGAGTCGGTGCCTACTTAAATTTAATTATTTTATCCTTTTCAGTTTTTTGGAGTTTGTTTTAATTTTTTATAGCAACGTTTAACGAAACGAAAATAAATAAACTCGATATTAAAAAATTATGTGTTCTAAGTAGTTACTTAGTTAGTTGTAATAGATACCTGCAGTGTGATTCACAAAGAAATATTTTCGACATCGAGCTTGACGCCTGACAAAGGCGACGAGTTGCCATTGGTTTTGACGTTTGCGCACTGCGCTGCGCGAAAGCGTATTCACTAATCTCCACGTCGGTCTCATGGCTGTGTATGATTGTCTCTGTTTTGGTTATACGACATGAAGTACAATCGATATTTTTCGATTTCGTTTTTGTTGTGTTAAAATTGTATCGCCATGACTTCAATTAATATTTGATTGATTCTGACAAAGGTAATAAAAATCAACAACTTTTTAGTTCCGATTCATGCCGTGCTCGTCGTCGGAACGCTGGTGTCGCCAACAGTTGTCAAACAAACGCCAAAAGTTATGACAGCGCTGCCGACAGCCACGAATCCATGGCTGATGACTAAGAGAATCGCATAGCTGTTTGAATGATTATTGCTAATTTCACGAAGTAGGTAGGTATAATTTTAAAAGTAGTGGTTTTGTGTTCTTTATTTATAAGAGTCTTAGAATTGTTAAAAAAATTATTAAAAAATTCTTAAGAAATGGTGTCATATCTTTTCGAACGAAGGCTACGCGCAAGTTGGCAGAAGATACTGCTAAGTTACCAGTTTGGCCAGATGGGACTGCTACGGGATCTACTGGACGAGGCAGAGGCCGCGGTGTACGATAACGAAACTTGCCAGGTTTTACATAGCAAGATGTCGGGAGAGTACCTGCATGGCGGCTTACTGCAGCGGGGCAGGTTTTTTTTTTTTACAACTAGATGACAAACAAGCTGACGGCCCACCTGGTGGTAAGCGGTTACCGCCGCCCATAGACACCTGCAATAAAAAGGAATAGCACTTGATATTGCAGGTGCGTTGTCATCCTGAGGCCTAAGATGAAATGCCGTCCGTACCTTTCCCTTCAATCCGAAACACAGCGAACTGTTTCACGGCTGAAATAAGAAAGGCGGTACCTACCCAGGCGACCCTATATATGGGTCTAACACCTAGTAAAGGTTTCGTGGAGAGGGAAGATCAGCCGGAAGAGGCGGAACAACAGGCGGGAGAGATCCGATTTAAGGTACTTACCACCAAGTGAAACAAAAGTGGTGGTGGCGAAATGCACGAAGGTGATGCTGGACGAGAGAATGCTCAAGATGGCAAACGTCGTCTCGGGGGGTCTCCCTGAAGGCAAAACACCGGAGCATTGGACCACGCCAACATTCACTTAGGAGGACATTATAGTCACCACTACAAGAGGCCGCTAATCTAAGGGAAAGCTGGAGCCGCGAGTGGGAGAGCTAGAGGCTAAAAGACGAGAAATCCAATGGACGTAGCATATGCCCTCAATGAAATATACGGGGGTATCTATTTAGCCAAAGCCGCGGCAAAATCCCTTGCGCTGAAAGGATACTCGGGAGCGAGAACACCCAAATCGGACAAAACATTATATCTTGTCCACACCCAGGCTGAGAAGGCACTTCTGATCAGCCAGGGCTACGGAACAAACGAGGGTTCTCGCACTCTGACCATCCACAAATCGCAGGGATTTACTTTTGATACCATTTACATAGTCCGAAGCACAGCGGCTCGGTCACACATTCTAACAAGTGTCCCACATGCGGTGGTGGCAAACTCCCGACACACCAAGACCTGTGTCTATTTTAGTGTTACCGGCTTAACATCTAATAGAGCCCCCCCCCCCCCCTCCAAAGCTACTACCTGTGATAGGGGGCCACGGCTGGGTCTATACCGACATACTCACTAAAATGGGAAAAAACTTATTTCCTATAAATGTCATTTTTGGAGTTTGTGCTTCTCTTTCTATTAGGTACATAAACTTTTAAGTGTTTTTCTAAGGTCAAAGCTAGATGGGTGACCGTCAGCACTGTCGACTTGTCTGATTCTCAGTCTTTGGTTGAAATACATACTATTGTTTCATATCATCGTAATTCGTATCGTACCACTGATAAAGTATTCTCGAACTCCAACCCGTTACGGAGTTTTACCTTCTTTTATCCGTTTACCTGAATAACCCAATAGAATACAACTATTCGTTAATACGTAGTACCTATAATGTTTAAAGAATTATCTTCCAACTCCTAACCGTTAAGGAGTTGTACCTTCCATCATCAGTTCACCCGAATAACCCGATAGAATACAACTATACGTTAATACGTACTATAATATTTAAAGAATTATCTTCCAACTCCTATAAACCGTTAAGGAGTTGTAGCTTCCATCACCAGCTCATCAACATAAGATGGTGACTGACAGTAGCAAATACTTAAATAGCTTTGGAAAAAAATAAAACATGTCATCGTTACGTGCCTATAAAATTTGAGCTATGCCCTCGATTTCTCTGCGATCCCATTATCAGACCCTGACTTGGTGACAATGGGACCACCTCAGGAGTATACCCTATCGAATAAAAAAATATTTCAGAAATCGGTTAACAATTGACCGAGAAATCGATGAACAAACACACAAAAAAAATACATACAGTTGAACATCCTAAGTAATTAAAATATAAAACTAGAAAAATTTTAGGTCCTGAGGCGGGAATCGAACCCGCGACCTTTCGCAATCCGGGCGACTGCTCTAACCAACTGAGCCACCCAGGACTTGGGATATCCCTGTGAAATTCTTCTAGTCTATCTGTATTTGCGTTTATGAGCTAAATTCCACCCTACAATGTCGAAATGTTCTATTTCAACATCTGAAACGAGTATTTTTACAAATACCTACGATTTGGTTAAGTTGGGGCAGTGTTTTCTAATATTCTTAATTTTTGATTTAAACATTATTATAAATGTTTGAAAAATTACTTAGTAATTAAAATACCTATAAAACTAGAAAAATTTCACATCCTGAGGCGGGAATCGAACCCGCGACCAGAGCAGTCGCCCGGATTGCGAAGGGTCGCGGGTTCGATTCCCGCCTCAAGACGTGATTTTTTTTAATTTTAGGTATATTTTAATTACTAAGTAATTTTTCAAACATTTATAATAATGTTAAAATCAAAAATTAAGAATATATATAACCTCCTGCTTCTTTTGATGTCGGTTAAAAACCATGCGTTTTCTCTTTCTCTCTGTATAGCGTTAGCGACACGACTATACGGGGGCCTCGACGTAGTCTTCCACATAGCCGCACTGCAGCTAGCCTCTACAGGGTTGGAGATATCGACGATGGAGCCCCATAAATATTCCATCGCCTAAACTCCCGGCTAAGGTGTTTGGAATAAGCTCTTTGATTGTTTACACTATAGGGGCGCTGCTGACACTCGTCACGCTAAGTATTCCGTTTCCAAAGTGCGCGACTGCGCGTGACGGTCGCATTCTGCAGCGAAACGCACGTCACGCTTGCCCCGGCGGCGCGGCGTTGAGTAAACGTTTTTGGAATGCACATTTCAGCATTCCGCAGCCCGGTGGCATCAGATAGCCGATGATTTGCGCTGTGGAATCAATGGATTCCAATGAAGCTTAGTGCTGTAACACGTGCTTTGGAATACCAAATCAACACCCAATCGACCACTGCGTGCATCATTTTTTTCAAGAGTGTGTTAGTCTCACATAAGATTTTAGAGATTTTCGAATAGGCATAGGTACTGTGATAAATTCATCTCCTTTCATATGGGCATATTGAAATATCACATACGGTCAGAAATAAATCCAAATCCTTTCGTCCGAATACAATCGATCGTTTCGGTCGATCAATGCTGTGTTATTAACAGCAAAAGCAATTTGCAGAAAAGAGACACCAACACCATTATCAATCAATTCTCAGAAGAATAACTTTGAATTAGGTAGGTAATTGAACCTCGTAATTTTTGATATCAATGTGTGAAAGTCAATGTTTTATGTTTTAAAGTTAAAGAAACGAGTCACAGATTAGTGACATAAATTAGGTATGTATCTACAATATTGAACCCTCTGGGTGCGGGGCGGGGCGGGCTGGTTAGGGACGAGAGCCTTATTTATGAGCACAGAATAAATAATAGTCTAAAAAATTAAAATATAAGAATAAGAAGCAATAAGGTTGTGCATGAATGGGAGTTTTAGAACACTTACACTCAGCGCCATCTAATAAGTAATCTAGTCTAAAATAATTATCACAATAAAAATATTATTTCAAGCTTATTTATTAAAATATAATGCCATTATTAATTTTAGAATTTACACGGTAGGGTATAGGTTCATGCAGAAATGTATTTAGTTACTATAAATGCTTAATCCAATTCGGGGCAGGTGGTTTTCTGAGTAAAACGTCCTTACCTGCAGGCATTTGGTTCTCAAACCATAATGTCCGGTGAACAAAAATGACCGTATGGAAGAAAGATCAGGAAGTCCACAAATAAAAATGCCCCTAGTGTTATTAATCTGTGCCCTAGTGCTTCGGTGGCGTAGCGGTTATCGCGTCTGGCCGGACCACAGGAGACGCGGGTTCGATTCCCGCCTGAAGCATATAATTTTTCCATAGTTTTTTTAAATTTATACCTACTATTTGTAATTGCTACATTAATAGGCGTAGCGCGCACAGTAGTGCGATCCTTACGTGGTTATTTTTTTTAACAGAACAGAAATCCTTTCGATACTAGAGGTGGAGATTTTCAATATGACGAATATTTTTCATACATTTTGAGGTTGGGTTAAGTAAACCAAAAATTTCAAAAACTAATCATCCGAGTGGGTGGAATAAGTATAGACGATAGCCCTTGCTTCCTTCTACCCCTCCCATCAGAGTGCTTTACAAGAAGAAACCCAACCCAACAAGAAAATATCTACTATGTGAAATTGAGATAACCCAATAACTAGAGTGTAATGTGCTGTAAATGTGGCCCAAATTTAAAATATTTGCGTGCTGTAGTTTTGAAAAAAAAAAGGAAAAAACGAACCCTGCTGAAGTAACGCTCTTCCAGCAGGAAGATTCTACTATTCAAGGAAACTAAATATCTCTAAAACCTTAAGACGCACAAATTTCATTTGTGGCGCACATTTACGCACAAATATAAGCTACCTGGCTCATGTACTTTACTTCTGTCTCCGATCATTGGTTTAGAATCTTCCTACTGGAAGAGCGTATTCGTTTTTTTTGCTGTTTTCCAGAACTACAGCACATACAAAATTTTAATTTGGGTCACACATTTACAGCACATTACCGTTCCCTATAATATGGTTGAGCGGAGCGATGGCTGACACATGCGTCATACTTGTGAACAGGTGCCACTAGTGAAAATGGTCATCTCTAAGCTTCCTTGATTTTGTAATAATTTACCTACATATTCATCAATAGTATCATTTTTGAGGGATTTTATAGGTATATGGCATTATAGGATATTATATACAGCATGGTGCCGTTAATGCGACAATAAATTTAAACATGGGCTATATTAGTCCATAGAAATGGTTTGCCAATTTCAAAAATATTGTAGGTATTCATTTGATAATTTCATGACATTTGTATGAAATAATGCTGCCAACGTTACACATTTTTACAACATACAAATGTCATGAAATTATTAAATGAATACAATAGTTTTGAAAGTGGCAAACCATTTCTATGGAGTAATATAGCCCATGTTTAAATTTATTGTCGCATTGACGGCACCACCCTGTATAAAACAATACAATAATTATTGTAATGACGTGGTCAGACAAGTGTTTAAAATTAATGAAAGATATTTGGCTTTATTAGGTCTTTGAATATTTATGGTTGACCTTTGTGTATTGTAATACCTATATTGTGATGGTGCATTGTCGGACAGCCTTTAAATACAGTAAATATTCTTGTCATTAGGTACTTATTGGTACGTTAATATACCTTTTTTTATACTCTGTGCGACACTGCACTGCTAAATACTATAACTGTCTAATTAAACATTGTAACATAATAATTGAAAAGAGTCACTACACGAGTTTGTTGCCGGAATCTTCTCGGTAGTTCAACTTTTGGAACCGGTGTAAATTCAGACAGACTGGCAGACAGACAGACAGACTGACTGACGGACAGACGGACCGACAGACAGACCGATAGACAGACATTATAACATTCTTAGCTTACGTAGATCCAGATAACACAGAGAGACAAACATTATGAAATTGTTAATTAGTTAATATTATTTTTATGTGATAGACATAAGGGTTTTTGTTGACGATTCGAAAGTGCTTCTTGGGGGGCCTAATTGAATAAAGATATTTTCATTTACCTACATTCTATTGACTAAGCTCAATTTCACCTGGTAGATATTTTCTTGTTGGGGTAACGCACTCCACTCCTCCCTCCCATCACTAAAATTGTGGGTCATTAATAAAATTCATATCTCAATACATGTAAGTAGGTACCTTTAGATCAAAAAACTGTCGAAGTGTTTAATCTTCAGCAAGCGTCTGATCTGTACATACAACACCTCGAAAAGTTGTTTTGTAATTAGAACAAAATCCAGTGCTCGCGCTATTTTGTAGTAGGTATTGTTCTGTGGTGAATATGGTTGCCAGCGCGCACCGATCGTAGAGAAAGCATTGTGATGAGAGTACTGGCTTGCATGGGAATTTGTCTCCTATGCTGTCAATATAATGATTCCCCTCGATATTTAGTGTGGTTACGTCGTGTTTAAAGCTTACCATCAGGCGGGTTGTAGTTATCCTGTCAAAACGGAAACAACTCTCTACTTTATACGTACCTTTTTGCCAAGTGTATACAGGGTGGTGCCGTCAATACGACAATAAATTAAAATTAAAACATGGGCTATATTAGTTCATAGAAATGGTTTGAAACTTTCAAAAACATCTCATTCGTTTGATAATTTCATGGCATCTCTATGGCATAATGCAGTTAATGTTATATTATTTCATACAAAAGTCAAGAAATTGAATAAGATGTTTTTGAAAGTGGCAAACCATTTCTATAAACAAATATAGACCATGTTTCAATTTATTGTCCTATTGACGGCAACACCTGTATATTCTTCTTTGCTATACCTAGTAGTTTTACTAATTGTTTTATAACAATATTATTATTATTTATAACTTTATTGTATATACATCAACCATATGGACAAAATACAATGCACTTGTTGCACAGTTGCACACAATGCAATACTACGGACTAAAAAATAAATAATAGTAAGTATCAATATGAAATTTCATTTTCATTTGTTTTCTTTCAGTAATCTGTTTGATAAAAGGAAAGGATATCGTAGTTGACCAAAGTGATTACCTATCATGGTTGATAATAAGATCGATCGATCTTTGCTTAAAGTCAGCAGGTAATGTAACATTTTTAACCGACTTCAAAAACGAGGAGGTTCTCAATTCGGCCGGTATGTTTTTTTTTTTCTATGTATGTACACCGATTACGTCGAGATTACTGATCCGATTTACGTGATTCTTTTTTTGTTCGATGTGGAATAGCTGCCATATGGTCCCATAAAAATTTTTTCAAAATCAGTTGGGTACTTTGGTTTTAAATATAAAAAAACTGAAATTATGAAGTCATCTACATATGCGTAATTGCGAATTTTTGCTTTTCCAATGACTTTTTAGTGAAACGATACGATAGTAGGAAACAATATAAGTTGACGGTCACCCATTTTAGCTTTGACCGTAGAAAGTTATCACTAAAAATTGTGAAAAAAAAATTTTAAACAAAAATTAAAACCGACTTCAAAAAACTGAAAAGGATAAAATAATTAAATTTAAGTAGGTATTCATCCCCTAGAAATATATTTTTGGAGTTGGTGCTAAGTGGTTTCCAAAAACAATAGAAAGTGAAGCACCGACTCCAAAAATATGTTTCTAGGGGATGAATACTTACTTAAATTTTTTTTTGAAGTCGGTTTTAATTTTTGTTTAAAATTTTTTATTTTCATTTACTTCTTGAGCTTGTGGTTCTGTTGGGGAACGTGTAATGATGTTCCAAATAAGAACACTCGAATATCCGAAAACGAACTATAATTTGTTAACTTAACGCGATGGCCCGAGCGAGTGTAACGGGCACCGTCTGTCTGTATGCGGCTATGTGCTGCCTCCTGAGAATTGTCTGCCAAAACATAAACTGGCTTAACTCTGTCTACGGAAACAGCGGCAGGTCCTCCTGCCCGTGATAATAGTCATTGTTTTGTCCAATCTATTAGTGATTCTGTGAGGACCAGTGTATGGAGCTGCCAAAGCACCTCGCAAGTCGCAACGCATCTTTGCGCAAAAACACATGCGAAGTTGTCTTGAGGTCTTTGTGCATAAACACGCAGGCAGGAGAGCGATGTGAATGTGACGCCGCTTGCGGTCTCAGAAGTGACATGTTGTGTTTGAGTTGAGAGACAAAGTCGGATGGTTTGAGCTAGTTAGCTAGAGATGAGTGAAGAAACTCCCCACGAATTCTCAGCGGCTCACCATATACCATCTCAGCCACGGAACATTGCAGGTCTTCTTTCCAGGCCGCCCGAACGCCAAGCAGGACTATAGGCAGGACGTCCGTCCACCTTTGCTCCTCGTGAGCCATGATTGCAGTTTTCAAGGTCCGGTGAAATCGCTCTACCATTCCGTTGGCTGCCGAGTGGTACGCGGTTGTGTGGCGAATAGACATGTGTAAGTAATACGCGTAATATCACAAATGAGATATCACTCAAACGCGTGATGTTACATTACGCATCACTCCGAGAAATCAAGTATCACTTTAAACATCACGCGAAATAACATTACACTAACTCTAGCTCCGAGCGTGGGCGAAAGGGACCGACCGAAGCGCATTACCTATAGCTGTGATGTGATGTTTCATATAGCGCGCGTTGCGTGCGTATCGCGCGATACGGAGCATCTCATGTTCGGGTGATGTTTCGAGTGATGTGATATCTCAGTGTAATAAGTAATAGCTGTGCCCATGGGTTGTTTTATCTAGCGCGCGTTGCGTGTGCATCGCACGATACGCAGCATCTCATCTGTTCGGGTGATGTTTCGAGTGATGTGATATCTCAGTGTAATAAGTAATAGCTGTGACCAAATGTGATGTTTCATCTAGCGCGCGTTGCGTGCGCATCGCACGATACGCAGCATCTCATCTGCTCGATGTTTCGAGTGATGTGATATCTCACTGTAATATTACGTTTTCGTAAAAGTGATGTGATATAGCATTACTTTTTGAAGCACTGTTTCGCGCATGTCTAGTGGCGAAGCTGAACCCTACATCATCGTAAAAAGCTCTCGCTACGGTTCCAGGGGTGTATCCTGTAGCGGCTGAACTTCTGGCCATCTTGTGAATCTGTCGATAGCCGTGAGACAGTATTTAAAGTCAGAAGATGGTGGAAGAGGGCCAATTAAATCTATATGCACGTGACAGAATCGTGATTGCGGTAGCTGAAAACTGCCCAAAGGTGATGAGGTATGGCGATGAACTTTTGACCTTTGACAAGCTTCGCAGGCTTTGATCCAGTCAAGACAATCCTTCCCAGCCGAGGGCCAAATATACCTGTCCGTCAACACTTTGGTAGTTCCTTTTACTGCTGGATGACTCCTTGCATGGATCGAGCTGAAGATCTGCCGACGCAGCTCCTTTGTGACAAAAGGACGGGGCCTCGACAGAGAGACATCGCAGTATACAGCGATGTTCGATCCTGAAACAAATACTTTTTCTAACTTCAAAGACGTTGAGTGATTGGAGAGAAGTTCTTGAAGTACTGTGTCACTTTCCTGAGAACGTGCCAGTTGTTCTAGGGTCGGCGGTGACTCTAAGGCTTCAATGCGAGTCAAAGTGTGTTGATGATACATCACTACGATTATACACATCACTATTTTGATAGTTGTACTTTGTAATCTATGGAAATAAGATGTCGGAATTAACTGTGTGGATTAATAAAAAACTAATTAGAATCACAAGTATTTATTATTTAAATAATCATCATGCAAAACATGGTGTCAGGTGGGCTCCCGGAGTTGGATTTCAGCGGGAATCTTGCTCAAAATTATCAAGCATGGAGTCAGCGGTTCAGCATCTTCATCGAAGCTAATGGCCTAGAGCACGTGGCCGAAAAAAGAAAAATCAGCATTTTGTTGAATTTCATCGGGGATAAAGGTATACAGATTTATAATTCATTTAGTTGCAATGGCAACGAGACGGTGGACGAAGTGTTGGAACTGTTTAAAAAATATTTTTCTCCCAAGAAAAGCCTAACAATCTACCGAAACGAATTTTTCACCATACAACAAAAAGATAGATCATTCGAAGATTATTTCCAGACTGTAATCAATCTAGGGATTTCTTCCGAATTGGGAGATCTCAGAGAAAGTCTCACGGTGTGTAAAATTATTTCCGGCTTAGACTCTAGATTCAATAACCTCAAAGTAAAGTTAATGGCGGAAGAGGACAATAATTTAAATTTGACATATGTGATGAAATACTTGCTTAGTGCGGAAAATTCCAGGATTTATATGGAAAATCAAACTAAAAATGAGACTGACAGAAATGACATATACTATCTAAACAAAGTAAATACTAAAAATAAATTAATTAGAAACTGTAGAAATTGTGGTATACTAGAACATGAAATAAAGAAATGTCCAGCGTTTGGAAAATCATGTTTCAAGTGCAATGGTCGAAATCATTTCAGCAAGATGTGTCGGTCCCATAAAACAATTAAAGAAAAACAAGTTAATATGTTAGAGGAAGAAGAAACTAATGAAGAGGGTGATTTCTTTATAGGCCTGGTGGGAAATGAAATAATTCAAGAATTTATGGTAAGGAATAAAAGGTTGCTCATAAAAATGGATACAGGTGCTGCGTGCAATGTTATTGGAAGTGACACATGTAAACAATTAGGTTTAGATAAAAATGAGCTGCTGCAGTGCAATAAAAGAGTCATACAATTGGATGGTAAATGTGTCCCTGTTCATGGTGCATGCTGGTTAGAATTAATACATCCAAATCTTTGTAAATATAATGTTAATTTTATTGTAACTGAAGGCCAAGTTCCTACCTTATTAGGTTGTAAAACATGTTTAAAATATAATTTTGTTTCAGCTAATACTAATCTAGTAAATATTTTTAATATAGAATGTAAAAATAAAGATCAAAATGTTGAAAAATTTATTCAGTCATTGAAATCTAATTACAGTAAGCTGTTTGATGGTGGCCTTGGTTGCATTCCTGGAGGAGCAGTAAATTTACAATTAAATAGTGATGCTGTTCCAAATGTACAAGCAGCCAGACGTATACCATTCTCACTACTGCCTGAACTTCGTAATGAATTGGCTAGAATGGAAACATTGGGAGTTATTGAAAAAATTAATAAGCCAACTAAATGGGTAAATAATTTTGTTGCCGTCAGGAAACCAAATGGTAAGTTGAGAATATGTATAGACCCTAGAGCTCTTAATAAGTACATTATACAACCTAAATATCAATTACCAACTATTGATGAAATTAAAAGCAAAATTAAGAATGCCAAAGTTTTTGCATTACTAGATGCATCTAATGGATTTTGGATGCTAAATTTAAATGAAGAGAGTTCAGAGCTGTGCACATTCATAACACCCTTTGGCAGGTACAAATTTAAAAGACTTCCTTTTGGTATTTGTTCAGCTCCTGAAGAATTCAGTAGAATCATAACACAAATGTTCGAAAATGTAGAGGGAGTTATACCTTATATTGATGATTTATGTATTTATGCAGAATCTAATAGTCAATTGTATGAAAGATTAAATAAAGTACTGGATATTGCATTAGAAAATGGTATTAAGTTCAATGAATCAAAATGTAAGTTTTTTGTTAGTGAGCTCCTTTTTGTTGGTCATAAGTTCACAGCTAATGGTGTGTTACCAGATCCTAGTAAAGTACAGGCAGTAATGAATATGGAACATCCAACAAATAGAAAAGAATTCGAGAGATTTTTAGGTATGTGTAATTATCTCTCACGTTTCATACCAAATTATTCTAAATTAACAGAACCTCTTAGAATATTAATGAAAAAGGATACTGAATTTATATGGGATGCCAATCAAGAATATACAGTCAAAATGTTAAAAAAGGCTTTATGTACTAGTCCTTGTTTAGCTTTTTTCAACACAAACCAAGATATAGTCTTATCAGTCGATAGTTCATCCACAGCGTTGGGTGCTGTAGTATTACAGAATGATATCCAGTTGCATTTGGGTCCCGCTCTCTTAATAATACAGAGCAGAATTATTGTCAGTTAGAGAAAGAAATGTTAGCAATAGTATTTGGATGCTATAAAATGCATCAGTATATTTATGGCCGTAGAGTTCTTGTTGAAACTGACCACAAGCCATTAGAGACTTTATTTAAAAAACCATTATATAAAGTTCCAGCCAGATTGCAAAGGATGATGCTAGCAGTACAAGGATATCATTTAGTAGTCAAATACAAACCAGGTAGATTATTGTTTATAGCTGACACTTTATCTCGTAGTTGTCCTCCTAAGGAAGACAACAAATTTAAAGAAATTAGTAAAAATATCATCCTTCATGTGAAATTATTGAAAGAAAGTTTACCAGTATCTAATTTAAAGTTAAAAGAAATACAAGAAGCAACAAAATTTGATCATACACTTAGCAAAATAATTAATTACTTGAAAATAGGGTGGCCTAGTAATGTTAATGAAATAGATAAAGATTTAAAAAAATTTTGGACATTCAGAGATGAGCTAAGTACTTTAGATGGTATTGTCTTGAAATGTAACCTAATAGTAATTCCAAATTCTTTAAAAACTGCAATGCTTAATATCATTCATCAAGGGCATGTTGGTGTAAGTACATGTAAAGCTAGGGCAAGATCATGTATATTTTGGCCAGAATTAAATAAAGATATTGATATATTTGTAAGAAATTGTCATCCTTGTGCCAAATATCAATCAAATTTACCAAAAGAACCACTTATTATACACCCTATTGAAAAACTTCCATGGCATAAAGTCGGTATTGACATATGTACATTTGAAAATAAAAATTACTTGGTATTTATGGACTATTATTCTAAGTACATAGAAGTTTGTAAATTGGATGATCTGTCAGGTAATTCTGTAATAGAAAATTGTAAATCTATTTTTGCAAGACATGGCATACCATCTTTAGTGGTTACTGATTGTGGGACTCAATTCACTTGTGAAATGTTTAAACAATTTGCTAATAATTATAAATTCAATCATACTATGTCCAGTCCTAAGCATTCACAATCAAATGGTCAAATTGAGAGTGGTGTAAAGATATTTAAGAGTATATTAAAAAAATGTAAAGAGGATAAATCAGATCCATTCTTAGGTTTATTAAATTATCGTAACACAGAAAAACCTCATATGCCATCTCCAGCACAATTATTATTTTCTAGAACACTAAATTCTTTGCTACCAATGTCTAAACTGCAACTCAAATCAAAAGTTTATAAATATCAAGAATGTTATCACAAGCATATAGAGTCTGTTCAAAAATATTATAACAAAAATTCACGACTTCAAATGGAACTACCTATAGGGCAAAATGTGTATTTTAAAAAGACCTTAGATTCAAATTGGATCAAAGGACAGATATCAAAGAAATGTATTGAACCTCGTTCATATTTAATTAGGGATGAGAAAGGAAGAATATATAGAAGGAATAGGAAATATATCAAGCAGTCGCTTCAAGAAAAAATTGATTGTATAGATAATAAGATGGTAACTGAAAATAATTTTGATTTTGTTAATACTCCAGATGTGTTTCCTAATGTTGATTCTAGTAATCAGACTTGCAGTAATAATGTAAGCAGCTCTGATACAAATGATTGTGAGTTAAATAAAAATACTAATAACATAACAAACAATAACCAAACATATGTAAGAGTAAGTCGGCATGGTAGAAGTATTCATAGACCTAAGAAGTTTAATGATTATGTTGAACTAAATTGAATAGTACCTATTTTACAATTCATAATTATTTTACATTGTACCTATGTTATTCATTTTATAATTATAAAGGGGGGATGTTGATGATACATCACTACGATTATACACATCACTATTTTGATAGTTGTACTTTGTAATCTATGGAAATAAGATGTCGGAATTAACTGTGTGGATTAATAAAAAACTAATTAGAATCACAAGTATTTATTATTTAAATAATCATCATGCAAAACAACGTGTGGGCCGGAATATTATTTTTCCCTGAGATATGCCTTATATCTGTTGTGAATTGCGACACAAAATCCAGGTGGTTAAACTGTCTGGTGGCTTATGATCTGTGTATATGACAAAATGTCTACCCTCAATCATATGTCGGAAATGTTTGACGCTTTCGTAAATAGGGAGCAATTCGCGGTCGTAAGCACTGTAAAGCTGCTGACACTTATTCAGCTTCTTTGAAAAGAAAGCGAGTGGTTGCCAATCTCCTTCTAATAACTGTTGCAGCACTGCTCTCAAGGCCGAACTAGAAGCGTCGGTCACAAGAGCAATAGGTGCATTCATAACAGGATGTGCGAGAAGGGTGCATTTCGCGACATTCGCTTTACAACGAAAGCGGCGAGAACCTCGAGCGTCCAAGTAAGTGGTTGAGTACCCTTCACCTTAGGTCCCGATAACATGCTATGTAGTGGTGCTTGATCAGCGGCTGCCTGTGGAAAAAAACGCCGATAGAAATTGAGCATTCCTAGACATCTGCGTAAGCCGTTGACTGTCTTCGGTGGCGGCAACTTCTTAATCACCTCTACCTTGCTCTTCATAGGACGCGTGCCATGCTGGGATATGTGAAACCCAAGGAAATTTATCTCACTTTGGCCGAATTCACACTTCCCTTCGTTTATGTGGAGCCCGTAGTCCCTCAGGCGCTTGAATACGATCTCCAGGTGCTTCAGGTGTTCGGATGCGTCTTTTGAATACACCAAAATTTCATCGATGTATGAGAAACAGCAGAAATCCAGACCTCTCAACACCTCATCGACGAACCGCTGGAAAGTTTGTGCTGCATTCCTTAAGCCGAAGGTCATGTACGGGAATTCCAGCAGGCCAAAGGGCGTTGTAATGGCTGTCTTCGCAATGTCATTTGGCGCGACAGGAATTTGGTGGTATGCTTTCTCCAGGTCAATTTTGGAAAATACCGTGCTACCCGCTAGCCTGTATGCATAGTCCTCTATGTGCTTAATAGGGTACCTGTCTGGCACTGTGCGCGCATTGAGCGCACGGTAGTCACCACAGGGCTTCCAACCATTCTTCTTCGGCGCTAGATGAAGCAGTGACGCCCAAGGTGACTCTGACGGGCGCGCCGTTCCATCCCGAATCATGTCTTCAAACTGCTCCTTAGCCATCTTGAGACGATCCGGGGCTGAACGGAGAGGTCTGCAAAACACCGGAGGTCCAGGTGTCGTATTGATGTAATGGACTGTTGAATGATTCACCCTACGAAGAACACCTGAAGGTCTAATGAGATCGGGATGGTGAGAGAGTAATTTATGAAACTCGTTGGTACCTGATATCGGTTTTGATGCTAGTTTGGCTGCAGGCCTTGATGGTTCCAGGCGAGACCAATGTTGTGACACTGTCTATCAAACGCCTATTCTTGCAGTCTACTAAGCCATAATGTGCAATAAAGTCTGCTCCGATGATGGGTTTGTCCACGCTGGCTACCACGAAGCTCCAGGTGAAAACCCGTCCCAAGCCTAGGTCCAAGTGTAAAGTCAAGGTACCGTAGGTGCTGATGACGCTGCCGTTTGCAGCAGTGAGACTGTAGTACGTACGTAGGCTGTCTGGGCTGGCATAAAAATCGCCGTGGAAGCACGCACAAATCGGAACCGGTGTCTATTAAATATTGCACTTTCGTTTTCCGGTCGGTAATAAAAAGGCGACTGGTAGCACCTCGACAGTGGTCTATCGCATCTACGCACGGTTTACTACGTCTTTCCGGTTTCCCGTCTTGTGCGAACAAGTGGATGTGCACTTTTTCGCCATCTCACCAAAATTGTTGTGGTACCAGCAGACGGTAGGTACCGGTACCAGATCAGAAGGTTGCGTGTTCAAATTGTTGGGGTCACCAATGTGGTTCTGTTGGGGAACGTGTTATGACGTTCCAGGCCCTGGTGGCGTTAAATAAGGACACTCGAATATCCGAAAACGAACTAATAGGTTGGGGAAAAAGTTTCTTCGCATTTTTTAAGAAAATTCAAAACATTTTTTAAAATAGTTTATTTACATTTAACTAAAGTATGTAGGTACCATTTTGTTCGAGAACTTTTTGCCATCCTGTAGGTAGGGATATGATCTCTTTGCTATAGAAATTTTGGGGTTCTGATCAAAATACCGCGACAAGTGGTTTTGGCAGTCCTCTCGTGATGTTAACCTGACACTGCCTAGAGAATTCTGGAAGAGAGCGAAACAGGGGGAAATCTGAAGGTGCAAGGTCAGGACTATACGGCGGATGCATTAACACCTCCCAGCCAAACTCTCTTAATTTTTGCTGAGTGGCTAAAGATGTGTGAAGTCTAGCGTTATCATGATGAAAAACCACACCCCTTCTGTTGATTAATTCCGGCGTCTTTCTCTCAACTCCTTGCTTTAATCTCATCAGTTGTTCGCAGTAGAGTTCAGAATCGATGATCCTGCCTGGTGGTAACAGCTCATAATGAATAATGCCCTTCCAATCCCACCACACACACAGCATCACCTTGTTGTGAGTTCACCCGGGCTTCGCCAGTCTGTGAAGCCTGACCGGCCTTTGAGCACGACCTTTTTCGCACGTTCTTGTCGTACGTGATCTACTTTTCATCACCAGTTATCAACTTCTTCAAAAATGGTTCGGTTTCATTACGTCGTAATAAAGAATCACAAATGAGTACACGGTTCATTAGGTTTCTTTCAGTGAATTCGTGGGGTACCCAAATATCGAGCTTTTTTGTGTACACATTTTTTTTAAATGCGCCAAAACTGTTTTGTGGTCAATTCTTAGTTCTTCAGCTACGTCGTAACTACTGATATGCCGATTATGCTCCAGTTTTTAAAAAATGGCATCGTTTTTATCCGTAATAGAGCGACCAGAGCGACGTGCATCTTTGACATCAAAATTTCCGGATTGAAAAGGCTTAAACCAAATTTGTGCTACTCTCACAGACACTGCACTAGGTCCATAAACATCGCAAATTTTTTTCGCGGTTTACGTTGCATTTTTACCTGTTTTGTAGTAAAATTTTAAAATGTATCGAATTTCTTTATTAGATTCACTCATCTTGACAGTACGAAAAACAAATGAAAAACACACATTTTCCTAATTTGAATTGGTAATTATGTTTTTAAAATCTAATCTTTTAATGATACCAAAACCAGCCAGATACAAATAGTACAGTCAAAGAGATTTTATTACAAGTTCATACATACTATAATGCGAAAAGACTTTTTCCCCAACCTAATATAATTATGTTTTATCAAAATCAGTACAAAATAATAAACTTCATGAGAGAACGGAAATATAACAGAGAGCGGTCGCTATGGCAACCGCGATCTTGACAACTCTGCGACCCGCCGGGCTGCGCGCATTGTCCGCGCTCTCTACACCACAACAATCTTTGAGGTGATATGCTTCCCACAAGCTCTAATCCTCTAAAAGAACGTTTTGTGCTCTCAAAAAGCAGAGAGAAGTAGACGTTCCACATCGTAATATCTGTCGTTATGCGTCGAGAGCAATGTGATCACCAAGTACCTACCTATATTGATCCGATACATTATCTTTATTCTGAATGGGATAGATGACAACTTTTTTCATTTCATAAATGGGTGAGGCCGCCAAAAAATGTTCATTCTATGACTGACATAGCATCCGGCCACTTTTTTTAAAAAAATATTTAGATCTAACTACCAAATTTTAACGGTTTCCTTGTAAAAAGTATATTTTTTAATAGTATAGATTTAAATCGAACGATCCTAAAACTATTTCTTTCCATAAAATAAAATGATGTTTATAGTGAGAATAGGTACACAAATTGCTAGAACAAATAAAATTGTAGGTACCAAATTATCCCCCCAGATACTATTTGAAACTGTATAAACGCTGTACAATGAAAATTTTAAAGAGCTGAGGCTGTACAGATTGGGTGGATTAGGGCTGTTTATTCGGATATACAGCCGTTATATCCCCAAAAAGGGCCTAAAAATTATACAGCTCTAAGTGTAGTACTAGCTGTCTAACAGCTGCGCAATAGCTGAATTAAATCGTAATTAGATACCATTATACAGGTACTGTTCTCAAATCTTACAAGTTTTATTCTTATATACAGTCTCAGGCTTGTAAACGTCTGAATATAAGAATAAAATTATGTTCGTGGTTAAATCCTTCCATACTTATTTTCTTAAGACTTAATAATATTCCTCGTAATATATCGGTATACACGCGGCGGCCATAATATTTTTATGAACAAATATTATTTTGCTGTGTGGTGTACCACTTATTAGTTTATTGGTCGTTATTTTGCTTGCGGCTACTATTTATTCGTGAATATGTATGTATATAATTAGTAAGCTAAAAACCCATGCGCTCTCGAAATAATTGATATTAACGAAAGTGTTTGTGTAATAACATCCGTTAACCCAACTTGAGACTATAGCTTAAATAAATCCGCATTACTTTTCTATTGAAAATAAATAAATTTTGTATAGTATTAATGTATAATTCTGTGCAAATATCGCTGAAATTTGCAAAAACATACATAAACTTATGATACCACGATTTTTAGGTTATGGTTTAATGGCGTCTTCAATTACACATACCACGCTGGCGCCGCGTATGTAAGCCGCGAGCGGACGTAGGTCTTGTAGACCATCAGTTTGGTACGAAGAGGTAGCCGGGATGCCAACACCGGACGGAGCATGGCTCGCACAGCTTTCGCCTGGTGGACTACATGGTCCACCTGCGGCGTCATGCGCAGCGAGCGGTCGATGCGGCATCCGAGGTACGTGACTGTGGTCTGCTACTCTACGTCCTGCCCACGCAGCTTGAGTGGCGGTGGTATGCGTCGCTTCAACCCAACCAATAGAGCGGCCGTCTTACTCACATTGACGGTCATTCTCCAGTTGTCTAGCTATGCAGGCAGCAAGTCCAACAATACAGCAATTTAGGGTTTACTTGAAAACAAAGCAGAAACCTACTAGACATACAAAATGTGTATGTCTAATGTACACTGGAGATCACATTAACCTTGACACTTTAGACTTTCCACCATTGCTAAGTCGATGTGCATCAAAATTATATGCAAATATTATATACCTAATTAATAAATAATTATTGTACAGGATGTTAAGGTGTATGTTGATTTTTATCTTTTTGATTAAATAGTCTTTACTGTCCTACCCCTTGTGAATTTAGTCATTAAACTTAGGCATTAAAATATTCGATTTGCTGTAAAATTATCTATTGAAACACTATCAACGTTATACTGATTTATTGTAACACCTAAGGCTGTACAATAGGGAAAAAATTATGCTAGCTTTAGAATAGGGTAAGACTAAACTCTTAGGCAGCAGACAGCATTGTATTACACTCTTGTGCAGAAATTTGCTTTCTAGTTTTCCAGATAACCATTGAACAGATATTATCGAGCCATATATGTTGACTGTACTGCAGAGTAATTATACACCAAAATCCAGAAGATAGCAGTATTCAATGCTCTTGTACTGAATTAGGCAACACAAAAGTATAATCAGTCTATATACTGCTCTAGTCTTATAAACTTGCTTATAGCGGTTTTTTACACCATACACTGTATTTTAGAGTTTATTGGTGCTATTTAAAAGCCAAAAGTAATAATTTTGGCTTTATACAGCCCTAAACCAGTTATACTGTATAAAAATATACAATTTATTAAAAAGTTCTGCACCGATTGAGTCGAAATTTTAACATGATATAAAATCCGCATCAAGGATTGTTTTTATCTATATCACAATGTGCCACTGCGAAGCGTGGCAGGGTACAGCTAGTAGTTTATAAAATTCTAGCTGTTTTTGTACTGGTTAAAAGATTTTTTTTCAGCTTAAATGTTTATTGGGCGCCGCGTACAGAAATGGTATTAATTAATAAATTTCGGTTCTTTGAAGAACGAAAAACAGTATTTTCTTTGAAGAACTGCCTATTTTAGACAATGTTTATACTACTTTGTCAAGAAAGTACCGGGAAAAGATCAATAATACACAAAATGTTAGTTATTCATCCAAATTTATTTTATCACCTTCAGAAACGATACACTTACGCCAACGAATAGTCCAATCATCAAAACATTTTTTAAACGCTGTTTCCGGAATTGAGTTCAGTTCTCGCCGCGAATCCTTTATGCTTATCCTTTATACCGATTGAAAACGGGTGTCACGAAGTGGTAATTTGAGTTTATGAAAAAGAAAGAAGTCGGCTGGAGCCATATCTGGTGGTGGTACTATGGTGGTTTCTCGATGGTACCTATTTGTTGAGTGTTTGGTCAAAAATTCGTTCACAATTATGGCCTTGTGTGAAGACGCATTATCCGCTTTGTCTTCAGAGACCCACCAATGCGATCCACCAGGACCCACCGCAAATCAGAAAACAAATGATATAGTAAAAAAAGCGTGACAGACCCACTATACCCCTGGGGGCAGGGTGGGACTGAACCATACCACCGTAGTGCTGTGCACTATATGTTTACAGGTTTTGAAGTTTGTTGACTAGTTTGCATGTCAATCTCCCACGTCTCGTTAGAATAACAATGCTTTTCATGAATGTTGGGTCGGAATCGATTCGTTCTAGCATGTCCTCACCGACTCTCATGCTATTGAGTTTTTGGAGAAAATTCAGGTCTTTTGGGCCTAGCCGAGCGGCAGCATGTTTCATACCCAAGTGATTATTTAAAATGGTACGGATCGACTCGTGAGATACAGAAAGTTCGCCGGCTATCTCTCTCAAAGTTCAATGTGGATTTTCAGTCACTATTGCCCTCATTTTTGCGATGTTAACTTCAGTTGCAGTCGTTGATGGCCCGCCAGAGCGAGGCAAATCTTCCCATATCGACCGCTTTTGAACGCTTTGTACCACTCATAAGCACGTGTTTTTGATAAAGTCGATTCACCGTAAGCCTTCTGTAACATTCTCAGTGACTCCGAACACAAAATTCCATTGGCGATGCATTTTTTTTTTATACAACTAGATGACAAACAAGCTGACGGCCCACCTGGTGGTAAGCGGTTACCGCCGCCTATAGACACCTGCAATAACAAGGAAAAGCACTTGATATTGCAGGTGCCATTTCATCCTAAGGCCTAAGATGAAACGCCGTCCATGCCCAGTCATTACACTGGCAATGTAAGACAAACTCTTTGTTCGATGTTTTTGCCCATTATGAAATTCGCAATACACACTTGATATGTTATTATAACTAAAAACAGCACTGTATTTAATATAAATAACAGATGCAACTCAAACTCCGCGCCAAAATGGTAAACAGTTGTGCCAATCTAACAACAAAAAAAAAACAAAAAATTGAATTTGGAGGAACTATAAATCCGTTCCCGATACTTTTTTGACTGAATGTATACTTTACTTACTGCAGTTTAGCAACTATAATTTTATTTATTTTCTTAGAATAACGTTGCGTCTAAGTAATTTATGCTTTTATGTTACCGACTTTTTTTTATCTATCCTGAAGCAATTAAACAGTACAAATCATTAATTCATAATAATTGGAAACACTACTAAGTAACCTATCTATGGTATGTCAATTTCTTGTCGTCTTATTGTAGAGATACATCAGTTAGTTAGACCCGCATCTTGCGTTCTGCCTTTGTTCCCGTTGAGTCACACCATTTTGTGTCACACTGTTAACTCAACGGGAAAATGCCGCCGCAAAAAAAGTTATGGGTCATTTTAAAGGAAATTATGTATCATTTTGGTTTAATTGATAAATTTTCAGTAAATATAATGTTTTTATTAGAGTTTTAAGTTATGAAAGTAGTTATTTATTAATTTGTAGTGTCGTAGATTGACCCTCTAACGAAAAGTGGTTACTTAAGTTACTTTTATTTATACCAATGTTGTTTATTTTTATGTTACGTACGTAGACCATTAGAAGAACTATAGTTTTGATGTTAGATATTTTTTTTTAACTAAGACCGAATAATTTGTGTGGTTTTGTGAGTAAGTGTCATAAAATAGTATTAGGTATCATTTTTTTTTCTTTAAATGATTGAATTGTTAATATATATTTTGATCACTGATTGTTTCTTCATCAAACAACAAACGTTTATGCTAAAGAGTCATTATTGGATTCGATTAAACAGAATTTTGGTTTCTTGTGTACAGCACCCGGTACCACCATCTTTTATCGCGATCCAGTTCAGGACCTAAACTGAGTAGAATCGTTAATTCGTACTACGACGCTATCACGACTATGACAGCAATGCAGTTTAGGAACCAATACTGAACCGAGCGGAATATGAATCGCTTTTATAAAGATGGTGGTAAGGCCCCTTGCTCGCGCCCTAGCGCTAACCAAGTACGTTGCGCATGCGCATCTGCCAGTAGCTACCGTCCATATCGCGTTGTTGCGCCGTTCCGTATTTTAATAGTACACAGTAAATCGACTCGTGTTCGGAGTGAACTAGAAGTTCGGCGCGAGCTCTAAGAAACTATAAATTTTAATTTCATATTGCATGCAAATAATATTTGATAATTTTTAATCTAGAGAGAGGTAAAAAGTTATGATTTTGTTTCTTCACGTTGATAAAATTAAAAATAAAAGTGAGTTTTAGTGAAGTTACTTTTATGTTATGTGAGGCTAATTTGACGGCCTTACCCAAATATGAAGTTTAAAACACTAGAAATATTGCAAAAGAAATAGTATGTTTATGAAGATCAATGTTCCACAGATACCTAGGTATAGTGGTATTTGATGTGTTACGTTACGGCGCATGTGTAACAGGTTAGTGTGACTCGTTGGGAACAAAGGGTCCAAAAACGCTCTACAGAAAATATACAGAACAAGTGACGTCACATGTTCTTATACTAACTAATGTATGGGCATAGGTACTGACAAAATATGTATAAATACCTAGTTGTCATTATAATAGTTGTTTTAATTGTTGCCAGCAATGTAATATGTATACAGGTTGGTGCCGTCAATACGAAAATAAATTTAAACATGGGCTATATTAGTTGATAGAAATGGTTTACTACTTTCAAAAACATCGTATTCGTTTGATAGTTTCATGACATTTGTATGAAATAATATAACATTTGGCTGCATTATTTTATACAAATGTCATGAAATATGAGCCATGCTTGAAATAAATAATTTTTATTTTATTATATTTAATTTATTTATTTCTAGAAATTTTCTAAACTTTCTATAAGTATAAATTTTCTATAAGTTTGACAATACTCCATAGGTTTTAAGTTTGTATTATTGTTATGGACAGTAGGGTAACTATATTTTACGAATTTGTGAAAAATAGCGCCATATTCGAACTTGGGCAACATCGCAATTTGTAAATTGTTAAAGGCACGAGTGTCTATCCCTCTAGTCTCCACATTAACATAGCGTAGATGGGAAAAAACTAGAATTTGTCGTTAGTAGCAACGTTTGGAATTTTTTAACAGCACAGAAAGCAAGCGATTCTCTGCGGACATATAAAATTAGCCATCTCATTAGTATTTAGCGAGAACTTTGCTACCTCCTTAAAACAGGGGTTCTTTCAAGTGACAGCTAGAACAGTGTGTTAATGATGAATTAAAAGTCTTCGCATATAGATTCCGACTCCTACCGCTTCTCATCCGGTGGCGTTGAGGTACGTATATGTATAGGTCCCCCTTTGGTTGATCAACAGTTATTAAACAAATTTACAGATAACAAGCAACGAAATTCAAAGTTATCATTTCGCAAATTAACGTTCCATTTATTTATGTTTCACAAACTTTACATCTCATAAAGTAATTTCTTCATATATTGTCATTTTGCAAAAGAACATTAGTAAATTTTCCTAACACAAATACGTTAAACGACTAAGATCTATTGACCAATTTTTCTTTAATAATGTGGTTACTTAGTCTAAACACATTAGGTAATTTATGTTTCTGGTATGGTACCGTATCATTTCTTAAATTTTCTAAAAACATAAGAATCCCTGAAAAAAAGAAACATAAGAAGCGCCTGTAACGACTTACTTATCTTCGTTAATCGAGTTCAGCGCATTCCGACTTGTGTTGATTGGACGCGCATTGCGAAAATTATTATACTTTGATGGTAATTTATAAATCAATAATTTATTTAATTTGAAAAATAGCAAAATGAAATTTTAGGTAACAAAAAGTTTGTAATTGAAATTTAGTTAAGCAAATTATTTGCGAAATATTATTTTTGGTTTTTGTAACTTGTTGACCATGTCAGTGTCTTTTAAAAATTTAAATAATAATGCATTTTTGAAATGCCTGCTTGTCATATGCATGTTTGCGTTTTGATGTTCTTGGTAAAGCATTGGTTTGCGTAATGAAACATTAACAAATGTAGCTTGTTAAATGGTAATTTGCTAATGATTTGTGTGTGAGACATTATAGAACCACGTATGTGTCATGCTTTGTGTAAAGTAAAATCTTACACTAACTCCCTTAATCTAAGGATTACAAGAAATTGTGGAAGTTATTTTCACTTTTAAATTAAACAATTGTACGGTTGTAGAATACTTTTAATTTGCTTGCACACAGCCTCTATCGAGAACAATGTTATGTTATGGAATAGTAAAAAGCTTGAATAAAACAAGAAATATTTCACAGCGACATCGATTAGCTAAATTAAGATCATAATAGTGTCGCATCCAATTTGTGATATTTTATTATGATAATTATAGGGATGCATTCGGATATCTTGTTTAAATAATATTATAATCAAAATTATTAAAAAAAATAGCGTCATATATAAGCAAAATTGTAAGCACGAAGTTTTGTTTTTAATTGGTTTATGGAAAACAAATTTGAATAGAATATTTTAACATATATAATTCTCATTTAAACCAACCATATTAAAGTACAAAGATCATTGAATTTGGAAAGGGTCCCCGTAGACAATGTTTGTAAGTTGTGTGCACTTTTCCTGTACTTAAAAATTATCACGAGGACGAGGCACGCAAGAGGTACTGAGCGACTCGTGTCGGCCGCGGCCGGACCGCGCCTGCGCCCGCGCCACTGGCCGTAACCTATACAAGAATCTAGAATTACGTAACTTATTATAATTGCAATATATCATACATCTAAATTCAAGTAACTTATTTTTTATTGAGTTTCATGTTTTATTATTTTACTTTTTTTTTATTGTTTTTTTTTTAAATTATTTTTATACCATAATCTCTGTTTGTTGCCACAGCGCGTTGTTGCCGGTGAAATCTGCCTTCCACGAATGATTTTGTCCATCATAGAATAATTAAAATTTATGTGACGAAGCCGTTCACGACGCGGCACACCGTCGTGTTTCACGTGAACTATTCCACATTTTCCGGTTTACGGTTATAATGGTGCGAGCGCGGCGGGCGCGAGGGCCCGCGGGCGCCGCGCGGCCCGCCCCTGCCGCGGCTCTTGAACCCGCCTTGGTAGCTCTGCGAGTTGTCGTATCTGTTCTCGTTCTCTCTGTGATCGCCTGTGTCGCCATTCCCGTAGTAGCCGTCGTCGCCAGCGCGACTCTGGTAGTTGTCCTTATGCCTGCTCTGGTAGCCGTCATACTGTCTGCTTTGGTAGCCGTCTTTGTTGGATCTGTTCTGGTAGTCACCGCCGTGCCTGCCGCGGTACCCGTCGGAACCTTGTCTGCCGGCGAAGGAGCCGCGGCCCCGGTGTCCGTTGGGCGCGCCGCGGCCGCCGCCGCCGCCGCCGCCTCGGCCGTAACGCCTGAACCTGTTCTGGCCGTCACCCTGGCCGTGGGTCTTACGGTCACCGCCGTCGTTGCGTTCGGGACTGCGGCTCTCCTTCCACTCGTCGTCGTTCTTGTCGTCAGCGTGCGTGCTCGGGCTGCGCTCCTCGCTGTGTTGAGCTGCGTGGGAAGCGGGCGCGGGGGCTGGGGCGGGGGCGGGGGAGACGGGCGCCGGCAGTGGCACCGGCACCGCAGCCAGAGGCGGCGCCGGCTGCATTACGTGTGCGGGGTGCAGCGGCAGTGGCGCCGGCGCCGGCATCGGGACGCCCGCCGGGTACGCGTGGTCCGGGTGCGGCGGGAAGTGCGGCTGCGGCAGCGGCATCCCGCTCGGATCAGCCACGCGCCCGCCCGGCAACTGAACGAAGTGCTGGTTTGTGAAGGTCTGCGATGGAATCGGCGCCGGGGGCGACGGTTGGTTGGGAATGGGCGGCGGCTGGGGCGTCCCGACGGGGCTGTCTATTTCGGATTCTTGCAGGAAGAAGAAGTTTTGTGACCCTATCATCTCGGTGATCGGTCTTTGTTGGGGGTACTGTGAGAAGTAGGCGTGTTCGACCTCCTGCAGAGTCATGGGCGGCAGTGGGCGCAGCGGGTAGGCGGGCGCGGGCACGACGGCCGGCGCGGGCGGCACGGGCAGAGCTCCAGCCGGGGGGTACGCACTAGCCGGTTCAGCTTCCAACTCTTCTTCAATCGGTTCCTGAAGCTCCTCCTCAGGGATGACGACGCGGTTATCTTCTTCTTCTATCACTTCTTCCAATACTTTATCGAAGTATCCACATCCATGAACTGCAGTGACTATTTCTTTAATGTGTGAATAAGTTGTACCCAGAATTTCTTTGGGTTTACCATCTATAATAGAATACAAATGTTCAGTCGCTTTCAGGGTCTGGCTGTGAAAAGCGGGCTGGCCCTCTTCATTCAATTCATGTTTAGGTGTCACTTCCGGGTACCTGAAATCAAATATTGAAAAATATAACTAATAGCTAAGTACTTAAAACATACAATTAATAAGAAGCAATAAGTTAACAGCTTGTATTTGTCAAAAATCCATAAAAAAAATATCCTCCAGATATAAATAATAAAATAATGAGGAAATGTAAGTTTTTTGATTTAGTGAACACTCATAAAATCAGCACAAATGAATAGTTCAGTGAACTATAGTGAGGTTGATATGATGACCGTTAGAGTACACTACTGGCTCATTAAATATTAGAACATGCATGGGATACAAATATTAGCTTATATGTTTCTGTAAAAATTTTTTTGTTAATTAAATTTATTTAAGAAAACATACAAGTCATCCAAAATCTTAAGATCCTCTTCTGATAATTTGGTAGCTCCATTGATTCCATTTAAAAAGTCTTCTCTGGCCTCAGAATTTCCCATTTGAGTGAGGCAATCAAGAATTAGCAAAACTTCCCGAATTTTATTGCTCTCTGCCGCAAAACGCACCCACGCATCCTAAAAAAAATTTGTAAGATATAAAGAATATTTTAGATATATAACTATTTAAAAAAATCTAAGAATCTGAATTTTGCAAGGACACGCTAAGCAGGAGGATTAAATTGGAAGTTTATGAAATAAAAGTATTTTAAACACTCTTCAGTATGAGATAGGCTAAATTACCATGATCATCAGCATAAGACAAACACATGAGGCGATTGGGCCATAACACCACCACATGGGCCCATTAGTGGGTTAGTGATTGCAGTAACAAACGGGACCAACACCTAATGTGCCTTCCAAAACAGGGAGGAGCTCAAGATTATAAATTTGATTAGCCTATCCTGGGACTAACCATGGTAAAAGTTGCTTTGTTTTCGTAATCTAAACCAGAGCGCTCAAACAACGACGCCACCAAGCTCCTCCCTTGATAGGCTAAATAATAATATTTTGATAAATAATATTACATTTATTTTTCCACTATTGAGGAATGAATGACAATCATGACATCTCTATCAAGACAACATCCTGTCTGCCACTATACATTTTTGGTATTGAGAGAATCAGATGTATTAAACTTAAATTTCGATTTATTGTCTAAAGCACAAGTTGCCGGCAAGGTGGAGCCAGCTTGAACAGTGCGCTCTTCCTGCACTGTTTGACAGGATTTCTTTATTCACTGTCATTTAAAAATTTAAAAATCCTGATAATCCACCGATTACCAACACAATTATTTGGTTTGTTACTTAGATTGACAAAATTAACATGAAATAATGTTGTAGTCTAGTACTTACTGTTTCCACACATATTAATGACCTATGTGAAATTGTATCCAATCAAGTACATACATCAGTTTATAACTATGTAGCGTGAATTAGTACTCACCTTTTTAGCTTGCTTCTTGGCATCTCGTTCAGCCGCTATAGCTATTGATGTCACTTGCTTAGACAAATCTCGAGCAAACTCTAAAGTTTGAGCCACCTCATCATATTTCGCAACAGCAACTTTCTGATCAGAGTTTAATTCTTTCCCTGCTTTTTGCAAGTCACGGTATGAAGTCAGTTTACTCTAAAAATTATTTCAAAATAATTAATAAAAACACATAAACACAAATTACAATACACATTACAATTTACTTACATGAATTACAATATTAAAAACATCTAAATTAGCAATGTTATCAACAATTTTGTTTTAAGCACTCTTCTAAAAATTGGTGGTTCTATCAAAAGAATTACTTAAAGGCTGTCCCCGGTGACACCATACTTAGCTGCAGTATGTGTGAACACCATATTGCACCCATATTTTTTATATAATACACACTACAATTGCTTTTAGGAACAATGGGCTTTGAATACTGTGAGCATTGCTCTAAATAGTAAGAAAAAACCAATATTTATTTAAGAAATTACAAAATATTTAGTTCAGTCTGAGACTATATATACTATAGTCTTGACATTGAGACAAGGATTGTGTGAGATCCATAACTATCAGTACTGAATGTGAAATGCAAGGAGTGTGTGAGATGTGATGGAGATACCACACAGTTTGAAATGTGCTCTCAAACAACATAAGGTTCATTGTAGGTAATCCTAAAATACAATTTTAATATTGCAGTGTTTTTATGCCATTATATACAAGGGAAGGCCCATTAAACATAACCATGATAAGACATTCCAGATATAATCAGTTACTAATAGTCATAAAATATTTCCTGGGAGTCTTAGGCAGCTAAGAACTTAATGGTAAATTAATACATCCTGACAATAGTTATTTTTTTATTCATCAAACAAAACAAAATTAATCTGTGAATCACCCAGGGCCCACACTCAATACATATTCTATTTTTTAGTGGGCAGGAGGCAGGTAAATTTAATTAGAGCAATTTCTTAATTTATATTAATTCTTTTTCATTACAACATCGAAAAATTAACTGTGTACCGAAATAAGAAGTAGTAGGTGGAGCCACCAAGCATTTAAGGCAACTCTCGACAGCACAAGTATGCACCTTAAAGAGCTACTAATATTTTAACAGCTGACATGCTTAAATTTGAAATACACTATAGGATATCAATATTTAGAAATCTTCTGTTCATTTCAAAAACATCTGCCAGAGGACTCATACCCATGATAGCTGGCTTAATAGACAGGGGTACTGTCCACACAAATACACGGCCGTCAAATAAATACAAAGGAAGAATTACTCTATTATAATTAGTTATTTGAATTTTCATCCATAATTACTATCGAAATTACTGTGTGCAAGAGTGTTGTTACTACAAAACAATATGGAAATCGATTATAAAACACTAATATTCTTCCAAAATATTGAGTAGTAAGTAAATAGTCAGAACATATAAACAATATTTTTCGGGCGTCGTAGTTTCAACTCGTCAACATTACAATGAGCACATGTGTGAAAATGGCGTCAACGGTACTGATTCGGCGACTTTATTTACATACAAAGTACGGAATTACAGTTGTATAGAAATCGCCCCTAAAATTGTACATGTTACGAGAATTCGAAATTTTGGGTGATTGTTATCGTAAACCAAATTATTGGCAAAGCTTGTTAAAAAATGTAACTTGTTACAAGAAACAACGTACCTTTCTTTTCTCCAAATTCCTGATTTTGTGTTCAATTATCGTCATAATTTGTCGAATTGGTGAATTATCTGTAGCCTCCGAAGAGGGTGGTTTTTCAGATTTTGCATTCGCAGCTGAAGGCATCCTTCACAGGCAACAACTTTTCCGGGATTGGGTATGGTGGTGGGTTGAACGAACAGAGATAGATTTTTTTTATCTATCTCTAACCACAACCAACACAAAATAACTGTCATCAAAATTCGTGACGCAGATCGCAAATTAATATACTAGTAAGTTGGTACAATTGTTTTCTTTTTATTAATTCTTCCTATAAAGGGAAGGCAAAGGGAACTAATGCCCATACAGCCAAGTCTTTAGTATTTCTTTATTTCTTCTTTTATTGCATTAGAATGCTGGCGGGCGTAACACATTTCAATGCCTCTTGGAAGTATTTGACACGAAATATATGATGATAGTCACTTTATGTGCCACTTATTAAGGTGGATAAAAACAAAAAAGTTCTCATCGTTTTTCACACCATAATCACTTTTATTCTAAAAATCTTTAAGTTGCACGTCAACACAAACACTTGACTGATAAAACTTCACCACTTTTATAACACAATGTTCGCTCCGACCAATTTTTAATCATTAATATAAAAATCTTGATTGACACCACCAAATCCCGCCAAACACTCCGCTTTATTTTTTATTGGTATTTTTTAATATTCTGTCCCCCCATTACAGAGAAGGTAAGAGGAACTAATGGGTCTGATTCTGAAGACACACTGGCCCTAATTCTGGCGAACACATGCTAAGTTTAAATTTAAGTTCAGTCTATTTCTTTCTCTTAAAATGAAAAAGAAAAGGATGGCTGTCATATAAATTGACATTTAGAAAGGTGCGTTCAATTTTCGACCTTATTGAACGTGTTAAAATCGGCGAACGTAGAGAGCCTAGAAGCATAACTTCATACAAAACTCGTCGCAAAATGGGTACCCTCGGAGGCTAGAAGAGAACGTCGGATAAAATCGGCTAATATCGAAATTGTATAGCGCCCTCTCGGTCTTCTGATTTACACGCGCCGGACGGGTCATACATGCACAATGTAACCATGCAAAATTTTATGACGACTTTCATAATTATATATAGTCATTTTTAATAAATATAGCAATGTTGTAAATCGGTCCACTTATTTAATTTTGGAGTTGAGACGAATAATACTGATTTAAACAGTCAATTTAACGTAATGGGCCTAATTCTGGGAACACACTTTAATTCTAAATTTAAGTACAGTATATCTCTTTCTCGCAATAAGTAATAGGAAAAAGACAGCAAGAATCTGTTTAGCGCTGTCACTTAAATTTAGATAGATTTCAAAGAAACCATAGACAATTTTAGACGGCATGTACGGAGGTGCCTCCTAAACACTGCATTTTAGCACGTTCAATAAGGTCGAAAATTGAACGCACCTTTCTAAATGTCAATTTATATGACAGCCATCCTTTTCTTTTTCATTTTGAGAGAAAGAAATAGACTGAACTTAAATTTAAACTTAGCATGTGTTCGCCAGAATTAGGGCCAATGTTTTAATTATCTATTTTTAAAGATCAGAAATGAAATGGGTTCGCTTCATTCATTTAAATAAAAAAAATCTAAATATCTGTCATGACATTATTTATTTGTATTAAGGACATAAGAAAAAAAAATTGTCATCAAGTGGTTTTATTTCTTGAAATAAATTTAATGAAATAAATTATTTCTTGAAATAAAACCACTTTACTGGATTTAACTTGCGTTTAATTAGATGTCTGTCACATTATGATTTTTTATACCCAATGTTTCGATTACTTTATAGCGATCAAGGTCTCGGGAAGACCGAAGTAAAAATATCAGTTGTCTTTGATAAGTTTAAATTAACTACCGTCATATTTTTTATAGTTATATTTTGAGTGTTCCGATTACCGCCATGGAGCTGACAGTGTCCGAAGGAAGAGTAAATACGGGCTTGAGACTTTGTAATTTGGATGATAAGATCCCAAGCTGGTGTGGTCCAACTATCGTCTCTATTCAAATTATGATGTTGTTTTATTTCAATAACCTCACGAAACTATCTTGCAGTCTACAACTTTACTTACTACGACTTATCCTTAACAGTTTAAAATAGATACCTATACTATTTCCACATCATATTGTAAATGAAAATTATTAAAGTAATAATTAAACATACACATGTTAAATAATAACACTTAAATTTATTGAGGAAGGTGTAGAAAATGGCATCATATTGTAAGGAACTATGGCAAAATATCCATAAATTAGAGGTTTGTTTATCATTCTTACAAAAATTATATAAGGCAACGAT
Organism: Nymphula nitidulata; assembly: GCA_947347705.1. Taxonomy (NCBI): domain Eukaryota; kingdom Metazoa; phylum Arthropoda; class Insecta; order Lepidoptera; family Crambidae; genus Nymphula; species Nymphula nitidulata. The sequence goes on from OX374623.1 coordinate 14,929,660, forward strand.
GTTTAAAGACATAATTGATTATTAGTAGGTAAATTAACTATTACACAAACACAATAACAATAAGTCGTCATAAAAGTTTGCAGAGTTAAAAGTTGAGTTGAAAATAAATAAATACTGTCACACACAAATGACTGCATAACATCATCCACTCGTGTATTTGTTCAAATTGTCCACAAATATTGGCCCAACATGGCAGCCAATATTTTTGTTTATATTTGACTCGATTATAAAGGTTTAGGAGAGACTTACATGTAAAATTTAATTCCAGTGCTCGTATTATGTTCACCTTCGCGACTGACACACCATTTTACTTCACTTTTGGACATATTTACTGAGATTTTATTATTTTTTTACGAGTACATCACCGTGACGCAGTCAATGACAAACTAAATCATGGCGCGGAGTCCCATTTAAGCCCCGCCCACTTTGGAGTCTCTTTGGGGGTGTCATTTTGGATGGGCAAGTTACTCGTCTATGTTATTATCGGTCGCCGGTTAAAATGCAGTGTTTAGGAGGCACCTCCGTACATGCCGTCTAAAATTGTCTATGGTTTCTTTGAAATCTATCTTAATTTAAGTGACAGCTCTAAACAGATTCTTGCTATGTTTTTCCTATTACTTATTGCGAGAAAGAGATATGTCTGCCGCTGTCTGACAAAACCGGTCCGAATGAATAGAGTACGAAGCCGCGGCGATCGCTGCCCGCCAGTCTGAATCTATCAGCGACGCGGACCGTATGTCACCTAATTCGGCACATGCCTACCTGCCTTACGCGCTTTATGTTACTTATACGCTTGTTTTCTTCTTGCACACCTTCTACACAAAACCTACACGGGGAATATTAAAATCTTCTTCACCACCCCGCCAAATAATCTTGATTAAATTTAATAGTAAGATAATATTTTTCATAATCTGAATCTTACATAATCTTTTTTTATGTTTTGCTGAATAGAATAAAAACATCAGTCAAACATGTAACTTTTTTGTAAAGTAGTTATAATATCTATTGTGATTAAAAGGCCTGTTTTTAAAATCAGTATGGTCACCCTTCTGGAAAGAGCCTTCTGGACAGCCCTACCATACCAATCTTATTCATTAAACTATTCTGAGGGCCCAGACAAGATGCCTATCGATAATCGCTATCGCTATCGCTAAGCGGAAAATGTATGGGATTTGACTTAAGCTCTCGATTGACTGTCGATTGTAAATGTCAAATTCCATACATTTTCCATTTAGCGGTAGCGATTGTTAAATGGCATCAGGTAGCAGGTACACAACTTCTCTCTTATAGGCTTGTGTAGATAATGTCAAGGCATGGCTGCTTTGGCCATTATCTGAACAGGACCGGGAGGGAGCCGGACCCTCAGTGCCACGCATGCGGTGATGACCATCATACTGCACTGTATACGCTGGCTATCTGCAATTTAAGAACACATTAGATCCTTACGAACATGTCGTGGAATTGTATCAATTTAATCTCATCACTCGTAATATAGATTAATCAAAAAACAAAAGATTATATAGAAAATTTCATGTGAGAGGAGTTTGAAACAGCAACACTCTTAACTGCCCGTTCGAGACGCAACAGACAGAATGGTAGTAATTTTCATAATAATTCTCATCATAATTTCATCTCTTTCTACCTTTCTGTCTGTTGCGTCTCGAACGGGCAGTTAAGATTGTTTCTGTGTCATGCCGTCTAAAATTGTCTATGGTTTCCTTGAAATCTATCTAAATTGAAGTGACAGCTATAAACCAATTCTTGCTATCTTTTTCCTTTTACCTAATGCGAGAGAGGCGAACTGTACTTAAATTTAGAGTTAGAGGGTCTCTTCAGAATCAGGCCCATTAATCTTTGTTGTGAAGCTAGTGAAGATTGTAAGTTAATTAGTAATCTGTGGATTATATAGTGATGTACTCTTTCTTTCTAATCTGTGGTGTGAAGTGTAGTTAAGGTGAATGTCTTGGCTGATGTCTCTCACGCCAATGTCTTAAATAAATTTAAAAAAAAATGAAGGTGAATGTCAGCTGTCACATAAATGTTTTTAAGTGGTGAAATAATTAATTATTACATTTGATTAATCAGCAGTCGTGACTTTATTTCCTGACCTGACCTCGCATAAAATGTTTCATTCAAAGGTAAAACATAGAGTACATAACATAATGCATAGCACTAAATATAAAATTTGATTACTGTTGTTTACAAAGTTTGTACCTACCGGCTGACTTACGCTATTCTATAATAATTATTTCAACTAATATTGGTGCGTTTCAAACTACAGTATTGTTTTTAAATGTATCGGCTGCATGTCTCATAGTTATTATTTGCTTGTGAACTGTACTGTAAGTGAAAACAATAACATCTAACCTATAATACATGCCATGCACAATAATCACTGTCATGATATTTTTTAAAAGGTAAGTACCTACCTACATGTTCCATTTGCTGTTGTATTTACACATCATGCTGAAGCTGCTTGGTTTTTTTAAAAATTGTATTTTTTTTATAGTTATGACTGAATCTCATTAAGATGTTGAATTTATACATTTATCATGTAGTATTACATTTTGATGTTTAAATATATTTACAGGCAGCAAGAACAATAAGAAGGGTGTGCAGTATACCACAATGCAGAATCAATACTACTGCAGTGGTTTATGATAATCAGAAAACTGAGAAAAGTAAGCAAAAAGTGTTTTTTAAATTTAATTAGGCAATGTAGTGGAGAGCTGTAAGACATAAAAATGATAAAACCTCGGAACCCAGGGCCAGTTAATGAATCTTTATATCAAGTATTTGACTGTATTATTAAAACCTCAAATAAAATAGTTAAAAAAAATGGCCAATCTTGATTAGAACAATTTTTAACCGACTTCAAAAAAGAAGGAGGTTATCACTGATTTCTCGGTCAATTGTAAACCGATTTTCAAAATTCTTTTTTTATTCAATAAAGTATACTCCTGAGGTGGTCCCATTGTCACCAAGTCAGGATCTGATGATGGGATCCCAGGGAAATCGAGGGCAAATCTCAAATTTTATAGGCACATATGACATGTTTTATTCCTTTATAAAGCTATTCAAGTATTTGCTTATGTTAGTCATCATCTCATATTGATGAGCTGATGATGGAAAGTACAAATCCTTAACGGTTAGGAGTAAGAAGATAATTCTTTCACTATGTATTTCAACCAAAGACGGAGAGATTGACAAGTCGATAGTGCTGACGGTCACCCATTTTGCTTTGACTTTAGAAAATCACTTAAAAATGTGTTTATTTTTTTAAATTAAAATTAAATCTGTCTTCAAAACACTAAAAAGGAAAACATAATTAAATTTCAGTACCTAGGTACTTACCTCCTTAAATGTATTGGTTTTGAAATCAGTTTTATGTAAAATTTTGTTTTAACAATACTTTACTGAAAAATGAGGGGCGGCAGGGTGATAAAAATGTTTAAAGTAAAAAAATCAATTTTATATGTAATAAATTATGTTAGCAGAGTAACTTTAATGTAAATTTATTACATTTTCGCAAAAAATAATTATTTATAAAAAAAATTGATCATATACATTATATTACATTAGATGTGGATTGTAGGTGAAGGATTAGTACAGCTGTCACCAGTTTAATCCACTTTTCCTGCACCCACAAGTTGCTCCACATCCTGTTTTACATGCGCAAAAAAATAATTTTTGTAAAGATTCTGGAGCCGGTCGCTGCGTCATTGTTTGCGGTATAAATATTCCACATTCATATTTACAACCCCATTCTTCTGGCGATTTTTCGCTTCCGAGCCATGTTTAAATTTGCTAAAATAATCTTTTAAAGTGTACAAAAGAAGCATCTGCAGTAAAACTCAGTAATGTTCAGTAATTACCTAATACCTAGAAGATCACTCCTTAATTAATGATCGACGGGTCGAGTACGGGTTTCGGGCGAAGCGGTCAACGGGTGATCTTCTAGCGTACTTAATGCATGTCTGGGGTGAAGCTATTGACAAACGTGGTGAGTCAGTGGCAGTTAGCCTTGATATTGCCAAATCGTTCGATCGGGTCTGGCACAGGGCTCTTCTCTGCAAGCTCCCGGCATACGGTCTGCCCGCTCAGCTCTGTAACTGGAGTGCCGGCTTCCTGCATGAGCGAAGAATCCGTGTCCTCGCTGATGGATGCGCTTCGCAGTTCATGTCAGTGAATGCTGGTGTACCACAAGGCTCTGTTCTACCCCCACACTCTTCTTCATATCAATGACATGCTTCCGTTAGGAAACATTCATTGCTATGCAGATGACAGTACAGTGCATGGGGGATGTTGCGGTCGCCCAGGAGCTGGGCGTGCTGAAACCGACAGAGAGAGAGAGAGAGAGAGAGAGAGAGAGAGAGAGAGAGAGAGAGAGAGAGAGACCTCGTTTCTGAATGGGGATCTAACAATCTTGTTGAGTTCAATGCTAAGAAAACACAACTGTACGTGTTTACAGCTAAAATGTCGCCGTTCCTTCCCCTTCCGTCTCTTCAGGGCACCACTCTTTCGGCACAGGGCTCCCTAAACTTGTTAGGCATGGAGATATGTTGCGATCTGAATTCCGGGAATTGTGATCAAAACAGCCTCTCGGAAGCTCGGTGTCCTGAACAAGGTGGGTCGATTTTCCACGCCTGACCAATTATGCCTGCTCTATAAAACTCAGGTCCGGTCTTGCGTGGAATATTGCTCGCACTTGTGGGATGGCTCCGCCAAGTACCTACTCGATGCCCTGGACAGATTGCAGCGTCGTGACCTTTACATCGCCAACGATACGGACAGCACGTATCGTCGGCGATGTAGAGGTCATGAACAACCTTGAGCCTCTGCAATTGCGTCTAGACATCGCGTCGCTTAGCGGCTTCTATCAGCTATATCACGGAGAGTGCTCTGAAGAGCTATTTGATCTTATTCCACCTTCCCCCTTCCTACTCAGGAGCACTCGTGCCGGTCTTCGGAGTCATCAATTCACTATTTCCACCTCAACATCACGTACAAAGAAATTTAGTAGCTTGTTTCTTTGTCGTACTTCCAGAACTTGGAATTCTTTGCCAGCACATGTGTTCCTTCCTTCCTATAACATGGGTTCCTTCAAAAGAGGCGTGAAAAAGCACCTTTCGGGGCGGCTAGAGCAGTGTCTGAACTGCACTAGCTGTCTTCGCATACGGATTCTTCTTACCGCTTCACATCAGGTGGTGTTGCGTCATTTGTCGTGCTTTGTATAAAAAAAAACTTTTATCACAGTCACTGCACAAATTGCACAATAATATAAATATTAATTGTAAATAAACAAAAATAAGAAATTAATATTTTTTTGGAGCGAGCAACAACAGCTATACGTATTAAGCCTAGCAAGTTGCTACGTGTACTATTCTGTTAAGGCCCGCGTTAACAACAACAGCTGGTTTTTTCCCCTCTATTCCCCTCCCCACCCTTCATCGGTATACCTGCAGTCCCTGGAGACCCAAGATCAAGTTTGTAATAGTTCTTCTTTTTAACATATAACTTTAAACTAATGAACTAAACTACTGATGGAAAACTCCAAAAAAAAAAAAAATTGAGAGCGATCAAATTTATTTTTTAACATTTGTTTATATACCACGAAAAACACATTTCTAAAGTTTTTTTAAAAGATTCATTGACTGGTCCTGGATTCCGAGGTATAAACCTTACGGCGCTCCACTAATGGGATTGATTTAGAATGATATTTACTAAAATCACTATTAAATATAGTATCTTCTTATTTCTTGAGAGTAACAAGTTACTGAAGAGTAAAAAACAGACGATAAGAATTATTACTTGTTTTTACATATTTAGAGATAAATGTATTTGTATGTTAGTAATTAATCTGTTCAGTGGTGTTATCCCTCCAGAGGTCTATGACAAATAAAGAATCAATTGTGTCTCGAATCTTATGCTTGACTGCTTAATTTTTATAACCACAAACCACAAGTCTGTTGACTCTCATTGGTTGTTGTCGGCTGACTGTGAAAACAACAGGTTGTGTGCACCCAAAGCCATCTGACAGCAAACATTTTGTTTTATTGGGCCGGTGTCTACATTTTCTTCGGAAAACGAATTTGTCTTGCCCAATCACCGGTACAACGTTGCCGCAAGTTATTTGCAGATTAATTTTACTTGACATTGGCAAAATTCGTAACCACAAGAGGCCATTAAATCCCCCGGCGTCATTAATCATCTAACTAACACCATCTCATTAAGACTATTCATAAGAGCCCAAACACGCTAAATCTGCTGTAAGTTTCTAAAGAATTAACAAATTCGCAGACTTATTGATGGTATAGGATCAGCTCAAAGTTAGTACGTCATGGGAATGTCACCGAAGTGACAGTACACCAAATTTGAAATCAATCAGATCTGTAAAAGTTAGTCAAAATCCTATTATCATATAGAAAATGAGCTGATAGTCTTCAAACGCCTGAACTGATCTTCATAAATTATAGCTAAGAACCATTGTAGTCACATCAGCTTTCACACAAAAAAAAAACGAATCAAAATCGGTCCATTCGTTTAGGTGCTACGATGCCACAGACAGACACACAGATACACCGTTACACAGATACACAGACAGACATGTCAAACTTATAACACTATTTTGATAGATATGACTAGTCATTAAGAGGTTGAAGTTTATTTTCTCTATAAACTATATGTGAGGTATGCAAAATTGACCTTAAACTGTATATTATATTCTTGCATTTAAGAATAACTCGAGAAATTGCACAGGATGAATAGTTATAATTGCATGCACCTACAGTAAAATGCATTTTTGTTACTTGTTTAGTAAAAAAGGGAGGATTATTATTACTATTAATTATTATTATTACCTTTACTTCTTTTTTTACCTCCCAGAAAGTAACATCCATACTAATATTATAGTAATGTGAAATAAACTTTGTGTCTTGTTACTTTTTCACTTCAAATTTGGTATTTAGAGAGATTTTATGCTGAGAAAGGACAAAGGCGCAGTAACTGATATCCATTTGAGCGGAACATGGGTGGCCATTAGTAAATTTTAATTGCATATTATGTACATGCCATTTAATACAAAAGCAAGGCCTATGTTGAAGGGTGATGGAGTTTTTTAGTATGGTAATAAACATCTATCACAGGAAAGTTCATCATACAAGATAGTGGTGCACTTTGAGTAGGCGTTTTCTCCCTTATACTTTTTTAGGAATAATTATACAAATCACTACAAATGTCCACCTTTAGAGATTTCAGTAACAACTATTTTGTGATTTTTTGTTACAGCCATAAATCAAGTCACTCTATTAGGGAGAGTTGGGGCAGATCCTCAGAAGCGTGGATCTGAAGAACACCCAGTTGTAAATTTTCCACTAGCAACACACTTTAGTTATAAATATGAATCTGGTGATATTTTACAAAGAACCGATTGGCATAGAATAAGTATTTTTAAGCCAGGACTACGTGATACAGTCTATAAGTTTCTGAAGAAAGGCCAAAGAGTATATGTTACTGGTAAATTATCATATGGTGAAGTTAAATTAGATGACGGGCAAGTAAGAACAGCTTCAACTATTGTAGCAGATGACATTATATTTTTCCAAAACCAACCATCTGAAAACTAACATTTTGATATGACTAGTTTTTAGTAGGTATAAAATAAAATTAGTTTGCTAAATGTTGTTTTATTTTGTACCGAGTTGTTTTGCTTGACCAAGTATTATTATATTTACATAAAAAACTAATAAATTAATATGTATAGAAAGAATAAGACTGAGTAAGCATGATGGCGGCGACATATGCACAGAAAATAAAAGTCGAGCAATTCGAGGCTCCGCTCGCTTCGCCTCTGTGAATTCCAGTGATCATCACTAGACTGTTAGAGATCTTTTATTGACATGAGCACCCAGCTATCTAAAATTTTACTGATGGATGTCTATTTCCAAGTATTGTATTGGAATCCATTTAAAATTTTGAATTTGTCTAGGTAACCCTTATTTCTATGATCTGAGGTCTAACCATATAAATCGTTAATTGAATGATAAACAACATCATGACCTAGACATATTTTTTTTTCTGTTCAAAAACGAAGAATATAAAAGTCTAGGGTAATAGGGAAATTGTAATAATATGACTTACATAATTGAAAAATAAAATAACAAAATATCAGACATTGATGATCCCAAAATGCGAAATATACGGCGAAAAAAGGGCTAAAAGTAATAATTTATGTAGGTACTTACTACAATTGTCATACATAATAATAGTTTTATTTTAACTCTTGCTTTAGTAACAAAATGATTTTGTGAATAATAAAAATCTGATAGGTATTAATGGCAATTAAGTAAACATGCATGTGAATAGGTACATACCTTAGTTATATATATACCATAATGAATGGGGTTTTTATGAATACAATCGGAATTATTCACTGGTTTTGTTTATCAAAAGTCAACTCAACAATTGAAGGTGAAAGAAAAAATTAAACCTATTTAAAATGAGCAATAACATCTGTCGCCAATAGGGATGTTGCCGTATTTTGAATATAGCGCTATTTTTCACAAATTAGGAAAATATACGCTATTGTTACACATAAAAACGATTCAAACTAAAACTTATGGAATATTGTTGAAATTCGACAGTTCATATTACGTATATTTTTTTCCAATATTTATCGAAAATATTTTAAAATGATATTAGATTGCTTAGGCACTTAATTAAGTCAACTATTATTATGACAACAATAAATATAGGCATATTAATTAAGAATAAAACAAATATTACATAGTCACTTCGTTAATATTTCCATACGTTTCTAAAATATTAAGAAACGTATGGAAAAATCAAAGAAGTACAAGTACCTAACGTCCACTGTTTCGTAGATTTATCTATGGAGCGTTTTTGGACGATGCGCCGCACGTAACACACTAAACATACCACTATATCTGTAAAACTATTGATTTTGAACATCATACTATTTCTTTTGCAAGATTTAAACTTCTTATTTAAGAAAAAAAAAATTGACTACTTATTCGAACAGCAAATGTATGTCATCATAAGTTTTGCTCTTCACAAATAGGCAGGCGTTAAATCTGAAAATTGTAAAAAATAATAACAATGACAATGTTGCACTAATTTCGGGAGGTTTTAAACGAATGCCAGACTAGTTAGTATATTAAAATAAAGAGTAGTTTTGTGGGAACAGCTTGATCTCGTCATTTTGATGCGTCAAAATGGTGGGACAAGTATAGACTTATAATATCGTCTATTTATGTCAATTTACCGTCTCCACCTCAACATCACGCACAAAGAAATTAAGTACCTCGTTTCTTGTCGTACTTCCAGAACTTAGAATTCTTTGCCAGCACATGTGTTCCCTCCTTCCTATAACATGGGTTCCTTCAAAAGAGGCGTGAAAAAGCAGCTTTTGGGCCGTTAAGGTGGAGGCGGTTAGAGCAGTGTGCAACTGCACTAGCTGTCTTCGAATATGGACTCTTCTTACCGCTTTCGAGTCATTTGTCGTGCTTTGTATAAAAAAAAGACTGAGGGTACCTAAATTATAATCATAGGTATCAAATGTTGGCGAACGAGTGTCTAGCTAGCCGTTAGGGTACATAAATTGTAATCATAGGTATGTATTCAATAGTGGCTAATAGCTGTTAAATAGATGAAAAAGTCTGTTTAAAACGAGCAGTGATCCCGTCGTCTTAACGTCCATGTTAGATAAGTTAGTATTTTATACTTTACACGTGACATTTTTCGCTAGGACCTATGTATGTAGGAAATTCATCCTTTTCTGTGTTTTTGTGGGTGGTACACCCAGACGACCCTACATACGGGCCTACCACCTATTATGGCATAATGAATATAAGATATCTTGCAAGTCTTCTTGTTCGCATTCTTAAATTTTATCCAAGATTAACGATCTAAGAATCGTTTTTCAGCATGAAATGCTGTGCAATTTCGGTTGTCAGAAGTGTGGCATCACGATGACAAAGTGTGTAATTACCGTGATTTTAACTAGTAACTAGAGTTTGGCTACTTTGACTACGTCGTATTTGTCATCTTCAGTCTTCCCGTGACCACGATCGCTGTAAAGTAATCGAAACGTCGGGTGTATAATAATAATGTTACATCTAATTGAACGCGAGTTAAATCCGGTAAATTGGTTTTATTTCAAACTTTCGCCATGGTCGATCCCGGAATGGGTCAATCAAAATTTATAATCTCGAGCTTCTCCATGGTTCGGAAGGTACGTTAAGCCGTTGGTCCCGGTTGTTACTACAATTAAAACCTCTTTAACCCACTAATCCGCATTGGTCCAGCGTGGCGGTGTTATGGCCCAAGCTCCTTATGTGTTTCTTCCATGTAGGAAGGCATGTGCTCAGCAGTGGGATACATAGAAGGCTGGTGATGCTGATGATGATGAAATGGGAAATCTAGTTTCTTGTTAATTGTAACTTAGATTCTAAAACTTTTAAATTTCATAAATACACCGATCATGTCTGATATGGTGGTAGACCATCGAGTATGACAGTTGATGCTCTTTTTTTTATAAGACATCCCTTTTTATAGAAGAGCTGTGAAATGATATTATTAGTGATCGCACTTTATCTAATAGATGTGTTTAGTGGCTTATTGTTTTAGCCTGCGATGCTATACTTTGAACTTCAAAATGATATTAAGTATGTCCTTAATCCGCCTGTTAACGCGTTGTCTTCTTCAGCTTTGACCGAAGCTGATGAAATAGAATCTGTACTTTCTATGACCATTAATGTGTTCTCTAAGTTGGTTATAAAAAGTATCAAAAAATGCTAGTTTTATGCTGTGTTCAAAGCTAATGGAAGTCTTCAGAGTATTGACCAGATATTTTTTAAAATTGAATGAAGTATTTAGATAGTAATTTGTGAAAAAATATTAATTTGTAATAGTTAACCAAAAACGTATAATTTTTAAAAACTACTTTTGTTTATGTATTTAACTTTTATTGATTTAACGCCTGCCTATTTGTGTAGAGCAAAGCTCATAGTGGAATCAAATTGCTCTTCGAATTAGCGGCACATGTTAATGCTCATTTTAAGTAGGTATGGCTTTAACATTAAATATTTGATTAATGTTAAAGAATGCACAAATAAATGTTAACGCCATAATTTAGTTTAGATACGTGCGACGTTAACGCTCTTATCACTTTTAGTCAAATGTTACCTAAAAATTAAACAAATGGTAGGATAACATTATTTTCATTTATTTTAAGTTATAATAAATCTGACACAATATCAATAAGAAACATCTCGTCTCTCGTGTTATATCGTGTACAACAAGTTGGAAATTATGGCATGCACTTGCCGGTATAGAAATAATTGTAAAAATACAAACTCGTTTGTAATCTTACTCATAATTATACTAGGTACTTTGATAAAGCTCCACTTTGTTTTACAAATCATACATTACACTCTCTTTACAGTCTGTTTTACCCTATCTTATAATTAAGTAATAGCTAATATTTACAGTTCTTAGTTTTACGCTATGACATTTACCTATATTGATAAAAGAGATCACAGAAAATTGTAGCTGGAAATCTTTGAGTAAAAGCCCTAGCATACTCTATATGTCTACCACTTTATATTTTATCACAGTGGACGTTTTTCTTGTAGATTAAAAGGCATATTCTTTAGGTAGAAGATTGTTCATCATTATTGTCTTTTTATCCCAAAAACCATTGCAGCAGAGTTCTTAACATTATTAACATTTATTTTTAATTTTAAAGCTGCTCGATACTGACTGCGTGATTTCTACATAAAATATGCATACTAAGAAACAATTGTGGTAGTTTAAATTTGAATGTATGTTTATATATTCATGCTACAATCGAAACAATTTGCCAAAAAGATTCCATGGAAGACTAAAATTATTTTTTAATATATACTCTGCTTAAGTTTTCCAATTATTTCTTTTAACAATAGTATATTCTTTTTAGCAAATTAAAGATATTAACAAAGTCTTTATAACTAATTTAAATTACAAAATGCATAAATGAGGGCGTATGCACTTTATACGCACACATAGAAACTTTTGGCAACATTTTTGTTATTTCTAACTGCGAGATCTTTGCAGTTATTTGAATGGTTCATTGCACAAAATCTTATATAGTCTTTATAACTTCAACACACATATACTCTAGTCCGTTTTTGCTAACTATTTAGGTAGGTAATTGACACTATTAGATATAAATCACTTGGCACAAAGGCATAAGGTCCATACCCTGTAGAACTCCATAGACCACGATAAATCTGTCAAAGTTCTCTCAATTATTTCAGATGTTGACATTCTTATCAACTTAATAATATTTTGCAGGAAGACATGAATATTAATGATGAGAGGAATTTGACTAGATTTTTATGGGTGGAGTTTGTAGCACACTATACAAAATTAAATAAAAACGCATTGCACTGCTAATGTTCAGCGTCAGTAGTTAATGACAATCATTGTTCACATTTTTCACTTTTGAGGTTCAGGGCGTAGTTGTCAGCACTGTATTCCGGCTCACGTTTCGGAATCATGTTGTCACCAATAAGGGCACTGATTCTATGTTTGTCATATTGAGATGGAATGGACGCGGGATCCAGTCGCGCTCGTTTTCTCCAAGGTTCTGAAGTTGCCATACTTAAGTCTGTTGGCATGTCTTCATCTACAGGTTCATCTTCACAACGTTCTTCTTTCATTTCTGACTTAACTGCGGTCTGCTGCGCTACTCGTGTAGGGCTCATTTGTTGACGCAAAAGAGAAATATTCTTGATATTTTTTAATTCTGTAGGGTTTCGCAAAAACCTAAAAAAAAATTGTTTATTAATTTACAGTAGCAATCAAATTAATAATAAAATAACTATAATTCGATGTGATAGTCGTAAAAATGTCGACGCTTGATACTTACTGATAACAATGCCTTTCGCCCTGCACTTTCCTTAGGATGTTGACTCTATAGTAATATCTTAAAGCTCGTGACATCTTGTCGTAGTTCATGGAGAGGTGATTTTTCTGTATGCCCCAGAGTTTTGCAAGTCCAGCGGGGTCAACAATTTTGAAGACACCAGTGTCGCGATTTTTCCATGCAATATAGTTTGTGTATCTCTGAGTAGGATCGTTGAGCAGTTGTTGTAAGAAGTCCCATAAAAGTCTACCATCTAGAAAATAAATAAATAATTATAAATTAAAAAGTTTAATCAAAACCATATCTTCGATTATTGTAATATGTACGCTCGACTTTTCTAATATCAAAAAATATTTTAAATTATGTATAGTGGTTATTATTACTTACTTGTATTCGATTCGGGTATGTCATTTGGAAAGAATTCTCTATGTTGTGTGCGGTAGTGAGAATGTTGCGCTGCGTGAGTTTGCGGTGTCAGTGGCGTTAGAGGAGCTTCTTTAGGCGAACGCGGTGTTGGAGCGAATTGTGCTTCTTCATCGGAGTCCGAATGGTTGCTACCTGAACTTGCAGCTTGAGTTGTGGGAGGCATAGGAGGTGCATACGTTGGAGTATAGTTTATCGTTTCTCCGCGCTGTGGACTGCCTGAACTGTCGACGGAGGGGGCAGGACTTAATGTTACGGAATTAGGTTGTGCTGCCGCAGCAGTTGCACTGTGAAAGTGATGAAAACCGTCTACTGTCCAGGTTGGGGTTGGTGGATGGGAGTGTGGAGAAGGAGGGTAGGGAGCTGCACGTGCAGTTGGCGTCACTGGCGATGAAGGTACTCGTCCCAGAAGCGCAGCGTCGCGGACTAACATCTGGAGGACGTTGTGTAAGACGTCGCCAGCTCCTGGGCAACGTTCTCCCAAATCGGTTTTTGTTAATAAGCATAATGCTTTGCCTGTAAACAAAGAAGACAAAGATAAATACATGATAGATATGTATATAATTATATATTTAGATATTTATTTATTATTTTATTTTATATTTATGTAAGTAAAGAATTATTAAATAATTTTATACTTTATTAATTTTAGTAATCTCTCTACCACAAGGTTGTCAAGGGAGATCGCTTTTAACGATCAGACCGCATTTTTGGCAAATTGTTTGTTTTATTCATGTAATGTTTATGTAAATGTGCAAAATAGCTAAGAATTTCTATCTATAAATCTAACGATAAAATCCATCCCTTTAAAAATATGTGTGATTACATTTTTAATTTTTAACCCCTGACGAAAAAAGAGGGGTGTAATAAGTTTGTCGTGTCTGTCTGTGTATCTGTGTGTTTGTCTGTGGCATCGTAGCGCCGATTTTGATTCGTTTTTTTTTGTTTCAAAGCTGATGTGCCTACGATGGTTCTTAGCTATAATTTATGAAGATCAGTTCAGGCGTTTGATGACTATCAGCTCATTTTGTATATGATAATAGGGTTTTACTAACTTTTACACATCCGATTGATTTGAAATTTCGTGACTGTCACTTCGGTGACATTCCCATGACATACTATCCTTGAGCTGATTCTATACCATCAAAAAGTCTGCGAAATGGTTAATTCTTCAAAAACTTACAGCAGATATAGCGTGTTTGGGCTCTTATGAATAGTCTCAATGAGATGGTGTTAGATAGATGATTATTGACGCCGGGGGTTACTTAAAATTTTTAATTTTGCAATTTTTATATTAGCACATTAAGTACCTATACCTACTTTATGCTTCAAAGTAATCTTGCAAAAAAAATTTAGAGTAGAATTATTATAATAGTAGAAGTTTACCGTTCATTTGGAAGAGGTCCATATCGAAGTTTGGCAAGTCGAATTCTCTTTCACACCATTTCAAAAACACAACAACATCATCTCTAGTCCAAAGTCTTGGTTCTGGTGGAAGACCCGCTGGTAATTGGGCTTTAGTGTCACCAAGTGGTGAAGGTGGTGGAGGAGCCCATGGGAGGGGGTATCGCCAAAGAAGTTCCGTTGGGCTAAATGGTAGCGGGAGCCGCTCCATACTTGGCCCGGATGGCAGTTGCAGGCTAACTACTTTCATTACGACAATCTGAAACAATATGTTTTGTTAGTTATTGCCGTAACGCGTATTCTTATATTTATGTAACTAATAGTTTATATTTCATGTACAATTATTATTAAGCAAGTTAGTTATATGGATAAATTATTACTATACGTAGAATGAGTCATATAGTTTATTAGACCATTTATTGAACCATAACATAATGAGATAGGTAATAGGTGTGAGTGTACGAATATTATGATTTAAACTGTCAAACATATAGAAATACTTAACGTTACTATTAATAATATTATAACTGTACCTTATTACTTATTCTCTTATTATTACAAAATGATATTGTATTTAAATACTTAGTGCCAACATTATTCATTATCATCATCGGTGTCGACACGGTTTATGTTTTCTCTACTGCGCAATAGATGGCGTCCTAACGACGACGATTGTTGGATATTTTACTATCATGAAGTTGAAAAGAACATTTTTACTACTATAATTAATAAAAAGTATGTAACATAAGGGACGATTATTCAGTCCTCAGTTTTATTTTAAATCATTTTTTTTATATAATGGCTTTCTGCTATGATTTAGCCAGTCGGATTTATTTCATCCAGAATATAACAGCGACAAGTTCACAGAATATTTAGAAAATCAGTGATAACGTCAAAATATATCCGAGAATTGAAAGATTGTCCTTGAATTTTTAAAAATATTTCGTTACGTTCTTTACCTTCTTTATTTTGTTTTAAAGTGGCTTTAAGTATTGCATTGAATTGTTTACAATAAACTCTACCTACCAAATTCTTGTAAGTACTTATGTATGTCTCAGAAAAATAAGTAGGTATTAGTTATGTATAGCGTTTGTACGCTTACTTATTCAAATTATTATAAATAAATGAAAAAATATATTATAGTAAATGTATAAATAATGCCTGGAATTAACAGTTTTTATAAGTCTTCGTTTATGTTCACTTTTACCTAAATAGATAGATTTCCTTTCATTACTTTTAGTTGTACATAAAATATAAGGGTGCAAAGACCTTGTAGGCACAATAAATTTAGGGTTGTCACCTGCTGGTTGCAATTTCTGTAGAGATGAATGGGGTATGGCTACATTGTGAGGGAGGGTATTATTATCCGATGATTCTAATCAGAGGGGGCTAAATAAGAATATAAAAAAGAATTAGGGGTGCATGTGCTGGCCATACATATTTTTAATATGAAATGGTAAGATTTATCCCTATCTTTCTTTCTATTACGTACAAATACTCATTGGTAGTACATATCGCCTTTTTAAGTATGATTGTTAGAAAAATGCTTGTTTCCTAGTAAATAAATAAATGTTATAACTAGGTATGTAGTTTCCAAAATAATTGTCAATCACTATCCTGATAAGATCACTGCAAAAACATACCTATCAAGACTGAAATTTACAAAATATATTTACCACATTATTTGTCAGTATTTAAATTTCTTACAACTAAACTATCATTTAAAATTTAAAAAGTGTTTGTAGTTGTTGTCGGGTTTGAACTTAATATCACGAATATTCACGAGGCACCATACCGGCCTTATCGGGCGCGGTCGGAAATGCGTGAGTCCGCGATATCGCGGTGTGCGATAAGCACCGCTACTTACCGGCTGAGCTGATCCGGAACAGGTTGCGTCGTCAAAATCCTAAGAGAAGACGATAACCGGAGAATTCAGCACATTAGCATTATCACTTCACTAGAAACACAGTATCCGAAGTTCACAGAGCACCAGACACACGCGTAGCGGCGGCGGTCCCTCCAAACGTGTCGTGTTACGGCACGCCGTAAACCAGCAGCGTATCTGAGGGATCAAGCTCGCAGACAAGCGTCGCGGGCAACTCTCCGACGCGGACTGATGATGCGATGGCGGCGCGGGTGGACGGACGCGCGCTCGCCGGCTCCCCCCGTCCACCGCACCGCGCGCTGCGCCCGCCGCCTCGCATCATATTATTGTCGAGATAAAACTTCGGGAGCGAGACCAAGACCCCATTTTAAACTAAAACTACTACATGCCCAATATGTTTCCGCAAACCGTTATCGGGGTAGTTGATGTTGACGTACAATAAACACTGGTCAGTTGTTTTCCGTAACTCTTTATATCTTAAAGAGTGAACTCGCATTCTTAGGGCACGCGGAAGTGCTAGCCGTGCGGCAGGATTACGTCAGCGCGCCAGTTTTTAATAACTCACATTATTTCCTTGTTTGTACAGTAATCGCGGGTGCGACTCGATTAAACGACTTGCTTTTTTTGTATAGATTCTCTTGAGCTGTTATTTTATGTCAAACATTCGACACAGTTCATTACTAAATATTAAATAATTAAACTAAGTGAAAATTTTGTCAATATAAATAAAAACTTAACTATTTTGTATACTCTGTTCAAATATAATATTCGTTGGGTTGTATGCATTTGTGTCACCACAAGTACGTATTCCCCTAATTAATAAGATCTGTTGTTTAGTAACGAATAGGCAGATCATGATGTCGTGGCAATGTTGAGACAAAGCACAGGAAACGTCTGAGCAGCCGGACGGCGGTTTCCTGGTGCCGAGTGAGACAATATGATCGCCAACCGGTTTGAGCTGAGCTCATTCGGACTGGCTACATGTGTATATTTGTACCTACCTACCAGTGATTATTAATTCTACTGAATCTCATTATTTAACAAAATCTCTCGCTTTGTAAACCCTCATAAGATTAGGTACCTAATAGGTACTTTTAATTTGATAGCATATCGTAAATCTATGTTGCAGGCATTTGTGTTATAATAATAATATTGATAAAGAAGGTTCTAATTAGGTAAGGAGTCTAAATTGTAAAATTGTGACCAGGTACGATTTCAGTAATACATGTCATCTGTCTAAAGCATAATTATTACGATGCAGTTAGTTCCTTATTTTGAACCCAGACAGAATCGGCAGCCAAGATTCTTGTGTAGAGTATGCGTGTCGTTCGGGTAATCTTGTGTGTGCCCTGGCGGCCGTCCCACTACCGGTTCGAGACAGAAATATTCGGCAGCCAAGACGGAAGTGGCCTCGGAATCTTTACCTGTTGCTCCCTTCGCCCGCCCCGCGTTCCCTCGATCGTTCTCTCTCATTTTCTCATTCGGGTGTAGGCATTTGTCCGTGCGGCAAGCGTGGCTCACTGGCTGTTTGTCGCCGTGTGGAGTTATGTGCAGTAATTTGGAGAATAAAAGACTATGATGTTCGTTCATACGTGACCGTGACCACAGTTCTCGCTACTTTCTTTGTCAATAGAACGTTGACATTGACGTAACATGAAAATTGTAAACAATTTTCAAGTACCTATGTTTCACCAACTCGAATTTGAATGTACGGACAGCAACAGAAGTCGATTAATACTTTAGCAACATGTCACACTACTTCATTCACAGTGTTCATAGAAATTGTCAAGTGAATACCAATTTATGTTACCTACTATGAAAAGGTACCAAAGTGTTATGCGACTTCTAATGCTGACTGTACCTACCTAATAGAAAATACAATAGCTACTTAAATCTAGTAAGAATTTAATATGTCCATCATTACCATTATTATTTATTATAGTCTTGCCTGTTGAGTTGCATTTCAATTAATTGTATTTTAAACTGATCGTGGGAAATTTATTCAGAATCAAACTTTAATCAACGTGTTTGACATAAAAATTAGGTAGGTAGGTAAGTACTTCAATCCCTACTAGCTTGTTTGGGATTTTTTAGATTTTGATTTCAGATTTTTAAAAAATATTTTAGTTTAATAAATATACTATTTCGTTAGTTTCTAATTTTAAAATTTTCAACTTATTTTTAACAATTAAGTAGTCAATTATTTGTGTTCTTGTTCTACTAAGTATTTATATAGTTATACAATATACATTACTGATAGGTACAGCATATCTACCTCCCAATGTAGATATTTGCTGTCGCGTTTGTACAAGTACTAAAAACTTATTATTTTAATTATGTTAAAATGATGATTGTGGCTCGGGTGGAATGCGACGAACGGCCGGACTTGAATCCCGAACCGATCTCATGCGGAAGTGCTCGAAATAAGTCCATTGCGCACACGCATACTTTCAACTAACAGAGCGTGGGTACTCCGTTACTTTATACAATAACGAAAATAAAATAAAATCTCAGCTTGTTTCAATATTTTAAAAATGTCTATAATATGGCGGTACGAATAACATTTGTATCATTCGAAAAAAACGTTGTGTGCGGGAATGTTGCCTAATAACTTAATTGTACGACGGGTGTCTCTAAAAAAGTTACCAAACTAAATTGCAATGAACGTTAATAGGAAATGAAAGACATAGTATAGTTTATGCCGGAAATTAATACACGCGGGAAGAGGAAATTAGGAACCAACGGCCTGCGGGCGGCGGACGTGTGAGGGTCGGGGGGAGGAGGATGGAGGGCGCGAATCTGAACAAACTTCCGATGATGGCCGCGGTACGGAAAAGGAAAGGCTCCGTTCCGGAAACAGAGTTCCGGTGTTTCCGCTTATCTCATAATTATTTACTTGTAACGTTCATGTAGTTGGTACTGAACACGATCGATTTTTATTTACCTACATACAATAGCTTTAATCAAACAAAATCTTTATTTAACTACTAATGAACAGAAGACAGCACATCAAGTGTAGCAGTTGCATTACGAAAGCCAACTCTATTACGAACTGAATACCGCAGGTCTCAAGGTAAAACTGTTACGCTTGATGTGTGTGAAAACAATATTAGCTCAGTATACGTTACTATAGAAAAATACGTTAAGTTACTTATAAATATAATAGTAAAAACAGTAATTGATATCTAAGTAATTTTTCAAACATTTATAATAATGTTAAAATCAAAAATTAAGAATAATTGATATCAGCCAAAAAATACTTCAAGTCTATGTCGGATCTCGTTGACTAGCACGGAACTATAAGTAATTATAGGTGAGTTGGGTATATATCAATATTTTTCTAAAATTCTTACAGTTTTGTAAAATTTGTTATAATATCATATAAAAACACGATATTTGTATATGGAGGAGAAAAAGAAAATTTTAGCTAATACTTACCTACTGTGAGTTGCAAAGAGTATCTACACTATATAGAGTAAACCCAGATAGTGATTTAGTAGCCGATAGCCAATGACGTTACCAATGATACCAGCTAAATTATTATATAATATGTAACCTATCACTTTCTTAAAATTACATGCAGTATAATATAATTAAAATGATGCTATTTGCCTGTCTGAACTCTACAATACTAAACGGCTTTGACGAAATAGAGCTTGGGTTGAAAGAGGTGAGAAAATCGGTGTAAATTTGACGGAAGTCTACGCCGGACGCCCGTACCATTTTAAATTGCAATCATATGGAAATTGTAGCACTTCCTGTGAGCTGACCCGAATCGAACTCGTTTTTTTTCCATTAAGTCACTGCTTAACAATGAACGTTTTAATAAGAAAGGTTTATTATTAGTGTTATTATAACTTTACCATTACGGTTCTATGTTGATAAGTACTTAACTTTATTTATTTTTAGTGGAGTTTAATTACCTCCTGCTACAAATTCGTATAAGCATAAAACAATTATAAGTTCATAATATTATAGTTAGGGGAACGGAACCGAATACTGGATAGATGCGCAATACTGGATAGACCAATTTCTAAATATCTAACCAATGTTATCTATCGTAACATTCCAAAACTACTTCGATAATGTTTAAACTCAATGCTTTTTACGACAACAGCGCCACATCTAGCTTCAGTTGGCTGTCAAAATTCAAGAAACGTTTTTTGTTCATGGAACTATTTTTAATATTGTGTTCCAAAGTGTTTTAAACAACGGTAAGTGCATTTATTTGTTGTAATAAGGTCCGTATGATCCAGGGACATAGTTATTTAGACGTATTTAACGCATTTAATTGATAATTTTGGTAGGTAAAGAGTTCGTGAACAATTTTCGTAAATGTAGGGACTTAACTCATTACTCTACTACTACATTACTAAAGTCTGTTCATCCTTACTTGTCCTATTTGGTAAACAAACCGCTGTCAAACGAAAATCACTTAATGGCGACTAAACCACGCAATTAATTAACAATTTAACTGTGTCTCACGGGTTAATTTATATATTAATTAATATTATAAAATAATAAATAAAAAAATAATAATTAATAAATAATTAATATATAATATTATATATTAATTATTATTTATTTATTTATTTATTAATTTATTTATTAATAAAATAAAATAAAATAAATATTATATTATATTGAGTTATACCCAATATTGACATCCAATATTAAGTTATGTACGCAATATTGGATATCCAATATTAAGGATACCTACTATCCAATATAGGGGTACATAAGATTATATTGTTTTATGCAATTTATAAGAAAAAAATATATTTACCGATTATGAGTGGAGTTAAAAAAATATTTCTTTTTATGTTTAGCCAATAAGATACTAAATACTACGACTGCAATAAATAAATATTTTTATTAATTATTTTGGTATTTTTTTCTAGTTTTCAAAAAGTATCCAATATTTGGTTCGGTTCCCTTACTTATAACCGTTATCTAAACGAAAATTTACTATAGGCACCTACCTATCTACAGATTTTATTTTAAATATGTTAATAATAACCTAATTCTCTTATTTCAAAAACTAGTAAAGTGTAGGTACATACTATTAAGGTAGGTACTAGTTTATAAGA
Source organism: Nymphula nitidulata (assembly GCA_947347705.1). Classification (NCBI taxonomy): domain Eukaryota; kingdom Metazoa; phylum Arthropoda; class Insecta; order Lepidoptera; family Crambidae; genus Nymphula; species Nymphula nitidulata. The sequence continues at coordinate 14,951,390 of OX374623.1, forward strand.
ATTTTAAGATAAATCCTTTAACGCCCAGATCGCACGATATCATGCCTAATTGGGTCTAGTATGTCGGGTGAAACAGTTACCTAAGTATCTCGCATTGCTCGTACTAAACTCATTATCTAAATAAACTCATTATCTAGGTAATCATGCGAAAAAATATTGTCTCGTTGAAAGCTTGCAGTAGATAATATCATCAGTAGATTACAAACAATGAAGCAAGAGTTGCAAAAGTCTTGACGCACTTCCGAGGTGCGCGGGCTGCGGCGACGACGGCTCGCGAAATGGCCTCGTTTCGGGTTTATTCTTTCGTTACATAATGAGGTGCCACTCACAACTAGGCAACGATGTCAATCCGAAAATTGCGCCACTTGTGCCCGTCGTTGTATTGAGAAATCAACTTAAAGTACAAGCATGTAAGACGCCAATTTAGACACTCAATCCTATTTTGCAGTGCAGCAGTGGTAGGAAGCATTACCTACGTACTACATATTCCTACTCATTTCAAACAAGAGGTGTTCAACGAAGCATTTGTTTTTTCTTAATAAGTTTTAAACTAAAAAGATAAGTGTTAAAGTAGGATGACAACTGAACATTAAGTCAAAGATAATGATTGTGCGTTTGTACGCGACCTTTTCCTTTAGAAGCACGTAATTATGGTTGGAAATCATCTACTTCCGTCGACCTTAGGAGACGCTCCTCTACTTGTGGTCACGCAACGGAACAAAGTGTAAATTGTTAGGTATATTCAGCATAAATATTATATTCGCCTGCTATTGTAATTTTTAATCAAATAAACATGATGCCTCTAACTGTGGATGGCAATAAGATCTACTTATCACTGTACCAAATAAAATTTGTAATGGGCTAAAATTGCGCTAATTCTATTTGTAAAAAATACCCATAATTTTCTTATTTACAGACACAGACAGACATAAAAGTATAGCTGCTAGTTGTTATTACCAGTTCTGAATATTGTCTATGTCGCGCATAGCCTTTGAAACAAATAATTCTTTATCTAACTGCTTTGAGAGAATAGACAATTAATCCATGATTTTAACGAGTAACCCCCTGGGTGCGTTGAGCGCACAAGTGTCACATGACAAAGCAACCCCTTGCTTAGTTGTTGGGATCGACACGAGACGACGCGTGATCAAAAAACCGGATCGGGAATGCATGCACCCGTATTGAGCACAATATGTGTTATATTTTATTTTAAAAATTAAAACAACTACGTAAGTACTTATCTAGATATTTGACTAATAGACGATTTGGCGTAATTATATCTATGTAATAAATTATTTTCTACTGAGGAAACTTCTACTGGTTTTGTTACAACAACATCACGTCGAATGTCATGTCGTGCGAATGACCTTAGGTCAATATTTCTATCATCATTATTAGATACAATATGTTTCTTGTTATTTCGGTTATTGTTTACTTCGGTTTAGATTGAACCGAAAATTTAATGTGCTTATGTTTTTTCTTTAAAAAACGTATCAAATCTGTGATTATAGTGATAGTGAAATAATATCATAAAAAAGTGTTTCGTCTGGGGGCTCACTTAGAGTATGTCCCAATCAGGCCATGTGCGCGCGCTCCCACGCGTAGTTGACGCACAAGTGTGCGCGAGCGCCACACAGAATACCTACTAACTCGTATCGTACTTCCTATGTGTGAGTAGCCAAGCTGCTACTTCCTGGTACAAAGCGAGAGACGCTTTATTTAAATTTTCCTTTTGTGTGCGTACGCAATATTATTTATATTCAGTCACCTCTACTACTGGCCTGTAAATGGTACACGAATATTATTATATTATTGACACGTGTGTGTGCGTTTCATGTCTTTAATCTCCATTGTACTTCCTGATTACTTGGATGTGTGCGTGAGCCACTTGTTTGAATGCTAGGGCAACTTTATCTCAGTGAGGGACAGAGTGCAGCGTCCGATTACCATAGGGTAGTCGAGCCATTTGTAAATACTTCTATCGACAGTGTTCGCATACTCAACGATTCGCTAGATCTTTCATCGATTGCCAATTCGCCTTTGTTTTACTATCTTATAAGATGTGATTTTTAACGTGTAGGCAGGTATAGGTATCTATGGACTCATTTCAACGAAACAATGTTTACTTTCTCATTGGAAACAGGAAGTGTAAAGTACGTTGTCACAATGTCTCAAATACATATTGTTCTTAGTATGAAACAATACCAGTTCCGCTGTGTTTGCAAAACTGTCACATTTTCAGGAAGTGACTGTTCTCGATTGATTTGGTCTCAACCGCTAGCCGGCCCACTAGGCACTGAAACCAATATAATGGTGCTTTAGTTTGATATGTTATTACTTGTAGACTAATAGGAAGTCATCGATATGACATGATATTGAAAATAGTGGTACTAAGATACTTATTTTTTTACAGTTTTGTTATATTTTTGTGTAATAATCGATATTGTCGATTATATTTCGAGACCCGGCACTAATGTAGTATTGAACTGCAAGTGGACAGATGCGGCTCCTATATAACAGTTTGCACAATTCGGAGGGTCCCTGTACTCGTAGGGAGTGCCATGAATTCACTGCTAAAACTCTGTCGCTCACATCTGTCGCCTCAATCAGCTATGGATTACGTACAACATTATTTATTGATTGAAGCTAAGTCGAAGGGTTAGGGGATACTGTTAAATGTTAATATTCAAATGTAGGTACGTAGGTAGGTAATCAATAATATGTCAGCAGGAAAAATAAAGTTTCTACAATTATTATGATAAATTTATTATCAGCTTATTTGGCTAACATATAATTTATTTATCGAAAAGAACTTAAGATAAAGACTTTCGAGCAAAATATTGTAAATATCCGGTTAGTATTGAGTGATATGATACCGATAGATATCTTAGTATTTTTAACGGGTCTTTGTAAACGCGTCACGATTTTGTAAGTCCCATACATTGAAATATACTTAATTCGTAACTTTTCGTAAAAAGTAATGTGTAAACTTGACACAGGTAGGTAAGAGTTATCGTAAGCTCATCACGATTATCCATTTTGTATCATATTTGCAAAAACCATGTACAGTCGACAGCACATCAAGCGTAACAGTTTGACCTTGAGACCGCCCTTACTGCGTTCGTAATAGAGGCGGCTTTCGTAGTGCAACTGTTACACTTGATGTGCTGTCGACTGTACAGTTAGCAAGCAAGTATAAGTTATTTAAAATAGTTATTTCAAAGTTAAATAATAATCATGGGCCATTATAGTTATTTAGTAGATAATAATAATAAAAATACAATAATAAGATAAAAAAAAGTACTAGGTATATGTGGAATGTCAATGGGGTCCGACACAGGACTATTAATCATGGCATAATTGAAGCCATATTTAGGTACTTTATTTCTAGATATTTACATTAAAAAGATTAGAAAGAAAAATATTTTAGAAAATTTAATAATATTTATTAGAGATTAAATGGATAGCTTTGGCCGGACACTTGATAACGGATATCCTGCTAAACATTGCGATTTGGTGCATTGCAAGAAGCAATATTGCGTAGGTGATTCCACGAAGGATCTGGTGGACTCGGTCGATGTCAGGTCTTTTCGTTTATGAGCAAAGTTCAACTCACATTTCACAACACCTAAAAAACAGTTTACCATGAAGAAATTGACTTATCTGCAGTCAATGCGAATGCATCGCGATCGTGACCCTTAGATTTGGTGGGAAGCTAATACCACACTATACCATTTAACATAGTTTGCCAAAATCTATTTTAGCAACCTGCAGCATTTTCTACAGTGAAAGACCTCAGGAGCTGGCCTTTCTTTTCAGAATTTTGTGATCACAGAAAGTAGTACATAGTTAGTTACCTTTTGATATAACCTGTTTTTTTATTTGATATCCGGCCGGATAGTTTTCTTGCTTCTTATTTATACAGGGTGGTGACGACAATAAATTAAAACATGGGCTATGCTAGTTCATAGAAATGTTTTGAAACTTTCTGATACATCTTATTTTTTTGATAATTTATAACATTTCTATAAAATAATGCAGCCTATGTTATGTTATTTCATAGAAATGTCATGAAATTATCAAATGAATAAGATGTATTTAAAAGTAGCAAAACATTTCTATGAACTAGCATAGCCTAGGTTTTAATTTATTGTCGTATTGTCGCCAACAGCCTGTATAGTAGGTCAGTACCTGCACTTATATTAACAGTAAATAAATTTTGCAGAAGTAAAAGTCCCTTTTCCAATATTTATTGAGTAGGTACCTATTAACAGTTATTATAAGTTATTAAAGTTACTAACAATTAGGTAGTATGGACTTTGTTATTCCGAAATATATTATTTATTATCATTTTTTATTTTTCTTTTCAGTGACATATTTATTTATATAATTTTTTTTGCTCAAATGTTTTGTAGGTATTTGGCTTCTGTAGTCATAATTACTTATGTGTTACTGAATAAATTATTTCATTTCATTTTTCATTTCAAACTGCAATAAATAGTTTCTTAAATATTATAGCGATTTGTTTAAGGCGCGTGGTTAATAGTTCTATACCATTAAGCCGTCAAGCATCAGATTTCAGACACAATTGATTTTTCAATTGTCAGAGAAGTATAACGCCGCTTGACAAATTACAAAATTTTTCTTGCAAAGAATTTTTTTATTTATAATAATGTATCTCATACTTTTAAAACGTGAAAAACTTACATTTTTACTTTTAGTCAATATGTCTCTTCAGCAACTTTATTCTATGGACTGTAGGTATTTCTTTTATAAAAAAAAGTTATTGCGTGATAGGTATTAGGTAGGTCCCTATATTACATAGTACATATTACATTTAAGTAATTCTGCCTAATTTTTTTTGTTGTTTTATAGTATTAGATTCAAGTCAATCTGAGCAATATCTGAATTGAACATGGGCTATATTAGTTCATGGAAGTGGTTTGCCACTTTCAAATACATCTTATTCATCTGTTGTAATCTTGTCATAGCTATGTTTGTATATTGTTATTATTTTTTATCTCAAATATAAACTTATGTTATTATTTTTCTTTAGTTTTTTAGTGTGGGTGCAGATTTGTCAGGCTTGGATTTGTGAAGTACTTAAAAACTTAAACTTCTGTTTGTTACTTATGCATAGATGGGTTCAACATGAATTGTATGGTTTAGCTTGTAGGAAATAGGTCGAGACTTTATCAAATATCAATTATATTCTTTTGTAATATTTGTGGATCACTAATTTGGCCGAAGAAGCATTAATCAAATTTCAACATTGTATTATATTTGTAAGTTGGCTGTTTGTTATTCCTTAACAATAAAATAAAATATCTACTTACCTGTAGTATATATAGTAAGTATCATTTAATGTAATTATTTTGGCGATCAGAACCGTAACCAGCGAATTTATTATGTACTTCTAGTGTTTGACTTTACTGTTGTCGTTACAAACGAGTTTACAACTCGTCACACTAAGTTTTTTAACCCAAATAAACCAAAATATTAAAGAACATATATGGCTAGTACCTGTAACGGGTTTACACAAGACTTTTTGATGACTATTTATTATAGTCATTTGTTTGTTCGCTTTTTATCTTGCATGTAGGTTCACAGGATCTAATTTGAATCGTTTCCAAATGCAATTCTGTACGTCAGTAGAACAGAATGACGCGAGTGTGGCCCTGTAATGTGATTAAATGCCCCCAGTTATGTATAGCCTCTGTTCTCGAAGGAGGGATGCAGCGAGGGACACTAGTCGGGCTTCAATTTGACGTAACCCGCCCTGTGCCCTTGCATTGCAAGAACATTGCTGTGAATGAAGTAGCTTTATTATTATAATACTTACCTATTATTAATTTATAGTGGTTGTAGCAACTTTATAGGGACCAGTGGTCCTTATAGTTCACATATTTTGATTTCAGATTTTATTACAATAAAATTTAATACAAACGGTAGGTATAACATAACGGTAAAAATAAAATGTGTAACTTTACCATCCCTAACTCGCTTATTTGACTTTCACAAAATCTGATTCCAACTTTTCCAATTCTTGAGGAATGTTCACTAAATCCTAAGCACATTTTCAAAGAGTTTTAACAAAGTGCCCACACCACACGCACATAAATTAAATACCTTCTTACAATTGTATTTGACTTCATTGCACACCTGTCATGGTATGCTGACTTCGCCTTTTTAGTCCTAATTGAATCAAAGATATTCATCTGGGTTTGGTTAGGCCACCCTCCCATATGAAGAAAATATTTATAAAAAATGGGTAGGTACCATAACCTAGTATTTTTCAGAACATTACTACTACGACTACGATATCATCAGCAAAACGAAGGTGAGTCATTTACTCGCCGTTTACGTTGATGCCAAGTCTTCTCAGTCAAAAAGCTTTAACACATCCTCCAACGCGGCAGTGAACAGTTTCGGAGATATAACATCGCCCTGTCTCACACTTCGCTGAAGTCGTATTGGTTTCGAGTTTTGGTCCTGGAGGCGGACTGACATAGGCGTCTTCGTACAGTGACTGCAGCACTTTGATGTACCGATAGTCTATTTGGCATCTCTGGAGTGATTGAAGCGTGCCAAGAAGAGTGCCACCACACCCCTGTGCCACGCCTGGCGTTTTACTCTCGAGCAGGATGAAGTTAAATAGCCTCTGAAGAGCTTTCACGACTGGTCGTCCACCTACTTTCAGAAGCTCGGCTGTAATTCCATCGTCGCCCGGCGCCTTATTGTTCTTAAGTTGTTTGAGAGCTATACTAATCTCGTACAGGCTGACGTCCGGAATATCTTCCGTGTAATGTTGGGTTAATTTGGCTCTTGGATCGGTGGCCTGAGTGACAGGTGTGCGTGATGTCGCGTAAAGCTGTCCAAAGAATGTTTCAATCTGCCAAGAGCTCAGGTCGGGATGTAATGAATCTGCCGTCCTCCGTCTTCAGCTTTGTCAGCAAACTCTGTTCCAGCGACCGTTCTCTGGCGAACACTTTGGGGTGCCTCTTTAATACATTCTGTATTGAATCGGCGTATGTCGCGGTTCAAGGACTTGGAGATCTGTTTATTGAGTCGCCGACGAGCGTCTTCAGTAGACTGCAGAACCATCCCACGTCTTTCCTCCATAAGCTTTACTGTTGGCTCAGAGATTTTCTTCCTTCTTTTGTTACGGATGGGTTTTAAGAGCTTTGATTCCACCGTAAGAACAGCTTCCACGAACCTGTCGTATGTGTCCACATCTGTGCAGTCCTCCAGGCAATGAAAGCGATTTTGCAGCTCCAGCTGAAAGAGTTCGGGGTTTTGGATCTGGATAGCTGCAGGGCGGAACGTAGACTTCATCAGTCGATACCTCTCGGATTTCACACAGATTCAATGTGCCATTTTGTGATCATTTCCCGTGTTAAACGAATTGATCACTGAGACATCATTGAATATCCGAGTCTTAGTCGACATGATAAAGTCGATCTTTTTAGATACGGTTATTTTTTGAAGAAAGAGTTCATCATAAAGAGCCCCTCCCTCTCCATATAATCGGCTAGCATTTGACCTCTAAAGTTCCGGATCCCAGCTCCAAATTGCCCTACTTTCAACTCATCATCGCCACGTTTGCCCAGCCTTGCGTTGAAGTTACATACTTAGCATAAATAAATCACTAGTCTTCTCTATCGTCGTCTATGTGCTAGCGTTGCCGCAGTTTTAAGTCTTGTTTTCTCTATGGTGGCTCTTGTGCGTGCAGGTGTTTAACCCTGGTAAAAAAACAAAACTGTGTTGAACTTGCTCAGTGTAAGTATTATGTTTCAATCATGCGTTGAAAGTGTCCCTGTTTCTAAAATTTCATTTATTTAAAAATATCAACTTGACATTGCAATTAAAGTCATCAGTGAGGAAATGATCTCTAGGTTTTGAATTTAGACCATTAAGTATGGTCTAAGGTTATGAAAAAAAAAATTACTGTTAAATTGTCTTCTTACGAATTTTAATTTAAACTGCAATGAGATAGGTACCTACCTAATTATAATATTTTGAATTTAATTGATTGAAGTTATTGTTAGCAGAATAATTAGGTATTTTTATTTTATTTATCCTACAGACTTAGGTACTTAATTTCATATCACAAGAAATGTTATGCGTACGACCTTTACGAGAAGCTATTGTTATTTTTTTGAATAAGTAAAAGGGGAAGGATTTTATCCTGATTAAAATTATCTCACAGGTGTAAATATTATTTCGAGCCCCGCCTTTCAACCCTTGCCGCAGGTAGGTTGATTCATTTATGAGAATGAGCAAAGAACGGAATGTTTTGGTTAACACATTTTATACCTACTATAACTGTAACTGGAAATAGATTCTTCAGCAGATAATACAACATTAAGTCGCCGTACGCATTGATTGAATTTTAATTTTTAAGTGCGATTGGTTGTACAATACCTACGTAAAGTTAATTATCATTTTGACACAACTTTTTACTGAAAGATTACATAAAAATGATTATCTATAGCTGTCGAAATTCGAAATGGATTATTGCTACTATTACCTACTAGATCAATAATTCAATTTTTTTGCTTTTTATCTTACGTAAGTAAATACCTAATATGTACCTATCTTGCATATATTTCCTCAGGCTTGCTTATTACTGTTGCAATAATTTTAATGGTGACAACTGACAACCTACCAACGTCACGTGTTTTATCACTTGTTATAATAATCTACATTGAATGTATAGTAAGCACTTCCTTAGATATAATTACTTGTATTTGCGATATATTGCTTAACATAGGGTTTATGATTTTTACCTGCTGCCAACTCACAATTCACAATGGTTCAGTACATTTCTTCTTATAGGTATAGGTACTTAGGTACCTAACTAGCTAGCTAACTAGATACATGCTATGTGTATTACTATGTTGTCTTCCAACTATTGCGCAGTCTGTATTGCATTCGCGGTGCTTACATCCTTACTATTACATCAATGCTCACTAATGATGTAACTATTATGTCAGTCAGCAATTTATTCACAAAACTTGTTAAACGTATTAAGTTTGAACTGTACTTTAAATTTCAGCCAAGGATATGTGTGTATGATACAGGTAATTACAGTAGGCACCTAGGTACTTTACAGATGTTTTTAATTTGTCAAGCCGCGTAAGACCTCCGGCAGTCTTATGAGTTATGACCGTTAAAATGCATCTGCGTCTGGAATCTGTGAATGGCAGGTTCAAGTATAGTAATGAGATAAAAGAATTCTGTGATACCTAAATTATAAAAAAAGGAGTATGACAATTATTGACAAAATTAATGTTTCAAGACCATATCCAAGACCATTTATTACGTAGGTATCTAAAGTTACACAAAAGGAAATTTTAAACATTATTTACTATTTATTCGATATAACGCATTGACATTTCATATAAATGGGCCATTAGGTACACACAGTCAGTTAACCAATCGCATAATTATTGTTGTGACAAAGTAGGTATAAGACTAGAAATAATTTATTAATTATCTACACTATTAGACAGGTACTTAGTTATTTTCCGGTTAGAATGATCACTAATAATTATTACTTCCCTGGAAGAGATTAATCTGTGATTCGATATAATTGCTTTCGTCTTTTTTAATTGGTTTTTAATTAAAGAGATTTTACATGACTATCATGTTTACAAAGTTAGGTTACGTATAAATGTCCAAATATTTACCTACCTATTGATGTGGTAATTTCCAAAAGTATTTAAAGTTCAATCAATCTGTGAAAGTACCTACGGGTAAGGTGACTGAAAATGAAAGGTAGAGTGCCTACGTTTCGAGTAGTTATGTTGTAATGTAATGTTTCGTTCCTTTTTTAATTTTAAATGCACGACGACAATAACGTACCATGAGTTTAACTTAGGTACAAGGTTTGTAAGGTGAAAAAACCCATTTCAGACGGGTCGGGATTAACAAGGGACGTCGTTGTGAATACATGTCACATCACCCGTGAAACCTCAGCTTTGTTTATGGTGTGAAAGGGTTCACTCATTAGGAAGATTGCGAGGGTGCGGATGGCACATCATTGTCTAACGCCGCGTTGTCACATTGTCTTCCTTGCAGTGATACCCGTTCTGATTCTGTTCCCAACGCTATAGATGCTGCGTAAACTCAGGAAGTCTATGATTTCAAAACAAAAAAGGTGGCTGAAGCGTAAAGAAAACACATTTTCCCTATATTATAGGGAAAAAATGATATACATATCATTTTTACTGTGTGGACGAAATGACATAGGAGTACGTTCAAAGCAATACTTATGTGTTGCTAGCCATTGGTGAAACTGTTTGAGTATGCAATAAAGTAAAGCGTAACAATATTGAAGTTGACGTAGTACAGTCGACAGTACATCAAAGACAACAGTTCGACCTTACTCCGTTCGTATTAAGGGCAGTTTTAATAGTGCAACTGTTACACTTGATGTGGTGTCGTCGATACCTACATAAATAAAAATAATATCTATTTAACCTACCTAGGGGGTTTGCGCCGCATGGCTTTTTATAAAAAATTTCAAGTCGAAAATATTGGAAACGAAAAAACGGAATGGACTTTACATGCATAGGCAAGTCAGGCTTAGAGATATGACTGACTCAGCGGGAGGAAAAAAGACAAAAAGCGATCGCGCGTGTAAAAAGTAAGCGAAAATACACAAATTATTTTAAAAAAAAATAACTCTAAGCATTACGAAAAACCGCTTCTAAACGACTGTGAATTTTAATGATATCTACTATTTAATGTAATTTCCATTTGTTCGTCTCTTTTTATTTTTAAGAAGTCTTTTCGGCAATAAAATGTATCGAGGTAAAATCCTATAATCGTGTTTTGGTTCTACACGTTGTGACACGTGTAGAACCAAAACACGATTAAAGGATGGGGAGGTTGGAGGGTGAGGAGGAAGGAGGTTAAAGATATGAAGAAATGTATGTTTGATTTTCAAATCCGTAAGATCTTTCAGCAAGATATGACATTTCCATATTTGGACAAAGGTTGATGAGAAAGTATGGAGTGGAAGAGGATGAGGGAGTATCTACATAATTGAAATGCATGGAGAGGATGCGGTTTAGAGTGAAGGTATTTTGCATTAAGATTTATGTAATCAAATTTTGGGTTATGCGGAAGAGAAGTAAAGCAAAAAAGAGGAGTGAGGCAAATGAAGAATTGGTAGAGTAGGTAAGCGCCTATTACGTAGGTAAAGTAGGTAAAAAATAATTATTTTCTTTAATTCTTGTAGACAAGGTAAAAAAGCAGTTCAGAAAACTAAAATGAATTTATAGATAGATACTCAAAAATCAACAATAGGGAGGTGAAACTTCATGAAGAATAGCGTTGTTAAAGGATATTAGCGAGATAGGAGAGTCCACGGGAATTTCTCTCGGGCTGATAATATTACCTATCACTTTCTATAAAACACCTACTACACACATATGAAATGAGAAAGTGAAACAGCAAGACGAATTATTTGACTTAACTTTGAGAAATCTGATGTAAAACCCTTATCTACCCTATTCTGAACCCCTAAATTGCTTATATTTTAGGAAGAGTATATTATAGGTCAAGAGCAGAGTAAGTCTACATGATAGAAAGAAAGAAATACATTTATTAAACGCCACAAAAAGTACACATACTTATCAGGGCAAAATAGGTACATTTAGTTTAAAAACAAATTTTGTTTCTGGAGTTGGTGTGTTGAATAATTGCGATTTCACCATATCCAACCTTGTTCTATCTATTACGAGGGCGACACTGAAAGTTTGAAATTGGATAACAATACAATGAAAAAATATATTTAAATTTTGAAAATGGGATTTTTTTGTCAATATTATAGAGTAGGTATGTTTTACATTCATTTTTCATTTGTTATATGATTTGGCGACAAATTAAAAATTGTCTAAGTCACGTCAGGATGAGTTCAACGCGAGAAAATTTTCGCGCAATGATTTTTATGACTCGATGTCATTTAGGTCAATCAACACGAAAATTATGACTTCGATTAGCCTTTCATTATGAAGCCCCATGCCGTGGCACACAACTAGTTAAATGTGTTTAAACGTGGTCGCACTACCAATCTTACCGTTGATCTGCGTGAGGGACGGCCTTCTACTGAGACGACTGAAGATAACATCAGTAGGTAAGTATTGTGCGGCGTATGATAGAGAGAGACTGTCAATCACACTAAAAAGGAAAAAAATATTAAATTCAGTACCTAGGTACCTACTTACCTCCTGAAATGTATTTTTTGGAGTTGGTGCTTCACTTTCTATTGTCTCTGTAAACAGCTTAGCACCAACTCCAAAAAATTAAAAATTAAAAAATATTTTTTTCTTTTTTAGTGTTTTTAAGTCGGTTTTATTTTTGTTACAAAAATTATTTTTCACATTTTTAAGTGATTTCTTAAGGTCAAAGCAAGATGGGTGACCGTCAGCGCTATCGACTTGTCTGTCTCTCAGTCCTTGGTTGAAATTAAGAATTATCTTCTAACTCCTAACCGTTAAGGAGTTGTACCTTCCATCATCAGCTCATCAACATGAGATGATGACTAACAGAAGCAAATACTTGAATAGCTTTGGGAAAAAGTAAAACATGTCACACGTGCCTTTAAAAATTTTGGTTTGCCCTCGATTTCCTTGGGATCCCATCATCAGATTCTGACCTGGTGACAATGGGACCACCTCTGGAGTATGCTCTATCTAATGAAAAAAGAATTTTTAAAATCAGTTTATAATTGACGGAGAAATCGGTGAACATACATATAAAAAAAATACATACAGTGGAACATATAACCTCCTTCTTTTTTGAAGTCGGCTAAAAAGAGTGACCTATCAGCAAGTCAATTGCACAAAATCCTCCATGAACAGTTAGCGGTCAGGAAATTTTGTGCCCGGAGGCCCAAGAACTCCGTCGTCTTGACTGGTGCAGTAAAATGGCTCAAAGATTTAACTAAGCTGAATTAACTGTTATGATCCCGAAACCAAAAGACAGTCTGCTTAGTGGGTGTTTCCTTCCGAGAAGTTGGCAACTAAAGTGAAGAGAGGACGAAGCGTGGGGAAAAAGATGGCCTCGTTGTTTGGAAGGACAGGTCATTACGCAACAGTTGTTTTTGAGGATCGAAAAACAGTTACTGGAGAGAAGTGTACACAATTGTTAAATTGTTTGCCGTTCGTCTTGGAAAATACTTCGGGAGAAACCTCCTCCTTCACCACGACAACGAATTTCACAACACTTCAACAACAAATGATCGACTATTTGGCCGTATAGCCCCGACCTCGCACCTTGCAATTTTTATTTATTCCCGAAAATAAAAGATTAACTTCGAGAAAAACGTTTTATGGACGTCAAGGAAGCAGTTGCTGCGTTTCAAAAGGCCGTAGAAGAGACCGCTAAGTACGAGTGGGCAAAGTGCTTTTCTCAGTGGTTCCGTCGGATGCAGCGATGTTTTGATGTGAGTGGATACTATTTTGAAAAGATATAATCAAAATAATAACTTGCTAGTTTGCTCAGTTATTGAAATAATTTTTGGGAGCAGTGTGGGACTTTATTCCTAAAATCGTTAGAAACATCGCTTCCTCTTATTTTTTACAACTTTACAAGTGTCAGGTGGACCGAATGCTTATTTGCTTACCCAGTTTTATACAAAGTACATATATGTACGAAATAAAATTTAGCCTCTCTAAACTCAAATTGAAAAAATATTTAACCAAAGTATTTCGACTTGTAAACGGTATTCAAGTTAGATCAAGTCAAGATGGCAAGCAGGAAGTGAAGTAGGAAAACGTCGAGCGTCATCCAAGGTCGGCTGGGACGGTCTCCACCAGCTCGCATACCATTACACGCCGTGTCGTCACCGCGATATATTGTCTTACAATTAGAGACGTTTCGGTGGATCCAATAAATAGATACACATTATGCGCCATAACATTTTTAGTTTCATTACCTATTCAAGGTTTACATTGTAATTCTACTCTACGCACAGAGTTAGTACTCACGATTGTATTCCATGTTCGTTTCTAAGTTTAATTTCCAAAGAGTCAAACTTTTTTTGGTTGATCAATTACATTGTCCATCTCTCTTATAAAACGCATTTTGCATTAGCAGAATTATCTGATCCGTTGGTAGATTTGGCTTTTTTATAAAGTTTTCTTCTCACAAAGTGTACTATCCGCATCCTCATTCTTTGCAACTGCAGGTAACGTTTAGGTGACTACAATAGACTCGAATTCGTTCGGCTAAAATATTAACTTTCGCACAATAGGGAAGCATTATATTTCCAAGTACGGAGCACTTCTTCACTTCCGAACAATAGATTGAATGGGTAACGAAGTGGTAAACAGTGGTTCCTTAGCAGATCCCAAACATGTGAGTTGGTCAAATTGTATGAATAACACGATATCATTGCAAACTATTATTCTGACTGTTTATTGTACTATAAACGAGCACTTACGCTTTTTCCTATATCTAACCATCTTAACATACCATACCTACTTAATAAACGTATCATGATGATTGTGTTGGTTACAGATATCTATAATTTTAGATAAAATTATACCAATAGATGTATAAATATTGTAAGCAAACGCAGGTAAACTGTTGAAAATCTTCTTCATTTTTGATTTTAACATTATTATAAATGTTTGAAAAATTACTTAGTAATTACAGTAATCGTAGGTATTTGTAAAAATACTCGTTTCGGATGTTGAAATAGAACATTTCAACATTGTAGGGTGGACGTTAGCTCATAAACACAAATACAGATAGACTAGAAGAATTTCACAGGGACATCCCAAGTCCTGGGTGGCTCAGTTGGTTGGAGCAGTCACTCAGTTGGTTCGATTCCTCAGGACGTGAAATTTTTTTCTAGTTTTACATTTTAATTACTGTTGAAAATCTTTTACTATTTGTATACTAATATGTATAGGAATATTAACTTAATACGATTTTAGCTTCGTAATTATAGGGGCAAGGATATTTATTATAGGAAGGATCATGTTTATGACTAAGAGAGTCACTACCCACAGTACTAGAACTAACGGATAGTGCAGTTTTCTTAACATAGCAGTCCGTAAATCTATTAAAAGTAAAAGAAGAGAAGTCAGGAGTTGTCAAACTGGAAAAACTCTGCAGAGTGTCGATCTTGCAACGACTGTCAATGGGTGACACAGAGGAGAAATGGCAATTAAGATGATTAATGTCCAAGTCAACCTTAGGACTGCCGCGAGTAGATTTACTAACTCCCAGAGATTTGAGGAATCTACAAGCCTTGGCTGGATTCCCATCCACAACGGATTTATGTATGTGGCGTCTTTGGGCGTCCCTTATCACTGTGTTTAACATTAATCTATATGATTTTCCTGCCTATACAAAGAGGGGAAAATCGAATAAACATAACTTAATGAGTATTAATTTTTAAAAATCAGAAGTATTGATTTTCGACTTTCTGACGAAGAGATTTTCCACGAAATACAGTCGGATATTATGGATTCCGAGTTTTCGTTTCAAAAAGCATGAGCTTTAAGTACAGTTCTAGCGAAACATTCGATAATTAGGTAACCTATTAGCCATTTCCAATAAGACTCATTTAAAGTGATTTAAAAGCTGGTCTGCTTTAGGATTCAAATTTACATATTATACTTATCTAATCCTTCGTCTAGTAAGTGAGTTCGTCTGTTTGCTATGCTTTCACTGAACCGATTTAGATTAAATTTGGTATGGAGATAGTTTGAGATCCTAGGAAGGACATATGATATTTTTAGAGTGATATAACTGACATCAGTTCTATATAAATGAAATGATATTTTAAAAACATGGGTTTGTGAGACGACCTAAATTTTAATTTCTTAGTGAGCACTTCCTTTTATTTATTGTAGGCAAAGGATTTGTAAACACGTTTGCTTTATATTTCACTACATACGACAAAAGAATGCGTGTATTAAGGTATCTACGATCCTTTCGTAGAAAGAGAGCAAACTAAACTTTAATAGGATATTCAACATTAACATTACAGATCTATGGAAGAAGTGAGGAAATAAAAGACTCGAGTGCTTTATGAGAATTTCATTATTTGAAGAAACACAAAAGATTGCGGACGGAATAGTAAAGAGGCGGCCCAGACAAGACATTGTCTCATAGACGCCGGCGTTTTCATAAATACTCTTTGAGTATACTGGTGCCATGGCCCATGGTGCTCGAATTCCTTTTTACATTTTTTTTCTATACTTTCTGGAGAAAAGGGCAGCGAACACATAAGAATTTCTCATAGATTTTTAAGAATGTGTTTACTTAAAATATTAGCTTATATCTTTCGGTAGTAGTAGCGTATTTCCATCGGCACCATTAGGTACTTAGTGCAAAAATGCCTAGAAAAGTTAGAAAATATGATATCGGGATATGCTTAATGGTATTAATGTAGAATGATTGGGCTAGATGATAGGTGTGAGTTGTGAGTATATGGATGTTATTATTATTATTGATGATCATATTACCTTTAAGCAACCACAAATTCCTTTGCTAGGTACTTACACCTACAGACATTTAGCTCTTTAGTAAAATCTGACAACGAACTATCAGGAACTATCTAAAATTATCAATATACTTAACTTGATCAAATATTACCGCTGTATCTTTTCTACAAACTTTAAAACTACAACTTGCGTCGACGCATTGTCTGCTCGCTCCATCACATCCCAAAGGATTCCTGATCATTATAATTCTAGCGAGCGTTTCCATAAAAATCATTCTCGATCGTTATCTACGTGAACAGGTCGGAATCTTTTCTTAGGGGCATCATTTATTATTTTTAAGAGTACAAAAAATTTTAGGGTCTTTAAAGCGCCGCGGTGTCCCTTCTAGGAAATGGCCTTGGATTTATTTGACACTCATCTGTGAGACATAGAGCGGCCGCGGTAGTGGACAGGTATATCCATGAATCTGGCTGGACATCTTTGAATTTTGCTGTCTCAACAAATAGGTGTGAATTTACAATTTTACCCTAAGTGTTCATCGACTAGAGATATGGCGCCTCAAGTGTTTCTTGTGATAAAGGTGTTTTAAAATCCGAACCACATGTCTATAATAATATTAACTTGTAGGTTCTGTTTTATGCAATTAAGTTTTTTAATAAAATAAATAAATTGTTAGAAATATAGGTAGCTAGGTACTAAGGGGTCCTAGGAATACCTTTTTTTATTATCTTTTTCTTTTATTATCCTTTATATATTTTTTTAGTTGTTATCTCAAATAAATAAATAAATAAATAAATTAATTAATATTTTACGGTTATTATATCAGTTAATTAGCACTTGTAGCGGAAAAGTCCCTAAAGTCCTTTGTAGGTTTAAGAATTGAAATCGTCAATTTTTATTTTGCAGAATGTAATAATTTGACACTTATTATTATTCCTATTTAACCGACTAGTCACTGACAAGCTTATGAGCTTTTACGCCGCACGAGTTTTTTTTATCATACAAATATTTAATTCGAAAATATTGGAAACAAACAAACCGATTCAAAAAGTAAGTCAGGCTAGTCTGTTTATTATACACTAGCTGTGCCCGCGACTTCGTACGCGAAGATCTCGGAAAATAACAACAGTACGGTAGGTTACATTATGATTTACTTAAATTAAAATTATAAATTATGTTTACAAAACTCCTTCGCAATTAATGCATATATCGCGGGCCCGCGCCCGACCGTCTTGGAAATGCGTGCATGCTACTTGGTCATTCATTATTTGTTACGGATTTATTTTAAAACTATAATATTTTTTAAGATATTCATTGAAATCAAATAATGTCAAGAACAATTTTGTTCACAATGAAATACTTGTGATGAATAATGTATTTATTTTGATAAGGACATGGAACCTAAATCATCCTTGATAAGGAATAATATCGTGTTTACAAAAAAACCGCCGCAGATAGTGCATTATTTTAGAAAAAAAAAATTAATACCAAAAAATAGTTATAGTAAGTCAATTTCTAAAAAAAGACATATGCTGCCGCGGATTTTCTTTTAGAACTTTTATAGGAGAACAATTCCTGCATACATCATTTTTGCGTAACTTTAACCGTTTACGCAGCGCACGCAACGAAAGCTCTGAAAAGGAATATTTATTTCCGTTTTTGCAACATTTTTAATTGATGCTCATCTGCTATTAGTCGTAGCGTGATGTTATATAGCCTATATAATACCTCGATAAATGGACTATCCAACACAAAAAGAATTTTTCAATTTGAATCATTAGTTCCTGAGATTAGCGCGTTCAACCAAACAAACAAACAAACTCTTCAGCTTTATAATGTTAGTATAGAAGATATTAAACTTCAATATTTCATAAACTTGTAGATCTAATAGGTTTGTCACAAGACACTATCATCCTCGTAATAACAGTGCCTCTGCTGCGTTTTTATAGTGTCGCAGAAGCTTTAAGTTTTATTTTTTAGGTCTGGTTGACTGCACCAATCAGTATGCCATTTTTGTTAACAGTTAATACGTGTATATGTCATGTGTTATAGTTTTTGCGTAAGTCAGGAAAATATATTTCTATAATTTTAAAAAGTTACCAGATAATTTTTCGAAGTTTCTTAATAAATAAATTATTGTGGATTTGTCGTTTGTATGAAAAGCTAAAGATTTCATTTATGTTTGATTTTGTGCGTTTATAACGCCTAGTTTATTGTAACAAGCATCATTAATACATTCCACACATATCCATTTTACATTTTTCCATCGTTTCCTTTCTTTATTTGTAATTGTTAAGCTTAATATTGCTCTTATTCAACACTATGGTTGTTTATCGAAAAATCCTCTGATAACTATGTAGCCTAGCCTGATTTGCTTATGCATGACAAGTTGTGTTAGAATCGGTTTGTTCGCTTCCAAATCCAATACGATCGACTTGAAAGTTTGTATGAAAACCTGTGGGACGTAAACGCCCATAAATTCGATTAAAAACTACCGCAGACTGACAAATCTACGAAAAAGCCCGCCTGATAAAAAATTAAAAAGTCTTTGTTTTCAAATATTCTTACTGCTCTTTTGAAAACTTCTTATCCGTGCAAAGGTATAATTTTTTTTACAAACTACCAGCCGTTAACTATCCTTTTTACAACTATGTATTTTTATCGCTCACGCGTTAAGTTGTATTGTCGACATCAAAATGCTGTGCAGGCTGCCGTATATAACTGTAGGTTCTTTTTTTATCTTGGATTATCCTAACAGATAATGATTGAAAGGGTTTCGTAAGAAGTCTCCTTTTCACTGAAATGTATTTTAGTTCATCATTGGACATGATATACGGTGCTCGATAACGTGGCGGTTCAAGGGTTCTTGCAAGGTAGAACATTCGTTGTGCAATTTCCCACAGGATTTCTAAAGCAAATACCTCCTTTAGAATCAAAACACAATGGCGGGGCAAGAGTCAGGTAAGCGCCTCTCGCCGCGGGGTTCTATAGCAGAAGTTTTATATTTCCGCTTCTTTGTCATGAGCTAGGAGCCAATTAATAATTTCTCTAGATGACCGGAGTCATTGTCAAATCACCCGCGCACCTCGGTCCCATAGTCGTCGAAGATTGATGAACTCCCTGTTATTGTCGCGTTTTTACGTTGATAGACTGGTTTTTGCGTTATTCTGAATGGCCTTATGAGTCCACTTAGTTATATTGTGAGTTCAACTAACGAAAATTTGGGATTCTTTGTGACTGTCGGTTAAAATACACTGGCTTGTGTTGTATGAGTTAAATAAGTAAGTACCTACTTGTACAAAGTAAAAATTTTAATACAGGAATTCTGCTTTATAAATGTACCTACTCGTAGTACGAGTAGCTACTAAAAAAAAATGTACATTTATAAAGCCTAATTTTTAAAATTCTTAACGGGATAAATCTTGGCCTTAATTTATCTCACCTGATAGTAAGGGATAATAAGGCCAAAGATGGAAGCAAGTTATACTCGGATTCCTTAGCCTCAGAGGAATAATAATAATCATACACTCACACATATTATCTATCCCAAAGTAAGCACCATTAAGAGCTTGTGTGTGTTATGGATACTAGATAACGGAAAAATAATGATAATAATATGTATTCTAACATCCAATAAAAAAAACATCCATGACTCGCGAACAAATTCTCGTACTCATCATACAAACATTTGCTGCCGGGATTCGCACCCAGGACCCTCGATCGAGTAGCCCGTATAGCAAGGGGCACAGACCACCCGCCAGCCGGTCGTCAAAAGCTGACTATCTTACCTTCAACTGCCGGAACGCAACAATGCTGTTAACATGATTGTTATGGCGGCAGACTGTAGTGGTAGCTATCCAGGCGGACTTAGAAAAGTGCTACGACCAACCAAACCGGGCAGAAAACTTCTGCCCCCACGGGAATTGAAACCCGGGCCTCTGAAGTAGGTAGGTGGTCTGAACCGCTAGACCCAGTTAAAACCTAAACTCCCCGGTAAATTCATTGCCCTTTGCGGGTGCAGCCTAGGCTCTGCCTCGTTCATGCTGAGCCCTTAGATGAAATTCCCACGCCCAGTAGGTTACACTACTAAAAGTTAGTACCCTTCAACCCGAAACACAGCGAATAGGTACACTGTGCGGAAACAGCGTCTGAGGAAATTCAATTACAAAATAAAAATAATTATGAACCTTAAATATACCTACATAGAGAAAGTTCAAATTACGTTATGCTTACAATATGACGAGTTCTGGGGCATTCTGTCGATAATTAGAAAGGAAGAAATGACAATTACTGGTACAAATGGCTTTTGCTTCAATTTAATATGTATTAGATTTTTTCTTATTCTCCTTAATAAAAAAAATCAGTATGTTAAAAATAGTAATAAATTCTGTACGTCATGATGTAACTACAAATTCGTAAGCTCAATGATGTTTGTGTGGCAAGTCGTCAAAGTCAGCCAAGTTTAAAATCTGATGGGTAATGGGCCGCTTACCTTACTCGTATGATAAAATATTGCTAATAGTTTGCCAATTCTAAGCGTAATTGTAATTTGATGTAATAGGGGCCTAAATTAAATTAATCGTGTCAATTTCTGTGTACTATATACCTAATACTAGAAATGCTGTATAGTCATCATGATATTTATTTTTGTCTCTCTTGCTGTTGCATAATTTGTTGTCTTTTGGTAAGTCATATAACTACGTAGGTACCTATAATAAGAATAGGTATTACTTATCTATCTACTATATAGTAGTTTTTGTCTTCGATTTAGTACATGTAGTTTTATTCTTATGTTGTCTTTTGTTTTTTTTTAAACTGCTCGTCGCGGCACTAAGTTGTTTCCTGTTTGCAAAATTAAATTCAAATGTATGCGTGTTTTTTGTCGACAGGCTGACCGGCGGCCGAGCAAGATGATGTTTTGTAACTTGTCTCGTGCTAGTTCCTTAAACCACTAGTTTATTTTCGATATAATTGTATTCGTCATCTCTAGTCAAAATGCTTTTGGAATTTGGTGTTTCGCTAGGTACTGTCGTAATAATGATACGGCAGCATCTAGATAACGCCTTAGATCATAAGTGGTTTAAGGATAACGCATAGTCGACAAAATAATTCTCTATTACCTTCATTATTTTATTGAAAATTAGCTGACATCGCAAACCTTGTTTTGCCATAAAAAAATAAAAAGAAAAAAAAAAATGTCCAAAAAAGAAAAAAAATACAGATAGTAGCCGATTCTCAGACCTACTGAATATACATAATATGCTTGACCGATTTTCATGAAATTTCATGAAAATCGGTCAAGCCGTTTCGGAGGAGTATGGTAACTAAATTTATGATTCGAGAATTTTATATAATATATTAGATATCAATGGGGTGCATTATATAGGTATCTATTATTAGTTTGCGTTTTGGTGTTACTTTTGCAACCTGTCAGTTAATGGCGATCGTAATTTGTCCACCGAGTCGTGACAATGTTCACGGTAGGCGATGCTTTCAGTCCGTTGGCTAAGTGTCACCGCAGGCAGTAGCGGTCCCACCTGCACTCTACTTGCCTTTTTAATTGGCCCTGTTGCACTGCACGCACCAACCAACTGGAATCCCAAGATTACTTGTCTTGGCGAATCGATAAAGCAGCTATCATTTATGTTGGCCAACCTAGTTATTAGCTCAGGGAGATGCTGAAGAAACTGGGAGCTTAGGGAATATATAAAATTTTATACATTGGAATTTGTAGCAATTAACGTAGTGGACGGCGGCGCCGCTGCCTTTTAGCCGGGAATTCCTTTGAGTCTCTGAGAGTCTAACATTCATGTTATACCTAATGATAATTGTTCACATATTCCTAACATTTACATAAGGTTTTTTTAAACTCCTCATATGTTTACCCATGTAGGAAGACCTGTGGCCAGCAGTGGGATGCATATAGGCTGGTGATGGTGAAATATTGTGTTTTTTTTAAGAAATATAACGAAACTTGTTTTCGCTATAATTTGGCTGTAAGTTGGCTGTGTTTTTTTTTGTCTTTACCAGAAGTTTCATTTAAATAACTTAAATGCTTATGATCAAATATTTTAATAACACAAAGCCTTATATATATCGAAGCTTAGGCTAATTGATGGCACAAAAGTAGGATGTATCCGCTATGTCACCCACATATCCACATAACCTACTCGTCGTAATTAGATTCCACCCTTCATCATCTGTCGGCGCGTCTACGGTACGCAATGGGAATGCGACAGTTATTGGAGTTTTTCTAGGCGTTTAGGTGCATCGTGCGCAGGCGCCGTCGCTGCCGGATCGGGGTCACGCGCGTCACGTAACGGGCTGGGGCTAACGGGAGGCCCGGCCTAGGCCGCGCAGCGGGATGATGCACGCGGAAGTAGGAACGCGGACGACGATTAAAGCCTCCCGTTTTGGTATGGACGCTTCGTTTATTCGTTTTTGCTGTAGCTGCCTAGTTGTTTTAACTTTAATTTATTTTCCAAGAACAAGTTACCTACCTGTATTCATATACAATTGTCTTTATTAATAAAGTTCACACTTTATTTACTGTCAACTAGAGAAGTGGGCAGAGGATCAAAATTCGCAAAAAGAAAACATGTGTAATTTAGGACCATTGACATTACTGAAAATATTATTAATACATTACCTAACAAAATTATAATGAAGACTTTCCAATTTTTTCGGACGTTGTGCATTGGAATTAAATTACATTGTTCTCATTTTATGACAAAATTATAGATCGGTACCGTCCATTTTCCTGCACCGGTTCTCTATCTCTAACGACATTAATTTACAGCAGTTTTTCTAACTTTGTCACGCCTTTCGTACGCGGGCTCTAAATTATTCCTTTTATAAAGGTAAGTATCTCTTTTCATTTCGTTTTCCTTCAAATGCTTTTGAGTTTAAATACTTTTTAATAAGTTTAATGGTACTAAGTATAATACAATTTCACCATTTAAAAAAGTTTTTTTAGTGATGAGATTGTAATACTTGAATAGAGGTACCTTTAAACATGGCGTCATTATTTTTTGCTATCATTGCCATAAGGAAAACTGAAGATTCGAAAGTTAGGTACTAAACTTAACACAATAGGTGTTTGGTTAAGTCAGCTCGGTTCACGGTTGGTCGCAGGAGGCGCGGCGCGGGCGCAGCGGCTGTAGAAAGCAAGTTCACTGTCACGGTCGACAGTACGACAACCTTGCTTTGCCGACGCCGACATCACCTTCTTAAAACTCGTCTGCCAAATTAAGTGTTTTTAAGTTATGTAACAATATTATAATTTTAAATGACCTAATAATAGTCTCATAGAGATTACGCACCTATTTATTATGCACAGTTGCCCGCTTCGCTTCGCACGTGGTATCTAATCAAAACATGAGACAAAGCAGGACGACAATTTTTACCTCAACCCACTGTAATGTCCAACAAAACAATATTTTCTATAATACCTCCTAAATAGATATAGTTACTACTTTTAAAAATTGTTTTACTTAATTTAAAGATAATTAAGTTTTATCGTTTTTGAAATAAGATCGTTAAAAGTCTTTAATTCCGAAGTTGTAATATTTTGTCAATGGAGACCATTCACGAGTGAGTTTTGTTTAATAGAATACAAATACATTTTTATGTTTTGTAAATCTTAACATGTAATTTTAATGTATTTATTTAGGATTTTTATATGATAACTAGCTGACCCCGCAAACGTTGTTTTGCCATAAAAAAGCAAAAAAAATGTCAAAAAAATTGATAGTAAGTAGCCGATTCTTAGACCTACCGATGACCGTTATATTTTCTAATAATAATGGTTCCTTTCTGGAGATAGCCATAAACAAAACTCTGATTGACTTTGTCAACTGGCTGCAGACCAATAACCTGCTTCTTAATGTTAATAAAACTGAGATTATGCCATTTCAAAATAAGAGTACACCAATAATGGCAATGAACATTATTTATCTTGGAAATAATATCAAACAAGTTGAGATAACGAAGTTTTAGGCTTATATGTAGATTGTAACTTAAATTGGAAGCTAGGCCGTTGTAGATACGTTGGCAGTATCTGTACAAAACTAAGTAAATATGCTTATGTCCTATACAGAGTTGTGCCGTCAATACGACAATAAATTGCATGTGCTATATTAGTTCATAGAAATGGTTTGCCACTTTCAAAAACATCTAATTCATTACATAATTTTATGATATTTGTATGAAATAATATAACATTAGCTGCATTATTTCATACAAACATCATGAAATTATGCTGCTGAATTCTACAATCAGCCTTCGACATAACTATGTCCAAGGATTTACAAAGCCAATAATTTAATTAAAGTGTTATAGTAATGAAAGTAAAACACATCTAATTTAGTTTCCCCTCATTGATTAATCAATAAATTAACTTACATTCTCAAACATTAATTTTATTAGGTACTTATGACTAGGTACTTACCTATTTCATTCATACTATAATAATAACAACAATCACCTGCAATATCAAGTGATTTTTCCTTGTTAATGCAGGTGTCTATAGGCGGCAGTAACTGCTTACCACTAGGTGGGTCGTCAGCTTGTTTGTCATAAAGTTGTATAAAAAAACCACTCGTACCTAGTTAAAAATAATAAAGTTCTTAACGATGCGCTCTAGCCCAACGCAACCATCTAAGAGTTATGCATACTAGATAACGGAGAAATATTGATAGTATATGTTATAAATATTATGAGTATTCATCATCATCACCAGCCTATGGACGTAGGTCTTTGCTACATGGGAGAAACACATGAGGAGCTTAGGCCATAACAGCACCACGCTGGCCCAAAGCGAGTTGGTGTGTTAAAGCGGTTGTAGTAAAAACTGTGACCAACGGCTTAAAAAGCCTTCCGAAGCACGGATTAGCTCAAGGTAACAAAGTTTGATTGACCTATCCTGGGATCGACCATGGAGAAAGTTGCTTTGTTGCCGTTATGGAGAACTACTACTCTATAATCTTCTGATCAATTGGCGATACTATTGCATAATTGGCGTTAAAAGGCGATATAAAAGACAAAGGTCTTTTTAAAGTGGGTACCCAATTAGGTACCTGTTTACCTAACTAACAGTAGACATTTACTGTCACATATATCTAAGGTTGATATAATACATTACCGTAAGTATTCATATATGGACGTTTATCTCCTTCAGTACATACTTATATAAATTTTAGAAATTAATAGACATCAAAACAATGGATGTTTGTGACTGGTGAGCAAAATGTTCATATTCATCACATCTAACTGCGCCTACCGGGATTTGGACCCGCTGATAGTACCTTACTAAACAGACTAGTACCTATCTACAGTTATCTCGAATTACCTGTCTTGTGGTATAAATTGTTTTGTGTGAAATTAGCGTACCTATACCTACCCTAATTTGTTAGCTTAAGGCAAAGTGGCGGGAAGTGAAGCTGGGCCAGTGCACCGTTGGTTGGCGGAATGTCACAGAATCCGGTTCGAATCCCGGGTACCGCGCATGCTACATCATGAACGCCCGACCCGTTATTGGAAAAACGTTCTAAAGATGTTCTGCTTTTTTATTATCTTCTATACCTACTTAGCTTTTTCTCTATACTACTCACCTTGTCGTACAAGATATTTTACGGCATTTAATTTTTGTATTTAAAAGAGATGTTTCAAAAATGTATACTGAAAAATATGGAGAACAGTGTTCAATTGTCGATTTTCTTTTTATTTGCTTTGTTACGTGGTAAGTACAAAACAAATCATTTATAGATAAAACTGCAACACAGCCAAAAATTCATTATGGCGCTTATGTATTATATTCCTCTATGTCTTATGTCCCTTTGGTGACGTTTAGTTGACTTCTATGTCACCCGCCGTATTGCCATAGTGAATAGCAGTGTAATCCACGAAAATTTTTAACTTTTGTTCACACAAACTATGGATAAAAAGGAACTATTAGTATTTTTAGCGGATTCAGGAGAATTTTCTTGATTCTTAGAGATACTGTACATGTACTTGGCCGGATATGAAACATCTCTTTTCAGTACTTAACATACCTCGTTTTCCGAGTCACTGCAATCGTAGGTACCAGTAGTATCTATTCTCTTTTTGTGCCTCGTTTTGAATAGGGACTAAACAGCCTGCTTTTTGAAGTCTATTAAATAGGTAATCGGAAGACACACAGTTTCCTATTAAGTATGACAGAAGACCTTTTTTACTCCAAGTAATTCAGTATTTACAATACGATTCTAATGCTCTGCCGTTGTTCTACTAACTACCATTCGTATTTATCATATATTTATGTAAGCGCTACATAATATCACGTACCTAAAACAATAAAATATTTTACTTACGAATTTTTATTTAAAAATCAATACCTACTTAACTTGTATAAAAATCAATAAAGTAAACAAAAAGCGCAGCGTTATGAAATCTAGAGATGATTTTAGTTTCACCACAAATTATTAAAGCATTTGAATTAAATTAAAAATTCAAGAAATTCACAGTGGACTCACTATGTCTTACTATCGTTTGCCAAATTATTTCGTTTTTTCCCCTTATAAAATAAGTTATTTTAATCAACACACAAAGTAAATCTTCATCTTATTTCCTAAAAGTAGAAAAAGTTTCTATAATTTTGATTGGGTTTTGCTTCAAACTTCTTTGTTTTTTATTTTTACGCGATTGTTTCTGTAGCTATAAATAAGAACGTGAGGTAATGCGACGCAAACATTTTAGCTAGACTATTCTCGTTTCTATGGTCAGTATCAATAGGCTCGCAACTTGATGTTGGCCTTGAGTATACATATATCATATCATGTAAGCCAGACAGCGAATTCTGGACACCTTTTCTTCGAACACCCACGTGTTGCGTAAGTCTGAATCACAATCAAGAAATGCAGCGAGCACTCAGTATTAGTAGCATCATACGTGATTCAGCGCAACCGGAAATAGCGTCATGTTGGCTGCGCCGCCATGTTTATCAGCGTTCCGGAAGTTGCGCGCGCGCCGACCGTCTAAAGACTCCATTTCCACGGGTGCGACGGAATATAAGTCGGAAATATTCAGCAACTATTTTCGGTGTCGACGTTTTTCCGTTTCACGTAGACGTTAGGCGGTGTTAATCATACAGTTTAGGATAGAGCTGTTGTATTTATAGAGGAAATTGCTTTGCGACGTATTTAGAATCTCGTAATTTTGTCTGGGCAGTTGTTTGTGGCGAGCATGGTATGCACGTTCAAAATGACAACGTGGTTACGTAAATATAAATACCTACGGTTTTGTAAACAGCTTCAAAGAATGTAGTTAGTAGGTAAGGTAGGCTACATTACCTACCTATGTAATGAAAATAGCATAGGTATTGTAAAAAGTTGCAATAGGTAGGTACGTATTATCTACCTAATAGCTTAAAACAAATAACAATTATAAAAAGCTTTAATGATTTACCAAAGGTATCAAAAGTTGCATTAAATTGTAACTGTATTGTAACACGTAGTGACATTCACTAAAACTATAGGTATCTACACGTTTAAAGGATCTGGACTGAGGGCCCATTTCTAATTTACTGAAAAAAATGTTAATACTGAAAAATTTACTGAAGCAAATAGTTAAACCTTAAAATTTGAAACAAAGGTCCCTAAACGTGAATTAAAACTTTTATTTGTATACCGAAGATTAAATAAATAATCTTATTATAAGTTTAGGAAATCTCATTTTAATGTTCTATCGTTTAATTTGCTTTTAAAGAATTGCAGAGGAACCTGTTAGGTACCTAAATCTAGAAGAATAATTATAAAAATAATTTAGCCACGGAATAAGAGCTATCTCTTCCAGGCAACCTTAGAATACTGACATGGATGGAAATAATCCAGTGACAATAGCAGGTATTAATTAAAAGTAGGCTACTATTAGAGAGCGACTTTTAAGCTTACGCAAAACGCAAACATAGGGAATATTGATACATTGTCATATTATACATGTAGATTGATGAATCACAAACAAGATACGAATATTACGAGTTGGTGACTCAAAGCTACTACCAATTTGCCATCCAACTCTAAGCACATACCTTTTCACTATCAATCAAACAAATAATATCTTAGGTTACCCCAAAAAAAGGTAAACTTTTAAAGTAAACCTTGTATTATGAGTATGAACAAGGTGATTTTGAAAAATGTCTAGACTAGAAAAATACATGTCCTGTGCCGCGGTGCGAACCCGCGACCTTTCGCAATCCGTGTGACTGCTCAAACCCAGTGGTTCTTCTAGATTCTTGTTATATTATTAATCTCTACCTTCACAATTTTGAAATAATTAACATAAGGTAAACTTATATTTTTGTTTTTTAATTATTTTTAAACAGTTTGAAAGGTATATATATAAAGCGCCTCGACAAAAAATGGTTATGCTCTTAAATATTTTTTTTTTATGTAATGTTAACATATTTTTATACTTATGACTTTTATAATCGAGGAACATTTTAGACTGAAATTTAGTTTTTCCCATTTCATCGCAAGCAATTCCAGAAACCTACCTATCACGCTGAGATAATAATAACAAGTTGTACATCGAGTAGTCCAGAAGTAACCAGTGTTTAAATGGACGGTAATCAACGCACTCGGAAGGGCTCCAGCTACGGAGGCTCCGAAGGAATGTGGTTGAACGGGCGCGGGAAGGGCGAGGTTCAGGGGGGGGGGGGGGGACAAAACCAAAGACTGGTTCTGCTTCCTGTACGTGTCGGATGTCCTGCGGCTTCCTGCGCCCTCTCGTGTGCGCCGGCGCAGCGCAGGGCCACGCGATGGGATAACAGTTAGGGCTGTAGCACTATTTCATGACTAAGATAGTATTTATTGCTGTTTAAAAGCTGCAAATGTCGTTTCTTTAATTGATAAGAAAGTCAAACATTTTACTAACACGAGCATTTTCATCTTTTTTAGTTTAAACACGTTTTTTATTCTTCATGATATTTATATTATGTAGTTTATCCCGGTAGAAAATTAAAGTTTAGGTAACTACTTCCTCAAAAACACTTTTTTTTCATTTTTAAAGTTTTGTAGCTTTTGTATCTATTGTGTTATGTTTGATGTGTGGGTGCTTTATAGATTAAATACCTACCTGTTCCAGCTGTGAAGCAGTTGTCTTTTTTATTCCCGCAGGCAGTCTAAAATAGTTTAAATGTGTCGAGTTAGGATTCAAATTTGCAATAGCAAGCGAAGTAAATTAGTTAGAAGTGAAGAAGTTATGAGTAATGATATGATAAGTGTTGACACATTTCTTCACACTAAACTTTGTCCGCGTTGTGTCACTCTCATTAAGGACGATGTAAGGATTCTAACGAAAGCCCATAGATCCAAATGTGGTAAAGGTTTTTAGAAGTTAAAGCGAAATAAAGAAACTCGCACATAGCATACCTGACTTATACAGTCATGCATGATCCTCGAAAACATTAGAAACGCTCGGCTCCTTTGAGACAGTCGGGTATTAATATTTAATAAAAAAATTAAAATATGATATATGTAATTAATTATAGTTTAATATATTACTCTGTTATTTAATTACCTAAATATTAACCTACAATGCTCTGAATTTCGCTAAATGTTTTTTTAATGGATACTAGATAACGGATAAATCTTGATAATAATATCTATGTATATAAATATGAGAAATATACTAAGTAAACATGTAAACATCCATGACTCGTAAACAAATGCTCGTACTAATCATACAAACACTTGCTCCTACGGGGATTCGAACCCGGGACCTCTTGACCGAGTACCCTGTATAGCAAGGGGTACAGACCGCTCGACCGGCTGGTCGTCAAAAATAATAAAATAAATTATTGGCTTGAGTCTGAGAATATACCGAATATTACCGAATAGGTATTACTATTATTAAAATATTCAGAAATGTTTGAATGTATTAGTTAGTCGTAGGTAATATTATAGGATAAACAATGTGAAACTATTGAATTGATTGTATAATTTATTTAGTAATTTGTTTTGTAGGAGCCCTGCGGAAGAGTAGGGTGGTTGAGTGCGAGACACGCACGAATGAGGACATTCTCAGTTTGTTTTTGTTGGGCTGCGGTCAGTAACGTAATATGCGCTGCTTTCAGCCGTAATCACGACTGTCGGTAGGTTTGTGTTATTGATAAAACGCTCAATTTAAAGTTGGCCCTGCTACTCTACTACGAACAATGTGGATTTTGTTAACAAGGTATACCTCTTTTCTCTTCCCACTCAGAAGCACGCGTGCCGGTCTTTGAAGTCCTCAAAATTCACTGTCTCTACCTCAACATTAGGCAAAAAGAACTTGTTTCTCTGTCGTACTTCCAAATCTTGGAATTTTTTGCCAGCACTTATGCTGTTACCTCTTTTCTATAACATAGGTTCCTTCGAAACAGGCGTGAAAAGGCACCTTTTGGGACGGCCGGCGGCAAGGCGGAGGCGGCTAGAACATTGTGTAGGGTAGAGTGGTGGTATGAAGTATGAAAGCGACATTTTTGTTGTAGATGCCCTAATAAATTAATGAGATAATAAGTATTTCGAACAGCTTGGAGCTCAATGGGAATCGTATAATTCCTACATTATCTTACTATTAAAATAAAATGCTAATGCATTTTGAAATGCGGTAGTGAAAAATTTTTCAGTCTTAGTTATATTTTCGCAGTTTTTAAAAATGTGCATTGTGTTCCTATCATGAACAGCATGTAAGTATTCAAAGAGACGCGTCACGCGATTTGGTATTTATGAAAGGAACAGCTCCCGTACCACCATCTTTTATCGCGATCCAATTTAGGACCTAAACTGAGTAGAATCGTTAATTAATACTACGACGCTATCTACGACTATGACAGCGATGCAGTTTAAGAACCAATACTGAACCGAGCGGAATATGAATCGCTTTTATAAAGATGGTGGTAAGGCCCCAGTGCCTAATATCGAGGAAAATTATCTTATTAAATTGATGTACCGACACAAAAGTAAATAAAAAATTCTTAAGCAATGACTAAGTAACAAAATCACATTTTCTCAGTTTTGTGAATTGTATTAATTAAGATTGCTCTTTGATGATTTTTCTCGTTTGCAATAAACTATATTTGTAACCTATTGTAAAGTAAGAACTTTATAATCAAAGCTTAAGAAATAACTAAAGAAAATGGATTAAAATAGCTATAAAATATAATTATCGTATTCTCATATTTATTCTCCATTTTTTCAAAAATAATTAATTTTAACCGTCAGATTCCAGACATAGATAATTGATTTTTCGCCCTCAGATTATAGAAAGACTATGATCTTAGGATAACGCCGCTTGACGCATGGAATGAGAAGTCACTAGAAATTTTAAAAGTCTAGAATATTTAGGTTCGCAACAACAACGATTGGGCAGTTTATTTTAGATTATTATTATGATCACTATTACAATAATATAAAGTAACAGTAAGTACTTAATTAGATTGTCGTCCTGGTGCTACACGAAGCTAAACTATTTATACGAGTAATAGAAAAAGAAAATTAAGAACTGACTAAAAGCAAGGACTACACAAACCAATGTTGGCTCACTAATTATTTTAATAGAATCTCTCATCTCTCATCTCATCTATTAAAATAATTAATTATTATAAACTTAGAGTATTTTTTTACTTATATTTTGAACATCATAATAAATGTTTGAAAGATATTTTCAAAAATATCTAAAATAACATTGTGAGTCCATCTGTTTTTGCCTTTTATGCTAATCTGCCATGTTAGAAAATAGATAGACTTTAAATTCATAGGGTTATGGCAAGTCCTCGGTAGCTGATTGGTCCGTTCGGTTTCTCCCCAGGACATGGTATTTTTATAAACTCAAGCAATCTATTGTTTTTATATCTAATTTAGTAATTAAAAATACGCAACATTATTATAACTTTGCGTAATATGATATAAATTACAATGTCAATGTGATTTTAAGGTCAATGTGTGTCCACAGGAAAACAGGGTTTGACTACAGCAGAATAAGAAGACAACAATAATCGATTGATAAGGTTGATTAAAAATACGTCGAAACATACATTCTCCCGGATTAAGTTAAAACTAGCCCAGTCAGGATATTCGTAATTCCAGGCTAATTCCGCAAAGACCAAATACTCAAATCAATTTAAAGGTAGAGCCAGTGATACGTATGTTGCATTTATGAATTTAAAGAATTCATAATAGTATGAAATCTGAGTCCGTTTCCTGTGCATGTTGCTTTATTTATTGTTTTTGTAATCCTAACCTGTTTGTGACATTTGCGTAGCTACTTCACACGTTTACCTGTAGAGTCTGCAGAGAGGAAAAACAAAATCTTTGGCAGGTGAATATGAGGACTTATTCTGATTGTTCTAAGCTACGAGAATTAAAAATTATGTAAAGACGACAGCACATCAAGTGTAACATTTCCACTACGAAAGCCGCCTCTATTACTTACTGATTAACTGCATGGTCGATCACAGAGTGCAAAAATTGACAAATTAAATATAGTGTTCCCCAAGGTAGCGTTTTAGGCCCTACATTGTTTCTAATATACCAACTTTCAGATTGAAGGTGGTAAAATAGTTCCATACACAGATGATACTGCTACAGTACCTATTCCACGGCACTTCCTGGAATGATGGCTGAAAAGGTCTCTTCAGAGTTGCTAACTGGCTCAAATCAGCTCTTCACACCATAAATATTCTGTTTTTTTTGTTTGAATGCTGACGTGACTGTGATGGTTCTGACCTATAATTTATGCAGATCAGTTCAAGCATTTGATGACTATATCAGCTCATTTTCTACATGATAAAAAGGTTTTACTAACTTTCACTGATCCGATTGATTTGAAATTTGGTGAACTGTCACCTCGGTGACATTCCCATGACATTGTATAAAAAAAAACATACTAACCTTGAGCTGATCCTATACCATCAAAAAGTCTGCGGGATCCTTAATTCTTCAGAAACTTACAGCAGACATAACTTGTTTGGGCTCTTATGAATGGTGTTATACGTAGATGAATAATAAGGCCAGAGGTTACTTAATTTTTTTATTGTATATTTCAAAGTCTGTTTTTTACTCTAAGAACTTAGTAAGTACTTTCCTATTTTTTATTGTATTTTATAATTTTTAATAATTAGATTTGCAAGGGCTTTGCTTTTTATTATTTTCGAAAATGCGTGAGAAAGGTCGTTGTTCGTAGCCGCTTCCCCGCCTCAAGCTACGATGCGATACTGTACTACGTAATCTACGTTAAAACAATGCGCTTCCGTGTCTTCGTTCGTTTCCACGCGCAAGGCTATTGCCAAGGTCTCGGCTTTCTACCGTAGTTAAGTACGGATTGACAGTAGAACGTCGGCGAAAAAAGTTAAAAGTAATTGATAGTGATTCATGCCGCCGTGCTACGGTAGGTAATGTAAGTATTAGGATATAAAATCTTTGTTTTAATTCTACTTATCTTTATGTAGAATTAATACACAGATTTTAGTGTGATAATAGTGTAGGTATACTTATTATACGATTGTGTTTCTTTATTGTGATAAAGATGTGAGTCAGTACACGTTCTCCACAGATAACTAGAATTACATATACATATAATTAAAATGTTGCCGACTAAGTACTTAATTTATGTAATTTACAATTGAAATATATTTATTGACTTACTGTTCATTATCTAATGATTAGACAAAGGCGTAATATTTTTGCATACGTACTATTGATGTTGCGCCATTGACGGCCGTAAATGTTAGGTACTATTTTTCGCTATATCTGAATGGGGCCCTAACAATCTTGTTGACTTCAATGCTAAGAAAACACTGGCGTGCGCGTTTATAGCCAAAATGTCGCCGTTCCTTCCCCTTCCCTCTCTTCAGGGCACTACTCTTTCGGCACAGGGCTCCTTAAACTTGCTCGGCAAGGAGATATGTTGCGATCTGAATTCCAGGAACTAAGTACATCGAAACCGTGATCAAAACAGCCTTACGGAAACTCGGTGTCCTGAACAAGGTGCCTCGATTTTTCACGCCTGACCAATTATGCCTGCTTTACAAAACTCAGGTCCGGTCTTGCGTGGAATATTGCTCGCACTTGTGGGATGGCTCCGCCAAGTACCTCCTCATTGCACTGCACAAATTGCAGCGTCGTGCTGTCCGTATCATCACGAACAGCCTTGAGCGTCTGCAATTGCGTCGCTTAGCGTCTTTTATCGGCTTTATCATGGAGTGTGCTCTGAAGAACTTTTAGACCTTATCCCACTTTCCCCCCTCCTGCTCAGGAGCACGCGTGCCGGTCTTCGCAGTCATCATTTTACTGTCTGTCTCCAGCTCAACATCACGCACAAAGAAACTAAGTGTCTCGTTTCTTTGTCGTACTTCCAGAACTTGGAATTCTTTGCCAGGTCGTCCTTCTTATAACATGAGCGTGAAAAAGCACCTTTTTGGGCCGGCAAGGTGCAGGCGGCTAGAGCAGTGTCTAAACTGCACTAGCTGTCTTCGCATATGGACTCTTCTTACCGCTTCACATCAGGTGGTGTTGAGTCAATTGCCGTGCTTTGTATACAAAAAAACATTTTGACGGAAGGTTCCGCGCGATGTTTGTATGATGAGTACAAACATTTGTTCACGAGTCATAGATGTTTGTATCAGGGATCGGTAACGACACCATAAAAAGTAACGTTATTTCTCTGGTATTTACCGGTATTGTGAAAAGAAACGGTATTTTAATGTCGTTAAATAACGAAATAAATTCCGTTACCTAGATAACGATAAAAGAAAGTTACGTTGCCGCCTTTGGCAGTCCGCCCGCGGTCCGCGGTACCGGACCTCATCATCGCTAACGCTAATAGCTGGCGGGCACAGTGTTTTGCTCTGCGAGCATTCTGTCTGTCTGACAACTTGTAAATATCAGGTTGCCAATCCTGTAAATATCATGAAGAAGCATTCTGTCGACAGAGTAGGGGATCAATAGCTTGCTCCCAAACTCCCAACACAGCGCATCCTTATTGAGCTCTGGCGACCTTACTTAGTGCAAGAACACAACACTACAAAGCTATGTTATATGGCTGCAAACTTCTGTAAAATATGTGTTTGGTTATCTGAAAGGTCATGTTTTGGATCGTAAGATTTTTATCAATAGGGACCTTCTATTTTTTTAATACAATCTTATTTTAATTTAGATTTTAATAACACACCCCGACCCCGGAATGATAATATCTTCGTTTTATTTTTAAAATAGGTATGCGTAAAGTAAGTTTTATATGTTATAGTATTCCAGTTTTATTACGGGAACTTAACTATTTAATGAGGTATGAGATACATTTTTTTTACTGAGTTATGAAAAGAAATATGAATTTTTTGTCAAAAATATTAAAATTACATAAGAATGTAAATAAGTTAAAATACCTAACGTACCAATCGACTCGCAGTCGAAACTGTTAAATACTGCAAAACTGTTGTGTTTTGTACAGACGACAGCACATCAAGCGTAACAGTTTGACCTTGAAACCGCCCTTATTTCGTTCGCAATAGAGGCGACTTTCGTAATGCAAGTGTTACGCTTAATGTTCTGTCGTCTGTACAAATGCAAACTTAGGTAATATTTTAAATCGCCCAAAAAAAACTTTGCCATATACATAGATATTTTTAAAAATAAATTAGAAAAAATATTATTTTGTCAAAAAGCCAACATCACGTGGTGTTCCCAGGCGGTCACCCATCCAAGTACTGACCACGCCCGACGTTGCTTGACTTCGGTGATCGGACGAGAACCGGTGTTTTCAACGTGGTATGGACGTTGGCAAACCACATACTGAAATACACGTTATCTACAAAAATATCAATGACTCACATCACATCTATGTTTAGACTTTTAGACTCGCATATTGTGAACATTGAATTGTATGTGGCAAATGCCAACGTCCATACCACGTTGAAAACACCGGTTCTCGTCCGATCACCGAAGTCAAGCAACGTCGGGCGTGGTCAGTACTTGGATGGGTGACCGCCTGGGAACACCACGTGATGTTGGCTTTTTGATTAAATAATAGATTTTTTAATAATTTATAAAAGTTTTTGAGGAAAAGTTTTTTGGGCGTTTTTAAACAGTCAAAAGTAATTTTTATGTTTTTTAGTCAAAAGACTACATAAACAGCACACAAACGTTATTACTTTTTATAAAAAATCTATTGGAAATTTAAAATAAAAAAAAAACATTTTTATCTAAAAGTTTTTCGGGCGTTTTTAAAGTTTGTATGTTTTAGAATCATTAGGAAGCAGAAACCTTAAAATAACAAAAAAGTCAATATACAACAGTGATTATTACCGAGCGACAACAGCGTAGAAAACGCAGGGCGAACTTGAATATTTCTACTGAGCCGGAGGTAAAACGAAATAAGCAAGGTGCGTTTGATATTGAGAATTTTAACTCTCTTTTAGACCAAATGAAGGTATTAACAAGTCACCTTATAAATACTAATGCGAACAGCGTACCTCCAACCAAAAATAATGAACCTCTTGAAACCGATTTGAATAAACCTTTTTTACAACACCTTGCGACAATTTTAGAAAATACCCTTTAGTTTAAATTTTGGCACCTTGCTGAAGGATCATAAGGTGGCCAACTTTGACCCCCTTAGAGTTAAAAGACTAGAGGAATTGCAAAAATTTAATAGTGCCAATTGGATGGAGTCACGGTATTTGGAAGTATTAAAAGTTCAAAGTGCTCAACCTGGTTATATCGAACTGGGCGTAAATGACAAAGTTCGTCAATTTTTAAAAGGCAAAGATTATATGGCCCCTATGGAGCGATCCCTAGCTGCCGTATCTAATGCACTATTTTCCCAGCATGATCCTCTTAAACAACAGCTACAAGATCTCAATTTAGCGCTCACGCAATATCTGGACTTTAACCGATTAGCGACTTTTACAAATTGTCTGAATTATTCAATGCAAAATCCAAATTTTATAAAACCAGTGACGACGTAATGCAAATTGTGTGTGGTAAGCTTGCTGAATGCATCGAAGCACGTCGGGAGCGTAGCTTGGCAGAAATACCTAACTAACATTCATGTGAAAGCTTGCGCAAAATTGCTCCTAGTTCTGAATTTTTATTTGAAAGCACTGCATTACAGTCGTACACGCAAAGTACAGGAGGTACTGATTAATAAATCTGACCGTGGTTTAGTGTAGATAGCGAGTCTAAACGAGGGGCTCAAAGGCGTTTTCACAACGCTGGACCTTTACGCGAAGTATTTACACCCAATATCAATAAGCCTTTTCGTTCAGATCAAAAATAAAAGATTACAAAAACGGAGCTCGCATCAACAGTTGTCAAAACTAGCAACGCTTTTAAAATTCAGAAAGTTCAATCGTAAAGATGGGCATTCAAATGATAAAAAAATTCAAGGGACTATCAAACGTTACCCAACTTTTACGGAGGCTGTATCCGAGCGTATCGGAGGCAGTGGCACGCGTATCAGGCTCCGGAGGCTATTCTGGATATGATATCAGGGATGCGTCTATCATTTACCCCCAAGCCTGTGCTTGTCCCACCAACACAGCCCATCCTACAGAGCTTCCGCACACGCGAGTCGCCAGAAATGACCGAGCAAATCGAGACCTTGCTATATCAGCAAGTCCTCGAAAGGCCGGATCCGGATCAGTTGGGTATGTGCTTTCTTTGGACAGTGTTCCTCTGCAGAAAAAGTGACGGCTCAAACAGACCGATCTTCAATCTCAAGCGCCTCAACCAGTATATTGTTCCCAAGAAGTTTCAATAGATATCTCACTTTCAAGTCTCAAAATTTTTGCATGGCCACGATTGGTTCGTAAAAAAAGCTTATTTTCATGTGCCGATAGCAGCATGCCATCGCCGCGGCGCCGGTTTCTGCGCCTGATTTACCAGGGTTCTTCAGATCCATCCCCTGAAGTTTGTCAGATGATCAGCCTCTCATTCGTGCGTGTACTCCGCTGTAGATTTGTTAAATTGGTGAAATAACTTACCTATAAATGAAATTCTTTCAAGAAATAATTTGCTTATAGAAAATACTTTAATTTTTTTTTACTGACGACAAATCAGAAATAGAACTGACGTTGCAGGCTCAAGTAATGCTTTGATTAACTTTCCAACCAATTTTAGAAAGAGATAAAATACTTAACGTTTTTAATATTGTTACTTCGTTTCTCGTATCAGCCGTGAAGCAGTTCGCTGTGTTTCGGATTGAAGGGAAAGGTAGCCAGTGTAATTACTGGGCATGAACAGCATTTCATCTTAGGCCTCAGGATGACATCGCTCTGCAATATCAAATATTTTTCACTTGTTATTGCTGGTGGCTATAGGCGGCGGTAACCGCTTACCATAAGGTGCGTCGTTAGCTTGTTTGTCATCTAGTTGTATAAAAAATACAGTCGTATTGATAACCTCTTCGTTTTTTGAAGTCGGTTAAAATACCAATACTTAATATTTTAACGGCATATTTTCGTAACGATATTTTTACCGTTATTTTAAGGTAATGTTATCTAATTTATACTGGTATTTCGGTCGGTGATATGATGATGATGATATACTATACATATTATTACACTATCTATATTGCTCAGGTAGGTATCTAATATATCTAATATCCATAACACAAGCTTTCTCGATGATGCTTAATTTGAGAAAAAAATTAAACAACAAATTGACAATAGTCTTCAAAACAAGTTAGCATAATTAGGCTCAGAAATTAGTTGATAAAAAAGTGTAATTAGAAAAATCTTAGCAACAATTGGTCAGCATCTATGCGATAAGTGAGTAAATGGACGGTATAAAACATAATGGGTGCTTGTAACATCCGCGATTGCGTCACGCAAAGCGAGAAAAACTCTTGCTTCTAAGGAAAATGAATGGGCCGAAGCCGGATGTCGCGGTTCACACAGTCAATTAGATGTACTAACTTGCCTGGGATGGGCCGTCGCAAGGGTCAGTAAGTAGTAGGTGGTACACAAGAGATCAAGGTCACGGGAAATAAAGAATATTTTAAGTAAATGAATAAATAAATAGTTTGCCAAGAGCTAGTGTAGGCACCTATATTGTATCAAACCAGAAATCACATCCATTGTTAAATAATTGTCATTTTTATTTAATTGATAACACTTTGCTACAAACAAGTGCAATAAAGAGTACCTACAAATTAAGTCATACAGAAGTCTTTGATAGTTACCTTTTTTAGTATTGAAGAGAAGTAAATAGAAAAATGTTACGAATGTCAGGATTTTACTACGTACTTAATATAATAATCATTATTTTCTTTGGAGTTGTAGAGTATTGAAATGCCTTAATGCATCTCTGTGGGCCGCATTGTTGAGACTGGCCCTTGCACTTCCTTGACGGGCAGGACACAAACTGGCTGCAGTTAATTGTCCTGGACTAGTTTGTTCAGGATGTTTTGTAAATACATTACATTATACTTAACATGGGTCTAGGACCTTAGGCACAAACCAGATTTGAGTAGGTACGTGTGGGTAAGTACTTATGTAGATAGTTGGAAATACATAATATGTATTTCCAACCGTTTCGACGCATAATGCCAAAAACGCAAAACGCCATTTATACGCAAAACGCCAAAAACGTGTATTGCCAAATTCTGGTAATGCCAAACACGCATAATGCCAAAGCTGCATAAAAACTAAATACGCTTAATGCCAAACACCTGTATTGCCAAATCCTGGTTATACCAAATACGCATAAGGCCACAGCTAAATACGCAAAATGCCAAATACGCATCCGCTGCGTACTACTTACTGTTAACTAATATAAAATATAATAATAAACTTTTAATTGATATCTGATATAGTGATCCCATCAAAAACATAAATGTGGACTCGCGGTCCCACTGCTTTTGTTCCACTGATATTCGATCACATTCCTTTTCGTCAGAAATCAATTTTAATTCTGCAAAAGTCCGGTATGTTGGGTTCGTTAAGCATAAGGAAGGGCAAAATCGCCCAGAAATAGGAGGCTACGTCGAATAGCAGTGGGACAAAGGCAGTGGGACCATGAGTCTTGCTTGGAAATGAAGTCCAAGTTTAATATTATAATATATGCCTTGGTTGTTGACTTCAACGACAAAAGAAGTGAGATATAAACGACAAAGTGGCATTTTGCGTTTTTGGCACCAAGCATTTCGGCATTCTGCGTATTTGGTATTATGCGTATTTGGTATTATGCGTATTTGGCATTCTGCGTATTTGGTATTATGCGTGGAGTTTTTTTTCATTACGCAAAACAACAATGTGGCGTTTTGCGTTTTTGGTATTATGCGTCGAAAGGTTTCCAACTATCTACATAATTATAATATTATTATAATTTCTTTCTCAACAAAAAAGTACATATTTTTAGCGATGAATAATTTAGGGCCTTACCTATTTATAATCTATTTTAACTGACCACTGCTAAACATAGTTTGTCTTTTCTAATAACTCATAAAATATACAATATGACATGATATAAAAAGACATGTTTTTTCAGTGTTTTTACTAAAACCATAGGTTTAATAAGCGTTTAAAAGAAGGCCGCAATAAATTCTTTAATTTGTCGAGCTGCATAAGACTCTCGGGAGCATACAAATAGTTCGGTCAGTAAAACAAAATGTATGGGAAAGGATGTAGGTATAAGTAACTTAAAAAGCCCCCACGATAAATTATTTAAACGATAGCTTATGTTTAGAGATCATGAGTATTTTTATTTTATATCCCCACATTTTTGAGCAATTTTCAACAGTGTATGCAGGAAATCTTACCTTTAATAACAAGTTTCTAATAAAAAAAATGATAAAATCCCTTTTATTAATCAGGAACAAGACCAGAAACCAATTTGCCGTATTCTTTCAGCATTTTTAACATAAAATAATTTCAAAATAGTCATAGGCTGATCCAAATCGAACTCATGCCTACTTAGAAAAAAAATTGACAAGACAGTGCACTACATTGACGTTTTGTACTTTGTCTGACATGTCATGTGTCACTTTTTGAAGCGTATTTTGTATCTCTGGGTAACGATTTTTTAACCTCCGACGAAAAAAGAGGGGTGTTATAAGTTTAACGTGTCTGCTGTGTATCTGTGTATCTGTGTGTCTGTCTGTGGCATCGTAGCGCCTAAACAAATGGACCGATTTTGATTCGGTTTTTTTTGTTTGAAAGCAGGTGTCACTACGATGGTTCTTAGCTATAATTTATGAAGATCAGTTCAGGCATTTGATGACTATCAGCTCATTTTCTACATGATATTAGGATTTTACTAACTTTTACAGATCCGATGGATTTCAAATTTCGTGTACTGTCACTTCGATGACATTCCCATGACATACTAACTTTGAGCTGATCATATACCATCAAAAAGTCTGCGAAATGTTTAATTCTTCAGAAACTTACAGCAGATATAGCGTGTTTGGGCTCTTATGAATAGTCTTAATGAGATGGTGTTAGATAGATGATTAATGACGCCGGGGGTTACTTAAAATTTTTAATTTTGCAATTATTAACCATGCAATTTTTTGTTTAAATGCAGGGATTTAAAATTGTAGTTTTTGTTCTATAAAATTCTATTTGACTTTTGTTTTAACCCCGGTAGCCCAGTACCAGCCTCCATACAAATTCAGAATATCTCATTTCAAAATTAATGTTTTAACAATTGTGAATTCTTTATACCTCCCTAGTATTTATATGACCATTTTAATATGGGTATGTGCCCGCTTTTATGGTACCATGTACCAAACACTAACATTTTATATATTAGGTCAGTAAACGAAAGAAAGAAAACTTCTTTCGTTCTTTATATACTTACCAACTACTTATCTAATCTAAATAGAAATAAAAAACGTAGCTCTATAAAAGTTTTGACGATGTTCAGTTAATCAGTTCAGTTTGTGCAATTGTTAAAATTAAATACCTACTGACACACTTAATCATTACAATCCAAATATTCGGGATTGGTGATCCGGTTCAATTTTTAAACCTTTCCTGGGCCGTGTATTTATGTAAGTACAGACGACAGCACATTAAGTGTAACAGGTGAACTACGATAGCCGCCTCTATTATGAATGAACGCAGTAAGGGCGGTCTCAAGGTGTTACGCTTGATTTGGTGTCGACTGTACATTAATCTTGAAAAATATTTCGAATGTAAACCTAATACCTATGTTACGCTTTTTTGTACATTTGACTATATTATTAAAGTCAATAAGGTATTAAATAATAATATTTTACCGTTGCCATCATTACTTATCTATCGTATCGTCACAGTATGAAATGATGACGACAAAACTTTAAAGTGGTGTTTAAGTGTCGCCTCGTTGGATTTTGTATGAAGTTTATGCAGCGCGCATGTAATTTTTTTTTTTTTTTTACTACTAGATGACAAACAAGCTGACGGCCCACTTGGTGGTAAGCGGTTACCGCCGCCTATAGACACCTGCAATAACAAGGAAAAGCACTTGATATTGCAGGTGCGTTGTCATCCTGAGGCCTAAGATGAAATGCCGTCCATGCCCAGTAATTACACTGGCTACCTTTCCCTTCAATCCGAAACACAGCGAACTGTTTCACGGCTGAAATAAGAAAGGCGGTGGTACCTACCCAGGCGACCCTAAATATGGGTCTACCACCTAGTGGTAATTGGCGGTAACTAAGTATTTTTCGAAATTTTCTTATCGCTATTGTATCGACATTACTACAATAGCATGACGTCAATTTTATTTTTCTGTCAAAGACCAAATCTTTGACAGAAAAGTGAAAATGACGCCATTCGAAAAGTGGGAATAATGCGATCATTATTTCTGTTCTGGGGCCTTACCACTATCTTTATAAAAGCGATTCATGTTCCGCTCGGTTCAATATTGGTTCCTTAACTGCATCGCTGTCATAGTCGTAGATAGCGTCGTAGTACGAATTAACGATTCTACTCAGTTTAGGTCCTAAACTGGATCGCGATAAAAGATGGTGGTACAGGTGCTCTGTATCGTCATCGTCTTGAGTGACGATATAAAATTTCGTTCGTAATAAGGGTTCAATAGAATGTAATGTAGGGAACCGAGTCTACGCATAAGCGTTTCATTTGTTTCTTTAGTTTACATAAAAATGGTTACTACATTATAAGTAGCAATATTTACTTTAGATAACAACAGTTTCTTCATACCTATATGCATTACAACTAATTATAGTTCACTTTAATGTATGTACACCGCTCGGCAGATACCTACTCCGCATATTGATAGTAAAATATTTATGTTTTTAAATAAGTGATAATATTACTTTATGAACAAGATTTATTTATATTTATACTAGCTGACCCCGCAAACATTGTTTTGTCATATAAAAAAAAATGCCAAAAAAAAATAGATAGTAGTAGCCGATTCTCAGACCTACTGAATAGGTATACATATAAAATTTCATGAAAATCGGTCAAGCCGTTTCGGAGGAGTATGGTAACTAAATTTGTGTGTCGAGAATTTTATACGTATTTAAGAGATTAGGTAGATAAGGCGATATATTGAAAAAAATCGCACTTTTATAAGTAATGTCATACGTTGCTGAAAGATCTTACGAATCTGAAAATCTAATATACGTTACTTCATATCCTTATCTCGATACGAGTAGAACGAAAACACGATTAAAGGAATTTGCCTCGATACTTTTTATTTCCGAAAAGACCTCTTATAAACAAGAAAACTTAAGATTATTGGTGAACGATAATTTGTATTCAATAGGAAATTACTTTAAATAGTAGATATCATTAATATTCAGAATCGTGTAGAAGCGTTTTTTTGTAGTCCATAAGGTTATTTTTTAATAAAATAATTTGTGTATTTCGTTTACTTTTCACGCGCGATCGCTGTTTTGTCTTTTTTCCTCCCGCTGAGTCAGCCATATCTCTATCCCTATCGGTCTTGGCCGAAACAACGTTTAACTAAAATATTGTTTTGTAATAAA
The DNA here is from genome assembly GCA_947347705.1 of Nymphula nitidulata. NCBI lineage: Eukaryota > Metazoa > Arthropoda > Insecta > Lepidoptera > Crambidae > Nymphula > Nymphula nitidulata. The sequence goes on from OX374623.1 coordinate 14,995,819, forward strand.
ACAATATATTTTTGGAGTCGGTGCTTCACTTTCTTTTGTTTTTGGAAGCAACTTAGCACCAACTCCAAAAAATATGTTTCTAGGGGATGAGTACCTACTTAAATTTAATTATTTTAGCCTTTTCAGTTTTTTGAAGTCAGTTTTAATATTTGTTAAAATTTTTTAGCATATTCATTCATCCCTATACTGAAGACGTTAAAGTATTATTTATATTATATAACATCATTCGTAATTACTCAACTAGTCGAAGATATTCACTCTCACCAACCGTCTCGGTCGCCTGAGCGAGAATCATTCCACTTTCTGAGCGTCAGATATTTCACGTGAGACGATCTTGCGAAACTCGGTGACAATGAACTTAACGTCAACACTGAGATTTTAACGGGTAAGTAACTGTGCTGGAAAATAACAAAGCTGTAATATAGGCTAACAAATTAACAAAAAACACTCCAATGTCATGAATATCTAGTAACTAATATATTTCAGGAATGTTAAACCCCAAACTTAGCAGAACTATTTTTTTAAAAGTTGATACATATTAAAACCACGACGTGAAAGATTTGTTTAAGGTGTAAAGGCAACGTGTAGATGCGAAGGCTGTGTAGCCTTTACATCGAAACAAGGGCGTCGCCAGCCCATGGGCTAGGGGGGGGCAACTTGATATTATGGAGAATTTTTATATACAGCTAGATGACAATTTTTTATATACAACTAGATGACAAACAAGCTGACGGCGCAACTGGTGGTAAGTGGTTACTGTCGCCTATAGACACCTGCACCAAAAATAGACACCTGCACCAAAAGGACAAAAGAGAATGAAAAAAATAGGACCTAAGCAACCATCAACAATACTGCGTTCGCAACAGTCACTCTATGAGAGATCTTCTAATATACTTCACACACCGTTGGGCCCTCGCCATTGAAAGTCAGGCATTGTTAGTCCAGATGTAGCAAAGGCACAGAGAACGTCTTAGAAGTTACCAACTTACGAGCTGCCTATTAACGGCTTGTGCAAATGGATCGCTAGCTTTTTGTGCAGCAGATGCACAAGAGCCGTTGAGGGCAGTTGCTCAACTAGCATGGACATTAATGCTGGAGTCCCTCAAGGCTCGGAGCTGTCTCCAACAATTTCTGATACCTATCAATGATAAGCTGTCTATTGTCAGATTGCATTGTTATGCGGATGACAGTACTAGAGACACCTAGTATGCGGCTCTTGCCAATATCCCTAATAAGAAAGCCCCATTAACTGTGGCTGTACATTTTCTTAGCACACCCTTTACATGTCTAAGAGTATCGGGATTTGGGGATGTTCAGTTCAGCAGCCATTTAGAGGATAAAATCAAGTTGGCATACAAGAAGCTTGGTGTGGTATGAGTCTCAAGTTAGGACCAATAAGAAATAGGAGACTGCGGAGCTGGTTAGAGAGGGGTCGCCCTTATAGCTGACCCGATCAGTCGCAGACGGCCACGGGAAAGAAGAAGGCATTACGTCCACTTGCTTCTCCCATTGAAGTGGTGCTTTAGGTGGAAGGTCCGAGGGCTTCACCGCCGAATAACACGGCCCGTCAAATTTGAATAGATTGGAGCTGGAAGAGGCTCCCAGTTGTGCGGACTGACCGTCGGTGTGGCAGGGTTGACTGCTTGTTCGTTCTCATGTCTCCCAATAATGACGGAAGAGGGTTTTAGCGGTGGATTTTAGTGGGTAGGATGGACTTTTTTGTCTAGGAGGCCCACAAAATCGTCAGGGGGCGTCACCCGGGCTCAGTGTTAGGCCTGAACGCCCTATATGAAAAAGGCCCTATATGAAATACTGCTGCCACCTATGGGCGGGAGCATCTAAATACTAACTAGGACCACTTACCGCTGTTCAAATAAGCACTATGAGAATTGTTGATGATCTTGAGCTCACGAGAAATATTGGACCCTTAAGCTAAGGAGATATTTTGCCTCCTTAGGTGCATTCTACCGTTTGTATAACGAGTTGTGTTCTAAGGAATTATTCGATATGATTCCCACCACTGCCTCTTTCTGTCGTTCCACCGTTCGCCATTGGTAGGGAATTTCATCCTCACACGTTTGAACCAAAGTAGTCGCGAACTGTACGGTTTCAGAGAAACTTTCTCCCGCGTACGCCGCTCAGGTTGTGGAATGAGTTCCCTGCATAAGTTTCCTCGAACAAGTACCACCGCCTTTCTTATTTCAGCCGTGAAACAGTCCACTGTGTGTAAGTGTAATTACTGGGCATGGAAAACATTTGATCTTAAGCCTCCGAATGACAACGCACAGGCATAACAAGTGATTTTTTACTTGTTGTTGCGTGCGTCTTTAGGCGGCGGTAACCACTTACCTCGAAGGTAGGCCGTCAGCTGAAGTCAGCTTGTTTATCAACTAGTTGTATAAAAAGGACAGCATGGGGTTCTTCAGAAAGAACTTAAAAGGGTTTTTACAGGGTCGACACGACCCGAAAAGACCTTAGTGGTATAAAAAAGAATTGTAGGTGTACATTCAAGACTCAAGAGCATGATTGTAATAAGAACGGTTCAAAAGTTCAATGTGTATCTTCAGGAGCTCTTGACAGCAAAGTTATTAAAATATTAGAAATAACTAACAAAAATAATTTATGACAGTTAATAAAAAGAAAAACATAAGTTTCAGGGTTTTTCCTTAATCAAACTTACAAGAATTTCATAATAATGAGGTGAGCCTCATTATTATGAAATTCTTGTAAGTTTTATTCTAAAACCGCCTATAAAATGTTGCTTTATGGTACATAATTACATAATATGTTTGAGTTTTGTGGGCTACATTTTTTGATTTTGGAATCTCTAGGGGGGGGGCAGCTGCCCCCCCCCCCCTGCCCCCCCTTGGCGACGCCCTTGCATCGAAACGTTGCCTGTAAGAGTTTGCTTTCAGCGATAAGTCTGCCTTTTTGTACATTGTATTCCATATTAAGTATATTACCTACCTACTTTATTTAAATATAAGTTATAAATATTAGATATATTAATAAAAAGGGTCAAAGGGCGGAAGGAAAATAAAAATGTTTAATTAACCATCTCCGGAGGGAATTGAGTCGGGGGACATAATTTTATCTGTAGAGCCTATGATTTTTAACCGACTTCAAAAACGAGGAGGTTCTCAATACGGCCGGTATTTTTTTTTTCACTTTGTATGTACACCGATTACACCGAGACTACTGAACCGATTTACGTGATTCTTTTTTTGTTCGATGCGGAATAGCTGCCATTGGGTCCCATAAAATTTTTTTCAAAATCAGTTGGGTAGTTTGGTTTTTCTATAAAAAAAACTGAAATCATTAAGTCGTCTACGTATGCGAAATTGGCGGATTTTTGCTTTCTTATAACTTTTTAGTGAAACGATACGATAGTAGGAAACAATATAAGTTGACGGGCACCCATCTAGCTTCGACCTTAGAAAGTTATCACTAAAAATTGTGAAAAAAAAATTAAACAAAAATTAAAACCGACTTCAAAAAACTGAAAAGGCTAAAATAATTAAATGTAAGTAGGTACTCATCCCCTAGAAACATATTTTTTGGAGTCGGTGCTTCACTTTCTTTTGTTTTTGGAAGCAACTTAGCACCAACTCCGAAAAATACTTTTTTTTTATTAAAAAACCAAACTACCCAACTGTTTTTGAAAAAAATTTTATGGGACCAAATGGCAACTATTCGGCATCGAACAAAAAAAGAATCACGTAAATCGGATCAGTAAACTCGGCGTGATCGGTGTGCATACAAAGAAAAAAAAACGTTGACGACTTACTAATTTTAGTGTTTTTTACTTAAAAAACCCAAACTACCGAACTGATTTTGAAAAAAAAAATATTATTATTATACTATTATTATACAACTGGATGACAAACAAGCTGACGGCCCACCTGATGGAAAGTGGTAACCGCCGTCTATAGACACCTGCAATAACAAGGAAAAATTACTTGATATTGCAGGTGCGTTGTCATCCTGGGGCCTAAGATGAAATGCCGTCCATGCCCAGTAATTACAAAAATCAAATGGCAGCAATTCCGCATCGAACAAAAAAAGAATCACGTAAATCGGATCCGTAATCTCGGCCGTAATCGGTGTACATTCAAAGAAAAAAAAAACATACCGGCCGAATTGAAAACCTCCTCGTTTTTGAAGTCGGTTAAAAATCGATTCATCAAATCGATTAAAAGAAGAAAACGGGTCTGTCGCTACTTCGCTAGTGGCGGGTAGGTCCGTTAATGGATTTCTCCTGGCTAAAAAAAAAAAAGGTCTAGTTCTATACATTCAAAACTACATACATTCTAGCGCCGCGATGTATCTGCCAACATACAAGTTATAAATTGACAATAATTGTGACAAGCAATATTCATAATTTCGTCATTTTTTTTCATAAGTAGGCTCTTATTTTTAAACCTCCCAAGATTTTCCTTCGGAGGAGTTCGGCAGCGTAGTGGTTTGAGCGCTCGTGTTCGGTTTCGTTTCGATTAAAAAAACAAAGTAACTTTGGCTATGATCGATCCCGGGATGGGTCAGTCAACATTTGTAATCTTGGGCTCCTCCGCGCTTCGGAAGGAACGATAAGCTGTTGGTCACGGTTGTTACTGCAACCGCTTTAACAACCAATGGTGGGCGTGGTGGTGTTACTGACCAAATTCCTCGTATGTTTCTCCCATATGTAGCAAGTTCCATATGTAGTGATCCGTCCCAATTAAATTATGTGATAATCACTTTGTTATAAGCTGCCATTATTACGCTTTATAAATTATTAAAGTCGTGATGCGCAACGGTCACGCACGCGTATAGAAACTGGGGGCGTCGACTGCGCGCACGCAACCGCCACTGTCACTCTCTTCTGCTGAGAAGAAAACAATGTGATTTCTTTACCGACAAAAAGCCGACGTCATGCGAATCGAATTACCATATCCAGTGTGTTTGTGGCAGCCGTCTGCTGATTTGTTCGGGGGCATTACAAATTTTATTTTAGGATTTTATTAGTTTTCAATACACGTTTCATAATAAGTCTAACGCTTTAAAAGAAAGATTAAATAAAATTCATTATGGTTATCCCTAGTCCTCGATGCTCAGTGGTAAGAGCTGACACCCGTATTGTGAAAAATTGGCAGGTTCGGTTCCCGCTAAAGGACATAAATTTTTTCTCTAGATATTTTTTAATAAATATTTATTACAATGTTCAATAAATTTTTAAAAATAAAAAATATCTACCGAATTTAGTGACTACTTTATCTACTTAGTACCTGAAATGGTAATGAATTTATCTCTTATCAATGACAGACAACACAGCACAGCTCCATATTGTAATAAGTCTGTAAATGTAGTTGTAGTATACACAAATTTATTTATCTCTTTTTACTAAAAATATATTACAACGTGACATTAGAAAAAAAAAAAAAAAAAAAGAACTTACAAATAATAAACACCCCCTAAATCTTGCGAAACAGGAAGTGTACCAACAAGGCTAGTCGCATTACCTCGCTGAATTGCGATGCTTAATCTTTGTGCGAAATATATACCAGCCTTATTGTCACCTAAAGTTTCACAAAGACGACCTGCAATGTCCCGAAAAAGTCGATGAGCTCCTGGCCCCCAAGGTCCCAAAGTCTCGACCCCAAATGGCTCAAATATGTAGTCCCCAGATAAACCAGCATATTTGCGCCGTTTGAGGGATTCAGCAGAAGCAGCAGCTGATCCTGGTGTCGATGAAGTATTTGAAAGATGGGATATGGCTAAGGTGTCGACACAAGTAGCGTCCCACACCAAAGACTTACCCATCTTCCAAGGAACAAGAGTCATTCCGTCAGGCCTCTTCCCATCATCGCGTGCTAAGCCATTAGGCTCCAGAGCAGCGGGAGCCCCGGAGGTAGCAAGAGCCCGACGAATGATATCATTTATATCGGCATGCCTCGTAAACCGACCTGCACTTCTTGCACAAGAGAGGCCATGGTGACCAAGATCATCGACCATAGCACCACAACGGCAACGGTGAGGGACATTGCAGATGGTTCCTAAACGCAAGCTGGTAGCAATACGAAATGCAGTGCGATCAAGAAGTGTACCTAAATGAGACGAAGGCAAAGCCTGTAGCCATAAACCAGATTCCCACTGTCTCACAGCCAAGAGACGGGCTCGATCCGCTGAACTGGTTGACGTGTTTAAAAGATTATCCCGCACCAATTCGCAGAGAGGCCCATCCCATTGTTTCTGGGAGCAGGGGGAAATAGGAAAGTCTGAGTTAGGGCAGGCCAGTGACCAGTTAGATTTGGCTTCGGTCAAGTAGGACACTTCAGAAGTAATTAAACATTCACTCAAGATTTTTTCAACTAAAGGACGCGTACTATAGATGGAGGATAAAAAGGCCGGTAGAGAAACACTTGATATTTTTCTTATACCTAAACCACCGAAACGTATTGGTAATGAAGCTTGTGACCAAGAACGGTCACAAAGATTAATATTTAGCACTGTTGAAAGAGTTTCTCTCATTTTTCCATCTAGTTCCGAAAGAAGGTCAGGAAATTTCCAAAGTTGACAAGAACGAAGAGTATACATAAATTTTGGAACAAAAAGGCAATAGCGGAGAATTACATATGCCATATGAGTATTAATTTTGAGAAGCCGGTCACATAAATCCTTGAAGGTTAGAATTTTATCATTTACAAAAAAAGGTACAGAATCGTCTAAAATGGGTGAACCGAGAAGACGGAGCGATTTCTTATCAACAGTCGTAATATTAGGAGCCAAAGAATTAAATTTAGAAATGATTTCGTCCCGATGCAAGCAAGTGATTTTATCTGAAATAAATAATTCACACTTCGAGAAATTTAAATGTAGTTGTTAACCCAAAAAATATATATTTTAGGTATTCAAGCTAAAAATATACAAGGTTATACATTTCTATGAAATAATATTACATTGGCTGCATTATTGCATAGAAATGTCATGAAGTTATCAAATGAATAAGATGTATTTGAAACTTGAAAATCATTTTTATGAACTTGTAAGCCCCAGTTTCAATTTATTGTCGTCACTGCTCTGTATAAGAATCCTTGTTTAATAATAAACTGAAACAAACTGCCCTAATAATATTTTTTAAATTATATTTTCAATTCTTGTGAAAAAGTAAAAATATAATAAGATCGCTGTAACAAAGCGATGAGACAGCCCATATTTCGTTTTTTATAATTTTCTCTTTATTTGGATCTCTCTTTCTATTTTGATATTTAAAAATAACGATTTTTTAAAACATAATTAGTCATTATCTCGAGAATGTCCTCATTCACTCTACCTTGCGGCCAATACTATGCGGTAGTATAATACGATGGATCCGACCTATTACAGAAATTAAGCCTAATAATGGATCTCGTTTTGAGATATTTAAGTATAATTCCTACTGGCTTACCTAACACAAAGAAGACAAGCAGGTGCCTGTTTAAAAACAAGTAATGAATAGTTGCGGTTGGGTGCAATTTGTGTAGGTAGAGTAAGTAGGTAATACTTACTTAGGTACTTATTTTTATTTTAAAATACTTTAATAGATGGTATGGTGAATATATTTCAAGCCTGTTCCAGTCTTGCCTAGCATATAATTGTTGTAAGTAACTTGGTAAATACCTACCCATTATCATAACGAAAGGCGTCCTTAATTAATACTAAGGTCCAACTTATGCGGTTAATGTCTTATGTTCTTAAAAGTTAAAAACTAAATACGGTTTTTTGACGTTCACAACAAGTCACATGTGCAATGCTACTATTCTGTGTGTATAGGTATATATTTGCAAGACGTTCGTCTTGTTTACTTACATAGTGCTTTATTTAAAAATATTGTTAGCACTACGTCTTCCGTCTTTGATCATGTTAAAAGTACCTACTCACCTATTTGTGTAAAGAGCGACAATACATGACGATGTATGTTAAGGTTTACAGAAGACATATACAGGGTAGTGCCGTCAATACGACAATTAATTTTAACATGGGCCTACTACCTACTACCTACCGGCCTACCTACTAATATATAGTAGGTAGGTAATAATTTCATGACATTTCTATGAAATAATGCAGCCAATGTTATATTATTTTATACAAATGTCATGAAATTATCAAAAGAATAAGATGTTTCGGAAAGTGGCAAACTATTTCTATGAAGTAATATAGCCCTTGTTTAATTTATCATCGTATTGACGGCACCATCCTGTATAATAACACAAGATTGCTCGTAATTTTTTTTTAATAGTTTTCCTACTTTTCTTAGAAAACGTACAAATATAGAGCAGAAATACTAATTTTCAACACACTTCCTCATAAAGTGGCTCTAATCCCATGGCAATTAGGCACATAATGACACCTATAATCAAACTGTGACTTTTTCATTACTATTATTCACTAGTGAGTAATAGTTTTTTTTTAATAATTAAAATTGCCAATATATATTTTTTTTCTTTTTTTGTTGTTAAATCTCCCTGTAATGGGAAGGCAAAAGGAACTAATGCCCATACAGCCATGTCTGATGTGATTGAGTTTATGTCACTTATCTATATGTATATGTGTAAGTATATGTATTTTTTTGTATTTATGTATATGTGTAAGTATATGTAGTTTAAAATCCAAAGTCACGCCCAAGGCCCTATCATAATAACAGCGCTTCTGCGACGTTTTTTATAATGTCGCAAAAGTTTTATGCTGAGATAGGGCCTTGTTGACTGCACTTATTGTTAAGTATAAACTGTTTGTATTTGTCTATTTTTTTTTTATTGTTTAAGCTTCTTGTTGTCGTTTGTTATGTGCATGTCAAATAAAAATATTTTTCTTTCTTTCTTTAATATTATTGGTTGAGTTACGCTTACATTTGCGCTAAAAAGCTATCCGCGAAAGGCCCAAAAAAAAGAAACCTCATTTTTAGTCTATGGCCGATGCGCGCGCATAGAAAAACTGATTATTTTTTCCCGCCATTACGAAACATTTTTCACAACTCGTCTCGTTTTCTCTTTTGAAGTTATTTAGTTAGTTATTAATTAAGATGTCTGCAAATACAATTTATGAAGAAAATGATTTATGTTGTACACCGCCCGATATAAGATGTGAAGCCCAGAACGTTATGGAAAGTTTACTACCAGAAAACTCAAAGGAAAAATATCTATTAGCGTACCAAAATTTCATACAATGGCAGAACAACAAGAATACGCAGTCTTTTTCAGAAAATGTGTTCATGGCGTACTTTAAAGAATTATCTTCTAAGTACAAACCTAGCTCTTTGTGGTGTATTTACTCAATGTTAAAAAGTACAGTCCGAACAAAGAATGGAGTGGACTTAAAAACATACTCGAATTTGTCAGCTTATATAAAGAGACTATCTGATGGATTTAGAAGCAAAAAATCAAAGGTTTTATCATCTGACGATATTGAAAAATTTATTAAAGATGCTCCAGATAACCAATATTTGGCTACAAAGGTTAGTTAAATTAATTTTAATGAAATATTTAATAATAGCTTGTTGACTTTAATTATTGTATCTTTTGTTTCAGGTTGCTTTAATATTTGGTGTAACTGGTGCCTGTAGGATACAAGAATTAACAAATATAACTGTAAAAGATATAGAAAACCATGGCCAGATGCTTTTGCATACGTAGAAGATTCCATACAAAACAAGAAGGAAATTTGTGCGAAAATCACAAAAAGAATTAAACTTGATTCTGAGAAATGAAATACCAAGTACATCCAATGATTGGATTTCACCTACCTACACGAATAATGAACCATCACAAATAACAATAGAACATGAAAGTATTTCAGTAAATAATCTATCTGATGAGACCGCTATATCATCAAAAATAGTTAATTATAATTTTACTAACTGCACATTTACTAATTGTTTCTCTAAATAAACTTTTTATCTACTATGTAAAATGGTTTTTTATTTAAGTATTATTTTATTCAGAAGTGTGTTGAAAAACGTTGTATGATACACGTGTGTATTGATGATTACCGTCCTCGGCTCCTTAAGACCCTCGCCTGACGGCTCGGGCCTCAATGCGCCTCAGCGGTAATCACCAACATTACACACTTGTACCATAATGTACTATTACAAGTTAAGTAAGGCAAGGGCGAATGGAAATGCCTGAATTGCGCTCTCGTTCGCTCGATTTTTCGGTGACAGTATAAGCCCAACCAATACCATACAAAGTAGATAGTTCCAAATATCCGTCAGCAAAATAAAACGATAAAAACAATAAATAAAAAATAAAAAAAATAATGGAGAATTCAATGTAAGTAAGTAAAGTAATGTAGAGGCTAACTCCACATAATTTCTACTACTTTCCTTACTACTAATTACCTACTACTTAAAAATAATGAGGAGAACATAGGTACCATCCGAATTGAAGAAAAGCTCCTCGTTTTTAAAGTCGGCTAAAAACAAAATTTTATTTCGATGTCTAACAAGAAATTGATCGATGCAATAATGCGATCAGATATAAAATGAGTTGAATTTCTCACATAATATACCATCAAAATAGCACATATCCCCTAACATAATAATTATGTTAATAGGTATTTTGATTGTTCAGATACATTATGTGTCAATTTCAACTTACCTCATTATTTTGCACGGTGGTAACTAAGTAGTTTTTTAAATATTTTGGCCCTCTAAGTATTTGTTTATTTTTTCTAGAGTGCCTCACCACCATCATCATCATCAGACCAGCCTATGAGAAACGTCATCGATTTCCAAATGGAATGTTTATGCGCAGCCTGCATCCAACGTCTCCCCGCGATCCTGACCAGGTCATCTGTCCATCTTGCTAGTGGGAGGCCGTCCTACTTTGCGCTTTCCCAACGGCCATCTTGCTCAACGGCTGTTCTTGGTGCTATGTGCCTTACCCACTGCCACTTTAACCTACTGATCCTGTAAGCTATGGCTATGTGACTTTAGTTCTCTTACAGATGTCAACCTTTATGATTCTATCTCGCAGAGAAATACCTAACATACCGCGTTGTGCGATGTGCGACTGCGCACTTGCACAGAAGGCCCTTAGTAAGCGACCACATTTCACAGCCGTATGTAATCGCTGGCAACACACACTGGTCGAAGACGTTCGACTTCAAGCACTGAGGAATTTTGGACCTATCAATATTTTTCACATCTCAGTCACGAATAACTAAACCTTTTTCATTCAGAATTTTAAGACAAGTGAATACAAAAAAACGTTCCCATAGACTTAAATAAACATAGACAAATTAGAAAATAGTCTTATTATAACATTTAGTTCATGAGCCTTATTTATTTTGCAATAACCCGATTATTATTATCACAGTTTGTGCGCCCACGCAGTCATTGCAAATACACACACATTAAAAGACGCTTGAACTAGCGATATGCAGTATGCACATATAAGTTTATTTATCCTGATCTATGACCCACAGTCCGATTTATCCAGTCTATACTTATGATTATGAGACATTTTTTATACAGTGTACCTAATACAAAATATTGTCAATAAAGAAGGTGATTTTACATAGAAAATATCCAAACTAGAAAAATTTCACTCTCGAATCCCGGTTGGCACAGATTTTTATAAGATCATGCAGTACAAATGCTCGTACTCATCATACAAACATGTATAAAAGTCATGTATGTATAAAATTAAATATTTATTTCGAATATTTTAAAAATATACATATTCTTATTATTATTTCTCGGTTAACTGTATTCATAGCACGAGCTCATAATGATGCCACTTTGGGCTAGCGCTAGGTAACAGGTGTGAGTGTATGAATATTATTATTATACTATTTCTTGTTTTTTTTTGTTAGTATGTTCCGTATGATTCAGCAAAAACATAACGCACAAATATTTTGAGGTTTTACTATTTGTTTTAGGTGCATCTGCAATTCTTCAAGTTGCTTTGCTAGCACGAGAAAGTGAAAGACTAATTGAAGAAAGGAAATTTTTACAGTTTATTTTTCTTGCAGATTTTGTGCTGGCCACTGCGATTATTATTGAGGTTGGCGCTCTGACATGAAATAAGTATTAATGTATTTTCAGTGCACAGAAGTATTCTGTGGTGGACATACGGTATAGAAATTTAATGAATAAAAAAGGTTCGATTTTTAAAAACTCTTTCCACGCCAGCGGATAAAATGCACATTTGCACTCAAATTTTTTAATAATAAACAGAACCTTTCCGAGCTTGTGAAGTGAAAAATAATTTTACTATTTCACCCGAATTTTCTCATAAAAATTTTAGGTGACTTGTTTGTCTGTCGTAGTAACATAGCGGGTAAGACCAAAGTGTTGAACTCTCTGCCAACACGTGTTTATCCTTCTTCCCACGATATCGGTTCCTTCAAATGAGTAAAGAGGTACCTCATAAGCCGGCATTACGTCTAGGGTACTTATAATCCATACTGCACTAGCTATTCCTACATATAGATTCCACTTTCCGTGGAGTTGAGTTATTTGTAGTGCCGTGTATTAAAAATCTCTACCTAGAGTACGAATGTAAACAAAAAACAGTTATTAATATCAAGTAGGTAGGGTATTATACCTATAAACTATGTAAATAAGTCCATACAAGCGCAGGACCGTTGCGATATATCGATCATCCACCTCGCTGCCAACAGCATAGATAACGCTTATCAACGTCCGCAGCTGCCCGGAAACAGTGGTAGATCGCGCAATATCAGGCACTGCACGTCACACGCTCAGGAAATTATCTACAATTAGTCTGTGGCCTGGACTTTACGCGATTTATTGTACATATTGGATTTTCATATAATCTTAGCAATTATATTTGTTATCTTGATCAGCGACTAAGTTTTTTAAACAAAAATGAAATATATTTTAAATACCTAGGTACGTAATAAATATTTGCTGCGATAATTTAATACAAAAGATAAATAAAGGTTTTCTCAACAGATTAAAAATATAATCTAGGTATCTCAAAATTACTTATAGTATGACTCTATGTGGTACTGGCAGATAACTGCGCTTCACGTAATGATTATGAAAAATCTCTCATGGCGTTTATCTCCAGATTCATCCACTCTAAATAAATATCGAAACTAAATTCACCCTTTCTCATCACTGCTCAATTGGTTAATTTCAACTATAAATCGATTACATTAAGGAGAAAGACATTAAATTAATACCTATTCGTCTGACACGGAAAAAAATATCATAACAAAGTACCTACCTTTGTAAAGGTTTGGTATTTTCATTGGTATTTTTTGATAAAAACAACTAAAAATCTCTAAGTAAACCTGGCATAGAGTACACTTGTGTACATTGTTAAATATTCTTTGCTAATAACAAATAAAACATTAATAATTTTCAAATAACTTAATTTATAAATTCAAACACTTTGGAACTTGATCCGAAACTACTAAGTGATTTAGTAAACACACAAGAAGTTTTCAAACAAGTATTTCACGCGGTTGATTTTTACAAACCAACTCATTTATCAATACTTTTTTTTTATACAGGGCACTTAAGATGACTCAATACCACCTGATGTGAAGCGGCAAGAGTCCAATATGCGAAGACAGCTAAGTAGTGCAGCTTGAAACACATTGTTGTAGCCGCCTCCACCTTGCCAGCCCATAAGATGCCTTTTTACGCCTGTGCTAGTAAAGAATTACAAATGAACTTTGCTGAAATGTACGAAACAGCTGTTTTTTTTTCGCTTTGCTTCCAAAGTAAAAGTTGTTTGTTTGTTGGTTTTGAGGTTGTTGGTGATTAAAAAAATTCTGTACTTATATGTAATTGTTACAATAATTACTAGTGTGTGTGTGTGTGTGTGTATGTGTGTGTGTGTGTGTTCGTGGGTGTGTGTTCCTGTGTATGTGTGTGTGTGTGTGTGTGTTCGTGGGTGTGTGTTCCTGTGTATGTGTGTGTGTGTATATACAGGGTGTAAAAAATCTATGGGCCCTGGAGGAGAACTACTTTAAATCATTTAGTTAGCTCATTTTACGAAAATGAAACATTCCTTTATTTTTGAAAAGGCGACCTATCCAGGCGACCTCACATATGTGCCTACCACCTTTTTTTTCGGGAAGAAATCCGATTACAGACCTATCCGCCTCTGGCTAAGTGACGACCGTGTATGGGGGTCGCCCAGCGCTTATAAGGCAATGGGAATACCCACTAAAACTCCCCAGTAACTCCACTGCCTTTCGCGGGGGTACCCTGGGCTCTACCAAAGCAATTTCACCAACCCACCCCGAGGCAACCCGGCCTTACGGCCAGGTTTCGCGCCGATGAAGACTATCTAGAGTCACTTGGGTAATCCCAGACGTATGGGCCTACCACCTAGTAAATGTTTGTTAGGTACTCTTTCACGCAAAAAATACTGAATAAATTTTAATAAAACTTTGCGATGATATAGCTCATACATCAGAATACCAATAAGGCTATAATTTAGTTTGCTAAAAATAGACTAATCGAAGTTACTAATCCTGCGCAGATAAAGTCGCGGGCAGAAGCTAGCATAATACAATATACCTAGAACTTGGGTATTGTTTAATTAATGCTTTAAATGCGATACTAAGTGCAGGCACCTTAAAAATCGATTCAACTCAGTCGATTTAAGAATCGATTGCACTCCAGAGTGATATGAAATTGATCTCTTTAGGATGTCAAATAAATCACAATCAAAAAATCTGAATGCATCAAACATCCGCATTATCACCATGCATTTCTATCACCTATCTAGTCCCTCACCCCCATCCATCACAAATAATCACTACTTCATTTACCCCTTATTTTTCTTCTTCATCTCGCTAGCTTATTGCTTCTACTAGAATATTTATATTAACATTACGTCTGATGCTCAAAATGGAATGTTTTTCCTCTAGAAGTCTAGACTCTATACTTTGAAACGAGCAGTTAATAGAAAACGACAGATGTTCGCATAGATTCAAATATGTCGACTTTAGTTGAGTAGAAAGCGGAAGGGTGGCAGCGCCGTCAATTGGCACAATTGGTAGTAATTGTGGGCGGCATGTCCGGGCGTGCCGCGACCCCGGCCTGCTCACATACTAGCTTATCACTACCAGTAGGACCACTGCATACGGAAACAATATTTGAAATTCAAATTTACAAAACGATTATTTCCGATTACCGTACGCACTTGTAATTAATTGTAAGCTGTAAAATATACCTAGATTTGTGTTGAAAAATTTGTAAAGGATGTATGTTGGTAGGTACTTAGGTGTTTTGGTTTTACTTACATTGTCAATTTTATCGAAATACATATGTACCTCGATAAAATTGACAATGTAAGTAATATTGTAAGTACCTAAATACATTTAAATTAAGTATTTTATTAGCTGCAACTATTTATACTTATAACAAAAATACAAAATTAAAAAATTTAAGTAACCCCGGCCTCATTAATCATCTATCTAACACCATCTCATTGAGACTATTCATAAGAACCCAAACACGCTACATCTGCTGTAAGTTTCGGAAGAATTAAGCATTTTGCAGACTTTTTGATGGTATAGGATCAGCTTAAGGATAGTATTTCATGGGAATGTCACCGAAGTGACAGTACACCAAATTTCAAATCAATCGGATGTGTAAGAGTTAGTAAAACCCTATTATCATATACAAATGAACTGATAGTCATCAAACGCCTGAACTGATCTTCATAAACTATAGCTAAGAACCATCGTAGGCACATCAGCTTACAAACAAAATCGGTCCATTCGTATAGGCGCTACGATGCCACAGACAGACACACAGATACACAGACAGACACGTCAAAATTATAACACCCCTCTTTTTTCGTCGAGGGTTAAAAATACGTTAAGCGTTACTTCTTATATTGCTACTCAAACTTTGAAACAATGTATTACTCATTTGAAATAAAACCACTTTACCGGATTTAACACCGGGTGTATGATAGATAATAATGTAACATCTAATTAAACGAGAGTTAAATCTAAAAGTGGTTATATTTCAAATGTGTAGTGCTCGCGATAATATAAGACAATACTAATATTATCCTCGTAATGTCAATAAAAAAATTGTGCCTGAAGCGTCAGTTAGTATTTGTCTATACTGTGATCAATTACTGTCGCGTCGCATGTTTCTGACTGCACAGTTCACTAATAGGTATTATCATATAGCCCATATAGGTAGGTACGTACTGTCTACACGTCTCCACGCGTTGTGTATTGACAGTAATAATTGACATACCACTGACGCGATGCTGTAAACTATAATCTTAGCTGACATTTGAAAAGTTACCTTTAGCAATAAATGGTTATATGTATTAAAAAAATACCTGAAAATAGATTGCCTAGGTCCTATTCTAAAATCTATTTGTCAGCAAATTCTTTCCGTGATTTCATAGCTGACACAAAAATTGTTATTTACTTTGATGGATACGAAATCCAATTAGCCACCTTTTGAAATTTCGTCCACAACACCCGAAGTGGTGTAGAGCATCTGGATTTGACTGTGGTGGAATGCCACAAGCCTATACAAATCTTATAATTTATACCATGATCGTTTATAAATTTTCATATTTACCTTTTATAACTTGTTTAAATATATTAGGAAAGTATTCGCAAGTCTGTGGTACAATAATGCATGCGGCACTAGAACGGCGCGCTTGCGCAGCGCAGGGCAACGCGGAAGTCGTACACACTTCCGCGTGCCGCCATCTTGGCTGACACCTTGTAAGATTCGCCTCTGACTGATCTCGTTCTCGCCACATTTCATGTATCAGAAGACACCATAATACTCTAAGTAAAACTCTATTTTCAGATATATCAGTTATTATGATTATAATTCCGAAAACTTATCATCTTTATACGTAATCCATAAAGTGTCGATTAGATAAGATATGAACACGTACACGTACGTAAGTGTAATACCAATGCCTTTAGGTATAAAAATTTAATTGTTACCACATTTGGCGTATGCAGGTACCTAAAGGGGAATTATTGCATATATGCTAATTGGCGTACCTACGTAATGCAAATAGCGCGAGAACTTAGAATTAACTGACGTAGTAAGTGCACTCACCCCCCTTCTAATTACGGAATAACGTGGTGGAACAAAAAGAGATGACCCACTTTCGGGACCGGTCGTGCGAGATCGGCTCAACAGCACCGGTGCACATTACGTGGAGATGGGGTTATGCACTGAGCGAATTATTCGCCTAACGGAATACATTCATGTGAATTTTCTCGCCCCAATACAGTTCTTGTTCGTTTTTTTCGATTTTGTAACATGCACGACGGCACTTGTGCAATCGATGTTGCATTTCGACTGCAGACATAATATATAGACTGTACCTACTCCTTTTTTTAATGCTGGCTAGAAATTGTAATTGAGCAGGTAACTTACATGTGTTTCAGGATTCCATGCACACCGAGCGATTGATATGAAACTTTTATTTATGGTGACATACAGGACGACACTGGCCTTGTTTGAGTTTAAGTCAGTAAGCGTTGGACTACAATTAAATTTTATGTAATTCGACGATGTTACGGTTGCACACGTAGCCCAGGGTACAGGAAGTTCCATTAGTTATCTATTACTAGTATTTACCCGCGGCTCGTCCCGCGTGGATATTGGTAATCGCTACAAAAAGTATCATATATCCTTCCCAGGGTATCAAACTATCTCTAGACCAAATTTCATCTAAACCGGTTCAGCAGCTTAAGCGAGAAAAGAGAACAGACTAATAGATAGATAGAGTTACTTACTTACGAATTTATAATGTTAGTATTAGATGGATAGCGCTAGAAAACAATATTAAGTGTCCGTATTGACAGAGTGCCAGTGTTTTAGTAGTAAGTCTAGGAACATAGAGATTCGAAGACTGCACAATCCTTTTTCAGGAAACGTAAACCTATTTACAAAAGATCGTAATTCAACGTATGCGAATATTCACATTCTAATTTATTTTTATGTTACCGCAATAAGAAATAACTAAAAAAGATATAGAGTTTTTGCTAATGCTGATATCTGAAAATATAGGAAGCGCAAGTCGAAAATGGCGAAAATGCTGCCTAGTTCTTGTGTACTTTACTAGATTTTTAGTGGAAATACCATCATATTTAATTCGAGTTTGACTATCTGTAAATTTTTTGAAGGTAGAAAAGTTTTACACATGTTCATTGTTTATTACGAACATTATGTCAAATTGTTATTGTTGTGTAACCGATGCAACAACTGTGCAATTTCGCAATAGCCATATTATAGAATGTTAAGCAAGTCTGGAGGCTTAGGTAACGTAGCATAGTTCCGAGAGAGATTATACATCCTGCATTGCGGGTGCAGCTATAATGTCTATTTGTTTCTTCATCAGACTACATTCACTTTCTGGATTACAAAATGTCATGCCGAGGAAACCGAATTCATGTAGGTACGTATTTGAATCGAAGAATAATAATAAAAAGAGGATATAGATTAAATAGGTACAGATTATAACGGGTTATACAGTTATCGATTAATTACTTTTGGTTCCGTGGCACGTCCGCAACCGATTAAATTCGCTGTAATTATATTTTTGTTAATTTTATCGTTAGTACAATCGATTAATTATAACAAAAGAAAATTTAAATTATCATTTTAATAAGAAATAATCGGATTAAAAATACATTATTTTAAAGCATCTTGATGTAATTAATGATTAAATAAAACAAAGAAATAAAAAAAGGTCTCACACAGCTTTTGAAACCCTAAACCCCCAAATTTTGATAAAATGCGATTGCAATGAAACTTTTCCCTCCCTCTCAAATCCTAAAAGCGGTGAGTATCCAATAAATGCTGCAACACTATAATTTACTGCACGACTAGCCGAAACGCGACAACTTATGAGGTAATGCAGCAGGTCGCCGCCGCCGCCACGGGTTCCTGTCTATCTCAAGCAAGGATAGTCCGGCGCAGGCGCAGCAACTTCGCAGCTACGTAATCCCACCGCAACGGCACTTCCTGAAAGGTGGCGCAAGCAGCGCGCGAATGTCGGCCGAGCATTTCGCGCTACTTTCGTAATTCGTTGCGTGGTGCGACCGGCCGCCTCGCCTGGCCCGCAGGAAGTAAAAGTTCGAAGGTAAGAAAGTAGGTCTCCACTGTAATTGGCAATGTGCCTGCATACTGATGTCTACATGATAGTTATATGGGCTGTAGCGGGAGCACCCGCGGGCTGTTACGGTCCCTGGACTCTTGTAAGTAACATGAGGTATTTTATGGAATTTAATGATACCCACATAAAGTTTATCATTGGATATGACTACTTACAGTTATATAATTTAATAGCAATAAGTTACACCAGATTAAGGGCCAACAACATCAATAGATACTTACGCATGTGTGTTGCGCACGCACTTTGTGTGACATAACCTAAGCTTGAATGTAGACAGTCGCAGGCGCCGCTGACCCAATCCGCCGCGCGCCGTCATGATGTAACGCACCAACAACGAACGAACACGCAGCGCAACACGAACTAGGCCGAGATACAAGATGCGCCGAAACTAAATCACTTGCGTAATTAATTTCGAGCTACGACCGCCTTATTTTGTAATTTATGCTATTAACATTGAGACTTTGGAGTTTATCATAAAATTTGTCGAGTAGTGACCTGAACATGTAGCAATGCACATCCCAGAAATCATCTATCAAATTAAAAATACACTTAGTTTACTCAACTGTTTGTTGAGTAAAGTAAATGTATTATAATGATAGTCAATATAAAAAAATGTATTTAGTCGCCTTAAGACTATCAGACATAATAATTATCTATGCTAAATATACATATCTACTTAATAGTCTTGCTTGCATTAGTTGACAGGAAGTTTGAATATTATTCGTTTTGTAGAGTATTTTTAGCGGTGAGTTGACGTAGCGGGCTCTCGTCTAGATAATTACTGATTTACGATCATGTGTTGAAATCTTATATACTTTGAGATCTTAGGCTTGTAAATCTCTCATCAAGATCATAACTCTCGGAGGATGTAATTTCATTGCGGTTAACATAGTCACATCACGTCCTTTTAAATAAAATTAAATTTAACAACGTCATTTTCAACATTATTAGTAAAATGTTTTAAATATTCTTTTTTTGTCTGTAACATTATTATAAATGTTTGAAAAATTATTTACTAATAAAAATGTATTTAAACTAGAATAATTTCACGTCCTGAGGCGGTGATCGAACCCGCGACCTTTCGCAATCCCGGCGACAGCTCGGGCGGTCGCGGGTTCGATCCCCGCCTCAGGACGTGAAATTTTTCTAGTTTAAATACATTTTTATTAGTAAAATGTTTTGAACTTAAAATGATTACTTATTATCTTTGTAGGTCGGTACAGACGACAGCGCATCAAGTGTAAAACTACGAAAGCCATCTTCTCAAGATCGAACGGTTTCGCTTGATATGCTTTCGACTATAAATTATGGAGTGCAATAAATACTTATAAGTATTAAGTATTGAGTATTGACTGTATATTATAATAGTGTCGGTTCAGTTGTACAGACGACAGCACATCAAGTGTATCAGTTGTACTACGAAAACTGCATCTATTACGAACGGAGTAAGGGCGGCCTCAAGGTCAAACTGTTTCGCTTGATATGCTGTCGAGTGTACATAATTTTCTAAAATTAAAATTAAGTGATTATCTGGCCTCTTTTTCATTCTACTTAAAAAAGAAAGGTAATAAATTAAAGAAAGGTAAAAAAAAGCTAAAAGCTAGCCAGGCTAGCTAGGCTTAAAGGTATAAAATTATGTTTGGAAAGACTTGAAGTTATTTAAGTACATTACACCAATCCATACAACTTATTTGAACTATTTTAAACGTGCATGTTTTTTGATGTGCATTAAATTATGGCACAAATATTTTAAAAAATCCATTTTGGAAACGTCAAAAAACATTTTGGGCCATCTGTCCTTTTTTGATAGGATTGTAAAGAGTGACTTGGAACTTAAATTGAACTTTAAACCATGCACAACAAAAACAGGGTCATTGTATTGATTTTAATGTAGATACCTACATAATTAAGGTTTCAAGAAAGTACTAGAAAAAAATCACTAAGGCCTTGCTGGTACGAAAATACCTACAGTTTAATGGTCTTCAAATTGAATTGATGGACAAATTTAAAACAAAACAAACTTTACCTCACAGTTCTAACAAGACATTAGCATTGCCATAAAAATAATTTTTTTTTTTGGAATTTAAATTACATTAAATTCTAATTCTAATATACCTTATTAATTTTTAGAAAATGGCAAATTTAAAGAAGTCAGAAAATACATTATAATATAAATAACTTTATAATGTTTTTCGCCTAGCTTTTTTTCAACATTTTATTTCCCCATTAATGTCCTGTGTTGCAGCGAGAGGCACATAAGTGATAAATAAAATATTAAGTTTCGTTACATAATATACTTAGATCATATTAAGAAATGTGTAAGCTCACGTAAAAAAATTGGGCGGCAATGATGTCCGCAATGAAGAAAGCAACGCTATCCAGCTTGCGACACGCCAAGCCAGCCATGCCAACCGCTTGCAAAACCAACTCCTACCAGGAAATTCATTTCTAAATTCTGACACGTGATTATAATTGTAACTTGCTGAGAAAACAGCTGATTATTGAACAGAATTTCTTGAAATATTCGTGGTTATCTACAAGTACCCCTGTGCCTAGCAATGGTCAATCTAAAGCTTTTACAATTGAAATACTTATATTTAAAATAAGAATACGAAAATAAAGACACTATTTGTACAGAGGCTTCTAGCATCAGATTCCAGTTACAATTGATTTTTCAATTTTCATAGGCCTCCAGTGGGATAACGCCGCTCGACGAACTTAAACTTCATATCACAGTCATTGTAAAGGAGTAAGGACTGTAGGTGTATGGAATATTAAGAAATTGGAGAGAAAGAAAAATACTAAGGTCTTGGTGACAAGTTAAAGAGCTTTGATAACATGACAATCAAAGGTACAGTGACAGTAGTAAAAAAGTATAAAAACATAAATATATTAAAAAAGGTGCGCTATCCTGCACATGGTCCCCTTTTTAAACAGGTAGGCAAACCAACTTCTTCAAAGGCCTACGTAATACTCCAGCGCCGGTGGTCACGTCTGCCACTCGTATCACACCATCTTTCCCGGGGAAGACCGCCGTAACTCTGCCCTTGGGCCAGGCTGATCTGAGTAGGTTTCCGTCTGCGACTATCACCATGACTCCTACTTTTATAGATGGTGCATTTCCGGGTAGTCGTCTTGGGGCAAGGGTTGGTAGATACTCGTTTAACCAGCGTTTCCAAAATGTGTCTGCCATCACGAGTGCTCGCCGCCAACCGTATCTACTAACAGAATCTGAGGCACTTAAAGTTGCAGGAATTGGCTTGACAGATGAAGAGACTTCAAAATTTGTGGGGACGTGAGTTAAAGGGTGTGAGTTCACAATCCCCTCTATTTCACATAGAAGCGTGAGCAGCACTTCTTCCGATGGGCACCTCTCTCCTAGGGAAACCTTCAGCAGCTTTTTTAAATAAGACACATTTGTTGGACTTATTACGATTCTATACTAGCCTACAAGAAGTTAAGAATCAAAATAAATAAAGAAAACAATTTTGCTAACAGGTTCTAAAATGGGCATTCGGTATAAAAATAACTCAAAACCTAGTAGTTTCAGGACAGCGGAATTGTTCTATTACCAACAATAACAAAATACGGATACAGAAATAAATGCGAAAGTGAGTTTGTTTTTTGCTTGCTTTTTGTTTCACGGCTAACTGAACTGATTTAGATAAAATTTGGTATGGAGATAATTTGGGAACCTGTGAAGTTCATTGGACAGTTTTAGAAGTGATAACCGACATCCACGCTGGCGGAGCCGCCGGCTAAAGCTAATATACTATAAATACAGTATAACAGTACAAACAAATAATAATTACAAAACCGAGAGTAATTAAATTAAATTACTTACATAACAGTCTATTACATAGATTAAACGCATTTAATGCAAGTGTAGCGCGTAATTCACGTAACGAGAATGTTCTATAGATTACAGGAATTCAGGTTTGAAAACATGAATCAATGCAAGCAAAATGAACCAACTCGTCGGTGAAGAAATGACGCTTTCGGTAATCGAGGAAGCGTATTAAGAAATGGTGGGTCAGCCTCGTAGCTAACCTGCGCGTCGTCAGAAGTTCAATTAAACCAACTCTATCTGGGAATAAAGGAAATCTTATAACTTTTGCGTTGTGTCATCATCAGTCTATGCAAATCACGCTTTATATTGAGGTAAAAATTTAAAGTGTGACCAATCCGACATGGTACCCAATAAAATAGAAAAACGAACTCTCGCTGCAATGTATTTAGGATCGTTAAAGCTTTATTTAAAGTGTTTCTTGTAATATCAGAAAATTAAGGATTTTCTTTTGCGTAAAACGCGAAATGTAAGATGAACTAATAATAACCTTAATGTATTTAGAGGGGTCTGTATTGTAGGAGACAGTGTTGTTGTATATTCGTGAGAATCTGACCGAGAAATAAAATAGAAAATAATTATTAAGTTGCAAGGAGCACGACTACATTATTGTGGCTATTGGACTGAGAAGCCTGTTCCGTAATAGAGTAACGAAAGGAAACTTCAAAGGCGTGCGGAAACCGGAACCGCGGTAAGGGTTAGAGCGGAGACGACGCCCGTTTCCGGCGGAAGTGCGGCGCCAGGAAGGTAGATAGAAGATAAATAAGCCGCCGCCATCTTGCCGGACTCAAATCGATAAATCTGTTCGGTTTTGCATGCCCAGTGTATATATGACTTCCGCGTCCTGTTTATTTTCATTCTCTTCCAGCTTCCAGCAACACGCGAGGAAATCAAACGATGATCAGTGATAACTAGAATATAAAATTAATTAAATATATTCACACTGTGAATATGTTTAATTAATTTCATATTCTAGTGATTAAGTTGTTTTAAAAGGTCATCGTACTTACTGTGCTAGTAAGATGAAACATATATCATAAGCATAATTATTGAGGTATGCTTACTCGGGAAATGCAAATGACAATAATATATTTTTATGATCGCTGAATTTTAAAATGACTCATTTATGTAATGAACCGATCACGGGCCACAGACGTTGCTTTACACGCATTATATTGTATTGATGAGAACCGTATGACTCATTACTAGAAATTGACTAAGATTTAGATCGAGATAAAAGTAATTTATACTACCGCAATTTTTTTTATGTAAAATAAATGTAACAGGATGCAGCTCAGCTATTCTCCATTAACAGTATGCCACTTATGATATTTTATTGAATAAATTATACTTTTTTAACTAAAGGTATAAAAAAGAGTTGCGAATGATAGTCTCATGGTAATTGGTAACTACATATATTCTATAGACACTGAAATATCAAAGGATATTAATGGACTCTCTTTACTTAGTAAAATGCCGGCAATGATTATGTGACGACATGACAATTCAAACATTTTTTATATTTCAAACAATGCCTCTTGGTATTGACGGTATTGTCAAGAAATTGCACAAAAAGAGAAAAAAAGATTCTAGACTAACGTGTTATTCGCGAAAAAAACACATTTTTCCTAAAGTTCACTAAAAAAAACCAAAAGATAATCATGATTAATTAATGTTGACAACATACCTAAATAGGAAATAACAATTATTCCTTTATGTTCAAAATTAAATGTTCGCACAAGAAAATATACATACTCATGACTTGATCATGACATGATCTTGTTTTGGTTTCTTTGCGTTTTTTTCCATTATAATATACTAAAGTGTATTTATTAGTAATGTTTTATAATATTTGTTAGTTAAGTACCTTTATCTTTACTAGCGTAGACGAAAAAACTCATCTCCCATCGCAAATAGACGTAATTAGGGGGGTTGTAGTAAATTTTCTTTGTTTTGTTTGTGTTTTTTTTTTGTTTGTTTGTTTGTTCTTGTCGCCTTCGTTGTACTCGTAACAACCAAAATTAAATCCTAAGATAATATATTAATCTTCTTTTATATATGAATTTACGACAAAGAGTGTTTAAGTATGAGGAAGGAAACTAGTTGATATTTGGCGTCGTCGACTCGCGACCGGTTCTGCAAGTGTTATTCCGAAACAAGATGACTCCTGCCGATGCCGGGACTTTCCGATCGTACTGTTTTATTTAACGTTTTTTTTTCTTACTCGTTTAAATATTTTAAGCAAGCTATAACTACAAGCCCAACATGTATAGTATTCATCCTACGTCATTCACATAACATTTAGAAAATAATTATTTACTCGTAGTGTTGTTGTGTGAGTGAGACAGATTTCCAGTTTTATGACGAAGATAGCGCTCTTAGATCGCACTTTTTTTTTCAATTAACGTAATGGATTCACTAACTTACTTAATAAAGAAGGTAAAAAAATATATGAAGTAAACATTAAATGTATATTTTGCTCACGTAATTGGTGGCCTACTTTTATTATTAAATATAATAATTCATTAGTCATAAGCGTTGGTTCCATCAAACTGTAGATATACATAGGTAATTATTATGTATTATACATGTGTGTTAGGGATTAAAACAGCTTTTTACAGATGAACCTGATGAAGGTCACGCGGAACTTTGTCTAGTTTGACGGGATTTTTTTGTCTCTTATTATTACGAAGGAAGTAATAAAAACGAACTTCGCGGAACGACACGGTCCAGCATGTGCGAAATACCTACTTTGGCAAGCTGCATAACGTACCATAAAAATACAAACGGACTTACCAATCCTACTATTCAACGTAATGATACCAAGTTTTCTGCCTTAAATCTCTCTTAGCTAAGTATCAGGTTTATCATATTTTTTTATAAATAGGTAGGATAGGTATGTTTAAGCCATGAATTTACCTTAAGCCATGAATGACCGCAGTTATAGTTCCTGTTGTGAAAAATAAGACAGGAGATGCCTCTGACATTTCCAATAACAGACCTATTTCACTGGCTACAGTAGGTACTGGCTAAGGTGCTGGACGTATAGTCTGCTTGATAAATATCTCGCTAAATATATTGAAGTTCATGATAGCCAGTATGGTTTTAGATCTGGTCTATCGACTGAAAATGCCATTTTGTGTCTAAAGCAGACTGTACACTTATAGAAAAACACCGGTTTTGCCTGTTACTTGGATTTGTCAAAGGCATTCGATATGGTGAATTATTGTGGCGCAAGCTTCAATGTGAGACAGCATTGTTTCGATTTTGGTATAGTCATCAAAACAATATGGTAAAGTGGGGAAATTCCTCTTCTGATGTGTAAGGGTTGGAGTGTGGAGTGCGGCAGGAGGGGTTGACAATTGCATACAAATAATAATAAAAAACACAACATTTTGGGTGTTGACGTAAATGAAAACTACCAAATAATTTTGCATTTATTCATTTTTAAATAAAAAAACAAATATCTTAACTATACAAAAGGATAGATTTCCTTCTAATTTGATTTGGCTTTGGATTTATTTATTTATGTATGTGAAAATCATATAAAATCGAACACAGTAAAATAAAGATTAAATTATGATACCTATCTTTGTTTAAATAATCGTAAAATACTTTGGTGATTTCTTTGCCTACTTAGATTCGACGTTTCGCAATTCAATCTTGCTTTAATGATACTACTACATGACTGGTGGAGTGGCCAATGACCCTGTTTACTAAACCGGGGGTTCCGGGTTCGAGTTCCGGTAGGGGCGTTCGTCTAATGTAGTAGGTAAGCTTGAACATTTTTCACACGTCATTGTTTATAAACATGTTGACTAAGGTATAATTTATTGCTGTGAGTGTAGGAATATCATTATATTTTAACCGTGGTTCCATAGATCAATAATTTTTTGAGCTAGATAAATACCTAAGAAATGAGTGCCTGTTCATTTAGGAATTGCCAAGAAGATAAAAAAGTTATTTAGTGCCTATTGTCTATGACATAAGTAAATTAAGTAAAAAAGTTTTTTTACTACCTATTATCAGTCGTCAAATGTGAAATAATCGATTATTAGCATGATAATCTTATAAAATACATATAGTGGAATATAGAAGCTCCTCCTTTTTTGAAGTTGGTCAAAAGTGGGCTTGTGTTATTTGAGATACTTATGTTATTACTTAATAAAACCACAGAATAACTATTAGTCTAATTAAAACTAAGTGTATAGGACAGAACATTCGATATTCGTTTTCCTTACTTACCGACTTGTTTTAGTCTTTTATAATACCTATGAATGTTAAACTAATAATTTGAAGCAATTGGCACATAGCAGAGGTGCTGTTGCTTAAATACTAGCCATAGTAGCCAAGCGTTGTTTTGCGTTGTAACTTGTAAGTTGCGAATGTTGCTGAAATTAACATAAAAAAACACAATGATCGAAATTTTATTTGTAGCTTGGACATTCTTATTTATGACACAACAAATAATTATTTGTTTTGTAGCAAACAAGTGTCCAGAAGCAGATTATCTTCCCTTTGGTTCAAATATCGCATGAAAATTAATTATTCAAATGTAAATAATGAAATTGGACCTTAGATTCTCATGCATTTTAATTTGCATCTAGATTATTTACGATGTTTTCTTGTTCTTATGGTCTAAGGATGTTTATTATAATTTATACAATCTTAAATAACGCAACGCAAGTGCACATGTCAGCCAATTAAAATTACAGAATTAGTTTTTATTCATTATTTAGTTGCCCTCTGTTACCTTTTCATGCTTAAACCGCTGAACCGATTTTGATTAAATTATATACGGAGATAGCTTGAGACCCTGGAAAGGATGGAGGATACCTTTCGGCACGATAAGTAACATCGTTGCGCGGGCGGAGCCGTGATCGGTCGCTACTGTACTTACTGACGACATTACAACAATAAATTAAAAAATGGCCTGTATTAGTTCATAGAAATGTTTTGCAACTTTCGAATACATCTTATTCGTTTGGTAATTTCATAACATATTTATGAAATAATGCAGCCAATGATTATTTCGTAGAAATGTCATAAAACTTATCAAATAATTAAGATGTATATGAAAGTTGCAAAACATTTCTACGAAATAATATAGGCCATGTTTTAATTTATTGTACCTAGTAGGTATTGTCGACACCACCTTATAGGTATTATAGTCGTAAGTTTTAATTATTAATCTAATTTTATAAGTTTGGAGGAGCCATTATTCCACTGCGGGGTATCACTATCGTTCCACTTGCTTTGTTGAGTTGAGTCAACACTGGGCATTAAGCGGGGGGAGGAAAGGTCCAGCCCGGCTGGTATTCCCACATTTGACTGATTACATCGCAAAAAGTTGCGGATTCATCTCTCGAATCTAATATTACATACTTTTTTACTACTGCTGCGTCCTTTTTAGCGAATAAATCGATTTAGGGTCGCTCCACAGCTCGAAAATGGGCTTTACGGCTAGTGGCAGAAGATAACACTCAGGAACTTGCCGACCCCTTGAGAATCTGACCGCTATGCCATTTAACTTTCCTGGAAGGTAATTGGCTGATAATGTTATGTTGAGAATCTGTCAATTGTAGGAGTCTGGTTGTCAGACTTAGGAGGGCTAGGGAATGTGTGCCGCCCTCGTTTTGAATGTACGTTACGAGCGTCCGACTGTCCAACCTTTATGATTGATTAAACGAAAGTCGTCACTGGTAAAGAGTTTTCACTAAGGGCCTTCTGTGCAAGTTCGCAGTCGCACAACGAGCTATGAAACGAGCTATGTTAGGTGTTTCTCTGCGAGATAGAATCAGAAATGAGGACATCCATAAGAGAACCAAAGTCACTGACATAGCTCTTAGGATTAGCAAATTGAAGTGGCAGTGGGCAGGGCACATAACACGCAGAACGGACGGCCGTGGGGCGTCAAGGTTCTGGAGTGGCGACATCGTGGAAATCGTAAAGTAGGACGGCCTCCCACTAGATGGACAGACGACCTGCCCCCTTATTCTCAATTGTCGAATCACGGATTCGATTCGAAAAATCACATGCCGTCTCGTTTTGACGCACTGCGATAAAAAGTGACAGGTATAGAGTTTCCGAAATTCGAATACTTTCCGACAGTTGAGAATAAGGGGGCTGGTCGGGGTCGCGGGGAGCCGCTGGATGCAGGCTACGCAGAACCGTTTTATTTGGAGATCGATGGGGGAGGCCTTCGTTCAGCAGTGGACATTATAGGCTTGTATGATGGTGATGATGAAAGAGTTATCGATATTCGAATGTCTTCCTATACAGGGTGTTAGGAGGACGCCCTCGAATACGAAGGCAGGTGGCAGTGCTGGTCGGCCTGAAAACGACTTGCTAAAAAAATAATTTGAAATCACGAGAAAAATCAGCTTTTCATACAAATTGTAATATCTATATGGCCTGTTTGTATGGAACACCTAATTGTTTTTGTGATTATTTTTCGTTCAAAACATTAATCTTTTTATTATTTTCCTCGTCATTTCTGTGGCTTTATTTATTTTTATTTTTTGATATAAAGATAGGTTGCATCTACGTGGGGTACATATTTTTGCAGTTTAATTAGTTACTAACTATTCACAGATTAAATTTTATTATAACTAGGTAGTGTAATGGAGCCTAATTTGTAAACGACAAATCATTTTATATTTTTAATTTGTGGTACAAATCTTTCAACAAATCGTGTTTAAGGTGACGAACACTGCCACCTGCCTTCGTTTCCGAGAGCGTCCCCCTAACACTAACAACAATAATACAGTTATTGTTAAAGGCCCATTTACACGATGTAAGTTTCTTGCCTGTAGCATACATTTAAATTGAAGCAAGATATGATTTGCATAGTCTAATGACTAATGTGTTGTTTAGACCTTTCTTACTGCATTTGATTGAATGCTAGGCTAGAAACTTGCATCGTGTCAATGGGCTAAAATGTCTGAACGAATAAGTAAATATCTATTTATTCGTCACTGAAACTTGATTTCTAACATAGAGTACAATAATAAATATCTAAATAGGTATACGACAACTTTTCGAGCAGGTACCTATCTCTTCAAACTAATCACAAAGCGGAACCGGTAGTATCTCTTTCCATTTTATATGGGCCCCTGCGACTTCCTTTTGTGTTTGTAAATAAATTAATGTAAGGGTAAGCTAGACGCACAGCAAAGGCTCCAGTAAGAGTGGTCGCGTTATTTAACTGACATTGACCTCTGGCGCCCGGAGCTTCTCTCTGTGAGTATAAATATTCATAACAGTTATCTACATATTAATGAAGGTATCTTATCTATCTATAGCGTTGCTGAGACGTTCAGCAGACTACGTACAGTCAAATTAATTTGGTTTGACATGAATATAGGTAAGTACCTATCCATTAAAAGTAGCACGTATATATCTTATGAATATTTATTACTATTATTATTATTCCAAGATAAATACTTGATTAGATTAATAGTTTTTAAAACTTAGCAATGTACAGCGAAATTATAAATTTTCGATAGTATAGTGAATAGGGAAGGTGGGGCAAGCTTGATATTTTTAAATAGCTGAATGATTAGCCTATTAATACAGAAGCATTTGTAATTACAGTACTGGTTACAAGTAAAAAAAAATATTTTGATATTTTCAAACTATAGTTTTACATACAATAATGTAGAAATTCGTAAAGAAAAGAAATTTGTTTTTTTATAAAACTAGATGAAAAACAAGCTGATGGCACATCTGGTGGTAAGTGGTAACCTCTACCTTTAGCCACCTGTAACAACAAGGAAAAAATCACTTGCTACTGCAGGTGCTTTATGATCCTGAGGCCTAAGATGAAATGCCTTCCATGCCCAGTAATTGCACTGGCTACCCTTCAATCCGAAACACGGCGAACTGTTTCACGGCTGAAATAAGAAAGACAGTTGTAGGTACTAAGTAGGTAGGATGGTAGGCAGGTCGGTCGTAGTTCAAAATTACTAAATATTTTTTAACAGAAATAAAAACCGACATCAAAACACTGAAAAGGAAAAAATAATTGCATTTCAGTACTTAGTTACTTACCCCCTTAAATATATTTTTTGGAAGTGGAAGTTTTGGAAGTGAAGCACCAACTCGGTGCTTCACTTTCTAATGTCTCTGGAAACAGCTTAGCACCAACTCCAAAAAATATATTTAAGGGGGTAAGTAACTAAGTACTGAAATTCAATTATTTTTCCTTTTCAGTGTTTTGAAGTCGGTTTTATTTTTGTTAAATTTTTCACATTTTTAAGTGATTTCCTAAGGTCATACCAAGATGGGTGACCGTCAGCACTATCGGCTTGTATGTCTCTCAGTCTTTGGTTGAAATCCATAGTGAAAGAATTATCTTCTAACTCCTATCCGTTAAGGAGTTATACCTTCCATCATCAGCTCAATAACATGAGAAGATGACTAACAGAAGCAAATACTTGATTAGCTTTGGAAAAAAGTAAAACATGTCATACGTGCCAATAAAATATGAGGTTTGCCCTCGATCTCCCTGGGATCCCATCATCAGATCCTGACTTGGTGACAATGGGACCACCTCTGGAGTATATTCTATCGAATAAAAAAAGAATTTTGAAAATCGGTTCACAATTGACAGAGAAATCGGTGAACATACATACAAAAAAAAAAAATACAGTGGAACATATAACCTCCTTCTTTTTTGAAGTCGGTTAAAAAATCGGAAATTGTGGGTGTTCCTAGAGTTCCTTTACCTCTAGACTTCTGCTTGACACCATTTCTTGGGATATTCTTTATATCAAACGCAAGAATTTTTAAATTTTAAGGTTCTATTATAAATCTATCATAGTCAAAATCATCATCACTAGCCTATAAAACGTCTCACTGCTGGGCACAGACCTCCCTACATGGCAGAAACACACGAGGAGCTTGGGCCATAACACCACCACGCTGGCCCAATGCGGGTTGGTGGGTTGAAGCTTTTGGATGCCAGTCCTCCGTGCCAGGAGTTAGGAGCCTAAACCACAAGTAAAAAAACTGTCCCTTTCAGCGTGGGAAAATTGCAGGTGGGCAGATAAGATAGAACATTGGCCCTTGAATGAGAATAAACTGCTTATTAAAAAGTAGCTGGCGTCGTTTTACAGTTAGCACTACATATAATGCTCCAATTAAAAGATGGTTGACATTATGTAGGGACAACAATATAAATTTAAAAGAGCCGTAAGGCCCTAAGGTGACTAGATTTCTAGAAAAATTGTTTTTGAAAGATAGGCTACTATATAACCAAATAACCATACTAGTACACAAATCAGCAATGTAAACATTATTATATGCAACATCAGCAAAGAATATTTCAGATAATTTATATATACAGTACATGTTAAAAGCAATTCATATTGCAAAAATCTCCACTAGAAAGGCACCAATATGGGACACCAGCTTGCTTTTTGATTGGTTGAGTGCAACAAAAAAAAAATGAATTGAAAAAGATGGACAACTCTAATTCAGCTTAACCTTGTTACTAGGGCATGCACCCGGTTCTACCCGGTTCCGAAAAGACCCGGTTCTACCCGGTTCTTTCAGCTCTCAAAGAACCGGTTCTTAAAAATATATTACCCGGGTTTTTCGGTTCTTTCGGTTCCTATGAATGTCATCAAAGAAATCAAATATTTAACGATATTGTTTGCGATAAATGGAACTTGGAATATGTAAGGCGTGGCATGGCTACACTAGTAAAGGTATGGGGCAGCATAGCAGTTCACAGCATTCATTCGCCACCATTTTGTCTTGCTCAGTCAGTTCATCGTTAATTATCAAAGTGTGAGTGTTAATTTAAACAAAAGTAATAATCGTTATTATTATTGTAAGTTTGGACATGTAAGTATAGATACCATATTTTGCAATGAAATGAAAAAATTTATTCAGAAACACACAATTATGACTACAGAAGCCAAATACAACACATTTGAACAAATAACAATATAAATATGTCACTGAAAAGGAATCCACTCAGCAAAGCTGAAGCATCCTTGGACACTACGACGCTGGTCTTCCGTGGATACTTTTTTGTTACATTCTTTTGTTTTCACTTAATACACATCACAAAGTTAGCTAAATGCAGATTAATAAAGTATTTAATAGGTACTTTTTTCATTTTACCGTACTTATATACTCTTTCTTTGGTCGGTCAGGTCGCCGGTCACTTGACGCATTTTTGTGCGTGGAAAAAATATTAGACCGTTTTTTTAAGAAAAGATTATAATTTTGTTTTTACTCACAGTGGATGAGTGTGATGAGTCATCAGATCACTGATGACAGACAGAGAAAAGGGAGGCCGATAGACCCAGCATACTACCGCCCAATAGCTGTCACCACAGATCTTTGCAAGGTTATGGAACGGATTTCAAAAATAACCAGCTGGTCCGTAACTTAGAAGATCGCTCATTAATTATTGATAGTCAGTATTGGTTTCGCCTGAAACGGTCAACGGGTGATCTTCGAGCGTATTTATTGCATGTCTGGGGTGAAGCTATAGATAAACGTGGTGAGTCAGTGGCTGTTAGACATTGCTAAAGCTTTTCATCGGGTCTGGCACAGGGCTCTTTTCTCTAAGCTCCCGGCATACGGTCTACTCACTCAGCTGAGTGGGCAGACCGTATGACCGTATACGGCGATCCAGTTGCAGAGCTCAGCAACTGGATCGCCGGCTTCCTGCATAAGCAGAGAATCCGTGTTCGGGGTTCATGCCAGTGAACGCTGGTGTACTTCAAGACTCTGTTCCATCCCCTACTCTCTTTCTGCTTAATATCAATGACATGCTTCTATTAGGAAACATTCATTGCTATGCGGATGACAGTACAGTGCATGGTGGATATTACGGTCGCCCAGGGGCTGGGCGCGTTGAAACCTAGATGGAGAAAATGAATCTTACCATTGAGCTCGACAGGGTTTTGAACCTCATACCTGAATGGTGATCTAACAATCTTAATGAGTTCAATGCTAAGAAAACACAGGAGTGCGAGTTTACAGCCAAAATGTCGCCGTTTCTTCCCCTTCCCTCTCTTTAGGGCACTACTCTTTCGGCACAGGGTTCCATCAACTTGCTCAGTATGGAAATATGCTGCGATTTGAATCAGAGGAATTATATGGAAACTTTTATCAAAACAGTCTCCCAGAAGCTCGGTGTACTGAACAAGGTGCGTCGATTTTTCACGCTAGATCAATTATGCCTTTTGTACAATACTCAGGTCCGGTATTGCGTTGAATATTGCTCGCACCTGTGGGATGGCTCGCCCAAGGACCTCCTCGATCTTATCCCACCTTCCCCTTCTTACTCAGGAGCACGCGTGCCGGTCTTCGAGGTCATCAATTTATTGTTTCCACTTCAACATCTCGCACAAAGAAGTATAGTTACTCGTTTCTTTGTCGGACTTCCAAAACTTGGAATTTATTGCCGGCACACTTCGAGCCTCTGCAATTGCGGCGAGACATTGCATCAATTATTGCATCGCTTTTTGAACTTATCCCACCTTCCTCTTTCCCCCGTGCGTGGCGGTCTTCGGAGTCATCAATTCACTGTGTCCACCTCAAAATCGCGCACAAAGAAGTTTAGTAACTCGATTCTTTGTCTTCAAAATCTTGGAATTCTTTGCCAGTACATGTGTTTCCTCCTTCCTTTAAAATGGGTTCCTTCAAATGAGTTCAAATGATTTAAGAAAATTCAAAACAATTTTCGTGATGTTAACCTGACACTGCCTAGAAAATTCTGAAGAGAGCGAAACAGGTCGAAATCTGAATGTCCAATATGCCGATCTTGCTCCAGTTTTTCAAAAATGGCATCAATTTTATCCGTAATAGGGCGACCAGAGCGACGTGCATCTTTGACATCAAAATTTCCGGATTTAAAACGCTTAAACCAAATTTGTGCTACTCTCACAGACACTACACTAGGTCCATAAACATCGCAAATTTTTTTCGCGGCTTGCGTTGCATTTTTACCTTTTTTGTAGTAAAATTTTAAAATGTATCGAATTTCTTCATTAGATTCACTCATCTTGACAGTACGAA
Source organism: Nymphula nitidulata (assembly GCA_947347705.1). NCBI lineage: Eukaryota > Metazoa > Arthropoda > Insecta > Lepidoptera > Crambidae > Nymphula > Nymphula nitidulata. The sequence goes on from OX374623.1 coordinate 15,030,829, forward strand.
AAACAAATGAAAAACACACATTTTCCTAATTTGAATTTGGAATAATCTTTTTTAAAATCTAAACTTTGAATGATACCCAAACCAGCCAGATACAAATAGTACAGGCAAAGAGATTTTATCCCAAGTTCATAGATACTATAATGCGAAAAGACTTTTTCCCCAACCTAATATGACAACAAATCGACCTGTTAAATATGCCGACAAGTCTTCATAGAGGAAATTGGAGAAGTTCACATACCTCCTTTTACAAAATATTACTGTCAAATTGTTGATAGATCCTTCCAGAGTAAATCGGGTGATTTATTACAGCCTAGTTTTACAACTATTTAATTATTGTTATTAATAATATTTTTTGTTCTTAAGAATGGAACTTTAATTTAATAATAATATATGTTTATTTTTCTTTATCGCTTAGAATTATAAGACTTGTTGCAAGTAGATCTCATTCTTTATAGTTAATTTTAATATAATGTGGGGATATATTCCATGGAGAAGGGTCCGTAAAGAGAAATCACGAACAGCTTCTTCATCTCAACGCTGTGTGTTAAATCCAAGACATAATAGAAAATTTGATAGACGTTAACCGAACTTATCTATCGTAGTGTCCGGTGGTTTTCTAATTTCTATGTTTTCGTGCATGTAAAAAGCAAAAGACCACACTGAGTACCTAGCCGCATTGCAAATATACGGAAAATATTTGGTCGTAGGTACGTAGCGCATAGATGCAAATAATTAACGTCTGCTGTACGCGTGACTTAGAAAATAATTATGCAATATTCGTAATAGATTAATATAAACTAGTCGCATGTTGTAGTCATAAAATTTACACGAAAGCACGTTTTTCACTGAGCTCTTTACTTATAATTACCAAGTATAGTCAAACAAAGGGCACCCACTTTGAACAGAATAAGTAATACTACTTATTTGCAATATTGGGGATCTACCTAAGCTTTAAAAAGAGTTGATAAACGCAATATTTAAAATTTGTCTTGTAATACTTAGTAACAACACTTATACAAACAACACTTCAGATTATCAAAAAATATTCAATCAATCACAACATTACACCGATCAGTTTTTTTTACAAACTACGTCAAATGACTCAACACCACCTGATAATATGTGAAGTGGTATCTAAAAGAGTTCATAAATATGCAAAACCAGCTACTGATGTTTAGATTAGACACAGTTCTACCCTCCTCTACCTTGCCGGCCCAAAAGGCGGTTTTTCACGTCAATTTTGAATAATCTCATTGTTTTTTTCCCATATTATAAGTTAAACAAAATTCGTAAAAATTGAGAGTAAGAAAGAGATTTAGAAGTAGGTACTTCAATTATTATTTATGCAGTAATTTATAGGTTAATTGGTAGGAGACTTTATAATATAAGATACAATGGTGCATCGTGTGTGGGTAGCTGCGCAAGAGTTAAGGAAAGCAGTCCGCAGGGGGGCATGCGCGCGCGCCGTGACAGAGCGTTCGTCCAATTGGTCGAGATTGCGCATTTCCGCCGCGCCGCTTCCGGTCGCCCGCGCCGATAACACCAAGAACTAAGCAGGACTTGCGACAGCGGTCAACGTACCTCAGCCTACCTACTTATGTGTCTTCCTACTCGTCAAACCAGTCTTACTAGGTACAGGTAAGGAGTTGCGAAAACCGGCCAATTTTAAAATCTTTGTTAAGTATGGATTTCGTACTTATTTACACAATAAATAAAACAATGAAACAGCTGCCCAACAAGCATTTACAAATAGGATATAAGTCAGACAAGTAATAAGTACCTAGGTAGGTACATATATAGTATACCTAGTTAGTGTGTAGGTAATTACAATAAGTGTATAATAGGTACCTAAGTTTGGCAATTTCGTTACAAACAAATATAATATTTCCATATAAATTCCATTAGACAGATTTTTAACCATAATTTCTGACATACAGTCAGGTGTATTATATCTGATGCATGCCACCAGCTTTACCTACGAAGCAATCGTATTACTTCACGAATTTTCCAACAGCGATCCGTGCTGTGCTTAGTTGCGGGCCATTCGACGATTTATTGTCGATTTTAACACGGATTATAGAGAATTAAAGAAATTGTGTAACAAATTCAGATCTTGCTTAGTGCTTAGCAAGAAATTTCGATTTCATCTATCAAAAATGGAATGAATTAAATAGAAAAACTGCAAACAGGGATACTTCTCTGTGTAAAATGGAAGCTAATTGACTATATTTGCAGAAAGTATGGCTGATTGTGTAAGTTTTGAGTTTTTGTGCGATAAACAATGTGCAGTTGCAAATATACCTATGTTGTGGCCACGCAGGCTTGTCGTTACAGTTACAGTGATTACTGTATCTGTCTGCAACGGTTATACTGACATATGATTACCCAGTTTAATTAATCGCAACTATCGTACAAAATCCAGAACTTATCGGCTTTTGCATTCTGCTGTGTTGTTGTATGGATTTTCATGATTACCTTCAGCCGGTTCCAGTATGTCATCCATCATGTTATCGTGACTGATTCAATCGAATCCACGTCATCAATTCATCATTACAATATGTTTATCCTTTCATAGAAGCCTTCTTATACGCAGTTAGCGTTAATAATTACTTTCCCTGTGAAATCTGTATAAAATACAGGTTTCAAAGAAAAATGCAACCCCTTTTCTAACATATTTATTTTACACTCATAGCTTGTAAATGTTATTTCCGAGAATCGTGGTTTATGGCGAATATACATAAATGGCAAATAAAAATAAAATTACAGCCGACAACATTTTATGCGACCGGAATGTTACGTGGCAGATTGATTTTATGGAACATTTACAACGAAGTGATGTTGACATTGCAACATGGTCCTGTTGTAAGTACGACCCGTTAGGATGTAGTGAATCCACTCTTTGTGACTTCAATATATGTAATTGAAGTGCTTATTTTAAATTAGTCTCAGTTTACCTTGTAATAATAACATTATCCTAACTAATATTATGAATGCGAAATGGAGTTAGTTTGTCTGTGACGATTTCACGCCTAAACCACTCAACCGATATAGGAGAAAATAATGGACTTAGTTTGAAACCCCGGGATGAACAGTCACGAGCAATAATATTATGTACCTACTTCTCGCTAATCGTGACTATTATTCCATTTACAATAAGAATCACGAACACCAAGAAGTGGGTACTATATATTATTGTTCATCATGACTGAACATAGGATACTTTTTGGAGCGATAAACGACATCTACGCGGGCGGAGTACGGACAAAACTAGTTTAAAATAATGTTATGTCGTAGATGAAGACTATGAATCCGAAAATTGATATTTATAGGATCAAAGAGTTAAGCAGCGTGTTTTTGTTGATATCCCATAACTTTATTAAGGAACGCTTCTATAAGGCCTCATTAATAGCCTAGAGTTATCAACCAAAAGACGTTGTATAATACCTACGCATATTAATAACCTACTATAATTTGTTACATTTTCTCGAATCCTATTTAGAAGTTTTTATCTATCCAACTACCAAGCTACCAAGTTTTATCATTTATCGAAAGTGTCCAAGACGTGTTCAATCTGAGGGTCACTCTACATAAAGGAAATAGCTGAGAGTGTCGGTCGCGCGAGTAGATCGGAACGGAAGTGGCGGCCGTTCCCACGGACATTCATCCGTTACTTCACCTGACCCCTCCCGGCTCTCACCTCACCACACCTCAGCCCTCCGTCTTACAAGGAAACTGTACACTTATTACTTTCCAGAATCCTCGAAGCGAACAACTTTATCATAGCCTTAGATCAAATGGATAAAAGACAACAAGTTTTACCTCAAGGAAGATTTCTTCGATTTACCTTCCTCGTAACACCAGTTCATGTGTTCTTTCTTCATTTACATTGCTTATAATACTGCCTAAGCTAGAATTGGCTAGAAATACATTACCTTGGAAGGCGAACCCACGACCTTTCACCACCCATGTGATTGCTCCAACCACTGACCTACCGAGGACTTGGGATAACTCTATGAATTTCCTCTAGTCTTTGATTTTGCGCGTTTTGCTGGTATTTATTTCGCACATGGAATTATATATATGTTACTCATTAAACGAGGTAATGCGACAGTCTCATTGGTGCATTTTTGTTTCACAAGATTTAGGGGTGTTATTTTAACCCCCGACGCAAAATTGGGGTGGTATAAGTTTGATGTATCTGTCTATGTATCTGAGCATCTGTGTAGGGGAGACTGGGGTCAATTGGTACATATTTTGTTTAATTGCGCCCGAATTATTAGATTCTCATAAAAATAAAGTACTAGATTAGTTAGATAATTTATTCAGTTACAAAAAAGTGGTTCAACTGACCCATGTAAGGGGTCGGTTGCACCATTTTTTCTCACCCTTTCTCCCCTTTCTCTCTCTCTTCATTTTTTAAAATCATAAATAATAGATGTTACTCAAAAAGGTGTCATCATAGTCTACCTGGACTCGGCTTAAAAATCTCGAACTCTTTTTTATAATTAGTGCATATTCTGCACTAGAAACAAAAATAATCCACTAATTTTCAAAATACTCGATATATTTTTACTTCTTTTATTGTAAAAACCATGTAAAACTTAACAATTTAAATTTGTATGAAAAATAGTCTGGTTCAATTGCCCCAGCGCGGTAGTAAATAATTTTGTATTTTTAATAACTAAGAAAAATAAATAATTATTGAAATTATTATTAATTTATCGAATTTTTCGTCAAACAAATGAAATAAAATAATCTAGTAGCTGGGTGACATTTGGCGAACAGAAGTTCCATTTGTTGTATCTTCAGTATAAACTTATTTAGCTTAGCAGTATAAGTTTATATGAAAATGTACTTTTACTGGTCTTCTCAGTTTTTAAAGTTAATTCTGAGGCATCTACGACTGCAAATATTTGCAAATAATTTCAAAGCGCAAGTTAGCCCTAAACTCAAAGGTAACGGTATATTCTTAGCTATAATTTATGAAAATTGGTTCAGGCGTTTGATGACTGGCAGCTCATTTCCTACTTGACAAAATGGTTTTACGTACTTGCACAGATCCGATTGATTTGAAATTTGGTTTACTGTTACTTCGGTGGTATTTTCAAGACATGCTAATCTTGAGTTGATCCTGTATCGTCAAATAGTCTGCGGGATGCTCAAGTCTTCAGAAACTTAAAGCAGATATAGCGTGTTTGGGCCCATAAGAATAGTCTCAATGAGATGGTGTTAGATAGAAGATTAATGAGGCCGGAGGTTACTTAAAATGTTCAATTGTATATTTAGTATACATGCTTATGTTTGCTTTTTTAGATTGATTTTGTAGGTACTGGTATTTTATATGTTAGATACTTAATATTTTTTATGCTATCAGCTATATTTTTTTACTATGAAATCATGTTATGTAAAATGTATCATAAAAGTGAGTGTATTCTCATAGATACGCTATGTGGAGTTTAAGGAAATCAGTCCGAAATAAATATTTGGGAAATTTCAGTCTAGTAGGCAGATTGATAAGATCAACTCAAAGTCTTAACACAGCATAAATGGAATACTAGACAGAGAACACAATGAGCCGTTTGATTTGTGTGAACCGCTTGCTAATAGTACACGAACCCTGAAACCATTCGGATGAATTGGGTCTTTGTTCCGGGCCGCGCCGTCACATCGCCGCAGCTGAGTTCATTGTTTAGTCTACGCATGGTCCAGACCAAATTAACACTAACAAATCTATAATCTTACCGAGTTATTATTCGGCTTGCGTTACACTTACGTAATTGTATGCACGTGTTAAATGAAAGTCCTAGTTAAGAAGTTTATTTTTAAATAGTTAGTTATATGGTAGGTATTCTTACTAAGTTAAGTTACAGTATCAAGATCAAGGTTAGCTCAAACAAAATTTACGCGCGTGATTTCATCTGGGTAAAAAGTAAACTTCTTAGTTTAATCCGATTTTTTGTTGTCAACTTACTAAAATAGTTTTTGTTCAAACCTAACTTAAATGAATGACCTTACACTTAAGCCAGTCATTATCTAATTAAGAGACAATGAGGACAATGAGGTATGAGTTAGAAGATATAAATTGAACAAAATTATAATTTTTACTGTGCTAAAACAGGTTCAATCAAATTACACACTACACATTGTTTAAAGAACGCACAGGATTTAATACGCCGTATATTACAGAGTAAAACCATTTTTACGAAACTCGTTTTATGAAACTCGCGCCAAGAACAAAATGTTTCTTCTTGGAGTTTGTTGGAGGGAAAATATAAGTAGGTATCTGAGTAATAGTACATCTTTAATTTATATATACTTTAGTAGGTACCGACACAGATACGATAGGTTTTCTATTCTTTAATACCAGGTAAGGGACAAAAGATTAAAGCAATTCTTCCTAGAAATTTGTAAAGTGAAGAAACTTTAATAATAAAAAGTGCAAGAATTTGATTTCGTTAGCAGCGGTGCGGTGGGTGTAACGAACGTCGCTGCGCCGGATCTGCGGGCAGTGCGTGCGGCGGAAGCGCGCAAGACTTCCGCTCCTGGAGTGTCACGCACTGCTGCGCGCGCGCACCCGTGTCTTACCGGCCTCACGATTGTTGGCGACGCTGAACTTTGACAATTTTATATAAACGTGACACAAACAAGGATACCACATTCCTAACTATCATTGTGCCTTACGGTTGTTATGGCTGCCACAGAAATATGACTTGTGTATTGCTGACTTCAAGATCAGCAGACTCTTGACGTTGCCGGTCTGGCATCAAGGGATCTGATAAGATTCTTACCTCAGTTTCCCCACTCAGCGTCTTTCATTCCTGCAGAACATCCCTATAGACCAGAGGTTCCCAGATTTTTTTTCTTTTAAGCCACTTTCAAAATTTAGCCCCCCCTTAACAAAATGAGTTTTTGTCCCCCTTTGTAGACCCCCGTCAAGTCTCCCGAAGACCTCTGGGGGTCTACCTGGACCACTTTGGGAAATAAGGCTATAGACAGTTAATATTTTTTATGTGAAGGTACATTACCGATACATATCTTACATTATCTCATATATCTATTTTAATTGATTTGAGTGATTTTGCAAATTAAAAGTTTTCGTTTTGTGTATTGAACGGCATAAACTACATAGTTGCAATGACTTTTTGAGAATAGTTATGAAAAGAAACAGAAAAGCTATACATTTGCTTAGCGTTAAAAGTCGATTTTTATCTCAGTTTAGATAAAGGAGATAGAATGAGACAAATGTCGGTAAGAGTCAATTAAGCCTAGGGAATGGTTAGTTTTTTATATACTACTAGGTGACAAACAAGCTGACGGCCCACCTGATGGTAAGCGGTGATACCGCCTATAGACACCTGCAATAACAAGGGAAAATCACTTGATATTGCAGGTGCGTTGTAATCCTGAGGCCTAAGTTGAAATGCCGCCCATGCCCAGTAATTACACTGGCTACCTTTCCCTTCAATCCGAAAATCAGCGAACTGTTAAAAGAGTAACTGTGAACTGTGCTAGTGAAAGAACACGGACACTAAAAGACCAATAATGCTTTAAATCTAATTTGTCTTTGCCTTTTCGAAACGACCATAGAGTAACTTACACCACCCACAGATAAAAAGTAACAGTTGAAATTAAAAGTAATTTAGAAAATTGACATAAATTGGTTTGGATCCTATTATTATTTAAGATCATTTTTATTGTAGTCAAGGTATACCGTTGACTTTACAAATACTCGTGCCATTGTATAAACGTAAACCCATGACTTCTCTAGTAGATATTGCACCATCGGATGCTCTACCCCCAAGGATATGTGGCAACCAACGTGAAAGAGTCGTCCCTGAAGAGGTAAAATGTGAATTAAGTATCTACCTAAAAGTATAAAATTCTTGCTTTGCTCCTAATAATTCAGTAGTATTTCACTTAGAAGTTATTTTATTAACTACGATAAGTTTGATTTGTACCAATTTTTCAGATTTCAATCAATCAACTGATAAAAAATCGCAGAGAACAGCTCATGAATGTGTTTCACTATCGTAAACCATTGGAAAACCCCTTACCTTTACACTCTTTAAGTATCACATGGACTCCAGATCAGCTTTATTTTGAAATTGAGAATGAAATTGTTGTGAAAAAGTTGTGGTAAGGCATTATTTGGATTTTTCACTAAAATAAATACTCATTAGACCATTTAAGTATACGGAACTGATATCAAATCTGGCCAAAGCTCCCGCACCATGGTCTGCGACGTAAGAAATATTGTTTTTGTAAGAAAAAAGTAATAATTTTAGTACTGCTATGACAACAGCTGATATCTACTGCCAGATTTTCACTCATTGAGAATATAGCAAGAGAAGTAGTTGTGGGCCATAACACTACCCCAAGATCCCAAGATGCAATTTGTCATATTGGGGATAATGATAATACGTAGCGTGATATTTTTACTCAACAACGATGCCATCCCTTCACGAACCTCAATGACACAACGGCTAGCTTTTCTACACTTGCGAGCAAAATGAAAAACATAAGAGTATTTATGGCCTTTTTCTTCAAACAAAGGCTTCAAGCAAACTTTTTGTGAAATTTCTTTTATTTACCTACACTTTTCAAAAAGCTTAAGATAACCCTATTGGAACTGTAGGTTATAATAGCGTAAGATGGTTTCTAGATCAGTACTATTATATTCAGTTATCTGGAGGTTTTTTTTTATCTATTGACTACTTACTTTAAAAAAAAACCATGGTTGGCAGGGTGTGGAACACTAGTCTTCGTACCATTTATGTCCATTGTTGTGACTTCTGGAACGAGAAGTTTTGCATTGGAGCAGGATGGCGCTGTTACCCTCAGACTAGGTTTCATCTATCTCCTGGACTTAAAGCTGAAATCTTTATTCGTGCGACGCCCAAAAAGGAGTCATCTATACCTTGCGCCAGCGCAAATCTTCAGCTAGCTGCGGCACATAAGCGCGACCATGTAACTGGCTTTTTTTCCGTACCCATGACGGTCAAGTTTTCGAATTATGTAGCTTATGCGGATGAAGGTGGTTAAGGATTTTTTTCAACACTATATCACTTCAACTTCAAGACTGTGATGATTTTACTAGATATAAAAATGTGTTTCTTTCAGATGATACTTGAACAAAAATTATTGTATTCGAAATGTTTTTTCTACTTTATATTGTCTTACAAACACAAAACATACCTACCATTAATAAATGAGTCGTAACAAATATATTATATCTGCTTAATTTCTAACCGCCACAGCAGCGCATAAAAAGAAACAGGAATGACTGGATTCCAAGCAAAAATCATTTCGAGATGAAATTTATGTTAAAAACATTGGCCTTGAGTATGGAACTTGACATTGTAAGCCGATATTCCAAAACATAACTAACAAAACTCGGCAGGATTGAATCATCGGAGTAAATTATAATAAAATCTTAATATCGAAATGCAACTGTGATAACTTGTTAGAGTTATTTATGATGTGACTACGATATTCCAGATTTCCTGATGACTTCATTGGAATTATTTCTGAAATCCACTAGGTGGATGGCTCGGAATAGCAATAAAAACTAATCACTTGGTCGACGTGGAGCATGCGTGTGTAGTGTTAGAAGACCCAATAATCTCGTCGCTGAGTCACTCTCTTTGTGGCGGGTGAAAACAGTGATGCATGAACACGATAATAAATCGTTAGAATACGTGTTAATAATTAATAAGCTTAGCCATGTTTTGTGGAGCAGTAGTGTTAAAATGTGCAGTATAAAATTCCGTGTTCCTTGATTATGTCGTCTCAAAAGCTTAATTTTGCTACCGCTAGAAGGGACCGCAAACATAATATTTGATATTTATTGCACCTAAACATCGCCACGTAAAAAAATATCTCTAAAGACAGATCGACGGGCATTGAAATAATTAAAAGTTCAGAACCCTAAAAAGAAAGGAAATTATTAGAAATGCAATACTTATTGCAGATGAACCAATTGGCATATCGTTACTGAATTTTAGTACCTACTTGTCCTTCTAAAATATTTTTTTTAGGAAATCGAAATAAGGTATTTTTACAACTACAGATCTATTTTTAGCTATCTCAAATTTTTTTGATATATCGTTTATCGTAACATTCTAAGTAATCGCCTGGGCTAGCAATGACGCGAGAAATAGATTTTACGAGAGCATGCCTCGTGGTATTTACGTGTGTGTTTACACTTAGCCGATTTTATAGGCTCAATGACACCGTCACACTTTGAGATGGACTAAGAACTTTATTTTGTTTTGTAACTGGACGATCGCCATTATATCGAAGCTTTTAACGTCATCGTCAATGCTCTGCAGGCTCTTTAGTATTGACTTGATTTTATGGAGTAGGGTTATGTAAGTACAGTTAGGTTGTACCTGTAAGCATTTTACAGCTAATATTTTTAAATGCAAAGTATGAACAGACTACCTCTTTATTTGTAAAGTTAGAAGTGTATTTATATTTTATGTAGTTTTTGAGGAGGTCGGTTGCGTAGTGTTCCGTTATTAGAGCGGGAACAGAGCAACTTTAGCCGTGGCCGATCCCGGGAAGGGTCAAAGGGCCGTTGGTCCCGGTTGTTACTACAATCACTTCAACCCACCAACCTGCATTGGGCCAACGTGGTGGTGTTGTGGCCTTTGGACCTTCTTTTACACCCATGTAGGAGGGCCTATGCCCAGCAGTAGTAAACATGTATAGGCTGGTGATGATGATGATGTAGTTTCAGTATATTAAACCTACGTAATAATAATATAGTGTCGCCAACTAATCCTACACTTAATTCAAAGTTATAACAAAATCCTTTCCACCCTAAGGCAATTGTTTTTCAGACAGAAACGCAATAATTGCTGTCAGCAATAAGGCCGGTTTTTATCAAGTTTTTGTTAATACTAAGTATACTGTATTTTTTCTATGTGGTACACTTAATTTTTAAATTAATTGTCTAAAATGACAATTTTACTCTCACAAACGTTTTGTTTTAGAAAAACTTACCTATAATTTTATAAAAAAAATTAAACTAATCTTAGACCTTCATTTTACCAAAGAAATCTCTATTTTTTAGAAATAAATTTCGTTATGCATTAAGTATCTTAGCACATAATATCACGATGCAACTTGCGTCAGACGACTACCTTTGGTCTAAGTCTCTGATAAAAGTTATCTGAGGTATGAGAAATGGGCATATTTATTTTTAATGCGAATATTCTCGAAACCAAAGAGCACGCTATCTAGGATAACCTTAGAGAACGTTAATTATAGCTAACTTTTTTAAACGCACTTTCATAATTTTTAAAAATGTATATATATTACTTTATTATGTTTCAATACTAAATTATAGAAATAGATAAATATTCAAAAGCTACGAGTATGTTTGAACATAATTATATTTACCTATTTGCTCTACATACATCGCTACGTAAGTATTGTTATTAGACATTATCTCTATCAGTCGGCGACAGTCGGTCGGTTGAACATGGCTTCCGGGTGTTGATTGCTGCTGATTGATATTGATTCCTCTCATTACTGCTGGTCAGAACACCGTCTGACACTTGTAAGGCATTGCACGGGTGTGGTCTTGTTTCGAGATAAGTTGCAATCATTTTATATTACTTACTACTGGTTTGTAGACGGTATTTCTATTAATTGTCAGAAGACGAATAAGTAGATATTTTTGACTTAAAGTTTTCTTTTAATATTTTAGTAATTTGTCGCTTGCTAACACGTGCGTGTGCATGTTAATACTTGAGAAAATAGAGCATTAATAATATGTGATAATAGTAAAAAATTCCGGGGAAAAATAGGAAATAGGTATATTTAAATCAATTCTGTCTACTCATTTCTAATCTACAAACACAAAAACAAAGTTCTAAGGTTTTGATTTCAAATCGCTGTACTTTAGTATACAATTGTAACTTGTATCATAGTTAGTTTTTATCAGCAGCCTATAATATTACTCCTAGAGTATGATATAGATTTTAACCTATTTTGTTTTGTGTACAAGTTTTTATATACCTATCTTTTATCTTTTGGCAATGTAATTTATTATTATTATTTTTTGTATCTAATAGCCATCCCATCACACGGGCCCAGCAGAAAATCAAGCGTTGTGGCTCTGCGTAGCCATGACATCATGCTGAGCTGGTCACCCTTTTGGTTACATCTGGTCTCATATTATTTCTCTTTTGTAATCTTCTAAAATTATGACCAAATAAACGTCTTTTCTTTCTTAATGGCTTCTTTTTAAGAATTTCTAGTTCGCTCTGAACATGAGTCGATTCACTGCGCAGTGCGCACTATCTCCACCACCTTACAGCACTATCTCCACCACCTTACAGAATCTGTAAGGTGGTGGAGATAGTGCGCACATGATCGTACCCAATAACACTATTTTCAATTTATCATTATTATTACTATCGGGTGGTTCTTATGCTTGTTCGCTACCTTTGTTACACACACACACACACACACACACACACACACACACACACACACACACACACAACCGTACACATACTACGATATCGAATCAAATTTTATTTCGAAATTCTGTCACACCCGGTATAAACATAAATTAGTTATTCCTTTTTCTTTACACGCTATTGGAAAGTTATTTCTAGAAATCTTTTGAAATACTTACTGAATTCTCCCGTGTCAACTTGCCTTTGTGGGTTCAAAGGTGTGTAACACAATAAAAAGTTTTACTTCCTCGTTAATAACATAAAACATCTTTAACAATTTAATTTCGCCGCGCTCCTGTGATGTCTATCCGAACACAAATTATCGACTCGGTTTGATCCCACGCCCAAAATAAAATATCATATTTCCTGTCAGACGAAGCAAGCTTCAGTATTGGAGTGTTTTTTTCTTAAACTTTTTCTTCAGCGCATCAAGTTTTTTAAGGAACTGCCACGCACATGTTTGATCAACATGAGCTTCTTCTTTACATGGTATTTTTTGTTATATCTGGTTGCACTTAAACGTTGAAACAACGTACATTTTCTAAAGGGAATATTTCAATATATTCTATTTTTAACCGATTTCAAAAAAAGGAGGAGGTTATCAATTCGTCTGTATGTTTTTTTTTTCATGTTTGTTACCTCAGAACTTTTGACTGGGTGAACGATATTGATGATTCTTTTTTTGTTCGATGCGGAATAGTTTCCATTTGGTCACATTAAAATTTTTTGAAAATCCATTGGGTAGTTTGGTTTTTAAATCAAAAAAACTGGAAAAATTAAGTCGTGTATACATGCAAAATTGCGGATTTTTGCTTTCCTATGAATTTTTAGTGAAATGATACGATAGTAGAAATCAATTTAAGCTCACGGTCACCCATCTAGCTTTGACCTTCAAAAGTTATCACTAAAAATTAAAAAAAAAATTAAACAAAAATTAAAACTAAGTTCTATCCAAAAACAATAGATAGTGAAGCACCGACTCCAAAAATATGTTCCTAGGGGATGAGTACCTACTAAAATTTAATTATTTTATCTTTTCAGTTTTTTGGAGTCGGTTTTAATTTTTTGATTAATTTTTTTTTAATTTAGATTTTTGCAGGTAATTTTCGTGGCAGTAAATATGTATATTTAGTAGTTAGTTTTAATAATTGGCTTATAAAAATCATCTTATACATATAAAGACTACTAAAACAGCATATCATCAATAACATTTTGTACAGTTTTGTAGTAAAGGTTAAAGGTTTAGTTTAAACTAAAACTTCCGTGTTGCATGGCAAAATATCATATTTCATATTAGTCCTCATCATCTAAAATTTTTTTTTAGGAATAGTCCTACGAATATGTTGTATCGAGGATAAATACATTTTGTATCGAGGCAAAACTGTATTGTAATAAAATGTTTTTGCGTGTACTACTTTAAATTTAAAGCTTATTAAAATTTCCACTTAGAATAATAAAAATAAAATAAACGAAAAGTAAGTAGGATAAGATTTATTACAAAAACAAACAGTACCTTTTTTATCTATGTATTTATAAACAATTTGTTAGAAAGAGTAAGTATGAAAGAACAATTTATTTACCTTTTTTTATTTTAAAGAAGGTAAGAGGCACAAACTGCTATTAAAGCTTATTTATACTCTAATAAAATAAAAGATTCATTCGTTAACCCTTCGTTAAAACCTAGTAGGTACATGTTATTATGTTATGATGTACCAAAAAGAAACCAAAGCACAAAAAAAAAAGAATTAAATGTAGTAGGTAGGTACTTATCTAATAAGAATGCATTTTTATTAAGTCGGTGCTTCACTTTCTATTGTTTCTGTAAACATTTTAGCACAAACTTAAAAAAAAAATTACTTGTCTACTTAATTTTGATTATTTGTTTCTTTTTAGTGTTGTGAAGTCGATTTTTTTAAATTATCTTTATGACTTTATTTTTTAAAATTTCGATTAGGTAGATCCTAATTGTATCCCTTTTAGGGGAGATAGTGAGATACTCCTCATGTGTAGGTATCTCCCTTAAAGGAAGGCCTGTGGCCAGCTGTGGGACGTATATAGGCTGGTTATGATGATGATAATAGCTTAATTGTATACCACCATTAAAGTAACATACATAATCAGATGTTTTAGAATTACGCTTTTAAGAGACACGTTTTAGCACGACTGATACATACTTAACTCTCTATCTCAAAAACTACTGAACCGATTTTGATTAAACTTGCACAGTTCCCTAAGTTGGTCTATAAAAAAAAAGAAGTTTTGCAATTCAATTTATAGTTTTTGAGATATGCGCGGACTAACATACAAATATACAAACATACATACACACATTGATATGTACAAAAACTGTGCAATTCTGAAAATATTACATACATACGGCTCGAATTGATAACATCGACTTTAAGTCGGTTAATATATAGGGTGAGACACTGGGTGATGGCTTGTAAAAAGCATTATCTTGCCGTTATTGGAGTTTCAAGGCATAATCGTGTACAAGCATTAGGGCTGTCAAGGGACAAGTGACAACTACCGCAGTTATACTTAGTTTTACTAATATTTTAAAGAAAGGGTAAGTATCCAATGCTTTAAACAACTTATCAAGCCGTTGTAAAATTAAATTGCAAATGGTGCCATTAGTATACCTAGGTGATATCGTTTAGGTTGAAATAAAAACCGACTCCAAAAAACTGGAAAGGATAATATAATTAAATTTTAGTAGGTACTCATCCCCTTAGAAACAGATTTTTGGATTCGGTGCTTCACTATCTATTGTTTTTGGATACAACTTAGTTTAAATTTTTGTTTAAATTTTTTTTTTCACTATTTTTATTGATAACTTTTGAAGGTCAAAGCTAGATGGGTGACCGTGAGCTTATATTGTTTCCTAATATCGTGTCATTTCACTAAAAATTCATAGGAAAAAAAACATACAGACGAATTGATAACTTCCTCCTTTTTTTGAAGTCGCTTAAAAAAATAATACCTATGTATAAAGAAAACAAATATTGTAAGCAATATGAAAAAGATGGAAATTGAATTCTTAGAATATTATATGCTTTTACACTTCAATAAAGGTTGGTATAATTTAAACGGTTAATCTATTTCCATCAATTATGTTCATTTGTTAATGAAAAGTATTTTTTTTTTCTAATGATTGGGTTCGTGTTTGCTAATTTTCAGCATTTTCTTGCCTGGCGACCCTAGATAGCGGTGCGGTGGATGTATTGCGCCGCTTCTCACGCGCCCGCCGCCCCGCGCCGCGTTGGTTCCGCGCGGCTTGCATAACAGCCTGCGCGGGCGCACGTAACGCGCCGTAACAACAAGCATTATGCATGTAGGGCGCATTAGGCTAGGTGACTATGTTAGAGATTTAGCAAAGCGTGTACATTAACTAACGAAGTTTTTTAAACATGATTGTTATCATATTTGGTATGTAAGTATGATTTATTAAGGATACAACAAATAGCACTTTAGCAAACACGAATACGAATACAAATTAGTATTTATTTGTCGAATACGAATTTGAATAATTGATTAAAAAATACCTTTATTTTTATACCTTTCCTCTTTTTTTTACTCAACATTTCATGAAAAAAATTTATACGAATAGTCGAACTACCACCGTGGCGAATACTAACATTTATTAAAAACCAGTATTTGGCAAATACAAAACAAATCATAGTATTCGTATCCGTTGCATGTCTGTAATATTGAGACGCAATAAAAATGTGCTAAGTATACCCAGAGTATACCAGAGGCATACACCACAAACTTTTGAAGTTTTGCTAAGCATGATCTAGGGACTGGTATCTAAAGTGTGCGTCCTAAAATTGGCTTATTTTCAATGAATGCAACTGTATCTTAAAACCAGGCATTGAAAATTTACAATTATAGGTACTTTATTTTCAAACAATAACATGATACGAATTTTCGTATTTGGAATGTCACAACGAACGTATAAGATTAGCATTAGCACTGTAATTTTCAGGTTTTTATTATTTTAAGACTAATCATCTGATCAAATAGCGATATAGTGTTTTACCAATACAATTATAACATTGTGATCACTAAAATAATGCGATGAGCCAAGCTATCTACCTATAGACAGGTGGGGGAACCATCATTTGGTATCTTTGATCAGTAACGTCTATGTCCGTTGACGGTTTATTGTGATTGTCAATTCACCGCAAAAACTCGTGTAACATTAGAACACAAGACAAGCACGAGGCAAGATTGTCTCTCCAAGATAAATTGGAATCGCGCATCAACAAAATATCAGATTCCGCAATCATCCGAGGCACCCATTCTACGGAAGCAATAGGCGCCAGCTGCCAATGCAGTATCGAATGACAGACAGATAATAAAGGATTCCTTAATAAGAAAAACGTAAAACGAACCAGGAGCAACGTTCAGAATGCTTTCACGCTAAATCGATCGCAGACAGTGTGGTCTTGTAACTTACACCGACTGAAGTTGAGTATCGCATTGAAATTTGCTTTTGCTCTTTTTAAATGTGCCAATTTGATTGAAAGGGATTCATTTTATGAGTTTTGCAATGTACATCCAATGTTTTAATATAGCCACCTACATTTATTTGTATGTATGTGATGAATAATATCATCTAAACTTCATTTTTTGAATGTGTGGACTTGTTATTGAAATTATTAATTTACTACCAGTAATTAGTATTATGAACCACTGCAAAGAGGCGGCATCTATTTTAGTAAATGGTTAAAAAATGTTTGACGCTACCTAGGTATTACTTATAAATCTTGTTTACATGTGGATAAGGATAATTCAGAACGATAAAAACAATGAATTTCTGATCGAGCCCTTAAATTGTAAACTGGAGGTAAATCGTCAAAGAAAAGAAACTTTGAGGGGACTCCTGCTACACCGCTCTAAGCTTCAATATTGTCACTACATTAGGCTCCCGACTTAAAGTCGACGAACTTTTAACGATACGATTGTAGAACGTCACTTCTTGATCGCCATTTAATTTAAAGCATAATATAGCGAGGTATCGAGTTTCGCAGCGGGCAGGCGAAGGCGATCACTGCCGGCTGCCACTCAGATACGCGGATTAGTGTCCGATTACGCGCCCATACCGCTACCGCTTATCGTGTCCAATGTTGAGAGGCACTGTTCTGTTTGGCTGCGAGAGGTAGCAAAAAGTATATTGGGAGTATTGGGATCGATAAAGCACTTTTATCTATATTTTTGACATTGTCGTTTGTTGATTAAGCAAAAAGATAAATTTCTTACTTATTTTTAAAGATCCTTCCCTACGAGTGGAATTCCAAATTTTTGCAAGCAGTTAATTTTAGTGAAAATTTGTGAAAATACGATACAGCTACTGCCGGCCACATAATAAGGCTTTCTTTTAAGTATTATACGAAGCTCGCCCCATGAACTGCTGAAAATGGACAATCCTCGTCTTTGACAATTAAAATCAAAGTAGGTAACATACCTATAAGTAAGATATGAGTTTCGTTAGAAAATAGCGCACCTGTCTAAATTGTAACATATTCTGTAAGAGCCTACCTACCTCATCATAAAATCTACGAAAAACTTTTAGCTATTTAACATAAACATAACACTAAATATACATAAGTAAGATACTTTTCAGTAGAGCAAGCCTATTCCTATGCCACAAGCTGAGTCCATGAGAACATTTGTTTTGATTGCGCCTGTGCGTAAAGATGATTTTAAAAATAGAATATCAGTCATTTGATATGAATGTATATTGCTCGCACCTGTGCGATGGCTCCACCAAGTACCTCCTCGATGCACTGGACAGATTGCACCGGCATGCTGTCCGTATCTATGGTAATGTAGAGGTCACAGTTAGAGTCTCTACGATTGCGTCGCTTAGCGCATTTATCGGCTTTATTATGAAGAGTGCTCTGAAGAGCTTTTCGACCATTCCAGCTCAGGAGGTTTGCCAGCAAATGTTATTTAATTCCTTAAACATGGGTTCCTTCAAAGGAGGTGTCAAAAGGCACTATAAACCTATAAGTTCCCTAGAACCATGTGCTTACGAGTAAAGCTGCACTAGCTGTCTTCGCATATAGACTCGTCTGACCACTTCACATCAGGTGGTGTTGAGTCATTTGCCGAGCTTTGTATAAAGAAAACTTCACAGACGACTGATTAATTGATCGAACTAATATAGCTTTGAACAAAAAAGGAAACATTGAATCGCTCTCACAAAGAGTCGGATATTGTATTCGTATGTATATGGGCTGAATAATTAATTTTATTTTTGATTGTTTGCTGAGCAATTTTCCTTAGATAGCTGAACATGACAATGCAAATGAAGCAAAATAATGAGTTGGTATTTCTTAGATATTTCAAATTTCATTTTCTATTGCAATATTGTTTGCCAATCATAAATAAGGTGTTCCAAAGACTCGTAAAAATTGACAAAACTAAAGTATGAAGTTTGTATATTTAGCAATATACATATATAGAATAGAATAGTCAATTATTTTCCTCTGGGGGCCGTCGAAAGTCGGGTGCGGAAGTCCTGCGACCGGAAACGAGAGAGGGTGGAGGGGGATGGGGATATCCTGCCACGTCCGCGTCCTTCCGGGTTCTGTCTTCCGGTACACTATCGGGGAGATTTTCCGTGTCTGCTTAAAAAGAGAAAATACTTATTTTACTATTTTTCACGTGGAAAACGTATTTTTCCAAGTACCTACCATACTAAACTAATGTGTACATTTGCTTTTATATTAATTATGTCAGTATGTACCAACTTACGTGTCAGAGTAATAATAATGTGTAAAAGTGTCATAAGAATAAAGAATTATGAAATTAAAAAGGCTTTGACCTATTTTAATTTTTGAACTAAAAGCGATGTAATGTTACCTTTGTAACTTCGCTCAATTAATAGGGTTGTGCAAGTGCAGTGGTTGCAAATATAAATCTTATTTAACAGTGCCGTTAATAAGATTTAGATGAGTCCATGTGGTCAGCGCATTTTTCGCATTTACATGCTATCACATTTGATAATGTGAAAGCATGTAAATATCAAAAAATAACAGAAATGCAAAAGGACTTGCGTGCTTTTGCATTTCTGTTATTCGCACTTCCGCGTTTCGGTACGATATGGACTCTATATATAGACTTACCTACTGATTGCGACTGGTATATTTCGTTACCTGCTTCTCTATAGGCACATTTTACCTTGGTGGTTGAATAAAATCGATAACCGTAGCGGTTCAATACACTCAAACAAAAACTTGGAGACCTACTCAGTCACATCCCGTACAGAATCACGCTATCAACCCCATTATAGTACGTTTTTAAATATTGGCGGAGTCTTTGGCCAGGCGTGATGATTTTGTTTGTAAGGTTAGATAAATAAAATCGGTTAAAAATGCAATTTTTTTTTTTTGGCATACAGATCCAGAATCATTTAAAATAGATGCATTTACTCTGTCGGGTTATTTTACAATTTCTACCTACATAGCCCGTCAAGCATCTGATTCCAAACAATTATGATTTTAATTATCATATGCCTCCAGAGGTATAACGCCGCTTGACAGATTAATTAAGCTTGCTAGCAAAGCTTTATTAGCTTCCTTTACATTTCCGTGCCCAAATTTCAGCAGAAGGTTACATACACAGACAGACACGTCATACTTATAACACCCCTCTTTTTGTGCCGGGGGCTAAAAAGATAACTGGCTCATAGGCAACTCTTCTGAAGTGATTGCTAAATTTTATAACAGAAATACATAACTAGTGACTTCTCTGAGTCTTATGTTTGTTCTCTTTGCAAGTCATTTTCGCTAAAAGGTAGGTAAAATATTGTCAATAGTAATAAAAACTTAAGCTCCTCCTTTGCTTGCTTCTTACACTATTTCGTGTTACTTTAAACATCCTACAAGTCAATAATTGTAGTCTCGAAGGGGGGAATTACGAAGTTTAATAATAAAACAAACAAACTTACTTGGAAGAGACGTTCGATATTATCGAGGACGATAAAAGAAATACCTATTTGGTCTATGATATTATTAAATGATGTAATTCGCTCGAAAGATTACAATCTCTTCCGGATCCAAGGAGAAAAATAAATTATTTAAAATAATTTATTTTTATTATGCCCATATTACACGAAATAGATATTAGTGACCGTACCGCTATGGTCAAACGTGTATGAATGACAAGACCACACAGAGAAAAAAGCTGCCTTCCGTATGTATTTTTTGTTTTTCTAGTGCTTTCAAATTGTGTACGGTAACACATACGCGTGCTTCTACAAGTCAATGAAATGAAATGAAAATATCTTTATTCAATGAGGCACTTTCGAATTG
The DNA here is from genome assembly GCA_947347705.1 of Nymphula nitidulata. NCBI lineage: Eukaryota > Metazoa > Arthropoda > Insecta > Lepidoptera > Crambidae > Nymphula > Nymphula nitidulata. The sequence continues at coordinate 15,051,626 of OX374623.1, forward strand.
TCAAAAATCCCTTATGTCTATTACTTAAAACTTAAAATTATATTACCTACAAAGTCATAATGTTTGTCTCTCTGTCTTGTCTGGATTTACGTAAGCTAACAATTTTATAATGTCTGTCGGTCTGTCTGTCTGTCAGCTGTCAGACAGTCTGTGTCTGTCTGTCTGTCAGTCTGTCTGTCTGTATCTGTCAGTCTGTCTGTCATGTTATGTCTGAATTTACACCGGTACCAAAAGTTGAACTACCGAGAAGATTCCGGCAACAAACTAATTGTAATCTATCGGGCAAATCACATCGTTTTAATACTAATCGAACGTCACGTTCAAGTTCGTGTCATTTTTATTATCAATATCTTGTGTATCATGCTAGTTATTTTGGAAAATAAAGATCCCATTTCGTTTTATATGAGTAGATTCAGTTTAAAAGCTAGTATGTAGACAAATTATTGTGATACCAAGAGAAGAGAAGAGTATGCCAATTTCTTTTAGGAAATTTAATCACATAGCAATTGCAACATGAGGGCAAAACATTGTGGTTTGATAAAAAAATATGTTGATTTTGTTTTTTGTGAGTGTCTCGTTGCCGATGTGCGACATCAAAAATACTTTTCTCTAAATTATTTAAACTTATTTTTTTTGTTATCAGTTTCCCAATTCATTACTTAGTTATGTTATTGTCCCGTCGCCTCTGACCTCGTGAACGTGAAACTGCTTATGTCCCCCGGAGAGCTTCGCCATCTCTACGTGGGGTGATGTTTAGTCTACACTGAACTTGATACTATTCCCTCCATTACACGGTACAGTAAAAATTTAATTTTACCGGTTATTTACGAATTACCAACATGAATCAGCTGTTGGAACGTTTCTGTCAACAATGTGCTAATCTGTCTGCTTTCTTTACTGTTGTTCTGTTGATACGTTTTCATTTTTACGGAAAATCTGTGATTGGTATTTGTTTAATTTACTTGTATGTGACTGCAGTAAATATTATTGTCAGACCGTTATACAGGATGGTGCCGTCAATACGACAGTAAATTGACACAACATAGAAATGTTTTGCCACTTTCAAATACAGTACCCGTACCACCATCTTTTATCGCGATCCAATTTAGGATCTAAACTAAGCAGAATCGTTAATTCGTTCTACGTCGCTATCTACGACTATGACAGCGATGCCGTTTAAGAACCAATACTTCACTTTTATAAAGATGGTGGTAAGGTCCCAGCTTATTCATTTGATAAGTTTCATGACTTTTCTATGAAATAAAACAGCCAATGTTATTATATTATTTCATACAAATGTCATGAAATTATTAAATGAATATGTTTTTGAAAGTGGCAAACCATTTATATGAACTAATATAGCCCATGGTTCAATTTATTGTCGTATTGACGGCACCACCCTGTATATGTACAGTTATTATAGTTACAATATTGGATTAATATTTTCATGCAGCAATGAAAAAAAGCAATAATTATCACCAAGTTAATAAAACCAATCTAAGTGGTGTAGGTACGGAAAAATCAAAACAAATCTATATAATAAAGATGACGGTGGTGTCGAAGTGGCCGTTTTCCTTATATTTTCCTTCAGTTCATAGTTATATTTTCCTTTTACAAAAATACATTATTTTCCTTTAGTTTCTAATTATTATTTTTATAAACACCGGAAGAACGAATCCCCGTTTTTGATTCTGCAATATCGTTTAATAAAGGTATAAGTTATAAATGTTACTAAATCAGCGGTCCTGCACCCGTACCACCATCTTTTATCGCAATACAGTTTAGAACCTAAACTGAGTAGAATCGTTAATTCGTACAACAACGCTATCTACGACTATGACAGCTAAGTATGCAGTTTAGGAACCAATACTGAACCGAGCGGAATATGAATCGCTTTTATAAAGGTGGTGGCAAGGCCCCTGGTTTGGGTCCTGACTGGGGTGGGATGCTTGTGTGATGAACACGGACATTAGTTCACGAGTTACAGATTGTAACCATACATAAAAAATCATCCTCTTTTCTACTTTTGCTGCGCCCAACAGCTTAGTGATCTAATTGTTATAAATTTTTCCAACTGTCTATTACTGTTAACAAACAGACAATTTCAATTTCAATTGCAATAAAGATTTAAATTGAATTTGAAATTGTATGTTGGTTTTCCTACTCATATTTCTATTTTTGGCCTGGATAGTTTTTGGTTTGTGTGTCAGAATGTTTTGTTTGGTTTATGTGTCAGAATGTAAAAAATCTTATTATTGCGACATGATAAGTTTATACTTCTGGGCTACATTTTAGTAAATGCCTTCCAGTAGTTAATAGACTTTTACAATACATATTTCATAGTAAAACAATAATTTTGCTTATCCAGGAGCCCTAGCATATTAGCAAAAGCTTGATTATCAGAATTTTAATTTCTTACCACTTTGAAAATGAAAAATGTATCTTTATTCATTTAGGCCCTCAAGAAGCAATTTCGAATTGTCAAAAATGCCATATACATGACTAATACAAAAACATAGTGTAAACTAACAATGTCATAATGTCTGTCTGTCTGTTCTGAATTTACACCAGTTCTGACTCTCTGACTGAGAGTCACTCTTTTCAAATATTGAACTTCTATATTTGTGCTTACATAATTATTAATTTATATTTAGCAGTGCAGTGTCGTACAGAGAAAGCAATATAAAAATGAGACAAAAATATTTATTGATTATTTTATTTACTTTTTCTTACGTATAAAATTATTTCTGTATAAACGTTAAATAAATAAAATTTCGCTACCTAAATAATGCACATCTTTTATAATACCTACCTACTTATCTACTTAATCTTACAAAGAGTATTGCTTAACCAGCAAAAACAGATTTTTCGACACACTGTGATGGCATAAGCAGTTTATGTCTTATTTTGTTCAGGAATCGTCAATATAACTATGTTTATAGTAGGTGCATAAGTTGCTGAGTCTGCGGGAGAGCATGAGCTAAATATGTTATCGTTTTGTCGTCGTCAATCCGATGTGCCTACTTGCTGCGATGGCTATTTTGTGTTTATTTGTAACCACGGAATAAAATAATTTATCGTTCTTTGTTTCTAACCTTTGTAGATATGTTTGTATTGAATTATTTGGTCTGAAGTCTGAATATTATACAACATCAATATACTACATACTACTAAGTAGGTGGTAGACCCGTAGGCTTTTCTGGATAGGTACCACCGCCTTTCTTATTTCAGCCGTGAAACAGTTCACTGTGCTTCGTATTGAAGTGAAAGGTAGCCAGTGTAATTACTGGGCATGAAAGGCATTTCATCTTGGGCCTCAGGATGACAACGCACCTGTAATACCAAGTGATTCTTTACTTGTCTATACTATCTTTACTTTATACTAGGTAATATAATAATAATAATAGTAATATTTATACACTCACACCTATTATCTAGCCCAAAGTAAGCATCATTAAGAGCTTGTGTTATGGATACTAGATAACGGAGAAATAATGATAATAATATGTATATAAATATTAGAAATATACTAAATAAACATATAAACATCCATGACTCGTAAACAAATGCTCGTACTCATCATACAAACATTTGTTCCTACCGGGATTCGAACCCGGGACCTCTTGACCGAGTAGCCTGGGGTACAGACCACTCGGCCAGCCGGTCGTCAATATAGACAAGTAAAGTATACTATCTATACTTTACTTGTCTATATTACCTAGTGGTAAGTGGACTAGGTGGGCCGTCAGCTTGTTTGTCATCTATTTGTATAAAAAAAACTATATAATCCATCTCGGTTCATGCTGTGAAGTTAAGAAACAGCAGCCAGCGAATACTTAAATACGACTGTTCATGTGTTTATCAACCAAATACTTACTCTCTTTATCACCCAATCTATTGGGTAGGTACTTATGTTACGCTATTATAAGTTGCTCCGTTTCTTTCCTCTATCTTTCGGTATATAATGTATTTATACATAATTGTAAGGCAGTATTATTTTCTGTACTTCATTAGGTATTCCTATGAACTTGTTTACTTTGTATTGAGTTTCAGCGAACTAATTTCATTTCCATTTGACTATTATGCACACACCTACAGTCCGTCTGTCCGTCTCTACATTGTTGGAATTTTCTGTACGAAGTAAGTGATACATTCCTTTTTACTACTTGTATCTCAGATTAGATTTGTTTTCTAATCTGAGACTTGTATATTTTGTGATGTGTGTGCATAAATATGTTGAATAAATAACATTGTTGAAAATTATTGTAGATACTTTCGTTATTCATCGTTGAAAGATATATTATTTTCAGATGATAAATATTTTGTAGACACACCCATCTATAAATACAGAGAAACCGGTCTTTTACTAAGTTAACATATACACTAGAGAACATAAATATTTACATTTTAATTTACACATTGTACACACGTCATTGTTTTTACAGTTTCTTAGAATTGATTATACAGATCTTCCAAATCGCGATTCTATGATTATGCTAACTCTTTATTTTTTAAATATCTACCTAGCTAATATAAATGTTGTGTTTAATTAATGGCATTGTATTTAACCGTTAATATACTTAAACATGAAAACTACCGAAATCAAGATCTAATATTTAATTTGGTTTTATTTGTATCGTTTGGAACTGGAAGCACTTTCCCTAAAATTATATTATAATGCAAAACACATTTTTTTTTACTATAAGTAGCAGTATAGTTTGGTATGGAATATAATAAACTGAGCAACTAAAAAATACTAAGTTAGCGACTAAAAATCTGTTTTGGTTGACTATTCAACAATTTGTCGCCGAAATCAGATTTTTTAGTCACTCGCTTAATATTGGTTAGGTTGTATGTAGGGTAACTATAAAAGCTTTTCAGACAAAAAAAAGGTTAAGTTAGTATGATTCTCAGTTAAATACAAACCGTTTGATATCTATCAATAGTAAAAAAATGACCTATCTCAAAAATCATCCGAAAGAAGTCTACTGCTCAAAAACCCATAGTAATTGATGATATTATTATTAAATTATAGACTATACACAGTGTTTCTATAGTGCACAATGTTACTTAGGAAGTCAACACGTGTGCCGCCGATCAAGACAAGTGCAGCAACAGTTCAATTCTTGGAATTGAGTTAATTTGGTGCGTGACGTCACGCGGCGGCCGGCGGGCGGCGACACGCGGGATCCAGCTTCCTTGTTCATGGCAATCCGAAGATAATAATAAATATTTGAGCTCATTTAGTTCCTGACTGTTTTGTGTCTAATTAATTAGACGGAAATCGAAAAGTCAAAACTAGTCTATAAGTTACGCAGCACTATTTTTGTCGCTTATGTAGAACGAGTTCGCATAGCTTAAGTATGTCATACTTGTATATCTTTTAAATATTTTATAACTTACATTACTCACTTAATTTTGTACATGAATTAATCGGAAGCGTAGTACATATAAATAATGAAACAGTGGCTAAGCCAGTAGATTGATATGACACATAAAAAAGTAATGTCCTATTATTTATGAGATCGCCAGATGTTCAAAGTGGGGTGTCACAGTCACAGCGGGATGTCCAGTAATGTTTTACCCATAGGCGCTCTATTCACCCGATAATTCACAATCACACCCATTGTTTCATTTCCAGTGTTGGGGTGTCCCAGTTGTACCTTGCAATGTATTAAATTTCAATTCATTCATTTCTAAAGTTTGGTGGTAGATTTTTTTTCATTAAATTAACATAATATAATTAAATTACAACAGTCATAATTTTTGAAAGATAAAATATAAAAAGAAACTAGCTAATAATGAATTAATAGCAAATTGTATTCTAAAGATTCAATTACCTGCCACCAATTTTATTTTGAAAGAGGAACCTAACTCGGTGATAATCGTTTCTTGAAAAAAATTAAAAGCATCGTCGAACACTGATTGGAACCACATGACGGGCGCCTAACGAAATAAATTAAAAAACAATCACCAGATCATTTGAGTAAACAGAAAAAGTTTTAAGCCTCACTGCCACCGAGACATTTGCCCCGTAAACAAACCTACTCGTCTGCTGACTCAGATGTAAATTTTGGTTATGGTTGAATTTGTGAATAAAACTGCCTTGGGTGCAAACGTAAACGAACACGTTTCGGAACACAGGAGTCAGACGCTACTCAGCGTGGGAAATTTCACAGAGGTCAGGTGGAAGCACATGTGGTGCACTCCTTAGGGCGTTTAAAAATAATATTGTACAAAACACAAACGTAGGTGGCTGACATGGTCTTTGCGGGAGGGGATATACGATACACACACGTTATCTCGAGCCTGGTGGTCCGTAAACAATAACACTGAATTATTTATCTCAGTTATGAGAAGCGTTAACGACGGCTAGTTTGAGCATGCACACTCAGCAGCGTAAATTAAAAAGCCACATAATAAAAATCTTTATATCGTTCTTTCTCAGCGGAGGAGGCGGTTTTGTAGTAAGAGCTCTAAATAAAACTTTTAACAGATATTAAAAAATAGTTTAATCTTTAATTTTATCAGATTTTTAGAATTTTACTATTACCTACCTACTTATTGTTCTAAAGCATTGAATATGTAGTTAATGGGTCATAATTTTAATCATTATTTTATGGCTTTTGGCTGTGCTTTCGGTTATTTGTTTGAAATGTACTTATTCCACAACGCAATTATGTTAAACATACTTATTTTCCATAGTTAACAGATATAGGTACTAAGGGCCAACTTCACACCTTTCCATGAAATTTATATTTTGTGTACATACATAGCGTACGTACATTTAAGCTAAATTAAAATTTAATTAATTAAAGTTCAAGGGTAAATTTAAGCTAAATTAATTTTTTTTTCTAAAAGTTATGATTTATCACTAACAAAACTAAATGTATGTGGCTAAGGTATGTAGTTTTTAACTATTTATTAAAATTATATGTCTGAACATTTTAAAATTGTCCGTAAGTAAAATATTTTGTATTTTAAATCGGCCATTAATAATACAATTTGTTCGCTTTCCAAGAGGAATATTGGGAAAATTTTGAATATAGGTAGTTACACAAAAAGTAAATCCGTGAGCACCGCCCATCTTTGGCTTCTGTAGTCACACGAGCCCGTGGGACTTGCAATAATGGCCCGGGGTCCGCAACGTGGGTGTCCCTTTTATGAAGCACTTTTTTGGTCTTTATACCATTCATTTTCTGCGCAACGATGCGCAGTTAATGCAAGCTTTGTCAATGAACAGAATATGGCATAAACACGCCCAGAGAGCCAGTGACGCGTCAGCGCATTCTCTGGTGTAATAGATGCGCGTGCTACCAAACTTCCTTTTTAACTCATCTTCACATACGCTAAGCTCCATTACAAATACCTTCAAATGTCAATATATTGCGTTTATTGAAAGAACAAGCGGAATTGACGATTTTTGTCTGTGATGTAAGCACATAGGTACCTAAACACGAAAAGCAAAAATAAACGAACTCTTTTTTGGCTTAGTAAAAATTTGTTATTGTAAAATATATCCTGTTTTAATTGTTAGAAACAGAAACCGTGTCGGGTGTGCTGGTAAGGAACAAAAGTATTTAAAAAGGATTTAAAAAATAGAGTACGTAGTGTTCCGGTTGTTGTTGCCTATTTAAATGAACAAATAAGGAAATTAATGTATGCTGTACTGCTAAGAATGATTTAAATCTAAAACCAAAAGTATAAACACACATCGCTTTCAGATAGGCAAGTCATGGCATCTATCATCATAACCATGAATTAACATCTTTAGCGGTGGGCGGCAGCAATGATTGTAATGACCGACAAAACGTTACGGAAGACAGGATACAGGAAGAACAAAAACGTGATTTAAACTTATTTATGTAGGCTTAACTTCAATGCTAACTTGAAATATGATATTACGTCCACAAAGTATCAATGTAAGCTATATAGGTAGATATGATAATTCGGTATTGAAGACAATTGTTGAAGTTACTTTTTTATGCCGATAACTGTTCGCCGAATGAAAATTCGATAAATGAAATAAACTAGGAAAATAAAGTCGATTTCAGAATACTTAATTAGTTATAACAGGTAAATTTTAATGGAATCTTCGCGACAAGTACTTACTTCAAATGAAACCTTGTTTCTTTCCCATCCCTCCACGACATGACTCACCTGAGCCGATGTCCGAGCCCTTAGAGGCACCCTCAGGTTTGTCGCTCCCTCGTGGCTCGAGCGCTCTGGAGACTCTAATAAGAGTCAGCGGGACACCTCCCCCGGAGGTGCTGCCTGATGATTAGAAAACCCCAGAGGCGAATTCGCCCCTCAAGACTTGAGGACTCACTAAGCCTCTCGCCACCTTAAAACCCCGGTTACGCTGTAAAGGCCTTCTGTGGCCAACAGCAATAGTCCGTCCATAAAAAAAAGATAACTTGTCCGCTTAGGAGTCCTCACTTATATAAAATAATAGGTTGGGTAAAAAGTTTCTTCGCATTTTTTAAGAAAATTCAAAACATTTTTTAATATAGTTTATTTACATTTAACTAAAGTATGTAGGTACCTTTTTGTTCGATAACTTTTTGCCATCTTGTAGGTAGGGACATGATCCCATTGCTATAGAAATTTTGGGGCTTCTGGTCAAAATATCGCGACAAGTAGTTTTGGCAGTCCTCTCGTGATGTTAACCTGACACTGCCTAGAGAATTCTGAAGAGAGCGAAACAGGTGGAAATCTGAATGTGCAAGGTCAGAACTACTTATACGGCGGATGCATTAACACCTCCCAACCGAACTCTCTTAATTTTTGCTGAGTGGCTTTGTGAGGTCTAGCGTTATCATGATGAAAAACTACACCCCTTCTGTTGATTAATTCCGGCCGCTTTCTCTCAACTTCTTGCTTTAATCTCATCAGTTGTTCGCAGTAGAGTTCAGAATCGATGGTCCTGCCTGGTGGTAACAGCTCATAATGAATAATGCCCTTCCAATCCCACCACACACACAGCATCACCTTGTTGCGAGTTAACCCACAGTCTGTGAAGCCTGACCGGCCTTTGACCACGACCTTTTTCGCACGTTCTTGTCGTACGTGAATTACGTGATCCACTTTTCATCACCAGTTATCAGCTTCTTCGGTATTCAGCCAAAAATGATTCGGTTTCATTACGTCGTAATAAAGAATCACAAATGAGTACACGGTTCATTAGGTTTCATTCAGTGAGCTCGTGTGGTACCCAAATATCGAGCTTTTTTGTGTACCCATTTTTTTTAAATGCGCCAAAACTGTTTTATGGTCAATTCCCAGTTCTTCAGCTACGTTGTAAATTTTAAAATGTATCGAATTTCTTCATTAGATTCACTCATCTTGACAGTACGAAAAACAAATAAAAAAACACACATTTTCCTAATTTGAATTTGGAATTATCTTTTTTAAAATCCAAACTTTTAATGATACCAAAACCAGCCAGATACAAAATAGTACATCCGTAGAGATTTTATTACAAGTTCATACCTACATACTAAGTATAATGCGAAAAGACTTTTCCCCCAACCTAATAGTTTATTTCACAACAAATAAACATGCCTTTCTTCCACGTGACTTACATTCATTTCGATGTAATTAAAATTTTGTATATTTATAGTACTTAATTCATATTTAAGATTCATTTACATAATAAAAAACTAAATTTAATTAGTTTTTAAGTTAAGACAACATTTAATGTTAACTCAGCTAATGTTGGGTCAGCTAGTAGGTCTTAAATGTTTCAAAGGTACGCTAACATGTTTATAAATACATACATAGGAACGTAGAACCTCCTGCTTGTTTAAAGTCAGTTATTTTAATAATATTTTTTAAAAAAACACTATATTTATTATTCTTTGTTCCCGGGACTACTATAGTATTAATCTAAAAGTCGTTTACAAAGTACGCTATTACGCTTGCTTTATTGTTTATTTTCCAATGGTAATACCTCTGTATTGTCCGTGTCACCTCTACCTGTTAGTATTGGCCGGAATCTGAGTGTGATAGGAATACAGCAAGGGTACAGCCGCCTTGAGTGGCGTTTCCCGGTTCAACGATCGTCAATGAGATCGCACAGCAAACGATGACTTAACTTAACGCCTAACCCGGGAAGTACTTAGCACAATATTTCTTTAAACGCTTTGCGAATTAAACACGACCATTACGGATACGAGTTTTCCTCTTACCGCACGAAAACGGTAATGTCTCGTATTCAATATTAAACAAAGAAAACTTCAGTAAGCAACACAGGTCAGGATCAATAAGTATTCAATATATGAAAAATGAAAGGTTGATAATATAAGTGCAAGATACGGTGTTTTACTCGCCTATTGTAAACATTATCAATATTTTCTCTATACTTAGGACTATTTTTTCTCGGTTAATATCTTAAAAGAAACATCCTCTAACTAAATAATATACAACAGTAAGATATTATTTATTTACTAAATGTAAATAAATCAGAAAGAAAATCAAGAAATAAACGTCTTAGTCAGATGACATTGTTTATTTTTTTTCCTATATTAGTAGGTACGGTTATCATTAGGTTTCAATGACAATTGAAATACATAGTTTAATAATAAAAAACTACAAAATAATTTAATAGTAGACGAACGTCAACAAATTTGTAAGTATATAAAAAATTAAAACAAATTTTATTAGGAAGTGTAATTTTATTAGACAAGTGTACATGTTATTAGATACCTAATCAAATGTTAATAAAAAGGCGTATTTATTAATCCATTAAATTTAATACCATTTTAATGATCTTATTTCAAAACAATTGACTTTTTACTTCGGATTGCTAGTGTAATAACAGGGCATGAAAGGCATTTTACCTTAGGTCCTAGGATGACAACGCACCGGCAATACCAAGTAATTTTTGCCTAGTTATTGTAGGTGTTTATAGTCGACGGCAGCCACTTACCATCAAATGGACTGTCAAATTGTCATCTAGGTTTATATGAAAAAATACGTAGCAATAATTATTAAAATTTTAACATTTCAATAGGAACTTTCAACACAACGGGTGTTGAAAGTTAACAGCATAAGGATACAGGGGCCCCTGCTTCCAACAAAACGTTTCTTTGGTGAGCTCTGGCGACCTTATTTGGTCGTTATTTGCTACGCTTAAAATAGGTCGGGAATACACAGATTGACTAACATCAAGTAATAAAATAAATATTTATAGTTTAAGACACTATGGCAAATATATTTTTATTTATTTATTTATTCAGGATAAATCTATATTCTAATAAAAAGGGTCAATTACGGTTATCCACTGAGGATGCCATCTAAAATAAGAACACACATAATTTGTTGTGCTTATTAAAAATAAATATAAGTACAATATTATTTTTATAATGAACTATAAAACTAAATCGGAAAGGGAATAAATTTAACAAACAGATAGTAATATCTACTACAGATATTACTATCTGTTTGTTAAATTTAGATATTACTATCTGTTTGTTAAATTTATAATAGTATTTTAAACTGGTGTCGAATAATAATAATAATAGTTTCATTATATTATTTTATCTGTTACGTGTATCCTTGTGCAATAAAGTAGGTATATTAAATAAACACATATTAGTATATTTCCTTTCTCTTTTCAGAGAATAAAATGTAATAAGATCAATTAGGGATGTAGGTAAGTTTTGTTAAAACTTGGTTTCTTCCAAATAGCGCTCGGACTATTTCGAAGTATTTTCTACCGATCATTCCCTCTTTTTCAATATCATCACCAGCCTATATAGGTCTCACTGCTGGGCTAAGGCGTTTTTACATGGGTATATAGTTTGGGTCATAACTGTATGTAGAAGCGGTCAGCCAGCCCGCCTAGCATGACCACCGAAACGCGATATGATACGATATGATAAAGCTTCGAACTGTCTAAAATCATTGGATATAACCGCCATCTTGAAATTTTATCGAAACTGCGTACTTGTATTGTATATATACATGTTCGCAGTTTCGAAAAAAATTCAAGATAGCGGTTATATCCAATGATTTTTGACAGTTCGAAGCGATAAATAGCTTTATCATATCGCGTTTCGGTGGTCATGCTAGGCGGGCAGGTCTAAGTACGATATACTGAAAAATAGGTAAAAATATGCAGAACAGTGTGTTCAATTGTCCATTTTCTTTGTAGAAAAAACTTCATCACAGCCAAATATACATGGTCGATGAACGATTTGTCGAATGAATTATTTGCCGACCGACTACTGCTCGATTGATCGTAAAAGCGAAAAGCTTTTTGCCGAAGTATTAATGGTCGACGAACGATCGGCCGAATGAATTTTTTACTTTAATTTTCCTTCTAATTAATTAAATAAATCAATTTATTCTTTATTTATCATTTAACATAATTATAAATGTGTGAAAAAATTATTTACTAAGTAAAGTCTAAACTAGAAAAATTTCACGAACTGAGGCGGGGATCGAACGCGCGACCTTCCGCAATCCGGGCGACAGCTCTAACCATCTGAGCTACCCAGGACTTGGGTGAACCCTGTGAAATTCTTCTAGTCTATGTGTATTTGCGTTATGAGCTAACGTCTACCCTACAATGTCGAAATATTCTATTTCAACATCCAAAACGAGTATTTTTATAAATACCTACGATTAGGTTAAGTTGGGGCATTGCTTTCAAATATTCTTTATTTTTTATTCAACATTATTACAAATGTTCGAAAAAAATTTTACTTATAAATGAACAATCAGAATAAAATCTTATTTAACATTTCTATTGTTTTATTTTTTCAATCAATGTTTGTGCATTTTTAATAGTAAGTATTGAACGAACTTTCGAGTCATGTGAAAATAACGGGACTCATTATTAGACCCAATAACTCTATTGTGTTTTATTGTTTGTATATAAATAATTAGTATGAGTAATCACTCATAGGAAATGTAGTGATGTTTACAAATTGATTTTTCCATTAATGAGAAGGGTTATTCATCATCTCGCCCGAAAAAATCTCGTCAGACTCGCACGCTCGTTACAAAGTACAGCCAGGTAAAAAATTTGAAACTAAATTTCACAAATGACTTCCAATAAAACGACATTGTATTAAATCTTACAATAAAACTACTGAGTAGTTGACTGTACATTTTTATGGTAGTTACCTCACATTTTTATGGTCGGGCGAGTTGACGACAGAAATATTAGGTATATTCGAAAGGTGCCAAGTCGCCCTATCGGGCAAGTTTTTGTCGGGCGAGATGGCGAATAACTCAATTAGAAGGAAAATTATAGTAAAAAGTTCATTCGGCCAATCGTTCGTCGACCATTAATACTTCGACAAAAAGCTTTTCGCTTTTACGATCAATCGAGCAATAGTTGGTCGGCAAATAATTCATTCGACAAATCGTTCATCGACCATGTGTATTATGCATAATCGTTGCGGACCCCAAATATTCATCATGGACCGTATGTCGCCCGCCACATTACAATACTTAATAACGGTTCGGTGAAATCGACAAAAATTCAACTTTTGTACAAACAATGCATGAAAACGAATTATTAGTAGTTTTCGAGGATTCAGGAGATTTTTTAGATCCTGTACGTGTATCTGGCCGGTTATGAAACATCTCCTTTCAATCGAATCGGAACGTCTCGATCGCGTTTGTTGTAAGCTTTCAAATCCAGATATAAAAAGTAGTTTCTTATATTTCTCAACAACTACGAGTATACATGCCGTTGTCGTTTTGATAAAAATTGAAACGTGAACGCGATCAAGACGTTTCGATTTTATTGAAACTTACACTAGCCTACGGGACAATGTAAGAGGTATACGCCCTAACGACCGTGAAACTAATTATTTATCCTACACAAAAACTCTATCACTTGTTACACATGACTAGGTATTTACGTGGTACCTACTCAATTATTTTTTTCCCCCCTACCATTCGGGTTAGTTAGGTTTTCTTACGTCACAACCTTGAAATTTAACAGGTTTGGTTTCCGGAAAAGTACCGTAACTATGCCCACGACTGAAGCGATTAAGCTGTAAACGTAACGTACATTTTAAACACTTATCGATGTAGATATTTACTCTTCTAAGTTTACCGGAGATTCTATAAACTTAATAATCACAAACTCTTACGGCGATTAGCGTCCTTAATTTAAACTATTTTGCTAGGGTTGGTACTGAAAATAAAATACAGTACCTACCTACTTTCCTAGTACCATTACTAGATATATACCCACTGTATTGAAAATTAATTATTCTAATCATTAACTCTTGAGCTCTTGAATATATTGTAAGCACTCTTGAGCGTGATTCTCAGAAATTATTAACCTAGTTTGTGTCAGGAAGGAACTCCGAATGTAAATGAAAACTCACTGTGATACTGACATTCTAGGTCAACAACAAGAATTAATTTGTATCTGTCAACATAAATATATGGTAACTACTTTTCATTGCTTTACATAAATTGTATGTACATACTACTACTGCCTCCACCTTGCTAGCCCATAAGTTGCCTTTTCAAGCCTCTTTTGAAAGAACTCATGTTACAGGGAGGAGGGAATTAATACATTTGCTGGAAATACCATCCAAGTTTTGGATGTGACAAAGAAAGAATATTTGTTAAAAGTGATGTTCCAAAAATGTATGACGATCCGGCCAGGTCTATGTACTTACACTATACTGAAAAATAGGTGAAAATATGCAGAACAGCGTCAAATTATCCGTTTCCTTTTTACTTGCTTTGTTGATTGGTACATACAAAACAAGAATTTTTATAGAAAAAACTGCAACACATCCAAATATTCATCATATATGTCAATTTGACTTCCATGTCGCCCGCCATATTGCCATATTGAATAACGGTGAAATCGTCGAAAAATTTCATCTTTTCTACAAAGAAACTATACATGAAAACGAAGTATTAGTATTTTTCCCGGATTCAGGATATTTTTCCTGATTTTTTGAGATAGTGTTCATATACCTGGCCAGATATGAAACATCTCATTTATTATCATTATTGTTATCATAGACAGGGTTCTCCATTTTTGGATATTCACTTTTGTACGGCAATTGATCAGGCGTGAAACTGAGCTTTCGCATAGCTTCACTGTTCAATTTGAGTAAAAAATATTTATCGTGGTTCCATTAGCCGTCTCCTACGGTTTAATGTTTTTTCTGTCGTCCCGTCAATTGAATGTCTAGAAAAAAAAATTTTTTTGTTACTTCTTTTAGGTTTTTTGCATACCTACTTTTGTAAAAGTCAAGATTGTATGTGGGTAATCACTAGCTACTAGGAGGCCTTGTTCTAAGAAGAACAGGCAAGAAACTCAGAAAGGTATTTCTTCCATTCACGTAAATCACGAGTATGAAAGGTGTCATAATCGGGAATGGTCAACAAAAGTATTAAAACAAAATAAAATTACTAATCCACTCCACAATCCTTACACCATCTCTTATACTTCTGTCCTAAATATCAATGCACCAGGCAAGACTTATTCACAGCATGCAACATCAATCAAATAGATTATATAACAATTGAAAAAGAAACCAGCGTACTACTCATAAAACATATAAATCAAATTATTAACAGCCTAAAGAAATTTAACGGAACATAAAAACTTTCATAATCATAAAACATTATTATTAAATACACATAAGTACTTAATATAAATTAAATAAATATATATTTATTGTCACTAATTATATTAATATAAATATACATATACACACAAAATATAATATTATATCGTAACTTCGAAAAATATCATTCAAACTTCTCAAAGATAATTAATACCACAAAAAATAACTTAAGGACATCCAACTTCGAATGTAAAATCAATATTTATAGATGCAGTCTAAAGGGGCGTCTAAAATATTGGTATCACAAAACCACTCACAACTAAAAAAAAAACACATCATGAAGTAATAAAATTTTCTAGATTGATGCAACAAACAAGAATAGGATAAAGTTTTAGCAATAAAATTACAATGCTACTTATTTACATTATTATTAGGATGTGTGTGCTACATACCTTTTAATTTAAAAAAATATATTAGTCAATAATATTTTTTTATATAAAAAGAAGGTATTTGGTAATAATTGAAGAATTCCGTGCGGGCACTTCGCATTCTGACAAAAAATTCATCAGAATTTAGGCATAATTCCTTCCAAAAATCGATAAATCAATCGAAATATTAAAATTTTCTTCATTTCCTTCTGCAGGTTTTTATTAGTAGGTTTTCAAAATGTAAAGTAGGTATATTTTCAGGACAATCATATTATAGGCAGGGGATCCGCTTGCATAAAATAGCTTAGTCATATTGTAAAATATAGACAATCCACATAATGTTATGAATGCTCTCAATAAATGTATCACATTTGAATCTGCGAAATTTTATATGTAGGCCACGCCTGCAACGTAAAATGAAGTCCAATTACATAAGATTATACAAGTTCCGAGCGCCACGTAACGTAACTTGTAGATCGCGGGAGAAAGCACGCCGCCCGCCGGCCTTGGCAATGAGGCTCGCGCAACCGGCCGTGTCGTCCGTCACGATAGGGTTGTCAAACTCATATTTTTTCTATCTATACCTATAACAACCACCTGGTTTAATTAGCCACTTAATTGGACGCCTAGGCCGTCGATTAAACGGCGGCATTCAATCAAATGGTTGAAATACAACTAGCCAAGTTATTGAAAGCAACATTTAACCAGATGGCTGAACGTCATGTCAGCCATCTGATTAAATTAGCCAGTTAATTGGACGCCTAGGCAGATCTCTATGGCATGACCTCTATCTTCTTTGTAGATAACTAGAAAAAAAACAGTTGAGATAGGGCCACTGGGAAGTAAACAAAATGATTTTTTAGAATTTCTGTGGTTTGTCTATCTGTATGTGCGCGCATTACGCAAAAACCGCTGAACAGATTTAGATCCAGTTTTCACTGCTTAGTAGCTTTAGATCCACCTTAAAATCTAAGGCATGTTTCATCTCAATTGGTTGAGAAGAACCGTGATAAAATGTCATAAAATCTATTTACACGTGGACGACGTCACGGGCGAAAGCTATTGAATAAATATTAACAATAACTAAATAACTAAATTTTGATGCTGGCCAATAGTTAAAGGGGGCCAATATGTTCCCCAAGTGTAAATTTCAATAGAGGCGGCTAAAGCAGTGTCTGAACTGCATCAGCTGTCTTCGCATATGGACTCTTCTTACCGCTTCACATCAGGTCAGGTGGTGTCGAGTCATTTGTCGTGCTTTGCATAAAAAAAAGACGCGTGGCACTCGGGGACTGCCGCGGTAAAGCTATTGCATAGCATTTTGTATCAACTTATGCAATTATAATTTTATTTATTTATTTTATTCAGGCAGTATTTCTTTTTCTTTGATATTAATTCAAGTTACACTTTTTGAGCGTGGTGACCGATAAGAAAACAAATTTTTCTATTATTAAATAAATAAAAATGATTATCGAATTTCGCGCGATGTACATTTATATAGATATAATATCATACATACTTTCTGTGCGCGGCATTCATGTGCATTATCTATACACCAAAAACAAAGGTACTGAATAGTACACGTGCTTGGTTTGATGGTTTCTGTTATATACATAATGAAAAATGTTTTTTTTTTTAATTTATTTATTTATTTGAATTTGTTATTTATTTATATTGAGAATCTAAATTTAGAATTTAAACTATACGCGTGTGTGTGTTTGTGTGTATAAAAGAGGGCTACTTTTAATATCGCTCATTTTAATATCAAAAGTTTAGGTTATCTTTATAGCAGTATTATATTTTCAATTCAAAATTAATACTGCATTTGTGATAATAATGTACAAATACCTATACACCTATATACTTTCTCATAAACAGCTGCTTATGTATTCGTCCGATTTCGGAGCAGCTCGTCTCGATTCGTGCGAGTTTCGTAGAGTCGTACAATACGTCTAATCGCACGCACACAACGCCGTGTCGAAGACTGCCGAACTGAAACGACGTTAGACGATGCACGGCCTTCAAGCCACACCTCCTTGCGCATCGGAGTGGGGAGCGTGAGGTTTTTTCGTTACGGAATTTCTGGATTCGGTCCCCGCGCTCAAGGCCCGCGATAGAAGCTATGCAATAGCTTAAAAATCGAACGACACGATCTCCATTACGTTCAGCTCTCTTCACTGTAATATCAAAAGAAGTTTTCATACGATTTGACAGGTGAACGTGATGGAGATAGAGACGTTTTGATTTAATTGGAGCTCACACTTATGATACAATACAGGATGTGTGTCTAGATCGAGTGATCCACTCGTATATTTCGTTATGACAAAAAGGTATATTTAGGAACAATTGATAAAAGTGATATGTAGGCGAAATAATAAAAAAATACGTGGTACATCCCTGACCGTCGCGCAACGCGGCGCCCTCGCATCGGCAACGCACCCACCACGCATTCAACATTTGTTATTGGCGCAGGTTTTCACGCATGCGCAACACTTTCGTTGTCAATGAACTTGGAAAGCGGGGATACTCTACGACTGTCATTGTCATTAGATGGCTGAGAATGCACTCTCGCTCGCGCAACGCGGGCGATGTATTTTGCACGCAATTACGCAAGGCAATTGCTTTGTTTAATAACAACAGCCCCACTCACAGATGCCGCGTCTAATCCGATTTTTCAATTATTTTCGTTAGGTATAATTTTTTTTATTGGGACCAACGGATTTAAGTGCCCTCCGAAGCACGGAGGAGCTCGTGATTACAGATATTGGTTGTTCCATCCGGGATCGACCATGGCCAAAGTTGCTTTGTTTTCGTAATCGAAATACGCCAACGAGTTCCTCCTACCAACCCGCATTGGGATAGCGTGCTGGTGGTATGGTCCAAACTCCTCATGTGTTTCTCCCATTTAGAAAGGCCAGTACCCAACGGTGAGACGTTTATAGGCTGGTGATGATGATGATCAATTTTTCACAACAATAAGAATATTTTATAAGTAGAAAAAAAAATAGTACCAGGAATCTTTTACCTGTGCAGAAGGCACCGACTGTAGTTATGAACATTTAGAACACCTAATAATAGTTATGAACATTTAAAACACCTAATAATAGTTATATACTAAAAAACTAAATACATATAATCTGCTGACAATAATCAGGAGCAGAACAATTTGATTGCGTTTCAGCAGCAATTATATTAAGTTTTATATTTATTTTGATAACATTTGTTCGCACTTGGTTCATAATTATGTCGATGTTTAAGTTTTAAATATTTCAGATTTCTTTACTCTTTTCTTATTTCGCGACTTATTATGATAGCAGTTTGATATTGGATGATTTATTATTACTTAAATCATTATTTATTTTTTATCAGTAGGTACATTATATACTCATCATATTCAGAGAGAATCTCAGCGCATTCAATCAGATTTACATGAGTGGTCGAAGTAATTAGTTGGTATAAGGCTTCGGATGACAGGGCATAGACGCGCCCCACGGCTCGATGGGAAAGTGTGGGCGTTTGGTCGCACTTGATGCTCCAGTGACCACGAAAACTGCCTCGCATGCTCGACATAGAAATCCATAGAGAATCGAAAATATTCTTTACGACGTGAATACGTCTATAAAGGCCATGTTCTGAAAATGTATGGTGGCTGGCACTCAACTACAAGGCAAAAGTTATATGAGAAGAAAGAGTATATTTTTAAGAATATTAAAAGACAAAAAGTATAACTTAAGATGCCTGCATAATTATAAAAAATAACATTTCCTTCTCGTTAAAAAATTGTTATCCAGAAATGTAAAATACGATTTTTAAAAAGTGGCACATGTCACACAAAGTAAAAAACGTTAAGTCGTCTACTGTCGTCAAATATCTTTTTATAACTAGGCATGGGTTGATTTTTAATATAATTGCAAAATATAAATATAAAATTTAATTATATTTGCAAAATATTTTTTATTTATTTAATTATATTTTATAATAAATGCTAAAATAACAAGGCAAGTTGGTATCTTTTCTTGTGTGACAAGCTGATGTGATCATATAAATTGTGTATAATGAAGTTATTAGTTTATAGTTAAAAATTTAAAGAAAAAATTTTATTTTCTTCTTTTTAGAGCATACAAAAGCTTTTTTTAAAAAGGTTTTTTATTTTATTTTTTACTTTATAGTTATCGCTGGCTAGGTTTCTGAGTCTGCCTTTTTATTATCAGTGAACCCTCTCTATTCACTTTATACCCGAGTACGGGTACGATACTTTTAGAGTTTTTTATGCTTTCTTATAGTAATAAGAAAGCATAAAAAACTCTAAAAGTCCGCCATATTGGATTAAGAGTGATGTCAAAATATTTTTCTAATTGTTCTCGCCTTTCATTTGATATCCATGTTGCAGAAGTGCATAAAAATAACTATTCCGCCATCTTGGATGTTCAGCCATATTGGATTTAGAACGACGTCACATTATTTTTCGAGTTACTCTCAACAACCCCTTTCATTTGAAACCCATATTGTAGAAATGCATTAAAAATAACTATTGCGCCGTCTTGGATGGTCCGCCATATTGGATTTAGAATGACGTCACACAACTTATCGTGTATTGTCGTCCAAACTAAACGTGTACAAAATTTTAGCTCAATCTGTTGAAGATATCTGCTTCAAAATCGAATAGCAAGATTCCACCCGAACAAACATACATTGCAAGATTTGCAAGTTAAATAAAAGCTTTTTAAAAAAATGAGGAGGCTTCATCACGTAAAAATATAGGGCAATGGAAAAACAGAAAAAACTAAGAACTTTGGCCAGAAACAATTCACTAAAGCGGCCGATGAAGTAATAGGAAAATTAATATTCGGCGACGCCTCCTACTCCACTGTTTTCTATGTTTAAATCTCGGCTTGTAATAAGAAAGGCTTTCGGGAAGCGCGCTCCATTGGAGTCGTCGTTACGGCCCTTCGACAGTCGCCCATCTGACGCCGACTTCTCGTTTGCCACCAGGCGTGCGGGGCTTCCACTAATAACACCATAAACATACTTGCCTACATTAATAACAATAATATATAATATATTCATACACTCACACCTATTATCTAGCCCAAAGTAATCATCATTAAGAGCTTGTGTTATTAGGAATGCTAGATAACGGATAAATATGAATAATAATATGTACCTATGAATATTAGAAATATACTAAATAAACATATAAACATCCATGACTCGTAAACAAATGCTATCATCATATAAACATTTGCTCCTACCGGGTTTCGAACCCGGGACCTCTTAACCGAGTAGCCCGCATAGCAAGGGGAACAGACCGCTCGACAAGCCGGTCGTACATTGAATTAATAAATGAATTAGTTAGGTTAGGTATGAATAGAACCTAAAAACGATAAAAAATGGAATGACTTCGAGATTGGGTGAGCTTCCCTATGTACTGACTGACCGACTGTAACCTACGCCAGCCAGATTCAGTGCAAGGTTTTACACCTAATGATCACAGTCTTAGTGCTCAATCAATCAATTACATAGGTATCAAAAAATTAAATGTTTTTGGAAAATACGTAATACTCATAAACATAATAAATATAAAAGTTTATCTATTAACCTTTCGTCCCTTTATTTACGTCCGGTGCTTCTGCTTACATTAAAAAAAAACCGTTGTCTGAGATGTGGGTACTTTAATTTTTTGCCAAATAAATATTTTCTTGTGAATAATTTATGAAATTAAAATGTCAAACTACCATTTTCATAAATGAATAGGTACTTATTTTAAAACATTGTGGTGAAAAGTTGGTTTGTCACGGGGACCAAAATACCGGTATAAATTAGATAACGTTACCTTAAAGTAACGGTAAAAATATTGTTGCTAAAATATACCGTTAAGTTAAAATATTAAGTATCGGTATTTCTAGAAATTAAAATGAGATGGTAACGTTTCCGACGTAACAATATTAATAACGTTAAGTATTCTGTCGCTTTCTAAAATTGGTTGGAAATTGTGAATCAAAGAATTACTGGAGCCTTCAATAAAAATAAAAAAAGTATTTACTCTACGCAAATTATTTCGTGAAAGAATTTCATCTATAAGTAAGGTATCCCACAAATTTAACGAAGACACAGTGGAGAACACGCACGAATGAGAGGCTAGTCATATGATACACTCCAGGGGCTGGATCTGAAGAACCCTGGTAATCTTAATTTTTGATTTTAACATTATTATAAATGTTTGAAAAATTACTTAGTAATTAAAATAATATAGAACTAGAAAAATTTCACGTCCTGAGGAATCGAACCCGCGACCTTTCGCAATCTGGGCGACTGCTCTGACCACTGAGCCACCCAGGACTTGGGATATCCCTGTGAAATTCTTCTAGTCTATCTGTATTTGCGTTTATGACCTAACGTCCACCCTACAATGTCGAAATATTCTATTTCAACATCCGAAACGAGTATTTGTACAAATACCTACGATTCGGTTAAGTTGGGGCAGTGCTTTCAAATATTCTTAATTTTTGATTTTAACATTATTATAAATGTTTGAAAAATTACTTAGTTATTAAAATAATATAGAACTAGAAAAATTTCACGTCCTGAGGCAGGAATCGATTCCCGCCTCAGAACCCTGGTAAATCAGGCGCACAAACTGGCGATGGCAATCTGCTATAGGCACATGAAAATAAGCTGAAGGTCTATTTTCACAACTAATCGTGGCTCAGCAAACTGACACTTCAAAGTGAGATAGTGTACTGGTTGAGGCGCTTGAAGTTGAAGATCGGTCTGTTTGAGCCGTCGCTTTTTCTGCAGAGGTACACTGTCGAAAGGAAGCAAATACCCAAATGATCCGGATCCGGGCTTTCGAGGACTTGCTGATATAGCAAGGTCTTGATTTGCTCGGTCATTTCTGGCGACTCGCATGTAGGTCGCGTGTAAGCGCCGTAGGTTGGGCTGTGTAGGTGGGACAAGCACAGGCCTGGAGGTAAATGGCAGACGCATCCAGATGGCTAATCTGGATGCGTTTTCCATTTACCTCCACCTTTGGGGAGCCTGATACGCCTGCCACTGCCTCCAATACGCTCGGATACAACCTCCGTAAAAGTTGGGTAACGTTGATAGTCATTTGAGTTTTGTCTTACCAATTGATTGCCCTTCTTTTCGATTGAACTTTCAGAATTTTAAAAGCGTTGCTAGTTTTGACAACTGTTGACGCGGGCTCCGTTTTTTAATATCCTTTATTTTTAATCTGAACCAAATGGCTTATTGCTATTGGGTGTAAATGCTTCGCGTAAAGGTCCGGCGTTGGGAAAACGGCTTTGAGTCCCTGGTTTAGACTCGCTATCGCCACTAAAACACTCTACTGTAATGCAGTGCTTTCAAATAGAAATTCAGAACTAGGAGCAATTCTGCGCAAGCCTTCACGTAAATGTTTGTTACCTAGGTGTTTCCGCCACTGCCAAGATACGCTCTCGACATGCTTCGATGCATGCCATATACAATTTGCATTATATCGTCACTAGTTTTTTGATGAATCTTGTATTTTGCATTAAATAATTTAGACAATTTGTTAAATACCAGCCCAATCGACAAATTCTTGTAGCTGTTGCTTAAGAGGATCAGTGCATTAGATACGGCAGCTAGGGATCGCTCCACAGGGGCCATAAAATCTTTGCCTATAAAAAATTGACGAGGTTCGTCATTGACGCCAAATTCCATATAACCAGGTTGAGCACTGTGAACTTTTAATACTTCCAAATACCGTACCTCCAGCTAATTAGCACTATGAAATTTTTGAAATTAGTCTTTTAACTCTAAGGGGGTCAAAGTTTTCCACCTTAGGTTCCTTCGGCAAGGTGCCAATATTTAACTGAAGGTTATTTTCTAAAAATGTCGCAGGGCTTTATAAAAAATGTTTATTCAAATCGGTTTCAGGCAATTCATCATTTTTGTTAAAGTTACGCTGTTCGCATTAGTATTTATGAGGTGATTTGTTAATACCTTCATTTGGTCTAAAAGAGAGTTAAAATTCTCAATATCAAACGCATCTTGCACATTTCGTTTTACCGCTGCGCCGGCTCAGAAGAAATATGCAAGTTCGCCCTGCGTTTTCTACGCTGTTGTCGCTCGGTAATAATTAATCACTGTTGTATTTACTTTTTTGTTAATCTAAGGTTTCTGCTTCCTAATGATTCTAAAACATACAAACTTTAAAAATGCCCAAAAAACTTTTAGATAAAAATGTTTTTTTTTTATTTTAAATTACCAATAGATTATTTTTTTATAAAGAGTAGTAAAGTTTGTGTGTTGTTTATGTAGTATTACTGTTCCTGCCTACTTTAAAGTAGATGACACAAATTAGTCAAAATGTTTCCAAAACATAAAAATTACTTTTGACTGTTTAAAAACGCCCAAAAAACTTTTCCTCAAAGAGACTTTTATAAATTATTAAAAAATCTATTATTTAGTCAAAAAGCCAACATCACGTGGTGTTCCCAGGCGGTCACCCATCCAAGTACTGACCACGCCCGACGTTGCTTGACTTCGGTGATCGGACGAGAACCGGTGTTAACCGGTGTTTTCAACGTGGTATGGACGTTGGCAAACCACATACTGAAATACACGTTATCTACAAAAATATCAATGACTCACATCACATCTATGTTTAGACTTCTAGACTCGCATATTGTGAACATTGAATTGTATGTGGCAAATGCCAACGTCCATACCACGTTGAAAACACCGGATCTCGTCCGATCACCGAAGTCAAGCAACGTCGGGCGTGGTCAGTACTTGGATGGGTGACCGCCTGGGAACACCACGTGATGTTGGCTTTTTGACAAAATAATATTTTTTCTAATTTATTTTTAAAAATAGTTATGTATATGGCAAAGTTTTTTTGGGCGATTTAAAGTATTACCTCTGTTTGCATTTAATTTTGTATAAACATTAAACGGTTTTGCAGTATTGGTACGTTATGTATTTTAACTCATTTTCATAAGAATATTATTGACACAAAATTCATATTTCTTTTCATTACTTAGTAAAAATGTATCATATTCTTAATTATATACTTAATTTCCCGTAATTAAACTGGAATACTTAACATTAAAACTTACTAAACGCATACCTATTTTAAAAATAAAACGAAGATATTATCATTCCGGGCTAAGGGTGTGCTATTAAAATATAAATTAAAATAAGATTGTATAAAAAAAATAGAAGGTACTTTGTTTCTTTGTTAATTGATAAAAATCTTAAGATCCAAAACATGACTTTTCAGTTAACCAAACACATATATTTCACAGAAGTTTGAAGCCAATAACATATCTTTGTAGTGTTGTGTTCTTCCACTAAGTAAGGTCGCCAGAGCTCAATAAGGATGCGCAGTGTTGGGAGTTTGGAAGCAAGGTATTGATCTCCTACTCTGTCAACAGATGCTTCTTCGTGATATTTACAGGGTGGGCAACCTGCTATTTACAAGTTGTCAGACGCTCGCAGCGCAAAATACTGTGCCCACCTGCTACTAGCGATGGTGAGGTGTAGTACCGCGGGCCGCGGGCGGACTGCCAAAGACTTTCTTGTATCGTTATCTATTTATTTCGTTTTTTTCGGTAACGCTATAAAAATACCGTTTCTTTCTACAATACCGGTAAATACCAGAGAAATAACGTTACTTTTTATGGTATCGTTATCGATCCCTGGTTTGTCAAATGACCCATTGGTTATTAGTTGTTTGCCTAGTAAATTTTGTGAAACGTTTTTGGGGAGACTGCAGGCTCCTGAAAATGCATCCGTCGAACATACAGGCTGTAAGCTCTCGAAAGCGAAGGCAGATGACTGTGCTGGTGATCTACATGACTTGTAAATAATAAATTTGAAATCGCGAAAATAAACAGCTGTTCCATACAAACTGGTCGTGGGGGTTATACGTATAAAAAAGCTGATTTGTTTCGCGATTTCAATTTTTTTTCAACAACTCGTGTTTAAAGTCGCCAAATGGCTTGTGTTGTCTATTTCGTAAATTATGACTACGAATAGGGCGACCACCGTTACTGCACGAGTCCGTATAAATTATGTTTACGTTACCTTACTTAGTTTGAATGAAATAAGTTGATGAAACGTATAGCTGTTTGGCCGGATACCGGATATAGTCAGTGCAAAGTGATTGTGACCCTTATTTTTTGGTGGGCAGCTAATACTACCCAATACCCAAATTTAACTAAGTAAGTATGTTAAATTTTATCTTACAGCACCCTGCATCAGGATCTTCAGCGAAATACTTTTTAAAGAAGCTGGCCTTGTTTATGCAGACAAACGAAAATGCTTTTTACCTCTTATTGCAGAGAATATAGTAGTCATTCACCATAATATACCCTTAGTGCAATACAAATACTAATTGTTTTCTATGATGTAGAATTTTGTGATCACTTGTATTTACGTGACATAAACAAAGTAGTTACCTTCTGAAATAAGTAACTTGTTTTTTTATCCGGTATCCGACCGGATAGGCGCTTGCTTATCGGTATTCCTGTCAGATAGTAATTTTAGGCTGGATAGACCGGATAGCGGATAGTTGCTAGATATCCGTTTCATCTCTAGAAAATAATAAGCTAAGTATCAATAAAATTGTGAACAAAAAAAGAGTTTTAAATATTTTTGAGATTGTTTGTGTTTTGTAGATAGTTTTGAAAGATCTTTTTTAATCAAGTAGGTACTTACCTACCATAATTATTTAAGTAACAGCCATTACTGTATTCGATCAACATAAGCTTCGCATACTTTGTTAACTTCCTAAATATCACAAGCGATTGCAAAGCTTACATCAATAAGCCGTGAATATATAAGGAAGTAACAGATTGTAGACTTGATATCCTGGTAGAGAGTGCACCTAATAAAAATACAACTATTTTTACTAACTGTAAAATATGTAATAGAATATGGACGTTGAATGTTGGTGCTAGACGTTGAATGTCTATGCAACACAAGCATCTACCAGCCTACCATTATTTTATAGTGATTCTACATATAGTTAGTTACTTTAAAATAATGTAGGTGTACTCTGCCTCCTACTCACAATGATAATTTTTAGTGGCGTGGGGGCGGGAGTCACAGGCTTGTCTCAAAGGAAGTGAACGGGTTCGACCTTGACATTTCCCGCGGTAAACGTAGCCGTCTCGCCGGCACTAGGAAGTAGGAACACTCGCTGCCATAGTGTGACCATGAATCCCAGAGCAGGCGGAGTTTTATATGAACTCTTCGATATTATTATCGCTCAACATTAGGGATTCGAGATAATACAATATCTATTCAAGTTGGCAAGCTTATTTTTCTGTGCTTAGATCTGAGAAATTTTAGAAAACTAGCTATACTAACTAAAATAGTATTTCACAAATATAAACGCTGTATACAATATGAAAACATAATATTCCGTGAAAGCTTTTCCATTTAAAATAAAGACAGTAGATAAGTAAAAGACATTTTGGTGATAGGCTGCTGATATAATGTAAAATATAAAACAAAGATCTTGACTAGTAAACAATGTTCGCACTCATCAATCTCATCATGCAAAAAATATTTGATGACCGGCTGGCCGAGTGGTCTGTACCCCCGAACTACCGGCTAATAGGTCAGGGGTCCGAGATTCGAATACCGGTAAATGTATTTGTTTGATGAGTATCTACGACATTAATAATGGTCACGAGTCATGGATATTTGTATGTTTATTTTATTTAGTATATTTCTAATATTTATATACTAATACATATTATCAATATATATATGTACCTATTTCTTCGATATCTAAACAGATAACTGAGAAATCTACAAGCACTTAATGGAGATAATTTCCTTTGGCTAATTTGCAACTTCTATCTACAGAATACCTACAATAAAAATAATTTAAAAAATTAAACCGAAAAGGAACAAATAATTAAAATGAAGTAGGTAGGTACTTATATGAGATAAATATGTTTGAAGTCGGTGCTTTACTTTCTATTGTCTCTGGAAACAGTTTAGCACCAACTCCAAAAAACACTACTTTATGAGATAAGACCTGTTACCTATTTAATTTTAATTATTAGTTTCTTTTTAGTATTTTCTAGTCGGGTTTTTTTTTTATTTTATTAATGCAGTGGGACGTATAACCTAATAGCATACAACCATAGATAAAACATGCAAAATCACATGTTTTATTATAGAATTAGTTTCGTTAAAGTTTTGTTAGTGACAGGATTTTGATAAAACGTACATAGTTGCCAAAGTTGGACTACATCAAATCCAACATAAAAGAATTATTGCAATCCGACTTTTAGGTTTTGAGATATGCACAGACCAACATAGATACATACACTTCATACACTCATAAAATTTTGCCCCCATGTTCAGAAGCTGGCATAAACAAACAATTATACAAAAACTGTGCAATCAGACATTATTACATAATGCAGGTCGAATTGATAAACACCTGTTGTGAAGTCAATTAAAAACCAGCTAATTCAATGGGAAAATGTCTATAATTTTCATCTCTGATGGTGATCCTATACGTATAATGCTTATTTTACACCGTGCGACTTGTTTGATGGTATGACATGTCCGCCTTCTCTAAGACCTTGGATATTTTACTGTATTACATATTTCAATTATGAACATCGTTGGTAACATGGAACAAAGACCTCTCGCTGTTAACGGAAATCATTTTTTGCAGGTTGTGTGGTGGTAGTAACTTATAGTTACTTGAGTTTTTATACACATGCAATCACAAAATTTACTGTGCCAGTTTTCAAGTGTATACCTAGTAAAATATCTTAAGTGTCTACCGTATATAGAAGCACAAAGTAATAACAAATATTTTTTAACGTAAATGATGACAACACGTAGGGTAGACCGGGGACTAGTCGTAGACGTAGAATAGTAACATTTTCTTCATAAACTTCGATTGTGAGGAATTGAGGATTGTGATTGTGAATAAACTTAATTTCTCTACCTACAGGATTTTAAGCCAACATGCACTCAAATGAACTAATACATGGTAAATTTTAATCTTATACTGAACACTGAATAGCGGTACTATAGACCCCTACACAGGGTCATTTTTAACACATTAAATTCAAAATAAAACGCTGAATAATAAACAAATCAGTCTTTTTTACTAAACAATGGAAACTATAATTCTTTGGCGCGATTTTTTATAAGGCACAAGAATATTGTGAAATTATTGAAAAAATAAACACAAACTAAACAGTCCATCTTCTCGGTATAATCTAACAAAAATACATAATTCTTATATTAATAAAATAACTCTGTTATGCTTATCTTAGTAGCATGGCAATTAACAAAAAAACATATGATTAAAAGTGAAATCAACCACAAATATTCTGTATACAAACCAAGCATGTTACAATTGCCCCGTGGTACAATTGACACAAGGTATTATCACTATTACCCGGTTGCGGCAGTAAAAAGGTAGGGTTATGTTTATTAATTATAAAATTTTCAGAAAACTTTAATAACATCACGAAAATTATTATTTTAATTCAATTACCTAGTGACATTTTAATAACAAAGATATTTTTGGTTAATAATTTTATTTAACAAAAATGATTTTATCGGTGCTATCTGTTCGAGCATGACGTATTGGACTGTACCAATCAGGCGGCCTATACTTGCTTGTAAAGCATAAGATGTCGTGATCCTCCGTTAGTTGTTTTGTTTCGATGTCTTGGCATCAATAAAAAAATAATAAGTTGTTGTTATTTTTATAAAACGTGTTCCAAAATTAAATGATAACGTAGTAACTAGGGATGGGAAAGCTTATGAAAATGAATAATATAATAAACAAAGTTATATTAATAACATTTGCATATGATTTGATTTGATTTCATTAACAAAATGTTTTACAAATAATTATTAGCATATAGGTATTAAAATAAATGGGGGCATTTGTACCACGGGGTTAATTGTAACGTTACAAGCGACCCCGACTAAACTGTTACAATTGTGCCTAGGTTAAAAAAGACCGTCATGTAAACGAAAGAAATGGTCATAAGATATCCTATTAGATTCTCTAATCTATAATTAAACATATACTTACAACTATTGGAAACATGCATCATTTAGGAACTAATCAAACAATTAATTAGCTTAGTAATACTTACGGCGACGTCTTCGAATTTTGAATTAAGCGTAGCACCCTTCCGGCTTACACTGCGCTCTAGGTTGAATGGCGAGCTAGACCGCCCACGCATAAGCCGTCGCTGCTCGCACTTACACATTGATACCTTGCTTAGTTACCGAAATATTGATAACATTACTATTGACCCGTGTTACTATTGTCCCCGGTCTACACTACGTATAGCTTGGACATTAAAAAAAATCAATTAGGACCATCATCCTACGGAACTGCGGAACCGACTCGACTCGACATTCACGCTTACTAAACTTACTAAACAATGCTAATAGAGAAAGTGAAAAAAAAAGAATTAAAAAATAAGGTAGGTTTATTAAACACTAAAAAAAACAAATAATTATAATAAAGTAGGCTGGTAGTTATCTCATAAAAAGGTATTTTTTGGAATCGATGCTTCACTTTCTATTGTAATATTAGTAATTAAAAATAATTCTTATCTTATGGATTTTAGATGTGTTCATACATTTAGTTTCTTGTTAGGCCACAACAGCAAGTTTACGACATAATTAGGGCAATCAAAGCTCATAATGTCTCAATAAGCAAACAAAAAGTCAATAAGATGTCTCTCAGCTCAGCCCTTCAAAGAGTGCATTGAAGCACATCGCATACAATACACCCGCAGACCGCAGCCGTTCGAGCTCCAGTACTAAAATAAAGCAACGACAGAGCCACAGGGCTAAAAAAGCCCTTTCATGCTCGGATAAACTTAATAGCTTAGTAGGTATGAAGCAAGGGTATTGATATTACCTACAAATCTATTACGGCATGATCTTGCTGTTTTTCTACCTAAGCCGCTGCAATGTATTGATAGGGTACTTAAAGATGATAATATTTTTTTAACTAGGTAACTAAAGTATCGGATAATATGTATGAGTATGAGACGTCTGGCAGACGGAACTTTGATTAGATTTGAGTTGAGGTCAATAAAAATTTACTTGTTTATAACAAAAGTAAGTAAACACGCAAAATGGATAGAAAACCCTGGTGATCGGCAGGTTCGGATCCCACTCTATTGTATGTTATTAGAGGAAGTTTTGAGTCTATCCTTAAAGATTAAAGAACAAGAAGAAATAATATAAGAAGAATTTATAATAATGTTAAAATGAAAATTTAAGAATACTTAAAGCACTGCCCCAACTTAACCGAATCGTAGGTATTTGTAAAAATACTCGTTTCGGATGTTGAAATAGACTATTTCGACAATTGTGGGGTGGACGTTAGCTTATAAACGCAAATACAGATAGACTAGAAGAATTTCACAGGGATATCCCAAGTCCTGGGTGGCAGTGGTCAGAGCAGTCGCCCAGATTGCGAAAGGTCGCGGGTTCGATTCCTGCCTCAGGACGTGAAATTTTTCTAGTTTTATTATATTTTAATTACTGAACAAGAAGAATTTTTGACGGTATGATGGTGCAGCTGTCATTAAATTAATATTTCGGTTCGTTTCTCGGATGAGCCTGTCTTTTAATGAGTGAAATGAAAATACAAACTTTAAGCATAATAAAGCCACGAGACTATTATAGGTACAGTCGAAACTAGCATAGAGTCTAAACATATAAGCACGCCTACGTATACTGTACCTTTTAATACTAATGTAAAAATAAAGATTAATCTTATTTCTTTTAGCCTTAGTAAAAACAAAACTTGATAATTTTTTTACGGTTTTTCTCAAACTGATGTTAAAATTTACAAAAGTAGGTATCTATTAGGTAGGTATTTGACTAGGTGGTAGACCCATATGTAGGGTCACCTGATTCTAGATTAGTCAGCAGAAAATTAATCGGGTAAGGTCACTTTGAAGTAGAATATTTCAAAAAAAAACATACAGACGAATTGATAACCGCTTCCTTTTATGAAGTCGGTTAAAAATACGGCATGTTGTCGGAAAACGGTTGAACGGACAAATGCCGATTAAAATAAGTGAAAAGTCTCTGAATTGGCTAAATGTCTAATAACATGACGCTAATAAAGTCTTGTGAAGTAAAGTAAAAGAGTTATACCTACTTAAAGGGTGCTGTCCACGGGTAGAGTAAACGGCATAGTGGCACGGTAGAGTACCAATTAAACTACTAACTAATGGATACCAACTTATACCGCATTGGTAGAGCTCTAAAGGAACCTGGTAGAGTATAGCAAGTTCACTCTACCGTTTACTCTACCCGTGGACAGCACTCTTAACTTGAATGTAGCGTGCTGCCTGACGTTTTCAACTTAGTTCTATGTTATTTTTAGGTGTCTATAAAAACTGAGTTTTGGTTATAACTTTCTAAATTCCCCGAAAATAAGCTTTTTTCGCTAGTGATCTCCAGCTCCGTCTTTTATTACGCTTTGATTTTTATGCACTAAGTATATATAAGTATTCTTCTTTTATACTATATGCAAAATATGCAAAATTATTAGAATATAATAAATTATTCTAATAATTTTGCATATTACAATATTTATATATTTTTTTTATACAACTAGATGACAAACAAGCTGACGGCCCACCTCGCCTATAGACACCTGCAATAACAAGGAAGAGCATGCGTTGTCATCCTGAGGCCTAAGATGAAATGCCGTCCATGCCCAGTAATTACACTGGCTACATCTCCCTTTAATCCAAAACACAGCGTACTGTTTCACGGCTGAAATAAGAAAAGCGGTGGTACCTACCCAGGCGACCCTACATATAGGTCTACCACCAAACATATGGGCCTACCAACATACTGTACCTAATTTTTATTCTGGACAGAGGGAGAGACGATAACGATAATTTACGTATTGTCATAATTATTGTTTTTTATTGCTGTATTTTAGTTGTAATATTATCTAACCTTTATTGGAACTTTCCCTATTTTCCTTTTCTCTTTCATAGCCTCTTTCTCTGTCTATGGTTTCCTAATAATACGCCTCTACAGTTTTTGGTTAAAAATGATATCCCATCAAAACAATTATATGTAAAAAGTTGCAAGTCTCGCAACGCAGTTCATAGGCTACATAGAAATTTTGAGATGTAATATTATTACACCAAGTCGGATATTTTACTCAGTACCTATATAACACGCTTTCCACCGACTTAATTTTCTAATTCAAAAGTGACCGTATCAATATTTGATATTTTTATTTTATAAATATGGATATTGACTTGGCCATCGCACGGCCTCGGCCTATTTAATCATCAACTATTCAAAATAATACTAAATGAACATACATGCAGTCTGAGTCTGAGCAATACCCATACGACTACGAGTAAAGCAGTAATATTTAAAAAAATACCGAATTAATTATAATCATGTAGACGATTTTTTTTGTAATTCTTATTGTTATTTTTTATTAAAATAATTTATGTATTTTCGCTTACTTAAACGCGCGATTGCTATTTTGTCTTTTTTCCTCCCGCTGAGTCAGAACTTTGACGGGCATAGTGCTTAAACTAAAACTTCAAATTGAATGATATGTAAGCCATATTATGCTTTATATTTTTCTGAAGATTTAGGGTTCGAGCTTTAACGAGGACAAAATCACAGGATGTTGAAAATGGCCTGAATGACTTCGATAAAAGGATAGTACGGTCGTGCCTCTTTGTTTTGCTCGACTTGGCGGTGACACTGCACTGCCGTCTCACCACAGATAAATTATGTAGGATACCTATATCGAGTAGCACTCATTTCCGCTTAAATTAGGAGTTGCCTAACTAACTACTTACATATTCTGTAATATTTAAATGCCCCTAGTATAAAAGTTTTGTTTTTGTAATTTTCATTGTAACATAAACAAGAAAGAACAAGAATACATTATTTCTATCTATACACATTTATGATATTATTAATTTAGAAAGTGAGATGCATTTAAGTCCCATGACGATGACACTTTATAAAAACAAAAACATTAAACCCTATAAGTAAGAAGACATGGTTGTATATCGGAAAGCAAAATGATTTGATGTAGGTAGCTATTAACTGTTTAAATCAATTGTTATTGTTAATAAATAAGCTATAATAGATACTATTATAGGTACATAAATCGCTGTTGACTGCTTAGTAAAAAAATATAATAAATAGATTGTGTATTTCTTTATTTCAAATAAAATTATTAAGATCATTTACCATTTATCTATTGTGTTGATAGGCGCTTAGGAAACTTATCGTTTCCTACATTTGGAGAAAGACGACAGTCGCATGACAACGAGGCGGATTATACGTTTTTATAATGTCTCTTTCTCTGTCCAGAATAAAAATTAGGTACAGTATGTTTTAGAGGCACCTATATCCGTGGGAATGTCTTAGATTTTTTTAGTGAGAATGTCTTCCTTTTTAGGGATTAAAAATTCACAAATGTAGGCTATCTGCCTACATTTGTGAATTTTTAATCCCTCTACTAAAACTCTACCATGTTAAAATGTTGACGATTAATTATGCGCTTTTAATCAGAGCTATTATACTTTTCTGTAAGCAATCTTTGTTTTGCGTATTTATATCGTAATAAATAAACGAAGTTCATACATGCGCGTAAATACTAAGATAAAGTTGATAAAGTATGTACGTTCAACGTTACAAAGTACAATGATTTTTCTTTGTTTTAATAATACCCATGTACTGAAACATACGGATAAGTATTAGCTATAACAGTAACTTAAATTAAGTTAGGTACATAGGTACTCTTTGCTGTTATGGTGTAAAATATGTATGCGCATGTAATTGATTACGTTTATTTGTTACGTTTGCATTAAGTAATACCTATGTAACATTCAGTCTTGCTTGCTTATCGCCATCTACTTGTGAATAGCGAAGAAAAGTAGTACCGCTTCTCGCCACTAGATGACAGCTGCACCGCTCTGTGCTAACCTAATGAAAAATGTTTTTTTTACTTTTTTGGATTCTATAGATTATTTGCTATATTAACTTTCATTTTACTTAATCTTTTATGCATATAATAAAAATGAATGCTTAGTATGTTTATCCCCTTATTTTAAGGCGATACCTCGTCGGAACTAGCGACACCACTTGATTTATATTAATTGTGGTGAATATAGAACATAATAAACAAAAACGCTTTAGTGAATGACTAAAGAATGGTATTTGTAATTTTTTGAGATGTGCTCGGTATAACATATTCCTCTACATGTAACCTATTTTTTCATTATTGCCGAAAGTGGCCACTTTTAAAAATAATAAAAAATTTGGTTACTTAGGTAGACACTTTATACAAGATACATCTTTAAAATTTACAAATACCGTTCTTTAGCAATTCTCTAAAGCGTTTTTGTTTATTATGTTCTAAATTCACCATAATTAATAACAATCAATTGGTGTCGCTAGTGTGCACGAGGCAGCCCCTTAAGATTATTGTGATGAATCTTTGGTAGAGTGTTCTGGACGCCCGCGAAGGTTCCTGGATTATAAAAACCTTTTTTTATTATATTTTTATTATGGGCTTTGTAAAGCATATAAATATATAAAGTACGAGTTCATTGTATTATTAGGAATAAAATAATAAGTAGATATATAGGCATCATTGAGGATAATAGAAGTTTAGTATCATTGAGATATCAAGTGTAAGTATATTAAAACTGTATAATACAATAATAAAAATTCCAACAAATCGAATTATAAATTACAAACGATTCCTGCTCAGAAATTGTTTTACGATGTGTTTTAATTCGTAGAACGATTGTGACCGGAAGCAATTTGAATAGAATTCTGAGTACCGACGCCATACACAGATTTTCACAGGCATGTCATACGTGAAGATACGTAAAGTTTGCCTGGTGGTATAAAGTTATTATTGTTACCGGTGTAAAACTACTGTAAGTTGTGACCGCTATGACCGCCAAATATCGTCATTTGTATTCATGATGCTCTCTCGATACAAGCTATGTCGAAGTTGCTATTTAAGCTCGATGGTAAATATGTAAAGTACCTTTAAGGGATGGTACTACATACAATATTCTTAAAAATAAGACAAGGAAAGAAATCCATGCCAAATTGACAAAAACATGTGATGACAATTTGTTTTGTCCATTTGGCCGGAAAATTAGATGAAGAGCACTAAGGCCACTGGTCCAACCCTCACTCTGCTGCGGCCTCACTAGGCCAATTTATGATGCATTTTTTATTTTGTAAAGGAGTCTATGTATTACATGTATCTGCTGAAAATTTGTTTCGAATAAATATATAAAAAATGTTTTTATACAACAGATATTACTTGAATGTAAGTACCTACCTAAATATAAATAAATATCTTCTAAATTTATTAGATTAAGTGAAAAGTTGGCATTAGGAAAAGTTGTAGAAACAAACTGAGAATAAAAGTATTACTCCCTGCCTACCTCCCTACTAACCTACATTTTCTTTAGTCTGCAGTTTTTGTATAAGTACTTAACTCTTTAGCAAAATTTAATGATGTTTGTAATCTAATAAATTTTAAGAAATAAATGTAATTTTTCATACGAACTAAGTAAACTCCTGCTTAGGTTGCCACACTTTATCACGAGGTACTTATAGGTAAAGGTATAACAAATTAAAAAATCTTACTGCCTTGGTTTTCATAATATAAATTAAGTATCTGTAGGTAGGTATATACTACCGCTGAGCCATTATGTCATACATGCCATAGTCAAAGAAGTACCACCCCGTGCCTTGGTAGTTTGTTTAGCTAAAAACAACATGATTCATTTCCGAAGTCTATGACCTGGTAGTTATGTCAATGTGTGGATTAGCGACGTCAATTTTTGGCCGCTAATTTATAATTGAAATATCAATAAACAAGTTTAAATGTATGGCCGTAACATACCGAAGCCCTATTGTTCTATACTATGTTACATACTGGACAAACTGTAATGTGTATTCTAAACATTCCTGTTGAATAGATTTGAATATTTGAATTAATAAGATAGGCACATACTAGTCACTAACAGTAATTTATGTGCCTTATAAGAATATGTCTAAAGGTGTGATTTGGTAAGCCTAAGAAAATAATAATTAGTATAAATTATCAATCCGAATGAAAATTATGACTAAGGTAAGGGGTATGACAATAAGACGAGTCGTAAAGCCGCGGCAAACTAAGTGCCTGCCTACTGAAATTTTATTCAAAAGTCCGCGATATTTGATCTAACTTTTTAAGAGGCTGATAATTGCTAATTGAGCCTTACTTAAAACTTTTTTTAGCACAATCTGTTAAAATAAACGCAGTGAAAAAAATATATGTTACTCTTGGACATATTTCTGATAATATGCATGTCCCCAAAACACATTATAATCAAAATGTTTGTATAAAAAAAATGCCAAAGTCACCCATCAAAATCAGCTTTCAGAACAAATTCTGCGTTATATGTCAAAGGTTTTTTTCTTATTTTTAGGGAACAAACTTGTTATATAAAATTTTATAATATTGATGTTTTACAATTTCAAATAAGTAACTAGTTTTTTAGTAAATAAATTTATTCTGAATTCTTCAGCCGATTTCAATAGCGACTCGCGCCATTATCCATTCTTCTCTTTCATTTGTAGAGGAAACGACAGTGATCGCCGAGGCGTGCTGCTAGGTGGACCTGTGTCGCTTCTTTGCTCGCGGTTCTTAATAATATCAGTCTGCGTCTGTTTTAATTTGCAAATATCAAATAGACAATTATATTTTAGGTTTTAGTGATTACTATGTGAGTGTATTATAGTAGATAGACAAAAATGAGTAAATAATTTCGTAAATTTTTATTGTGAAAATTTTATTTCATTAATAATATTATTGATGAAATAAAAATTTTATGGTATAAATATTATTTTGGACTATGGAAAACCAAGAAAAAGGTCTAAAAAGAGTCAAAAACCACTCGTATAGGGGTAAATAACACAATAATAACCTGATTATTTTTTCTTTAGATAGCTAATTTTATCTAATTTTAGGAACTATCAAAAACTCCATAATCATCTCGAAAGTTGTACTTATTCAGATTCACAGTCACAGATTGAAGTTGTAAAGTAAGTTTATGTTTACTTGAAGGGAAATGTATAAGTATATTGTATAATTTAGATAGTTAATTTCGACATAAATGACTCTGTCGCGATTGTGTAGGGTTTGAGATGCACGACTTACTATCCGAGAGGTAGGGGTTCAATCCTTCAATGGTTCACAACTTTTTTTTTATTATTTGTATTTTTTATTTCTTATTTGTTTTTTGAATATGAAATATGAGAGTAAAAAAAATATAAATATAAAAAACGATTAAACTATAAATACAAAAAATATTTTTTATATCATTTTTTTTTTACTTTTGTTTTTTTTTATTATTTTTATGTATGTTTATTTCTAGTCCTTTTTTGTTTATGTTTCTTATTTTTTCATTCTTTACTAATTCTTTTTAATATTTTTTATTTTTTTAATATTCTTAATCTTTGTATCTCTTGGTTTATCTAATAATGAATAAGGAAAGTAAAAAAAAACTTATGTATTTATATGTAATACATTATTACAAAGATAAATTTCAACAAAGTTTTTATATAGAACCATAAAATAAGTTTGGTTTATTTCATAGACCTACGTAATTGTCAGACCCGGCAGTCTTAAAAATAATCAAGGTATCGAATGGTTCGTTTCTGTTCTTTTTAATATTAATTTTTCCGGTTACAAAATGTGATTCATGAAGAACAACAGGCACAGTTAATTTTAGATTATTAAATGCATACAACACTAAATTAGCTTAAGCCTAGCCTAGGCTTAAAGGTTCTTTTATATGTAAATTTTAAAACCAGAACTTTTAACATGTGCTATAAAAGAGATGTTTCAAAAATGTATGTAGACCCGGCCAGGTCTATACACAGTTTACTGAAAAATAGGTAAAAAATTGTAGAACGGTGTTCAATCGTCCATTCCAGTCCACGGTGTTGAGTATTCTATATTTCAACTTTTGTACTGGCAAACTACGCATGATTCAAATATGTCCTCTTTCCACTATATTATTGTAGCACAAATTAGCTCTCAGCAATAGGGTAGTTGACAACTTGTTTTTTATTTCATAAATAAGAAGTTTATAACTCTTATAGAAATATTGCAAAAGAAATAGTATGTCTAAGATCAATACTTTCACAGATATAGTGGCATGTTGATATGTTGCGGCGCAACATCCAAAAAGGCTCCATAGAAAATCTACGGGACAGGTGACGTCACATGTTCCCATATTACTAAGAAATGTATGGGTATACTGACAAAATTAATAATAACTATGTATCAAGTATGTTTTTATTAATAGTTGTCATTATAATAGTTGCTTTAATTGATGTCAGCTATCTAATTACATTATCATTTTTGATAAATTTTGAAAATAAATGTCTTTTTTTTATTTCGAAAAGGGTACAATTTTAACAATATTTCATATCTTTTAGGTTTGAATTGTTTTTATGGGTAGTGGTAGCACATATTTTCCGATTTTGTGAAAAATAGCGCCAATTTTAAACTTAGGCAACATCCCAATTCATGTTTATTATAATTTATGTTAATGTACCTAATCTGTGGGCAATGTTGTTAGGATTACATTTAAATGTACTATTTATTATTTATATTGTTTAGCTTAAACATACTGTAACACTGTTTATCATCATCATCATCATCACTAGCCTGTATACGTTATATAAGCCTTCCTACATGGAAGAAACACATGATACACATGATGAATTTGGGCAATAACACTACCACGCTAGCCCAGTGCGAGTTGGTGGGGTAAAGAGGTTGTAACAACAACCGGGACCATTTTTTTTTTTTTTTTTTTACCCTGGGAAAAAATGCCTTACGCATGCCCTCCCGTCGGGGGACAGGAGGGGTATGTGGGACTCCCCGGAAACGTTCCCGGGTCTACCCACTAAAACGACCCAGCGGCACTCCTTCATCGCCTTTTGTGGTTGGAGGACTGGGAAACTGGCAGAGCCTCTACTTCCAGTCCCTAACAGGCGATTGCCCGCCTAGACGGCGGGCCCTTCACGCCCCCTCCAGGAACAGGGAGGGGGCCAGAGGGTGACCGTGAGTACTCGGCCACCCCCTACGACGAGGTGATGAGCAGTGCAATGCGGGCGAGGGCGCCCCCGCGCCTTTCGCCCGCTGCTCTTCACCGTGGGGGGGAGGAGGGGCGGTTATGCGTCCGCCTTCTCCTGCCCCTCCTCCGCCGGCGGATCGCTGGTGCGTCAGGATCGTCCTCACGCGCGCGCTCCGCCACCTCCTTCTGTGACATGACATCTTCACAGAAGGAGGCGACCGCCGCCCAAGCCTCTTCGCTCCCCAGCATGGCATTTACCACGCCGGGAAGCGAGAGGTCCGGCCCGACCGCCGTGACAAGACCGCGACGCCGCTCGGACCACGACGGGCACACCTCGAGGGTGTGCTGCGCCGTGTCCTCCGCCGCGCCGCAGTCATGACACACCGGGCTCTCCTCCCGTCCGATCCGGTGCAGGTACGACCCGAAGCAACCATGCCCAGATAGCACCTGCACCAGCCGGAACGAGAGGAAACCGTGCTGTCGCTCGAGCCAGTCTTTTAGGACCGGCCTGAGCGCATCTAAAGTTCGGCGGCCGTAAAACGCGGAGGCGAGGTCCGCCGTCCAGTGATGGACAATGGCATCCCTCGCCTCTCGCCGGACGGCCTCCCGCTCTTCAGGGGCAGGGCGCTCGCCGAGCGCCCTTCGCCCTGCCGTCCACTCATAAACTCTGGCGAGCACCCACGCCTCAAGTTCCCAAGGCGGGGTGCCGGCCAGAGCGCACGCCGCCGCGAAGCTTACCGAGCGGTAGGCTCGCGCCACTCGCTGTGCGATGGCCCTTTGGGGCGCCCAGATGCTGGTGGCATTCTCCCTCTGTTTAATCGCCAAAGTCAAATTTTGTACATAAAAGTTTTTAGTATGCTAGATTACCTATATAAAGTTAGTTACAAAATTGACTACTAGATGTCGTTGTACTTTTTGTTTGATTTTCTAATTGTCGGTGTTGAGAATTTCTCTGTTTTAATAACCTCCCTGAGGAATTACAATATATTGTTCTCGACTTACAATCAAGTTGTTTTCTTTATAACATCAAATTTTTAAGAACAGTTTTCCAGGGCTAGTAGGGTGGGGAATTGTTCATGGTCCTTCGAGCCGGATACCTTAAGTATCCATCCAGCAGAGTGACGTCATTGGAGCAGCGTGGTCGCTATAAGAGCGATTTGTAAGGCGGAAGCGGAATTCAGTGTTGAGCCAGGAAAAGTGAGTTGTGCAGTGAAATTGTGAGTACTCTTTGATTTACGTAGTTAACTGTCAAATGGACTTATAAAACTTCCATCAAGAATAGTTTGATAAAGTAACCAGTAGAATTTTCACAAGTGCTAGGGACTTAGAATAGTTTCGGAAAAAGTGTTCATACGGGGAATCCATGCCCGTTTTCTAAGCCAAGTGTATGTGAAACCACTTAGAAAATTTTCACGATTTCAACCATTGACTTAGAAAAATTTACAACATAAAATTACTTTGAAAAATATTTGATATTACTAAACATGGATTCTTACACAAAAGTACAAGAAAATAATAAGGTTAAGATTCAGAAAGCTCGTATCAATTTCAAAAAGACACCTAAAGAGCGGATAACCATTTCTTACTTGGAAACTCGTCTGGAAGCTTTGGAAAAGCAATGGTCAACATTTTATGATACACACCAGAAACTTATTTCCGAAATTAGTACGACAGAGTTGGAAAGATCCACGTACTGCACTTGTGACGCCTATGATCAAACTGAAGAAATTTACATATTTTACAAAGCGGAATTAAAAGAAGCTATTTTGAAGTTTACTAGAGATGCTAAGTTCAATGAGGTTAATACTGCATGTGTACCGAATACCGACCAATCCTTTAATATTCAGTTGCCGAAAATATCTATTCCTAATTTTAGTGGTAAATACTCGGAATGGATAAGTTTTCGCGATCTATTTCTTTCATTAATTCACAACAATAAAGGATTGGACGATGTTCAAAGGCTGCATTATTTAAAAAGCCATTTAGTTGGAGAAGCTGAGCAATTGCTAAGGCATATTTCTATCACTGCATGTAATTATAAAATATGTTGGGATCAATTGGAGCATCGCTATAATAACAAACGGTACTTGGCTAATTGTGTTTTACAGCGCTTTATGAGCCAAAGGAATATAATGTCAGAATCATCTAGTGCTATTAAGGAACTGTTAGATACAACGAATGAGTGCTTAAGTGCTCTTTCGAATTTAGGCATTAGTATCGATTCCTGGGATATTCTTGTTATTTACATCATCAGCTTGAAACTTGATTCGGAGTCTAGAAAATTATGGGAAGTTGAAGTTAGTAGGTCGTCTCATGAGTTACCTAAATTAAATGAATTTAAGGTCTTTTTGGATCAACGTTTTAAATCATTAGAGTTCCTGGATTGTAAAATTAGTAAACAGAAAAATTCTACTCATTATATTCCTAAAGCTATGCATGCAATTGCTACCATGTCTTGTGTATTTTGTTCTGATGTTCACAAATTATGTAACTGCAAGAAATTTGCTAAAGAAGATGTTGACGTTCGTCGTACGTTTGCTCGAACCAACAGGCTTTGCTTTAACTGTCTGAGCTCAAATCACTCTGTTTATTCCTGTCGCTTATCAACCACCTGCCGCATTTGTAGAAGGAGACATCATTCTTTGCTTCACCCAAAACCAGTCCCGAAAGGTGACGATCATGTTAGTGATCCGTCAGGAGATGGCGCGGGGCCATCCTCCCAAGTCGAGGTACCAAATATCATGTCCTGTTTCTCAAATATGAACAGCCAAGTATTACTGGCCACTGCTTTAG
The DNA here is from genome assembly GCA_947347705.1 of Nymphula nitidulata. NCBI lineage: Eukaryota > Metazoa > Arthropoda > Insecta > Lepidoptera > Crambidae > Nymphula > Nymphula nitidulata. Next base: position 15,094,583 of record OX374623.1, read on the forward strand.
TTAAAGTAGAAACGAGAACGGGCACCTTTGTTTTAAGATCTCTTCTGGATCAAGGGTCGCAGGCCTCTTTCGTAACTGAGTCTGTTGTCCAGATGTTAGGTCTTAAAAAGATTTCAAACATGAGCTATGTTTCAGGGTTAGGGAGTGATCAGACTTCTAGTTTGCAGTCTAAATGGATCGTTATGATCAAACTTCAATCACGCCATAATCCCAACTTTACAGTTGAAGTTAAAGCTCATGTTCTCAAAAAACTCACTTCTCTTCTTCCTGAGAAGAAAATATTCATTGAGATGCTGCCATCTCAAATTTCATCCATGGAACTAGCAGATCCAATGTTTAACATCCCAAGTCCGGTAGATCTGCTACTTGGTGCGGAGGTGTATGGTCAGATTTTGATGGATGGTATATTCAAAGGTCCACCAGGCTATCCTATTGCACAAAAAACCAAGTTTGGGTGGATCCTTTCAGGCCATATACGTTTACCGCTCAACCTCAGTTCTATATCACGTAATAAAATTGTTAGTATGCACTCTGAAATATCCACCAATGACCTCTTGAAAAGGTTTTGGGAGATAGAAGAGACTTCTTCTGTCTATAGTCGACTTCTTACAAGGGAGGAGCAGAAGTGTGAGGATATTTTTTCCAGCACCACGACTAGAGATGATTCGGGTCGCTATGTAGTCAGGTTGCCTTTTAAGACTAATGATCCCAAGTGTCAATATGGCAATTCATATGAAGTTGCTCGGAAACGTTTACTTTTATTGGAAAAACGTTTAATGTATAACCAGGATCTGAAAAGTCAATACTCCGAAGTAATTGAGGAGTACCTAAAACTAGGCCATATGGAGTATGTGCCAGAGTTGGAATTAAATAAGCCTACTGCAGTTTATCTTCCTCATCACGCAGTTGTTCGGAATGAGAGAAGCACCACAAAGGTGAGGGTTGTGTATGATGCATCATGTATACTTAACAACGGAACGTCGTTGAATAATGACCTTATGGTAGGTCCCACGCTTCAGCCCGACCTAAGGCACATTATTTTGCGCTGGCGCTGTCATACAATAAGCTTGGTTGCTGACATTGTCAAGATGTACAGGCAGGTTAAGGTGGCTCAAGACGATGTTGATTTTCAACGTATTTTGTGGCGTAGTGGAGTCAACTCTGAAATTCAACATCTTCGTCACTTACGTGTGACGTTTGGTACATCGTCGGCTCCTTACTTGGCTGTAAGATCTCTGCAGCAGCTAGCTTACGATGAAAGGTCTAAGTTTCCTATTGCTGCAGACAGGGTTCTCAAGGAGTTTTACGTCGACGATTTTATGAGCGGCTGTCAAACTATAGACGAGGGTATTCAAATATACCACGAGATGAATGCATTGCTGAGTCTCGGAGGTTTCCAGCTTCAGAAATGGAGTTGCAGCAGCAATGAGCTATTGCTGAAGTTGGACAATGATAAGGGTGATTCAAAGGATAGTTTGGAATTTAAATTAGACTCTTTGATCAAAATTTTAGGTTTATCATGGAATAGATCGGAAGATGAGTTTCAATACACTGTTCAACTTCCCACACTGGAAACGCCCGTTACTAAACGAAAAATGCTCTATGACATAGCAAGGTTGTCTGACCCTTTCGGCTGGCTCGCTCCTGTGAGAACTATGGCAAAGGTATTTATCCAAAGAGCATGGTTATCAGGTAGTCACTGGGATGAAGAGTTGCCTTCACACATTTTAAAGGATTGGCTTGAGTTTAGAGATGATATTCCACATCTTATTAATTTTTCTATTCCAAGGTGGGCCGGAACTCGCAAAACTGATAGTGTTATAGAACTCCAGGGATTTAGCGATGCTTCTAATGCAGCTTATGCAGCAGTGGTCTACATTAGAGTCATAGACAGCATCGGAGGAGTCCACGTCGACTTGGTTGCGGCGAAAACGAAAGTTGCTCCTGTCAAGCAAGTATCGATTCCCCGCTTGGAGTTATGCGGAGCAGTGTTGTTGGCGAAACTTCTCCATGAAATTTCTAATGTACTCGGAATCTCTAAAGAAAATGTACACGCCTGGACAGATTCATGTGTAGTACTAGCTTGGCTTAGTGATCACCCCAGTAAATGGAAGACTTTTATAGCCAACCGAGTCTCGGATATATTGACTTACATGAATTCTGAACAGTGGTCATATGTAACATCTGAAACCAATCCCGCTGACTGTGCATCAAGGGGAATCAGTCCTAGTAAACTGCGTGAAATTAAAATTTGGAAACATGGACCCACCTGGCTGCATGAAAATCAAATTAATTATACCAAAGGCAATGTTAAGACGACTGATTTAGAGAAGAAAAAGGAAAATGTTTCATGTCATTTACTTCACATTGATATGACAACTACGGCAAATGAAACCTTACTATCTAGATTTTCATCCTTGAATAGATTATTAAGGGTTATGTCATACTGTCGTAGATTTCTTAGAAGGGAAAGAAATTCGGGCTACTTAACTAAAGAGGAATTAAAAAAGTCTTTACTCACCTGTATCCAGTTGTGCCAGAGAGCTTGCTTCCTGGAAGAGATAAACTCATTGGTTAAGTCACAAAATATAAATAAAAATAGTAAACTTATCTCACTTAATCCATTCCTTGATGCCGCCGGTACCCTGAGGGTGGGCGGGCGCTTGCAGAAGGCTGGTGTTGTGGTAGATATGATGCACCCAATACTTATTCCTTCAAAGTCACATCTAACGAATTTGATCATAGCAGATGCTCACCAGCGTACTTTGCATGGTGGACCTCAGATGATGCTAAACCTTTTAAGGACTCAGTATTGGATAGTTAATGCGAAAAATCTCGTTCGACAGCACTACCGTAAGTGTGTTGTGTGTCTGCGGTATTCTGCCCGAACCAACCAGCAAATGATGGGTCAATTGCCAGCAGCCCGTGTCACCGCTAGTCGTCCCTTCCATCAAAGTGGTGTTGATTATGCAGGGCCTATCGCCATTAGACCCACTAAGGGACGTGGTTATCGATCTTCAAAAGGGTACATCTCTTTGTTTATTTGTATGTCCACCCGTGCAATACACCTTGAATTAGTCAGTGACATGACTTCAGAGGCTTTTTTGGCTGCATTCAAGCGCTTCGTTGCACGACGGGGTCATTGCGCAGATTTGTGGAGCGATAACGGCACGACCTTTGTAGGGTCGAACAGGGAGTTAAAGCACTTGTTCCACTTAGAGAGGTCACAGGCAGCAAGCGATATTGCAGATTGGCTAGCGACAAATGGTACAAACTGGCACTTCATTCCACCCCATGCCCCAAACTTCGGAGGGCTTTGGGAAGCCGGGGTGAAGTCAACCAAATATCATCTTAGACGTGTAATAGGTGATACCACCCTCACATTTGAGGAGATGTCAACGCTTTTGTGTCAGATTGAAGCGTGCCTCAATTCTCGTCCTATTTCACAGATATGTACCAATCCGGAGGATCCATATCCCCTGACACCAAGTCATTTTTTAGTCGGTGAACCATTGGTTCTTGTGCCTGACGCCAATGTTGAGAAGGCTAACATAAGCGCTCTTAAACGGTGGCATTTTACGCAACGTCTTGTTCAAGACTTTTGGCGTAGATGGTCCCGTGAGTATCTCACCCATCTACAACATAGATACAAATGGTCGCAACAAACTCCTGAGCCGAAGATAGGAGACGTGGTCTTAGTAAAGGAAGATGATCTTCCTCCGGCACGTTGGTTGCATGGTATAATTTTAGACAAACATATGGGTTCTGATAATCTTACTAGAGTAGTATCCTTAAAGTGTAAGGGCTCTGTGTTAAAAAGACCAGTTTCTAAGCTTATAATTTTACCTATAACTGACTAAAGTTATAGAAATAGTTATTAATTTGTTCTTCCTGTTATTGGAGGTTAAATATAATTTTATACGTATAGTTTTTGTTATTAGTTATGATTGGATACATCCTATATTGTAATGTATATTGTAGTGACCTTAAAAAAAATATTAGTTTAAATGACAATATGGGATGGACATTATTTGTCCATGGTGGGCGGAATGTTTAATCGCCAAAGTCAAATTTTGTACATAAAAGTTTTTAGTATGCTAGATTACCTATATAAAGTTAGTTACAAAATTGACTACTAGATGTCGTTGTACTTTTTGTTTGATTTTCTAATTGTCGGTGTTGAGAATTTCTCTGTTTTAATAACCTCCCTGAGGAATTACAATATATTGTTCTCGACTTACAATCAAGTTGTTTTCTTTATAACATCAAATTTTTAAGAACAGTTTTCCAGGGCTAGTAGGGTGGGGAGTTGTTCACCCTCCTTTGGAGGGAGTCTGCCCAGATGGGCGCCCCGTACAGGGCCATGCTCTTCAGAATGCCGGCGTCTTTACGCCGGCATTCTGAAGAGCATGGCCCTCGGCCCTCTCAGGTTTGGCATTAGCCAGGAGAGGGCCCCCGCTGCTTTGAGCAGGCGCGACGACAATCCGCTAAAATGCGGACCGAAGCGCCACCTGCTGTCGAGCGTAAGGCCCAGATACTTCATCTGGGCCTTCACCTCGATCCTGACACCAGCCACGAAAATATGGGCGTCAGGCGGGGAGCGCTGCCGAGGGCCGTGAAAGAACACGGCCTCGGTTTTCTGCAGCGCCACCCTCAGTCCTAGGCGGCGGATCCTCCCCGCGACCAAGGATCCGCCCGCCGAGGCCAGGTTAGCCGCCTCCCTAAAACTCCGTCCCCGGGCTGTGAGGAGAGTGTCATCTGCATAGCAGATGACACTCGTGCCCCGGAGAAGGGTGCCCCGCAGCAGCCAGTCGAACCCGATGTTCCACAGGAGAGGTCCTAGGACCGACCCCTGTGGAACGCCAGACTCGACGGCGTACCGGCGGACCTGGCAACAACAACTAACAACAACCGGGACCAACGGTGACCCATCCCGGGATCGACCATGGCGAAAGATGCTTTGTTTTCGTAGTTGAAACCAGAGAGTTTAATCTACTACGCCACCGAAACATATAGTCTTCAATAAATGAAAAAAATCCGTATCAGACCTTCGGATCTTGAGGTAAATATAACATGAACGCTGGCACATAAATAAAGATAATCACATACAGAAAGAAATCTATAAAAAAATCTAACATGTTCCAAATTTCAATATACTCTAGACTGTTTCAGATGAGTATTTATTAAAACACATAATTTTTCAATTTCGTATATCATTTCAAAGATTACTGTTCCAGAATTTTAATAACTAAATTTCTTGATTAACCTAATAACCAATCATTACTGTTTGATACAATCGAATAAAGTTTCATACGTTTCATAGAAAGTATATTTCATAATATTATTATTATTTTATCGACAAAACTCTGTATCGAAACATGAATAAATATTAAACAGCACACAGTTTAGTATATCATCAATCACCGCATTCCTGTGGTGACTAAAGCTGTTGTAGTCAGTTCTATATCAATAATACCTTTCCGACATTGAAGTAATAATTGAAATGTTACGGCATTCACTTTTTGTTAAAAAAATAAGTTTGTATTGAAAGCCTTGCGGCGTAAACGCTCTTAACTTAAAAAAATAAATACTTACTTGATTAATCTTTCTATTACTTCGAACGGACATTATTTTTACTGTGATAAGATGACACATCCATACTCTTATAATTGCGAATGTAACTGTGTCTTTTTGGGTGTTACATTTTAACACTTAAGCTGCTTAAACGATTTAGATAAAAAAATAATCTATTATGGATTCCGAATTCCAAATAGAAATAACGAAAAGTACTTAAAAGAGTATCGGGCCCGATTTTGATAAAAACTAAAAGTGCAGCATTAGATTTTTGAGAAATCAAAAATTAAGGTGGAAATAGAACCCGTTGATTTTGAAAAAAAAAACACTATCATTACACGATTCGATAGTATCGCGGTATACAAGGAACAATATATTCCGGGAAGATATTACATATGAAAAACGGAAGGGAAATGTTGAATTTTTATAAACTGCTGCATGTTTTAAAGTAATGTTAAAGGCCACAGTGAAAAAGAAATAAAATGTAAACAAGTGCGAGTAATCCACTTTACGTTTTAATAACATCGTGCCAATAATTTACATTTGGTTCGACGTTTCGTTGATTACTAGTAACTTTTTGCATACTGCTTCGTACTTTGTAGCATAATTTATAAAAGCAAAACCTACTTGAAACTTGAATTTTGTAATTTGGAATCTAATCAAATAGTGTAATACACCATGTGAGTTTTTTTAAACAATAGTTTTAATTCCTGGCTAGGAATATTTTGTAAACATCCAATGATGCAGTTTAGTTTTTCTTTTACGTTTTCGAGAGTCCTTTGAGTACTTTTCGCTATTTCTCATAGTGTCGGATTGGGTCTATCCATGCACTTAAAAATTTACAAGGCGTTTCAAAACCAAAATTTATTCAAGTCGAGCTCTAATTTATAGAACAGCTGACATGAAAATACGTATGTCAAAACTATTATGATTTGTATTTTATAATTGCATCCCTGATTGTCATGTTTCGATTTCATATTAGGTCCCTTACAAAAATTTGTTAGTATAAATAAGTATATTGACCGTGTATAATATTTACCATTAATTTAAAAATACCACATATTTTTTATAAAAGTGTATAGTTTTTTATTGTTCATTTCTATTTTTATAATGGTCTATGGAATAAAGCACGTGGAGCACGCCATCTAGTGGCATTTTTTTAGCTTGGCGCTTTTGAGGTTGTAGTAGTTACGCGGCTGGTCGGTGTAGTATTGTGGAGCCACGTTATCGGAAATATTAGTGGGTGGGGCCTCGAAATTCATTTTCTCAAGGTCGCTGGCGTTTATCAGCCTCTTAATAAAATGACGCGGTGTCCTCTCTTCTTGGAGAAAACTAAAGTAGGTACTATACTTTGACTGCATAAAAATATCATTGATACATTTGAAATAAAACCAATTTACCGAATTTAACTCGCATTTAATTAGATGTTACATTATTATTAAACACTCGACGTTTTGACTTTTAGCATCTAACGATATGTAGGTACGACTCAGACTCAGACGATGCAAATCAGGTAACATGGAAGAGTCAGGAGGTGTGTCTCATATGAATTAGGGTTCTAACTTTTCCTATGTCCCGATTCTGGTCCTACATTAGCAATATTAAAAAGAAAAGACCACCACAGAAGAATGGGCAGGATATATAAAAAGCCCATTACCTACATACGAAGTAAGTACTTATTGACTTTTATGATTCTATTTGCGAAAAAGAGCTTGCCAATAAATTTGCCCATCTATTTGATTATTCGTCGCATTTGGCACAGCATGCCAATAGGTGTTATACAATAACAATAATGTCACTGACCTAGGGAATTGTGTAGAATATTATAGCATCATTAAACTTTATAACGTAAATAAACCTAATGAACATAACGTAAATATGTAGGTACTAACTAGATATTAAGTATAAGTTTTAAGAAAAGTAGAGCATGGTTCTATTTAAATGTATTAGTGCTCGCGTGTGTCGCGAAGATATAAGACAATTCTATGGTAGGTAGTACTTTTACTTTATTTTTAACTTTTAAAACGGTGCCTGTCTGAAAATCATCTTAAGCAAAATAATTATAGTCACTAGGTTATCAATCACTGTTACTCGTCTGACTGTTGGCAGCCCTCGCTGCTTAGATACATTTCGAGAGAAAATATGTTATCCTGTTCGGTGATATTTATTCTTTTACTAACAATGTACAAAAGAGGGTTTTCCCGTTGCCAGTAAGTAATCCATTCTGGTGCCGTAATGTACAATTAAATTACCATAGTCGGCACGGAGGAACGCGGACAGCAGGAAACAGCACTCGTGGCTGCAATGCTGCATACAGATGTCGTTGTCTTGACTCTTTGTAAGAAATCACATAAAATCACTTTACCCAATAATATCTTCATCTATGAAGTACCCACTTAATTCACAATAGATTTTGTATTGTATCTTTGTGTGCGCTTTAAATGTATGAATGTTGTACATAGGTTACCTACCTCCTTAAGTATGATCTAACAACTGTGCGACAGATTTGCGGAATTGCAAAAAAATGACAGTGGACAGTCGGGATGATAAAAAGAAGAAAGGACTTTAATTGAACTCAATCATAAGAATTAACGATAAAACTTTAACCAGGGACGCACTAAGTAGTGAACTTGAAGTACCTCATAGTCGTAGAAAACATTAAATATTGAACTGTATGTCTTACTTAACTCGTCAATTCCCAGTGCCACCTGTGGGTGAGGGTGACAGACTTAAAATAATATTTCCACTCCGCAATGCTTTGTGTGTCTTTATTTTATTAATACAAAGCCAATAACGTAATAAACTATTATTTAAATTTCTGGCATACTCAATAAATATACTTATAGTCTTTCCAATCATTTATTTTCTCGATGACAGTTAGTTACAGTGTTGTGACAAAATAAGTGATTAGTAGATACGATATCGAGAAGAAGATAATTGAAGAAAAGAATTTATATTTATAATAAATGTCGGTGAGAGCTCATCGAATGACATTGACGATTCATCAGATTTTGATTAAAATCAATTAATAATAATTACCTGTCATTAAAATGGTTTTATTTCATTGACGATTACCTATTTATACTTATATTACTTATTAAAAAGAAGAAAGATTTCTATGTTTATAACGAATAAATTAAAAAACTACTAGCTGTTTTTTCACATCTAGTTCAATATGAATTAATACCGATAAAATATCTTTTCAATCATAACATCACTATTATGATTGCCATAGAATGTAACTTTGTTAAAACGTTTTTTATTTATCGTACTTTAAAAAAAACTACTGCACATATGGACTCATTTGTTTTAGATGAATATATAAGGGATCAAGGAACAAAATTAGGTAGTTGTCATATTTTTATACCTCGCATTTTAATGTTAGCTTTTGCGTAACATGACGCAGTTACATTCTAAGGGAGCTGTCATCGAGAAAATAAATGATTGGAAAGAGTATAATTAGCCAATCACATTCAGTTATTTCGCGTGTTGTTAGAGATTTTTTTTATACAACTAGATAACAAGCAAGCTGACGGCCCACCTGATGGTAAGCGGTAAGCGCCGCCTATAGACACCTGCAACAACAAGGAAAAATAAATGCCGTCCATGCCCAGTAATTACACTGGCTACCTTTCCCTTCAATCCGAAACACAGAGAAACGTTTCACGGCTGAAATAGGAAAGGCGGTGGAACTACCTACGCTGACGACCATACATACGGGCCTACCATAAAACTCTACATTTCTTACTTACTCTTGGTATTTCTTACTTTGTGTGATTTTTTGCTATATATACTGAGTGAAATATCACATTTTAATGTTTTTGATGCGTTTAAATGCCTACTTTATTGTAACAATTACAAATAAAGAAAGAAAACGATGAGAAAATATATGCCTGTCTAATATATCCCGCCTGGAGCATATATTTATTTTTTCATCCTTTTCTTTCTTACTTTGTAATTGTTACAATGAGTTAAATATGTTCAGAGTTCAGACCGTAATTATTGTATTATTTCTTAAATATTGTATTCTATAAATGAATATCTAAAGTGTAATTTGAACATCATTCACGGACGATAAGAAAAACATACATCATCATTATTACAATTATTAGAATGTTTGACGGTCACCTATGGATGAGACCGGGCATTACAAATTATACAATACCTACTGCAATCGCATTCAATATACTATACGTTTACACGGCTATTATTTCCTTGTTAGTCATATGGTGAGCAGTGGTGGTGGTATTTCAAAGCTTATGTAGCCCTAACAGATTGACCTTGGATGGGATTGTCTGAGGAGATGAACGCTGGGAGGAGCCAACAGATGAGGGAAGTGGAGGACGCTAATATTCTGCATCTACTTAATCGCAGGCTTGGGCCTCAAGTACCTTCTGCGTCCAGAGAAACTATCAGGAGTAATAAGATTAAGTTGTCGTATCAGCGCGAAAGAAAAGTAAAAAAATAAAATTAAGTGGATTATACCTAAGCCTTATCAATGGTGCCTGGATATTCCATCAAGGTTTTCTTGATTTTTTAATACAACTAGATGACAAACAGGCTGACGGCCCGCCTGGTGGTAAGATGTAGATAGAAATGGGCTCAGGGGCTGTAGTTATTTTGGAGCTCCATTAGAATAAGAATTAGGCCTATACATAACTATCTGTATTTTGATAACTTTTTTACTGGGTTACCATTACTCATATGTGTTTACGGGAGCAGAATATAGGAGTACGGAGAGGAAGTATATTGGAAGTATTGGAACTGCAATCGCCTAAAAAATAATACGCCTAATAAAGAGTGAGCTGCATGGGACAAGTCGACAGTTTTGAAGACAAAATTGACTCTATGACAATAGGTTCTTTCGCTAAAATCTGGTGGTACCCTCTATTCATTTTTGGTGAAGAAGCTGTTATCAAATGGCTTTGCTTGAAAAAGGCAACCAGAAAAGTACTGGATCTAGTGTGATTTTAGATCAAATCATAATAGATCCAATACTTTATTTAGTTAAGGCTCAAACGCGTGACTTTGCTTCTGGTAGTCCATTAAAAAATAGAGTGCCAATTGGGATGTTGCCTAAGTTTGAATTTGGCGCTATTTTTCACAAATTCGGAAAATATACGCTACTGTTACCCATAAAAAACAATTCAAACTTAAAAGATATGGAATATTGTTGAAGTTGTACTGTTTTGAAAATTTTAAAAATGGTAATTTTTTTCAAAATTTATCATAAATGTTAAGAATAAGAATAAAGAATAAAGAAATTTATTTCGCTTGAAATATGGTACATGTTTCGATGTCAACAAAAGGTTTGGGGTCCACATATTCCACCAGAAACTGGCATGCAAAATGTTTTTTTTTTATGTCAAACATAAAACAATAAATTAAGATACACAATGTGAAAAAGATTCAAATAATCGAGTTAGTTAGTTAATGATATTAGATTGCTGACATCAATTAAAATAACTATTATTATGACAGCTATTAATAAAAACATACTTAATACATAGTTATTATCAATTTTGTCAGTATGCCCATACATTTCTTAGTTATATGGGTACATGTGACGTCACCTGTTCCGTAGATTTTCTATGGAGCGTTTTTGGCCGATGCGCCGCAACACGTCAAAGATACCACTATATCTGTGAAACTATTGATCTTAGACATACTATTTCTTTTGCAATATTTCTTATGAGTTATAAACTTCTTATTTATGAAATAAAAAAAAGTTGTCAACTACCCTATTGCCTAATGTGCTGAGGTCTACAGGTTCAGCAGAAGACCTTTATACTTACTAAGGTGACTAAAATTGGTTTTAAAAATACTTGTTTACTTTTAAAGAAACTAAGGGAAAACTGCATGAACGGTTCGAGTAATGCCCAGTGTCACTTATAATAGGTGACACCCCTATTTAAAAAAATGAGGTAGTTTTGTTATTTGTAATATTTTTTTATGGCATTTAGGTACTAAATGTATATTTACCATTAAGTAAAAAACAAAAATTAAGAATATTTGAAAGCACTGCCCCAACTTAACCGAATCGTCGGTATTTGTAAAAATACTCGTTTCGGATGTTGAAATAGAATATTTCAACATTGTGGGGTGGACGTTAGCTCATAAACGCAAATACAGATAGACTAGAAGAATTTCACAGGGATATCCCAAGTCCTGGGTGGCTCAGTGGTCAGAGCAGTCGCCCGGATTGCGAAAGGTCGCGGGTTCGATTCCTGCCTCAGGACGTGAAATTTTTCTAGTTTTATTATATTTTAATTACTAAGTAATTTTTCAAACATTTATAATAATGTTAAAATCAAAAATTAAGAATATAAAAAACAATGGTTTTGCTTTTATACCGCCATGAGAATAATTGAAGAGTTAAGTAGGTTCCTACAGTAATGATATGCAATGATTTCGAGGAACACCGACTCACCTCATCAATATGACAATGACAGAAAAAATGACGATTGTTAACAGGTACTCGAGAAGTGTCAACATTAATAGTTTCGCACCATTCTCGCTAGTTGGGGAGTCCGCGACCGTACCGGAATACAAAGGCGGGGCGGCTCCTTACTCAAGTCCCTATGCAAGGCGTCGCATGCGCGGTCAGCGACTCCCAACTGTCCCCCTCTCCCCCATACCTTTTTGATCTGCCTCCAAGCCACGTGCGTCGGTGGTCTTGCGCATACATACCGCGAAAATAGGCATTTCCACGAAAGCGCCGGAACTTTAATGCCCGGCCGTAAAGTATTCTTTCCGAATTGTAATGGTTTGATAAATATGAATTTGCGTATAGCATAGTGTAAAATTATCATATTATTTTATTCTACTTTGCCATTGTAGGTAAGTAGTAGTTAAAGAAATTTCAATAAACGTTTTGGATGGGTTCAAGACTTGTATTCAATTTGTTGTACTTTAAAAAAAGAAAAGTAAGTACAACAAATTGACAAATAAGAAAATGGCCCGCCTAATTTAATTGCAAGCCTTATTATAATACCTACATACACATATACTTAATAATAAGTACCTAAGTATATGTGTATGTATAATAATAAGGCTATCTGATAAACACTTGAGATTATTTTGTTATTATTCCAAAATTTACTCTATATACTACATACCTACATACATATATAATTAATACACGTGGCCTGTAGATGCCTGTAGATAGGGTTTGCTGAATTGCAAAAGGAGATATATTTTTGCTTAAGTCGATACCTACATTAAGCGGGTTTAATACTTACTTATTGATTGGTTATAAAAGTTATAATAACGTCGAGTATAGTAGGTGGATTAAATCTAGAGGTCATCCGATTTGTGGATTTAATACTTAATATCCTAATACATAGAATTACACAAAAGTGAAAATGAAAGGAATAGTTTATTATTTTTTATACGATAAATATTTTTAATCCCAACATTACCTACGCGCGTGTTGTTGTAGAGATCGGCCCCCTTATTCTCAACTGTTGGAAAATATTAGAATTTCGGAAACTCGATACCTGTCACTTTTTATCGCTAGGCGTCAAAGCGAGACGGCATGTGACTTTTCGAATCTAATCCGTGATCCGACAGTTGAGAATAAGGGGGCAGGACTCTACCTACACCTTACTACAAGCCGTATGTTATAATAAGTTGTAATTATATTTTCTTTTGATTGACACTTGATGCCAAATAAGCTGAACTAGTCAAGAGACTATGTGCTAGATTATACAATTCTTTTTCCAAAATTTTAATCAGGGTGATCAATCGACTAACACAAAACGATTTGAAAATGGCATTGTTTGTTAATCAAAATCTGTATATTAGTGTGAAACTAAGTATATGGGTTATTTTACTAACTAATCCTAAAAATTACTTCCTTGTTGTAAAATTATTATCGTGAAATAGGCCCTAGGCTTCTTTCTCCATGTATTGAGTAACCAGGAGACGCAATCAGCTCTTGATGTAACCACAGGCGGCGCAACCTTTCCGTTTGACGCAACGGCTGTCCTATGATACCAACCAACAGAAACAGTCGTGCCTTTACGGAAATAGTTATAATAATTACGTCATTGTGAAATATTACTGGCCGCAAAATTTTTTTGCCACTCGTGTTTATGAAATAAACCGAGCACAATCAGAGCAAGCCGTGTTTCAGACCATTTTGTCATAACATAAACTTCTATTACTTTTTAGGGGAGGTAGGTAACTAGTCAAAATGGCAAACACAGTTTCATCTCAATTAAGGTATATTCAATAATATGAAATTTACTTTATAAAAAATAATTGGTGTGTAGGTATAACCAATGTGGTTAACTATTGCTTGTAATTTTAGCATAGTCGGTACCTCGCAAAGACTATATGTACTCCGTGGTACCTCGGTACTCAAACATCATTTTGTGTCTGTCCCAGGTGGGTCCCTCTAAAGATTACAATGTTAAAATCTTCAATAGATAGTTAGATGGATAAACTACCAATGTTTTAACAAAAATCAAAAAGAAAACTAAATAAAGCCATTTTAACTTTAAGTAAATTCATCAGCAAAAACTTACTTCTCTGGTGGTGGTAAAGAATAATTAGATAGGGTAGGTCTCTACCTTCCCTATCTAATTCACTCTTGACAGTTCATTTTGTCCTTTTAAGACAGGTTATATGGTCTGATGACTCCTCGACGGGATGAGTAAACATGAAATTTTTACTACCAGAAAGATAAATGCTTAGACCATAGAAACGATAAATGATTAAAGTTTATTACATTGGCAAGCGCTTGTTCTTGCTTGCTACGCATTTGCGTAATGGTAAAGAAGTACTGTCTTTGTAAATGATAATATATTTACATAACTAAAAGCTGTCAAAGGGACTCAACTGCACCCGGACACACTTAAAATGCTGGAAGCGCAGTCGCATATACTTACTTTGCGATTCCCAGTGCTCGTCGCATTGGTCATTATTTTAAAAACAAAACACAATCGTTGACATAATCGCACCTCCATATTTAGCAAAAATACATTGTTTAGTGTGTGATGGAACAATAGAGTTAACAGTAAAACTGCTTCTTATTCTGTTCGGATATGGACGCGGGACCGCTCGGCAGGAGTCTGTAAATTCCGTGCATTGTAATTCAGACGGGATGTCGAAACGTACGAGTTGGTATGCGGATACGGCTCCTCGAACTTTGACTGTAAAAAGTCCAAATAAAATGCCTAAAATAGAGCAAAATATCTTTGTAAATATCCTCAAACTATAAATCGCCGCCATATTAATATGTGTAAAGAATATTCAGATTCTTTTCTTTTTTCTTACTAAAATAGAGCTAAAAATATTTACTGTACCCAGAGCTAATACCAACCTGAACCCAGCGCTTTTGTTCTAATCGGTTTAAAGGTATAGCAATATCAATTAAATAAATCTAACTCTACAGAATTTGAAATATAACCATTAGATGTTACATTATTATTTTACACCCGATGTTTCTCGTGGGTTTGGGAAGTCTTTCCGTGGCCGCTATCGCTGTAAAAGTAATCGCGAGTTAAAGCCGGTTAAGAGAATTTACCTTATCTTTCCTAATGGTAATTTTTAATAATTAGCAAAAATAACAGATAAAAATTACATAATATATTTTAATTTTATAAATATTTATGTATGTACCTAAATAAAATTTACCTGCATGCCTGCTTACCATACAGCTTTATTTTATGCATAGAACAGATAAAAATGTTTATTTAATGTTATTCTCTATAGTATTTACGGTTTTACTGATACAATTAATAAAACACAGATTATGTAGTTAATAGGTTTTATAATTTTAGGCTCATAACACGGCATGGTATTTAGACGACATGAGAGAAACGTAAATCTAACCTAATTTATAGATGATAAAGATAAAAGTTCAAATGCGGGTTTCTAGGAAGTGTCATCGTTAGCTTCTTCCGCGTCTCCACCCACTTTATTAATCAGTAAAATGTCTAGCGGCCAGTAAAAAAGCGACATTTATAGACTGGCGACATTAATATAAAATAAATAAAACTAAGCCAAAAGAATGGCGATATCCCGTCTAGTATCACAGAAACAGATTTCAAAGAGACGCTGCTTTTCATTAGCTCAATAAACTCAGGTGTTTATGGGACTTTGTCATTTTGGCGCCTCCTTAAGGCCTATGAGGGATACCAACTGATTTATATACAGACTCAATGATGTTGTTGGTGTCATCATACCTACAGTCAATCATGCATGTGCTTCGGAAGCCACATTAAGGTCCGAGGTCCCGGTTGTTACTGCAACCACTTTAACCCACCAACCCGCATCGGGCCAGCGCGGTGGTGTTATGGCTCTAGGTCAACATGTGTTTCTCCTATGTAGGATGCTCGCTTTGCTCAGCATTGGGAATTTGGGACATGGATCGTTCTATGCTATCATCATCATCATCATCATCATCACCAGCCTATATACGTCCCACTGCTGGGCACAGGCTTTCCTACATTGGAGAAACACATGAGGAGTTTGGGCCATAACTCCACCACGCTGGCCCAATGCGGGTTGGTGGGTTAAAGCGGTTGCAGTAACAACCGGGACCAAAGGCTCAACGTGCCTTCCGAAGCACGGAGGAGCTCGAGATAACAAACTTTGATTGACCCATCCCAGGATCGACCATGGCGAAAGTTGCTTTGTATTTCGTATCGCGAAACCAGAGCGCTCAAACCAATACGCCACCGAGCTCCTCTTCTCTCTTCTTTCTATGCTATATACTTACTGTTATTTGACAGATCGAATTTTTGCTATTTTTTCCTATTCATATTGAGGAGAAAGAGATATACCTATGAGCTCGGTAACGTAGTGGTTTGAGCGCTCTGGTTTCGATACGAAAACAAAGCAACTTTCGCCATGGTCAATCCCGGATGGAACAGGCAAAGTTTGTAATCTCGAGCTCCTCCGTGTTTCGGAAGACACGGTTGAAGCCGTTGGTCCTGGTTGTTCCTGCAACCGCTTTAACTCACCACTAACCGCATTAGAACAGCGTGGTGGTGTTATAGCCCAAACTCCTCATGTTTTTGTCCCATGTAGGAAGGCCTATGCCCAACAGTGGGACCTATGTAGGCTGGTGATGATAATGATTATAATAGGCTTGTAAGTAAGAAAAAAAATTAACTGTGAGTAGCTGAAGATGCATTGAATTCAGAACTCTTAGATTGTCGACACTCCGGTTTCAAATTTTTAGGTATTTGAAGGGTTGTGAACAACGTCTGATGTTGACTATCCAAGCATACCTAGCTCTTTAGCGTGAAAGCCAAACGTTAAACAATGCAATATATTTCGTTATTACAGTTAATTAAATCGTACCTATATCAACCTTAATTTTTCGTATTTTTATCTTGTCAAAAACTTCAAAGTGATGCAAATTTCATGTAGGAATGTTAAAAAAACAATAATCGTTATTAAAAAAAAACATTTTGATGAATAATTCATAGATTTCAAACTTTTTTAATGAAAATAATCCTTGTCGATATTATGTTACAAGAACTGCTCGTTACAATGACAATAAACACATTTTTTACGATGCATTATGTATCTACGTACACGAGTTTATATCAGTATCAGCCAAGAACTTTTCTCGAACTCAAAATATTTAGACAAGACGTTGAATTCGCGATACCTTTTTGAAATCTGAGATCACAATATTCGCACGCTTGCGACAGAACTTTTGTTTGACGAGTCGTCTCAAATTATAAATTGTTTAGAATCTTTTATACATGAATCGACAATTTCATACACAAGTGGCGAACCTATGGTATTCATATCAAACAATCAAAATAGTACGATTTCTTTGTCACTACAAACGGGTGCCGATCTTTTGTTAGTTCTTTTAAAGTCTACCGACAAGTTGAAAAAGGTTTATTTAAAAAAGCCTGTCTTGCTCCTTGACAGTGAGAAAAAGTTTTTTATACAATGTGAACTTCCTAAATTCATCTCTATGGTCTTTTTTTTGTCACAAAAATCGGATTACGAATCCAAAAGGTTACACAATTGAGAAAAAAAATCCATATCATACTTTATTTACTTCCCTTTTTGTTTCAATAGGTAGGTAGGTAAAATAATGGTGATTCCCTCAAATGGCGCAAATGTGCTGGTTTATCTGGGGACTACATATTTTAGCCGTTTGGGGTTGAGACCTTAGGACCTTGGGCTCTAGGAGCACACCGACTTTTTAGAGACATTGCAGGTCGTCTATGTGAAACTTTAAGTTACTAAGGCGGGTATATATTTCGCACAAAGGTTAAGCCTCGCAATTCAGCGAGGTAATGCGACCAGCCTTATTGGTATACTTCCTGTTTCGCAAGATTTAGATGCTGTTATGTTAATATTACATAATACATAATTTTTTAAGGAATATATTCCCCTTGTGTGTCACGCCGCCTGGTAATATAACGCTTTTAATTAACTGGAAACTTATAAAATAAGCATTATAATTAAAAAACTTGAGTTTTTGATATGGATTTCATATGTTTTAAATGAATAGTTTAGTCACAAACTGAGACCCTTGACTGTCACGTGACCTTAATAAGGTCACTCCCGCCCGCGCCGTGTCTCATCGATCTCACTAATTAAATAAAGCAATTAGACACTTGTTTTAGTGATAATCGTGTAATTTAATTAATAAACTAACTTTTAAAATAAATTAGATGGCTGTAGGTGTTATAGTTTTAAAGTTATAAGCATTTCCATTCTCCCGCCAAGTAACGGCGGTTGGCGGGAAACTTTTTAAATGCTTGTAGTAGAAAACATGTATGGAGAGGGTGTAAGTGTGTATTTATTATTGTAAAGAATAGTTAAAGGAAGGTAATAACACATATTTTATTTTAATTATCGGTTTCAATAAAATAATGTGTAACAAAAACATGTATATTCTACACTATTACTAAAATTAACAATATTTCGAGAAACCTGAGCATACTAAAGTATTTAGATGTAATTTAGCAAATTTTATGAGGATTTTCAATACATATCTATCTAAATAGACTTCAAAGATAATTTTCGAGATATAATCGTTTGAAATGCCGCCGGCGCTCGGATTCCGAACGCTCTCGAAGAGGCCCGACACAGGTGCCGAAACGGCAAAATGGCGACGGACCCACTTGGTATTTTGTTAAGTAGGTATTACATTTTTTTTTAGGAAATCATCAACTAGGTAGTACATAGAAGAGTATTTTTGTGCTATTATCTACATAAAAAAAATAACAATTACAAATAATCTGTCGATATCAATTTTTTCGATAAGGCGTACTATCGACGAGACAAATTTCGGCAGATCAATCAATCGGAGAATCAAACTGTCGCTGTAACAGTTTTCGATGAAACGTACTATAGAGGAAACAAACTAAGGCATATGAATCTTTCGTAGTATATAGGCGTCGAGCAATAATATTTTCGACTAATTGTCATCGACGAAACAACATTCGGTAAAAAGTGTTTCGAAATGGCGTAGGTAATCCATTTCAGGTTGAGTTTTATGACAGAAGTTGATATCGCGTCATTTACAATAAAAACTGATTATTGTACCTATACTGAGCAGTTTGATTTATAAATTCAATCCCTTTCATAGATGCATGCAGTTAGTATTTCACAAATTACGAGGCGTATCCTCTTTTCTCCCCTTACCGGGGCGATGGCACTTGATTTGTGTCATCTGGCCCGGTAAATATATCACCGGGCCATTTAAAACTTTTTTTTCCCATGTGGCGCCGGGCCAAGTCACCGGGCCAGATGGGATACACCCCTTTTGAAAAGTTATATCGACACATAAGTTTGTTTTATGGTTTCTCTTGTCACAAAGTCACTGATAAGATGACATAAAACATGTATGGTCTCAGCTGTCTGAGATGATGATGATGATTAAACGAATTGCAACAAACATATAAAATTACATTTTACAAGTTGTATCAGAATTACCCAAAAAAGGAAATTCTTTATCGATAACTCAAAATGAAAAAAAATACTACTCTAGTAATCGGCCTATAGTAATTTTATGTTCGGCTTATAGGTTGTACTAGGTTATGTTGTAGGTGGGGGACCCCCCACAGTCTTGGCTTCCACGTAGCGTTCCCCGGGCAACGTCGCGCTTGACCACCGTAACGGAGTGGCAAGCCGGCGGCTAACGAAGACTGTGCGATTACACAGTTACAGCAGTTTATGTGTGATCATCGTTTTGCGACCATGTCAAGACTTTTGCGGGCCGCCTCTGGGCGCTCTAAAAAAGACCCTTCTCAGGGCCAAACCCAAACGGACGCTTCGGCGTCTGAGGCCAGCCGCCCACCATCTGCGGCTAGCCTGTTCAGTCTGGAGGAGGATCTGTCCAACTCGGAGAACGATGCTATCGTGGCCGAACCGACGGACCGGCTGGCCAAGAAGCGGGCCTACTTGAGGCAGAGTTCGGAGGGTTCCTCGGACTCTGCCAAGAGCAAGCCCAAAAAGAAGGTCAAGTCTTCAACTCCCGCCGTCGCCAGCACCAGCCATGACATCGGGCTAATGGATGCACAACGCCAGCTCAACCAGGCGAACAGGGCGCAACTCCAGCAGGAGTTAGAGGAGCAAGTCGCTGCCAAGGAGGCGCAGGCTCGCACCCGCAAGGCCAAGGCGGGCTACGGAGCGACCAGTGTACTGTACGCTGACCACTCCATGGCCGAGCTAGCAAGCATGGTCCAGGAGGACCAGGAGGGGATTGTGGAGGTCGCCACAAAGTCCTCCAACCTAAAAGGGACCTTCCAAAAGGCCCTCAAGTGCCGAGCCGCAAGTATGCGCGGCATCGTCCGTGGCTGGAACATCGCATGACCACGGACGAAGTGAGGCAACTACAGGTAAAGACCGATCGCCTGCAGAATGAGATAAGCGAGCTTCATAAGAAGCTCGCTCAGGCAACGGCCCGACCTGCCCAAGCCACACAATCAGTAGTGGGACAGGCCCAATCCCTCTCCAACCTTGAGGACATCATCCGCAAGGTTGCTGTGGAGGAGAGGGCCTTTACCAGAGCCTGTCTTACGGACATCGAAGATAGACTCCTGCCGGAAAAGCGCCTGCGGCCATCACTCGCGGCGAACAAGACCGCCCTGGCCCCGGTGGTGACCGAGATGGCGCCTCCCCAGGTCCCAAAGCCCACAAAAGGCAAGGGAAAGGGGAAGAAGACAGGAGCTGCTTCCACGACCCCCAGCACGGGTGGAGAGGCTATGGCCCCTCCACCCTAAATTTCCCAGAGGGAAGACGCCTTTGTTCCTTCCACCACCCAGACCAACGAGTTTTGGACTAATGTGGTTGGAAGGAAAAATAAAGGCGCCAAAAAGACTTCACAGGCTGCCGCCCTTCCCCCTGCCAATGCTCCTCCCGGCTCGTCCAAAGCGACGGGCAAGGGAAAGGGGCAAAGCAAGGGGCAAAAGTCAGCCCCCACGACGGGCGGAAGGAAATTGGCTCTCCTAAAACTGCAGCCGTTGTGGTGACGCTTACCGCGGAGGCTGCAGAGCGGGGCGAGACATACGAGTCCGTACTAAAGCGGGCTCGTACAAATGCCAACCCCACAATACTGGAAGTAGGCCCGGTGACGTGCCGCCGCACTCAAACCAGGGCTCGATTATTCTTGTTCGCGGGGGCCCAAGGCGGCACTAACGCTGACCTCTTCGCAGCGAAACTGCAAGAGGTCATAGCCGACGCGGCGAAAGTGGCCAGGCCCACCAAGTCCGTCTCCTTGGAGGTGACCGGTCTGGATGACTCGGTCACCAAAGAGGAGGTAGTGGAGGCAGTCGCAACTGCAGGAGGCTGAGAAGCGGCCACCGTGCAGGGCAGGGCCATAAGGCCAGGCCGCGGGGGTCTAGGCACCATGCGCCTGGAGTGCCCAGTCGCAGCGGCAAAGGTCATCCTGGCCAAACGACGGCTGCCCGTAGGCTTCAGTGTGGCAGTGGTCAGGGCACTTGAGTACCAAGCATTCCGATGCTTTAAGTACTTCGGAGTAGGCCACACCAGGGCTCTGTGCCCGTCCTCTGTAGACAGGGCGGGCAAGAGGGGCATAAGGCTGCCTCCTGCAAGGTCGCAACGCCACGATGCGCCGTGTGCGCTGCAAGTTGCCGCCCAGCCGACCACGTGATGGGGGGGAGAAACTGTAAACCTCCCCCAAAGAAAGGTCAAATGCAGGCGCCGTCCTGCCGCTGCTGACGCCGTTGAAGCCTCACCATCGGCTGAGACGGAAAATGCGATGGACCAATAATGGGGGAGGTACATCGCATCTTAGGCGAACATCAACCACTGCAAAGCGGCTCAAGACCTGTTGGTGCATGTCATGGCCGAGTGGTTGGTGGACGTGGCGGTGGTCGCCGAGCCGTACTCGACCCTGGCCGCTGGCTGGGAGATAGGGATGGCTTGGTGGCGCTCGCGGCGCGGTATTCTACGAACTCCCCTCCTCTCTCGCTCTTAGAGAGGGGACCGGGATACGTGGCCGCCGCGTGGGGAGAGATTTTTTTTTTTTTTTTTTTTTATACAAAGCACGACAAATGACTCAACACCACCTGATGTGAAGCAGTAAGAAGAGTCCATATGCGAAGACAGCTAGTGCAGTTCAGACACTGCTCTAGCTGCCTCCACCTTGCCGGCCCGAAAGGTGCTTTTTCACGCCTCTTTTGAAGGAACCCATGTTATAGGAAGGAGGGAACACATGTGCTGGCAAAGAATTCCAAGTTCTGGAAGTTCGACAAAGAAAAGAGCTACTAAATTTATTTGTACGCCTTTCTTTGTTCGTTTGTAGATAGCCTTCGTGGGGGTTTATTTCTCTCCTAACCGCCCACTGTCGGACTTCGAGAATTTCCTTGGAGTCCTTGCGGCAGTGGTCGGCAGGCTGGCGCCTCGTCAGGTTTCCGTTTTGGGAGACCTGAACGCCAAGTCGGTAGTTTGGGGTAACCCAGCCACCGACGCGCGCGGGCGGGCTGTCGAGCAGTGGGCGGCCTCCTCTGGTCTCTCCCTCTTGAACAGAGGGCGTGCGTGCAGTGGCGGGGGGGGGGGGGGGGTCAATTGTGGACCTCACTTTTGCCACCCCTGCTCTAGCCACGCGCGTAAGCAACTGGAGAGGCCAATCCCCATTTTCCCGGTGGGCTCTTGTCCACCTTGACAGGGAGGCGGCCAAGGAGGCGTCCTTCGTCCAGGACTGGCTTTCGCCTCCGGTGAGTGTCCTGGACGTGGACGCTGCTGCGGCCCAGCTGAGGTTTGACTGAGGTGTGCAACTCCAGCATGCCTCGGTCTCGCCGCCCGCCTCTCCGACGCGCCGTCTACTGATGGTCGGAGACCATCAGTAGACGGTCTCCGGAGAACCGCTGAAAACGACGAAAATGATACCCATATTCATTTTCGTCGTTTTCAGCGGTCCTGATCCTGATTACAACATCAATTGAAATTGATCCAAGATGGCGGACGCAACTTTTTTATAAAAAATCAATATGGGTATCATTTTCGTGGTTTTCAGGGGTTCCAATTCTGAATACAACACCAATTTTAACGCAGTAAGGGTGGTCTCAAGGTCAAACTGTTACGCTTGATGTGATGTCGACTGTACACCAACATTACAATGCACTTTAAGAAGAAATAAAGAAATACTGAAGACATGGCTGTATGGGCATTAGTTCCCTTTGCCTTACCATTACAGTGATTATGAACAAAAAAATCAGGTGGTTTGGCGGCATTTTGTGGTGTCAGTCAAAATTGTGTCGGAGCGAATTTTTTTTCAAAGTGGTGTAGTTTTATTAAACAAGTGTATGTGTTGACGTATGTATACATACATACAACTAAAAGATTATGAAAATAATGGCCGTTTTTACTAACCATTTCCTAGGCTTAGGTGACTCTTAACGACATTTGTGTCTATCTACCTTTTTTAAATAGACTGAGATAAAAATCGCAAAGAGACACTTAGCGCTAAGCAAATGTACTAACATTAACGAGCTTAACAAGAAAACGAGCATAAAAGACTCAGAACAATAACTAAAGCTTATTGTTCTGAGATAAAAGATTATGCTGTGAAAGACGATGAGACCTTTTTTGTGGTTATCCACCTCATCAAGTAGCATCAATTATGGAGACTGTCATCTTATGTTTCGCTTCAAATACTCCTAAGATGCATTGAAATGTGTAACACCAGCATTTCATGCAATAAAATAAGAAACAAAGAATACTGAAGACATGGCTGTATGGGCATAAGTTCCCTTTGCCTTCTTTTTACAGGGAGAATTAATTAACAGCAACAACAAAAAAAATGTAAATTGTAAACATGTCTACTTGGTCTGTGGTGTAAACTAAACTGTCAAAATAATATTTAAATTTTTTGGATTTTAAGCGGCATCGAATAATAAATGTATCAAAACTGGATTATTCCAAAGGACAAAATGCAAGGCACCATCAAAGATCTTTTAGATGCATTAGGGTAAGTTTTGGCTCACTACTAAGATATTATTATGACAACGAGATTGACTGGTTCTAAGATTGGCTATAATGGCAATTTTATTCCATTTACAGATGTAATTTAGATGCTGATACTGTATTAGATTATATTCAGAATGATCCTAATTACGGCAACTGCAATTTATCAACGAAGCAAGTGAACGATTACGCTCAAAGATTGGCGCTAAAAGCATCAAACGCGAAAGCGTTTCTCAAAAAATATGAAGATTTACGGAATTGCAAGTATGTACCTAAATTCTTTGATTCTTTAACAAATATACTAATAAATATATTATTATTGTTATTTTCGTTTTAACTCTGTTAAACGAATGTTATATTGTTGTGAAAATATGAGTTGGAAAATTAATTAAATAACTAATGTTATTTCTTGCTTTGGGTTAGAGGTCTTCCTCTTGATTTTTCACTGGGTAGGCAACCTTTAGTGTTGCTAGCACTTTAGGTTACCATCAATCAGGCGAGATCATTTCTTTGTTTGTTACTTGGGACCTTTAGCTTAGTATGTTGATAACTCGCCACCAACCCCATTAACGGAGGGTCGATAGGGCAAATCAGAACAGCCTCCCACTACATGGAGAGAACATTTGGTCACGGTATCGGGGAAGCCGTTGTATGCCGGCTGCGCAGAACTGATCCATTTAGAAATTGATAGGGGAGGTCATTGTTCTGCAGTGACATCAAAGGCTGATAAGATGACGATGATGATGATGAACCCCATTGAGTGATAATACAATAAATGCAATGCAATGCCTGCTACAACACAAACACAATATATGCAGCAGTGAAAATATAAATAAAGTTGACATTATTTATTTTTAACCTTAATGGTCCAAGTTCTGAACTTAATTTATATAGACACAGTGTATCTCTAACTCAGGACATGCTTGGAATATTTTAGGGAACATAAATGATCTAATAATCTTTTATGCTTTAATATCTCTTAACCAATTTCAGCACAGACAATTTGTCTGATGTTACATCATTAATTGGGCATAATGGCCCAAGTTCTGAACTTAATTTATATAGACACAGTATATCTCTATCTCAGGACATGCTTGGAATATTATAGGGAACATAAATGATCTAATAAACTTTTATGCTTTAATATCTCTTAACCAATTTCAGCACTGACAATTTGTCTGATATTATATCATTATTCTACAAACTAGTTTGTGAAGAGAAGAAAGCAAGAATCAGTAAACCTAAAGTGGCTCCTAAACCCATTCTGGGGGACAATAAGCATCAAATCACCAAAGAAGATTTACCACAAGTTTGTATATTATTTTTGTGGAAATTGTATATTCAGTAATTGGCATTGCATTTTAAAACTATCTAGTTTAAAAAAAATGATAAAATATTTAAAACATTATATTTTAGATTAAAGATAAATTATTAAAAGCTGTTGATGAGAGTAAGAAACTTGTGATGAAATCATTTGAAGAAAAAGAAGCCAGACTTCGTCCAAATTGGTACAACAGTCTAGATTTGCCTAACTGGCAGAAAGATCATCCAGCCATGTCTTGGGATTTCTCAAAAGAAACAGTACCAATTATTTCATCCTTAGGTAAATTTGTGGCATACTTCATTGCATATCTAAAATTATCAGTAATTTGTATGAAGCACTTAATTTCTGATACCTTTCAGCCGGTGTTCCTGTTGTGTCTCAAGAAAATATAATCATAGATGAACTACTGTATGTATTTTCTGGTATTGACGGCAACTACATAGTTCACCAACCAGTAAAAGATGTGTTTGATCCTCGCATATTTTTAATATCAGAAGATTTAGATGATGCTCTTAAACAGATTGTTAAGCAAATGTTGCCGCTAGCATCAAATTATTCAATAGTCAGAAGATTTATTGAAAATTGTGATATGTGGTCTGGGCAAGTTCTGCATGCTTTGGTGGCAGCCATTGAAATTTTGTTAAAAGACTATTATGTAAGTAAACTGGTATTGTTTTAATTGTCAATATATACTATATTTCCTAGGAAATTTATATGTCGCAGCTTTCTGGTTAAATTAGTCGCCCAATTGGACGGCTAGCCTGTTGGTTAAACGCCAGCATCCAATTGAATGCCTAGCCCGATAGTTAATTGAACTAGACTCACTTAACATTTAACGACTTGGCGTATTGAATGGATCATATTGTACTAAAAGTTCTGATTTTGCTTGGTAGGTTCAAGGTTATTTTTTATGACCATTTATAACTGACATCATTTTAATTCTAAGTGGTCATAAAAAATAACCTACCAATCATTCAAACAGTCACAAAAAAGCTCTTCGATTTAAATGACCTGCCTAGGCGTCCAATTGAATGGCTAATTTAAAGCAGACAGCTGACACGACGTTCAGCCTTCTTGGTAACGTTGCGCTCAATGACTTGGCTAGTTGTACTTCAGCCGTTTAACCCTTTGGAAGCCTGATAAACCAGACACAATTGATTTTTAATTGTCATGTCAACTTAAGTTGCGGCTGGGCATTAAATGATTAATAACCAGACGGCTGCGACATATACAATGCCAAAAACTCGTCAGGAAATGTGTGATGTTTTTTTTTATATACACAGCTCAGAATCAAACTGACCTTAATGTTAGATTCTATTATAACCTATAATCTAGAAAGATACTTATAAAAATAATAGGCTTGTTGAGTCTAATATTACACATTTGACCACTGGCTGGTCGAGCGGTCTGTACCCCTTGCTATGCAGGCTACTCGGTCAAGAGGTCGCGGGTTCAAATCCCGGTAGGAGCAAATGTTTGTATGATGAGTACGAGCATTTGTTTACGAGTCATGGATGTTTATATGTTTATTTAGTATATTTCTAATATTTATATACATATTATTATCAATATTTATCTGTTATCTAGTATCCATAACACAAGCTCTTAAGGATGCTTACTTTGGGCTAGATAATAGGTGTGACTGTATGAATATTACTATTATTATTATTATTACATTTCCTGACACAATTCAGGAATTTATTATAATATTAAATATAATTTCCTAGGAGAAATGTGTTTTTAATAACCTTTAACCAATCATTTTACATATTTCCGAAATAATAAATAATAAACGTAAAATAAAATATTGGTATTACTTTGTGACATGGTTTTAGTATTTGTATGTCATATATCATAATTATTATGTTACAGACGATGATAGCACAATTAGAAACTGAGCACATGGCTGCCAACTTGACATTACAAAAACTATGGTACTTTATTCTACCGACAATGCATACAATGCAAGTTCTCGCAGCTATAGTTACAAATATAGGCAAGGTAAATTAACCATTATTATTAAAAGAAACAAAATACTTGCTATTAAATAAACGAAATGTACAGTTTAGTAGTTTTGTCTTCCTGTTTTCCACATATTTTTGATGACACAGATATATTGTTTGTGCTATAAATTGCATACCTAGTTGTATTAACTGACTTTAAAAGTCTGCCTCAAGTAATAGACAGATTTTAATTTACCAGAGTGAGCTTCGTGGTGGTGCTGTGTTGACAGTGCTACATGATAAAACAAACACCTTAATGGGTGATGCCAGAGCCCAGGAAATATCTTTATTCTTGACTGAACGCGCTTGCCGACCGTACCTGGATATATTAGACCAGTGGATACATAAGGGTACTATTGTAGATCCATTTCAGGTAAGTGATAGCTTTTAATCCGTCAAGCATCAGATTCCAGCCACAATTAATTTTTCAATTGTCATAGCCCTCTAGATTAATATAATAAAAGGTATCAGCATTTAGGCAGTAGAGGTTTAAGAAAATTATTCTCACTAAAAATTTATAAATTCTTCTACCATGAGAACATAACAATTTCACAATAAAGTATATAAAATAGGGTATCAATCACAAGGCCATTGCTATGTAGTTAAATTGTTTTATTTAAATACACTAAACGTGTAAGTGGACTTTTTTTAGCGTACCCACTTTTATTTCAGTGATAAGATTTTGTAATAGTATGAGTATCACATGCATCTGGATTTTCTAGATCCAGGAAAAATACCGTATTGCTAATGCCATAATATTGGTCATTCTGTTTTTGTCAACAAAAACTGGATGAGTGAACAGTATAAATAAAACTTCAGATACAAATCCATATCTTAAAATTTATTGAGCATTATGGATAGTTCATACCAATTTCCCCAACTTTGGTTGTCGCCTCTAAACAGAACTGACAGTGTCAAGAATGTACTGTGTGAACATTATACCCAGTAGGAACAAATCATCTAAAACCAGTCCTGTAATATAAGTATAACTCACACCAAACATCTAGTTTGCTCTGAAGTTGCATAGCGCAGTATTGCGTAGCTGCCCGCAACTACCGTCCATACCGCGTTGTTTCTACGTTCCATAATTTAATAGTGCGTAGTTTAATAGAACTCGAAGCTTGGCGCAAGCTTTACCATTGTGTGTTTAAGTTCTAAATATTTTTAGGAATTTATGATTGAAGATAATGAGTTGATAAACAAAGAAGAGCTTCCTGTGGATTATTCTGCTGACTACTGGGAGAAGCGGTACAGTGTTCAGAGGGATAGGGTACCTAAGTTTCTGGATAAATTCACAGATATTATACTCAGAACTGGAAAGTATTTGAATGTCATCAGCCAGTGTGGTAAGTAATAACAAGATTTATTATGTTTGTGTATTTTGATACAATAAAGAATTGAAGTAAAATTATAAGGTTTATAAAATTATCTTGTTAAGAGCCAGTCCAGATAAGGCAATGGCCATCAAGTGTATTAAGATATGTGATATTCTGGAAACTTTTGAATTGTGGATACTTGAATAACTGTTCAAAAATCGACACATAAACTGGTACTGATATATTGCTAATATTGGCCCAAACTTTGCAATTACTCTCAAATTTTACTAGTTTATAGATATTTTTGTTAGATACTACAATACCATTATGGCTAATATGCAACAGACACATAATCACATTTATTTACAGGCAAACCCATAACAAAGACGAATACAGAAGAGATAAAATATTCTCTCAGGGAACAAAATTATGGTGCCATAATACAGAAAGCCTACGCTTATGCCAGCAAGTCCCTACTAGAGCTATTACTTAAAGAGTATGATCTTATGGGACGGTTGAAATCTGTTAAGAATTATTTCCTAATGAGTCAGGGGGACTTTATTGTGCAATTCATGGATGCAACGGAGCAGGAATTATCTAAAAAGATAGATGATATTATACCTTCTAAATTAGAGTCCTTGTTGGGTCTCTGTTTGAGGTAAGAAAATTGATTTCACTTGACTGTATAAAGTTAGGCCGCATAACCGTAATAATACATATTAATTAATGGGAGCCTTTTTTAGAGGTCTTTAATATTCTAAAAGACCAAGTAGAAAGCTAACTTTTAGTTACTGACCTCGACCCATCCAATCGCTATTGTATTGCTTTGTTTGTACAATTAATTTTTTTAATGGTAAAATGTAAATAACATAATTTACGTCATATATTTGTACATGGTCAACTGGCGTTCCTTTTTCAACTGACATCAGTTTAAACATAATAATTATTTATTTATTTATTAAACAATTATGTATACACACAAAAGAAAGCAACCAAAACACAAACAAGGGCAACAGAGTACAAAGGAACAATAATTATAGGTATATTTATGTATTATAAGATATGTTTTATTAGTGTGTTTATATTTGATTTTATATTAAACCAATTTATACACACCCAATTCTACTTTTTCACTCTTATTTCTCTATGGTAGGATATCTGTAAGAGATTTCATTTAGCAGTAGGTATACCATTGTATTTTCTTTAAATGTCTCTTTCCATTATTTTATTATTTTCTTTAATTTAATTGTAAAATAAATAAAAAATAAGTTTGTGAGGGTTTTTAGCGAACACGACATGAATAATAAAAATAACAACTTCATTATTTTTTTCAAATCATACATTACTAGTATCTGAGAAAGGCAAATAGATTGTCAAATTTGTATTCTAAAATACATGGAATTTTAATTATTTGAAAAATAAGGTATTTGCATTTTTATTAATTCATTTATAAATAATATGTCATTCATTAGACAATAAATACTACAATAGTAATAATATCACAATAAATATTATGTATTATGTTTTACACAGTATTATGTTTGCAATCAATAGTTTCTTAGATATAGTACTTTGTTTGAGAAACTGTTTTATGTTGTCTAAAAACACTAGATAGAAAATGATGCTGAATTGTGACGTCACAGTTCGGTAGTTTTCATTGAATATGTATAAAAAGACGCATGGACAAAACTAATATTTTGTAATTTATGCGTTTACATCTATAGTTAGTGTATAAAAAGTTGTTACATTTGTCTAATTTTTGTGACGCTGTTTTTTGAAAATTTTTGACACTTAGAATCTATATCATACAAAAAAAAAATACTTTGCAAAACTTTTTATATAAAAAATAACTCATATTTTCGGAATATATATTAAAGCCGTGCTTTTTAATTTTCGTCAACATCCCTGTTGCAGATATCTTGATAAATAAAATAATGCATGCTTGATAAACACGTCAACCTTTTGTCCCTTGTTCAGAGCCGTCTTTAACCAATTGGGGGCTCTGGGCACTTCATTATTTTAACCGACTTCAAAAAAGAGCAGTTTATCAATTCAATTATTTTATACAATATACATCCATATTTCTAGAGAAATTTAATCAAAATCTAAATTTCCAAAAAGGGAACTTGGGGCCCCATGGATCGCGGGGCCCTGGGCACTTGCCCGCAGTGCCCAATGGAAGAGATGGGCCTGCCCTTGTTCATCAATTGTGTTTGGTTATTGGGCACTTCACAAATTAATTGGGCACTTAAATTAATTCATCCTAGATACCCAATAAAAGCAAACGAGATATAACCAAATCAAGCAACAATAATAATAATTTTCATACACTCACACCTATTATCACATGTAGTGTCCTTAGTACAATACTAAATGACGTATAATAATAAGAATGAAAAAACGCATATCGTTTTTGTCTGTTGCGTGTGTGCGTGTGAAAGAGTGGTTTATATTATGTGTGTTGTATATGAGTAATAAAAATATAACCCTTTATAATTTCAGACTTTCAGCAGCTAGTCATGACCCCTACAATGAAGATATGCGAGTCGAACTCTTGCCATATGACTTGCAGTTCCAAATGTTTAAGATTTTATCTATAGAAACAGAGGACGAGAAAGGTTATTGTAATTTTATTTGTAAACATATTTTATTGTGTTCAAAGTTATTTGATTTCAATAATTTATTAACATGGTATTATACTTCTTTAATTTCAGATTATAAACAAAACAAAGATTGCTTACCGCTTACTGGAATTGAAACATTCTCATTTGGAATGGAAGTGAAATGGCCAGTTTCACTAATTCTCAATCACAAGGCCATTGCATGCTACCAAATGATATTCAGACATCTATTCTACTGCAAACATGTAGAAAGATTGTTATGCAGGTCAGGGGCTTAATTTTATACTTTTTGTCATAATAAGGTTGACTGGAAATTCGCATCTTCTAAATAGATATATGTATTCATATCTTTAGAGAGGAGCTCGGTGGCGTATTGGTTTGAGCGCTGTGGTTTCGAATACGAAAACAAAGCAACTTTCGCCATGGTCGACCCTGGGATGGGTCAACCAAAATTTATAATCTCGAGCTCCTCCGTGCTTCGGAAGGCACGTTAAGCCGTTGGTCCCGGTTGTTACTACAACCGCTTTAACCCACCAACCCGCATTGGGCCAGCGTGGTGGTGCTATGGCCCAAACTCCTCATGTGTTTCTTCCATGTAGGAAGGCCTGTGCCCAGCAGTGGGACGTTTATAGGCTGGTGATGATGATGATGATTCATATCTTTATTTGCTAGAATATTTGTGTACTATATTTACGACATTACAACAATATAATTGTGCCAGCGTATTCTGTAAAATAGTTTTGTCATAAATGTATGGAGTCCCGGCTAGGTCTATGTATACTATACTAAAACATAGACAAAAATATGAAGAATATTTGCATCTGTCAATCCGCGTTTATGCCTCTGGAGGTCTATGACAATTGAAAAATCAATTATGTCTGGAATCTGATGCTTGACGGGTTTATGCAAATGAAATTGTTTAGGAATATAAAGTGAAATCATTTTTTCCTTTATTTAGAGTGTGGCTGTACAATAAAGTAGTGAAGCGATTCTCTGAAGCGAGACTGTATGCTGATGCGTTTGCGCTGCGCCAGCGCATGCTGAGTTGTATCCAACACTTACAATACTATATGTGTGTTGAAGTCATCGAACCCTCTTGGTGCCAACTAATACAGAGCCTTGACAAGGTGAGCGATTATTATTATGATAAAAGTTAAACAAACATCACATCTACAAACTTCTATACCTATAACACTACGCCACTGATACATGCATACAAAGAACACCACCACGCTAAATAACTATCATGAGATGTTTATCTTACCACAATTATTTAGTGTGGTGAAAATAACATGAATTTTTGTACACGAGCATTTATCTCATTTTAATGTTTTTGATGCGTTTAAACGCCTACTTCATTGTAACAGTTTCGTGTCTGGCCCGACAGCAGGAGACAAGGGTTCGATTCCCGCCTAGATTCTGGATATATCGGTCGCGTGTAACCGCTTCCATAATTTTAGATATCTTTATGAGTCTTTGAATTTGGATACCGTAAATAATGATACATGAATTTTGTGTTCCCTGCTTTTAAATCTTAATTACATCCAAAGTAAACAGGTTATTACTAACGTGTATCAATGTAACACCGTCGAAAGGATAAACGAACCTTCAAAACATACTGCTTCATGTAATTAATGCAGCATGGAGATGTTACTCTTTTAGCCATTGAAAACTTATCAATTAAATATTATTTTCTAAACGGGGAAAAAAATCAATCCCATATTTTGTAATTAAAATATGTAACATACTAAAATTACTTAAATACAGACTATACCGAAGTAGTTAAAACTAGTGATGAAAAATTTCGATTACTATTAATAAAATTGTAATAGGCGAATATACGATGCGATACGATTAGACGGATGCAGTACTTATTATATTTGCTGATGATATTTCAATACTGCTGAAGTGTGAAAATGGAACTAACCCTAACCCATTAGTTCAAAATACTTTACAAGCTGTTACAGATTGGCTAAAAGATCACTATCTGCAAATTAATTTTAATAAAACATTAATGACATAATTTAAATTCTAAAAAACTATAACTCTCAATCTTAATATAAAATTTAATAATATAAAATAGAAAAAGTGGATACTTTACTAGGTATAAACATAGACCAAACTTAAACTGGAAGACACAAATAGAACATATCAAATCGAAGCTATCAATAAAATTCATCTACGCACTCTTTGAAATAAAATGTAGCACTAATTATGAAACCTCTTTATCATCTTATTACGGATACGCTTATGCCTGGCTTAGATATGAAATAATGCTATGGGGTACCAGTGTCAACTAGCATGATTTATTTGTAATGCTAAAAAGGGTATTAAGATCCTAGCTTAAATCGATAACACTCAAGTTGTAGGCCATATTTCAAACAATTTAAAGTGCTTCCTCTTCCAAGCATATACAGGCTGGCACATTTAGATCGGTCAGTATGGGAAAGTCTAAACTATAAGAAATACGAAAATCTCTTCTTAGTAACCATGCCATCGATTTTAGTAATAAGAAAAACTGCATTCATATATTTAAAAAAAACGTCTACTCAGCTCGGTAATCGAACCCGGACGTTTTAAAAAATAAAACTAACACTTTTTCTATTTAGATATCGATTGTGTAGGTCCTAAGCAGTAAACGTTACTATGAAACATGATGTCTAAAATGAATAAAATGCATTGTTTTCATTCACATCCTTTAATTTATTTAGTAAGTGTTCGAAATTACCTCCATTTTTTCAATACAACATTGAACTCGTTTAGGTGCGTAAAATGGTCTCTATAGTTGTTTGAAGCTCTTTGCTGGTGTCGCAATTTGTTACATTATACACTGCTTTACGTAATATTGTTATCTGCGATAATATTATCTATCTATGATTGTAATAGCTTACTTCTATTAATCACACTGATACTATTAATCAATTGAAAATTAGATTAAGTATGTAGATACAAAGACGTAATAAACCTGTTTTGAAAATGGAACGTCATGGTTTGAACAGAGACGTGATAAAAAAATGGTGGTAAATTCGAACACTTACTAAAATAAATTAAAGGATGTGAAAACAATGCATTTTATTCATTTTAGATGTTTCGTAGTAACGTTTACTGCTTAAGACCTACACAATTGATATCTAACGTCCGGGTTCGATTCCCGAGCTGAGTACACGTTTTTTTTAAATGTATGAATGTAGTTTTTGTTAGTACTAAAATCGATGGCATGGTTCCTAAGAAGAGATTTTCGTATGTCTTATAGTTTCAGACTTTGCCATACCGATCTAAATGTGCCATATTCAATAAATGTGTATATGCAAGATATACTATGTATGTACATTTGTGTTTAAAAATTTGAATAAATTTACTATGGTGCATGATATAGATATGATATAGGCCCCCATCTAGGATAGAAATGTTGAATAATAGCCTTTACTAGATGGCAATAAAATTATTTAATTAATTGTAATGATAATTTATTATGAAATAGTTTGAATGTACAACAGTTGATTGATTAATGTAATTAATAATACGTTTCCTCTCTCCTAGCCCTTACATTGCGTGCCCGTCAGGGTCCTTAATACTGCCCCCTTATCAGAGCCGTCTTTAACCAATTGGGGGCTCTGGGCACTTTATTATTTTAACCGACTTCAAAAAAGAGCAGTTTATCAATTCAATTATTTTATACAATATACATCCATATTTCTAGAGAAATTTAATCAAAATCTAAATTTCCAAAAAGGGAACTTGGGACCCCATGGATCGCGGGGCCCTGGGCACTTGCCCGCAGTGCCCAATGGAAGAGATGGGCCTGCCCCTTATTCTCAACTGTGGGAAAGAATTCGAATTTCGGAAAGTCTATACCTGTCACTTTTTATCACGCTGCGTCAAAGCGAGACGGCATGTGACTTTTCGAATCGAATCCGTGAGCCGACAGTTGAGAATAAGGGGGCTGGTCTCACATTCTATGTAACATCATTTGTACATTGTGGTTTGGCAATAAATAAATGATTGATTGATATTTAATAAATTACCATCTTAGATAAAAAAATAATCAAAGTTACCAACGTTTAATACAAAACTAAAGAAATATCTTTCTGCTAAAACTGCTTTCATTCAATAAATCAATACAGAAAATGATAGTGATATTTTAAAATAGTCCGCCATAAATAGTTAATTCATATAATTATTTCATAATAATTTTGCATTAATAAAAATAATATTTTATTAAATGAATAATAATAATAGAATAATATAAAATAAAACAATACCTACCTACACATTATTACAAAATAATAAATACATAAGTATACTAATATTAATATCATTATTTAATTTAACACAATATTGCATTTTGCATTATAGTATTTTTATCTGACGAAGCTACCTGATCTTTACTTGTGGTAACTTACTATACAAACACGTTGTGAATGTGTGGGTAAGTACAGGAGTTCTCAAGTTCTCAGTGCCGTCTGAAGGTGGTTTTCCACCAGAATAAAATGCCCGCGCGAGCTGGCGCGAGATGATTTTCCACCAGAGTGGCGAGAAGAGAATTGAAATCGCACAACAATAAACCTATCGCGAAAAGCTTGTTTCTGTGCAGAGTTAATTTATACTCTATATCGAAAGCAATACGGTTCATTTTTACACAAACAAATATTTCAATTCACGCCTCGCATATCCTCGTCAATCCTCACTGTTTCCACCAATGATGCGAAGTAAAACGTGTATATTGAATCTGTATTCAAGCGTTGCTTCAAGTAGTAGTAGCAAGTAGTATGCATTGTCATAGTGAGATTGAGTATTTTTGAATGTTTTGTTTAAGTTTTTATTTATTTTTACACGGATAATTAACTTATATAAAATAAATTAATTTCATGATAAAGAGTTTTGTAATTATTTTTGGTGTTATAATTTATTTTACGATATGACAAAAAAAATATGGTAAATATCAAAGACGAGACATTGTTGAGCTAAACTTTTCAAAGTAGAGAAAGGAAAGAACAAGATTATGATATCGGAATTACTATATTATAATTACAAGATGATTCAGATGAAACTGATAATTATTCGACTGATTCTGATTGATTATTCTGATTGTGATAAAATATCGCGATTTTTTATATATTTTTATTTAATTTATTTGTTTTTAAGTTTCTAAACTTAAATAAAATAAGTTTTACAGATTTTGATAGATTAGACATTTGATAGTAATAAAATTATATAATATTTATTTCCATCTGTTAAAATTTATATGCTTACGCCACTCGTATTCGAGTAGTGTTTGACAATTGGTTAACACAAGTAAAGCGCTTGTCAGTGAAAGTAGCTTCGTGAGATAAAAGTACTATTACATAGTTATTTTTTTTATTTATTTAATGAATATTAAATTAAAATAAGATAAACCAATAAATACCTCATATATCTACATATTATTAGAATATAATAAATACATAAATGTACTTATATTAACATGATTTGATTTATACAATTTCGTATAATTATCTTATTAATTTAAGTATAATGTTAATAATTTCATATAGTTTGAGGAAATTTATGCTATTTTTGTTGCTATTCTCGAAGAGGGTAATTAAGTTGGAAGTGCTGTAATAACAATATTAAGTTAAGATCTTGTAACACTTAATTTGCAATAAATATTTGAGTTTGAGTTGATTATAAATGTGATTATCTGTCGATTATCTGCCAAAAATAAAATATTGAATAAAAAAAGTTATCATTTAATAATTTTTATTAATTATAAATATGTTATTAAAACATTCTTTAATTTTGTACTAATAAAAATCTATTTAAACTAGAAAAATTTAACGTCCTGGGGCGGAGGTGTCCCCGCCTCAGGTCGTGATTTTTTTCTAGTTTAAATACATTATTATTATTTAAACATAATACTATAATTATGTTATTAATTATTTCATCATGATATTATTATTGTGGTATGACGCGTTAAAGTAAATAATTTGCTGAGTAATGTATTAGGTAGTAAAAAATATGAATATTTACAAATAAAAAATAAAGTAAGTAAATATTTAGTATTTTTATTATATAATACAATACTCATTTTACGTAACATGAGTTGAAACATAAAAATATAATAAAGAATACTGCTTAAAAGAACGTCTCCTGGGAAAGAAAACGAGTTACTTAAGCTATTGATTAAGAACGAGTAGATTCTGTATCCTTCTTTGTTGCGTCAATCATTTTAAATTTTATTTCATTGCACAGAATATTAAAAATATTTTCAAGGTTTTCTAACCGTTTGTTATTTTCTTTTAAATATGCTATAATTGCAAGAAATTCTGAACAAGAATACTTTTTACTATGAATAATTTTCGCATTTTTTACTATAGCTGTATCTAATGTATAATATTGACATCGTCCAAAATAGCACCAAATACATCTACACCACTCTGTAGACTCACGACCTGGAATAACAATTCTATTGTTATCATTGGGCTTGACAATGATTTTATATTCGGGCATAAAATCTGGGAAAAAACTTATTCTTTTTGAAAGTGGCCGAATAAATAATAATTTAGACTTGATGGTATGCCAGTATTTTAAATATGAAGGCCAGAGAAAGCACCTTGTTGAAGTGGGATATTCTATAATACTATTATTGGCTATGAATAAACTTTCAAAATATGAAATCATTTCGATCAACAAAATTTGACCCACTAGTTCAGCGTCAGCTTTGATCTTCTGTATGTCATTTACAGCCAAACCATTAAGTAGGTTAAAAAGTACAATAGGAATCATGAAGACAAATATAACGAATAGTATATGACTGGTCACCGGGGCCGTATCGAATTTTATAGAACCGGTTTCGAATTCCCCAGTTAACATAACTATTGTTTTGAAGAGGGAGCTGCCTGGATCTTCGAAGAAGTTGCCTGTGCTATTTTCGTTTACGTCTTTAGGTCCAGGGTGATCCTCTTTAGCTGTCTGCCTAAATAATGTATAGAAACTCAAGGCAAACGCAATTATCAAAATGCAATACCACAATATAAATTTTAAGAAATTGTAAGAGACTGTTCTCAACATTACAATATACGTCGATAAAGTTGGAAAGTGACTCACAAGAAGAATTAATTCTGCCAGGGAAAACAAAATTGCAATTGCGGAAAGCTGTTGTTTGGTAGATTCTTGAGCAGACTCGAAACTAACAATGCAAGTGGTAACAATAATCATAACTATTTCCAGCCAATTTTCTATGCACTGTATATATTTTAACGGCGTTACTAAAACTTGAAACAACTCTCTTAGTATTAAAAAGCATAGACCAACAATAGTACCACTACGAGTTACATAATTTAATGCTTTTATCGCATCTATCTGATTTTTGTCTACACCGTATCCCAATAATATGTAAAGTACTAAACATATACACAGTAGAGTGTAAAAGGTTATATTAGCGTAGAAAAGAAAACTTATCCTTTGCCATTTCAGGTCCAAAAAACTAGTAAAAACTGGATGTAGTAATAATTTTTTGAGTTTCTCGCTTTTTGCTAAGTACAAAAGAGCTTCAGTTTCATGTATTAGTATATTATTCCTAACATCGCATTCCTTACTATCGTTTTCAGTGTAATTTATTAACGGCTCTTCACTCATTTTATCGGCATTACGTTCTTTTAAATGGTATGAATTATTTGGGTAAGCAAGTAAGCTAAAGTTTATGTGTATTTCATAATCCTCGTTACTGCTTGGGTTGCCATTGATTGTAATGCATTCATTTAGATATCTTTCTAATGCTACAGCATTTATATCAGCTAATGGTAATACATTAAATTGATTTATTAATCCTATGCAAGCTCCATTCCTTAGTAACTCCAAAACTATTTCATCATCGCCATTTCTTGCGGCATAATGTAATGCCGTATTGTTTTTTACATCGCGATAATTTACATCTATTTTATTTGTTTTTAAAAGTATTCTCAGACACTCCTTATGATTTACTTTAGGATTTTTGAAATCTTGAGACTTCATTCCGTTTATTGTAATTTGAAGTAGTGAGTCACCATTAACGTCTTTCAAGGATATTGACTTATAAGCTACGTACTTTTTTAAAATTTCTACATACCCATTCCGGCAAGCAATAGCTATAGCCCGATTTGTATTTCCTAAAAATGTGTTATTAGGATTCGCTCCCTTGACAAGTAATATGTCGACAACTTTTTCTAAACCTTTCTCTGTTGCTAATTCGAGCATATTGTTCATACCGCTGTGAGCGGTAAACACAGAATGGGTTTGATTTTTAGAAGCAAGTATGGCAAAATCGCGAATAAATTTCTCTTCTTCATGTCTGTAGAGATATGAAAATAATGTATTGATATCTATAGTGTTAATAACTTTCTTTGTATAATTAAAATTTGCAAGAACATTTGGAAATTTTTCCATTATAAAGTGACGTGCAGTTTTTCCTCTCCTATCTTTAAAGGCATCCAAGTCCACCAGTCCCGTATTTTTAGAGTATTCAAGTAGTAGTGCTACTACTCTGTATAAACCTTGATAGGATGCGGAGTATATGGGAGTTACACCTTTTGAATCGGGTGCATTCGCATCACACCCTTTTTTTAAGAGCAGCTCTATCATGTTTTCATATATTGTTAAATAGTTTTCGTGATCACTTAATTCCTCAATTTTCTTTACAGCCTGGAGAAGTGCGGTATTATTACCTTTCTTTTTAATATTGATATCAATGTTATCGACTTCCAATAGAGCTTTCAAGGCTTCTAAATTTCCGTATTCAACTGCAAAATGTATCGGAGCTGCAGAATCTGTTTCATTGATCTTATTGATACTCACTTTGTGCTGTAGTAAAAGTTTAACAAATTGCTCTTTCCCGGGCTGGGAAACTGCTATTTCAAGGCATGATTTGTAGTCTGGGTATTCGTAGACATGTTCTAGGCACGCGTGGTCGACTGCAGCGACAATTTTCTCGAACGCTATGTAGTCATTCGTGTCTAACGCTTCTCGTAACTGTATAAGTGGGTCCATATTTAAGAGTGATTCATACCGCGATGGCCTGCTAGTCATCTCGTAAATATCTTGCATCATATCTGCACTGCCACTAGTATCTGAAAATATTTATGTTCTCGTTTAGTATGATTATTTGTAGTAATTTAAACTCACGTCCATTTCTGACATGCGCAACGTGGGTTTTTTTTAAAATA
The DNA here is from genome assembly GCA_947347705.1 of Nymphula nitidulata. Lineage (NCBI taxonomy): Eukaryota > Metazoa > Arthropoda > Insecta > Lepidoptera > Crambidae > Nymphula > Nymphula nitidulata. The sequence goes on from OX374623.1 coordinate 15,135,017, forward strand.
ACATAAATAATCTAAATAAAACCTAAAAATTGGTGAGGTTCGTTTTCCGCACCAACAATGTATTTGAATATCTGTGAGTTGAAGTTTGTTTGGATAAACGCCATATATGATTAGATGTAGTTTTAGGCTAGGCTTAAAACTAGCAGAAAAAATATATTTTATCCAACTTTAACAAATTATCTTTTCTTATAGACCTACTAAAACAATACCACTGTTTATCATCACAATTGAAACATCTCAACTAGATCTTATCGTCATCGAGCTAAAGTCGAGATTGCAACATATAATAGCAAAGTACCAACCAGACCAACCAAACGGCATTTCGTTATTTTGGGGTTATTTGTTACAATTGGCTAAAGTTGAGCTTTAGCTATATGGGAATACGACCTAGTTTAGATGTTTCAATTTTGATAAACAGTGGTACCTATTGTGACACACACAGAGACACAGAGAGATGGAGAGAGAGAGACTCATGAACACGTAAATAAACACATTCACCCAATTTTTGTTGAATCATTGTTGTAAAAATACAGAATGGTTTTTAAAGCAATAAATATTTTTGTTTTTTTGATATCTTATTTAGGGTGTGATTTTGGAATAAGAAATGCTGTTTTTTCAATTTCGTAATAATTAAGACACATAATACTCATTTGATCCAATAATTGGGATCAGATTTCCTATAATTTAGGTAGGAATTAGAAGGTGTAGGTCGTGTACCTGATTTAATAGAATAAAAGTGTTCGGGATATTTTTAGAAAAATACATCCATGACGGTTTTCTGTGTTATCTTACGAAAAAATTGAAAAAGAACTCGTTGAACCAACAAATATCATCTTTGGACTAAAAAAACGTCTTAGTTGTCCAATCTTATTGTAACGCAGTAAGTTAAGCAAGTTATCAACACAAGCTTAGCACTTGCAAGATTATACATATGTTTTACAAATAAATTGATGGTCTTTAGTATCATGGTCCACTTTTTAATTAAACACACAAAATTTTTATTTTGGTATTGTTTTAAAGATTAATGTTTAAAATTATAGCGGGCTAATAACGGTGGATACCAGGTAGATACCTACTCATTCAAGACTGTATCGAAACATTTGCGAAATATTTGCACATAATGCATAAGATACAAAATCTTGTTTAGCTGTAATTTATTTTATTGTAGACATTCTTAATACAACACACATAACACAATTGGACGAAAAGACAGATATCTTAAACTTTGTTGTTTTCATTGAATACATTTTTTGCTTACTAAAGGTATCAGAAAAATAATTTTGCACAATTTACTTTTATCTGGTAGGTGTGTTATTAATTATTAAACATACTTAAAGTTTATTATAGCGAATAAATATTTATACACCCACCACTTTGGACCCTACCGGCAGACAAGTCTTGGTTTACTTTTAGTTGAACTGTGTTTACAAGCACTTGTAAAATTGGTATCACTTTAAGTCGCACATCGTGGGCGCACGTATCACGCGTCGCATTCGTTGTATTGTGGTGAACGTTGTGCAATAAATAACGATCTTAGATCGCCATTCATTCATTTCATTCCCGACATAATCAAATAGTGGGTCTTATTCTGTAGAACACATGCTACATGCTACAATTAAATTTTAATGCATCTCGTTCTCTCATATTGAACAAAAAAAGGACAGCTGTCATATAATTTGACATTTAGAAAGGTGTGTTCAATTTTCAACCTTAATGATAGTGATAAAATTCCGGTTCTATGAAGCTACTCCTTTTACGCCTTCTAAAATTATCTATGGTATCACTATTTGAGGAGCTCGCTGGCGTAGAGGAGCTCGGTGCAATGGCGTATTGGTTTGAGCGCTCTGGTTTTGATTACGGAATCAAAGCAACTTTGGCCTTGGCCGATCCCCGGATGGGTCAATCAAAATTAGTTATCTCGTGTTCCTCCGTGCTTCGGAAGCCACTTTATGCCGTTGTCCCGGTTGTTACTGCAACCGCTTTAGCCCACCAATCCGCATTGGGCCAGCAAAGTGGTGTTATGGCCCAAGCTCATTATGTGTTTCTCCCATGTAGGAAGGGCTGTGTCCAGCATTGGGACGTATATAGGCTGGTGATGATGATGATGATCTTTATATGCTATTGAAAGTTAGGTTATTTGACTGTTCGAATTTTTGCTGTTTTTTCCTATTGATATTGAAGAGAAAGAGATATACTGTAGTTAAGTTTCAGGGGGCTTGGTGGCATTTTAGGGTTCTTCAGAATTAGGCCCAGTGACTATAATTTATAAACAAAATTTATCATTTACCCACATATCGTAAGTAACTGGTTTAGGTTGAGTTATTAATATTTCTTGTAATAAACCAGTTATAAAATCTGTTGCTAGCCCAACAAATGTTCGTTAGTTGAACAAATGTTCTAAAATGCTTATTTATTGATTACGAATCTCATGCTGTATATTTAAGTTTTCTGAGATTTCACATTAAAAAACGAAGTAAGTCGAACCCGTCCCAAAAATGGTTAAGTAGTGGGCGACATATTTTGTAATAGTCTTATATGGACTACTGATTTACGACACGGTGATAGGTATCTGCCAAATTTTAGTAGACTAACATTGAACAGCGTGTCGGTCTGTGTCTACGATATTCATCATCAACAGCCTATATATGTCCCACTGCTCAGGCCTTCCTACATGGGAGAAACAAATGAGGAGTTTGGGCCATAACACCACCACGCTGGTCCAATGCATAGCTATATATATTTTTTTTGTTTTGCTCCGAATTAAGAGTACTTATGGCAAATGTTGCGATATCAACTTGACTCACCTAAGCGACTTGTCTGTTCATCTTCTAGATTTCGTTTCCTTGCTATTGCTTCTTGGTCTTCATTCAATAACTTTTTAGCCCCATCGGCCATATTGAGATATATGCCTCACCCACTGTCACAATACAGATGACCTTGCAGGAGATCGTTGTATGAATATGCATTTGCCACTAAATGTTGAAATCTATGGGGCAGGCCTTATTCCGCAGTCTCTCGGCAGATATTACGATGAGTGAAACTGAGTGAGCATTTCAACGTACTTTGCATAATGATGATAATTTCAAATACAATTAGGCATGGAATATTATACAGGATAGTTTAAAAATCACGTATATTTAAAGTTCCATGTGTAACTATTTCTACGTCGCAAGCAGCTCTAGATCTCACTTTATGAGGGGGCAGTGTGCTAGATACCAATGTTATAATCATAATTTTTAACCAGTTTTTGTACATTAGTGATACTTATTAGGTGGATTTCATCATATTTTTAGTTATGGTCTTTTCTTTACACGTTATGGACGTTTAACGAAAAAGACAAAACTTGCTGAGTTTCTTACAAGCTCTTCTCAGAAAAAGACAACGCTGTAGATTTACATACGGAGGGTTTAATATTGACGTCCAATTAGTGTGCATATCCATATGTATCAAAAATTATGATAAAATATAATAATTATTTAAATCCCTGAGAGCAGTATTTTTAAGTGAAGAGTTGCTTTTCTCTTGGCGCCATAGTTTGCTTATTTAAAAACAGTCCTGTATATTATATTACTGTAATATACATACTATTACATACCTATACTTACACCAATGCGAAGAGATAAGAAAAATATTTGTTATTATTCGCCTCAATTATTCATCCGTTCCATTTACAAAACATCGGGATATCATGAAATTAAATTAGTCATATTTAAATAAATTCATGTAGTGTGTATATACATTATGTTTGTCTGGTGACGGCCGGCCGTTCGAGTGGTCACTATTTATTGAACACTGACCACGTAAACGGCTGTCGCATTGGCCTGCTGTCTACTGAACTAGCCGTCCCAGGTTCGGATCACAGTATATGTATGACGAGTGCAAATATTTGTCCATGAGCCATGAGTATTTGTATGTTTATTTAGTTTATTTCTAACATTAGTAAAAAATCTTGTGCTATGTATACGTACTTTTCTATTTCTAAGATCTTGATTCGCGCGATCTGATCTGAACTCTCTGATACGTTAGTGGCCAGTTGTTTGAGTATTTAGGAATAAATACAACAATTATGGTATGGCCTACACGAAATACACAAAAGCTGGCAAGGTGCTTATTCTAGGGAATCCTTTTTGTGGCATTCTTTTTTATAGTAGTTTGTTCGTGTCGATGTGTAAGCGTTTGACATCCATTTGTTTCACATTTTAAAGTTTTTGATGCGTGCGAAACACCTACTTTATTGTAATTATATGCTCCATTCGGGAATTGAACCCGCGTCTCCCAGTATCCGGCCAGAATTTTTTATCGTTTTCTTTCTTTATTTGTAATTGATCCAGTTTTCTTCAGTTTTGTAATCGCGGAATGTACGTAACTTTATTTCTATGTATTATTATTCTAAGCCAATAATATTAAGTATATTATTATGTATAGTTCATAGTTTTTGCAAAGTTTTGCTACTCTAAACGATAAGCGAATGTCTGAGCTGCACCTATATTGTACTCGTAGGTGAACAATGTGGATGAGGTCCTCGAACGCCACAACGACTTCCTGGAATCGTGCCTCGGCGACTGCATGCTCACCAGCCCGCAGCTGCTCAAGGCGGTCACCACGCTGTGCCTCGTCTGCGTCCAATTCTGCACATTTATACAGGTAACAAGAGTAATGCCATTATTGACAAATTGCATGTACGTGTTAGCAATGCAATATCCTCAATTGTTACAAAATCTGTAAACATTTGTGTATATTTATTATACCTTTAGTGTTGTATAATTCAAGTGCATATTTCTACAAATGAACCCTACTTAATTATTGTAATTTGTAATTATTGTACAGTTACAATACATAAGGTACTCAAAATATTATGAATGCTATTAATAATATTTGTATGAAATAATATAACATTGGCTGCACTATTTCATAGGAATGTCATGAAATTTTCAAATGAATAAGATGTTTTTGAAAGTGGCAAACCATTTCTATGAACTAACGTAGCCTATGTTTTAATTTATTGTCATATTGACGGCCTGTGTATAAACATGTTTTAAAATTTTCAGTAAATTCTCGTACTCTGTTTGAGCTTTTTGCTATTGCTATTAGGATTTGAACAATTCGGTTAAAATAAGTAAAATATGAAATGGTAATTTATTAGTATTTATTTAGCTTATTACTTTGCCACGCCTTTTAATAATCACACAGGTAATTTTTCAATTAGAAAGGGGTAGCTATTAGTTTTGAAATGTATATTGGTCACGGTTAGTATTTACTTATGATTTCTAACAATAATTTGATTTGTATTTTCTTTTAACGCTACCAAAACACGTTAATTGGCAAAAGGAGATGCACAAGTACTTCGTGGACGCAGAGCTTAACAGTATGCTTGGATCAACGTATGACAGTTCTGAATACAGTGAGGTATATTACAAAATGTATAACCATTAGAGCACTTGAACAATCAACTTAATAATCGCGACATTATCGCTAAGTACCTGCATCGAAATCACACGTAATGTAAACTCAGCCCTAGTTGAATGTGAAACTGTTACAATGCATTTTTCGACTAACTACAAGATTTATAGCAACAAAATGTACACACGACAGCACATCAAGTGAAAGTCGCCTCTATTACAAACGCAATAAGAGCAGTCTCAAGGTCAAACTGTTATGCTTGATGTGCTGTCGACTGTACCTGCTGATTCGTCGAAATTATGGCATGTGACAGTTGAAAATCAGGATGTGTTCACATTGTCGCGTAGCAAGCAATCAATCACAGTGTACAATGCTTCCATGTAGTATTTGTGTGACAAAATCGTTTTTAACCGCTTTTTTTCCTATTCTTTCATGACTTTTCTGTTTTAGAGTACAACGGTGAGTACAATTTATTAGTTTATCACATTTAGGTTTTGTTGTATTCCAGAAAATATTTCAGTCAGTCCCGCGTAGCATGACAAACCCCCTGGGGAGTGGATAAACGTTTGTCTCTCTCTTTGTTCGAGAGAAAGTAAGAGATAAAACACATTTTCGCTACAGTCCGTGTTACAAGTGCAGCTTGGCATTAAAAAATAACAATGTTGTTAAACATTATGCCTAGTTGCACATTTGTCTGAGTGTTTATTCCAGATTATTATCTTAAACCAAGGACACGGATCACCACAGCACAGTTTCATTCATACGTGTGATAGTTTTTATACAATTCCTATTTTGTGTTGACATGATGTTCAGCTTATCGCTCAAACCCCGTTTTAATATTCCATCCCATACCAATACACCGGCGCGGCGCGCAGCGGTCGGTGTATCCACAATATATCAGATACAATAGAAAATGTATCGAGTGTAACAACATATCAAATATCGAAAATACACGAACAAAGAACATAACCATACATGAATGTGAGGAGCGTTTACGTCGCACGAATTTCCATAATTTTTATTTTATACAACTAGATGACAAAGAAGCTGACGGCCCACCCGGTGGTAAGCGGTTACCGCCGCCTATAGACACCTGCAATAACAAGGAACAGCACTTGATATTGCAGGTGCGTTGTCATTTTGAGGCATAAGATAAAATGGCGTCCATGCGCAGTAATTAACTTTTAAATCACGATATTGGAAACGAACAAACCGAAACTTGCCAGGCATATGATGTCAGGCTGGTCTCAAAAGTTATTAGAGGATTTTTTCGCAAAGTCTAATAATAAAGATTAATCAAATACAGGTTGCCGCCGTCAATACGACAATTAATTGAAACATGGGCTATATTAGTTCATAGAAATGGCTTGCAACTTTTAAAAACATCTTATTCATTTAATAATTTCATGACATTTGTATAAAATAATGTTACATTGGTTGCATTATTATCAATTGGCTGAATTATTATGTGATAATTCCATGACATTTCTATTAAATAATGCAGCATATTCATTTATATAGGATATTTTTAAAAGTGGAAAACCATTTCTATGAACTAATATAACCCATGTTTTCGTAGTGTCAGCACCACCTGTATAATCGGCGATTTTTGGGCATGTATGAAAAGAGAAAAATTGCTGTTACTTAACAATAAGACTGTTTTTCGAAAAATCCTCTGACAACAGTCTAAATGACTAGCCTGACTTGCATAACGTCGGTGGGCGTGCAAGACCGCGCAAGAGCAGTTTGTAAAGGCTTCTATTTAACTGATCACCATACAAACCGAACCTAACCAACCGTAAAAATATAATTGATCACGAAAAATTATGATTGGTCATCAAAATACCAAAAAAATAAACAATTTGTAGACCAATTATTATTTTTGATAACCACGCAAAAATATTTTTTTGTACACCCTTTTAATATTTCCCGTTACATACCGCGTATCGGCTTTTTCTTGTTAATATCTTGGATATTTCTACACATTTCTTTGACTGAACTTGTTTGTGATTTCTCTGGGTGTTGTTTAATGATATGATAATCTAGTACCTATAAAGCGAGTCAGCGATAGGAACCCGTTGCCGCGATATTTCAATTTTGCGTCTTTTGTAAATACGCGGTATTGCAAACTGATCTTACGCGGTCTTGCACGCTCACCGACGATAACATCTAGTCTTAATAGAATCGGTTTTTTCGTTTCGACTTGATAGTTTGTGCGGCGTAAACGCTCTTAACAACTTGCCATCTATCTACTTAGACGCATAAACTATTATGATATCACTATTTTTGTTTATGCTCACATAGCGATAGATTTTTCTAGCAAGTTCCTGGCGAGTTACATCGCTATTAGACATCATTTTCTATGTATCGTTATTCGGCGACTTGTAACAGCTGCTCAAACGCATCATAAAAAATTTATTTATAAATAAAATAAAAAAAGATATCTAATACCTACCTAATTGTAATGGCATAGAGTTCTGGTTGTGGCGGCGGCACTATGAGCGGGTCCGCCGACTCGTTCTCGCGGTCGGTGTCGCGGTACGGGCTTCGGTTCACGGCCGCGCTGCTCTCGGTGCTCGCCATCATCGAGACGATGGCCAGGGACAACAACACCAATAAGCTCCTGAACATATCAGCCAGGTATGACATAGCTGTTATAAACCGTTCATTATAAGAAGGTATATAATAGTCTCAGTCAAAAGAAGTTAGCATATACAGGCTGTTAGGAGGACGCTCTCGGAAACGAAGGCAGACGGCAGTGCTACATTAAGCACGACTTGCTAAATAATAAATTTGAAATCGCGTGAAAAAGCAGCTGTTTCAAACAAATTGTAATATCTACACGACCTATTTATAACCAACAGCTGTTTTTTTTCGCAATTTAAAATTTATTTTTTATCTAGTCGTGTTCGGGGTGAACAGCACTGCCATCTGCCTTCGTTTTCGAGAGCGTCCCACTAACACCCTGTATAGACGTTTATAGCATTCATGCAAAGAAAGTAACATTGCAGATAGCCCTGCTCAAGTTTTTATGAAAATGATTATGGAAATTATAAGCATTAAAGGGCAGGAAGGCTATGCGTATATTTGAATGGCGCCTTACAGATTTTTCAATGACAAATAGCTTATTATAAGAACCTTTTTTTATACCACTAAGGTGGCACTCCCGCATACGGCCTACCTGATACTAAGCGGTTACCGTAGCGGTAGCCTATAGGGAGGCTTGCAACACCCACGGATATCACTTGCGCATTGCCGACCCTGTAAAAAACTTTTCACGCCTTTTTTGAAGGACCTCCTCTGGAAAGAGCACATTCCACAATCCGAGCGTACGTGGGAGAAAACCGTACAGTACGCGCCCACTTTGGTTTGGTTTGGTTGGTTTATATCAAAATAAAAAAAACCTACGGTTCTAGTTTCAAATGAAATACTTTCATATCGCCCAACAGGGCTGGGAGGTATGGCGACCCGTAAATCTGCATTCACGCGTGCCACGGCGGATCGCTTTATTCATTTTTTTTTATTTCAGCCGGTTTTGTGGGTCCAAGGCAGCTTTTCAAACCATTTGTTTTTCAGATTGAATTTCAATACGTACTACGTGAAGCAGCTGGAGAAGTTCCGCTTGGACGATAAGCTGATGGACGGCGAGAAGAAACAGCCAGCCTCCTAGCGACGCGCCGCGCGCCCGCGCACCAACCTCGTCACCTCCGTGTGAAGTGTTGCCACAGTGACATTATTGGACAACTCTATTCATTCCCCAAAATTGTACACTAGCGTCGTCCCCTGGAACATTATAAACGCGTACATTTGATGGACCTACCGCACGCACTGTGAGATTGTTTTGTCTATAATTGTTTCTTACGAATGCTCTCTAAAACATTACGAAATCCTATATTTACTAAAACAAAAAACGTTGAATTGTTAGTTTTTATACAAATACATAAACCGTAATTTTAGACTTTTTTTTATAAAATATCTGAAACTATTTATCAACCGTATATTTTAAAAAATAATACAGTATGTTAAATGAGGCAATAAGTTCCTGTCGTTGACGCAAAGTACCAGTGACTAACATTAGTTGATATCTTCGTAATAAAATTTTCCCTTCCCTAGTACGAAGATCTTACCTGCAGCGCTATTCGCAAAGCAATTACAAACGATTGAATATGCGGTTACTGATCTCTCGAGTGAAATGAGTGTAATGAATCAGTTTGAAATTAGTAAGCACTGCAAATTACTGTGCTTTAAAATTTTTTCATCAAAAAACCGTCGCTATATAAATAATATACTAAAGGCACTTAGATACCGTCGAAGTTTCGTTGATACAAATTTTGATGTAGGGTTTTAAGAGCTAGTGCTAAGGCCACGGTTACCGGTAGACAACGTAGAAATGTAAAATATGTATATTAAAATTTACGATTAGCAAACCCACAGAATAAATAAAACAAGCAGTATTCTATCTTCATACAAAACTGCTGCAACGACACGCTTGCCAAGGTCGCTATATGACTTGGAAGCACAACAGTCAAGATTTACGTCTACCTAATTATGGCACGAAGCTATCGACGTATTGTTCGGTTTTGGAATTCCTCTTTATTGTATGAAGACTTAACATTTTTAAATTAGATACTTACCAACTCAGTCAATATGGTAAATATTGAATTGTTTTTTTTTTCAGTTTTTATTTATTTCAGTGTTAGGAAGGTATTACGTAATAAAGCGTATGTGTAATGCAATGAAAATAGGATTGTTACATTGAGACTAAAAATCACGACAGTTAAAGTTAAAACAAAGTATCTTTTAAATTCCGACAGAACTACAAAAAAGGATTAAGTGGTGCACATTAATCAGGCGAGACATGATTGGACTTAAAAGTAGGTACTAAATATGTATGTGAATATCACTTTGATGTAGGTGATATAGGTATTCCTACTGAAGTCCCATAATATAATATTTTTTTACTGTCACATCAAGCGAATCCCATGTGTCGTCGTCGGAACATACGAAAAAAGCTTAGTGGGCAGCCCTCGTGTGTATTTTCGCCTAACGGCCATAAGTAGCTGATACAAGGACACGACCTGTGTTAAAATACTGCTTGCTCTTTATTCTGTGGCAAAACTATTCGAAAATCATTCCATTTTGTTAGTGAAATTTCTGACTTGAATCTCATTCAGGGCTCGAAAAGTGGCGCACGTGAACCAAAAAATATTTTTAGAATATTTTTATAAATTATTTGAACATTATTAAAAATACATAACAGCTATATAAACATAACTTACAAGGAAATATGGATTAGTATTTAATAAAAGGAAAAAAAGGACAGCTACTCGATTAGTGCTAATGTCAAAAATAATTCTTAATATGATAATAATGTTTATTAGACTTCAAAATAGGTTATTATTTTTAACAATCTCGGTTAGATCACAAAACAACTAGTTGTAATGTCAGAATAATCTCCATAAATTAAATTAAGTACAAATTAATCGTAGATATTAACGTATACAAATAATGTCAGTATTTACTAATACATAAATAAGTCACAAATTTTAATACTCCTATAAAATACAAATTTTAATACTCCTATAAAATGCATAGGTAAGTGAGATTCACATAATACCTAAGCCCTGCTAATGTAGTAGAAAGGTATTTTTATAGCCCTGGACACAATCGCGCAATTTTCGAACGGCTTTATCGTTCCAAGGGAACAGTTTTGGTTAACAATTGGTTTAGCTAATGTAAAAAAACGGTACAGCGATATTATTTCCAGACTATTAAATCGTAGCTTCCAATTGAAACACAACTCAACGATTAGTGTATATCACTGTTCAAGTTATGAGTATTCGGACCTAAAAGCTGTTTTAATTTTTTTCAATGTTTAATGTATAATACTTTTGGCTATATTAAGATAATATTGATATAAACTTCACTCATTATTCCGTTTCAAAAATCAAATTTGAAATGTGTGGTTAAACCCCACTCAACAATTTTTAAAAATAATTCTAATGTTTTATTTATAATACATTCAGTCATTATTCCGTTTCAAAGATTATAGTTATTTTAGGTGTTAGGTTATGGTATTATCGTTCAAAATTAGCGCGATTGAGGGTCAGTTCACAATTCTTTTTAAGTGAAATTAAAAAGAAATTTATAAATTAGATGTAATTTTGACATAAAAACTCATTCCTTGCCATAAATAATAAATTATATTGATACATGCCATGATATATAGACATAGTAGTGATGAAATTGATGTGGTTCTATTATTATTATTACGTCTAGGCTTGTTTTGTTAATTTTAAAACAAATTTTCATTGTGCTGCCAAAGTCCAGTCCCACATTTGTAGGTACCCGTTAGTCCATTGTACTCGTAATGAGGTTAATGTGCGACCGATACAACCTCAGATCATAGAAACATATTCTTTCTATGATCTGAGGATACAACAATATTGTTTATCCCAGTAAAGTTGATTTTCTCATCAAGCATCAATCTTTCGGCTTTTGCTGTCAAAAATAATAAATTTCTTCTAAAATTGTTAGTACATTTTCTTATTGTTTATAATATTAACTCAATCATGTTTTCCATATGTTGTTTTAGATCTCTGGAAAAATATCTTCATGTCGTCCAATTAATAGTTTAGGATTAAAATGTACTATGTTTACCATATTATATTTTAGTTTTAAATCACACTCATTGTTGTTATGTAATGTGCCATTTTATTAGCAACACTTGTTAAACTGTTTTGTTGTTCTTTGTATCTAATATTTCTATTGATTGGATTTTGTTATATAAATTTGATAACCAATTATCCCTCGATTCCTGTAACATTTAGGGCGTTTTTGGTGTTACGCGGATCCTCGACGCACCCGCGTGATACAATGAAATAATAATATTGTTCCGATGCAATAAAACCATACTAAATCCATTTGATACTTTTATTTTCCACCCTAATGAATGAGAGAAACTCTTTGCAGAAAACATTTTATAAAAGTAGAGTTCTATTATGATTAGAAACTTATCCGAAATAAGATTTCCATTATTTAGTAATTAAAATAATATAAAACTAGAAAAATTTCACGTCCTGAGGCGGGAATCGAACCCGCGATCTTTCGCAATCCGGGCGACTGCTCTAACCACTGAGCCACCCAGAAATTGGGATATCCCAGTGAAAATTCTTCTAGTCTATCTGTATTTGCGTTTATGCGCTAACGTCGAACGTCAAGAATCAAAAAATAAAAAAAAAAACAATAAAAAATTAAGAATATTTGAAAGCACTGCCCCAACTTAACCGAATCGTAGGTATTTGTAAAAATACTCGTTTCGGATGTTGAAATAGAACATTTCGACATTGTAGGGTGGACGTTAGCTCATAAACGCAAATACAGATAGACTAGAAGAATTTTTACAGGGATATCCAAGTCCGGGGTGGCTCAGTGGTTAGAATAGTCGCCCGGATTGCGGAAGATCGCGGGTTTAATTCCTGCCTCAGGACGTGAAATTTTTCTAGTTTTATATTATTTTAATTACTAAGTAATTTTTCAAACGTTTATAATAATGTTAAAATCAAAAATTAAGAATTTCCATTATTATTATTATGACGGTTAAATAAAACAAAATTAAAATGACAATCTATTTTAATAATTAACAGACTTTTAAATACAATCTTACTTCGTGTAACATTCAATTGTTTTCATTTAATACATGATGCAAATCACACATGGGACTAACAATAAATATATCGTAACATTGGAATACTCACTACTCTAATAGATATTAAAAATAAATAAATCACCTTCAGTGTTTTACAATGACACAAAATGACTCAAGCAGTGTATAATATTTCATAATACAGCATGCAGAATTGTAACTAAATATATTATTTTAAGGAACTACATGTAAAACATACTGCATGATCCAATTTTGCATAATCATACATCTACATCACCCGAAAAATACGATAACTAGATTTAGAAAATAACCAACTATGTATTTTGCAAACAAGCTTGAATTTAAAACGACACACAATGACTTTCGCTAACGATCAAATAAATAGTAATTGAACATGGCTTAAAAACATAACCTTTAAAACTATGAAGATGCAACTTTTGGTATGCGTTGTCAATCTTTGTATCATGACATCGATTGGAACTTCTCGTTGCATTCCCTTACGTGTAAGCGAGGTGAATGTATGTGACGCTCTTTTCAATGTTAACATTTAACTGTTATTATGGTAGAGTACCTTAATCACGTTTAATGTCGCATTAAATATTAAAATCCAATTATAATTTCACCGAAAGATGAAACGACAGTCGTAAAATCATGGAATCCTATTCTAATATCGATACAGTGAGGTTACAAGTAATATCACTGGATTAAACTAGTAGTCAAATCGAGTACACTTCACAATTACCTAAATTACGTGCAGCTTACAATAACGTTGAAATGGTAACTGAAACAAATTTGTGCAATATAATCATGTCGATAAACCATTCAACAAATGACTTGATTGGATAACGAAAATATTGGCACAATGTCTTACAGTCGAATATGCAAACATCGCCTAATAAGTACTTAACGCCTATGGCATAACAACACTGTAAAAACAATTGATGCCTCGTCTCCCGACTCAAGCTTGCAGTGCACCGCAAACAAAGTCAACTAAAACTATCACGCATTTGCTTCTACATTTTCTGCTTCGACTCGAATTTTTGGTTTTGCGGAAATTTGGGGAGCTTAAAGTTTATAAAAGAGAGCTACAGGAAATGACGGTAGAAGCAAATGCGTGAGAAGGTTTGGTAAGTTAAAAGCCTAATGCACATAATTGCCTACATAAGGAGTATATATTTACAGTACAGAGCTCTCGGCTCGATTTCACTAATTCACAGACTAGTCTATACTGGCGGGCATCTATCACCACATGTGCGTCTCACGAATCTCGCTTATTATTTGACCGGCACGTTGCAACGCCTGAAACAAACAAGATTACTATGCAATGTTTTCTTCAGTAATCGATTCAGCAAAATTGGCGCAAGGTAAATCCGCTACCCTTTACTAATTACTTTTAAAAGTATAAAATCAAGTATAAAAGGCAAGAAAGACTAGTTAGTCTGTGCCCTCTTATCTACACGTTAGTTTCAAATACGTTAGAGTTGACTAATCAATTATGTATTTAAACAAAAACAAAGATGATCCTTTTCGTTCCCTCCTTTGTTTTGTAAGCAAATGGAGGGCTAAGATCCAGACTAAGCTTATAAAACAAATTCAATTTATCTTTTAAAAAAAAATCAAAATCAAATTAGTTTTTATTAAATAAATTATTTTTACTTTGCCTACGTACGTTACACGCGTGCACGCTTTTGTCTTTTTTCCTCGCGCTAATAAATTAGATCTCTATCACTCTCTGTCTAGGCCGAAATAACGTTCACGAGGAATCGCCTTAATCTTAAATATAACAAGAAATATATCTGACCTTAAGCATATCGGCGGCTTCCTTCCGCCGCTGGGCGATGTGCTCGGACTCGTTGAGCATGCTCTCGGCCTGGTCCGACTTGTACAAGTGCGTCACTAGCTCAGACTGCAAGTTGTCTTTCACGTAGTTCACGAGGAAGTGCATCACGGCCTTGGGCACAGAGTCCTGGATGGACTTGCGCACGATGTAGAAGTAAGACTTAATCAGCCGTTCTGTGAAAGTTATGACATGACAGCTCAAATTAATTACGGTATTATCAATTATTATATAGGTGAGCCAAACCATTGCCCCCCGGAAGGGAAGTATCCTAAATATTGATGTAAGCAAATTATACTCAAAGGATTTTTTTTTAAGTACAATAATTGCATCCAAAAATTAATAAAAAGCTACCTGATACGGGAATCGATAGGGTTCATTACTATGAACAAATGTCTAACAAACATTGCCTTTAAAATCAAAGGTGATAAGGAAATAGTAAAAGTAAATACAAATAAACGTACGCATTATGAATTTTACAGACACGCGCTAAGATAACAAATGCAATTCTCTAATCATAATCATAAATTTGAATTACTTAAATTTAAATTAGAGAATTGCATCTGTAGTCATAATATACAAACCTTGTCAAAGCCAATTAGATTAGTAATTAATAACCAGTAAATAAACTCGACTAGTTTATTCGTCGCAAATATAAAATTAGAACTCTTGAGTAATTCCAATAGTTAGTGGCAGCACAGACACGACGAAGCACTAATTTAGTGCTTTCTCGTGTCTCATGAAACCTACCAACATTGTAATAGTTATTTGTTATACAAGAGAGTGATTCTAAAATTAGAATCCTGAGAGTTAGCGAGGGAACCAAAAGAGCATGAGGTGAAAAATCTTTGCGTTCGAGTGCAACACGTAACTTTTCATCCCACCTCAACGTGGAAATGACTAAATGCAAATAAAACATTTGCGCATTTTAAACAGTTTCAGTCAATTCTGTTGGCGTCAAATAAACTTTTTCGTCGCTAGAATCACTCATTTTAGGTTTTTTACTTGTTTTCAAATTTCTTGTTTTAAAACCTATGGTTTTAACAAATATGTCGCGAAGAAAATGGCGCGCGCAGAGCAAATTAAACAAAAAGTACACCAAGAAGGTGCCGAGTCTGAGTTTTTAACAAGTTCAAAAAGGTTGTATGATAAATTCGGCACCATGGAGGTAGAAGTAAAGAGGTTTAATGATGTTTTGAAAACACAAACTTAGTACACACGATGTTCTAAATTCAATTTTACTTTATCCTCTAGCGCAGGGGTCTCCAAACTTTCCAGCCTTAGGGCCATACTGATTACTCCAGTAAGTTCCGAGGGCCAAAACCATATTATCATTGTTGCCGGTGGTTAAAAGTGAAATAGTCCACTGATGAAAAAAAAAAGTCCGAAAAAGTACGCAACGTTTAAAAAAGGCTGCAAATGTTTTTGGTACTACTTATTTGTGTGAGAAGACCTTCTCCAAAATGAAGTACACAAAAAATGTTTACAGATCTAAATTAACTGATGAGCATCATAAATCTCTTTTAATAATTAGTACAAGTCAAATTAGTCCACAACTATAAACTATTATCAGTGGAAAATCTCAATTACATAAATCTCATTAGTATTTCATATGTCAGTATGCTTGTTATAAGTTATGTTTTTATTTAAAATGTATAAAATGTTAGTTGGATTCATTTCAATAATTTGTAAGTTATTATATACTGAAGTTAAATTTTCTGCATATATACATGTCTTTACTCATTACAATAAAATTCTGTGTTTCTTTATCCAACTTATCACAAAAACAATAACATTAAGCCTACAACAATGTTATGAGTAGTTAGCCCATGACCATATCAATGTAGACGTCATATTAATAATTGAACATTAAATAAGAGTAGGTCAGTAAACTAAATTTAATTTGCTATAAAAAATATGATTTCTAAAAGGAGTTTTTAAGTATGCTAGCTCTCCGCGGGCCGGACAAAATCTGTCCGCGGGCCGGATGTGGCCCTCGGGCCGTAGTTTGGAGACCCCTGCTCTAGCGGATAAAAACGGCTTTTGCACTCAGATATCAAAGAGCAAAAATACTCTTTCCGAGATGGGGGGATGAAAAAAATTTTATGGTCCCAAAATTTTACAGATAATGTTTATTAGAGGTTTGTTCCCTATCATGGTTCTGTGTGGTATGGAATTGAACATCCTGATGTTCTATTTCTACATTTTTCGATTTCCGGCTCAGATAAGTGACTTTTAACAAACCTTTGAATGTATTTATTGTTATTTTTAAAAATAAAGGAAATATTTCCTTTGTGTATAATTTGCTAACTGCAATATTTAGGATACTTTGGCATTGGTTTGACTCACCTGCATATGTATATGTCACAATTTTCAACCAAAATTTAAGTTAAGCACATCGTGTTTCCCATAATATAATCACGAAAAGGATAGAAAACTTTACAACTATTAAGTTACTAAACTTTAGTCAAATGATTTAGAAGGCATGTAAGCAAATTCTTTCTAAAACATATGCATGAAGGTCGATTATTGAATACATCTTTATAAAATGTCAATTTATTTGTCAGTTGTCCTTTTCCCGTCTATATTAAGAGAAATAAATCTACTTTTCTTATGTTTAGTGCGTGTAATCAAGAATCAAGCGACTGACATAAAGCTTATGAAGCCCAAAGAGATAAAACACTATAATTTATTAATCTATCTTTTGTTACGTTTTGATTAAGATATTTTGACAAAAGCTCTCAACATTTTCTTTATTATTCTACAAAGACAAGAATTTTGGGTATTTTTAATGACGGTCACAGCTAATTTTTCTTGTCATCTTTTTTATTGGCAAAAACATCAACGGCGAGTAAATAACTCTTCTTCGATTCGCCGATGATATAGTAGTCACGGCAGAATCCCTGGAGGAATTGAGCACAGTGCTCGGCGACCTATACAGAACTTCCCGACATGTGGGTCTAAAAAATGAACATGGACAATACAAAGGTTATGTTGAATATCCATATCGCACCTATACCAGTTACAGTTGGCAGTTCTGTTCTTGAAGTTGTTGACGAGTACGTTTACCTCGGACAAATGGTAGCGGCTAGATAATAATAATAATTACACACTTGTGTGTGACCTATTATCTAGCCCAAATTGATCATCATTTAGAGCTTGTGATAAGGATCTAGTATCCTTATCACAAGCTCTTACAAGCAATAAAGGACAAATAATGATAATAATGTGTACATAAATATATAAAATATAATAAACAAACATCTATTTCAAATTGTGAACTTACTCATCATACAAACATCTGCCGCTACCGGGATTCGAACCTGGGACCCCTGACCGAGTAGCCTGTCTAGAAAGGGGTACAGGCCACTCGGCTAGTTCAACTTCGAGAAAGAGGTAAATCGAAGAATCCAACTCGGATGGGCAGCGCTCGGGAAATTGCGTAAAATAGATCTCGTCTAAAATTCCTCAATGCGCTTGAAGTCGAAAGTCTTCGACCAGTGTGTGTTGCCAGTGATAATATACGGCTGTGAAACGTGGTCGCTTTCTAAGGGCCTTCTATACAAGTTCGCCGTCACAGATGAAACGAGGCATATGAGGACATCCGTAAGAGAACCAAAATCACTGACATAGCTCATAGGATTAGCAAGTTGACAAGTGGCAGTGGGCAGGGCACATAGCACACAGAACAGACGCCCGATGGTGTGTTAAAGTTCTAGCATAGCGACCGCGTACCGGAAAGCGCAAAGTAGGACGGCCTCACACTATATGGATAAACGACCTGGTCAGGATCGCGGGGAGCCTTTCAGGCTACGCATAACCGATCCATTTGGAAATCGACGGGAAAGGCCTTTGTTTAGCAGTGGAAAGGCAGTGGAGGCTGATATGATGATAATCTTTCTATATCATTAAAATATAATATTTTATTCTGCATTTTTTTAATAAAAATATGAAAACCAAATTAAAAATTAAGTTTTGCTACCTATTTAAAATTACTTTCATTGCAAAGAGAATTAGATAAACATAATCTACTGGCAAATTTCCATGTTCGTACATTTTCTATTCACAAATTACCCTTATTTATTGTCATTCTACTAAAATATGAACATAAGACTAACTCATAACTTATTTTTGTTCAGTTAATTCCATTTCCATTGACGGTAAAACTACAAAGACAATAAGGATTATACAATTACCTATATGCCTACGAAAATGTGCGTGTTGGTTAATGTAATGACACAAATAAAAAATAAAATTGCCAAAAAAATCTTAGAGCTTCTCTCGCTTTAGGTGTTATTCGTTAAATAGACTTTTTTCGAGGTTAGGAAACTGATATTGAAAATTATTTACATGTTGCAGATTGTCGTTATAGAGTCAACTAGAGTTCTTATAAGGGGTTTCTTTTGGATTTTCCATCCTAGACACGAAAACGGATATTTTAATCCCCTAAACATGAACTCGCATAGTATTCATGTTACTTGGTTTCGACGAAAAACAGTCACATGTCGATAAGGTCGTTTTCAAATGAAACAAATTTTGAAGTAACGAGAATAATAAGAAATATTCAATAATATTTATAGTGACCGAATTACTATAAATGCTTGAATAACACAATCACGCTTTTAGCTAACATTGACGATGCCATCAACTAGCCTAGGACTAAAATGGCAAAATTTTTAACGAAGGCCAACTTAGATTTCGTAAATACTCAAATGTCACTACAATTTTAAAGCCCAAAAACCACAGAGAGTTGTGCGGGGCGGGATGATTTTGTAATGGTTGAATTCTTATATACCCTGTTACATAGCCCACACCGCACCGCGACCGTTTTTTGTGTAACAGGCTACATAAGAATTCTAACACTACACCGCCCCGCCCCCAAACCGCACCGTACTCTGTGGGTTCTGACCTTAAAAGAGTGCTCAATTTGAAGTTTGCTGATATAAATTTTGACTTCGACAGTGGCTCTTATTCTGCAAAACACACGCTAACTCTAAATTTAAGTGCAGTGTATCTTCCTCTCTCAATATGAATACGATGGCAGTCATTTTATTTTACATTTAGAATGGTGTGTTCAATTTTCGACCTTATTAAACATAAAAAAAAGACGTGTGGCACTCGGGGACTGCCGCGGTAAAGCTATTGCATAGCATTTTGTATCAACTTATGCAATTATAATTTTATTTATTTATTTTATTCATGCAGTATTTCTTTTTCTTTGATATTAATTCAAGTTACACTTTTTGAGCGTGGTGACCGATAAGAAAACAAATTTTTCTATTATTAAATAAATAAAAATAAATAAAAAGTTTCGTAGAGTCGTACAATACGTCTAATCGCACGCACACAACGCCGTGTCGAAGACTGCCGAACTGAAACGACGTTAGACGATGCACGGCCTTCAAGCCACACCTCCTTGCGCATCGGAGTGGGGAGCGTGAGGTTTTTTCGTTACGGAATTTCTAGATTCGGTCCCCGCGCTCAAGGCCCGCGATAGAAGCTATGCAATAGCTTAATAAATTGCATAGCTTAGGAAGCACCTCCCTACATTCCGTCCAAAATTGTCTATGGTTTCTTTGTTAGCCATCTAAAATTATTTGCCATCTCTAATTGAATTCTTGCTATCTTATTAAAATACACATTGAGAGAAACAGATATACTGTATTAAAGATTGAAATTGTAACTCCACAATTAGGCCCATTGACCACTCTAGTTCCAGGCTAGCCAACTGTGAAAATTACTTTTAATTAAAAAAATAATTATCAACTATCCGGTCGTGAAACGATTCCCTAAAATTGCAAGAAAAGCCCTAGCAAGCGAACAGCAGATCAATGATAGGTGGTCGGATAGTGAGAGAATGAGTAAAGCGTCGCTTATACACCGACTCTAGTGTTCCTCACCGACTAAGTCACCCATTTTGTTCAAATGCATCATCGTGATGCCTTCTATGGTCTTTCCGTTATCGTTTACAGTTGGTTGGTCGCTCCGTCCACCTAGCATCATAATAAACAACTCTAAACATTTCAAGCATGAAAATGAAGAACTTATTATTCGAAGGACTTATTATTATCTATTTTGATAATCTCAAATTGGGATAGTAAATTACAAATGTAAAAAACCATAACCAAAGTTAATTACATGGAAACATCAAATTATCATAATGATTAACGTTAATTTTGGTATATTTTTTTTAATCTAGTGATAACTTTCATTGACATCGATATATGTCGATAATAACAACACCTGTATCTTATGGCAAAGCCTAATGAACACTGTAGTAATTACACTAACCGGAAATATCAGACAGAATGTTTGAAATAAAAGGACTTTACTGGTTTTACTTGCGATTAATCAGATGTTATACAGAATTCTAGAATAAATTAAAACATGGGCTATTTTGGTTCATAGAAATGGTTTGCCACTTTCAGAAACATCTTATTCGTTTGATAATTTCATGACATTTTATTTTAATTTATTATCGTATTGACGGCACCAACCTGTATATGTCGCAGTCATCTGGTTACATAAGCCAGTCAATTGGACACTTAGGTCGTTCATTAACCGCCGGCATCCAATTAAATGCCTAGGCCGAAGCTAGAATGTCGCAGCTCTCTGGTTACATAAGCCAGTTAATTGGACATTTAGGTCGTCCATTAAACACCGGCATCCAATTAAATGCCTAGGCCGAACTAGAATCACTTAACCTTTAGCAATTTGGCGTATTGAAAGCCACTTATAACCAGAATGGTTGCGGTTTTAAGTGGTAATAAAAAAGACATTGAAACTACCAATTACACAAAAACTCTGCAGTACAAGACGACCCGCCTAGGCGTCCAATTAGCTGGCTAATTTAACCAGTTGGGGCGCGACAGCGTTCAGCCGTTTGGGTAAACTTTGCGCTCTATGGCATGTTTAGATGTCCTACATACATTGAATATACATACATTGAATCGGATACCAGCGCTTATTGAACAGTCTAAGCGTCCAATTGGCTGTCTAATTTAACCAGGTGGCTGCGAAATATATATTATTATTTTATACCCGCCGTTTCAATTACTTTATGGCGATCTTGGAAGTACCTGGATGAACGGGTACATACTAATTATTTACCAGACCACAAATTATTTTGCTGGTTATCTCAGAATAGTGTTTAGTTAAAGATTTCGACCTTGATTTTATCATATAGCCTAAAAAAGTTATGGTCGATCTAGGCCAAATTACTACGATTCAGTCTAAAATACATTTATTACTATCCTGCGATATTAACATTTACAAAATAATGAACACGATTCCATGGCATTATAATACCTAAAATAAATAAAGAAAATATCCCTTGTAATTTTTTATACTTTGTATCTAAAAAACCATTCAAGGTTTATGAAACTTAATTTGTCTTTATATGATCGTTTGATATATTGCATGAAACTTCAATGATGCAACTCACCAATGACGTCACAGTCATGTTGTTCCCGATCGGATAGCTTGCGCGAAGTCTGGCTTGGCACCTCCGGCAATAGGTTCACTGGCTTCTGCGGTGTTAGCACTTTATTTTCTGGTGTACCATTCATCTAAAATATTGGTTAAATAGCATACAATGCAATGAACAATCTATTTAATTTGAAAATAAAAGCTATTAATTAAAAGGTTAATAGCCAGCAAGCAAAATAAACTGATTTAATATTGAGATTTTATTCTTATTAATAAAAGTAGTGTTACCTAATAGCGCTATACTAGAAGTATCACTGAAAGCAAGCATCATTAAGAGCCTGTATTATGGGTACTAGATAACGGAGAAATATTGAGAATAATATGTATATAAATATTAGAAATATACTAAACAAACATACAAACATCCATGACTCGTGCATACTCATCATATATACATCTGTCTCAAGAAAATCGCAATTATCAAGAAGAAAATATTAAACCTGAGGCGTGGCTGGGGAATCGGGGCCTAAATTCAGTTGGGTCGGCGATTTGTTTTCTGAACCGTCTGTAATAGCAGCAACGTGCTGAAAACCCAATAAATTATAGATTACAATCAATTACACTATAGACATGGCAACATAGAAATGTGATATCAGCAACACAATGCTCGTACAAAATTATTATGAAGACTAATGGTAAATATTTTAGCAAACAAAGTCTTTGGAAAGAGAGCCCACTTAGTATTATAAGAAGCTATGGGGTGTTATTGTTTATTTATAGATCAAGAACTGACTGTAAAATTTGGCGATGATATAAAACGTATGTACGTCATAGAAATTGGTTTGAGTTAAATAAAATTAGACTAATAGGAACATTGTAAATTGGAAAGTTAAATATTATATTATATTATTATTACCTCTTCTTGAATGTTGGTTCAAATCTGGTAAAAAGCCGCTAAGGGTCTTTGATACCCTTTCAACAATTATGTTAACTGTATTTAATTTGGCCTGTGCAATTATAATCACATGATAATGTAGTCACTAAGAAATTTTATTGTCAGCTCTCTTATGAAACCATGAATGTTGGGAAATGTGACTATCATGAGCTAAACAGCGCTAGGTCACTCATTCGTGTTATTTTTACATATTACCTGGTTGTGTACTTCCCATATATTTGCTAAGTATACTAGGGTGGACCCTCTTTCACCCATTTGACGTAGAAATAGCTACAACAACATGTTTCAGTTATTCATTCAAAAAGAGCTTGTAGTCAAAAGATATGAAGCATTTGGTTCTTTAAAAGAGCAAATAATTTACTACAAACAAAAAAAATATCAATTTTAATCAATGAAATAATCACACCTTGATAATTTATGTAATATTTTAAATTAAAACCCCAATTAATGGTTTATTTAATATTGCTACATTACAAAACTGAACGACAAAACAGAATATGTGCAATTAGAATGCAATCTTAACCTATCAAGCTACACATTCACAGATACAATTAAATTTATGACTAAATTAACGCCAAGGAACGTGCTGCGTTCTAAAGAGTTTTGCTGGCATGAGACGGTAGGTTTCAATAGTTATCCACATATAGGCAAACGGCAGTTTACGCCTTTTCACGCCTCTGTTGAAGAAGCCCATGTTATAAGGAGGGAACACATGTGGTGCATGCAAAGAGTTCTAAGTTTTGAAAGGACGACAAAGACACGAGTTACTTAATTTCAAGAATTCAAAAATCAGTAAAAGTGATGCTGGCAATCGGACGCTTGTTTTCCTAAACTTCAAAAGTTATGTTGTATCATCTCTAGTTGAGTAGAGATGATACAACCACCATCCTGATACAAATAAAAAACTGGAAGAGAGAGTGCAAGTTGCGCAATAGTTGTACCGCTCCTATTTGTTCACAGCGAATGAAAAATACTACTATAAGTATAAATATCAACCTCCTAATACATTATTTCATCACCAGCCTATATACGTCCCACTGCTGAGCATGCTGAGCACAGGTCTTCCTACATGGGAGAAACACATGAGCAGGTGGGTTAAAGCGGTTGCAGGAACAACCGGGACCAACGGCTTAACGTGCCTTCCTAAGCACGGAGGAGCTCGAGATAACAAACTTTGATTTAGCCATCCCAGGATCGACCATGGCGAAACTTGTCTTGTTTTTTGTATCGAAACCAGAGCGCTCAAACTATTGCGCCACCGAGCTCCTCAATATATTATTTAGGTATAATCAATCTGTGGACACTTTATTGGTTTATGAATTATTTTCTATCTATTTCGTCTATCGTAACTGTGTCCCAAACAAAATAAAATAAAAATAATATATATTCGTCTCAAAAAAATATTTTGCACCTCTCAGTAACTAGTACTAGCGATTAGAACGACCATTTAAGCAAAGTTCGAAATCGGTCTGTACTTTCTTTAAGTTTAGGTTAACAAAGCACCCGATTATCAGATCTTATGATACTGTATCTTGACCTAAGGAATTGATATATAAAATTCACGCAAGTACCATTGTTAGTGGACGGTTAGCTCCCGCAAGCAACTGGCGATAAAAACAAGCTAGTATATACTTTGAACAATGTGGATACCGGCGAGGGAGTTGCCCGTGGCGTCTTCTGCCTGTACACGGGGCTGTGGTCGTCGAGGCCGTCGGTACTCTTAAGCAGGCCCGACACCAAAGCCGCCTCGCGGTGGAAGTCCGGGTGCTTCGTGTTTATGTACGCTAACTCTATAGCCACCAGATTCTCCACCTGTTGGGTATGTCAAGTGCTGTCAGCATCGGAATTGGGGTAGTTTCCTACAAGTGGAATTGTAGGTTTTCCAAATACATTTCGCAAGTATGAGTTGTTATAGCTAAAAAATGCGTTGCAAAGTATTTATTTTGT
The DNA here is from genome assembly GCA_947347705.1 of Nymphula nitidulata. NCBI lineage: Eukaryota > Metazoa > Arthropoda > Insecta > Lepidoptera > Crambidae > Nymphula > Nymphula nitidulata. The sequence goes on from OX374623.1 coordinate 15,160,250, forward strand.
ATGGTATCGGCTTATGTGGCTTAGAAATTTTGTAAAACTGGCGTAATAAATATAATAAAATTAATTAAAAACATGTGGTACTATTAGTTTGCTCATTATAAATATAGGTAGTGTAGGGTCGTCTGGGTAGGTACCACCGCCTTTCTTATTTCAGCCGTGAAACAGTTCGCTGTGTTTCGGATTGAAGGGAAAGGTAACCAGTGTAATTAATGGGCATCTAAACATAATGTGCCCAACTTGAAAATCAGTAACGAAATCTGCCACAAATGGTCGCACTGGCAGGCATTTAATTGGATACTAGGGTTCAATGAACGGCTAATTAACTGGCTAATTTGAGACTGCGATATTTTTTTATCACTCTAAGAACTCAGGTGATTCCAATGCTAACTGTACAATGCATGAAACTGAACAAAGAATAAAAATAAAGTTTTGCATAAAGAATTCTGTTACATAGATCCGTAGCACGCAATAGCATTGAATCAGTTAATCGAGGTTAGATTTAAGTAGCTTTTGTTTATATTCAATTGAAAATCCCACTGCGAGTGTACACTCACGCAATACTAAATGGGTGCTTCACTGAGGGTTTTAGTAGGTGAAAGCCCCGTACCCTTTCTATCTCCTCCCCCGGGAGTTATGAGTTAGACTGGTAGCTCCCCTTGCGTGATAAGGGTAGTTAGGTGACATTACCATGGAGTTGGTTGCGGGCAAACGCGTCCGCAGTAGCTGTGTGACTACGTCTACGATCCGTTGGTGAAGGCGCGGGAATCGCAGCATCTCTTGTTGTACCTCTGTGCCACAGTGCTGCACGATGCGTTGCATCTCTTCGTGCACCTACGATCAATCAATCTTTTATAACAGGGATTCCCAAACTATTTTGGGCGAGAGACCCCTTTTCCAAAATGAACTGATACCTCAGACCCCCATAGGCAAATTACTTTAAAAATTCTATCCCGAGTTTTTTTCCCATTGATACAAAATACTTACCAATTTAAAAACTTTACGATTGGTTAAGTGAGTATTGACATCATTATCTCATTAAAATTTGATAATATTTATTAATTAATAATTCATTAAATACTAATACAAATTATTGATACAGTATCTTAAAAGTTTCAATTAAGAACTTGTGTTAATTCGATTTTTAGACCTCGTCGACCCCAAAATATGTTTTCGTTTATGTCGACCCCTGGGAAACCGATTTCAACCCCAACAGATCGATTTCAACTACTTTGGGAATTTCTGTTTTATACGAACTAGTTGCTCCAAAAAGGTCCTTCCCTGGGTCTCAAATTATCTCAAAGACTTTCTCATTTTATAAATTCGTATGAATTAATATGGATTACCTCAGTAAAGAAAAAAAAAACAGTTTGAAAACACTACTACTGAGAGAGTGGCTACTCTTTTTAATTTTATATAAAGCATGGCAAATGACTTTTTTTTAAGTCGGTTAAAAATAAGAGATAGCACGAACTGCCCTATCTCCTTATCGATACATGAAAACTGCAAGCGGAAACCATTTTATTATTATTATTATCCATTACTTTTCATGGTTAGATAATATTAAATTAATTTTAGGTTGTACAATTTACAAGAATAAGTCCTAAGGTTAATATCATCAGACTATATACGTCCCATGGCCGGGCACAGGTCTTGCCACATATAGGAGAAAGCATTAGGAGATTAGGAATGCCTGGAACATGAAAAATCGAGAAATTCAAATTTTGATTGAATCCGCCAGGGATCGAAATGGCGAAAGCTACTTTATTTTGGTAATCGAAACCAGAGCGCTTAAACTACTACGCCATCGAGCTCCTATAAGTTTAAAATAATTTGTACAATTAATAGCAGATGGTAATAAGACTTGTTTTGTAACTACATATTTATTTGCCCCTGACTAAAAATCGATACTTACCAATTCAACACATCTTAGCGATGGGTCTTCCAGTCTTCTAATTTGCCTTTTGACTAGTAGCTCGAACGAAACCTCAGGCACAAACAACGCTGGCCTAGGCCCGGTCGCGTTCCGAATAGCGGTCAGTATGTCCATACGAGTCAAACCTAAACAAAAATATTTGATTTAATCTCGTATTTATATTGCACGGCTTTAAATACACAAATTATATTTTACTCACCTACTAAAGGATGTATGGAATCGAGTGTTCTTCCAAAAGTTTCATGGAATATATAACATATTCTAGCGCCTCCACATAGCTCAGTCGTTTCAATATTCCTCGCCGTGCCCTCTATGGTAGAACAGTAAGCGCTAGCGAACTTGGTGATAATTTGTAACAGTGTTTGTGACTTATCTGAGACGTCTTCGCCATATGAATTAAGTAGAGATTGAAATTGTGATATCATTACATTAACGCGTACCTAAAATTATGCACAAGACTGTTAAGGTTTATTATGCAGGGTTTAAAAAAATGAATTTTATAATAAAAATAAATTTTACCTTAAGCTCGGGCAAGCAATCCCTAATATGATGCATTAGAAGCCTATTTAATGTTTTCGCTAAGTATGGGGTGCCGTTCCGAGTTGCTATAGTTGGGTATTTTCTTTGAAGATATGTAGCTTCATCTTTTAAAGAGTCCTGGTAAAAAAAAAGTTGTTAATCGGCAAATTATGATTAGTTTTTTTAACATATTTGATAACTTACGCAAATCTAAGATAAGCTTACCGAGATTGTTTTTCTATCAATTATATCTTGTTGTGATCTATTCACGACACCAATGATGCCAAGTTTTACGGGAATCACACGCCCGCACAAAATGTCAATGGCGTCAGTGCCTGGAATAAATGAAGGACGCATTTGAATAATGTTACATGATTCATCTTGGCCCATGAGACAATACTGATAAATTATGTGCAACATTTCATTTTATAAGCAATAAAAACCGATGTATTGCGTTACAGTTTACATATTCTTGACTCAACATCAATATTTACACGCCCTATGGGTTCGGGATGTGTGAAAACTATAATGTAAGTATGGTTACTAAATTGTCTCCTATCCCTTGATAATTCGTTTGTAGGTACGTATGATTTCTATCTCCCGAAAACTATTTTTCATCGGTACAGTCAAGAGCAATAACATGTACCCACTTCTCGCTGTACGTGACTCTTATTAAATTAACAATAAGAGCCACGAACAGCTATAAGTGATAATTGCAAAGTTTTGTGTACTATATAATTGTTTACGAAATCAATTAAGTAATTTATTTTCTTCTCAATACCTATTACAAAGCTTAAATTATTATACTATGACTTTTTAATAAAAGTTATCAGGCTTTAATTTTTAAAATGTAAGTATAAAAAAACCTATGTAATTTTAAGAAGTGGTCATTTTAAAAATAGTTCTTTGTGTCAATTTTCAAATGAAAGCGCACCACTCGACACTAAAAATGATACTACGACTTATTTCAAATGTGTACTGTGTAGTATATTATACGGCAACTGTAACTGTTGTACATTTTAGATCCCAGGCATACCAAACCAAAAAGGATGGTGTCGATATGTGCATCAGTGGGGGTCATCAGGACTTCGCTAGGGCTTTTAGAAATTTTCTCGTCAGCCACCGCTGATGCCGTGCCACAAATTTTTATATATTATGTCACTTGTCATCTCCAGTGGATATAAAAACACAAGCATGAAAAGAGATTTAGACCTACCTCATATACTACTGTATACATTAGTTTCTAATTAATATTTGTTGCGATAAATATTTATGTAAGTAAATACCAGCATCCATGAGATCAAGTTTAGTAACCACAGCCAAAGTCCTTCTTCCGTCAGGGTCAACTTCCTTAGCCATTTTTATGGCTTCACTAGTCGCCATGTCAGTGTTAGCAGCCGTCACAGCCAGAATTATTGAGTTGGGGTTAGAAATGTATTTGATTATTAGGTTTCGAATTTGATTTTCAATATCTTCAGGTTGATCACCAATTGGTACCTGTTGAATAATGGATAATAATGTTTTTGTGATCTTTTTTTGGAGTGAGGCAATAAGTCTCTAAATAATTTGTCACATTAGTTTGGTTGCATTACCGAAATTGTTATTATTTCGACAAAGATTCCATCGCTTTTACACCTATGAGCGGCGACATGCACCTTGTGAAAAATAAGAGACCAATATCGAACGCAGATATCTTTTTCATGTTCATATTGCGCAAAATGGAGAAGTAAATAAAATATTACTAGAGATAGAATACTATCTAAAAGGCTCAGCCCTCAGCTTGGGTGAGTCGTGGAGGGGCAGAAGCGTTGAGACACACATGTCCTGTGCCTGGTAAAGCGCTACGAGTGAAGACTGTCAGGGCGACTGCCTAAATGCATTGGTTTGAAAATTGGAATTGTGTTGGGTGTTCGCAACTTTGTTCGACGAGTGTTTTGTGTGCAAGGGAATTTGCGCTCTTGATCGGATCGTCAGGGTCAATTGATGGAGGGTATTTCTTGTAGACCAAGAAATACCCTCCATCAATTGATGACGTAATAAACAGAAGCGTGCCTAATCAGACGATTGAAGGTTTTTGCAGGGTATATCTGGGTATCACAGCGGTTAGCACCGCGCTAGACGGTAGTTGTCTACCACTTATCATCAAAATCATCAAGTATATCATCAGCTTGTTTACCACAATGAAATTAATCAACCAAAGTAAATGATGACAACACAAGTTTTAAAATTTTCATCTTCTTAATTTTATTAATTTTCCAAGTTTAAGTTCTGACTTTAATCATCTCCTACTCTTGAGTGTTTACACAGCTTCGTTAATTACACGTTGTATTTTTACCAGTATCTCTACTGTGTAATATATAATTTAGATATGGAACAATAATCAGGTAGTGCGTCATCCTTCTAATCCCCGTGACTTTCGTGGACGGTGTTATAGGAATCCGCGAGAAATGGCCCTAACATCTATCTTCACGAGTATTTTCGCGCATCGATGCAAAAAATGGCGCTCCTCTTTTCTTTGTAGCAATCTGTGTTGTTTCTAGGTATTTATTATGATTGTTTTTTGAGTGAAAACTTACCTACATGAATATATTCTACGCTAAAAGAAACAATGAAGATTACAAATATATTGTCTAAGAAACAATAATAATTACGAAAATATTGTCTTCCTCTAGACGTAAAGATAATTGGAATGAACTATAAATTTTTCAGTATGTAATCTTTAAGATTAAAGATTACACATAAGTTTTTCATTAGATAAATTTGGAACATGAAATGTAATACTGATAAGGGATTAAAGAGCGATAAAATTGTTCAAACTACTATGAAATATATCAATCAATTATACAATTTACCATACTTGTACATCCATGTCAATGAAGATAATATATTTAGTTGCTTAAAATCTTTTACTGATTTTAACTTTTATGGACTAACATTTAAGTCAATGTCATACATTAAAAGGTTGGAATCTTGTCATATATTTGTCTAGGAATAAACTATATTCAATATGATTGCATTTTAATAAGGAAACACTAAAAATATAACTGCACACTGTGTCCACTTTTTTTTGCCCGTCTAGCTGTCGCAGGTCCGCTGGTAGAGATTTCTTTAGAAAAAAGCAGTGCATTTGCACTCAACTGTTTTATGTGTTTTATTTTTGAGTGTTTTGTGTGTACATAAAAGAATTAATAATTAAATAAATATATGAAGTTTTACCTTGGTTATTCCAGGAAGATCTACAAGTGTGAGGTTTACTACACGTGTAGAGTATATCTTTAGGTTGATGGCCTCCGGACAAATACCCTTGTTGCTTCCGGCCATACGGTCTGTCTCTCTTTCGATCTCTTGTCTTATTTGGTCGAAGTCTGAATAGATCTTGTCTTTCGTGTGAAGGAATTTTCCCCATTCTTCTAAATTTACAGTACCTGAAACAAAAGAAAGGATTTTATAATTTTGTTTAAAATGAAAATTATTGTATAAAATTTTTAATTATATTGTATATTTGAAAAAGATACCATGAAAAAAAAATCTTTAAGAGAGATTGATCCTTTTGCTAAATGCTTCTTTTCATGTTGCATTGAAATACTTGGTCAATTCTAACATTTTTATTGTTTGTATATGGGTGAATCAACTTTTAAGACACTCTTTTCTTGTCCCCGCTCTAGAAAAATCAGATTAAATAATACTCATTACAAAAATTCCTTTTTTTCTAAATTAATCTAAAATTAGATTCATTTAGCAATGCAAGGCCAAAAGTGTATTTAATTTTTCCGAATTTAATTGTTTTAAAACTATAGTATCGCAGGGGATCATTTTCACTCTCCATACAAAAAAACTGTGTCACCAGGCATAGTTGGTCAAGCAAATCATGTCATATCTTAAAAAAAAAATATGAAACTACCTATTTATTTCGACATATTTTAGATTGACATTAAATAAGCCTTTATCTTCAATACAATGCTTTCGGAATATTGTTAAAACGATATTTAATATATATTCATAAAGGTTTGTCGCCAATAATGTCTTAAAATTAAGTTCTCCCGAGTGACCGCTCATAGGGTTCAAATAATAGCGCGCAGGGTACCTATTTGGCGTCGCTAGCGCTTCCTTTTGTCTAACTTCACGTCCATGTTAACCGTTACTATTTTTCGTGCTCTCTCCCCCCGCCAGTGTTCGTCGCGCTCGCGAGTAGTGTGTGTGGGTTTATTGTTGCTCTGCAGCGTTACCTCGGACATCGTGGTAAGTTTATGGAATATTTTACTATTATTACATTTAAATTTTAACTCTAATGTCCGTTTTTAGGGTTAAGTTAAAATAATCGCTTAATCTGCAACGTAGAATTACTGATTTGTACTTTCATCATGAAATTTCTACTGCGTTACCGATAACGCCGTAGAATCTTCTCTTGCGTTAACGGTAACGCCGGAGAAAGTATGTATACGAATAGTTAATGCATCATATTGAAATAAAGTACTTTTACATATAATATCGCGTAGAAAAATAATTCAAGTACTGGTTTAGTGGTCATCTTGTGACCATGGCTCCTGTAAAGGCGCCGAAGCGTCGGGAAATCAAAATATATAAATCACGATCATTTTTTTATTACTTTCTTTAATAATATATGCATTATAATCATAAAATTATGCATATAGGATACATTAACATTCATTTTTGGTCATTTTTTGACTGCCAAAGTATAATGTATTGTTTACTTTGCCTTAGGTTTGGACTTTCGACTGTAGAAAATTAAAATGCCACTTAGTGCCGCAGAAAAACAAAGGCGTCATAGGAAAGGCTTAAAACTGATCGAGAGAAGTATGAAAAAGCAAAGCAAAGACAAAGGGAAAGATATCATAAAACTAAAAGATTAGTTAAAGATTTGACTCCAAAACAACGGTATAATGCAAACGTGATATGGAAATTAAGGAAAAGACAGTTGAAAGAATTGTTGAAAGAAATATTATCAAAAAATTACCTGTATCTGTACTTGTTAAGAAAGGGTATCGCTCCTATTACGAATTTAGAGAGCCAGTAGAAGTTTTTGAAAAAATATAAGAAATTATTGTGATTTTTTGCTATTCCATATAGTTTCTGATAGAATTTTTGACCTCATTTAGGTTAAAAAAAAATTATTTGTTGCCTTGTTGCTAGATTGTAATTATTGATCTCATTTAAGTTTATAACTTTTTATTTGTTGGCTTGATAATGTTAGATTGCGTTATGTGATTAACGCCAAAGGCATGGCATGGGGGCGTGGTGACACTTTTCTTCAAAAAGGGTGACAGGACCCAATTGAAGAATTATAGACCCATCACGCTCCTGAGTCATGTTTACAAGTTGTTTTCGAGAGTTATAACGAATCGTTTCGCACGCAGGTTCGACGACTTCCAGCCTCCCGAACAAGCCGGATTCCGAAAAGGCTTTAGTACCATAAATCACATACATACGCTGCGGCAGGTTATACAGAAGACCGAAGAGTACAACCTGCCATTATACTTAGCGTTCGTGGACTATGAGAAAGCCTTCGATTCTGTCGAGACCTGGGCAGTGCTCCAGTCACTCCAGAGATGCCAAATAGACTATCGATACATCCAAGTGCTGCAGTCACTGTACGAAAACGCCACTATGTCAGTCCGCCTTCAGAACCAAAACTCGGAACCAATACGTCTTCAGCGAGGTGTGAGACAGGGCGATGTTATATCGCCGAAACTGTTCACTGCCGCGTTGGAGGATGTGTTTAAGCTTTTGGACTGGAGAGGACTTGGCATCAACATAAACGGCGAGTACATGACTCACCTTCGTTTTGCGGATGATGTCGTAGTCATGGCTAAAAACCTGGAAGACTTGGGCACAATGCTCGACGACCTCTGTAGAGTCTCCCAACAAGTGGGTCTTAAAATGAACATGGATAAGACGAAAATAATGTCGAATTCCCATGTCGTACCCACTCCTGTAAAGGTTGGAAGCTCTACACTGGAAGTTGTTGACGAATATGTTTACCTGGGACAAATAGTCCAACTTGGTAAGTCCAACTTCCAGAAAGAGGTCAATCGACGGATCCAACTCGGCTGGGCAGCGTTCGGGAAGCTTCGCAGCATATTCTCGGCCCAACTACCGCAGTGTCTCAAGACGAAAGTCTTTAATTCGTGTGTGTTGCCAGTGATGACTTACGGAACTGAGACGTGGCCGCTTACAATGGGCCTAGTAAGAAGGCTCAATGTCACCCAAAGGGCAATGGAGAGGGCTTTGCTCGGGGTTTCTCTGCGTGATCGAATCAGAAATGATGAGATCCGCAGGAGAACTAAGGTTACCGACATAGCCCGAAGAATTGCGAGCCTCAAGTGGCAGTGGACAGGCCACATTGCAAGAAGGACCGACGGCCGTTGGGGCGGAAAGGTCCTCTAGTGGCGGCCGCGTACCGGGAGACGCAGCGTTGGTAGGCCTCCCACAAGGTGGACCGACGATCTGGTGAGGGTCGCGGGAAGCCGATGGATGCGGACAGCGCAGTTCCGATCGATATGGAGATCTTTGGGGGAGGCATATGCCCAGCAGTGGGCGTCTCTCGGCTGAAATGATGATGATGATGATGTTGCGTTATGTGATTAGAAGAAATTATGTACAGGTGCTATGCCTTTTTCTCTAGCGTTACTATTTTATCTCTGGTGTTACCCGGTGTCCCTTAAATTGTGATTGTATTTTTGAAAATAACTCATACAATATTGGTGATAAATAATCAAAACTATGTGATACTAAGAATAGAAAAGTACCGCCTGATTTAGATTTAAGTTTCAAATAAATGATTATTAGTAACATGGAACTATCTTAAAGTTAGACTTTAATTATTGCCAAATTAACACAGTGGAATTAAAGTAGTATGTATCTCAACAGATAATTACTATAGACTAAGTTAAGTTATTTTTAATGGTTCAATTTTTGTTGTGTTAAAGAATTATATATCTGATTATTTCAAATAATTCGTTTTATTTCATAAAGTAAACTCTCCAAATCGGTAACGCAGGTGAAAGATAAACGACAAACCTTCGGATTTTCTCAAAAATCTCACAAACTAAAGGTTAAAGTTCGCGGCCACCTTTGAAAACTAAAAATAGGATCAATGCTACAAATTATAATAGAATATATTCTTGTAAATTCGTTTAAACTACATTTTGATTTTCTGTTTTACAATGCTGTCAAAAGAATGCCTTAAAAGTTGATTCACCCATATATTGTTTGTATACAACATATTTATTATGTTGCAGCACATGCACAAAGAGCATATGTACTACATTTAATTCTATTGTGAATGAATATATTATTTAATGTGTATTGATTTTATCGAATAGATTTTGACGTGCAAGATTAAAACAACACCAATTTGAAAACAATATTTGTAACAGGTCTGTACCCCTTACTATACAGGCTACTTGGTCAGGAGTCCCAGGTTCGAATGTCGGTTCGGGCAGATGTTTGTGCGAGCATTGGTTCACGAGTCATGAATGTTTGTATGCTTATTTAGTACTAGCATTTGCCCCTGACTTCGTCCGCCTAGAGTCAGTAATTACGGTAGCTTTGTTATCCAATCTGCTTACTTATTATCTATATTCAACCTGTATCTAATATAAATAACACAAGCTCTTAATGATGCTTACTTTGGGCTAGAATTGGCTAGATAATAGGTGTGAGTGTATGAACAATTTTTTAATTATTATTAATATGCAAAAAAGAATGGCCTGAATAAATTATTATATTACTATTATACAATTATGACCTGTTGACAAATATAGGATGAGGCAGGATTTCAAATAAATCAGATAACACACAAATCTTACTAAATTCATACAAACCTCTTGAAAATATTGAGAGGGTAAGTTGAGATATAGGATTCCACGGTGTCACCAGTGTGTTGTTTGCTCTAAGTACTAGTTTTACAAACAAATAGCTTATGAATTATAACATTTTGTTAAATCATTTAATCCGCAACAATAATTTACATGTAGAATTCACTTTTTGTAATACATTTCTCATTCTAAATCATTGGTTTTTTCAATATGATATAATACCAATGGCCACTCACAGCTCCGCCAGCGTGAATAGGTATTGGTTACGCCAAAACTATGTCCTTTCGCGTAATGTTATCTACCTCCGTGGAAAATTTCATCAAAAGCGGTTCAGGAATTTCATAGTGGTAACATACCCGATACAAATAGACAGACCGTTTTACTAGCTTTCAGCGCGATAACTGACATATCCATGCGAAAGGAACTGCGGGCGGCCTAGTGGCCGCCCACAGTTCCTTTATTTTCTTCCTCGTTCCTATATTATATTATTTGACCAATAGTTTGGATATTTTATGTATGACTGTGATATTCAATAAAGATATTGTTTTGGAAAGTAATGAACGATAGCTATACTAATTATGAATTTAATGAAGGTTAATGCACCTTTATAACAGTGGCCTTGATAGACACAGATAAATATTATGAAACATCACTGACAAAGCATGTTACCATAATTATTTCCAAAGTGACTGTATTTCCTTTTTGCTGTATTCTCTAATTACTTGACTTAATTGCCAGCATAATGTTTGATTCAAAGCATGTCAATTATATTGCTGATTATAAGCAAACCTCATTGTTTTTAAATTCAAATTAAAAAGGTATTTAGATATTGTTCAATACTGTCCAAAACAATACCTTTAATAAATATTACAGCCACACTTTGGTCACATTACATGGATTCTATACATACTAATTATAAAGCCAAAAGTAAATATATAAGTCTGTCTACTTTCTGCTGTATTCTCTACTTAGTTGACTTAATTTTCCTGTATTATGATTCAAAACAAGTTAATTGTAATGTTAAATAAAAGTAAAGTCAAAATAGTCCGATATACATATACATATATGACCCACTGCTGGGCACAGGATTTCCTATATGGGAGAAACACATGAGGAATTTGTCCCATAACACAACCATACTGGTCCAATGCAAGTTCCTGGGTGAAAGCAGTTGCAGTAACAACCGGGACCAAAACTCAAGGTGTCTTCCGATGCATCTTCAAATTAAGTTAAGTCAGTCTGTGAAGTGATTAATACTGTGTGTGACAACAAATCTGTATTTACTACTAATGTTAAAAGCGAATTGGTAACAGAGATAAAAAGCTTTATTCTTATTATTATCTGTGAAGTATCCACATATAAGACACAATATATTTCCTCTTGTGTGTGTATGATGGTCGGCTGGTAAAGATAAGGTTAAAAATAAATCATCTAAAAATAGAAAACATACCTTCTTCAGCAGAGCGATGTTCTTTACTATCTTTGGGGCTATATACCAATTGGAGGATAAGTGGACGTCTGGTAACTATGCCTGGTCCACGAGGTAGAAATGAGCGGCCAACCAGGCTCTCGATCACAGAACTCTTCCCGGAGCTCTATAGAAATGAATGGAGAAAAATATATTAATGTTGCAATATTGTATACGATGTATTAGCAATCATAAAAATTAACCAACCCCTAAAACACAACTAGTAGTGCTCCTCTGAATTTATGTGGAAAAATTTATTATTAACACACTTATTAGTATTTATGATGTCCTTTTTGACATATTGTTATGCCACAAAGGATTAGTAAATGAAAATAGATAAATATAGAAAATCAATTATAGATTTTTAATATGTATATAATCTACTTGAAGTAAATTGTATGATCTAATAAATAATACATTTTGATAAACAGTAGATACATTATTCTGTATGAATAATGGTTTTTTTGTTGTTGTTATGTAGTAAGATATTTTTTTTATTATAAATTAGTAAAATTAATAATACATTATATTTTTATCTACTACAAAATTATGATGCAATTATACTTATATTGAGTTAACCTAATGAAATTCTTAGAATTCCATGATTGTATGAAGTGTTTTGATTTAGGTATGTATATACAATACATACATAAATTTATTTGATTATTGAATGAAGTGATGAGTCATTCCATAAATTATATTTTTAAAATACGACTGGCACGTGAAACTGCTCTTTTTCAATTTCATTGTAACTCATGTTAAAATGTTGTAAAATATGTTTTTTTGTTGAAGTATGCAGTATTGACAAATATTTGTGCAGATTAAAAAAATGATCTCTTTTCAATGCTGTTTGTTACACTTAAAATTCTTACTTGCATGAAATTTTATTTAGTCTATATAATATGCTAGCTCCATAACATTAGGTATGATTGCACCTGAATTTCTCATCTCCAATGATGAGTGACTTGGCACCTATAAAGTTGGTTCATTCAGCATTTCAGTGAAAAGCATATCAGGAAGGGTAACCACAAAAAAAATACACTAAGTTTAGTGTAATTATTTGAAATTTTGACTTTTAACTTTATTATAACATATATATGTACAGGAACAATATAATATAAATATAAAATACAGAACTAATTAATTTTATATTTTGATATTATAAATGCAATTACTCAAATCAGGTAGTGTGTTGTTCAGGTATTATTTGATAATAATTTAGAACTAGGTTTTATACCTCAAATGAGTATAGATTACATTAGAGGAATACATTTTTATGATTAAACAATACTACTAAAACTTGGCTTTTTTAGAAATAATATAATATTTTGAAATCTTTAGACATTTCATTATACAAAACTCAATTTAGATAATCACTATCTATCATTTTGTACCTACTTTCAGGGAGTTTTGAAATAGATCAATTATGTTTTAATAATCTGAAAACTATAAAATTAGCCAGAAGTTTCATTTGCCTAGGTTTCCCTTATGTAGTATCATGATCAATAAAAAATATTATTCAATGTAATAAAAATATGGGCAATATTATGATCATTAAAAAGCCAGCATTTAAATTGATTTCATCCCCAACAAAACTACAAGATGAATTAATCCTTTTCTCTCCTAGCACTCCTCTTGTACTCTCACTGTGTACTTCGAATATGAATGAAGATATTTTTTTCAATTAAAAATATCATTGATAGAATTAATTGTCAGATAGGACGGATAAAATTAATTTCATGTTACTTTTATATCTAAAATTAACTCTTTTCTAGATTTCTATTCTATCTATGTACTATGGTACTAAGTATTCTTAAAGTGCACGACAATTGATTTTTTTTTTGTTCAATGCTATTCCAAATAGGTCAAGCAATTGGTGTGGGGTCAATGACTAGGTTCAATGGTAGTAATCGGGACAAAGAATTCCAGTGCCATAGTTTACATAACCATTTTTGGAAACAGGAAATAATTAATCTTTGCAGTCTGATATTTCAAAATTATAATATATAAACAATCGTACTGATAAAAATATTTACCTGCGTTCCTAGAACTATAATTTGAGGTAACTGAATGGCATCTGCTCCCACTGTGTTGAAAACGTCTTGTAACTTATTGATAACTGGTATAAGTGCTTCCATAATTAATTTATACGATTTTAACCACGGCAAGCAGTTTTTATTAGTAATGCAACTTTTTATGTTAGTGTTAAAATTAAAATTTTAAGATTTCAAGTATAAATCAAAACAGTCAAACCAACCGGTAAAAGTCAGCCATATTGATTTCGTTTAGTAAGACTTGTCAAAGCGGTTTTTTTTTTCTTTTTTTAAAAATTAATTCTCCCTGTATTGGGAAGGCTAAGGTTACTAATGACCATACCGCCATGTCTTCAGTATATCTTTATTTCTTCATTTATTGCATTTAAATGCTGGTGTTACACATTTCAATGCATCTTGGGAGTATTTGACGCGAAAAATATGATGACAGTCTCTATATGATGCTACTTGATGAGGTGGATAACCACAAAAAAGTTCTCATCATATTTCACACCATAATCACTTTTATTCTAATGATCTTTTAGTTGCACGTCAACACAAACACTTGAATAATAAAACTACGCCACTTTTATAACTCAATGGGCCTAATTCTGGCGAACACATGATAAGATTAAATTTAAGTTCAGTCTACCTCTTTCTCTCAATATGAATACGAAAAGGATCGCTGTCATAAAATTTGACATTTACAAACATGCATTCAATTTTCGACCTTATTGAACGTGATAAAATGCAGTGTTTAGGAGACATCTCCGTACATGCCGTTTAAAATTGTCTATGGTTCGTATGAAATCTGTCTAAATTTAGATGACAGCTCTAAGCATATTCTTGCTATCTCATTCTTATTACATATTGTGAGAAAGAGATATACCGTACTTAAATTTAAACTTAGAGTGTGTCTCCAGAATTAGGCCCAATGTTCGCTCCGACAAAATTTTTAATTATTGTAATAAAAATCTTTACTGACTTCACAAAAACCCGCCAAATACTTTTTTTTGTTAAATTCTCCCTATGAAGAGAAAGCAAAGGGTACTAATACCCATTCAGCCATGACTTGAGCATTTCTTTTTTCTTCATTTATTGCATTAAAATGCTGGCGTAGGGCTCGCCCACATGGTGCGATGCAGTGCCTGAGTGGTACCGCAGCGGTTATCTAGATACAAAAAAGTATTGTACGCCACACGGCGCCATCCGGTGCGCTCCGGCGCCGCACCGCACGCGGAACTGAATCGAGACGAGGCGGGGAGGGGTGAGTGGCCGAGCGACGCTGGAGTGGCACCGCTCAGTTGTTCATAACGCAGCATTGGGAATGATTTTATGTTTGATTAGGTCGCTACGGCACCGCGGTGCTGCCGTAGAACGATGCGACGTCGCACTGGCCGCGTGGTCACCAATGCGGCGAAATGGCTTGCGGTGCGGTGCCGCACCGCCCGTGTGGTTTGGCCCTAACACATTTTAATACACCTTGAGAGTATTTGACGCAAAATATATGATGACAGTCTCCATATGACGCTACTTGATGAGGTAGATTAACACAAAAAGTTAATTCACACCATAATTACCCTTATTCTAATACATAATCTTATAGTTGCACGTACACAAACACTTGGTTTATAAAACAACACCCCTTTGGGCAACTGGGGTGTCCACATCGATACCAATTTGTCCTGGGGGTTTCACTTACAGGAGGTCAGTAGGAAATTGTTTGCGTCAGCTGGGTCTCTTCGAAGAGTTCTTCATTCGCTGCACACTGCCGTACGTGCCCCCGGGATGGTCCTTGAAAAATTAAGGCAGTGTCATCTGCAAACATCAACAGCTCCCCCTCGCTTAACTGCATCTTGCAGAGTTCATTTATATACACGCGGAAGAGTGTTGGACCCAGGACATTGCCTTACGGAACCCCAAAAGTAAATGAAGCAGTATTACTCAACTGTTCTTCTACACGCACTACACATCTGTTAGTGATATAATCTGGAAACCACTCAAGTGCGACACCTCTTAGGTATCCATATTTTCTAAACGAGATAGGAGGATTAGAATTGAGACAGTGTCGAAAGCTTTTGTAAGTCTAGGAATACTGCTAAACATTTCTGTTTATCATTTACTAATTTATAAACTTTAGAACAGGAAAATAGAAAGGGAAAATCTGCTGAATCCGGGAAATTTCGCTCAGACACAATTTTCTAGTTATTTTAATAAAAATCTTGACTGACACTTGTGCTGACACATCAAATCCCACCAGAAACTTTCATCATCATCATCATACCAGGCTATGATGTCCACTGCTGAACAAAGGCTTCCCCTCTTTATTTCCAAACGGAACGATTCTGCGTAGCCTGCATTGAATTGCTCCTCGTTTCATCATAAAGACTGCCATATATATTTGGCGTCAAACCCTCCCCATGATGCTTTGAATTTATTATGTTGCACTCGAATTTCAATGCTAGGATGACTAACGGCAAGATGATATAATTAAGACATGGCCTAAAAGACTCGCGTCCAGGCCAGTAAAGCAACCACATTTTTTAGGCCAAAACGTTAAAATAAGTTGGGAGTGCTTGGCGGGTTTTAATGGCGTCGGTCAAGATTTTTATTTTAATAATTAAAAATTATGTCGGAGCAAACTTTGTGTTATAAAAGTGGTGTTGTTTTTACAAAGTGTTTGTGTTGACGAACAACTAAAAGGTTATTAGAATAAATGTGATTATGGTGTGAAATACGATAAGAACTTTTTTGTGGTTATCCACCTCATCAAGTAGCACATAATGTGACTATCATCATATATTTCGTGTCAAATACTCCCAAGAAGCATTGAAATGTGTTACGCCAAAACGTTAAAATAAGTAAATTTGGGAGTGCTTGGCGGGTTTTAATGGCGTCGGTCAAGATTTTTATTTTAATAATTAAAAATTATGTCGGAGAAACTTTGTGTTATAAAAGTGGTGTTGTTTTATATACGAAGTGCTTATGTTGACGTACACAACTAAAAGGTTATTAGAATAAAAGTGATTATGTTGTGAAATACGACGAGAACTTTTTTGTGGTTATCCACCTCATCAAGTAGCACATATGGAGAATGTCATCATATATTTCGCGTCAAATACTCCCAAGATGCATTGAAATGTGTAACACCAGCATTTCAATGCAATAAATGAAGAAATAAGAAATACTGAAGACATAGCTGTATGGACATTAGTTTCCGTTGCCTTCTCTTAATAGGGAGAATTTAACAAAAAAAAGTAAGAGTGTTTGGCGGGTTTTTGTGGCGTCTGTCAATATTTTTATTACAATAATTAAAATTTGTGTCGGAGCGAACATTGTATTATAAAAGTGGTGTAGTTTTATTATTCAAGTGTTTGTGTTGACGTGCAACTAAAATATTATTAGTATAAAAGTGATTATGGTATGAAATACGGCGAGAACTGTTTTGTGGTTGTCCACCTCATTAAGTAGCACATAAAGTGACTGTCATCATATATTTCGTGTCAAATACTCCCAAGAAGCATTGAAATGTGTTATTATGCCAGCATTTCAATGCAATAAATAAAGGAATAAACAGATTTTGAAGACATGGCTGTATGGGAATTAGTTTCCTTTGCCGTCTCTTTATAGGGAAAATGAACAAAATAGAAAAATAAAAAAAAGTAAATTTCACAAATGAGATGACAGCTATAAGCTATAGTCTGTGGCTTTGTTTGTTGCTTTAAGTGTGTTTTCTGTACAATCTTTTCGGATAATTTTGTTTTTTTTTTCAAGATATACTTAACAATGATAGCTAAAAGATGATTAAAAATAAGAATTATTAATTCAAATAGTAAAAAATTATGGTTAAGACTGCTTTTTAAATAATAGTAATTTACAAGGGTGTCGCCGGCTTTGTGTTTTACGTGTAGTAATAATAAATGCAAAATAAGTTTATCAGAAAACTACCCGGTTAAAAGTATCGAATTCGAAATGTTGCGAGTGGAGGTTTAAAATCCTTATTTTATTATTAATAAAAACAACAACAGATTTTTAAAAATCGGTAACTTAAAATAATAATAAAATAAAATTGAAACATTTTCGCTGTAATTTACAGGACCATGTTGATTCCGGGAGGCATGCCACTAACTCACGGTCCATTCAGTTTGGCTCTTGGCATATATCATATGATGTGAGTTGTATTCTGCCCAGTGTTTGTTCCACCAAAGTGGTGTGTGAACGAGATGATGATCAATTTTGTCAATTTTGTATGTAAGTTCCACTTAATCACACTACACTTGGTACATAGCCATAAAGTTTTGTTAATTGTAGTTAACAAAACTTTATGGCTATTTCTTACTATATAATCTGTGAAATTTCCACATATTAAACAAAATAGATTTTCTATTGAGTTCTAGCACTGTCCCAAAGGTTTGTCTAATGGCGCGATCATATTAAATAATATGTCATCTATTTATTATTCATTACAAAAGCTGTCAATGATCTTAATATGGGCTAGTTATTAGGTGTGAATGTAAGAATAATTGTATTTTGCAATTAAGTTATTGTATTTTGTAAGAATATTGTTTGTATAAATAATGATTTAAATAATTTATTTTTATCCGTTTTAGATACTGTAAAGAACTGGAAATACCTCATTTTCCAGACATGGTGTTCCCTAAAAATTTTTTGAATTTGGCTTATAAAAATAATGCTAATATATCTTTCAACCCTCTTGATGCTTTGAAACGTGTTGCCAATACTGTGAAAGCTATTGGAGTGTCTTGCTCGGAAGCCTGGCTTGAGGCTCGGTAAGTTTAAAAGTAACAATATTTTAAAAAGAAAAAATAGCATTGAAAGATTTTTGAAAATATGCTTGCTACACCTTGGAGTTGAACCAGCTAAAATCTGAAAACATAAGACCCTGTACTTTCATGGCATTAATCAATAGGATCAGTTATCAATAGGAAAACCATGAAGTTGCAAAGTTATTTTAATCAAATGGAAATAAAATAGTATACTAACTCATCAGTTACTTGAAATGAGCTCCATTTTTTACACATTTTTTATTATATTTTATTTATAATCAACTAATAAATATTTAGATACACAATATGTTGTTTGATTTTGTTTCAAGGCCTGATGCAGAAAGAAAAAAGAAAACATTCGATTGGACTTTCTCAACTGATTACAAGGGTACATTGACTGAAAACATCAGTGTGGAGCCAACAAATGAAACAATCGATTTTGAACTTTTAAAACAGAAGGATCAAATTCTTTTTTACCATGACCTAACATTGTTTGAAGATGAACTACATGATCATGGAATATCTAAATTGTCAGTGAAAATTGTAAGTAAATTTTAAATTAATTAATTTTAGTTTTTAAAAATGGTCCAGGGTAAGCATTCTTGACAAAAATAATTACCTAACAATTGTAAACTAGGTACCAAAATTTGTTGCTAATTCATTATGATGTTCATTCTCCCTGCTACCTGTGTGACTGTGTGCTATTACTCAGATAAGTAGTACTGTAACCATTACTGCACAGCTTAATTTTGTTCATCAATATTTTAATGATGACAAAAACATATCTATAATCAACAAATATTCAATTCACACATGTTCCACTCTCTTATCTAGAGAACCTTTAAAATGAAAGGGTTTCCGAATTCTAATATGTTAAATATGGAAGTAACTCTGTCTATCTGTCACATTATCTTTGTATGTGATCTAGGTATGTCTAGGTATGTATGTATGTCCAAACTTGAATGTTTTGGAACAGTCTTTTAAAGTTTGGTAGCTCATTGCTACCAAAATATAAAAGACTGTTCCGCTACCTACATGTTTCCTCTTTTTTAATTCTTGTTTAACTTTAGCCAGGGAACAGGGAGGTATAAGTTAGATAATGTTACCTCAAAATAAAGGTAAAAAATATCGTAACTAATATGTATACCGTTAAAATATTAAGTATTGGTATTTTTAAAAATTAAAATAACATTACCGAAGTAACAATATTAAATACTTTAAATACTTAGATTTGTGCAATTAAAAACATACTGTTTAGTGCAAGAACAATGGTTTATGTAACTAAGCCCTGTATTATAGAACGCGTCTAAAGCAGCGTTTAGTCTCGAATCACTCAAAACTAGTTTTATCCAAGTGTTGATCAGTAGTCGCTATCTTGTATCGTTATTAAGGTATCGGTACTTATTTCGTTATTTTATACCGGTAAAAACCAGCGAAATAACGTTACTTTTTGTGGTAGGGACTGATAACGAGTCCCTTACTTAAGCTAATAGCTAACATGATAAAAAAAATAATAGCATTGGTTTTTTCAGAGAGTCATGCCATCCTATTGGTATTTACTACTAAGATACTTTTTGAGAATAGACGATGTATTGGTAAGATCAAATGAGACTAGGATGTTTCATACTCTCAACTCTGATTATGTTTTAAGAGAATACACAACGAAGGAATCGAAAGCGGCAGACCTACATGTAAGTATTAACCTTTCTCCCTCACCAGCCCGAAGCCAACGCATAATAGAAAATCTATTGTGTTGTCTGATAGTGGGTGTTAAACGAAAAATAATTTGGCCAAAGAGAGAGATCCCCTTGGCCAAATTATTTTTCGTCAAACTTCACTTTGCAAAAAACTTATCGCCTAAGTTTCATTTCGCAAATGAACCTTTAGCAGCTGTACATTTCGCACATAATTCATTAGGTAAAATTATCATTTGGCAAACTTTTACTTAGTCAAGTGTTATTAGGACAAATGTTAATATATAGCAAATGTTTTATTTTGGAAAATATTATATTCCAATAAAATATTTTTGTCAAATTATCACTTCGCATACTTAGGTACTCAAATCAAAGAGTTTTTTTTTTTATACAACTTAATGACCAACAAGCTGACGGCCCACCTGATGGTAAGTGGTTACCGCCGCCTATAGACACCTGCAATAACAAGGAAAAATCACTTGATATTGCAGGTGCGTTGTCATCCTGGGGCCTAAGATGAAATGCCGTCCATGCCCAGTAATTACACTGGCCGGGCCTACCACCTAGTAAAAATTATTTTTGCAAAATTATCAGTATGCATATAAAAGCAGTATGCAAATGCTTTTTTTTTGTTAACACAGGGATTTTTTTTGCCAAACAATAATTTGTTCAACAATAGTATGCCATAATGATTTGCCAAATAAAAAATTGCAATACATTGTTTTGACAAAAATTTGCATAAAATAGTTTGTGATGTGATATTTTGGAAAACGTTTTTTGGCCAAACATTAGTAAACCGCTAAACATAGTATTACAGGAATTTAAAGCTTTTCACATAAATCTTTTTTTCAGATGCCTACAAGTCAAATGAAAGAAGCAGATGACGTCATACCTTTTCTCACAGTTAAAGAAAAAATAACCGAAAAATTAGTATTTGCCTCTACACCCAATTAAAAGACCTGATCTGCTCCTGAAAATAATGATGTTGGGAAGCAATAAAATGTATAAATAAACGCTTGTATATTAGAATTAAAGTTATATTATTCTACAATAAGTTGCGGGCACTGCAGTAAAGTATTGTTTTCATTATTTGAATTCTTAAATGTATCATCCGAATAAACTTTTGCCATAATTTAAAAGTGAAGTGATGTAAATATATTATAATAAAAAGTTTTATCTGTCATGCATAAACTATGAATAGCTAGTACCTATTATATTTTATAAATGAATATCTTAAGTATAATACTAATGTATTTCACGATAAAAAAATATAAACAATTTTTTTAAGTAACCCCCGGCCTCATTAATCATCTATCTAGCACCATCTCATTGCGACTATTCTCATGAGGCCAAACACGCTGAGTTTCGAAGGAATTAAGCATCCCGCAAACTTTTTGATCGTATAGGATCGCCTCAAAGTTAGTAAGTCTTGGGAATGTCACCGAAGTGAGAGTACCTACACCAAATTTTAAATTAATCAGATCTGTGAAAGTCAGTAAAACTCTTTTATCATGTAGAAAATGAGCTGATAGTCATCAAACGCCTGAATGGATCTTCATAAATTATAGCTAAGAACCATCCTTATCACGTCAGCTTTCAAACAAAAAAAAAAACAATATCGGTCCATTTGTTTAGGAACTACGATGCCACAGACAGACATAAATTGAATCATTCCCTCTGCGTCGACTCTCTTTACGTCGACTCTCGCTACGGTGACTCTCGCTACGTCGCCTCTGTGGGGGTTAAAAATAGCAAAGGGTACCGCCATTTACTTTTTTTTATACAAATAGATGACAAACAAGCTAACGGCCCACCTGATGATAAGCGGTTACCGCCGCCTATAGACACCTGCAATAACAAGGAAAAATCACTTGATATTGCAGGTGCGTTGTCATCCTGAGGACTAAGATGAGATGCCGTCCATGCCCAGTAATTACACTGGCTACCTTACCTTTCCCTTCAATCTGAAATTCCGAAACACAGCGAACTGTTTCACGGCTGAAATAAGAAAGGCGGTAGTACCGGACGACCCTACATACGGGCCTACCACCTATATAGAGTACTATTATAATATTAGTTAGGAGGGAGTATACTTGGTTAAAGTTTAATATTATTACATTTAATAAATTTAGCGAGGATACAAAAAACGTCCGGGAATGAATAAGTTAAAAGGCTACTTAGGGTTAATAGGGAGAGGAATTTTAAATTTTAGCCAGGACATCATACAATTTAAAATTAATATTATATTTGGAGCATTCAAAGAAAATATGGTCCAAGGTAACATCAGCCAACCCACATTCACAGAGGGAATGGTCACGAACTCTGATTTTGTGTAAGAAAACTGGTGAGCAGCAATGGCCTATTCGGAGTCTACACAATACCGAGACAACAGTTTTGGGATATATCTTATATTTGAAAAACCAGGGTCTAGCTGGGATACTTTTTTGGATACCATAATAAAAGCCTCCCTTGGTTTGACTTGATCTATCCCATTCCCTCTGCCAATCTGCCAGAATGTGTAATTTGGGAATATTTAAAAGATCATATCCTTGGAGGATATTGTGCTTTAGATCGACATGAGAAGGTCCAGTAGCAGCAGTCTTAGCAGAAAAGTCTACACATTCATTACCCAAGATGCCCGAGTGACTTGGTATCCAAACTAAATCAACTAGCAAGCCTTTACCATAACAATTCAATAAAGATGTCTTGATGTCTAATAATATTTTATTATGTAATTTGCATTTGAAAATATTGGATTGAATCGCTTTAAGGCGAGGTATTCCGAGCAGTCGTAGGTAAAAATGCTTCCTCAGCCCCCGCCAATAAGTAGCGTAACGTAAGCAAATACGACGCGCGCGAGATGACACCGCGCCGGCCGCGGCCGCCCGGTCCAAGCGGTACGATGTGCCATAGTAAAATTGCATACAGTAACATTATGGTATTACTTTATAGATTATTTAGATAGGTACTAACTTTTTTCATGATCATACGGTCCACCAGATGGTCAGCTGTAAAAATTTGTATCAACAGTCAACCGCTCATCCTAACTGTAATATTGAAATAGTGAAAATGAGTTTGTTTGTATGTTATCTTACGCATTAACGCCTAAACCACTTAGGTAACCGATTCAGATGAAATTTGGTAAGGAGATAGTTTGAGACCGTAAAAGGGATGTAGGATACTTTTTTGAAACTATAACCAAGTTGGAGCCGCGGTAAGATACTAGTATTATCATAAATGCTATTTATATATTTTCTCAAGTCGCGCTACGTCTTACGATTTTATTTTTGAGTCTGATCAATGCCCTGGATTGACGAAGACAGCGGTGTGTATTGTGATGACCTAGGACCTAATTATATTTCCTAGCGTTCGCTACAATAGCTACATCATGAAACCGTTTAACTTGACAAAAAAATATGTATTTTATATGAGTAGGGGTAGTACTTGCACCTTACGGCCTGACCACGGGAACGGGCGGTGGCGGCCGTAAGGGCCTGGGAGTCCCAAATACCCCTTCATATTCCAGCCGCAAAAAGTTATAAAAGTTAGGATAGGTTTTTTTAATAGTTATCAGGATCTATTATTATCTGCGATATAGAAGAAGAACTCTCTACAGCAGTTGATGATGTGTTTTCAGACAATGTTACAGGTGCATTTTCTTTGTCTCCTTGTAATTTTATTTTTCTTATTTCCATTCCTCTTGTATTTCCGGGGTCTACAACCTGTTTGTATGCAACAGCTGTTTTTTTTCACGATTTCAAATGGTATTTTCTAACAAATCGTGTTAAGGGTGACCAGCACTGCCACCTGTCTTCGTTTTCGAGAGCGACCCCCTAACACGTTGTTTAAAGTTGTATACAGGGTGGTGCCATTAATACGACAATAAATTAAAACATGGGCTATATTAGTTCTTAGAAACGGTTTGCCACTTTCAGAAACATCGTATTCGTTTGATAATTTTATGACATTTATGTGAAATAATATAACATTGACTGCATTATTTCATAGAAATGTCTTGAAATTATCAAACGAATAAGATGTTTTTGAAAGTGGTCAACGATTTCAATGAACTAATATAGCCTATGTTTTAATTTATTGTCATATTGACGGCACCACCCTGTATAAAAATTCTTTTTTTTCTTGGTCCCTGACCGACAGTCCTTGGTAACTTTTGTAACCAAATAAAATCTCAATGACGTCATCACGGACTGATGATACTTATTTGGATCTAAATAATTGGTATAAGTAACATAATATTATTATTAACCTGCATATGAATGCAAATTTTAAAACAAATATTTAATTTTAAATAACGATCTAAAGAAATAATGGCCCTAATTCGAAGATGCTATGATTGTTAAGTTCAGTCTACCTCTTTCTCTCAATTTGAATACGAAAAGTATCGCCGACTTAAAATTTGACATTTAGAAACATGCATTCAATTTTCGACCTTATTGAACGTGATAAAATGCAGTATTTAGAAGGCACCTCCATACATGCCGTCTAAAATAATTGTCTATGGTTCGTATGAAATCTGTCTGAATTTAGATGACAGCTCTAAACAAAATATTGCTATCTCTTTCTTATTACATATTGTAAGAAAGAGATAGATTGTACTTAAATTTAAACTTAAGATTGTTCCTCCAGAATTAGGTCCAATGTGTTTTATACATACATATACTTACTTTTCACTTTGATAGGTTGGTGCAGAGCTATTTCCAACCCCTGAGACCACAACACTCGAATTTATTTTCTGGCGCATAAAAGCACTAAAATATAGGCCAGCGTTTATAAAACATATATGATTAAATTAGAACTAAACTTATATAAACGAAAAAAAAATTGTGTGTGTCAGCTCCGACGCACAACTGGAGTTTACTCCTTAATTTCGATAGTCTAACCAGACGCAAAAATAGTTTATTTAACTTAAAAAGATTGATACTGTATGAAAGGGTAAATTAACAAATTAATGAAAATAATATACATATATAAATATATATTTATTCATTTCATATACATTTAGATGTTCCGGCAATATCATCTACTCTTTCTGCCATAGTTATTTGAAAATACTTTCAGTTCACTTTAGCGGAACACAATGATAAAGATTAAAACTTCACAATAACAATATTAATTATTGATATTTATAATAAAAACAGCAATATAAGTATGTCGACACTGATAGAAATAAACAAACCCAATAACCGGCGAACGTAGAGAGCCTAGAAGCATAACTTCATACAAAACTCGTCGCAAAATGGGTACCCTCGGCGGCTAGAAGAGCACGTCGGATAAAATCGGCTAATATCGAAATTATATAGCGCCCTCTCGGTCTTTTGATTTACACGCGCCGGACGGGTCATATATGCAGGATGTAACCATGCAATTTTTTTAACGACTAATAATTATATATCGTCATTTTTAATAAATATAGTAACGTTGTAAATCGGTAAACTTATTCAATTTTAGAGTTGAGATCAGAAATCAGAAATGACATGGGTTCGCTTCATTCATTTAAATAAAAAAAATCTAAATATCTGTCATGATATTATTTATTTGTATTAAGGACATAAGGAGGAGCTCGGTGGCGTATTGGTTTGAGCGAATACGAAAACAAAGCAACTTTCGCCATGGTCGACCCTGGGATGGGTCAACCAAAATTTATAATCTCGAGCTCCTCCGTGCTTCGGAAGGCACGTTAAGCCGTTGGTCCCGGTTGTTACTACAACCGCTTTAGCCCACCAACCCGCATTGGGCCAGCGTGGTGGTGTTATGGCCCA
Organism: Nymphula nitidulata; assembly: GCA_947347705.1. NCBI lineage: Eukaryota > Metazoa > Arthropoda > Insecta > Lepidoptera > Crambidae > Nymphula > Nymphula nitidulata. Next base: position 15,186,302 of record OX374623.1, read on the forward strand.
AACTCCTCATGTGTTTCTTCCATGTAGGAAGGCCTGTGCCCAGCAGTGGGACGTATATAGGCTGGTGATGATGAAGGACATAAGAAAAAAATTAAATTGTCATCAAGTGGTTTTATTTCTTGAAATAAAACCACTTTACCGGATTTAACTTGCGTTTAATTAGATGTCACATTATGATTTTTTATACCCAATGTTTCGATTACTTTATAGCGATCAAGGTCAAGGGAAGACTGAAGTAAAGATGTCAGTTGTCTTTGATAAGTTTAATATTAAATACCGTCATATTTTTTATAGTTATATTTTGAGTGTTCCGATTCACGCCATGGAACTTACAGTGTCCGAAGGTCGGGAAGAGTACGGGCTTGAGACTTTGTAATTCTCATGATAAGATCCCAAGCTGGTGTGGTCCAACTATCTTCTCTATTGAAATAATGATGTTGTTTTATTTCAATAACCTCACGAAACTATCTCGCAGTTTACAACTTTATTTACTACGACTTATCCTTAACAGTTTAAAATAGATACCTATACTATTTCCAGATCATTTTGTAAATAAGTAAATTATTAAAGTAAATTATAAACATACACATGTTAAAATAATAATTCTTAAATTTATTGAGAAATGTGTTGAAAGTGGCATCGTATTGTAAGGAACTGTGGCAAAATATCCATAAAGTGGAGGTTTGTTTATCATTCTTACAAAAATCATATAAGGCAACGCTGTATAAAGCCATAATTGCTTATTAGTAGGTAAATTAACTATTAAACATACACAATAACAATAAGTCGTCATAAAAGTTTGTCTGTCGCACACAAATGACTGCTTAACATCATCCACTCATCCATCCATCATTATTTGTTCAAATTGTCCACAAATATTGGGCCAACATGGCGGCCAATATTATTGTTTATATTTGACTCGATTATAGAGGTTTAGGATAGATTTACATGTAAAATTTGATTCCAGTGTTCTTATTATGTTCACCTACGCGGCTGACACACCATTTTACTTCACTTTTGGACATATTTACTGTGATTTTATTGTTTTTTTACGAGTACATCACCGTGACGCAGTCAATGACAAACTAAATCATGGCGCGGAGTCCGATTTAAGCTCCGCCCACTTTCAACCAAATTAGAAAGTTTCGCACCAAAAACGTAACGAGGTCATTCATCGATAGATTTTACTCCTCACATTTTTTTCATACCGGGCCCCTTATATATGCAAATCGATTCTTAAGGAGTAAACTCCAAAAACAATAAAAATTTCAGAATAATTTCAGAACCGGTTTTTAAGTTATACTGTTCTGTTCAATTACACTGTGGTACAAAAAGCGTCCTACGAAATATTTAGATAATCACAAGCTGACCAGGCAAACGTTGTCTTGCCATAAAAAACAATATGTCAAAAAAAAATAGATAACAGCCGATTCTCAGACCTACTGAATGAATATACATATAAAATTTCATGATCATCGGTCAAGCCGTTTCGGAGGAGTATGGTAACTAAAACTGTGAGTCGAGAATTTTATATATAAGATGAAACTTATAAAATGTATAATACCTATATATTATTTATAAATTTCGTTAATTGGATAACAATAAATTTCTAATTCATTATATAACATTTTTCAATGGGTTAATTTATTAAAATTTGATTTATTATTTTTGTTTCCCATTTTAATTAGAACCTTATTATTTACCAACTAAAACTTATTTTAAATTAACTAAAACAAACCTAAACAAACTAAAATAAACCTAATCAAACTTAAAAAAAACCTAACCTATTTTATATTTACACCTATTCAAATACAAACTATCGCGCGGGATCTGCGGAGCATAAAGCGACGTAACCTTACTCGGGAAGCTCTCGACGGGTACTGAAGTAACAGCGGAGCGTCATGATTACTCCCCGTAAATTGAATTTTATAGGTTTTTTGCCTACATCGTAATAAAAATGTATGACGTAAAAAAATCCGTTATTATCATTTTATAGATGATGAAAAGTTACATCAATTTGTATATTTTTTACGTCATTTAGTAATGTATTATCTGACTTAAATGACTTTTAAAATGTTGAGCAGAGCAATCTTTGAATTTTTTTTCTATCGAGTGAAGTATTACCAATCATGTTTCTGTCTTTACAACTAATAGATAATACGGTCAACTATATTATATCAGAATTTCAGAATTGAATGTTTTATATTCGTGGTGGTACAATCAATCGAAAATGTTCAAAACGGGAAAAGAGCGCCTTAAGAGCACTGAGTGAATCCGAAAAAATAACTGCTTTATTAATGTTGTGTGATTCAATGAACAAACATGCCTCAAGGATGCCTATGCATTCACCCGTGAATACAGAGGCTTCAGAGGGACTTCTATACTGTAAGAATATATTGGAATTTTGGAGGTAAACTGATATGCTGACACAGCCAGAGGGAGAAAGTTTCGAGGCGTCTGTGTAAAACTTCTGCCTTACATTTAGTGTTGTTAAAGGGAGGGTGTATTTAGGTGGCAATTGAAACAATCAATTTTGAAGTTAGAAAATATATAAATGTTAACAACTTAACGGTCTTAAAGAAAGTGAATAGCCGCAGTGGGAATCTACGGAGGCGCACGTGCGCCTACAGACCGGCACTACGCAAACACACAATGTTTTCTGATTGCTCCTTATGCGCGTAGACAGAGGGGGATTAGCACTGATACCGTATAAGTATCCGACTGTAGAGCAGCTGCATTCTCACTATCTTTCACACCCAGAAAAAGCTTAAGGTCGTCATCAAAGAGTAGACAGCAGTACGCACAGTTTCTGGCAAGTCATTGAATCATCCATGTCGCGAACTACGCGAACGCGATTCGGAACTACTTGAAATGACGTGTAGCCTGTGCCATTGTGTTGGCAATATGTAAAAAAAAGTTAGAGAGGAGTGTTTGGCGGGTTTTTGTGGCGTCAGTAAATTTTTTTATTACAATAATAAAAAATTCTGTCGGAGCGAACATTGAGTTATAAAACCGACGTAGTTTTATTATTCAAGTGTTTGTGTTGACGTGCAACTAAAAGATTATTAGAATAAATTGAAGCACTGCTCTTATTTTCGTGCTGTTGTCGTTTTGAAACTACACTACGGTTGTCACAGCTGCTGTTTGGTAGTAAATAGTAGGTAACATATAAAAAAGATCGGTTAATCTGCTGTTAGCTAATGTAGAACCTACCAGAACACCTAAACCTATGGTAGTAGGTAGGTAAGTTTAGGTAGATAGTCAGATCTCATTATGCCTTATTGGGAATGGGTACATCGAATACTTTCTTAGTTTCATAAAGCTGAGGATTGATTTGGGAAAACAGCTAGAAAATAAAGACTTAACCACAGAATACGCTTAGGTAACTAACTTTGACTTATCCTTAACTTCATGAATTGGTCAAGCTGCGTAAGACTCCCGGGGGTCTTATGACAAATAAAAATCAATTGTGTCTAGAATCTGTGGCTTGACAGGTTAACACCCACCAGTGATTTATTGTAGGCGCCAATATGCAGAGTTGTGCTTTATACGAGATCACGAGACGCAGGGCTCGCTAGCGTGCAGCGCCGAGCCGCGGTGAGTCGAGGGAGACGAGGTAATAGGGTTGTTGACAAATTTTAGGGAAAGTGTTACATGTCGTGTATTATAGCCCGAAATAGTATTCGTATTTATTCTAATACGACTAATGTTTTAGAAATCATAGTGTAAGTATCATAAATTCTGTTTAAAATTTCGCTCCAAAACGCTACCAACATAGCACGTTACCGCTATGACATCACTCGTCACTGCTAAGTTTCTACTGTGATTTAGATGGTTTTCCTTTTAACAGCGTCTGATGCTGTCTACAATTAACGTCATACACTGAGATTAGTGTTCGCTGTCACGTGACCTGAGAGTGATGTAGTTGCATTTTGATAAAACAATAAACTATTGTCATTTTTAGATTTCTATTTAGAAAATAACCATTATTACCTGCGAGTCAAAATTATTTTAATAATTTGAATACAGATAACCTCCCTTTTTTATTAGGATAATACATTTCGTGTGCATTCCGTAAATATAGTACCTAAGATAGCTAGGTAAACAGTATTGCAATCATAGACTAATAACTTGCAGTTCAAGAACTTTCCCCAGTCTTATCACTCACGATTTAATTTATGCCAGCCGGTATGATTAAGATCACTCGCAATCCAGCAATCAATCTGGTCTGTCAGTATTTGCATAGCACCACCTGATTAGCATTATTATAATATTATCAGATATAATAGGTACCTACATAGATAATTCTTTCAAATAATTTAAATTATCAATATTCAGACGGTGAATAGACATGAATTGCAACCCCACTCTAGTGTGAAAGCAAGTTGCAGAGTTGGTTGTTGTTTTTTTGGTATCGAAAATGTGCTCCAGATATCTTACGGCAGCGGCAGCACTTTTTTTTATAGGTCTGTAATCCATCAGATATCACGTTATTTATTTACCTTTTTGTGCTTTGAACGTTTACCTACAAACTTTATTATTATTACTTGTACGAATAAGGATTTTAATTTTCGAACCCGGGACCCCAGGTTTAGTAGGTAGACAGAGGGGTAGGTTAGACCAGCCTCTGGTCTAGCCAGCCGTCAAACGGTTTCAACTTGGGTTCTGTTTGACACTTCTTTGTGATCAGAAATTGATGAGAGTAGGTAGGTACAAAAAAATATTTAATGATGATGATATCAATAGTTTTTTTTATAGTGCGTGAGCGACGGCTGGCTATTTAGAACGTCCAAACATTAACAAAACATTGCTACGTGTTATCAGGGTGTCTTCAGAATGGGTCTGTTCGGGGCAACACAGCGGCTTTCGACGTTGAACTAAAAAGTGCCCTCAAGATGCAACAGGGACTAGGGTGGCCCCACGTATTGACCGTGGTCGAAGGTCACGAGGCCCTAATGAAGCTTACCGTCACAGTTCCGAATCAAGAATCGTGTAATGTTGTTAGTCCAACGGGAGAGAGTTTTGATGTGTCTTCTTCTCCGAGTAGGTGAGTATGTATGTTACACAAACCTTAGTTAATAAAAACTTCTTTTATTCCCTATGACTTTAGTTATATAAGGTACTCGATCGATACTACCCCCTTCTAAAAGATTTTCATAAAAACAATTATCTACTTTTCTATATATAGACAACATTTTCATACGATAAATGATTTTAAACTCAAGCAAAGAAACTCCTTTGAATCGTTAAAAGTGTATGCATATTATTATGTACCTACCTATATCTCACAAAAAATAACTAAAAATTAATCTTAAAATTAGAATAACTAACTATTCTTACGTTACTCTGCCATAATGTCTGTTATGTTTGAATTTTCATTGGTTCCATAAACTTAACTAATTACCGTAAAGACTTCGGCAACAAACCAATCACTCTTTTTAACCGACTTCAAAAAAAGAAGGAGGTTATATGTTTCACTGTATGTATTTTTTTGTATGTACCTATGTTCACCGATTTCTCTGTCAATTGTGAACAGATTTTCCAAATCCTTTTTTTATTCGATGGAGTAAACGCCTGGATTCCAGGGAAAACGAGGGCAAACCTCAAATTTTATAGGCACGTATGACATGTTTTACATTTTTGTCATCATCTCATGTTGATGAGCTGGTGATGGAAGGTACAACTCCTTACGGTTAGGAGTTGGATGATAATTCTTTAAATATTATAGGTACGTATTGACGAATAGTTGTATTCTACCGGGTTATTCGAGTGAACTGATGATGGAAGGTAACGGTTTCCGTAGACGGTTTGGAGTTAGATAATACTTTATCAGTGGTATCTACGGTACGATATTATGAAACAATATTATATAATAATAATAAACCTATACTATTCATACACTCACACCTATTATCTAGCCCAAAGTAAGTAAGCATCACCCATTAAAGCCCGATAAACTAGACACAACTAAATTTTAATTGTTATGTCATACATTGTCGACGTCTGGGCATTAAAGGATTAAGAGCTTGTGTTATGGATACTAGATAACGGAGAAATATTAGCAATAATACGTATATAAATATTAGAAATATACTAAATAAAGATATAAACATCCATGACTCGTAAACAAATGCTCGTACTCATCATAAAAACGTTTGCTCCTACCGGGATTAGAACCCGGGACCTCTTGACCGAGTAGCCTGTATAGCACGGGTACAGACCGCTCGACCAGCCGGTTGTCTGGTATTATGTATTTCAACCAAAGACTGAGAGACAGACAATTCGATAGTGCGGACGATCACCCCTCTAGCTTTGGCCTTAGGTAAACACCTAAGTAAACATGTAAAAAAAAATAAAAAAAGTAAATCCGACTTTAAAACACTAAAAAGGAAAAAATATTTAAATTGAAGTAGGTACCTTTCTTTTTGTCGGGGAGAAATCTGATTACAGATCTAGTCGTCGCTGGCTAGCCGACGAGCGTGTGTGGGGGTCGCCCAGTGCTAATGACACTGGGAATACCCACTAAAACGCCCCGGTAACTCCACTGCCCTTTGCGGGGGTCTAGGTTCTGCTAAAGCAATTTCACCAGCCCATCCCCAGGCAACCCGGCCTTGCGGCCAGGTTTCGCGCCGTTGGAGATTCACCCACGCACGCGGCCGCGCTTTGAGCGCAAGAAGACGGGCAATCACCGCCCGCCCGCCTCCTCACGCCCATCCGCCTACGCCGGATAGGGGCGGTCAGAGGATCTTGTTCCAGCACCCTTTCTGCGGCGTCCTTCTGCGTCAGCACAGTTCTGGAAGTACGACAAAGAAACGAGGTACTAAATTTCTTTGTGCGTGATGTTGAGGTGGAGACGGTAAATTGATGACTCCGAAGACCAGCACGCGTGGTCCCGAGTAGGAAGGGAGAAGGTGGGATAAGGTCAAAGCACTCTCCGTGATATAGCCGATAGAAGGCGCTAAGCGACGCAATGTCACGCCGCAATTGCAGAGGCTCGAGGTTGTTCGTGACCTCTACATCGCCAACGATACGGACAGCACGACGCTGCAATCTGTCCAGGGCATCGAGTAGGTACTTAGCGGAGCCATCCCACAAGTGCGAGCAATATTCAAAGCAAGACCGGACCTGAGTTTTGTAAAGCAGGCATAATTGGTCAGGCGTGAAAAATCGACGCACCTTGTTCAGGACACCGAGCTTCCGTGAGGCTGTTTTGATCACGGTTTCGATGTAGTTCCTAGAATTCAGATCACAACATATCTCCATGCCGAGCAGGTGTAAGGAGCTCTGTGCCGAAAGAGTGGTGCCCTGAAGAGATGGAAGAGGGAGGAACGGCGAGATTTTGGCTGTGAACGCGCATACCTGTGTCTTCTTAGCATTGAACTGAACAAGATTGTTAGATCCCCATTCCGATATAAGGTTCAACACCCTGTTGAGCTCAATGGTAAGATTTTCTCTCTCTCTCCCGGTTTCAGCGCGCCCAGCTCCTGGGCGACCGAAATATCCCCCATGCACTGTACTGTCATCCGCATAGCAATGAATGTTTCCTAACGGAAGCATATCATTGATATGAAGAAGAAAGAGTGTAGGGGATAGAACAGAGCCTTGTGGTACACCGGCATTCACTGACATGAACCGCGAAGCGCATCCATCTGCGAGGACACCGATTCTTCGCTCATGCAGGAAGCCGGCAATCCAGTTGCAGAGCTGAGCGGGCAGACCGTATGCCGGGAGCTTGGAGAGAAGAGCCCTGTGCCAGACCCGATCAGACGCTTTGGCAATGTCAAGGCTAACAGCCACTGACTCACCACGTTTGTCAATAGCTTCACCCCAGACATGCATTAAATACGCTAGAAGATCACCCGTTGACCGTTTCGGCCGAAACCCGTACTGTCGATCATTAATTAATGAGTGATCTTCTAGGTATCGGATCAGCTGTTTATTTATGATCCGTTCCATGACCTTGCAAAGAACTGAGGTGACAGCTATTGGGCGGTAGTTAGCTGGGTCTGAACGGTCTCCCTTTTTGGGGACCGGTTGCACATTGGCCTCTCTCCAAGATTCCGGCACACACCCAGAAGAGAGAGAAAGACGGTATAGCCGCGTTAAGACGGGAGACAACTCCGCTGCGCAGTTTTTCAGTACTATCGCTGGGATGCCATCAGGTCCACTAGCTTTCCGGACGTCGATTGACTGAAGCTCCGCACGTATATCACATTGCCTGATACGGATATCAGGCATTGTGTGGCCACAGTGGGAGAGTGTTGGTGGCTGTGAGTTGCAGTCATCGATTCGGGAGTGAGCAGCAAAGAGTTTTACCAGGAGATCGGCTTTCTCTTGCGGCTTGTGAGCTAGCGAGCCGTCAGAACATCTCAACGGGGGCAGCGAGGGTTCACAGAAGTTAGACTGCACGGCTTTGGCCAGACGCCAGTAGCTACGGCCTCCCGTAGCGTGCGTAAGAAGTTCTTGGCCAACTCGTGCAATGCGCTGTGCATCCGCTCTGATGAATGCCCTTTTGCAGGACTTGGTGGCGTTGTTATAGGCTGCTTTCAGTGAGTCAATGTTGGGATCCCCGCAAGCTCGGCCCCTGATCCAAGCGCGATATGCCGACTGTCTGTTCTCAACAGCTAAGGCACACTCGCGGTTGAACCAGAGGTTACGCCTACCCCTACTGATGAGATCGGAGTGAGGGATATAGTACTCCATCCCTAACATGATCTCATCAGCAACAGCAGTAGCGCTAGCGTTCGGGTCCAGCTCACTGAAACAGCGCTGCCTCCAAGAGACAGATGCGAAGTAATCCCGCATACCGTCCCAATCTGCTGACGCATAGTGCCAGATGCGGCGTTTGGCAACCATAGGCACCGGTGGCGACGCCTGTGGAACCCTAGCGGATACCAGGCAGTGATCCTATGTTCCCAAAGGAGCACGAACCTCTAGCCGATATCCATCCGGGCGAGTCGTCAGCAGAAGGTCCAACAATGAGGGCGCGTGACCGACAATGTCTGGAATCCTGGTGGGCTGGTTTACCAGTTGTGTCAGTTCGTGCGTGAGAGCGAAAGCATGGGCAGTTCTACCAGCATGGTCAGTTTTAGAGGAACTTAACCACGACTCGTGGTGAGCATTGAGGTCCCCTAAAAACACCAATTCCGCGGTTGGAAACTGCTCCTGCGCAACATCTGCGACCCGACTAAGGTGTTCAAAGAGTCGAGTTGTCTCCATATCACCGCTGTGGGATCTGTAGAGGCACACGTAGACACGGCAATGTGTGCCCAGGTCCACATGCGCCCCAAGAATAGAGTAGGAAGGGTCCTCCAAGCAGCGCAGACGGCGACAACAAACATCCGCCCGGACAAACAAGCATACCCCGGCCTTCGCTATGAAGGACTCTTCAAGAGCGTAGCCGGGATAGTCCAGATAGCTTGTGTCAGCCGGGCGGAGTATTTGCGTCTCCCTCAAAAACAGCATTGCAGGTCGAGCCGTCTCGAGATGTTGGTGGACGGCATTGAGGTTAGCATGGAGCCCACGGATGTTAGTAAGCCCGACCTCAAACAGCGTGGTTTTGGTGGGGGCGTGCACCGCTGATCGACTGTAAGTGTTTCTGAGCGCTGGCATAGTGGGTGATGGAAGAAAGAGAGGCGTGAATTGGGTGGACGTTGTAGCGATATAGACGGTCAAAGCGTGAGGCCTGTTTCCCCAGGTAACAGCCGACAGCAGAGAAGCGCTGACCCGCCGAACGGAAGGGCCCCCGAACCCCCCCGGGAATGGCCGCCGGGACCCCACCACCCGGTCACCAACCGGCACGACCGACCACCCCAAGATTATGCGTGGCATGATAGGGCAGCCTCACGAACTGGTTAGGTTCGCTTGGGCCCCTGTACTGTGCCACGGGCGGCCAGCGGAACAGCCGTTTCTTCGGGTCTCCCTGGTCGGCGGGTCAATGCAGTCCACCTGGCTCTGGTTAGACGGAAGCCGTCACTGACCGAATCCATCGCCGCAACGTCCCCCCAAGCTCTGGTTGTACGCTGACTGATCCCGGAACGCGACCACAAGTGGTCACTTGGCGGGTTTTACGCCATGCGTACGGTGGTCACTAACCAGACGGGTGTTCAGACCCTACCACCAGTGGAGCAGTTGGTAGCTCAGTAATCCCTTAGTCGCCTCTTACGACACCCACGGGAAGAAATGGGGCGGTGAATTGTATTCTAAATCCGTCACCGCACGGACAAATCATGTTATTATAATGCACAATTACAAACTTATGGTGGATTAGCGCCTCAGCCTCAGACTATATTTGATACCACAGTGATTTGTCTTATTGCAATTACATACATTGAGTGTATATAATTGCAATAAGAAAATACACGACAGGCATTTAGTACAGGTCTTTAATCCTGACAGCGTCAATTTTGGCCGTTGGTGAGTTCTTGCTCGTCCGTGAAACTGCAGTGTTTATGAAGCCCGATTTAGACTTCTGGACTTGGATAGTGTATAGTATATTTTCTAATCAATCAAAGAAGCATCTAGAGACGAGATAGATAGTTAATATGGACTAAGGACTACCTGCAGTATACTTGGAGACTTGTCTAGCGGGTGATGTCTATCTGCATATGTCTATTTGGACCTGTAACTTTGGTATCAAAACGTCGACGAAACGCAGGAAGGCCATGGTCTTTAACAGTTAAAAGACTGAGAATATTTAAATTGCTATTCTATTTAATAGATAAATAGAAAGAGATCACGGGTCAATTTACATTTGATTCAGTTATAATTTCAGAGAGTCCATACTTGTTCAAGCATATTACGTACCTTGATGCCCTGAGATATAAAAGACTTTTCGTCATAAATTTAGGTCAAGTTTATTTCTCAAATTTTTTCATACGAAGGAAGGTCGGCAATTGATCCAAAGCGGTAAGAAGAGTCCATATGCGAAGACAGCTAGTGCAATTTAGACAATGCTCTAGCAGACTCCACCTTGTCGGCCCAAAAGGTGCTCGCCTCTCTTGAATGAACCCATGTTATAGGAGGGAACACATGTGCTGGCAATGAATTCCAAGTTCTGCAAGTACGACAAAGAAACAAGGCACTAAATTTCTTTGTGCGTGATGTTGAGGTGGAGACAGTGAATGATGACTCCGAAGACCGGCATGCGTGCTCCTGAGCACGGAAGGGGGAAGATGGAATAAGGTCGAAAAGCTCTTCAGAACACTCTCCGTGATACGTATAGCCAATAAAAGGCTCTAAGCTGCGCAAAGTCTCAACGCAATTGCAGAGACTCATGGTTGTTCGTGACCTTAACACATCGCCAATGGTACGGAGAGCTCGACGCTGCTATCTGTCCAGTGCATCGAGGAGGTACTAGCTTGAGCCATCCCACAAGTGCGAGCAATATTCCACGCAAGACCGGACCTAAGTTTTGTAACGCAGGGAAAAATAATAATAACTATGTTTAGATTATATTGTTGCGTTAATCAACCTCACAAATTAATTACCTCCGTGGTCTCAGAAATTCTAGAGAAAAAAGTACCTACCTACTCAGATGCTCAGAGATATAAAAGATTTTCGTCATAATTCCATATATTTTTTATCTAATATTATAATTATGATAGATAACGCTGTTTTGATAATCAACCACAAATTACCTCCGTGATTACGGAAATTCTAGAGAAACTTCTTTTGTTAGAATTAACGAAAACAACTAACTTATTCACTCGGGTTGTAAATGTGACGTACTCATTCTTGACTTTCGGATTTTCGGTCATATTATAAGTTCCTGATGATGCTTAAAAAGGGATAAATGATAGACGCGGGTGTAAGATTATTATTCTTATTAATATCTGACGTGCAAATATCAAACTGTTCTAGTAGGGTTATTTGGATATTAGCTAGGTTTAGTAGTAAGCTAGATGGGTAAACGTTAGCATTATCGACTTGTCCGTCTCTTAGTCTTTGGTTGAAATACATAATATTGTATCATATTATCGTATCGTACTACTAATAAATAAAGTAATATCTAAGTCCAAACCGTTACGGAGTTTAACCTTCCATTATCAGTTCATCTGAATAATCCGATAGAATGCAACTATCGGTCTATACGTTCCTATAATATCAAAAGAACTATCTTCCAACTCCTAACCGTTAAGTAGTTGTACCTTCTATCAACAGCTCATCAACATAAGATTATGACTAATAGAAGCAAAAAGGTAAGTACATACTTGAATAGGTTCATAAAAATGAAGTCGGTTAAAAATAAAACATGTAATACGTGCCTATTTGAAGTTTGCCCTCGATTTCCCTGGGATCACATCAGATTCTGACTTTTTGACAATAGAACCAGAATTTTGAAAATACTACTCTGTCAAGAAAGTACCGGGAAAAGATCAATAATACACAAAATGTTAGTTATTCATCCAAATTTATTTTATCACCTTTAAAGTATGATCCTTCAGAAACGATACAGTTACGCCAACGAATAATGCAATCATCAAAACATACTTTAAACGCTTTTTCCGGAATTGAGTTCAGTTCTCGCCGCAAATTCTCCTTTATGTCTTCTACCGATTGATAACGGGTGCCACGAAGTGGTAATTTGAGTTTAGGAAAAAGACAGACCTTAAAAGCTCTTGATGTTATGTTTGTTTCTTAGATTTGAAGCATGGGGCTCTGGCTGCGGCCTGAGGGTCCGGAGTGTGCAAGCTACAGATTATGGTCGTTGGCGTTTGACGTCTTCTGCTGGCAACCAAACCTTTACTGGATGGATTGAAGTTTATGTGGAAGGCAAGCTAACCTGAATGTTGTACAACATGCCATTACCGTATAAGAGATCTGCTGGTCCACCATAAAACGTTTTCCGAAATTTTGTATACTTCACGAGTGGACTATTACAAATGAAAGGTTTAGAATCTAAACATACTATAAGGTAGCTTTGTTTGTATTTCACAATTTTGTTCGTAAATCGAAAACTGTTAGGTTTCACGATAAAAAAAGTTTTTTTAATCCAGGAACCGTCCCTAGAACACCCTACCAAAGTGAAATCACAATCAATGATCAATGATTTCCTAGTGGATATAAGGGACAAACAATATTTTTTATTTATAATATAGTAAATCTCAGACGCTGTGTAAACTTGGATGACTTTGTTAATTGACATAAGTTTCAGACCATACATATCTCTTAAATCCTAATATGCCTAATTGTTTTCTGTACATATATGTTTTTCAGGAAATTTTAATAAGCATATACCTACTTATAAAATTCCAGGTAGCATATCGTCTTATGAAGGTCCACCTATATTGCTAATGGACGGGGAGGAGCAAGCCAAAGTTGACCTTACATCTCTCGATAACTCGTACTGCTTAGTCGCACAGCCGTTCTCTCAAAGTTCTTTGGTATCAGGACATTGCCAAGTAACTCTAGATAAAACCACCAGAGCTGTGCAAGGCAACTGGAACGTAGTGATGGGTTTGCCAGGTCGAGTTAAAGAGTTGCATGTGGATAGACAAGTGACAGTAGAAGGTGATTGTCTTTGATTATTTGTTAGAGGTATTGTACCGCTAAAGGATAAGTATCTTGTGAAGTTCATCATCATCACCAGCCTATATACGCCCACTGCTGAGCACAGGCCTTCATAAATGGAAGAAACACATGGGGATTAGATTTATTTATTTCCTAAGCAATGTTTCTACAGTATTTTTGTTTTTTAGCACTTTGTAATGTATTTTGTAGGCATAACTAATTAAATAAAAGTATATACAGAATGCAAAAAATCTATGGGCTTTGGAGGGGAACTACTTTTAATCCTTTAGCTCATTTTACGAAAAGGAAACATTCCTATATTTTTGAAAAGACACAAAACTACATTCAAAGATCTAAAATTCGCTTGTCTCATCCGGGAATCGAATTGACTAAAAATGAGAAAAGTAAACACTCGCTATTTTTTATACGGTATGATTATTGTTGGTTTGACGACCGCCTGGCCGAGTGGACTGTACCCCAGGCTACTCGGTCAAGAGGTCCTAGGTTCGAATCCCGGTAGGAACAAATGTTTGTATGATGAGTACGAACATTTGTTTACGAGTCATGGATGTTTATATGTTTATTTAGTATATTTCTAATATTTATATACATATTATCATCATTATTTCTCCGTTATCTAGTATCCATAACACAAGCTCTTAATGATGCTTACTTTGGGCTAGATAATAGGTGTGAGTGTATAAATATTATTATTATTATATTATTATTATTGTTCAGGATAAAATTTGGTTAGTAAACATTTGGCATTTGAAATAAAAAAAGTGAAAACTAATATTAATTAACGAACGAATACTTTCAACATGTTTATCGATTTTTAAAGATGTTGAAAGTTGTCGTTCGAATTTCAAAGTGTTGCCCCGCGTTGCAATGAAAATGCGTTCCATTTTAAACTTTTCGTTAGATTGCCTAGTGTAAGAACGAATTGTGTATAAATTTATTATTACCTACAATTTAATGATTTTCTTATCGAAGTCTTCAATAAGGTACTTATTACAGTACTAGGTATTGTTAATAAAAACTTGTAATCAATATTCAATTTCATAGGTATCTCGTACAACAGATTAGTGTAAGAGCAAATGTTTGTAAGACAAATTTTATCCTGCACAAAAATCCTACGAGGGTTTATTTTTTTAAATTTTTGTGGGTTCGATTCCCGGGTGAGACAAGTGAATTTTTGAAGATCTTTGAATGCAATTTTGTTTCTTTTAAAACATAAAGGAATGTTTCTTTTCAATTTAATAAAATGAGCTAACTAAAGGATTTTAAGTTAATAGTTCCCCTCCAGGGCCCATAGGTTTCTTCTACCCTGTATACCTTATAAATACTTTAATATAAATGAAACATTTATATTCAGTAACCCCTTATCAGGATCCTATACCTTTTATATTTGCTAAATGATAATAATATCAATACATTTTTGTTTAGCAAGACTACATCTTTAAAGAAATAAGACCCAGAGGAGAAATCATAAGAAAAAATTAATCAAAAAGAATGATAGTAATATATCAATAAAGAAAGAAAACGATGAAAAATTTTTTATTTCTTTTAAAAAGTTTTATTTCTTTATTTTGTAATTGTAACAATAAAGTAGGCGTTTAAACGCATCAAAAACATTAAAATGAGACTATAGCAATTTTTTTCACCCCTGATGATAAAAGAGAGGGGTTTTATAAGTTTGACGTGTCTGTCTGTGTATCTGTGTGTCTGTCTGTGGCATCGTAGCTCCTAAACGAATGGACCGATTTTGATTGTTTTTTTTAAAAAAAGCTGACGTGATCAGGATGGTTCTTAGCTACAATTGATGAAAATCGGTTTAGGCGTTTGATAACTATCAGCTCATATCCTCAAGTAGGAACGGTGTTACTAACTTTCACTGAAACAACTGATTTGAAATTTGGTTTACCGTTCCTCCGGTGGTGTCTCCAAGAAATGCTAACCTTGAGCTAATCCTGTACCATAAAACAGTCTGCGGGATGCTCAATTCTTCAAAAACTTAGAGCAGATACTGCATGTTTGGGCTGTTATGAATAGTCTCAATGAGATGACGTTAGATAGCTGATTAATGACGCCGGGGGTTACTAAAAATTTTGAATTTAATATTGCTTCACTTACTTATGAACCTAGCGTATGTACCGACTCATTAAATATATAAATATCTACGTTAGGTCCCAGAAAAGTACTTATTTAGATTACTTACAGCATACTTTAGGATATTTTAACGTTTAATTCCAGCGGAACGTTTGCATGTTGGCTATATTCACGACTCAAATGCGAATAAATTACATCTTTATTGCAACATTTTAAATACCAATAAAAATATAACCTTCTGCCGATTTCAAAAGACTACCGCATCCGTAGGCTACAATATTATGGAAGGTCTCAGTGACGGAGTTCATAGGTATGTTCTTTGTTTTTAAGTCTGTTTTGAAGTCCGTTTCCTGAATCCTTATAAATTGTTTAACCTTTTCAGACATTTTTTTGTTTATGGAGTAATACTACAGTGCAATTGATTTAATTTTTATATTTAAAATCTAATATAAGATTGACAGCTATAGCTTTACTAGGTGGTAGACCCACATGTAGGGTCGCATATGTCGTCGTATGTCCGCAGTGAAAAGGTTCGCTGTGTTTCGGATTGAAGAGAAAGGTAGCCAGTGTAATTACTGGGCATGGACGGCATTTCATCTTACCACCGGGTGGGCCGTCAGCTTGTTTTTCATCTATGTCTAAAAAAAACATAGGGTTTAATTGAACTGACTCAAAAAAATCTCCTTGACTTAACACCGTGTATTCAAATTTTTTTGTTACATTCTGTCAATCTGAGGTTATTATTCCGCAATAAAATTTGTTTGCAAGAAACTCTCTTCACAGTGTCTGACTTAGTGCCTACCTGTGTTTACATTTGAGATCAATGCATACAAATTAAACGGCCTTTCATAAGTATAAATAAACGTTCAATTAATTTATAATGTTTGAAAAAAAGTTAATTATGTTTTGTTTCTCTCAACTGATCAAATCTCACTAATACATAATAATATGTCAATTACAAAAGACAAACAATTTTAAACAGTGTTTTAACAAAATAAAACTTTAGTGATAATTTCTAAGTAAAACCAAAGTGATTGTAGTAATATTTTGCTAAGAATACTGTTTTCGGTTATTCTAGTTATTATGGAGATGGTTTCGTAGCGAAACAGTGCGGGTTGACAATTGAGTCTCCACAGGAAAGCCATTACGGTACCTGGCGATGTTCAGTTGGATCTCAACAATGGGTCGGCAACAATGTGGTGCAGCAGACACCTATGCAGGCTCTCATCAATATACCAGTTCATTTGACATCAGGTTGGTTCAATTTTATAGTTCTGTAGCGTGTTGGTTCGTTTGTTTTGTTCGCTTTTATCTTTTATTAAAATGAAAACAAAAAAGTTTAAATTT
Source organism: Nymphula nitidulata (assembly GCA_947347705.1). NCBI lineage: Eukaryota > Metazoa > Arthropoda > Insecta > Lepidoptera > Crambidae > Nymphula > Nymphula nitidulata. The sequence goes on from OX374623.1 coordinate 15,203,270, forward strand.
GGTTTTGGCCGAAACACTAGTTAGTAGTTTTAAGATCGACGACGTTTAAATGAGGTACAAAACGTGTTGTATTGTAACTGCTGATGAAATTTAAGATATTCTTATTGGAACATTTACCAGCCCCTCATTACCTATCGACCCATATGTCATCCATGGGATCTGAATGGACATCAGCAGTATCAGTAGGTACCCATGCTTAAGTATTTTTTTTTATTTTAGTACCACAAATTTCTTTAAAATGGATCTTAATGATTCAGCTGATAAATAATATTGAGACTATAAACTCAACATCATGGTCTAGCTCTGATAACCATAAAGACATTTTTAAAGAAAAAATGTAATACTTACCTTAAATAATGTTTGAATATTAGGAAACTCTAAACAAACACGATGTTATATGTAACAAAGAAAATATAAATAAATATGATTAATAAGCAATATTAAAAATATAAATAATAATGATTTAAATTTATTTAACGCGAATACTATTTTATGACGTTTAAATGTTATAGCATGAAGATGATAATAAACTACCTACCTAAAATTTGTTACTCTTAAATAAGAACTAATTAAAATGTTTATTTACCCAATAAGCAAATGACTCTTTACGTTTTGCATCTCAGCTTCCAGATTACAGCGTGATTTAAATGAGGATAATAAAGGAGTTAGAACAATATTCGTGCAGAAGGATCATACTTTTACAATTATGTGCCATGCTGAGTTATCCCTTTCTTATTGTTGGTTCCTACATCCCAACCATACTCAATTCTCACCTGTTCCCCTGACTTCTGAGGAGCAATTATTCTGGTAAGTCCAATTATAGGTAAACAATGAACATGAATTTCAACATCATTTTACTAGAACATCAAACAAAATTCTCCCTCTTCAGTATAATACTGAACGTTGCTTTGATGTTATCAGGTACACTGGGGAAGGTCTACAAACCGGTGATTGTGGTATCACTTTTACACATGCTCAAGAATCAGATGCAGGAGATTGGTTATGTCATATGGGTGCAAGAAACCAAGCTGCAGTAGAACTAACAGATAAAATTAATTTGCGAGTCACAGGACCCTTGGCAGCTTACAAAAAAGAGATAGGAGTCGCTGTTGGAGGCAATACTACTATACACTGTCATACAGCTAATGGAAATAGGCCGTTAGATTATTGCAGATTCTTGAGTCCTAATTTCATTGGATTCAATTTGGATAACACCGTTACTATAGATAAGTAAGTCGTATTCATTTATTTAAAAATTTTGCACATAATAGGATCAAACCTAAAATAAAAAATTAACATATAACCTATGCCCAGCATGATAAAACAAATGAAGTAGACAGTATCTCTTTTTTTTTTTATTACAGTGCCATAATGGGTCGGTTTTACTTCAGTACGGATCATTATACGGACCATGGAGATTGCTCCTTATCTATTACTTCAGTGGAGGAGGAAGATATTGGTGAATGGACCTGTGCTGCTCTTATTAATAACGAAGTGGTAGAATCAAGTGACATAGTTACACTGTACGCAGGTAATTTTACAAAGAGACTTTAACCTTTGAGCTATAAATGGCGTGACTGATCCATGTGGTCGTAAACGTATGTAAATATTATCTAGTGAAATGATCCATGAGGTAAATACATGCAATTGCGAACCAGTGAATCAAAGCGAAACATTATTAATTTCTTTGTTTCAGACTCAAGGCATTTATCAAGAGCTGGCATAGTGGGTATGGTCGTTGGTATTGGATTTCTGTTTGTACTTTTGGGTGGAGTAGTGTGGTATAAAAAAGGAATGCAGTTTCCAAAAATTTCTCAGTGGAATGGAAATACTGCGAATGTGCCAGATTTGGGCGAACTTAATTATGATACTATGTCTTTTCAACTCGGATTGAGTGAGAGATCCAGTGTAATATCTAATAATAGTAGTGATAGTGGAAATGGTAATACAACCCAAGAAGTAGATATACCTCAAAGAAATATACAGAGTGCGTCTAATATCGTTATGCTACATGCCGCGGAGTCATAGTGTATTTCTTCAAGGCACTATCTATGTAAGATAAATATCCACAAAGATCTAGTTTATGTCTGTATCGTTTTAAGTTTATCAATTATTTTGCAAGAATAAACACATTAATTACCATCTACGTTACGTTGCATTTGATTGTATTTTTGTTCCTCAGTTGAGGGATAACCGATATTAGGTATTACAATATATCTAATCAAAAAATAAAATTGATTCCGACGAACAAACGAACAATGTAAAACTTAGCGTGATTTTCCAACAAAAACTATAAAATATACTTTCTTATTATTTTTCAAACCTTTTATTTTTATTTATTATTTACGATCAATGAATCCTAGAGTATTTGCTATAGCTAATTATTTCAGCAGGCCTTCTCATTTATGAACTTAGATTTGGAGTAAGAATAACACTTATTTACTAATTAAAATCTTATGACTATTTCATAATGAAAGACATAAAAATTTGTTCATATTTTATTTACAACAAAAATCTTTTACTTAAAATTTTCAATAACACGCCGTAAAAATCAATATAAACATCTATTATCAACTGCGCAGATATTCTTCCCAAATTAATATTAATTGCCATGCTAATATAATCAATCATACAACAAATAATAGTCTACGTTACTAGGTAGACAAAAAAAATTGGCCAACCAAGCCATCATGATAACAAATATTTAAATCTATTTAAAGTAGGTACCGATTTACCTAATAACTAATCTAGTGCTATGAGAACGCGATATTTGTAGGTGTAGGCTAATAGTTTACAACTCCTTGAATTTTCAGGTTAGAATATGAGAAATTAGTTGTAATTTATATTTGATAAATTTTATCTATTTTTGGGAAACACCTAGTCATTAAATTAAAATTTATAGTCTTTCTTTGTAGCCGATGATCATTTGTGAAAGAGGCACGTTACTAAAGAACTTATTGATAGCTTTAACAACAGTAACGACGATCTGTTTGATCACGGGAGGTGCTAGGTCATCCATCAGCTGTTTCCAGTTCTGGTTCGCAAACGCAAGAGTGGTCTCCGCTGAAAAAGGTCAAACATCGTAAGTTAAACGTAACATTGTAAAGGGTATTATCACAAGTGGGTAAGTCTATGCCTGTTTGCTCTTTATTCTGTGACATGATGCAGGGTTTTGATAAAGTGGACCATACCATTATATTTAAAAACTTCATGCTTACGGAATAAGAGGCAGTAACTTGAATTTAATTCAGTCTTACTTTTATGATCGACTTAAAAAAAAACTGAAATATCTAGAATTGACATCAAAACAAAAACTTTCAAAACTTAAACATCAAAGGAGCTTAGCGTATTGTATGGTATTCCACAGGGAAATGTACTTAGATCCCTTTTATTTACTATCTACATTAATGACTTGCCGAATGTTATTAATCAAACCATGACATTATTTGCAGTTTCCATAAAAATTAATAACATTGTTATTTATGAATTTAACATAAATGAAACTTTGCAATTGATAATTGACTGGCTGAACAACAATAATTTAAAGATTAATCATAATAAAACAAATTTAATATATTTTAGTCAAAGCCCATCCAAATACCATCAGATATTGTAGTAACATGTGACAAACAGCTCGATGCTTGGGAATCTTGGTGGACAAGAAACTAAATTGGAAAGATTATATAGCACAACTAAGCAAAATATTAAGTAGTTTAGCATATGCATTTTATGAACTATCAATGTCAGTCAATACTGATGCACTACTGATGGCATTATTATGGATTGGTCAAATCCGTACTACGATATAGCATATTTGTTTTTGGGAAATTCTACAAATAAAGACGTTATTTCAAAATGCAGAAGTGATGTTTACGAGCTTTATTTGGTCTTCAAACCACAGATTCGTGTAGGCCGCTTTATGTCAAATATAGAATTCTCCCATTTCCATCTCCATACATAATTGAGGTAGCATCCCTAACTCTTTCCACATCTCCTTGAATACGCTCTTCGCAATCGTCAAGCCGGTGACAGAATAACTCTTCATCCAGCCAGAACGAAATTGTTGCAAGTATCGTTATATGCATGACTCCCAAAATTGACAATAAAATTCCACAGAGATTCAAACTTATGAATAATAATGTATTACAATTAAGCAGAATTAAAGAAATATCAAAGACAAATGTTATTACAGTAGGAATAGAAGGATTTCCTAAATATCAAAATCTAATTTAATTTGCGATAGATATGTATTTGTCTTTTGATAAATTTTTATTTGAGCATTTCTGATGTTTGACTTGTATAAAATTTGTATTTAATTTGACATAAATATATTAAACTTATAGGTAGTTTTATTGTAACCGTTTACCGTAGCTTATTACAAGATATTCCTGATTAAAATTTGGAGAATGCGTCACCCTTAGCTAATTTCCCTTAATTTGTTTGATATTGCTTGCCTTATGACATGTCATTTAAAAAAAATCTATTTAAAGCAACAAATAAATGAAAAATACCACGAGCTAGTGTAAAGGAAATTATTTAGAGTTTTGACAGTGAGAATGATAAGCCACCGCCAATTCCTCTGAGATGATAAAAAGACAAAAGACAAGCATTGTTAATCCACGAGATAGTAAAAACGGAGCGTTTTACTTGATTAACCAGTGTAGCTTTGTTTATTAGGGTAGGCCCTTCCTTGCAACTTAATTTTCGTCAATCTCTTGAGCCTAGATTTTAATTTAATTCTGAAAGATTATAAATATAACTAAAATATTTCCAAATTTAAATTTTTCGCACCTAATTGCTTGTTTCCATTGAACAGATTCTTCAGGTCAAACGTTGTATGTTCAATTTCGTACTTGTAAACGGGTGTGACAAGTTTAAAATGTTCTCCTTTACTGTTTTTGACGTGGATCAGCTTACTTTGGATTTGTACCTCAACACCTCCTGTTAAAAGATAATCAGTATCAGTTACAAGTTTCCTAATAGACGTTACACTGACGGCACAGACCTTCCTTTATGTGAGATAATTTTTATATTTGCACCAGTATAGTAAATTTAATTAAGAGGATTTCTTAAATTGAATAAATTTATTATACTCGTTCCTAATGAACAAAAATAGTTGATTAAATCTTTTGTATTCTACTTTATATTTACTTACTTATTAGTTACTGCCATTACAATCAGAATTATATTCGGGATATTACTTTTGTATCCGTTGGCAGTGTCCTTGTAAAGGTTTTTATTTAATTTAAGAATGAAAATTGTAATGTATTCATGAGATTTTTTGTTATTAATATAATGATGCAAATGAAAACATCATTGAATTTTCCATTTTTATTTAATAATTGTAAAAATTTGGATTCTGCCAAGGTCTCAGGCTTTCTCATTAATTAGCCCAAGCACCTAGTGCTATTTTCTGATAGATTTTTTCGGATGGTGATTCTTCTTGTGGGTTATATTGTTAAAAATATGGTGTACCACCACAAAGTAGGTACGACTTCAGAATGAGTATCATCATCCTAAAGAAGTCGAAACTTTCGGAATTTGTTAAAGTAGGCCACATCACAAAATAACGCTTTTGGTGTCTCTGATCTAATTGGCCATATGATAATAATATTTATACTATAATACCTACAGGCTGTAAAGAGAATGCTCTCGTAAGTGAAGGCAGATGGCAGTGTTGGTCTGGTCATCCTAAACTTGTGCAAAAAATAATAATTGAAAAAAGCCGCTATTTTATACTAAATTGTAATACCTACCGACATAATATTTTTTTAACAAGTCATGCTTAAGATGACCAGCACTGCCATCTGCCTTCGTTTACAAGAGTCCCTTTACATCCTGTATATATATTTATACAATCAATATAAATATTGTAGAAAGCATTTACAACTTACTTGCGTCCACAATAGCATCTCCTTTGCCCTTGATTGGCAGTATGAGGATACGTCCATCTACCTCATATTTGGAAATCAAACTCATATTACCCTTGAATATTAAAGTGAAATCCTCATCTTTTTCTCCAATGTTTGCTCTGAAATTGTAGAAATAAGATAGCTCTATTACCTAACTAACTATTTTGTTTGATAAAGTTAGAAAAACCTTCGAAACTTTTTGTAGATGAGTATTTGATTTTGCCTATTCGTAAGAATTTACCTTTCCTTATTCCATACATTAATAAATCATCTATTTTATTGCAATTCGTAATATATTTTTTTGTTATTCTAGATAACCAATCTGTCCTAACAGACCGGAAGCTAATCGAACGGAGTTTAAACATACAGGAATCATTCAAACCATTCCTAGTTTTTGACGTAATTTTTATTTTGCGGTAATTGTTTAATTGGTGGCTTATAGCCCGATTGCCCCTATTCTGAATAATGAGACTTAAAAATCACAAAGGTTTTGAAAGAACCACATGAGTCACAATACTCATCATAGTATATAAATCATGGTAGTTTAAACTAAGTACCTGATAGGTAATTAGATATTATTCAGAATAGGTGCAGTCGAGCTACAAGTTACCAAATAAACAAGTAATGCAAAATAAAAAAGACATTCAAAACTAGGAATTATTTAATAAAGTCTGTTCGGTTAACTCATAACGTAGGTACCGAAGAAATAAAAATATTTTTTTTTTAATATCTACATTTTATACATATCTAGGATAATGGGTCTATGTCTATATTAAAAGCCTATCAACAATTATTTTTAAGGACAAGTAAGATTTACATACAATGTGCAACTTTTAATGTATTGCGTATCAAATCAGAACAATCAATTGATTGGGTTATTATGCATCTTGTAACTCTTCCTATTGATTGTTTCCTCACTTTAATTACACAGTAAAGAGGTTATTATGCTTATCAATTAACGATGTATGAACTTGGAAATAAATCATTGGAGGATCCTCTGGAATTAAAAATGTACTTCAAAGTCTTCAAATGCAATAGTCATGTTTTTAAAATTAACTAATCCCAGGGTCTCAAACTATCTCCATACCGGATATCATCACAAAGTCACTTCCGCATTTCCAATATTAGTATGGATAGGTAGGTATAACGAATTTCAGGAATAGTTATTTCTTCAATAAGTTTGCAAAGTTATTATTTGATGTTAGTGTTGACTTTTAATCACAAACTTGCGAAGAAGGTAGTCTATAATTGAATTAATAGACTTCAGTAGTTTAGTCTAGCACTGTGGGTGATTTAAAGACACATGAGACATAAAAAAACGTACTCTCGTGTGAAACCTCTCGAGAAAAACATTAGGTTATAATAACAGTATTTTCAGTTAACGTAATATTTTATCCTGTGGTAATATTTTGTATATCTTAGTAGGAAATAAAGCACAAATAAACTTAAAAAAAAATGAGGATCTCGGTGGCGTAGTGGATTGAGCGCTCTGGTTTCGATCACGATAACGAAGCAAGTTTCGCCATGGTCAGTCTCTGGATGGGTCAATGAAATTTATAATCTTGAGCTCCTCTGTGCTTCGGAAGGCACGTTAAGCCGTTGGTCCCGGTTGCAACTGCAACCGCTTTAGCCCACCAACCCGCATTGGGTCAGCGTGGTGGTGTTATGGCCCAAACTCCTCATGTGTTTCTCCCATGCAGGAAGGCCTGTGCCCAGCAGTGGGGCGTATATAGGCTGGTGATGATGTTGATAATGAAACTTTAAAATACCTTAGTATAAACTAGTTTAGTACTTATCATTTACGTTTAAAAATTGCATTACTACCTAGTGTTTTTATAATATCATTGGTAAAAAAATAATTGTATTTTTTTTATTTTAAATTAAAACTAGGCATTAACTAAATACTTAGTAAGAATATTTAAGTATTTATTAGATTGTAAAATACCAAAAAAAGAAAAAATACTGCGCCGCGTAATACTAAAATGCCAAGATCGATATTTGAATTGGACTTTTTGGACTGGAGAGATGAAAAACTTTTAAAATCTCATTCTCTATTACCTACGCAACGCAAATTAGCTATCATAAATTATCTACGTTTCGTGTGAAATCGTATTATTATTTTTTAATCCAGTCAATGACTTTCTATACACAGGTCATTTAATCCAGTAAATAAATTATGGGTTAAACATTACTACGTAGAGCTTACTTGAAATCTATTAGTTTGCTATCGCTGAGGCCGTGCATGGCAGCATCAGAAAATATTAGCGTGAGACCGTTGCCATCAATTTTTATGTCATCCAACTTGACGGGATCTATGGATGGCACGTTCAGTTCTGGCACGCCTTTCGTGAAGTGTGGGAGACTAGCAGAAATCTGCTCTTTCACACACTCTGAAAGGTTCTTGTTGTTGGCGTCACATAGCTTGATGTAAGGCGCTGAAATAAAATATTAAAAGTTAAGTATAAAACATTTTTTTACTGAGTTAATAAAGAAAATTCGTTCGTTCTCATTCGTTGTTAAAACACTTTTTTCTGCTTTTAAATTAAGAAGGTTTACTTGATAATATTAGTTTTCATAGACACCCAGGGCGTCCGGCGGTTTAATCTACTTTTCTTTATTAGCTGAAAAAAACGCTGCCTGGCATTGGTTGAAAACTGAAAAGTTGGCTCCTCCCCCGGACGCCATTTTCTTTAAGCAACTAAAAGCTGCTTCGATCAAAAAGTAGCAGAATTGAAGAGATTTAGAACATAAAAAACCTGAAAATTTACTAAAAAGTGCCCTCCTGATCAGTCTCTGTGTCGGCCAGTGAGTGTAATTGAGTGAGTATTAGGGAAATAACTAAAAATATCCGTTACCTACTCCTATAAATATATACAGGGTGGCACATTTAGATCGGTCAGTATGAGAAAGTCTGAAACTATAAGACATGCGAAAATCTCTTCTTAGGAACCATGTCATCGATTTTAGTAGGCAATAAGAAAAACAGCATTCATACATTTGGAACAAAACGTGTACTTAGCTCGGGAATCGAACCTAGACGTTTTGAAAAATAAAACGTACACTATTTTTATGGCGTACTTAGTGGTAATCGTGTATGGCCGGACCCCAGGAGACACGGATCCGATTCTTGCCTGGAGCATATAATTTTTTCATCGTTTTCTTTATTTATTTATAATTGTAGTTAAGAGTTTCAACAGATATAATTACACTATAGACACAGTAGACAATTTATTATATCTTTCTATAAATATGGAAATAATTAACCAACAAAGATTATTTCTGCTGCATGTGGTGAGCGATGCGATGGTAGTATTATTTATATTACATAATTACAGTTGTTAACCTAGCGTAGGTCAATAATAATTAATTAATGTACACTAAACACAGTTAAAATGTTAGTTTCCTTGTTATTTTTACAAAGTTTAATATGTTACGTATTACGTAACAATGAATGTTCAAATATAAAGCCTTAATCCCTCAACTATTAGATTCCAGCCACAAATCCACAATTGATTATGCAATTGCTTGACGGATTAATATTAATTCCTATCAGTAGGTAACTATCACACAATATCGCATTGCTAAAATAATAATATTCAATATACCTAGGCACTATGTTTTTCAGTCACTTACCTACTGTTTGAAGTAAAAACAATACATAATAGCCAGGTGCTGGATAAAGAGCAATAGGTAATTGCAAATTGGAATTTGTGATATATGGCAAGTTCTCCAATTTTAAAAATAATTAAAACTACTTACATGTACGAGTGTATCGCGTTATGGATATGGCGCCGCCATCTGGTTAAATTCGCCGCTTAATTGGTTGCCTAGCCCATTGATCAAACGCCGGCAACCAATTGAATTCCTAGGCCGATAGTTAATTGAACTAGACTCACTCAACGTTTGACAACATGGCGTTAGAAAGTCCGCTCTATTAGATGTCTATCGGATCGTTGAACTGTAGAGTTTTTGTGGGATTTGTAGGTTCAAAGTTATTTTTTTATGACCACTTATGACCAAAACGATTTCCGTTATATGTCGTCATAAGAAAAACCTACCAATCACTCAAACATTCGCACAAAAGCTCTTCGATTTAAACGACTTGCCTAGACATCCAGTTGAATGGCTAATTTAACCAGATGTCTACGACAGATAAAATATTTTGCGAATGCATTGTAAAGACTCGCAAAAATAAAATAATAAAAATTTAAATATGTACCTATGACACGTCATCGTATTGTGTTCTTTTTAGTGATATGACGTATAAAATTGACGTGTGCGATAAATCCTGTCTCTAGGGCTTGTTGTCGCGTTGTTGAATATTACTAATAGATAGGTAATTAAGTGCATAGTTATCAGTCTGTAACGTCGATGAATATTCTCTACTAAATATATTTCATAATAATAATATTAACGGTTTTTCTTGTTCAAATGAAAGCGTGGTTGATAGGAAATGCCGTTTCATCTATCAAGCCGCATATTCCAGACAGACACAATAGGTTTTTATGCTCCCGGGAGTCTTAAAAGCGGTTTAACGAATAACTTATTCTATATAACTGAAGTAATAAATAACTAACTTTTTATTGATAAGTACCTCGAAAAATGTATAGACTAAAAGAAAACATGTCTTGGGGCAATATTGCAAAAAAAGGTACTCGTTGGTATTTGGTATGCTTTGAGTAATTTTGATTTCAATTAATTTTAGCTTCCTACCTAAGTGGGTAATTAAAATAACGCTAAACATGTTTGTTTTTGATCTAATTGTACATATTAGTGTTGGTTAGTTATGTACAGACGACAGCACATCAAGTGTAACAGTTGCACTACGAAAGTCGCCTCTATTACGATCGCAGTAAGGGCGAGGTCGACTGCACATTGGTGTAATTTATCAGTCAAAGACATTTCAAAGAATTTTCTTAAGTTCTAATAAGAAGTTCGGTTAGCGCTATACACCGTGTTCCTATAAGGATATACATTAACTTTGAATAATACTTCTATAGCTCTTGTTAAACATATTGTACAAAGGAAGTAGTAGTTTAAATAGCATAGTTTTTAAGTTATTGGTAATTTAAGTTTAACCAATTTAATTGTGTTGTGCAGTGAGAAATAGTCTTTATCTGTAAGATGTTGCCACTTTGTGCAACCAAAACTACCAAACTGAATTTTTATATCGCAGTGTAAAGTACACTTGTTTCACTCATTTCTTCCTTGTTTTCTCACGATGTTTCCTTTACCGTTAAGCACGTGACAATTCAAACACGAATCCGTACGTAAATTCTTAAGAATCCTAAAATTCATAAGAACTTAGTAGTACGGGACCGGGATCGAATCTGCGACCTCACAGTCGCAAGCTGACCGTCCTCCCAAATGGGCTATCACGGTTTCTCTCACATCATTTATCAGGTGATAATTTATTATCAAACTGTACCTGCTAGCTGCTACCTCTTTGTCAATGGTGTCATAGTTTCAAAAGTCAAATTTATTTGGACATGTGGTATTTTTATGTGGACATGTGGACCAAAGTTTCAAATGCGACGTTGCCAGCTCAGATAAAGAGTAATTCCTAGTAGATAAATTACATCTAAGTATTTAGTTTGTATGAAGATAAAAAATGTTAAAGAAATTGGAATTTATAAAAGTGTCCATAGTAAAAAATGACCAATTTAATAGTCTGAATAACATGCCGAATTTAATGTATAACCTCAGGAACACGGTGTATATTATATTGGAGTTGTTAATACCTAGTTAGGTTACTACTTACCTTTTAAGTACTTTATATAAATTGAAAATATAGAAGAATATGCCCAATATACCGGGTATTGCAGAATTCCTAAATAAAATTTGGAATACTGGGGTTGCGGTAGTCGTAGTATGTGCGCGGGTTGCAAGGGTTGAGTTATGTGTGTGTGGTTGAACAGTAGTGTGTCGTACGATACGAAATAATATTACGCATTTATTTGGGTTGTCACGAGCAGGACAATGTTTTTATTAAATTAATTGGAAAATAAAAGAAGTCAACTACAGTACATTGACGGCATTTCATCTTAGGCCTCAGGATGACAACGCACCTGCAATATCAAGTGATTTTCACTTGTTATTGCATTATTTGGTGTTTATAGACGGCGCGCGGCGGTGACCGCTCACTATCAGGTGGGCCGTCAGCTTGTTTGTCATCTAGTTGTATAAAAAAAGTCAGGAATCAGAGGAATTATATCGAAACCGTGGTCAAAACAGCCTGACTGAACCTTGGTGTCCTGAACAAGGTGCGTCGATTTTTCACGCCTGACCAATTATGCCTTCTAAGTGCTTAAGTATTGCTCGCACCTGTGGGATGGCTCCGCCAAGTACCTCCTCGACGCACTGGACATTTTGCAGCGTCGTGCCGTCCGTATCGTAGAAGTCATCACGAACAGCCTAGAGCCTCTACAATCCCGTCGTTTCATTGCATCGCTAAACGCCTTCTATCGGATTTATCATGGAGAGTGTTTTGAGGAGCCTTTTGACCATATCCCACCTTTTCCCATCCTACTCAGGAGCACGCGTGCCGGTCTTCGGTGTCATCAATTTACTGTCTCCATCTCAACATCACGCACAAAGAAGCTTAGTAACTCGTTTCTTTGTCGGACTTCCAAAACTTGGAATTCTCTGCCAGCACATGTATTTCATCCTTCCTATAACATGGGTTCCTTCAAAAGAGGCGTGTAAATTCACCTTATGGTCTGGCATGGTGGAGCCGGCTAGAACAGTGTGTTTCAAGCTGCACTAACTTTCTTCGCATATAGACTCCTCTTATCGCTTAACATCAGGTGGTGTTGAGTCATTTGCCGTGCTTCGTATAAAAAAAATCTGACAGATGTCATACTTTCGGAGGTAACTTTTGACAGGAAACACAACCACCCCATTAAATTTTATTTCGGACTTTCGGAACACACAGAACATACTGTATTGTAATAATAATAGTGTGTGCAGGAATACGCTAAAAAATTACTGGTCTATTTTCAGCTCTTTTATAATTGACACGTTTGTTCCATGCCAAAGTGGGTCCAGGCGATGCACCACATAGTTTTTTAGCGCCACATTTCAGACGCACCATGTGTGGTCTATCCGTCGCTTTTAATAGTCCATGAATGTAAGCTAAACAGAACTAAGTTAAAAAAAATCTTGAATATATTCTGACTTTGTGATCCCTACATAATGTAACCACTCCATTCAATATTCGTTATCAACAATATTAAGAGCTAGTATTCGCAGCTTGTTATTGCAAGTTAGCTTTTGAGCTCACTATTTGCCATGGATGACCAATATCCATGTTTTTACATTAGATATCGCATCGTCAAGATTATCAATGATATTTGAGAGTGACTTTTTTGTCCTTTATCGATTTACAAAACAAACAGATTAGACTCCATTCGCCTCTCTCAAGGTTATAATTATGTGGGAAAACATTTTTTGCACGGTGATTAGGTACTTACTTATCTACAGAATTATTGATGTTCTGTTTTAATTCATTAATTTTTAAATTTATTTGTAAGATGAAGTTGCTTCTCCAGGAGGTCACTCTAAATTGCAGTGGAAAATGTCACTTTAGCCTGCTTGTCTTGATTTTCGTAGTCCTCTCATCGGAACCATTGATCTCGGTCTTGGTTCTTAATGAATCATAATGCTAGAATTAAATTGAACTCTAAGTACCACAGTTCAAGGGGAATTTGGGTTTGTAAGGTTTGTCAGTTTATCAGCTAATATTGTTTTCTTCATGGGAAAACTGGTTATCCGATATTGCGGATCATTGTAATTAAATGGGCGAATTATTTTCTTAACCTTCGAGACCTAAATAAACTGTAAAAAAAACAAATATAGCCGCCTAATGATCGTGATCTTATTTATTTAGATGACCAATATATTAAGTATTACTTATGTAAGTTTATTTATAAAATATTTTGGTTGACATTATGGTGTCGACTGGTGGTGAAGTCTCGGTGTATTTAATTGAGTCCGAAGTTTAAGTTTCTTTGGGGTACAAATTTAAGTGACGACCACTTATATTTTTGGTCTAACAATGAACACCAAATACACGAGACAAATGTACAGTCAACAGCATATCCAGCGTAACAGTTTGGCCATGAGACCGCCCTTATTGCACTCGTAATAGAGGCGGCTTTCGTAGTGAAACTGTTACACTTGATGTGCTGTCGTGTGTACAAAGTTTTTGGGAATGAATATTCACAAAGATATGTCCTGAAGATTACACATTGAAGACACATCGATGGCCGCAACGATTATGCGTATTAAGCTTTTGTACGAATATTTATTTTGCTTTATTGCATTTGGGATGCGTTTCTGTACTTACCTTAGTATTTTTTTGGTGATTTTGTCATTACTAAATTGATTGACGTAGCCACAAATCATATTAATATTTAGGTAACACATAAGTATATTGGCGTAATATAGCAACCTTACTTTACTAGCTTAGGTACATAATAATATAGACCGAATAAGTAAGTCTGTTATTATCACTTATCTATCACACACGCTCATTGTTTGTAATGCAAGCTATTCGTTTATTCGTATGAAAACAGCTGCAATATTTTGTAAAGATTTTTGCAAAAATGTTTATACCATCAATGCTTATTTGTATTAGACATCTGCAATGTATGAACAAATTAAGTTAATTGTTTAATTTATTTATTAAATTATTAACTTTATCGGTTAATTTATTTATTAGCGTATACAATACGCTAATACAAAATTGCTATTTCTGTTAAGTCGGTATGTTTCTAATTTTTATATAGGTAGGTAGGTACTCGAACTTTCATATAAATCATTCTTTTTTATCCGCTACCTCATTTCCATAACTCAAGCTATGACCTATGGGACACAATAGATTTTCTATTGTGTGTGAGTGCCGATGGGCTGGTAAGAGATGAAACGTTAATTTACGATATAGAATAGGGGTGAGTGCTAACTATAACATAATAATTTATTTAACACATTTTAAAGTTTTTCTATTTCAACTTATAGGTAAGTAGGTAGTTTAATTTATAGTTTAAGTGGCGTTGCTGCTGTCAGTACATTTTAAAGCCGTGTTTTTTAACTACTTTTGACTTTAATTACGTACGTATTTAGAACAAATATAATTACGTGCCTACAAGAGCTAGGTATCATTTATGGCAATGGTTTTTGAGTAGGCAGTAAGCAGGTTGTAAAAGTTTTTATTGTTATTACCATAGAGCATAGAGCATAACACTATGACCATGAACTGTAATGTTATATACATACATACATACACAATGTTGACCCCCGGTTCATTAGTCACATGACGATAATAATACTTATAATATGTTCCAGTACTACAACCAGACGTGTTTTAGTTCACACAGTTGCTGACTTGGTTAAAATCGGATTACGGAAGGGTATAATAGAGAACTTGGTGGCGTAGTGATTTTTAGCAAACAAAGCAACTTTCGCCATGGTAGATACCGGGATGGGTCAAACAATTTGTAATCTCGAGCTCCTCCGTGCTTCGAAAGACACGTGAAGCCGTTGGTCCCGGTTGTTACCGCAACTGGTTTAACCCACCAACCCGCATTGGGCCAGCGTGGGGTGTTATAGCCGAAACTCTTCATGTGTGTAGGAATGTTGATGATAGTGATAGGAGGTAGGGAGGCTTGTATATAGCTGTTCACCATTAAAACCATAATAAAGAAACTGATTGAGCACCGAACACTGAAAAAAATTACAACTAAACTTTCGACTACCTGTAGCTGCTAAAATAGATAAGTACAATGTACCTACTTATAATATACAAGTAGCAGGTATAGAATGTTATTTTTAACTAGGAAATCTGGAAAGGTGGGGAAATCCATGAAGCTATAGGAAAACTAAACCGATAAGTTTGGAGATCCTTGGGGGAGGCCAATGCTCAGCAGTGGGCGTCTCTCACCTCGGCTAATATGATGATGATGATGATGATAGAAAAACTGTCCTAGGAACCGTAGTCACAAAACTGATAATAATTTAGGTATTTTTTTCGTAAAGCGTGAGTTGTCAATAAAATGAATTATTTATATATATTTTTTTTTATGCGGATCGGTACATTTTCATATAGGTATAGGATTATTTTATCGTATTATCATTATATAATTTTTAGCAGGAACTTCGTCCTCATACAATGTTTTTTATGCGAAATAAAAATGATAAAATTTCAAATTTAGAACGAAAGTTGTTAAACTTTAGAACGAAAACAAATGAAAGTCATTAAAGACTTTCATTGTTTGTTATCAGTTTATGACAGTTTGTGATTCATCTGGCGTTATTCAATACGCTCAAGTTGATTTAATTAAAGAGTATTTTCAATATCGAAGCCGCCACGATCTTCCAAATCGAAACCTATTCAAAAAGGTTATTAATTTTCTTAAAACAAGTTTGTTGGAAGCCTCATTTTTAATAATATTATTAAACTTATATTTTATCCACAACACAAGTTTTTGATTTAGGCACAGACTATGATCCCTAATAGCCTAAGCCTAGCCTAGCCCTAGCCTGCTGAATAATTTGTGTGAGTTGGTAGATTTAATAATATTATAATGAATTTAGGTTTTACAATATTATAATCATAAAGAATCCTTAAAAAATAATAGGTTTATCTATTTCTACCAGAAAAACAAAACCATACAAAAGTGAAGATTCTTAGGAATCCCTTTTCTCGTCCAGACTTTGTCCTTGTACGGATGTTTGATGTTTCATCATCATCATTATACCAGCCTATGATGTCCACTGCTGAACAAAGGCCTCCCCCATTGATTTCCAAATCGAACGGCTCCCCGATAGGTCTTCTGTCCATATAGTGGGAGGTCGTCCTGCTTTGCGCTTTCCGATACGTGGTCGCCATTCTAGAACTTTATCGCCCCATCGGCCCTCCGTTCTGCGTGCAATGTACCCTGCCCAGTGCCCCTTCAATTTGCTAATCCTATGAGCTATGTCACTTACGTCAGTGACTTTGGTTCTCTTACGGATGTCCTTAATTCTGATTCTATCTCGCAGAGAAACACTAACATAGCTCGTTCCATAGCTCGCTGTATTTGATGTTTGAATCACTCAAATCATAACGGACTTTTTCAAAATTTATAACCGTGTAATAGTAAAAGTTACAAAGAATGCAGGTTGTATCTATCACTTTTATTATGTTTAGAGTTGTAGAAGAGTGGAATGAAGTAAAGGGACGTGGAGTACCTCCGAAAGAGACTGTTCAGTAATCAGTACCCTTAGCACGAACACTTTAAAATTTCGAATCGCCATCGTATCGAGAAGTTACGTTAGCTTTTGACAGGCTTTTGTTTGAAATTTCAAGCGTGCGTGAAAGATACGATTACGATTCGAAATTCAAAAATGTTCGTGCTAGGGGTACAGATACTGTCGGTTCACGCATTTGATTCGAAAAGTCACATGCCGTCTCGCTTTGACGAACCGTGATAAAAAGTAACAGGTATAGAGATTCCGAAATTAGAATCTTCCGACAGTTGTAAATAAGGCGGCAGCGGAACTTGCATCTCATTATAGCTTATTCATAATACTTATTGTTTCTGTCAATAATAATAAAACTGAAATTATGGCTCTAATGTGAAAAAAACGAGTTCTAAACAAGACAAATCTGTTTAGAACTGTATTTGAAAGAATAACAAAGACAGTGATTCATTCTTCGTCATATCAAACGCGATAGACATAAATAAAGAGTCGATTTCTCACGATATTCCGTTTCCGTTATTTCTTTATGTATTTTTCCTTTAATTGCACGTGCTTTGATTTTAGCGATTTTTTTCTCATCTTGGAATATTTTAAGGCTACTTAGTAATCGGGCCGATTTTTCCTCTATGGATATAATACCAAATACCTATCTAGTATGCAGTGGCGACACACGTAACATCGCCACCATTTATGAAATTAAAGTCCGTTAAAATAAAAACTAATGGCTTCGATCAATATACACGAATTACAAGTAAGATGTTGATTTTATAGTTCCTAATTAACGTCATTTAGTAAGATGCGTGCATCCGGTTACCAATCTACTTGACACTTAACTTGATAGTGATTAAAAAGCACTAATTATGATTGTTATTTGGATGCGAATATTTATTCAAGTAGCCCACATTTTACGTAAGCAATCAATTAATTTAATTTAATTATAATGGCGTACAGTACAAGTATATCCATTTGTGATTTCATATTATGACTGATCCCATTACAGCGACCTGCCCCCTTATTCTCAACTGTCGGAAAGAATTCGAATTTCGGAAATTCTATACCTGTCACTTTTTATCGCGCTGCGTCAAAGCGAGACGGCATGTGACTTTTCGAATGGAATCCGTGATCCGACAGTTGAGAATAAGGGGGCTGTGCTATTTACAAGTCAAGAGTATGAATAAACTGTTACCTGTGTTAATGGTGCTAATATGTATTAACCTTTTGTCCTTTACCAGCCTGCCAACGCTTACACACAATAGATAATCTATTGTATGTGATATGTGGGTAGGTACTTCACTAATCAATATTTTATGGTATTTACTTTTCAAGTATTACACTTATCCACAGTGCCATTGTTTGTGGATGCACTTTCTTTTTTCTCAGGATATTAATTTAAGTTTGAATTGAAATTTTATTATTTATTTCCACAAGTTACAACTGTTACAAGCTATTAAACCGTTTTTCGCACCTATTACACTATTCATTAAACTCTTTGTCGTTGTCTGACAGAGATGGCAAGCAATAAATGAATTTGAATAGTTTTTGCTTCTTTTGTCATATTGTTTGTTTTTATCTCTGTGTTGTTTGTATAAATTTGCCAAATAAAAAATTTAGCTATATTAATAAGGTTATTTATTATTTAGATATTAGTTGACTGCAACCCGTTTTATAAAAACTGGTTCTTGTGATGGATACATTGTTTTGATTGGTAATAATTTTATGACTAATTTACATATTGTGCTATTTTTGTTATTCCGGATCAAAAGAGAACTATAATAATAATAATAATATTCATACACTCACACCTATTATCTAGCCCAAAGTAAGCATCATTAAAAGCTTGTGTTATAGGTAGGTACTAGATAACGGAGAAATAATGATAATAATATGGATGTAAATATTAGAAATATACTAAATAAACATATATACATCCATGACTCGTAAACAAATGCTTGTATTCATTATAAAAACATTTGCTCCTACCGGGATTCGAACCCGGGGCCTCTTGACGGAGTAGCATGTATAGCAAGGGTTACAGACCACTCGGTCGTTATATAAGTAACTAATTGTCCAGGTATTTTAGTTATGTTTTATTTAACTCGGGGCTCGTTAGATGAAGAAGAGTAGTCTGGTGTGCCAGGGCGGGAGTTTGTGGGCTATCTAATAGTACCTGATGTCATGAACTAAGCTTGGGTTTTTCCATAACTTAAATATTAAGGTGTATAATAAATTAATAGTAGTGTCTCAGAATCGTTAACCACATTGTGTCTAAATCAAAATGAAAAAATGGAAATGTTTTTAAAATCTAATTTTTATCTTAGAGTAGGTAAGTATTTATATTTCTAAAATAAAATAAAAAGCATTTTACTGATTTTAGGTTTTACAAATATTTTTAGCTAGATTGACTATAATATTGACTAAAATTAAATAGATAACTATTTATTTTTACTGCTCTAATAATTTCAATACCATAATTAAATAAAATGTAATGATAACTTACGAATATACGCCTTTTTATTATCTCCAAGTGTGACACAGACCAAACTGAGAACCACTAAAGTGTACATTGACTGCATTGTGCTGCTCTCAACTAAATTAATTTTAATTTGATGGAAATTAATTCAATAAATTTTTATTTTACGCCAATAAGTTAGTTGAAGAGCTGAGCACCTACTGTAAGGAAGCTGGCATTGGACGACCTATATATAATAAGTAGCGCGTTGAGACGCATCGGTCATTGTGCGCTCATGGCATTTCGACACTAAGTGAAGGCTTTCTTCATAAAAAGCTTAACATCACTATAAAAGTTATTTGTGATAAATGTAATTTAAATTAAAGATAATATGTTAAATATTTCAATACTTACTTGAGAAAACCTAGGTTTCAATAACTTTGATAACGATTTGAAAATAAGAACGACCTACTGAAATTAGCTCAAGCTGGTAAGTTGGTAGTCAGTGTTTGTTGTTAACTAAGCATTAATATATTCTTTAAATTTTATTAAAATATTCAATGAAATTTAACTAATACGAATTCTTAATATTTTTTTTATTAATGACCTGTCTATCTAAGATAGTTGCTAAGCACGACTCACCTAACTCGTTACATAACATATAACGTGGTTATTTTCTACATATTCTGTCGTACTTTTAAGACTATCTCTTGTAAATAAGGCAAGAATAACTTAAGCATTATAATAGATAAAGTGTATGTTTTGTCAGTTGTTATAATAAATGAAAAAAAAATCAATACCTACAGGCACAAAAGAAGACCTGTAACTGTATTAAATTTGTCAATTAAGCGATTTCAATTATTATTTTCCTAAGTTAGCAAAACGTTGTTTATAGCTAACTTAAAAACTTATCAAAGACAACTGAATCTTTAGTCTTTCCGTGACCACAATCGCTGTAAAGTAATGGAAACGTCTGGTATATATAAAAAAATATAACATATAATTAAACGCGAGTTAAATCCGGTAAAGTGGTTTCATTTCAAATATGTAATGGTCGCGAAAATATAAGACAAAATTATTATTTTCCTCCCTGCTTTATAAGCAGACAAAAAAAATGGTTCACTCTTTCCCTTAGTTACTCTTTCCCGAGTTAGTCCCCTTAGTCGGACTCTACTTTTTCTATCATTGTCTGTAGGTACAGACAATGATAGAAAAAGTAGAGTCCGACTAAGGGTTGCAGAAACAACTGCAATAAACAAGGAAAAAATCACTTGGTATTGCAGGTGCGTTGTCATCCTGAGGCCTAAGATGGAATGCCTTCCATGCCCAGTAATTACACTGGCTAGGTACCTTTCCCTTTAATCCGAAACACAGCGAACTGTTTCACGGCTGAAATAAGAAAGGCGGTGGTACCCAACTAGCACACTAGTGGAAATAGCAGCCTATTTTGCAACTTTTAGCTTTACAGTAGCGCTTTAGAGGTTCAGAAAGAGGTTTTAAGTTCTACTATTGCTTCTGTAACTGCTCATAGCGGTAAATATCACTAGGGGTAGCAGAAACTGAACCAAATGCCACTCTAGGCTTTATCAGAGTTCATTTTACAACCCATTTGCCGTCTATAGTGTTACAACAGAGTTAAAACATTTAGTTACAGCTTAAAGCTGCTAAAAAGCTTCTATTGCCGCTGCTGTACGCTTCAGAACTGCACAAAGACTTTAATTGCAGACTTTTTAACGGAACTGTATAAAATATACATTTATCACTGTTCTGCCACTGAAAGCTTTATTGCAGAAGTGATTTGTACTTTTGCGCAGACTTGAGTAGCAATTTGATCTATTGTTTTACTAATAGCGACAAATAACACGTAAGTTTTTTTTAACTCAATAATGTGAGAGTAATTTAACTTTCATTTATAAAACTGTATTCATTTAATTTATTCTTTAAGGGATTCATTGGAAACAAACAAAAATAATGCGCCAAGTTCGAGTTCAACAAACACAAGCGAGGGTCCCGTAGATTTTGTTTTCTCAATTAGTGATAACTGACCAGTTGCAGAGGAAAAGTAATTTATATCTTGGTGTTTTATAAAATACACCAAGCATATTATAAAAATAATTAAAATAACCTCCTTTGCGTTATTTTTTGTTTCTTTCTTCTAGATACAATAATGTGGCCTCGGACTGCTATACTGAATATAAACTAGAGTATGTCAAATGTGAAAGAAAATGTAGCTATCGCGAGCAAATACGAATTTGGGCGCTGAAACACAAATGAAACCATGTAGCTTTAAAAGACTTACTAAAAATTTTAAACCAAATTACTCCAAACACTATGCCTAAAGATCCACGCTCACTACTTGGTACACCAAGAGAAATTACAAGAAACTTCGTCGATCCAGGTGAATACTGGCACAATAATTTAAAAAATAGTATTATAAAGAGTTTTGAAAAATCTAAAGTTATACTGGAAAATATATCGATTTTATAGACGGAGTACCTATTTACAAAAGCTCCAAAATACAATTCTGGCCTATATTGTGCAGTATTTTTAAAATGCCTCACTTAAGTCCTATTATATAATATTATGTAGAGTATTTCTAGGTTCAGCTAAACCAAAAGATTTGCATGAATTTTTAAACGTTTTTATTGAAGAAATGGGCAGTATGCTTCACGATGGCATTTACATACGAAATAGAAACAATTCAGTGTCATCCAGATGCTTTGTATGCGATTCTCCTGTCAGAGCTATGATAAATGGTACGACATGATATTGTTTCTTTAAACAATGCAGTTTATTTTAGTCCAGTTTGGTTGTGGAGTTGAATCTTCAATTTTACATAATTTTTTACTATTCTTGTTTGGCCAGTTTAACGATTGATGTTTTTCCCATGTAGATGGACAGATGCAAAGTTCTTGTTTATTTCGTTGTTTATTATAAGTTTGAATTATTTTGAAAGGCATTCTGAAAACATGGTAAGACATAGTAAGTGTTAAACATTTCAAAGAGCAAAAAATATAGAAGCAGCTACAAACGATCATCATATTTTAGGGTTTTTAAACGAGCTCTACGGATCTCTAAACACTTAACCATTAGTGTGGTTCGATACCTGCAGTAAGTACGAAATAAAAGTGATTGTAAAGACTTGAACTGCATTAGTGGTATAGATATTACTTGGACCTTCAGAAGAGTAAAACTTAACGCTTTGACGCGCAGAGAGGAAGTACTTGTAGCCTTGTAGGGAGTTATTAGGGTTGGTGCCTAGTTTTAAGTTTTACACTTTGCAGGATTATGCGAATTAATAAATACTTTTCTTGATATAAAAACGTGGTTTTATTTTTTAGTTAGTACAAACATAGAGAGCAGTATAGACAGAGAGCATTATAGAGGTAAGTGCCACAGATAATTAAACAGTTTAGAATTTTATCATAGATAAACTATTTTGTTCAATTATACACTAACGTTAGATTAATATTTAACATGCCCCCATAATCTACATTAGTTTTAAAGTTTTACATTACTGCCTAATATGAAAATTAAGCTTAGTTATAAAATAATATTTTGACAAAACATTGTCTGCAAATTGGTCATCATTTAGCGATTTATTCTTAATTAAAAATGTATTAATTTTGACACAAAATAATTAAATTTGACTTTTTTTAAAGGTTTAGTAAAAAGATCTGCTAGTTGATGATCAGTTTGACAGTAACATAACTTAATATCATTGCAAGACACTTTTTCATTTATGAATTTATAACGCACATCTATATGTTTAGATCGACGATTAAAAGTTCCCGTTTCAATTAACTTTATAGCACTTTGGTTGTCTATATTAAGATTGGCACTCACATTCACATTTAGTAATTCTTCAATTAGTCCTTTTAAATACAATAGTTCCTTCGTACACTCAGCTGCAGAAATATATTCCGCTTCACAGCTGGATAGGGCTACTATGGGTTGTTTTCTAGTACTCCAATGTACAGGACCATCACAGTACACAAGCACAAAGCCACTTGTGCTCCTCCTTGTTAACTTATCATTTGCAAAGTCAGCATCACAATAAGCTTCTATTTTTGTACAGTCAGATCCTTTTTTGTAAATAAGTTTTCCATTTGTTCGTCCTCTCAAATATTTCAGTGTCTTCTTGACATTGTTAACATCTAGGTCTGTAGGATTTTCCATGAATCTACTTTCAGTGTTTACGGCATAGGTAAGATCTGGTCTAGTCTTATTACTGATGTATAAAAGTTGTCCTATAGCCTGTCTATATGGATAGTTTGTATTTGTATGTGTCTCGTCGTCTGTGCTTTTCTCAGTTATTTCAATTGGTGTTGGACTTGGTTTTGAATTAGACATATTTAAGTTTTCTAAAATTTTCTCAGAATGTTTGTTTTGGTTCAGTTCAATACCATTTTTTGTCTTCTTTATTTGTATGCCTAAAAAATTTTCTGGTTTCTTAGTGTAAGTCATTTCAAAATTTTGTTGCAGGCAATTTATGAGTTTTATTAAGTCTTCTTTATTTTGACCAACAAGTATTCCGTCGTCAACATAAATTCCCAACAGTATTGTACTGTCTTCATTTTTGAAAATACATTTGTCAGATTTTAGTGGATTAAGTCCATATTTTTGTAAAGTTGATGTGAATTTAGTATTCCAGTTAAGTGGTGATTGTTTGAGTCCATATAGGCTTTTCTTTAATTTGCATACTTTCTTTGTTGAATCAAAGTCATAACCTTCTGGGATGGTCATGTATATGTTTTCTTTTAGAGTTCCATATAAGAATGCTGTCTTAATGTCCAGTGTCATTACATGAAAATTTTTAGCAGCAGTAATAGCTAAGATTGTTC
The DNA here is from genome assembly GCA_947347705.1 of Nymphula nitidulata. Lineage (NCBI taxonomy): Eukaryota > Metazoa > Arthropoda > Insecta > Lepidoptera > Crambidae > Nymphula > Nymphula nitidulata. Next base: position 15,227,716 of record OX374623.1, read on the forward strand.
TTAAAGAAACATTATTCATTACCGGACTAAAAGTTTCTTCATAGTCTATTCCTTGGATTTGTTGGCAACCCTTTGCCACAAGTCTAGCTTTGTATATACCACTGTCATTCTTTACTTTTAGTAACCACATGTTAGATATTATTTTTCTGCCTTTAGCTTCTATTCTGTCTACTATATCCCATACTTCATTTTTTTTCAGTGATTGCTTTTCTGAGTTTATAGCTTTTTGCCATTCTTCTTTATCTGAACTTGACATAGCTTCTTTATATGTTAGCATAGCATAGTCTAAATATTTAGTAGGAAGGTTTATTTTTCTTCTAGGTCTTTGTGTTATAGCTTCTGTATTTTCTTCTTGTTCTTCATGTTCTGATTCTTTTTCATTTGAACGCGAAGATGTGTATGATGTGTCTGAGTCAGAATTGTAGATGGTATCTTGTGTTATATTTTCTTCAAAAAATTCTTGTTCAAGATTTTCTTCATTATGGTTTATAGGTTCTTTTTCCAGATAACTTATTTCGGACACATTTTCATCTAATTTTATTAAGGTTTCTTTTTCTTTTACAGATTCTTCTTTCTTTTCAAAATTAAATATTACATCTCTTCTAATCAGTATAGCTTTCTTTTTATCATCAAACAGTCGATAGCCATTGTTAGCATATCCCACCATTATATATTTTTCTGTTCTTGATTCTAGTTTCTTTAGGTTATTTAGTTTTTTACTGTATGCTGTAGAACCAAATATTTGAATATTTTTTAGGTTAGGCTTCTTTCCATACCATTTTTCATAAGGCATTTTGTTTTCAATAGTTTCAGATGGTGTTCTGTTTAAAAGATAGATTGCAGTTCTTGCAGCTTCTCCCCACAAGTAGTCATTAGTATTTGTTTCAAACATCAGTGCTCTTATCTTTTCTTGTAAGGTTCTGTTTAATCTTTCCGCTTTTCCATTAAGCTGGGGTGAGTAGGGAATTGTGTAGTCTACTATAATTCCTTTGTTTTTACAGTAAGTTTTAAATTCATTACAGGTGTATTCGCCACCATTGTCACAGCGTATCTTACTTACTTTCAGGTCTTTTTCTCTTTCCACCTCTGCAATATAGTTTTTAAGGTGTTCGGATACTTCATTTTTATGTTCCAGTAAGAATATTTTGGTAAAGTGGCTGTAGTCATCCATAATGGTAAGTATGTATTTTTTACTGTCAAATGTTGGTATTGCAAAAGGACCACACACGTCACTGTGTATAATTTGTAGTGGTCTAATAGCACATTCTCTTACTGTATTGAAAGGTTTTCGCACTTGCTTAGACATTATGCATATTTCACATGTTCTATCTAGTGTTTTTAGTTCATCTTTATCTATGTTTAGATTTATAGATTCACACAGTTTCATCAAGGAATTTTTACTCGGATGACCCATTTTCACATGCCAATCTGTGGCATTTTGTTTTTTATTAGTCATCAAACCTGATTGTTTTTTTGGTTTTGTAAGTTTTACTTTATACAAGTTTTCTTCTTTATTTCCAATTAAAATGGTCTCATTGTTTTTAATTATTCTAACTTTATTGTTTTTAAATAGAACTGTACCACCATTGTTTGTAATTTCACTTACGGACAATAAATTTTGTGTTAAATCTGGTATGAACAAGGTCTTCTCCAAAGAACATTCCAAAAAATTGGCTTTACCTTCTCCATATGATTTCATATTAGCTCCATGTTTGGCCACACCTATAACGGATTGTGAGTTTTCCAGTTCTTCAATCAGACTGCGATCGTTTGTCATGTGACTGGAACAGCCGGAGTCAACCACAAATGTGGTATTTTTTTTCAATGGGTTTTCTGTATTATAGGTTATAAAAGCCACATTGTTTGGTTTTTTGTTAAAGTTATCATTTTTCTTTTTAAAGAAACATCTGTCTGTGGAATGATTCGTTTTTTTGCATATTGCACACTTATTCTGTTTTTGTTTTAAGAAGTAACAATCTTTTTCAACATGGTTAGTTTTTTTACAGTTGTTGCAGAACATTTTTTTGGTTATGTTTGTACTTTTATTTGATGCTTTAAAAGCAACATTTTGTTCTTCTAAGGGTTTATTTTGCCTTTTTTCTTCTGCTATGAGTCTTGATACTAGGTTATTTATTGTCTTTTCATGAGTTGGACAGGAATCCCATGCAGTTATTAAGTTTTTGAAGTTTTCTGGTAAAATTGCCATTATTTTTGATATTAGCATGCTGTCATTAATTTTTTCATCTACCAGTGAGAGCTTGTATGTGTAGTTTTGCAAAACGCCAATATTGTATGCAACATCCTTGGTTTTATCATAGTTCAATCTAAAGAACTCTTGTAATAGTTCGCATTTTTGGTGTTCTGTGTTTCTTTGAAAAAGAAAACACAATTTTTTGTACATTTCCTTTGCGTTTTCACACGACATTATGTGCACCATTAGCGTTTTATCGATAGTCATCATAATGATTCTTTGCGCTTTCGCATCTCTTGTCGCGAAATCTTCCGAGCGATCAATTGGTTCTTGGTTTAGGATGTAATATAAATTAGAGCTTTTAAATAGTATATCTATTTGAAATTTCCATAGCGTAAAATCACTTTCACTTGTAAGCATTTGTATTTTGCTATAATCCTCCATGTTAGGTTTTTAATGTTTCTTGTTTTTTAGTTTCTTCGAAGCGAAGATGTCTGGGCCCATAACCTGTAGCCTTGTAGGGAGTTATTAGGGTTGGTGCCTAGTTTTAAGTTTTACACTTTGCAGGATTATGCGAATTAATAAATACTTTTCTTGATATAAAAACGTGGTTTTATTTTTTAGTTAGTACAAACATAGAGAGCAGTATAGACAGAGAGCATTATAGAGGTAAGTGCCACAGATAATTAAACAGTTTAGAATTTTATCATAGATAAACTATTTTGTTCAATTATACACTAACGTTAGATTAATATTTAACAGTACTAAGGTTGAAGTTGCAAGTTAAAGCTGCTTCTCATAGACGCCATGTTTACAAGACAATTATTTATCATTACTTGAGAAATTTATAGGTTTTTATCACAATTTGTAGTAAAATATAACTAAATATAGAACCAGCAACTTACTAATTACAAATGTAGTCACGTATGTAATTTCAATATCGTGTAGGTATGTGATATAATATTATTTATATAATAATATTTTACATATTTTACGATATTCTTAGGGAATTATTGATGCCCGTTAAAAATACACCAATAATATGAAGTATATGCACGATGAACTGATCTGCGTTTTTAGCCACTTGCATATTATACAAAATATAGCTCAAAAACACATACCTTCACTTCGCTTATTATTTATTTATATTCAGTAATGTCTGACTCAGAAACAACAGATGTATTTTATAAATGAGAGACAAGGTGAATGATCAGTAATCCTTTTTTCGTTCAGTTAAACCTGTCCTTCATTCAATAAGCGCTACAAGAGTTTTAGTGTGGTGTTAATTATTAGTTGCAGCTCCTGTAGCGCTTTTATGCCACTATTATGAAGTTCTAATGAAACTGTAGGTTGCAAAAAGTTGTGCCCCTTTTGCTGCAAAGCGGCTGCATAAGGTCTGCAGTGCACGCTCTGGCGCTTGAGCTTGGCGCCTTTGGGAATAATCGGATTAGCTCCAAAGCTCTTAAGCAACTAGTTTGTGCTAGTTGGGTACCTACCCAGGCGACCCTACATACGGGCCTACCACCTATTCAATAATAACCACCACCTAGGCCCTACAACCTAGTAATGTTAATTATATCAAATTAATATTTTAATCTGTGTACATACCACAGCACATCAAGTGTAACAGTTGCACTATGAAAGCCGCCTCTATTACGAACGCAGTAAGGGCGGTCTCAAGGTCTAACTGTTACGTTTGATGTGCTGTCGACTGTACCTATGAAGCTTTGGATAACTGTATGTAACCATATAGATTTATTCATTGATTAAATAATAAAGTAAAAGTAATCACAAAACTTAAAATTGACATAGTAATAATAATGTTATCTTAAAAGTGAAATGACATCAAACACCTTATTCCATACAGCTACATACGAAGTGGTAGTAACTTCCTTATTTTAAGAGATATAGAGACCTTTGAAATGCCATCACATGTGCTTTATTTACACAAGGTACAGACGACAGCACATCAAGTCTAACAGTTGCAGTACGAAAGCCGCCTCTATTACGAACGATGTGAGGGCGGTCTCAAGGTCAAACTGTTACGCAGCTTGATGTGCTGTCGAGTGTTCAATCACATACAATAAGGGTCTAACTAAACAGAAACAATAATAAAGTAGGTGTTTAAAATAGCGGAAAAAAATTGATGAGTTGCTTTATTTACTAGCTTTCCACTTGCGGCTTAATCATATAGAAACATAAAATTAATCCTGTTACTATGTTTATGACCTGCGCGATTGTAGTTATACTAAATTTATATTTCTCTACAATCTCACCAATAAAGTTCAAAATTAGGACAACAAGTAGCAAAGAATGATGCTCAGAAAAAACCCAAAAATTAAATTTTCACCGATCAATCTAAAAGCAGTGCTAATTAATGAGTGAGTCTTTAGCCGAAACTCTGCCAGTAATTGCTAAATTCTAGGTAAAACTGTCTGAAAATATTACAACATCACTATTGTAGTTGTTAGTTTATTTATTAACCCCCGACGAAAAAGAGGGATGTTATAAGTTTGACGTGTCTGTCTGTGTATCTGTGTGTCTGTCTGTGGCATCGTAGTTTCTAAACAAATGGACCGATTTGGATTAAGTTTCTTTTGTTTGAAAGCTGACGTGACAAGGATGGTTTTTAACTATAATTTTGAAGATCAATTTAGGCGTTTTATGATTATCAGCTCAGCTACATGATAATAGGATTTTAGTAACCTTCAGTGATCCGATTGATTTGAAATTTGGGGTACTGTCTCTTTGGTGACATTCCCATGACATACCAACCTTGAGTTGATCCTATGCTACCAAAAAGTCCTATACCATCAAAAATTATAGCTATAAACCATCCTTATCAAGTCAGCTTTCAAATAAAAAAAACAAATCAAAATCAGTCCATTCGTTTAGGTGCTACGATGCCACAGATAGACACTCCTCATTTTTCGTCGGTGATTAAAAAGCAATGGTTGGTTTAATGCAATAACAAAACGCAAAAAGCAACTATATTATGGAATTCATTATGTTCGTCTTAAAAATAAACGGGGTCCATAAAATATTTTTAAATGCACTGAAATTTATAATTATACCTTTTCACCATAAGTAGGATTGCTTTTCAAAATTAAAACTGTTTTAAGCCCAGGCTTCGTACATTTTATTATCAGTAAGAAGGTATAATGTTTGGAGTTTGTTATGAAAAATACAAATATTTATCGGGGACGCTTTAATGCATCTAACTTTTTAAATTATTTACAATGAAGAACAGAGCATAATATCTAATAAAATAAGGAATTTAGTGGAAAAATATAAAAAATAATAATCTAAAGACTCTGTCCGCCCCAATTGTGCACGGGTGGTGTAGCGGAGGTGAGCCCAATACTGGTAAGCTAAGAGAGATGTCAAATAAAACAGTCAAGAAACTTAAACGCAACTTATATTTACTGCTGTATGACATGTTTGTCTAATAAACTTTTTTCATTAATTAAAGAAAAAATTTAAAACTCTTCGAATTACCCGTTTGGACGGGTACCGCGTTTGGGCAAAACGGGTAATACTTAGGTATTTGCCCAAACGCGGTAACCGTTTAGAATCTGTCAAAATACCCGGTACCATGATATATTACGATCATTTTAAGCAACAATATCGCAATATGAAAATTCATTACATGACAATTTCTCCTAATTTAATAACTTTGGTACATTAGGACCAAAGGAATCTCTGTTCCCATTGTTTGCTTTTGTTGCAGGTCCCACGCTGTATCGCTCGATACAAACCAAGAACGTTTACCAAATTTTTCTCTCCGTCTCAATACTATCTCTAAGAAATAAATACGACATATTTACAATAACACGGTTTTGTAGAAAAACAAAATGCCATTAAAAGATTGTTAGTATACTTAGTTCCCTACTAAAGAATATTATTAATAATCATTTTAATTACAAAGTAACATGATTTGTAATTAATTACATGTTTATGTGTATAATTGATATCCAGGGCTAGCTAGTACCTACCCTATAATCATAGATCGATTGACTGTATGTAATACTCATTATCTATTGCTCCGACAATGTATAGACCTCGTATGAACCATTGTTGTCATACAATATCACTACTACACGCGTATTTCATGTTAAATAATTTTACTATAGGTACTTCCCTGTGAGACTCAATTGTAAATACTTGAGAGAAAACTTGATTTATTTATTTAGTAATAGTGTTTTCACCTCTCCAGCACGAAAAGGGTGCTTTTACTGCCTAAAAACTCGCAAAGTTGCATTTTGCTTACATATAAGCAATGATTTCCATATTACGCGGCATAGAATATTTATTTTATTAGCCTGGATGCATGTCCTTTGGGTAAGAGCAGCATAGAAAAATATAACCTATGTTTAAAAATTCTTAATAATCTGCCTGGTTTTAATTAAAAATTAAGTTAAAAGTTTTCCCATTATTTAATGAACAAAGATATAATTATTAATGTAGTTAAAGAAGAATGTTTATTTCTCATTAGAATTACAAATTCACTTACTGAGAAACTTAAATTATTTCAACATAAAAAAAGAAGAAGCGCACGAACAATTAATATTCGATACAATATTTATATAAAACTAATGTCGTTAGTTTTACAAAACGGTACGACCAGCGGCGGATGATCAAGTCAACAATGAATGCGAACATGGATGCACGATTCGGTTTAGAGTACTAGATGCGGCAATGACATATTCCAAAAAAGCAATTAATATTCTCCTAGGTTATTTGTTTTTACGAGATTGCAATTATTTATTGTTTTAGGTTTTTTTTTATATATTCTTAGCCACTTTAGTAATAAACTACTGTATTATAAGGTTTCTACTTTCAATATAAATGATATGTTCCTTATTTATCGTTTATTTTACTTTGATAACGATTATTATTACTTATTTATTCATTAAATTTCTAGAAGTATTTTTTCTGTGATGTTAAATTTATTTCCTTTGTAACATATATTTTAAGCAATCGTTTGTAAGATGTCATTGATTTAGCGTTTTTTATCGATTCCGGCAATTTATTATAAAGTAATACTCCATCGTATTGTATATTTTTTTGCCATAATTTGTTCTATGCTGGCGGCTGACAAGATTATTGACATTACGTAATTTTATTTTTTGAATTTGGCGTTTTTTGGTAAAATTTATATTTGTATATGTGTGTATTTAATATTTTGCGAATTAATATACATGTTGCGTATACATACGTTTGATGTAAACTCATTAGCCCAGTTTCTTGGTATATTTTACTGGTTGAAGTGCGAAAGTGGTATTTAAAAAGAATTTTAACAAGTTTGTTTTGAGCGGTTTGTATTGGTTTTAGGTTAGTTTTCGATGCATTTCCCCAAATTTCAATTAAGTAATCGATATGAGTTTTAATAAGTGAATTGTATATTAGAAAACATATTTTTCTGGGTAGACACTTCACAATATAATAAAGTGAGCCTGACAATGATACCAACTTAGATTTAATTTTTTCTAATTGAGGTTTCCAATTTAACTGACTATCAAAGATAATTCCAAGGTATTTTTCCTGTGATTTCCTTTTAATTTGCTCATTGTTAATAAAAAGTTGTAAATTGTCATCGAGTTTTTTGTTTTTAGCCGAAAAGATTACAAAATTTGTTTTACTTGAATTTAATGTGAGAAGATTATATTTAAACCAATCGTTTAATTTATTTAAATCATTTTGAGCCAGAGTTATAATACTACGTAGTGATAGGCCATAATAAAAAATACTGGTGTCATCTGCGTATAAAGTAACGTCACCCGTTAGGTTGGTTTTGTATATATCGTTGATATATATTAAGAACAAAAGCGGCCCTAAGATTGAGCCCTGCGGAACACCACAAGTAATCAATTCAGGGTCACTTTGACAGTTACCAATCCTGACAACCTGTCGACGACTCGATAGATAAGATTTAAGCACTTTGTGCGCATTTCCGCTTATACCTGTGCTGTACAATTTTTCCAGTAGTAGTTCGTGAGACACTGTGTCAAAAGCTTTTTTCAAGTCAATGAAGATTCCGAGTACTATTTGTTTTTTGTCTATATTATCCTTTATTTTTGTTACAAGGTCTATAGTGGCTGATAGTGTGCCAGTTTTTCGTCTAAACCCATATTGATTTTTGTAGAAAAAGTTTTTGGAATTTAAGAATTTTTCTAGACGTGACTGTATAATTTTTTCGTAAATTTTTGACATTACTGGAAGAACAGATATTGGTCGATAATTACAAGGATCTAGTTTTGTTCCCGATTTATGGATTGGAGTTACTTTGGCAATTTTTAGTCTTTCTGGGAAGATACCTTCCTCGAAGGATTTGTTTATGACGGATACGAGTATAGTGGCTATCAAGTTTTTTATACATTTAATTTTTTTTTTTTTTTTTTTTTTATACAAAGCACGGCAATTGACCCAACACCACCTGATGTGAAGCGGTAAGGAGAGTCCATATGCGAAGACAGCTAGTGCAGAAACGGACAATGCACTAGCTGCCTCCACCTTGCCGGCCCAAAAGGTGCTTTTTCACGCCTCTCTTGAAGGACCCCATGTTATAGGAAGGAGGAAACACATGCGCTGGCAAAGAATTCCAAGTTCTGGAAGTACGACAAAGAAACGAAGAACTAAATTTCTTTGTGCGTGATGTTGAGGTGGAGACAGTAAATGGATGACTCCGAAGACCAGCACGCGTGCTCCTGAGCAGAAAGGGGGAAGGTGGGATAAGGTCGAAAAGCTCTTCAGAGCACTCTCCGTGATAAAGCCGATAAAAGGCGCTAAGCGACGCAATGTCTCGACGCAATTGTAGAGGCTCAAGTTTGTTCGTGACCTCTACATCGCCAATGATACGGACAGCACGACGCTGCAATCTGTCCAGTGCATCGAGGAGGTACTTGGCGGAGCCATCCCATAAGTGCGAGCAATATTCCACGCAAGACCGGACCTGAGTTTTGTACAGCAGGCATAGCTGGTCAGGCGTGAAAAATCGACGCACCTTGTTCAGGACACCGAGCTTCCGTGAGGCTGTTTTTATCACGGTTTCGATGTAGTTTCTAGAATTGAGATCGCAGCATATCTCCATACCGAGCAAGTTCAAGGAGGCCTGTGCCGAAAGAGTAGTGCCCTGAAGAGAGGGAAGGGGAAGGAACGGCGACATTTTGGCTGTAAACGCACACACCTGTGTTTTCTTAGCATTGAACTCAACAAGATTGTTAGATCCCCATTCAGATACGAGGTTCAACACCCTGCTGAGCTCAATAGTAAGATTCTCCCTCTCTTTCTCGGTTTCAGCGCGCCCAGCCCCTGGGCGACCGTAATATCCCCCATGCACTGTACTGTCATCCGCATAACAATGAATGCTTCCTAATGGAAGCATATCATTGATATGAAGAAGAAAGAGTGTGGGGGATAAAACAGAGCCTTGTGGTACACCAGCATTCACAGACATGAACCGCGAAGCGCATCCATCTGCGAGGACGCGTATTCTCCGCTCATGTAGGAAGCCGGCGATCCAGTTGCAGAACTGATCGGGCAGACCGTATGCCGGGAGCTTGGAGAGAAGAGCCTTGTGCCAGACCCGATCAAAAGCTTTGGCAATGTCAAGGCTAACAGCCAGTGACTCACCACGTTTATCAATAGCTTCACCCCAGACATGCATCAAGTACGCTAGAAGATCACCCGTTGACCGTTTCGGCCGAAACCCGTACTGTCGATCATTAATTAATGAGTGACCTTCTAGGTATCGGATCAGCTGGTTATTTATGATCCGCTCCATGACCTTGCAAAGAACTGAGGTGACAGCTATTGGGCGGTAGTTTGCTGGGTCTGATCGGTCTCCCTTTTTGGGGACCGGTTGCACATTGGCCTCTCTCCAAGATTCAGGCACACACCCATAAGAGAGAGAAAGGCGGTATAGCCGGGTTAAGATGGGAGACAACTCCGCTGCGCATTTATTTAGTACTATCGCTGGGATGCCATCAGGTCCACTAGCTTTCCGGACGTCGATTGACTGCAGCTCCGCACGTACATCACATTGCCTAATACGGATATCAGGCATTGTGTGGCCACAGTGGGAGAGTGTTGGTGGCTGTGAGTTGCAGTCATCGATTCGGGAATGAGCAGCAAAGAGTTTTACCAAAAGATCGGCTTTCTCTTGCGGCTTGTGAGCTAGCGAGCCGTCAGAACATCTCAACGGGGGCAGCGAGGGTTGACAGAAGTTGGACTGCACGGCTTTGGCCAGACGCCAATAGCTACGGCTTCCCGTAGGATGCGTGAGTAGTTCTTGGCCAACTCGTGCAACGCGCTGTGCATCCGCTCTGATGAATGCCCTCTTGCAGGACTTGGTGGCGTTGTTATAAGCTGCTTCTAGCGAGTCAATGTTAGGATCTCCGCAAGCTCGACCCCTGATCCAAGCGCGGTATGCCGACTGTCTGTTCTCAACAGCTATGGCACACTCCCGGTTGAACCAGAGGTTACGCCTACCCCTACTGATGAGATCGGAGTGAGGGATATAGTACTCCATCCCTAACATGATCTCATCAGCAACAGCAGTAGCGCTAGCGCTCGGGTCCAGCTCACTGAAGCAGCGCTGCCTCCAAGGGACAGATGCGAAGTAATCCCGCATACCATCCCAATCTGCCGACGCATAGTGCCAGATGCGGCGTTTGGCAACCATAGGTACCGGTGGCGACGCCCGTGGCACCCCAGCGGATATCAGGCAGTGATCCGATGTTCCCAAAGGAGCACGAACCTCTAGCCGATATCCGTCCGGACGAGACGTCAGCAGAAGGTCCAACAATGAGGGCGCGTGACCGACAATGTCTGGAATCCTGGTGGGCTGGTTTACCAGTTGTGTCGTGCGTGAGAGCGAAAGCGTGGGCAGTTCTACCAGCATGGTCAGTTTTAGAGGAACTTAACCACGACTCGTGGTGAGCATTGAAGTCCCCTAAAAACACCAATTCCGCGGTTGGATACTGCTCCAGCGCAACATCTGCCACCCGACTAAGATGTTCGAAAAGTCGAGTTGTCTCCATGTCACCGCTGTGAGATCTATAGAGGCACACGTAGACACGGCTATGTGTGCCCAGGTCCACATGCACCCCAAGAATCGAGTAGGAAGGGTCCTCCAAGCAGCGCAGACGGCGACAGCAAACATCCGCCCGGACAAACAAGCATACCCCGGCCTTCGCTTTGAAGGACTCCTCAAGAGCGTAGCCGGGGTAATCCAAGTAGCTAGTGTCAGCCGGGCGAAGAATTTGCGTCTCCGTCAAAAACAGCATAGCCGGTCGAGCCGTCTCGAGATGTTGGTGGACGGCATTGAGGTTAGCATGGAGCCCACGGATGTTAGTGAGCTCGACCTCAAACAGCGTGGTTGTGGTGGGGGTGTGCACCGCTGATCGACCGTTCATGTTCTTGAGCGCTGCCATAGAAGGTGATGTAAGGAGGAGAGGCGTGAATTGAGGGAACGTTGCCGCGATATAGACGGTCAAAGCGTGAGGCCTGTTTCCCCAGTTAACAGCCGACAGAAGAGAAGCGCTGACCCGCCGAACGGAAGGGCCCCCGAACCCCCCCGGGAATGGCCGCCGGGACCCCACCACCCGGTCACCAACCGGCACGACGGACCACCCCAAGATTATGCGTGGCATGATAGGGCAGCCTCACGAACTGGTTAGGTTCGCTTGGGCCCCTGTACTGTACCACGGGCGGCCAGCGGAACAGCCGTTTCTTCGGGTCTCCCTGGAAATGGAATTAATGGAATTGATTTAGTACTTATAGAGTCAATGCCGCAACTGGTATTAGAGTCTAAATTGTCTATAATTTTAACTATTTCACTCGATGTTACTGGTATTAGTTCGTTTAACTCTGTTGCTTGCGATGGGCCTTCGTCTTGTACTTGAATACTACTTCGCTTGTGGTATTTGGCGGGGATTTCATTTGCAAGTATAGTACCTATTGTTGAGAAATAATTATTGAATTCTTCGCAAATCTGTTTTTTATCTGTGATAATTTTTGATTTTACTTCAAGTTTATCTGGTTCCGAAGCATTTTTTATTTTGTTATTTGCCAAATCACCAATTAAAGTCCACATTTTCTTAGGGTCTTTTGTAGTCTCTTCAAATTTTTTAAAATAATGAGTAGTCTTGGCTTTCTGTATCATACTTGCCGTATCAGTTTTTGCCCTTTTAAAATATTCCTCAATAGTTTTGTTACTTTTGTCTTTTATGTAACAATGCCATAATTGGTTTCTCCTTTCTATGTTTTTTATTATGTCGTTATTAATCCAATCTTGCCGAGGGGGATTTAAAATTTTTGTTTTTACGACTTTGCTTTGGTATAAGCAGTTCTTTAGTATGTTCTCTATGTCTTCGTAAGAGTTTTGATCTTGGTAGTTCATTTGTTTTGAAAAATGATCATATAGCACATTATAGTCAGTTTTTGTATATTGGACTCTTTTCAATGGTGGAATTTGGGACATCATTGCTTCGAAGTAAATGTGTTTGTGGTCTGACATAGCCGAATTTATTATAGCTAAGTGGAAATCGCAGCTTTTGACATTTGAGCATACGTGATCCAATATAGTTTTTGTTGTTGGGGTTTCGCGAGTGCTATATTGTACGTTGATTTTGTTCAATATTTCAAAGTTTTTTTCCTTATAGATACTCTTATATTTTCGAATGGAAATGCTTGACTTCAACAAATCAAAATTGAAATCTCCAAAGACTACTAAGTAACTAACTAAGACTATTGCTCTTTTCATTTTTTGTAGCTGTAGGGAGAACGTGTCCAGGAAGTTATTCACGTTTGTACGTTCGGGCTTGTAAATAGCACCAACATCCAAAGAAAGCTTGGATATGTGAACCCACAGGTAGTGGTTTTCCTCTTCACATATATTCTCGATGAGATTGTGATTCAGGCTGTTATGCACATATATCGAAACTCCACCCCCTCTACCAGTTTGCCTGAAATTAAAGTAGTGTGTGTACCCCTGAATCTGCAGTTTATTGGCCTCATCTTCAGTTTTTATCCAAGTTTCAGACAGAACCATCACATGAATAGTAATATAATTATTAATAAACACTACAAATGCAATTTTAAGACCTATAATACTTAGTCTGGCCATAAATACTGTTACAATTAAAAATAAACAAAATATTACATTTGAATTTGGAATCTGTCATTTTTGTATGATTGTTCATTGAGTTTTCTTATTTTGGCGCCAATACATTGTACAATATTTTGCGATATTAAAATGAACTGGGGTGATAAAGAGAACCGAATCGTTGTGATTGCATTACACAAAGTAGGTATGGAGCCAAATAGTTTTTGAATTTAAAGAATCTTCTACTAGTTATGTTTAACATGTTAGTATGTACATCATTAGAATCGTTATTTAATCAAGTTGACGGCAGTATTTTTTGTTTTTTTTTTTCCGTTACTTGGTTAAAGAGTTAGAAGCAATAAAAGGAGGCCGCCACACACTTTTTTCATTAATGTCCCGCTATCTAGAGGAATCGAGACTTTTTTTCAAGATTTTTTTTATTTTTCCTGGTGATGTTAGCATATACAAATGTGGTATTATTAGAAAGCTAGTTAAATTACCTACACATTAACTATAAAATAAAGGAGAAAAATTCATACCGACTATGTAAAAAGAGGGCCTATGTAGGACGGGAGACGACCGACTTACCCCCTGCGGCAAGTTGTCGGCCCATTTACGTATATATTTACTACTATTAGGTCTACATTTTAATATATCATTGGAATTGTTATTTAATTAGCTCGACGACAGTATTTTTTGCGTATTTTTCCGATGTCTGGTTAGAGAGTTAGAATTTTTTTTTCGCGCCGCGGCGCGCCCTGGCGAGTGCTCAGGACCTAGGAGGTACGTCTTCCAAAAGCCTTGGACGTTCAACCCTCTAGCTGATTTTCCGAGGCGTTTTGGACGTTCAAGCGGCTAAGCTTGGTATTAGTAAAATGTTTGTGTACCGGGCTCTTAATAGGTACAATAAGATCTCCTCTGTTTGTGACAGAAAAAGATCTGGCCGTTCACGTAGTGTTCGTACGAAAAAAGTGGTGGTAGTAAGGGAAATAATTCGAAAAAATCCTGTCCGAAAGCAAAAGATTTTAGCTTGGGAGATGAAGATAGCCCCTAGAACCATGTCGCGTATTTTAAAAGATGACTTAGGACTTGCAGCCTATAAGAGACGTACTTGACATTTCTTAACTGATAATGGGATAACCGAAAAAAGAATAGGGTGGTAAAATCGAAACAACTACTGAAGCGGTACGCAAAGGGAGGTCACAGAAAATTTTTGTTTACGGATGAGATTTTTTTACAATTCAGTAACATTTTAACAAACAAATGACCGTATTTATGCTCAAAGCTCTAAGAAAGCTTCCCAATTAGTCGACAGAGTGCAACGTGGGCAGTGGGCACTATCCGACTTCAGTGATGGTTTAGTGGGGTATTAGCCATGAAGGAGTGACTGAGCCATACTTTTGTGAAAAAGATATCATTACATCGGCACAATTGTATCAAGATACCATTCTTGAGAAGGTAGTGAAGCCCCTTAACAAAACCATGTTCAATAAACAAGAATGGTCCTTCCAGCAAGACTCGGCGCCGGGTCATAAAGCTCGGTCTACGCAGTCTTGGTTGGGAACGAATGTTTCGGACTTCATCAGAGCTAAAAACTGGCCGTTGTCTAAGTCCCGATCTTAATCCGCTGGATTATGATTTATGGTCAGTTTTAGAGAGTACGGCTTGCTCTAAACGCCATGATAATTAAGAGTCCCTTAAACAATCCCTACGATTGGCAGTGAAGAATTTTCCCATGGAAAAAGTGCGTGCTTCTATTGAAACTGCCTCAACGTTTAAAATACTGTATTGCAGCCAATGGAGATCACTTCGAATAAGCTTTTTATATTTTAAAATGTTTTATATTTATGTATTAAAGTAACACACTATAAAAGTAATAATTGTTATTTGCAATAGATTTTTTTTTTCTTTTTTCAGTATTTAGATAGACTTAAAATTTTTCATAATAGTGTTAAAATTTTTCAGAATTACAGTTTCTTCACTTTTGACTTTTAATAATACCTATGTAAAGTTTATTGGTAAGTATATTCAGTTTATAAATGATTTATTTTCTACTTATATTCACTATTACGTTAACCGATTTTACTTTTTGTAGGTAAGCTAATATTTATCACTCTCTACGGTCGTGATTCAGTTCTAGACTACTTCACTAGTTCGTGATTCAAAGTAGTCGCAGCAAAAAAGTAACTTTGCTCACTTGTTGAACAAATAACTATATTTAACATAATATATTGGATTTTACCTACTTATAAATACTTACAATAACAAGGAAAAGCACTTGATATTGCAGGTGCGTTGTCATCCTGAGGCCTAAGATGAAATGCCGTCCATGCCCAGTAATTGGGATGTTGCCTAAGTTGGAATTTGTAGCTATTTTTCACAAATTCGTAAAATATACGCTACTGTTACCCATAAAAATAATTTAAACTGAAAAGATATGGAATATTGTTGAAATTGTATGTTTTTGAAAATTAAAAAATGGTGATATTTTTTTTGTTCAAAATTTGTCAAAAATGTTAACGATATTAGATTTCTAACATCAATTAAAAAAAAAAATTATTATGACAACTATCAATAAAAACCTACATAATACATAGTTATTATCAATTTTGTCAGTATGCCCATACATTTCTTAGTAATATGGGAACATGTGACGTCACCTGTTCCGTAGATTTTCTATGGAGCGTTTATGGGCGATGCGCCGCAACACATCAAACATACCACTATATCTGTGAAACTATTGATCTTAGACATACTATTTCTTTTGCAATATTTCTTTATGAGTTATAAACCTCTTAATTATGAAATAAAAAAAAAGTTGTCAACTACCCTATTACAGCGATTTTTCCAATGACTGATTTTAAAAACGTAATTTGTGCTATTTGGCTGGTGCTTTAATTACTTATGCGTGATCTTCTTGTACCCTATAGCAATACTTACAGTTACTTATACTTACTTGTGTATAGTCACAGAATACATAATTAGTACCTACAGGGTATGTTGGCGTACTAGAAAGAAAGAAAGAAAGAAAATTTATTTGGCATAAAAAAATACAATATTAACAAAAAAAAGTACCCAGAAAATAACAAATTATTGCCGAAACGGATTCCAACCGAAAACGGATTCCAGACGAAACCAATTCAGCATATGCTACAGCCGGGGCTGCAACGCTGGTTTTCAGTTGGCGATGGTTTATAGTTGTCTATTATTACTAAGTATCAAAGAAAAGTATACATGTGTCCAATAAAAATTCAATGAAGATGCTAAATAAACTAAAAAAAATATATAATTCAGTACATACTAAACTCAAATATTAGTACCTTATACATAGATACAACTTAAAATGTTACAAATTACTACTCAAGGCGTTTAAAGTCGCTCTTCTCGTGATATTGCATAACATAATAGATATGATATAATACAAAAATTATGTTCATTATCAAACCCAAAAAAAGTATTATTTGCATGGTTTCACTTGTATATATTTTATATCATTGCCAATGCAAAAAGCTAATCTCTCTAGAACTGAAATCTTCAGATAAATGTCTTGGATTAAGATTGAATAATCTTTTTCGTTTCGAAGAATTAAAAGTAAAGTAATAAATTCACTTTTCCGCTATTCATATTATATTTTAGTGTTATTACTAAACAAAAAAAGTAAATATCACATCACGTTTTAAGTTAGAAAATCTATACAAATAAAACGCAACAATACTCATCAATAACACACAACAATAATAATCTAAAAATAAAAATGAATCGCTGAAACGACATGTAGGTATGTACGCGCCGAACTTCCGAACGACTGCATGAAATTGGATAGTTATTTTTTGTGTTCGTCAGTGTAAGGTTTGTATCTAAGAAATGTTTTAACAAATGTATGATTTTTATAAATCCTTTTTCCTATTTAAAGTGAGTGAGACAGAAGATAATGGGGGGAATTTTCAATATTTTGACAAAATAGTCTAACATTTTTTAAATTCATTGTTTCATTAGGTACCTGTGCGAAGCCGGGGCGGACAACTAGTTATCAATAACATTTAGACAAATTAGTGTGGATATACTGTCTTTTGACAAAAAATCTTAATTCGTTCTCGTCGACCAAGCCAAAAAGACACGTGCTAATTATCGTAATTAAAGCTATTGGGTACTTTTGAGAGAGCACAACTTTATCAGTTTAGGAGTGAACTAGCTGTCTCTATAATAATTATATTAAAACTACGCACTTTTACTGAATTCTTACTTTGAGATATAACGAATTTGGTTTCATCATCACTTTGGCAACAACTTTTGCCACACATTTTTTAAAGTTTTGATCACTATAATTTTATAAAGGTATGTCTAAATGTGATAACGGAATTGCTACATGCAGAAAACTTTTTGTCGGTTTACTTACAACTATGTAATAAGAAGCTACTTACCTACGTAGCTAAAAACATATGTCAATCTGTATTTCAGTGTCATAATTTCTTTGCAATGACGTAAAAATATATTACATGTTAACAATATTGTGTATATAGACAAAATGTGTAAACAGAAAAAATATTATTATAGTCTGTAGGTGAAGTAACCACATTATGTTTAATTACGCCGTTGTTCTTTCTGGTGTTTCCATAAATAGAAGGAAAGATCCTCCCATAAGTTGCTAGCAAATGGAGCAGCATTAAAAACTAGTACTATTCAAACAAATTGCCCACATGTCCTTGACATTCTGTTTCCGTAAATCAAAATGAAATGAATTTTTAATTTTAAAAACAAGGAAAAGCAAACGATTATGTCATATATTCAAGGTTTCTGTTTGTATCAAAAGGAATCTTTGAATATATTTAAATAAAATGCATTTGTGTCGTCAATAAGAAAATAAAATCATGGGCTAGTTCATAGAAATCTATTGCAACTTTCAAATACATCATAGTCATTTGATAATTTCATGACATTTCTATGAAATATTTTTTTTTTTTATACCACTAAGGTGGCAATCAAGCATACGGCCCACCTGATGGTAAGCGGTTACCGTAGCCTATGGACGCTTGCAACACCAGAGGTAGGTATCACTTGCGCGTTGCCGACCCTGTAAAAACCTTTTCACGCCTTTTTTGAAGAACCCCATGCTGTACTCATTCGAGAAAACCTCTGCAGGGAGCTCATTCCACAACTTGAGCGTACGCGGGAGAAAGTTTCTCTGAAACCGTACAGTACGTGACCACTTTGGTTCCAATTTGTGAGGATGAACTCCCTGCCGGTGGCGAGCGGTGCGATGATAAAAAGAAGCCGTGGGCATCATGTCAAATAATTCCTCAGAACACGCCCCGTTATACAAACAGTAGAACACACACAAGGAGGCAAAATCTCTCCTTAGGCTTAATGGTTCAATACTGCTTGTGAGCTCATATTATAAGTATTATAACATGGGCTGCATTATTTCATAAAAATGTCATGAAATTATCAAATGAATAAGATGTATTTCAAAGTTGCAAAACATTATTATGAACTAATATAGCCCATGTTTTAATTTATTGTCATTATCATCCTGTATATCATGTGACGACTGAGTAATAAACGGATAACACATCATATAACTACGCTAATTAAATTAAGGCTCTCCCAAATTTCCGAACCAGCGGTAGAGCCATTTATCAATAAAACTTATTGCATAAAATATTTGTTAAGTAAGTATAGATAATAGGTAATATTTGACATTAACAAGTATTTAGATGAGTCTATGTTGAATCATCACCATCACATTATATTATCAGCTAATGATGTCTACTGCTGAACAAAGTCCGATTTCCAAACGGAACTTGCATTCAACGGCTTCCCGCGACCCTGACTAGGTCATCTATGATAATTTTCTATTAAAAATAAATGATTTTTTGAATTTGATACCTGTCCGACTAAAGCACGCTTTCTGCATCTAACTTAGTCTTATTTATTTGGTGTGCTTTATATGTGTTTTATCGCTCACTGTAATTAGGCAGTTTCATTTACATTTCAAGAGACATCATAGAAAACACACTGCCTAAATACAAAATATAATTTAAACCTTGTTTCTTTGTCGTATACTTCTAGAACTTGGAATTCTTTGCCAGCGCATGTGTTCGCTCCTTCCTATTTAAAAGAGGCGTGAAAAAGCACCTTTTGGGCCGGCAAGGTGGAGGCGGCTAGAGCAGTGTCTAAACTGGACTAGCTGTCTTCGCATATGGACTCTTCTTACCGCTTCACATGGAATGGTGTTGGGTCAATTTTGTCATGCTTTGCTTACAAAAAAGTTGAAGTACAAATATTGCTGGATTCTTTTTAATTTTAAAAATATTAAGTGGTACTACTAAATTCATATTTTTTTTAATTGACTTGGATGACACTGTCTCCAGCAATAAGCAATTCTAACAGACTTCCTACAAAAAATTGGCACCTACATCCCGGAAACCTATAGTGTGCGGAAAATGGAACGCTTGGAAAGGTATGCGCTAACGCAGACTAATAGTCAGCACGACCGTCTGCCCTTTCCAGGGAAGGTTAGTGTGTCAATGCTCGGTGACGGACTTATACATTAAATCGGTGGTAAATGTCGTCAAAAAGGACCGATTATTGGATATAAAAAACGTCTGAAGTGGGCGGCCAGCCTTAAGCTGACTGGGTTCATAGGAACTGGTGAAACCCGTATTCGCACAGTTCTATAAATTTAAATTGCATGCATTTTTTTAAGGTCAAATGAATTTTAATTAATTTCTCAAAGAATAAATCTTAGCCTTAGCAATCTTTTATAATTTTTTATATAAAAAAATAAGACGCGGTCTTGACAACAAAAAATTAATTTCAAAATCAAGAACATTTTATAGCAATAAAATCAAGTTTTTTATTTAAAAATATTTAAACTTCTAACTTCTTCAAACATAATTAATAAATAGGAAGTGTTGTTAGTAGCATTATGTGCATAGATATTAGTCGACCAATAAAAAGTAATATAAAAAAACGCATTTATGTATTAAAAAAAGTTAAGTTGGCAATCGGCATACGGCTTACCTTTTTTTGTCGGGGAGAAATCTGATTACTAATCTACCAAAAGTCGCCTAGTGCCAATAACATTGGGAATATCCACTAAAACTCCCCATTAAATCCACTGCCCTTTGCGGGAGTAGCCTTTTTTTTATGGAAAAGCTTTTATAGCTACCCTGCTATGATAGGGGGCCACAGCTGGATTATGTGAGACTCCCCGACTGGCATACTCACTAAAAACCATCAAAGTTCCCAACCTGCTGCATATCGACGCAACTACACAGGGAACATGGTAGTCGTCCGCGTAGTCGCGTTGCAGCTTGTCTCGACAGACCCTAACAAGGTTTAGGGATATCCCGGGAAGGTTTAGGATATCCCTAACACGCCAGGTGTATGGTGCAGAAGATGGAGCCCCATTCCATCGCCTGAATCCCTGGCTACGGCGGATGGAGCATGGGAAAGAGCCCTTCGGCCCGTACGCTTTCTGCGAGACGGGGCTGTGAGAGGGTCTTCCTCTCTAGCCCGCTCCACGCCCTTCTGAAGCATAGCATGCTCGCAGAAGGAGGCAACTTACGGGGGTAGCCTAGGCTCTGCCGAAGCAATGTCACCAGCCACCCCCAGACAACGAGGTTACGGCGAGATTACCCAGAGTCACTTGGGCAATCCCAGACGTGGCGGCCTGTGCAATGCGTGCGTGGGGCCCACGCACGCGGCCGTGCCTAGGGCGCAGGAAGACGGGCAAACACCGGTCGCCTCTTCACGCCATAGTAAGCGGTGTAAGCTTCACAGTGATACTACTATTCCTCTCATTATCAATCTATATACGTCCCACTGCTGGGCACAGACCTTCCTACATGGGAGAATCACATGAGGAGATTGGGCCATAACATCACCACGCTGGCCCAATGCGGGTTGGTGGGTTAAAGCGGTTGCAGTAACGACCGGGACCAACGGCTTAACGTGCCTTCCGAAGCACGGAGGAGCACGAGATTATAAATTTGATTGACCCATCCCGGGACCAACCATGGCGAAAGTTGCTATGTTTTCATAATCGAAACCAGAGCGCTCAAACCACTACGCCACCGAGCTCCTCACCACTAGTAACCACTATACCTCTGTATGTTGTGATTCTCAATCCAACTCCAAAGATTCTATAAACAAAAACAATCACAGCGCGATAGCCATGAAAGGTCCCAGAAAATTTTATTATACATACCTACTTGCCTCTGGAAATCTGGTAGGCGCGAGTATGAGTCATGGGCAAGCTGTTTCAAACCCGGGTAGCGTGAGTAAAAAGAAAATGAGAGGAAAACGAATACGAATACAGAATAAACTTAGCAGAGGAAGGGAATGTAAAAATATTTATAGGTATTTCGGCGAATTTGGAAGAAAAATAAGAGAAGAGTAAGAACGTAACATAACTGCGCGACACCCTGGCACACCGACGGATATCAGGCAGTGATGCGATTTTTAATGAAACTTTTTTAATCAAAAATCAGTAATCACTTGGGCCACCCAAACATTTTCTTGTAAGAGTTAAATAATAATTTTACTCAAAGAAAGGATAGTCTTCAAAATATTTTTTTTTTTTGTATCAAGAAAACATTTACTTGACTGTACAAATAGAGGACGTGTCTTGAATGAAGTAATCTGTGTCTTGGATTAGATGCATTATTCTTGTAACAAGTAAATATTTTAAGAATATTATAAACTATTACGAAGAAAATATTGTCTAGCAGCGTCTATAGGGAAAGGATAATTTTCTTGGAATCAATCAATATGTTTTGATTCAAAAGCAATTTGTCTTTATTTAAGAAATCTGTTTTTACCGTGAAGGGCGAGTCTTCCGTACTAGGTCCGGAATCGAGGGCCCTCGACCGAAAACTGTCTGGAATCCTGGTAGGCTGGTTGACTAGTTGGTCAGGTCATGAGTGTGAGCGAAAGCAAGGCAACTCTACCAAAAGAGTAAGAGGAGGATGGCCCTTGCTCCTGCGCGACGGTTAATGGTACCCGACCAAGATGTTCAAATGCCGTGTTGTCTCTATGTCACCGTTGAGGCATACATAGACATATCTGTCTGCCTCGTTTCACGTGCACCCCGAGGCTTGAATTAAAACATTATAAGCAGGTCGTTTTTGTCTAAAAAATCTTCAGTATAATTAACAAAAAAAATGCGGTTTTGCGGCCCCTTGTGCCCGAGCGAGAAAAAGAGAGCTATTTTCCCCATTGGGCCGTAGATGACGTACTTCTCTATATTTACTTTGGAAAAAAAACATTATGCGCGGTGCCCTTCCGGTCACATCATACACAAATCGTTACCTTATTGCGCGTTAATCCAGGCTTCGCCAGTCTGTTGAGCTTGTTTATATTTTGACCATGATCTTTTTCACAC
Organism: Nymphula nitidulata; assembly: GCA_947347705.1. Classification (NCBI taxonomy): domain Eukaryota; kingdom Metazoa; phylum Arthropoda; class Insecta; order Lepidoptera; family Crambidae; genus Nymphula; species Nymphula nitidulata. The sequence goes on from OX374623.1 coordinate 15,250,402, forward strand.
GTTTGAAATGAGCCACTTCTTTCGTCCGCCATCAAACTTTTAAAAAGATAGATAGATAAATAGATGTAAATTTTAGTTATTGCACAAGGACACAAGAAGGAAAAAAGGTTCGGTTTTATTATGAGAATCACAAAGAGAACCGGTTTCTTGCTTTAAAAAAAGGAGGTTATCAATTCGACATGTATGTATATTGTATGCATGCAATATTGTCAGAATTGCACACTGTTTTTGTTTAAGCTAATCTATACCACCTTCTAACCATGGCATGGGTGCCAAATTTTCATATGTGTACCATATGTTTGTATGTTCGTCCCCGCATATCTCAAAAACTATAAGACGGATTGCAAAACATATTTTTTGTTGGACTAGGTTATAGTCTAAATAAGGGAACCGGTTCAGTTTAGAAAATCGGTTCAGCAGTTTCTGAGATAGAGAGTTAAGTGTGATACAGTCATCAAGAAAAGGTGTCGTTGGTTCAACAGCGTAAAGGCCCATTTACATGGTGCAAGTTTCTTGTCTGGAGCATGCAATTAAATTGAAGCAAGAAATGAATTGTATGGTCTAAACAACGGTTTAGTAGATATTGGACCTATTCGTTAAATGACCTGCAGTCGTATTAGGACTTTTTCGCGAAATCCCTCATGCTGAAAATGCCCTATTCGTAAAACACATTACACTATGATGGAAGTCATTTCTTGCTTCAATTTGATTGTATGCTACAGGAAAGAAACATCTTGTAAATGGGCCTTTACGCTGTTAAGCTAATGACAAATTTTCTTAGTGACTGATTCACACTTAACTCTCTATCTCAGAAACTGCTGAACCGATTTTCTTAACTGAACCGGTTTCCTAATTTAGACTATTTTACTATTTTACTTTATCTCTGATAGTTATTAAATCAGACGAAACAGGCTGACTTTAAATGGACACAAAAAGTAGGTGGCCAAGAAAATAATGGACTATATAAAAAAAAACAAAATATTCATACACTCACACCTATTATCTAGCCCAAAGTAAGCATCACTAAGAGCTTGTGTTATGGATACTAGATAACGGATAAATAATAATAATAATCTAATATATAAAATTCTCGTCTCACAAATTTAGTTACCATACTCCTCCGAAACGGCTTGACCGATTTTCATGAAATTTTATATGTATATTCAGTAAGTCTGAGAATCGGCTACATCTATTTTTTGATCATTTTTTTTATGGCAAAACAACGATTGCGGGGTCAGCTAGGAACTTTATACCTATGTATACTAGCTGACCCTGCAAACGTAGTTTTGCCATAAAAAATAAATAAATAAAATGCCAAAAAAATGAGAGTAGCCGATTCTCAGACCTACTGAATATACATATAAAATTTCATGAAAATCGGTCAACCCGTTTCGGCGGAGTATGGTAACTAAATTTGTGAGTCGAGAATTTTATGTATAAGATTCAGTAGGTCTCCTCTTGACCGAGTAGCCTGTATAGCAAGGGGTACAGACCACTCGGCCAGCTGCACCCGTACCACCATCTTTTATCGCGATCCAGTTTAGGACCTAAACTGAGTAGAATCGTTAATTCGTACTACGACGCTATCTAGACTATGACAGCGATTCAGTTTAGAGTTGAATTGCTGTCATGGCTGCCATTATAGTCCATTTTTTTTCGTTACTACCCGAGATGTAAACAAATATGGCGACTATGACATTTATGACACCGCTAGAGATGGGAAAACCCTGAGTTCAGAAATGTCTGAAATAGTTACATTGTACTTATTTCAAAATAACAACGACTATAATATTTAAATAAGTATAAGTCACATAAGTGTAACCATCTAGAAATAATTTTGCCATTTGAACCCATTTTTGTGATACAAATAAAAAAATTAAAGACGAATTTCATTTGGTAGAAATAATAATAAAATAGTGGGATCGTAGCCTAAACTGAGAACACCTGTAAATAGCATTTTTAATGACATGTGTGGTGTAGACTTTTGATTGAAAGGAGAGGATCAAAAAATGTATGAAGCCTGGGCTTAAAATAATTTAATAATTTTATCCAACTCAGTCACAACAACATCATCAGATTGAAAGAACAAATTAAAATGAATACGGTACGGTCACGAATTGATCACGAATGAGTTCAATAAATAAATAATAAACCTATATTTTACCACATTTATATTATAAATTTTTACAAAATAATTTATATATATAAAACTAACGCACAAATCTCTTAATTAACGTAATAATTTACATATCGACAGTCTAAAATTACAATCACAATACAAGCAATTATATTCTACTAATTAGTTCATTTGAACGAATAACACGCAGCACTACGGTTCATTCAATCAGTGCAAACGCGAATCAATTCTAGTAAGATGATGGTACGAAAGAAAACGATGCAGTTTAGGAACCAATACTGAACCGAGCGGAATATGAATCGCTTTTATAAAGATGGTGTTAAGGCCCAACAACCCAACCTCAACATCAAATAAAAGAAGTTTTGTTTCTTTATCGTACTTCATAAACTTCGTACTTCATAAAATCAGGTGGTGTAGTGTAGAGTCCTTGCAGTGTTTTGATTTTAAAAAAACCTTTTTAGTCATTAAGTAAGTAAATTTACTTTTTGTATCGATCTTCAACATTGACCTTTCTCTACATCTCTACTGAATGCGAAGAATTCCGTTACTTATCAGTTTTAAACGATGCAATAATTTTATTCTTCCGACAGCAAAACGTTCATTTCCTTTCAACCATTCAACGTGATTCGTAAAGCAGGAGAATGTTTTTATTTACAATATAAACTTGTAAAGTTTTCACTAAAACAATATCTACACGTAGGTCTGCAATCTTACCAAATTAAACTCATTATTTGATGATGATGATATTCTATGTGCTCTTTGATTTATTATTATATCTGTAAAATTGAAAGTCCTGACTGACTGATTGACTGATATGGGTATCAAAGCACAACCTGATTCGGTGCTCCAAGTGTATTCACTGAGACATGTAGGTATCGTAGATAGAGATACGTAAATCACTAATCTGTGGAGAGTAGGTTTTTCATAATTTTACCGCTAGGAGGGTGAAATGGGAAGTTTAAATTTCTATGAAACTTTTTATTATCTGGGTCGATTTACTCGAAAATTGGTACACATTAAAATGATGAGACACGTGTACTATTGTTTTTCAAAAAACATCCCCTAACAGAGTCACATTATAATAGGGCTTCGAAATATGTAATTTGTTTCTTGTAGGCTACGCGGCCGAAGCCGCTGCAGTAGCTAGTTAGATATAAAATAAATCAGTGTTTTATAATTGTTAGATAATCGTTATCTTCTAATCGTGTGATGTGATTACTTTCTGGTTTCAGACGATGTCAGTGTTATTCCAAACTGCTAATCAGACCTTCGACGTGGCTTGTATACTCGACTGTCATTAATGCCCTCTACAAAAGTACTTAAAACAATATCCAATTCAAGGAGTCGATATAAAGAGGCTTATAGCCTTGAGGACAAGAACTTTAGGGTCAAAGCACTTTGATTTTGTTATCATCTAAAATTGTTACGTCAATAGTCAGGAGAAAAATAGCAATCAAGCCATAGGTATTTCATTAGAAAAGTAACAGGAACAGTGAAAAGTAAGCCCATCAAACGTACGTAACAGTTTAACCATGAGGCCGCCCTTACTAAGTTCGTAATAGAGGTGGCCTTCGTAGTGCAACTGCTACACTGGATGTGCTATCGTCTGTACAATAGATCAACGATACAATTTAATTTTTTTTCCTACTTTACCTATTTTATGCCAAAACCCCTTTTTTCTGATAGTGTTTTGTAAGCTTTTGTATGATTGTACGGGAACCTTTTATTTTCTGGGGTGATTTGTAAATTAAAGTGTTCTTGTAACGCATTTCGACATACCTACTGACAAAAATGATTGACTGATGATTTAGGGTCAGTATCGATTGTAATTTCCTGTCACAATAGGAATTTCAAAAATAAAATATAGAATAGTTCCATAGTTACTGTGTTATCATACAGTGTGGGCCCTGTAACTAAAGAAAAAAAATGGAAACAGATATACCTTAAAGTATCCACAGTTATTACAAAGTGGTCCTAATGTTGCAAAGTTCTTAAATTAGGAAAAAATATTATTTAAAATTAAGATTTCCCACCATTAAATTTTCACATTGCGATATTGTCGCTTGATGGTCGTAAGATCTCTTGGTATCGGGAATTTTTAAATTTTTACATGGATTAATGTCACTAAATGTCACTGTCAATTATAGCGATATCTGTAGCACATTGCTTGCTCGATTAATTTTGTTAGAAAATAACAGTAAAAATATTTTTCATCATAATTAATTAATACCATTTGGACGTAATTACTGATTAGTTAAAAATGAAAATTTTATATTTTTGCTCCTGTCACAGAGCCCACACTGTAGGTATTATAGATATTATGCATGACGTAGAAAGGAGACGATGGATGCTGAAAGGGTAATTACTTAGCGCATCAATATGACGAAAAGTTCAAGAATGGCTTTGTCAAACTTTTGTTTGTTTCAGAGCTGTCATACTGTGAGATCGAAGGTGACAGGAATATAACCCTTGTTACTCGTACATTACCGAGTTACATTACCAGCAATGTACAAGGAAAAATATTCCTCGCACAAAACCGGGTAATGTATTAAGAAATAACGACTTATACATCATCATCATCATATTAGCCTATTGCAGTCCACTGCTGGACGTAAGCCTCCCCAAGGTTGCGCCATAAAACACGATCACGACTTATATATTCTTACTATATATTATTTTCTTTATTAAACGGTTACTAAACCATTTCATCACATAATTATAATATCATGTGCTTACCTAGAACTATTGAATAAGAAGGGAAAAAATAAAAGTAATACTGTGGCAATTTTTTTTTCAAATTATAGTACATAATTACTTTTCAACGTACATTGTTTACTAGTGTTCACTGCATCATAAATAAACAATGAAGTTTTTAGTCGCTACCAACTAATAATGCTTAATTTGCATCTCATTTGCTTATCATCGACAGGCATCGCTGTTATATTCTCAATATGTATAGGTATTACAAAAGAGACATAAGACTTTGAAATATAAATAATAGCGCTGATAATTGCGTATTAGTGATCTGTCCAATGAATCGACTACAACACGAGTATAATAGTAATTAGTTCACAGAATGGAATATTATGACTTTAGTATGTACAATTGGTGTTTGTGACTGAAATAAAAATAGTATGAATTCGCTCATTCATAAACAAAGTTTCATAGAATCAATACATAATTTATTAGTTTCATCGTCATTAATACCCTATTCACGCCACATAGTGCTGGGAACAGATTTTCCTTGATGGGAGAAATACATGAGAACTTATTGTGGGCACACTGATTTCCGTTTATTAGTAAAACACGGATTTTTCGATTTTCCGATATTATATCTGGCGAAAAATTGGGCTGACTGGAAGAGATCTCTGATAAAGATAAGTCCACCCTTGCTCACAAACTGTAAATTTAAAATTTACCATGTAATGTATAAAGCGCAATAAAGAATATAATAATAATTTTGACCTTTTGAAAGCATTACCATAACAGTTAACTGAAAAGAAACCTAAATCGTAATTCTTTGTCCTTTTCTTACAGTAAAGAATAAAATGAATTAGCCAATTAAGTACATACATCATTCATCAACATCCCCCTGCAACCGAGGACCAGTTGCAGTGTTTCTGATTGAGACGTCTATTCTACAATAACTCCGGATAGGAATTAGTTCCTCGCAGAGTGTTAGTAACTCTCCTTGGACGGGTTTTACTGCAAGGTTTTTATTGCCCCTAAATTCTGGTGACATTTTAAGGGCTATCTGCAGCACTTGAACTAAATTTGGAACGAGGAGGTCCTCTTTCTTACAGACTGAAAAAGCGCTATGTTGGCAGCTTATGCTAAGGGATGCGTCCTCCACTTATCTCCAAGCCACCAACACAACACTTCTTCTTGATTTTAGTCTGGTGTTTATGGTAAAGATTGTAATTAATAACGTAATTATGTAGATTTCTCTAAGACGGGTTATCATGAAATCAGGTTTAGTGTCAAAGTGTCGTTTTATCTTAGAATAAAGCCGGGCATGAAAGGTCAGTAAGCTCTATCCTTCAAAGGATTAAACAATCAAATACGAATTAGGAATTTATCGTAAACGTTTCCCAAATTAGTTATCCTTTGCAGATTATGTATTATAAAACAATACGCTGTTTTAAAATTTTGATAGGTATTCTGAGCACCAATAAAGATGCTTAGAGTTATTACTAGTAATCAAAATGAATGTTAAGGAGTCTGGTCATACTTTAATTCGAATTCCAAAATAGCGATGCCACTCAGAAAGGTAAGGTTAGATTTACATGAGTTAGAAAGTATGTTATGACGAATCTCTTCATTATGAATGCTTATTATTGCGATGTACGGAACTTCGAAAGTAAATGCCCCTTCTACTTTTTATTTTTAGGTTACAGTTCGAACCTTTTTTTATGGAAAAGCTTCTATAGCTACCCGGCTGTGATAAACGGCCACAGTTGGGTTATGTGAGACTCTCCGTCTAGCATACTCAATAAAACCATTAGCTCTTCCTACCATGCTGCCTAGCGACGCCACCATATGGGAACTTGGTAGACGTCCGCTTAGCCGCTTGCAGATAGATGGTGACAGCACAGGCGCCACAAACGGTTATGGTTATCCCAGAGGAACATCGGATATCCCTACCATACCGGGTGACAATGCAGGCGATGGAGCCCTATTCCATCGCCCACATCCCGGCTAGAGTAGATGAAGAGCGGCAATGAGCGTCCTCTTTTCGGCCTGTACCTACGCCTTCTGCGGGAAGGGGCAGTGAGATGGTAATCCACTCTAGCCCGCTCCGCAGCTTCCTTCTGAAAGATGACTTGCTCGCAGAAAGAGGCAATCGCCTCCCAGTACTGCCGCACTGCTAACCATCGAAGAAGTATCTAAACGTCGGCAATGAGAGGTTTGCACCCACTAATGCAATGAGGACACGGCGCTCATTAGCTCACACTGGAGAGAGTTTCAGAGTATGTAGAGCCGTGTCGTCATCACCTCCACATGCGTGACACCGGCAACTTGGCTTCCGTGTGATCCTGTGTAGATAATACCTGAAGCAACCTACCTCGACATCATCTGCACAAACCTAAATGAAAGAAGGCCGTGCACCAATAACCTAACCAACTAATGTTGGTTAAGTAGGTTTTTAACCAACCAAAAAAATAAGACAAAAATATACTATTTGACGACTACGAAAAGATTTTGTACATCACGCTATTTTTTGATTGAGTAATTATTTACTTTAATTGGTGTGACTGGCCTGTGAGAGTCGAACCTCGGTAATTTGAATTGTATGATTGATAAAAATATTCAGGAATAATACCTCTATGATTGATAAGTCTCTGTGGCGACTCATTAAAAGTAACTAAATTTTTAAAGTTTATAATACACTTGTGAATTTATTTAGAACACATTTTTTGACTTAATTATAGTAGTTCGTGGTGTAATGAAATATAAAATTATCGACTATTTTAAATAGAAGTCTAGTTTTTCATAGACTTTAAATTTAGTAGCGAGTCTACGCTCAAATGTAGAGATAACAAGAAGCTCTTTCAAATGGAAGGAAAATCAATACTCAAGTAACTTTGAACTAACATACAAAAGTGTTCTAGGACAATATTATTCTTTGTTCACTGAAAATATACATTTATGCTTTTTAAAATTTTACAATCACAAAAGAATAAATCCATCGAGGTTTACCGAGTTCAAGGTAACAGGGAAACAACCGGTCCGAATTGTTGCTTATACGTGTTATTGACAGTCGACACACAAGGGAAACAAAGGGATTACTACAAGGAATTTCCGTGTCCTATATACGTGGTTGATATATGCTGTTCTCATGTATGTTTTGCACATGTGGTGCACATTAGGGTTGTATATCGCCAAGTTTACAATATGTGTATTTTATTTCATGCCTATAATAAACTGGCCTGTCGAAATTTATTCTATATCTAAGTCGAGGATGGCTACTACAAAATCCATTCCACAAATACCGCATGAAATAATTCTATATAAATATTGGCATCACTAGTGGGTTCATGGTTATTTTTTATGACCAAGCAGAGTTGTATATTTTTTCTGGTATTTAAGAAAGGAGCTTTGGATTTGTCGGCAAACGTTCGTCGATAAAAAATTCGTCAGCGAAGCGTTCCACACCCACAACCACAATATCTTAAAGCAGATATAACCAAAATGACCATAAATTGTAATAGGTAATAGTTACACTATGTGTTTTGTGTCTAATCTGGCACATTCTAAAAATACTGAATTATATCCTTAAATATTAACATAAGATGTTTTAAATTACTTTTCCATGAATAATTTATTCAGCACATTTTTTTAACCGACTTCAAAAACGAGGAGGTTCTCAATTCGGCCGGTATGTTTTTTTTTTCTATGTATGTACACCGATTACGCCGAGATTACTGATCCGATTTACGTGATTCTTTTTTTGTTCGATACGGAATAGCTGCCATTTTGTCCCATAAAAATTTTTTCAAAAACAGTTGGGTACTTTGGTTTTAAATTAAAAAAAACTAAAAATTATGAAATCGTCTACATAAGCGAAATTGCGAATTTTTGCTTTTCCAATGACTTTTTAGTGAAACGATACGATAGTAGGAAACAATATAAGTTGACGGTCACCCATCTAGCTTCGACCGTAGAAAGCTATCACTAAAAATTGTGAAAAAAAAATTTTAAACAAAAATTAAAACCGACTTCAAAAAACTGAAAAGGATGAAATAATTAAATTTAAGTAGGTATTCATCCCCTAGAAACATATTTTTGGAGTCGGTGCTAAGTGGTTTCCAAAAACAATAGAAAGTAAAGCACCGACTCCAAAAATATGTTTCTAGGGGATGAATACCTACTTAAATTTAATTATTTCATCCTTTTCAGTTTTTTGAAGTCGGTTTTAATTTTTGTTTTCATTTTTAATTAAAAGAATCATGCACTGTAGGGTTAAGTTTCTCAGTAACCTCGCTTTAGGGTTGGGCTTTAAAATTATTAGGTATGAGTGTAGGTACAGTTAGCAATAGTAAAAATCTAACTGCCCTAGCTTACCATTGCTGACGTTTCTAGTAGATATGTATAGGTAGGTAGGTACGCGAGTTAACATTTTCAAATTTCTATTGAATTTATATTTTTAAAAATGCCTAAATGTTAACTACGAGCAAAAGTAAATAATTAACGATTGATCGCACTCAAGCATGAGGCGTTGCGTGTTGGTAATATTTCCAAGCCGCAGTTTCTACTTATCACAGACTTTGTATTCTAGGGAAACCAAATAGAAAACTTTTTGATTGAAAAATATTAAAAAAAAAATTCTAATCTTGTCTATGCTTGAAACCTTCTTTGTTTTCGTAGATACTAAATTAAAATTACCACAGAGTTTGTATTCTAGGGCAGATCAAATAAGTATATCTATCTTGTTTTCGTAAATCCAAAAAATTGAAAGTAATGATTTTTTGACAAAACATTTTCCGCTTGTTAATTCAATTTCTTTTAGATTCTATAACTTTATTGTAAAAATTTTGACTTTGTTTGTTTTTTATATTTAGTGACATTATTATTACATTGACTTATATATTACAAGACACTTCTATGACATTTAATATTTATGACATTTATTATTATTATTATAATAACATATTCAAATTTTATTCGTGTTACTAACCATCTAACATACTTTAAGTTAATATTGTTACTAACATAACTAATAAAATGAAATTAATGTGAATTCAATATTGATGTTAATCTGAAATAAATGAATTTTTATTATTATTATTACATTATTAGCGATAGCGATAGCGATCGAAAGGCATGCATCTTGTCTAGGACCTCTGTTCAGGCGTTTGACGACTAGCAGTTCATTTCATATTTGACAAAAGGGTTAATTTTCACAGAACCGATTGATTTCAAAAAGGTTTAATGTTACTTCGGTGGTATTTCCAAGACATGCTGACCTTGAGCTGATCCTATATCATCAAGTACCCGGGATGCTCAATTCTTCAGAAAGTTACAGCAGAAAATGCGCGTTTGGGCTCAAAACGATAATCTCAATGATATGGTGTTAGATAGATTATTGCGAGAACTACGCAAATTACGCACCTTGCAATAGAAAGAGGGTCACTCAATGAAAGTACTGCAGGATGAAAAGCTTAACTTCCATAACGATAAATAAAATCGTTACAAATGAATTATTTTTGTGTACAGCCAGCAACAGAATCATTTGAGCTCTCAGAGTGATCAAAATATTTACATTGTTTCAGATAAGCTACTTCGTATGTTGTTTGTATCACTTAGATGCTTTTGTAATACATCATCATCATCATCATCATACTAGCTTATGCTGTCCACTGCTGAACAAAGGCGGGGGAAGCCGACTTTCATAATCATCATACCAGCCTATGATGTCCACTGCTGAACAAAGGCCTCCCTCATTGACTTTCAAATGTAACGATTCAGCGCAGCCTGCATCCAACGGCTCCCCGCGATCCTGACCAGGTCGTCTGTTCATTTAGTGGGAGGCCGGCCGTCCGCTTTCTGGTACGTGGTCGCCGTGGTCTGGTACGAGTTACTTTAATCACTTGGAAAGCTCACATAATTTTAATGCTGCCTGTACATATTTATTAGATGTAGGTAACAAGTAAATACATTGCTTACTTGCTTCTACGAAATAAATGAGTAAAAACGTCAATTGTTAAGGACCTATACGTAAGTAATATTAAGTTTTTATTGTAACGTAGTCAAAAACAGGAATGTTTTTGATGCGTTTAAACCCGCCTGGAGCATATATTTTTTCATCGAATTCTTTCTTTTTTTGTAATTTTTACAATGGGCTATATTAGTTCATAGAAATGACTTGCAACTTTCAAAAAAATCTTATTCATTTGATGATTTCATGAGATTTCGATGAAATAATATAACATTGGCTGCATATAGAATATCTCGAAACATCCCGCGAATCTAGGGACTGATAAGGGTGATGTTAAAGTCAATTACCTTTATCAGCTACGATAATTGTGTTGCTGGAACTGGAAGTTAATATTATAGATGTAGACATGTATCTGCGACTATTTATCAAAAAGTAGATAAGTAATTACTATCCAACATGTGTTAACTACCCGTTAACTAGAAATTTTTAATAGGCAACTAAATCTATAAAATATTCAATAGATTATATGAAAGGAAAGCTCATTTTATATAATAATAATGACCATAACCAATAAGTACAAGCTATAAGGTAAATTTTCTAAGCTTATCGTTCCTTATCAGCCTGTCAGCTCTCACTCAGTCTCACAATAGAATAGACAGTGTACGATAATACTAACAGAAAAGCTATTACTTGGATAATTTACGGATTTATTAGAATTATCTCACGTTTTATAATAGTTATCTACTATGTTTATACTATGTATTTTAATAATTCTTCTAAATAAGATAGTAATTATAGAGTGACAAATGTCGTCAGTATAGGTAACCAATAAAGTACAAACCTTAAAGTGTTCTTAAAGAACTCATCAGTAGGTACTCATAAATTTAATAACAATAGGGATTATATTTTATATGGTTCTTAATTTAAAATTTGGCACACATGTTCCCGTTGAGGTTTAGGGGCGCACTAAGGAAGAATTTTTAAAATTCACCCCTCTAAGGTGGGTGTACGAGCACACTCGACATTGTTATTATTTAGTTGACATCGCAATTTACGTTACTATGTCACAATTAAATGTATTTTATATTAGTGCAATAAACGCTTCTTACGGTGATGGTTGCTTTTACTTAACATTCCGGTGCCGTACAACAAACATACATACAAACAAACTCTCAACATATATAAACATTCTTAATAACTTAAATGTAATGGTAACATATGTAGGGTCGCCTGGGTAGGTACCACCGCCTTTCTTATTTCAGCCGTGAAACAGTTCGCTGTGTTTCGGATTGAAGGGAAAGGTAGCCAGTGTAATTACTGGGCATGGACGGCATTTCATCTCAGGCCCCAGGATGACAACGCACCTGCAATATCAAGTGCTTTTTCTTGTTATTGCAAGTGTCTATAGGCGGCGGTAACCGCTTACCACCAGGTGGGCCGTCAGCTTGTTTGTCATCTGGTTGTATAAAAAAAAACAACCCTTACATTTCTTCGAGCCGGGTCTATCTTGTGATCTATCCAACCAGTGAAGTGTGATTACGTGATTAGTGAAACGGGGGTCTAAAGTTATGGCGGAAACAAGATTAGTTAGACTTTTTTATTGGAAACTTCACAGGAGTACTCTTATCGATAAATGAATTATTTCAGTTTTTTTTAGAATTCAACCCCTAAAAGGGGAAAATGGGGTGACAAATTGTGAAAATCAACATTGGTATTTTATGTTTGGTTTATCGGGTCGCAGATTTCAAAAATAATAATGATTTTGAAATTCAACGTGGTGGACGTGAAATACCATGTTTCCCTACAAGAGTTCCATCCTTTATTTTTGTATTTTCATTTTTGAGGTATGGCACGAGACTTGCGTTATTCTATAAGGTTTTTTAATTTCTATTTGGTGCCACATCGATCGTCGTCAATCGGTACCCAAGCAAGCGCGGGCCGCGCGGGGAGACGGGAAGAGTAGTCATCGGGAAACTTTCGCTGCATCCGTAATTAGTAGAATTCAAAGTGCTGCAGGAAGGTAGTTGCCTGCTTGCTTTTTATTTATAAGTTTCAGCTTAGAAATGCAAAAAATCATGCTTTTATCTCATCGGCACGTTCCCCTTGGACGTATAAAAGTATGATGAAAGCCTTCGATCCTTATGTTAACTAAAATCAAATTAAATTTAATATATTCTTACTTTTGTTCGGCTTATTCTACTAAATTCCAAAAACATTCTACTTTAACTCCAAGATACTTTTTAGTCAATATTTTATTCACGCGGGCAAATGCTACTTCGTTCCTAATAAGATTAGAAACTTCGAGAAATTTTTTTTTGTTATATATTCACAACAACCGTTTGACTTAAAACACCTTTTTAAAGTTTGATTTCCATAAAAAGTAGAGACATCAAATTTGACCTGTTTACGAACGTCAATGAATATTGACAGGTCCAAACAAACCAAAAACCACGTTTAAGAGACTTATGTTCCTTGGATGTAGTACTATCACAGCATAATGTATTTCAGCTTTTAGCGGACGCGTTGAAACTGCTAAAAGCTGTCAAAAGCACTATTATTGTGGCGCTGCCGTGAAAGCTCGCTGAAAATATTTTCAGTTATTCGCGCACTGCTTCAGTGGGAGGATGTCCGCACATGTCTCTGTTACATTCGCGATCAAAACATCGTAACTTTAAGCCCAATGTGATCTAAATGGTATTTTGGAATGTAGCATTCTGTATTACGGTTTTTTTTTTATTTTTGTTATACACTTGCGAGTAAAAAAATCTACTCATATGGTAAAACAGTATTTATTGTGCCTCTTCTTGTTTTTCTCTATAGTACTTAAATAAATAATAATTACATTTCCTTGACATCTCAAGAAAGTTTTATAACTCCCCATAGTACGATACAATGTCATACCTTTCATCTAATTATTGTATTTGGAATATGGATTTATTAAACTTGCAAGTGTTGAGTCATATTTTGTTTACCAGTGTATTTATATAAAAGTGAAAAATCATTCAAAGAAATATTATTTCTAATTGAAACATATATAATGTCGAATCAAAACAAATCGGTTAGTATTACGTGTACCTACTGTTACCCATCTAAATCTAACGAACAATACAGATATTGACTACGTTATAGATTGATCGCTTTAACATAGGAATGTCGTGATTGTGGGGTAATTTGTTACTAGTGGCATTGATATAATGAATAGGACTTACAAAGTAAACGGAAAGCCTTTTCTGTGTTTAATATTTTTAATTGGTTGATTACTACTCTCTGCCAGCAAGCGAAATAAATGATTTTATATGACCAATTAGAAACTAAGTATGAAATGTAAGTTATGAAAAGTAAGTTATAAAAATAATATTTTTATTTTTAAAATTGGAGGTCTTGCCATATAGTCTCTACAATGTATAATATTTGTTTGACAATATTTGTTTCAAATAACCTTATATGAGTAATGAATTAGTTCTCGTCTTTCTCAGATATGATCAAACTTCTACAAGAATACCTATTCTCCAAATGAGATCATGTTTTTCACTGAAAAGCTTATATAACTATACGGCATTGCAGGTTATTTACTATCCGTGATTCAGATGTAGTTTATTTTATGAATACTCAAGTCGCACTGGTATTTTATTCATACCAAAAACATGCGTTAAGTGCCTAAGTGGTATAACTTCACTATTTATTGTTTTTATTGAAGAGGGTTGGTCTTGGACAGTCTAGAACACAATTTGACTACAAGCGCCTTTCTTATTTTAACCGTGAAATAGCTGTGTTTCGGATTTAAGGGAAAGCTAGCCAGTGAAATTACTGGGCATGGAAGGCATTTCATCTCAGGCCTCAGGATGACAACGCACCTGGAATACCAAGTGATTTGTGATTGCAGGTGTCTATAGGTGGTAGTTACCATTTACCACCAGCCTGTCGATTCTGTAACAAAACTCGCACCTCACTTCGCAAGTCACTTCGAATTCTATTGAGGTGCGAGATTCGTTACAGAATCGCACCCCAGATAGGCCGCCAACTTGTTTGTCATGTAGTTCCGTAAAAAACAACAAGAAAATTTATGTTCTATGGCAATATTATCAACTACAATTTACAATCGTCGCGAATTAAGTGATTTAGATGAAGTTTAGCATAGAGAGACAATTTTAGTTTGAGCCCCTGCAAAGGACATAGCTTACTTTTGTAGCACTGACCGACAGCCACGCGGGTGGCGTCGCGAGCGTCTACAAGTATCATATTAAAAAAAACAAGCTTTTTCTTGATCTCTGTGGAATTTCAAATGCACTTTGTCTATATTTAACCTCAAAGAATTTCAATGTTGAGTGCTTTATACAATAAAAAACATCAAGTTGATGATAGCTTTACACCAATAAATCTTGCACTGTTTTATTTACTGAATGTCCGAGTTTCACGTATCGGGTGCAATTAATTATAATCTCCTTGCTCGTCGTAGGAATTACACAAACTTTAGCCATTGCCAAAATATTTTTATTCTTGTTTTCTTTATAAAGAAAACAAGAACACAGCAAGGGAAGCAATTCTTGCGGCCCAACTCTACCATTGTAAACAAAATTTATAAAGCCATTTTTCATTTCATACCTACGGACAATCTGATGGCATAGGTCACGCTTTGGCAAAGTTGTAGAAATAAAGACAAGTAGGTAAAATGTAACGCGCACCAAGCAAAAGTACGGATAAGTTAAAATAGACGTAAGTAATTAAAAATTCTAGGTTTTACGTAAAGTAACTTTCAGCTTATAAAAGTAAGTATTTTATAATTCAAATAAAAACTAGAATTGGCTATTTTGTTTCAAGTACATATGCTTTTGAAATAATTAATATCTTCAAAGAGAAAAGCTTTAGTAATGCTTCTTAAATTATTTTATTTTATACTTCAGTGTAGGTACATACAATATTTTTAATTAAACACACTTAACTTGGATCGAGAGCTCAAAAAGTCTGCTACAATTACGCAAAGCATGCTCAAACATAAAATACCTTGGTTATTTTAGGTTGTAGGCATGCAAGCCACGTAGCTGTTTAAATTTAATATATTGAGAGCGGCCGATTGAGAGAACCTTAGTCGTTGTCTTAGAGATAACTTCAATTCAGAGTTACTAGAACATACAGCTGGCAATTTTTATCAGTATGTGGAAACGTGATTATTACCGTAGCAAGCGGTCAGTTTTCAGATTATTAAATTACTTACCTAGTTGCAAATCGTTTCCTAATTTTCATACAACATGAAATTGTTGCTTAAATTGGCGTTGTATTGTATAATGTCATGTACATAACCCTAGAAATATACGATACAACATTTAGTATCTGACCCGATACATAAAACCCCTAAAGATAAAACAGGACAAGAACACCAAAATAATGATTATATTCATACACTCACACCTATTATCTAGCCCAAAGTAAGCATCATTAAGAGCTTGTGCTATGGATACTACTTAGATAACAGAGAAACAATGATAATAATATTTATATAAATATTAGAAATATACTAAATAAACATATAAACAAAACAATGTAGGCAGTAACAAAATAGTAATTCACAAATAAGTTACAGGTTATAAATTACAACACACATTATAAATTATTCATAAAAAGCATAGATATAACTGATATAATTATGTAACTACATCCAAAAATTAGTTTTTAACTGCCGTCATCCTTGACATTGCCTAGAATCTTGTACCTGTAACAAATTGGTATACCTACCTAAAATTATTTTGCCTTCCGTTGGATAGTTTATAACCGCCGACGCAAAAATAGGGGTGTTACAAGTTCGATATGTCTGTCTGTGTATCTGTGTGGCTGTCTGTGGCATCGTAGCTTCCAAACGGATGGACCAATTTTGATTTTTTTTAACAGTTGACGTTATCAGGATGGTTCTTAACTATTATTTATGAAGATCAGTTCAGGTGTTTAATGTCTATCATCTCATTTCCTATTTGAAAAAAGGGGTTTCCTAACTTTCAATCCGATTGATTTGAAATTTTATTTACTGGTACTTCGGTGGTATTTATTTATTTCTATTTCTATACAACAAGATGACAAACAAGCTGATGGCCCACCTGATGGTAAGAGGTTACCGCCGCCTATAGACATTTTCAAGATATGCTAACCTTTAACTGATCCTGTATCATCAAATAGTCTGCGGGATGCTCAATTCTTAACAGAAATTCTTTTCAGAAAATTACACCAGATATAGCGTATTTGGGCTCATAAGAATAGTCTCACAATGAGATGGTGTTAGATGATTAATCAGGCCGGGGGTTACTTAAAATTTCTATTTTATATTATGTTCATACTAGCTTAGACAGATAAACTAATTATATCACTACACAAAAATAACAGATACTTAGCTTCTGAGGCACGTCATGAGAATTGTAGTATCTTAATATGACCAAGGCTAAAAGGGATGAAAAATAAAGAAAGAAATAAGGAAAAATAGATACGGAAAGTAAAAGATAGTGTTTCCACACACTATTGTATAAATGCGAATATATTTACATGTTCCTCCAGTCTACGGAATAGAATATCTTAGGTATCGCAAAAGACAAAGTTTACTTGGCCTCGAGATATCGATAAAATATTTTCTGTTATGGGAATTGCCGATGCATTTATTTTTATTATAAGTATTGGATTAGGGAAATACATGTTACTTGACAATATTAGATGTTCTTGCCACCACAGGCTTATAATTCAAATGGCTGCTGTTTTTGTTTACTTCTGAGGCTTACTTTGTGTAGACATGTGTCAGACAGCTAAAAATGTTAGCAAAAAGAATATAACACTACGCTCAAACGTAACGTCTTTCAAGCTAATTAATTATTCTTTTATTTTTCAACATAAAATTTAAAAATATAATCATAATTATCTCTGCGGACCGCTACGCTGGCTACAGAGGCGTTTCGCTTGTAACGCGAGTCTACGATAACTGCTTACCATAGCAAGCGCTTACCTTAGTTAGCATTTAAAAATTTTAAACAAAAATTTAAACCGACTTCAAAAAACTGAAAAGGATAAAATAATTAAATTTAAGTAGGTATTCTTCTTAGGCTTCACTTTCTATTGTTTTTGGAAACCACTTAGCACCAACTCCAAAAATATGTTTCTAGGGGATGAATACCTACTTAAATTTAATTATTTTATCCTTTTCAGTTTTTTGAAGTCGGTTTTAATTTTTGTTTAAAATTTTTTTCACAATTTTTAGTGGTAACCTTCTACGGTCGAAGAAGATGATGAAGAAGATGATGATGAAGAAGAAGATGGGTGACCGTCAACTTATATTGTTTCCTACTATCGTATCGTTTCACTAAAAAGTCATTTGAAAAGCAAAAATTCGCAATTTCGCATATGTAGACGACTTAATAATTTAAGTTTTTTTTAAATTTAAAACCAAAGCACCCAACTGTTTTTGAAAAAAAATTTATGGGACCAAATGGCAGCTATTCCGCATCGAACAAAAAAAGAATCACGTAAATCGGATCAGTAATCTCGGCGTAATCGGTGTACATACATAGAAAAAAAAAATCATACCGGCCGAATTGAGAACCTCCTCGTTTTTGAAGTCGGTTAAAAATCAAGAAAAAGCGTTATGTTGACAGCTTGACAGGACAGCTGACAGCTGACATGTTGACAGGTTTATTACTGAGCTCTGGCGACCTTACTCATCGTATAGTACTTTTATCTCACAAAGCGACGTGCAGTGACAAGAGCTTTATTTGTGGTAACCAAGTGTCAAACACGCTGCGAACGTGTGCGTGAATACGAGTGGCGTTAGCATATAAATTTTAACAGATGGAAATATAGGTATTATAATATAAAATGTGAATGTGAGTCTGTATAACTTATTTTATTTAAATTTGGTAACGTAATAATATATAGAATAAATAGGTAGATAAATAAGAAATAAATATATAATGATATTTTGAAGGTTCTTAAATATTAAGAACGGAATAAAATAAGACAGTGTTACGTGTGTTGTATTTAATTAAATCGAAAAGAATCACTCGAATAACTATTAGTTTCATCTGAATCATTTTGTAAATTTAAAGTTATTTCGAAATCTTAATCATGTTCTTCTCTTTATGCACTTTGAAAAGTTTTTTGCTCAACAACGTTTTGCCTTACATAGTAATTAATAATAAAACAAAAAATAACATTGTAACTTTTAACTAACTAACTTAAAACTAAATGATATTACCTTAGGTAAATACCCGTATGAAAATAAATCTAAAATTAAACAAAAAATAAACAAAAATACTAAATCAATTTCACTATGACAATAGATGGTCGACTTTTAGACGTTTACTTTTCAATATTTCCATACTGACACTACTTGAAGCGACCCTAGAATAAAGATCCAATATTTTTATTTATTTTATTTTTACAGTTGTATAATAATTATGAAGTAATCATGACGTGTGGCATACTTACAAAAATCAAGGCCGCAATCCTGATAACCAGCAGAGTTTAATCTGATTTATGCACGCACTTTATTTATAACAAAAGATTGTAGTCCTTCGAATTTGCCTAGCTACTTAATTAAAGACTGATTTATGTAAAAAATCATCTCAGAAACTTAAAATAGCGTTGTTTTACTTTATTAGTCTAAGTAGCAGTAGGGGGAAACAAATAAAAATAATATTATGATAAACTTTACTGTTACTTTTAACTAAATATGTTAGTTTCTATTTCGGTTGAAGAAATGACAATGATTAATGGCATTTGGGGAATAATTACGGTGTGCACAATTTGTTACATTCATCAGGGAGACGCCGGTTAAATTCTTTCGTAAGATTACTAATAATAGATGTTTTAGGTAGGCGGGCACAGCGCCTTCGGCAGTACTCTTTCAGAAGTATAATATTATTAGTTTATTACCTAACAAATTGGCAACCATATCAGAACCGACTCATATTAATAAAGGCAAGTGGACAAGTTCATTGCTTACTATTTTTTTATAATTTATCGAAACTAAAATATTATTTAGCTTCACAAACAATATGATAGTTACATAATACTTACGACTGATCTGAATCTCAGTGATAGAACTTTGGAAATGTCAGTATTCATGGGGAAAAGGACCGCGTGACCAGTGTGACAACATGTGCAAGAACGTGAAGGGTGTTACGTGGGAGACGGAGACATTGATGGGAACCGCGCCGAAGTCGAAGTGGGACCGGCTATGTCCCAGAGCAGCTCTGTCGCATGTAGGACTGTTCGTGACGTTGATGTTATATACAGCTGGTGGAGGATTGGTATGTATCACAAATATCACAATTTAGAATGTTAGTTTACGTAGTTTGTCGGCCAGACTATGGGTCACACATATCTGGGCTTATTATCACAATACCAATATACTTAACGGTAAATATCAAATAACTCGACATTTAGATACTCGTGCCATTTGTATGTAACTTTTATCTCTTAGCATAAATGATGTGTTACGTAACTACACAGTTATTTACTCGCTACTTAACTTACCTGTGAAACCAGCCCTTAATTATGTGCACATATAGCCCGAAAAGTAAGTTTGGAGTAGCAGTGGGCAACAGACGGCTGGTGGGGCGTTAAAGTTCTAGAATGGCGACCACGTACTGGAAAGCGCAGATCAGGACGGCCTCTCACCAGATGGACAAACGACCTGGTCAGAGTCGCGGGGAGCCGTTGGATGCAGGCTGCGCAGAACCATTCCATTTGGAAATCGATGGGGAAGCCTTTGTTCAGCAGTGGACATCATCAGCTGGTAGTATGATGATGATGATAGTCCGAAAGCTATGTTTTTTATACCAGACATGTCATATTAAAAATATATATATCACAGGCGGCAGAATTGTTGTTACAATTAAACTATGGGGTCTTAACACCATTATTATGCTATATACCATAATCCTGCGATACATTTTTTTCTACCTTACAACAATGTCATATTCAACCATTTTACAACAATGTGTTAAAAATCATACTGTCTAGTTCACATTAATATTTGCTGGCTGCTGAGTGAAGGTAAACCGGTGACTTCAACCGTTGGCGCGGCGTGCTTGTAAGGGTCAAAGGGTGGCTTATAAAGAAAGTAAATTGTTTTGTGCTCTGTAGGTATTAGGACCTACTTATTACGTGAAAGTAGGGTTATACTTCGATTTTCGATATCACGGATTTTATTATATACTAAATGCTAAATATATAAATTATTAGTGAAAATGGCAAGTAAAATGCATCTGGCAGTATGGCATATGTAACAAAACTTCATACTATAAATTCTAACACCGATAAGTTTTCTTTGTGTAGCATTCCAACGCATGCCAGATTATTAACTAGTTCATTATAAAAATTAGTATTTTACATGTTCATTTTAATGACATAAGTATTTGATCAATTTAACTAAAAAAATATCGCACTTATTACTTTCTCTTCTTTTAAACTCATTTGAATTTTGAGCCATAGTTAATAACATGATGACATGATGATGTATATTCATATTAGGGCTTTATCTATTGCAACATAATATGTGCCAATGTAGCCAGAACATGATATAGGTAACATGATATTAATGATTGCCTATGACATGGCAAAATGAGAACCGTTAATATACCTACGTGATTGGACTCCTTAATAAGAACAAATCCTCGTAATGTACGAGCGTGAAAAGAAATTATGAAAGTTTCTTTACCTTTCCGGATAATAAAAGAGGCCATGCGTATGTATCCACAGATCATAATATAAGACTGTTGGACAGCTCCAAATTGCGGTGCTATTCCACTTACATGCCATGATTAATCTCCAATAATACACGTTGACCCGAGTGAACTTACATAGTGAAATCCTTAATAAACGTGGCGTAGAGCACTGCACGAAAATTTTATGTTTTCACGCGGTTTCTGATGGACTGAAAAATGTGGTTTTTTAACATACCTTGTGGCATGATTAGACATATTTGCATAAAATTTTACAGCAACCCGACCTATTTTTTTTGAACACCAAACCAGATGCTGACTAAAACAGTAAATGTACCATCTAAGTGCAATATACCATCGCGGTCTTCGCTGCCTGTTGATATAACCTAGCAGTATTGTGGAGTTAGTTCCACATAAAGCAATAATGGGAACTGTGAATGCGTTTGAAAAGTTAGCTAGGATTTATTGCTCCTGGGCTACCTACTTTTTATACCTATACAATAGGCAAACCTGCATTCTACTTAGTCACTCATATGCATTTTTTTATATAAAAATGTGTCAAGCGAAGGAAAAAATTAAAATAGCAAGAAAGTGGAATTAATAGTGCATATATTTAATACCATTTAACATAAATAAGTAAAACAGAATATTCTTAGCATTTATTCGAACATGCTAGAAGTCCAAAGAATATCAGCAACTAGATAACTCGCTTAGAAAGCGCTTTATTAACCTTAAGAACAAAAATATTTCTTAGGAAGCTACTTAAACTAAATAATTAAGTTCTTATGAAAAATAAATAGGTTTTTTGTTTGTTATTTGTTTTTTTGTTAGAAATCAGCAAATTCATCTTCGAATAAAGCAATGGGACTTTCTTTAATTTTTTCGCCTTCAAATATATCGAAGTTGGAAGTATCACCAGCGGAGCGGATTTTTGGTACGAATGGGGGTTGTACCCGGCCGTTTAAAAGACTGTCCCAGTCTATTTCCTTAAACCATTTATGATTCTTAAAGTCTAAAATACCGTCTTTTAGATTTCCATATCGTCGAGTATTATCAATTTGAAGAACATGTGATACCAAGTCCTTTAATTCAGGCGAGAAATGTGACGGACATCTATATTTTCCCGAAACAATTTTCTCATATATTCTCATTGGATCGGAAGCGTAAAAAGGCGGATGTCCTGCACTCATTTCAAATAATAATATTCCAAGAGACCACCAGTCTACTGACATCCCATATCCTTTACTTAGAATTATTTCTGGTGCTAAGTATTCAGGAGTGCCACATAGAGTCCAGGTTCGGCCTTTGATGAGTTTGCAAAAACCAAAATCAGTAATTTTTATGTAGCCAGTCCGATCTATTAAAATATTTTCAGGTTTGAGATCACGATAAACAAGTTCACAAGCATGTAAATATTCTAAAGCCAATATCACTTGAGCACCATAGAATTTTGATGAAGTTTCCTCATATTTTCCCATTTTGCGAAGGTGTAAAAACATTTCACCCCCAGATATAAACGGTAAAACATAATAAAGATAAACATTATCTTTGAAAAAATACTTCATGTACACAACAAAAGGAAAGTTTAAGCCACATAAAATTTTTTTTTCATAGAAGCTGTGTTCTATTTGCTTAAGTTTGACAATTTTTTCCTTTTCTAACATTTTCATAGCATAATATTTAGTGCTTTCTAAATGCCTTACCAAGTAAACGACACCAAATGCTCCCGTACCCAATATTTTATGTAATTCAAAGTCTTCCAGCTTAGAATTGCTTGCTATTTTTTCATTCCACGATTCCATAAACTCGAGTTGAAGTTTCTTCAAATAAAGTTCATATTTATCTTGTTTTGTGTAAGAATAACCCCCGGAATAGTTGTGAATTCTTCGCCTAGGTTCTGGATCTGCCATAATGTAACGAAGAAAATTATATAATATTATTATCTTTTTGAAAAATAGTTTTAGCCCTCACTCTGTCAAAAAATATCTTTGAAACAAAGTAGAGTAAATTGTCAACAAAAAACCGTTACTTAGTTGTCTAAATTACTATGCTCTATGGTTATAAGAAAATTTTATAGCATGGTATGATTTATACAGGATTGTTGGAGGGGAGCTTATTATTATTATATTATTCTTAATAAGCTATATAGATCCTGTAATTATATGCTATTAGAAACCATAATAGATGCTAGTGTGTTTACGATTCTAAGTTGTTATATAATAATAATAATATACATAACTAATATAACATTATAAGTAATAATAATTCATTTATTTCAGATACCATTTCATCCAAAATTTGTTAGTAACAATAACTTAAAAATATGTAAGTAATCATAATCAATGAATTGAACGAAATTAAATAAAAAGATTTTTTAATAGATTTATGATGAACATAAAATCAATATTAAAAATATATATAATCAAGGAGGCTGCCAAGAAGCTCTTTCAAATCGTCAAAAATCACAATATAGTATATCAAAGGTATATCTACATAAAAATTTACTGACAATTTCATTGTGTCGTATTGTCTATCATGATGTCATATTATTAATGTCATATTATGAAAAGCTCTTGGATTTATTGTAGGAATTCTAGAGATTTTTCAGAATCTACGATGCTTAAGATATTTTAGTGTAGGTACACTAGTCTGTAGTAACTTGGAGTATGCTTCTCAAGTTTGGAATCCTAGATACAGATTAATATTGTACCAGGAAGAATATTGTTAGATCCCGATTGTATGTTCATTGTAGTGATAGAATTCTCTTAGCTTCATTTGACTGACTGTATATTACCATAGACCACATTAACTTTCAATTAAGTTTAAAAAACTTAAACATCACTACGGACTATTGTCGATAATTTTGACAAAATGATCAATACCAATAAGACAAAAACCGATGTCAAAACAGTTTTATTTTGACGTGTAGCTCTATTACTGCGAACGTCTGCATATCTATTTAGAATGTTTTTATACACTTTTTTATTTTAGAAAAAGTATTTTTACATCTGAATATAAATTAAATGGATTGTGGATTTTTCGGTGGGTTATGTCTAAGTCTTATACACAACAGAGTCATCAAGATCATATCAGGTATTTGGAGATGTTGAAAGCAGAATTTGTTAAAAACTTTGAAGATCCACCTGTAGTAGATAAAACTGTAGAAAATTTTGATAAAATCAAAGCTATTGGAAATGGTGCCTATGGAGAAGTTTTTTTAGTAAGAGATAAAAGTACGTTCACTTATCATGCTATGAAAGTAGTTGATAAAGAAATCGTCGTAGAAAGAAAACACGTGAAGCATTTGCTAATGGAGAAAAAAATCCTGCAATCCGTGCATTTCCCTTTTTTAGTATCACTAGATATGGCTTTTAAAGACAACTTATATCTATATTTTGTTTTGCCTTACATTTCTGGTGGAGAAATGTTTACTTACATACAAAAATATGGAAACTTTTCGGATGAATTATCAAAATTTTACGCGAGTCAAGTGATTTTAGCGTTAGAATATTTACATTATTGTCAAATAGTCCACAGAGATTTGAAGCCAGAAAATATTCTCATTGATGTGAACGGTTACATTAAGTTATGTGATTTTGGCTTTTGTAAAATATTAAAGAAAAAGACATGGACACTTTGTGGTACTCCTGAATACTTAGCCCCAGAAGTAATAATGTCTAAAGGATATTCTTTTTCTGTTGACTGGTGGGCAGTTGGGGTTTTAATTTTTGAAATGCAAGCAGGACATCCACCATTTTTTGCTTCAGATCCAAGTAATTTGTATGAAAAAATTCTAAGTGGTTCTTACAAATGTCCAGATTCTATGAGCCACGAGACTAAAAGTCTTATAAAAGGGTTGTTACAAGTAGATGTAAGCAAGCGTTTTGGCTCTTTAAAAGGAGGAGTTTATGATATTAAAAGTCATTCGTGGTTTCAAGACATATCATGGCAGTGCATATTGCACCAAAGGAGGGATCCCCCATTTGTCCCGATCTATCCGACGCCTGGAGATACGAGTAATTTCCCAGAAATAACCCAACCCAAGTTAAGAAAAGCATCCCATTGTATGTATGAAAACGAATTTGAAGATTTCTAATCACTTGAAAATATAAAAATCTTTTGATAGTAACAATATATGCTTTACTCTATAATAATTTAAAATACTGTGGTAATTTCAGTAAATTTTTACCCCCCCCAACTGCTGTTACTAAAACCTTATAAGAAGTAAAAGTATAAACTATTGATGTTTCAAACTACGTATTTTTTTTGTGCGTTTATGTAAATAGGTATCGTAAATATAAATGTATTAACAGAGTTGTTCGTTTTTTTGTACCATTACAATGTATTAATAAAAATAATTCACCTTTTTTCAGTAGACTATGATTCAAGTTAAAATGACAATCTAGTAACAATAGCAAATAAAGAAAGAAAAGTACAGCATATAAATTTTCCATCGTTTACTTTCTTTATTTGTAATTGTTAATTGTTACAATAAAGTAGGCGTTTAAACGCACAAAATCAAGCATTAAAATGTTATACATGTCAATCTTTTGTTAATAAGTTAATCTTCAGTATAGTTAGTTCCCAAACTGGTCCAGGTGCATCCATAGGTCCACGGGAGACTCGACTCAAAAAACACATTTTTGACGAGTTTTGGGAAAATTTTAGGAATGTAGCTGCAGGGAATCCACTAAACCAGCTAAATTTTGAAAGTGGTCTATGAGAAAAAAAGTCTGGGAACCTCTGGTCTAGATATAGCTTTGACTGTAGTCAAACTTCAGCAAATATATCACCGCAACAATTTGTTCGTCGCATTTATCGCACTCACTGCGGTGAGCCGACAGTGTCACTACTTCATGCACTATGACATAATTAAAGAATTAGTGGTCTGGAGATAACGGTTTACGGGATCAAAGTGCGCAGGAATCACTATGGATGAGTTAAATCAACTAAAATATTACTTTAGTTCGCCATGTTTTAATTGTTAGCTGATTTCTGATATTAAATAATTTAAACAAAAATATTATCAACATTGTATTCAAAAGTTGTACCAATATTATTTACCATAATGATATGTAAACCAGCGGGCGATGGTACTCACACATAATAGAAAATGTATTGTGACTGATATGTAAATATTTGGGTCCTCAGCAGATTAAAATGCCGTTATCTCCAAATTTTATATCATTTAACATAGGTATTACAGTCCCACTGCTGTGCACAGGCGTTCTGGGAGAAGCACATGAGGATCTTGGGCCATTATATGGGGGGTTAAAGCGGTTGCAGTAACAATTGGCACCAATGGCTTAACGTACCTTCCGAAGCACCGAGGAGCTCGAGATTATAAATTTTTGATTAGCCTACCTCAGGATCGACCATGGCGAAAGTTGCTTTGTTTTTGTAATCGAAAATAGAGCGCTCAAAACCACTACGACACCTAGCTACATTCATCATCATCATCATCATTTCAGCCGAGAGACGCCCAGTGCTGGGCATAAGCCTCCCCCAGGGATCTCCACACCGATCGGTCCTAGCTACATTAATAAGGCTGAATTTTTTAAAGGCATAATAAAATCATATTCATTCAAATAATTTGATTTGTCATAATTTTATTGATAAATATTTTAAAACGCATAATTTTACTACGCATAACTGTTAATATCTTTAATTTTGTTTGTTAAATTTAACTATGCATAGCACAGTAAAGACAGCTATGCGATTTTCTAAAGTCAGCAGCCATGAATATGTGTCTACACCTAGCGATTGACCATGTCGTGTGGGTTAACGAATACGATAGATAATTAGTTCTATATTTGTTCTATCGAAATAGAAGCAGTATGTAATTTGTTCTGTTTTTGTTTTCTTAAAAAAATGCATCCATTGTAGCCGTTAGCCAGCGACGTAAGTACTTTAGTATTACGCCATATACAAAAATAAAAACGTCAATTAGTTCTACATCAGATAAAACTATATATGTTCTTTAAATTCATTGCGAAGATGACATAACTAATATATAAGTTCGAAAAGAAAAGTGTGCTCAGCGATGTATTTCTGAACTTCATAATCGTAAATAACAAGAAGAACATTATCTATCAAAATCATTGTATTTCACAAAATTTATATAAATATTCATATATAAATTATAAGCAATATTTTTTACGAGTTAAACACTACCCTCAAATTAAAGTTTTTTTTACACTCTTAAGGTGCCTACCTTAAAACTTCAAGAATAGTCGTCTTGTCAGACGTCAAGCTCGATGTTGAATAGTCTAACTAAATATTCGTTAATCTTATTTGACATATCTGGAATGTATTTTTCTCGATACGAGGATTACTAATTATTAAAAAAACTAGTGATATTGAAAACGACTCAGTCAACCCCGGCTCTACGTCTTTGTCTGCCCCTTGAGCACTATTCAGAACCTCGAAGGAACGGAGGGATGAGGCTGCCCGTTCGCTGAGCTGCAGCCTCATCAAGCCTAGGCTGCGGTGGTGAACGAAACAAGCTCTAACTGAGTCCTTGCATGATGCATGCTAGCTTTTTTATGGTAAATGCGTATTTATTCCTTATGTATTTAAGGATTTTGTCTGTTATATTCTGTCGAATATTATGCCTTTTAAATATAAAGGCAAACATAAATTATGCATTTTATTACTTATACTTATTCAAATTATGCGTTTCCATGGTTATGCCTTTCATAATTCAGCCTTATAATATTATGCGTTGAGACTTATGGTAAGTAAAGATCATGGCTATTAAGATTATTAATATTTGGTTTATGACGAAAAACGTTATGTGTTTCAATAGGTAACCCTAATATTGACGTAACAGACAAAATGTTAAGATAATTTTGTTGCAGACTGTACAATGCTGTCTATTATCAAAACCACGATGACTAAGATTTTATTCGCGTAATATTTTTTATAAAAAAAATTATATGAAAGTAACTCTGTTTGTCTGCCATTCTGTTACCTTTTCACTTTTATACCGCCGAACAAATTTAGATGAAATTTGAAAATGAGATAGTTTGAGACCCTGGAAAGAACGAGTATACTTTTTGAAGCAATAACCGACATACACGTGGGCGAAGCAGCAGGTGGCCACTAGTTTATAAGATTGAAATATTTTTTGAAAGTGCAATCACTTTGGCAACTTTACCCAAGTTCCTTGGTCAGTTTTTAGAATTACTTGTTAATTTATACATTCACAGAAAACAAGATGCTTAGGGCACTATACACAAGTAAGTGTATACTGGCCTGTTTCTTCTGTTTCGTAGGGCCTGCCTTACATCAAACAGAATGTATGTAATCACTACCCTCATCATCATAATTACTAGCCCATATAAATCCCACTGCTGGGTATAACCCTTCATACATGGGAGAAACAAAACACATGAGGAGTTTGGGCCAAATCACCACCATACTGGCCAGCCAGGACCAACGGCTGAACGTGGCTTCCGAAGCACAGAGGAACTCGAGATAACCAATTTTAATTGACCCATTCAGGGATCGACTATGGCGAAAGTTGTTTTGTTTTCCGTAATCGAAACCAGAGCACTTAAACCATTACAGCACCGATCTCCTTACCACAAACTAAATACCCCACATGAAACATTTTAAGCTAGAACCATAGAGTAGGTATATAACTTTTGTGATTACTTACAGCCTTTACAGCGTTCCTTATGGTATAATTTTTTTCTATAAGTTACAGCCAGAGACTACATCATAGAGGAAAATAATTATAACAATGACTACATTTGATTAAAACCGAATATTTGACAGTAAAATTTATTAACATTAAAATATATTCAGTCAATTTCTTACAATATTTATGTGTAGTATTATACATATTAGTATAGTTTTATATTTATGTTTAAAGACCTTGGCTATAGTAAGGGCAAATCGTATAACTGTGACTATCAATTGAGCCATAATCAATATTTAGATGTTATGAAGCAAGAATTTATAGATCGCTACAACAATCCAGAAGTGTATGGGCCGACATCACCTGAAGATTTTGATTTGATTAAAACTATTGGCGTTGGCTCATTTGGGACTGTGTTTCTAGCACGTTGTAAAAATTCTTACTATTATTATGCAATGAAAGCTATAGAAAAGAACCTAGTTATAAAAAAGAATGCAATAAAACAATTATTAATGGAAAAGAAAATTCTCCAGAGTGTTAATTTTCCTTTTGTGATTTCATTAGAAGTTTGTTGCAAGGACAATGCATACATTTATTTATTATTGCCTTTTGAAAGCGGTGGCGAAATTTTCACACTGATAAGGAGATTGGGAATATTATCAGAGCCATTAGCACAGTTCTATGCGGCACAAATAGTACTGGCTTTAGAGTATCTACACCATTGTGGTGTCATACATAGGGATGTGAAGCCAGAAAATATATTATTATGTGAATCTGGTTATATCAAATTGGGTGATTTTGGGTTTTGCAAAGTTATAAAAACACGAACTTGGACTTTGTGTGGCACACCTGAGTATCTCGCCCCAGAAATTATATCATCTAAAGGTTACTCATTTCAAGTTGACTGGTGGGCATTAGGAGTTCTTATTTATGAAATGACTGCGGGGTATCCTCCTTTCTACAGTTCAGATCCGATGAAGTTGTATAGTAAAATATTATCAGGTTATTTGAAAACACCGGATGTTATGACCCCAACTTGTAAATCTCTGGTTAAAGGTTTATTAGTAGTAGATCCTTCAAAGCGATTGGGATCTTTAAAAGCCGGCGTTTTCGATTTAAAAAACCATCAGTGGTTCAGTGAAGTTGACTGGAATTCAATTCTATATCGTAAGGCGGTTTCACCTTATCGGCCTATCTGTAAAAATATTACGGATAATTTTAATGTAGCAGGTGATATTAAACTCTTCAAATCATCTAAATGTTTGTACGAAAAGGAATTTGTAGATTTTTAGACATAGCTTTTAAGATTTTGATGTATAAAGATTTGAATATACCTATATTTTGCTCCAGAAGGTAGTTTTTTTCATTATTGTAATACTGATTTTACGTTTATGGTATTTTTATGTACTAGATTAATTCACAAAATATATCATAAAATATTATGAATAAGGTACAATGGTTTTTAACAGGTAATAATAATAACTTTGTGAAACATCGTCTCTATAACTGTGGTTCTATTTGTACAGGTATTTCGCGCACTAGAATATCCAGCTGAGTTGGCGAAGCAGGAATACCACAGAGAAAGATTATTGGCAGAAAGATGGAATTTGATACATTTCGTGTCAGAGCACAGTGTGAATATAACACAAGACGTCGGGGTCGAGAAGCTACTTAGTGACCACCTAGCTCTATATGAGAAGGTACCTTACTTAATTTTAATTTAGCATGATAAATATTAGAAAGATATTAAAAAAATCTAGATTAGATAAAATACACAACCGGCCCCCTATTCGCTAACACAAACGATAGTGGCGATGGATAAAATAGGGTAAAACCGGGATAGATGCCGCAGTGGGATAGATGCCTCATTTTCAAAATACCTAACTTCCCAAGCTCGCAACTTCGAATTAATAGCATAAGCAGGAGTCGCTGTCATCCCGCACCTAAGCTGCCCACCGGCTGTCGTAAGGCTTGGAAGCGTTTCGCTCGTGCGTGCAACTGTCCTCGCGGCGAACTTCACAAACACGTAAAAGTTTTAAAGGTAAGTATTTGCCATCGTATAACTTTATAAGTTGTAGTAAATTCCGTTATATTTTTTACTAGCTGACCCGGCGAACTCTGTTCCGCCTTAAAGGCAACAAATAAGCAGATTTTGGAATTTGTTTTTTTATTAGAAAAAATACAAAAATAAATTAAGTACCTACATTAATCATTCATTATTATGTCTGTATTTCAGTACATAGGTTGCTCTTCACTTAAGTACCTTGTGATATACAACATTTTCGTTTTATTATTAGGCGCAAAAACAAACAACGCAGATGGATTTCTGACCCGTGAACATGCCACATATAATTGACCATGGAAAAAACATGGATGTTCTAGATTCAAACCACAAACTTTTAAGGATTGGCCTTCTGATTTGTTGATGGTCATGGCAAATGCAAGACGGATCGGAAATTGAAGTCTTTTAAATTCAAACGGCATATCGGTTGGGATCATCGGTATCCTCGGAATGAGAACTTCCTCACTTTTGAATTTTCCTTTCAGTATCGTCACGTAAATTACATTGTTCATCAATTTTCTAACCACCAAACGCGTACCGTTTGCACAGTTTTGGTTGGTTTATGTTTCGAAGCATGATTACTACGGAGCCAACCTTTAGGCGTAAATTGTGCGGTGCTAAGCCAGGCACATCCAAGGAGTTTAAAGATTCAATTGGATAGTTGGTAGCTTCATCTTCATTTGTGACGCAGTCAATAGATTTGAATGAATGCATTGTTCCAATGATCTTATTTTGAATTATGTAGTTCAGGTCATCTACATCTTTATTCTTAGCCGCTAAAATTGCTCGCTCACTCAACTACTTATTCATTATTTTTTAGTTAGAAATAATGTTTCGAAATACATTGTTGATAAGACAAAATTACTTAGCTGCCCCCTTATTCTCAACTGTCGGAAAATATTCGAATTTCGGAAACTCTATACCTGTCACATTTTATCGCTATACGTCAAAGCGAGACGGCATGTGACTTTTCGAATCGAATCCGTGATCCGACAGTTGAGAATAAGGGGGTTCTAGATGCGCGTTTTGTTGTTCCAAGTCTGATGCGTTTTTGGTTTACCACCTTTTATAGTTCACTTCACTTTTTATTTAAATTGGCAATGATTGTTATTTATTAAATAGAAACTCGAAACAAACACATCAACCGGTCGACTTCAAAATTAAAAATTTTCAACCATACTTAACCATAGACAACATTACGTTTAGCTGTCAGTTGCGTGTTGTAAATTTTTTAACAAATGAACGGCCAGATTAATGTTTTGACTGATAAATTTTTTGATTTGCTGTCAGTTGCGTTTTGTTATTCCATGTCAGTTGCGTTTTGTTATA
The DNA here is from genome assembly GCA_947347705.1 of Nymphula nitidulata. Classification (NCBI taxonomy): domain Eukaryota; kingdom Metazoa; phylum Arthropoda; class Insecta; order Lepidoptera; family Crambidae; genus Nymphula; species Nymphula nitidulata. The sequence continues at coordinate 15,282,928 of OX374623.1, forward strand.
CCACGTTTTTATCCTATTCACGTGACGTCCCACGGGAATAGGATAAAAAGTATCCTATGTCCGTCTCCTAGTTCTAAGCTATCTCTCCAACAATTTTCAGCCAAATCGGTTGAGCCGTTCTTCAGTTATAAATAGCGTAACTAACACGACTTTCTTTTATATATATAGATTACGTCAATGTACTGGTTCATTAAGTGTGTAGCTGGATGTAAATAATTGTTTTTAATTTATTTGAAAACTACTTGGGCATCTATCCCTATCAAAAAGGATAGTTGCCCTGATTTTTCGAAGGATAAATGCCCTTCATATATGCCCATTTATAATGTCAGTGTATATTTTTAAATTATTTTATATAAAACACTATCCGAATGATCTCTTTATTTTGTTTTTTTATAGTATGATTATACATGTTGAGACTTATTTTTTTAAAAAATAAGTGATAATAATATTGTTGAATAATTCTTCTAATTTTTTTAAAATAAATGAATGTTTAAAATTTAGTTTAAAAAAGTATGATTAAGTATGCCTGTTGATACTATTATTAATATTTTATAATAACAATTAAGAATGTTTGTTCGACAAAGGTTTTTAAAATTTAATTATGATGATTTGTATCATTTTTTTAAAAAATTCAATTAAAATATTAAAAAAAAACGCATAATGTTATTTGTAAATCAATGTTTCTTGGAGACAATTGCTGTTTCAGGAGTAGAACGACCTCATAAAATTTAGTTGGGTTTTTCGTTTACACAGTATAAAGGGCATCTGTCCCGCACTGCGGGCATCTATCCTTCTTAGTAATTTCATAGTGGGGCAACTATCCATACAGGTAGACATCTATCCTCAAAAAAAAGCTAAATTTTGCAAAATCTGTGAGTGATGGGTCAAAAATAAATAATTATAATTCATCATGAATGATTGGGCTAGCCCACATTCATAAAAAATATTCATATTAATGAATATTTTCAAAATTAGGAGGCTTTTTAAAAAGTGGGGCATCTATCCCGGTTTTACCCTATTTAGTGTTTTTACGTATATTGATGTTTAAAAACGAATCGATGCGTTTAATTGTACTGAAACCAATGCCTGCTTATTTCTTTATACAGCATTGTATTAAGAAATTAGCAGGCATTGGCACCTACTTATCGTTTTAAGCAAATAAGAGGATGGGATGCGAACCAGTGTATTTCCACAATCCGACAGACTACACTAACCACTACACTAACTACTACCACCCAGGACTCGAAAGAACCCTTCTAAAGTTTTCTGGTCTTTCTGTTTAATGTTATACTTATAACCTACTTTATACCCTCACAATGTGTAAGTATTATAAAAATATATTGTTTGAATCACAAATATCTGTGTTATATTTATAAAACTTCATTATTATGAGCCATAGATGTAAACGAATAATAAATACATTATTTATTTCGACTTACACATAAATTGATTTCAGGTACTAGAAGAAGCGTCTTCCAGCGGTTTGTCATTAGACGTAGACAGAAATTTTCCACCAGCAGAAGAGAAGTGGAGTATTCTACAAGCAGTGTTTTTCTCATCGACTGTACTTACTACAATAGGTGTGTACGACCATGTAAGCACAACAGCATAATTCAATTCTCTATAATTAGAAGCAAACCATAATATCATGCCTTGACCAAGGGAAGTAGGTTTTTAATTTGTTTATAACACTGACATAAAAAAATATTTATAAAAAATTAAACCAACTTCAAAACACTAAAAAGAAACAAATAACTAAAATGACAAAGGACGTAGGTATGTACTTATCTCACAAAAAAAATTTATTTTTGATTCGGTGCTTTATTTTCTATTGTTTCTGGAAACAGTCGGTTAAATTTTTAAAAATTACGTTTTTATTTCTTCATTTCTTAAAATTCGTTTAGCTAGAGCCTAATTGTATCCCTTCCTACATAGGATTTACTCCTCATGTGTATCTTCCATATAGGAAGTGGGATGTGTATATATTGAAAAAAAAATGCTAAATCACATGTTTTAGAATTACGCTGTTTACGACAGCGACACGTTTTGTTAGTGACTGATACGCACTTAAACTCTCTATCTCAAAAAGTACTTAACCGATTTCGATAAAGACTTTGAACTTTGTTATTTACAGTTTTTGCAATCCGACTTATAGTTCTTGAGATAAGCGCGCATAAACACACACATATACACACTCTTATAATTTGGCACCCATATTCAGAAGCTGGTATAGACTAACGTATGCAAAAACTGTGCAATTCTAATAATATTACATGCATACGGGTTCAATTGTTGTCCTTTTTTAGAAGCCAGTAACCACGTTTATCAGTGAGAGGATAAACAAAATACTTATTTTATAAAGGTTGGCTTAAAACTTTTGTGAGTATATCTGTAAACACTGCTCTGCAATAATTAACTGGAATACGGTTGATTAATAATATATGTTCGTGTCTAAAGCTCAGCTACAATTTATTTTTTTAATGTCTAGCGTTTACAATAGTAAATTCTTTAAAAAAATATTTATCAAGTGTTCCTTTTTTCAGGATACGGTAACATTGTACCTGAAACATTCTGGGGAAGGTTATTTTGCATTGCATACGCTCTCATCGGTATACCTCTAACCTTGACTGTCATCGCTGACTTGGGCCGAGTTTTTGCTACTTTTGTATCGTTTACAGCTAAGCAACTACCTCCAATGCCACGTAAGTCAATAAGTTATTTAGCAGTGGGGCGTAAATTAGTAATATTAATATTCATTTCAAATTAACACAATGGGTCTATTGATGGAAGTTCATCACAAACACCTTAACTTCATTTTTTCCCCTTCAGAATGTTGCAAGCGGGTCTCTGAAGCGAATCCTGCTGGGCAACGATCTCTTTACGCTTTTGGTGCTGTGGGCTTCCTTTTCTTATATTTGTCCGCCGGTGCAGGAGTCTTTCAAATGTGGGAAGATGACTGGAGTTTCTACGATGGTTTCTACTTTTGTTTTATCACCATGACTACTATTGGCTTTGGTGATTTAGTTCCAAGTAAGCATTTTTTGTAATAACTGTACATTTCTATGATTCATCAATCTTTTTACATACATGGTCGTACGAGTTTTCCATTTTATGCTAATAACAATGAAACATCTACTAAATCTGATTCTCTCCTAAGCCAAACCAACACAAATTGTAATTTTTTTCTCTATTACACATGAGGATTTAGAAATAAAGTTTTATTTGCTGCTAAAAGACTTATGATACCGAAATAAAGTACTTTATTTATGCATCGACTTTAAGATTATACAGACATGCAATCATTCACAGAGATTACTTAGATTGATCAGAGTCAGGAATGGAGTTCAGCACTGTTGTCAATTGAGTTGTCACTGCAAGTTTTTAATTTTTTTACAACGTTTAACTTCTGTTATTTTCCAGAGAGGCCGAAATATATGTTGCTATGCACACTCTACATCTTAATTGGCTTGGCACTCACTTCCACCATCATAGAGTTGGTGCGCAGGCAGTATGCCAGATCTTGGCAGCAATTGCGCGCACTGTCTGGACCCTTGGCAGAGACGCTAAGAAGATTGGGCGACGCTGGCCGAGGGGTCGATGTATCTGACCTCAGGAAAGTTCTCACAGTGGTGAGTATTTATATATTGCGATATCAAAATTGCCGGACGTTGACTAGTAAATCCTTTTTGGTACGTTGGCAGTAAGCCAGGTTGTTTCACCAGATGCATGTAAATTTTAGCGGGAGTAGCCTAAAGTTTAGAACGAGTGACTTAGATTTATGAATTTTATACATAGTTCAACATCTTTTAATTTAAGTTATTTATTACCTATTATATTTATATTATTTGGTTTTAATTAAATTTTTTATAAAACCTTAATCAAATACATTACTACTAGAATGTATATTGACTTTATTAGTTTACTGTTTCTGGTTTCGTATAGACATAGCGCCGCCAGTCGTGGAGTCAGAGTGTCTGACCTCAGGGTACTGTATTAAGTACAGCTATGGCGTTTTATAGGGTTACCAGGGCAAGGCCACGAGCTAATTCAATGGTATGAACTATCTAGACTGGATATTTGTTTTATTATCTAAATTCACAGAACAAATGAACAACATTTTCTAGAATGAGTATTTTTGTCAATCACCACCGTCAAGTTTCAATAAATGATTTTTTGTTTTACTTTCAATTTACGAAGCTTAGAATATTTTACAGAAACTTATGCCTAGATTTTTTGTTTTACTTTCAATTTACGAAGCTTAAAATATTTTAGAGAAACTTATGCCTACGAAGATGTTAGTCTTATGCGTGAAATTTTTATTATCAGGTTATAATCTTTGATTACTTATACATTATCTAATCAAAAGTTGTAGTCAATAATAATGAAGAAATGTCGCTTTTAGCTTCTTTCGATAAAATGACATTTTAACGTATCATATAATCAATCATACATATGTCATAAAACATTCTTAGGTAAAGTTTAATACTTTGATTATGCGAATTAAATTAAACACTAGTACAAACATTGTATTTACATGTGCAGTTGATAGTGCTAGAAATGACAAATAAAGCTTTTAAGCTTAAATTTGGGACCAACTTCGCTCTAGGCCAAATCAAAGCTGTAGGTATTAAATAGTACATGATTTCTATAAATAGGTCTGTGGTGGAACCGCACTCGTGCTTCCAAGTACACGAGAGAACAGTCGATTGTGTTGACAGATGTCTGTCTTTGCCGTTAACTTCGTGTAGAGTTGAATAATTTATGGAGATGTGCTTTGTTTATTTTAGGGTTTCGAGCGCAGAAACAATATACAAGTAATATTGAAAACATTTTTTTCAACCGCAAAAACTGTTTTTTTAGTCCTAACTTTTCCTATTGTAGTTACACTTAAAGTTATTTGGCACAGTCACTGTCTGTTAGTAGGTGGTGTAAAACTTTTCTCATGAAAATTTGTCCGATTTTGTAAAATTGGTTTTTCTATTTCAATTGGGGCAGCGCCATCCTTTTGTGCCAATTGTTTATGTAGCGGTGTGCTCTCTAATTTATTTGGCGCTGGACATTTTACCAGGAACTTTAGGTTGCTTTTTCGAGGCAAAACAGTTGTGTCCGACCTTTTCAATGTTTCGCTTTGTGAAATGTTACCTATCTAATTTAGAGAGTGAAGTACTTAAATGAATTTCTTGTTAGCGAGTTACACGCGCATGCTGCAGGCTCTGTAAAGTTAAAAAAAGCCTGAGTAGATATTAATTAATTAATAAGACAAAATGAAACGGAATATTATTTCAGCTTATTTTGTTCAGTTATTTCTTTAACACAATTTAAGTCTAAAGAGAGCTATTTATTATAAAAGAACGTTAAATCACTAGCAACTACCGTTATTTTTGTTAACATGAATCAGAAGTAGTCGGAAGCCCATGTCGTATTTTAATGCAAACGAATAACGTGAAAAATGTTAGCTATTCATTCATAGTCAACGCATACGATGAATCAAAGAATGTTTTTATGGGACGTGTGATTAACTGATCTTAGTGTCAATATTATACATTGTAATTTTAGTGCCTATATAGTGGCACCCGCCTCTGTGGTCTAGTGGTTGCTACCGCCTGCCTCAGATCTAGAGGTCCGGGGTTCGCTTCCCGTGGGGGCAGAAATTTTCTGCTCGGTTTGGTTGGTGGTAGGTTTGTTCTAAGTCCGCCTGGCTAACTACCACCATCTTACCTAAGTCTGCCGCCATAACAACAATGTTTGCATTGTTGTGTTCCGGCAGTTGGAGGTAAGATAGCCAGTTCCTCTGTGGTTGAAAAATCCGGGTGTAGCTCGCTTCCATCGTCGGCCTTATCTTCACTTTTTTTTTTTTTTTTTTTTTTTTTATACCACTAAGGTGGCAATCAAGCATACGGCCCACCTGATGGTAAGCGGTTACCGTAGCCTATGGACGCTCGCAACACCAGGGGTATCATTTGCGCGTTGCCGACCCTGTAAAAACTTTTTCAAACCCTTTTTGAAGAACTCCATGCTGTACTCGTTCGAGAAAACCTCTGCAGGGAGGTCATTCCACAATCTGAGCGTACGCGGGAGAAAGTTTCTCTGAAACCGCACAGTACGAGACCATTTTAGTTCCAACGTGTGAGGATGAATTCCCTGCCGATGGCGAGCGGTGCGATGGTAGAAAGAGGCCGTGGGCATCATGTCAAATAATTCCTCAGAACACACTCCGTTATACAACCGGTAGAACACACATAAGGAAGCATAATCTCTCCTTAGGCTTAAGGGTTCAATACCGCTTGTGAGTTCGGGATCGTCGACGATTCTCATAGCGCGTCTTTGAACTGCGTCAAACGGTCCAAGCTGGTATCTAGGTGCTCCCGCCCATAGGTGGCAGCAGTATTCCATATGGGGCCTGACTTGAGACTTATACAGTAACAGTCTTTGCCCCGAAGAGAAGTACCGCCGCGCTTTATTGAGCACACCAAGTTTCTTGGATTAACATTATAGTAACATGACATACAGACAGACAGCTATGACGTTGTTAGTTAGCAACGTCATAGCGTCAGTCTGTGTTTTTGGAATTTTTGATGATTAGAAAGTTCTACTTGTTCATATTTTCATTTCATTTTCCTGTCACTCCTACTTTTGCTCTTGTTGCATCCATACTATATGATTGCAACTTTGTTGTGACTTACGAGCCTCTGAATTCGACTGTACGTGTCATCCAAAATTTCAATCTTGTAAATGTGCTAGTGACGTCAGTGTTACAAGTGTACCGACAGCCGCACATCGCGTGTAGCGTAGAGTCATTTGGGGTAACGGAACGCATCGGGTAAGAGATCGTAGTACTCAGATCACTCACTCTGTTAGGAGTAAGTTGATGCAGTCCGCTGTTTGAAGGAATTAGAGAAGCAGCCAACTTGGAGCCAGGCGTTACTTTGTTCTGCGCAGTTAGGACAATAAATTCAAAAGTAACGATTTATTCAGCATTTTTTTGTTGTTAAGAAAAGTTTGTTTCGCCTAAAATATACATCCCAACCGCAGTAAATAGTCTTGGTGTTGTAACACTATTATGGATGATATTAATTTCATTGCAATCTTTGAATTTATATGTGTCGGACTTGAGAGGGTATTTTTAAATATTTTATGTTTTGGGGTAAGAGAACGCATGTGAATACTTATCCCTACATGAGCTCTGTTTTGACCCATATAAAATTTTGTTAGTTTATTATTTAAATATTTATTATTAAAGAATATTTTCATGTTTATTTTATTGATTCTTATATTTTTCTAAATACTTACTTAGAGACTTAATTTTTAGGGCCACCAATAAAATAAAGCGCAAAGAGAATAACCAGACAGAAAATTAGTGACGGAGTAGCATGTACAGATGACAGCACATCAAGTGTAACAGTTGCACTACGAAGGCGCCTCTATTACGAGCGCAGTAAGGGCGGTCTCAAGGTCAAACTGTTACTCTTGATGTGCTGTTGACTGTAACTAACGAGTGCCAAAACTTAATAGCATGTAAGTAGAAGGAAAATTTTAATAATTGTATGCAAAAGTAATTATAGTCTATTTTTTGCTAAGTACTATTATTATCTAGTTTCATTTACTGTTTGGTGCCTATGAATGGCCAAGGAACACAATGAAAAATCTGAGTAAAATATAGATACTAGGTATAACTGGTATTATTATTATTACTTTATTTTGCAAATAGTAATAGAAAGATTAACGAATTTCTTAATAATAATTATTAATGTCTATACTATTGATGACTAATAATAATAAATTATATTAAAATTTACGAGTAGGTATATTATTTCTCATAATTATCATACAATTTATTAAAACACGTTTGCTTACCTCATATGCGATCTCTTACCCTTACTCATGCGCACTTTTACCCGCAATACGGGTCAAGTGTAGGTACCTACGCATTCTGACCACACGATTTTATTTTGGAAATTAGAGAAATCTATGAATTAAAAGTAAACGTAATCAAGTGCATTCCAAAGTATATGAAATTATCTATCTCGAAAATGTTATTTTACTACCATCAACATTTTACTTTCGTTCTGGCGAACTAAGTATGTCAAAGTGCGTGCTCGTGACCCGAATGGCTCTAGGTATTATGTCACTTGGAAAATGACTCCTATTACAATGTATTAAGGTGCCTACAAATGTCAAATGTTACGCTTGATCTGCCGTCGTGTGTGCATGTAAATGTATCTAGATTTGTATACGAGTAGGTACACTGTAGAGGAAAACTTGGTATTGGATGTTTATATTATTTTGTTATTAATCAGTTTTATTTTAAAGTTAATGACGTTGTTACTTTATTTAATTCAACTAGATGACAAACAAGCTGATACCGCCGCCTATAGACACCTGCAATAACAAGGGAAAATCACTTGATTTTGCACATATATTAATGATTTTGCAGTAAGATGAAATGCCGTTAATGTCCAGTAATTACACTGGCTACCTTTCTCTTCAATCCGAAACACAGCGAACTGTTTCACAGCTGAATTAAGAAATTCGGTGGTACCTACCCAGACGACCCTACATACGGGCCTACCACCTAGTGCTAAAGAAAATAACACTAAGAACGTAAGAGTAAGATAACCGATTAGGCGTAAATATACTGTTTGATGGATGGCGCGGCCGGCGCGGCGCGAGTTCAGATCGAGGTCGATGCGTGTTTCAATGTCGCAATGGCCACCCTTTTAGTTTTAGAGACCAATAAAATTCTGAGAGCGAGCTCCTAATGCTTGCTTTATATCCTAATGCTTAAAAACGTCGTACAAATATATGCGGCTGCTTTTAATCGATTTAAATTTTATGGCAGTAAGTATTGCAATAAATGTGTAGGTAACATAATTTCAAACTGCTTTCTATATTAAAATTCGATTTCCTTGATAGCGACATTGCCCAAATTTAGCGAAGCTATCAGAAAATGTAATCAGACGAAGGCATAAATATTTGGAAAGATACTTTTGCAGGGCGATACAACGAACGCTTTAATCTATGTGGTTCCTCAAAAAAAACCTTTGTTTTCTATTATGCAAGGGACGTTTATATAAATCGCTTCAAATATAAACGAGAGAATTCAGATTTATAAGAAATTAAATAAACAATTAAATATTTTGTTACTTTAAGCTATTTACATTAATAGATGTAAAAATAATATGATCGAGAGACTATTAAATAATTAAATTTCAATAAATGTTTAGATGAAAATAGGTAGGTATGTGTGTAAAGATGAAATGCTAAAACAGATTAATAAATAGGCTCTACCGGAAATTCACTACTTGTAATTTTAATTTTTTTGCTAATAAACTTAAAAAGTGGTGATGAAAAAATATCTGGCAAACATACTCAAAATTTTGTTTCACCGTCATCATATCATCATCAGCCTATATCGTTTCTTAAATAAAAAATATATATTTTGGAAGTATAATAAAAATATAAATATATTTGTTGGATTTATTATAATAGGTAATTATGGAAAGAGAAACTATTTTAATGGTAACGTTCAAGAATATATATTTTTTTACAAGAAAGCCAAAAAACTACCTACTTATGCCTGTTTTTTTTGAAAACTTAGCTACAGATGGTCGTAACCTGAATGTTTTCAGTTTTTGTTTAACATGATTTGTTATTTAAGAGATTTTGACCAAAGCTATCACCAGCTATGGTTCATTTCTTGGACATCTGTAAACATTCTTATTTTTTCAATAATAATAAAGATCCAAGATATGAGCAAAGCACCCATACCATACCCAAAAACATACAATAAGTATTGAATAAATAAATGGAGTTGAAATCTTACATACCTACTGCATACTCTTAAGTCAGTATTAAAAAGTATAGATCTATATTTAAAATGAAAAGCTTATAAATACTTCTTTTTAATGCGTCGTTAACTGGTTACTGTTGTATTAGCGGTGTTATTTGTGGGCAATAAGAAAAATTTATAAGTTAATCCGATACGCATTGGCCAGTGAATTCAGATGTTACAATCGATAACAGATTCCTAGGTATTTTTATAAGTCTCATAAACATTGATCGTAAACCTTAGTAAAGATACATCAAACACAGTGACCTTCTACGAAAAGAATCTTCCGATATGAGAGGTAGTTAATAAATACCTACTGTTTATTAGTTTGTTGTTTCATTAACTTTTGTCGTTAGTATTTAAAGCCTACATAAAATAGATTTGAAATTATTATTATTTCTACTTAGCAGCATTGTAATTTAATTCTGAAATTTCTTTGAAGTATAGCTTTAATTTTTTGCGGCCAACTGCAATATTTAATATTAATTTTTTTTTACAAACAGGTAAGATACATAACAACAAATTTCCTGTTTTGAAGAATAGGATATTCATCTTAAAATATCACACGAAGTTAGTGCCAAAAAATTGAGCTTCCTACTTATATTTATAGCTCTCAGCCTCAAGATATCAGCTTATTAAAAAACGTTAGCAATTTAAAATAATACACTATTTGCTGTCTGTATCAAACTAAATGTAATGTAACCTTTACCCAAGAAACTTAACATTTTGAAATATTTTATTAGTCGTTTTTATGTAGATGTATAGAAAAATATTATTGGAATTGCAATATAAGTACCTACTACTGAATACAAGTAACACTAATGTTACGTAGAAAAATTTATTCGGTACCTAGAATTTCTGATGTTTTGTTAAAAGGTGATAATGCAAACGGAATGGGGCGAGCTCCCTGCAGACATGTAAAAACTGCATTAGCGATGAACCCAAGTAACAAATGATATGACTGAACGACTATGGAACTTTGTTTTTGAATTTGAAACGTGATATGATTGATGTTACCAACTTGGGATTTCAAATTTTAAATAAGTAGTACCTCTCTATAAAAGACGATTCCATCGAAGGAAAACACTACGGTTATAGTTATTGGAATTAGAGTTATAAACATAATAATATGAAAATATTGTTCTTCAATAATATTCTAACCTGTTATTTGCACATTTAAGCCCAAGGAGAGATTTTGTCTCCTCTTATGTTCGTTCTACCGTTTGTAGAACGGGGCCTGTCCTGAGGAATTATTTGATATGATGCCCATGGCCTCTTTCTATCATCGCACCGCTCGCCACTGGCAGCGAGTTCATCCCCACACGTAAGAACCAATGTGGTCGCGTACTGTACGGTTTCAGAGAAACTTTACGTACGCTCAGGTTGTGGAATGAGGTCCCTACTGAGGTTTTCTCGAATGTTTTTGAACCTCATGCATGCTTCGCTTATGGAGCTCTTCAAAAACGGTGTGAAAAGGTTTTTACTGGGTCATCAACGCGCTAGTGATACCCCTGGTGTTGCAAGTGTCCATAGGCTGCGGTAACGACTTATCATCAGATAAGCCGTATGCTTGATTACCACATTAGTGGTATGAAAAAAATTAACGATAACAAATTGGTGAAAGAGGCACAAAGCTCAATAGAAATATTGTCAACTTGTAATTACGTGTAATAAAAAAATATGTTGATTTGATTTGTAAAATATTTAGAAAAGTGACAAAACTGAAAAAAACTTAAAATACGGAACATAAATTTTGAAATGTAATAATTTTGACATTGTGAAAGTAGTTGTAACAGAAAGACTTGAATATATTGTTAGGGTTGCCGAAGTCCAACACTAGGTCATGTCTTTTTTAGTCTAGACATTATTCCATATTTATCACATTCTTTTGCGGCAAAGTACAACTCCTGCTTTGGCAGAAGTTCAAAGTTACACTTGGTTAAAGCCTGATGTAGGTCTCTTTCCCCCTAATTAACAAATATAAGATAGCATCACTTTTAAACCAGGACTAACTTGCGTTTTGTAATAAAGCAGATTTAGGAATATGGGCTTTTATTAATGTGTTTATTTTCGTCGAATTGAGATTAGCTCCATTATAGAGTTAGCACAAATGCGACATTGGATGTGAGGTTTTGAATCGAAACAGTGTTTTGATAGTTGTAAATCATGGTGCAGCTGTGTCACTATTTACTAGATGGGTAACGAATACCTCTTAAATCAGTACAAGCAGTATAGTATAAAAGTAAAGTATTAACATTTACTTACCTATAAAATAAAGTCTTGGTTCTCTCCGATACGGCCAAGCTTAGTAAGATACTTAGTATAATAATTAGCGCCATAACTATTTCATTTAAGGCCAATACTTCAATAATCATGTAATTTACTTACTCAGATCTATGCAGAGGCCTACTGTATACTAGTGACACTGCATTAATTATTGAATAATGATACTGTTTAAATTTACAGGGATCAGACTGTCCAAAAAAGGTACATAAATTGCCTATATATAGGTACCTACTTATATTAAAGCTCAAGGCTTCAAAGCACACATAATGCAGCAATTTTGCAAACAAAACATTGTTGCTTATTTATATTTATCATCAAAGTTTTGCTTTAATGTTTCGTGTCAAGCAATTACTTAGTATTTTGTTGTATTATGGTATCTTCTACCAGAATCTCGAAATTAATAAAACATAAACAGAGTTTAAAATACTAGTTGAATATTTGTCGTCATAATAATGAAATCTTTAGTAGTTAGCTCATTCTTTATAAATTTTGTATGCAGCTTGATTTTTCATTCAAGTATACCTAATTTGTAACATTAATATAGATGCTAATAAGTAAGTAAGTAAGTATATTTTTTATTACACAGATATAGGTACACCATACGTACAGCCCCAATAGATAACATGACAAATGGATTCTTTTACAATATCTGTTACACCGCTACGGCATGGCACAGCAAAAGAACGAACATTCAAAGATGTTCTTAAAGCCGTGAACTGTAGATTTACTTTACTATGACAAGTCCTCTTGCCACGCGCCGTTGCTGTTAGTTGTTTAGTCATTGTAAATGTAAAGTGTATCTACGGTTTTTTTTTGGTTGATCGCTAAAAGACATCTTACTTGTCTAGGGGGACTGTAAGCTGTATTACATTAAGATCTTGTCCACACGCCGCGTTGCGTTAGCGTTGCGCCGACGCGACGCGACGTAGCGCTATCGCTGCGGCATTTTATTACATATGAATATGCATAAGTAGTGTACAAACGGTGCGCAGCGAAGAGGCCGCGCACTCACGAGTTTCACGACTGACTGCATCCCCCGAGACGAAGTCTTACTAAATGCGATGCGGAAGCCGGAGCGGCAGCACTTGGTTGTTTGGTGCGTCGATGTAGTGAGGAAACACTCAAGCTCGTTGCGTTTCATTTTGCCGCGGTGCACGGTGGCGTTGACGAAATGTTACGGTTCGCATTATCTGCCAAACGTTGCGGTGACGCAGCGTCTGTGTGGCAGATAATGCGTCAAATTTCCGCATTTTCACTCTTGTGAAAACGCAGCGCGCCGCGTGCAGTGTGGACCCGCTCTGACATCATGTTACAATATGAATACCTATTTAAGTTTTATTTATTTAAGTAAATGCTTGATGTAGTGTTTGAAGACTTCCTACGTTTTTTTAAGTATTTTTATTTTAAGCTTAGTAGAATTTCATAGCATATGTCCTTAACTTTTTTATTAATGTATGTAGGTATCACAGTTTTATTATTTAATATGCTCGGTAAGCACTGTCAGTAAGCATAGATAGTACTGTTTATTGTAAAATAGATAAAGTAATAGTAAAATATTTTATATTTTACATTAGCTTCGAAAAATAAAAGAATATAATATTAAGTTCTGACCTAAATATTCAATTCCATGATAATAGTAGATATGAAAAAAACTGTTTTCATATCATGTGTGTGTAGGTAACTAAATTATTTCTAATTACTTAAATAGTATGAATAGATAAATACATAACCTCAATTCAAAGACGTAATGCTATTTGTATGACTATGAGTAGCCAGCACTGCCCGTTCTTTACTTTCTTTCTTATTTATTTTCTTTAACATTTTGTTGTTGTTAGTTAAAATTAAAAAATAATAATAAAAATTCCATAATTTATATTATAAAAATGTCCCGCGACCATAAACTTTGAGGAGGTCAACCGCGTGGAATCATTTACTTGTTATTTATTTACTTATTTTTTAAAATCTTAGGTAAATAAAACATTTAATTACTTAATTTAACTACACATAATATCGTGATTTAATTTTTTGTAATTATACTATGTTTGTATGTGATGCAGTTTTATATTTGATTATACATAATAATATGTGTGTGATAAAGAAATTCTTTGAAGAAATGCTTATTTTCGTATCGAAACGTAACTCTACATTTTGGAATATACATTTTATTATATGATGCATCTAGTATCTATACTCACTTATATCTCAGAGATTAATTTTCTATGTTTTGTATCTTAGCGCAGGCGGGTTGCAACAATATTAGGGAAAATAAATGTAAAACAACATAGATATAACATTGTTTGAAAATTATATGCATTTTGGGATTTCGAAAATACATAAGTACAGATAGATTTATGTCAATGAACAATACCTAAATGTTCTAGTTTAAAGTTTAAACATTTTATTTTCACAGGTAACGATGCCTAGGTTGAGTATTGGCAAAGAAGGCATGTCAGAAAAGAGGCAATTGGAGTGGGAGGCAGCCGTCGAAGCTGTTATCAGGGATATTACGTCACCAACGATAGCCCAAAAAAAACCGCCTATCGTACAAATTGTAATTTACGAATCGTCAGTTTAGTGCTAGGTTTTGGACGCTACGGATCTCGAATTGCTACGCTTCCATAGATTTCTAGTCACGTAGGTTTGAAAAATTATGTTTTTATCAACAGTGGCCAATAATTTCCTTACTGATCATACTGACGGACGCGTTTGTTCTACGTAACATTTCAACATTACCAGCTCTGCATCTCTAAGTTCAAGGTGCCTTCGATCGCTAGATCGTAGCTGTCGCGTTACTGCTGAAGTGTTGACCTAATTTTTGCACTTCCCTGAAATGGCGATTGTCACGCGAATCGAATAACATCCGAACAATGGTATGTAGAACTGTCCGCGTGCCAACTTCAGAAAAAGATGTGACTCGCCTTTGTGTACAATGAACTTTTATGTTTGACGTTTGGAGTAAATAAATTTCTCAGGTTGCGTCTTTTGTGAACACAGTGATAGGTTACTAATTTAACACTATGTTTGATAAAACAGATAACTTACAAATACACTACAGAGTACGATGCACTTAAATGTAAATCTTTCAAGTTTATTACATTTAAATTTAAATTATTTTCTTGCATAAAATAGGTAGGTATCAGGAACCACTTAGAAAATCTGAAACTGTTATGGTGGTTTTCCACCAGCGGGGCGAGACGAGGCGAGGCCAGACGAGAATTGAAATCGCACTGACCCTTTTCCACTAAAAATTGCCCGCGCGAGATGATTGAGCACAACAATAAACCTATCGCGATAAGCGTGTTTCTATTGCAGAGTTAATTCATACTCTACATCGGAAGCAATACAGTTCATTTTTATACAAAAAAATATTTCAATTCACGCCTTGCACATCCTTGTCAATCCTGACTATGTCCACCAAAGATGCGCGAGGCGAGGATTGAAAATTTGCCATACAAATTTCAATTATCGTCTCGCGTCGTCTCGTCTCGCCCCTCTGGTGGAAAATCGCCTAGGGTTCGAAATCATATCAAATTTCACATTAAAATTTATACTCTATATCGCAAGCAATATGGTTCATTTTTACACAAACAAATATTTCAATTCACGCCTCGCACATCCTCGTCAATCCTGACTATTTCCACCAAAGATGCGCGAGGCGAGGATTGAAAATTTGCCATACAAATTTTAAATCTCGTCTCGCCTCGTCTCGTCTGGCCCCTCTGGTTGAAAACCACCTTTAAGCCCCAAAGAACATACAATAACATTGACTCGTATGGTAGGTGAACTGTATAGAATTTGTGAATTGTCAGCAGATGTGTGAATGCGAAAGATGTTTATGAAATTTATGGCAACTTCTGTGTAATTTTAATAAATAATTTAATATTTACTACATTGTTTTATTTTGAAAAAAAGCTTCATGCCGCACCGTAGCCGTGAAATGCATAAATTAAAATCCTACCTAATGATATTTTAAAATATCTGTTCTAATTATTTAGAGGCATAATGTTATGCGACCGAAAATCACAACAGATTTTAGTTAATTTATTTAGGTTTTAAACTTTATAAATGAAATTGAAAATAAATATATCTACAATTAACCCGAGAAAAGGTGAAACTGAGGCGTTATAAATAGCACCCCTTTAAACGCTCATCCAAATTCTCTGGAACTATAATAAACGACTATAAAATAGACGACGTAAATATAAGAAAGTAATTTAAAAAATAAATGGGTAGAAGTTAGACTAAACAAAGTATGTAATCCTCGATTTAGTGATTTCAGGCGACCTTGGTCCATTTTGTTCCTTCCGACGATCATCGCAGGGAACTTGTACTCCGTCTTTCGATTTTATAGCATAGTAAAATTTATCCTAGTGTTTGTATAATTCATAATTTATTGCGCAAACACACCGGTTTCCAAACCAGCGTGGTTCGTGGTCAGACCGACATAATAGATAGTAGTGATAAAATGATTTGCCTACGAGAATTAACCCAAACGTGTATGCATATTTTCAATAAAATAAATAAACATAAAACTTCTCGCAATCTTGATTATAGGATTCATAATTAATTAATAGTTTACATTCTATTTATTTATACACTTTCCTAATTGAGTATTTTAGTTTATTCGCCACTTCCTCTTATTAAACATTAATTACGTGTAACTTTATGACAATTTCATAATTAGCCTTTTGCACATTTTAATAGTTTTAGTTATGTAAGTTCCGCTCTGAATCTTATTTTTTGTGTTTTGTGAAATTTTCACTACTGTCTTTTAGTCACCTTTGTAAACCCAATTAATTCGTTGATATGGATCTGCATATTTCACGTATGCATATTGTATAATATAATGGTGATGATAATGCCCTTCCTTGCCGATTTTGCCATTACTGCTGACGGCAGGCCATCAACAGCAACGACGCTTGTGAGTACTTAAAAGTTAGGTTATGTGTCTCACATAACATAACTTTTAAGAAAGGACGCGAAAAGTGTCGGAATTTTATACAATCACGAGATTTTTCTCATTTTCATAACCGGAAAGTCCAGAACTTGTTCTTGGTGACTTTAAAACTCATAGCTGATTTTGCAGATTCTTAAAAATGTGCAGATGACAAAGACTCCCAATATATCATAAAGGTCTACGAACTGTCCATACCAGGATAGTAGCGTCTTTTCAGATGTTTTATCTTTTATTTATATATTATCTATTTCCATCGCGTTACTTTATGACTTTTTCATAATTGGATAAAATTACTTAAAGTAATAAAATTACTAAAAAATAGCATAATCGTATAACGTGGATATTAGCAAAACAGTTAAATCGAAAAACATGAACAAGCAATAATAAGAAAATGTAATTACCCTAATATGGATAGTGTCGTATTAGGGAAAGTGTCGACTCGTTTAGACATAATAACGGATGACGGATCAACCAAGCATTGAGATGCGAATGATTAATCCATTGTCCCTTCATTCGATTAAATGTCTTATATTACACTTACCCTAGGCATTAACTTATAGAGCAGTATTGCTAGTGTATATATTCTATGTTATTATAGCTTAAAATATATAAAATGAGCAAGTTTATAACTAATCTATATCTACACTAAGAAAGTGTGCACGAAATATAACTAAAAATAAACCTATTTTTATTTCAATTATGTCTTTACGGGGCTTAAGATAAGAATTAATTGCCAAAGTTTTTATCTTTACCGACATGATTAAGTAAGGCTATTAGAGGCACAAGATATCTAAAGTACAAACTCATTACAAGCTATTTAGAAACTACAGAGAAAAAGATTATTTTATTTATTGTACAAACAGACAATAATTTTTCTATTGTGTAATCGCTGCGTGGCGGCGCGGCGGCGCGGCGTCGAAATGCTAAAACAAAATTATTCCACTGGTCATATTAATCAATTTTCTTTCCCATAATTAACCATTACTATTATATTTTTGTTCTCGTAGTTTACTGGGAATGATGTTTAACCGTTCAGTGTGATGCGTGTGCAGAAATATTTAGTTCAACTTCACTATTCTCCACATTTACGTGGCGTGGTATTTACGATATTTGACGATCAACAAAAACAAATTACCATTTTTTAGGGGCGAAATTTCTTCGAACTTCATAGAATCCTATAATAACTCAGTGTGACGTGTGTAGTTCTTCTTCCAACTCTACTATCTCTTCGCAGTGTTTAATATTGTCAGGTCCAGCCATCATTGTTGGTAGCCGCATCACTGCCCGGGACTGGGGGCTGATCCTTTGCCCAGTTCTTAATCATAACCATCATAACACGTGGCAGGTGAGTTTATAAGTAGTGATTAGGCAGTATCCAAATGATACTGTTACCCATCATCCGGCGAAAATTATTCCTAAATCAGTTCTTACGACACCTGCAAGAGGAGATGTAAAGCTGCTATTCTAGCAAGGCACCACACGGCAAACATTATAAATAATACTGATAATGTACTTAGTTACTCAATAGTTAAGTACTTATTTTCATTCGGGTAGCCTAATACAAAGAAACTCACAAGATATGATGATGGTAAACAAAAGGGTACACTGCTCATTACTAAGTGTTTTGAGTTAATTGCTATACGTTCCAAAAGCAAGGGAGGAACGCTATTATGATGGAACAATAAAGGAGATGTTCATATCCGGCCAGGTATATGTACACTATCTCAAAAAATCATGGAAAATAATATAATATATAATATAATATAATATTTATACACTCACACCTATTATCTAGCCCAAAGTAAGCATCATTCAGAGCTTGTGTTATGGATACTAGATAACGGAGAAATAATGATAATAATATGTATGTAAATATTAGAAATATACTAAATAAACATAAAAACATATAAACATCCATGACTCGTAAACAAATGCCCGTACTCATCATACAAACATTTGTTCCTACCGGGATTCGAACCCGGGACCTCTTGACCGAGTAGCCTAGGGTACAGACCACTCGGCCAGCCGGTCGTCAAATCTCCTCAATCCGGGAAAAATACAAATAATTCGTTTTCATGCATTATTTGTTTGTACAAAATTTTAATTTTTCGTCGTTTTCACCATTGTTCAATATGGCAATATGGTGGGCGACATAGCAGTCAACTAAACGTCACTTAAGTGACATGGGCGCCATGATGATTATTTGACTGTGTTGCAGTTTTTTCTATAAAAAATCTTGTTTTGTACCACGCAACAAAGCAAACAAAAAGAAATTGGACAATTAAACACTCTTCTGCATAATTTTACTAGTTTTTGAGTAGGTATACTGTACATAGACCTGGCCGGGTATCCACACACACACACACACACACATTTTTGAAACATCTCTTTTAGGTGTAAGAACTTCAAACATTCCAATTATGCAGTAACAGAAATCTATTATATGTTAAGTATAACTTTTATATTTTTAGAAGATAAATCCTTCAGATACGTGTTCTATTTCCAGAGAATGCGACCGTTGTAAGAGGAGTTCGTATGTCTGTTTGTGTCAGTGAGTCTCTTCTCTGAAATAGTTTTCCAATATTGATTTTGAGTATCGGAAACTGCGTCGAGTCACTCGGTGAGGTCATCTTCATAACATGTATCGAACCAACAAGTGTCTATTCTTAAGAAAATTTAAAAAAGTACCTATTTATTCGGTTTCAGTACTGCATGATAACAAGATGTCTAAATTCTGCAATAGGCAGCTTAGAAATATTTATATAGTTCCTGAAATATAAATGATTGATTACGAAAAAAATAATTTAAGTGGTGATGTGACGTCATTTAACATCGATTCAGTCTCTAGTATTTAATATAGAGACTAGTTTACAGACTCGTTTATTTAGGTGTTTAGTGATTTATTGAGGTGACTAGTTTTCAATTTATCTATTATCAATTATCAAAACCTAACTTCTAGCTGTATCTGGATCAATAACTAAAAGATAAAATA
This sequence comes from Nymphula nitidulata, assembly GCA_947347705.1. NCBI lineage: Eukaryota > Metazoa > Arthropoda > Insecta > Lepidoptera > Crambidae > Nymphula > Nymphula nitidulata. The sequence continues at coordinate 15,302,992 of OX374623.1, forward strand.
ACTGAAACTTCGACGAAAATAATAAATTGAGTTAGGTATATTGCAAGTTACACTATCAATCTGAGTTACAGTTTCAATTGGCATGGACATGTCCCAAAAGTTTCAAATATTTTGTTTCACATAGAGCTTTTTACGATAAAGTCCTAAAAATATCCAATTTTATCCATTAGGAACTTTAGGGTAATGTATGAACTAGTTTGAAGTTTTTAAGTCAATTAAAGTTAGTTACAGATTTTGGACATAATTATTGAATTTATTGTTCTTGTCTTGTGGAATAGAATATTTTCTATCCTTGATATTGTAATTAGCATTTTTTCTATCTTACCTAAGTAGTTTAGTAATTTTAATTAATCTAAAACATCATTAAATTGATTACATTTCGTGCATCCTGAATGACATATTGAATCATGTGCATAACCTGATATACCATAAACTGATTAATAAATTATTAAAGAAAACACCCCAAGGCCTTTCTATGGGAGGAGGTAGGAAGATGGAGAAAATAAATATATTAAAGTGGTAGAGCACAGGCTTTCTTCTTAACTGGAGCGCTCACTGGGCATTTTGTCACTAACCACATGTACACAGCCAGCATGTCAAGTGTAACAGTTGCACTACGAAAGCCGCCTCAATTACGAACGCAGTAAGGGCGGTCTCAATGTCAAACTGTTACGCTTGATGTGCTGTCGACAGTACATAATAATATTACAGAACGCCACTCACCCTAAACAACCTTGCCGAGTATTTATGAGAGTCCGGAATAAATAGAGCTACTTTATATCAGTGTGATGGCAAGATCCATTAATTCTTCTACAGGATCATATCCAAAGGCAGACAAGACAACATGCCATTTGACAATCGCTTAAGCTATCGCTTAATGGAAAATGTATGAGATTTGACAATTGCAATCGAAAGTCGATCTAGGGGTTATGTCATTTCTATTTAACGATAGCGATAGCAACTATCGAAAGGCCTCTTCGATATTCCGAACACAAGAAGAGTAACACTCAACTCTACCGCGTCCGCAACACAGTACTTACTAGCGCGGAACAGGGCAGGCAGGCAGCGCAAACTATCTTAAAGGGTCTAAGTACACCGTGATTCTGTCATGGCTCCTCTTGATAATAATTATAGTAAGTTGTTTTATTGTTTAAACAAAATCAGTATATGCAGTTAGTATGTAGTTCCTTAATAGATCATGTTAAGTATTTTTTTTAATACGTAACTAATTATTGCAGTGATATCTAACCATGCTTACGGTCAACGGTTACCGTAGCATGTAGACGGTTACAACTCGTAGCACCTTGGACAGTACTAAAGCGTTGGCAAGACTGTAAAAGATCAAAAGTGAGCGAGTGTTTGGCGGGATTTGGTGGTGTCAGTCAAGATTTTTATTACAATAATTAATAATTATGTCGGAGCGAACTTTGTGTTATAAAAGTGGTGTTGTTTTATAAAACAAGTATTTATGTTGACGTACAACTAAAATATTATTAGAATAAAAGTGATTATGGTGTGAAAGACGATGAGAACTTTTTTGTGGTTATTCACCTCATCAAGTAGTATTATAAGGAGAGTTATCATATATTTCGCGTCAAATACTCTTATGATGCATTGAAATGTGTAAAACCAGCATTTCAATGCAATAAAAGAAGAAATAAAGAAGTACTGAAGGCATGGCTGTATGGGAATTAATTCCCTTTGCCTCCCTTTATAGGGAGAATCGAACAAGAAATAAAATCAAAAGTGAGCGTTACGTTGACGAGTCCCACTACTTTTAACGTAACGATTTCTCAGTGAGGTATTCACAGTATTTAGTTCACTCACCGCAGGGGCACCACACTAGCCGTAAGGCCGGGTTGCCTGGGGGTGGTGTGGTGAATTTGCTTCGCAGACCCCAAACCGCCTCCGCGGAAGGCACGGGAGTTATCTAGGAGTTTTAGCAGGTATTCTCAGGGTCAATTTAGACGCTGGGTGAGTCCCGCACACGCCCGCTTCTCCGCCAGCGGCGGGTAGGTCCATCAATGTCGCTCCGTTCCCTATAATATGGTTGAGCGGAGCGATGGCTGGTACATGCGTCATACTTGTGAACAGGTGCCACTCGTGGAAATGGTCATCTCTAAGCTTCCTTGATTTTGTAATAATTTACCTACATATTCATCAATAGTATCATTTTTGAGGGATTTTTGAGGTATATGGCATTATAGGATATTATATATAAAACAATACAATTATTATTGTACTGACGTGGTGAGACAAGTGTTTAAAATTAATGAAAGATGTTTAGCTTTATTAGGTCTTTGTATATTAATTGTTGACCTTTGTGTATTGTAATACCTATATTGTGATGGTGCATTGTCGGACAGCCTTTAAATACAGTAAATATTCTTGTCATTAGGTTCTTATTGGTACGTTAATATACCTTTTTTATACTCTGTGCGACACTGCGCTGCTACTGTGTAATTAAACATTGTAACTTAATAATTAAAAAGAGTGACTACACGAGTTTGTTGCCGGAATCTTCTCGGTAGTTCAACTTTTGGAACCGGTGTAAATTCAGACAGACGGACAGACAGACAGACTGACTGACGGACAGACGGACCGACAGACAGATCGATAGACAGACTGACATTATAACATTCTTGGCTTACGTAGATCCAGATAAGACAGAGAGACAAACATTATGAAATTGTTAGTTAGTTAATATTATTTTTATGTGATAGACATAAGGGTTTTTTTGTTGACGATTCGAAAGTGCTTCTTGGGGGGCCTAATTGAATAAAGATATTTTCATTTTCATTTTCATTTTCATTTTCAATGGATTTCACCTGGTAAAAAAAGGACACCACACTACAAAGTAGTATAATTATTATTAAGCTGCGATCTTCTGTAAGGTGGAGGCTACCATAGTCAAACGATCAACATTGAAGCCTGAAAGTGACAGCATAGTGGAAAATAACGCAATGCCCTTGCTTAAACTACTTTTTAACCCGTCAAGCATGAGATTCCAGACACAATTGATTTTTCTATTGTCATCGCCCACCGGTGGTATATTGCCGCTTTACAGATAACGGGTCGACTGTAGACAGAGACCGAGAACAAAATAAAGTCTCGGCTGAGACCGTGAATGAAAGAGATAAATCTTTAAAAAAATGAAATTTTGTATAATGTTGATAGTATTATGCAAGATTTTTTAATATTGAGACAACCGGCCGACCGAGTGGTCTGTACCCCTTGATATACAGGTTACACGGTCAGTGGTCCCGGGTTCGAATCCCAGTAGGAGCAGATGTTTGTATGATAAGTACGAGCTTGTTCACGAGTCATGGATATGTTTATTTAGTATATTTCTGGTATCTGCATGCATAATATTATCAATATTCCTCCATTAACTAGTATACATAACACGAAGCTCTCAATGATGCTTACCTTGGGCTAGTTAAAGGTATGAGTGTATGAATATTACTATTATTTATTTTATCATACATACTGCTGATAATATTATGCCAAATCTGTGCAGCCGGGATCACAATCGACAGCTTACACCCAGCAACGAACTTGAACGCGCGTGGTTAATTTGAATGGCATACACCGTATAATTGTCCCGGTAATGGCCAAGAAGTTCGGCCGTTTTTGGTCGAGAATCGAGACCGAGTTCTCGGTTGGATTTATAGCCGAGAATACTAAGACCGAGATCTTAGTACTTTTAGTACGTAGACGCCACTAGGGGTGATTCGGGTAAATGTCTATTGCCAGTTCGTACTGTTGACAATAAAATTAGCAAAAATTATTCTATTTGGAAGTAATTATTTGTGTTGATGTTACAAAGAAAGGAATGTAATGTACCCTCATGTACTTAAGTTGCAGTGCCTCTACGGGGTATCACAGGAATTACAACCTTATGTATAAGACCTTTATGTTATGTGATACGCAATAAAGATATGATTATGATTATGATTATGTATTATGACTACAAAATGTTAAAGTAAACTTGTCAGTCAATCCCCACTCAATGTTCTTTCATACGTTAAATTTTGCCTCATTCAACCAACACACCCTTGATTCACACGATCTATTCAAATAACCGTTATTGCTCTCTCTCTTCTTTCCGCTGTGCTAGGACCTCCTAGTCCTTCCTAATCATAATAAGTACTTCCTAGTGAAAATAATTAAAGTGAATATAATTATCATCCTTATTTTTCGTAGTTTCGTATTTTATTTAGCTCCTCAAGTCTATAAACCAATAGTACTTACGTGTTGGTTTATAGGCCTACCACAAAGTGGAATTTAGGTAGTGTTACATGTTCAAAGTGTTCGCAGTTCTACAAAGGTGTCATCATCACCATTATCACCAGCCTATATATGCCCCACTGCTGGGCCTTCACTACATGGGAGAAACACATAAAGAGTTTGGGCCATAACACCACCACGCTGGCCCAATGCGGGTTGGTGGGTTAAAGCAGTTGCAGTGACAACCGGGACCAACGGCTCTTAACGTGCCTTCTGAAGCGCGGAGGAGCTTGAGATTATAAATTTTAGTTGACGCATCCCGGGGTCGACCATGGCGACAGTTACTTTGTTTTCGTATTCGAAACCATAGCGCTCAAACAAATACGCCACCGACCTCTTTATACGCGACCGACCTCCTCCTTACGCCATCGACCTCCTCAAGTTCAGTGTATATTTTGTATTAAGTCCTGAATTCACTCAAAATACTATAAAGTTGAAGTTTTTGTAGAAAAAAAGATTTTCATAAAAGTAATTGCATTCTCCAGTTTTATTAAGATATAAACATCATTCATATTAGTTATGCGTTTCAGTCTGACCTATTCACACATAATGGCTGGGAGCGACTACATTTATCAATACGTCAAAGGAACCTTTGGACAAAACATTGCGATAAAATGTAGGCGTGCCTGAGTGAATTTCAACGGAACACTTTTGGTATATTTTGGTAATAAGTCGATAAAGGAAATGTTAGTGATATACCTTGTTCTATCTTGTCTTACACGTTGTGTATAGATCACGCACAAAGTTTTTAGTAACTTGTTTTAATGTCGTACTTCCAAAACTTTGAACTCTTTCCCTAAACATAGTGTTTGTTTACTATTACCTAACCTGACTGTGTTTCTTCAAAAGAAGCACGGAAATGTATTGGCCGGCAAGGTGGAGGTGGCTAAAAAAACAGTCTGCTCATGCTGCACCAGCTGCCTTGGTATTGGACTGTAGTTACCGCTTCACATCGGGTGGTGTAGAGTCATTTACCGAGCGGTGTGTAGTAAAAAAATGTTATTTTAGTATAGTTTTTTACTCTAGAAAATTATGTATAGTATGTCTTTTGTCGAGTATCATCTGTATAAATTTTACTATACGTCACTGAAGATCGAATACAGATCACATTACCGTTTAATGTAGTGTTCCTGAACTGAGAAACCGGAGCTCATCGAGGTAACGCTGGAGGAGCAGGGGACTTTTCACCTATATACTGTCGACGTGACGGTTCCTAGTAATGGTTTTATATTTTCTCGAGCACTACACATTTAAAATAAAGCCACTTTACTGGATTTTGTAGCATCCAACATTAATAACATATTTTAGCTGACCTGGCGAACTTCGTACCTCCTAACAGTCGATTTAAATTATTTTTTAGACTAATTTACTTTACTAATTTTTCTTTCCGTAAGAACCATCCTCGTACTCCTAGGAATATTATAAAAAAGGAATAAGCGAAATCGGTTCAGCTGCTCTTGAGATTTGCGCTTAGCAACACATTCAGCGATTCATTTTTAAACGTGAGTTAAGTCCGCTTAAATGTTTTAGTTCAAATATTGCTTCCTCTTAATTTTTACATACGGTACAACTCCCTCAGCACCTTGTAAGTACCTTGGTAATACAGGGATCTATCAATCATTACCAGCCTATACGTCACACTGCTAGGCACATATCTTCCTATATGGGAAAAACACATTAGGAGTTTGGACTATAACACCACCACTTTGCGGGTTGGTGGGTGGTTCTAGTAATAACCAATGATTAACGTGCCTTCTGAAACACGGAGGACCTCGAGATTACAAGCGTCTGTAGGCCACGGTAACTAACTTACCATCGGGTGGGCCGAGTCCTCGTATGCTCTTAGAGTAGGTATAGAAAATACAAGTTACATACTTATTAAAGTGCCTAGCAAAAAAACCGATGTTTTGGTTATGGTAAGTATTATAATTTATTTGCATCAATTTTTATTGAAATATCGTATTTAATAATTTTGTGCACTTCCACTTGTCTTTCTTAATCTCGGAGTTAGAGCCTTATAAACTCGTAAAATCTTGAGACAACTTTTAGTTTAGTAACAAACCTATTTTGAAAGCAAAAAATATAGAATTGTAAGTAAGAAGTATTGGAACCAAAATATCAAAGAAATGTCTACTTAATTGTTCACTATCAAATCATCGTAAGTATAACTTATAATTATTATGTCTACGTAGCTTAAATATTTTTAGATATTCAACCCTTAATTTGTGTAGCATTGAAAAAAAAACATATTTTGCTTACGTCTGCTAGCATGTTATTAGTAATAAAAATGATAAGGTACTTAATTGCTTAATTAAGTACTGTTTATCATATTTAACTATATTTATTCACTGGTAAAACGTACTCTTGGTCGTATTCTGTACGAAAATTTTGTGACATCAACATACTCTAAAAAGTATTTTAATATGAGGGAGGAAATAGTTTCGTATAATTTATTATTAAAAAGAGTAAAAAAGTATTTATTTGTATCCGGTTCACAGTTCGATGAAGAAGATCTCAGTCGTAACACATTTCAGAGATTAACAAACCGATGGTTATACTGGTTTAATTTGTCGCTGATAATCTTCCTCCTAGTAGGAGAGATTACATGGTTTTATCATGAATTCAAAACGGATAGCATCGAAAATCTCACTTATTTTATTCCGTGTATAACTCTAGTACTATTGGGTTGTGTTAAAGGTTATTTTTTGATCAAAAATGGTGATCAAGTGAATGATTTAATAATTTCAATAAACCAAGGCCTAATGGTGAACGTTCAGCCTGATTTGAGAAAAGAAGTTACTAAGAGAATAAAGACTTTGAATATTTTCATAAACTTGAATGTTTTTGTGTATATAACAGGGTTATCTTTATTTGGTATAGTACCACTGATTCTGACATGTTTCATTTACATGTCATCTGGAAAATTGGAAATGCAAATACCGTTTAATGCTAAATATCCGTTCGATGAAACTGACATACGTTATTGGCCATTAGCTTACGTTCATCAGATGTGGTCATGTGAGTTATTCTAAATGTGTTCATTAAATAATATTATACAATTTAACACTCAATAGAAAACTTATCGTGTCTCATATGTAGTTACCTCACAGATTAATCCTGTTGCCAGCAAATAACACTGAACAAATTATCATGATGACAATGAAGTTGATAAAATTCTACAGTAATATTATGCGTATAAACCGTATATTATAGCTTATTTTGCAACTTATTTTGTTTACATACCAAGCTGGGTCATTATGTTTCTTTATAAATATATAAAATACTAGCTGTACCCTGCCACGCTTCGAAGTGGCGCATCGTTAAAAAAACTGTTTTCTCGCGGTCGCAGATATGTGACTGATGCAAAAAATAGATAAAAACAATCCTTGATGCGGATTTTATATCATGTTAAAATTTCGACTCAATCGGTGCAGAACTTTTTGAGTTTTTGAAGCTTACACAAACCAACATAACATTTTAATATATATAGATAGTAATTTGATATTTGCTTGCAGCGTTCTTCACTGTATCCGCAGTACACGGATCTGATAGTTTCTATTCGCTCTGCTGTACTTTTCTCCAAATACAATACAGAGCGTTACACTATGATATTGAGAGGATTATAGTCAATAACGCGAACATTGATGATTACAAAATATTTAAAGAGCGATTAATAAAAATTATTAAAAGACACTTGGAATTGAATCGGTAGGTGAATAAGTACTCTATAACTAAACATAAGTATATCTATCAATCCAATTAACTCATTCGAACACTAATATTTTTTGTTAAAAAGGTTAATTTTTTATTAATTAGTTTTGTAAAATTGTGATCAATAAAACATAAATAACTGTTTTCCTATCCATGTTTGCACGTAGACAAAAATATTTTGACTACCATTATTTACTTACGAAGATGAAGTCATTGAAACTAAAATTAAATGTTGTTTATAATTTATAATGGATACTTAGATGCATGTACTTTTTTTTCGTTTACAGATGCGTATCTGTTTTGGAAGCTGTTTATACAAAATCAACGCTTTTGAATGTTGTAGTTTGCCCTGTTGTTATGTGCATATCTGCATTAAACATAACGGTAATAATGACACTATCTCTATCCTAATTATTTTGTTATCTTGAAATGTTAAGTCTAACGATATTGTACAAATATAATATTCGTGATCTCACAATTGAAACTACCATTCAAGATGTACTACGAGGATAAACAAGGAAAGATGGGCGTCGGTAAAAAAATATCTTAGTATCCAGGGAAATAAACGGACCTCTAAGAGCAAGCAGTAATTTATAAATAACAATGAATGTTAAATGATACTTATAACATTATTTATAAACTAGTTTTATATACGTTTATAAACTAGAAAAAACATGATTTTAAACAGAAAATATATATATATATTCTTTATTTTTTTAACATCGCGCGCACACTCGCAAGTTTAGTCTCCGCCTGAGGACATTAATTTTTCTGGTTTAAAAAAATTGTGTTGAGCGGGATACTCGCACGGCTGTTGAAATATTACGACATTTAAATGAAAATAATATAATATGTTGTAATATTATTACGTAAATACAGAGACTAGAAAAAAAAACACATGGTTATCCCAAGTCCTTGATAGCGTAGATGGTCCCCGCCCCAGAACATGATTTTTTTCTTGTATAAAATTCAAAATTCAAAATTTGTTTATTTTCCTTACAAGAAATTATGTTACACGTTTTATAGATATTTTTTCATTTATATAGATTGTATATTACAATAACAATAAATATGTAATTGATCGGGTGATTTCAGATAATCGTGTCAGATGTTTCGATGATTCCTTTCGTTTCCTTTTTCATTATGTGGCTGCTTCAATTATTTTCGTTGTGCTATTATAGTAGTCTCCTCATAGATTCGGTAACTATTATATAAAATACTTCAATTTTTCCATTACGAAGGTGTAGGTATATAACTTTTCCTTATTATTATAGAGCACAGAACTATGCGATGCGGTGTATAACACAATGTGGTATAAAGCTAATGCAAGGATTATGAAAGACCTGCTATTAGTTTTAACCAGGTAAGGTTATAAAAATATTTTATTTGTGCATAAGAAAAGTAATAAAACGCAAGTTAAAGTACCGGATTTAACTCGCGTTTAATTAATTGCTACATTATTGATGATCAAACGAACTTCTAGAGGTGAAGTTTGGGCGATAATATATTAGTTGCTTCATTCGAGGATATAAATTATGGTTAACCATGATTTATATATTCGAATGAAGCAATGAAATATAATTATAATTATATACCCAACGTTTCGATTACTTTAAAAAATATGTAGGTATAGTGCTCACGAAATACAAAAAAATATTAAGTTATAAATGGTAAAAACAGAAAATTGTGTACCTATTATAATTAGCTTTATATTGAAAATTTTTAAGCGGTGTATTTTTTGCATTGTCGGTATATTTTTATTTTCAGAACACAAAAACCATGCAAATTGACCGCGTATGGATTTGTAGACCTCAACTTAAACGTTTTTAATAAGGTATGCTTCATTGAGTTGGTATATTTTATAATCAGTACATTTGTAATAACACGCCACGAATAGCTATTCCAAAAATGATTATTTCAATTTTATTTTCAGGTTGTAAGCACAGCGTGGTCCCTTTTTGCTGTAGTACGATCACTATACACCAAGTCGTAGTGTTAAAGCTACTAATCTATATATATAAAAATGTTATGTTGGTTTGTGTACGCTTCAAAAACTCAAAAAGTTCTGCACCGACTGAGTCGAAATTTTAACATGATATAAAATCCGCATCAAGGATTGTTTTTATCTATTTTTTGCATCAGTCACATGTCTGCGACCGCGAGAAAACAGTTTTTTTTAACGATGCGCCACTGCGAAGCGTGGCAGGGTACAGCTAGTAATACATAAAAATGTTAGAAATATATTTCACAGTACTTAAAAATATAAAACCATATCGTAATTTATCGTAATATCTTATCATAAAATATAAAATATCTTACACACATATTTAATTACAATTCTGTTTTCTTTACGTAGAATTGACGAAACCACATCACCTAAGTATTGCTTTAAACTGAAAGAAATACCATATATCGAGATAAGCCCTTGGTCATCCAGAAGTTTTAAAAATAAATGGTGGCATTATTTTTATGTTACTTATTAATTTATTTAAACTTTCTTGAAAGTTTAGTCGTTAAAGATTATACAGGTTTGTGACGACAATACGACATTAAATTAAAATATGGCCTATATTAATTTATGAAAATGTTTTTCAACTTTCAAATAAATCTTATTTATTTGATAAGTTTAAAATATTTCTATGAAATGATGCAGCCAATGTTTTAATTTAATATCGTATTGTCTTCACAAACCGGTATAGATAGGGCAAAAATAAGTTTTTAAAACTAAAAAATATAAAGACCAACATATTATGAACCCACATAATACCCACCTCGTAAATATATAATTATAAACAGATACAACACTAAATAAATATATATACTAAAAATGTGACTTTATGTAGAGAATAGATCAATTGGATAAAGTAAACTCCAAAAAGAGATTGCAAAATGACCGCATGAAAGCGAGTTTATTTTTGACCTCTTGAATATTAAAAGCCAGTTTATTTTATGCCTCATGTTGCATGACCTTTGTTTGACATGAATCAATGCGGTAAGGAATCTATGGAGTACGTTTGCTGCCTAAATGAAGGGCGCGACTATGTGAAGCACCCAGATACCTGAATTTTGTATGTAAGACTTTAAGGCGCAAAGAAAACTTCTTCAAAAAAGGATTCCTCGGTCCTTTTGGTGACGTCAGACAATTTAATATCTTTCAGAATGAAAAATATGGTCATACTTGAAGAAATAAAAATGAAATGTTGACTAAGCGTTCTTAAATTACTTCAGCACAACATGAATCATCATGATCAAAGACAGAGAGCGTTGATTGAACAAGTGGAATCTTAGTGGGAATATATAAGGAAACTTTTGAAATGGTGAAAAAATCTTTTGTTTTAAAGTGTGCTAATGACTTTACGGCTGTTGTAATCAATGAGAGGCTGCCAATTCAGCGTGTTATCAATCAAAATTCTTAACATCAGTCGCAAACTCAGTCATATTTTTATAGGACAATACGGATATCATGAGGGTATCAGTTTAAATTTAGGAATGGAAACTAAACTGCATAGAAACAAAGCAGATGTTTTGAAAGCGATCTCTTGAAAACAACAAGTATATAATTCGGGCCTTAATATGGTGCAACTCGGGTACCCAAAGGACAGTTTGTTTATTTCTATGTTTGTTTGTTTGAGTTTGTCAGAAATCGTAGTAGTGCGTATGCAAAAAAGTAGACATTAAGTAGTGCTCACCAATAGATAATGGAAAGAAAAGCCAGAAAATAAAGAAAAAAGAAAAGAATGAAAAGTAGTTTCACTTCAGTTGGATGGTCTAAAGTGTTACGCGTCAATTATGCGGACAACGTATGAAGAAGGCCTTAAATATATTATGTACAAAATATTGTGTCCACATATTTATGATTCTGCTTTTCATGAAAACTGTTCAGCAGGGAAAAAAGACAGCGACTTGATTCACATATATCAATTTTCATCTAAGCCCATTTACATAAGTATATAGGTTTAGATTATTCTGTGTAAGTATAGAATAGAGCAATGGAGTAGATCACATTTTACAATACGGAAACGTTACGAATTCACTTACATTGGGGCGTTAGCTACTTTCGAAATTCCAATCATATATACCTATAGTTATTGGGAACAGTAAAATAAAGTTTATCGACTGTCGCATACAAGAGAATTTGTGCTGCAATTCATTAATAATACAAAAGGCTAATAAAAGTAAATTTACGACCGCTTAGATGTCTCGAAGTCGAATAAATGGAGAATACCCGCTGAATAAACTAAATTAGTTACGAAAGAGAATTCCGGCTGATTCTTGAACGGATAATTCAATCTGTATTTTATTTTGCAGTTCTTTCCTCTATTTGAATTAAATTGTGAGAAGAGTTTTTGTTTTTGGGATGAAAATAAAAGTGTGTGTATGTTGACAAATGTCAAAAAAAATATGTAGAAAGTTCGTAGATAAATGCCGTGTTTGTATTACCTACATATTACATTGAAAATTCGATTAATTTTGTTACAAAGATTAAGATTCTGAAACTATGGTTATAATTAATTGTAACTCCTACGAGCAACTGCTAATGACTATTACGGGTTTTCTTTACGAGTAGTTTAGTTGTTTCTCTACGAGTTACATTGACTTCTTAATACTTTTAAGATAAATAACACAAGCTTTATTATAGAATGTAGCCAAATTTTAAGGTTTTTTGTTCAACGTGCTATTAATATTCTATGTAAACGTATGCCTAGGTGGCGGGAACTGACTGTTTAGCTTGTGTTTGGTAAACTAAGTATTAGTTTTTTTACATTTTTACCAATATACCCATTTTTTCTGCTATACCAGCCCTCTTTACTTTTCGTCACCCTCGGTCTGTAATAAAAGATACGTACATACGTGTAGAATAAATTGTTGAGTAACAAAATAAATGTACCTATTATTAATCAAAAAATTCCCTGAGACACGCACATTTTTACTCTGTTTTTTTTTCTTTTTACGTGTGTTTGTGATATTATTTTAGTAACGTTCATGTTTGATTTGAATTGTTTAGTTAGATGGACGCTTTCTACCAACCGATGCCTCTTAGCGAATTTGACCTCTGCCTATCTAAAGGAAATAGAAAGAGAGAATAATAATAATAATAGGTATACTGTCGATAAGATTCACCTAAGCCTAAGTACCTACGTTTGGTAAAAAAGGCGTTAAACTTCTTGCTGCTGCATAAAAAATAATTTATTAATAGCTTTTTTAATATTATTTCACGTATTACGAAAAAGGTGGCAAGTAATCTCAAAGCCCACCTGATGGTAAGCGGCTATGCTTGTCAGATTAAGGAACTATGTTAAATGTATGTTGGCATAACGTCTCCCTATCCAACATAACGCTTTCTGTTTGCGAATTGCGTATCTACTAGCTTAAGTTAAGAAGCCAAAAGCAATAAAGTCATAGAACACCCTTAAAAAGGAGCGATTTTCTTTGGACACACATATTATGACTACAGTGTCCCGTAATAGCTTACCCTTTACAGCCACTGTGACAGCATATAAATCAAGAGGAGGTAATAATTCTTCCAGTAAATGTGTGGCCTCATCGCTATTTATGTCTTATAAAGTCAAGGACTTGCTTTTATTAATAGAAGGTTAAGCTGTTGTTTTTAACACAATATTTTTTATTAAGAATTACGAATTCATACACATTAAGTTGTATGGTTTTTGACTCCTCGCGTGTTTCTCCTATGTAGGAAGGCCTGTACTCAGTAATGAGTGGGACGTATATAAGCTAATGATGATGATGGTTCTTATAATTTATCGAAAACTATTTTTAATTTTACACCTAATATTAAAGTTTTCATAGTGCACTTTGGTTTCTGTTAATTAATCAGAATATAATGGTCAAATTCTTAATATTACATTATAAAGGTATATATCTGCCATTTACCAAAATTAACACCACTGCCCTCATCACAGAGGTGTGTCATCAATAATTAACAGAGGTGCGTCCAAATTGGTGTAACTCTACATTGTGTACCTTGTACCGAAAGTGTAATATTAACACTTCCAAAGAGAGATACTTTGAGTCTTATTTACACTATGTTCAGTTGTTGATTTTGTTTACGTCGTATTTTGGCAAAATAAGTTATAAAACTTTTAGAGATAAACCACTAGATAGCGTGGTGGGATTGATAAATTAAACAAATTTAAAAGTGCGCCTGCAACCTGACGTGAAGCATAAGTTTTTAAACTTTTTTCAGATATTAAGCTTTTTACTTAAAGTAAGCCTGCTCCCTGACGTGAAGCATCAGTTATACTTTTTTTTTCAGATATTAAGCTTTTTATTTAAAGTGAACCTGTAGCCTGCCTGACGTGAAGCTTCAGTTTTTATAATTATTTTTCAAATATTAAGCTTTTTATTTATAGTGAGCCTGCACCCTGACGTGAAGCATCAGTTTTTATACTTTTTTCAGATACTAAGCTTTTTATTCAATTCTAGTTTTGAACAACGAAAAAAGTACTTAAAAAGAAAATGCACTGTTAAAAACTGTTCCTTATAATTTTGCTTAATGTTTAGTTTAGTGTAGGTACCTGGCCGGGTCTCCCTATATTTTTGGGATATCTCCTTTAGATTTTTAGATTCTATAACAACCATTGACATTTTGAGGTGCTTCCTAAAACCTACAACATCTTTCATTTTGAGAGAACGTTACGAGTATGTACGAACGGTATCTATATGAATGTCGTGTAATTTTTACTTTAGAATCAGGCCCATTATTATCATAATAGCTGTGACAGTTGTACATTACCTGTGGTTACAAAACATGTATATTCAGTCTATGGACCACGGCCATGGACTCTATCTGTGTAAAGCCCATGCCAAGTAAATTAATAAAGAAATCCATTTTAAACAGTTATTTTAATACAATAAACACAATCATTATAATAGCAACTATTTATGTGATAAAGTGAGGGCTTTCCAAGCGTTGAAAACACCTAGCGATGAAAACATTGCATATTCTCTATTAAGCCTATTTGCTAAGAAGGAACTATAAGGATTCAGACTCCATGAATGTTATAATAATACCTAAATATTTACAAGAACATCGAGCCCATTGACGGAGCGCGCATACTTGTATGTTTATTTTAATAAAAATCCTATTCGATATATTTTTTTTTTAATTTTTCTGTATTGTGGTGGTAAAAAAAATACCGAGTATAAACCATTCCTTTTTTTCATAATGGTTCATCGAGTAAAATCATTTTTCAACTAACCACTTTTGTAATTACATTGAAATAATATTCTGGTTAAGCTCCAAAATGAGGGTAAGCTTACTGTCTACGCGCATAAGGGGCAATCAGAAGACATTGTGTGTTTGCTTAGTGCCGGCCCGTAGGCGCACGCGCTCCTTCGTAGATTCCCACTACGGCTATTCACTTTCTGTACGACCGTCAAGTTGTTAACATTAATATATTTTATGACTTCGAAATTGATTGTTTCAATTGCCACCATTGTGTAACTAAATACATAAATTGGTGGCCCATGAGGGGAACTAAAGAAATAGACTCGCGATATTAAGAAAAATAATAAGAAATACGAAGAATTACGAAGAAATTATTTTACAATTAACTACTACTACGGCGGTTATCGTGCTGGATAAGAAGCTGCATTGGCGAGGAAGAACATTTATTTTACTGATACCACAAGCATACGAACTGGAACTGAAGAAACTCTTTATCTAAGGCTGAACGGGCAGTGATACATCAAAAGTATCGCATCGTGCAGTTGGGTTTTACGAAAGTTAAGTGTCCTTCCCTATTACCTACTTTCCAAGTAACCATTTCATTATTCAATTTTACTGAGAATCTAAATCCATCTGTGTATTAAAGTGTATTTTTACAGCTCATTGCGAAGTATTACGTAAGCCAATTTGAATTTATTTCAAACTTACCCACAATTATTTTTTTACATAAAAGGCAATTGAGTAAATTTTATATTACTTTAATTAAACGTTAATAGTTTTATTTACATTTCATATCATAAGAACTTGACTGTCTGAAAGTAATTGGTAACATTTATTTCCATTCTATTCATTAATCATTTTGTCGATTGCGTAAGTAGGTACTTACCAGCCTACAAAATCCAATTTAAATTTTATTTAACTTTAGTGCATACTTATGCACACCGTAAATTCTAAATAATTGATAATCCGTAATTTTTTAATACGTAAATTCTAAGCCTTTAATAATTTTATAGGTACGTTTCGAGGAATTATTTTATTTGGTTATTTATTTCTACGTTTTGGCAATTCCAGGGAAATAAAACTATAAAACCTCTGGAAATTCTGGAATATAAATTATCGATCAATCGATTCGAGGCCGGCTGGTTCGTGTGTAGCAGATTTCTGTGGGAGGTACCTACCTGTCGTCGGAACGAGGAGCGTGAGATAGTTATTTTAATTACCTACCTATTTAAAATTTTAGTTTATTACAAAGCAAGTTAATTTAATCATCATGCCAATTGAAGATAAACGTTGTAAAGAATTAAATATTAAAAGATCGTCTATTAAGGGGCAGATTACTAAATTCAAAAATTATTTAAATAATATTTCTAAAGAAAAGGAATTAAAAAATATTCAATTGACAGAGTTAAATTTAAAACTTGCAAAATTTGAAGCCTTGTCTATTAGATTTGATGAATTGCAAAATGAGATTGATGTCTTAAACTCAGAAAATATTTCGACTGAAATCGATGAACGTTACAATGTTGAACAAGATATTATAATAAGCATAGCCACTGCAAAGGAATTAGTCGAAAAATTTTCCAAACAGCTTGAGAGCGAACAAAGACGCAACTCAACTCATGATGCTACTTGTTGTTATGATCACCAAGAGGTAGGCATAAAGCTTCCTCAGATTCAAATAGCCAGATTTGATGGCTCTTATTTCCGTTGGTTGGAATTTAGAGATACATTTGAAAATTTAATACATAAAAATGATCGTATTTCTACAATAAATAAATTTCATTATCTTACGTCTTATCTAGAGGGTGATGCCGCCAGAATAATTTCTAACTTAGAGATTTCTATTGCAAATTATGATGAGGCATGGAGATTACTTTGTGGCCGCTATAATAACAAAAGAATTTTAATAAATCACCACTTAAATGCATTATTTACTATTAAACAATTTACACGTGAATCAGAGAGGTCATTAAGGTTTTTGGTCGATCACGTGACAAAGAATCTACGCGCTCTGGCCAGTCTAGGACAACCAACAGATAAATGGGATATTTTAATTATTTTTATGCTGTCTTCAAAATTAGACGGCAACACTTTATTAAAATGGGAAGAGTACAGAAATAATATAGATAGTGATGTGCCAACGTTAGATCAATTCTGTAAATTTTTGATTGATCGGGCTGATGTACTTGAAGCTTTAGGTCGTAATAAGCAAGACAGTACTACAATAAGGCCACCAATAATTGCATCACGTAACAATTATTCATTTAATAGTCAAAAACAAGGTCAAGGCTATATAAATAATACTCAAAAACAAGGTCAAGGTTACGTTAAGTCTTTTGCTAGTTTTAATAATAAAAATAAGAAAGGGCATTGTTTTATTTGCATTATATGTAATGACAATCATAAAATCTATGATTGTACGACGTTCAAGTCTAAGAGTGTCGATGAACGAATGCTAGATGTGACAAAATATAAGCTATGCGTCAACTGTCTTAGGCAGGGGCATCCCGTCAATGAATGCCGAATGGGGCCTTGTCGGGAGTGTCAGAGAAAACACAACAGCTTACTACACCGTCCTCTAAATTTAGCTAATCACTGCGTCACCGTTGATAAACTAAATGAGTCCATAGTTAATTTCTCAAATCATGGTTATAATACAGTTTTATTATCTACAGCTTTGATTGAGGTGTCGAATCCACTTAGCCACCAAAAGGCAAAGGTTCGAGCACTTTTAGATTGTGGCAGTCAATCAACTTTTATTACAGAATCTTTAAAAAATAAATTATCACTAAAACCAAATGCCATTGATGCACTAAAGGTCATTGGTATCGGCAATAATGTCACTAACAACGTAAGAGAAAGTTGTAACATTCAAATAAAGTCATTAAACAGGCCATTTGAGACAAACTCACAATGTCTCATTCTAAAGGAATTGACAGGTCACTTACCCAAATTTTCTATTGATATTCAATCGCCTTTGTTGCCCAAAGATTTGGCTGACCCTTTGTTTTATCAGCCCGCTCCAATAGATGTTTTAATTGGAGCTGACATATTTTGGGACATCCTAGGAACAGAACAAAAATCTATTGGTCCCAATAATCCCAAGCTCAGGAACACTAAATTCGGCTGGATTATATCTGGTCCTATAAGCACAGTAGCTTCGAAAAATACAACGTGCTCCAATTATGCTATTGTAAATAAAGCTCAACCCGAAAACATTGAGCAAATGCTTGCAAAATTTTGGGAAATAGAAGAAATCCCAAAGCGAATAATTATGAGTGAAAGTGACAAATTTTGCGAACAGCATTTTACTAAAAATACAACCAGAGACAGTGAGGGCAGATTTTGCGTTAAACTTCCTCTTAAGGATTCTCCAGATTGTCTTGGAGATACACACGCACTAGCTAAAAAACGTTTCTATTATTTAGAAAAGCGTTTCAAAAGAAACACAAAACTGAAATTAGATTATGTCAAATTCATTAGGGAATACGCCGAGTTAGGTCATTTGTCACCATGCAGCGGTATTTCGGGCTCGACTTACTATTTGTGTCACCATGCAGTTTTTAAACAAGATAGTGAGTCCACGAAGCTAAGGGTAGTATTTGATGGTTCTGCTCGCTCCACATCAGGATATTCATTAAATGGCATTTTGATGGTAGGCCCAAACGTACAAAATTCTGTTTTTTCGATTTTGATTCGGGCAAGACAGTACAAATACTTGCTAACGGGAGATATTGAAAAATGCTACCGCCAAGTGTCATTGAGTGAGGGTGACCATAATTTACAACTAATTCTATGGAGGGAGGACGAAACACTGCCAATTAGAACTTTAAAGCTAAAAACACTTACGTATGGTACCGCAAGTGCCAGTTATCTTAGTACACGTTGCATATGGCAGATAGGCGAGGAGCAAGGCGATCAGCTGATCAAAACTATCATTCAAAATGACTTTTATGTCGACGACCTCATCACTGGCGCTGATAGCGCGCAGCAGTTAATATATATACAAAATTCAGTAGCAAAAGCGTTAAAATGTGGCTGTTTTAACCTGCGTAAATATAAAACAAATATTCCAATAATTTTTGAACATGTTGACATTAATAAAAAGGATAACTTAACTATAAGTGAGTCGTCAAGCACTCTTGGCTTGGGGTGGTCTCCTTCTAGTGACACTCTTTATTTTCCTATAAAAGAATTTAATTTTAATACCGTAGATACAATTATTACAAAACGATTCATTATGTCTAATTCATTTAGAATATTCGATCCTCTAGGTCTTATAAGCCCAATTGTTATTCAACCTAAAATTTTATTACAAAAACTTTGGCAGGAGAAGTTAGATTGGGATCAACCTGTTCCAAAAAACATAAAAGATAAATGGAACAAATTTAGCAATAGCGTTAAATCTCTTTCTACTCTTCACATCCCAAGATTAGTCTTATGTGAGTCGCCATCGGTAATAGAACTACATTCTTTCAGTGATGCTTCTCAATCCGCTTATGGTGCATGTATTTACATGGTTTCTACTAGCGCCAATACAGACATCATTGTTAGGCTGTTATGCTCAAAATCAAAGGTAGCGCCTACGAAACCTACTACTATACCGCGCCTTGAATTGTGTGCAGCTCTGCTGGCTTCTCAGCTTTGTAAGGCAGTAACAGACTCGTTAAGATACAAGCCGAAGCAAATAATTCACTGGTGCGATTCCAATGTAGTGCTGGGATGGATTAAAAGCGACCCTACCAAACTTAAAGTTTTTGTAGCTAATCGTGTAAGCGAAATTACAGAATTGACGAACCCATTGGCGTGGAGATACGTGCCTAGTGCACTAAACCCTGCCGATTTAATCTCTAGAGGAGTAGATGCTAGAGAGTTAATTTCAATGAATTTATGGTGGTGTGGTCCTAAATTTCTAAGTCAAAATGAATCTGAGTGGCCTATTCTTAATACCCAACCACCAAAAGACTTACCTGAGACAAAATCATATTTAACCATAGTTAGTGAACCTTTAATAAATTTTGATAAATATTCATCGTTTAATAGAATAAATAGATTATGGGCATACGTTAGGAGATTTATATTTAATATTAAAAAACCTGAAAGTAAACGTACAGGAACACTATCAGTAGATGAGTTGCGTGAAGGATTCCACTCGCTGTGTATTATGTCTCAATGTCATTCATTTCCTACAGAATACTCTTTACTTACTAAAGGTAAGCAATTAAGTCCGAAAAGCAAAATTTTGGCACTTACACCCTTTTTAGATAAAGACAAAATAATACGTGTTGGTGGACGTTTAGATGCATCTAACTATGAATATGAGAAAAAACATCCTATCTTGCTTCATGCATCCCATAGACTCACTAAATTATACTTTGAAAGGGAACATATTTATAATATGCATGCTGGTCCGCAGTTGTTATTATCAACTGTTAGAGAAACTGTGTGGCCAGTGAACGGGCGTCACCTAGCTCGGCGTACCGTGTCGAATTGTGTAAGATGCCGACGTTTTAAAGGTAAAGCGTTTTATCCTAAAATGGGTGATTTACCAGTCCAGCGGGTTATCCCAGACTTCCCGTTTTTATCTGTTGGATTGGACTATGCAGGTCCCTTTTTTATAATAAACCGAAAGGGTCGTGGTAGTCAAGTTATCAAATGTTACTTGTGTCTCTTTGTATGCTTGCGCTATAAATGTCTCCACCTGGAAGCAGTCAGTGATTTGACCAAAGACGCATTCATAATGACTCTCAGGCGCTTCATAGCGCGTCGAGGAAAACCAACGGAAATATTTAGCGACAACGGACGCAACTTTGTGGCCGCCGCAAGGGAGATAGGTGATTTTATAAAACAAAATGAAGAACCTCTGTCTGATTTTGCAAGTCAGCAAGGCATAAAAATTTAAGTTCATCCCTACTTACGCTCCTCATTTCGGCGGCATTTGGGAAGCCGGGGTTAAATCTGCTAAGCACCACTTACGGCGTGTTATTGGCAACAGTCATTTAACTTTCGAAGAAATTTCAACTTTATTTACACAAGTGGAGGCGATTCTCAATAGTCGTCCTTTGTGTCTTCTATCCCCCAGTCCTAACGACTTCCTATCCCTCTCGCCAGGACACTTTCTTATCGGTAGACCTTTGACAGCACTTCCATCAATTGCCCTGGAGACGTTTAAAGAAAATCAACTGCAACGTTACGAGCGCCTCGAGAAAATAAGGCAGCATTTCTGGCAGCGTTGGCAGAAGGAGTATGTATCGGAACTCCAGCAGAGAACGAAGTGGCGAACAAATAAATCAAAATTAAACGAAGGTGATATGGTGCTTATATCAGAGGACAATACTCCTCCATTAGCATGGCGACTTGGAAGAGTTCTCCGTCTCTATCCGGGACCTGACGGGGTATCCAGAGTGGCAGATTTGAACACCGTCAAGGGACAAGTACGGCGGTCTCTAACTCGACTGTGCCCTCTACCCACTGCAGAAGAACTTCAAGGTTGAAAGCGGTCTTTCAACGGCGGGGAATATGTCTACGCGCATAAGGGGCAATCAGAAGACATTGTGTGTTTGCTTAGTGCCGGCCCGTAGGCGCACGCGCTCCTTCGTAGATTCCCACTACGGCTATTCACTTTCTGTACGACCGTCAAGTTGTTAACATTAATATATTTTATGACTTCGAAATTGATTGTTTCAATTGCCACCATTGTGTAACTAAATACACTTACAATAATTCGCATATTGCGGTAAATTGGTCGGAATTTTGGGAACGCTATTTAAAAATTAAATGTGAAGGTCCCCATCGATCCCACATCTGTAAAAAAATACTCGAGGCCTTCGTTCAGTAGTGGACTTTAGACATAGGCTGTTATGATGATGATGAAATATTAAAAATATACTAAATAAACATATAAACATCTATGACTCGTGAACAAATGCTCGTACTCGTCACACAAACATTTCCTCCTACATGCGAACCCGGGACCCCTGAGCGAGTAGCTCGGCTTAATGAAAATTGGTACGAAAAAATCATTCGAAAAGATATAATTTTGATGACCCCTGCCATCGCTCCATGCAGTAATGTTTGAAGATGTTAACAGGAAATTCCAGAGATACAGATTTAATTTTTGGAGCGAGTTATTAAAATAATACTAAATATTTAAATATTTTTTGAAATACCTATTTAAAAGTAACTTAAAAAAGTGTAAGGACAATTTTTATAAATAATTGCATTATCTAAAATTTTGTAAGATCTGTTTTTATGATGATAACCGATATTTGCGAATTTGGACCTGAAATAGTGTTTTTGCATCTGTAGGATCGATGGAGACTTTTCACATTTCAGTTATATTGGTGTTCCCAGCATTTGTACCAGTTTACAGCTCTGCTCTATGCGAATTATTGTAAGCTTTGTTTATTTTGACTGGACTATTTTGAGTGGTAGCGTTTTGAGTAAGTACATATTTATGTTTTTCTTAGTTTTATCATATTTGCTCTATTGAAACATGTTACATACTACTAAGCCTGTTTCCACACTAACTTAAAAAAATTGTAAGTAATTAATTGAAATTGTATGTTACACACGAAGGTATTTCATGTGGTTTTAGTACGTAGCTGTTGTTTAGGTCGTGATTTCTTTTCAATCGTCTTCATGTATGGGTTCTATAAGCATAGCCAACAGTGTGAGAATGCACAAGGTGTACATTATTACCATAATACGGATTTGAGACATTTTTGTTATATCCCTTATAATAATATACCTTTGTACAGACGACAGCACATCCAGTGTAACAGTTGCATTACGAAAGCCAACTCTATAAAGAAGTCAATAAAGGTGTTCTTAAGGTTAAACTGTTACGCTTAATGTGCTGTCGATTGTACATACATCGGTTGGTTGATGCGACTGCTTTCACTCACCAACCCTGGGTTGGGTCAGCGCGAGCGTGGTGGTGTTTTTGAGACCTCACATATTGTCAAGGTACTTAAGAGGCTGATAAACGCCAGCGACCTTGAGAAAATGAATTTCGAAGCCCCGCCCACTAATATTTCCGATAACGTGGCTCCACAATACTACACCGACCAGCCGCGTAACTACTACAACCTCAAAAGCGCCAAGCTAAAAAAATGCCACTAGATGGCGTGCTCCACGTGCTTTATTCCATAGACCATTATAAAAATAGAAATGAACAATAAAAAACTATACACTTTTATAAAAAATATGTGGTATTTTTAAATTAATGGTAAATATTATACACGGTCAATATACTTATTAATACTAACAAATTTTATCAAGGGACCTATTATGAAATCGAAACATGACAATCAGGGATGCAATTATAAAAGACAAATCATAATAGTTTTGACATACGTATTTTCATGTCAGCTGTTCTATAAATTAGAGCTCGACTTGAATAAATTTTGGTTTTTAAACGCCTTGTAAATTTTTAAGTGCATGGATAGCCCAATCCGACACTATGAGAAATAGCGGAACGTACTCAAAGGACTCTCGAAACGTAAAAGAAAAACTAAACTGCATCATTGGATGTTTACAAAATATTCCTAGCCAGGAATCAAAACTATTGTTTAAAAAAAACTCACATGGTGTATTACACCATTCGATTAGATTCCAAATTACAAAATTCAAGTTTCAAATAGGTTTTGCTTTTATATTAAAAGTTACTAGTAATCAACGAAACGTCGAACCAAATGTAAATTATTGGCACGATGTTAATAAAACGTAAAGTGGATTACTCGCACTTGTTTACATTTTATTTCTTTTTTTACTGTGGCCTTTAACATTACTTTAAAACATGTAGCAGTTTATAAAAATCCAACATTTCCCTTCCGTTTTTCATATGTAATATCTTCCCGGAATGTATTGTTCCTTTTATACCGCGATACTATCGAATCGTGTAATGATAGTGTTTTTTTTCGAAATCAACGGGTTCTATTTCTACCTTAATTTTTGATTTCTCAAAAATCTAATGCTGCACTTTTAGTTTTTATCGAAATCGGTCCCGATACTCTTTTAAGTACTTTTCGTTATTTCTATTTGGAATTCGGAATCCATAATAGATTATTTTTTTATCTAAATGTAACACCCAGAAAGACACAGTTACATTCGCAATTATAAGAGTAATAGAAAGATTAATCAAGTAAGTATTTATTTTTTTAAGTTAAGAGCGTTTACGCCGTAAGGCTTTCAATACAAACTTAATTTTTTAACAAAAAGTGAATGCCTTAACATTTCAATTATTACTTCAATGTCGGAAAGGTATTATTGATACACGACTATTTAAAATAAAGGTATTTATGACTGACTACAACAGCTTTTTAGTCACCACAGGAATGCGGTGATTGATGATATATTAAAATGTGTGCTGTTTAATATTTATTCATGTTTCGATACAGAGTTTTGTCGATAAAATAATAATAATATTATGAAATATACTTTCTATGAAACATATGAAACTTTATTCGATTGTATCAAACAGTAATGATTGGTTATTAGGTTAATCAAGAAATTTAGTTATAAAATTCTGGTACAGTAATCTTTAAAATGATATACGAAATTGAAAAATTATGTGTTTTAATAAATACTCATCTGAAACAGTCTAGAGTATATTGAAATTTGGAACATATTAGATTTTTTTATAGATTTCTTTCTGTAGGTTAGGTATGTGATTATCTTATTTATGTGCCAGCGTTCATGTTATATTTACCTCAAGATCCGAAGGTCTGATACGGATTTTTATCATTTTTTGAAGACTATATGTTTCGGTGGCGTAGTAGATTGAACTCTCTGGTTTCAACTACGAAAACAAAGCAACTTTCACCATGGTCGATCCCGGGATGGGTCACCGCTGGTCCCGGTTGTTGTTACAACCTCTTTACCCCACCAACTCGCACTGGGCTAGCGTGGTAGTGTTATTGCCCAAATTCATCATGTGTATCATGTGTTTCTTCCATGTAGGAAGGCTTATATAACGTATACAGGCTATTGATGATAATGATGATAAATAGTGTTACAGTATGTTTAAGCTAAACAATATAAATAATAAATAGTGCATTTAAATGTAATCCTAACAACATTGCCCACAGATTAGGTACATTAACATAAATTATAATAAACATGAATTGGGATGTTGCCTAAGTTTAAAATTGGCGATATTTTTCACAAAATCGGAAAATATGTGCTACCACTACCCATAAAAACAATTCAAACTTAAAAGATATGAAATATTGTTAAAATTGTACCCTTTTCGAAATAAAAAAAAGACATTTATTTTCAAAATTTATCAAAAATGATAATGTAATTAGATTGCTGACATCAATTAAAGCAACTATTATAATGACAACTATTAATAAAAACATACTTAATACATAGTTATTATTAATTTTGTCAGTATGCCCATACATTTCTTAGTAATATGGGAATATGTGACGTCACCTGTCCCGTAGATTTTCTATGGAGCCTTTTTGGATGTTGCGCCGCAACATATCAACATGCCACTATATCTGTGAAAGTATTGATCTTAGACATACTATTTCTTTTGAAATATTTCTTTTATGAGTTATAAACTTCTTATTTATGAAATAAAAAACAAGTTGTCGACTACCCTATTGCTGAGAGCTAATTTGTGCTACAATAATATAGTGGAAAAAGGGACATATTTGAATCATGCATAGTTTGCCGGTACAAAAGTTGAAATATAGAATACTCAACACCGTGGACTGGAATGGACAATTGAACACCGTTCTACAATTTTTTACCTATTTTTCAGTAAACTGTGTATAGACCTGGCCGGGTCTACATACATTTTTGAAACATCTCTTTTATAGCATATGATAAAAGTTCTGGTTTTAAAATTTACATATAAAAGAACCTTTAAGCCTAGGCTAGGCTTAAGCTAATTTAGTGTTGTATGCATTTAATAATCTAAAATTAACTGTGCCCGTTGTTCTTCATGAATCACATTTTGTAACCGGAAAAATTAATATTAAAAAGAACAGAAACGAACCATTCGATACCTTGATTATTTTTAAGACTGCCGGGTCTGACAATTACGTAGGTCTATGAAATAAACCAAACTTATTTTATGGTTTTATATAAAAACTTTGTTGAAATTTATCTTTGTATTATGTATTACATATAAATACATAAGTTTTTTTTTACTTTCCTTATTCATTATTAGATAAACAAAGAATAATAAAAAAATAAAAAATATTAAAAAAGAATTAGTTAAGAATGAAAAAATAAGAAACATAAACAAAAAAGGACTAGAAATAAACATACATAAAAATAATAAAAAAAAAACAAAAGAAAAAAAAATTGATACAAAAAATATTTTTTGTATTTATAGTTTAATCGTTTTTTATATTTATATTTTTTTTACTTTCATATTCAAAAAACAAATAAGAAATAAAAAATACAAATAATAATAAAAAAGTTGTGAACCATTGAAGGATTGAACCCCTACCTCTCGGATAGTAAGTCGTGCATCTCAACCCCTACACAATCGCGACAGAGTCATTTATTTCGAAATTAACTATCTGAATTATACGATATACTTATACATTTCCCTTCAGGTAAACATAAACTTACTTTACAACTTCCATCTGTGACTGTGAATCTGAATAAGTACAACTTTCGAGATGATTATGGAGTTTTTGATAGTTCCTAAAATTAGATAAAATTCGCTATCTAAAGAAAAAATAATCAGGTTATTATTGTGTTATTTACCCCTATACGAGTGGTTTTTGACTCTTTTTAGACCTTTTTCTTGGTTTTCCTTAGTCCAAAATAATATTTATACCATAAAATTTTTATCACATAAATTATTAATGAAATAAAATTTTCACAATAAAAATTTACGAAATTATTTACTCATTTTTGTCTATCTACTATAATACACTCACATAGTAATCACTAAAACCTAAAACATAATTGTCTATTTGATATTTGCAAATTAAAACAGACGCAGACTGATATTATTAAGAGCCGCGAGCAAAGAAGCGACACAGGTCCACCTAGCATCACGCCTCGGCGATCACTGTCGTTTCCTCTACAAATGAAAGAGAAGAATGGATAATGGCGCGAGTCGCTATTGAAATCGGCTGAAGAATTCAGAATAAATTTATTTACTAATAAACTAGTTACTTATTTGAAATTGTAAAACATCAATATTATAAAATTTAATATAACAAGTTTGTTCCCTAAAAATAAGAAAAAAACCTTTGACATATAACGCAGAATTTGTTCTGAAAGCTGATTTTGATGGGTGACTTTGGCATTTTTTTTATACGAACATTTTGATTATAATGTGTTTTGGGGACATGCATATTATCAGAAATATGTCCAAGAGTAACATATATTTTTTTCACTGCGTTTATTTCAACAAATTGTGCTAAAAAAAGTTTTAAGTAAGGCTCAATTAGCAATTATCAGCCTCTTAATAAATAACATACGTAGTGGACGTAGTCTGTCTGATGTACACTAAATTGAATATCTATCCAGCAATACAGAATCTAATATTATTTATTACACTTAGCGTAGTGGTATAGCTGCAATGTCAATATCATTATTTTAATATTTGAGAAAACTCCTACAGGCATTGCTGTTTCTGAAACTTTCTTATTAATAAAACACGTTTTTCTACGGCAGATGTAGTTAATGATCTCGGTAATTAGAATAACCAAGGATGATAGTTTGGTCTATACTTACGAAGCCAAGTAGTTTTATAGCTACCATAGTATACGATATGTAGTTGAGTCTGCGCTCTGCATAATCTCTTATTGAATTCCGATCAATATTCGAAACAAGAAAATATTATTAAGACAAGAAAAATGCATTCAAAGCTTGAAATTAAAATATTAAGATTAGTATGGAAATCGCGGCGGCATATCGTCAAGACTCTCAAGACCGCACCCATACTAAACTGTCCAACCAGTAATTCTTATCAGCTACAAAACAATTATACACTTACGCGTGTTGACGTTAGTAGCTATACGTCATTTATGCCTGACCGTGGTGATTCATCATTATGAGGGATGGCTGGTCGAGCGTTCAATGTGATAAACACAAATATTTGTCTATTTTTATTTGGTTCTTCATATATTTTTTCGCTAGGTATATCCTTTAGATTTTATAGAAACCATAGACATTTTTGAAAAGCTTGTAGAGGTGCTTCCTAAAACATACATTTATTAGTGATTTATGAAATTCATTAAGGTTGGAAATTGAAAACATGTTTCAATAATATAAAATTGCCACCTTAGTGGTATAAAAAAATAGTATTATGCACGTTTTCTAATGAGGGCTTACCAAGCGTTGAAAACACCTAGCGATGAATATGTTGCATATTCTCTATTATACCTATTTACTAAGAAGCAACTGTAAGGCTAAGTGGTTTCCAAAAACAATAGAAAGTAAAGCACCGACTCCAAAAATATGTTTCTAGGGGATGAATACCTACTTAAATTTAATTATTTCATCCTTTTCAGTTTTTTGAAGTCGGTTTTAATTTTTGTTTAAATTTTTTTTTTTTAACTTTAGTGTATTGTGGTATACTTACAATACGAGTAGTTATAAACAATTCCTTGTTTTTCATAATGGTTCATCAAGTAAAATCATTTTTCTACCAACCACTTTTGTAATTACATTGAAATAATAGTCTAGTCAAGCTTAGAAATAGGGGTAAGCTTACAATAATTCGCATAATGCTGTAAATTTCGTAAGAAATTTGGGAACACATTTTGTAAGAAATTTTCGTTAAAAAATACTTGAGGCCTTTGTTCAGTAGTGGACTTTATAGGCTATTGTGATGATTATGATGAAATATTAGAAATATACTAAATAAACAGTTAAACATCCATGGCTCGTGAACAAGTGCTCTTACTCATCACACAAACATTTCTCCTACCGGGAATCGAACCCGATACCCCGGGAATCGCTCCAAGAAGTAATGTTTGAAGATGTTAACGGTGAAATTCCAGAGTCACAGACTTAATTTTCGGAGCGAGCTAATAAAATAATACGAATCATTAAAATATTTTTAGAAACTTTATAACTTAAAAAAGCGCAAGGACAATTTTTATAGATACCTACCAACTTAATTGCATGATCAAAAATTTTGTAACACCTGTTTTTATGATGATAGCCGATATTTGCGAATTTGGACCTGAAATAGTTTTTTTTTGCATCTGTAGGATCGATGGAGACTTTTCACATTTCAGTTAAGTATACTGGTGTTCCCAGCATTTGTACCAGTTTACAGCTCTATGCGAATTATTGTAAGCTTTGTTTATTTTGACTGGACTCTAAATTGAGTAGTAGTGTTTTGAGTAAGTACATATTTATGTTTTTCTTAGTTTTAGCATATTTGCTCTATTGAAACATGTAACATACTATTAAGCCTGTTTCCACACTAACTTAAAAAATTGTAAGTAATTAATTGAAATTGTATGCTACACACGTATTATTGCAGGAGGTCATAAAGCAAGCAAGCAACCTATATGGTGTCTTTTGTATCTGATATTCTTTTTTATGTCAAAATGTCACTTCCATATTTTGATTGATTCATTTCGAAATCTTTTTACAAGTAAATGGTGTTTTTTCAGTATTGTAAATAAAAGTCTGTTTTATATCACAAGAAGTGTTTATTCCATCGTGCTAAGCTTCTCCACATCATCTGCGCACTCTGCCCTGTAACAGGTTATGGTTTGCAGCAATTTAGCTGAAAGATGGAAATTTCGACTTTCAAGTACAACATTGCACCTCTCGAAGGCAAAAGCAACTGGGATACGTGTAAGTATAAAATGCTTATCATACTCAAGAGCATACCTCACGCTCTGGATATAATTGATGGCAGACTTACCTCGGATAAAGAAAGTGAAGCTAGTGTGATCGAAGTATCCGCCGCCGCTACCGTGTCGGAATTCACGAAAGCCGACTCAAGTGCCCTTTTCTTTATCACCAACATCATGACTGAAGAAATGCTATGAAAAGTAATGAGATTTACGTCCGCTAGAGAAATCTGGTTAGAACTTCATCGAATGTTCGACGGGACAAACGAAGACAAGACCTTCCAATTATGTATGAGTTTCTTTGGACTGAGAAAGGATCCAGCTGACGACGCAGCAACTCATATGTCAAAATTGAAAAACATTTGGACCTCATTGAACAAAGAGCTCGGCAAAGACAAGAAGCTTCCGGATCTTCTTCTCATATGCAAAACGCTCGACACACTGGGAGAAGAATACGTTCAATTCAAGAGTGGATGGTTAATGTGTCCAACGTCCGAACGAACCATTGACAACCTAACCGATCGTCTGTGCGTGTTCGAAAGGAGCTTGATGGTGTCTACCGCGACACCAGAACAAGAGGCTTTAGCAATTAAGAGCACACAGAATGGGGCAAAGAAAAAGAGTAAGGATGCAAAGATAAAATGCAACTACTGCTCCGTCAAAGGTCACCGCGTGAAGGATTGCAAAAGATGGCTTCAAGATGGTAAACCCCCGAAAAGCAGTAACCCGCCTTCCTCTTCTTCATCTCAAAAGGAATCTCAAGTAGTGGGATCGATGTACTTACAAGCGGAATTACTGACAACAGAGCATGAAGTATCGACGACTTCATCGAGTACAGTCAACTGGTACGTTGATAACGGCGCAACATGCCACGTCAGCAATCGCGGAGATCTATTTCAAACTTTCCAAACTTTTGACCATATGCACACCGTCTCTACAGCTAATGGCAATGCAATGCAAGCTAAAGGCAAAGGGAATATCATCATTAAATCAGAGGTACGTGGAAAAGTTTACGAGATTACTCTGAAAGACGTGTGGTGCGTGCCACAGACCACAAAGAACCTGTTTTCTGTTTTAGCTGCTCATGACTGCAACTCAATAAGCAAATTTGAGTCCACACCAACGACCTGCACCATGTCAACACGCGGCGAAGTTAAAATTACGGGTGTACGCAGCATAAGCGGAAGTTTATATAAACTAAACGTAAAGAGCGTCTATCCTAACAGAAACTTAGAGGTGAATCTTCTATTAACGAAGACGCAGCTTTACCACGAGCGACTCGTACATCAGAACAAGCGTCATGTACGTCAATTTGTAAAACGGGAGTTAGGGGTAGACCTTCCTAAAGATGAAAGGAACCATGAAAATCTGAAAACCACGCATGGAATCAGACAAAGGCTAAGCATGCCATACACTCCCGAGCAAAATGGATGCAGTGAGAGGGAAAATAGAACCTTGGTCGAGGCGGCAAGGACTATCATGCACAGCGGAGGGTTTCAAGAGAAGTTTTGGGCCGAAATAATAAAATCGGTCGCCTACGTCCTCAACAGAACCGGTCCCTCCCGTACGGAGAACAAAGCACCGCACGAACTATAGCATGGAAACAAGCCGAAAGTTGCTCAATTTACGCATCTTGGGCTGCAGAGCCTACGTCCATGTCCCCAAACAGAAACGCAAGAAACTCTCCATGAAAGCCCTCAAAGGAAGATTAATCGGATACGACAACGATGATGGCTATCGTATCTGGTGCGATGACAACAAAATGATTCGGTCAGGTGACGTAATCTTCGACGAGAAACCGCTTGACAGAATTCAATGCGAAGACGTTGTACCCACGACAGCGAGACAAGACACGTCTTCTAATGAAGTAGATTTAAAAGTGACGTTCAATCAGGAACGCAATGAAGATAGTCAAGATGTTACACCAAACCATCATATCGAAAGCTCGATACCTGATCAAGCGGATCAAAGACGTGTACCGCAGGTAATAGAAGACAGATCGATTGAATTTGATGAGGAAAATCCTGATTATAGTGAAATGTCCAGACCACCGAGCACAACTTTTTACGAAGCTGTTGCTGATTTAGGAAATTCATCTCACTCAGAAGATGTAGAAACGGTACCTAGATACAACTTACGAGACAGGAGCACTATTCGTCTTCCAGAGAAATTCAGAGACTGCTGTGCACTTATCGACGAAGAAGCTGAACCCACTACGTTTAAAGAAGCTATGAAGAACCCGCATAAAGATGAGTGGATCAAAGCTATGCTGAAAGAGATAGATTCTTTGAAAGAGAACAACACATGGGTCCTTCAAGAACTTCCTCAGGATCGAAAAGCCATACTATGCAAATGGGTTTATAAGATAAAGAGAAACCCGAATGGCTCGATAGATAAATACAAAGCGCGTCTGGTTGCAAAAGGATTCAGACAACGCAAAGGAATAGACTACGAGGAAACATACAGCCCTGTAGCCAGATTTGCAACCATACGATCACTACTTAGTGTTGCTGAAAGTGAAAGGATGTATCTAACACAGTTCGACGTGACGACTGCCTTTCTTTATGGTGAGCTCGAAGAAGAGCTATACACGCAACAACCTGAAGGTTTTCACGATAGCTCTACTCGCGTATGTCATCTGAACAGAAGTCTGTACGGATTGAAGCAGGCGCCCCGCTGCTGGAATCATCGTTTCCATAAAGTACTGACTGAACTCGCATTCACACAGAGTACTGCAGATCCGTGTCTATACACAAAGAAAGTAGGGGGGAAACTAATATTACTTACTTTGTATGTCGACGACTGATTAGTGGCTGCTTCAGACAAACAGCTTGCCGATGACTTCCTTGAGAATCTGAAAACAAAACTTAAAATTACGACAAATCCCGCGACATACTACTTAGGAATGGAGATCAATCAGTGTAAAGACGGCACGATCGTAATCCACCAGGAAGCTTATACAAAGAAGGTACTTGAACGCTTTAACATGGCTAACAGTAATCCTATCTCAACGCCGATGGACGCCGCAGAAAAATCGTCTGCATTACAATTAGTTGCGGAGAAAGGAGACACCGAGGAGGTTAATTTCCCCTATCGCGAAGCTGTTGGTGCATTAGCATACCTCATACCTCATGGTCGCAATCCGTCCTGATATCGCCTATGCCGTAGGTGTAGTATCGCGAAACTTGGAAAAGCCAACCAGAAGTGACTGGAACAGAGTCAAACGTATACTCCGTTACCTAAAGGGAACTAGGTCTCTTGGGATCCAGTATAAGCCGAAGACCCTGACAAAGCCAGAACTGGCAGGATATAGCGATGCCGATTACGGTGGTGATGCTACTACCGGACGATCCACCACTGGAATTGTATGCCTATATGCCGGAGATCCAGTATCATGGTCAAGCAGGAGGTTAGGTCGTGATTTCTTTTCAATCGTCTTCATGTATGGTTCTATAAGCATAGCCAACAGTGTGAGAATGCACAAGGTGTACATTATTACCATAATACGGATTTGAGACATTTTTGTTATATCCCTTATATTAAGATGCGTTTGTACAGGCGACAGCACATCAAGTGCAACAGATGCACTACGAAAGCCGCCTCTATCACGAACGAAATAAAGGCTTTCTTAAGGTCAAACTGTTACGCTTGATGTGCTGCCGACTGTACATACATCGGTTCTTTAATGCAACTGCTTTTACCCACCAACTCGCATTGGGTCAGCGCGAGCGTGGTGGTGTTTTTGAGACCTCACATACTGTCAAGGTACTTAATAAATAACATACGTAATGGATGTAGTCTGCTAACTTGAATATTTATCCAGCAATATGCAATCAAATTTAAATAAAGCAATTAAATTATGACACTTAGCGTAGTGGTATAGCTGCAATGTCAATATCATTATTTTCATATTTGAGAAAACTCCTACAGGCATTGCTTTTTCTGAAACTTCCTCATCAATACCTAATACACGTTTTTACTACGGCAGATGTTGTTAATGATCTCGGTAAATTAGAATAACCAAGGATGATAGTTTGGTCTATATTACTAAGACAAGTAGTTTTATAGCTACCATAGTATGCGATATGCAGTTGAGTCTGCGCTCTGATTATCTCTTATTGAATTCCGATCAATATTCGAAAGAAGAAAATATTATTAAGACAAGAAAAATGCATTCAAAGCTTGAAATTAAAATATTAAGATTAGTATGGAACTCTCGGCGGCAGATCGTGAAGACCGCACCCATACTAAACTGTCCAACCAGTAATTCTTATCAGCTACAAAACAATTATACAATTATTGGAGAGGCGTGTTGACGTTAGTAGCTATACGTCATTTATGCCTGACCGTGGTGATTCATCATTATGACGGATGGCTGGTCGAGCGTTCAATGTGATAAACACAAATATTTGTCTATTTTTATGCTTGTTTTTGACAATTTTATTGTGTAATGTATTTTGTAACTAAAACAATCTTATTGATACTAAATTTATGATAGATGTGTTAAGTGTAAGTGTGAAATATTCATTATCTATCCATTATTAGTCCCAGTCGGTTTATAATGTGTACCTTTTTCCTGGGCCAAATCATACAAAATTCTGCTTTGTATGTGTCTTCGATATTGATAATGACACTGGGTGAAGTGGTTAAAATTAGTTGATGGAAGACTGTAGATAGTACCTCAGATCATAGAAAAAAGAGCATAAGAGATTTATTCGCAAGAAAGATTAATAATTTTTAACAGACCTCAAAAAAGGAGGACGTTATCAATTAGGTTGTATGTTTGATTTGTTTTTATACAATGGGATGTGTTTACGTGCCTAGTTAATTCCGTCCGCAACGCGTCAGTTGTACCTTCAAGCCTGACATTCACCCACAGCAATTATTGTGCAAACCCACTTTGGCATTGGCTACCGAAGAGGGGAACAGCATCATATTATTATCTTACATAGGGGAAGGTAGAACGAGATGATCCCCTTAAGCGGGAATGGCTGTAAAATACATATTATTCAAGGTAAACCAAAAATAAAGGCGATTACTACTAGTATATCTATCTACCTAACTTTCCTAATACTCAAAACCAGATATTGATTGAGGTATCATTAAAATATTTTTTTTTTCTAAAACCTTACAAAGTAATCATCTTGTACACCCCTATGGGTAAGATGATCCCCAAAGGTGGGGTAAGATGATCATGGGGATCATCTTACCCCCATTCCGAGTAAACAAATATTTTTAAGAAGAAAATTGTTATAAAAAACAAAAATACGCAATAATCAAACATATTATTTATTTAAAATAGTCATCCATCATATTTATGTAAGTTTTTAGTTATGTAAGGTAATAAAATTAACAAAATCAACAATCAGATGACTTTTAAAGTCGCAAAAATTAAAAAGGAAAATAAAACAGTCTTTCTTCTAAGCTAGTTATTAAATTGCACCAGATTTTTATATACTAATAGATGACAAACAAGCTGACGGCCCACGTGATGGCAAGCGGTTACCGCCGCCTATAACAAGGGAAAATCACTTGATATTGCAGGTGCGTTGTCGTCCTGTGGCCTAAGATGAAATGCCGTCCATGCCTAGTAGTTAAACTGGCTACCTTTCCCTTTAATCCGAAACACAGCAAACTGTTTCACGGCTGAAATAAGAAAGAAGTGGGAACGGAAATAAGCGGTGGTACCTACCCAGACGACCCTAGATACGGACCTACCACCTACCTACATTACACGTTACATTCTTTCTTACTTTTACAATCTTTTTTTTTTCGGGGAGGATTCCGTTTACGGTTCTATCTGCCGCTGGCTAAGTGACGGGCGTGTGTAGGGGTCACCCAGTGCCTGATCGTATTGGCACTGGGAATACCCACTAAAACTCCCCGGTAAGTCCATTGCCCTTCAGGAGGTAGCCTGGGCTCTGCCGAAGCAATTTCACCAAGCCACCTTCAGATAATGAGATCAATCTAAATATTATATTCCTTGTCTCCATATCTTTAATATGGTCATTTTTGACCTTGTCTCCATGTCTTCAACATGGCCATTTTTCAGCGTCAAGCGTTAAGAGCGGTGTCATTGTTTCCTGCTACCAGTCTACCAATCCCCTCGAGAAGTTTTCCTTTTGTAATTACGTGGCAACACGTTAGTCTATAAAAAAGTAAAAAACATGTTGTATAAACTCATAATTATTGACATAAATAATAGACTACAATCAACCCAGAACGACAGACAAAAGCACAGCCAATGGTAATAAATTAAAAAAACAAGCACTGACAGATCGAAGCGGGCAGCGACTATGTTTACAATATGAGATATTTTCTATATGTACGAGATGATCCCCAGGGATCATCTCGTACATATAGAAAGTGATCATCTTGACCCAAGTCCTACTTTTTCATTCAATGATTGCTAACAACCTACAAGCACGCGGCTATGTTCACGTGGCCCAAATACTAAAATTAAGCATAATAGCAGCCTCAAACACAACAGTGATTACATTTAACATTGTTTGAATAAAAGTAACATATGTCCGGAGCTATGTTTTATCAGTGAAATCAACCAGATGGTGTTAGTGGTTTCAGCACAATCGCAAAGGATCATCTTACCCCAAGGGATCAACTCGTACTACTTTCCCCTACTATCTAAATTTCAAAGAATTGTAGGTACTAGATTTTTCATAAGAGTTAATAAATATTAACAAAGTTATTTGTAATCCTTCAACACGTCCTGGAGACGTAAGAGGATGTATTCTGTGGAATGGGTAAATATCAAACTAATTTGTTACAACTACACTAGCAAATACACAAAGCCACTACTTGGCGTTAAAATTATCATTGCTTGCCAGTGTTAGGTACTACCAGTAATAATATCTATATTAGTACTGTTGATTTGAACTCCTTTCTTACTACTGCAGTAGTGAGTTATAAGAAGGGTAATTACAATTTGTAAGTATTTTTTTTAAAAAAAGGATATATCTTAGATCCTACCTAATATTATAAACGTGAAAGTTTGTATTGATGCCTACTTATGTTTGTTACTCCTCTTTTTACTTTATATAGAAAATGACTCAATACCACCTGATATACAATATATAACAACAACAACATACAAGCTACAATACAAGATAGATACAATATTGCATTACTTATATATTTTTTTAGTGCATATAAAATTAAAAAAAGAAAAATCAATTAATACCTCATATATCTACATACATTGAAATACGCAAATGTAGGTACTTATATTAACAAGATTTGATATAAACAATTTCGTTTAAGTACCTTTTTAATCTAAATATATTGTTAATAATGTTGTAATTTCATATAGTTTTAGGAAATTTATTGTCTTTTTGTTGCTATACTCGAAAAGGGTAATTAAGTTGTAAGTGCTGTAATAACAATAATATCTTATGATCTTGTTACAATTTGCAATAAATATTTGACTTTGAGTTTATAAATCAGTAAGGAGAGTTCATATGCGAATACAGCTAGTGCAGGTTGAATACACCATTCTAGCCGTCACCACCTTGCCTGCCCTTATGGAGCCTTTTCACGTCTTTTCTTTCACGCAAAAACTAGTGAACGGATTTTAAAGAAACTTTACAATAATACCTATAGGTTACACATCAGAATAACATATAGGCTATAATTTAGTTTGCTAAAAACAGGATGGTTAGAGGACTTACCAAGTAGCTTCATTAGAAGATATAGGCAAAACAAAAGGGAACGAAATTATTAGATAGAGAAAACAAAGGAGAACTAATTTATTTATAGTTATAATTTTAATCACTCTCTGTCCTCTATATGTTGCATTCTACATAAATATCTTTTGAAGATAGGTATTTACCTTCAAAAGATATTTATGTTCAAATGAATCCGAAATACCAACTGAACTGATATTAGTATTCTCGAGTTCGAGCTTTACAATAGGTAAATGTTTCTTGAACATTGCATTTCCTTTATCGAATGTACCTAATATTTAAAGACGTGACAGAACTAGGTAAGTGCCCAATATGTTACTCCGACACCTTTATTGAACGTCTTGAGTTGCTTTCGTTTGTAATTTGAACTGACTTATCTAGAATATTTGTTATTTTTTGCAATAATGTGTAATATCAGTACAATTTGCTTCGGATAATTCAAATATTATATTCGCAGGTGTATGCTTTTATGTTAGATAGCTTATTATTTTTAATATAGTGTTTTGTATGAAAAAAATATTTTACAAAATAAAATCGACTTCAAAACATTAACTAAAATATACTAATAAAATAAATCGGACTTCAAAAAACTGAAAAGGACAAAATAATTAAATTTGGGTAGGTAGGTACTCATCACCTAGAAACATATTTTTTGGAGTTGGTGCTAAGTTATTTTCATTTCAAAAACAATAGAAAGTGAAGCGGTTTAAATTTTTGCTTAAAATTTTTTTTTCACAATTTTTAGTGTTAACTTTCCAAGGTCAAAGCTAGATGGGTGACCGTCAACTTATATTGTTTCCTACTATCGTATCTTTCACTAAAAAGTCATAGGAAAGCAAAAATCCGCAATTTCGCATACGTACACGACTTATTGATTTAATTTTTTTTTATTTAAAAACCAAACTACCTAACTGATTTTGAAAAAATTTTATGCGGCCAAATAGCTACTATTCTTCATCGAACAAAAAAAGAATCACGTAAATCGGATCAGTAATCTCGGCGTGATCGGTGTAAATGCAAAGAAAAAAAATACGTAGACGACTTACTAATTTCAGTTTTTTTTTACTTATAAAAACCAAACTACCGAACTGATTTTGAAAAAAAATGTATGTGACCAAATGGCAGCTATTTCGCATCGAACAAAAAAAGAATCGTAAATCGGATCAGTAATCTCGGCGTAATCGGCGCAAAGAAAAAAAAGCATACTGGCCGAATTGATAACCTCCTCGTTTTTAAAGTCGGTTAAAAAGAAACAAATGATTAAAATGCAGTAGGCTTATCTCATAGAAAGTTGTTTATAGTCAATCCTTCACTTTCTATTGTTTCTGGAAACATTTTGCACCAACTCCAAAAAATACATTTTTATGAGATAAGTAATACCTAGATACCTTTTTAATTATTTGTTTCTTTTTAGAGTGTTAAAGCCGGTTTAAGTTTTTAAATAAATTTTCTATTTCTTCATATTTTTAATTTCGTAAGCTAGAGCCTAATAGCATCCTTTCCTACATGGGAGATACTCCTCATGTGTATCTCCCATGTAGGAAGACCTGTGCCCAGCAGTGGGACGTGTATAGACTGATGGTGATGATGATGATGAGAGCCTAATTGTATACTTAACTATTGAAACAACATGCATGATGACACGTATTAGAATTACGCTTTTAACCTATCAAGCATCAGATTCCAGACACAATTGATTTTTCAATTGTCATAACGAGCCAACCACTCGTTTTCTTAGTGACTGGTACACACTTAACTCTCAACCTCAAAAACTACTGTATCGATTTTTATAAAACTTGCACAGTTCCCTAAGTTGAGTCAAAGAGAAAAAGAATTGATGAAATTCGACCTATAAGTTTTTGGAATATGCCCGGACCAACATACAAATATAGATACATACACTTATGAAATTTGGCACCCATATATATCCAGAAGCTGGTATAGACTGACATATAGAAAAACTGTACAATTCTGAAAATATCACATACGTCATATGGATCGAATCGATAACCTCATTTTTTAAAGTCGGCTAAACATGCCCTTTGAGTAATTAACTAGGTACATTATGAATTTGGAATTTTTAAAGTGTGGCTACTTTCCTAGTATTATACCAATCTAACCTATCTCTAAAGTAATTAAGTAAGTATACGATTTATCTTATTGTATACGAGAATATGTATAAATTGTGTACATTTCAGGAGAGGAAAATGTATAGAGAAAAATAAAATAAATATTTTTAATTATTTAGTAGAGCTAGAGACGCACACCGCTCGCTGCCTTAACAGTTGTACAATGCTAATATAGCAGAGTGTGACTTTGCATATAATTAACAAAAAGGCAATACTTTACCCATTGATTATGTACTTTACATGATTAAAACCAGGTACAATCCAGGATATAAATAAATATTTTGCACTTTATAGCTCTTAACAGTCCGTATGGGATCCATGTATTTTTAAAAGGGCATAAAACACAATTTATGTTTGATTTTGTACGTTTATAACGCCTACTTTATTGCCTTTAAAAAAACGATGAAAAATTATATGCTTCAGGCGGGAATCAAACCTGTGTCGCCTGGGGTCCGACCAGACGCGATAACCACTACGTCACCGGAGCACTTAGTGTAACCTACCAATTTTTTTACCGTTTTCTACCATTATTTAACGTTATATGTAGGTATAGGTAAGTATAGCAACGTTTATCTCACCACTAATTGAAAATAACACCTCTAGTGATCCGAAAGAATACTTCTCGTTCTACGTTTTCTTTCTTTATTTGTGATTGTTACGATAAAGTAGGCGTTATAACCGCACAAAATAAACATAAATGTGATGAAAATGGCTTTTCTCACTTTAACTTGAAATTTAAAAATGTTTGTAAAAGTATTTTTCATCCCTCCATCTCGGAAAGAGTATTTTTGCTCTCCGATATCTGAGTGCAAAAGCCGTTTTTATCCACTAGAGGATAAAGTAAAATTGAATTTAGAACATCATGTGCACTAAGTTTGTGAATTCAAAACATCATTAAACCTCTTTACTTCTACCTCAATGGTGCCGAATTTATCATAAAACTTTTTTTATCTTGTTAAAAACTCAGACTCGGCACCTTCTTGGTGTACTTTTTGTTTAATTTGCTTTGCGTGCGCCATTTTCTTTTCAAGACATATTTGTAAAACCATAGGCTTAAAACAAGAACTTGAAAACAAGTAAAAAACCTTAAATAAGTGATTCTAGCGTCAAAGAAGTTTATTTGACGCTAACAGAATTGACTGAAACTGTTAATAATGCGCAAATGTTTTTTTTTTGCATAGAGTCATTTCCTTGGTGAGGTGGGATGAAAAGTTTCGTGTTTTGCACTCGA
The DNA here is from genome assembly GCA_947347705.1 of Nymphula nitidulata. Taxonomy (NCBI): domain Eukaryota; kingdom Metazoa; phylum Arthropoda; class Insecta; order Lepidoptera; family Crambidae; genus Nymphula; species Nymphula nitidulata. The sequence goes on from OX374623.1 coordinate 15,344,037, forward strand.
GTGCAAAGATTTTTCACCTCGTGCTCTTATGGTTCCCTCGCTAAAGCTCTGATTCTAATTTTTAAATCTTCAATTTTAGAATCCTTCGCATGCTAGGTCATCAAAATTGAGCACGCGGTTGAAAAGCAACTTTGCACTCTTGTATAACATAAAACTATTTTCGAGTAACAAGGGATCACTAGAGGTGTTAACTTCAATGATGGTGAGATAAATGTAGCGTAGGGTAGAAAACGGTGAAGAAATTGGCAGGTTAAAACGAACGTTAGAAATTAGGTATGTCTTAATATGGCCTCTATAGTGCCGTACATATTTGTTGTATTATGGATGCTTTAAAATATTATTGAACGTGGTTTAGCGCCGAAAACATCACGCAAAATAATGTGTAGTGGTTTTAAACATTTTTTTTTGTGATTTCTTAATGTACTTACTGTACATGTTCATAGCCGAAAATGAAACATCTCCTTTAATGAATTGTAATTATTAAATTTTCTTTTTGTTTTCTGTGTAGGTTTGTACTTTTGCCTGCAAATCTATCCTTCTATTACTCTGGGACTTTGCTATTCCGGGAATATGCTTATCTTTCCTTCTACTACAAAGCGAATTTAGACTGTGCCTCATGTGCCTAGGAGGTCATTCTAAATTGTTTCGGACAATTTAGAATGACCTCCTCATTGTATGAAGATTAGCACTACGGAAGGTCAAGCTGTAGAATCTCTGGTTCTGTCCACCCGATCGACATAAAACATGGCTTAAGATGAAACTAAACCTACTAAACTATGAAAACCGAATCAAAATTTGTTCTGCGGTTTTTGAGTAGTGTGCGCGCAGAGAGACAGACAGAAAAACCGAAAAATATATTTTTGGGCATATTACGTTGCAGTCTATCCCAAATATTATTTCTACAATGTACAGATACACATTTTTACAGTTTCTGTAGTATACACGAATACAATACAATGTAAACGTGAATAGTAGGTAGGTATCTATTATACGTAACACAGCTAAAAAATCCGATGTTTATATTTAAATGCATGTTAGTAGTATTTTACCTATGATAAATTAAATGACTTGTTTATTTTTGTTAAAAATAAATGTAAGTTTTGTGCTCCTTTGCTTACTATTATCCTGATCATTATGTCAATATGAGCAATTTGCGGTGCAGCTTTTCGTGTTAATACAATAGATCTTGAATAGTACTTGTATTATACCTACTAAAAATATAAAATTAAACATTTTAAGTAACCCCCGGCCTCATTAAACATCTATCAAACACCATCTCATTGAGACTTTTCATAAGGGCCCAAACACGCTACATTTGCTATAAGTTTCTGAAGAATTAAGGATCACGCAGACTTTTTGATGGTAAAGGATCAGCTCAAGGTTAGTATGTCTTGAGAATGTTACCGAAGTCACAGTACACCAAATTTCAAATCGATCGGATTTGTGAAAGTTAGTAAAACCCTTTTATCACGTAGAAAACTGATCTTCATAAATTATAGCTAAGAACCATCCTGGTCACGCCAGCTTTTAAACAACAAAAAACAAATCAAAATCTGTACATTCGTTTAGGAGGTACGATGCCACAAACAGACACACAGATACATAGACAGACACCTTAAAACTAATAACACCATTCTTTTACCATTCTTAATAATCAATTTTGATATCTGTTTAAAATAATTTTTACTTGCCTGCTTATTATGAGGTTAGTAAATGTAAGTAACACGGATTACAAGAACTGAAAAATATTGTTGTTACAAAAGCATAAAAGTAGGTACCTGTATTTCTATTTCACATGAATATTGTAGTACAAGAATTTAAATAGGTATTGCATGCGCATAATTTTTAATTAACAGTTTCAGTTAGTTACAGGAATTATTTCTTTTGTGACGGAATATTTTATTGTTTCATAAAAACGATAATTATGTTTTCATGCCAAGCTCACTGGGGTTTTATATAACTTTTAAATAAAACAGGCCAGTCAACTTTTCCGCCAAAAGGTCATGAAATCATAAGATTATCACGTAAAATCGTAAACGCTGAACAATCAAACAAATAAGGACATCGCCATATTTCTTAAGAAGCTCGTATCTTCACAAGATATTGCTGATATACTTGTTAAAAGTATAATAAAGCCTTATCACCCCTTGTACGATTTATAGGCGGGGGCAATAAGACGACCTAACAGGCGAGCGCTCTACAAATCATTCTTATCAAGTAAAGAGCTCAATAAAACTACCTCTACGACTAAGAATTGAAATCTAATACTGATAGGTACTCGCTGATATTCTTTGTCAATATCGATCAAATATATAGGGACTCTAATTATTTGCCTAGGGTTATGTAGATAAATGCTTATTTGTTTCATATAATATTCAGTAGAAATAATGATAATGATGATCATCAGAACGAAATAGGGGAAAACATTTATTTTCTACTTAACCCTTAAATATAGCCGTGAGACCCCCAGGTTCAAAGTCCCGGTATATGCCATCAGGAGGCAAGCCCGCTTTTAGCACTTTCCGATAGCACGCCGGAGCGCATATTGTGAGACTGGCGCATTTCGCTTGTTACTCATATGGTGGGCACCAAAGAGGATAGAATCACTACGTTATAAATACCAAAGAGAATAAAATCACTACGTCATATCTACGTTACATCTGCATATAGTGGGCACTTGTTTTAACGTGGGACCGTACTTGGGACTATATTTTATTTATTAGGTACACAGAATAATTATTTATTTATTGGATACATAATTTTCAGTTTTTGTTATTTTATTCATTATTTCAGTTTATCGCGATCGCAAATCGTAGGAAGATATATATTAGAAATAATAATTTGTTATTGAAGAATTAGAAAGAAATTATGAATAATCGATAAAACCTGCCTGCTCAAACAACTCACATATTTTGGATGACTTTTCCATTCAATTTAAGCTTGAATTTAATAGGTGTCAATAGTTTTATATGGAAAGTTTTGTATTTTGTTGTTTTGTGAGGAAACATACTTTAATTAATTAGGGTAAAAAAATCATTTTGTGTTTTATCAATTAACCAATTCAAGTTACAAGAAAAACAATGACTCATATTCTTAGTACATTTAATTTGTAGGTAAAACTGTAAATTCGTACTGCTTATTTTAATAAAAAATATGTTTTTTATCGAACAAAACAGTGTTTTAATTGAAATTATCTGAAAAAATACATAATGATAAGCTTTTATGCCCTTTTAAAAATACATGGGTCCTCTGTAACGAACCTCCTATCTCACCTCACAAGTCACTTCGAATTCTGCTGTCAAATAAAGCACATCTTCATACATTTTGACAGATGAAATCGTAGTGACTTGCGAAATGAGATGTGATTTGTTACAGAATAGCATAGCTGGTGGCTATAGATGTAACTGTCTGCACAAATTTATTATTTTGTGACCATATTCAACTTGAGTTAACCCAATTTATTTATTCATCTTTTTTTTTTATATACAACTAGATGACAAACAAGCTGACGGCCCGCCTGGTGGTAAGCGGTTACCGCCGCCTATAGACACCTGCAATAACAAGGAAAAGCACTTGATATTGCAGGTGCGTTGTCATCCTGACAACGTACCTGCAATATCAAGTGACATCCGACAGTACAATATCTGCCTTTATACAAATCTGTCCTTCTGCTAATCTGGGATTTTCCTACTTCGGGATTTTGCTTATCTGTACATCTGATACAGAGGGGCTAAACTGTCATACAACTATTTTCACGCGGACGTAGTCGCAGGCAATAGTTATATGTTATACAAGAGTGCAAAGTTGCTTTTTAACTGCGTGCTCAATTTTGATGACCGAGCAAGCGAAGGATTCTAAAATTGAAACACGAGCGCAGCGAGTGATTAAAAAATTAGAATCCTGAGCATTAGCGAAGGAATCAAAAGAGCAAAAGGTGAAAAATCATTTATTACATTTAGACATTTCCTATGTCTAAATGCAAAAAATAAACATTTGCGCATTATTATTTCAGTTTATCGCGATCGCCGTCGAATTCTGTTGCCGTCAAATAAACTTCTTCGTCGCTAGAATCACTTATTTTAGGTTCTTTACTTGTTTTCAAGTTTCTTGTTGTAAACCTATGGTTTTAACAAAAATGTCGTAAAAAGAAAATGGCGCGCGCAACGCATATTAAACAAAAAGTACATTTTTTAAGTCTGAGTTTTTAACAAGTTAAAAAAGGTTGTATGATAAATTCGGCACCATGGAGGTAGAAGTAAAGAGGTTTAATGATGTTTTGAATTCACAAACTTAATGCAAACGGTGTTCTAAATTCAATTTTACTTTATCCTCTAGCGGATAAAAACGACTTTTGCACTCAGATATCGAAGAGCAAAAATACTCTTTCCGAGATGGGGGGATTAAAAAGCTTTTTATTAATAAACTCATGAATCCGTGCAGTCAATTTCAATAGAAATGAGTATGTTAGCGGCCGGCTGGCTATGTATGAATATATTAATCTTTTTTGTTTTTAAAGAAGGGTTGGTACTTCCTGTCATAAAATTCCATATAAGAGGTGTTTTCATGGAGCTAAAATAAGTTTTTATATCCTTACTGTAAGTTTTAAACGTGTTATACTAAAATTGATGGTTGAGATTTGAGTTCAAAAGACTGGTAGAAATACTATTATGATAATAAACGGGCTACGACTGGTACCTATATTATGTAGCTTTCTTTGGTTTTCGTTTTATTTTATTTCTATAGAGAATGAAAGCATTAAATCATTGTAGTGCAATACAATTATCACAACACATTCAACCTTAATTTCAAGTCATAAATTAAACGAGTGCTTGCTATTATATTATCCACTCAAAATAACAGTTGTGTAGGTATGCATAAGGATGATAAATATAGTCTATATTTATCGTTGTATCTAAATCCGTTGGAAAATAATAATATGTTACTATTCATGTTATTTGCGTCATCCTGCGTTACATAACTTAGTATCTATAAAGAAAATTCCATAGCGATTGATTAAAAGTATACCTAAGTAAATTATCGCATAGGGCTTAGATGAAAGTTTAGATGAAAATTATTGGAATATTTGTCTCTCGGCTGACATGATGATGATGATGAAAAAGAACTGATGGCTCAGGCTGTAGGTCTACTTAGCCCTTTTGCACAATCAGTCAGTACCTACTTTTAAAATAGTCATTTTTAACCGACTTCAAAAACGAGGAGGTTCTCAATTCGGCCGGTATGTTTTTTTTTTCTATATACACCGATTACATCTCGGCAGATTACTTATCCGATTTACGTGATTCTTTTTTTGTTCGATGCGGAATAGCTGCCATTTGCTCCCATAAAATTTTTTTCAATAACAGTTGGGTACTTTGGTTTTAAATTAAAAAAAACTGAAATTATTAAGTCGTCTACATATGTGAAATTGCGAATTTTTGCATTTCCAATGACTTTTTAGTGAAACGATACGATATTAGGAAACAATATAAGTTGACGGTCACCCATCTAGCTTCGACGGTAGAAAGTTATCACTAAAAATTGTGAAAAAAAAATTTTAAACAAAAATTAAAACCGACTTCAAAAAACTGAAAAGGATAAAATAATTAAATTTAAGTAGGTATTCATCCCCTAGAAACATATTTTTGGAGTTGGTGCTAAGTGGTTTCCAAAAACAATGAAAGTGAAGCACCAAGCAAATTTTTTTTAAGTGTACACACCACAACGCATAAAAGTAATCTAATCTTGGCTGTGATCTTTTGTAAGGTGTGTATGGAAATAACTAACTAACTCTACCTCTCCAAAAACCTTTGGCTTTGTGCCAGCATGGCGGTATCGTGGTCATAACTTTGGAAATAATGGATAAAAACCAATAACAATAGCGATATGTTATTATTCTCGGGACACGGTATAAAGCTTACCACTCATTGTATTCTACAAAGCTGTTTATTAGACAAAGAAAATGGAAACTCATCGTAAACACAATTTTTATAGGTAACAATAGGCATGTAGTGATTTTCAAACGTGGCCGACACACATTAATTTTAGTTCTACTGCATCATTCAGGCGCATAATTTCAAACCGCTTCGTTGCCTGAAACTTACATTAAAGTTTCACGTTGGAAAATCACGTTGGTTTTAACTCATACTAATATGTCCTAAATCATTTGCTTCATATGGCCACTGCAATTTTCTTAATGTATGGTAATGATGTTATAATTTAAATGGTATCGTGGTAAGTTGCTTTACGTTCACAGCTTTTTGGCACGCGTATTTTGTGTTATAAAATACAAGTCATAAAAATGACGGTTTATTTACTGTCATAATAAGCGAAAAGGATTTGAAACCAAAATAAATGATGCGGTCCTTTCATGTAGAAAGTTTAGTATCGTAACACTTTTATTTTCGTCAACATTTGCTACAGGAGACGTAATAAATTGGACCTAAATCATAGTAATCCGGGGTGGTGAGCTAGATATTATTTAATTTTAAAATACGCCAGAAGGCTGGTAAGGTACGAAAGGTAAATATTTATAGTGCGGTACAAAGGTGGCTAAGTTATCCACTGTCTCATTCATCACTAAGTTTTTGTATTGTGTCCCAGTCGTGAAGAAAAAAAGATTTTGATCTTTAATACTTACATCTATTTAGAAATGAAAATATTGTAGATAAATAAAACATCTATCAATAGAAAAAATGGTGTGTGGTTTTCTGAATACGAGTTAATGTCCTTAATTTTTGATTTTAACATTATTATAAATGTTTGAAAAATTACTTAGTAATTAAAATTTAATAAAACTAAAAAAAAATCACGTCTTCCTGAGGCAGGAATCGAACCCGCGATCTTTCGCAATCCGGGCGACTGCTCTGACCACTGAACCACCCAGGACTTGGGATATCCCTGTGAAATTCTTCTAGTCTATCTGTATTTGCGTTTATGAGCTAACGTCCACCCCACAGTGCCGAAATATTCCATTACAACATCCGAACCGAGTATCTTCACAAAAAAAAAATGAAATGAAAAAAGAAAGTGAAAAAAAAAATCTAAAATTAAGAATATTTGAAAGCACTGCCCTAGGTATTTGTAAAGATACTCGTTTTGGATGTAGAAATGGAATATTTTGGCATTGTGGGGTGGTGGCTCATAAACGCAAATACAGATAGACTAGAAGAATTTCACAGGTCAGAGCAGTCGCCCGGATGGCGAAAGGTCGCGGGTTCGATTCCTGCCTCAGGACGTGAAATTTTCCTAGTTTTATATATTTTTATTACGAGTAAATGTCACAAAAGTTTATGGACTAAGAAAATAAGTTATCTAAGGTTGTACCGCACTGGTCCCCTGCTCGAGGCTACGCTTACTCGCGCCAGTTTTTCCGTTTTTCATGTAAATAACTTCCTTAGCATTCAGGGAAATCCGCAATAAAAATGTTACACAGTTATTGCTGTCTCTCTTGCTATTTTATTTGTCGGTACTCATTTATGCTCCTTGAAGTAAAAGTGTTCTGTGCATTTGTGTTTATGTGTAAGTTTTATATATCAAGGGAGACAAACAAGCGTACAGCCTGATGGTATGCAGTTACCATACAGTCTATAGCCTATCTATCTATAGAATCATTCGCACTACTCACGCATTGGCTACCCTGTAAAAATATGAAATTAAAATATTCTTAATTTTTGATTTTAACATTATTGTAAATGTTTGAAATTATTTAATTTTTTATTATTATTTATTTATTTATTTAATTATTTTAATTATTTATTTATTTAGTTTGTTTTAATTTATTCTATTTTAATTACTATGAAATTAAAATTTTTAAGTATCCCCGGCCTCATTAATCATCTATCTAATACCGTCTCATTGAGACTATTCTTATGAGACCAAGCACGCTATATCTGCTGTAAGTTTCTAAAGAATTAAGCACATCTTGGACTTTTTGATGGTATAGGATCAGCTCAAGGTTAGCAGGTAGGTCATGGGAATGTCACTGAAGTGACAGTACACTAAATTTCGAATCAATCGGATCTGTAAAAGGTTGTAAAAAATGGTGTGACTCAACGGGAACAATGGTAAAATTAAAGCAAAGAACCATCCTAATCACGTCAGCTTTAAAACAACAAAAAAAAAACGAAAAGGTTTCATTCGTTTAGGACTTACGATGCCACAGACAGACATGTCAAACTTATAACACCCCTCTTTTTTCATCGGGGGTTAAAAATCAAGAGAAACTGTACCGTTGACAGCATAGGAGACAAGTCTCCCTGCACTAATCGAACGCTTGTTAACCAACTTCAAAAACGAGGAGGTTCTCAATTCGGTTGTTTTTTTCGATGTATGTACAGTACACCTATTACGCCGACATTTCTGATCCGATTTTCCTGATTATTTTTTGTTCGATGCCATCTGGTCACCAGAAAACATATTTTTTGGTGTTAGTGCTAAGTTGTTTCCAGAAACAATAGAAAGTGAAGCACCGACTCCAAAAAATATGTTTCTAGAGTATAAGTACCTACTTTGTTTAATTTTTTCATCCTTTTTAGAATTTTGAAGTAGGTTTTAATTTTTGTTTTTCGTAATTGTAACCATAAATACTGCAGAAGCCCAACACTACAAAATATAATGATTGTTTAATTTCATGTTTATTTCTATCACTTAAGTTGTTGCCTACACAAAACTTACAACTGTATGATTTTAAAATAATTTTCTTTAATTAATCTGCAATCTTTAAGACCTTTAGAAAATACGCATGCCAATATTCATAGGTGGACATCAGAGCTCGCCATATCTGCATCTCGTGACACAGTGTCATTAATCTTCACCCTTACTGTTGCTAATAGTTAGGTGACCATTAATCTCTTGACAAAAATAAGCTAACACAAATACACCTTACCCTTGGACACAGTAATAAAGATTTCAGTAAGTAATTATTTTACTTTAATTATTTATTTTTGCAAGTAACAGCTTACCACTTATGAAATTTATAATGTTGTAATCTGTCATGCGACGTTATACCTCTGGAGATCTATGACAATTAAAAAACAAACTGTGTCTGCCCATCCTTGACGGGTTAAGAGAGTGCACAGTCATATAAAAATGTCACAAACTATACTTTGATTAAGCTGTTAGGCGCTATGTTTTCTATCCCCGAAGTTCATAGCCAGATGATGAAAATCATATGTGACAAACTTTGTAGTCTTAGTCAAACACAAAAAGAATTGACGGAGATAAAATGAGCTAACACACTTGGAAAAATTTGCTATATTCGCAGTCGGTTAAAAAACAAACAAACAATTTCGCTGTCATAGGAGAAACTCCTCATGTTTCCCCCATGTAGGAGGGCCTGTACCCAGCCAGCTGGTGGTTAAAGGCTGGTGATGATTCTACTATGTAAAGATAAAGGCCTTCTTCCTACATGAGAGAAACGCATTTTACAACAAGAGAAATCCATCGATTTTTCGATATTTTGTCCCTTATCAGCACGTTTGCGTAATTGTAAGTTTCCGTAGTTGTCGCATCAAAAAGTCTCGTCAATCGTTGAGCTGTCAAAACTATTTTAAGTATAACTTATTTTCAAAATACTTCACAGTCATATATCATCTATTGAGGCGAAGGATACATGTAAATGATTTAGTTTGCTTTTTTATTTGATTTTTTTTTATTTACATCTATTTAATTGTCTCCAGAATGTCGAAGGACCTGTAATATCAAAAATGATTTCTGTGAGTGTGAGTTTCTGAAGTTACCATTATTATTTAAAAAAAATAAACATTACGTTAACAGTGCGCCTACTAACAACACTCGCTACTAAGCAGATACTAAGTACTTAGAACCATTTCAAGACTTAAAATATAAACCTACTTTTCTAGTACGACAATGGCACATAAGCCATAACAGTTGCATTGCAAAGTCCTCTCATAATACGACTGCATAAGAAATGTTTTGAAGATACTGCCGCTGCTTGTACAAGTCCCAAGGTTCGTATGGGCTTACAAGTTGCGGTATAAATCTCACTCTGTTGCCCGGATTTTAGTTTTATTGCGGTTTGTAAGCACTCTTTCTTGTTGAGTTTCTAACTCAAGAAGACTTATTTATTATGACTATAGTGAAGATAAAGTTGCTGTGTTGAATGTGGTGTAATAATTTAGTAAATAAGTTTGTTTGCTTTTTCTTTCCTAGCTTGAATTGTTAATATGACCAAGGATATGACGTACTAAAATTATTATAATTATAAAACAAATATACACTTTTTCGAGGACCTCGGTATCTTAGTCACCCGGATTGGATAAGAAGCGAGTTCAGTTCGCGGCTTAGGACATGTTTTTTTCAAAATTTCTTTCAAACATTGATTTTCGATTCACCATCATCATCACCAGCCTTTATACGTCCCACTGCTGGGCATAGGCCTTCCTACACGGAAGAAACACCCGAGGAGAACATTTATCTGAAATATTTATTACTTAATGCAAAGTAAAATTTACTAAACTTTTTCAAAGTCTAATGAATTCCAATAAATAATATAAGTAATATACAAAATTGATTTAGGACTAATGGATTATAGCTTTAAAATATTCTGGATGTAGATACATACCTACCTAATCTTCTTGAATCATTGGCTCGACCTTATTATAGGTACATTATTTGGTATATTTCTGTCATACACTTTCGACGAGTACCTCATTGGGGAACAAATATTTGTACTATAAGATTACGCTATTTTATACTATAACGAAACTTAATATTAAGGCACTTTATGGACTTCTAATAAGAGTTGTATTTATGTAGCATGCACCATATCATATAAATATCTATATGTAGCAATACTATGCTTTTTTTACCGCTGATCCCATAATTTGTGATATTGCTATGTAGGGATGAAATGTGCCTAACCTGTTGATCCTTGTTGATCATCCACTGTTTGCTATACTATCTACAAAAAACAAAAAGTCATGCTATTTAATTACGTATATTTAGTCAATATGATAAATTAATGCAAGTGCAGATATTTATGGCTTCTTTTCATCTATAGCCCTTGGTTGGACTGTGGCTGGTTCCTCTGACCTCTCTGGCTGACCGGGCCGCTTCGACAGGGTGGAGCCAACTCCCCCTGCCGAAGTTATGTCATCGGCGTCGTCGTCAATACTTTCGCCATCTATTTCTAGCCCACCTTGCATGTCCTTATTTTTCTTTGCGTTTTTCATGGCCACCAACATTTCTGGAAATATTATTTAACTATAAATATTTATTGAGGAGCTTGGTGGCGTAATGGCTTGGTTTCGAATACGAAGACAAAGCAATTTTCGCCATGGTCGATCCCGGGGCCAATCAATATTTGTAATCTTGAGCTCCTCCGTGCTTCGGAAGGCACGTTAAACTCCTCATGTGTTTATCCCAAGTAGGAAGGCCTGTGCCCAGTAGTGGGACATTATAGGCTGGTGATGATGATGATGATAAATATTCAGCATCGAAATTACTATTTTAATCACTCAATACACTTTTAAACTAAATAAACAAATCTGTGACATTTTTGTTATAAGGATGAGTGCTTACTATCTACCATAAATCCATTAGATGATTGTTACTAACTAAGGGTAAGTTAACAAGGCTGCGAAATGAACAGCTATCAAATAGAAGCCCTGTGTTAGCAGGTCAGGAAATAAGTCCCAACATTTATTCTTCATGATGAGCTCAGGCGACCTTACTCGCCGGATAACAATGCTTCATTGATACTACCACAGCGTAACCAGCGTTAAACTGTGGTACAACGATGTTACACGCACGTACTCTGTGCAGGTAGTTTCCTGATCGGGTGCTCGGTCAGTAAATCTAAAGTTGAGTGAAAAATACCACTATTCGTATTATTCCTTTTCTGTAATTTACGTAATTCATTATAATTACTATTACAGATTATCGGCGGCCGGCTGGTCGAATGGTTAACTTATAAGACAGAGGTAACGCGGGCTCAAATCTAGATCTAGGCAGATGTCTGTGTGATGAACACAAACATTTTACTTTTAGTACAGTATAATTAATTACTCAATTCTACAATGTCTTACCACGCCTGAAATTTGCTGAGAGTGGCATGTTTGCTCCGTGAATTATTTTTCATCTGGTATTTTTTATCAGTTTTTAAACGCCATATTTTAAATATTTTGATTTGCTTTGATTGTAGCTGATACAGTTTCTTTAGGGCTACTTTTGGTGAATTTTTAAATTTTGAAAATTGTGACACAGACTGACACACATAAATACATCATAAATCATTGATCTGTGGGGTGATGGCTGACGAAGGATGATGTCAATAGAACCATAATGTACACAAGAAGAATTTATTTCATAAAAAATACTTATGCAGATTATTTACTTTGATGCTTGGACCAAGAACTTGGGGAGGTAGAACGGTGCTCCAAGGTCTCAGGCTATAGGTATCATTCCCGTCTTATTGTCCAATAAGGCCATGGTTGACAGTAAGGGTATGGGAGGAGGGAACGGAAGGAGGATCCTCTAACCGCACCTCTCCGGCGTAGTCAAAAAAGGCTAAAGTTATCAAAGTCTATGTATCGAGGACTGGGGGTTACGCACGAGAGCTTTTCCTGACGCTTCGAATAAACCATAATGACTTCCCTTCTTCGTCGGCTGACTGTGAAATCGACAGGTTGTGCCGTAAAAGCCTGCCTCCTTGAAGTAAAAGTGTTCTGTGCGTTGTGCACATCTACAGCCATCTGACAGCATCCATTTTGTTTTATCGGGCCGGCGACCACGTTTTCTTCGGAAAACGAATTCGTCTTGCCCAATCACCGTACAACGTTGCCACAAGTTATTTGCAGATTAATTTTACTTCACATTGGAAAAATTCGTAATAACGAGAGGCCATTAAATAAAGAAGAAAAGAAGAAGACTTCCCGTGTTGTTTTAAAGTCGGCAGTTTTTTTAATCCATCGTTTTCCATGTTAAGCTTTGAGCGGAAAACGCCAAAACAAATGCAATAATTAAAGAGGAAAATATCGTTTGTATTCTCACGAGCGCTTTAAACTCCTGAAGTGCGTCATCGCTGCAATTTCGGCTAAATTCATGGCGCGTCCATATCAAGTGTACGTTAGTATACAAAATGAACTATTTAGCGCACGTTTGAACAGCGAGCATCAAAACAAGACGGCAAAAAAGCTAAAGTAAGAACGCTTTACTAAGCGCCCGTAAGAACAAAGCCTAATAAGTGCCTAAAAAGAGAAGGCCACAAAAACACCAAAGGAGAATGCCCATTTTTTTGGGGAAGTTGGGCTCCTGTAAAAAATTGTAGTGCCCCAAAGATTTTTGTTTTATCATAATATTAATACGTAAAGCAAAAACTTTGTATCTTCCCCTTTTTACAATAATTGCGCGGACGGAGGAGTATGAAATTTCGCACACTTATAGTTTAGGTATATATATAGAAGGAGTGCAGAATGCTATTTTTTTTAAAATTATGCATGAAAAGTACATTAAATAAATAATAAAACATTACAAACACTGCCATGTATTTGACACACACGCATATATGTCAAATTGAGGATAAATTATTTTCAGGGGCAATTTCTTCTCATCGACTATCTTCTATTATTCGATATCCCAACATTTATTCACATCATATTCAAGTTCCCGCAATCTAAATCGATTCTTTTTTCTAATTTTCTGTCCATCCCCACTTATTATGCTCATAACAGTCTTCGTCCCCCTATTGACATTTTCGAAGACTTTCGCACTTTACAAAGTGCTTGGAATAATGTCTATGTAACTTTTACCTACTAACCTATTTTCTACTGAAATATTCGCATTATTAGTCTCGAATGAGTATATTTGTCATTGGCAAGATTTATGAGATCGTTTAGAAGACATCAATCTTTTGCAGACTGGCATTGGATGTTTATTATTTATATCACACGATACGCTAACGAGTGTCTAATGAGCGCTAGTGAACGCGTTTCAATTCTGCTAACATATGAGTTTAATAAAATAACCAACGCCAATTGAAAAATTCTTGTAATTATCTGACATTTAAGTAAGGCGACAGCGGACAAGTCCGTAGGTAGGTATAGTAAGCCAAAATGCAACTTGAAATCAATCAAATAAAATGATTTAAAGTTTGCATTTTGGCTGCCTATACGGAATAACCAAAACGCAATTAAATAAATTTATTTTTTTGGTTGCATTTTGGCTGCCTTTACGGACTTTGCCCAAGACGGACTTCCCCGCTGTCACCTTACTTCACAGAAATTATCTAAGTTAGGTACAGTCGACAGCACATCAAGCGTAACATTTGACCTTGGGACCGACCTGATGCCAATCGTAATAGAGGCGGCTATCATAGCGCAACACTTACATTTGATGTGCTGTCGTCTGTACCTAAATGTTTGTCATCAAAAATTTTACGACTGTCAGTCATTTGAATTAAAGCAAATGGAAAGGTATTTTTGAATGTAAAATAACAGGCGTTTTCCTGACAGGCGTATTATAAGTAATTATAACTTCTCCATCCCCTAGAGCACAGCTAGAGTGCAAAAAAACACCTAGTCGCTTATTTCATTAGAATTTGAACTTGAAATAACCCACCGAATACAAGCGCTTATTACAACAGGGTTCCATTAATTAGAATCCACCCAATAATCATAGCTATTTTGTGCATATTAACATAACAAATAACTAAGTTCTTACTTAAAGTGTTGGATATAAATAAGAAAACTCGTCAGAAATATGTCTCTACGATTCGTGTCCATGGAATTTAAGTAATGGAAGATTATTGCCTTGTCAATACCTATAAGTATGACTAGGTGTCGATATAAAATGTAATTTTAGTAATGCGGCCCGAAACACGTCACATGAGATTAAGGTCCTTCTTACGACATTTTCCATGATGCCATGATATCACAGCCTCATAACACATAATATAACGATGTTTATTTTTTTTTTTTTTTTTTATTTTTTTATTTTTATTTTTTTTAATAGGTACAGTTACAAGTTGACAACTAAATCTTGTATAATTAACTCATACTTATAAATAACATTTACACAGTTACAACTCAATTACAACAGTACACGACATTACATCCAAAAAGCTTTTCGTTTAAGTAATTGTTGAAATTCAACAAATCAATTACAGGAAAATAGCGTAAAACAGCTGTCAATCATCTAACGACATTCAAAGTAAGTAGCTCAATAATTTTCTTTTTGAACACATTCAATGTATTGTGGCATATATCAATTTCAGGGCAGTTTATTTCGTTGTACAATCGACACATTCTTAGTAAAGGCGCATTATAGGATACATTGTTATTTGTATTAGAAACATGGAAGAACTTTGGCATTCGTTTCGAAATACGGTACACATTTAGAAAAATGTTACCAATTAGACCACCATCGAGGTCGCCACTGACTATCTTATGTAGAACAGTAAGATCAATTAGTCTGCGTCTAAAATTAAGTGAGTGCATTTCAAAGTACCTCAACCTATCCCCATAATCCGGTATAGTCCTACGAACACCAGCTCTGACACACAAATGCCTGACAAACTTGCGTTGGATGGATTCAATTCGATTGTCATGAACTGAGTAACTTGGATGCCATATAGTACTGCAATATTCCAACACACTTCGTACTAATGCTGAGAACAAAATAACCAGACTTTTAACTATTTTAAAAGGCTTAGATGATCTAATTATAAACCCCAACATTCTATTAGCTTTATCAACAATATTGTCATAATGAGATCTAAATGAAAGATCGCTATCAAACACAACCCCGAGATCTCGTATTGTCGAGACGCGTTTCAGAGGAATCATGTTAATGTTATAATTATATTCAACAGGATTCTTTTTCTTTGTGAATGTTATTATTTGACATTTATCTATATTGAGTGTCATAAAATTTCGCAAACACCAATCATGTATCCTGTCTAGATCATCTTGCAACAACAGGCTATCGTTAACTGATCCGATCACTTTAAATATCTTTACGTCATCAGCGAAAGCCAAACAGTTACTGTCAATTATATCCAGAAGATCATTGATATAATACAAAAACAAGGCAGGTCCTAAATTGGAGCCTTGCGGAACGCCGGATACAGCCAGAAATGGGTCAGACTCATAACCGTATAAGTTGACAAGTTGAGATCTGCGAGACAAGTATGACTCAAGCCATCTAAGAAGATTACCATGCACACCAAGGTGATTCAGTTTAAGTATCAATATGTCGTGACTAACACAGTCAAAAGCTTTAGCAAAGTCGGTGTACACAGCATCAATTTGAGTTTTATTATTAAATGCGGTAGAAAGATGCTGGGTGTAGATTAAGAGGTTAGTTACTGTGGATCGCTTTTTGATAAAACCATGCTGAAACGGGCTTAATATATTCTTAAAATGTGGGGTAAGGTTATCTACAACAAGGCTTTCGAAAATCTTTGCAAAGCAGTTCAAAATGCAAATAGGGCGATAGTTTGTGACATCACCTCGATCGCCCTTTTTATGGACTGGGATAATCTTTGCAAGTTTCCATGAATTGGGAAAACAGCATTCCTTAAGAGATTTTCTGAATATCAGAGTCAAAGGTTTTGTTAAAGTTTTAGCACAAGACTTTATAAAGATAGTCGGAATTCCATCAGGACCTGGGCCCTTATCAATGTTCACAGATTCTAATAATTTGAAAACATCATCGCTTGTAATATGTATATCATTTAAAACAAAGTTGTTACTTGGGAAGTCAGGTATATAATTACTTGCGGCACTAGACGGACAAGTATATACAGAAGAGAAATATTCTGCAAAAAGATTTGCACTGTCTTCGCCTGATACTGCAATTTTATTTCCGTAGTAAAGACGATTGGGTATTTCACTAGACTTTTTTTTTGATTGTATAAAGCGCCAAAATGATTTACTATTATTTTTTAAATTTGTTTCTACGGTATTGATATATGCTTGAAAACATTTTTTCATTAATTTTTTGGATCTATTCCTCAGAATTGAAAATTCGTCATAGTCTCTAGAGTTTTTATACTTATAATATTTTATGTGCAGCCTATTCTTTTCCTTTAGCATATTTATCAATGATGAAGTGAACCAATTAGGATATCGTTCAGATCGAATTTTTTGTTTTGGCGTATTTTTTTTAATAGTGGTCCATATTATGTTATACAAAACTTGCAACAATTCCTCACAATTCAAATTCAAATATGAATCCCAATCAATACTTGATAGATCAGTATTGCAACTAATATAGTCCGTTTTATTAAATTGATACCGGAAAGTGATCTTGTTAGTTTTTAACATTTTGTGTTTGGACTTATTCAGAACTATCTCGATTGGCGGGTGATGTACATCTACACGACTCAATGGGATGGCCCCATCAATGTATACATCTTCGTCAGCATTTATAAAAACCAGATCCAACAACCGATTACTACCATTGTATACCTTATTAAGTTGCTGAAGTCCGGCAACCGCTAAGAAATCCTTTAAGCAAGCAATTTTGAGCTCATTTGCATTATTTGATTTATTATCACACAAAAGGCCGTCACACCAGACTGCCTCTGGAAGATTAAAATCACCAATGATTAAATTTAAGTCATCGCTATGTGCCAAAACAATCTCTTCACACTTGTCAATAAAAGTTCTGAATTCATCCTGTGTTATATATGATGGTACATATACCACACACAAGTTAATATAATTTTTACTATTAAGTTTGATGCGTAACCAAAGATTTTCAATAGAAGTTTGCCAATCAGACCTTATCTCGACAGAAAGACTAGAAGAGACTGCTGCTAACACCCCACCCCCATGATGCTTATTGTATTTGGCTTTAAATATTGCAGGACGATCTCGACGATATATAGTATATCTATCGTCAAATAATTCCATAGAATGTATGCAACTGTCTAGCCATGTCTCTGTAAAACATATAACATCATAATTACATGCTAAAATATTATTTTGTACATTAAAACATTTCGTTTTCAAGCCACGGTTATCGTTAAGTCCGTCATTATGACAACTAGTTTGAATATCAATGTTTTAATAAATTATGTATAAATAATTAATAGTAGGTGATCACTAACATATTAACGTGACTATATACATACTTGTCATTTACACACTCACACACGCACACGCTAGCCGTTCACGTGTCACGCACTATAAAACCACACATTTATATATTAGGTATACACCGCACTGGTCGAACAAGGGTGCGAAGAACCGGAACTCGTGCTTTACCAGGCGATTATCTCACGTTCTTGCACGACGCGGCTAACAGAGGATCGAGCCTTTGGAGGAGCCCTCAGATCTGTGTGTCTCTGAAACCCTTCAGAGGCGATTCGTTCAAAGGCTTAAGGACTCACAAAGGCCCTCAACTACTTATAAGTAACGCTATAAAAGCCATCCGTAGGCAACAGCAAACACTCGCACGCTATACATCGGTCACGTGACGGTTAAATTCCATTTTTAACCGACTTCAAAAAAGACGGAGGTTATAGTTATATTCCACTGTTGTATGTATTTTTTTTGTATGTATGTTCATTGATTTCTCGGTCAATTATGAACCGATTTTCGAAATTCTTTTTTTATTCGATAGAGTAAACTGCCGAGGTGGTGCCATTTAGGATCAGGTAAGGACCACCAAGTCAGACACGTATGACATGTTTCACTTTTTTCCAAAACTATTCAAGTATTTGCTACTGCCAGTCACCGTCTTATGTTGATGAGCTGCTGGAAGGTACAACTCCTTAACGGTTAGAAGTTGAAAGATAACTCTTTAAATATCATAGGTACGTATTAACGTATAGTTGTATTCTATCGGGTTATTCGGGTGAACTGATGATGGAAGGTACAACTCCTTAACGGTTAGGAGTTCGAGAATACTTTATCAGTGGTACGATACTATAATAAGAAACAATATTATGTATCTCAACCAAAGACTGAGAGACAGCTGACGGTCACCCATCTAGCTTTGATCTTAGGAAATCACTTTAAAGTTGTAAAAAAAATTTTTAACAAAAATAAAACCAACTTCAAAACACAAAAAGGAAAAAATAATTAAATTAAGTACCTAGGTACTTATCTTCTAAAAACGTCTTTTTAGGAATTGGTGCTAAGCGTTATCAGAAACAATAAAAAAATAAACACCAACTCCAAAAAATACATTTTTAGGATTTATGTACCTAGGTAGATACTTGTATTAAATATTATTTTTTCCTTTTTAAGAATTAATATCGATTTCCTAAATGCAACGGTTTATAAACGCCGATTCAAACTTTACCACGCCAAGGTGTCATTAGTAGGGCGCAGCCATGGCAATAAAATTGTTCCGAGCTTTTCCTTCACCACATCAATATTTTAGAAGTATTAGCCGTCATAAAAATTCAAATTGCTTTCTTGCCTTATCGAATTTTGGCGGCAATAAATACTCCTTTATCATATTTTGAGATAAATTCCACAGACATTCTATATTATATTTAAAACGAATTTAAAAATGTTACCTAAAGTTTATGAAGTAGGTACCTTTTTGCTTTTGTGCGACTGTGAAGTAGTTTTTTATTAAACAACTAAGGTACCCGGCAGAGTGGGCAGAGTGAATTAAGTATTAAGATTACAAAAGTACTATAGAATAGTTTCCAACTCTATACTCGTAAATCAACCAATAGTTTCTGAGCGATTTGTTTGTGGTGCGGTTACAAGTTGTCAAAAAACGCTCTATAGAAAATGATGCGGAATAGTAACCTCACACCTTTACTAGTGGCCACCGAATAAGTACCTACCTATATTAATGATGTATTTGTAATTCACGTGTTTACCCGCATACTTGGAAAATAAAAAGTTGCTACATTTAATGCGAGCAAACTAATAATAAAAATGCTTCTAATGAATTTTGTAATATTTATTTCCCCATTTTTTGAAAATTTCTAAGAGACAAAAATTTGATACCGTACGAAAAATATATACTTTGCAAAGCATTTTTTAGTTATAATAACTCTTAAATTTGTAAAAATCTACATCTTCACTTCTAGGAAACACTCCATTATGTTAGGCCATGGACCAAGTTAGTTAGGCGGATGGGTATAGCGACACAAAGGACATTGTATTTTCTACTCTTTTTGACTAGGTTATCTATACTCACGACATTCCTTTGTTCTCATAATATTACCACATATTACATTTGCAGATTATTATAAGTATATAGGCACACACGACAGCATATCAAGTGTTACAGTAGCACTACGAAAGCCGCCTCTATTACGAACGCAGTAAGGGCGGTCTCAAGGTCAAAGTGACACTTGATGCGCTGTGTGTGTGTGTGTACAATAAAACAGTGAAAATAATAAATGAATAAAATTATTATTTTAGGGCGGCTTGCAAAATAATCCCCAACCCGAAGTGCATTATAAAGATGTAGAAGATCATTTAGCATGCTATTAATTTACAATCGTAAGTACGTAATCTTAATTTATAAAAAACAAAGTCGGGTTTGTTCGAACACTTATAACTATAAAACGACTAGACCGATTTTCTTGGTTTTTGATTTGTTATATTTGTCTCCGTCTAGAATAGCAGAATAACTAATAAAACATTGAACAATTGACGAAAAGATAAAATAAAAGAAAAACATTTTAACTTGATTTTCCAATAAAAAATGTTCATGGGTTTCGTGACTGTTAAACATTAATGTTCATCCCGTCGATACGGTAAACTCTTCCCTCATATCATAGAACGTATTTAAATAAAGGTTTCGAATCGACAAGATATATTCACAATATTCGGATAATGGCTAATTTTAGATTTTAAATATGTAGAATAATTGACATATTTATTATTATAATACCATTATCATAATTTTATTAATAACGTATTTATTGGTTGTCAAATATTTATGCGTGCGTTTAGAAATTTATTTTGTGTAAACTAATAAAGGAAAATATATCAAGCTACATAAATATAGAACAAATGTATTGGTTAATAAAAATGTATCTAAACTAGAAAAATTTCACGTCCTGAGGCGGGGATCGAACCCGCGACCTTTCGCAATCCGGGCGACTGCTCTAACCATCTGAGCTACCCAGGACTTGGGATATCCCTGTGAAATTCTTCTAGTCTATCTGTATTTGCGTTATGAGCTAACGTCCACCCTACAATGTCGAAATGTTCTATTTCAACATCCGAAACAAGTATTTTTACAAATACCTACCAACGATTCGGTTAAGTCTTTCGCAATACAGATAACGCAAATACAGATAGACTAGAAGAATTTCCTGGGTCCTGTAGTCCTGGGTAGCTCAGATGGTTAGAGCAGTCGCCCGGATTGCGAAAGGTCGCGGGTTCGATCCCCGCCTCAGGACGTGAAATTTTTCTTGTTTAGATACATTTTTTATGAGTAAATAATTTTTCAAACATTAATAATAGGTAATAAATTAATAATAGGTAATGTTAAAATCAAAATTAAGAATAAATATATTGGTCTCACTCAATTATTCCAGATTATTCTGTCAATCCAGTCAGAGTCAGTATATTATATTGAGTGTAATTTATATAATTAATGTTGTCTTTGATTTGTTTAGAAAATTCCATGACATTCATTGACTGTCAGGCGGTACGAAGTACGCCGGGTCAGCTAGTATTGGTATAAATATTAATATTAAATAACCTCTGTTAAACTATGGTAGCCTGGTACTTCAGGTTGGAAATATACGTGATATTCTTAATTTTTGATTTTAACATTATTATAAATGTTTAAAAAATTACTTAGTAATTAAAATAATATCCCAAGTCCTGGGTGGTTTAGCGGTTAGAGCAGTCGCCCGGATTGCGAAAGATCGCGGGGTCGATTCTGGCCTCAGGACGTGAAATTTTTCTAGTTTTATATTATTTTAATTACTAAATATACGTGATCTTACTATTACCTAAGTCCTATTATGTATTCTGTGCCATTAGATGAAATCGTTGGGACCACGGGTCCTTAATAGAAATTACTGGTAAGAAGTTTGATACATACTTATTGTAAGCCAAAAAAAGAAAAATAAACAAACTTTAATTGTGCATTAGTTTACCTTACCTATCAGATATTCAATATCAATGAATAAATTGATTATATTGCAGCTTTACAGGCTCAGATAGAAAATGAACAAAACGGACTATTTCAAAAAAATTAGTAAGTAGACAGTAGTGATTTTATTTTAGCGGCGACTGGCCAGAATGTAAAATTTTGAGAATATAGTCTAGGAGAAGAGGAGAATATAATATTTTGCTAATGCAATGCTAAGAGAACAAAGGATTCTATTTATAGCAATTTTGCTCTCTGATATAAATAACTATATGGGCAAAGAATTTTCATAGCTATATTTCATTTGTAGTTTAATTGTTATAATATGAACGAAATTACACTTAATTTTTATTTTTCTTGCAGGGCTTTTACTGGTGCGATTATTACATTGTGACTAACGGCACCCAGGCACGATATGTCGGCGCCAACTGCAGTGCTTTCACTGATTTTAATCAGTATCGAATTTATTCTTAAATTTTATTTAACATCATTATAAATGTTAATATTTGAAAAAAAAATGTTTTGTTAATATTTGTTTTTTTTCGTTATGTTGAATATTTGAAAGCAATGCCCTAACTTAACCGAATCTTAGGTATTTGTAAAATTACTCATTTCGGATGTTGAAATAGAATATTTCGACAATGGAGGGTAGACGTTAGCTTATAACGCAAATACAGATAGACTAGTAGAATTTCACAGGGTTATACCAAGTCCTGGGTAGCTCAGATGCAGATGCGTTAGAGCAGCTACCTAGATAGTGAAAGGTCGCGGGTTCGATCCCCGCCCCAGGACGTGAATGTTTTCTAGTTTGATATTTTTATATGTATTAAATTAATTTTTAAAGCTATTATACAAGGTGTATCAGATTTACCCAAAAAATAAATTATTTATTGAAAACTCAAAATGAAAATGTCACTACTCTAGTAATCGGCTTTGAATGTCATTCAAGCTAAAATTTCTAGAGTACAACCTAACTTTTTTTTTTTTAGTCAGTAACCCTTTATGGGTACCCAGGGAGAACGGCGGAGGCTTGCCCCCTGGGTTATGTGGGAGTCACCGGTGTAAAGTGCCGGTATACCCACTAAAACTGACTTTACCCGCTATCCACATTTGTGGGGCGCTACCGAGGAAGCTCGTCGCACACATCTCGGAGAGTACAACCTAACCTAGTACAACCTAAAGTTACTAGAGGCCGATTACTAGAGTAGTAAAATTTTCATTTTGAGTTTTCGATAAAGAATTTCTTTTTTTTTGGTGATTTATATCCAAAAACCAGCCTGCCTTATTCTATGTATAAACATAACCAAAGGTGATTTGGAGTTTGGCCCTTTACAACGATGCTTGAATAGTGGTAAATATGAGTGATTAAACAACAAGTACTTATTTATCTATTATTGTTTATAATAGCTAGGAGCCTTAAGATACTTATTTTTTGTAGCATGATTATATTATACAGATTGAAGTACAATGTGACTTAGGCACCTACTGAACAATCTAACTAGCTTACCTGCAAGTACTTTTCAGATGATATTATTCTTGCACCCCTATATAAAACGGAATGATTCAATTGTGTTTCGCTTTCATCTTTCAAATTCATATAAAAAAATAGTTTCTAATAATTTACGACAGAGGCGCTATTGTCGTTTTCATACGATTTGACAGCTGCAACGACGATCGAAATGTTTCAATTCGAATGAAACTGACACTAGGAGTACTATAGCCTAACTGTCGGGCGAAGTGTGTAACCGCCTCTGTGGTCTAGTGGTTGAGACCATCTACATCAGATCTAGAGGTCCGGGGTTCGAATCCCGTGGGGGAAAAAAATTTTTGTACGGTTTGGTTGGTGGTAGGGCTTTTCTAAGTCCGCCTGGCTAGCTACCATCGTCGGCCTTATCTGCACTTATCATCAGGTGAGTTAAGGTCAAGAGTTACCCCGTTAGGATAAAAAAAAGATGATGAATAATATGAAATTCAAATATGTGAATAATTTTGTTTCTTTCTAGGTATGACTCGTCTTGTCGAAATACGCTGATTCCTCATGATCATTACAGTAATATATATTTTGTAAAGTGCTGCCTATAGCAGCAGCATACTTTGATATAATTCAGAAGAAGAAGAGAAAATATACAAAATAAATAACGAGGCCCCGAGAACTCATCAAGCATTATAAAAATAAAGAAAATGGTCTTGAATAAACTTTCAAACATAAAAATGTCCCTCTGGATTATTTATTATTTATGTAATTTCCATTCATACACATGTCTAAGAAGATTCGCATAATTTTTCGTTTACAACCAACCCGTTCATTCGCAAAAGCGTTATTTTGAGACTTATGGAGCAGGGGGACTCGTCTCCTAACCGCTTTGATCCTAAAGTTTTTTTCACAGGGTAGGTAAACGCATGAGTATATAGTGCTCCGAGCGTATCTATTTATGGTAAGTATAAGCCCATCATTCTATTATTATAATAGTCTATTTATGATATGGGTATATGGTTCGATTCCCGCCTCAGGACGTGAAATTTTTCTAGTTTTATATTTTAATTACTTAGTAATTTTTCAAACATTTATAATAATGTTAAAATTTAAAATTAAGAATATTTATGGTATGGTAAAAAAATTCACAGCACGAGTTCCAATCCGTTTTTAATATTATTAGTATTTAACATAAATATTTAACCCGTCAAGCGTCAGTTTCCAAACATAATTGATTTTTCAATTGTCATAGACCTCCAGAAGTATAACGCCACTTGACAGATTTATGTAAATTTATATACAACTTTTTTGCTACAATATGCTATTGCGTAAGATGTTCTCGTTCAAAATTCCTCAGTCCTTGAAGTCGAAAGTCTTCGACCAGTCTGTGTTGCCAGTGTTGACATACGGCTGTGAAACGTGGTCGCTTATTATGGCCCTTCTGTGCAAGTTCGCAGTCGCACAACAGCTATGTTAGGTGTTTCTCTGGGAGATAGAATCAGAAATGAGGACATCCGTAAGAGAGCCAAAGTCACTGACATAGCTGAAGAGACATGGTGAAGAAGAAGAGACTTGAAGTGACATGGTGGGGCGTTAAAGTTCTAGAATGGCGACCACGTACCGGAAAGCACAAAGTAGAACGGCATCCTACTAGATGAACAGACGCCCTGGTCAGGGTCGCGGCGAGCCGTCGGATACAGGCTACGCAGAACCGTTCCATTTGGAAATCGATGGGGGAGGCCTTTGATCGGCAGTGGACGTCATAGGCTGGTATGATGATAATTTATTTATTTTTATTTAAGTACACGGGTACATACCCAATTACATAATTAAATCAAACTAAACAAATTTAGCTATATTTCCTAAAACTACTACAACTCTCACAGAAAGATAAGCACGTTGACGAGACATTACTCCATTTATTAAAAAATACATCAATATCCGGGTGATGGTCTAGGAGTGTTTTAAGTGCGGTACGCATGCGACACACCGGGCACTGCGCGCGCGACACGGCGCGGCTCTAATAATGATTTATTAAAATGAACAAATTAAGAAAGTTAAATTAGTACGTTTTATCCGTCACCGAAAACTTTTTATAACATAATATTGTGCTCAATAAGAATGTATAGGGGATTTGTAAATTTACTTTGGAAAAATACCAAATGATTGGAGTAGGTAGGTGGTTAGAGGGGGAGGGGAAAGAGAAATGGAATAAATATAAACATTTCTCCTGCGATTGCCCATCGAATATACGTTGATAATTATTTTCAAGAGCCTGTTATTGTCTACGTTCTTACTCTATGATAAAAGCCTTTCCTATCATCATCATCATCATCATGATATATTTTTTTTTCAGTCTTCATAATTAATTGCAAATGTTGTAAAGAAGAAAAATCTATATAAATGAAATATGGCTAAGGGTAACTGTAAGGGTCCACATATTTATTAACTAGTTATGAGACAGTGAAAAACTTCACTTCTTCAGCCTTATCTGTAACTAGAATTTAATATCGTTGTCAAACTCAAGTTTCAAATATGGCGAAGGGAAACATATGAATAGTTTTCGGTAAGTTATTCAAAGTGTATATTATTTTAGGCTTGTAAAGTGAAATAGTTGATTATGACAAAGTTCAGCCTTTAATCTACCACATGATATTAATATTATTATCATGATCGACGCAGTAACCTATATAGAATGAATTAATTGGAATCAGATGGCGATTAAAATTAAGCACGTATAACTTAATAATCACCCCAGGGTAAAATTGATCGTGTCGAAACGACGGGGGCAGGGTTGGTTGGCGCAATGCCAATACTCTTTCATTTAGCTTAGGTTGAAAACATACTAAGTCTAAAAACAGTTGGGTGTTTTATTTTGTGATTAATACTAAGTAGCTCTAAAATATTCGAGTAAGGCTTTGTTGGATAAATCCGTCTATATAATAAATTAACAAACTTTCGATAGGTGATACCAAAATACGCATATTTATTTAAGAAATTTATTTCTTAAAATAATAACAATCCACTTATATGAGAAAATTTCCACAATAAATATAAATTCATTCGAACGACTTACAAAACAAAGTGACCAAAAAAATATATAAAGTACACACTACTTCATTTAAGTGTTTCCAAAATAAGTTTGGGTTACTACATGCAAACTTACGACGAACTAAGGAAACTGGAAGTTTTAGTGTTTAAATGACAAACAAAATTTAGATACAGTCATTTCCATTAACAAAATACCAAGGGTATCCAAGGGTATTTCTTGCTATCAACATTGGAAATAACTTCATTATACACTGTCAGCGATTCATAATTACATTACATTATTATTTTTATACTTTAATTATGTAACATGTTCGAGAAATATGTATAGTCTAGAAGGCATTGCCAATATAATAGTATAAACTTATCTATTTAATGAAAAAGCCCGTGTCATCTGCATAAAAGGTTGTGTTACATTGTATTCCTTTGCTATTAATGCTATTGATATAAATGGGAAAAAGCAGTGGTCCCAAGATGGCACCTTTAGGTCCTCTGAAAAAAAATAAAAGGTTATCTAGTAATACCCGTATCCCTCAAGCCGTGCCCTCAAGTTACTAATCAGTAGTTCATGACATCATGATTTGATTTCAAACGATTTTCTAAGATTGATAAATACCTATACCAAGTGCTACTTGTATTTTTGTCACTACCTATACAGCTACTTCATTTTGAGGCTACATCTGTTTTTGTCGAAGGAATATTTGATTTTGCTAAAAACTGTACCGCTTTTTGCATATGAAGTTTTGGGAATTAAAATAAGCAAGATTTATATACTTACAATACACTTTCAAAACATTAGATAATATTGGAAAACTTAATTTATTTGGTATTTAATAAGTAGTTCCTAGGATGGATAGGCAAGTCAATCAACTCGGCGGTTCTAAAAGTCATTTTATCGCTTTCTTCGTGACGAAGAATGAAAGAGAGGCTGATAATTAATTTTTAGTTTTAGGAAATACAATGTAGAATCGACACCAATGGCGTGGAATTTTGTGTGTCAACAACCTAATGTTTTGCTTATTATTTAGTTTCCTTTTAGGTCGACTGGTTTCTTTAATAATGTTTTTTGTTCTTTCAAGGTTAGGATCGTTTATACTGCTTACATCAAGATAATTTGTTGTCATTGTTTTATTCGGAGTACCTATTTCCTTTTTAGCAAGACAACCGAAGACTTTTATTGCTTCAGAAGGAATCAAAGAAAAATATATATCCTACTTATATCAAAATCCTCAAGGCTCCAACTTGGGACCACTGCTTTTTATCATATACTACATTGAACATATTCTGGGATTATTTATTTATTTAACAAATTATGTACAAGACGACAGAACGCCAAATGTAACAGTCGTACTTAAGGTCAAACTGTTACGCTGCTATGATGTGCTATCAACTGTACACACAAAAGAAAGCTACACTGAAAACGCAAACAAGGACAACAGAGTACAACTTTTGTGAGGTTGTGACTCTTATTCCAAAAAAATTATGTTTTCCAAGATATCGTTGATGATTGTTTTCATTAGTCTAGGTGTGTTGGTCATAATTTAAATAATATTTAGATAAATCATCATGCAAAACCATAATAGCTTTACATAAAAATATATTAAAATCAGATTTTCCATTACGTTTACTATACCAAAGTCTTAAGGTCGTAAAGAAAAACATTATGACGAAAACAAAAGATAGACTATATACCTATACAAAATAACAATGACTGCAGAAACTTGAGCATTTGAGTGCTTTTAGCGAACGATTTCTCGAAGCTTGCCGTATGAAATATGATCGGGCATTATTTATTTTTCATTTTGGCCATCTTTGTGTGTGTCCATCCATTTATGTAATAATTGGATTGCGTTTCAACATTTGCTATGCAAAAATTTCGCATCAGCAGTAATATTGCAAGCTATTCAGTTTAGGAATGGAAGAGCCTAAACACACTGAAACCGTGACTAGAAGTCATTCATCTCTTACTGTGAATTTCGTAAAA
Organism: Nymphula nitidulata; assembly: GCA_947347705.1. Classification (NCBI taxonomy): domain Eukaryota; kingdom Metazoa; phylum Arthropoda; class Insecta; order Lepidoptera; family Crambidae; genus Nymphula; species Nymphula nitidulata. The sequence goes on from OX374623.1 coordinate 15,372,590, forward strand.
CATTTTTTATATACTTAATAAAAGCATGGCAAATGACTCAACACCATCTGATGTGAAGCAGTAAGAAGAGTCCACGTGCGGACTATTTGTGTCCGCACTCTTCTTAGCAGCTTGAAAATACAGTTCTAGCCGCCTCCACCTTGCCTGTCTAAAAGGTGCCTTTCTCGCCTCTTTTGAAGGATCCTACGAGTATATTGTAGGAAGGAGGGAATACAAGTGGTGGCAAAGAATTTAAAGTTATAGAAGTAAGACAAAGTAACGAGATGTATAGTTTTACTTTGTACATGATGTTAACCTTAACATACCGGTGTCATTAATTCACTGTCTTCACCTGGAGACGAGACTGAGGAGCTAGGTGGCGTATTGGTTTGAGCGCTCTGGTTTCGAATACGAAAACAAAGCAACTTTCGCCATGGTCGACCCTGGGATGGGTCAACCAAAATTTATAATCTCGAGCTCCTCCATGCTTCGGAAGGCACGTTAAGCCGTTGGTCCCGGTTGTTACTACAACCGCTTTAACCCACCAACCCGCATTGGGCCAGCATGGTGGTGTTATGGCCCAAACTCCTCATGCGCTTCTTTCATGTAGGAAGGTCTGTGCCCAGCAGTGGGACGTATATAGGCTGATGATGATGATGATGACCTGGAGACAGTGAATTAATGACACCGAAGACCGGCACGCATGGTCTTGTACTGACTGAAAGAAATACTTGAATTTTAGAGGACCAATAATCATATTTTTTTGTCTCTTTAATGTCAACGCAATATCAAGTAATTTCCATGCATGATATAACAAATGTCTAGAAAGGCGATTGTTACCGCTTCCCGGTATTAATGCAGAAATAATGCAGTAAATGTTATATTATTTCATATACTTAAATGTCATGAAATTATCAAATGAATAACTGGTTTTTGAAAGTGGCAAACAATTTTCATGAACTAATATAGCCCATGTTTTAATTTATTGTCATATTGACGGCAACAGCCCATATATTACCTATGTACCTATAAGTGCGAAAGTAACTCTGTGTTTCTGTCTACCTGTCTGCTTTTTTTTAGCTCCTGAACCTCTGGACCAATTGATATGACATTTAGCTTGGAGATAGATTATAAGTACTTAGTCTGGCCATAAATACTGTTACAATTAAAAATAAACAAAATATTATTACATTTGTATTTGGAATCTGTCATTTTTATATGTTTGTTCATTGAGTTTTCTCATTTTGGCGCCAATACATTGTACAATATTTTGCGACATTAATATGGAGAAGAGTGATAAAGAGAACCGAATCGCTGTGATTGCATTACACAAAGTAGGTATGGAGCCAAATGCAATTTTTAAAGCTCTCCATACGCTTGGTATTAGTAAAATGTTTGTGTACCGGGCTATTAATAGGTACAATGAAACCTCCTCTGTTTGTGACAGATAAAGATCTAGCCGTCCACGTAGTTTTCTTACAAAAAAGATGGGAAAGAATTTGAAGAAATCCTGTCCGAAAGCAAAAGATTTTATTTCGGGAGGTGAAGATAGCACCTAGAACCATGTCGCGTATTTTAAAAGATGACTTAGGATTTGCAGCCTATAAGAGACGTACTGGTCATTTCTTAACTGATAGTTTTAAAAAGAATAGGATGGTAAAATCGAAACAAGTACTGAAGCGGTACGCAAAGGGAGGTCACAGAAATTTTTTGTTTACGGATGAAAAAAATTTTACAATCGAGCAACATCAACAACAATTTTGTTGGTCTCGTTTGTCTCGCTTACTGCAACCGCTTTAACCCACCAACCCGCATTGGGCCAGCGTGGTAGTGTTAAGACCCAAGCTCCTCATGTGTTTCTTCCATGTAGGAAGGCCTGTGCCCAGCAGTGGGACGTATAGGCTGATGATGATGATGAACAACAAACAGAATGACCGTATTTAGGTCAAAGCTCTAAGGAACCTTCCTAATTAGTCGACAGAGTGCAACGTGAGTACTATCCGACTTCAGTGATGGTTTGGTGGGGTATTAGCTATGAAGGAGTGACTGACCCATACTTTTGTGAAAAATGTATCAAAACATCGGCACAAGTGTATCAAAATACCATTCTTGAGAAGGTAGTGAAGCCCCTTAACAACACCATGTTCAATAACCAAGAATGGTCCTTCCAGCAAGACTCGACGCCGGGTCATAAAGCTCGGTGTACGCAGTCTTGGTTGGAAACGAACGTTTCGGACTTCATCAGAGCTGAAGACTGGCCGTCGTCTAGTCCCGATCTTAATCCGCTGGATTATGATTTATGGTCAGTTTTAGAGAGTACGGCTTGCTTTAAACGCCATGATAATTTGGAGTCCCTAAAACAATCCGTACGATTGGTAGGGAAGAATTTTCCCATGGAAAGAGTGCGTGCTTCTAATGATAACTGGCCTCAACGTTTAAAGGACTGTATTGCAGCCAATGGAGACCACTTCGAATAAGCTTTTTATATTTTAAATTGTTTTATATTTATGTATTAAACTAACACACTGTAAAAGTAATAAATGTTATTTGCAATAGAAAATTATTTTTTCTTTGTTTCAGTATTTATAGCAAGACTAGGTACACCCCGAGAAAGAACCCTTTGGTGTGATAGCCGATATCGTTACAGGCGGAACCGAGGGTGACTACCAGTTATTTATATTTTCAATCTCATCATTGTGAGTAATATACTAGTTTTTAGGTGTGTCGTCTATGTTTACTTTAGCAAACTAACATAATCAGTTTTCGCAGTAAACGTGCCGCAGCATTCATTGCACGTCAGGACCCCTCCGACTAAATTGTAATAAACGACCGTTCCTTGTAATATATTGTTCCATTCATATGCACACTTCGTATAAATAGCAGGTAATTTACCTCAAATTACATTGTTACAAAAATTGGAAAACAATGTTACGGAAGAATATTGCTTGAGCTTGTCACGTGGCAAAATAATGAACATGAAATATTAAGTGTCACGATGTGATCAGAAGGCCTACGGAATCTGCGGATATGAACCCTAACAAGATGTCCAATAAAAAATAACAAGGACCAACAATCCCCTAATAAATTTATTTATGAAGTTTATTTATAACACAGTTTTATGGAGACAGAACTGGATTATTTTGGTCACATTGGTGTTTTTATTTAAAAGAAAATCAAGTGTGAAAGTTACAATACGAAAGCCGCCTCTATTACAAATGTAATAAGGGCAGTCTCAAAGTCAAACTGTAACGCTTGATGTGCTGTGGACTGTACAGAAATCTATTATTTACTAGAGAATTCATTTAAATATTGCATAGTGGCAGTTTCCACTAGAATCAAGAGCAGGCGAATCACCTTCACCTTACAGAAGATCATAGCTGATCTGTGACCGCAGCCAATTAACGCTACTTTGTAGTTAAGTGTTTTTACACTGAGTTTTGAGCACGGGGACTTGCCTCTCACGCTGTGAACATAATGCTGAACTTTACTACTAAAAAAATAAAATGGGTCAAATAAAATAATAAAATAATAACTATAATCTTAACAGCTTAGTTGTAAACTAGCAACGCAATATTATAAAATATTGATTATTTTTGCCGTGTGGCAAGACTTTTTCTTTTTGCATTCGCGTGAATCTCGTATGTATAATAATAAGCAGTTCCTTGATTAATTGAAAAACTTCTCCGAAACTAGCCCTACCTTCATCAAACACACAGTGTCCACATCAAACATTGGTCCTTAGAGCCGGATGAACAAGCGATCTATGGTTTAAAATTTGTAAATATTCCGTCGATCTTACATACTTATTAACGCTCATTGATCTATTCTAGCTATAACTGTAACCGTACTAAATCTGTTTCATTTGACATAATGATCGAGAGAAACATGTTCTAACAATGTTTTAACATTAAGTAAGTTTAAGACCGTATTATAAGTTCCGTATTAACAGTTCACAATATGTAAGTAAAATATAAGGTCAGGATTTAATAGAAACACACAAATTTTTTACTCAACTCGCCACTCTGGATTCGGTTGAACGTAGAGCCAAGAGGCTTATTGGCAACGAGAGATTGGTGGGGCAGTTTTCACCAAACCAAGCTTAGTAGCCTCATAGCCTGGACCACCGGCGTAAGGTTGCTTGCTTATCGGTCTTCTATAGATTGTACTTCGAAGAGTGTGCCAGGAACTTCATAAGGTTATCCCACCTAGCCTATTTCACTTGAGGACTACCAAACGTTTGGCGGAGTACCACCCACATCTGGTTGATATACCAAATATCCGCATCAAGCGCTTTTCGTAATCCTTTGTAATGCGCACGGTCAGAGAGTGAAATGCACTGCCGGCCTCAGTGTTCCCCTCTGCCTATAACCTGAGTTCCTTCAAAGTTGGATTGAATAGGCACTTTTGAAACTTTGAGCTAAGGACCAATTATTAAAAGTAGAAAAGTTTCATGGTTTCAATATCCACAATGTCGTCGGTCGCTTCCCTGTCGCATCACTTCTCCATAAGCTCTTTCATTAAAAATCTTTATTACTTGAAAGACTGGCCGCAAATATTTACTTAAAAACATATATGGCCGACTAAGTCATAAATCAAACTTGTCAAACCGTTGACGTAAACAGTATAAATAATATTTTTTAATTTTATTATTCTAAGTAAATTTTGTTTGTAAAAACAGTTGTATTATATATTTACTTTAAAAATGACATTCGAGGGGACTCCTATAAGGCGACAGCTGCCGAAACTAATGGCGTGCATGACAAGAACAAGTTTAGAAAATTTGAGGAATCGAGCACTGTTTAGTTTGGATGCATTAGACGCGAAAGGAATAAGGCGGTAAGGGTATTTTTTATATTACCTTCCCCTGTTCATAAAGAGCAGTTTGGGCTAACCCATAGGTAACCAATTTAGCTTACATTGTTGGTAAAAGACTCAAAAATTCCTCAACTGGTTGTTTTAATACGATGCCCCAACACATATACACGCTTGGTAAGCTAGGCTACCAACCTGCAAAACAATCGCAAATATTTGAGGGGGAAAAAAAGGAAATAATAATAATAGCTTCTTGGTCAAAAACGGGTGCCAGTACAATAACTAAAGAAATGGATCTTAGAATATGTGCATGAAAACATCCATGATTCGTAAACAAATGTTCGTAGTCATTATACAAACATCTGTCCCTACTGGGATTCGAACCAGGATTCATACAGTGGCCTCTGTAGACGTTCATTTTACTTACGCGGAGGCCGTAAGATAAAAACTTGTATTTTATATACATCATCGATTGAAAAAATTACAAAAAGACGCGTTATTTTGTCAACATTTGAGACCCTACTCACACATTGTTACCTCTCGGTGAGCCTTACGCAAGAAAAGTTATTTTCTGATTTGTTACCTAATCTTGATTTAATATAGCAACTTTTTCAAAACGATAACAAAAGTTACGATTAAGTTATTTTTTAAACTAAATAAAATGAAACATTGTACAACGTCCTCTTGTGGAGTTCAAGTGTTCTGAGCACTAGAAAGCGCCCGTACAAAATATATCCTTGTTGACCTTGTCCTCGCCGGAGGCCGGATGAAGAAACTGTCATAATTTATAACTTTAATTTTAAGTTGAATATTTAATTTATTATTATGTTTCTTAGCCAGCTCTTTCTTGTCTGAAGCACAAGTGTCTAACCTAATTTAGGCAAAAATAATTCCACACCATTTTTCTAACATTGATTAAAGGTATATCTTGTGTTCAGCACTTATTCATTGAATTTTAATTGGTGTAAGTGTAACTTAAGTTCAACTTTTACGCAAAGTTGGTAAAGAACATATTTTACTTTGATAGCCTTTTAATCTTGCATTGATTAGAAAATAAGCTTTTTTGTTTTTTATTCTGTGCTTAACTTATTTCATGCGATAATTCTGCTATGAACTTTTTACGATTGTATACATGCGTAATCAGCTCGTCTCGTGCCTAGGCTTTAAATTTCCAAACCGTCACAGTCATTCACTCGTAGTAAAATTACACTAAACATTTTACGACCTCCAGTCTTTTGGTAAAGTCAGATACAAAGCGACATGTAAGTATTATAAAGGTGCTGCCACACTGCTGTTAAAAAATGTTTACAAACATTTTCCAACACTAATACATTTACTAACAAATGTTAGGAATTGTTACATTCTGTTAGGAATTGTTAAATGTTTTAAGTGCTCCTACACTGATGGAAAATGTTAACAAACATTTATAACATTTGAAAAATCGGCTCGTTCGCTATACAGGCTATTCCTGCACCCTGCTGTGGCTTGGATTATAATTATGTATACAAACGAATGATCACAAATGTTTTATTTTGTTACAATTTGTTAACTAGTTCAGAAATTCTTAATTTTTGATTTTAACGTTATTATAAATGTTCGAAAAATTACTAAGTAATTAAAATATAAAACTAGAAAAATTTCACGTCCTGAGGCGGGAATCGAACCCGCGACCTTTCGCAATCCGGGCGACTGCTTTAACCAACTGAGCCACCCAGGACTTGGGATATCCCTGTGAAATTCTTCTAGTCTATCTGTATTTGCGTTTATGAGCTAACGTCCACCCTACAATGTCGAAATGTTCTATTTTAACATCCGAAACGAGTATTCGAAGATTGCGAAAGGTCGCGGGTTCGTATTCCGCCTCAGGACGTGAATTTTTCTAGTTATATATTTTAATTACTTAGTTCAGAAATGTTTACTAACATTATCTAACATAAAAACATTTTCTAACATTGTGATCGTATGTTTCTTAACAAATGTTTCTAACGTTAGTAAACATTTTTAAACAGCAATGTGGCAGCACCTATTGTTTACAAACAAAATATAACAAATGTTTTATTTTGTTACAATTTGTTAACTAGTTCAGAAATGTTTACTCACATTATCTAACATGAAAACATTTTCTAACATTGCGATCGTATGTTTCTTAACAAATTTTTACTAACGTTAGTAAACATTTTTAAACAGAAATGTAGCAGCACCTATTGTTTACAAACAAAATATAACAAATGTTTTATTTTGTTACAATTTGTTAACTAGTTCAGAAATGTTTACTAACATTATCTAACATGAAAACATTTTCTAACATTGCGATCGTATGTTTCTTAACAAATGTTTACTAACCTTAGTAAACATTTTTAAACAGCAATGTAGCAGCACCTATTGTTTACAAACAAAATATAACAAATGTTTTATTTTGTTACAATTTATTAACTAGTTCAGAAATGTTTACTAACATTATCTAACATGAAAACATTTTCTAACATTGTGATCGTATGTTTCTTAACAAATGTTTACTAACGTTAGTAAACATTTTTTAACAGCAGTGTGGCCGGACCTTAAATAATGCTAGAACCGCACAGCGGTGAGCTCGATTTGAATTTCTTCAAAGCATGTCTGCAATTCTGTATTTATGTTAGAGTCATATTGACTGCCCCTGTCGAAATATCTTACTTTGTCGGCTATGTTTTTATGTAATGTGCTGTTTCTTAAGGAAATAACTATGCAAAAGGAGTAGAGGAGAAGGTGGTAATATGGCCCCCCATTTTGTTTTTAGCTTATAAGAAATTATCTAATAGGTTTATAAATATATAATATACCTTAAAATATTAGGCATTTATCTATTTATTCGTGTCTGGATCTGTATTTAATGAAAACCGATATTTTTTTTTATAAAAATCGTTTTTTGAAAAAGTAGAAAAATTGAGAATTGAGATATGAGGAGGGTATTATGGCACCCTGGGGGCCATATTAAATGTAAGAAACAATTAACGACTAAAATCGCAGATATAATGCTCTCCTTAAGGCCCCCCACCAGCGCTATGAGCCCACAGAAGGCAGCTTTGGCACACTTAAGCTCGACGATCATTGGAGTAAGCAGTGTCGCAGAACATACAAGTTGCATCTGAGTTTTCAGCTGGTCTATCTGCATGCAGATTATCTCCATAGTCTGAGTCGTCACTGCTATTGCTGCTGAACTCACGATCACTCGAGGTATCACTCACGTCAGGATTGATGGGGTCACTTACGCGACCACGACCTCTACCCCTACCACGACCACGTGTTTGCCCGAGTAGGTACTCTTCGAGTTTCTGCTAGATGCAAAGATTCCGACAGTGGTTTTTGTATGGAGAAGACGTAATCACCTTTGCAGTCGTAGTTTTCCTTCCTCTGTTTGAAGTCTTCCTCTTGGGACCAAGGTCTTACGTGGCATATAAAACCAAAAAATATAAAAATAAGAAACGATACCTATCATACATATAATATGGCCCCCGGGGTCGTATTACACACTATAATAGGGGGCCATATTACCAAAATGAGACATTTTGCATCAACATAATATATTTTTTTTAATAAACAACTATTGAATGATAATTACAATAAAATCGAAGATTCAGGCGTTCAACATGTTGAATTAATACAACAGATAAATCCAGAATTACTTTTAGACGCAAATATTGAATTTTAAAAACGCACACGCAAAGTTTTCGTCCGTATACGTTTTTATTTTCCTGAATAACTAAAATATGAAATACCATCTAGTGGTGACTTTGGGTATTAATAATCATTTTGGCCTCTTATCTATTACTTAACCTGCTTTTAACTAGATGGCACTGCTTAAAAGCATAAATATTGAAGGGGGCCAAAATACATGCAGGGGCCACATTACCACCTCCTCCTCTAATATAAATGTATCTTTTCGGCGACGTTTTTTATTTGCCAAAGATAATATCTTACTAACAACAAGGATGATATCGTCTATGCTACAACAAAATTAGCTCTTAGCTTAGACTCACCATGAGTATGATTTCATGATTACCTTCTTTTTCTCAAATTTTCACATGTCACCTTACCAGCTCACATGTCACCTTACCAGCAGTATAAAACTTATTGTGTCTGGTTTGTGGGTGCATAAAATACGGTTCTTACTTCCCCGTTAACTATTTTAACGGAAGTAAGAACCGTAAAAGGTAGGTGTGATATAAACAAAATATTTAATAATTCTAGGAGGAAATTTCCTTTACACGAGTGTCTTATTTTGGAGTTGAGGGAGGCAGGATACTCGGAATCGTCGGATTACCTTCGAGACCTTATTTATGACAACATGCAACTAGTAGCAGACGATGACATTGGGATTGTCGTTGACTTGAGGAAGAGACCGGATTATTTAGAACATATTTCTGCGGGCTTACAAAAAGCTGAGAAGGAAAGAGACAGAGGTTAAGTGACGTTCATTTTGTTGTAAAATACAGTGGTATTGATGGTTATTGTAAATATTATTATCGTTTCGGTACACAACAAAAATTAGGCACGTAAAGTAGAACTCAGAAGTAGCTTAACACTAGCATTAAACTATGTCACACAGACTTTTACGCTTTTATAATATACTATACATATATGTTACAGTTAAAACGCATTTTTCGTTAGAACTAGTTTTCCCTAGTTAAAACTAGTTTTTACTTAATGCCTTTGTTAAAACTAGAATTCACCACTGATATATTTGATTTTCAGATAAAACTAGGTGTCACATCGAGCTGTAGTTAAAACCAGCAGTTGAAAACAAGATAAAGTTTTAAATATATTTATTGAAAAGATCTAAGACACTGAGAACCAAATAATAATCGAACACTAAAGGAATTCCTGTAGGTCACGTGATAGGATAGAAATTTAAGTAAATCGCGAAGCGCAGCATAGCGATTGTCGTAGACAACAGAAAGAGTTTCTTTTTGGTAATGACTGATTCGACAAGTGCAAATAAATGAATAACTATCACAATATATACCTATTATATTATACCTATCTGTTGTCTAATAAAAAAAAACCTCGAAATTCAAGACAAGATATTAAATTTCTAACCTATCACGTGACCTACAGGAGTAGGGCAGCTATTATTTGCTAGAAATTGATAGGTAAAATAAATATATAGGTATATATTGTGATAGTTATTTATTTATTTGCACTTGTCGAATCAGGTTACGCCACGCGACCAATCGGAATAATGTACGATGATCAGGTGATACAGTTTTGACTGACTCGCTTCGGAAAAACACGTTTTGTCTAGTAAGAACTAGTTTTAACTGATATCTAATTTGAGCATTAGTTAATTCTAGTATTAACAAAGGCATACATTAAAAACTAGTTCTAACTAGGAATAACGCGTTCTATTCAAAACCTAGTTTTAACTGTTACATATATACTTTCTTAATTAGTTCTGGCAAACTTACCGCAGGAGCATAACACTATTAAGCAGTGTTAACTGCAACTAATATGTTCCATATTTTAAGTTATTGACGAACCGTTAGTAGTTCGACCGTATTTTCGATCTTAGTAAGTGAGACTTATAAGTATTTTATAATATATTCGATTTACATAGTTGAAGCTACCCTATATTTATTTTGCTAACATTACTTTATTGTTCATGTTCACAATGTGGTTTTTGTCTTATTGCTTTTTTAATAGCCCATAAATTCTTCCCAGAATATTGATATTGCGATACATAAGTATTATTCTTATATTAGACTACATTGATTTTGTGACGTTTCAACATTATGATCTTACAATCTTATGATCTTACAATTTGAATGACAAAAACAATTTATTAGTCATGTTATTTTTATACTATTTGTATTTAAACAGTGGAAAATAATTATCGGTAGGAAACATTTTTCGTATATTATTATAACTTAATGCTTAGTCACTAAAGACATTGTTAATGAATGCTAATTTGATTGCTTGGCCTTTTTAGGAAACACGAAAAAAGAATGCCTTGGTTTATTAGATCTAGCGATGTATTATGCTGAGCAAGGAAAGGGAATATTATGGCTGGCCGAAAAGTTTTATTTGGCAGCCATTGCTGTTTCCAGTCAATATCTGATAGATGGTGGTAGACAAAAGGCATGCTGTAAATATCATTATGCCAAATTTCTTTTGGATAAATGTGAGTAAAACTTCTTGTTATAGATACATATAGTTACCGTCAATACGACAACGACTTAAGACATGGGCTACATGGGCGTAGAAATGATTTTCCACTTTCAAAAAAGTGTAATTACTGGGGCATGGAAGGCATTTCATCTTAGGCCTCAGGATGACAACGCACCTGCAATACCAAGTGATTTTTTCCTTGTTACTGCAGGTGTCTATAGGCGGCGGTAACCGCTTACCACCAGGTGGGCCGTCAGCTTGTTTGTCATTTGGTTGTATAAAAAAAACTTTTTAATTTTATAATTTGACATTACTATGAAATAATGTAGCCAATGTTTTATTTCATACGAATGTCATACAATTATCTAACGAATCAGATGTTTTTGAAAGTGGCAAACCATTTCTATGAACTAATATGGCCTATGTTTTAATTTTCTTTCGCGATTTCGAATTAATTTTTTAGCAAGTCTTGTTTAGGGTGACTAGTATTGCCAGTTGCCTTCGTATTAGATGAGTCTCTCCCTAACATCCTGTATGTGAAATACCTGTTATGATAGTTATAAGTTGTTCATAAATAAATAATATTGTACAATATAAAGAAGATATGGTTTAGATAAAAATAGTATTAACCCACTAAATATTCGGCTATTAAAAGGTTAAACTATTTTAAGACACAGTGGCCTTCGTCACTTTGGTTCTGTGAGCCATAATCGTGTTCTTGTTTAACTATTGATAATTTATGGCATGATGATGAGATGAAACTTGAATAATCATATTTAGATCGATTTAACCAGCACGAGTAAATTAATTTGCATTTCAAGTCGAATCTGTATTAGGATATTGTGACGTTTACTTCCCAAGATGTTTACTAGAGTCTGTGATGTAGAGCTGCAATTTCAATGCTAACATTAACGCGTAATAGCTAGCTGCATATAAATAATTGCTGAATTGTATGTGACTGGAAAGGTTGCTCCGATTAGTTGATCTTTTGCTATGAATATAATATTTATAATAGACCGACTTCCTGATTCCTGATAACGTACGCTGAGGTCGTCTTACCTACTTCTACCTACCTATGAATTTAGCATACTTACATAGGTCGGTATATACACACAGGTAAACATTAAGTTAATTTATTTTGTATATTAATAATTTTTCACTTATGCAATTTTAAGGTAATGTTTTCTGGCATTTTTTATAAAATAAATAAAACCAGTAGTGGTACGTATGCATACATATAGGCCGGTGATGGTGAGACATATATTTTACAAATTGTTCTGATATAATTTGCTTCTTACTTACTAGCACTATTTTTCATAATCAAAGTTATGGACAGCTCATAAGAAAGCAATATACACTCAAATGTTATCAAATACAACGAGATTTTAATAATTACTCTGACAAAATACAATTCGCAACCAGCTGATATTAATTTGTTATCAAGTGGTAAAGTCAATAATAATTTTCTCATAACGACAAATTTTCAACAGGTTAAGTTAGTAAAGTAACCTAGCAGACAAATTATAGTTTTAGAGCATTAAATGAGGCGGGACTGATTTATATGGATGTAATGGTAAAATTATACGGCATTAGTTCCAGGATCTGACCCTGAGGAGCCTTTTCTGATACTTACTGAGGTTAGAGACAACGCTATAGGCAAGGTGCGTACTTATTTGATACTTATATTTTATTCGGCGTAACTTACTTTAAGGTTAGGCAACCACAGGTACATAAATCCGTACGATTTTTTTTTCGATTAACAAACGTTATGAGTAAAATTAATTACTATTCTCCGAAAGTTTTAACACAACCGATACTTTATTAACAACATTGCGATGTAATTCTAGTCACGTTAGTAAAATTACAATGCGCTTAACTTGCAAATGTGTTGAATGTTTTGTTTCCTGTTTCTCCTAAGGACTGGCCGCTGTATGAACCTCACAAAGAGGGGGAGGAGGTGCCTCCAGACACCGTGTTTGCGGTGACTGCAATACAATTGCACAGAGTTCTGCTCAACAAAGCCAGAGCTGCCAGAAAGAAGGACCCTGCTAAAGCTGAAAGGCTGTCCCGGTTAGCTGAAAGAAGAGCTAAAGATGGTTAGAAAAATTAAAAACTATCTTAGGAATTAGTTTAGGTTTAATTTATATGTAAAATATATCGGCACTGATTGTGTGGGTTGGTATGTGGTTATTGGAAATTAAATAATAATATCATAAATAGATAATCCTTTAGGATACATATGAAACCTCACTACCACATATCCCACTTTGAGCAAATATTCATAGGTACCAGAATTAGAATAATAGAAGGCAATAATTGTGAGTTTTGTGAACAGACATTATGCTATTAATCTTGCTGCCATTCCAACGAATTAAGTTTTTTATTTTTCATTTTGCTGCTATAGGTATTGCTCTGTACCTTTGCTTTCATAATTAAATAATTTTGAGAACTTCACCTAAAGATATCGGATATTGGCTCAGAATGGTTAAAAAAATAGTACTTACAATAGTACTTAAAGTATCTCTTTATTTTAAAAACTTATCCATAATATGTAGGTTTTTATAAAAGTATAACAATAATAACTGTATTATTAAATAAACAATGTTTGCAATTTGATTTGAAAAGCATGAATAGTATGGTATCGAAAAGTCCCAGTTGTTTGCATGTTGCTGACTCAGAAGCTTTGCTATTGCCGACTCAGTGAAATTACAAGGCAGCGTTGTACCTACTGGCAACATAGGGACGACGTCCCCTGCTCCGTGTATTTTTCTTTCAGGTATAAAAAGTTGCAAATAGGCACTTGAAGTGGAAAATCGAATCGTACCACAATAGCGTACTGATCTCACCGACTAACAGGTTCGTTCAACACTGAAGCTCAAAGAGTTTTGCAGTGATAAATATAATGATATCACTTAAATCTTTTCTTTATGATTCAAACTAAAAACCTCTACCCAGTAGACGTAGATTTCCTAAAACAGCAGAATAATAAAATGAATTATTATTAATCTAAATGATTTTTCCGACAGCGGATGATATCGATAAAACTGCTGAAGCCATAATAGAAATTGGAATATGCCAACTAGTCATGAACAATTTGAACAACGCTCAAAAAACATTCGAAAGGGCTTTCAAGATCCATTCGGAAAGCAAAAATATTGAAGGTCTCTGTGATACGAGAATGCACCTCGCAGCAGTTATGCAAAAGTAAGGAATTAAGTGCATTACAGTGTTAGTGTCTCAGAAACGAAGGCAGGTAGCACGTTAAACACGATTTGTTGAAAAATAAATTTCAAATCACGAATTAAAAATAAGCTGTTCCATACAAACAGGCCGTGTAAATATTAGAATTTGTAATGAAACAGCTGATTTTTTTCGCGATTTCAAATTTATTTTTCAGCTAGTCGTGTTTAGGGTGACCAGCACTGCCACCTGCCTTCGTATTCGAGAGCGTCCCCCTAACACCCTGTATATTTTAATGTACTGGAAATATTTTATGAGTGCAGAAGTTCAGATATCATTTTGCTTTGTCAAATTAAAACTAATTGTGTCTAGAGTCTGTGGCTTGACAGGTAAACATTAGAGCTAAACGAATATAACTGGGTCATAGAAATACATATAATAAAACAAAGTGACGGTTGAAAGTTAGGAAGTACCTACTTAGGTACACTAAAATAAATTTAAAGATAGATTGCAAAATCAACATTAATTTGAGTAGCTACGGGAGTTACTTTCCCACCAAACAACAAAAGACGACAAGTGACGACGGTTCTAGAAATCATTACATCTCTTTTTTTTAAGTTAGAATTAAAGGAATCCGTGTAAAGAATCAGCCCAACTAAATGAAATATGTGATTAAAACGTATCGTAATAAATATTCTATACACACACAGAGAGACTACACACACACACACACACACAGACTACACACACACACATACACATACACAACACACACATAATAAACACACACATAACTACACACATAATAAATAGGAAGTTGAGTTCAGTTCAGAGAGTGATAACAAAATTGATCCGTTCTTGTATTCAACGTGTTTTCTCTAGGGACTTATCAATGCTATTAACACATATTTTTAATTAGGTTAGGGGACCACGAAATGGCTGCCAAGTTGCTGACGGAGATGGGAGCTCTCGCAATGGAGTATCATCGACGAAGGCAGTTGGGTCGGGCTTTGCACCTCCTCGGAGAATTACACCTTAGAAGAGAGAGACCGGAGCTCGGCACACAGCATTTAGCTGAAGCGTTTTCTTGCTTTATGGGCACTAGTTTCCATCAAGTAGGCATTTTAATATAATCTTTATTACTAGGATAACTTTACTTACTTTAAGACAAATTTGTTATACAAATTTAGCAGTCCCTGGGTCTTTTTGTAAGTATCTATCCAAATCTTACAAGGTTTGAGACCATCATCACGGATAATACAATAGATAAAATAAAAACGAGCTTTTCCATACAAACAATTTTCTATGAATATGATAATTTAATAGCCTTTTTTATTTTGGATTTTACTTAAAAATCACCCAAATTGCTATACTAGTTTTTTTCCACCGTTTACCTACACATATATTAAGTTATGTAGTAATTTGTATTTCTTACATATCAAGTATTTTACTCCATAAAGCACAAATCCAAAAGTAAGTAATGAACATACATTGGTAGGAATACCAAAGTTTCAAACAATAAAATGTAAAAATACATTCGACAACTTTGTTTTGAAATATTGGTTCAAATTTGTTGTCTAAGGAATGCGTTCTCTTCTCACCCATTATCGTCACCCCGAGTTACCCCCAGTCAAATGTTTATGCCGTTGTCAATTGTAAAAACCGACTAAGTGCGAGTGCATGGGTTCCGTACCATTATCTATAATCAAGCGTCTCCCTGTGGCCGTTATCAATATAGATCAAAAACAAGCAAAAAATCACGTTTGTTGTATGGGAGCCCCCTAAAATTTTTTTTTTCTGTTGTTTAGTATTTGTTGCTACAGTGGCAACAGAAATAAGTACATAATCTGTGAAAATTTCAACTGTCTAACTATAACGCTTCATGAGATACAGCCTGGTGACAGACGGACGGACGGACAGCGGAGTCTTAGTAATAGGGTCCCGTTTTACCCTTTAGGTACTGAACCCTAATAAAAACGGATAAATTATGAGATCAATTTGCGTAAGTGGGTGGGTACCTACGTGAAAAATTTCTGTTTGAAAAAGTTTTTTAATTTTCTACTTATATTAGATTGGTTGATACTTTATTCACCAAAGTGATAACATTAGTCAGCTCTTAACTCATATCATATTCCTTTCGTAGCACGAGTCAAAAGATAATTGTACAAACTTGGTGACCCCGGCACTACTTATTCTGCTTTTATTTATATTCATTGTGATATCCTTTGTCACTTGCTATTTTCATTAATAAATCTCAGAAACCCTAAATTGAAACCGTAGAATAACTTGAATTTTCTTCATATTTATTAATTAGACTCAGTAAATATACGTAATTTATCATACTGGGTAGATGAAAACAGGTTCATGAATCACAATATTATCACTTGTTTCAGTCTAGTACAACACAAGTTGACATCGGGCCAAAAGTTCACGACGAAGGAGATTTTATATTTAAAAGTCCAACGAGTGAAATATACGAGGGGGAAGCCGAACAGTCACGACTTATGATGGCCATTTCTGCAGGCAAGTTTAAGGTCTGGTGGCGCGGCTGCGTCACTGGACGTCAAATCATAAAACAAATGCTTAACCACATTAACATGTTTGATTTTGTGCGTTTATAACGCATACTTTAATGTAAGAAAAACAAAGAAAACTATGAAAAAATTATATGCTCCAGCCGAGAACCGTCTTCTGGGGTCAGGCCAGACGCGATAATCGCTACGCCACCGGAGCACTTTTTTTATACAACTAGATGACAAACAAGTTGACGGCCCACCTGATGGTAAGCGGTTACCGCCGCCTATAGACACCTGCAATAACAAGGAAAAATCACTTGATATTACAGGTGCGTTGTCATCCTGAGGCCTAAGATGAAATGCCGTCCATGCCCAGTAATTACACTGGCTACCTTTCCCTTCGATCTGAAACAGAGCGAACTGTTTCACGGCTGAAATAAGAAAGGCGGTGGTACCTACCCAGACGACCCTACATACGGGCCTACCACCTAGTAATAATATTCGAAGGAGTTGACGATACACACTAGGTGTAACCTACCAATTTCTTTACCGCTTTCGACTTCTTTACCGTTTTTATGAGCAACGTTTACCTCACCACTCATTGAAGTTTTACAACGAAGTTATGATAACATCACATACTACACCTAGTGCGGTGGCGTACGTAGCGGCTATCACGTCTGACGGATCCCAGCAGACGCGGGTTCGATTCCCGCCTAGAGCATATAATTTTACATCGTTTTTCTTACAAATTCTAACAACATTAATCGAACTAGAACGTTTACGCCGCACGGCTTTTCATACAAACTTTCAAGTCGCAAATATTGGAAACGAACGAACCGATATTAATAAAACTTGCCTCCTATAAGCAGAGCTAGCTTTTCACGAATGAGTTGTACTACAAAGACGACATCATACCCCTTCCAATAGTTTTTTATCTAATTCTGTAGTTATTTTACACACATAAAAATAATTATTGTTGAAGAATAAACTTCAAAATAGAAACACGGACATTTTTTACTACGAAGAGATATATTATATATATTTTGTTTTTTCTGACAACGTCATTCCAAATAATCTTACAAATAATCTTTCAAAGAAGGTTTTCACAATTATGAAATTAAAAAAAAACAGCAGTCATATTTGTGTGTCTTACTTATAGTTAGTTGTATATTTTATTAAAATTTGTAATTTTAATTGAATAAAAGTACATGGTTTTTCAAATTTAAAATATGAAGTTCCTATTTAATATTAGATTAATCCAGATAAATTTAAAACATCAATTAATAAAAATGAATATATTTTAACATTTAAAATAAATAGTAATAAAAATATCTAAGCTAGAAGATTTTCACGTCCTGAGGCGGGGATCGAACCCGCGACTTTTCACAATCCGGGCGACTGCTAAGAATAAAGAAAAATAAAAATGCTAATTAAGAATATTTAAAATAAAGTAAAATATGCCAGGTCCCAAAATAGCATTTGTTGTAATATACAATACATTAATACCTTTATAAGTCGTTCACACTGTATAGTACAGTCGACAGCACGTCAAGCGTAACAGTTTGAGACCGCCCTTACTTCGTTCGTAATAGAGGCGGCTTTCGTAGTACAACTGTTACACTTGATATGCTGTCGTCTGTACAGAACTCGCTTAGCCACTCGCCCAATTCTAAATCTCGAAGTTTATACTTGCTATGTGCGTCAATCGAGATTTTAAATAGTATGAGAATACACTAACAAAACCAGTTTTTATTATCCAAAAGAAATCCAAAACCCGTGCTCAAAGTTCAATATTTTTATATTATTTTTTCTAATAAGGTACGAATAAATTTATTAACCTTGAACCTCTTATCACCCAATTGGGGTGTTGTCTAAGTTTGAATTTGGCGCTATTTTCGACAAATTCTGAATATACGCGCTACTGTTACGCATAAATACTATTAAAACTTAAAATATGGAATATTGTTAAAGTTGTACTGTTTAGAAAATTCATAAAAATTGTCATTTTTTTCCAAAATTTATCAAAAATGTTAATGATATTAGATTGCTGACACCGATTAAAATAACTAGGTACTATTATAACAACTATGACTTCTTACTAATATAGGAACATGTGACGTTACCTGTTCCGTAGATTTTCTATGGAGCGTTTTAGGACGATGCGTAACAACACATCAAACATACCACTGTATCTGTGGAACTATTGATCTTAGATAAACTATTTCTTTTGCAATATTTATTTATTCGTTATACACTTCTTATTTATGAACTAAAAAAAAGTTGACAACTACCCCACCCTTGTTCGGCTTTGTTACATAAAGTTATACTAAGTATTTTGATTTAGATTATTTATTGTTGCCTATTTAAACAGATGTTATCTCACATGTCTATGGAGCTATTATTAAAAGTGATAGTCAAATATTATGCTCACCAGATATAATAAAAAAAACTCCTAACCAAATTCAAGATGAATTAAGTTTACTTCTAAGCAAGCTTTAGCTTAATGAATAGCTAGTCTTTTTTGATGTCAATTTACTGTGTCTATTATCGTAGGTCAAGAACTGATGGCTTCCTACTTCAACTTGCTACGAGATGCAGGCGTATGCTCGGTAGCTCAAACCAAAACTATAGAGTGGAAGCTATCTCATTCGGGCTGGTGGGTAAAGAAAAAGCGGCATGATTTCGTACCATGTTTGTGCGAAATACATAACCGGACGCCTCTGGATATCTTGCGGTAAGCGCGTTGATTGTAATGATCTTCTCTATTATAAAAATGAATCGCTGAATGTGTTGCTAAGCGCAAATCTCGAGAGCAGCTGAACCGATTTCGCTAATTCTTTTTTATAACATTCTTTGAAGTACGAAGATGGTTCTTACGGAGAGGAAAGTTTAAAGAATTGCCTGAAAATGTCTCAAAACAACACTTTTCTCATACCATACAAAAGATTCGTAATAATACCTAAAAGTCAATTTGAACTTTAATACCATACCATAAAGTTTAAGTGTTAGCGGCAAATATTGATATAAATATTAATGTCAATATTTGTCAATATTTATACAATGGTAACAATTTTTAAACGTTTAAAAATCATACATTTTGTTACAAATTAAAGAATCGACTGTTAGGCGGTACGAAGTTCGCCGGGTCAGCTAGTAATTAACTGTCGGCGATCAGCATAGCAAACCTTTTCCAAGTGAAACGTGAAATTTTGATATACTAAACAAAAGTGAGTAGTGTTGCTTACGAAAATATACGGGCTACACAGGGTCAGGTGGTTTACCTTAGCATCTCGGTCGTCAACAGTTATAGTTTTGGTAATCTTCTTCAATAACGTGTTTAGAGAACTATTTTGTGAGGTATGAAATAAATCATCGGTCGATAAATTCAGACAAAATCAATTGAGCATCTAGAGATTGTATTATTTGAACATTGTGGTGTTGACTGATGTCATAGTGACATTTTCTTTGATAACATGAAATAGAAATCTTAACCATGAACAAATCACTCGGCCATGAATTCAATCAGATGTATTTTTGGCGATAAGTCCCATTTTTAACCGACTTCAAAGAAGGAGCAGGTTGTATGTTCCACTGTATGTATTCTTTTTTTGTATGTATGTTAACCGATTTCTCTGTCAATTGTGAACCGGTATTCAAATGATGGGATCCCAGGGAAATCGAGGGCAAACCTCAAATTTGACATGACATGACATGTTTTACTTTTTTCCAAAGCTATTTAAGTATTTGCTTCTGTTAGTCATTATCTCATGTTGGTGAACTGTTGATGGAAGGTACAACTTTTTAACGGTTAAGAGTTGCAAGATAATTATTTCACTATTATAGGTACGTATTAACGAATAGTTGAATAGGGTAGTTGACAACTTTTTTTTTATTTCATAAATAAGAAGGTTATAATTCATGAAGAAATATTGCAAAAGAAATAGTACGTTAAAGATCAATAGTTTCAGAGTTACAGTGGTATGTTGGATGCGTAGCGGCGCAACGTCCAAAAACGCTCCATAGAAAAACTACGGAACAGGTGACGTCACATGTTCCCATATTACTAAGAAATGTATGGCCATACAGACAAAATAGATAATAACTATCTATTAAGTATGTTTTTATTAATAGTGGTCATAATAAAAGTTGTTTTAATTGATGTCAGCCATCTAATATCATTAACATTTTTGATAAATTTTGAAAAAAAAATATCACCATTTTTTTAATTTTCAAAACAGAACAACTTCAACAATATTCCATATCTTTTAAATTTTATGTGTTTTTATGGGTAACAGTTGCGTATATTTTCCGAATTTGTAAAAAACAGCATCAAATTCAAACTTAGGCAACATCCCAATTCTTTAGGGTTATTCGGGTGAACTGATGATGGAAGGTAACGATTACCGTAACGATGTGTAGAGTTAGATAATACTTTATTAGTCGTACGATACGATAATATGAAACAATATTATGTATTTCAATCAAAGACTGAGAAACAGACAAGTCGATAGTGCTAATGTTCACCTATCTAGCTTTGACCTTAGAAATCACTTAAAAATGTGAAAAAAAAATGCCAGTTTTATTTTTATTAATTCTTTTTTAATAGAAACATCTCGTTAAACTTGTCTGGCTCTAGAATTAATTTACAGAGCATGGTATTTGTATAAAAACAAACTAGATTGTCGTCATGGCACTCGGGAGTTAAAGAAAGAAAGATTTTGGACAACGGTAGGTATATTAATACCATGACTCTAATGGCGTATTCAAAAACATTGCATTTTTTTTACGAGCGTAGTAAGGGTGATGTCCAGGTAACTGTTACGCTTGATGTGCTGTCGAGTGTAAAAAAAATGAAATTTTTCGTCAATTTAATTGTCCATTATTTAATATGGCCATAAGGCAGGCGACATAGAAGCGCTAAGATGAATTTGACTGTGTTGAAGATGTTTTTTAAAATCTTGGTTTGTACCACGTAATAAAAAAAAGAAAAAGAAAATGGACAACTGAACACTATTCTGCATATTTTCATCTATTTTTCAGTATAATGTACATAGACCTGGCCGGGTCTCCATACATTTTTGGAGGATCTCCTTTAAAATAAAGTAGTATTGATAAGAAAGTCAAACAAAACAGACATTTAATTATATTTTTTTAATAAAAGGTTTCATGAAAGATTAGCTGAAACTCCCGAAGATTCTAACAGCCTGTTCCGAAAATACGGTTTGAAATACATTTGATCCGGAAATTACTCTCGACATAGGAATTAGTGCATCTCTAGAGATTATTCTGAAGAATGGTCTAGTTCTATGTGCATCTTAAAGTAAAGGTTATTTTACCTTTACTTTAAGATGCACATAGAACTGAACAGAGCTAAAATATTAATTTTATCCATATGCGCAAATAGTCACCATATCCGGATGCGTTTAGTAAACAGCTATATAAATATTAGATCTATGTCAAGAGGCCGATGAAATTTCAATACTTTAGCAAGAATATTTATATACCTACTAGCTGACCCCGTAAACGTTGTTTTGCCATAAAAAGAAAAGGTCCAAAAAAAAATTCTCCAAAAAAAAAATTGATTGTAGCCGATTCTCAGACCTACTGAATGATACATATAAAATTTCATGAAAATTGGTCAAGCCGTTTCGGAGGAGTATGGTTACTAAATTTGTAACACGAGAATTTTATATATTAGATTTTTGTTTGCGTTTTTTGTTACATAACCATACAGCTTTACTCTGTTGTGCACTGTCTTGTAACTATTCAATTGAGGTGAATAAAAACTCACCCTTGACAAGTTTGAGAGCAAACTGTCTCACTTGTGTAGTATAATTATACCATACATTACTTATTCGTACGTCATCACTCATCATCACAAGCCTATATACGTCCCACTGCTAGAGGAACACATGAGGAGTTTGGGCCATAACTCCACCACGCTGGCTCAATGTTGATTGTTGGGTTAAAGCGGTTGCAGGAACAACCGAGACCAACAGCTTAACGTGCCTTCCGAAGCACGAAGGAGCTCGATATTACAAATTTTGATTGACCCATCCCAGGATCGACCATGGCGAAAGTTGCTTTTGGTTTTTCGTATCGAAACCAGAGCGCTCAAACCAATACGCCACCGAGCTCCTCACCAATATGCGACTGAGCTCATTCGTACGTACTTAAGTTGAATTCCTAATTAGTAGGTACTTTAATAACAATCCGAGCAAGCTCATGTGACATTTGCGTGTTCACGATTTGTACCAGTTTATGTTACCATGTTTATAAATACATTATAACAATATTAAATATATTATACTGCCGTCCGTTTTGCTGATTTTATATTATTTTACTGTTAAAGGGTTTTGCTTAATTAGATTAGGTGTATTAGAGAAATAATTATATCCATTTGCTTTTGTTTCATTTGGTCTAAATTCACATTTTTTTTTACTCTGTTCGCTATATCTTATACACGTACCTATCTTAAATATGTTAATTATAAGAAGTTGTTCTTATTTGCAGAATGCAACTAGATTTAAGAAAAGCAAGCTCGCATGTCCCGGATGACTTCTCTGAGAAAGCCGTGTTACTTGGCCGCACTGGCACCGTGGACGACATGAGGAGGCTCCGCAGCAGTTATCGAAATAGTGAGAAAAAATCTGAGACTGAAGTACACGACGCAGTTAAATAATCCTTAAGCCTTTTCAAATTAAATATATAACAAAGTTGTAATAATATCTGTCTAAGAACTTTCCAAGATTAATAATTGAACTGGAAAATAGGAGCAATAAATTAACCCTTTGTATTTTATACTTCTACTAAGAGTAAGGTTGTCAGAGCTCCACGAGGAAGCAGAACTTATCCTCCTAATCTGTACAGGGTCAGCGAGACGTGTTTAAAGGAAAACAATATAAATAATTGTAGAGTTCTACAACAAACATCTTAAATTGCAACGGTAGAGGCTTGTTATTACACGTGTCGTGTCTGTGTTTAATTGAAAACAAGACGATACCCATCTCTAATTATTCAATTTTCCTGCATATAATTTAACGAGTTTACTAGTCGAATCATAATACTTATTGAGTTTCTGATATCATCTTATAATTTTATTACTCTGTGCTAAAGAAGCCTTTTTATGTATTCAATATTAGATCTATGTTAAAAAAGGATGTAATAAATTTTAAAAGCAATTATGATTGTTTCATTATTTTTTATGGTATAAGAAACATGTGGTTAAGTAAGTAATGCTTATTTTGTATATTTCAATAATTAACTTCCATGATTACTAGGCTAATTACTGCATAGGTACTAATATGCCAAGTTCATAAGTTGTTAAAGTAGAAGTAGGTACACAAAAGGGAATATTGATGTAGATGTCGAAAGACGACTGCGTAGTGGACACATCGTACTTCGAGACTGTTTACTTTGTTATTTGGTGCAAGAGTTTGTTTAAAACTAAAAGGGGAAAACATTATCATCAACAAAAATAATAACATTAATAACATTATTCTTAAACTCACACCTTATTTACCCTAAACATTCCATCATCATGCCGGTATGGGTCAATCAATTTTTTATCTTAACCTCCTCCGTGCATCGGAAGGCACGTTAGGGCACCCCTTTCTGGTCTGATAAGACAGATTTTTGTACCGTACAAATATCCTAAAGAAAAAAGACGTGTGGCACTCGGGGACTGCCGCGGTAAAGCTATTGCATAGCATTTTGTATCAACTTATGCAATTATAATTTTATTTATTTATTTTATTCATGCAGTATTTCTTTTTCTTTGATATTAATTCAAGTTACACTTTTTGAGCGTAATGACCGATAAGAAAACAAATTTTTCTATTATTAAATAAATAAAAATAAATAAAAAGTTTCGTAGAGTCGTACAATACGTCTAATCGCACGCACACAACGCCGTGTCGAAGACTGCCGAACTGAAACGACGTTAGACGATGCACGGCCTTCAAGCCACACCTCCTTGCGCATCGGAGTGGGGAGCGTGAGGTTTTTTCGTTACGGAATTTCTGGATTCGGTCCCCGCGCTCAAGGCCCGCGATAGAAGCTATGCAATAGCTTAAAAATTCCCTCTTTGGTCCCGGTTGTTTCACCAACCACTTCGACCAACCCGCATTGGTTCAGAGGCCTTAAGTGTTTCTCCTATGTAGGAAGGCGTGTACCCGGCAGTGGGACGTAATATAGGCTGGTGATGATGACGAGCTTGTTCTGTAGGTAGATGAAAAATATTAGTGCATATATTTCAAGTATCATTTCATATATTTCAAGTCCAAAGACGCGCTATGAGAATTGTCGACGATCCTGAGCTCACAAACGGTATTGAACCTTTAAGCCTAAGGAGAGATTTTGCCTCCTTGTGTGTGCTCTACCGTTTGTATAACGGGGCGTGTTCTGAGGAATTATTTGACATGATGCCCACGGCTTCTTTCTATTACCGCACCGCTCGCCATCGGCAGGGAGTTCATCCTCACAAATTGGAACCAAAGTGGTCGCGTACTGTACGGTTTCAGAGAAACTTTCTCCCGCGTACGCTCAAGTTGTGGAATGAGCTCCCTGCAGAGGTTTTCTCGAATGAGTACAGCATGGGGTTCTTCAAAAAAGGCGTGACAAGGTTTTTACAGGGTCGGCAACGCGCAAGTGATACCCCTGGTGTTGCAAGCGTCCATAGGCTACGGAAACCGCTTACCATCAGGTGGGCCGTATGCTTGATTGCCACCTTAGTGGTATAAAAAAAAAACATAATACTAGTAAATTAAATTTAATGTGGACCATAACCAACGTGCTGTCCCCATGGGGATTGATGAAATGAAGCGGTTGCAGTAACAGTAACCTGGAGCAAAGGCTTAACTTTCCGATGAGCTAGAGATTACTTTTGATTGATCGAGATCAACCATAGTGAAAGTTGCTTTGTTTTGTAATCGAAACCAAGTCATCCAAACAACCACAAGAAGCGGTGTGGTAAGAAATTATGCATTTATTATACTAGATTCATGACAAAAATCTCCATAATTTAGTTTATTTGTTCGGAGTACCTATACTTAGTTTTGACGTATTGGCCGATTTTCTGTAAATAAACTGTCAACTTGTCAAAGTTATTCTCTTGATACTTCAATTTTATCTCACGATAATAGCTGTTCAAAGGCTTTGCCATGAAAAATGGGGAAAAATTGGCTATCAGCATAAGAAGCTAACTCATAAAACTTTTTAACCGCCTCTGTGGTTGGGACCGCTTACCTCAGATCGAGGACCGCGGCTCAATTCCCGTAGGGGCAGAAATTTTCTGCTGGAATTAGGTGTGGTTGGTATTAGGCCTTTTCTAAGTCCGCCTGGCTAGCTAACACCATCTTACATAAGTATTCTGCCATAACAATTGTGTTCCGGCAGTTGGAGGTAAGATAGGCAGTTCCGCTGTGGTTGAGGAATACGGGTGTAGCTCGCTGTTTTTTTGGCCTTATCATCACTTATCATCAGGCGAGACGAAGGCCAAAAGATACTCAGTTAAGAATATTTAAGCAAATCAAAGTATATATATTTACCTATAGGCACATTATGATGTACAGTCGACCACAGAAGTAGATGAACACTGTAGTACCATGTCACACCGACCTTGTGCACGTACTTGATAGTTGCTACCGTACTATATTGACGCTAGGGTCGTTGTGACGTGGTACTAAAGTGTTCAGCTACTTCTGCGATCGACTGTACCAATAAATCATGTTTCAACTGATACAAGTTACCCAAGTAATTTGCAAGTATTAATTGATGCACTCATTGTCTGGAATACAATCGCCTCTTTCGAAACACATATAATGTGAAATTATTCTTTTTATTTTAAATTCCTAGACAAGTACTTATTAATTCCGCCAGTTTTTGTTCAAGATGTATAACAAATCAATAGTCAAATAACAATCTACTTAGAGGATTAATATAATTGTAAAACTTTCATAACATAAATCATGAAGCCAGTGGGCTTCATGATTTATGATGGTAGTGACCATCAATGCTTTTACTAGTAGGAGTGAATATTTCATTGTTTTACTATTAAAGTAAGTGCCAGTGAAATATCACTGGTTAAAATAAACGTTACATTTGTAATAATTGGTATGTACCAACCATCCACCTATTTATTCTGTACATAATTAGGTACTTATATCACGTGGCATATAGACAATATTACAAGAACCATAATAATATACTGCCTATTATTTATTTACCGCAGTTAGAAGTATCATGTATGTACATATATAATTAATTCTTGCAAAACCACTATGCAATAGACAGGAATCCGATTTTACTGACTCATATTTCTTTATAGCTAACTAGTTTTAAATTACGGTTTATCCAAATATAGATATTTTAGCAAATCAGTCTATTATCAACAGTCTTCATAATAATAAAAACCTCAAATCATTACTAAATTTAAATAATTTATTAAGTATTCGGCAAAGATATAGAATATTATTATGACGATATGTTTTTTCTATATGTATTTTGGTCCTTCTCTCTTTATGAAAAAAAAAATAGGAATAATGAAACTTCTTATCATTTTTTTATCTAAGTTTATTTATTAACCAAAACAAAAGATTCACAAAACATAAAATTATGAGGTACTTATAAAACTAGCTATTTACAAGTTAATAGTCTGTTTTGAGCAATACGCTTAACTTTCACCTACACACAACTCACCCGTTCTCAATTATTTTCTACCACTACATTTTAATTAAATTTAATATTTCAATAATTTAATCAACGATGCTGCTGGTATCACAACGTCAAAATATGCAAAAATACTAAAATCTTAGCAATTTTGAAAAATTCTACAGATTTCCTTTTTAATTATAATAAGAGCTATCTTCGTTCATTTATTATTATTTTAACTTTCCTGTAATAAACACTATTTGGCAAAATTAAAATACCATCATTTATTACAAAAGCCTTTTTCGGTGGTTGGTAACGAATCATCGCTGCAATATTCTCAACTAACTAATATTAATATGCTTAAATCAAATTCCTAGGCTTTGGCCATCCGTTTTCTTGGTTGCAATTTCACTTTAAATCCTTCTGCTCGCTTTAAGATTATGTCAGCTTGAAGATTGAAGTCAGATTCCTTCAAGTCAGAATGGACTCTGAAATTCCTTAGGATTGTTGAAAGAATGATTTTCAGCTTCAACATAGCATACTTGCGGCCTGCAGAAGAAACATTATTGTTAATTAGGTATCTAAATGGAAAATCATACATGAAAAATTTCCATTCGTAATCAAGGATGTTGAAATTTTAATACCTATATTATTTTTATTTATATCGCACCACTTATCATATAAAACGCATCTTCATCATAAGCTTTGCAATGCTGTATAATTATTTATTCATACAAAATATTCAATTCGATAATGTCACTTGAAATTCTACATCATAAAATGTTAATGACTTGGTTGATCTGGCACACTTACCCACGCAACTCCTGGGTCCGGCGGAGAATGGCACGAAGGCATAGTAGTGGCGGTTAGCTGACCTTTCAGGCAGGAAATTGTCGGGATCAAATTTGTCTGGGTTGGGGTATATGTCGGGACGACGGTGGAGCTTGTATGTGGTGATGATTATTGTGGTGCCAGCTGGCACTTGCTTTCCAGATGAAGCTGCAAGGAAAGAAAGTCCAACTTTAAAAAGTTACATTCACAACAAAACTATACCTACATAGGCATTGTCAATATTTATATTCGATTCAAATGCTTCATCATCTTTATTTTACTTACGCAAAGTAATATCCTGTTTGAGATGTCGAGCAATAATAGGTACTGGTGGGTACATTCTCAGGGTTTCCATTAAGCACCTTTCCAGATACTTCATCTCAAGAGTGTCCTGGAAAGTGGCCGGACGGTCAGAATCACCAAAGATCTGGTCGAGCTCTTCAATTACTTTATCTTGGATATCTTGGTGAATACCCATCATAGATAAGAAGAAACTGCTTCCAGCGGCAGTAGTATCGTGGCCCTGTGAAATAAAAGTTAGTTTTAAAAAAGTTTTATTATTGTCATTTTTATATAGCGTTATTAGTATCCATTTTTTAAATTTGTTTGCTTACCTCAAACATAATAGTGTCAACTTGTTCTTTAATTTCCTCATCAGAAATAACTACACCACTCTGGGAACTCTCCAAAAGCAAGTCGAGGAAAGCAAGACGCTTCTTCTGGCCAACATCGTTGTCGTCGACATCCAGGTCATCTTGAAGTCCAGCAGATTGACCAAAGGATAGACCTTCAACTGAAGTGGTTTTGCTAGCAGGAACTTCTGTAGATGTAGTTGTCTCAACTTTCTCATCCAAAATAGAAGGTTTCTTGCCAGATTTGTATTCCTCCTTCTTCCTTTTGATAACCTGTTACATAGTAATTTATATGATTACTGATATAATAATAATAATAATATTCATACACTCACACCTATTATCTGGCCCAAAGTAAGCATCATTAAGAGCTTGTGTTATGGATACTAGATAACGGATAATTTATGATAATAATATGTATATTACCTACTATTAGAAATATACTAAATAAACATATAAACACCCATGACTCGTAAACAAATGCTTGTACTCATCATAGAAACATTTGCTCCTACCGGGATTCGAAACCAGGACCTCTTGACTGAGTAGCCTGTATAGTAAAGGGTACAGACCGCTCGATCAGTCGGTCGTCAATACTAATAAAATGTAAACGTTATCTAAGGTTTAAGTGATGTACTAAGTGCTTTTAGTTCCTAATTACGATTACGACCACAGTCACAAGCGAGTCGAAGGTGGAAGCAGGTGGCGAGTTCAGAATAATTAAATAGAAAGCATATGTGGATAAATCTCTGTCAACCCTCAAACAAGAGTTTATAGAATGACAGACTTTCGCCAATGACAAAGCTTTACCACTGTGACTTCAAGTAGGGCTACCTAACGGCTAAGACACAAGAAAGTTACATACGAGAAATGGACGTTCGATTAATGTGATTGTCAAAAGTCCAAACGAAGCACTATCTAAGTGATATTTACCTTTTTAGTCAAACCGTGGATGACGTCAAGGAGCTTTGTTTGATTCTTAGCGTATTGGGTTAAGTTAAATAGGAATTCAGGCCTGAGCCAGATCTTGGTGTGTCTCAAATGGAGGATATCGCACATTTTCATCACAGCCATAGCATACTCGAACCCGCTCTGGTCTTGGGTGCTTTTGCTGACCCCCATGGCTGTTTCTGGAACAAGTAATCAAGAATCCCATTAAACAAAAAAGAGCTATTGACCTCCATTGTGCCCTAAGTAACAAGGATAGTGAATAAAGAGTGTCCGTTGATGGCGAACATTGGCCATTATCAGGACGTGTAACGTGGGGGGTCACAAAACTCATTAATAATGTACGTGTCGTCAGTAAATCAATAGTACCTATTTCAAGCATAATATAAGCATTCCAAGTAAATAACGTCATTGTTTTTATTACCGTGCGACTGTAACAACTAAAGAGTATTAGTTTTTTACCAGAAAAAGAATAACAACTACCAGAAACATACATAACATGTAGTTACTTAAAGCGCTATTCACAAATATTTTTTGTACACACAAACTGACTGGTGGTAAGTGGCTACCATCGCCTATAACAAGGAAGCCTACCCCTATACCTGCAATAACAAGGAAGCCTACCCCTATACCTGCAATAACAAGGAAGAAAAAAAATACTCTAATAATAATTGTCATCCTGGCGCCTAAGATGAAATTCCTTCCATAACCAGTAATGGCTGCCTTTCTTTTTCAATCCGAAATACATTTAGGCTGAACCAGGTAAGGCAGTGGTACCTACCGCTACATACGGGCCTATCACCAAGCAAATATTTGTAAAAAGTAAAAAATGTTACGTTAGATTAGGAAATTAGGTCAATAGAGTTGTGCAGTTAATAAGTTTTTCTACTGCATTTGCAATTTTCGAGCTCACAACATATTAATTATCATATGTGACATCGATGTGTAATTTCGCGTTTCGCAAACTTGGAGATTTAATACCGCCATCTAGTGGCACGACCAATGTGACCCGCGTTGCCACTACTTGCTTCTCTACGTGACTTTACTGTCAAATTGCTTAATTTATCTTAAATTATTTTCGCGTAGACACCTTGAGATTTGAGACGGTTTTTAATACTTGTTTTATGTAAATCAGAATTTTACTAACGGACACTTCCGTTGTGATCTACATTTTATTATTTTCCTTGTGCTTGCTGGCCTCAAAAAATAATTATTTTCGAAAGAATAACTATAATGAACACACGCCTGCAGACCAAGAAACACTATTTAAATATCGGACAATTATTTGGAATAAGAGACAGATTAAAAAGAAAAATTACTGGGCATGTGTAATACTTAAGTCAGTGTTATTACTGGGCATATATGGAAGGCAATTCATCTTAGGCCTCAGGATGACAACGAACGTGCAATACCAAGTGATTTATTCCTTGATATTGCAAGTCTATATGCGACGGTAGCAGGTGGACCGACAGCTATTGCTTGTCATTTAGTTGTAAAAATGTAAGGTTTTGTGTTTAGTTTTTTCATATTCAATAATATCAAATAAGCACATGATCTACATATTGATAGGTAAGTACATGTTAACCATGTTAATTTAGTCGAATGACAATAAAGAGACAGGAGATATCAATATTTCTTTTCGTCATACTTGTCAGTAAGATACTTTTAGCGTACTTTACCAACAACTATTCAATCTGATCTATACTTCTAACTAAAAACATTTAAGAAGAAGTACAAAATATAATTCGTTCCTTAGACAAAATTTATGTATCTCACGTGCAATCTATTAAAAAGAGAGTCACGAAAATCAACAGCATCATAAGAGCAAATGGATTCGATTTACGCCACGTACTACGCCATTTTGAAGGAGTATACAACTCTTTTATATTCCTCCCACGTGTATAGATTCACAACGGACGCCTATTGAATTTCTTTGATCGTCAATCATGGTAGGTATGTCAGGATACTTCTACTTATTTGTATCCTGAGATATGTTCGATGAGTTATTTTGCTACTTAAGTTTTCATTGCCAACAAGGATAAGTTATTCTAGAACTCGTAACGTTTGAGCATTTGTTTCTAAGCTAACCTTAATCAGTAAGTCCAATAGTCAAAAAAATACCTGAAATATATTATAATTCGCTAATAAAAGTAGCATCAAATTTGCATATCTTGAACACTATTGCTACTTAGTCTTACATAAAAACGTTATTTAGTAATATTTTAGTCAGATCAAATAAAAATAAAACTGTCGAAACATGTTTTGTTTCTCTCACTTAAATTATTGTGTTAAATGAAAAAGATCAAATAGATTTAATGAGTATTATGAAGTAAGGCGAATGGTTATGTCTTATATTCTAAGCATAATATAAGCAAATACATACCTAAGAGAATTTCAACAGTACATTCGCTCATGTAGTCATGGCAATCGAAGGCTCCACTTTCTTTCTTCAGTTTGTCAACAACAGCCCTGGAGTTAGCGTTAAACAGGTCGATGAAGCTCTTCAGAACGTTTAAATGGAAAGTGGGAGCGATGAGTTTACGGTGGGACCGCCATTTTTGACCTAAAGAAAAGAAAATATCATTGAACAATATTCTTCTAAGTTATCCGTCCAGCCACACATTCCAGATACAATTGGCATTTAATTGGCATATGCTCCCGGGAGTCATACACGGCTTAAATTGTAAAGGTCATACTATGACATGGCCTTTACAATATACTAGCAGTTTGATAGGTTCTCAAGCCATAATGGTGAGCAGCCACTGAGTGCTTCAATTTAAAAGAGTTCACTCGTGTACCTAATAGTCGCACTATCTAATCTAGAACCTACAAATTAGCAGCAAATGCAAATCTGAAGAAAATAAAGTTATTAGATAACTGATTAATGTCTCAGATTCTAAGTTTCTATGGTATATAAATAAATTATTAAGTATATATTTACCAGTACTGATGAGGAGACCGTTTCCGAGCCAAGGCTTGAAGAACCTGTACTCGTCAGCTTTATCAATGTAGACGTGGCTACTGAGTATTAATTCTACATCGCGGGGGTCATACAAGAAGACCAAAAGCCTGGGTCCAATCCAGATTTTGACAACGGCCTCTTTGTCAAACGGCACACTCTTCTGGACTAGATTCTTGAAAATATCTGTCATATGAAAGTAAAAAAAAAATATAACAGACAATGCCTAA
Organism: Nymphula nitidulata; assembly: GCA_947347705.1. Taxonomy (NCBI): domain Eukaryota; kingdom Metazoa; phylum Arthropoda; class Insecta; order Lepidoptera; family Crambidae; genus Nymphula; species Nymphula nitidulata. The sequence continues at coordinate 15,405,471 of OX374623.1, forward strand.
AACATTACCTATAAGTAAATAGTTGAGTGAATCACTTGAAAACTGTTAAAAAAGTATAAACATTTAAATTTTTTATTTTTCAATTCATAGCTTTAAGTTTTCATTAACCAAAATAAACTAGATAATTTTTGTAAAAAAAATGGCCATATGAAAACTCACCAGCTGAACCTCCAGTAAATTCCAGAGCATTTCCCAAAAGGGGCAGGCCAGGTGGACCGCCGATTTTAGAAGCCAAGTCGTACATGTGTCTTCTGGACATCCTCCAATAAGCGTACCAGAGGACGATAGCTGGCAAGAGCAGCATATAGAACAGGCTGGTTGCAGCCCAGGTGCTGCTCTGCACCACATTCTCCGCCGCGTAAGACATTTTGGAAAGATTTAGTTCCTGGCAGCAAAAAAATAGTTTTATTAAAATTCTGTATATTAGAACAATTTGTTGTTACACTCAACATACACAGCATTACGTAATGGCATTCAATGCAGGATCAAATCAGCGTAATGTGATACTTTGACCTGTGTCCAGTATTATACTTATACGCATAAATTTTTCGTTAGTAGTAAAAAGTATTATTAAGTTTTGTTTAATAATGTAATGTTCTATTTGAATAATAATATTATAAATTCAATCCATTGATCAAACATTTGTAAGATATACGGAAAACATATACAGCACCCTACATTAGGAGATTACGTATTAACAGGTAGAATTAGAATAAAATATGGTTTATGTAGTAATTATTTACCAATGAAGATAGTATTAATTTATTATTACGTGTAAGGAAACTGACATGGCAGAACAGGTAGACTTAACTGAATTGACTAATTACATACACATAGAAGGACAGTTGTTTAATTGGTAAACTAGTACCACAGAATTGCTGTGCTAGTACTATAATTTCCGTTTAGTTAACCCTCACTGTAGTTTTATATATACCTACATACCAAATTATATCTAGATCACTTATTACAAGATGATTTCATAAATTTTCGGAATGTAATAAACTGAGCAACTAAAAATACTAAGTTAGCTTATAGTGCAAATAATAGAAAATTTTACAATTTAGGAAATTATTATTTAATATAATGGTGCAATTTATAAGATCTGCGCTCAAATTTGACACCCACTATTATAATGACAGCTTATTCCAAGGATACATTTCACTCTGAGGTTTTTTAAAGACTTTGTAGAGACATGAATTGCTGAGACATGAATATATGTATTATCACATTGTGCTCCTGTCAATACGATCTTCTTGAAAGTGGCAAACCATTTGTATAAATAAACTTATACAGTCCATGTTTATAATTTATAATATATTATATGAAATAATGAGACAACATCACATATCCTGTAGGCATAACTTATAACAACATTCCTCACAAAAACTTGCCAATCGGTGTTTACAAGTTTTAACGTGGTATTCTAATTTAGTTAAAAATGATTCTCGATAAATCAAACCTATAACTATTCAAGTATCAAAATCCTGTTCTAAGGCTTCTTGTGATGATAATTTAAATAAAAACGTATGAAGTTATGCAAAACTAAATCATGAAGAAAAATAATTCTCAAGATATTATTATACAAGGTGCTAAGTTCCAAATTGAGAAATATCATATACATTCTGACCAAATTATGCATTTGTATGGAGAAATATGAAATTTACTTTGCAGTTTTTAAGTATTTATTATGACTATGCTATCATGGGTAGTTGTCCGCTTGTTATGCTATGTAAGTACCAAACACCCATTAAAAATATCGATTTAAAGTAGAGTTCAACTATTTAGTTATCTTAATTGAACTCTACTTTTATGCAAATGTGCAAAATAAAGAATTTTTATCGATCTAACTTTTTTACACTACTAGATGACAAGCAAGCTGGTGGTTAGTGGCTACTATCGCCCACAGAAATCTACACTAACAAGTAAAAAAATACTTGGTAATGCAGGTGCATTGTCAACTTAAGACCTAAGAAGAAGAAGTGATATCTCATTAAATGCTTTATATTTGTAATAGTCTGTTTTTTTGTTTATTTAAATATATACTTACATATATTTTAAAAATATCCTAACCCTTTAACGCCCAAATAGCATTTTATAAAATTGGCAGTTAAAATGAAAAAAATGTAAAGGTATAATTACTTATATGATTAAATATAAATAGGCACACTTATGTATTTAAAGTCGGTAAGTCAAATTATTTCCAAAACACACTTTATTTAATTTCAGTATTTTGATTACTACTTTGATTTTCTCTAGATTTATATTGAATGAATATAATTTAATTGATAATAAATAACACTTCCTTACCTTTGTTCCCAATGTCCTCTCAAGCTCCAGGCAACACTAATTAAAAATAAATAAATAAACTATATTTGTATCCTGATATGACCTGAAGCGTGTCGCGATCTCGACTATTCAATGTAGTCCTGCGCATCCGACTATATACACGGCATCTACGTCATCAAACTTTGATGCGACGGCAACAGAGTTAGACGGTTTGGTTGCGCTTGCGCGTCAAGCGATGGTTATTGTCACCACAACAAGATTCTCGTTTTAAATATGTTTTTAGATGCAATTTCATAAAGATTGTTAATTAACGTACCTAAAACTGTGACAGAACAATAAAATGCCCTTCAAATTTATACTGCATTAAAATTTTTGGCGGAAAATAATGGCTATACTTAGTTAAGGTGTTTTTGTCTTGTGTGTACATATACATCAATGATTACGTACTTATAAATTATAAAGTAAATTTTCACGATGTAAATAACGTCGCTTTTTATAGTGGAATTGGTCAAATTAAATATAAACTGTCTTTATACTTTGTCAATATATTCATTCTCAAGTAAAAATAAAAAAGAGAATAATACTAATTAACTATTGCAAAATCATCATCATCTGCCCATGTGTTTCATCCATGTAGTAAGGCCTGCCCGCCTAGCATGACCACCGAAACGCGATATGATACGATATGATAAAGCTATTTATCGCTAAATTTTATCGAAACTGCGAACTTGTATTGTATATATACATGTTCGCAGTTTCGATAAAATTTCAAAATAGCGGTTATATCCAATGATTTTTGACAGTTCGAAGCGATAAATAGCTTTATCATATCGTATCATATCGCGTTTCGGTGGTCATGCTAGGCGGGCTGTTCTCAGCAGCGCGACGTATATAGGCCTGTGATGATGATGATGATAATGAATGGAAAATCAACCTGATAACAATAAAATCCACAGCAACAATAGCACTTATTTCGAAAACAACAAGTATTGCTGTCGATGACTGAACAATCTATTTCGGGATTTTGATCCACACAAATAGATATTTATATTTGGATTGTTCGAGTTAAAAATATAGAGACATGGTTCTAGTATGCATGTACCAAAAAAATGAATATTATTGTTTTCAAGCCATCACAGCTTACAGTACATTTTAATACACATATACTATCTAACCCAAAGTAAGCATCATGAAGAGCTTGTGTTATGGATACTAGATAGCGGAGATATATTGATAATAATACGAATATATAAATATTAGAAATATACTAAATAAACATCCATGACTCGTGAACAAATACTCTACTCATCATAGAAACATTTGCTCCTACCGGGATTCGAACCCGGGCCCCCACACCGAGTAGCTTGTATAGCAAGGCGTACAGACCACTAATTGCAAAAACATCTGGTGAATTAAAAAAAATAACTATTTTAACGTAGAGTTAGATTCTCTGAAGTACCTTAACACTTTAGTATCTTATCATACTTCAAATATTGCACTCGAACAATATATTTTATATATTTATATGCCACCACGTTGCCACAAATATTGTTTTATGCAATAGTGGCTATGATATAGTACTGAGACGATAAACTACTAATAAGTTCGACCGTACCCTAATGATTATTATAATGAAGTAAAATTGGAAAAAGAGATTTTATAACGTAAAGTGTTATGTTTTTAATTTATAACTGTTGGAAAATTGGTAATTGTAAGTGCCATTAGATAGCTGTATTTTGGATTTCATGATCATTAGCTAACTGCAAAAGTAATTAAATGTAAATAAAGATAAATCCAATAATAATATAGGTAGGTACAAAATAAAGCAAACGGGAAAAGTCTATTAAACTTTTTCTTTAAAAAATATTGATATAAGTATATTAGATACATAATACTTCAGTTTTTCCTTTGCTTGTTTTGGCCCACTTATTTTTTTACGTCAACAATAAAGTTGATTGCCGCAATAGAATAACACTGCCTACTTTATTAGAATAACTATTTTGCACACGCACTTCGCCAAAAGCTATTTCGTCAACAAGTAGGTAATGTCGGTTACAAACTGATAAAATAATATACACCTGAGGAGATTTTCTTATAAATTAATTTCGTATGTTTCACACTATCACCTAGTCAAGGGACTCATATTAATTTTAGGTATCCAACTATTCTCTAATTATGTGTCTCTTACGATCTATCTCTGTCGATCTAAAGTTTCTAAAGGAACAAGAGAGAGAAACATGACGGTCTGTGTCAGTTAAACCTCTCCCACGTTTTGTAAATACTCATGAAACCTTTCATCAATAATAATGATATATTTTAGTCAAATATTTTGCCTTTCTTAAAATTATAATTATTACAAATCACTTTTCAACATTTCCACTACAACATTCCAGTGTTCGGAAAATGCCTGAGACTTCTACTTATGTATGTTAAAACAAGTTATTTACAGAAGGTTTTATTTAAGTAAAATGTTTGATTTTCGTTTTTTATGACGACCGGCTGGCCGACTTGTCTGTGCCCCTTCTTGTGATACAGGCTACTTGGTCAGAGGTCCCGGGTTCGTATCCCGGTGGGAGAAAATGTTTGTATGATGAGTGCATTCACGATTCATGGATTTTTATATGTTTATTTAGTATATTTCTAATATTTATATACATATTGTTATCATTATTTCTTAGTTATCTAGTATCCATAACACAAGCTCTTTAATTATGCATACTTTCGGAGCTATAATAGGTGTGAGTGTATGAATATTATTATTATTATATATTTTTTAATTTTAACAGCTCTGTAAGTTTCATAGAAGATTCAGGCATTCAGAAACTCTAACTCAAAAATATATTAATTCAAATAACCACTTTCGAATCATCAAAAATCATAAACGCAAGTATGTCTATCACAAAAATCAAAATTAACTAATTAATGTTACATAAACAGTGCTATAATGTCTGTCATATCAAGTCTACTGCGCGCACACCGCGGGACTCACCTGCGCCGGCGCGTGCCAGCTGCACGGCATCTACCGCGCTCCTCCACCACGCGTTCTAAGTGTTCTTCTGTGTTTTTCTCTTCTCATGCAATTGCGGCGTGTTATTTTAGTTTTCCTGATATATCTTTAGGTTCTAAAACCAGCGCTGTGGCCTTCCAGGTTGCAGCATACGCTGAGTGGTGACCATTTGGTTATAAGATTTTGTTTTAAAATTCATGCTGTTTTGTTACTACTTTTATTTATAACCAATAAATGTTTTTCATTTTTCATTTCATTTCATTCATAAATTATCTTTTAATTACTAAGGCTCGTGACAGTTTAGTCTGAATTTACACCTGTTCCAAAAGTTGAACTACCGATAAGACTCCGGCAACAAACTCGTGTATGTACTCACTCTTTTCAAATATCACTCTTTTCAATGTTAAAATATTTATAGTTACATAATTATAATAGTATTTAGCAGTGTAGTGTCGAATAAAAAATAAAATAAAATTAGAAAGTATATTACAAACAAAATATTACAAGTTGTTTTCGAGGGTTATTACGAATCGTCTCGCACGCAGGTTTGACGACTTCCAGCCTCCCGAACAAGCCGGTTTCCGAAAAGGCTTTAGTACCATAGACCACATACATACGCTGCGGCAGGTTATACAGAAGACCGAAGAGTACAACCTGCCATTATGCTTAGCGTTTGTGGACTATGAGAAAGCCTTCAATTCTGTCGAGACCTGGGCCGTGCTTCAGTCACTCCAGAGATGCCAAATAGACTATCGGTACATCCAAGTGCTGCAGTCACTGTACGAAAACGCCACTATGTAAGTCCGCCTTCAGGACCAAAACTCGAAACCAATACGACTTCAGCAGGGTGTGAGACAGGGCGATGTTATATCTCCGAAACTGTTCACTGCCGCGTCTTGGCATCAACATAAACGGCGAGTACATGACTCACCTTCGTTTTGCTGATGATATCGTAGTCATGGCTAAAAACCTGGAAGACTTGGGCACAATGCTCGACAAGCTCTGTAGAGTATCCCAACAAGTGGGTCTTAAAATGAACATGGATAACACGAAGATTATGTCGAATTCCCATGTCGTACCCACTCCTGTGAAGGTTGGAAGCTCTACACTGGAAGTTGTTGACGAATACATTTACCTGGGGCAAATAGTCCAACTTGGTAGGTCCAACTTCCAGAAAGAGGTCAATCGGCGGACCCTACTCGGCTGGGCAGCGTTCGGGAAGCTACGCAGCATATTCTCGGCACAACTACCGCAGTGTCTCAAGACGAAAGTCTTTAATTCGTGTGTGTTGCCAGTGATGACATACGGAACCAAGACGTGGCCGCGTACAATGGGCCTTATACAAAGGCTCAAAGTCACCCAAAGAGGAAGAGCAATGGAGAGAGCTATGCTTGGTGTTTATCTGCGTGATCGAATCAGAAATGATGAGATCCGCAGGAGAACTAAGGTGGCTGACATAGCCCAAAGAATTGCGAGTATCAAGTGGCAGTGGGCAGGTCACAGTGCGAGGAGGACTGACGGCGTACCGGGAGACGCAGCGTTGGTAGGCCCCCCAAAAGGTGGACCGATGATCTGGTAAGGGTCGCGGGAAGCCGTTGGATGAGGGCAGCGCAGGACCGATCGGTTTGGAGATGCTTGGGGGAGGCCTATGCCCAGCAGTGGGCGTCTCTCGGCTGATATGATGATGATATCACGAACGTCAATGTAAAATAAGTCATTATACTTATGTATTTTATATGCAGTACTTACCTAATACGATGTTCGTCAGAATATTTTAATTTAAGCAGACGACAAGTTTATAAAAAGTTTAAGCTTCGGCTTATTTGTGTACCTATAAATATTATTTCCCAAAATATCTCAACAATTTTCAATATGAAATAAAGGAACAGGATGAGAGGGGCATATTGACAAAATACTTTTGCATCTAAACGTTAGATATCAGAAACACGATTCTATGTGTAAAAATCAGATATTAGGTAGGTATATATTTAAGAAATTTACGCTATCTTCTTAAAAAAACATGTATTTTTTTAAAAAAAAGAAACAACCTTATTGTTGTCAGATGACAACGGAATGTAGTAAGTACCTATCGCCACTTAGAATAGGAACATGAAATATAATTCTCAACTAAATCTCTTTTAAATAAAAGAATAGGTAGATACCTATCCATGAAAGTTACTTTTTAAATTAAAATTTTGTTACAATAAGTACTTTATAAAGTAAATTGTCTACAAAAAATAGTTGCCACGGCAATTAAAACATCTAGCTTGATTGTCATTTTTGTAAGAACTCGTCCAATCACGAGCTTAGATTAATAGATTCTCCGAAAGTTGACTTTATATGTATGTATTACTATTTTTTTTCTCATCTCAGTAAAACATTACAATCAAACCCACGTGGGTTACTATTACTATATTTGTCTTGTCAATGCCAAGGTTACTATTACTATATTTATTATTGACCGCCTAAATTAATTAAATTTTTACTACTGTTTTAGTTTGCATAATTTTATTTGCATCACTTTTCCATTGTTGAAATTAAACACATAAAAAGTAAATATTTGCTAACACGTGATAATCTGACAAAACGACATTTGTGAGATTGACGCAAGTTAAAAAACTGGTGTGATGCTTAAATTTAGATATTTGGTTGTTAATTTACATTTTATTACAGGTCGAAGCAGCGTGAACATTAGGTTGCCAAATACCTAATGAGTAGGGGACGCAGGGACTGGTTGAATACCCAATAATCTACCTACTCCTTAGGTAGATTATATGTCAAAAACTCGAAACACCGTTTCGCCACCCTGCAGTGTGATTCACTGACAGAAATATTCGACGTCGAGCTTGACGACTGACAAGACGACGAGAGATTTTGACGTTTGAGCATAGATAGCGTTGCGCGTTAGCATGCCTAATCTCTACTTAGATCTCTTGGCTGTGTAGGTTTGTTTCTGTTTTAGATTATACGTCATGAAGTACAATCTATATTTTTTTCGTTTTAGTTTTTCTTGTGTTTAATATTTATCATAATGACTTCTTTCAATATTTGATTGACTTTTACTTACGAGTTATAAAAATAAACATCCTTTTTAGTTCCGGCTGACGTCATGCTCGTCGTCGGAACGCAAGTGTCACAAAGACGGTTGTCACATGGTTGTCAAACTAATGCCAAAAGGTATGACAGCGCTACCACAACCACGTATTGAAGGCTGCTGACTTTAGAGAATCGCATAGCTGCTCAGAGTGGAGAGTCGCGGCAGTAAAATGTACTGTATGAGTCGCGGTACAGCACACTATTCCTCCAAGAGTCGCGGACGCACGTCCAACGTACGGAATAAAAAGCGTATTTTCAGAAGTACTAATGTTATCTGTGGCATCTATCTACATTTACATACCTACTTATGATTATTTGATAATCATTTTTACAAAACCACAATGCTAGATAACAATATTATAACTATGAAAGGATCTCGATGGCGTAGTGGTTTGAGCGTTCTGGTTACGATTACGAAAACAAAGCAACCTTCGCCATGGGCGATCCCGGATGGGTCAAAAATCATTCATTCGTTATCTCGAGCTCCTCCGTGCTTCGGAAGGCACGTAAAGTCGTTGGTTGATACTGCAACCGCTTTAGCCCACCAACCGGCATTGGGCCAGCGTGGTGGTTATACGGCCAGAGTCCTTATGTGTTTCTCACATGTAAGAATGCCTGTGCCCAGCAGTGGGAGTTATATGGGCTAGTGATGTGTTGATGATGTTAAACGACTATGATATAAACAAACGGTCTTACTCGTCTTAACAGTTATTCGTCATCAAAATCTTGTGTAAACGCGTCACGTGTTATTTTAGCTTAATGGAAACTCGCCACACTTAGGTTTTTCATAAGGACTGCAGAAAAATCCAACACTTGAAGTAATAAAATCGTAGGTTACAGTTCTGTTCGCGTAATTTTGATACTTCTTACTAGAGGAACTACCTACTTTAGTCAATTTGCGCAATACCTATATCGTATACCGTATTGCGCAGAGCTAATACTATATAAGAACAAAAAATAAGCAAGCGACTACATGATACCTATCTAATATAAATAAGGCAATAACCTTTTTTACAAATTATTTACAGACCTTTTATTTATGTAAAACCAAGGTCAATAGCATCAACAATAGGGGATACCATGAGTGATACCAATCTCATCGTTTACGCATGCGCAGTAAAAGTTGAGATTCTGAAAATTTGGAATTAGAGATCAAAAGTAAGTTGCTTGGTCGGATTGAGGATGAGGTTTGCAATGAACATTCCATATTCTGATTCCGATTAAAGATAAATTTCATATGATAACGTTAGGTGAGGAATTCTTACACGACGGCTGACATGACGTTCAGCCATCTGGTCAATCGTTGTGCTCTATGACTTGGCTAGTTGTCCTTCAGCCGTTTCATTGGATACTGACGTTCAATTTCAATCAACGGCCCAGGCGTCCAGTGTAGTGCCTAATTTAACCAGACGACTGCGACATATGCACATAAAGTGCCTTTATACTTACTTAACTGTGTTTTACATATTCTTTTTTTTTCTTTTGCGAGGACTTTAATAAATTAATAATGAAATAATTTTTCATACTAAATCTAATTGCCAATAGGATGACGGAAGTCGAAACCCTGTCAAAATAAAATACGTCAATTGGAGCCTAGTTAATTAGTGATTTAAGAAAAAGTTCTGAACAAAATCTAATCTAATCTTTTTTTTAATGAATTTATAATACTCATACTTATTTATTTGAATTGCCACCTCTTCGAAGAAGAAGCGAAGAATGAAACTTCAATATTTTGACATCACAAATTCGTTAATTGCCATTACGTGTCACTTTATTAAAAGGGTTACAATTTATTATTGAAATCTCATAACTTTCTTTTGAATTTTTGGTTATCATTCTGTTTTCAATCCTTTCTAGATTTTTTGTCTTTCGTGTGCTAAGAAAATACAAAATATTTCATTAGAAATACCGTTTGATAATACGAACAGAAATAAAAAATTAAAGTAAAACTGGCAATAATATCAATGAATCATTTAGTAATTGATACCCTATTATTTTATTCGTAATAAAGGTATTTGTAAGATAAGTAAAACCATGATTATTTACATACGAAACTCATTTTACTAAGGTTATTTCTTCTAAAAAAAAAAGAAAGTTGACAGTTTGTCAATGATAATATCAAAATTCATGTGTGAATGGTATCCTGTTATATTAAGTAATATGAGTCATAAACAGAAAAACGTTAAACCTAAATCCCCACCATATAGGAGAGGTCAGCCAATCCCAGGTGCGTTAGTTAAAGTACAATCTGAATTGGACACGTCCAATACTCATTTGGTGCTTCAACCAGTTAATGAAGAGACAAGAGCAGATTTAGATGAAACACAAGAGCAATATGAACCAAACGAGGCTTTTAAATCTGAAGTGGACAGGTTTATTGAAATTTCCAAATATTTTTCAAGTCCATTGCGCAAAACTGCATCGTATATATGCGAGAGTTGCCTTGTTTCCTACCCAAATCCTTATAGAATGGAATATAAGCGAGGCGGTGTCACAACCCAGCATATAAAATTTTGTAATCTCACCTTAGAACCAGTATACATAAAGCTTTATAAACTTATACCTGACTTGGAACAACTCAAGTACATAAACTTGTCTCTATCTAGATGCAAGAGAATACCACCAGGCCTATCCTTCAACCTAGGCTTTGTGTACGATGACGTTAACGAAAAGCCTTCACGTAACGGCAAAATGATTTTCGTCGCATCTCGTAAGACGACCACGCCATGCTATCAAGTATGCGAAATTGAATTGCAAATTGACGCACAAAAAGTCAGACTTATAACTATTTGACCAGCCTGTCGATTCTGTAACAAAACTCGCACCTCACTTCGCAAGTCACTTCGAATTTAACTGTCAAATAGAGTAAATTTTCATACATTTTTTGCTCTATTTGACAGTTGAATTCGAAGTGACTTGCGAAGTGAGGTGCGAGATTTGTTACAGAATCGCACCCCAGTTCTCTAGGAATAATTATGAACAAAATTTTATTGTTTTTAATTCGGTTATATTTTTGTAAGTTGTATATAATAAGTTATGTTTATTATTTTCATTTTATTTAATATACAGTAATTGTTTAAAACTTGTAATTAATTATTTTGCCATAAAGCCACACACACGCTACTAAACAAATTCTTATTTATTTTTTATCTAAAATATTAAATTCGTCCCATTATTAATTCAAGGTGGAAGCCGTTCTACCAGCGCTTCCATAGGTACGTAAGTAGATATTCAAATTATTAATTTGGTAATTCTGTTGAAAAATATTGAATGGATAATGTCGCCTTTGTTCCATGTCCATTTATTTCGTCGTCAATTAGTAATTTACTTTCTTTGACGTAAAGTCGGATAATAGTCTGATTTTTATTCTCAGAGAAAAATTGTAAACAAACATTGTAATTGTTATCTCACTTTCAATATGACATTTCAGGGTTTCTTAAGCTAAAAGTCCGCAGAAAACGTCTTGCAATTTTTCTCAGGTTGGAAACATGTATATATTTATTTATCAGTCAATTGTTTTATTTAATTTGTTGTGTGAATTCTTGAACATAGCCTCATAGGTCGTAATTTCACTACGTAAGAATAATGCTGGATAATCAAAAGTATAAGAACATTTACTAGCGAAAGTCGAACGAATAGGAAAATAGCCTGTTGCCGTCAACAGGAACTTTCATATACTAAATTTAAAAAATAATATTTTCCATAGTCTGATTTTTCCACTCACAGTATTGATTCATTTATTCCTGACCTGACAAACACAACGATTATTTTAAAACCCAAATCAAATATTGACCAGTATTGACCTGTCCTGTAGTGTTGTCAGTAATGTGAATTCACATAATACGGAAATTCGGTTTTTAAACATAAACCCCCTTATTGTAAAACGCGGACTAAATCCAGGTCAACTGATGCTGCCAGTTTTATTTGTTACAAGAAAGACAGTGATAGCATCAGTTTTAAACCAGGACTAACTTTAGTCCGCGTTTTATAAAAAGGGCATTATGTTTTACGAAAACAAAAATGAAGATTGTAAAAGATAAATTATTTTTAAGTCAAAATGGATGAAGAGTGGTTATAGAATGCGAACTTTTTGTCGGTAAGAAACCTACTAACTACAAATCAGTTTTCGTTCGCAGCAGCAATATTGTTTATGGTTTTTCTGTGGGAATAAAAATCAGACTTAAAAAATAAATAAGAATAAAATTACGAGAGCTAGGTTCTGTAGTAAAGACACATAAAATATTTTTTTTAAATCTTCTTTATGTATGAGCAAAGGTTTTCAATAATACTTTGTTAAAAAAATAAGATATGTAATAATATGATCGAAGATAAAATGTATAAAACTTCTGCGTTTGATATCAAGCATTAGATATGTTTGCATTTCAGTCAGTCACTCATTTTAACCATGGTCCTACTGCTTTAACCCGCCTGGTGGGAGTCCAAAGCATTATTCCGAAATTATCTGACCGACCGTCAAAACCCCAATAGTCATTTCGCCGAATATAAATTCTACGAACATTCGTGCCACTGCTTGTCGTTGAGTATTTATGTCACTAAAAAAGACGGAATGTGGGCGCTCGGCGTCAATGGTCACTGTTCTAGCCTAACCTGACCCAATGATTATCTAATATGAAACTAAATGAGATCTATTAAGAGTAAGCAATTTAACAAGAGCAATGCACACTAGCATGCAAGCAAACATGTCAACAATTATTTCTCAACGAGTAACGGTGGAACGAATGTTCGTAGAAATTATTCGGAGTTTTGACGGTCGGCCAGATAATTTCTAAATAATGCTCTGGACTGACCTGGTGGGTCCATGCCTTCTCATTATTGTAGTACAAAGCATGACATATGACTACACCACATGATGAGAAGTAGGTAATAAAAGTCCATAACGATAAGCGAAGTCAGATAATGCAGCATGAAAACACATTCATATCGCCTTCAAACTTGCTGGACCATAATGTCCTGTCAGCCCTGTCACGCCTCTTTTAAAAGGATGTTATAGGGGTATGTAAAGGATGGTATGCAAGGACAGAACACGAGCAAGAGTTCTAGGTTTTGGAAATTATGGGCTAATAACAGGCAGCAGCAGCAAATGACACTCGTATGTGAATTGGCTATAAAAAGTCCCATAAAATATTGTCGTGGTGAAAGCACTGCATTCTATATTTATTGCAGGAATGCTTTCGATAAGTAAACGCTACTTCGCAATTTAGACCTGATTTTAATAATGACGATATGTAAATTGATATGAGAATATTATCGTAAGATGTGTCAATGATACTACGAACCATATGAATAGAGATTTGCAAGGAAAACCGGTAGTTGCACACGTCGCCATTTATTTCAATGCAATATTGTTAACGGCAGGAAAACTACTTATTTGTCATTATTATTAATTAGTAAGGACCAAATAATGTTACATAACTTCGTATGGTAAATACACGTCACCTAGTAAGATAAAAAATATTGTGTAATTTCCAATATAAATAGATCTGATGAGTGGGGTTTGAGTTTACAAGGTAAATTAAAAAAATGCGATCAAATTATACCTAAAAAAAAAAAAAAAAAATCTCTTGGGTGAAGGACGGGTGACGACATCTATGCCTCATCCAATTTTGTATTTTATAGTATTATTATAATTAATAATACTGGTAACTATAGTTTTACAAATATGGTCTCGGTCTTAGCATTCTCGGCTAAATTCCAAACGAGAACTAGGTCTCGGTTCTCGGCTAAAAATGGGCGAACTTCTCGGCCATAACCGTAACAATTGTACAGTGTATGCGATTCAAATTAACCACGCGCATTTACGTTCATCGCTGGGTGTCGGCTCGGAAGTAAGATGTCGATTGTGATCCCCGCTGCACAGATTTGGCATAATATTATCAACAGTATCCAAAAATAATCAACATAAATAATAATAATATTCTTACACTCAATCTGGTAACTAGCCCAAAGTAAGCATCATTAAGAGATTATTGTGTTATGGATACTAGATAACGGATAAATATTGATAGTCTTATGTATATTAATATTAAAAATATACCAATTAACATAAACATCCATGACTCGTGATCAAATGCTTGTACTCATCATACAAACAGCTGCTCCTACCGGTATTCGACCCCGGGACCCCTACCGTGTAACCTGTATTTAGCATGGGTGCAGACCACTCGGCCAGGCTTCGTTCCCATATGTTCTACTGAGTAGTTCTACGGTAGAACTAGTGAGAATTATTTTTCTCATAAGACCACTAGTTTTACTATTCAGTACATTGAAAATTACAAGTTACTGAATAGTAGGAGGAGCTCGGTGGCGCATTGGTTTGAGCGCTCTAGTTTCGAATACGAAAACAAAGCAACTTTCGCCATGGTCGACCCTGGGATGGGTCAACCAAAATTTATAATCTCGAGCTCCTCCGTGCTTCGGAAGGCACGTTAAGCCGTTGGTCCCGGTTGTTACTACAACCGCTTTAACCCACCAACCCGCATTGGGCCAGCGTGGTGGTGTTATGGCCCAAACTCCTCATGTGTTTCTTTCATGTAGGAAGGCCTGTGCCCAGCAGTGGGACGTTTATAGGCTGGTGATGATGATGAATAGTATAACTAGTGGAACTCTTTATTCCCACTTCTTCTACCTGTTATTTACGGTAGAACTAATTGGATTTTCTGTTCTCACTAGTACTACGTTATGATATGTCCCTGAATAGTAGAACAAGTAAAACTTTAGTTCCATGTAGTCCTACTCAAAGAAGTCGCCCAGGAATAGCGTTTTAACGAAACTCAAAAATTATTAAACACATAAAACATTTCTTTACAAAAACAAATATATGTATAATCAATTAAAAAAACATAAAACTAAAGCAGATTTATGAAGAAATATTTACTTATAAAGAAAACAATAAAGTCAGTAAAAAAATTTAAGTATATCAGTTAAATATGAGAAACAATATTCAATAAACAGCTTTCTGATATTAGGCACTTTTTGGAAATGCTTCGATAAAGAGTAGAGTTCCAAAAAGTGCGCAACGCTGATTTCTTTAGTAACCAATTTCAATTGTACCTACTCATTTCGAATGAAATCGTCATTCTCAATACCAATTTTTTGACGTGTTGGACGTGAAGTTGAAGGAAAATTTTTATTTGCATCATGACGTAAAGTCGACAAGAATGAATCATCGTAAAGAATGTGCAACATTTTCAAAAGATTTCCCTGATTTTTATTTATCTTCTTATTATTTTATGGTGCCATCCCCCAACACTATTGTTTGTGCGATGTTGTTCGCCAAAAATACTCCACATTTTAATAAAATTTTCTCTCATCCAGTAATTTTCAAAATAGATAATATTTTTTTCAGGTCTTTATTACTATTCTCACATCGCAACATATTCACGACATATTTTAAGATGAAACAGATTTTTGCTAGGTGGTATAGTTTTTGAGATATTGAGGTGGCCAATTCAGGGCGAATGCGTCTTGGCTGGGCCACCAATATACCCCTATAACTTTTAAGCTATATGTCCGACAAAATCAGATAATTGGGCGACAAATTTCGACAAAATCGCGATATTTTTTTGGTGTAGTCAAAATCCAAATCGGTGTTGGTGGCCGATCCAGAACGATTCACATCGCGTACCGGGCACTTCTTTTAAAGGAGGAAGTAGGTACTTTAATTATCACTGTTGTGTTATTGAACAACTGGTCTAATCTTAAATTTATTTCATTTATTTTGGTTTCTTTCATTGTAAAAAAATGTTTTGAGTTTAATGTTTTTTGAGTTTCGTTAAAACCCTATTCCTAGGTGACTTCTTTGAGTAGAACTACATGGAACTAAAGTTTCACTTGTTCTACTATTCAGGGACATATCATGACGTAGTACTTGTGATAACAGAAACTCCCATTAGCTCTACCGTAAATAACAGGTAGAAGTCGGAATAAAGAGTTCCACTAGTTCAACTATTCAGTAACTTGTAAAATCGTAGTACTTATGAGAAAAATAAGTCTCACTAGTTCTACCATAGAACTACTCAGTAGAACATATGGGAACAAAGGTCGGCCAGCCGGTCGTCTCAATATTAAAAAACTTTCTTAGTACTGTAAATATTATAGGTACAATTTTTTTTATGATTACTATTCTTGGTCTCGGTTTTCGGTCTCGACCGAGACTTTATTTTGTTCTCGGTCTCGGCCAAGAAAGAAAATCCTGTCTCGGTCGACCCTTACCAGCCGTCTCGTCGAGGACTTCTGGCGCTGAGGACTCGCCTGGACAGCAAGCGGCACCATATCTAATTTTATTGATTCTCGCCAATAATGATCTCCATCACATACTTATAATATTATCTGTGATCTCTATGCTCCACGTTTTAATTATCATTTTCACATACCTAATACCATAAAAATATAAGGCACAAGTATTTAACTAAGCAGAATGCTTACTTCGAAGATGTACCTAGCTACTTCCACATTTTGTATGATCCAATAGACTCGTTTAACCAGTTCTGCAAGACAAGAATTATAATAAATACATTTATGAACATCGAATATTAATAATATCTTCGTTTAATATTTAAACTTAAAATTTTGCTCTTTATCTAGGTAGGTAAGTAGTAGGTAGGGACTATTTAGCAATTATAAAGCAATATTTCAGTGTGAGTAAATTTGCTAGCCGCAACAACACTTTTATTAACTATCTGTGACTATACGTATACTGAGAAACAAAAAGAAAAGCTAAATTGAAGCAAATAATGTATTATCTATGCACAGCTGCTTTCATTTTCATAAAGTTATCACGAATAACCATAATATATAAAAAAAAACATAATATCCCCACTTACCTTTCGTTTGCATACTAGTCTCGACGTAACATGCGCGCTGCACGTGCCGATATTACAATCTGGTTGAGGTTAATAGTGAAATGAGTAATCAAAACGCAACCGTTGGTACGGGGAATGATGTGCGCAGCTTATTGCAATTATCTATAACCAATCTGATGGTTAGCGAATAATGTATAGAGATCCCAAACTTATCCAGTTTTTTGAAATAATTATGTATATTGTAGGGGGTAATTTAAGACAGATATACTTAGTCTGGCCATAAATACTGTTAAAATTAAAAATAAGCAAAATATTACATTTCAATTTAGAATCTGTCATTTTTATATGATTGTTCATTGATTTTTTTCATTTTGGCGCCAATATATTGTACAATATTTTGCGCTATTAAAATGGAGTGGGGTGATAAAGGGAACCGAATCGATGTGATTGCATTAAACAAAGTAAGTATGGAGTCAAATGCAATTTTTAAAACTCTCCATACGCTTATTATTTGTAAAATGTTTGTGTACCGGGCTATTACTAGGTACAATGAGACCTCCTCTGTTTGTGACAGAAAAAGATCTGGCCGTCCACGTAGTGTTCGTACGAAAATGGTGGTCAAAGCAGTAAGTGAAAGAGTTAGAAGAAATCCTGTCCGAAAGCAAAAGATTTTATCTCGGGAGATGAAGATAGCACCTAGAACCATTTCACGTATTTTAAAAGATGACTTAGGACTTGCAGCCTATAAGAGACGTACTGGTCATTTCTTAACTGACAATTTTAAAAATAATAGGGTGGTAAAATCGAAACAACTACTGAAGCGGCACGCAAAGGGAGGTTACAGAAAAATATTGTGTACGGATGAGATTTTTTTTACAATTGAGCAACATTTTAACAAACAAAATGACCGTATTTATGCTCAAAGCTCTAAGGAAGCTTCCCAATTAGTCGACAGAGTGCAACGTGGCCACTATCCGACTTCAGTGATGGTTTGGTGGGGTATTAGCTATGAAGGAGTGACTGAGCCATACTTTTGTGAAAACGGTATTAAAACATCGGCACAAGTGTATCAAGATACCATTCTTGAGAATGTAGTGAAGCCCCTTAACAACACCATGTTCAATAACCAAGAATGGTCCTTCCAGCAAGACTCGGCGCTGCGTCATAAAGCTCGGTCTACGTAGTCTTAGTTGGAAACGAACGTTTCGGACTTCATCAGAGCTGAAGACTGGTCGTCGTTTAGTCCCGATCTTAATCCGCTGGATTATGAATTATGGTCAGTTTTAAGCCGGTTGCAGACCGAAAACTTAGCTATGCCAAAGCTAAACTAAGCAAGCTAGGCTAAGCTAAGCTAAGCTAAGCAAGAATTAAATGGCGTGCACACCAAGAGCTAAGCCAAAGCTCAGTCAGTGTTGCGAAGTTCAATGTTCATGCCATGAATATAATCGATGAAGAAAGTTCCGATGATGAATACGTTACACATAGAAAAAGAAAGAAAGAAAGAAAGAAAGAAAGAAAGAAAGAAAGAAAGAAAGAAAGAAAGAAAGAAAGAAAGAAAGAAAGAAAGAAAGAAAGAAAGAAAGAAAGAAAGAAAGAAAGAAAGAAAATTGATTTATTGGCAACAATGGAAATTACAACATAAAAAAGAGACATAAAGAACCTGTAGCCAAATGGTCGCCACTCAGCTTTATGCCGCGATTGCGAAGTATCACGGCGCTGTTTTTCAGTGGAACCAGATAACAAAAGAGGAGCACTACCTATTAATTCATTCAGTTTATCTGACACTATATACGTAACAAAAGTATACATAACGATAAAATACTTATAAAATACATGTACAACGATCACATGATAAATGAAAGATATCATACATGTCTATACACAAACATAAACAAGGACACAGCACACAAACAGAAAAATAAGGACAGATCACAAAACAAAACAAGATTAATTAAAAGAAGATTAAAACTTTAATGCCCAGACGGCAACTTAAGTTGACATAACAATTAATATTTAATTGTGTCTGGTTTATCGGGGTTTGATGGGTTAATACTGACTTGTTATTATTTAAGAAAAAGACATTCTAGATCTTAGATATGTCATTCAATCTCGGCACACAAGTGGAGAGTTTAGAACTCTATTTTACGAGTTAGATGATGAACATTTTCAGTTATATTATCGTGTTACAACAGTTCAGTTTTTTGATTTTTAATCAGGTTGTGATAGTTATTTGACTGTGTGTTCCATAGTACAGGAAATTGTTTAAAATTTCAATAAATATCTCCATATTCGCTACAAAACGAGCGTGCGTACGACAAAGGACACTGAACAGCTATGCGATTCTCTAAAGTCAGCAGCCATGAATTCGTGGCTGTCGGCAGCGCCGTCATACTTTTGGCGTTTGTTTGACAACCGTTGGCGACACCAGCGTTCCGACGTCGAGCACGACGTGAAGCGGAACTAAAAGCGGTTGATTTTTATATCTTTATGTAAAAAATCTATCAAATTAATATTGAATGAAGTCATGGCGATACAATTTTAACACAACAAAAAACAAATCAAAAAATATCGATTGTACTTCATGTCGTATAAACAAAACAAAGACAATCGTACACAGCCAAGAGACCGACGTAGAGATTAGAGATTAGTGAATACGAATTCACGCAGCGCAGTGCACAAACGTTAAAACCAATGGCAGCTCGTCGTCTTTGTCAGACGTCAGAACATCGAGATCTATGTGTTAACCTAATAGAGGAGACGCGGCATACACTACACGTCAAGTTCGATGTCGAATATCTTTGTTTGTGAATCACACTGCAGCACTGGCGAAGGATGTGCGAAGGGCGTGCGGGGAAGGCGGGAGGGGCTTAGCTTAGCTCGTGTAGCTGCGCATCGGCATACACAACTAGCTTAGCTTTGCATATTTTAGTTAGCTCACATAGCTTAGTGTCGCGACACATCTGCGGAACGTACGGCGCCGAACGTTCGGTTGAATACGCTCGCAGTGTTTTTGAAGTCCCCTATGACACATCATCCAAAATCACGTCGCGTTCAGCGTAACGCCGAACCTTCCGTCGGGCGATTAGTTCAGCAAATACGCATTCAATGTATTTTGCACAGCAAGCGACACATCACGCGACGCGTTAAGCGTTATTTTCCGTCGCGTAGCGCGCTGAACAAGACGCCCCGCGTTCTGAGCGTTTGGTGTGTCATAGCAACGGAATAATACGACTGAAACGTCAGTCGCTGAACTTTCGGCGCCGTACGTTCAGCAGGTGTGTCGTTACCCTTAGTTCGCATAGTTTGCGGTCTGCACACAAGTAGGAATGGAAAACTGCGTGAGCTATGCGAGCTAAGCTGAACTAACTTAGCTTAGCTCTTGGTCTGCAACCCGTATTAGAGTGTACGTATTTGGAGTCCCTAAAACAATCCGTATGATTGGCAGTGAATAATTTTCCCATGGAAAGAGTGCGTGCTTCTATTGATAACTGGCCTCAACGTTTAAAGGACTGTATTGCAGCCAATGGAGACCACTTCGAATAAGCCTTTTATACTTTAAATTGTTTTTTTTTATATATTAAACTATCACACTGTAAAAGTAATAAATGTTATTTGCAATAGAAAATCTTTTTTTTCTTTGTTTCAGTATTTATGGTAAGACTAGATATGTATATTGCTTCTACTAATCCCACATGAACCCAGTAGGCAATTTTATGAACAACTCTAAGATAGGTCTAGTCAGTACCTAGTCGAAATAGCGCAGCTAGGCTGGAACTAGGCTACTTCGAAAACGATGTACGCAAACGCAGATCGAATTTTGACATCTTTTAAAGCAATTTTACGTCATAAGCTGTCAAAATCTTTAGGAGCAGGAGGATATTTCAAATGTCTTCAAAGGTATTTGAAATATTATCGTCCTCCCTTCTAATTGCTGTGACCGACTGTAAAGACAAAATAATTTTTTAGACAATGGTCTTACCATTGTGGAAAAGCAATAAAATAGAAATTTAAATTAATATCCGTTCCTTAGTTTCCCTATTTAGCTTTTCAAAGTAGGCCTTCCTGAATAAAAGTATCGATCGGGTAAAAGAAATAATAGACAGTTTGTAAGGAGCGTTAAGTTTCGTGTCTCACAAGTGGCCATTAGAACTTGAAAGTTGATATGCCCATGAGAGTAGGTGGTTGAGTTAGCCGCCTCACCTATATTATGCTATGAATGACGCTATTTGGGTGTCTATCTATGTTTTTACCTACCTACTTGTCATGTGGTTTAAGCAATTCGAAATAAAGGCCTAGGTGTACCTAATTTGCTACTCATGATCGAGTGCCAGTCAATTGTAAGATAATCATGTAGGTAGGTAACTATATTTACCAATATTTTCTCGGATATAGTCAACAACAGAAATTGATTAACACTTTAGTATCAGGTCGCATGCACTACTTCATTAATGTTTATCTATACAAATCTTCAGGATAATAATAATTTAACATCTAATCAAACGCGATTTAAATCCGGTAAATTGGTTTTATTTCAAATCTTCAGGAGTTTGTTACTAAGTTTTTATGAAAAGGTAATAATAATAATAATAATATTTTTTTCATTTCTACAACACATGTTACAAAACCCTAAATGGCTTTAAACAACATACTCTTATTTAAGAAATAGAGTTACTATTGGAACCCAAACTAGACTTACGCCTGTATCTTGGGTTCCATAGGTACTAAAGTGCTAATCGACTTCTGTTGCTGACTAAATATAATGAATATAATGAAAAAACTTAATATTTGTGCTTAACTTATTACTTCCGTTGTTTGCAGCATTATTGTTTTTATTTGTAATATTCACTGATGAGCTCGATGTTATAATTTATTTATTTGAACTTTTTTATGAATGATAAGGGGGCTTATTTGTCTATAATATTATTTATTTATCAGTTGAGCTTCCAGGTGCAATAATGTATTATGTTTTAGAGCCATATTTTTATAAATATCCTTCTAAAACTGCGGAAAATGCATCATTTCCCGGCTTCCTGTTTTTTTACAAACCTGGAAGAACTAGTTTTGCCAAATTGTATATTCTGAATATTTTTAGCATAGATCTGTGCAACCACAAAATCAATAACATATAAAATAGAAACTTGCAAAATTTAAACAAAGCGACATCTACTCTAATAGTACTGTACTAAGTATTAAAATCTCTGAGCTTCTATCACAGATACTGTGCTTATATTACATAGAACTGGATATGGCGAGTTCACAATGACAACTAGTTGCAGCATGTGACGTATAGATGGAGCTGTAGTTGAAAATATATTTGCGTTATATTAATCTTAGCTAAATCTTTTTTTTAAAAACTGACTGACTGACTGACTGCTACTGGGTTAGGATACTATTTAGCACCATGCTTCATTTTATAGTGTAGGTGAGCACTAAAAAAGAATTTTTGGAAATTCAACTCCTAAGGGGTGAAATGGGGGTTGAAAGTTTGTATGGAAGTCCATCACGTTGGATACCAAATCAATAAAAATAGGTATTTAGCTACTTGGTTAGAAATTAAGAATGGTATATTTCAGAATTTCTGAAAATTTAACCATTAAGACCGTGAAAATGGACGGTAAAGTTTTACTTGAAATTTTGCCTATCGAAAACTTTTTTGTTTTTCTTTTGATATGGAGGGACTTATCTTAAAATCACTTTTGATACTTGAAATCAAACCGCAGAGAAAAATAAATATTTATATCTAAAAATAAACTAAGAAACAGACTGGCTGACTGTTTCACTGATCGATCAACGCCCACAACCGCTGGGTCTAGGGATTCCAAATTTAGCACAAGGTTTCCTTAAAAGATCTAGTGGTGCACTAAGAAAGGATTTTTCAAAATTTACCCCCCAAGGTGTGGAAACGGGGGTCCAAAGTTTGTATGGAAAAATAAGTTTAATAATTACACTATTTCAATCAAAACTTTAGAGGATTTGTCGATAAATGAGTAAAAAATCATTTCAAGTTTTCTTAGAATTCAACCCCTAAGAGGGCGTGAAAAACCATCATCCCCCTGTATGGGTTCCATCCTTTCATTCGTTATCCTAATACCTAGGTTTTTAAAATTTGTGTTTGGTGCCGTTAGCACTAACGAAGAAAGTCTGTCCTTTAGTCTGATGGAAGATGTTAACGTCCGCATTACAGTTTTTATTGTAAAACTAGTACGGGTATGATCGCACAACCACACTATTAAACAAATAGTTTATTAAATAGTCTACTTGATTAAGTAAAATAGTGATCAATAGATATTTTTATTATCATCTCGATTATCTTCAATCGTTACCTAGGGGTGCACTAAGAAAGAATTTTTAAAATTCACCCTCTTAAGGTCCAAAGCTCAATTTTGTTTGGGGAAACTAGATAAGTTATATTATTTTATTAGAAACTACACAGGAGTGCAGTGCTCCTATCAAAAAATGACTCTCAGCCTATCGATAAATAGTATTTCAGGTTTTTCTGAACTCCACCCCTTAAACGGTGAAACAGGGTGACAAAGTCTGAAAATCAGAATAGGTATTTATATATGGTTTATTATCGGTTCCCTGATAACGAAAACAGCCAGCCTATATGTATACGTCTCACTGCTGGGCACAGGCCTCCCTACATGGGAGAAACACATGAGGAGTTTGCGCGGTAACACCACCACACTAGCCCAATGCGGGTTGTTGGGTTAAAGCGGATGCAGGAACAACCGGGACCAACGCTTAACGTGTCTTCCGAAGTACGGAGGAGCTCGAGGTAACAAACTTTGATTGACCCATCCCAGGATCGACCATGGCGAAAGTTGCTTTGTTTTCATAATCGAAACCAGAGCGCTCAATCAAACCACTACGCCACCGGGCTCATTAATTAATTTATTCAAATCAACATATCAGCCGAAAGACGTCTAATCTTGATGTTGGTCTTTGTTGACTTATTTTAAATGCTTGTGGCCAAACTCGCCAATACCATAATAAACGACTCGGTTCAATTGTTTTATTGTGTGTAAAACATATCTTCAAGGACGCTACGATGTCGTCACCTATTTGACAGTTAAGTAATTAAGTAATCAGACATGTGTGCTGTTAAGATGTTGAGGTTATTTGATACCGAATAGAAATGGAATTAAATATTCTCGACGTTGAAACTGATTGTTATGATTTTTTTTTCTAACATAAGCTGTAGGTACCTACATACCTCCCTGTGTTAAATTGAATAAAAGTCATGATAAATTTCGTGTTACTTATACATGCATTCATTTAAGACATAATTTATTACATAAGAAGTAGAAAATTTATATTTATGCCATCTATTAAAAATAAATTCTTTTTCGCCATCTTCTAAAAATTTATATCAATCAAATTAAATTGAAGCTTTAAACTTCCTGAAATAATCATGACGTTACAAAATTGAATCTAAATATACTTCTAACGCCTACAAAAGTTCATGCGAAAGATAACACACTCGGCAAAGGCCGAGTCCACGGCATTGAGTTGCGTGGCCTACTATTGAGTAACGGTACATAGTCCTGACTTCGACCAAAACACCAACGCGAATACCTACACTAATTAAATTGTTACATTATAATACGCATTACGAGGCCTTTCACCCTAGCTCTACTGAATTATCATAAATTTTAAAAGCTGTTAAATTTTACCAATTTAAATCTTTGATAAAATTCGTAAAACTTATTATAAAGGATCAATTTTTGATCTTCTTGTTTTGATTGAAAAATCAAGTTATTTATTTTCAAAATGTCTGACATACCATAAACTTATGGAGTTACTGTTTGACTCGTGGATGAATGGAACTATTCTGTTGGCACGTTGGCAGCAGGAAACTGTCCTATTGCTCCCGTTTCCACTGGTTCGGCTTTACGCGTGTGATGCAAGCTTTCCATCATTCTACCATCTATCAAACGGCTCATACACTTCTTTAATTCTCTTGTTCCATAAAATCCTTTATATTTTAAGTCTCACATATGCCTTATTAGGATAGGAGCTCGTTGGGGGTAATAAATTGTAAGATGATCCGGAATCCGGAAGTAAAGAATCCTTGCACTAGTAAGTCTGGTGGGTGGATATTTGGTGGTATAATGGACTTTTCATTCACATTTAAAGCGAATGATCTGGTCAGCAATCTCCGTTATCAGATGCCTGAATTATCATTGAATAACTAACACACCTTAGAGGCTATTGGCGTCGTAACGTGATCAAACAATTATACTAATCCTAATATTTCAGGAAGTTCTCAATAGGCAATGAGATATTTTAACACTAATTATAATTTATTTTATAAATTGATATAAGTACTAACCAAACTTATCAAAGAGATTACCTGTTATAAAGTTTAATACTCTTATTAAATTTATTTTTAGTGTTTAAAAGACATCAAAATGCAGTATAAAAAGTTTGAAATAAACAGTAGAAGCTGTTAATTTATTCACTCTTTAGCGTTAAATATCAATATTACTGTAGGGAACATCGTTGTATAACAAACAAAGACGGTTTAAACATTTAAGTCCCTGTGTGCTTGTGTAAGTGCTTGTTTTCCTGCATCGACGTATCGTGTGATGTGAGGGAATGCACGTAGTAAGTAGGTAGCCACGTTATATCGCACTGGGGTCCTCAATTTGCGTCACATAACCGCGGCGTGTGATGCTACTCCGTCCTAACGGGAGCTTTCCATCTCAGACCGTGGGGTAACGGGATCGCTCCCTCCGATTTCAGTTTCGAACGCCTTTCGTTTTCGAGTGTTGTGTCGCCCGACCTCCGCCTTGCGTCACCTTACTGTAATCGGGTTTTAGAAAATGAAATTCAGCGCACTCGTGCACTTCTTTATATGGCTAGGTTATGATCCCTTGAACCTTCTGTGCAGCTATTGCGACTGGCACGGATACCATTTACAGCACCTCTTGCTTAAATGACCTTAAATACTAGCTATACACAAACCTTAGTCCAGGTAAATACAAATGTTTTTGGTTCTGGAAACAGCCGACATAAATAATAAAAGTGAATTTGCAAACAGTATGGAAAGTTTTTCGCCAAATGTCGAATAATTCGCTCGAAGGATATTAAAACACAAATCTATGCATTCATTTACATTTCGGTCCAAATTCTATGTAAAATTCAATTCGTATATTTTATGAGATTTTGACCTCGTAGACACCGGATGTGAGATGTCAAAGGTTTTTGATATTTTTGGATTTCAGGGTGTCTTTAAGCTACAATCTCTGAACGAATGGCCATGTAACGTATGAGGGGAAGTAATATTTTATTTGCTGAAAAAAATCACATAAATTAAAATAATTACTAAATGAAGTCATATTTTTTCAATTGAATTGTTGGTTTCTACTTTGAGCTAGTTGCTATGATTTAATTCATGTAACATTGTAGTTGTCTGTTATCTATCAAAATAGAGTTTGTGGTAGATTCAATTTCAGCAATTAACGAAATTTTCTCGAAGCAAATCCTCTTTTCACTCCATTTTAACTCCTGAAAAAAAGAGGGGTGTTATAAGTTTGACGTGTCTGTCTGTGTATCTGTGTGTCAGTTTGTGGCATCGTAGCTCCTAAACGAATGTACCGATTTTGATTCGGTTTTTTTTGTTTGAAAGCCAACGTGACTATGATGGTTCTTAGCTATATTCTGAAGATCAGTGCAGGTGTTTCACATCATCTCATTTTCTACATGATAAAAAGGTTTTATTAACTTTCACAGATCCGATTGATTTGAAATTTGGTTTACTGTCACTTCGGTGACATTGCCATGGCATACAAACCTTGAGCTGATCCATTACCATCAAAAAGTCTGCGGGATCCTTAATTCTTCAGAAATTTACAGCAGATATAGCGTGTTTGGGCTCTTATGAATAGTCTAAATGAGGTGGTGTTAGATAGATGATTAATGAGGCTGGAGGTTACTTAAAATTTTTAATTTTGCAATTATGTTACAGAAATATTCATTGCATGGTGGTGTAGGTTGGTGCACCCAACTTTATAACTCAATGCTGTCAACATTAAAAAGGAAAAATTGAAAAAAGAGGGAGGAGGGCTAAGACAATTGAAAAATGAATTGTATCTGGAATATGACGCTTGACGGGTTAAGGAATGGGTTGTACTTAACTGAACATCAAACCTACTAACTGCACTTAAAATTCTTATATTACAATCCTTATTTTATGTACAGTTAGTAATTTTGGTAAACATGTAATATATACTCTTTATTGCACTTTAAAAATTACAAAAACATAATTCATGACATAAGTTAGCAAAGGTGGACTTATCTCTATAAGAAATCTCTTCCAGTCAACCAATAAATGTATGCATGTATGTAGTTTTCAGTTAGTCATTTTTTTTTTATACAACTAGATGACAAACAAGCTGACGGCCCACCTGATGGTAAGCAGTTACCGTCCCCTATAGACACCTGCAATAACAAGGAAAAGCACTTGATATTGCAGGTGCGTTGTCATCCTGAGGCCTAAGATGAAATTCCGTCCATGCCCAGTAATTACACTGGCTACCTTTCCCTTCAATCCGAAACACAGCGAACTGTTTCACGGCTGAAATAAGAAAGGCGGTGGTACCTACCCAGGTGACCCTACATATGGGTCTACCACCTAGTAAAGTAGTCATTTAAATATTTCTCAACTATATGATGATCATCTTAACTAATATTATAAATGCGTAAGTGAGTTTGTTTGTTTGTTAGTAACGCTCTCACGCCTAAACCACTAAAATGATTTAAATGAAAATTGGCAAAAGATGACACTTAATAAATCAAAAATATCGTGTACGGTCTACAGCGCCAGGCAGCTTTCGTAGTGCAACTGTTACACTTGATGTGCTGTGGTCTGTACTAGTGGAGCAATAATAAAAATACTATCAACTTCATTAAAATACTATAACTTACCACTGTATCTAAATGATTGATGCAGCCGACTATACACAAATACAACAATATAGTAATTTCTGCGACATACCAATTAAACTGAATCAGGTTAAGATTATTTTATTTTTATCATTATTCTCACTGGTTATAAAATAGATCTAGTCATTGGATTGGAGAGAATTATCTTGATCAAACAAATCATCATGGGAGTATAGAGAAGGATAAGGTAAACGAACTGTTTTTTTTAATGAAATCTTTTACTGCGACAAAGAGATTATGATGGCAGCTAGCAATTTTGTGTGTATAGCCTAGCCAAAAAGAGTAGTAATTAATAAGGGTAATACTCTATGGAGATCTTGTCATTTTTGACAAGTTGTCCATACTGTATTCATCATCATCATCATCACATCAGTCGGTGATGTCCACTGCTGAATAAAGTTTTCCCCATCGACTTCCAAACGGAAAGGTTCTGCACAACCTGCCTTCATCGGCTTACGCGACCCTGATCAGCAGCTGGGCGACCGCCTAGCGTTATTGGTATCATACCAATACATTGGTATGGTTTATGACGTCACATCTAATTCAATTATGACAAGACGTCTGAATGTTATACATATTTGCTTTCAGTTATAACGTTCAATAATGTGTGAATCTCATGATTGAATTCAATATGACAATTTGTCAATAAAGTTAGGCGATCGCCCCGCAGGTCGCGTTGTCATACAGTATATATGTATACTTTTGACTCTATTTACCCAGACTGTATATTATGTCGCCGCCCTCCGGTTGAATTCGCCGCTGAATTGGATGCTTAGCCCGTTAATTGAACGCCGGCATCGAATTAAATGCCTAGGCCGTCATATTATTGAAAGGATCGTCTTCATTGGTGGGTTCAAGGTTATTTTTTATGACCACTCATAACCGACATCGTTTTGGTTATATGTGGTCATAAAAAATAACCTTGAGCCTACCAATCACTCAAACAGTCACACAAAAGCTCTTCGATTTTAACGAACTGCCTAGGCGTCCCATTGAATGGCTAATTTCACTAGTCGGCTGACATGACATTCAACTATCCAATTAAACGTTGCGCTCAATGACTTGGCTAGTTGTCTTTCAGCCGTTTCATTGAATGCCGGCGTTCAATCAACGGGCTAGGCGACCAGTTAAGCGGCTAATTTAACCAGACGGCTGCGATAAATATATTTACTCTAGTTTTTTTTCGGGCTAGGTAGGTAAGCCTAACCAATCCTTAACGACAAATCAAGTTTTACATAAGTATTACATTACTTACTCATGTATAACTTATTTGGAAAACAGTTGCAGTCATAGATGTACTCGTATTAAAAAATCAAGTTTTTCCAGTTAGTCGACTAGCTGATATAATATCTAAACAGACAAGGAGTCGCAACGCGGCACCCAGAAATACAGATTTAAAATAAAATGTATAAGCAGCAATAATTTAGTAAACATTTTTGTTGCCAGACAATAAGGTTAACATTCTGGAAACATGCATATTAGCTTTCTCAGACGAATTTGTTGTACAAAACTGCTTAACTTCTGAAAAAAAATTTCGAATTGGTCATTATTAAGCTTTTATTAATGAATTTTAACTGAGATAGATAAATGACTTCATTAGGTCAAGGGATTTAATATTTTATTGATTTACAAAGACATATGTATGTATTAGTAAGTACATGGCGTGTTTATGAACTATTTAGGAATGGGATGCGAAAGAACTTACTTTTCCTAATTCAAGAAATTTTATAAATACCTATCAGATATTACGGAACTATAAAATAAAAAAGTAAGACATGATGCATTTATTATTGAATATTTTAATAATAAAAAAAATGTAAATTGTACACTATGTATTGTAATACAGCTTCCGTAGATCTAGCCGCGGCATAAAGAACTTTTCAAAGTGTTTACTGCAAGTCATTTTTAGGAGATTAGAGAGGTACTATTGAAAAATTACCTGTATATCTCATAAACATTAGTGAATCATGTTCCTAAGTGCTTGAATACAGCAGCAAAACTGCGTATTAGGTCATTGTCTTTAGCCATTGCGTGATTATATATAGCCTAAAACCTTGCTGTAAAAACCTTCTAGCTTCTTGTGAAATCTGTATGAAAATCCATATAGTGGTTCTTAAGTTCAAAGCGTACAGACAGACACTCAGACGTTGAATTTTATATGCATATTGAAATTGACCTGTCCAATAATATTTTCAATGAATGCCAACTATTTGAAAAACTTATATACTTTGATATATTTTTTATTTAATTCGTATAATT
Source organism: Nymphula nitidulata (assembly GCA_947347705.1). NCBI lineage: Eukaryota > Metazoa > Arthropoda > Insecta > Lepidoptera > Crambidae > Nymphula > Nymphula nitidulata. The sequence goes on from OX374623.1 coordinate 15,435,891, forward strand.
ATATTTCGTAACCATAAATTTCGAGTAACAAAAGTTAGGGTAAAAAAAAATATCATATAGAATACGAACATCAGTTTTTATAGTATCTATATCAATAGTTGCTTGCTATATACGCAATAGAAGAGAGGCTTATCTAATTTTCGGTACAGTCATAAGAATTATTAAAAACTCGCCAAATACAATCAATTACATTCATCTTCTTGTCCTCAAAAGCTTCACTAAGGCATGCCATTTTACATCATCAACAGCGAAGCCTGCGCCATTTTCCGAGCGTGCAAGCGAAAATATTCCGGGAGTGAGAGAGACACTAAACTATGTGGCATAGGTGAGACAGAGAGAGGTAGTGCTACGCTGCTGGCTCTGAGGTCAGGGAACCACAAGTGGGTCGGCTCCATCCTTCCTTAACCATGTCTCAGTCGGTGGCTGTTGAACTTGGACGAACGAAACACGGTTTTCGAATATAGAACGCAGTTTGGATTTCTTTTGAAGCCTCTAATCATATGCGCAAACGCTGACATTTCAATTTGCGTCATAAGGCTTATGATCGTATTTCTTAGATCTAGGTGTGCAGGTTCTATTCGACGATGTTTGGGCGGTGAACATGTTTATTATTGTGTATAGTTTTGTTTTATCGCGTACTAAATCTTATGAACTGCAAAAAAAACTTACAATGAATGTGCATTACTAGGAAATTTGTATTTTTTTAAAACTTGATTATAAAATTGGTTTTTACTTGTGTTGCTGTATTAAATCCATTATTTCTTTCGATATTCTGAGTTTCATGTTAAAAAAAAGCTCAGTGCCTTTTAGGACGTCCATTCATTTTATTTACAGTACATGTTTTAAGAAGTAAACGAAATATCACCATAATCTATACCATCATCATCATCACCAGCCCTTATACGTTCCACTGCTGGGCACAGGCCTGCCAACATGGAAGAAACACATGAGGAGTTTGGGCTTTAACACCACCACGCTGGCCCAATGCGGATTGGTCGGTTAATGCGGTTACAGTGACAACTATAACAACTAACAGAGTATTCTATGATAATGCAGCTTGACGTGATAAAAAAACATTCCTTAATTATGTTTAGTAGCGATTTCATAAATAAAGAGATTTTCCGGACAGATATAAAAGTAAAGGAATATATAAATATAGTGTAACAACACTAAATTTATTAAAGTATAAAATTATGAAGTATATCGGAAGTAAATAAGTAAACAATTCATCTAGTTGTAAATTTTATCTTCGAATTCAACATTCAAATGACGCAACTGCCAAAATGGTCAACAGCGGTCATTTCACTTTGGCCAACTTACGTGGTGGACTATCACCCGTTCCTTTCTAACCGTCTCAAAAATCGTAAGACGAAATGAAATGGAGCTACGTCGGTACTCGGTACAGTCATAAGAAATGCCCTCAAGCCTTCCGTGGGCCCCTCAAAACTTGAATGATTCTCACTGTTCTCCAAGAATGCTACTTGACGCGTTATTACGAAAATAAATAAAATTCCTAATCACTATTTTCCCATTCTAGAAGGAAATGGAAAACGATATTTAGGTAATAGAAAAAATCACGAAAGAACATGATCTAATAGTTTTTTTACGTGACCAAGCATGATTACAGCTCTATTAAAACTCCGAACTCAGTAGTTTTACTTTTCTATCTATCAGTAATTTTATTAGTCGCACTCATTTACACATTCTATTTTTCATTATTCTGTTTTTTTCCAATTAACTTGAAACATATAATATAATTAAAAACTTATTTTTTTTTAACCGCTTGCTTTCGCATATAAAATATAAATTATTAAAACACCAGACCGATTCAGATGAAATTTGGTACAGAGATAGTATGAGACCTTGGAAATAACATAGAATATTTTTTTGAGCGGTAGCCGACATCCAGCGAACGCTGCGCGGGCGAAGCCGTGGTCGGAGGTTAGTTATGAAATAAAACAAATGACGATGCAGCAAGAAACTTTAGTTTATTTTGCAAAAGTATACTTGATTTTAAATTATGAAATTATTACTGAAAACATTGTATCCCTATCTAATGAGATGCAATGTGAGAGCCTTGTCAATTTTAACACCATATTGTAATTGATGACATTATCCAATGATGAGATTTGACGACCGGCTGGCCGAGTGGTCTGTACCCCTTACTATACTTGCTACTCGGTAAAGTGAAAGAAAGAAAATACATGTATTCAACGCCACACAAAGTAGGTATACACATTAATCATATTTATAAGTAACTAAATTACAATTAGGTGACATTGAAAGGACCCCACTCAGCATAATGTCGAGGCACTTGTTGGAGCCTCGACGCTGGTCTTCCGTGGGTACCAGGATAGGTTGTCTGGATGCAAAAGGTGGAACGTCACTGTTTGCGCCAACGTCCATTATACATATAGCATAAATAATCACACATGTCTATAAAAATGTAAATATTTGATGTACATACTCCTAAATAATTATACACCACCATAGTTCCATAGGCACCATAGGCACCATAGTTGAAGCCCATTCAGTTCATGTAAACATTATATAAGTACATAGATCAGAACACAATCATAGTCGCCCATTGAGTAGAAATAAAATAATAACACAGCTCTTCTTAGGATTTTAATTTCTGTATGTTCAAGATATATAAATATATTCAAGATATATAAGTAGTCCCGGGTTCGAATCCCGGAAGGAGCAAATGCTTGTATGATGAGTAACGAGCATTTGTTTACGAGTCGTGGATGTTTATATGGTTATTTATTATATTTCGAATATTTATATACATATTATTATCATTATTTCTCCGTTATCTAGTATCTATAACACAAGCTCTTAATGATGCTTACTTTGGGCTAGATAATAGGTGTGAGTGTATGAACATTATTATTCTTATTATTATCCCTCGATCCACTATCAAGTATTATTTTTGCAGTAGTAGCGAAAAACCAGATAAAATTTAGAAATATATTTTATGAGTCATCAGCAGTAGATATAGCACGACCTTAGTCTCCATATTCTTTGCCATTGACAATAAATACAGTAATTTTGCTTTCTAAACAAATATTTGTTTCGGTACGGTCAAATAAAAGGACCGTAGTTTTGACTACGCACTGTTATTGTTATGGATGAATGCAACTCAAAAAATGGGTATACGGAGCGCTCAACATTTGTGTATTTACCGACATTGGAGTTAACAAGGCAATAAATTATATTGGCTTTTGAAATAGAAAGTAGAGTTAAAGCGAAAGTCTCTGTGTTTCTCCTTTTGTTTAAGGACTTTTGTGTAACAAAAAAGTGAAACCATAAGGCCTTCTGTTTTACACAAATATCATGTAATAAAGTACCTTTGAAACCTCAATTACACGGTGTTATGTCCGAGAAACTAAAGGAACTGTTTTAACAGTATAGGGAAACAGACGGTAAAATGTTTCCCCAAAACTTTCGTATTTGTCGCTTTTACAAAAATATGATGCAGTTTTAAAATGTAAATCAAAATGTTCTATTTATTTTAATAAATGAAAATATAAGAAGAACTTGCCAACTTAAGAAGTTAGTGGTAAAATAAACAACTCTAATGCTGCCTGTGCTGTGCCATAATTTTCCATTATAATAATAATAAGGAACACTAATTACATAACGTTAAAAGATATACTTATTACATTTAAACGTTTTCATTGTTTGATTGGATACATAAAAAAGTGTCATTTTAATGAAATTCGATAAGAGTAAAAATTTAGGTCCATGTATGTTCAATGCACTTCTTCGAAATTCAAACGGGAAACATTTTTGCTATCCTGTTTTCTTCCATATCTTTGTAAAAGAGAGGAATGAACTTAGTTTTAATTTTAGAGATTGTTACTTAGAACGATATACTAGTGTACGAATGTCGTTAACTTGCAAATTAACGCGCGTTAAAATTCAACTGTTTCAGTAAATAGTTTGCAGTAGGATTTCACGTGGCCTGGTGCTCTTGTTTGCAGTTACGTGTCCTGTTCATCACGTTGATGCGTGCGCGCCTGTTTGACGTCTGGGTGCACGCGTGCAGGGCTGGCATGAAAAATAATGACGATGGGAACCGCCATGGAAATTTGCCTAATTTAGAGTATAAATAAAATGTCAGAGTTGTTCGATTCTTTATTGAACTTTATTTACGTAGAACATTATTGTTGATTATCAAATCAAAATATTCTGTTAGGCTTTCATTTTAAAATAACTAATGTTTACCATGTTAAGTCATTCGTCAAAATGCTGTTTTTAGTTACCTACATTTTTATATACCTAGACAACGAAAATTTAATAGAAACATCTTAAGTCGCTACTGTGTGAATTTGCAAGTTCTAGTCTTTACTAGAATTTGAAATAGATCAAACAGGCATCTGCGTATCTCAGTTTATTCGATGCCGTAAGGTAAGGTGAACAACAACCTCAACATCACGGACAAAGAAATTTAGTATCTCGACGACGTACTTCCACCTGGAATTATTTGCCAGTATTCCCTACTTATAATATAATTATATAGCATGAGTTCCTTCAAAAGCGGCGTGAAAAGCACCTTTTGGGCAGACAAGGTAGAGACGATAGAGCATTGTCTAAACTGCGCTAGATGTCTTCGCATATGGAGTTGCCGCTTTACATCAGGTGGTGTTGAGTCATTTTCTGTGCTTTGTATATCAAAAAAAGTATACCTCATAGTCTTGTTTTTGAGTTGATTAAGGACGCCAGAGCTCATCGAGTTTACTTTTGTTTTTTTTACAGGTTACAGAGGCAACGTGTGAGTAGATAGTATATTTGGTGTAACAAGCGCTATAGGCTGCGGTAACTAGCGTAGATACATATGTCATTAATCTGTGGCGGTAACCAGTATCCATCGGGTGGGACGTATGTCTGCTTGAGTGCCGCCCTTGTAGTGTAAATAGATATGTAGAGCAGATTCAATTATTTTGTGATACAGATTCTGTGGCTGACGAGTCTTATTCCGCCTAGAAAACAAAGTAGCAAAATGCAGCACTCTTTGTGCTTCCATTTTCGTTCAATTGTCATAATTCAGATATGGCGTTTTATGCATTCGGATGGGAACTGGGCAGTAGAAACGTGCGCATAAGTTATGTACAAGCTGTAAGTATTATTGGCTTGGTTTATTATGCTGGGTATGCTATTGGGTAGTATGATGACTTTTACCGGTCACAGTACTTCTCTGCATACTTTAGCTTAGAGCTTATATTTTCTGTCATTGAAACCTGACGTAAATATCAATATATAGTTTCGATACACGCTTAACTGCCTACTGGTTTGAATTCAGAGTAATTTTGACGAATACGGAAAATAGTGAATGGATCTTCACAAAATTTTAAAATAAAATTATTAAACTACGTATTCTATAGACTATAATTACTACTATTAATATTGCCACTATTTAGCTTCATAGTTGAATAACCTTATGTCTGATGAAGACGATTAACATCAAAGTAAATATACCTTACGTTGACCACATTCTTTTATGTATAGTTTAGCTATGTCTATGTACCTACTACTAGGCGTTTACTTTTAAAAAAATCTAATGATAATAATAATGAGTAATTTCTACATAAATTAACTAGTCTTACGTCCATACAACAGCAAACATTTTAAAAAGGAGCTTAAAATGTTTGCGGTGCTTTAGAGTAGTTCCAAGTGGACAGTGTACTTGCTATGATAGGGATTGGAATATGTAATTTTTGCTGACGACCAACGCTTAGAAATATTCTTCAAGCAATATTCAATATTCTTAATTAATTTAAATATTAAACCTGACCCAAAAAGCAAAAGGGTGTAGACAAAAAAATGTCATAGGCTGCCTTCAAAAACTTTGGATAAATCTTCTGAATATTGAATATCAAAAATGTTTCCTTAGCAACGAAGTAAAAACTGTAAAAGTTCCGTTCCAAAATGATAAACATTGTACGTTTCTATACTCTATTTTCTAGTCTGACACCCTGGAAACATTCATATATTCTTTTCAAATATGTTTTTAGAGCGAGGGCTCTGCCTACGTTACGAAGTGATGCGAAGTCATCGTAATACTATGGACTTATACAACTGTATAAATTGTATAAATATTTACATACGTTTTGTCTTTTGTATCACTTGATAATTTAAAGTTTCATTCAGTATTTGATAAAGGCTTTCTTGTGATCACATCTCCAGTTTGGTTTATATTTTATTTTATTTAAATTATTAAGTGCGTTCGATGCATTCAGAAGCAGTCAGGAGCACAGTTTAGAGGCATAAGTGTAAGCTCAAAATCAGATTCACACAATCATATAAAAAGACTAGCTGTGCCGGCGACTTCGTTCGCGTGGATGTCGGAAAATTACAACTTGAAATTCGATGGCCAAAAAAATGGTTATAGTGAGTCAATTAGACATATGCTGTAGTGGACTGTTTTTTAGAACTTTCAAAGGAGCACAATCCTTACATACATGATTTTAGCGTAACTTTAGCCGTTTACGCAGCACACGCAAAAAAAGCTCTGAAAAGGATTTTTTTCCCCGTTTTCGAAACATTTTTCACTGATGCTTAGCTGCTGTTATTCGTAGCCTGATAATCGATAAATGGACTACACAACACAAAAAGAATTTTTCAATTTGAATTAGTAGTTCTTTAGATTAGCGCGTTCAACCAAACAAACAAACAAACTCTTCAGCTTTATAATATTAGTATAGATTACTTAACGATGATCGCATCGTGGAAAATTTTCGGAGTTAAGTGAAATAAGCCAATAAAATATGCACTAAAACGGACCTTGGAGTTAAAGTGGAAAGCTTTCTAGAGTAAAGTGAAATAGGCCAGAATTTTTGAGAACCGGCAATCCGGAAAATCTGTTAAATTTCATTTGATTTCGGTTAAAAGAAGGATCAAAGACTCAAAGATTTCAAATAATATACTTAACATAAATCAAACAAAAATACCCGTGTTAATTTTCAGAATTTGTCACCCTATTTTCCCCTTAAAAGGGTCGAATCATGAAAAACCTTAAGTTACTAGTTTTCACATTTATCGATGGGAGTACTCCTGAGAAGTTTCGAATAAAATAGTCTAACCCCCTAATGCACCTTTAGACCTCATAATAACCCATATTCCAAATTTGGAATCTCTAGCGGTTTGGGCTTTGCGTTGAAATGTCAGTCTGTCAGTTTTCCTTTTTTATACTGAGAAGATAAAATGTTATGTAGGACGTAAGCCCATATCACTATCACTAAGGTGATTAGAGCCTGGTTCATCCTAATTGATACAAGTACTTTCCTAAAAAATTACAGAGAATAATAAAGAATGTCTATCTATGTCAACCTAATTTACCAACTATTTTGTTAAATGACATAAATATCGCTACTGTTCGCGTCGCATTACCTCATCGGTTCTCACGAAGTGACTTGATTAATGCGGCGCACGCGCATCCCCCGTAGAATGCCAGATACAATACCGAAATGACAACTAACTGTACTTGACGCTAAATTCAATTCAATAAAACCAAGAAGGACGCCGCGACCGACGTGATATTAGCATTTTTGAAGGTCGGCGGCACGTTACAGAATATTTATATCCTGATTATGGAAGCAATTTTAGATCAACATAGTTTATATAGTAACTACTTTATCAATTTATTTATTTTGTTTTTTTACAATAGGGAGAATGCATTTTTTATATTATTATATCACAGTACACACTGCCATAAATTGTTAACCGACATCAAAAAGGGTGAGGTTATAAAATCTCTGTAATTGGCTAAGAGTTATGTATAAGTTGTATTAAGCATGATTGTTAAAAAAACGCTGTTGAGTTTCCTAATAAATAAAATAAAAAATAATAAAAAAAACGGCGCTGTATGTTGTTGTTATTTTTTTTGTATTTGCTATCTTAGAACTCTGTCTATTTATACTTAAACCGATTTAAATCGAAAGAGCATTACTTACTTTAAATTTATTTTTCTACAAATCGTGTTTAAGGTGAGACGAGCATTGCAACCTGCCTTCGTTTCCGAGAGCGTCCCCCTAACAGCCTGTATAGGATAAACAATATTTGAAGACCGTTTTTGTATAAGACAAGACTACTTCGATTGCATATCAATTGCAATGACTGTAGAACATTGCACACATGAAAGCAAATTACTTCGTTACATAAGCTGGGCAAATAATTGTAATTCAATACCCATAAAGATATGAAAGCAACAAAAAAAGCGGAGTAAAATGAAATCTAAGTAATTATTTTAGCGCATCCACAAATTCTTCAACGTCCGCACAAAACTTGAATTAAAATTTATAACGATAGCGTTTCAGTCTAGGTGTGATGTGCATTATAGCTATGTAATGAATTTGCGAATGTTTACATTATATTATAAAGTATCCACCATTGGGAGCTAACAATTTAGTTTTCTGAAACTCTATAGGGGTATTATTACGATCTATATAGGATAAAATGGATAGTATAAAACACAATGTCCCATCCATTTAATGAGCTTAGAAGACACACAGTAAACTAACGTGTAGCTTTTTTCTTGTCAATCCCGTTGAAAATGGAATTTTAGCAAGAAAAAAAAAGTGAAAAGTGTGAAATTGGAGCAATTCCACTTTTAACTTTTAATTATATGAAAGTTCAATGGTATAGGTCATAGGTATATAGGTAGTTTTACTTGCATCATTTTCTCGCTGGGAGGTGAACAGTTATATCTATGCTGAATTTCAAACCAACATTATACGCGCTTGTTGAACAAATCGTTAAAATAATGACTAATTAGTTCAACAAACGCGTAAAATTTTAACAAAATTTTCTTTTAATCCAAATTTTACGCGCTTGTTGAAAAAATTGATAAAATAAAGATTTATTGAACAATCGTGTAAAATTTTAATTTTAAATCAACATAGATACAACTGATCACCTCTCCCAGCGAGAAAATGATACAATTCATTTAGTCATAAATTTTCTTGTCAATCCCGTTGTAAATGGAATTTTATCAAGGAACAAAAAAAGTGAAAAGTGCAAAATTCCAGCAACTCCACTTGTAACTTTTTATAATATAAAACTGAAAATACATAATAAACATATTATGATCTTTTAAATAATTAAAAGTTAAAAGTGCAAGTGCTTCACTTTTGCTCTCTTTGCTTATTTGTGTCTTGCTAAAATTCCATTTTAAGTATGTCAAACTGATTTATTATAAGTTTCTGAACGTTTCATTGGGTATCTTAGTTAGTTTTTTCGGCCCCCTTATTCTCAACTGTCGGATCACGGATTCGATTCGAAAAGTCACATGCTGTCTCGCTTTGACGGATAGCGATAAAAAGTGACAGGTATAGAGTTTCCGAAATGCGATAATTTTCCGACAGTTGAGAATAAGGAGGCTGGTGTCTCCCACTATTCTGATTTTGTATTTCCATGAATACGGGGATCGTTTGTCCTATTATTTTCATAGTTCTATAAATTGGCGTGCATGGTTAACCTTTATGTCTTTGGGTAGACAAACGGGTAGATTTTGTAAATATAAAAAGTGGCATAAACTAGTTTATTCTCTACGCTGAGGCCGCGTAAGGCCAAAATGCAGTCACGAGCAAACTGCGATATTGCCGCAATGTTTTGCGTACCAAGTAGGTATTTTTTTCATGCTGAAGAGGCAAATAAGTATTTCTTAATTTTACTATGTATTCTCCTGCCAACCCCCCTTTGCTTTTCATAATGCTTGTCGATGAACAATCGTTATCGCTATTGCTAAACGTAATATGTATAAAATTTTACATTTGCTTAAGTTCGATAGTTTATACGACTTTTTCTTTTAGCTTTAACGATTAAGTATCGTAAATCATCTTGTCTGATAGCTGATGGCTAGGTCATAACACCAAATAAACGTATGAAAAATCATGAACACTTGCTTTAATATGATGTTCAAGCATTAATAGTTCCTAGTATCGCGTAAAAGGATCGACGGACTCCTCATCTACACAATTTCCTAGGAAATAAGGTTTCCTAGGTATAGAGTAGCTTTATCATTTAAGATTAACTGTACCTACGCTATGAAAAGACCAATAAAGATAGAACGGTAATGTTGGGGACACAGCAGTCTGACTTCATTGCTGTCATACCTGTTAGCTCATTTAATAACAGGATTTTACATAAACACTAAAATTCTTCTAGACGCTTTTGAATGCATTTATTTTAAATTTGGCAGTTATCCACCAAAATGCTAATTAAAAACCTTTTCCATGTTTAGTGGCAATTTATATGATGATTAAATGCTGAATTACAATAACATGGCGATAAAAAAGAGATTAAGTATACGTGTATAATACAAAGTAACGGAGATTGAGATTAAAGACCAAACTTGATAAATATGATATTTAAATTTTTTTAGTCAGTCTTTGACCTATGTTACTTTATTAACAACAATATTTAAGGAAAATAATAACTACACATTTTATCCACATATTGTCTTCTAGTGTTGGAATTTTTAAGTACACACAAACCGGATTTAGTAGATATTTTATTATTGAGGAGACATTGGCTGGCGGGCTCACAAGTGACAAAGTTTGAATTGAATTTTTTCTGATCGTACTTTTACTTACAGGTTTTATGAAATTCATTCCCGCATCAGAACCTCGAAGTTTTGTATGCCTTACAGACCAACCATTCTACCAAGCATTTCCACCAGTGGGAAGGTTACACCTAATCAGGAATAGCCTTCCCACTGATGCAAATCATGAAAAACCTTCCCACTGGTGTGTAGGATAGTCTCTTAAAAATAATTTAATAAGTTATCTTCCCATTACTTGGACCAAGCTACCTACCAAGCATTTCTACCCAGTGATTTGCATTGCATTTAAAAAAAGAAAAAGCAGTGAAATGTTTTTAGATTTTATGATAGTAGCAAATTCTAAGAAAATAGAGCGCAGAGGTGAGAAAAGGTCAACTTAAAAATCTAAAAATTAAAGTGAAAAAAAAATTGAATATTTTCGTATTATTTAAACCTGCTCATAGTGACTAGGCTTAAAAATATTCAAGTAATCTGATGAGCCTTCGAGCGTTCCATATTCTTGTGACAAGGTTGAAGCGCTTTTATGAGGTACATCGAAACCTCCAGATATAGCACACTATAACAATAATGTCGATCATTAGTCACTGCCCACACATAAACGTAAATGAGCAAAAGGTCATCGCTGTAATTGTGCGTATGCAGAAAGACCTGAAAGAGACCATTATATTTTATGAAGATAACATTGTTTCTGTTCTTGGAAAACATTGTCAGTTTTCATCTCGGTGAATTTATTTTGATTTTGTCACTGTAAGATGCTAAGATTGCAGTTAGAATCCCTCATGTGTCTGCATGATATGCAAATAGTTTATTAGTTAAGCAAACGACGGAAAGTAAAACTAATCCTCATCATAACATTATATCAGCCAATGTTTATAAGAAGGCTTAATGTCACCCAAAGGGCAATGGAGAGGGCTATGCTCGGGATTTCTCTGCGTAATGGAATCAGAAATATGTGATCACCGGCATAGCCCGAAGAATTGCGAGCCTCAAGTGGCAGTGGGCAGGCCACATTGCAAGGAGGACTGACGGCCGTTGGGGCGGAAAGGTCCTCGAGTGGCGGCCGCGTACCGGGAGACGCAGCGTTGGTAGGCCTCCCACAAGATGGACCGACGATCTGGTGAGGGTCGCGGGAAGCCGATGGATGCGGACAGCGCAGAACCGATCGGTATGGAGATCTTTGGGGGAGGCCTATGCCCAGCAGTGGGCGTCTCTCGGCTGAAATGATGATGATGTCCACTGCTGAACAAAGGCTTTCTCCATTAAACAGATCTATTTTGCGCAGTGTTCATCCAACGGCTCCCCACGACCCTGACCAGGTTAACTGTCCATCTAGTGGGAGGCCGTCCTACTTTGCGCCTTCGGTACGTGGTCACCATGAACTTTAACGCCCCATCGGCCGTCTGTTCATCGTGCTATATGCCCTGCCCACTGCTACTTCAACTTGCTAATCCTATGAGCGAAGTCAGTGACTAAGTAGTTCTCTTACGGATGCTCTCATTTCTGATTCTATCTCGTATGCGAATACGAATGCGAATAAGGAGCGATCCTTATCTCGCTGGCTGAAACGTAGTACAACGTAGTAAAACTAATAAGTAAATAAAGTTTTAAAGAGATTTTGATTTTGATTTTTAAAGATTCCTAAAAATGCGAATATGTATAGTAGATCTGGTGAGGGTCGCGGGAAGCCGATGGATGCGGACAGCGCAGAACCGATCGGTATGGAGATCTTTGGGGGAGGCCTATGCCCAGCAGTGGGCGTCTCTCGGCTGAAATGATGATGATGTCCACTGCTGAACAAAGGCTTTCTCCATTAAACAGATCTATTTTGCGCAGTGTTCATCCAACGGCTCCCCACGACCCTGACCAGGTTAACTGTCCATCTAGTGGGAGGCCGTCCTACTTTGCGCCTTCGGTACGTGGTCACCATGAACTTTAACGCCCCATCGGCCGTCTGTTCATCGTGCTATATGCCCTGCCCACTGCTACTTCAACTTGCTAATCCTATGAGCGAAGTCAGTGACTAAGTAGTTCTCTTACGGATGCTCTCATTTCTGATTCTATCTCGTATGCGAATACGAATGCGAATAAGGAGCGATCCTTATCTCGCTGGCTGAAACGTAGTACAACGTAGTAAAACTAATAAGTAAATAAAGTTTTAAAGAGATTTTGATTTTGATTTTTAAAGATTCCTAAAAATGCGAATATGTATAGTAGATGCTAATAAAAGGATGATAGATAAAAATAATCCAGAAAACAAATAATCAATCCCAATCAGTTATAAACCATTATAAGATTAAATGCACATACCTATTCTACACTCGCTTAGAACGTTGAATTGTAATGTTGTTTCTCAGTAATCTTAAATTGGCGGTACCGTTGGCTGACATCCCGAGACGTGCGACATTGCTTATGTTTACTCCTAGTCTTTGTGCATTTTAGCCACACATGCAAGAGTTTGCAAGATACTCATAAACGAAATGTGTCTTCAACGTACGCGTAATTAAAATAAGTAAGTACAATATGCGCACCAGTTATCTATATGTTTGTAAGCACGTCGGACAAATTAATGATAGCATTGTAGCATGAGCCCCAAGGTACAGACAGAAAACATAAAAAGCTGCTTATTCATTTACTACGTACGTATCACCAGTAAACGTTACGTAGTACGTTATGTAGTCAATGCCTATAATATAATTAAGGGACACTATTATCGCCCTGGGTAAAATTCTCATGATATACGTAATGAAGTTTTGAAAGATACTTGGATCCATTTTCTTCAGCTTCCTCAAACTCCCATCAGTATTGAATGCAACACAGCAACGCAAATACTTATTTTATATTGTTTGCTAAAGCATTTATTTACATGCTTATTGAGTCTTAAAAATCATTGAGCCTTATTGAACTTATTGACTTACATTCGCCAAATCATGCACTCTGTACCTTATGTAGTATTGAAAACAAATAGCGAATATTAGGACTGTCAATTTACAAAAGCTCATAGACAATTCATAGAAGCAAATAGATAACCCGGTCGAGACTTGTCTAAATGATAACATATTTGGAATATATCTTTTGTACCCTATTGAAAGAAAGAGTGTACAGATAGTTGCAGATCAAGCGAGACATTTTGACGTTTTTCGGTATCGCAATCGGCTGTAATAATAATCATTTTACAACTAACATGTCACGCTTGATGTGGGGCCGTCTATACGTACCTAAATTTTAATTGGCTTGTATTAAAATTTTTACCATACTAATCTTACCAACCAACCAAAAAACAGATTGAGCACTAACAATGTATAAATGCTCGCCAAATAAATGGAAAATTTTTGCGGAACTGTTTTTATCATTTTATCTTTTTTATAATCTCTTTAATTTATATCAATTTGAATTTAGCAAGAAAGTGTCATCTGGATTAGGGCCGATATACTTATGTATGATTATCTAATTATGAAATAAACTTTTTCATTGAAAACGAAAGCTTCAGATAATTTTGCGTCCTATCCCGTTCTTCTTCGCAATTATAACCGTACTCGTTGTTTATAACAGTGTACATTACGAAGAAGGCGGAAGCATCAGCAAGTTCATTCACGTCAATTCTCATTTATAAGGCGGTTGAGGTAGAAGAAAAAGCTGTTAGCGGAGTGCGCGGGCGCAAGTAACGGCGCGACACGTAACGTGTTATGTCACCCGGCCTTGGCCTAGCGTTCGCGTTACATGAGCGACAACGGGCCGCGCCGACGCCGCCGACAAGGTTGAGGTTTTCATTTTAATATGATAATCGCAACTTGAATTCTGTCACGTCACAATGGATCACAATTATCGACAGTTTGTGGATGCGTCACTTTAATCGCATAAGGCTTCTACTAATTTGATTTTGGTTCAAGGTTAAGGTTTTTATTACACCATAAATAAATAAGTAGGTAATTGTTTGCAGGAAACCCAATGAGTGATGTTGCAACTATCTTTTTGGTTTCTGTGTGGGTAGCTGTGACAGTCCAGTCTGTTTGTCATGGTTTGTTTCTTATTCATATGAATAAAATTAAGGTATGCAATCGTGTCCTCTTCGAAACTTAACTGAAAGATAAGACTTTTTTAATTTAATTTAGGGACTTTTACAATACTAAGTCAGTCCCCTGTAACCCAAACTAAAAACATTTTAAAATTAATGGATGTAAGTTGAGATTTTTGACAATCATTGGCAATACAACATAACATTTAGCTTTAAATTAAATTTATCTCGATTTCCAAATGAAAACTAATAATTGCCTAACTTGTCGTTGAAAATGTGTTAAGAATAAACCATTAATCTGTTAAACTCAATCAAAACTTGACATGATCCCAGTTCAGTTGGTTTAAGCTTAATTGTGAGCGAGATCAATTGCAATCAACTAAGTACATTAATATTACGGCATTGCAGCAACAAACGTATATTAGCGAGTAAAAGTCAATTAGTTCTATAGGAAACACCATAAATAACAGCTGAGTTGGTCGTTTGATGCACCTGTGCTAACTGCACACTCAGACCATTAGATGCATTTATCTCTGCCTAACAAGTAGGCGGAAAGAACTTGTTTTCGTTACGTACACACTGATAGTACAGAGCAATAAAATTCTTGATTTTCCTTAACAATATAGAATTGTTCACATGTACAGAACAGATCTAACGGATTTTTCCTGTTTCCCTTGAGATGTTGCAAAACAGTTAACGGCGATTCTTAAAATTAATTGCCTCGTTTTGCTATTTTGGTAAAAACAAACAACACATTTTACAGTTTTACTTTAATCTGTCAAACCACAGATTCCAGACACATATGAATATTCTAAAATTAAATTTAAATCACCCATTCACATCTACAAAGGTATTTTTCACGTGCCGTATGTAACCTTGGAAATTGGTATGAAGGAAGTTAATTAAGGATCTAAGTGAAGTAACGGCGAGGCAAATTACGGACGTAGGAGATAGATAACTTTATTACCCGTCTCTGATCTATATAAAATAGATAACTGGATAAGTAATCAATGTCTATCCCAGAGTTTACTTAGTTGCAGTGGATTCTTCATGGTTTTTGTAAGCAATTACTTTGCTGCACCTGCGCTTGCGTCTCGGCCATTCCAGTTTCTTCGGTGGCCAGCAATAAAACTTTTTTATAATATTAACTATTAATAATTTGACTCATAATAATATATCAGCTGATCTACTAAGCGGTTAAGAATTTTATAGAACCATAGACCAAATAAATAAACTTCTATATTCCTTGACATAAAATAGTGTTGGTTTCCAGACTTCAGACATATTATCCATTCCTCTATTAATAGTCTTTTTCCTTAATAATTAAAATAAGTACTGTAATTTAGAAACAAAAATTCTCTTTAAACAGGTACCTAAGTACATCGATGTAACTGAGGTCCGCTTACAATTTATCAGTTAATCATGCAACACAGATCAATGTAATGCTACGAATGTATTCCGAAAATCAAGGTTGGACATTGTGCTAACCGCTTTGTAGAGACGCCTACACGATGCTCTCTGTAAAGAACAAAAACTTCTTGATGGATGGCTGACAAATCGCAGCCCTTGTGCGGACTTTATCTGCATCTAGGGTTGTCAAAATGAGAATATTAAATCAAAAATAAAGTATGTTTGGGGGATGTGAGAAATTATTAAATGAGCCAATCTAGCTATTTCTAAATTTCGCCGTCGAGGAAGCAATCACTGTAATCTTTATTCTCTTACTAGCTGCAAGCGACATGCTTTGCAATGCCCGAAAAGAGAAAACTGTTAGGTTTTATAATCCAAGAACTTTCGTGGGCGTTCCCAAAACGCTCTATCGAAGTTTCAAAGTTTGATCAACGGTTTTGTATCGCATAGAGGGCAAACATATAAACAAGCATCGAATTTAATTTATATCTATATAGAAAATTCTCCCCTTGTCACTTTGCTTTGCCGTACGTCAAAGTGAAATGGTAAGTGAAATAACAAAATAACATATTCTAACTCCACAATGATGTATGTAAAACGTCACCATCACAGCCTATATACACCCCACTGCTGGGCGCATGCCTTCCTCGGAGGAACACACGAGGAGTTTGGGCCATAACACCATCGTCCATCACGCTGGCGCAATGCGGGCTGGTAGGCGGTAGCAGTTACAACCGGGACCAACGGCTTAACGTGCCTTTCGAAGCACGGAGGAGATCCAGATTAGAAATTGGTCCACCCCGAATCAAGCATGGCGAAAGTTGCATTGTTTTCGAAACCAGAGTGCTCAAACCAATAAGGCACCGAGCTCTTGTTTGTGAATAATGGTACTGAAAACCATTAAAAAATTTGAAGTAGTAAAGACGAATTCATTAATTTTGTACCGGGCCGTGCCATACTCTAACTACATTGAATAGCCTGTCACTGTTAAAACAGATAAGAGCATTTATTAATAATAAGATTAAGCAATTACTTATTATTATTGTAAGAGAGGTAGAAGGGCACAGCAGTAATTTCCTTTCGACCTTAGAGCGCGCGACTGGGGAAGGACCACAGTCTTACAGAAGTTCACGGTTAAACAACAGTTTCTTAAAGCATGGATGATAGAAGTATTGTACAGACGTTAGCACATCAAGTGTAACAGTTGCACTACGAAAGCCGCCTCTATTACGAGCATAGTAAGGGCGGTCTCAAGGTCAAACTCTTACGCTTGATTTGCAGTCGACTGTACTTTTGTGTTTCAGCTGTGAGTAAAGACTTCAGAGCTCATCGAGGAAGCGTCCGACCCCACACACACGACGTCACCTATGCTGCCCGACATAACTTTTTAGGCAACCTGTAAAACATCAAGGTGATATAGGTTTTAGGCTACGGTAACCGCTTACCATCAGGCGGGCCACATCTTTGTTAGCCACTTCCTTGTTAAAATATATACATATTATTTGAACAGAACACTGACATCCCTATTTCCATCACTTCATTTGAAACATGTTGGCATTTCATATTGTTACAAATACACAATATATCTTAAGAAGCGAAAAATCACTCGAACCTCGACTGGTACTAATGATTTGATGTAAAGAATCGATCTAAAAAGTGATACAAAACTCAAACGAATGTTAATATTCGTTTGAGTTTTGTACCACTTTTTAGATCGATGGGGGTCAATTTAAATGCCCTTCTCATTAGCAGATTTTATCTTCATGTTCGATTTTATCTTTTGTGATGAACGATAAAGCGGCAACGTAATACATTTGTAGCGTCTATTCGTTTTTTATTGTATTTGCAGTATTTTTGTTCAAGGTTATGTATTTATTAACCCTTCGTCCTTTACCCCTTATCAGCCCGCTGGTGTTTGCACACAATAGATGACCGTTAAGTGTGTGGGGTACTAAGATTATTCTGTCAAGCGGCGCTGTGCCTCTGAGGGTCTATGACAATTAAAAAATAATTGTGTCTGGAATGGGATGCTTGACGGGTTAAATATTACCTCATTAGCTTCTGTGACTGCCACATCACACTAAAGTTATATCCAAGCAGACTTTTAGAATAGCTTATTCTATATTATTATTACCTAGCAGAAAAGTACCTACCTTATTATATTTATTTTCGAATTTTCTCGAAGCTATCAGACTCAAGATTTTAGACTAAAGGATTTAATACCTACTAATATCACGGGAATTCACACTATTATTTTAATTACTTGATATCTATTTGTATAAAAAATATATAGTAATAATACCAAATTACTTTTCATATTTTTTAAGATTAGCACTATAGACTTTCATGGTCATTCACATTTCAATTAGAACACAACTACAGACTTACTACTTTTATTACATGGTTAATATCCCGAGGAGCGGGCAGCCATTGGATGCAGGCTGCGTAGAACCGTTTCATTTGGAAATCTAGGGGGGATTCTTAAGTTCATCAGTGGACTTAGGCTCGTATGTTGATGATGAAATATCCCGAACAAAATCTTACTCAAATTATGAGCATTTTTATCAATTTATATCATAATTTGATAAAAATGCTAATAATTTGAGTAACTTAACGTTGCTTTAAAAACGTTTAGTTCAGAAGAAAGATAGAAAGCGGTGCGGTTATACTTGAAGGTGCGGTGCGGTTATACTTGTTAGGTTTAAATCCCGCCTAGAGCATATATTTTTTCATCGTTTTCTTTCTTTATTTGTAATTGTTATAACACTATCTGTTTTGTTTTTACTCTTTTCGCCGCAATATCAATGTAGATTAAATTTTGGTATAAGCATAGATAGACAGACTGAGAAATTATGTAGGCTACCTGTTGGCGCGATATCTGACATCCACGTAGCCACTATTCTTTACAGTGGCAATTCAATGAAAACATTAAATGACACTTAATTTTTATTCACCATTATAGTATCTTTTACGATTGTAAGTCATAGGTAAGGTAAATATTGTTGCCAAATTTTATGAAAAAAATTAGAAATAGTTTCAACAAGTATATTATCTGCTAGTAATCTATAAGTCAATGATATTATCCCTTTTATATAGAGTTAAGACCTGATATAAAATGGAATAATGTACTAGCTTATGTTTTGAGCTTCAGTATACGTCTACTGAAGTTTATGTTCCCTGAAAGAATGCGATGCTAAATTTGAAATGGTTATGACTTGGCATTTTTTTCAACAAAAGCACTACTAATTATATAATAACTATTTTTAATTTTAAACTACTTATTTCATTTAGTCGCAATATATTTTATTCTTTAGCTGCTTGAACTTTAAAAAATGAGGTCTAATGTTATTTTGGCACAAGGAAAACTCATTTGCATTTACATTATTTTAAATGGCCGGTATAATTTATCATGTTTTGTTACGTTATTCTATTCAAAATTATTATGATTATTGTACTTGAACTTTGTCAAGGATTAATGATGCTCCTAACGCTTGATTTTAAATGAAGTAGGTATATCTATAGTTTCTAAGCATTAGATAAGTGGATATCTAAATAAAAATTTAGCAAAGTTTGCCAAATTCTTGATTTTGTATGAAATGAATCAAAAGTGCGTGTGTGTGATTAAAATGGCTCTCTCGTCTTTACTGAAAACTTTAATGAGTGGTGAAATAAACGTTGCTATAAAAACGTTAAAAGGTTACACGTAGTGCTCCGGTGGCGTGCGGTTATTGCGTCTAGCCGGACCCCAGAAGACGCGGGTTCGATTCCTGCTTGAAGCCTACAATTTTTATCGTTTTTTTTCGTTATTTGTATTTTCTTACGTAGTCGTTTTAAACGCACAAAATCAAACATGTAAATGTACATCAAAAGTTTTAAATCCATGTGACAGGGCAGCTGCACATCTCTCATTACATAATGGTAATGATACTTAATCATTCAATAAAGTGTGTTATCTAGCACAAATTAATCTTAATTAACAGCTTGTACAATGGATAATAATTACCAGATAACGTAGAAAGATAGATAGAAGTATGTGTATAAATATAAAAGACAAACTAATTAATAAACATAAAAACATCCTAAAATTACTCCTGAACAAAATTTTCATCCGATCTCGAGATCCCATCATGCCAATAGTAAAGTCCCAAGCCCGTCCTCACCTGTCCAACAAACTAACACCGTAAGCTCCGCACGAATCTGACCGCTGAAAATAACAAGTGACGGTAGTTATCTTACAAACTTATCGAAGACAACTGATATCTTCAGTCTTCCCGTGACCACGATCGCTGTAAAGTAATCGAAATGTCGAATGTATAATAATAATGTTACATCGAATTAAACGCGAGTTAAATCCGGTAAAGTGGTTTTATTTTAAATTAATGCCTCCATTCACAGGATATTACAAAGAACACGCAGCATAGTAATAATAATACAAGTCCATTTCACTACTGGTACAGAATCGTATTTATTTATACCTACATAATCCAAGCATTCGATATAAACATAATTTTGTTCAGAGTCTACTAATAATGCATTTCAGGCTCAAGCATTTTATCTGTTGGTAAAAACTAATAAATATTATGTTTTCCTTTTTCCCTTGCCTTAAAGTCATCGTGATGCACTGCTATATTTAATTTTCAATTTGAATTTCGAATACCACGTACAAAAACAACGCAGAGGGGCGTATTATGTTATTTTCCTGCATTCAGCAAACAGTTTACTACCTATATTATTATAACAATATAACGGTACGAATGTCATGAGTCATGATGACTCGTGGTTTACGACACTTGGTAGTATTAACCTTAATGCGTTTACGAAATGGCACACACTATGTCTTCTTAGCACTCTGGTACCACCAGATATCATGGATGGTTGGTGGTGGTGGTCTATTACCTAAATCGGCACTGACCAAGTGCAAACCAAGGTATATACAAATAAAACAGAATATTTTTTATATCCTTTAGGCGCACAATGGGGGATTTCTCAAAAAGAGGATTACTCAAAATGGGGATTTCTTAAAATGGGGATTTCTTAAAATGGGGAGTTAGCAAAACGGGGATATAAAGCATAATCGGCTCTAATACTGTGTCTAACAATATAGTTTTGGCGGCTGGCTGGAAGCAAGTGAACAGTGTGTTATAAGCCAGAGGTTCGAATCCCGGTAGAGTCAGATGATTGTATGATGCGTACGAACATTTATTCACGACCCATGGATGTTTGTATGGTTTTTTTGGTATCTTTATTATAAATAAATAAAGTAGTTAATTTGTAAAAGAATATGTAACAAAATACAAGTCATGTTTTTACTCTAGGCCCCGAAGTACTACTTATATTAAGCCTGGTAGGTTAATAGTTGCAGGGCTATATAAATAATTAAAGTTTAATTAGTACATACTTATTTCAAATTCAATTGTTTTATCATTTAGTAATTTAAAGTCACAGATTCTACTACCCACATTAACCGTAATTGATAATTATTTAATTGTTAAACGTTATGGAATATTTAATAAACACATTCCGTAGTCAACTGTTAAATTAAAATAACACAGGAAGTTTCATAATAATGGCAAATTTTAATATTTAATGTTAATAAATGCTGAGTAAAGTCAAAGTGAATAGTTATAATATAAATACTAGACAACCCGATAAAGTAGCTTATCTAGTTTCATGTATGAGTGAATTGTTATTAACTGACTTCAAAAACGAGGAGGTTCTCAATTCGGCCGGTATGTTTTTATTTATTGTTGGCTAACGTTAAACACCAAATAGGTCTATACTATAGTAACCTACCTAAGTGCATACAATTATGGGTAAACACCGCATGCATATGAAACAGATTAATCTCCAATTATAATACAAAACGCAGGTAATAGTAAAAAGAACCATAAAATACAATGCCCATTCAGGGGAGTGCAAAAATTACTTAGATAATCAATAATAAAATTAAGCCTGGGAAATGAGTGACAGTTGTCATCAGTTTGCCAGTAGACTATACAGCCGCATTGAAATAAAAAAATTAACGTTATATATTTTAATGTAGGACTGTGGAGGAATTTTGAACGAGACTTACACCGATATGCAGAGACGTTTCCTCGAAACCGCCTCCACTCGACCTTAGTCGAAGTCACCTCAAGGAAATCTTAAAAACATCCTTGAAATCGGTATGTTCAGTTACGGCTTCATCCTCCACTGAGGAAACTCCAGTAAAGTCGGGTTGAGGTTGAGTGAAGGAATGACGTCATGAAATTTCTTATAATTATGTTGGCAAAGTGTTGATAATATGTTTATGGTTCACTTTTTTCATCAGTGGGCTGTCCTCCTCTGGGATTGTGTTCTACTTCTGTGACGTATCTTTCAGTTCTGCCATAATTTGTCATTCAACTCAACTGTCGACTGCAAATACTGCAATGCTTAATTTTGATTTATTTGATTTCATTCGTTTTTCGCGTTCAGTATGAAAATTATTATGGCCGGGAGGCAAGTTTTTAGTGAAATGGTAAAGGCGTGCTCGAGGGAATTTATCATAAAGTATAAATTAAACACCACTGTCGGTTGACATAATTATATTTGCATCACAATATCTAGGTAAATTATTAAAGTTGTATCTAGAACATATACTCACTTGAAAGTTAGTCAATAAAATCATGGAAATCAGTCATTATTCTAATAAAACTTGAAATAACCTCAGAAATAACGTGAAAAGCACTGTTAACAACCTTTGAGGAGACCTCAAGGTAGATCGCGACGTACCTTGAGTTTGACAGTTCATTACTCGACTCAACTGAGGAATTTGCTCAAGTCGAGGATAGTTTTTTGAATTCTGCATACCGATTTTATCCTTGAGGCTGAGTCGAGTCACAGTCGAGTGGAGGAAATCTCGAGGAGCCGACTGTGCATATGGGTGTTAGACGATGATAGAAAAGGAAAGTCAATAATCTCTTATTGCTGACTGAGATAGAGATCCATTTTCAATGCCAGGCACTGAGCATGCGCTCTACATCCCAATTTGTAACGATATAAACGAGTTTCCCCGCATTTGTAATTAATCCACTCTACCCTATGAGTCACCGTCTGTGTCCTTCTTATTTCACATGTAGCCCATTGTTCCAATATAAGCCCCTTATTGTTTTAATCATCCTCAATGCAACATAATAAAGAAAATTACTATGTACGAATTGAGAACCTCCTCGTTTTTGAAGTCGGTTAAAAATTACATTCGTCTCAAGAACAGATTGACACACTATTTCTCATACCCGCAAAATATGTTAACTGTTCATTTTTTGCAGTCTATACTTTATACAAATAAGTGTATTATCTAACAAATAATTATGACGTAAATAAAGCCGTTGCATCGCAGCTAATGCAGACCTTGACCGTGGTGCAGCGGCGCTCCACTCCCGCGTCACCCCTCCACCGCAATCAAAGACTGTAAGCTAATCAAAGTTCTAATAAGATGCCTACTTTAATTTTCTCTCAGAGGAACACTGACGAATATCCGGAGGCTCTTACCCGAAAGATTTCTTCAGCTTTCGTCTCTTACATGCCCGCCGGCGCCTCTCACACATTACAGAATCTATTGTAGTTGTATGTTATTTGGGTTGCGATAGTATTATCTCATACGTCAACTTGTCTCATGCGCTGTCAACATAACTCTTAATATATATTATATAGGATACTGTAACGAGTATCCTATAGAGTCTGTAAGGTCTATAGTATAGACCTTCATTAAAACATTACCGTTTAGGTATTATAAAAGCTTTAACAATTCTAAGTAATATTCGGTAAGCATAATTATGTTGTATGGTGCAGGTAGGAATGGCCACCTTTGATGGCGGAATGGATCTAGAAAATTCATGAAAATTTGCCAGATTTCTTATATTTTATGAAGACACAAATAAATATACAACCCGAAACGATATCCAACACGCAGGCTACCGTCCTAATTGTAATCAAGAGGAAGCATTGTGCCACCACATGTGGCATAAAAAGCTTAATGGCCAAACATCTAAAAGACCTCGTTTGAAGGAACCCATGTTATAGGAAGGAGGGAACACATGTGTTGGAATTTCAAGTTCTGTAAGTATGACAAAGAAACTGGGTACCAAATTTCTTTGTGCGTGATGTTGAGGTGGAGACAGTGAATTGATAACTCCGAAGACCATCACGCGTGCTCCTGAGTAGGAATGGGAAGGTGGGATAAGGTTAAAAAACTCTTTAGAGCACTCTCCGTAATAAAGCTGATAGAAGGCGCTAAGCGACGCAATGTCGCGACGCAATAGCAGAGGCTCAAGGTTGTTCGTGACCTCTAAATCGCCAACGATATGGACAGCACGATGCTGCAATTTGCCCAGGGCATCACGGAGGTCTGTCGCCTCCTTCTGCGAGAGTGTTCTCACGCAAAAGGAGGCATCGGGGAGGGAACGGGGGGACGATCCTCTAGCTGCCCCTCTCCGGCGTAGACGGGTGGGCGCGAGAAGGCGGACGGCGATCGCCCGTCTGCCTGCGCCCTAGGTGCGGCCGCGCGCGTCGGGCGGCTTCCACGCGCGCAATCCAAAGGCCGCCACGTCTGAGATTGCTCATAGTAACTCTGAGCAATCTCCATCGGCGCGAAACCGGGCCGAAAGGTCTGGTCGCCTGGGGATGGTCTGGTGAATTTGCTTTCCAGACCCCAGACCACTTCCGCAAAAGGCACGGAAGTTATCTAGGAGTTTTAGCGGGTATTCCCAGGGTCAATTTAGACGCTGGGTGAGCCCTGCACACGCCCGCCACTTAGCCAGTGGCGGGTAGGTCCGTCAATAGATTTCTCCTGGGTAAAAAAACGAAAAAAAGGGCATCACGGAGGTTCTTGGTACAGCCATCCCACAGGTGCGATTTATTTCACGCAAGACCTGAGTTTTGTAAAGCAGGCATAATTTGTCAGGCGCGTAAAATCGACGCACCTTTTTCAGAACATCGAGATTCCGTGAGGCTGATTTGATCACGGTTTCGATGTAGTTCCTGGCATTCAAATTGCAACATATCTCTATGCCGATCAAGTTTAAGGAGCCCTGTGCCGAAAGAGTATTGCCCTGAAGTGAGGGAAGAGGAAAGCACGGTGACATTTTGGCTGAAAACGTGCACACCTGTGTTTTCTTAGCAATGAACTCAACAAGATTGTTAGACCTCCATTCAGATATAAGGTTCAACACCCTGTTAAACTCTATGGTAAGGTTCTCTCTCTCTTGGTTTCAGCGCGCCCAGCCCCTGGGAGACCGCAATATCCCCCATGCACTGTACTGTCATCCTCATAGCAATGAATGTTTCCTAATGCATGTAATTAATATGAAGAAGAAAGAGTGTGGGGGATAAAACAGACCCTTACACAAGCATTCACTGACATGAGCCGCGTGGCATATCTACCTGCGAGGACACGGATTCTCCGCTCATGCAGGATTTTTAAGTAAGTAGGTATATCATTTAGCCATTAAAGTTATCCCTTATCAGCTTGCCGGTGTTTTCTCAACAGTATAACACTTATTAATTGTGTCTGATGTGTGATGTCTGATTACTACATAGATTTAGAATGAAAAATTCAAGCTTAGTGTTTTCTTAATAAACTTATTTATTTTTCTTGACAAAATTTTGAACTTTAACTAATTTGACAACATTACACTATTACTTCTTTAAATAAAAGGTGTATGCTTCACTTTCTGTGTTAAAAAACCAATAGAACTGTAATAAAACTAACAAAATTGTTTGTATTCACGCTGGAAATTATTTGGAATAGTGCCTTGAAAATTTCTAACAGCTATTGGTATTATATGTATACAAGAGTGGAATCTTTGTCAACAGCTGACATTAAAATTTAGATTATGTTGAATCGATTCTGAATTTATTTTCATAATCTTTGCTTAGTGCATGCGGCGGCACACTTGGCCGCGATTTGAGCTCGTGGCATTATGGCCACTTGTGTAATGCCGCGCAATATTATGATTTTATCATTTACCGTCAGCAAGCGACGCGACAGCGAGTGACGACGGGAAAATTTTGCTTAAAATTCACGTTAAATCATAATTGTTTTATTTTTTAAATTAATTGAGTTTGAAGATTTAAGTTATAACAAAACAATACTTAAATGTCATACAATCACCTATTAAGTAAAAAATGGAAATAAAAATTACGTTGTCTATCTTTTATTCATACGCTATTTATGTCTAAGCGAGAGATATTCAATATTGTAGACGTCTTGCGCAACCTATGCATCAGTAAAGGTGTCAAGTGAGCACAAATAAGACGGGCTTTGTAAATTCGATCTCTGTTATATGGACTAGATTTCAGAGGAAAAAATAAATTATTTGGAAGTCAACATTTGGTTGCCCTTGGTGGAAGTCACGTTTAAGTTTACAAAACAGAAAATATGTTTACCACTCTCTTACATAAGTCCCTGCCTTTGAGTCTGTGACTCTATCTATATTGTAGATTAATTTTCAAGTAGGTAAATATCCATTGACATTATTAACTTTTTATAAAGCTTCGGATATTAAAAGAAAATATAAAAATAAGACACTAAAGATCCACATAATCGCTAACCGCCCATTACCAGTTCCTTTAAGGGACTGAGTTAATGTAGGATGCAGTTTTTACACCGGGAAGGCTGCGAAGGACCGGTTCGCATCCTGCTTGCCCCGTGCCTGTACTAGTTATACAACACAGCACTAGTAATTCAACATTGTTGGCGACAGCCGACAACTAAGGGGATGGTCAAACAAGTTGCATCGATCCCTGTAATTATTTGTATATAAAGCTGAGCTGATATCGAGTTTTATTTCATGATGCCTAGCTGCCACTAACAAAACTAAGACCACCCTCCACTATAGATAGCGAAATAGTATTATTTATTTATGGAATCGATGATAAACTCAATTTCATTTATGACGCAAATGTCCTTTTTCAGTTGAATGTAAAATTTTATGTAACCAGAATAAACGTGACAAAACTCAGTGCTCAGCCACGTTTATTGAATTTTGTATGAAAACAAGATGCCCTGCTCTAGTTTTCAATTTAAATTTCGTAAGAAGGAAATTTCAATAAGCTAATTGCCCGCAGCTAAGAAATAAATCAACCATTGTATTACTTATTTAGAACGCATTAAATGAATAAAAAAAAATATTTCCTTTCTCAACCATCTTGTTTGCCACCCTTTTTGTAGGTATGTACAAATACGAGATAAAATATTTCAGGAATATCATTTTGTGTAGCAATCGGCAAAAAAATCTAAGCTCTATTCATTTTCTAGTTGTTTTCGCTTATTTGCTTACATTCTTATATATTAAGAAGGAACTAGTTACCAAAAAATTAAATACTTACATAAATTACTTAATTGTACTCTCATCTTTACAACTGATATACTTCTTATAGCTAAGTAATGCGTACACGTAATGAATGTTTCAATAAAACCAACACAAAAAAACTAGCTATTGATCTATGTTGCTATTATATTTTATAGCACTATAAAGCCAGTGTATTCTTAATTATAGGAGAACTTCTAAAACGATACTGGTGTTATCTACTACCTACTGATTAATAGTGTAGAACATTATTTATGACTTGAAACTAAAGAATATAATTTTATTTAGGTACATTGGATGGTAACGATGCTAATTCTATTTTGTGACATCAGTGAATTTATCGACATTAAGTATTGTTTCCCAGTTGTTCCCCTTTTACTACATGCATTCGTAAACAATCCTAAAGGAGTACAGAATCTAGAGAACTCATACAACGAACGCCTAAAATGTACTCATAACATTCACATAAGCACACTAGTTAAATTAAATTATTGTATCGTAAGGCGTTGTGATATTTTTTACTCAAATTAAAAACTAATAATCGTAATCAAATAACTCTACCTCGTTCGTCTGATGAATAAGGTCGCCAGATCTCATCGAGGAAGCGTTTCATTAAGATGCAACATGTAGGTAGTACCTTTGGTGTTACAAACGCTATAAGCTACCGTAACCGCATACCATCAGGCAAGCCACCTTGCTGCTTCTATTTTACCGCTTACCATCAGAAACGCATCTTTCCTGCTTTAGTTTTACCACCTGTTACCACGAGGCAAGCCTCCTTGCTTACTTCTGTTGTAAAAAAATATGACGTTTTCCAGTAACTCTCATGGCCTGAAAATTTAACGCTCTAATGAGAAAGTAAAGCGACAAATGTCTACGACCGGCTCGTCACGACTTACTAATGTGCTAAATTCGAGGGGTGACAAACCCACCGTGACATGCCACTATTAGTTATTTGAACTAGTTGTAAGCATGACTAGTTAGTCTGCGTGTCTTGGGCAGGCGTTCGTAGTAGTGATTAACTTCGTTTATGTCGGTCAAAAGCTCTAGAGCAAAACTGTGTAAACGAAATGTTTAAAAACACTATAGTAAGCTACAGCTGGTAGGAAATAGATACTTAGATAGATGAAAAGAATCAAGTTGAGTGGTCAATCCTTTATTTTGCACAATTATGTAAAAAAAGTATTAAAACAACACAATATAATAAGTTACAGATAGCGATAAAGTTTTCTGAAATATAGAATAATAGTGAATAGTTCTAATATCTACAGACATTCTAGGTGATTTTGAAAAAAAATGTAGCAACTGCTCCGAAAGTCACTGGTTACAGTTGATATTATTTGTGAATTCGACAGCAACATACATCCATGCATTTCATGCGAATCCGCAACATAAATATTTCCATATATTAAAAGGAATATTCGAATAATATACAATTGTACTTGTTAATATATCTAAATAGTTGTTTGAAAATACAAAAACAGTAATTCTTTCCCTAATTAGATGATAAAACTAACGAAACATCTTAAAAGAGATGGTTTCATATAGATAGTAATTCATGGGCATATAATTGTGGTCGGCGCGAGCTGAGGGGTCAATACTCCGGCTATATGTAGGTCACCACGAGGCCCTGCAGACATGCTCAATCACTACTCGTGTGAAATAAGATAAATTCTTATATGAATGAAATAACAATTTTCTTAAACAGCCTATAGTGTTGTGATCGCTAATCGAGAAATTATACCCTGAGCTACTTCAAAGCTGGATTAAATAGGCACCTTCTGTGTAAGCTCGCTACTTCGTCGAAACTCTCTTTACTTCTCTCGGAACAAGAGTGTGGTCAAGAGTGTTACGACAATTATAGCATGCAATAACGAAAAAAAAGGATTTAGGTAAAGAAAAATAGTATTGACTTGAAGAATGTTTATTTTAGAGTGAAGAACAAAAGCATGACAGTAATTTAAAATAATAAAATATATAAATAGTAGCTCTTTTGATTACTCGCCAGTTACAACAAAGAGTAAGTCCATTTAAATAAAAAAAAATAAAAAAAAATCTTTCAAACACTTTTGTTCCTATCGTCAGGCTTATAAAGTCTGATATGTTAGATGATATCACGTAGACGACTTTTATTATCTGCTTATTTACAAGTAGTGTATAGTCAAAATAGCTATAGTTTGTATCAAAAGTTGGTTTCAGTTCCTTACCCTAAACAATAGTGATATCTCTTACACTCACACTCAATTTCTAGGCATAATTAATAATCATCAAAAACTTGTATTTGACACATTATATTATAAATATTGGAAATATATAGATATATCCTTCTCATAAACACTATACACCTTATTATAAAATGCGGACTAAAGTTAGTCCTGTTCTAAAACTGATGCGGTCACTAATATTTGTTAAAAGAAAGACAGTGACCGCATCAGTTTTAAACCAGGTCTAACTTAAGTACGCATTTTATAATGAGGGGGTAAAAGTTTTAGAAAAATATTTTATATATTAAAAGAAAATTTACTTGTAATTTAATTTCGACTCGCACTCACGTGTGTGCTTTTTTTTTGTTTGGTACACTTAAAATCAAAATGTAAAGTAGTAAATTTACGATTACCGCCATTTCTACCATCAGATTCAGCTATCCGAATTATAAATTATAATACTCCATCAAAGAATATTTAATATTCTTTCATTTGCCCACTTAACATTGCACAATCATTGTCATAATTATTTCCTCGCTGTAAGTAAAAAACACAAAGCTGTGTGTCATTAACGTTGCTACTAAAGCACGGGTAGGGTCAACAGTCTGGCAGTAGGTCAGAAATAATTCGATGGAAAGGCCCGGAGCGAGTCCTCTGATGCCTTTTTGCGGAACTGAAGAATTTTATAACTTCTACGTTTCTAGAACACTTATGAGTCACTGCGATTCCTGATTCACTAAAGAATTAACATTTACTGACTAATGACTTTCAAACAGCTTTTCAGATTATAATTAGATAAAATAGCTAACCTCGTTGACAAATTTTGAGACTAAAACTGAGATTAAGAAAATTACAATATTTAATGAAACATTTTGTTCTGAGTGATACTTTTGATTTCAATTAAATGACAATGATAGATAGTATCGATACGGTGTATCAGGATTCATAGACAGTGTATTAAAACAATACACTGTCTATGAATTGTTGTTGACCCTAAATATAGTAGACTCTTTATTTAGGGTCAACAACAATTGATATATGAACGTATTATGAAAAAAATAACTTTATATTCTGCGGACTGGCTTGTAACTGCAAATGCTTTTCAAAAAACAAAAAAAAAACAAATATTTCTTAGTAATTTGAAAATGTAGTCCCCCGCAAAATATAGTACAGTAGTCGATAATTTTGTGATTGTAATTAAAATTAGTTACTAATTCTAGTTACCAGTTTCCACTTTCAATGAAATGTTTTTTGTTCAGATTTTGTGAGGATTCTTTAATCATATACGTCTGATTAAAACGAGCATCGCCTCTTTCATCACGTTACTATCACCATGCGGATGTGATTCAAGTCCATTTAGTTTTGTCTATCCCTCTGTAATACTCGTAATGACTCTGAATCAAAGATATAAAAAGTTGACATAAATGTATTTTCATTTATTCAGCCACGTAAGACCTCCGGAGCTCTTAGGACAATTAAATACCAATTGCGTCTGGAACCAGTGGCTTGAGAAGTTTAACATAAAAATGTAAGACACAATTCGAACCATGAAATTTTAAATGTGACATCATAGTATTAGTATTATTGAAACATTAGTAGAAACATAAAATGAACATCAAATATTAATGAACCGTATGCTACTCATTATACAGTTTTTGCCAAGATTCTATATTTAGCATTTGAAGCACCAATTTATATATTTGACTTGTTAAAGTGAATGATTTCAAAACTGAAAATGTTTACATCTAATTTACTTATATTGATTAAAAAAAGATTTTGAAAAATCTTTAAGCACAACAAGTTATAGCTTCATTTTCAATTCATTAACAAACATCGTTAGATGTGTTACTTAAAAAAAATACAATAATTTATCTAGGATAGCGGTTACTAACTATTGTTTAGGAAGTGAATGTGTACTTCATTCTATAAATCCAATTGCTTGAGCAGCGGTTCATCAATGATCTGCGGTTCGATCTTCAACATATCAATTACTTACATATCTGTTTTGAAATAATCATAGATTCAATACCTGGAATGTATTGATAGAGCAAAATCATATTTTGTAAAGTCGTAGAAAAATATAGGTTTACAAAGAGTAGGTACAGAATTATCAATCTGTTTTTCCAATGAAGCTGATACAGAAAAACTATTTTACTTCGCAGTTTTACAAGTGAAATTGGACCTTCGAAAATTATGTGTGTCTGTAAAGTGTGACAGTAAAGCTACAAAACAAACTGCGAAACTTAGCGAGGGGCCTTCAAGACTTATAGCTCTTGTAGAGGACAAGAGAGGGCATTCACCTCTCTCTCTATTGTACGTTAGATTAGAGAAGACGTGGCCATGACAACTCTGGGTTTGGAATTTTGGTACAATTCATTAAAGTTCTAGCTTAACACTTAGATGACTATAAACGTTTAACTATCTTGTTTTAATCGTAGATATCCGATTAACAGTAGGTATTACCGCCGGTTGTACTCCATAAATTGTACTCCTCTCTATTGTCATTCATTCATTCAAAAAAGCATTAAAAAACCTCTCAAGCCACAATGGGTGTTAATTGTAATATTATGCTCCCAGAAGTCCTACGCGGTTTAACAAATTAATGAGCGTTTATAAGTAAGGCCGATAATGTCTCCTATTTGTAAGGCTATTGGAAGGCATTTCGCTTATAAATAAGTATCTGTATTATTTCGTCAAAATATTTTTTCTTGTACTTATTTGACTAAATCGTTAAATACTGATTACCGTAGCCTTAAAACGCTTGCAGCACCAGGAGTATCAGCCGCACCAACCCTGTAATAATTTATGATGAGATTTTACAAATATGTACAACCCTTATTTATTGTAAATTTAATAAAAAACTCTTTTACTGTACTAATATTAGGTAATAAATGAGTCAGGTCCATACTAATCTGTCGTCATGTATAGGTACTTGCAGAACCGGCGAAGGACAGATCATGCTTGCGGAAATAGTGTCTAAACAAAAAATTGCTTTGACGGCCTCCAGACGCCGTCGACTCGCCCCCGATTGATCGAAAGATCATTAAGGTAAAGTAACTGTAGTGTTAGGGTAAAGTTCTTCAAAGTATCCTTTATCTAAAAGATTTGCAATAAAAACAAATTGTAAACAAACGTGAGGAACTCGGTGGCATAATGGTCTCAGCGCTGTGGTTTCGATTACGAAGCAAAGTAACTTTCGCCATGGTCGGTCCCGGGATGGGTCAGACAAATTGATAATCTCGAGCTCCTCCGTGCTTTGGAAGGCACGTTAAGCCGTTGGTCTCGGTTGTTCTGCAATCGATTTAACTCGCCAATCCGTATTGGGCTAGCGTGGTGATGTTATGGCCCAAGCTCCTCGTGTGTTTCTCCCATGTAGGAAGGCCTGTGTCCAGCAGCAGGACTTATAAAGGCTGGTGATGATTATGATGATAAAACAAACGCACTTAGAAATTTTAAATAGCGCTTGTAAAAATCAATAAGAATATATGTTGACAGCAGAAGATATGAGTCAGTTCCCAACTTAAAGAAGAACAGAAATAATACTACAAGGTAGTGTTGCTGGCACGTAAGTAACGATAAGTTAAGTAAAGATAATAAGTTTAACAGTTAAAAGCTGCATGTTATTGAAAAATAAAGCATATACAATTCATCCAGCCCAAGATCCAAACAGGTATAAGTTATTTGGAAGCAAACATCTGTAAGTTGGGAGGGTTTCTTAAATTGAGCTCTATAAATTGACCTCTGTGCCTTACCTCTCTTAACATAAATACGTACCCAATACTATACTAAAGAATAGTTAACGTTGATCGACCTTAAAATGCTGGCCTACATTCTACTAAGGCCCACCATTAGTTTCCCTTATTTATGTGCCTTTTTAGGAAAAGAATGATTTGCGTAAATTAAGTTTAAGAAATTAGTTGTATATACGAAAACGTTTCTGCAACAATGGGTCGACGTAAATTTCTTTCAAATGCATATAATATTTCATCAACCACTACAGAAATATTCTCAAATCTCTAATAAAATACCAGCTCTGTGAGACCCTTTATGTACCTACTACTCCCAACCATGTAATGCTTACTCAGTTTCCTTGTATATTTTACATCCATTATTGCATGAGTATGTATAAATATACATATTTTCTTTCATCAAAGTATGGTTATAAATACTTTACTTACAGAAAGCTTAAGTAGGAATGAAAGCTATAATGAAAGTTTCATCATTTCCTTGTATTTAATTCGTATTTTAATAATAAATCGACAAGTTACTTCATTCATCATAAAGTTGTAGTGTCAAATATATTGAATAGACTATAATTATAATTTCATAAGAATCATCGTTCCTAATCAACATTTTAGCTATACGTACGCTTTTTTTTTATTGGCGTTAATTTTTTCGTAAGTCTTGTCATGTCATGTCATTTTGTCTGTAATTTAAAAAGTAACGGCCGATTATCGAGTGGTCAATACAGTGTCCACCAAACTAGAGATCCCGGGTCTGAATCTCGGCAGCAGTGAGAATTTGTGTAATAATCCAGTTTAAGCACAACAAATTTATTTACGAGTCTGAATGTTTGTTTGTTCTTTAAGCAAATATTCTCATACCTAATTTTTTAATCAATTTGTGGATCCCCATTTGGCTTAGAATTTGGTGCCAGTACGAAGATAAGAGTTAAATAAAAATCTATCTGGTGTTTAGAGTATCATCATTTCATTCCATTCTACGCAAAACTATTTAGTAAATTAATTTTGCAATTAGTTTGTCCAGTTCTTTAGTTCTCCTCTTTATTACGTACCGGCAAAGAATAATAGTACCTACTAGACAAACACAAGACCACATGCGTCGATCGACATCAAGCAAGATAAGTACAAGAACTGTACGCGCGGCTGTTTGTCCAATAATTAAGGCCATGCAAACACTACCAGCTTCGGTCTTTCAACTCTACATGCGTTCGACTGACAACTTCTTAATAGATTATTTGCTAGATTTCGTTGTAGGTACGTTATTTGCCAATAATAGAAGGGCAAGTACAGAAATAATTTTGTAGATTGCAAATGACGTTCACTGCTATCGTGACCTTAACTTATTTGTATTTAACAGACGAAAACATTTGTTATGGAAGGTCACCACATACTTCTTACCTCAGAATTGGATAAGTATGTCCTAGAAGCATTGTGTTGCTTCAAAAGCAGCTCTCGTGTGGTCTACTGCTAACGTGAGAATAGGCTAATGGACCATAGAAGAACTAAAATCACAAAAATATGGTCGGTTCTTTTATTCGCAAAGCTAATGAAATAAGCTACCATTTCGAACTTCTGAAGTAAGTCAGTCTCAGGCAAATGCACCTTTGTAATGAAAATATGACAATATCTTTGAATTGTTACTCGGAAAATATTATAAGCACAACAACAACTCTGCGTTGGATAGTTGTACAAATGTACGCATATTTCATAATATGTACACTGAAATAGGAATAATTTGACGAACATTAATTATTTAAATAAAAACATTATTCTAAGTAGGTAACTTCTACCGAATTATCATAGAGCATAAAGAGTACGTAGACTTATTGTAATATTCATAAATGATTGATCATAACATGTTTCACATTTTGCGCACCTTGAGTGGCCTGTTTCATAACAAACGAATACGCAATATGTTTATATTATTTTCAAAGGTATTCTTTGAAAGCATCATGTGTGTTAGCCACCGTTCATAATAAAGCTTACACCTTGACAAAATGTTATTGAAGTCATCTGGACACGGTGTAGAACTTACAAAATTAAGATTATGCGGTTTTCAAATAAAATTTCTTTGTGGTTCCGTTTACAACTACGTTCCCTGAGACTCATTGAAATGAAAATTTACAAACATAAAACTTGACTACCCACTGTTATTTGTAATAATTATATTCCAGTAATAATATTCACGAGCTATGGAACGAGCTATGTTAGGTGTTTCTCTGCGAGATAGAATCAGAAATGACGACATCCGTAAGAGAACCAAAGTCACTAATATAGCTCATAGAATTAGCGAATAGAAGTGGCAGTGGCCAGGGCACATAGCACGCAGAACGGACGGCCGGTGGGGCGTTAAAGTTCTAGAATGGCGACCACATACCAGAAAGTGCAACGTAGGACGGCCTACGACCTCCCACTAGATGGACAGACGACCTGGTCAGGTTCGCGGGGAGCCGTTGGATGCAGGCTGCGCTGAACCGTTTTATTTGGAAATCGATGGGGGAGGCCTTTGTTCAGCAGTGGACATGATGATGATAATGAATAATATTTGCCAAAACTTTACTAGCGAATTCTATGCAATCATTTCTTAAAAGTTGTGCATTAACAATGTATGTGAAATAAATCGGTTATTAGTTATTAATTCCTCATTCTTTCAGAATCTTTAATAAAAATGAATGATTGAAGACATAAGATCCTGGTACAAAAATGACCGTCTCTAATACTGTCTTTTAACTTTACTTCGCTATGGGAACCCTAAAAGCCACGCAATTGCCAATGCCCAATCTGTGCACCACACAATTTGCGTCTGCGGTCGAGATAATGCATTGTGCATATGGAACATTTGCACAAATCGCAAAGGATTGTCAATGGGCAGATGTATTCCATGACAAAGTATTCTTCGTTTTATTTAGGAATTTCTAACTATAAATGCTTATGAATAATTTATTTACGAATAACTAACACTATACAGGATTATGAATTTCATTGCCAATCAAAATAATAATATTGTAATATTTTATTTTAAATAACAAATTATTTAAGCGACCAAACCAAACTAGGAATTGTTTATCAATAATTAAAGAAGTGATTGTAATATGCCTACAAGTTTTTTTTTTCTCACACCTATTATCTAGCCCAAAGTAAGCATCATTAAGAGCTTGAGTTATGGATACTAGATAACGGATAAATAATGATAATAATATGTATATAAATATTAGAAATATACTAAATAAACATATAAACATCCATGACTCGTAAACAAATGCTCGTACTCATCATAGAAACATTTGTTCCTACCGGGATTCGAACCCGGGACCTCTTGACCGAGTAGTCTGGGGTACAGACCACTCGGCCAGCCGGTCGTCAAATTCAAGTCAAGTCCGATTTGCTGAAATTGGTAATAAACATTTCAATCAATATACCAGTATACTAATGGTTTTTATTACAAATCAAGTCAGCGACAACCCTATTTAAGCTCACTAATAATAAAGGAGATTTTAAGAAAGTAAAACATTTGGCAAACACAATTCAACTACAGTGCGTACACCGCAAGTCCAAAGATGGTGGTTATGTATAATGAGAGCAATTTTAATGTAACTTTTTGTACCATCCGGTAATTGAGTGACAGATGCGAATAATTTGATTTAGTTTCATATATTATTTATTATATTACAATAAGTAGGTTTTACTTCAATATATTATGCATATAGTACACACGACAGCACATCAAGTGTAATCGATGCACTACGAAAGCCACCTCTATTACGAACGCAGTAAGGGCGCTCTCAAGGTCAAACTGTTACGCTTGATGAGCTGTCAACTGTACGTAAACAATATTATTACAAATAGTAAATGTAAGGTAAATAGTTTCCGATACCTATAAACATTAAAGGAATTTAAAATAATAAAATAACACAATATTTTTTATTATGTTATTGCTAATTTAACTATAATTATGATTATTTATATGAACAATTAAAATAAATCAGTCATTTGAAGTCATATCTAAACGCGTGCGTTGATGTCTTTTGCATCGGTCGCAGTATTATTTTGAGTATCAGATACTCTAATTTATGCGAACCATCAAAAACAATTATTTTAATGAACACAAAGTGAAATATTTAAGTTGGATTAACTTTACTATTAAAAAAGGTAAATTAATATTTTAGTAATAAGTAGAAATTTAATTTTATGATTATGTATCATGACGAAAATTGCAGAAGAAAATTGACAAATTCATGTCAGTACGTCACGTCTTGCCCTTTAAATTTATGGTTTTTAAACGAAAGCAGCTACTCAAAAGCGCATTTTATTGGTAAAAAAAACTGGCACAAAAAGTAAAAACAGGTAAGAACAAGGATCTCAGAGGGCGCGGCGCCTCCGCCGCAATCCTTTCGCCGGACGCCCGTGGGAACCTCGGCAGATGCACTCTAGTCGTATACAGCCTTTTTTCTAAATCCGCATGTGTCGGGTGTGTATATCTTTTCTGTAAAAGGGATTAAATAAGGAATAAAAATAAAAATATTACACGACAGTCTCCTACTTTCTAAATAAGAATGGTTTCTGAGTTAACCACGTAACTAGCGCCCTAAAGATTACAACATAAATCGAATGAGGTACTCATAAATAATTGTGGAGCTCGGTGGCGTGGTGGGTTGAGCGCTCTGGTTTCGATTAAGAAAACAAAGCAACTTTCGCCTTCGTAGGTCGCGGGATGGGTCAATCAAATTTATAATCTCGAGCTCCTCCGTGTTTCGGAAGGCACGCTAAGCCGTTTTTACTGCAACCGCTTTAACCCACCAACCCGCATTGGGCCAGCGTGTTGGTGTTAGGGCCCAATCTCCTCATGTGTTTCTCCCATGTAGGAAGGTCTAATATACAACATAACATAACAAAACAAAATATGTTTATTTATCAGACATGGCTGTATGGACTTAACCCTTTGCTCTTCCTTAGTATGACAAAATGACCATAGACTAGAGATATATACCTGTAAAAACATTTTTTTTAATAAAAAAATACTAAACATACTCGTTTTAATATTTTAATCTGTAAAGCAGCAATATACCACCGGTGGGCGGTGACAATAGAAAAATCAATTGTGTCTGGAATCTCATGCTTGACGGGTTAATTTAGTTTAACTAACTACTTTTTATTTTAAATGCTTTAAAAAATTCGAATTTTCTGCTCGGTTTGGTGTTTTCTAAGTCCGCCTGGCTAGCTACCACCATCTTATTAAGTAAGATGCCGTCATTAAAATAATATTAATATCATTAATTACCATCAGGTAAAAAAGGCCAATATCTACCCACTTAAGAATTGAAAGGAAACACTAAGAACCATGAATTACTTAATAACATATTTGGATTAGAATTTTTGTATCCATCACGGTATTACTATGGAACATTTTTATTTATTATAAAAATGTTCAATAGTAGGACTTTCATAAAAATATATCAATACCATATTATTATATTAATAATATTACGTCATGCGTGGTCACCTGAGTGATATGAAAATAATAAATAGGACAGGAAACAAGAACCTACGCAAGTCATTTATTTTTTCGGAAACAATTCATTTTGGTACAAAGTGTAAGTTTTTGTGAAGGGTTACGTTACATCCGGTGAACATTATATTTGTGAGATTTTTGCAATTTCGCAACTATTCATGCATAACGCACGTCTGATAGAATTAGTTTTTTTTCTTCAAAAAACACTTTATGTTAAGAAGCCTACTAAGGTACAAAATTACAAGTTAACCCTTTGTCGCTTACCAGCCCGCCGCCGGTGCTTAAACGCAAAAAATTTTTTTTTCATGTAAGAAAAATCGTAGATTACTTTTTTTTTTTTTTTTTTTTTTTATACGACTAGATGACAAACAAGCTGACGGCCCACCTGGTGGTAAGCGGTTACTGCCGCCTATAGACACCTGCAATAACAAGGAAAAGCACTTGATATTGCAGGTGCGTTGTCATCCTAAGGCCTAAGATGAAATGCCGTCCATGCCCAGTAATTACACTGGCTACCTTTCCCTTCAATCCGAAACACAGCGAACACAGCCTACTTCACAGATTAGAAAATTGTTTTCAGTTTAATATACGTGAATTGCTTATTAATTTATACATGTGATTTTTAGTATTTTTTACTTTTAGTAACGGTTGAATTAAATAAAAAATTAAGATAATCCTCTTTTGAAAATAATAGCCGAAATCCATTAAGAAGAAACGTTAAATTCCACCACCATGTAATCGAAAAAACATTGTCTTCGGTATGATAATTTTATAAACTCAAAAAAGGAACATAATTTACCTAAACGTATTCTTAGAATGTATTATCTGTCCATACAATTGAATTTGAAAAAAGAGATAACAACTGTCTTAAGAATAATTGAATGTAACAATTTTATCAGCCTTAGAAAGTAACAATATGGTAAAAAGAAAGTAAAGCGGCAATGTTTGAAGTTAACCTTCGGTAAACTGTTTACCTGTTAACGTCAAGGACTAACTACATTGTTAAGTCGTAAACCGTTTTGTTAAAATTCAGAAATGGAGCGTTATCTGACGGTTACCTTAAATTTCTTAGGATATGTTCATATTATTACGCATTAAATGTAAATAAATGTGATGCCCATAGGATTAGTAAGTTGAAGTAGCAATAGGCACGGCACATAGCACGCAGAACAGACGGCTAGTGGGGCGTTGAAATTCTAGAATGGCAACTACGTACCGGAAAAGTAGGACCTCCCATTAGATGGACAGACAACCTGGTCATAAACATTCCATTTGGAAATCGATGGGGGAGACCTTTGTTCAGCAGTGTACACCATAGGCAGGTATGATGACTACGCATGAAATGTGGCTTGAATATGGTATAGCTAGGTATGCATCGGAAATAATAAAACACTCCTTAGAAACGATAGAGGCAGAAGAGATGTAGGAACTAGTGTTATTTACCTCTCGATCTAAGAAGCATCTCCACAAAGAAGATTGTTCTGTTCCCTAGTAAATAAGGTAGCCAGGGCTCATCGTGATAGCGTTGTGTTGAGAACTAACTTGTTGCTGTCAACATGAAGCTTCTCCTTGACTTTACAGGGTGAAAACTGTGAAGTGATTATCTTGGTACAAAAAAAGTAGAAATACGCGACGACTTTAACGATATTGTCAACATATTAATGTAAACCATAGAAGTTGCAGTAAACTTAAATTAAATCATTATTTTGTGTAGGTTACGTATATATTTGGTCATTAAAAAAATAAGTAGATAATTATCCTTGTGCAAAAAGTAATTACTACTTATCTGGAAACTATCGAATGATTATTGCACCCTTTAAGGCACTTACAACCTCGAGACCATTGCTCGAGACCGAGTAATTTAATTTAAATGTAATTTAAATCAGGATAGTGCTGATTAACCAATGTGATTTTCGGAGCTAATTTGGTATTGATATTGAAACAATCACATATGTAATCAACGTGCTTGTATGAATCTTGACAGTATTCCGAACTGCTTACTTACCTTCCATTAAGCTAATAATGAGAATATCATTTTTAATTCAAAATAAATATGGTATACATACAACATTACGTTTAGCCGTGACATTCACGCAATAACGGTATGAATGCCGGAACAAAACAGCTTTATTACGAAATCATAATATTATACACACACAAATTATCAAGCGTATTTATCATGAGCATTTAATGTACACTGTGAAATTTCTATGTAATCGGATACAGTTGAAACTTTTGTCTTTATAAATAAAACTCAAATTCCAATAAAAAGATTATACATAAAATAAGTCTTTCCCCGCCTAACAATAATATAATCAATTGGTCACATGATAACGCTTAAACGATAGCTATTTATCTAAAATACGCATAGAAAAATAAAATAAAAAGAAATTATAATTTTTGCTAACTGACTCCTATTCTATTTGAGCGTGTGTGTAGTAATACGTAGACCTAAGTACGAATATTTTAAGGAATATTTATAATACTGAATGTATTTTTCTTTGAGGTACAACATTTTGTTTTTATTTTAGTTTTTTTTGAGGGGGTTATAGCTTAAATGAATAAATACATTAC
The DNA here is from genome assembly GCA_947347705.1 of Nymphula nitidulata. Lineage (NCBI taxonomy): Eukaryota > Metazoa > Arthropoda > Insecta > Lepidoptera > Crambidae > Nymphula > Nymphula nitidulata. The sequence continues at coordinate 15,477,240 of OX374623.1, forward strand.
CAAATAAGTTTTCAAGGGCCAGTAACAAGCCTTCACAGGTAACAAAGATGTAAATCTATTCTATGATTCTTACATTAATTGAAACTAAAATGATAAAAAACTACGATAAAATATCCTAAGCTAAAGAGTCACCTGCCTGGATTCTATTCACTGAAGGTAAATTACTACAAAATAGATCAATGCTGTTGTCATAATTATGCCTACTGAAGTCAATGAACTGTTTATATTTTTTTTATTTTTATTTATTTATATTTATACACTCACACCTAATATCTAGCCCAAAGTAAGCATCATTAAGAGCTTGTGTTATGGATACTAGATAACGAAGAAATAATGATAATAATATGTATATAAATATTTGAAATATACTAAATAAACATATAAACATCCATGACTCGTAAACAAATGTTCGTACTCATCATACAAACATTTGTTCCTACCGGGACCTTTTGACCGAGTAGCCTGGGGTACAGTAAGTAAAAATCGCCATGGTGCGGAGTCGAGAATTAAACGTGAAGCAAATTTTTAGAACAGCAATGACGAGGTGGAATATTTGTGTTGAGTTTAGAAAAAAGCTTAGGACAATCAATTTTACTCTGAGCTATTAATAGAAAGTGCATGACAGATATATTGAACATCAAGTTGAATAAAGTAGAGACGAACATAGCGCTCTTTGTAAAGAACATAAGGAAGTCTAAATTTGTAATACAGAAATCTAGTAAATTATACTGGATTCTTTCCAATATCGATGTGTGGATGGCATATCTTGGGTTCCATACCCGACTGGCATATTCAAGTAACTCCTGCTGAGTGCACAGTAAAGCACCTCGAGTGGTTTCATACTAGTAAAAGAACTACGGTTGCGAATCATGAAACCCAAAGGGTGAAGATGCCGTTTTAGCTATATCATCAATGTGACCATCATTTATCGAAATGAACCAAGGTCAAAAATATACTCAAATTTTCAAAAGTAAACCATTTTATTTATCAGATAGATATCAAATACCTAGTACTAATAACCGTAAAACTTTAAATCGGCATCCTTAAGATACAGGGTCATTGAGATAAAATTAACTTGACCAATTCATTTACAATATGAAAATTACCACAGGCTTCCCTTATTATTAGTGGATCCACTAAAACGCATAAAATTTATATTAAATGAGCATCATTGATAGGCCTGGAAGACTTCCGGTGAAATCTGGACCCAAAATTTGTAAAAAATCCAATATAAACAAGCCACAAGCCAGCAGATGGCACTCTAACGGAAATCGAAAGGGATTTTTTTAAAATATTCACCTTAGTATGGATTACAAAAAACCTATGTGTAGAGAAATAAAAAACTAGTGAAAGCCACCGTCGTTCGTGGGAAATAAAATCGTATAAATTGAAATTTTAGACGAAACAAGACGCTTTTGGGATAATTTAATTTTTCTTTAGCTTTCCTGTTTTAATTTTCTTTCTTTAATGATAGTAATAAACACAGCTTATAAATATTACGGGCTTGGTCTGCCTGCCGATTGTTAAATTAACAACCGCTTGCGGACCAATTATAAATTTTGTTGTTCAATTGACTTTATTATAATTCCTATTTTTTAGATTAAAAAAAATACAGAAATGTGGAAGTTTGTAAAAATAATTCCACATTTACATTACGTACAAATATGAGTACTTGATTACAACGCATTAAAGTATTGCAGTAGACAATTACTGGCATAGAGCGAAGTATCGATAGAGCTCCTCAGCGTGGGAGACTGCCGCAGGTGTGGCAAGCCATCGCATTTCCTATTCAACTGCAGATGCATTTGACATAGACTTACGTTCCAATAGACATACTTTCTTACTTAATAAAATATATAAATATCTTATATAATAAACCTTCAATAATGAATGGCATGAATGAGCCCATTAGAAAATTTAAACTATTTAGCTACTTATTTCAATTAAAGTTTTTGGAGACTTCTAATATACTACTCGATACTACTACTAGATACTCGATAATAATGTACCAGTACCAGCACCTTTACTAATATTACTAATTATAATTGGCAAAAAATCACTATAGTCAAGTTTGATTTTATAGTTGACTAAGACTGGCCCTACCATTACCCTTAGTCAACTATAAATTGATTATTTTTATATATTTTATTGCACTGTACTACATTGCTTTTATTTGTGAGTACAGATGTAAAATATAATATTCTGATACAACATGATGCCCGTTGGGCATAGCATTTAAATTAAATATCCAAAATTCATATTTCAATTACATAATTATTTTTTTAAAATAGAACTTAGACCGTGTAACAAAAGACATTTTTTCATATGTAAATATTATTAGCATATAAGTATTTATTTATATCAATTTATTATTCTAGAAATCATTTAAATTATAAAAACTTTACCTTATTAATAATAGAATTTGATTTTGTTTATGAACTTGTTAGTGTTCTGTTCGATATTTGGCGAAGTTAATTTATTTTTCAAGTTGGTTCTAGGGGCATATCGCTTGTGATAATAATATTGCAAGTGAAGTCAATTAAACTGTCTACAGAGTACTAAAGTATGGGGATAAGATCTATGGATTACTTTTTGCTACTTACTGGGAACGTTAGAGCCAAGTTCGTTAAATGAAATAAGTATTGCCTTATAAATAAAGGAACATCTTTGTTTTTATCACTCCACTCAAGCCACTTTAAAAGCCATCATACCTAAATACATCTACTACCTAACTTAGTAAACAAATGTTACAATAATCAAAAAGAAAGGTAAAACCTCACACCTGTTCCACCGGGTTTTTCAATAAACCTCACTTTCCGATAAGATTTGATGGCACAAGGTGCAAAACTAAAGAAACTGAACACCTTATTAGCATCCCTCGCCCGAAGCAATCTCTTCAGTCCCAAATAAAGCAAATCGATATCCGATAATAGCATTCAAAATTATGGCCTTAGTAACCCATTCCTGACCTACCGCCAGCTGCCTTCCTTAACCCATATGTTACAAATATAGGTCAATTATAACATTTATTTCCTCACGATTAACAGTTCTAAGTCTTGGATCTTAGAACTATTTTTAGTTGCTTAGAATATATCCGTGTCAGGAATGCCAAACATGAGATCGGACAGTTGTAATGAATCTTTTGGAACAAGGTATCTGATTAGTATTATTTTATGGTAGGAAATTGGTGACAGGTGCATATGTTTGCGAGTGGTCATTTGTTTTAACGAATTGGATCAGATTTCCACATTGAGTTATTATTATACCATTAGAAAGTGATTTAGTATTTTTTGTGATTTTCACTCTTTTGTATATTTTTATAACAACTTTATTTCGGTTCGCAGCTTGCATTAATTTATTTGCGGGGTTTATATATTTTCTTAACAAACGAAATCGTCATCACGCATAATATTTTTTCATAATCAGATTTTATCACACTTTGCATAATTTTATGCAAGAAAAGCAACTTATTATAGTGATACAAGTTAAGATTCTATTAACTTCAAACTGGCCACTACATCAGGATCCTTTACATAAGGCTCATTACTAAGAAAACATAAATTGATTACAAAACAAAATGTGTATTTAATTATTACATACCATCAGATATCTTACTTAGATCAGTGTTCGTAAGAACTTAATAACTTTTTATACAAAAGCTTATATCGAGGCCCACTTTATCATTCTTGCTGTCGACGACTTCATATATTCGCACAAAAATAAGAGGCAGTGTACAAAGTCTGAGACAATTAGCATTTTAAGAGTGAACCGAGCTTACCCACAATTGTCTGCCGCATTGGTTTCCCACATCATAACCGTCGTAATACGATGGCTTCGCATGATATTGCTCGTAAATATGGCAGGCTGGATTCGTTGCTAACAGTGGGATTCCGTATAATGGAGAGTCCTTATTGGCTTTTTTTCATACAAAATGAACACAAGGAAATCCTCTCATTGCTTTGTTTTTAAATTTAATAATAACTAGCCTTCAAATGTTTACTGTTCACGATTTCTCGTTACACTAGCAATTTGTGGCGATCAAGCTGCTTACCATAAAGCTTCATATTTTCATGTGAAATTTCTTTTGATTCTTAAACATTGAGCAAAATTGCAATCTATCCGGAGAGTATCTCGGTAGAACAATTACTAATTTACACTAACCATCATTAACACTGTAAACTATCGTAACTCAACTAGTGACGACCGGCTGGCCGAGTGGTCTGTACCTCAGGCTATTCGGTCAAGAGGTCCCGGGTATGAACCCCGGTAGGAACAAATGTTTGTATGATGAGTACGAGCATTTGTTTACGAGTCATGGATGTTTATATGTTTATTTAGTATATTTCTAATATTTATTAACATATTATTATCATAATTTCTCCGTTATCTAGTATCCATAACACAAGCTCTTAATGATGCTTACTTTGGGCTAGATAATAGGTGTGAGTGTATAATAGTTATTTGTTATACAGGAGTGCAAAGTTGCTTTTTAACCACGTGCTCAATTTTGATGACCGAGCTAGCGAAGTGCGCTCGTGATTCAAACATTAGAATCCTGAGCGTTAGCGAGAGAATCAAAAGAGCACGAGGTGAAAAATCTTTGCACTCGAGTGCAACACGTTACTTTCATCCCACCTCAACGAGGAAATGACTCAATGCAAAAAAAAAACATTGGCGCATTATTAACAGTTTCAGTCAATTCTGTTGGCGTCAAATAAACTTCTTCGACGCTAGAATCACTCATTTTAGGTTTTTTACTTGTTTTTTGTTTTATGCCTATTGTTTTAACAAATATGTCGTGAAAAGAAAATGGCGCGCGCAAAGTAAATTAAACAAAAAGTACACCAAGAAGGAGCCGTGTCTGATTTTTAACAAGTTAAAAAAGGTTGTATGATAAATTCGGCACCATGGAGGTAGAAGTAAAGAGGTTTAATGATGTTTTGAATTCACAAACTTAGTGCACACGATGTTCTAAATTCAATTTTACTTTATCCTCTAGCGGATAAAACGGCTTTTGCACTCGGATATCGAAGAGCAAAAATACTATTTCCGAGATGGGGGGATGAAAATATTATTATGATGTTCAGGTCTATTTAAGTAAAACATTATAATAATTAAGAAATAAATGTAGGGACTTAATTTTGTCTCTTGCTGTACTTTGTTGTAACATAAATCTTGTTCATTTCACAAAGGAACCCTGACATATTTTTCAATAATTTCCATTTATAACGAAGGTACCGGATGCTTCTTATAACTAACAGTCGTTACAAGACCAGCTAATGTCAATGTGAAAAATGCTAAAAACGTATTGTGATTATGAAGTCAGTATGTGCGTCAGTTCATTGAAGTAACACCGTATGTAGACCCGTATGTAGGGTCGTCTGGGTAGGTACCACCGCCTTTCTTATTTCAGCCGTGAAACAGTTCGCTGTGTTTCGGATTGAAGGGAAAGGTAGCCAGTGTAATTTCTGGGCATGGACGGCATTTCATCTTAGGCCCCAGGATGACAACGCACCTGCAATATCAAGTGATTTTTCCTTGTTATTGCAGGTGTCTATAGGCGGCGGTAACCGCTTACCATCAGGTGGGCCGTCAGCTTCTTTGTCGTATTAGTTGTATAAAAAAAAAACCTAAAAGGTTTACAATGAAACCTCAAGTTAATAATATATGTTTATTCTTTCTCCTAATGTTTCAAATGGTACATAATACGTATAAAGGATTTTTTATTTTGAGAAATGAATATGTTTCTACTACGTGACTTAAACAAATTCTACAATAAAAATAAAAACATCAGTTATTTATGAATGATAACAATTATAAACCATACAATTACTTTCGATACAATTGTTTAATTATAATTTACCCGTCCACCATTATAAAAAGCGATGTTAGATAGCAAAGTTCAAAACAGGTCGTGATTTCTTCACACTATACAGTCTACAATCAAACATGAATACAATTGTGTTGAATACATCTTACGTTAACCTACTTGTTCCTAAGCAAGTTGTTTTTGTGCGTCCGTTCACTTTTATCTTAATTTCATAGATGCAAACACGTGTCTCTATGAGAATTAACAAGTTCATTGTAAATTGTTGCCTTGTTCAAATTGTAAAATAATTAAACGAGAATTTTCATGCATTGAATACTGATGATCTATAAACCTACATAAAGCTCTATTCAAGAGTATTCTGGTCGATTTTCTTGTCATTTTACCATTCTTTAAGATATTGACATCGAAGTTTTCTTGTCGTTCATTTTATTAATATCTTCTTGATATTTTTATTCCTTCTTTATGTACTCTTCTCTTTTGTTGACAAAGCTTTATTTTTAAAGCATTATGTATAATATGAGATACCTTTCAAAAATGTATCATAATGTTAAAATGAAATTGAAAACATATGAGATAGCCTGTCATATTTTATATTGCTGTTCCGGTATCCTTCATAATCATGACCTACTACCCTATTATAATTTCTTTGTCTCTTCCTACTTATAAATATCAAAACCTAAATTAACAGACGTAATGTCATGCGTGTTTTATCTGATTATGAATCATATAAAACATTTATATCTCTCTATCTTTTGTAGATATACAGAGATGAAAATTGATTAGTAAGAGACGCTTAATTATCGGGAATAATTGATGAAAACAGGGCTTAATATCTTTTATTATTATTTTAAAAAACCTCGGAAAAAATGGGATATAAATATAATATAAGTATATAAAGCATTATATATCTTGTGTAATACATAGTTACATAGCGCGCCATAATAGCTGGTAGTCAGCGACAACGTAACCGCGATGTAATGGCAGCGCTTGCGTCCTAGGGCTGTCAATAATACTTTAAGACAATTAAATAGTTTTTTTTTTAAATTCTTAGCGAGGTAGCTTTTGGGCTCATGTCACCTATTGGTAAGCTATAATAAGGCTGAAGATGAAAACGAGCTACACAAGGTTTTTCAATCACATAGACACTGGCCATCTTACCTCCAACTGCCGCAATACAACAATGCTGTTCTTTATTTTTCAATTGTCATAGCACTTCAGAGGTATAACGCTGCTTGAAAGATTAACTTTGCGTTAGTTAAGATAATACACTATTTTGAACTGTTATTTTGAGATGCAGAGCAAGTACGATCGACAGACCCATGTTATTACAACTCACAACTAGTTGGTTACTTAATGTATAAAAAATCTATGAAAAATATTATGATTATACATTACACATGTAGTATTGTATACCTACACATACACTAACACTAACCTACGTAGTGTTTTATATTTTTATAGTTATCAGAGATTAACAAAAATTATTAAGGTAGTGAAAAATTGGAAGAAGTTTTATTTATAGACAAGCAAATAAGCATATTATCTTTAATACACTTAACTAAATCTTAGCGTCTAATTTTTGTCATTGAGTTACATTTTATCTAATTCTAGTTAATATTCGTTAAAATAAAACAAGAATTTAAAGAAACGCAACTTTTTCTCCTGGTGTTTCTTGTTGTTCTATTTTAGGTTAAGTACACTTTACTAAATCGTAACCTATCTTTGTTTGTATCAAATTCTGATGAAATAAAACGTAGATATGAAAAAGCTCGGCTTTCTCACACTACTAATACCGAAAGTCGATGTCTGCAGAAGAAATATTTGGATACTTAAAGGATAGAGGGCCTTAACTTTTATTTTTCTTCTTTAAAAATTTTACTTATTCCAACCCATTAAATATTTTATAATTACAGAAAACTAATTCATTTTCTCAAATTTGTAACTAATAATACTATTTTTTATAGCTTCAAAGCAACTAATTAATACTTACAAATCAGCTCAATACTTTAGCATTCGTTTAATAATACGAACGAATGCCTACCATACTAATAAATAATTGATTCTAGGAAAACACACACAGTATAATTTACACGCACAATAACATAAGTAACAACCCTAGCGTGCAATCTTCCGTGATAGTGAACTTGAGTTTTTTCGCGGCGCAAGCGCACCGTTAGCTTGAGCTACATTCCGCGGTTGCCGCAAACAGCCGCGCGCGGAGCCACCACCGCAATGCTCGTTCTTGCGCTGTTAAAAATACTTTTCTTGCTAGTCTTGCCACCTCAATCTAATGTTGTTAGGAATTCGCAAAGAATCCGGGCCTCTTTACCATTTTAGTGACTCTTCTCTGAATGCTCAGGATAATTCATTGCGTAACCAATGGGATACGTGACCCAGGCAACATTAAACTTATTCAAATGATGTTCAACGGCACGGTGAATTATTGTTGTGGAACAGACAATAGAAGTCTCTATTATTAACTGTTTGAACATTAGACCACGTCACAACGTTTGCCATCAACGGCTGAAAACAAAATTGGATGTCCTTTACGATGCTTAATATTAGTGATTTAATAAAGTATATATTTGAGAACTACAAGTAACCAAAGACAATTTTAGGAATAGAATTCTAAATATGTTAAGAACTTTATTGTTGCAAAATCAGTACCGTCTAATCCCCAGACGTATCATTTATAAATGTACAGTATCTATTACGAGACCAGCACAGTCTAATAAAATAAAAACACGACGGAAAATAACAACCTCTCTAATGCTAGATCTAAGCTTCGAAGGTTGCGCGCGCGCAGTTCATTGACCCGCCATTGCCAATGTCAGCCAAGCAAGAGCCAAGACCAAGATGGCCGTGTTCCGCACTCGCTTACGTACCTCACGTAAGAGACTGTAACGTTACGATTGTGTGGGTACCGCTTGTTTTTCTATACTTTATACGAATAGGAGTTGCACACAGCCTCAGAGTTTCTAAGTGTGTTTGCAAATTGTTCTCCGTTTCGTTTGAGAAAGGGCCACAAGATGGCGTTGCCAGACTAGTCTAGGCTAGATCGTTATTACAAACTTGTATTAGCAGCTGACATAAATAACACTTCGGTATTAAGCCATACAATGCTATTCTACTGATATGTTTTATTACCCACTGTTGTTGGTCGGAATATAATTTTATTGAAAACTGTTTTATTTGCATGTATGGAATATGAAACAGTATTCAATAAACTCAGTTATAGAAATTGCTCATACAGATGTAGATAGAATATTTTAGTTACTAAGTTACTAACATTACCAATGTAAGTCGACAATAATACAACTAAGGTACGTCCATTCTGTTTGCCGCAAAAAGCAGCTAATTACATATATACAACAATAGAGGCTTAAAATATATTATCAATCTAATGACTCTGTAATTAATCATAAAGGACAAAAACATATTTTAATTTTTTTAAATGTTATCACAATACCTAATATAAAATAGAATAGGATTAAAAAATGTTCCCTATAAAAAGACTTAGTGACTATTAGGGTTATTTTTTTTATTCTCGTTTATTGCTGACATTCAGTAAGACATTGAGTTATTATTGGCATTTTAAAATAGCTTATGCAACTATGTAGTAAGGTGCTTATGATAAATATGACCTAGGTTATTACTGGTTAAATAATCTTATTACAGTCGTAATTTTCGCCATCAGCATTCGCAAAAAATTTCATCTAATGAAATAAATTAATATAGGTAATAATAAATCCTTAATTTTTGATTTTAACATTATTATAAATGTTTGAAAAATTACTTAGTAATTAAAATAATATAAAACTAGAAAAATTTCACGTCTGTTCCTGTTGAAATAGAATATTTTGACTTTGTAGGGTGGACGTTAGCTCATTAACGCAAATACAGATAGACTAGAAGAATTTCACAGGGATATCCCAAGTCCTGGGTGGCTCAGTGGTCAGAGTAGTCGCCCGAATTGCGAAAGCTCGTGGGTTCGATTCCCGCCTCAGGACGTGCAATTTTTCTAGTTTTATATTATTTTAATTACTAAATAAATCCTTACTTAAAATCAGGAGATGCGGTTTCGAGTCCCGCCTGTAGCATATATTTTTTCATCGTTTTCTTTCTTTATTTGTAATTGTTACAATAAAGTAGGCGTTTAAACGCATCAAATACACAAAAATGTGATTAAAATAGTTTTTCTAACCTTAACTGGACGTTTAAAAAATATTTGTAAAAATATTCTTTTGGATAATTAGAGATGAGTGGTGAGATAAACGTTGCTTTAAAAACGTTGGAAAAGGAAAGAAAGCGGTGAAGAAATACGTAGGTCCTAATGCTCTGGTGGCGTAGTGGTAATGAGTTTGAGTCCCGCCTGGAGCATATATTTTTTCATAGTTTTCTTTCTTTATTTGTAATTGTTACAATTAAACCTATATTTATTTATTTCTGTCGATTTATCGATTTGTTCAACGTATGATAATCCTGTATGTGCGTGGTCTGTGCACAAAATGTCGATGAGACGTTAATTTTTGGAGTTCCGTACCCAAAGGGTAAACCGGGACCCTATTACTAAGACTCCGCTGTCCGTCCGTCCGCCCGTTTGTCCAGGCTGTATTTCATGAACCGTGATAGTTAGACAGTTGAAATTTTCACAGATGACGTATTTCTTTGTCGCTATCACAAAAAATTTAAGGAGGATCCCATACAACTAACGAGATTTTTTGCTTGTTTTTTTTTGCTCGATATTCATGTAACTCCTGAAGCCTGAAATATACCTAGTTATACTAGGGCTACAGATGATAAAGAAGAGTTCGAAAGAACGCCACAAGGCACGACCGAGATGTGTGCGACGAGCTTCCTCGGTAGCGCCCCACAAATGTTGATAGCGGGTACAGTCCGTTTTAGTGGGTATACCGGCACTTTACACCGGAGATGATGGTTGGGGACAGTCGTCCCTATAACTAAGCCAGGGGTAGCCGACGCACGTGGTGTGGTGTATCAGTGCGTCAACCACGTCAACCAACGTGTGAGGGGGGGCACTTACAGCCTCTTCAAAGAAGATATCATATAAGGTCGAGGTAGCTCCGCTCTGACAGCAAAATGGATAAAAGGCTTGAAGAACGCCCATAGCCTCTGTCAGCGCTGCGGATAGGAGGGTACCCGGCATGGGTTTTAATAAGTGCGAGCCCCACAGTCCCCCGTCTCCCTCCCCCAGGAATACGAGACAGCGCGTACAGGCGTTACCCCTGCCAAAAAAAAGGATTTACGGTTTCAGGTTAGATTAGGGTAGTTTTGTACTTTAGCAGTAACATTTAACTATCTTTAAAAAATTGTGCATTTCTATATACTAGAACAGATATCATATGACAAATGAATGATACATATTAGCTTATTGAATTCAACAATTAAAAAAATAATACACTATTATATACGCTATTGCATTGAACATACCTTTAGTTAAAAAATGGATACAAGTACCTACTGATCATATTACTTGGAACCATCGTTATAAATTAAATCGAATGAAATATAGCACACGGCCGCTTTACAGAGATGCGTCGTAGCAATGTACAGGCTTTTAGCAATGTTGGAATCAATATGAACAACGTTGTCTCCATCCTTATGAAAACAGATTCGTTAAAAACCGTAGCATTACAGCCTACCTCCTTAACGCCCACAGAGCGTTTGTATGTAACGCGTCCTTTAAGGGTCGTTTGTTGAATAAGATCAGTTTATCTTTAAAAGCTCGTTGTAGTCTTTTATATGTCGACAGCGACAATAAAATTACTTTATAACATTTCATTTCGAATATTTTATGGATTTGAATTTCAGAAGTGATATATTGTAAAGAATTTAAATTTAATTAAAGCATGATTATAAACATCAGAAACTTATACGCATTTTATTAAAAACTTACTTTTAAAAAGAAGTCAATGAAACAATCACATATATTATTTATTTTTATCATGTACGGCCTTATTTATAAATTGTCATCAAACCTATATTGATTAAAGCATTGTTAAATTATGTTTTGTCTTTTTTAGCAGACAAAATAGTTTTTTAATTATGCGTGTGCACCGGCAGTCTGGTAAGTGATGAAAGATAACAGTGCTTTAATTAAAGTAGGTTTAATGAGCGATTTTAAGTCAAAAGAGCTTTTTGATCTTATCCCACCTTCCCTTATTCCCCCTTCCTACCCAGCAGCACACGTGCCGGTCTTTGGAGTCATCTTTTCGCTGTCTCCACCTCAACATTACGTAGATACAAAGAAGTTTAGTAACTAGTTTCGTTGTCGTACTTCCAAAACTGCTTGTATTCCCTCCTTCCTATGACAAGGGTTCCTTCAAAAGAGGCGTTAAAAGGCGTCTTTTGGGCCGGCAAGGTGGAGGCGGCTAGAGTAGTGTGTTTCAAGCTGCACTAGCTGTCTTCGCATGGACTCTTCTTACCGTTTCACAGCAATTAGTGTTGAGTCATTTGAATAGAATAGAATAGAATAAATGTTTATTTGGTACATATTAAAAAAAACACGAAAGAATAAACACAAATATTAAATCTGAACAATTTGTACCAAAAAGGTCTCCGCTCAGTATGAAGCCGTACTTGCCGGCCGTATTTGCCGTGCTTTGTATAAAAATTTTGCATAAATTATAAAGGTAAGATCAATATTTTTACAAAAGATAATAAACATAATCCATAAATAACGGATGTTGCAAAGTTTTGTGTTTTGGAATCGTATATCAAGTATCTCAATAATGAATTTCAACTATTATATAAAACCAAATAGTTTTGTAGATTTGAGCACAAAAAATTACCTCGTAATAAGACCTTCTCTGAAAAGTTATTTGAGATCGATGACCCTAGGCAAAAATTTTATAAACAAATTTATAAGGAATATGTCGGGCACGTAGTACTGCGTAGGCCTGTCCCAAAGCCAAGAGTATTTTTCATTTAATAAAAAATTTACGAGGTTTTTACAAAATTTCTTATGTTGCTCGTATAGGTTACACAGCCTTATGTCTTAAGTATACTCTTCTTTTTAGGAATTTCCAAAGACGTGTATGATGGATGATTGATGAATAAAACTTAAAACTCGTACAATTTGAAAAAAATGTCTATAATTATACCTATAATTTTTTTTAAAAATTATTTTGTTTAGGAGCTTTCATCATGTCAGCTCCGTCTTACTACATATGATTTTACTGACTATTCCAACTTCAGACTAGAAATTACAAAATTTATAATAATTTTAGCGGCCTCTGAAGAAGGCTCAGCTAAAAAGTTGGTTAATAAACCAACATCATGTTGATTTACATTGAGGAAATTATATATGTCTCTTAAAGGACGATTCCGCTATCATTCCATTAATAAATGATGTACATCATCTAATACTCCACACATTGTACAGTTCGGGGATTGGATAATTTCATCAGATAGGTATTTAAATTTATTTAATGAAATATGACCTATACTACCTACATACATATATTACCTATATTTTATGGATACCTATCATGCTGGGAAAATAATCTTAAATAAGTTCTTTTTACTAGTTACCATTTTTTTGTGATACACTATATTATAATAATGGAAACCTTACACGAGCCGTAAGTATATAAATAGTTTCGAGCACAATAAATAGACTGCCATGCCAGCTAAAAACTTGACCTCGAATCTAGGGACCTTCACCGAAATGTTACCGCAGTGCGATAACCCAACCATTGTTCAAGCGATTCATTCCCATTTATTTATCGCAATCACGATCGAGTACGTTATTTCCGCATCATGGCCCTCGTAATTTAATCATTAAAGTTTACGATACACGGGGATTTATGGTGATTCTCGGCTGGAAAAACAGATTTATAACAGATTATATATACTACACAAATAATAATTATTCGTTAAAAATTTAATACGCAAGCCGACTTGGCGTCGTAATCGTAAATGTGACTAGCGATTACATGACATGATATGTCGTTATCTTTGGACAAGCATTATTGTACAGTAAAAGTGAATTTACAATCGAATACAGTTTTGAAATAAGCTTTGTGGGTGGTCTCAGTGTAGCTATGACTTCTTTAGAATACTTTTCACCGACTTCAAAAGAGGAGGTTATCAATTCGACGCGTTTTTTATATTAGACGTGAATCTACTTTATTATGTTAGTATAGGTATAGATAGTACCAGGTTGGTCCCATCTGGATCTGATGAAAATCTACGAAAATAGAGAGCATTTCTAACGATAGTTATAATAAACAATTCCTTGTTGTGTATCAGAGACAGAAAGTCACTAACGATCACCCATCTAAATTTGACACTGAAAATTATAAACAAAAATAAAAAAAAATATTAAAATTTATTTTATCACAATAAAATGTGTAGTAAATTTGACTAACTAATTTAAAACCGCGATGATGAAATTTCTAAGATAAGAAGTTTTATGTCTAAATCGAAAAAAAACGAAATCGAAAGCTACAATAAAGACGACATTTCGTCATTCCTGTGATCTCACGAAATTACGGACTTTAAATTCCTACAATAATATTAAAGAGTCATATAAATATTGTTTCTCAACAGTCCACATAATATAGTTGTGGGCAGTATCGCTGTAACAAAGAATAAAGAGAGCTTATAAAATAATTTACGTGATACCGTTCCCAAATCTATTTGATAGATATTAGGTTTCAACCCTTCCAACTCTGTTATTTACTTTGATACAACATTAATATACCTAATATATATCTTAGACATAGGTATGCACAAAACTATATCTCTTCCTCGATTATAGTTTATACGAGCTCTTGTCAAGGTAATTTGTAAAAGTCCCTACAACAAAGTCTATGTAAGTACAATGACGAAAAAGTATAATTCTTTTTAACTTAACCTATAGATTCATAATAAATTGTACTCAACTAAAAATTTATTAAACTGAAATTAAATATTAACTTGTGAAATATTTTATTTATTTATAATAAGTATATTTTTTACTCAGGCAATACTTGTAACATAAAACATGCATCGGCGACTGAAGGACTTGTATCCAGCTTATGAATAAAAAAAACATAAAAAAAACATGTAACGATTTTTAATAAAAATGTTTATTGTCGTAATAAATATAAATACTTACGTACTGTAGTTTTGAAGTAGAATACTAATCATCTATAGATTATAAAGGATCTCCTTGTCCAAAAATCTATACTTATGGATCTTTCTATAATACCGAAGACCTCTTTATGTATGCCGCCATTAACATTCGGTCCCCTTCCGTTTCCTTCGTCTTTGTTTGAACTTCCCTGCCCTTATAGAACAAAGTTTGAATATTAAAATGTGAGCATTTATCTACTGTAATTAGTATTATAATATTTCAGAACATATCTTTTAGTTACACAACTTGTAAGTTGTGTACCGACCTAATTAAAATATACTTATAATATATACGTTCGGAAATATTGTATATTGTGTTATTAATAAAGCCCGAAGTATGGTAAATCTTAGCATTGACGGGTAGGTTGCGTTGTCCTTTTGCTGGTAATTCTTAAGATTTACCATACTTATAGATTTTATAGTTACAAATATATATATTGTTAGGGAAAAAGTTTCTTCGCATTTTTTAAGAAAATTCAAAACATTTTTTAATATAGTTTATTTATATTTAACTAAAGTATGTAGGTACCATTTTGTTCGATAACTTTTTGCCATCTTGTAAGTAGGGACATGATCCCATTGCTATAGAAATTTTGACGCTTCTGATCAAAATACCGCGACAAGTGGTTTTGGCAGTCCTCTCGTGATGTTAACTCGACACTGCCTAGAGAATACTGAAGAGAGCGAAACAGGTGGAAATCCCAGCCAAACTCTCTTAATTTTTGCATACTGGCTAAAGATGTGTGAGGTCTAGCGTTATCATGATGAAAAACCACGCCCCTTCTGTTGATTAATTCCGGCCGCTTTCTCTCAACTTCTTGCTTTAATCTCATCAGTTGTTCGCAGTAGAGTTCAGAATCGATGGTCCTGCCTGGTGGTAACAGCTCATAATGAAGAATGCCCTTCCAATCCTACCACACACACAGCATCACCTTGTTGCGACTTAATCCGGGTTTCGCCACAGTCTGTGAAGTCTGGCCGGCCTTTGACCACGACCTTTTTCGCACGTTCTTGTCGTGCATGATCCACTTTTCATCACCAGTTATCAGCTTTTTCAAAAATGGTTCGGTTTCATTACGTCGTAATGAAGAATCACAAATGAGTACACGGTTTATTAGGTTTCTTTCAGTGAGCTCGTGGGGTACCCAAATATCGAGCTTTTTTGTGTACCCATTTTTTGCACCAAAACTGTTTTTTGGTCAATTCCCAGTTCTTCAGCTACGTGTTAACTACTGATATGCCGATCTTGCTCCAGTTTTTTAAAAATGGCATCAATTTTATCCGTAGTAGGGCGACCAGAGCGACGTGCATCTTTGACATCAAAATTTCCGGATTGAAAACGTTTAAACCAAATTTGTGCTACTCTCACAGACACTGCACTAGGTCCATAAACATTGAAATTTTTTTTCGCGGCTTAAGTTGCATTTTTACCTTTTCTGTAGTAAAATTTTAAAATGTATCGAATTTCTTCATTAGATTCACTCACCTTGACAGTACGAAAAACAAATGAAAAACACACATTTTCCTAATTTGAATTAGGAATTATCTTTTTTAAAATCTAAACTTTTAATGATACTAAAACCAGCCAGATACAAATAGTACAGCCAAAGAGATTTTATTACAAGTTCATACATACTATAATGCGAAAAGACTTTTTCCCCAACCTATTATATTGAATAGTTAATACATACAAAGACTATTGAGAGATTATTATTATTAGTATTTAATAAGTAGGTACAAACATACACAAAACATAAAAATGTAAATTTACAGGTACTCCGTGCTACTTATTCAGTCAGTTTGTCACTTTTGAACGATTAATACTTTGAAGTTATAGAAAAATATATATACTACAAATTAAAGAAAATATTTCACGATAGTTTAGATAGTGCAGCCAGTATCAGAGTCATTTGAGTTCTCAGACTTGACTTTGACTTTGACAAGTGTACAGACTGTAATGTGACGATACTCCGCGCTCAAATGGGTAGTGCATCCATTCTCACCTTGACCCATTGTGATATCATAACGTATATCAACGGTCGTAACGTATTCCCGTAACCCATCGAGCTACCTGTATTCACCCTCAACAAAGCCTCCAATAGGGGGTGGTCACACAAAGACGAATACAAAAATCCGATCGTGGGAACATACCCTATGAATGAACCGCACCTGCAGTAATATATGAGGATATGAAGGCGTTGTCGGTTATAATTTTATGAAAACACGATCAATTGTGAAGCGGTGATTGTGGTATGTGTAACCTAATAAAATGTGTACTGCCAGGGAATTTTATTATTAGATTAATCTGTACTCTATTGTTTCTGCTGTCTCGTTTTAAGATAACGTTACTTATGTTCTGTCAATTCATTCATACTCCTTCGACTACTTACCTGTTTCGAAGTAGCTATAATTCATAAACATAGATTGATCTACGTTTACTAATTAAAGTTACTTCAATTATGAACTGTTGCAGAAAAAATATTTACTAATAAAAATGTATCTAAACTAGAAAAATTTCACGTCCTGAGGCAATAATTTTTCAAACATTTATAATAATGTTAAAATCAAAACTAAGAATGTTGCAGAAAAATCTAGAATATTATATTACACAATGAACATTTAAAGATATATAAAACAGTGCCTATCTAAGTTATGGGCATCATTGAAAATCGACTAACAAAGATATTTCAACATTACATACTTAATATTACTATCAAAACACACCGTCGACCTCGGCTCTACATACAGACGCAAAAAGTGATCTCATCATAAAAACAAATCAGATCCCAGTGGTACAGTAAAGTAATGTCACACCCTCCTGCCACATTATGTATGAAATTAGCATGATACTGCGAAAGTCAATTGGATTTCACGTATCAAAATGTATGGAAAATCGCTGTGTTTATCAGATGAAATAAAAATTTGTTGCGAAGTCAGACATAAATTTGTAACAAAATAGCGCGGCTACCGTTAGCAATATAACATACAATTACAGTTTGCTAGTAAGCTACTAACAAATTACGAAACTTCGGTAACATTTTAGATGATGACCTTCGTTTATTCTAAGGGCGGACATTATCGTAGTCTCTGGTAATGCATCTCCCAATGTTAATCTAACTTCGGAGTGAAAGATGATTATCATTTAAAGTATTAGAATCCGAAATAGCTTTTTGCTGTTTGACACGGAGTACCTACGTTACATGTGTGTTGTTCCTTGGAAGGAGTTTCTGAGAAAACCGATATTTTTAACCAACTTCAAAAACGAAGAAGTTCTCAATGCGGTTGGTATGTTTTTTTTCTATGTATGACACCGATTACGCCGAGATTTCTGATCCGATTTACGTCATTTTTTTTTGTTCGATGCGGTATAGTTTCCATTTGGTCCTATATTTTTTTAAAGCCATTGGGTAGTTTGGTTTTAAATTAAAATAACTGGAATGAGTAAATCGTCTATGTATGCGAAATTGCGGATTTTTCCATAACCGTATGTACTGATGCTTTTGCTGATCAATTCTATAATTTTCGAAAGCATTTAATCTTGTTAGTTGAACTTTAATTTTTACTATTCTATCTTTAAACATTTTTTTAAAATCTGTCCAAATGATGCTTTTATATTCAACAACATGGTATATTGACTTCATTTGTGCGATCACGTTTCTTAATATTTATTTTAGTACCATGTTCCTTTATCATTGAGCAAGACATGCAATGACGTTAAAGTTGTATTAATTACAGACAAAGTGACGAAATCCCTTAAGACGTGACCGTACACGTGAGACACGTGATTTTAAATTTCATGTGTTTGGTTTTGTAAAATACGTCATTTGAATGTTTATGAATGTGTCCTACCATACTAGTCCATACATACTAATATTGTTAAGACGAAAGGAGCTCTGTCTGTCTGTTATATTTTCACTTTTAAACCGCTGAACTGATTTAGATGAAATTTGGCATGGAGATACCTACATTACCATGTAAGTAATGTATAATTATGCTGCCTTTCCGCGTTATCAAAGCAGGCGAAGCCTCACCCGATTCGTAACAATAGGTATATATTTTAGATTTAAAATATTTTTAAATTTTCTTTTCTGGAGATATTTACCATCGAGTTTTTGAAAAGAAAACTCAAAGATTATTGCTATTTAATCGTGATAATTACAAAAATTATGTATTTTCATACTTATCTCCATAAGAGATCTCTTTCAGTCAGCCTAATATAGTCAGTCAGCCTAATATAGTGATTTTTTTTTTATACAACTAGATGACAAACAAGCTGACGGCCCATCTGATGGTAAGCGGTAACCGCCGCCTATAGACACCTGCAATAACAAGGAAAAATCACTTGATATTGCAGGTGCGTTGTCATCCTGGGGCCTAAGATGAAATGCCGTCCATGCTCAGTAATTACACTGGCTACCTTTCCCTTCAATCCGAAACACAGCGAACTGTTTCACGGCTGAAATAAGAAAGGCGGTGGTACCCAGACGACCCTAGGGGCCTACCATCTAGTGAATAAATAATAATAATTTAATAACTATGTATAATGACAATGAGTGACAGAAAAACGCAATCCAGAAGAAATAATTATACTTACTTAACTATATCATAAATATAAATACATAGAATGTTATGCATTTAAGTAATGAATTATCGATTTGACATTGCGTGAAGTAACAATAAAATCATATTAGTTACAAATCTTGTAACAAAAAGTGCTCCTTGACTCGTGCTTTGAAAGAAGTGATGGAAGGACTATCTTGGATAACTGTTGGAAGCCCATTTCACAGATGTGCGGCGCGGAAAGAGTAGGAATTAAGAAAAAAGTTAGTGTTGCTTCTAGGTAGCTTAAGCATCTTGGTGATACAAGGCCTCCTAAGAGTTAAAACCGGGAACGAAAGTAATTATGAACGGGATTTGGGGTCATTTAGAATTTTCAACTGCGTGCGAAATTCGGACACATGGTCATATTTCCGCAACTGAAAAATGATGTAAATTGCTATATTTCACTACCTATTTTTTGCTCGACCGCTTACCATCAGGTGGGCCGTCAGCTTGTTTTTCATCTAGTTGTATAAAAATATTTAAAAAATATCACCAGGTTTTTTTAATCTTGTTTCACCGAGTTTATTGTGTTATCCAAAATAATTTGGATAAGATAGTTATCAGTTTCATTTGAAGAAACGCTTAAAGTGTAGTTTATTTAAATTTAACGAATTATTAGATTTATTGGGCATAAGTAACCTCCAAATTTATTGATAATGTAGTTATAAGCTTATTTTTTTCTCCGTGGCTTTGTCATTTTTAAATTATATTTTATATACTTAAATTTAATTATTTTTCTTGTTTTATCAGTCTGTTATCAAATGTTAACTAAGGTCACACCAACACAAATCCAGGTCCGGTTTTAATATACCAATATGAACATTGATTAAAATTTAAGACTGCATACATGATAAATTTTTGAAAATTAGTGAAAACAATGAAAAGGTAAAATAACGACTGACTCCCTGCTCATAAATAAAATCACTCAAAAATAAACTTTAAATTTTCCTACATCTATAATACAATATACATGTAGGAAAATTTTAAAATAGATATAGCCTATTAATAATTCAGCACGTTACTGTATCGAGTCATTTAAAAAATCACAAAACAGACACTAACACGTGCGTCTATGATAATTGAGTTTAGCTTAAATTAATAAATTTGAATGAGAACTTTCTTATTGAAATTTTAATGTACCGAATCGACAAAAAACAGAGACTATCATAGCATTGAAAATAGGCATTATAATTATTTAGTAAAAACAAAATAGTAAAGTTGCATGGTTAAAGCACTATGATTTGTGATCAAACAGTTTCATTTACTAGCGGAATAAAAATAGCATAAAGCAAAATGAATAATAAACCATTTTAGCATTATATTTAAAAAGTTACATATTTATTTTCTTCGACAACATTAAAATTTACTTTCATATAGGTAAGCGTGTCGTTATATAATTACAGGTATGACGTTAAAAATGATTTTAAAAACAAATTCAAAGAAAAGTTCGACTTTCAAATCGCCACTTTAAAATAACATAATTCAAAAATGTCTAAGGGTAAAATGTCAATTTACAAAACATCGAAAATTCAAATATCAATTGTATTGAAATATTGAAAATTGTTATACCTAAGCTTAAAATGTAATTGTCATTAATGGATTGATATGCCGATGGAATAAAATATCTATTGATTTAAAACGTCGATAGCCATTATCATCATCATCTTCATTTCAGCCTATAGACGTCCTCTGCTGGA
Organism: Nymphula nitidulata; assembly: GCA_947347705.1. Classification (NCBI taxonomy): domain Eukaryota; kingdom Metazoa; phylum Arthropoda; class Insecta; order Lepidoptera; family Crambidae; genus Nymphula; species Nymphula nitidulata. Next base: position 15,498,510 of record OX374623.1, read on the forward strand.
CAAAGGCCTCCCATAATTATTTCCACGACGATGAGGCTACCTGCGACTTTCACCAGATCGTCGGTCACCTTGTTGGAGGACTGCCCACGCTGCGTCTTCCATTTCGTGGTCGCCACTGTATCATTATCGCCAGCCTATATACGTCCCACTGCTGGGCACAGACATTCCTACATGGGAGAAACTCATGAGGAGCTTGGGCCATAACACCACCACGCTGGCCCAATGCGGGTGGTGGGTTAATGCGGTTGCAGTAACAACCGGAACCAACGGCTTAACGTGCCTTCCGAAGCACGGAGGATAGCGAAGATTAGAAATTTTGGTTGACCCATCCCGGGATCGACCATGGCGAAAGTTGCTTTGTTTTCGCAATCGAAACCAGAGTGCTTAAACCACTACGCCCGCCACCGAGCTCCTCACCACTACGCCACCGAGCTCCTCTATATACCTAAGTTCCAAATGTCAACTTTTAATCCAATATAACTTGTCGGCTGACTGTGAAATCGACGAGTTGTGCGCTTCTAGAACCATCTGACAGCATCAGGGAAAAAATCCGACCGATGATAAATGCGTTCGAGGCACCCACCTACCAAACCTTATCGGGCCGGCGACCACGTTTTCTTCGGAAAAAGAAGTCGTCGTTGCCGCAAGTTATTTGCAGATTAATTTTACTTGACATTGGCAAAATTCGTAATAACGAGAGGCCATTAAATAAAGAAGAAGAAGAACTTGGGTACTATAGAGTAACAGTAGGGTAAGATGCGAGTGGGGGTGCACCTTGGGCCATTCCTAACTCCTAAGCTGCCGATTTCACTTAAAACTTTAGGAGTTAGTTATTCGACGTATCATTTTTATGCCTTCGATATTTAGGTCTTTCAATATCACTTTTGTAGATAATTAAATTTTAGATATAATTTGGATGTACCTGGGTTATGTAACCATTCGTCAGTAGACTTACGTTATTCTGATTTTCGGTTTGATGATCGATATTTATGTTTTCTATGTATTAAACATTGACATTTTACACGTTCATATGTAGGTAGGTATTTTAAATTTTGACGTTCGAATATGTAACCACGGATGGCGGAAGATATTCTTTTGAAGCCATACAAAATAAGGACTGTTTAGCTATAATTTACATCGAAACTATTAGATTATATTATTTAAAAGCTACCCGACATGGCTATCCTGATTACCTCGATTACCTCAGAGGGTGTGTGACTTGTTTGTGATAAGATCACAGTTTGAATCTTACCCTGCCGCAGGAATATAATACCAAGAACATTTTTCGTAGCACCCATAAGCGCAATTGAAAAATTACTTCGTATTTCACTGCAATTTGACGTGTCTAACTCATGGATTTCCGCGTATTTTGATAGCTAAAATTGGAGTACCTAACCTGTGAATTTCCAACCATCGGTCGAGAAAAATCTACAAAACTAGTAGGCGAAGAGAGAAAAAATATTTTAATTTAATCTTCGCGAAATTAGCTATTGCAGGAAATATAAACTCTGAACATAACCTTCACGTTGTCTGCACTCCACAACAACCTTTATATCCTTACGCAATAAAGTTTACAATCAGTTACATAAAGTGTTACGTTCAAGCTATCGATTGAAGTAGCACTGCTATGAATATTAAATGACGTAAGAATTTAGCTTTTTGATTGGCACTTTGAGCTTTATGAATAAAGTGTCAGAGCTTGTTGTTGAGTAGCTTAGAAATGATTAGCCGACGTTTGGTAGGAAGAAGGTTGGTATTGCGCGTAGAATACCTACTGCGGAGGCCGACGAGGGTCGATGGCTTCTTGGGGACACGTGAGGCGTACCGTTAGCCTGCACACGCCGCCTCCAACACATGGAAAAGAAAATCTGTGAGGTAACGTTAGCACATACAACATTGCGAAAATATAAACCAAAGAAAATTTATATTATAATTTAAGGTGTAATTGTTAGTTTCAATGCATTGATACCTATCTACAAACCTATACATTTATGAAATATCCTTACTTTTTGTAGCTGGACAAATCATGTTACATGAATACTTGTATTAAAGGATGATATTATGTAGTTTTACTACGTATCGAAATAATAGTGTAAAGTTGTTGTCCCTTCATTAATAAGCATTATTAATTGTAACTAAATAAAAATATCAGTTATAACAATTTTTATAAAATTGCACATTAATCCATTTAAGTGGAAATATAAATCCTTACTTAACATGACTTGGTATAAGCCACCATATTCTAAAACAAGTTAATTAAATCCTAAACCTGACACTGCAGACGCTACCTCCTTACGCATTTTAGCTTCGAGAAATGTTGAACTTTAAGTCACATAATAATAAGGTAAAGTCTTAATAAACGGTGGTTGTTAATGTGTGCGTAACATATTATTTTTAAGATTGCGAATGTAACATACAATGCTGTGGATAATATAAAGTTGTATACATCCTTCCGTGGCCGAGATACAGAGGCCACAAGGAGGTATCAGTTTTTTGTTGTTCTTAAGTAGGTGTATTATCCATGTATGTGTGCGAAGGTACAAACATGTCTTTGCACCTAAAAACATAATTAAAAATCAGCCCTTTAGATTGTGCAAAAGCTTAATTTAGGATCCCGATACTTTTCTTTTTATAAAACATCAATATAATGATTTTGCCTAATTTTGTTGACTGCCTAACTTTCTTGGTCGTTTTAGGAAAATGTTCACTTGATTTCAAACGCATTTTACATTTTATACCAACAACATGTCGTTGAAAATAAATAGTTTCATGACTAAGTTGTTGGCATATCATATGTTAAGGATTTGCAGAAAAGTTTTATTTATTTTTCCACGGCTCTAATTAAAGCTAATCTTTATTTAACATTAATTATTTTTTACTTATGTGCTTAAGTATTGACATTCTGATTTATTTTGTACTGTAGTATATGATCAGTTATTGCAATTCTTTGCTAAATCACAATTGTTATTAGGATAATTTATATCCATTAACAAAATGCCGCCTGAACTCCCGTTGATGTCTTCTGTTAGGGACTTAGAAGTGGGAGTCAAGTAAATTGAATAATTGTATACTTATTTTTCATTTCAACTGATCTATAAGAAAACCATTATTCATATGTTAGTACTTTTTTATCAGCATCGATAAAATTCAATCATTTTACTTTTTGTTCTAAATATACCTGTCCCTATGTAACACATTTCACGGAATTCTAAAAAGACTATTTTATTTAAATTGTATATTTGGTTTTTGCAACACACTAGAAAAACAATAACATGTTCGGTTCTTGCCTCCGATAATTCTATAAAGTACTTTAAATGTAAGTACTATTACTTAAAAACATAGCAGTGCTTTCAGGCTTTAATTAATGTATGAATTCACTGTATATATGATTACTTGGAAAAAAATATATTTTCACTTTCCTCAATAATAAATTTTGACTTTATTTTCATAGAACGCCCTGCAAGCATTTGTACAAAAGTAATGTTGCTACAATACGATAAAAATAAAATTATGTGGCTTATTAAACTTTTTTAAGCGGGAGGTGGGTGTTAATGACTGTGACACAGTTATCATTAACTAATACAAGTAGATTATCGTACATTATTTAAGAAATGCATTTATCAATGTTCTAATAAAATTACTTTTGTTTTGTTTAATTTAAACTTACCTACATAATTTGTAGAAGTGTTGGAATAAGAATTACATAATTTACAATTATATGGATCTTAAAGTTTCGCAGTGGGTTGTTTGCTTCAGATTTATTCAGTAGTTACTGTTGATGTATTGTATAGAATTTATGCATGTATAATATATGAACCTACAAATTTAAATTGAAAACATCGTCAATAATCTACTTATCAAAGCGTCACATTTAAATGAGGATTGTTACGGTGAAAACTCTAACATACAAAGCGGTATTACGCAGAAAGTTTTATAAGCAAAATTCGGAGTTTCCAGAACAGGAATTTTTAGTGTAAAAACAGGCGAATTGAATTCATCACGGCCATGACTCCCGAAGCAATATCAAGGTTTCCGTGACACGCTCTTGTTTACGCCAAGCCACCACCGGTATGTTTGCATTCAGAATGTAATTTTAAGGTCGTTGGCGTACAGTATTGACGACACACTAAATAGGTCGATATGTGAATTTTTAAACATAAGCTGAGAGAAGGGCACAGCATACAGACATATTTACTATATACTTTTAACAATGTATAGGTAACTTAAATAAAATTTTCATTTCTAACATTTGCTTATAATAATTGAAGTAAAAGTTACAATGTCCTTAGGACATAATTATTGTTATCTGTCTAAAATATAATGTTATTGTTATTAAATAATATAATCGGTATTCAAATAAAAATATTCTTTTTAATTAATCCGTATAACCGATATATTAAAAAGATTATTTTCATATATATTTCTATAATTTTCTCTACATGTTGTAGAGAAAATTATAGAAACTCAAAAACTTGTGCCAATATACATAATCTAAAGTTATCAATTAAAAAAAAACTTTTATAAATCTCTGAGAAAATCTTTTCTAATTATATTTTGATAATTTTGATCTATCAAATCTCATGCACTAGGCGAGGCAAGCTAGAAAATGGCCACAAATCTTATTGTTTTTCTCACGTTGAATCATAAGCCGACCAAAATAAGCGAGCCAGTCTCAGTGTCCCCATTTTTTGCCACAAACAACTCGCGAGTTCAACGGCCCCTCTCGGAGCACCTAGCACGGAGGCGAATGGCCAAACTTACCAAAAGCTTGCTTCAAGCCAAATTGACTCTATCTAATGCTGACTCACAATTGAGGCCTCTTCTTGTACGTGGAGCTTAAAAACTTTTGTAGGTGCAATTATACAAAGGTTTTCAAATTTTATTTAAAGTATTTATACGCCGGGAAAGGAAAAAAATAATACTTATTTATAAATATTCAAAATGACTAGTTTTAAGAAAAATAAATAAAAGTTACCAGATTCTCATCTATTACTTATATATGTAATTTAAAGTAAAATTAAGTTGATTACTGGTTTTATCGCTCTTTCTGAAAATAAATATGATTATTGATACGTAACGTAGACATAAATTATTCACTGCGCCCGATATGAGTTCATTTAAATTAATTATAATCGTTGAACTATTAATGCTATTCGAAATATCGTACTTACAAATTTTATTTTAATATCACATGTAATTAAGAACTAATCACTATCATAAATTGCAAATGAATAGAATTCCTAAATGTTTCAAATTAAATTAATGAGAACCTAGTTTACGTATGTTTCAAGTGCCTTGTAATATTATGTTATCGTATAAACTATCGAAGAGCTCTACTTGCAATCCTCAATCAATTCAGGTAAGCATTTACAACTTGCAAAGAAAACATAAAAAAAAATCTAATAACCCTTTTTGCTATAGGTTTATATTAAAAACAAATTCTCAAAATGTCCAGACAATAACGAAACCCAAAATTACGCAACTTCTTTTTGCGAAGCGATACAAAATTGAAACCGTGTCGAATACGCCCACGGTACGCCCGGCACCATTCTACTTTCAGTGCGAGGACCTTACCCTAGACATTGGCATCGGTCGTATTGTATAGCCTTTAGAAGGCACAGACAGAGACAATTAAGTTTCTATTAACGTTGTATACTATTTGGTAATGAGAGCCGTATTAGAAACAATGTAACACCCAATTAAGAATAAGTAACTTATTTACTTGCATTTTTTTACTCGCATTTTAGTTTATGCTATTTATTTAAGAAATGTCAATTTGTTTAACTATTATAGTTAATAGCTTACTATATATTAGAATATTGTATATCAATTTTATTTTCTAACAAATATGTATTTAAGTTTTATGAATTTAAGTTCTATAATTGAAACCATAGTTATAATATTTTATACTTCCTACAGATATGATGTTTATAGGTACCTGCAGTTATACTCCCAGGATTCTTATTGACAAGTTAATTATTTTTTCGGCCTATAAGTAGTAAGTAATATTTTGGCCTATTAAGTATTACCTATACGTTCAAACTTCTAAGAAAGACATTGTGATTCTATACCAGACTTGACATAAATACGATACTACTATTGCTAATAATTCGCAGCGATATCACGGCACTACTGTCTTGAAATATTAACAGGAAAGAACAAATCAATACATACCAAAAACCATCAAAAGTTTTTTCAATAAGGGGAATTTATTTATTTATTTTAACTTTATTGCACAATATAAAAAAATGTACAAATGGCGACTTAACGCCTAATGGCATACTCTATCAGTCAACCAAGGGCTAAGCAGAAAACTCAAAAAGCGGTGCACAGCAATAAAAAAGAAAAATATTTTGAACAAAGTAAACTAAACAAATAATACATATCAAATAAACTAACTCTTTAAATATAATTTATACTACATAAATGAATCTACGAATTACAATGTCGATGGTATCTTCGCAAAAAGGTTATCGGCTGTCATCGTTCGTCCTGCTCTCACAAATTGCTGCTCTCTGTTAATCAATACCTCAGACTCAGAACTTTATAACGTCATCAGTTGAGGTAAGTCAATATCCACCTTATTCGTAAGACGCCTTCGACACAATTACCGTTTCAAAACTTTGTTTTTCTTTAGCCTTTAGGTTATTTCTGTGTAGTGGATAATGAATGAAAATCTTTGTGTCCATTTTTATAACACTGATTATGGAAATTGTAGGACATTGGTTTGATATTTTCTTTTTCTTATAAAATCAGCCGAGAACATGTCGGATACCTAATAAGGATTCATTACTACATACTTAAGTTTACGTATACATAATTATACAAATTGTATTATACTTATTTGACGTGGGGTAATTGGGCAATTCCGGAAGAAGAAAAAAATCCGGAATATGGCGAAATTAATTACAGATTGTTTTCTGTGGCTTTCGGTTAAAAGTGGGTATAATAAAAAAACCGTGAAATACTAAGAGTTAATTTTTTCCTTTTTATTACACAAAAATAAAAATTTACATTCAATAAATCAGTAAAAAAGGACAAACTCTCGACTCTAGATTTCGTAGGATACATGTTTCAATGTAAAAACTGCCAAGAAATAATTTAAGAGTTCATATTGTAACTAGGCTCACCGTTTGTATGTTTAAACGTACAAAAAAATGTTAACTGTCTTTAAGCACCATTAATGGATAAACTTATTAAAGAAGTAATGAACTACCTATCAATTGTACGGTCACTTGATAAATGTTAAATAATAATATGTTTAATAGGTAGTTAATAGTTTTTAACAAATGTACCATTCGATTTTACGTCAACTCATCAAGACGTCATGAATTCATCTGCAAAAAGGTACGATATTAGTCACGTCGCAGCGGTCGCCTTGTTCAGAACCAGCGAATATTTATTATGCACGAAGACTCTTGGCCTTCATTCAAGGGTCCTTCTTACTTTATTCATTTTGCCATTCCTGTTGAGTATACAAAACATAGAATGAAGGGTACCTCTTTGAATATATCAATACTTTTAAAATCAAATGATTTGGAAGTGACGAACAACTTGAAGGTCGATTAAATACAGCCCGCCTAGCATGACCACCGAAACGCGATATGATACGATATGATAAAGCTATTTATCGCTTCGAACTGTCAAAAATCATTGGATATATACAATACAAGTTCGCAGTTTCGATAAAATTTCAAGATGGCGGTTATATCCAATGATTTTTGACAGTTCAAAGCGATAAATAGCTTTATCATATTGCGTTTCGGTGGTCATGCTAGGCGGGTTGGATCTCTATAGATATTAAAATTTAAGATCGAAAATTCTCTATGTAAAACGATAACGATGGCTTACTGCTTAGATTTTTTCTCTTTTCATAAATAAAGCACTTCTCTTGCATGGTTGGGCTCAGATGGCTGATCAAGACTAGTCATTATCATTTCTATATTGACGCTCGTCTGACCGAGCGGTCATCTCTAGCTGTCTGCTAAAAAGGTCCCGGGCTTGAATCCTGGTATGTGCAGATGTTTTAAAGTTTATTTAGTATATCTCTAATATTTAAAAACATCCTCATCATATCAGCTTATGATGTCCACTGCTGAACAAAGGCCTCCCCCATCGATTTCGAAATGGATCGGTGCTGCGCAGGCTGCATTAATCGGCTCCCCGCCACCCTGACCAGTACGTCTGTCCATCTTGTCTGAGGCCGTCCTACTTTTTGCTTTCCGGTACGTGGTCGCTATGCTTGAACTTTAACGCCCTATCGGCCGTCAGTTCTGCGCGCTATGTGCCATGCCCACTGCCACATCAACTTGCTGATCCTATGAGCTATAGCAGTGACTTTAGTTATTTTACGGATCTCCTCCTTTCTGATTCTATCTCGTACTCTCGACACTTAAGATAGCTCGTTGGGCGACTGTGAATTGGCACAGAAGACCCTTAACCACGGCAACCACGTTTCACAGCCATATGTCATCACTGGCAACACACACTGGTAGAAGACTTTCGACTTGAGGCACGGAAGAAGATAAGACGAGAAGATATTACGAATTTCCTGAACGCTGCCCATCCGGGTTAGATTCGACGATTTATAGGCATATTACTATCAATATTTCTCCGTTATCTAGTATACATAACATACGGTCTTTATGATGATTAATTTGGGCTCGTAATAGGCGTTGGACTACTCAAGTGTCTCTCTCATGTAGGCCTGTGTCTAGCAGTGGGACGTACCTATACAGGGTAGATTTTTAAGGCGGGACAGTAAGGGCAGGTACTTTAACAGCTCTAGTAACAGCACAAAATGGTCCTAGCAGACTATTCATAACTGCATTCAAAAATTTTGGAAAAAATGTAAGCGCTAAAATTTTAAACTTTGGAATTCTCGGATTGCTGTGGTCGATATCGAAATAATGAGCGCGAGTTAAGTATGTGTGTGTTTGTAGTATGTCGTACGATATGCCATAGTACGCATTTTTAGGGTTGTCACGAGCAGATGTGACAATACTTTTAATAATTTAATCGGAAAATAAAAGTGGTCTCAAAGGTGTCAAACTTTCATAGGTAACTCTTGACAAGGAAAACAACCATCCCCTTAAAATTTAATTCGGACTTTAATAACATACTGTATAGTTAGTAATTAGTAGTAGTAACAACATTTTCCTTTAACGACGTTTAAAAGAATGTCTCTACCTTATATTGGCAACTTAAAAGTATTCACGATACTTATACGTATAAAATATATATAAAAAAAACAGTAACCCCTGCCTCATTAATTATCTATCTAACACCATCTCTTTGAGACTGTACTTATGACCCCAAACTGTGATGTAATTTTCTGAAGAACTAAGCATTCCGCAGACTTTTTGATGGTTTAGGGAAAGCTCCAGGTTAGTATGTCATGGGAATGTCGCCGAAGTGACTAAACACTAAATTTCAAGTCATTCGGATCTATGAAAGTCAAAAAACCCTTTTAACATGTAGAAAATGAGCTGATAGTCATCAAACGCCTGAACTGATCTTCATAAATTATAGCTATAAACCATCCTATTCAAGTAAGCTTTCAAACAACAAAAAAAAACAAATCGAAATTGGTCCATTCGTTTAGGTTCTACGATGCCACAGACAGACACGTCAAACTAACTTATAACGCCCCTCTTTTTTCGTCGGGGTTTATTAACAATCATTATAAAATACATAGAGAAGGTAATTTTTTACATATCATTTTATCTATAGATTAAATTAAAGTCTATGTTATGTTATTATTATGAACCTTGTCGCTATATCAAAGCTAGCAATTAAAATATCAATTTCCTCAGAAAGGTGTATTACCTATCGAGCTTCCATGAAGTTGCATCGGCGTCGTGTTCTCATACGTTCGTGACTATGTCTGAATCGATTATTGCACAATATGGTGTTTAATTGCCTATCTACAATTAGCGAGCTCGACCGATTTGCTCCACTTAATACAGATTAGCTTTTTACTGTCTTCGGACGAACCAAGTTTACTGTTATACTGTTGCCAGGTTATAGAGTCCAATGACGTATACTGATTGAACCCAGACCCATAGCAGATGACGCGGGTGACGATTGGGGATTAATATACACTAATTTTGATGACAGCAGTGAGTAATAAAATTAACTTAGGTGTCTTTATAAGTGTCTCCGAGTTATGAGTGGTATTCATATTTAATTTTATGCATGACGCATAAAGTCATAACAATTGACTACAAATAAAAACGAAAACTTAAACATGTAAAGAAGTAATACGAGTACCTACATTAAAAGTGTGGGGGTAGCTTATAAAAATCAGCCCTTTTTTATAAACGTGACGCACTTTTATGGTATCGTTAAGGTTAATTCCGATCTTTGTCTCTGAAATCCTCTAAAATATTGTGCAATATTTTACAGATTCTGAATTTTGTACGGGTTCGGATATAAATATTTAATCAGATTACCCTCTTTTATAAATGGTTGTTCTCGAACTACAACCGTTTTAATACATATATTTGCGGTAGCAACAATATTAATTTTCTGCTAGTATATTGCAATTTATAAGCAAAAGCTGCACATAGAAGGTTTCTGCTGCGGCTGAATATTTTCTTATTACCCAAAAATATGTTTAGATCAGTATCATAATAAAAGCATTTGTTATTACGAATAGAAGTAAATTATCTATGTAATAACGAAGTTTGTTATCTAATTTATTAAATACGTATTCTGCAAGTACACATTTTTTTCTATGGAAGAAGTCAGCTACGCTTCTCCTTTTCTACGGGCGATTTGTGCAAATCGACGACTGTGGCACCTGAATAACAATGAAGATATTTGTGCGCGAAAAAATGGTGTTATCAATTGACGACATTAAATTTTCTGACCCCCAAGTATTAATGTTTATAGAACCAGCAAACAAAAAACATAATTATTTTCTTTTCTTGAAATCTCCTTTCTTTATCACTTCAATTTGAAGAGCATTGATATGTACAGCTCAAATAAAAAGTAGTTTACACCACTTAAAAACAGTGGCACTGCTGTCGATTCTTTTTGAAAAATTTTATCACTCCATCCACAACTTAATGATAACAATACACCCCATCGGCACATTCTATCGCATAATCAAATTAGTTCAAGTATCAAGTCTGCTTAATTCGAGAACTTTAAGAAATGTCTATGCTTAATATGGCAATGCAATTAGGTACTTATAAGAATATTTGTTCAACAAGTAACAGATGTTAAATTAAACGTTTTCTATAAAGGCGTTAAATAAACATACAAAAGACAAAGAAAAGAACATACTTAAAATTCACGTCGCATCCAAACAAATGTAGGTAATATCAGTATCAGTATATAGGCGATACTTCCGCCGAGCAGTGGGGGCGCCCGCATCGCAACAATTTTCACTGACAATACTATTTTTACGACACGTCGATAAGTAATTTGTTTCACCTGTTAGTCAAACGTTTTACTAGCACTTGTAGGTCAAACAATAATTAAGCGAAAAGAACTTATCATCATCATCACCAGCCTATATACGTCCCACTGCTGAGCACAGGCCTTCTTACATGGAAGAAAATCATGAGGAGCTTGGATCATAACACCACCACGCTGGTCCAATGCGGGTTGGTGTGCATTTAGTCAAAATTACATTTTTAAGATATTGATGATTGTATGATTGTGATTGATGTACAGTACACTTTATTATTATTATTTATATGCTCCAAACAAACATTTTTCATTTATTTAATCATTCATTCATAACAACCAGTAAGTTCATACCAAAGGCTTAACGAGCTTTTCGAAGCGAAGGAGCTCGAGATTATAAATTTTGATTAAAAAAGTGACTACATAACTTGGGTAACACCTAGCGACAAATAAAGTTGCATAGGGATGCACATACCTTTATACTAAATCAAATATACTGTAATTACACGTCGTTCAATTTTAGAACTGATTTAACCGAAGTAGTTTGGCTGATATTTGGATAGTGACATTTTCCATTCAAACAAGAGGATGCGACTAAGAAAGCATTTAAAACTACCTAGGTACTTCAGTCTATTGGTTTTGACGTTGATTTGGTTGTTCCGTTTTTGAAATTGGGTTGGAATTGGAACTAAACAGAATTATCCCCTTTATACTACATACACAACAATTCCTTTTGATTTTCATAGTATCACCACTTTGCAGGTACTTCATTACAATTTCAACTGCCGCATAGAGTCAGGAAAGTCATTAGCTTATTTGCACTCTGCATAATATCAAAAAAGGTTAAGTACGAATCGGGCAAGCGTTAATGTCCAATACATTACCTACCCACTAATTGGTAGCGGGTCGTGTTTGGTCAAAACCGTGGTCAAAACCAACTTGTATGTTTATATATTTATTCTAAATTACACGCCAGTGGACGTTGAAGGATTATGGACATACAAATGAAGATGGATTATGGCCATTCTTACAAAATATATTATTTATTCAGTGAAATGAAATTATAAGTGAGGACTTTGACCAGCTGACATAAGACATTAGTGATCGGCTCTTAAAACTAGGCACAAATTGAGTACTATAATGAAATGATCCTTATTTTTTACCGAATTTCTGTCGAACTCTTTAGTATATCAGACGAATAACGATTAAAAAAATAGTTTTAGTTACAACAATTATCCTAAAAAAATTAACATTGTAGAGTACCAAAGCAATACCGTCAATAATAGTTAAACATACATTAAACATCAAAGAAAATTCGTTCAAAAGTATTCTACGAACGTAAAAAATGCTCCCGCGCAATTGGTTACCGGAAATGGGTGGTGTTGTCGCTTCCGTATGCCTCTATTTAGAATGGCGATAGAATCGTCAGTAGGCAGCACATTCGATAATTAAGAAAACTTTTGGAGTGCCCTTACACGACGAATTGCCACTTCGCCTATGTAAGGCTCCACTACCAGTCAAGTGCTTTCCGTGGAAATAATATTAAATGATTCAAATTTTCTTTTCTTAGTTCCAGATCTCATGCTCTGGCTACATACGCAGACTTCTAAAAATATCTAAACTAGAAAAATTTCACGACCTGTGACGGAGATCGAATCCACGACTTTTCGTCGTCTAGTTTTCTTCTCGCCTATTGGCGGGGTTGCGGGCTTCGAGCGAAAGCTCTTTGCCCGAGCAGCATCTCGGTGAGCTTTTAGGCGACCTTTCACAGTCCGGGCGACTGCTCTAACCATCTAAGCTACCCAGGACTTGCGTTAACCCTGTGAAACCCGCCTCTGGACGTAAAATTTTTCTAGTTTAGATATTTTTAGAAGTAAATAATTTTTCAAACATTTATAATAATATTTAAATGAAAATTAAGAATATACGCAGACTTCTAAAAATACCGTTATACAATACTAAAAATATTTCTGTTATTACTAAAACTAAGCAAAGGTAAAAATTTAAATAACGTGTTGGGCTATTGAAAAATATATTTAGGTATGTTAGTTATTCATAAATAATAACATCTTAAAACGATTTCCGTAAACGTTGGTGACAGCTGCAAATGAAAATATGTATTTATGTTTTACTCTTTGTACTGGACCGTATCATCTTAATATACCGTATTCAAGCAAATAACGATTAAATTCTAATCATTTCCTAAAACATCCATCACAGACGGCACCTATATTGTATTACATGCGACACTTGGTATTTATGTCGCAGCCAGTTGATTAAACTCCGGCATAAATGCCTAGGCATAAAGTTAATAAAAACTAGACTCACTCAACGTTATACAACATGGCGTATTGAAAGTCCGCTCAATTAGATGTCTAGGATCGTCTTGTACTCAGACTTTTGGTATGATTGGTAGGTTCTAGGTTGTTTTTATGACCACTTATAACCAAAACGATTTCGTTTATTAGTGGTCATAAAAAATAACTTTAAACCTACCAATGACTCAAATAGTCACACAAAAGCTCTTCAATATAAACGGCCTGCCTAGGCATTTTCATAATAATTACTATGACCATGTCTTTCTCAATTTCAGATGACTGCTAAGCTACAGTCTTTACATAAAAGTTAAATTAAAACTGGCTGACATGCACTGTCAAAATAATTCACTCATTTACAACGGCGAAATGAAGTATACTTGCGGTCAGTAAATAAGTCAAAAATTACCCTTAGGGTGTGTTATTAAATATAAAAATATCGTGTCACAGTTTGTTATCGAGTCCTCCGAAACGGCTTAAATGATTTTATGTTTTTATTTTGTATATTTGGTAGGTCTGAGAATAGGACGTAAACTATTTTTACACCCCTAGGTCCTCTGACCTAGAACTCTGTCTGAATGAAATGAGAAAAAATGGTATAATGAGACCACTTTCAAAATTAAGCCGGTTCCGGTAGACTTTTACCATTTTTACCATGTTCCCAAAACTCGACAAAAATGTGTCTTTTTGTCACGCCAACGTAGACCCCCATCGGGTCTCCCGTGGACACCTGGGGTCCTCCTGGACCACTTTGAGAACTAAGGCACTAGGTGATAAGAGTGAACCTCTCCAGATTTTTTTTAATAGTACATTATGGTACAAGTGTGTAATGTTGGTGATTACCGCTGAGGCGCATTGAGGCCCGAGCCGTCAGGCGAGGGTCTTAAGGAGCCGAGGACGGTAATCATCAATACACACGTGTATCATACAACGTTTTTCAACACACTTCTGAATAAAATAATACTTAAATAAAAAACCATTTTACATAGTAGATAAAAAGTTTATTTAGAGAAACAATTAGTAAATGTGCAGTTAGTAAAATTATAATTAACTATTTTTGATGATATAGCGGTCTCATCAGATAGATTATTTACTGAAATACTTTCATGTTCTATTGTTATTTGTGATGGTTCATTATTCGTGTAGGTAGGTGAAATCCAATCATTGGATGTACTTGGTATTTCGCTAGTAGGATGCGTCTCAGAATCAAGTTTAATTCTTTTTGTGATTTTCGCACAAATTTCCTTCTTGTTTTGTATGGAATCTTCTACGTATGCAAAAGCATCTGGCCATGGTTTTCTATATCTTTTACAGTTATATTTGTTAATTCTTGTATCCTACAGGCACCAGTTACACCAAATATTAAAGCAACCTGAAACAAAAGAAACAATAATTAAAGTCAACAAGCTGCTATTAAATATTTAATTAAAATTAATTTAACTAACCTTTGTAGCCAAATATTGGTTATCTGGAGCATCTTTAATAAATTTTTCAATATCGTCAGATGATAAAACCTTTGATTTTTTGCTTCTAAATCCATCAGATAGTCTCTTTAGATAAGCTGACAAATTCGAGTTTTTAAGTCCACTCCATTCTTTGTTCGGACTGTACTTTTTAACATTGAGTAAATACACCACAAAGAGCTAGGTTTGTACTTAGAAGATAATTCTAAGTACGTATTCTAATTATTAAAGTACGCCATGAACACATTTTCTGAAAAAGACTGCGTATTCTTGTTGTTCTGCCATTGTATGAAATTTTGGTACGCTAATAGATATTTTTCCTTTGAGTTTTCTGGTAGTAAACTTTCCATAACGTTCTGGGCTTCACATCTTATATCGGGCGGTGTACAACATAAATCATTTTCTTCGTAAATTGTATTTGCAGACATCTTAATTAATAACTAACTAAATAACTTCAAAAGAGAAAACGAGACGAGTTGTGAAAAATGTTTCGTAATGGCGGGAAAAATTAATCAGTTTTCCTATGCGCGCGCATCGGCCATAGACTAAAAAATGAGGTTTCTTTTTTTTGGGCTTTTCGCGGATAGCTTTTTAGCGCAAATGTAAGCGTAACTCAACCAATAATATTAAAGAAAGAAAGAAAAATATTTTTATTTGACATGCACATAACAAACAACAACAAGAAGCTTAAACAATAAAAAATAAAAAAATAGACAAATACAAACAGTTTATACTTAACAATAAGTGCAGTCAACAAGGCCCTATCTCAGCATAAAACTTTTGCGACATTATAAAAAACGTCGCAGAAGCGCTGTTATTATGATAGGGCCTTGGGCGTGACTTTGGATTTTAAACTACATATACTTACACATATACATAAATACATATACTTACACATATACATATAGATAAGTGACATAAACTCAATCACATCAGACATGGCTGTATGGGCATTAGTTCCTTTTGCCTTCCCATTACAGGGAGATTTAACAACAAAAAAAGAAAAAAAAAATATATTGGCAATTTTAATTATTAAAAAAAAACTATTACTCACTAGTGAATAATAGGAATGAAAAAGTCACAGTTTGATTATAGGTGTCATTATGTGCCTAATTGCCATGGGATTAGAGCCACTTTATGAGGAAGTGTGTTGAAAAATATATTTTAAGGCATAACCACGATTGGCGGGTCAGCTGGTCACGTAATAATAATTTGATTTAATGCAGATTTATGAAAATCAAAAAAATATTTACTTCGATAAAACTGTTTAACAATAAAAAGGAAAACTTGTTTTTGATATGTACCTAATACGAAGTAATAGTAGTTGGTAAATCTGGAATAGGTACTGGTATTTTGTAATGTCCATTATATCATTATGTAAGTATAAATATCATAACAATTATACATTTACTTTTAAAGTGTCTTCGTGTGTTATGAATGGTTACATAATCACAAAGTAATTGCATCCAAGGTTATTTTATTTAATAACAGGTTTAGGACTGTTATTTTTCCATTTTAATATAATTAACAACACTGTTCTAATTGCTATTTTAATGAACTCACAAGCTATTGTGGTTACAGTTATATACCTAAATTACAAAGAAAAAAACTGTATACGTAAGTACAAATCTGTACCTACATATACAATATGGGTACATAGCAAGAAATAAAACAATTGGTAGCTAAGTAAACATTATTAATACACAATTGAGATAACAAAATCTACCTTCTACCCTTTTTCCTTTTTTGATCTTTTTCAATTGATTGCTTTGACTATTACAAAATATAATAATAATTATTTTATAATAATGTTTATATGTGATAATATCGAATGATAAATTTTAAAATGCGTTTATAAGAAATTTCAAATTATTTTGTCAGCTTGATAATCACTATCATTTGAAAGCTATTTTTTTTTTGTTTTTTATTATTAATAACAATCTTTATTTTTCAATCAGGTTAGGTACGTAATTAGAACTGAGGCTGGAGCCCTGTATCATCACTGGCAACACACACTGGTCGAAGACTTTCGACTTAGGCACTGAGGAATTTTGGAGGAGATAATATTACACAATTTCCCGAAGGCAGCCCATTCAAGTTGGATTCATCGATTTACCTCTTTCTCGAAGTTTGACTTACCTAACTTTAACATTTGTCTGAGGTAAACGTACTAGTCAACAACTTCAAGAACAGAACTCCCAACTGCAATTGGTATAGGGTATGGATGCAACACGGGTACTGGACTGGATACATTCTTAGACCCACTTGTCGGGAAGTTCTGCGTAGGTCACCGAGCATTTGCTCAATTTCTCCAGGGATTCTGCCACGACTACTATTTTGATGCCGAGTCCTGTCCAGTCCAGTAGTTTGAAAACATCTTCTAACGCAGCGGTTCCCTGACTTCAGTTGGATGGATTTCGTTTATTGGCTCTGTTTCTGTTCAGTTTGTATAAAAATCTAAATATTGTTCTTACTCAATTAAAATACTGTTTTTATAAAAATCCTTTGCGTGACTTAAGACTTGTCTTAATTCCTTAGGCATGTAAAGTCTCTTAAATAGTTTCGAATTTAAACAAATGGGTAACCTTTAAATAATACATCTGGGTACAATATCGATCGGATGTGAGCAAGGATACGCTGACACACACAAATCCGTGTCGAAATCTGTTAGCATCAACTGGAAACAATGAAATCAACTTCAACCTGTTTCGCAAACAATGTGATACGCATCTGTTGTTTCTTTGTTTTAAAATAAATTCCTAAAGAGATTTTATGAAGCTATAGCTAATTAACTGTTTTAGTTAGTTTATAGTTAACAAAATACCTAATGGACCTTTTCTAAGTCCGCCTGGAGTTACCATGATCTTACATAAGAGTGCTCCACAACAATAATGATATTCCGGCAGTTGGAGGTAGATATCCAGTTCCTCTGTGTTTGAGGAAGCCGGGTGTAGCTTCATCTTCGGCCTTATCATTACTTACTTAAAAAGAAAACAATAAACATAACAACGACTAAAACGAACGACAACGACAACGATCGACTTTAACTTCGATTAATAATTGGTTTCATTTGGTCATCATCTGACTCCTATTGAAAATTGTTTATCCAATTTTAGCCAGATGACTTTCCTGAAATAGTACAAATGATGCATCTGAAGTCACTTAACAGTACCTACAAGCAACGTTAAAAAATATGCGAAACTTCAATTCTTCTTGCAATTGTAAATCGCTACAAGTAAGATCTAGCAAGAGAAGTGGTCACTAAGTAACGTAGGTACCTCACATGTCCCATCGCAAAATCACGTGAAAGGAACGTGATCAAAATAAAGATTACTTAATGAAAATTTTCTAGGTACTAGGTATACTAGGTGGTAAGCCCGTAAGTAGGGTCGTTTGGGTAGGTACTTATACCACCGCTTTTATTCCGCCTTATTTCGAACGTAAAGCAGTTTGTTGTGTTTCGGACCGAAGGGTAATTACTGGGCATAGAAGGCATATCATCTTAGGCCTCGGGATAACAACGCACTTGCAATAACATAATAAGTATAGTAAAGTCCTTAAAGACTTCATGCTACTGACTTAAACATACCTAATATAAATTTGACATATAGATTATAGTATCTCTTAGTCAAATATCTCTCCAAACCCCTATTACTTTAAGAACAAAATAGCTGTAGCAGACTGTTACTATGGTTACGTTTTCAGTCCCGAGCTGAAGCGATTCAAAATTCAATTTAATATGAAGATAGATTACATAATTAGAAAGGACATAATATGTTACCTTTTCACGCGATAGCAAATAACAGTTTTCCATTAATGTATTTTTCATCCCCCAATATTTTTGCTCTTCAATATCTGAGTGCAAAAGCCGTTTTTATTCGCTAGAGGATAAAGTAAAATTAAATTTAGAACATCGTGAGCACTAAGTTTGTGAATTCAAAACATCATTAAACCTCTTTACTTCTAACTCCATGGTGCCGAATTTATCATACAACCTTTTTGAACTTGTTAAAAACTCAGACTCGGCACCTTCTTGGTGTACTTTTTGTTAAATTTGCTTTGCGCGCGCCATTTTCTTTTCGCGACATATTTGTTAAAACCATAGGCTTAAAACAAGAAATTTGAAAACAAGTAAAAAACCTAAAATGAGTGATTCTAGCGACGAAGAAGTTTATTTGACGCCTACATAATTGACTGAAACTGTTAATAATGCGCAAATGTTTTTTTTTGCTTAAATTAGTCATTACTATTGTAATAATGCTGTAAAGTTCAAATACTTCTAAAACAACTTTAAAATACAACCTGACTCGTAACGTATAGACTAAAGTGCATGTAGTAAGTAAAGTTCTATCTATTTATACATATGTATCAACAAAATTAGCGTCGCCAATGAATGTACCGAAACAGTGTCAAGTCAACGACGCAACATTAGGCGACATTCGTAAAGAGGACACGGCTGATGAATATGCATGGACTTCTTTGTCATAGTCAATCGTCTTGAACTCTCGAGCAAGTAGCGTTAAGTCTGCACCTTAAGCGATTACAATAAAGTCCAATTTAAAATGCAAATTTCGCTATTTATAAATATGAGGACGTTGCTTTTATACACATTTAACATCGCACACATTCTTTTGTGATACGTTCAGGATTTGTATGGCAGACGGTTCAAAAGGTTTTACGTAAATTTCACTTGTAACATAACAGACGCCGAAATTATTTTGCAAAAATATTTCTGTTTCTTTTTCGCTAGTAAAGATCATCTTCAGCTGAACATAAAACTTCGTGCAGCAGTTCGCAAAATAGCTTCCACCGTCTGCAACATTGTAACATAATGTGTCTTGGTTCGAAATGCATTATTACAATCTTCGAGAAAAAGTATTGTCGGGGTAATATTACATTATAATAAGTAATACCATGGAATTTTATTGATAGTTACAACAACTTTTATTATTTGCAACCATTATAGTCAACTATTATTTGCAACCACTATTTGCTACCATTATTTGCAACATTGTATCAAAACTAATCTATTTTGGCTAGTAAAGCATCACTATAATCTTCAAGATGAAGTATTATCAAACTATACAGGTGGCACATTTAGATCGGTCAGTATGGGAAAGTCTGAGACTATAAGACATACGAAAATCTCTTCATAGGAACC
Organism: Nymphula nitidulata; assembly: GCA_947347705.1. NCBI lineage: Eukaryota > Metazoa > Arthropoda > Insecta > Lepidoptera > Crambidae > Nymphula > Nymphula nitidulata. Next base: position 15,518,867 of record OX374623.1, read on the forward strand.
ATGTCATCGATTTTAGTAATGATAAAAACTGCATTCATACATTAAAAAAAACGTGTACCTACTCAGCTCGGGAATCAAACCCGGACTTTTTGAAAAATAAAACTAACACTATTTCTATTTAGATATCGATTGTGTAGGTCTTAAGCAGTAAACGTTACTATGAAACATGGTGTCTAAAATGAATAAAATGCATTGTTTTCATATCCTTTAATTTATTTTAGTAAGTGTTCGAAATTACCACCATTACCACCATAGGAGGTTTATCACACCTCTGTTCAAACCAAGACGTTCCATTTTCAAATAGGTTTATCACGTCTTTGTATCTACATACTTATTCTAAGTAGGCTTTTCAATTGGTTATTAGTGTAAGTATGATTAATAGAAGTAAGCAATTACAATCAAAGATAGATAATATTATTGCAGATAACAATATGTAAAGCAGTGACTATGTAACAAGTTGCGACACCAGCAAAACGAGTTGAATGTTGTGCTGAAAAAATGGTGGTAATTTCGAACTCTCACTAAAATAATTTAAAGGATATGAAAATAATGCATTTTGATTCATTTTAGACATCATGTTTCATAGTAACGTTTACTGCTAAGACCTACACAATCGATATCTAAATAAATATAGGGTTAGTTTTATTTTTTTAAACGTTCGGGTTCGATTCCCGAGCTGAGTACTATTTTTTTTAAATGTATGAATGCAGTTTTTCTTATTACTAAAATCGAAGACATGGTTCCTAAGAAGAGATTTTCGTATGTCTTATAGTTTCAGGCTTTCCTATACTGACCGTTCTAAATGTGCCACCCTGTACAATAGCATTATAGAATTTGCAACCACCTACCCTAAAACTACACGGTAAAAAGTAAGCGGTAGTCATGAAACTAGTGTATTTTATAGAAATATAGAGTTTAACCAAGTATTTTCCAATAAAAGTAAAACAAAGTCTATAGAAAAATTCTTTAAAAAAGGAAGATTCTGCTTTGTTAAAGTGACTAGCGGTGAAGCTCTAAGTGAAATAATAATAATGTAGTTCATACAATCTTGTTAGTATGATTTTGAAATAAGAAAAGCTGCTCAACACCTATCAGACATGCAACAAAATAAGCGTTCCGTAGCAATTTCGGGAAAAACTAGCTCTTATCATTTCTGGTTTCAGATTAACACCATTCAACGCCAATGTGAATTTTCTTCGATTAAGGCAACGACACCTTGTGAACTATTTAGGTTTTGTATTGTTGCTTTAATATACTCTATAAATACTTAAATACCTATTGCTTTTTTCGAATTCCATTTTAGCGATTTTTTTCGAAATAATTTTTTTCCCCTTAATTTTAAAAATTCCAATTTTTTCGCGATATGGGCTTAGTTCTTTGTCTGTCATGTCATCAACATCAAATAAAAATCATGTGATCATCATCAAAAATAGTTGATTTCTTTAGTAAACCATTAAAAATTACAAATTATTAAATTTACTAGGTGCTAGACCCCGTATGCAGCTTAGTCTGGGTAGGTACCGCCTGTCTTATTTCAGCCGTGAAACAGATGTCTATAGGCGGCGGTAACCGCTTCCCACCAGGTAGGCCGTCAGATTATTTGTCGTCTAATTGTATAAAAAAAAATACCTTAAAATCATTATTGAATGCATACCACTTTTAGAAATTATTTGAAATTTTTAAACCACGTAAAACAAGATTCGATCTAAAGAAGAATCAAATGACGTGACAATGACAAGCCAATAACACGTTTATTTTTAGGCAAAGAATACTAACCTAAGATTTCCGACTGTCCATAAAAATTTTGGTTCAATATTGAAATTTCTCAAAAATACGGAGTTTAAATATCAGATAAAACAAATATGTTTGTTGCGGAAGCAAATATCTCAAAACAATTTTATTATTTTACCAAATTGAAATAATCAAGTGTTGTCAATTACGAAACTGCAACGGATTCGTCACTGCACGCAGTTTTGCAATATTCAAAAACGACAATCAAGTTTGCTTATTATCTTGACGATTTAATCAGGTTCCTAAATACGAAATGTTATTAAAATTTTAGGTCATTATCGAAGCATCGGTAGCAGTAGCAGCTGATGTTCCTTAATCTCAATTATTAAGTCTCTGCATGCGGGTAAATTTTTCGGCAAAATCATTAAACAGGCACCTGCATATGCAGTGAATCTTGATCACGCGTAAGCTATATAAAGTCACATTCACTCAATTTAACAGACTCTGTTTTAGGATACTGCAAAAATATGAGGACGATGTTCTTTTATTTTTCTTATCTGTGCCTTTGTATGAGGTCTTGAAATCGCGATTAGCAGGTGAACGTTTAGTGGGCAATAACAATTAAACTCCGCGCAGGTTTTTGTGCAGTGAAATGTTAATTTCGGTCTCCATCAATAGGGTTGTTAGAAAGTTATTTTTAATTGCTTAATGTTTCTTACTCCCTTAAGTTAAAAGCCTGTTATTAATTGTGATAGCGCGTTTAAACCAGTAGTAAATTAATTGTGTTGAGTCAGAATTCTTGATAATTAAGACTCCAGATGACGGTGGGGAAACTAAAATACACGGAGTTTAATTGTTCAGCCACTTAAGGTTCTTTTTGAGCTGACCAATAAAATACTATGGAACAATTTGAATATTTTATTGTGACAAATACAAATAAGAAAACGATGAAAAAATTGTATGCAATTAGTATGCATTGTATCAAATCCGCGTCTTCAGGAGTCCGGCCAAAGTAAAATATTAATATACGTAATAAGTAGACACATAACGATAACGCTTAGCTAATATCGAGAAAATTTATCATAGAACTTTTTAAACGCGAAATCATTCAACCAACATTAAGGCGGGGTTTTCTTAACAGCCTTCATTTTCCAATACTCCTGAAAATAAGTTTACAAGAAATCCAGCATTAGCACTGAGAAGTTTCATAAATAGGTAAGTACTTAATACCAAATCTGTATGACGAATCGAAATCTTTGTTATGTAGAATTTTTCAGCTAAATTAAAGTTTTCTTGTTACAAAGTAATCAAGTAGGATTAAAATGTAACAAAATAGAATAACATTATTATTAATGTTATTCTATTCTGCTACATTCACTTTATTGGATAAATGAATAGTAAAGATCCCTTGAATTTGTTCGTCATAAATAAAGGCCGCTAAGCCTGAGAGGTCTTTGCTTAGATTCCAATGACGGAACGGGTTCTATCGAATCGTGAACAAGCTTGTATAGGCAATTTCGTAACATTTCGCCTTCGTGAGGTCTGTGTCTCGGTCAGGGCCAAGGAGGGGAGACGCGGAGGGAAGCGGGGAGCTTGCGCCGGCGCAGAGCGGAACGCTAGATCGTGCTGCACCGTCGAGCGCGACCGCTAAACCCGCCACGACTTGCATTGCAACATCGACTTGTAATAGGTTAGGAGATTCTACATTCGTTAGTACTTTCTTCGTAGCCCCACAAATCGGTAATCGATGTATCTGTATCATCTTTTATTGCTCCACTTGCTTCGTCAATAAATTCAAAGCGCAATAATACGCGCAAAGAATATTTTTGAATATCAAAGGTTAATGGCCGATGGGCGAAGGCCCTTCTCTAGTTATAGACGGAAATGACACCAATGAATTTCCTTAGCAAATAATATAAACGTGCTTCTGGTAAATTTTAACGATAATGGAAGCAGCCGTAGCAGTTAGCAAGCCTTATGGATAAAGTTATATTAAAAAGTATAGGACCAATCATAGTGGAAATCTTTAGGGGATGTCAATTGTCCAGCAGTGAACGTCTTTCGCTGAAATTATATAATGTTTGCCGTAGAAAGAGTATTTATTTTTCAGGTTTTGTAGCCATAAGTTCACAAGCGGACCCCTTGTATTTTCTTTTACACAGTTGATTGTCTGTCTAAGTTATTTTTATACCTACTCACAATTTGGCACACGTATTAAGTTACCTAATCTGTTCGAGATAGTTCTATATTCTTTCAACAAATTCGTTTTGTTGGTTTTGTTAAATGAAAAGATATATTGTCAGTCTGTATTGTTATATCATGATTTTTCTCCGTCACCTATACTAGAAAAAATATACCTAATTATATTGATTGAAGTTGGATTTGTAAATAAAGGTGTAATCAATTAATACCCAAAGATAGCCCTGGATATATTATTTTGTTACATGCACTGTTGCTTAACAGATTTTTTTCTAAAATACCACAAGTATTGCCAATGACAGTCCATACTAATCATCTAACATCATGGTTTGTGAGCCGTAGCTATATTGTAGATATGTAAAATTGTAAGTTTTGAATAAATAAATTTAAAAAATTTGAATTAACTCTGTCTGTTTGGTGCCTGCCTGTTACGTTTTTAAGGCGCCAAAACGATTTAGGTGAAATTTGGAATGAATTTAGATTACATCCTGAGAAAGGACTAGATACATCTTCTTCTGTTCTTCTTCTTCGTCGTGCGGGCGGTTTCCGCAAATCGATGTCAGTTGCGCCTGTTTTGCGTCGTAGGATGGTGAGCTGGGTTACTCGAGCAATCCCAGCTCCTCCAGGAAGTCACCCAGCGCCTTAACGTTGCCGAGCACCTCTAGATACATTTTGCGCGGTAGCTGACATCTACGCGGCTAAAGCTGCAGGCGGCCTCTAGTTATAGAGAAAAGGAACAATATTTATTAGACAAAATTATACGCAACCTCAATAACATCACGTTTATCGGTCGCCTATACGTAGCACGGCCACCGGTCGCATAAGCAGCGTAACGTTACGGGCGTTGATGTAAGTGCTCGCGGAGTACGCGCAGTTCTTCACAATGAATAAATTTTATGTATAATTAATAAACTTTTGTATAATTAGGTATGACTCCTTAAATTGTAACCCTTGAAATACACCTAGCTGTGTTCATTATTTTTAATACAAAAACAAAAATTATATGCTCTACTCAGAATTAATGGGGCCGATTTTTTGGAAAAAAAAGTAAAATAAATTTAAATATGCATGTAAAAATTGTATAATTTCAATCTTATAGTCCTCATTCCTAAAACAAAAAAAAACAATAGACTGATCTTCCTAAGTCGTAATAGCTGCGAATTTTGCAATGCACACCCAGTTTCTCAAGAAACCATGGTTCGAAATGATGATGATGATGAGTCGAAATTCGGCCCTTTTCGTTTTCCTAGGCGGTTTTCTATTGGGTTTGATGGCAGCATTGTTAGATATAATTCAAGAAAAACTTGTTCCTGTTTGTTCAGAGTTTACCAGAGACGATTCAATCTGATTCTGAAATTCTGCTTTATAGACATTATACCTCAAAAGTGTATAAGTGGGTAAAAAACTCTGATTTTACTTGGTAAATTACCAAATAATATCAAAAAGGGTGTTGTAATGGTAATTTCCACTAGGAAATAAAGTACAAGTTCGATTGTATATACTGCTTCCGCGTATGGAACGGATCTGTTAAATACTATGACGGTTTAAGCTCACTGAAAAAGCGATCTAAAAAAAACATTCTCGACCCTACGTTATTAGCAGTGGCTGACCTACAAGGTGTTTAATATTAAAGTTGCAGTTTTTGGTCGAATTAACTGCAGAGAGTGTGACAGACTTCTATTAGCAGTTATAAATAATCGGACATAAAAGCGCAGATTCGAAAACCCTTCCCCCCTTATCACAACTGTCGAAAAATGTTCGGATATCGTTAACTCTATACCCATCACCTTTTATCGCTGTGCGTCAAAGCGATACGGGTTGTGACTTTTCAAATCGTCTCCGTGATCCGACAGTTGTGAATAAGGGGGCAAATGTGGAGATTCTGATCATCGTCACTAATGTTACGCCACCTACTTTTCAGTAGAACTCCTAACCTTCTTATTTGTCTTTATAACTTACACTTTTCAAAGGACCTTTCTTTGTTTTCTTGTCATTTGTCTATTATTTATGTTTAACAAAATTCAAAGTCAATAGTATGTGTATACGTACTTCTGTCAATCTTGGAAATACAAATTTATATTACTTGTAGTGTCGTGTTAAATAAATACCTCAAATTAATGATCGGTTGAGTCGATGACATGTTGCATTATAAAGTGGGCAGTAATGACATGACAGTAATAACATTCAACATCTTTTAAGACAGAAATAATAGCAACGTTAATGTGAAATCAATTTTCCAAATTATTATTTTTTGGACTTCGGTATTAATTATTCATTCGTCAATGTTTTGTCATTGTCATTCTGGAAACAAAAGATGCTAGTGCCTCCCATGCCCTGTAAGTATACTGGCACATCTCCCTCTTCACCGAAACACAACGAACAACGAGCTTCACTAACGAATGTATGTGGTATACCGATGTATTACTTAGTTGGCAGTCTCTTGGGTAGTGACTGATAATTATTATTTATTACTCATTATACTCTCTATTGCACTTATAACAAAGATAGAAGTTTTAAAAAGGACTTTTTATTCTATATATTCTTAGTGACAGTCAAGCAGCTCACAAGGCACTCAGCTCATCGCGCATCAACTCAGACCAGGGTAAGACTGATCTGGGTGCCCAGCCATGGGGAGTGACGAGCAATGAGACGGCTGATAAATTCGCTAGGTCCGAGGCCTTTACAAAGTTTCATAAACACAGAGTCACAGACATTAAAGAGCGTGTCAAAACAGACATAAATGTGAACGGAATAAAATACCGGGATAAAAACACACCAAATCTTGCCTAGGGGAGGTTGGAGTAAATAAAATCCAAATGGTAAACTTCTTGATCGGGGCGCTCCAAAGGCCTATTGCTACTAATCACATGCTACACAAAATGTAACTTTCCCCAACACAACTTTGTCGAGCATGTGCTGAATGCCAAGAATCAATGACGCATCTCCTTTGTCATTATAATTCCCTTGCTAAAACCAAAATGAGCCTTCAGGAAGTGGCATATCCAAATCCAGAAGACTACAGGCACTTTCTGCCTAAAGATATAGTTAGGCTAGTGGCATCTATATTCTGGACACAAGATGAGTAAACGCAGGGGAGGCACAAAAGATCCCGATGGGTCGAAGTGCACTGTGACTTTGTCATGGCCCCACAGTAAGATAAGATGAGATCCATTTCCGGACGGTTTTGCGCAGCCTTGCATCCAACGGCTCCCTACGACCCTGCCCAGGTCGTCTGTCTATCTAGTGGGAGGCAGTCCTGCTTTACTTTTTAATGAAGAGTAAAAATGTTTTATCCCAAAAAAGTTAGGAGGCGCAGCAGTGGAACGAATAAACACTGTTCGTGATGATCTAAATGTAAATGTAGATTGCATTGATTCTATAACATAACGAATAAAAGCTGATAATGATTACAACGAATAAAGGCTGATAATGATGGTCCAATAGAAAATTGGGCTTATTTATTTTATATCAAAACGATTAAGTATAAGTTGTTTGTGACGATCTGAAAGAAAATATAGACTGAATTGATTTTATATTACTGACCATAGTAAAGGACAAGTTCCTATAAGAGATCTACCGCTGATGTCGACAAGATAAAAATAAAGACATAATAAGTATTGTCTAATTTGTTGCGAGTACCTACTACACATTTTAAATAAAACCACTTTACGGGATTGTAATCAGGTTAAGTGAGACGAATTAAATACGGTAAAGTGGTTTGATTTCGGAATAAAGACTTTAATGTAATATTGAATATTTACTTAGATAGGTAGTTATTCCACACTGAAAAAAATATTTAACACTTTGGTCCAATATTTAGTCACTTTTGAGGTACAGGTTGAAAGTTCAGTTGTAATTTTTTTTCAGTGCATTGTGATATTAACATTTTTTTTTTGGCACCACATTTCTGGTGAAACTTATAAGTAAACTGTAAAGTCTCTTGATGATCTACAATGCTCAGTGTGTTTGACGTTAGTAACATCCAAGAACCACTGGTTATTAATGTAAAAATACCAGCACCTACTCTTACGATGTTTTGTCGAAACAGACATTACAAGAAACAGAGACAAAGAATATAAAATGACGATTTGACATAAAGATAGAGGTTGTGCATCTAAAACTAACATCAATAAGTGTATGGCATATATCAATAATTTTGTAGTATTTCCTATCAGTCAGATGAGGCAAGAATCCATTTCCATAAGTCAAACTGCTCGGGGTCGTCGATCTTCGGACTTGTATGACCGGCTCTCAGTTTTTATGTGACCAGTGAGCGGTTGTATGTGTTTACCCAAGGAATAGCCATCGGCATGTTTAATTTGTTATACATAATATAGATATATATATGTGTCGGATGCGGGTTTCATAACAATTTTAATTAACACCTGAAAACTGATAAATTAAAGAAATTATATTTATGAATGTGAACGTTAAATTTTCAAAGGAATCCATAGACAATAGAAGCAGATAGGTTTTCATGATTACCTTATCTCGCTCACTCGCTCATCGCTTTAAGTTAGATTAGAGTAAAGGTTTATCTTATCAAATTTTACCATATTTTAACAGATTTGGTATAGGACATACCAATCTGTTAAAATATGGATGTCGAACAAGTGAAAAATGATCAAAATTTTTACATCGGAGTGAAGTAGGCATTTCTAGACCGCTAGGCATTTATCGACTAAGCCAAACAAAAATTAATAACGATAATATTATTTGTGGAGCTGATACAGAAAATAAAATTGTTCTTAAAATTTAGTTGTGTTTTTGAGAATAGTTGTTCCCAAATACACCCAATCTCCTTATCCTCTCCTTCACTGCAGGAGGAATGTTCCGAGCAGTGAGCCTGTGATACGTTTATAGTCAATTAGTGAAACCCTTTTATTTCATCATCACCATCATCATATCCGCCGAGATACGCCCACTGCTGGACATAGGCCTCCCCCAAGAATCTCCAAACCGATCGGTCCTGTGATGCCCGCATCCATCAGCTTCCCGCAACCCTTAGCAGATCGTCGGTCCACTATGTAGGCGACCTACCAACGCTGCGTCTCCCGGTACGTGACCGCCATTCAAGAACATTTCCGACCCAACAGCCGTCAGTCCTCCTTGCAATGTGGCCTCCCAATTACCACTTGGGGCTCGCAATCCTTTAAGCTACGTCGGCGACCTTATTTCACCTGCGGATCTCATAATTTTTGATTCGATCACGCAGGGAAACTCTAAGCATAGCCCTCTCCATTGCCGTCTGAGTGTCTTTAAATTAAGCCTTCTTATGAGGCCCATTGTAAGCGGCCACCGTATGTCGTCACTGGCAACACACACGAATTGAAATTTTCTAGTTCAACTCAATCAGTGTACACATACACAGACATGCGTATTAGTGGAATACCTACAGTCAATGAGTGATATATGGCGCATCCCAATTTCCACGTTATAGTACAACAGCGAACATTTAGTAACCGTGTTACTCTTTACACTTGCTGTGTCAGCTAGTTGACAAATTGTGTTGGCATTAACGACCAGCTGGCCGAGCGGTCTGTACCCCTTGCTATACAGGCTATTCGTTCAGGCATCCTGGGTTCAAATCCCGGTAGGAGCAAAAATTTGTATGATGAGAACGAGCATTTGTTTACGAGTCATAGATGTTTATAATGTTTATTTAGTATATTTAAATTTTAAATACATACTATTATCAATATTTCTCCGTTATCTAGTATTCACAACACAAGCTCTTAATGATGCTTACTTTCGGCCGTATACTAGGTGTGAGTGTATGAATATATAATTATTTTTATTATTGAAATCACGTTTTGCATCAAATATCGCCTCGGTCAAAGACAGCAAACTACAGTAATTTTCAATAATATGTATTTATCTCATCATCGGCAAGCACTTCATCTGCATTATATAAAAATTGTCTCAAGATGTAAGCGAGGCTTATTCGTGTATTTTAGGATCCCTAACGCATTTTTATTATTTTTATTAAATTCCAATATACATTATTCGTAAAAATATTTACTTCGTTGTATTTGGGCAGGGACCGAACCTGTGCACTTTCATTGTAGGTAGGTATTTGTTTTCTCTACACCTATATTATAACATAATACTTAAATATTTCAGAAAGTCTATTTTGAAATAAGAATCGTGTATTATTCTAAGTATTCCGTCCTTCTTTGTGATCTTTATTGATTAAATAAATAATAAAAATATTGAACCTAAAATCTCTTTAATTTTTTTTTTAATTATTGGAATGGCAACTCTCAAACAAGTTCTTTTTATTCAACTGAGAGTGTTCCTTTTATTTTTATAATAACAATTTCAGTACTTTAAATCCTTTGAGAACCTAATAATCTTATTTTATAGACTTGTTGATCACGACCAAGATTTATCAATCATAAATAACATAACTTTTATAAGAAACAACAATATTAAATCTTCGGTGTACTTATTTAAAATAAATAATGGACCTTAATGGCATAAATGGATTATGCTGAAGTCTGTTACGCAGATCTTTCGGAAGAACTTCTCGATAAGCTTCAGCATCTGCGGAAAATTTGCATTAGGTTCATTTTTAATTTGAGAAAATATGACTAAGTATGTATCGAAATTTCGGTCCCAACTTAATTTTGCATGATAGTAGTGTAGTGATTTACACGTTCTAACTCTTCTTCAGACTTTTCTATTCCTGCCTACCTCTCCATAGGAATTGTTCTATTTATTATTATTATTTTGGTCCTCATGTGTTTCTCCCATGTAGGAAGGCCTGTGCCCGGCAGTGGGACCTATATAAGCTGATGATGAATGATTTTATTTTAAATAATGGGATTTTTCAATTTGTTATTATCGGATTGCAACAATAAAATAGTATTGTAAATGTAAATTTACATTAAATGGTCAATTTAGAGCGATATAAAATTAGTTTCGATTTTATTAATTGCTTGGCCACAGCATAATATTTCCGTCGAATACCACACACTAAGTACATACGAGTTAATAGTAGGTAATTGCTTTTAACAGATTATTTTGGCTACTCTATAAGAAGAGTAATTGAAATGAAAAACTTAATATGATTTTTATGAATATCATACTTTTCACAATACTCACTTTGATATTGTAACTGCAAGTTATTGAGTAGGTATACTTATAAGTAGAAAGTACTCTTTTTACATGGTTGAATGTTGGTTTTTATACATTTACAATAACATATGAATTTCGGCTGGCATGAGTTTCACACAGACACAGTAGAAAATCTATTGTGTCAGATTATATGAACATGACATCGATTACGGAACAAGAAAACTAGAAATATATATTTTTTTAAATACGGTATTTCAAACAGGTTGTGTAGTACACAACAAATAATTGTCAATAAACATTATGAAAATGGTCAAAAATCATCAGACTCCCTTTCAATTTAATTTCACTGGCTAAACTCTGTAAATCCCGCTACATGACCCGTACGCATTAGGGCAGTGTGTGCTTATGCGCTAACATATACATAACAACACACAAACGTACCGTCTGCATTATGGCAAGCACAAATCGTACGGCATTCCTGCGCCCGCGCGGGCAGAGCGAGATAGCCGAGCGGAGATGATGTCATGCGGTCTCGCTCCTCACTCGCAATCCTTTCCTTTCTACCTGTCGCGCTGTTACAAAAACCCGGTCCTTAGGGCCGCTACCTTACGTGAATTGAATGGGTACCAAGCTACGGCTCGGCCCATATAAAGATAGGGCAAGGGCTATTATACATATCCACCGAGCCGAAGCGGGGAGTCTTGGGACGTCATTTACCGTGGGGATGTGAGCGAAAAGATTGTGATTCGATTACATAATTCTTCATACATTATAAGTAGGAAGGGAGCGTGCCTTGTGCACCAACTAATAGGTAAAATGATAGATCCCTAATTATATTACATTACTAAATAAATAGATAGTCTATGTTTACAAATTATGAAGAGCAATTATTGTTCCTCGGCTAATGAATTTAAATTAAATTTGACACAGTCTTTTCCATCCAAGTCGAGAATAATATCTGGTTAGCTCCAGTTAGGCTTTAAAAAAATGTTGACAAGGCGTTCAATTTCAATATCTTGATTGGGCGATCGCAACGTGATTAAATTCAGAGTTCTAAATTCGAACGATGCCGATGGAGGCGCGATAGCACAAAGCTCGATCGTGACGTGGCTGACATTCGTTGCGCAGTCCGTGATCTTGGCAATGGTGGCTGAGCGCCGCAACGCTATTGCGGTCGCTGTACCCTGCCACAGCGCCCGCGCCCCTCGCCCCTCCTCGCACCGACCAGCCTTATGACAACCGGTGTAGTAACTACGAACATAACGCTTGAGAATTTTCTGACTTTTAATTCACGTAACGAAGCGTTCCCGCAACCTCGCAATTGAACTTTTAATGTTTTTGGGAACGTGACGCATTTTATTCTCAGTAACTTTATAATTTTCATTACATCCAACTTACTTACCACTTAAGTTAATTAACACAATAAATAATTAAAACTTAGCTAACCGACTTGTACTTCAGTTGGTCATCAGTATTCACTTAGGTTTTTCACTTCTGTTTATGCTGTGAACTATGATTTAGGTAGGTGGTATTGATTGTATAAAATATTAAACATCAATTAAATACCAAACACCAAAACATTAAATAGATATTTAGGCTACATTTACAAAACACAGGTATTTTATCATACTTTAGATAAACAGTATCTTCATTAACCACATCATCATAAATCAACTAAAAATTTCACCAAAGAAATACTAAGTTACATTGTAATCAATCAATCAATTGAAAATAAATAAGTATATAACAGTAATTTATTTCTTTACGTCTCAAAATAAAATTGTATGTAAGTACAAATATTTATAGTTCCACCTTAAAAGTTAAAAGTACCTACTTACGTATATAAAATATGTGCCTATACTGAAAGGTAGAATCAGTGCAAAAACATTAGCAAAGAACCACGTAGTAAAGTGTGGTCAATAGCAACGAACCATAAGAAAAGGGAATGGTTCACCAGCACCAGAATAATAACGAAGCGGTAAAAAGCTTAAGCAAGTTAATTAATTTTTCATGAAGTCTGACTTCCGTCAAGTTTTTAATGAAGTACCTGGGTACTTAACTACACGCTTCTCAATAAGTAAGTCTTACTATTTTTCTATGTACAAGTTTAATTTATTGATAAGACCAGCCTTCTTACCAGTCAAGCTTACCACATTAAAACTAGTTTAAGCCAAGTAGAAAAAGGCATACAGATTATATTACTAGTTATTATTATTGGCTATGGAGATGACCATAGAGACGAAACTAATAACGTTCTATTTTAATAAAACAGAATTCTGTCAGTGTCAAATAGCTATAATTATTGTTCTTTAATCTGTTAGATTAATTCTTAGAATAACATAAATAAACTAGCAATCAATCTGATGAACAACGTTCAATACATATGTCTGATCCGATAAGGCATAAAATGTAACGCTATTTTCTAATAAAATGGTGGATGCACGATCCAATTGAATAATATGACTGTCCAGTTGAGGTGTAATCACCGGACCGGTTCTAACATTAATATTATTGCAATTTATTCCCCGATGCGGAGACGCGTGCGCAGGGGCAATCATCGAGAATGCATGGTGGTACCGTTGCGTCGATTTGTATCGGCGACACACATGATATGAAGTTGCGATGTGTGATCCAACCTCTAATTGAGATTCGAGGTTTAGATCATAGGTTTTGAGCCATTATTGCTTTGACACGATAAGCTTTTTGCACCGATAATATAACCAATTACTTGTGTTACAAATCAAAAATAGATTCACTGACCATTTCCTGTTTAGTGTTTTTTTCTCTTTTGATTAATTGTATTGATTATTGATGAGAATTAGTCCAACTTTCAAATGTTATACGTAATACAAATCTTCAAAAAATATCCAATTATTTCCCGACACGAAAAAAATTATTAAAATAAACTTTACGGGAACGTTGAAACCAAAGTCGGAAATAATAAATATACTACAAAAATCAGCAATAATTATATTCAAGCAGGTGCTTAAATATAATTAATTACGCAATAAACAGCAATTGTACTTATACACATTAATAAAACTGGGAAAGGCCGGCGCGTTAAGGAAAATAATGCAGTTTGAAATTTCTGCATAGCTTTAATAAATCTGTTGAAGCTTTGCTTAAGGCTACCTAAGAAAATTAATAATTTGTTTATGAGTGCAATGCATTTTAGCAAAGTGTGGTACTTACTTAAGTATTATAAGCCAACAGTCTGGGTTGTTTAGTCAGTGAAGAAGATAAACTTGCCCGCGTATGAATTATGCGACAAAATTATGTCTTTTATATTCAAACTATAGGCGGCGGTTACCGCTTACCATCAGGTGGGCCGTCAGCTTGTTTGTCATCTAGTAGTATAAAAAAAAAAAACTTCGCCCTCGAGCGTCCTCAGTGCGATATTCGACATAAAGTTTTGAATTCAGCAGCTCATGAGTGAAAACGAAACTGACAGACGGTAAGGCCATTAGATCGTTGTGCTTAGTGATTTATTGATGAACATAAGGATGTCAAAAAATACTTAATCCATACTAACTTTTTCATTTATAATAAAAATGAAAAAGTAACGCTGTCAGTTACGTTTTGACTCCTTAAGACGCAGAAAGCGGTTAAGATGCAAGGCATGGATATACCTACATTACATTCTTAGAAAGGACATAGGCTAAGTACCTAACCAACATCCACGCGGAGCCTTGGGCGCCACTAGTTGTTATCTGTTATCTAGCATCCATAACAGAAGCTCTTAATGATGCTTATTTTGGGCTAGATAAAAACACTGTTTAAAAAAATATCTAAATGTATTTAAAAAGCTGCTTTGATAAAATTAAATGTTTTCAAAATTCTATTAAGGCCTATGCAGCAGATATGCGTGGCATTCTACCGCAGTGGTTAGTGAAAAACATAAATAAGTAGCAGTGTAAACGTTCCAGCGGAATTTAATACCAATACTCAAAAAAAAATGGTCTTGTAGGTAACGTTTAATTAATTATGATAATTTATAAACAGCAGGACCAGGTAAAAAGTTGCGGGCAATTTTTTTTCCTGCCTATTCTGTCCGGGAGCGGAATCCGGTAGATATCTAAAGTGATAGTACCTCATATCATAATTCATATTTAGAGTATTAGACAAAAAATGATATGCTTATATACCTACATTTGATAACCTAAACAAGTGACGAAATTACTTTTTGCTTTTCCTTCTCTAATTCAAAACCGACTTCATTGAAATACTGAATACTTTTTGCTGTTATCCTTTTTGAAGATCAGCCCTGTCTCTTTTACGCTACAGATATTAAGAATTATTCGAAACTTTACAGGATTGCTCACGCATGAGACTACAGGTAGATTGTATGAATCGTAGACTTACAGGACATAATAATAATTAAAATTAAGTATGTTTCAAACCATCAATCATACAATTATTCCTAAGCCAGGTCATTAAATCTATATAAAGTAGGTGATGTTGAAATGAATAAAACAAACATGTATCTCATTTAAATAAAGTACAGTCTCATTAATTGTAAAATAAAAGCTCAGCCAATTCACAGTTCAAAACAGCTGATTATTATCAAATAATTTTTCCCACACTCCGCGTTTCCCTTCAAAACTTTTATGTTTTGAGTTAAAATTTATAATAAGCTAACTAAGCAATATAGCATGTTATAAATACATTTAATTTACTAAAAAAAATAATGTGAAGCAACGGACGGACGTACGAATGACTTTTTTCGTGTTATTAAAAATATATTCGGTATGGTACGGTAAGTCAAACATATAAAGTGTGTTCAACTTCAAAATGTTCAAATACTCAATACTTACATTTTTTTTTATCAAAGCACGACTAATGACTCAACACCACCTGATGTGAAGCGGTAAGAAGAGACCATATAGCTAGTGCAGTTCAGACACTGCTTTAGCCGCCTCCACCTTGCCGGCCCAAAAGGTGCTTTTTCCCGCCTATTTTGAAGGAACCCATGTTATAGGAAGGAGGTAGCACATGGGCTGGCAAAGAGTTCTGGAAGTACGACAAAGAAATGAGCTACTAAATTTCTTTGAACGTGATGTTGAGGTGGAGACAGTGAATTGATGACTCCGAAGACCGGCACGCGGGCTCCTGAGTAGGAAGGAGAGGGTATTTCACCCAATAATATAAAGTAAATGTAAAATTTTGTTGATTAGATCATCTTTATCTGTCATGGCAATTTGAGAAAGAAGTCGACGTATTTGTTTGTTAAAAGAAAACAGTTTTTTTTATTATTATTACGATTATTATAAGGATTGTTATGAGACTTATAAGTCGAGTTTTTAATTCAACGGACCAGTTTGACAACTCGAAATTCACAAATGTTGCTGGGTCATGGCTATGCTGTCCATATCGATTAAATAATAGTTGTTGTATTCATTCGTCTATTAGGACAGGCAAATGTATAACCATGCAGCCAATTTTGTTATCATTTTTATACAACTAAATGAGAAACCAACTAACGGCCAATCTGGTGGTAAGCGGTTACCACCGCCTATAGACACTACAACAGCAAGGAAAAATCACTTTAATATTGCAGGTGCGTTGTCATCCTGAGGCCTAAGATGAAATGCCGTCTAGCCCAGTAATTACACTGGCTACCTTTCCCTTCAATCCGAATTTTTATGACTGAAATAAAAAAGGCGAATGTAACTACCCTGACAACCCTACATATAATGGGCCTACCACCTAGTAAAATCTTAGTATAATTTCTGCAGATATTACATCAAAATGATAGTGTAACATATTTCAATACATTTTGGGAGAGTTTGGCGCCAAATATATGATGCTAGTCTTCATGATATTACTTTGATGAGGTAGCCACGATGAAATCCTCAAAGTCTTTCACACCAATTCAGGTTTATTAGATATATTTTTCATTTGTACGATAATTCAAACACTTGCTTCACAAAACTATACCAATTAAAACACAACGTTCACTCAGACACAATTTAATAATTATTCTAAGATAAATCTTGACTGACGCTTAAATCACGCTTAAAATTTTATTTTTTCTTGTACTTGTTAAATTTTCAAAGGATCCTCAATCCATGCAGCCATTTCTTCTGTATTTCTTTCTTTACTACGGCTTTTCGACACCGGTTAGATATTTCTTCTAAAAGAAATTTCTCCTAAGAAAGGCTTTTGTCTACTTTTTCTATAAATTTTATTGAAATGTGGGTGAAAAACGACCTAGAGCACGTAACAAGACATAATAAAACGTTTAAAAATCATAACTTATTTCTTTATGGATTGGCAGAAATAACGCCAGAAAAGTGGTCAAATTGCATAAAACATTTAAAAAGGGGTAGAAAGCGGTGAAGAAATTAGTAGGTTATACCTAGTGCTCCGGTGGCGTAGTGGTAATCGCGTCTGGCCAAACCTCAGGAGGTTCGATTCCCGCGTCTCTGAGCATATAACTTTTTCATCGTTTTCTTTCTTTATTTGTAATTATTACAATAAAGTAGGCGTTTAAACGCATCAAAAACATTAAAATGTGATTACATGAAACATGTCATAAAACCATAAGATAATATGATAAAGTCGTTAGATCTTTTGGAGAGGGCTATGCTCGGGATTTCCCTGCGTGATGGAATCAGAAATGATGAGATCCGCAGGAGAACTAAGGTCAAATCAATTCACCATTAATTGCATTCATGTGTATACTTATGTATTCATAGGACTTAAATCTAGACGGTCGCTGGTTACAACATGAACCCTGCCAGGGTACAGCAATTTTCGCAGGAAATATAATATGTAGGTGGCCGACATAGCCCGAAGAATTGCGAACCTCAAGTGGCAGTGGGCACGCCACATTGCAAGGAGGAATGACGGCCGTTGAAGTGGAAAGGTTCTCGAGAGTGGCGGCCGCGTACTGGGAGACGCAGCGTTGGTAGGCCACCCACAAGTTGAACCGACGATCTGGTGAGGGTCCCGAGAAGCCAATGGATGCGGTCTGCGCAGAACCGATGGGTTTGGAGATCCCCGGGGTAGGCTTGATCGAATCAGAAATTATGACATCCGCAGGAGAACTAAGGTCGCCGACATAGCCCGAAGAATTGCGAACCTCAGGTGGCAATGGGCAGGCCACATTGCAAGGAGGACAGAAGGCCGTTGGGGTGGAACGGTTCTCGAGTGGCGGCCGCGTACCGGAAGACGCAGCGTTGGTAGGTCCCCCCAGGCGGGAAGCCAATGCATGCGGGTAGGGCATTACCGAACGGTTTGGAGATCCCTGGGGGAGGCTAATGCCCAGCAATGGGCGTTGATGATGATGATGAAATATAATTTAATGGAATGAAAATCGGATTTTATTTTTAATGTGAGTGAAGCTGATGATGACGATGATGAAATGACTGACTGTGAGTCTGAATAAATGATAAATGAACGCTTATAATTTTTTCATCTTTTTTATTTGTATTTCATACAATAAAGTTTTAAATGTGATTGATAGATTCTTTTATTTTCTGTTCACATTCAAAACTTACTTGTCATCAATATGACCAACATATATTTAATGCATATACAAACAACTGGCATCTTTAATATAATGTATACATCGGTTTGATAATATCTTTAATAATTATTTTCTTTTTTTTGCATTTATAATAATAATAATAATAATAATAAGCCATTTATTCAGACTTTTGCATTTACGCCTGTGTAATTTATAAAGGAGCGTATTGAGTTCATCAATATCAAAATGTCGACTTTATCCCATTATTATCAAAATTCTACAACTTACGCTAACACTGTAACTGTCAGCGAGCTCCGTCTGATCAAAAACTCTAATCAAGTTTTCTTTGAAGTATAGGTAGATCAGGAACGTCCTTACTCCGTACTTACTATTTCACTATATGATGACAGCGTAACTTAGCCATGCTTTAGTACTTATGTACGTTATGCATACGACAGAGAGGCGATTAAGCGTTTCTCCTTAATGAAACTTTGAACAACATATGACTTATAAAAAGTATAGTTAAAGAGTAGTTTAAAAAACTCAGAAATCTAATAATCCATACTTAGTTGGTGTTTGAAATCTGGCTGACATTTGTGTTCGGCCAACTTCACCTCAATACAACTAACAATTCCCTATGACTACGAATTATGTTAAACTTGAAAGAGGTTGCCAAGAACTTGAGGAGTATTACCGGCGCAGAACGAATGCGTTATTGCGCAAGACGTGCGCAGTGACTACACAGCGCCCACCGCTCTACTGCACAGAAAATATACACCAGTCTATAACATCAATGCATAGTACGGTGGAAGATTCTGTCCTCCTTTAAATTAATTTATATAAAAATACATTAATTTAATTTAATAAAGAATACTATCTAATATAAATTAACCATTAGACTCATATTTTCATATTCTAGACGAAAATATAAACCGTATTCTCAATATAAAAATCAAGTTCCGCGTCGAAAGCTTGAAGGTCAAAAGGGCAAAAACTTGCCGCGTATATTTATCGTCTCATGTCAATGAGTAAACAAATCAACAAATAACTGATAAATTGACTAAAAGTAAATTCATTATTCGTAATTTAATTTGAAAGACATAATACCGCATAAATAAAAGCTCACGGGTCATAATTTAACTGAGAAGATTTAATTCACACATTATCTCATGAGTTAAATTAACGTAGCGTAAAGTTAATTCAAGAGAATCACAGACCTGACATTATAAACCACACATCATTGTGGTCCAGACCCGTGTTAAAACTTGCTCGATTTTTATACACACGTGCTGAAATCTCGTCTATTATCTTTTTAGCTCCAGTATGCCTTTCTACCAGACAGAAATTACTTGTTAAAGCATATTGCTTTGCGTGATCTAATTGTGAGGAGACCGGAGATTTATAAAGGTGAAGAAATGTGGATGGTCGAATTAATTTTTCAACAAACCATTTCTGAAAATCATACAATTTAATAACTTTACTTATTATTCTGTCATGTGTAAATCAATCTGTACCCTACTATCTAAAGCCACTCCTGAAATCTTAATTGATTCAACGGTATCTAGTTGCATGATATAATATACCTACACGACATAGCCTGTATTGCTACTTATTTGCCTATTTTGTAAAGTTACACTTATTAATGCTTTACTAACACTGTAGGCTTAACATCGGTCAAAATCACTGAAAGTTATCACGATCAAAACATTTTAATACGTCAAGCATCAGATTTCAAACACAATTAATTTTTCAATTGTCATTTGCCATGATCTCCAGAAGTATAACGCCGCTTGACAGATTACACCATTTATAATACTAACTTTAATACTCACTTTTATTAGTATATTGATAGATAGTATGAATAGGAGGGTCCTGGAATTGACCCTGGGGTACGGCAAGTACAAGTTTCGACTTCGTAACCTTTCTGTTTTGTAGGATTCAAAATTTTGATTAGAAATTGTCAAAAGTTGAGTAAGATCAGTTCATCGAGGAAGTATGAGCAAGGGGATCTTGTGTCCTATACTGTCGAGATAACGCTACTACCTACTTGATTTTCTCAGGGTAGGCAACACGTAAGTAGACTTCACGCCCTTAAAATATTAAAACAACATTGATTTTACTGTCTCCACTTATTTCAATGCCATCTACCGCATCCGTAAACATTAAAATAATACCTAAAAATAATAACCTATTTAAATAATTATAACATTTTAAGTAATACGAGTTCTGGATTGTTTTTTACTAACCCAAAAAGGCGTTACTAACGTCAAAGTATTGCCCCTTTTTTGTATAAGTTAAAAATGCAAACAAACCAATTCGGTAGCGAGACACATTTTTGTTTTGTTTTTATATGCGGATCAACTCCTTGCCACTTTATGGAGTCGTTAGTTGTATTTCATAATAAAAATGATTTATGATCTCTATAACGAAACTTAGCCGGCTAAGTAAACCAGAATCGATGCAAGAAGCTATTGTGTTTTTAAAGTTTTCTTTTAATGCATTTAATTGTTTAAAGAGACATTGTATTTTTTATTCTTAATTTTTGATTTTAACATTATTATAAATGTTTGAAAAATTACTAAGTAATTAAAATATAATAAAACTAGAAAAATTTCACGTCCTGAGGCAGGAATCGAACCCGCGACCTTTCGCAACCCGGGCGACTGCTCTCTCCGGGGGACGTTAGCTCATAAACGAAAATACAGATAGACTAGAAGAATTTCACAGGGATACCCCAAGTCCTGGGTGCCTCAGTGGTCAGAGCAGTCGCCCGGATTACGAAAGGTCGCCGGTTCGATTCCTGCCTCAGGACGTGAAATTTTTCTAGTTTTATTATATTTTAATTAATTGTATTTCTTTTGAAGATTCATTATTTTTTATTCGTTTGCTATATTAACCATGTTGTGATCTGATATTAAGGCTCCCATGAAAAAAAAAAATATCCAAATAGTTTTGGTTACAGAAATAGATACGAGGTATTGCTTTACCTGGTTACAACAATTCTTTACGAATATGCCAACACAAAAGTTTGGAAAAAAATTAAAACCGCTTTCTTGGGATTGAGATTTAAGAGTTTAAAACTGTTTGCACGTATAACCAGGTATAATCTCTTCTGTGCAGACAATATTGTGGATTCCAATTGTAATCTGCAAACAAATTTCACAGCTCATTTCATTAAGTTATTTGTCGTGTTTTCAAGTGAAATGTTATCCACGTAGTTTCTAAGGGATACTATATTGAAATGGTGAGAATGAGTATTTAATACTTTTTCATTAGTCGTCACTTCCGCTGAAGTTGTTTAATATAGGAATACAGGATGCGGTCACACTTCATAAGAAGAGGAAGTCTTATTATGTAAAGTATTTATGATGAAAAGCACATTACAAATAAACAGAAATCCTTAGAACTCTTGCGAATGTATGATCCTTTTAACTGTGAATTTCATAATATTCATATCCATATTAAAGTAATAATAGTGCAGTAAAAAAGTCGTGTGCCATTTAAGAGAAGCATAGAAAAAAAGGAAATAATTATAATTTAAGATAACAAAGTCTAACTTTTATTGAGGCTAGCGACGCGACGCGCGACCCACACGGGGCGACAGGACCGTAATATGACGACTGCAACAGCAGCACAAAGAAGCCGACGTTTCCTTGCAATAAGCTAAACAAAAGGATTTTAATTTAGACATGCAAACTATGAATATACAAAAGACGCTGTAAACTTTATTACCTTTACTTGAAACTGTTCTTTTGAAAATCCCTGTTTCTCCCTTCACTGATTACAGTCCCGGGTTTGTGTTATTTTGACCATCCCCGTTGATTGAAAGACTGCCGACAACAAACTGTGGGGTTTTACCTGAAACATATAGCGAGTTTACAAAATGTGATGATGACTTAGGAATATGCATAGAATAATCCATATAGTAAAATATTGTCAAGAAATAATAAAAGCCAGCCAAGAGCGCAATTACCCGGATATGTTTCAGAGCTTATCTGTGAAGAAGTTTCAAGCTCAGCACAAGCAAAAATTATGAAACAACTCGCTTCTGTATACAAAGGGTTTGAATATAGGATTAGATTTGTCATGTATGGGCATGGACAAGACAAAACTAATTCTTAATTCAAACCGTATTGTTCTGAATTGTTCACTTGTATGTATGTCAGTCGGCATAATTACTTTTGGCAAAATCACATTGGATAAAATCAGCGTCATTGAGAAACGCCTTGACCATTTTTAAATGATTCATCTTGGGGTTTCATGTGACACAGATTTCAATGTGAATTATTCAAAATGGAAAAATGTGCAAGCTAAAAAACCTCAAAAATTTAAACCATATTTATCTGTCAATTATTATAATATGCTGTATTTATAACGGGTATGTTTGTAGATTACCTAATCAAATCTTTTGATTCGTTCTCGAAAAACAACGTATATCCCCGTATTATTTGATTGGTAGTGGATCTACAAAACATGAAAATAGATTCAAAATAGGGCAAACAAATCTGAGCAGGGCGTTGTATATTGTTTGAATAATGACGGGATGTCCATACACGATACAGCACTTTTACTGGAAATACTGGAATGTGTACTTGTGTAAGTGCGGAGCGGTGCCTGCGCGGGCGCAAGGGGCGGGCGGCGGCGCCGGCGCGGGCGGGGGCGGACCTGTTCGGGCAACGGTGTCGCAGGCACCGCACACTAGTCTCAGTCCTTTCGCAGCGGCCAACGGTACCGCATGTGCCGCTAGCTGCTCCGCACAAAATAAACAACGCGAGGAATCTTACCGTGCAGTGTGATATGATGCTGACTTGTGTATTTTGAAAGACAGTGACAGATACGAACAGGATCAAGTGTAGTGTTTACAACATACAAAGATGCCGAAGATCTTCCTTATAAAGAAGCGACTTCATGAGCAGCAACTGGGGCTGCAGGAGGGTCAGGAGTTGCTATCCAGCAAGTCTGACCCATTGTGCCCTGACTCGCCGCTTGACGACGGCCCCATAGCTCTCCTTTCCAAAAAGGACAATTGTGGTAAATTTCACTAAAAGTTTCATGTAAATATTCACAGAACCTTTAGCAAATTTCATTCAAGTCATCATTGATTCTGATTATGATTATCTTCTTTCTTGCAAGACCAACAATAAATTCGTTCACAACTTCTTTAGTTGTAAAAATCACTTCCTCAACATAATTTACTAATGAACCATCTTCTTTATGATTAGCATCATTACGTCGTATCATTTCTTCTCTTCATTTGATAGCATTTCTTTGAAATTTGTATGCATTAAGTATTTTGTTAGTATTCCCCTCATATCTTTCAAATATAACGTTAGTTTTGTTTTTTGTTAATTCCACCATAACGGCCACTTGCTTGTGAAAAAAAGTTGATCGCACTTGGACAGAATCCTGTTCTAGCTACGGTCTGCTCACGAACGCCTACCTGAGACCATTTGTGTGACTTGCGTGATCCTAATCTACAGGCTCTTTTGTCAAAAGATTAACATTTACAATATTATTTAAATCTACCTCGGGTTTGGTGTATTTACAAAGACATATTTTTTAGATTAACCCCTAAAATTTTGCAATTTTTTGTCACTGCGACTTGTTAATGTCGTAAAATAAAATTATTCTAGAAACTTAAACAATAATTTGTTGGAGGCGGTCCGTGCACCTTTAACGGTTCATGTAGGTAGTTGATCACAAAGTGTTAATCACTGATATAACTGTCAGGTTTTTTTTTCGTATGTTTCCAAGTGTTAGCTGACATGTATATGCTAAAAAATTCAAGTCTTCGTTGTTATGTTGACTTTGCGCTATTTTTGTCAAGGATAAAGAGACAAGTTGGTTAGGTATGCTTGAGACCTTTTTGCGGATAACTGATGTTATCAGCAAAGGCATCTGTGACTCGAATAGGAATACATGTTTGAAGGATACAACTTTGTGACCGATCGGTGTAACTGTATTATAAAAACTCTGTTATGGTAAAGCTTAAGGATAATTTAACTTCAACATTAGGATAATTTAGGATCAACATTAGCTTGCTTATCAAGATGAGTCTCAGTGGTAATGACTGAAGCATCTATCATGGGATCAGATATCATCTGAAAACCAATTGTAACTGTCCAGCGTGTTGATAGGCCTGACACGAGACAGGAATTGACCGGATGATGTACCCACCGAGGTGTCAATGGTAGCGGCACAATGGCGCTACTTCCGGCGGCGGCCATCGCTGCTCGCTTTGTATTTAGGTTAGTCACCGCAATCTCGACTGTCATTTCAATATAATTAACATGTATGCTGTATGCGTGTCCCGTATTTGCATAAAGTTTGCTCTCTGTGTCACGTCGGTTACACAATGCGACGTTATTCATTCATTTATTTTTATAGAATCTAAAATGAATAAACTATTTATTAGTTTTGGTCACATAAAAATTGCCTTTAGCACAGAAAGCGTTTTGAAATGTTTTAAATGTCCATACTATTTGTTACTGCAGGTTGACTTTTTTAGTTTCTTTTGAAGAATTTAAAATTTTCTCCCAATGTATTGTGCCTTTTACTTCGGTGTTTAATCACATTAAGATTGTTTTGGTGTGTTTTCGTTAATTCATTTTCCTGTGTTTTACCATTTTTAACCCCAGACGCTAAAAGAGTCGTGTTATATGTGTGTATAAGTTTGACATGTCTATCTGTATGTCTATCTGTGTGTCTATCTGTGGCATCGTAGCTCCTATATGAATGGATTGATTTCAATTCAGTTTTTTTTGTTTCAAAGCTGACGTGATCCCGACGGTTTCTTACTATAACAAAGATCTGTTCAGTAGTTTGATGACTATCAGCGCATTTCCTGCTTGACAAAAGGGTCTTACTAACTTTCAAAGATCCGAATAACTTATAATTTGGTTTACTTCGGTGGTATTTTCAAGACATACCAACCTTGAGCTGATCCAATTCAACTAATAGGCAAAGGGATGCTCAATTCTTCAGACAGTTACAGCAGATATAGCGTGTTTGGGCTCTTAAGAATAATCTCAATGAGATGGTGTTAGGTAGATGATTAATGAGGCCGGGGGTTACTTTATATTTTCAGTCTTATATTATATAGATATATAGATATAGAAGAGATAAAGAAGACGACTTCATTCATTTGTCGTTATCTTCATTTAGATGATAGTAGAAGACGATAGTAGAAAACGATAAGTTAACAGTAACTTTCTACTGAAATGTAAAAATACTACACGAAAATTAATAAAATCTTTATTATTATTTGCTTTACATCGGTATTATATTTATATTCTCAAGTTAAATTTATCAAAATTAGTAGTCTCGACATGAAAAATACAATTGAATTATGTGAAATTGGCGTACATGTGGGCTTGACACATCGAGCCAGTGCTTAAAGGGCATAAAAATAGATAAGGAATAAAGTCATTACAGGTGGTGTTACACCTGTAGCTAAAGGGCGCGGACTCAAAAACTACCTGTGTAGTACTACAATAAATGCAAAGTGCACTATAAAATAAAATGAGGGTAGTACGTTTTCACAATTTAGGAGGGGTCATGAATAACCCTTCATTTCGAAACTCGCTATTCAAAATATATAAGAAGACTAATTGCAGTTTAATAATATCACAAATATAATGTTATTTAATATATCTTATACCATTATATGTATACGTTAATGTATGATTAACATAATAAAACCGTACTCTACTCTTACATTTAGTCCATAATACAAAAGACATCAACGGGATGCGATAGTCATAGGATACGTTTATCTTAAATATTAAACATTGAATCATGAAAGGTAATGTTCTTTTTTATATGTTGTGTTAGTAACATAGTTAAAATAGTATTATAATACTAAGTTATATTAGAATAATAATATCAAATTGACCGTCCAACCGATCAAATTGACTGAGGCAAAGATTGAGTTTAAATTAATAACTTTTACTTATTTATATACATATTATCATTCTTTCTCCGTTACCTAGTATCCATAACACAAGCTGGATAAAAGGTGTGTGTATATTATTATTATAACTATTATGTCTTAAGTAGGTCGAGTTCAAACATGTGAATTAATAAAAATTCCCTATTAGTCATCTCAGATGATAAATTTATTTATTTGTCATGTTAAGCAACGCCAACGATGATTTAGTAGCAAGGAGATTTAAAGTTCGCTGTTTTCATAATCAATCATCATGATTCGATTATGAACATAGGTATATGTAGCAGATTAATCAAGACACCAGTTATTCCGAGACATCCCGAAAAATGTCAGAACAACGAATATAACTTATTGCTTTCAAAAATTATAAGTGGTCATAAAAAATAATAACATAAACATAGTTTCTTATTATTGTATAGTCAGATCATAGAAACCGTAAGTACTTACCTAACTGTTAAGGCATACACAAATGCTACAAAAAAGGACCTTTCAACATTTTCCGGGGCTTCACTGCTTATCTTCGTTTCCCTGGGACATACAGAGTGGTGCCGACAATACGACAATAAATTAGAACATGGGCTATATTAGTTCATAGAAATGGTTTGTAACTTTCAAAAACATCTTACTTATTTGATGATTTCATGACATTTGTATGAAATAATATAACATTAACTGCATTATTTCATAGAAATGTCATGAAATTATCAAATGAATATGATGTTTTTGAAAGTTGCAAACCAATTCTGAGAACTAATATAGCCCATGTTTTAATTTATTGTCGTATTGTCGGCACCACCCTGTATAATTACTAAAAATAAGAAATCAGATTTGTTTCAAATGCACCTTAACCTTACAGGAGAGAGATCAAATAGAAGTATTGGGTGAGTTTTCCCAAATAACCTTATTTTTTGGGTAACGTGAAACGTCAAGCTTAGGGTTTTTTAAGAAAACATTAGGTAAGCTAACCCGAATGTTTTCTCAGAAAACATTTGAGTAAGCTTACCTTGTTTGAGAGGAGCTCGATGACGTAGTGGTTTGAGCGCTCTGGTTTCGATTATGAAAACAAAGCAACTTTTGCCATGGTCAGTTCCAGGATGGGACAATCAAATTTATAATCTCGAGCTCTTCCGTGCTTCGGAAGGCACGTTAAGCTGTTGTTGCTGGTTGATACTGCCACTGCTTTAACCCACCAACCAGCCAGCGTGGTGGTGTTATGGCCCAATATCCTAATGTGTTTCTCCCATGTAGTAAGGTCGGTGCCCAGCTGTGGGACGTATATAGGCTGATGATGATGAAGATCACCATATACAGTAATAATATCTAGTATTATTATAGAAGCCTTTGTCCGGCAGTGGACGTTTTCGACTGAAATAATAGTGATGATTTTTATAATACTTATGTTATTATACCTCTTACTAACTGCAGTATCACGGGACAGGGTATTTGAAAGCTTTTGGTTTTAAAGAGATAATCAGACAGTAGGCTTATCAAAATACAGCAGATTTTTTTCTCGCCAATAGTCTAAATAAGCCTGCCAACTAGAAAAAATAACACGTGAAGAATCACTTCAAAACCATTTAAATCCGTTTTTGAAGGAGGCACATCGCTAGTATGGATCTATCGATCAGCAAAATTTGGCATTGTAAGTCGACATTACGGTTTCTTTCTATCGAAGTTTGAAAGAAAGAATGAAAAACCATTTATATGACTTATCATACACCTTTTTATAAAAAAAGGTGCTTAAGTCCAATAAGTCTTATGTCTGTTTTCACTAACCATTCCCTAGGCTTAAGTGATTCTTAACGACATTTGTCTCTTTCTATCTCCTTTAGATAGACTGAGATAAAAATCACTAAGAGTCTCTTAAAGCTAAGCAAATGTTAGTGAAAACGAGCCTTAATCATCTTAATTTTGATATTTTTCTTCAAATCAGATATAAACATATATTAAGTGAGATTTTTCATATCAATAATGCTGTTTAAAAATGAATTATGATTGTAGAAACAAACAAATAACTCCATAGAAATTATACTAACTAATAAAGTCGTCACAGTCGAATAATTATATTGGATACTTTAGCACAAAATTTATATATTTTTTAATTAAAATATGTTTACGATGTTGTTGAAATGACTCTAAATGACCTTTAGACAAAGACATTTGACTAGTTCATCGATTATAGTAAGACACTTTGCGGTTTATAAGCCTGTAAGTTGTGGAATGTACCCACTAATCTTCGTGTGTAGCCTCGAACGTCAAATTAAAAACTATTTTTAATATTTACCAAAATACTGACTATATTTGCTGGCAAACTTCAATCTGGCCCGTAACAACTGGAACATAGACAAAACTTTTAATTCCATTTTTTTTATCTAACTGATACTAACGAATGAGATACTCATTCATTAAATCTATTTTTGCTAACATGCTGGTAAACTAGGTTTGTCCTTTTGATTTTGCTTATTATTATGACTGAGGGAAATGGATAACATTTTGCAGCAATAATAAAAGCAATGTGAAACTTAACCGAAATGTATCAATCTAGACATTGTGAAGGTATACCTACGTTAGCTTATGTAATAACATAAAAAAAAATCATATTTGAGCAATCATTAAGCTATGAAATAATATAATTGTTTAGAGATATTAATATTAGCTCACACAAAAATATTTATAATAAGAAATTCTATATGTAACAAAAAGGGTTGAAAGAAACATACGGCCTGCCCGTAGCGGTTACCGTAGCCTACACACTTCGTAGCGGCTTGGGCACTACTCAGCCTACAGATGCTCGTAATTGATTGAACTGGACAATTATAATTTATGGAATTAAAGTAAAGGCGGAAGGAGATGTAGCTACACTATATCTTTACATACTTGACATTCAGTCAAAAAAGTATCGGGAATGGATGATTTGTTTATGGTTCCAAATTCAATTTTTCGTTTTGTTGTTGTTAGATTGGCACAACTGTTTTCCAATTTGGCGCGGAGTTTGAGTTATATCATATCTAGTGTGTATTGCGAATTTCATGATGGACAAAAACATCGAACAAAGAGTTTGTCTTAAATTTTGCATCGCCAATGGAATTTTGTGTTCGGATTCACTGAAAATGTTACAGAAGGCTTACGCTTACGCTTTGTACCACTCATAAGGATAAAGTCGATTCACCGACTTTATCCTTATGAGTGGTACAAAGCGTTCAAAAGCGGTCCAGATGTGATGGAAGATTTGCCTCGCTCTGGTAGGCCATCTACGTCTGCAACTGAAGTTAATTTCGCAAAAGTGAGGGAAATATCTAATAGTGACTGAAAATCCTCATTCAACTTTGAGAGATATAGCCGGCAAACTTACTGATACACGTTGCCGCTCGGCTAGTCCCAAAGACCTGAATTTTCTCCAAAAACTCAATCGCATGAGAGTCGTTGAGGACATGCTAGAACGAGTCAATTCCGACCCAGCATTCATGAAACGTATTGTTACTGGTGACGAGACGTGGGTTTACGAGTTTGACATGCAAGCTAGTAAACAAGCTTCGGAGTGGCGCCTTCCAACTGAACCGAAACTGAAAAAACCATACCAAAGTCGATCAATAATCAAAGTTGACTGTTTTCTTTATCTCTAGCGGTATTGTGCACTCGGAATTCTTGCCAGAAGGTCAAACGGTAAATAAAGAATATTATTTGAGCGTTATGCAGCGTTTGAGAGAGCAAATTCGACGAAAAAGGCCAGGATTTGTGGAAAGAAAATTCTTGGATTTTGCACCACGACAATGCGCCTTCGCACAAGGCCATCATTATGAACGAATTTTTGACCAAACACTCAACAAGTATTTGTTACTTGATGGTATCATCGAGCAACCACCATATTCGCCAGATATGGCTCGAGCCGACTTCTTTCTTTTTCCTTAACTCAAATTACCACTTCGTGGCACCCGTTTTCAATCGGTATAAGGCATTAAGTTCCGCAAACAGCGTTAAAAAATGTTTTGATGATTGGATTATTCGTTGGCTTACGCCAACATTCACTTACGTGTATCTTTTCTGAAGGAGCATACTTTGAAGGTGATAAAATAAATTTGGATGAATAATTAACATTTTGTGCATTATTGATCTTTTCCCGGTACTTTCTTGACCGAGTAGTACAAGGCTTATACAGCTAGAATTATTGCGACCATGCTTTGTCTAGGGGGACATGCGGAACTAGGTTTGATCTGTCCCCCTGTTCTGTTTAGCATTCTTTAAACACGATAAAAGTGGCAAATAAGAGTCCGACCCGCTAGATGGTAAGTGACCTTATGTCGCAGAAGCTCGCAGCAAATAGAGCACTCTCACCTATGTCATCATCATCATCATCACCAGCCTATATACGTCCCACTGCCGGGCACAGGCCTTCCTACATGGAAGAGACACATGAGGAGCTATATACCTATGTACCTATTAGATATCGACGGTGCGGCGAATACCTTCTAGCTAACAAATTCAGATTTAAAGTAAAAAAAAGTGTGATTGCCGAAAGTCATAAGTATGCCAGTTTAGTTAGAAACTAATTTCTAGTTTTCATTAAAAATATTAATGAGTGGTTTCATCGAAACACGCAGAAGTCAGCCATAGATATAAGAAAATCAATTTGACGAAAAAATTAAGATATGAGGTGCACTTCGACACTTCCCCATATCGATATGATTTATCGACTAAAAACTGAGTATTGCAAAGTGATATCATTTTGCAATATAAAGTCACATTGTGCGTTCAGATCTTAATATAAAAAACAATCGCTTTTAATATTTATTAACATGACAACTATAGTGTCATGTAATTTTAAAAAAAGATTCTAATCGCACATACTTGTAGCATGCGCATCCATTAACGCAGGCTCACAGTTGACATTCGCATTAAGGCCAAGGGTTGCTTACTTTGTCTCTTGACTTTTGTTCACATGTTAGTAGGGTAACAGAGAGTGGGGCAATAGGAAATACGCATGACAAAAGCTGTTTAGATACATCTAAACAAATACGTAAAGTTATACCACTAATAGTGAAAACAGATTTATTTATTATGTGTTATATCCAAAAAACACTTGAGATAGTATATTTCAGTCCCTTTCCAAAACAACTTTGTATGAAAAATGTGCGGCGGCGTGTGCTCTAGTAAGTCGCGGTATTTATCAATATTTTTTAAAAAAATCACTCTTCTATATTAAAAGGTAATATGAATTGGTCACAAGAGACTACTCCCTACAATGAAACTCACAACTTACAAGTTACCTCTTTATAATATTATTATAGATATACACACACATACACGTTACTGATACACAACACACACATACACGATTAGTACAGCATACGGCCCGCCTGATGGTTAGCGATTACCATGGCCTATATACGCTTGTAGGTACCCGGTATAAACCAGGGGAAACGTAAAGTTAAAAATATAGGAGACCTAACATGGTTCCATTCAATTATTTTTTAAAATTATCATTGATTACAATGTGATGATGATCACGCTAAACGCATTGCTATCTTAACTTAAAAGTGAAAAGTTGATCTTGAACTGATAAGCCAATTGATTGACGGTACAGCTCCGGAACAATCACACATTTGAATGAAGTTTAATAGTACCTTTTATAATATGTATAGTTTTTATTTCTATCTTTCCTTGCTTCGGTGCAGTACGGTGCCTGCGACTCTTTCGGATGATGACTGAAAATCAGTGTTTTGCCTTGTGGTAAAAATTCCTCTGAGCCTGGACTCTTGCCTGCTATAGCTGAAAATAAATTGCGGTGTGCGATTTATTTTCCTTTACGTATTTTTATTATAACCGTAGTAATATATTATGTGCAAAATAAAAGTTTATCTATCTATCCAATTTAATATACGAGAGGTAAATCACCACTCTAATCTTGAGCGCACGACTGGGGTAGCTAGCACCTTACACATTACAGAAGATCGCAGCTAAACAACACTATGTTATTGTGTTGTTAGTTACTATGGTGAATACAGTCGCCAGAGTTTATTTAATTAACGTTATGTCTCTGAATTTTATCAAAGTTGGCGACGCATGTGTAGTTGGACACTAGTACGAGTCTACAGGCCACGCATTACCACAGAATAACTAATAGTCTAACAGAAGGTTCACTATCGAACAAAAGTCAAGTTTAGGTATATGCCTACTTTTATGACCGTTAGATACCTATTACACGCGCAATTGAAACTTAACGTGTGACTCGAGCCTTCATATCTAGTTAGCCAAGCAGCAAACAACTCTCATACCTACTGCTCCCCAAGAGGAGCGCCAGCGCCGGTCAAACATACCTTTACTGCGGAGTTGTTCGCCCCTGGCGTTACTCCTTACCATCAGGCGAACCATGCGTTTGTTTTCCAACGAGTTGGTCATTATTAGCATAGTTGGAAACAGAATCATAATCATAACGCACAACAATCTTAACTGTGAGAATCTATTAACATTCAACAATGAACTACGTGAATGAACAAATGATACGGCATTCCTTATCGCATGTTTCTAATTGTGAACAGTAAAAGTCTTTAGAATAACCAAAAAAGTAATGTTTTTCACCATGTGGCCTATTGTGTTCTCGGCCATTGTGCTGATACCTTTTAAAAGTGGATGATCGTAAAATGCAGATTACGGGTGAATAGCTTCGGTAAATCTCTTCGCGGAATGACTTTAGTGGGTTGGTAGTCTCTGTTTGAAAGAAAATAATTATGTAATACATATTTGTATTTCATGGTAATTTTTGACAATCGGTCGACATGTTGAAGGTGTTTCTTATTTATTTAACGACTAGCTGTGCCCTGCCACGCTTCGCAGTGGCGCATCGTTAAAAAAAAACTGTTTTCTCGCGGTCGCAGATATGTAACTGATGCAAAAAATAGATAAAAACAATCCTTGATGCAGATTTTATATTATGTTAAAATTTCGACTCAATCGGTGCAGAACTTTTTGAGTTTTTGAAGCGTACACAAACCAACATAACATTTTTATATATATAGATTAACACAAAATAATAAACAATGGAAAAAGAAATCTGAGAAAATATTGTATATAGGTAGGTACTGCTGCAAAGGTCGCATATTTCTAAAAATCTTGTAAATAGTTTATCATTACATAAAAAAAATCTAAGAAAATAATAAAAAAAAGAAAATCTATTCTGTCTGAAATTAGGGTGCTCCACAGTTCAAATTGAAACATCCTAATACACAGTTTGCGTCTTCCACAAAGAAGGATATTGACTTTGGAGAGTTAATATCTTAAGGGCACTTAAGTCTTCTAGCCATTTATTTTTTGTATCGAACAAGATGGTACGCACGTGAGCCCACGGCATTTGTTCTAGGAACGGTCGATATGTCCGCACATGTCCTTTGGAAATGTGTAAAAAAACAGCGAAACACCGGTTTTGCGAACACATGAGATATATGCGGGTCCAGTTTACTTTTAATTGCTTTTTACATCTGCCTCTTGTATTTTTTATCATACTTAATTTGAACTTACAAATTAAGCGGCAATGCCTGCAGACGTATAACAAAGGCCGTCAAACAATTATGGTTCCAAAGAAATATGGAACACAAAAATGACCCTGAGATAGAACTTCTCATGGCTATTACCTGAAATTTGAACGTGAGTCATTACCACAATTCTAGGAAGTGTTCCACAAAGCCAAATCTATTAGATATCAAAAAGGTTTTATAACTTTATAATTTTAATTCACAAGAAGTGTAACGAACAATTTTCAAAAAGTAAATGAAACATGTTTAAGAGGATATAGCACTATAAAGTTCATGTCTAACAATCATATATTTGACTGTAGGTAATAAATCAAACAATAATCGTTAATTGCCATGATACCACTAAGTATAAAATAACA
Source organism: Nymphula nitidulata (assembly GCA_947347705.1). Classification (NCBI taxonomy): domain Eukaryota; kingdom Metazoa; phylum Arthropoda; class Insecta; order Lepidoptera; family Crambidae; genus Nymphula; species Nymphula nitidulata. Next base: position 15,553,181 of record OX374623.1, read on the forward strand.
TCAAACAATATTATTGGGTACCAATTAACGAATAAACAAGATTAATTAAATAGAAATTCATACAGAACTAATAACGTTTACGCTATAACGAGTATAGGTAGGTATGCATATATTATAATACATACATTATAGTGTAACGACTATAAATATGATGATACAGTTAAGTTACTATCCCTTACATTTCTTACACAATACCGATAAAAAATTGTCATCATCGATCAATTGATTATGATAATATTAATAGCACTTGCTGCATCGTCTGCATCAAATCTTCTAAGTAGGTAGGTACCTATTACGCATCAACGATGTATCTAGTTGACAGCAATTGAACCAGTCTGAATTACCTTTGTCTACCAAAATTTAAAAACATATTTGTTTAAAAAATTGTAGTGAATTATATTTTATTGATAGGGTAGTAAGGTTTAAAATACTTTATTTCAAAGGATATTTCCTTGTATTCATGGTTCAGAGACAATACCCGCATATGACATTAACGGAACACTTTCTGTTATCGAACCGCATTGGGGACCACGGACCACCTAGAACGAAAAATATAAATACATATATTATTACTAGAAATACCGTAGTAAAATAATCAAGGCAATGTGAAAAGTTATCCTGCCGCAAGAATCTACAAGACCGGTATTCTTTAAAAGATTAAAGTAAGCCCGACAAAGCGTAGTGAATTTAATAAAAATAGCGAATGGGTAGCGAAGGCTTCCATCTTGCGAGCATAAGGTCATCTCCGCCATTGTTGTGTCATGCACAATAAAAGATAATAATTTCGTGTAGGTATTTTGGAGCAATTTACCAAAGACCGCCCATGAAATGTCGTTTCTACGACAATTTACAGCTAAATAAATACGTTAAAAAGATTGCAAATTCACGTATTGTCGGTCTCCCTATTTCTAATAGATCAGAAATGATATTAAAAGCAATCAAAGTCAAATAACATAACAAGTCCTCTAAAACATTATCCTCCAAGATTTTTTTATAACGGTAACGGTTTAATGAATAAACATACCTATGGGTAATAAAATTGAAGGTGCCTCACTTTAATCAGCAACCGATGAAAACAATCGAGCCATACGACTGCCTGCCAGATACCTATCGGATTTTTTCTATCACCTAGCCGAATTAGTCGTTGTTAGCCTTGAACACTTCGCAAAACATATTTGGGTCATTAACCCTCGCCAAATCTGGTTGTGATTCATGTCGTGATCAAAATAATAATAAAACGTTGAACAGTTTTTGCGACCGTTCATTCTGAGGCGACGTATTAGAATCACCGTTTTTTTGGCCCTCACTGGCGTTGTAAATCCGGAAGGCAAAGCAATTATTACATTTAGTGGGCGGAGCTTGCAGGCGTAGGAAGGTTCTGATTCAACCTCGTATCTAGGTACCAAATGTTACAAAGGTTTTCGGAAACACAATAGTGTACATTTAGCGCATTCGTTTCAACTCAAAATCTCACATGTGGCTTTGAAGGTTGACGCAATGTTACGACTAACTGTAAAACATATTGCCAAATGACGCGAATCCTGCAAAGGCCACGCACTTCAAAACACATGTGGCCCAAACTGGTAGAATGGGAGAATGGGACAGCATTGAGGGCATAACTTCACAAAATAATATAAATGAAGCATACCGTGATACCACCATCAATCCTATCAAATGAGATTAATAGGTTAAATGGTTGCCTATCAAATTAAAGAATAATGTCCTTCGGTCGACCTTTTAACCGATGCTCGGCGAGTGCGTTCCCGAGTACCGTGCGCCGGTACTTACGCCGGAAAAAAAGGCTTCAACGGAATTTTATGTGGTCCCGTCCGCAGCGGTTCTTCATAGCTGTCTTCTTTATAAAACGTTAAATGCTAAGAGCGTGCGATAACCCCGCCGAGCAAGGACAGGCTAGTTCGCCCGCTTCCCTCTCTGCTAGTTTTTTTGTACCTGAGGCGAGCTGACTACGGCACCGCCTCCTTATTATCCATTATAATGTGTGCTTGTGCCTATTATGGAGCCAGCAAGTAACAATTTATTAAGATTCTTCATTGCTAATGACAATTGGTCACGTTCCAATATTCTTTATATCTTTTATTATGATTACTGGATTATATGAGATAAACTTGCTTATTTTTAATTATTTTTTTATATTGAACCAGTAATCAGTTACAAGTTATCAATAGTTAAAAAGCTATCAGGTGTTTAAGGAACAACTCATTGAACGGGTCTTTTAGTTCTGAAGGCTTTAGTGGCATTGCGCGTTACTTAATTGTAACATTGTTCGGCGGACAAGATATAATTAATCATTTAGGTGTATTAGAATAATATTTTACTGGTGATTAATGTGCCAATAATTGCTAGGAACACTCGCTCGATCTTGCATGCCTCAACATGTTTTAAGGCTATTATGTCCCACATAACAAGCCAGCGATTGTAAATGGATAATTGCTATCTCAACAGTACATAATGTTGAAATTGTTCTTGAAGATAAGTATCGATTTAAAATGCTTTACTTCGATTACGTTACAGTACCTATATGAGTAAGTTTATCTATATGAGTATATAGATAAACTTACTAATATACTGTAATGTTATGTCAAACATGTAGAGTACGGCTGGTACAGTATGGGTTATTAGGGGTTTAAGCTAATACATACCTACTTTTTATACTACTAAGGTGGCAATCAAGCATACGGTCCACCTGGTAAGCGTTTACCATAGCCTATGTAGAAGAGATCGATGGCGGGAGGAGGTCGATGGCATAGTGGTTTGATTGAACGCTTTTGTTTCGATACGAAAACAAAGCAACTTTCGCAATGGTCGATCCTGGGATAGGTCTACCAAAGCTTATAATCTCGAGCTCGTGCTTCGGAAGGCGCGTTAAGACATTGGTCCCGATTTGGTCCCGATAGTGCAACTGCCTATGGACGCTTGCAACATCTGGGCTATCACTCGACCATTACCGACCCGGTGAAAATGTTTTATGCCATTTCTGAAGAACCCCGTGCTGTAGAGACATACTCGTTTCAGTTGTGGAATGAACTCATATTTAATTTAAGTGTACGCGTGAGAAATTTTTATCTGAAACCGTTTTATGTAAACTACCACTTTAGTTCCAACGAGTGATGATGAACTCTCTGTCGGTAGCAAGACCAAGCGGTGCGAATACCTTATCAATAATTCTTAAAATCATTTTGTAAAATAGATAAAGTATTTACAAAAATTGGTCTCAAAAAAATTCGCAATGTCAACCAAGTACTAATTTTGCAAATCAACTGATATAATAATTGCAATATATCTGAATAATTTAATCTAATCGGTATGGATACAATACTTACCTATTTTTCTCAATAAAAACCAACTCTTCGGAATCACTAATTATTGCCAAAATGTGATGCGAAGAAGGCAACCGTTAATGATCAAATAATGAGCGTTCGCATTCAAGGTTGTTTCTCGGCAGGAAACAGCAACTGAATAGATATGGACTTGGTAATTATGAGGCCTTGACTTACCGTTTTAGAATAAAACCCGCACTAACTGTCGCAATACTTGCGTTAAGCACTCAAATAGACTGATATGGTCTTAGCAAATGTTCAAATCATTAAAATCACGGATGTTTCTGAAGATCCAGCTATTTCCATGTAGTGAACATTACATGTCTTATAATGATGAATACATATTCTGAGACCGGTCAATAGCGTATTCATATCAAATACGGTGTTTTTTTTCTTCATTTTCTGTGAGTGACGCAAGCGCACCGAACTAACTACAACCGGTGACAGCGTTATGCAAAACGACCAACATACAAATAGGAAATTCAGCAATACATAAATCAACAGTTAGGTACTTTAAAAAAAATAGTTTAATAGCTAAACCTATTGGAATAAAGCCGACATTTGCATAGCAACTATCTTACGCTTTTGTTAAAACATAGGAAATGCCAATATTTTTCGTTTACTAGCTATTCCAAAAATTCTATTCTATGTATATGGAAGACATCCAGCAACTAAGAAAACAAATTTCTCATTAGAATTCTTACGTGCACCGGCCGCAGTCACGTGTCACCAGGGGAATATTAATTACGAACCTTAGTCTGGTTTCAAAATGTCAAGCACGCCTCGCGCCTTGCCACTGGAATAAAAATTCCACCTGTGGTATTTTACGTATAAAATTTTAAGTCATAATTGATATTCACGTCACCTAAGTGATCAATAAAAACAAACTCATTACTAATGTGCAATAATTGTCATAATGGTATATTCAATTAAATTTCTACATTTTTTGACGCTATTTCAATTCGGCTAATTTACTCAATATGTGCTCATTTAGGTAAATTTACTATTATGTACTCTGTGTTAATACTTAATCTTGGTACGTACTTACGTAAATACAAGGTGTATCAGTACGACCCATAAAAAAGAAATTCTTTATCGAAAACTTAAAATGAAAGTGTCACTACTCTAGTAATCAGCCTCTATTAGGTTGCACTAGGTTAAGTTGTACTCTAGTAATTTTGGGTTGAATGACATTCATCGCCGATTACTAGAGTAGTGACATTTTCATTTTGAGTTTTCGCTAAAGAATTCCATTTTTTTGGGTAATTCTGATAAACCTTGTATACGTTATTTAAGCCAAACAACCCACCTAAATCTAGATGTAGCCCGGCACTTCATGACATTCATTAGTAATAGCTTGAGTATTCGATATTACCTAACTGTAATGAAACTAGAATGAAATATTATCCTAATTAGCACCTAGTGGTGAGGCACCTATATACCTAGCTAACGTTATCTTATGTAGTTCTAGTGACATGAAATTAGACATGTCTGGGGGTATATCTACGATATTTAACTGTAATTTCACTTTAGAGTAGACTGCATGTGCATTTTTTATTTAACTTCTTAGACTCACACCAACATCTAAAAATCAAAATTAAAAGTTTGTGCTAAAAATATCGGATAGACATAATTTAAGAAAATAATAATATATAATTATTTTAGATCCAATACACATATTCTAAGGCACACGTATAAAACATACAAGAATCCATTCAAACGACGCTTTTTTGCTAATTAGTTAACTATTCCAGGCAACTTTGGATGAAAGTGATAACAGGTCAGCACATTAGGTACTATAATAGATAGGTAATACATAAAATATGATACTAATAAATAGATGCAATGAAATAAAAATATTAAAAATTAATCTAAGGACGGTCGTGAAGTCTGAAGGTAGTGGTTCATAGCCGGGATTTTAAAGAACTACAAAGTATATTTTTGAATAAACAAAGAAACAACCATGAGTCATCACCAAATTTTCGTATTCATCACACAAAATATCTACCTTCAATGGGTATCAAACCAAGGAACTCTGGTATAATAGACAGAGTCAATGGCCACTCAACCAACCGGTCTTCAAATCGGTTGGCATACTATCGAAATATTTAATTAAGGGTATATAAATAAGTACGCCTTTATCTCAGTTACAACAGTATCATCCATACAATTGCAATCTAATGTTGTTTTCGAGCTTCATAATCAAAATTTCTTTGGTTTAAAAGTAAACACTATATCTATTAGAGCGGATCATAAAATTCTAAATGGGAACAAAATATTTGAAATTCCTGGTCCCGCCCTCAAACGACCTTTAGTCGTAATTGTGTCTCGTCAAGCTTATCTTTATAGAAGCTTTTTACAACATTCAGTAAAAGGGCCAACATCATTTCGGTACCAACCTAAAGACTTTTTTTTCAAAGACAACTAAGATTACCCGGAATTTTCAGTTTGTAATTGTTTATAAAATTAGAAAATATTTCATTTTTTATCCCTGAATTGTAGGTGTTAAACAAAAATCTCAGAACTATTGTTGCCTTGAATCGAAGAAGGTACAATATAGAGCAAATAATGTTATGATTGTGTAATTTTGAGGCTACATTTTTTTTCAATGAATGGTGCACTATGGATGGAAAGGTTCAAAATTAAGAGTCTGCAGTCCGTCACGCTTGCCTGCGCCGACGCATACAATTACGGGCACCGGACAAAAAAGAGCCCCAACAATGCAGACTCGTCCTTGGGGCCCTAACAAAAGCCGAGAAAGGGCAAAGGAACTCGTTTGGGACAACCTTGGGACTTTCACTGACTACCTACGCACAATTCGCTAGAATAGTATTTTTTATAATACTATTTCGACTTCCCTAATTTTTAATTTGATCATTATTACCCTAACTTCGCATTTCATAATATACAACTCATCTAAAAATCACTACAGGCTATTTTATATTCGTAAATTATGCGCTCGACATTGATCGTTGAATTGGTGAGCAAAATCATACCACCAAAGAGGAAGTACACAACTCTGAATGGGTTCAACGTGGCGGCGTCAATGACTATTAGATTTAGGTCGAGATTGAATTTGTCAGTTTGTCCGCTGCCGCGCCAATTACAATAACAACACATACACACATATGTACAGCTGTAGGTGTGCGAAGGCGAGTGTTACCGTTATGGAGGCACATACCAGTGACGTCAACGAGGCTTCATGCCTCCTACGCTACACGAATACGTTAGCAATATAGCCGAGGACACATAGTCACATAAACTTATTGTTTCACAGTAATGCTTAATGTATCTTCTATGTTTGAGAAATTTCAATGTCTAATTATTACTTTTTTCTTTGTTTTAGATCGTGATGTATTTGGAGAAGGCAATGCTGACAGAAACCCGTATGATAAACGCACAAAAGAACCAAGAAGGTTTATTTCATCAATTCTTGGTGGAGATGTACCTTATGGAAGCCACAGAGGGCATGTCCTCACGCAAGCTGAAAGGAAACAATACTTACCTGTTGTTACAGAGGAAAAAAAAACAAAAGAAAGACCAATAATAAAAGAAGAAAAAGACTCCCTTGACAGTGAACCAGTAGTTCTTCCATCTAGAAATACACCATCTCCAGACTCTGCGCCATCACCTGGTATCGATAATAACGTTACATGTCAGAAAGTTTCAGTTATTCAGAGAACACCTTCACAATCTCAATTTCGTGATAGTAAAAAGGAGCTATCTGACGTAAGCATACCTGCAACCCTACCTACTTCAGAACCTGAACAAGATCAGCCAATTGACTATGCGATAGCTAAAAAACGCGGTGAAACTGAAGATGAAGAAACAGAAAAGAAAATAAGAGAACAAAGAAGAACAAGCAGTTCGAAAATTGCAAACAGTATATTAGCTAGGCCTGTCCTTGTGCTTAGAAATTGCCCGGGAACTAAAGTACCTGGAATCCTTAATGCTGCTGCTGGCCATGGCCGGTCAACCGGTGGCAGTGGATCAAATAGTGGTTCACAAAGCAGTGGAGGATCAGGCAGTTTCAGTTCAGGAGGTGGTAGCACTGCCCCTTCGTCAGGTGGTGGTGGAGCTATTGGAGGCGGTTCGGGAAGTGGTGGTAATGGTCGTGATGGAAGATCAAACTATGGGCCTAACAGTCCCCCAACTGGCAGTCTTCCTCCATTCTATGAAACACTCGGTCCCTCTTCTAAAGGAGGGCAAAATTCTTTTAATGCTAATAGTACTTTTTCTAATGAATTTAATATTATTAATGGATTTAATATGGACTGTGAGAATAATGAAAATGCAACTAATTTCCCCGAACAAAGTAAACAGTATTCCCTAATGCAAAACGCCCACTATGGACTTGCACTAAAAGATGAAGAAATAGACTATGAAAACAAGTTAGAAAATTTAAGTGGTATTGGTAGTTATGGAAATAATTTCGACGATTCTATGGTAGTCGATATGGGAGATGACGTAATAGACAACTATCAATTTTCGACAACATTAACATTTTCAGGATCAAACGAGGGTATTTTAGGAAATCTTTCTGACTCAACTGAAGACTTTGCAAGCTTACTCAATAACCATGTTGAGTCTATAACTGATTCTGAACTGAGAGAGTCGTCTTCAATCACACCGGATTCAGTTCATAATCCGGTTGATATTGAAACGTTGGCAGAACAAGTTAACTTAAGTAGACAGTATTATGAAAAAGCAAATTATTTGGCTTTTGCCAGCCAAGAACAAGGTTCATCATACAATTTCTCTAAGGATCGACCAGACTTATTAATGCAACTTAATCCAGCGCTACTCCAACATAACGAAGGACAAATGCAACAATTGCAAATCCACGTACAATTTCAACAGAGGCCTCAAATCCTGTCGCCTGGCTTTCCCTTCACTAGTCATTCCTTGGACCTGGATTCGCCAACAGCTGTGTCACTACCCTCACCCGGCGGCAACAGCTCGCTGGATGGCAGCAATCACATCGAGAATGCATCACTCAGTCCTGCAGCTGCTGTAAGTCTCAAGAAAGGTTCTGTCAACGATAGCAAATTGCAAATCTTACAACAAAGGGTAAGCATTATTTGATTTTAAGGCGAAGCTTTGATTCTTTTTTCCTAAATGTCGTCATTATATTCAGTATTAAAATTACAAAGACGACATCGAAGTTTAATAATGAAAAATCATTATTATGTAACGCTGAGCCTGAATCAATTTATGCTTTAACTTAGAGACCACTTATATTTGTGTTTATCATTATTATTTATTTAGTAGCGTTAAGCTCAGCCTTATAAGCTAATAATGATGAGTTTAAAGGTTACCCACACCTGCGCGATATTTAAGAAAGATACCGTAAATTTAGTTTGCCAGTATGAAATATTTACAGAGGGTCTTATAGGTGTGACTTTTTTAATTACGTACTTTCTCTATGTAGCCAATATTATGTTTGTAAATATAATTTTTGTTTTATCTTTATCATCGACAACCTTTCGATAAACGCGCTTTTAGACGCGCCGGTGTGGTGCCTTAGCGTTTCTGTATTTACATGTCCGAGAGTATAACAATAAATTGACTGTACTTTCCTAGTTCTAAGCTTTTATGTCTGTGATAGTCGGCTGGCCGAGTGGGCAGTGCCCCTAACTACAGGCTACTCGGTCAGTGGTCCTGGGTTCGAATCCTGGCAGAGGCAGATGTTTACCTATATGATGAGTACAAACATTTGTTCATGATCCGTGATTATTTGTATGTTTATTTGGTATATTTCCAAAAATTTTTACAACATATTATCGTCAATACTTCTGCGACATCTAGTATCAGTAACACAAATTCTTAATGATGCTTTCTTTGAGCTCGGGAAATAGGTCTAAGTGTGTGAATATAATAATATTCACACACTTAGACCTATTATTGATTAATGATTATTATTATTAGTTCTTATTATTATACAGATATTAATAACGATTAATATTATTATTTCTTACCGACCCGCCGGCCTCCCTTCTACAATAGAAAAACTATTGTGTCTGCTTTGTGGGTGCCACTTCGCCAAATACATAAAATGAAACAGATATTTTATTTGTTTTACAGTTGGGTCTACCGGCTGAACTTCCATTAGAATTTATCAACGGTGGGCATGGTGTAAAGAACCCTTTAGCGACAGAAGCGAACGCTAGACAGAGAGAAGAAGAAAAGAACAAACAAGTTTTAGTCAGCGAAGATGATCCCACAAAGTTCGTATGTAGAGTTTGTTCGAAAAACTTTAGCTTACAGAGGCTTTTGAACCGACATATGAAATGCCACTCAGATGTCAAGCGATACCTTTGCACATTCTGTGGTAAAGGGTTCAACGATACGTTTGATCTAAAGAGACATACAAGAACCCACACTGGAGTCAGGCCTTATAAATGCAACCTCTGCGAGAAATCATTCACCCAAAGATGCTCCTTAGAATCACACTGTCTAAAAGTGCACGGAGTTCAGCACACCTACGCATACAAAGAGAGAAGAACTAAGGTAATTATCTCTTTTCTTCTATAATAATTCTGTAGTTACTTAAATGGCAAAATCATCAATTGTTCAATTTGTTTGTACTCCACGTTCAATTTATTCTGTCATCGGCACCAATTTTGTATAAAGACCTAAGTGACGCATATCCAGAAATTTGAATTTAAAAAAAAAATTGTCAGCAAATGGGTCTAAAGGTTTTTATCAAGATTACGGACACTTAATAATTTTCATTTATTATTTACAGATGTACGTATGCGAAGAGTGTGGTCACACAACGTCGGAGCCAGAGGAACACTACATGCACCTCAAGAAGCAACACCCTTACTCACCGGCGCTTCTCAAATTCTACGACAAACGGCATTTTAAATTTACAAATGCTACATTCGCAAATCAATTGCTGGGACAGTTGCCTATGCCTGTTCATAACTAAAGTACCTTAATTAAAAAAACAACGATCTGGTATCACATTCAAATGGATAAAGAGGCGATACCAATAGTGGTATCATCAATGTCGATGACTCCATTTAATTTATAAATGGAACGAAAGGTACTTAATTACGAATTTAATCCGTCCGCTTAAATGTAAATCAAAATAAAATAATTTAAATGTACCCCAGTGCTAAATTTTAGGTATTAAAAAATAAAAAATAAAACGACATTAAATAAGTCAATATGTCTTCCAATTTTATACAAAAAATTTGTGCGTTTGAACCATTATTTTATCATAAATGTATATTATGAACGGTTAATACGTGTAACTACGTAACTATCCACCTTTTGTTCCCATAAAATACCTTAATTTTTATCAGTCAATGTGAAATCAACCCACTTGCCTACCGAGTTGGGCACGACTGCAAAAATCAAAGTATCGGGTAATATGTGCAATCTTTGGTGATGGTACGGGATTATCATTTAAGCTTAGGTCATAATTTAGGTTTACTCTGTTTAGCTTTATGACGTAGAAAGTATTGTAAAATTTGAATATAAGTTTCATTTCAAACCAGCCAAGAGCGTTTCGTCGAGATTAATGAAAATATTGATTTGGAATATTTTAGGAATGGTGCTAAACATTGTGTGCGATGCTGACTTGAAATGAAACGATATGGAACGGATGACACTTCTTGTCCGTTTCATGGATATAATATATCAAAGATTTTCTCTTTGGTATTAACTAACTGCACAATAAGGAATCTTTTTCCTCGTATTAGTGATACTAGCTTCTAATTATTGTCTCTCAAAATATTAACACAAATTATGTCACAATTTAAAGTGTATGTACCTATAGAAAATGTTATGTTTGTTCATTGTTTGTACTTATTATTGATGTCGAAATTTTTTTAAATTTTGTGGCGAGCCTAAATTGGTTCGTTGAATATGTCGTACCAAGTTAAAATGCATTTCTAGAAATATTTATATTATTTAAATTAAAATATTGATCGGTTACTGCCTGTGCTGTGAGTGTGTGTGAGAAATTATCTATTGTGTAACTGAGTTATTTAATGTATCGATTGTTATGTTTATACTTAAACATCAAGATGGTCTTGATAAAGCGCTTCCGATTTTATATAAAGAAGGGTGGGTAGAAGAAGACTATAATGGCTCAATTGATACTTTGCGCTTTCACAGCGAAGCTTGTGGATAAATGCTGAATAAATTGTAAATATTGTCTAAATTTAGAAAAATAGTAGTAAAATTTTTGAGAATGTATTAGTTGCTTAATTTTAGTACCTAACTAGCATTTATGAGATTTTTAAAAAAGATAATGTATTTTGTACAATTTGATAGGTTTTGATAGATCTGAATCTTTTATATTGGCTTATCATTGAATGTTCATAAATCAGTCCATGTTATTGTGATAGCGCAATGCCTTGTTTTAAACTTACCTGTTGCATTTACTAGCATTTTGATTCCATCATGAAACTAGTTTCATATCTAAGAAACAAACTCTTTGTTACTCTGTATTGATAAGCAATATATCATGAATAAAATATTGTCTTTCTTTTATTTATTTGTAGGCGCCGATATAATATGTAAAAATAATATAAAGACTTCGTTTATAAATTAATAATTTGTAACAGGATTGCAATTCTGCTACAATTATAAATTTTAAGTACAATAGAGATTATAACTTCAAGTAAAAATGTAGGTTCTTCAAATATATTTCGAAACTATGCCATGGGTTCTGAACTACATGTGAAAAATACTGACAAGTGGTGAAATGCGGTCAATATAGAATTTTGTAAACATTTTACTTTTAATTGCCCTTTGTCGAGCCTTTTTTAAGTTTGTAAGATACTATACTACCTACTTTACCTACACCTTATCGCTGAGCACAGGAGATATTGCCGTCGGGCGAAACGTAGAACATATATAGGAGTCTCCTGATTACATTGCGGCGCACGCAACGAATAACGACAATTTCAACAGTCTTATAAACTTTAAAACTAACAATAATTAGCAATATTGCTTAGGTACCTCTGAACTAAAGCATCATAGCTTCACTTATTCTCCGATTTAAGTGAGTCAGCTCGATTTGTTATTTACGAAGAAGTGGCATATCAACTATCAAATGATAGGTGGATTAAACTCGTCCAAAAAACCCCCGTTCCTCGAGCCCCATTGAATTGCTTATAAATAAAACCTGCTTCACTTTCTATTGTCCCTGGAAACAGCTTAGCGCCAACTCAAAAAAATACATTTTAGGAGGTAAGTACGAGTACGAGTGTTTCGAAGTCAGTTTTTTTGAGTGATTTCCTAAGGTCAAATATATGGGTGACCATCAGCACTATCGACTTGTCTGTCTCTCAGTCTTTGGTTGCAATACATATTATTGTTTCATATTATCGTATCGTACCACTGATAAAGTACTATCTAACTCCACACACCGTTACGGTAACCGTTACCTTTCATCATCATTTCACCCGAATAACCCGATTGAATACAACTATTCGCTAATACGTACCTAGTACCTATAGTAGTAAACGAATTATCTTCCTACACTTAACCGTCTATCACCAGCACTTCAACATTAGACGATGACTAACAGTAGCAAATACTTTAATAGCTTTGGAAAAAAGTAAAACATGTCATACATGCCTATAAAATTTTAGGTTTGCTCTCGATTTCCCTGGGATCCCATCATCAGATACTGACTTGGTGATAATGGGACTACCTGAAGAGCATACTATAACGAATAAAAAAAGAATTTTGAAAATCGCTTCACAATTGACAGAGAAATCGGTGAACATACATACAAAAAAAATACATACAGTGGAACATATAACCTCCTTCTTTTTTGCAGTCAGTTAAAAACGGCGTAGGTTATCACTTTTATGGGGAGTGCACAACATAGTTTTAGATAGGTTATCATTGGGCCTTATTCTGGGAACCCACTTAAATTCTAAATTTAAGAACAGTATATCTCTTTCTCGCAACAAGTCATAGGAAAAAGATAGCAAGAATCTGTTTAGAGCTGTCACTTAAATTTAGATAGATTTCAAAGAAACCATAGACAATTTTAGACGGCATGTACGAAGGTGCCTCCCAAACACTGCATTTTTTTATCACGTTCAATAAGGTCGGTCAATAACGTTTCTAAATGTCAAATTTTAAGACAGCCATCCTTTTCGTATTCACTTTGAGAGAAAGAAATGCACTGAACTTAAATTTAGACTTAGCATGTGTTCTCCAGAATTAGGGCCATTGACCATTACAATTGTAGGCTAACTTTCTCTAAAAATATATTAAACATACTATACATACCTCTATAGCTTACTTTACTATTACCTATAGGTAATGCAAGTAACCTGTAAATAAAAATAAGTAAAGATACTTGGTTATTTCAAAAAATGATGTTACATAAACTGTTGTTGTGTTTCGTAAAACTAAATTAGTGTCCTTTTCCTTCCTGCCTCTCCACTATACCTTGAGATGGTTTTACCTTCGTTCCTCTTCTTTGGTTCTTCTTGCACTCTTTCTGCGTTCTCCTTCTTTCTAATATTTTCTCAAAAACACGTGTTTGTTTGTGGTACAAGGCATTCAAAAGCGGTCGAGATGTGATGGAAGATTTGCCTCGCTCTGGTAGGCCATCAACGTCTGCAACTGAAGTTAACATCGCAAATGTAAGGGAAATAAAACTGAAAATAACTGAAAATCCTCATTCAACTTTGAGTGAGATAGCCTGTGAACTTTCTGTATCTCAGGAGTCGATCCGTACCATTTTAAATAATCACTTGGGTATGAAACATGTTGCCGCTCGGCTAGTCCCAAAAGTCCTGAATTTTCTCCAAAAACCCAATCGCATGAGAGTCGCTGAGGACATTCAAGAACGAGTCAATTCCTACCCAACATTCATGAAACGCATTGTTACTGGTGACGAGACGTGGGTTTACGAGTTTGACATGCAAACTAGTCAACAAGCTTGTTTGCAAACCGAAACCGAAAAAACCACGCCAAAGTCGATCAAATGTCAAAGTCATGTTGACTGTTTTCTTTGACTCAACAAATACCATTGAGCAACCACCATATTCACCAGATATAACTCCAGCCGACATCTTTCTTTTTCCCAAACTCAAATTACCACTTTGTGGCACCCGTTTTAAATCGGTAGAAGACATAAAGGATAATTCGCGTCGAGAACTCATCTCAATACTGGAAACAGCGTTTAAAAAATGTTTTAATGATTGGATTATTCGTTAGCGTGAGTGTATCGTTTCTGAAGGAGCATACTTTGAAGGTGATAAAATAATTTTGGATAAATAACTAACATTTTGTGTATTAATGATCTTTTCCCGGTACTTTCTTGACAGAGTAGTATCTATACAAACGGTACAACACAAGCTCGCTACTAGCCTGGAGCGCTCACACGGAATTATGCCACCAACCACATGCTTCACATAATGCAACTCTTTCGGGTATGTAGTGACGGCCAGGAATGGCAAGAGTCAACATCTTTTGTTATGCCAAAACGATGCAATGGCTATCATCAGAATTGTAAGTCTCCTTTAGGTGGCATATCCATCGCCAGTAGGCTATCAGCTCTATCAGCCCAAGGATATAGTGAAGCCAAAAAATCTTTGCTTATTATCAAAATAAAGTTATTGAAAAAATGGTATATAGTTATGAAGTAATGGTAATACAGGGGCTGAACTCTTTTAGCTGCCGACAAAATGGTTCCTTAAGAAATATTGTCGACTATAATGCAGGAATGCAACATTGATACGGAGTGTTAGTTTGTTAATGAAAACGATATAAGACAAAGTTTAAAAATCATAGGTATGTACAGTCGACAACACATCAAGCGTAACAGTTCGACCTTGAGACCGCCCTTACGCCGCTCGTAATAGCGGCGGTCTTCGTCGTGCAACTGTTACACTTGGTGTGCTGTCATCATTACATATCATAGAAAAAGATCTCATTAGACCAATACTTAAAATTCTTACTTAGGTCTTTTAATTTAATTTAAGTAATTTTGATTTGGTATAAGCCGGGTATGAGTAATAAATGAGTAATGAGTCATTACACTCTATTTGGTTTTTAATTACCTAAGTTATTATGATACGAAATCAAAATTACTTAAATTAAATTAAAAGACCAATACTTAAAATTTATCTATACTTATAAAGTGAATTCTATTATGGTTTTTGATTTAACTGCGTAATTATCTCATGTCTCATCTCATCTCATCTCATCATCTAAAAAAATATCTCATATATTTTTCTAATATGAATGATTTTCATATTTCAAATACTTACAATAAAAACGAAAAGATCTCAACCAACTAACAATCCGTATCAATGTTGCGTTCCTGCAGTATAGTCGACAATATTTCTCAAGGAACTACTTTGTCGGCAGCTATATGAGTTTAGCCCCTGCATTACCACAGAACTATATACCATTTTTAAATAACTTTATAATGCAAAGATATTGATTGATTATATCTATGGCAATAAGCTAATAAGAATGATATTATTCGAAAAAGAAAAATTAATGCAAAATTAAGTTGCGAGGCAAAAATTGAAGGAGTTGTCAGTATTTATGTTAAAACGAGTCTGAAACAAAAAAGCCCACAAAAAGAATACAACAACGATGGACGAGAAGTCCATCGTTGTTGAATTCTTTAAGGGTGCTGTCCAAGGTTAGAGTAAACAGTAGAGTGTACTGTAGAGTACTAACCATACCAATGTAGACAGCATGAAAGAGTAGAGAATGAAATAAAAAAGTAGCACCGTTTAATCTACCGGTCTACAGCAGACTTAAGGGTGCAAGTCTAGGCGTATAGTAAATGGCATAGTAGCACGGTAGAGTACCGAATATACTGCTAACTATAACAATGTAGACAGCATTGGGAGAGTTAATTGTTAACTAAAACTGGAAGAGTAGTACCGTTTATTCCAACCGTTTTGCAGCAGACTTAAGGATGCTATCCACGGGTAGAATTAACGGCATAGTATTAAATATATCACTAACTATAACAATTGGTAGAGTAAAGTATGAACTAAAACTGGTAAAGTAGTACCGTTTACACTACGGGTCTACAAGTCTTAAAGGTGCTGTTCTTGGGTAGAGTAAATGGCATAGTAGCACGGTAGAGTACTAAATATACTACTAACAATACCAATGTAGACAGCATTGGTAGAGTGGAGTATCAACTTTATCTGATAGAGTCATAGCGTTTACTATACCGGTCTACAGCAGACTAAGGGTGCAATCCAAGGGCAAAAGGCATAGTAACAAGGTAGAGTCAGGGCCGCGCCGCCCCTGTGTGCTAAGTGTGCGGCGCACACAGGCGCCAAGGCAATAGGGGCGTCGCGCGCCGCCCCGCCATACAATAGGCGCAACATTAAAGTTCGTGAAAAAAATAGGCGCTACATAGGTTTTGTACACAGGCGCTGTACGGGGTCGGCGCGCCTGTGGGTAGAGTATTATATTTAATATATACTACTAATTATACCAATAGAGACAGCATTGATAAAGCAGAGTACTAACTAAAATTAGTAGAGTTCTCGAAACTGGTAGAGTAGTAGCCAGTTCATTCTACCGTTTACTCGATCCGGTGACAGCATTCTTGAGTACCCTGTTATAGTTGATTCAGCTTAAAAAACAATAATAAATCAACTTATTGTAACGGAACGCATTGAGTTCTGATGCATTCGTTACTAATAAAATATGTATAAACAATTAAAATCAGTTAATAAAGGCATTAATGTAAATATTATTATAAAAGCAATGAAAAAAACAAAGAAATTGTGATCAGAATAAGTACGTCAATATGCAGAATAGGCGTGTTGAAAAATCGTGCTCCTTTTTCAACCAACTTCAAAAAAAGTAGGAGGTTCTATGTTTCACTATATGTATTTTTTTTGTATATATGTTAACCGGTTTCTCTGTCATTTGTGAACCGATTTTCAAAATTCTTTTTCATTCGATAGATTATGCTCCTGAGGTGATTCCATTGTCACCAAGTCAGGATCTGATGATGGGATCCCAGGGAAATCAAGGGCAAACCTCACATTTTATAGGCACGTATGACATGTTTTAGTTTTTTCCAAAGCTATTGAAGTATTTGCTTCTGTTAGTCATCATCTCATGTTGGTGAGCTGGTGATGGAAGGTACAACTCTTTAACGGTTAACAGTTGGAAGATAATTCTTTCACTTTTATAGGTACGTATTAACGAATAATTGTATTCTATCGGGTTATTTGGGTGAACTGACGCTGGAAGGTAACGGTTACCGTAACGGTGTGTGGAGTTAGATAGTACTTTATCTGTGGAGTACGATACGATAATATGAAACAATATTTTATATTATGTATTTCAACCAAAGACACAGAGACAGACAAGTCGATAGTGTTGACGGTCACCCATCTAGCTTAGACCTTACAAATCACTTAAAAATGTGAAAAAAATGTTTTTAACAAAAATAAAACCGACTTCAAAACAATTAAAAGGAAAAAATAAATAAATTTCAGTAAATGTATTTTTTGGAGTTGGTGCTAAGCTGTTTCCAGAGACAATAGAAAGTGAAGCACCAACTTCAATTAATACATTTTAGGAGGTTACTACTTTGGTACTGATATTTAATTATTTTTTCCTTTTTAGTGTATCTTTAGAGTTCGGTCGCGATGGTGAAGTACAACAAGCAAGGCTTAGGATATGTAGGTACACGAGACGCAAACTCACTCTTCAGTTAGCGTAGTTGAAAATTTCTGCTGCGCTTCAGGTCTGCAAAGATTCTGATTACACCATTCCACACGTTTAAATAAATGTGAGGTGAAAACTCTAGTTTTGTTTCCCTGTTGTAGTAATTAACCTAGGCTAGGACTATGGCATGACTATAGGCATGGAATAAATTGAGTTTAAGTTGTATTGAGGAAGTAGGTTCAGATTGAATTTTAGGAAATTAGGAAAATAATCATTTGGTTTAACTAGGAAGAATTAATTAATGCTAAGATTTAAATTAAAATTTTAAATTAGTTTGAATCCTATATCAACGGGACTAGCTGAGTTTCTTGGAGATTTTTCTCAGTTAGTAGGTTTGTGAATTTTCGGTAGAGTCATTTTAAAGAGGAATAAACTTTTAACAAGAAATATTGTAACCTGAAAGTTATTTAGACATACATTTCCTGATTGAGATTCTTGTCTAGTAAGCCAGTTATGTATTCATCAAATGTCCTTTTTTTTCGGGGAATAATTGGCTAAGCGACGGGCGTGTGTGGGGGTCGTCCAGCACTTACAAGGCACTGGGAATACCGACTAAAACTCCCCGGTAACTCCACTGCCGTTCGCGGGGGTAGCATGGGCTCTGCCAAAGCAATTTTACCAACCCACCCCCAGGCAACCCTGCCTTACGGCCAGGTTTTGCGCCAATGGAGATTACCCAGGGTCACTTGGGTGATCCCAGACGTGGCGGCCTGTGCAGTGCATGCGTGGGGGCCGCCCACGCACGCGACCGCGCCTAGGGCGCAGAAAGACGAGCGATCACCGCCCGCCTCCTCACGCCCACCCGTCTACGCCGGATAGGGGCGGCCAGAGGATCCTCTTCCCTCTCCTTCTCCGCTGCCTCCTTCTGCGTGAGCACAGTCTCGCAGAAAGAGGCCACAGCCTCCCATACCCTCTGGCTACCAACCATGGCTCTTACCATGGTTGACAGAGAGAGGTGACCGCCACCGAGCGCCGCTCGAAGTTCGCGGCGCTCATGTCGCCAGGCCGGGCACTCCATAATGGTATGCTCGGCTGTATCGTCAGGGGAGTCGCAGTGATGACACCGCGGCGTCTCCTCCCGGCGGGCAATACGGTGCAGGTAGTGACCGAAGCAACCATGTCCGGTCAGTACCTGCACCATGCGGAAGGCGAGGCTGCCTTGCCGGCGCCCAACCCACTCCTCCAACACCGGACGGATCGCTTCGATCGTCCGGTGGCCGGCTGCCGGGGTGGTGAGTGCCTCGCCCCATTGGCGTAGAGCCTCCCTCTGCGCCAGGGTGCGGATTCGCCAGACTTCGTCGAGGTCGGGTAGCTCCCTCCGTTCTCTAGCCGCGACTCGGTGTTGATGCATCCTGGCTAAAACAAGTGCATGAACCTCCCACTTCCATTCATCAAATGTCCTAAACAAAATAACAAAAGGACTTAATAATAATCTATATTAAATTATTCTAAAGAAGGAATATCATAATTTTGAATCTTAGAAAAGAACATTTCAGTGCTAATAACAAAGTGCTAATAATAATAAGATGTAGAAGTAAATACAACCTTATAGAATGGTTTATTGCTGCAACTATGTACCCATGAAGAGCTTTTGTTTATGGCATGTTGATTAGTGTTATTCAGGTGAGCCAAAGGCAGCCTTACAACAAAGACTAAAAGATAAAAGGGTGTGTGTTGTCTTCAAGAAATTTTAAAAAAAAAATATCATCTATGGTTGATATTGCTGTGTTTACTTAGCGAGAGATGCAGCGATATGATTCATACTATATTAAATCAATGTACAAAGAAATATTTACAGTTATAAAAGGCTTATTGGATTAACTCGGATAAATTATTCGATTATTTTTAAATACAATCTATAAGTAAATAAAAGAGATAAAATAATTATAAAATTAAGAGTTCAACAATATAAAGAAACTATATATTATATTATATATAAGAACTAACCAAGTATAACTTAAGGCTTACTGATATTTCAATAAAACTTCATAACATAATATGCCAATTTTCTACTGGTCAAAAACCTATCATTGCAAAAATATTATTATTTTGGATAACAATCAAAACAAATTTAAGTATCGCAAGATAATGAAAGTATAATAAATCTCACTTCTAGCTATAACCCCTTCGATGTTTGACAGACCTGATTTATTTGTCTACAATTGATATTTAATCAAACTTACTAGTTATTCCTCATTATTATTTATTTAATGTTTAATTAAATGCACAAAATAAGTTACAGTTAATCATATTTATAGTACTCATAGTATTGTCCTATAAATTATATGAAGCATAAGTTGTTTATTTGAAAGAGAAGTTAAGAGACAAGGGAGGCTTTAATGGTGCATTATATTGAGTAATCAAATAATAATAGATTAGGAAGGGTTGTTAGCGAGATCTGTGTCATTATTTCATTTTCTAAAAGATCTAAGGTAATGGCGTTATGACAAGCGGTTCTAAATAATCGCTAGATAATCACAAGGCCAAACTAAAATAAATTAAAGTTAGGACAGACAATACTTTAATAAGTTATCATTAATTTAGAACAATATATTGTATGTTATAATGATCATGTACAGTCGAATTTAGTAATAGTTTAACTCTGCAGTACTATGTCACACCATACATAGCGCTCATCTATTATTTATTTATTTATTTATTGCAACACAAACAGATAGTTACCACAATTACACTATGTAGAGAGTTACAAGATTTGGACTAGGTACTAGCCTTAAATAGTGTTGACAGCATAACAGAATTATGTTACAGTTAGGCAGAGCAATTAAAAATGATGGAGAGAAAAAACTAATTACATTTTATGTAGTAATAAATAAAATAAGTATAAAAAGAAGTGAAAAACTATAAATGTTTATGCATAGAAACTAAGGTCCCAGAAAAACTTTTTGAATATTTGAGCGAAACAAACCATACCTGCTGAATATATCTATCTGATTAAAGATTTCAGGATCAGTGTTTAGTTTGTTATAAGAATAGCACATACGGTATAAGGGACTACGGCGAACTCTTTGAGTCCTACACAGAGGGAGGGAGAACGTAGTGTGTCGCCTGGTTCGTCCAGACAATCTGGTGGGTACATTCAAATGTATAGCCTGAAGCACTGATGTTCTTGTTATATTGTGCAAAATTTTATAGAGCGTAAGTAGGCTCAGAAAGGACATGCGATTCTCCAAAGTAGATAAACTGAAATGCTTGAGTCTTTCCTCATAACATTTCAGTTTGTATTTAAGCTTGAAACGGTAGCTAACACGACGTAAGAACTTTTTTTGAATTTTTCTATGGATTCTATATGCGTCTTATAATAGGGATGCCAAATTGTTGCACAGTAATCCAACTTACTGCGAATGAGGCTATTATAGAGAATAAAGTAAGATGAGAAGCTACGGAAATTTTTACATGTACGTAACAGGAAGCCAAGTGTTTTATTACACGATGAAACAATGTCATCATAATGTAGTTTAAAATTTAATTCTCCGTCAAACCATACTCCCAAGTCTCGCACGGTCTCAGTGAACCTCACCATCTGATCCCCAATACTATATGTTTAATCTTGGAATTTATTAGCAGTTGTACAAAAAGTCATGACAAAGCATTTTGGTACGTTGATTATCATGCCATTATCTTTACACCAGGTATCAAGTTTATACAGATTTTCCTGAAGAGTATCCATGTCCTCATTAGATGATATAGAGTTAAGGATTTTTAAATCGTCAGCATATAGTAAACATCTACATTTGAGACATTTAATAAGGTCGTTTATAAAAGCATTGAAGAGAAGGGGCCCTAAATGGGAACCCTGCGGAACCCCTGATGTTACAGGCATAGATGAGGAAAGGTAACCACTGACTACAACCAACTGCGATCTATTCATTAAGTATGACGATATCCACCGTAATAAATTACCATGGATACCATACCATTTATAGAGCTTCTGGATGAGCAAGTTGTGGTTGACTTTGTCAAAAGCTTTTTGGAAGTCTGTATATATACTATGTACTGGCTTTTTAAGATCTGTATCTGGCATGAATGTATGTGACGTATTCTAAAAGATTTGTGGTCGTGGATTTAGCTTTGACGAAGCCATGTTGCTCACTATGCAGCAAAGGGGATATGTGGAAATAAAAGTAGTCATATACCAATTTTTCAAAAAGCTTAGCTAGGCATGACAGAATACTAATTGGGCGGTAATTATCACACATGTTGACGTCGCCAGATTTATAAATTGGTGCAATGTAAGCTCTTTTCTAAACATCCGGGAAGTGACCTGTACTGAGAGACTGGTTATAAATTATGTGAAGCGGCAACACAAGCTCAGCAGCACACATTCCAATAATATATTAAGGTATGCCGTCAGGCCCAGCACCCTTGTTTAAGTCCAAAGCCTTTAACTTTTTAAGAATCTCCTTTTGACTAAGTTCAATGCTATGTAACGTGTTACTGTTATTGTCCTGAGACTCAGAGTCTAAAAGATTGATACTTGTGCCAGGAGGTTCAAATACAGAACCAAAAAAATCTGCAAACATGTTACATATTACGTGAGGATCAGACGACACGGAATCTCTGTAAAACATGTTATCCGGTATCGATTGTCGGGTTTTCAGGTGCTTGACATAGGACCAGTAAGGTTTAGTATTGCCATCGTAAAGCGAAGACTCTATACCTTCTATGAAATGTCTATAGCTTTCTTTTATCATTTTTGTAACCCGAGCCCGTAGCATAGAGAATGTATCATAATCTCGTGGATTATTGTATTTTTTAAATTTTGCATGGTATTTTTCTTTTTCTCGGATTGTCCGGATCAAAGTTTTTGTAAAGAAGGGAGGATAATTACCTGTACTAAGCTTTTTGGTCGGTGTGCATTGATATAAAATATTATTAAATTTAGTGTAAAAAGTATCAAGGTTGCTATTAACGTCAGAGTTACACAAAACATCACTCCATTTGACTAAGCCGAGAAGCTCCCTACATTTAGGTATGTCGCACTTTCTAAAATTAAGAATGCGTTTATTGGTATTAACTTTCATTTCACTAGATGTTGTTTGGCTGACGGTAGCACTAAAAGGTGGATGATATTTGTCTTGAGTTTTGAGAGGGTCTGATGGTACGATTATAACATTGGGAATTTTTGTTATAAATAAATCCAACATTTTGCTTTCCGAATTGTGTATGTGATTAATTTGTTTTAAGTCACTGGATGATAGTAGCTCTAATAATAACTTAGCTTTTCTATCAATACACGATTCTGTCAACAACAATGAATTACAATGAAGGTCCGATTTGGGCCACGCGAGACCAGGCATATTAAAATCACCATAGATGATGCAAGATTCACTAGAGCTTATAAGGATATCGTTACATTTGTCAAAGAATAGTTCCACAGTATTGAAATCAACATCAGGAGGTAGGTAAACTAAGCAAAGGTTTATTTTGTACCTACTATTATTTAGATAAAGAGCAAGCCACAAAACCTCGGCACCCGTTTCCCATGCTTTTTGCCGTACGACACGTATGTTTTTCTTGACAGCAACAAGTACACCTCCACCCTCCGTCTTACGACTATCTGTAGTCTCACGATCACGACGAAAAACATCATATCGCGTATCAATAATTTCCGATTCAAGTTTGTTTCGGTCAAATAAATCAAATCGTAATCATTTGCTAATATGTTAAGGTAAACTTCTTGAATTTTGGATCTAAGTCTATTTACATTCTGGTAGAAAACAGTAACCATTATGAATAAAATGAAAAAGTACTATGTAACGTTTACCGTAGGATATAAAAATATATAAAATAAGAATAAAGTAACACTTAAGATAGAAACCAATAAAGAAAACTACTGAATTTTTTCCAAAGAGTCTAAGTTCTTGATCACGATTGGAGGCTCCCCAGCCTTCATCTTTTCTTACATAAATGCGGCCATATTTCACCCAAACAAACTTGTATCCCTTGGTCTTGGCCGTGTTTCGAGTAGCAGCATGTAGCTTTTTCTGATCAGGAGACAGATGTTCTGACACATATACATTAGTTTTATCCCCCGCAACGCCAAGGTGAACAGAGTTCAGAGTATCATTAGGGTTTGCTTTATTATAACGCTTTGAAGCAGATAATATGAGATCCCTGAGGCGAGGAGACGGTAAAGTCAGCAGAATATTACGAGGACGACTTGATGAGGTGTCGAGTTTTGCAACGCGTCGACAATGAACTATTTCACCATCACTAATAGAGACCTTTAGGACTTTACATAAGTTGTTCACGATGGTCACCACATTCTCATTCTTCCTTTCTGCAACTGCTTGAATTTCTAAATTACTGCTGCGCGACAAACGCTCGTGTGTTTAAACTCGAAGTTTTAGTGATGTAAGTTCATTTTGCAAGCTTGTGTTTTGAGACGACAGGTCAAATATGTTCTTATTAGCAGCCTCAATCTCAATCTTCAGGTCTTTCTGTTCTTCACTTAAAAATTCGGTAGTAGCTGTAAGCTCAGATTTAAGAACTGCAACCACCGATGTAATCTCCCTTTTGACAGCTGTATTTATATCATGATACAGATCACTCTTCATTCTATTCAGCTTTGCATCCAATAGTTGGCTAATCTGGTCAAGTGTGATGGGGCCACTCGAATTGTGTGTTGCCGCCTGTCCGGATGAGTTATTATGCTCGTCACAAGACATGTTTAATGAATCATTCAGGGTTGTAGATATGATAGGATTATTTAGATTACTTGATTATTAGTAGCCAATCATATACTAAGTATACTAGCTTTTGCGCGCCACTTGGTTCGCGAGGTTATATGCATGTCGGTTCTATGCCTAGATTTTCCCGGTGTACTAGTAGTTTATGTGCTATTCAAAACTATAATCTATTTTAATTCCAAATTTCATTCAGGTCCGTTTCGTGTGAATTGTAACAAACATTTATCCATCCAAATTTTCGCATTTATAATATTAGTAGGATGAACGTAATAGTTGGTGTGGTTCAATATGGTGTGAATCAATGTCATATTGCATTGCATTCCAATACAGGAAATATATATTTTTCTACCTACATTTCGAAATATCTTTCATACATTTTTACAATCTAAAAGTAAAAATTCTTACTTTACAATAACAAGAGTTAAATTTCTTAATTTCGAACCGCGTTTCTTAATAAGTTCAACATTTTACCAAAAGGAATTTCAGAATAATATATTGCCTTATGTAGAGTCACCAGATACTCTATAAACCCACACTTCGGTAGCATAAAATGCATATTATTATGTTTGTTGACGACCGGCGGGTTAAGTTGTCTATACTCCTTACTATACAGACTACTCAATCGGTGATCCCGGGTTGGAATCCCGGTAAGGGCTGATGTTTGTATGATGAGTACGAGCATTGGCTCACGGTCATGGATGTTTATTTAGTATATTTCTAATAATTATATACATACTACTATCAATATTTCTCCATTATCTAGTATCTATTAATTTGGACTAGATATCTAATAGGTGTGAGTGTATGAATATTATTATTATTAATTTATGTACCGGAAACCTACACGAAAGTTATTAATTATTCAAAAAATTTTAAAAGATTGGAAATATTAATTTTATTAAAAAGTACCCAAAGGACTTCATTACTAGTGAGTGGTTTGTATAGTAAAGCGACCATAATCCCCGATGAAAACTTTTATATTATTTACGGCTAATGACGAGTAAAAGATAATTACGAAATTGAATACACCCAATTTGATTCCTTATCAAAAATCTCTACCATTTCCATTTCTCTCCTTGTTCACGATGGCCAATATTGAAAAGCTAAATTTAAATCGAGAAAATGTTGAAAGATTCAAAAAAATTACATACTGGCCTTTAAAAATATCTGGCTTCAGCAGATTCAGTATTGTTAATGATGCAATTGTAAAAAAATCAGCGAGTTCAATTATTTATGGTACTTGTGTATTAACATGGGCCATTTTGGCTCTTGTTTATATTCTCTATGAATTGACCATAGTAGTGGAATATATGGTAAAAAATGAAGTCGTAATACTATTGCAAATATCAGGTGTTGTGTATTCTGCCTTCGCTAACATTACATTTGGAAACAGAAATACAGGAACAAGTTTATTAAGACGCTGTGTAGATATTGATGTGTTACTCGGAGTTAGAGAAACAAAATTTATGAGAGATATCGCGCACAACGCTTACATAATACTGTGTTTCTTTATTTTATTGGTGCAAGTTATAGTTCTGACATTCTTGTACATTTCATTTAAAGTAACATTCCTTGTGCACGTAGTTGGATCTATTTATATTCTTTGGGCTTTCTTCGTCCTCTACGATGTAAACTTTATGCTCATGCACTCAGCATTTATATCAATGAGGACTAGATACCTTAATGTGGCAATAATGAAAAGAGCCAAAATGAAAATCGACTTCATTCCAAATATATTTTTATTCAATATATTTTTTTGGAAACCTGAACATAATGTGCGTGTTATGTTTCATAAAGTCGCAGAAACAGGAAATTACATTAGAGCATTTAAGATGATATTTCACCAATATCGATGTTTTGAAAGATGTTACAGATTTACGGTAATGATCAGTTATCCTCTAAGAACGGTGATATCCATATTAGCGGCCCATTTATAATTTTCCTTCTCGGGGGCATCGCCTAAGCATTTCTAATACCCTTGGTACAAACGTCTATAGGCTACGGTAACCGCTTATCTTGAGGACTGACTTATATTGACGACTGTCTAGCTCAGTGGCCTGTACCCCTTACTATACAGGTTACTTAGTCAGGGGTCTCGAGTTCAAATCCCTGTACGAGCAGATGTTTGTATAATGAGTACGAGCTTTTTTCACGAGCCATAGCTGTTCATTTGTTCATATGTTTATTTATTACATTTCTAATATTTATATACATAGTCTAATCAATATTTCTCCGTTATCTAGTATCCATAACACAAGATGATGCTCTTAATAATGCTTACTTTGGGCTAGATAATAGGTGTGAGTGTATGAATATTTATTAATTCATCTTCAGGCGGACAATACCTATATGCTTGTTTGCCACCCTTTTTGTATGAAAAAAAAATCTTCTTTTTCTTTTAGCTTATTGGCGTTTTCTTTGTGGACTTCATCACTATGGCGCTATCGAAACAAATATGGCGGTATTTGATATTTACGAGAATATTCAAAACTTTAATTAAGCCGCTATTTTGGCTATCCCCCTTTTTGGAGGACAAGCCTTAAATAAATAATAATCATGCAGCTATTAAGGCTCATAAAATTGTCTTTCATTGAATTTGTTTTAAACTTATGCCTTACCCTTTCAGTTGCTTATGGGAATGGTTAGCATTTCCGTCGGGTCTTTGTTTAGTGTGCAACTGTTCATAGCGTATGACGCGGCGGTACGTATAAACAAGAATAATGTATAACATAAGTAGGTAATAATTAAATTGCAAATTTTAAGTAACCCCCGGCCTCATTACTCGTGTATCTAACACTATCTCATTGAGACTATTCTTATGAGCCCAAACAAGCTATATCTGCTGTATGTTTCTGAAGAATTGAGCATCCCACAGACTATTTGATGGTAAAGGATCAGCCCAAGGTAAGCATGTCTGTAAAATACCACCGACGTAACACTTAGCCAAATTTTAAATTAATCGGATATGTGAAGTGAGTGAAACCCTTTTGTCAAGTAGGAAATGAGCATCAGCTCATTTGCTATAATTTATGAAGATTAGTTCAGACGTTTGATGACTATCAAGTCATCAAACGTCTGAACTAATCTTCATAGCTGTCCGCCAGTGGTAGACATCAGAACAACTTTTTAAAAAGTGTCTCCGTCCACCGGCGGTGGACGAACTAGCGGTGGAGGTCGGGGATAATCGGAAATCTAGGTATATCCATCGTAAACTATAAAAAATTAAGTCTTCAAGAAAAACAAAATGAAATAATAGGTACCTATTTGAATTGATAATCACTATCCTCTCCGATTTGCGTTTCCTTGCACGCAGAAATTGGGACAATAGAGTGTGTATTTAAGATTTATCTCTGAACATTTATTTGCAGGGTTATGGCGTATTCAACAAAGTGTTATCTGTTTGCTGGATAATGGCACTCTGGTTATACTTTCTCGCTGTGAGTATCCAGATTGACTTCTTCTCAAAACAGATTGCTCAGACAAAACTGATATGTTTTTACTCTCAACTTACACAGCCCAATTCAGGTACTTTATTCATATACTTACAGTAGACAGCACAGTATGCATAACCGAAACGTGTACAGTAGACAGCACTATATGCATAACCGAAAGGTTTGTGGATGTTTTGTCATCTTGGTTGATAGTTGATAGGTATCGGGTTATATGCCTTAATGAGATCAATGGTGGAAAAGATCTTACAACCCAGTTTGACATTGAGTCTATTGTCCATTGACTCTAGTCATTACTCTAAGTATTCATAATAGAGACAGCTTTCGTAGTGCAACTTTTACACTTGATTTTCTATCGTCTGTATATACACAATGACAAAATATGAGTCATAGGCACTGCTTATTTTATTTTATAATTGCTGTCGGCAAACCTAAATTACTGTAAATTATCTAACGTAGACGTATGGATGTGGATATGTATAAAAACAGACTAAAAAATAAATTAAATACATTAGGTATGTGTTATTGTAAAAAGATTCTGAAAGTAGATTTTAATTAACAAAATATGTCATGAACGTCCTATAAGTAAATGATCCGCCTTATGATATAAACCATCGCTCCATCTGTGAAATCAAGGATATTGATGGTAGCTACAACTGAATACAAGAGATGTTTCATGTCCGAAAAGAGAAAACCACTAATTATGGGTAGTATATTTCAGTGTTATCAAATACTGCTATAAATAGGAAACACTGCTATATATAGTATTTCTTGGAGATTTTTTTAATCTCCAAGATATAACTACTATACTTTGTGAGCAAACGAAACAGCTCGTGACATGTTTTACTTGGAGGTAGGCCCACTTGCAGATTGCAACTGGGTAGGTACAGTCACTAGCAATAATATGTATAGTTTTGACGTTTTGGATACTTATTATCTTTGCAATAAGAGTCACGTACTGTCAATAGTAAATTAAATTGACACTTCGTGACCCTAATCATTGCTCGTGGCTCTACATACCATCGGCTTTCCTCTTTCGCTCGTGAAGTAGTTTACCTGCGTTCCAGTAACTAATAATTACAAGGCACTTAATGACATGAGACGATATCTCCAGTATCCAGAATTTCAATACAACTGCAATATCAAGTATCGCAAGCTCTGACATTTTATGCAAAAAAAGAGACTTGCGAAATGTTTTAAATCACTTCATTTTGTTACAGAAGACATTCTCATATTGACAAAAAGAATTCTCCAACCCCTTGAAGTTCGAGACACTCGGGTCTCTGTCTACGGGCTTTTCTACTTCGATACCGGCATGATGTTCAGGATTGCTGGATCCACCTTCGTCTACATCACGGCTATGCTACAAATTAATGTAACCAAAAGCGACAACTCTTACAATTTCAACAACACTACGAGTATCACTTTCACAAAATAAATTGTTAGGCAATATGTTAATGTAAAATTAGCCGTATTACCTAAATTTGCTCCCTTTTGAACAATTAAATCTATTTGTCAAGCGACACACTATGGTTAAATGCACATTTTTTTACATTACTTATTTACATTCTTATCTTAAAGTGTTTTTCAGGTAACTAGTATAACATGCTGAATTACGTCCACCTTCGCCTAATATATTTTGGGTTAAAATATTTGTAGCATATTTAAAAACCACTATTTCTATATTCCATTTCTGTAACACCGTGTCTATTTGAAACCTTTACTAATTCACTTTCCATGATCAACACAAAAAGATATTTGACAACAAAAAAAAGGTATACAATTAAAATATGGGCTATATTAGTTCATAGAAATGGTTTGCCACGT
This sequence comes from Nymphula nitidulata, assembly GCA_947347705.1. Lineage (NCBI taxonomy): Eukaryota > Metazoa > Arthropoda > Insecta > Lepidoptera > Crambidae > Nymphula > Nymphula nitidulata. The sequence continues at coordinate 15,583,211 of OX374623.1, forward strand.
TCAAAAACATCGTATTCATTTGATAATTTCTAAAATAATGCAGCCAATCTTATATTATTCCATACAAATGTCATGAAATTATCAAATGAATAAGATGTTTTTGAAAGTGGCAAACCATTTTTATGAACTAAAATAGCCCATATTTTAATTTATTGTCGCATTGACAGCACCACCAAAAAGCATTGTGAGTTCTTTTTTTGCAAGATATAGATCTTATGTGGTATTGAAATTTACACAGAATGGCAACTATTACTAAATTAACTACGCATGTAAGCGCATTTATTACAAAGATAATATATATTCGGCCACTGGTGTGTGTGTTGTGCCGTCACAAGCTAGCATCATTTTCTAAGGAGCGTTTTTTGCCAACTTGTAACAGCTCCTCAAACAACTCGCTGTATCTAAGAATTTATCGCGGATATACTATTGCTTCTGCAATTGTGATTATTTTTTGACATATTATAAATGCAATAAGAAAATCTACTCAAATACCCTATTGAGCACGAATAAGTCATCGTCACTTGTATCCGTCTATGTATTTCTCTAGTATTGTAAATATAAGTAGACAGATAGTCAAAGTAATGTAAGTATCTACTCTTAATCATTTTATTATATTATTAACCTTGTTATGTTGTTAATAAATATAGTATTGTCTTACTAATAAAGCATTTAAATTACTTAATAAGAAATATTCTTTATTGCACACAAGATAAGTGCATAAAAATTATGAAAAGCTACAAACATAAAAACAATACAATTGGGCAGCTTTATTGCTAAAGAGCAATTTCTTCCAGGCAAGCAGCTAAGGTGATAGAAATATTACAAAGAAGGAAAACATAAAAGGAAAACAAACAGAGAGTGGGGGGTAACAAGAAAGGTGCAAGATATTGTAGGAAATAAAAGAAAATATATACACAGATATTGTTTTTTACCGCTTATTGACTGCCATACCTAAAGTTACGATTGACAAAAAGTAGTTCAGCCACACTGCGTCTGCTTAACACGATAAGGCGTAAAGTTCCATTATGAATCTAGTTTTATTCAAATTTTTTCATGCTCGAAGCTTAAACTATACTTAACGGAAGATCGAGAAAATTATTATTTATATAGGAGACGGTAACCGCATACCACCAGGTGGGCCATCAGCTTCTTTGTCATTTCGTTGTAAAAAAAAGAGATAAATACTTATTTATTATTCGTAGAGTAGGTTTTTGTTTCCCTTTGGTTGTTGCTTGAAGGTAACAATTAAACAAATTAATACCTTCAGTAAACTATAACATCAGGCGAGGTAGATACTGTAGTATGTTCGTGCTGTTTAACTATCTTCTCATATAAAATCCCCTTTGAGCTCATCATCAGTTGCTATTTAACCATTTGCATGATTTTTATTAAAAAAAAAGGTGTGCAATTGAGGCTTGAGCATTCCAGTCGGTGTGTCAGTCAGTATCGACATCTGGGTTAGTCACATCAGATCTGAGGAATTACTAATTTAATATCAGAGGTACTACAAGGGGTCACATCCAGATTACTGCGCTGCACTTTGCGCTTTTCCGGTACGTACCGGAAAGCGCAATGTAGGACTGCCTCCCACTACATGGAAGACGAACTGGTCAGGGTCGCGGGGAGCCATTGGATGCATGCTGAGCGGAACTGTTCCATTTGGTAATCAATGGGGGAGGCCTATGTTCAGCAGTGGACATCATGGGCTGGTATGATGATGATGATGAAAGCGTTGCAGTCTACTGACTAAAACTGACGGTGATCTCATCTTGCCATATTGTATACGGCAGCATGTGAAACTAACGGCCTGGCCACGGGGACAGGCGGCGCGACGGCGATGGCGTCTCGGCAACCACTGCGCGCTGTCTCGATGTCGGCCTCGTCGTGACCGCGCAGTGGTTGCCGAGACACCGCTCCCGCGCCGCCGCCGCCCGTTCCCGTGGCCAGGCCGTAATAGCTGTCCAAGTAGCATGAATGCACTGAAGCACCTGTTTATTTACTATGAAAAAAGTATTCACGGTCACTATTGTTTTTTATCACTGGCCAAGCCAAGGCATGCTTTGATCATAGTCTTGGACACTTGAAACACCAAAGTTTCGCTCTTTCGATGCCGACCCCTGTAAACGTAAAGAGGAATGTGATATTATGCGTAAAAAACTCTCAAAAATATAATAAATAGATAAAGAGCGCTTACGTCGCATTGCTTTTAGTACAGACGACAGTACATCAACTGTAACAGTTACCTGTTTACTGTATCAGAGGATTTTTCGCAAAACAGCTTTTATGAAAAGCTCTTTTTCGAAAACCAACCAAAAACCAAACCAAAAATCGCCAATTTTTTTTTTAAAAACGAGCATTTGTTCACGGGTCATGGATATTTATATGTTTATTTAGTATATTTTTTATATTACATAATTATCAATATTTCTCCGTTGTCTAGTATCCTATCCAAAACACAAGCTCTTAAGAATGCTTACTTTAGGCTAGCTAGGTAGGTAATAGGTGTGAGTGTACAAAAAAAATGTTTGTTTGTTCGCTGTTTTAATATTAGACTTTTCGATAAATCCGCTGATATTTTTTAGAGTTACACTAGACTGATTTGCCTAATCTTAATATTACGTTTCTAACAAAGGCGGCCTTCGTAGTGCCACTGTTACACTTGATGTGCTGTCGACTGTACATGGCAAATGTTGTTGTGATTATCGGTTTGTTCGTTTACCATATTTTCGACTTTAAAGATTCTATGCAAATATAAGCGCTCCTAAGTCTACGTGAGAAAGTATTTTATAAACGATACGACTTGCAAGTCATTCTGGCTTTATTTCTGATAAATTTCTTTTGGTTTTTAGTATTTAGGTAAATAGGACAAATTTTACAAGGTGCTTGGTACTAAGCATAACAAGCGCTCGCTTGTTAATAGGTGCTCACCTATTAACATAGCCATAAAAATACTATGGTGTTATCAAAAATTCAAAACTAAAAAAAAACAAATTTCTCATAGAAATATTTCGGTCAGTAAAACAAAATATACTTTTTGGAGCGCTAACCGACATACACCAGTAGGCACAATAATTACAAACTACAAACACACAAAAAATACAAGTTGTAGTTGCAAAATACACCAAAAAATAAATATTCAACTGTTTATTATTTAAAAAAATTTTAAAAAATAAACTGTTGAATATTTTTTCAAGTTAACAATAAGTATTGCCTTTTACATATGTATTTTTTTATTTATTGATCAAGGAATATGGTATACGGTTTGACAGAGCAAAACTTTGTTCAGCAGTAAACATCATAATAATGATGATGATAACAGTTTAAATCATGTTAATCAATCAAATGAAGAAATTTACTAATTACCACTTTAATATAATTTTAAATCAATGACTTAGGTTTTCTCACGCCAGAAAAGATTCAACTGAAAACAGACTTACCCGTAAGTGTTTGCTTGCGAGTCAGGGTTTACCTATCAATTAATGTCGTATATCGTAAATTAATTAAGTTCTGTTATTATAATTCTATAAATATTATTAATAAAACTTTAATCGTCTATTCCGTATCTCCTGCCCAACGTGCACGGCCTACTGCCGACGTATTTACCCACTGATCGGCCGTGCCATTTACCCGGCTAGCTGGAATATTTTTCAATGAAAATTCATTCGGTATAGTTTAACGACGTCATAAGATAAGTACCAAGCTATTGAAAAATAACCATAGAAATCCAAACAAGTAAAACTAATGTGCCAGTTCAAGTCATTGTTCATATCGGAACATTTACATGGTAAACAATTTCAGCCCATTCATTTACATTAGGCCGTTTCCGCATTTTCTAGTGTTTTAGGGTTCAGTACACGAATAAGTATCAAACGGAAGAAGTAAGTGTTGAACCTTATATCTGAAAGTGGGTCCAACAATCTTGTTGACTTGAATAATATGAAAACACAGATTTGCGCGTTTACAGCCAAAATGTCGCCGTTCCTTCCAAGTTCCCTCTCTTCAGGGCACCACTCTTGCGGCACAGGGCTCCTTAAACTTGCTATGGCAAGGAGATATGTTGCGATCTGAATTTCAGGAACTACATCGAAGCCGTGATCAAAAGCTCGGTGTCCTGAACAAGGTGCGTCGATTGACCAATTATGCCTGCTTTACAAAACTCAGGTCAGGTCTTGCGTGGAATATTCCTCGTACTTGTGGGATGACTCTGCCAAGTTGGGATGGCTTGAAATTCTTTGCCAGCACATGTGTACCCTCCTTCCTATAACATGGGTTCCTTCAAAAGAAGCGTGAAAAAGCACCATCTGGGCCAGTAAGGTGGAGGCGGCTAGATTCTTCTTACCGCTTCACATCAGGTGGTCTCGAGTCATTTGTCGTGCTTTGTATTAAAAAAAAAGATATCAAAAATAGGAAATACCGTACCGTAGGTACTATCAACTAAAAAGAAAGCTAATATCTCTAAGAAAGTATAAGCTCGGTATAAAGTGATTTGACGTCAGGAGTAGGACCGATTTTGATGGAAACTCCTTCAGCATCAATATTATATTGCCGTAAATTCTAATTAATGTTGGTCAAAGTATTTATTTCATTACCTATATTTTTCACGATACTATATGAAAATGTCATGAAACAACATCAATTAATTAAATTTTCATGTTCAAGGTCGCCAATAATTATTTTGTGCTGTTCATATCGTTTAAGTTGTATTTTTTTATAATTGTAATATTTTAGTTCATATATAGCTTTTAAAAAATATCTTTATAGTAAAGTTACTGATTCAAATAGAAGTACGACTTAATCATAATTTTACAAACTTAATTTTTTATTACACTCACACATTTCTCAGTAATTTGACTCTTTAAAATCGACGCGAATACAATGAGTGACTAAACATAAGAGATTTATTCTCGTCTTTTGTAATAAGTTACTAATAAATTTTCAATTCCCGTCCACTTGAGCTATCATTAAACAAATTTACATATTTTTTCGTCTTTTGTGTTAGAGCACTACAAAAGGTACGGTTTGGTATATAACCTGTCAGTGTCTGTCTAACCATCAGCAGTACAGTTTGGTGTGTTTTCAAGTGATCTATTGTAAAATTACCTACCTACCCAAAATGAACAAGGTTCTCTGCCTATTGGTCGTAGTTGCGGTAATCTCAAAAGCCGTAAGTATTCATTACTGACATAGTTTTATACCAAGTTAAGATAGATATTACCCTTTCTTTTTAAGTAATAAAAATAAATTTTAATTATTTATAAACTGGTTAAAGCTCTTTTAATTTTAAAAATAATTAAATAATAAGATTATTTTTATATTATTTCAATTACATATTTTGTTCTTTTTTCACACTAATAATAAAATTGTTAAGTAAAATATTTCTAATGGTTTGTTTTTCTTTCAGTATGCTGAGGCACCTGCTGTACCGGCCGGTAAGTACCAAATAGAAGAGTGAAGATAAATTCAGAAGATATTTACAAATTAATAATCAACCTCAAAGCTCATTCGAAACAGTTTAAATTTAATTCAAAAAAATACCATAACATTATTATAAAAAAAGGTAGTGCGGTATTATAAAAGCCTATCTAAGTATTTTGATGTTTCTCTATAAAAGGTCTAGATTTTAATACAATTATTCTATTTCTCATTATTACTACATCAACGAAAAAAGGGAAACATGTAGCGAAATTTATGTCATTATATTTTATCAAATCTAAGGTTTGCAGAAATATTCGGGGTTAGGTTCAAATTTTAAGGAAAATAACGAGTGTAATTTGTACCTATTACTGTTCTTAATTACGTTCTAAATTAAACTTCTTTTTTCAGCTGCCTCCGCCCCTGGAGCTGAATTGAATAAAGCCGCAGGTAAATTTTTAATCATTTCAACTGAAAAGATTATTTATCTATTTTTTATTCAAGATATCAGTTTTCAGTTTCGTTCAGGGTTATATTGTTCTAAAGTGAAAACCACTATACATACTTAGACTATAATCGTAAAGATATATCAGTATACCAATCTAATGCATTCTATAAACTTACCTAGCTTCTGCCAGCGGATTCACCCGCGTGGCCTACAGGAAACAATTATGTTTTTTTTAGAGACAAAACTTTTAAGCGCTCTTTTTCCCTCTCAATTGAATATACTTACAAAATAACAATATTCTAACAAAGTTCTCACGACCGAAATGAACGCAGTTCTCCTTACAACTAAACTAAGAATATAATCTCATGGGATGAGTGAGAGTAGTATGATATTAACAGAACTGAAATCGTGCGTGAAAATATCTGAGTAGGAGACAAACAAAAGTGGATAGTGAATAACCCACATACTACTATGTTTTTTACGATGAGTACTAAAATCATGAACTTTCACGTTGTTTTACCTGTAATGCACTATGCATCTATTATTTCAGACACTGTCAAAGGTGCAGCTGGAAACCCAGGCGCTGTTATCGAGCCTTTCGTCAAATTAGAAAAAACCGCATCCGATGAAGGTGAAAAAGCAGTCCATGGATTTTTAGGTAAGCTTAACAGTTTTACCATTTACATCATACACAGGTAAATTTAATGGAAAAAAATGCAATGTTCCAAAAATAACTAGTACTTAGCTTAACCTTAATTATTTAGTTCATTCACATTATCCATGAGGATAATTCACATTCACATTATCCATTAGGATAATTCACTATCACATTATCCATTAGTGCTCATTAGAGCACGAGACATTTTAACTCAAAGTTTGAATCTAAGCAATTTTAGTAGGGAATCTTAACAATTCAAAACAAAACTTAACATAATTGGTCAAGGAAGATTAAGACAAAGAAAAATAAAACGGAAATATGTGCGACTATCATTGAGGCGAAGTTTTTAGATTAAGCCAATTAATTTTAGCAGAAATTAATTGGCTTAATCCAAACTTTCATTTTCTTTTTATTCTTCAAAAGATTCAATCATTTCTTTGTTTCAGGTGCCTTAAACTCAGCAGGCGACGCTTTTACCAAGCATTAATCACGAATATGTATGAAAAAATTACCCAAATTTTTGACCCCGGCAACACTTTGATTCAAAAAAACACCATTTTAATATCTGACCTGCAGTAAATAAAATCTATTTCAACACTTTTTATAATATTTTATTTTACTATACACCTACTTACTTATCATTACCCTAAAATGTGTCAAGAAAATTAATATGTATATCTACCTAAATTAAATTATTATCTACATTACTACTTAGGTACTTATTCTGTAAAAAAATATTAGGGTTGAGAAAACAAAACAAAAATGTATATTTACGGTGCCTGATTCTGAAGACAACCTCAATCTAAATTTGAGTGTAGCACATTTCACTGTCTCAAATAGTCTTATTATGAACGCAAAAGGGACAGCTGTCTTAATTACAATTTGTTCTATTTTAGACTTCAATGATACCTATTGATTTAAAGAATGTCTAAAAGACATGTTCCGGAAGAATCTTCCGTATAGAGCCGGCATTTGTTGCCGGAGTCTTCGCGGTAGTTCAACTTTTGGAACCGGTGTAAGTACAGACGTGACAGGCGGGACAGATAGACAATATGACACTGTTAGACCATTTCTTTAATAGATATACCTACCTAAGTGATTTTGACGATACGAAAGAGCTTCTTGGGAGCTTACTTGAATAAATACATTTTTGATTTTGATTTTGAACCCGTAGTAAGTAGATAAATAAATCACTTCATTATTACAAAATTATATAGGGAAAACGCTAATATTACGTTTGCTTTTTAGATTTGACTAAAACTTTTGACGTCAACGATGAAAATGCGAAATCACAGACGACAGCATATAGAAAGAAAGAAAGAAAAGACGTTTATTTGGTCACAATTTTAGGAAATTACAAAAGAGATTAATAATGTGAGACCAGATGTAACCAAAAGGGTGACCAGCTCAGTATGATGTCAGAGCCACAACGCTTATCAAGTGTATAACAGTTGTACTCCGAAAGTCTTTATTATGAACGAAGTAGGTACAGGCGAACCAAGGTCCACCTGCTACGCTTGATGTACAGTTGACAGCACATCAAGCGTAACAGTTTGAGCTTGAGACCAGCCTTACTACTATCGTATTAGAGGTGGCTTTCGTAGTGCAACTGTTACACTTGGTGTGCTGTCGTGTGTACTTACTGTAGAACTTTAGAATCCAAGAATATTTTCAAAATATTTACTTCGACGTTGGAACCGGTTGTTACTGCAATCGCTTTAACCCACCAACCCGCATTGGGCCAGCGTGGTGGTGTTATGGCCCAAACTCCTCATGTGTCAAACTCCAAATGCATAAAATAGTTTGAAAACACACTTTTCCAAATAATTTATACCATTTACTGACATTTCTTACTGACGCGGATTCTTTTAGAAGCACAAATAGATTGTTTTTTTACATATCAAATGGTAACACTGTCGCATTTCATAGGCAACCTAGAAGTTTGCTGCCATTTCTTTTTCTTGACAGAAATGTTGTTTTCCTTCTTTTTCCGCGCAGTCAAAATTATTGAACCATTTCCTTACATTTATTATGTAACTTCAAGGACTACTGCAAGTATAGAAAACTGATTTTAGTGCTTAACAATAAGAATCTGGTTGGTTAATGATAGTGAACTGTAATATTTGATAAGCTTTTTTATAAGTCACTTTGAGGTCATGTTGGACAATTTTAGTGACCGATCTGATGTCTTTCTTGACATCAGTAAATGGTAATGTTATTAAGCTGTGTCTCGTGTGGACATATGGAATTTCCAAAGAAACTCGTTGAAATGTTGATAAATAGATTTATTGCAACTTGACTTTGTGACAGCAGTACAAGAAGTGAACAATTGACATTTCGATGACAATAATGAAGTTCGCCTAGTAATATTTAAGTGGCAATGTGTAAGGCGCGTTGTTAGAATAGCGCAGTACGGCGCGAACATAACTCCCCGCCGTTGAAGATCCAGTTCTTCAACAGTCTTCAGGTGGTAAGAGCGGGCAGAGTCGCACAAATGGGCGTCGATATGTTCCTTTGATGGTTGTTACGTCAGCAACACGGGAAACGTTGTCTGGTCCAGGGAACAATTTTGTGATGCGTCCTACTCGCCAACACATTGGGGGAAGTAAGTCTTCTCTGAGCAGTACTAAATCTCCGACCTTCAGGCTAGTGTTGTTTTGCCTCCATTTTGTTCTGAGCTGAAGCTCTGAGATGTATTCTCGCTGCCATCTCTGCCAAAAGTGTTGGCGTATTTGCTCCAAGCGAGCATAGCGGAAAAGGCTATGTTCCGGTTTGGTTTCCAGGGCAGGTGCAGGCAACGCATTTAGTGGTCTTCCAATCAAGAAGTGCCCTGGGGATAGATATTGTAGGTCATCGGGTGATGAGGATAGGGGGCACAAGGGACGACTATTTAAAATACACTCCACTTGTGCAAATAAGGTGCTCAATTCTTCAAAGGTAAGGTGTGTATTACCCATTACGCGTTTAATGTGGTATTTTGCCGACTTTACACCGGATTCCCAGATACCGCCGAAGTGAGGCGCGTAAGAAGGCGTAAAAGCAAATTTAAAACTTTCCTGAGTTGCAAACTCAGACAAATGCTCATTATTATTTTGTAAAAATTCATGTAATTCTTTAGCAGCAGATATAAAATTGCGGCCGTTGTCGGAAAATAGTTCTGATGGCTTGCCGCGACGTGAAATAAATCGTCGCAAGGTCATAATAAATGCCTCTTTCGAAAGGTCACTAACGCCCTCTAGGTGTAAGCATTTATATCTAAGACACACAAAAATACATAAGTAGCATTTGGATAATTTAGCGCCACGACCCTTGCGATTGAGAATATGAAATGGTCCAGCATAATCCATCCCTACAGATCTAAAAGGGAAATCTGGAACAATGCGCTGTGCTGGAAGGTTCCCCATTTTAGGGTACAATGTCTTACCCTGGGCACGGCGGCAAAGCACACAACTACTTACTGTACGTCGGGAAAGGTGCCTACCGTTTAGGGGCCACACTGTTTCTCTGACTAGGGCTAGCAACAGCTGCGGACCTGCATGAAGATTTTTTGTGTGTTCGAATACGAAAATGAGTTTAGTTAAGTAATGTTTGGAGTCAAGAAGTATGGGATGGCGTTTCTGATAAGAATAATCAGAAGCATCTATTCTTCCTCCCACTCTAATTAATTTATCAGACTGATCTATGTATGGTGATAAAGCTAAAATTCTAGATTTGCAATTGAGTTTCTTGTTTTCAATCAAACAATTGTATTCATTAGAGAATATTTCTTGTTGAGCTATAAAACATAGGCAGTTAAAGGCATCAGAAAGTTCATCAACTGTTAGGCAACCAGTGATTTTATTATTGTTATTTTTTAAATTATGAATAAATCGTTTTACGTAACAAATGGTTCTTTTTAACCTATTTAGTTTAGAAAATCTTTTAAAATCTATTACTGGTTCAATTTTCACTGTAAGTAGTGTATTTATTTTAATTTTTGTATCAGGTAGATCATCTAACGCCTTGAGTTTTAAACTGGGCCAGTTAGATTCATCATTTACAAGGTAATTAGGACCGTGCCACCACAAAGTATTATTTACTAGCTGAGTAGGATTGATGCCCCTGGAGATCAAATCAGCTGGATTTTCCTTCGTGGGCACGTATCTCCAAGACAGTGGATCAGTAGTCTCTAGGATTTCGCCCACCCTATTGGCTACGAATGTTTTTAGTTTAGTGGGATTGTTTGCTAGCCACCCCAGGACCACAGTAGAATCACTCCAGTGTACTATGCTATGTGGAATGTAGAGTATAGATTCTGTCACACTTTTACATAAACGGGAAGCGAGAAGAGCAGCACATAATTCAAGCCGAGGGATCGACGTCGGCTTCAGAGGCGCTACCTTAGATTTGGAGCATAACAACCTTACTCGCAAATCGCCGCTGACAGAAATTGTACGCATATATATACAAGCTCCGTAGCCTAACTGGGAGGCATCACAGAATGTGTGTAGCTGAATGGATGCTGGTTTATCACACAGTACATGCCTGGGAATTTTTAGGGTGGAAAGAGAAGGTAAGTTTTTAGAGAAGTTGTACCATTGTTGTTTAATGTCATCTGGAACCACCTGGTCCCAATCAAGCCTTTGCTGCCACAGACTTTGTAACATCAACTTTGGTATCATTATGCAAGGACTTAGCAGCCCTAAAGGGTCGAATATTTTGAATGCATCAGACATAATAGATCTCTTAGTGATTAAACCATTTTGAAGAGGCAAAGTTACGGGAAAGTATAGTGTGTCTTCGTTAGGATTCCAATTTAGTCCGAGTGTGTTCGACGATTCACTGATAGTTAATGTTTCTTGAAGCTCAGACGATTCAAAAATAGATTTTGCGTTCGTTTTGTATTTACGTAAGTGAAAGCATCCTTTTCGAAGCTCCCTACTCACAGCCTTTTGAATATGGCGTAATTCCTCTTCATTGTTTGAGCCTGTAATTAGATCATCGACGTAGAAATCTCTCTGTATTATAGTTTTAATTAAATTATCGTCACACTCCTCTCCTATCTGCCAAAGGCAACGCGTGCTCAAATAACTGGCACTTGCGGTACCGTAAGTGACAGTATTCAGCTGCATTGTTTGGATAGCTACTGACTCATCTTCTCTCCATAGGATGAGCTGCAGGTTTCTGTCACTGGTATGAACTTCGATCATTCTATACATCTTTTCAAGGTCACCAGTGAGCAGATACCTGTGCTGACGAGCTCGAATCAATATGGAGAAAAGAGAATCTTGTACATTTGGACCCACCAGCTGCAGATCATTGACAGAGTAACCGGATGAGGAAGGTGCGGAGCCGTCGAACACAACACGGATTTTAGTGGATTCACTGGAATCCTTGAAGACTGCATGATGACACAAAAAGTATGATATTGTAGGTATCTGAACCTCAGACCTTGAGAGATGGCCCAAGGCTTCATATTCCTTCATAAACTGAACATACTGCATTTTAAGATTAGGGTTTTTTCTAAACCGTTTCTCCAAATTGAGAAGTCGTTTTTTAGCTAACACATAGGTGTCACCTAAGCAGAGAGGTGAATCTCGCAGCGGTAATTTGACACAAAATCTTCCTGATTCTAATCGAACAGTATTTTTAATAAAATGGTTTTCACATTGTTTTTCAGATTCACTAAGAAGTGATTTAAGGGGAAGCTCTTCTAACTCCCAAAAGCGTTTAAGAAGATAGTCTACCTGGGAGTCTTTAGACAAATCCTGCTCGGACAGAACTAAATGATTGCTAAGTACGTCATTATTTTTTGACATTTTATTTAATAAATTATTATTAGTGTGATTTTTTTTATTGTATTCTTTTGTATACGAGTTTATTTTATTATTTGATGAATATTGTATCATTTTATTGTTGTTAAAATTTATTAAAGTCGGTGCTATCTTATCTGCGTTTGAATTTTGTATGCTATAAAGTCCACCACCAAACAACCAACCAAATTGTGAGTTATGCAATTTGGGGTTGTATTCACCAAGTGATTTATGTTCACAACCAATTATGTCCCAAAATATGTCGGCGCCAATCAAAACGTCTATGGGACCTGGATGGTTAAATTGTGGATCTGCTAACTGTATAGTTTGAGGTATGTTGAATAATGAAGAATTTATAGGAAACTTTGGCAATCTCCCTGTTAGTTTGTCTAGTATATAACAAGAACACATTATTTTAAAATTATTAATAGTATTACGGGATTGTAATTGCACGACACATCTTTCGCTGACTGTGTTGGCGTGACAATTGCCAATACCGATTACATTTAGTGATGTGGGGGTTACGTTTAGGCGCAACCTCTCCTTAAGTGATTTAGTTATGAATGATGACTGACTGCCTGAATCCAGTAAGGCGCGTGCCTGCACTACCTCTTTAGTCACTGGATTCATAGCCTCAATTAGGGCAGTAGACAAAAGAATCTGGCTAGAAAATTCTTTAGTGAAATTTACGATAGTCTCAGATTCTGGAATTTCTATAGAATTTACTATAGAATCGTTAGAATTAGTATGTAGCAATGAATTATGGCGTTTTTTACAATACCTACAAGGCCCCATACGACAATCGCTAAGGGTGTGACCTTGCCTCAAACAATTTGAACAAAGTTTATATTTTGAAATATCGGCCAATTTTTCTTTTATGTTTTTTGATTTAAATGTAGGGCAGTCATAAATTCTATGTTTTTGATTGCAAATGATACAAAGATATGCTGAATTATTACTGTCGAGAATTGTATTAAAGTTTAATGATTTTGTATTTTGTCGGCTGCCACTAGCGCCATCTATGTTCCGTGGCTGGAACTTAGTATTGCTATTATCTTTACGGTGTATAGATTCAAGGACATGAGCTCGATCAAGTAAAAAGGATTTAAATTGTTCTAATGTTGGCATGTCATTAAAATTATTACGCTGCTCCTCCCATTTAGTTAAAGTGATATTTTCTAGCTTAGAAGTTAACATAAATATAATTATGGTATCCCATTGATCAGTGGGTTGACCAAGATTGGATAGGGCGCGTAAATTTTTGGTTATATGATCAACTAAAAAACGTAATGAGCTCTCAGACTCGTGATTAATTGGTCGAATATTAAAAAGGGATTTTAAGTGGAAGTTTATTAATAACCTTTTGTTGTTATACCGGTCGCAAAGTAATTGCCATGCAGTAAAATAGTTAGCAGAAGATACTTCAATGTTTGCAACTATGCGCCTTGCATCGCCCTCCAGGTAAGACAATAAGTAATGAAATTTTTGTATGTCAGAGATACGTGAATTATTGTGAATTAAGTTGACAAACGTATCGTGGAACTCAAGCCAACGAAAAAACGATCCGTCAAATTTAGCAATTTGAATCTGAGGCAATCTTACACCTATAGATTCCTGATTGTGGTCGTAAGAGCACTGAGTTTCTATAAATACAGATTCCCGTCTTCTCTTCTCTTGTTCGAATGATTTTAACTCATTTTGTTCCTCAATTAAACCTTTCGCTATAGCTGTACACAATATTAGGTCTTGTTCAATGCGCTCACGCTCATCAATCTCAGAATCTAATTTATCGGAATTTAAAATCTCAATTTGAGTTTGCAAATCATCAAATTTAATAGACAAGCTCTGGAATCTACTCAGCTTTAAAGATAGCTCAGCAAACTCAACAGCTGAAAATGTTGATTGCGTTGTGACTCTGTCAATGTAATTTTTAAATTTTGTAATCTGCCCCTTAATTGAGCTTCTTTTTGTTAAAAGATCTTTTAATTCAGTTAAAGAAGAACTACCTTCTATAGGCTGCACTATCTTCTTTTCACTCTTATTTTGGCTTTCAGACATTTTTAATCAATAAAAATTTAAATACAAATGTCAAAATATCACTACAATTTAACAGCTGATCACAAAGCAACACAACAGTATGAAATAGTAATTTAGTTAGGCAAACAAGATAAATATTTCAGCTCACGTTCCTCACACGGCGATACCTGGGACCGGACCGGGAAGCACCGTCAATAGTAACGGTGTTAATATTATAACAAAATAACATCACTAATGTAACTACTAGCGCCATCTGTTAGTAACTCATGTGTAACTTATATAATAAAAATAGTCAATGCAAAATGTCACTCTGCGTATTATTATCAGGTTATGGGCGAACGCAATCAAAAATCAATATTTAGTTAAAAAAAACCGTGTTTTACTGTGTTTATTGTTTTAAAAATGACGACGAACTACATAGCTAACATTCCAAAGTTGAAAGGGCGCGAGAATTATGAAGATTGGTGTTTTGCAGTGCAAAATGTGTTGGTGTTAGAAAACATGGCATCGGCCATTACTGAGATGTTACCGGTTTCACCTACGACAAGTCAAACAAATGAAGATGCTAAAGCTAAGGCGAAACTAGTTTTAACAATCGATCCATCACTTTATGTACACATAAAGCACGCAGCAACAACCTATGATTTATGGAACAAGTTGAAGAATATGTTTGATGATACAGGCTATACAAGGAAGATTGGCTTGTTGCGTAAACTCATCAACATTCGACTTGAAAATTGCGACTCGATGACTCAGTATGTTACTCAAATTGTTGAAACAAGCCAGAGACTTCAAGGTACAGGCTTTAAAATAACAGATGAGTGGATTGGTGCATTAATGTTAGCAGGATTACCCGAAAAATATGGTCCCATGTTAATGGCCATAGAACATTCGGGAATAGATATTTGTGCCGACGTCATTAAAACAAAGCTGTTGGACATGTGCAGTGAAGTTGGAACTGTTTCGGACTCGGATAATGCCTTTATTGCGAAAAGTACGCAACGTATGAAATATGGCCATACCTTTAAAAGTAATCATAAACATGCGACAGGAGAAACATCAAAAGGTGTTAAAATCATAAAATGCTATAAATGTAAGCAAACAGGACACTATAAAAACCAATGTCCTGGTTTCGAAACTAGCAAAAGAAAACAATTCAACGCCTTTAGTGCTATTTTTTTGAGTGGAAAATTTAACTGTGAAGATTGGTATATAGATAGCGGGGCCAGTAAACACATGACAGCAAAACAAGTATATATTGTGAACCCATCATATAAATGTGAAACCAAAGAGATTATTGTTGCTAACAAAACTTGTGTCCCAGTGCTGTGTTCTGGTGATGTAAACATCATTACAGTTGCAAATGGTGAAGAATATGACATCACAGTTTCAGATGTATTGTGCATACCCAGTTTAACAACAAACTTGCTTTCAGTGAGTCAGTTGATTGAGAACGGCAATAATGTAGTTTTTAAAGAAAACTTTTGCTATATTTATAATCAACAGAAAACTCTGGTTGGAAAGGCAGAATTAGTAGAAGGTGTGTACAGATTATACACTAAGAAAACAGAACAGTTATTGGCAGCCACAGCGAAGGCCTCTAGTGAAACTTGGCATAGACGATTGGGACACATCAACAGTACTAGTTTAAACAAAATGAAGAATGGAGCTGCTGAAGGTATCTCATATACAGATATAGCAGACATAGACAAATCTGTGTGTACTGTGTGCTGTAAGGGGAAGCAGGCTAGACAACCTTTTCAGCCCAGCTCGACAAAGACACAGGAAGTTTTAGAACTGGTACACTCGGATGTGTGCGGTCCCATGGAACATTTGTCCATTGGAGGATCCAGATACTATGTATTGTTTGTGGATGACCACAGCAGAATGGCTTTTATATATTTTATGAAAACAAAGTCTGAAGTATTTAAAATTTTTAAACAATTTCAGTCAATGGTAGAAAAACAGAAAGACAGGAAAATTAAAATTCTAAGGACAGATAATGGTGGTGAGTACTGCAGCCAAGAATTTGAGCAATATCTTAAGCAACAAGGAATAATACATCAAAAAACTAATGCCTACACACCTCAGCAAAATGGGGTGTGTGAAAGGATGAATAGATCACTAGTGGAAAAGGCTAGATGTCTAATTTTTGATGCTGATTTACATAAAAAATTTTGGGCAGAAGCCGTAAATACCTCTGTATATTTAAGAAATCGGTCAGTTGTTACCGGATTAAATAATATGACTCCATATGAAGCTTGGACAGGAAGCAAGCCTAACTTAAGTCACGTCCGTATTTTTGGAAGTAAGGTTATGATGTACATTCCTAAAGATAAGCGCTTAAAATGGGATGTAAAAGCTAAAGAACTAATTTTGGTCGGCTATGCAGACAATGTGAAAGGTTATAGGGTTTATGACCCAGAAAATAACTCTGTCACCACTAGCAGAGACATTATTATAATGGAAACAGCAAAAAGTACAGTAGATATGCCAATTGAGTGTTCAGTTTCAGCAGAGGTAGAAAAATGTGAGGAAGAAGAGGGAAACAGAAATAAAGATAACACAGATACTGATGTTGAATGTGAGGATAACGATACCACATATGTTCCAGAAACTTCTTCAGTAAGTGACTCATATGACAGTTCTTTTGAAACAGCGTCAGAACCCGAAGTTTCATTAAACAATATAAATGTTCCAAGCAAAAGAGTGAGAAAAGTACCTCAGAGATTTGGCTTTACCAACTTATGTATTGCGGAACCGGAAGATAATAATCTAACAGATATTACACTTGAGGAAGCTTTAAATGGACCTGAAAATAAATTTTGGAGAGCAAGCATGGAGGAAGAGCTGGAATCATTCAAGAAAAATGATGCTTGGGAGCTTGTTGATAGACCTCATGATTCTACAGTAGTGCAGTGCAAGTGGGTATTTAAAAAAAAATATGATAGTGCTGGAAATGTGCGTTATCGTGCTAGACTGGTAGCAAAAGGTTTTTCACAGAAAGCAGGTGTAGATTATCATGAAACTTTTTCTCCTGTGCTCCGTTATACAACATTAAGACTATTATTTTCTTTAGCAGTGAAACTAAGTTTGGACATACGTCATCTAGACGTTACTACAGCTTTTTTAAATGGTTTTTTGAATGAATCTGTATACATGCATAAACCTATAACTTACAAAGAAAGTAGTGATGATAAAAAAGTATTAAAGCTTAAACGTGCCATATATGGACTTAAACAGTCATCACGTGCTTGGTATCAAAGAGTCAATGATTACCTTGTGTCTTTAGGATATTTAAAGTCTAAATATGAACCTTGTTTATTTACGAAATTTAAAGGAAATGTTAAGGTCATAATTGCATTATTTGTCGATGATTTTTTTTGTTTTTTCAAACTGTAAAATGGCAACTAATCAGTTAATACATGAGTTGAGTTGTAAATTCCAAATTAAGGACTTAGGTCAAATTAAGCAGTGTTTAGGTTTAAGGGTAAATATGTCTGAAAATGTAATAACTATTGATCAAGAGCAATATGTAGAAAACTTATTAAAAAAATATGACATGTCACATTGTAAAACTGCTGAAACTCCAATGGAGATTAATTTAAGGTTAGAAAAATCTCAGGATAGTTGTGATAAAAAATTTCCATATAGACAACTGATAGGTAACCTAATGTATTTAGCTGTTCTAACCCGACCAGACTTAGCTTATAGTGTTTGTTATCTCAGCCAGTTCAACAATTCATATGATGAAACTCATTGGAAACACTTAAAAAGAATTTTAAAGTATTTAAAGGGAACTAAAAATTATGGTCTAGTTTTTACTAAAGATAAATCTTGTATAGAGGGATATGTTGATGCAGACTGGGGCTCTGACTTAAATGATAGAAAATCTTTTTCTGGGTTTTGTTTTAAATTGTCAGGATCAGTTATTTCTTTTGAATGCAGAAAACAAAGAAATGTAGCCTTGTCCTCAACAGAGGCCGAATACATTTCTATGTCAGAAGCTAGTAAAGAGGCTATTTATTTAAAGAACTTATATTTTGAAATTTTAGGTAGTTCAGAAACTATTAGTTTATATAATGATTGTCAAAGTGCACAAAAACTAATTTTGAATCCAATATATCATAGAAGGTCTAAACATATAGACATTAGGTATCATTTCGTGAGAGAAGCAGTTGCAAATAAGTTTATAAAAATTGATTATTTAGAAACTACTGAAATGCCAGCAGATATTTTTACAAAAAGTTTGGGATCTATAAAGCATAAATATTTCACAAAAAGACTTGGCATATTACCTGTATCAAAATATATAAAGTATGTATGATTTCGTTAAGCGGAGGTGTTAATATTATAACAAAATAACATCACTAATGTAACTACTAGCGCCATCTGTTAGTAACTCATGTGCAACTTATATAATAAAAATAGTCAATGCAAAATGTCACTCTGCGTATTATTATCAAACGGCAGCTCAGCAATTACCAACTTGTTGCCGTCGACGACGGCTCGCGCAACCCTGGAATTAGTCGGCCAAAATACCTCTAAATATCGCGTAAAAACTGGTGCAAAGGAACGAAACGAATGAATTTAATTTAAATATATTAGTTTAAGATAATATTTTACTATAATTATGAAGATATTTAATGAATCGAAAAACAATTTACAATTATTTTTTTTTACTTGTAGGTAGATTTGACTTTCTTGCGCTGCGTAACAAAGTGGAATTTATTTTATTAATTAGGGAATTATATGGATTGGTATGAATTTAGGAAGGAAAAAAAGGAATAACCAGGGCACTTAACTGATGTATTCTGCTGCGAGGTGGTGCTTTAGATGCGTCACTGCCCGGCGATATCAGCAAGATGTCCAGTCTGGTAAACTCGTCCTCCAAATATATTTAACTCGTAGAAGTTGTTTGTATATCACGTCGGGGTCACCAAATTATGTCTCGTGTGGACATATGGAATTTCCAAAGAAACTCGTTGAAATGTTGATAAATAGATTTATTGCAACTTGACTTTGTGACAGCAGTACAAGAAGTGAACAATTGACATTTCGATGACAATAATGAAGTTCGCCTAGTAATATTTAAGTGGCAATGTGTAAGGCGCGTTGTTAGAATAGCGCAGTACGGCGCGAACAAGCTGTATTCTGAATTTTTTTTCTTGGGCCACGATCTAAAACTAAAAACTTTCCCTTGAACAGAATAGGGATGTTGAAAAATTTTGGAAAAGTGTTTCATGTCGTGTAAAGGTACCCAAAATAGTGATCAAAATTATTTTAATACGACTAATGTATTCAAAATCGTGAATGTTTAAATTCCGTTTCAAATTTCTTACCAAAACGCCAATACACCACTTCAGAATTATAGATTTATAGTTTTTAAACGTTTTCTGAGGCACATCTTTTTTTGGTTTAAGACTCGTATTTTAAAAGTTGTATCGATAATACAGCTGTTTAGCATATGACTCATAATTCTTTAGATGGAGCATTCCACTACCAAAATTAAAAAATTTTCTTTAACCCCCAACCTCATTAATCATCTATCTAACACCATCTCATTGAGACTATTCTTATGAGCCCAAACACGCTATATCTGCCGTAAGTTTCTGAAGAATTAAGCATCCCGCAGTCTTTTGATGGTAGGTACAGGATCAGCTCAAGGTTAGTATGTCATGGGAATGTCACCGAAGTGACAGTAGACCAAATTTCAAATCAATTAAGTCTGTAAAAGTTAGTAAAACCCCTTTATCATGTAGAAAATGAGCTGATATTCATCAAACGCCTGAACTGCACCCGTACCACCATCTTTTATCGCGATCCAGTTTAGGACCTAAGCTGAGTAGAATCGTTAATTCGTACTACGACACTATCAACAACTATGACAGCGATGCAGTTTAGGAACCAATACTGAACCGAGCGGAATATGAATAGCTTTTATAAAGATGGTGGTAATGCCCCAGATCTTCATAAATTATAGCTAAGAACCATCCTATCACGTCAGCTTTCAAACAAAAAAACAAATCAAAATCTGACCATTCGTTTAGGAGCTACGATGCCACAGGCAGACACACAAATACACAGACAGACACGTCAAACGTATAACACCCCCTTTTTCTTCGGGGGTTAAAAACAAAAGAAAGAAACGTTATACACTTGTGTATGCACGGCTACCGTGCCGCGTCAATTTTGAGTTTCTATGTGCATGTAACACATACATACGCTGCGGCAGGTTATACAGAAGACCGAAGAGTACAACCTGCCATTATGCTTAGCGTTCGTGGACTATGAGAAAGCCTTCGATTCTGTCGAGACCTGGGCCGTGCTTCATTCACTCCAGAGATGCCAAATAGACTATCGGTACATCCAAGTGCTGCAGTCACTGTACGAAAACGCCACTATGTCAGTTCGCCTTCAGGACCAAAACTCGGAACCAATACGTCTTCAGCGAGGTGTGAGACAGGGCGATGTTATATCGCCGAAACTGTTCACTGCCGCGTTGGAGGATATGTTTAAGCTTTTAGACTGGAGAGGACTTGGCATCAACATAAATGGCGAGTACATGACTCACCTTCGTTTTGCTGATGATATCGTAGTCATGGCTAAAAACCTGGAAGATTTGGGCACAATGCTCGACGACCTCTGTAGAGTCTCCCAACAAGTGGGTCTTAAAATGAACATGGATAAGACGAAAATAATGTCGAATTCCCATGTCGTACCTACTCCTGTAAAAAAGGTAGGAAACTCTACACAGGAAGTTGTTAACGAATATGTTTACCTGGGACAAATAGTCCAACTTGGTAAGTCCAACTTCCAGAAAGAGGTCAATCGGCGGATCCAACTCGGCTGGGCAGCGTTCGGGAAGCTTCGCAGCATGTTCTGGGCCCAACTACCGCAGTGTCTCAAGACGAAAGTCTTTAATTCGTGTGTGTTGCCAGTGATGACTTACGGAACTGAGACGTGGCCGCTAACAATGGGCCTCATAAGAAGGCTCAATGTCACCCAAAGGGCAATGGAGAGGGCTATGCTCGGGGTTTCTCTGCGTGATCGAATCAGAAATGATGAGATCCGCAGGAGAACTAAGGTCACCGACATAGCCCGAAGAATTGCGAGCCTCAAGTGGCAGTGGGTAGGCCACATTGCAAGGAGGACTGACGGCCGTTGGGGCGGAAAGGTCCTCGAGTGGCGGCCGCGTACCGGGAGACGCAGCGTTGGTAGGCCTCCCACAAGGTGGACCGACGATCTGGTGAGGGTCGCGGGAGGCCGATGGATGCGGACAGCGCAGAACCGATCGGTATGGAGATCTTTGGGGGAGGCCTATGCCCAGCAGTGGGCGTCTCTCGGCTGAAATGATGATGTGCATGTAAAGGGTTACCCGCACTCATAACAAGAAGCCGCTAAATTGAGAAACAATTGCAAATTTTAAAATGTCATTTCATCACATTTTAATGTTTTTGATGAGTTGCTATAAAACGTTGCTTTATAAACGTTAAAAAAGAGTAGAGAGCGGTATAGAGATTAGTAGGTATACCTAGTGTTCCGGTGGCGTAGTGGTAATCGCGTCTGGCCGGGCATCAGGAGACGCGGGTTCGATTTAGCATTTTTTTTTTCTTTGTCGTCATTCTATAGTTGTAATAAATTACAATGAAATTTCATATCATAGTGCAAATTCATTGTGATTTAGATAATGAGAAGCAATGTTTCTATGTTATTCTCACTTTCATCGTACTTTACTGATAATAAAAATTATGCCTGTAAAACATGGAATACAACAGATCATCAACTGCCTATTTATACGTCCCAGTGCTGAGCACAGGCCTTCCTACATGGGAAAACCACACGAGGAGGATGCAATAGATAGCAAAATGATATTCTAAACACTTCCACAATGAAAATCTTGTATATACTCTTCTAGGTGCTGCCACACTGCTGTTTAAAAATGTTTACAAACGTTAGTAAACATTTGTTAGGAAACATTTACGATCACAATGTTAGAAAATGTTTTTATGTTAGATAATGTTAGTAAACATTTCTAAGTTAGTTAACAAATTGTAACAAAATAAAACATTTCTTATCATTTTTTTGTAAAAATAAAGATAATCCAGGCCAAATGTTATGTTGTTAAATAATTTCAAATGTTATAAATGTTTGTAAACATTTTCCATCAGTGTAGGAGCACTTTAAAAATTTAACAATTCCTAAAAGAATGTAATTTTTTTTAACATTTTGTTAGTAAATGTATCAGTGTTAGAAAATGTTTGTTAGCATTTTTAAACAGCAGTGTGGCAGCACCTTTATACAGAGTGGTGTCGTCAATACGACAACAAATTAAAACATCGGCTATATTAGTCCATAGAATTTTTTTGCAACTTTTAAATACATTTCATTCATTTGATTATATTTCTAGCTATATTGCATACGATGATCATATGTTTACCAACTCCAACCATTAGGAACAGGGACACACGAAACAAATCTTCCTTTCGTACCTGTTTAACTGATAAAATTCACGACTTAAACGTTTTCCTAACTGATTCTCAAATTGGCATTGTCTTGATGGTTGAACATTGGCTATCACCTAGCAATTTTCAATATCAGCCAACATAGTTTTCGTAAGAATCACTCTACAGCTTCAGCCTTATTTGAATGTAACTATGAGATATTAAAAATACTAATTGAAAACAGGTGTGCTGTTGCAAATTTTTATGGATATGTCTAAAGCATTCGACTGTGTTCTGCAGAGTGTACTGCTGGAAAAACTAAAAACAGTGGGAATACATGGTCCTGGGGCCTTACCACCATCTTTATAAAAGCGATTCATATTCCGCTCGGTTCAGTATTGGTTCCTAAACTGCATCGCTGTCATAGTCGTAGATAGCGTCGTAGTACGAATTAACGATTCTACTCAGTTTAGGTCCTAAACTGGATCGCAATAAAAGATGGTGGTACGGGTGCTGGGGCCTTACCACCATCTTTATAAAAGCGATTCATATTCCGCTCGGTTCAGTATTGGTTCCTAAACTGCATCGTTTTATTTCGTACCATCATCTTCCTAAAATTGATACGCGTTTGCATCGATTGAATGAACCGTAGTGCTGTGTTATTCGTTCATATGAACTAATCAGTAGAATATAATTGTTTGTATTGTGATTGTAATTTTAGATTATCGATATGTAAGCTATTACGTTAATGAAGAGATTTGTGCGTTAGTTTTTTATAAATAAAATATTTTATAAAAAATTATATTATAAAAATGTGGTAAAATATCAGGTTTATTATTTATTTATTGAAATCATTTGTGATCAACCGTGCCGTATTAATTTTAATGTGTTCTTTCAATCTGATGATGTTGTTGTGGCGGAGTTGGATAAAATTATTTTAAGCCCAGGCTTCATACATTTTTTGATCCTCTCCTTTCAATCAAAAGTCTAGACCACACATTTCATTAAAAATGCTATTTACAGGTGTTCTCTGGTTAGGCTACGGTCCCACTATTTTATTCTTATTTGTACCAAATGAAATTTCGTCTTTAATTTATTATTTGTATCACAAGCAAAATTATTGCTAGATGGTTACACTTATGTGACTTATACTTATTTAAATATTATAATTGTTGTTATTTTGAAATAAGTACAATGTAACTATTTCAGACATTTCAGAACTCAGGATTTTCCTATCTCTAGCGGTGTCATAAATGTCATAGACGCCATATTTGTTTACATCTCGGGCAGTAACGAAAAAAATGGACTATAATGACAGCAATTCAACTCTAAACTGCATCGCTGTCATAGTCGTAGATAGCGTCGTAGTACGAATTAACGATTATACTCAGTTTAGGTCCTAAACTGGATCGCGATAAAAGATGGTGGTACGGGTGCAGCTCTAAAATAACATCTTACCTAGAGAATCGAAGACACTTTGTCCAAATAGGGCATTTAAATACGACAAAGCGTGAGCTAAAATCGTAAAAGTCGCCCATAAAAGTTGTATCTGGGTCCATACCACATGGTAGTGTATTGGGCTGTCTTCTATTCCTTAAATATATGTCTTCTAGTTTTCGCATTACGAGTCCCCATAAGATTGTTTTATTTGCCGATGACGCCACGATCATTAGGTATTACTTTTAATAATTTAAGTAACTTACAAAACTCGATTTCAGAATGATTAAATACATAATAATATGACGGTAGCTCTTTTGAAAGATATAGGACTTAAACTTCATTTTGAAAAAACTTAAATCATGCTGACCCTATCAGAGACCGGCGGTACTTCTCGCTGTATCCTATGATGGAATGGACAGAACATAGAAGTACCTACCTACTTAATAGAATTTCCCTACTAGGTATTACAAAGGAAATAGCTAATAAATAAGTCCTATTATTGTTTGCGAGAGTATTTTGACTCATTTATTTGACACTTTTTACGGAAGGATAATTATAATGACTATTATTAACTATGTAGATTTAATAAATATAAATATGCAATCGATTATTAATAATAAAATGTTGAATAATAAATTATATTGACTATTTATAAATTGTAAACTCAATGTAGATATTGACATTAATTTAAGGTTGATTATTTTGCTTATTTGATTTTTCTTTTATTGGTAAAATATTTTCTGTACTCGAAAAGAGTGACTAGGCTATAATTAAGCACCTTTAAGAATAGTAACACCTTAAGTAACACTTAATCTGCACATAAATGAATATGAATATGAATTATGGAGCACTCAAAACGATGAGGGCGCTAACCCCCTTATTATTTTTCAACTCTTTCTGGCCAAGCCACCTACAGGCAAAGGCATTACCTATCTATAGCCCACATCGCTAGCCCAGGCTTGTAATTATTGTGAATATTTACCTACCTATCGCAATACTATTGAGAATAAAATCACAAGACATTTTCAATTTAAAAAAAAATACAAAAAAAAAACATTTTTCTTTTAACTTAGTGGCAGAGGAGAAGTATCGAGCTATAAGCGAATGTGATTTATTAAGGGTCTTTATTTATTTTATCAATTTAAATGGTATCTAAGGTAATTAAAATATAATAAAACTAGAAAAAATTCACGTCCTGAGGCAGGGATCGAACCCGCGACCTTTCGCAATCCGGGCGACTGCTCTGACCACTGAGCCACCCAGGACTTGGGATATCCCTGTGAAATTCTTCTAGTCTATCTGTACTTGCGTTTATGAGCTAACGTCCACCCTACAATGTCGAAACATTCTATTTCAACATCCGAAACGAGTATTTTTACAAATACCTACGATTCGGTTAAGCCAATGGGGCAGTGCTTTCAAATATTCTTAATTTTTGATTTTACCATTATTATAAATGTTTGAAAAATTACTTAGTAATTAAAATATTATAAAACTAGAAAAATTTCACGTCCTGAGGCAGGAATCGAACCCGCGACCTTTCGCAATCCGGGCGACTGCTCTGACCACTGAGCCACCCAAGACTTGGGATATCCCTGTGAAATTCTTCTAGTCTATCTGTATTTGCGTTTATGAGCTAACGTCCACCCTACAATGTCGAAGTATTCTATTTCAACATCCGAAACGAGTATTTTTACAAATACCTACGATTCGGTTAAGTTGGGGCAGTGCTTTCAAATATTCTTAATTTTTGATTTTCACATTATTATAAATGTTTGAAAAATTACTTAGCAATTAAAATATAATAAAACTAAAAAAAAAAAATAGTAATAAATAAATAAAATAATTAATATATTTAAATAAAATAATTATTAATTTAAATAAATTTTAGATATTATTTTTTTATTATTAATAATTATTTTAATTTTTTTTATTAATATTTTTTTTTGTTATTATTAATTTATTAATAATTAATAATAATTAATATATTTTAATTAAAAATTTTCTAGTTTTATAATATTTTAATTACTAAGTAATTTTTCAAACATTTATAATAATGTTAAAATCAAAAATTAAGGGTATGTAAGGTTCTATATTTTGTTTTACAATTTTTTAATCCTTAATCTAAAGTGTCATAATTTTTTACCATCCATGGCAGCCAACGTTGCAGATGGATTGCGCTCACTACCGCACCTTCTCGCCTATGCGACTCTAAATTACACTAGTTCTCTCGCTGAAACCTATTTTTTAGCAAATTTACTAACAATTTATTTTATTTTAAATAAAAATTCGGAATAATGCACATTATAAAAATACAATACTTAGGACATATTATAACAGAAAAGTTTTAGAATTAAAGATGATTACCTAATTAAATAAAATTTCAAATAAGTATTCGAACATCATGGTTACTAAAATTTATAGCAAACGTGTTAAATGGATGATGATTTTCGGACAAACAATTTTAGGAGACGTAATGGAATACCGAATGGTACAGTAAATGATAGGTAGGTAAGTCATCATTATCATCACCACGCTAATGCGCCCCACTGCTGGGCACAGGCCTTTTTTATCTTAACGAGGTAACTCTTGACCTTCATCTCACCTGATGGTAAGTGAAGATAAGGCCGACGATGGAAGCGAGCTACACCCGGATTCCTCAACCACTGAGGAACTGGCTATCTTACCTCTAACTACCGAGACACAACAATGCCGTTAACATTATTGCTATGGCCGCAGACTTAGGTAAGATAGTAGTAGCTAGCCAGGCGGGCTTAGAAAAGCCCTACCCCCAACCAAACCGAGCAGAAAATTTCTGCCCCCACGGGAATCGAACACCGGACGTCTTGATCTGAGTTCGGTGGTCTCAACCACTGACATATCTATCATTGATAGTATCGCTGCCCTTCCTATTTCGGCCTTAAAACCAGTTCGCTGTATTTTGGACTGAAGGGATAGGTAGCCAGTTGGTATTACTAGTATAGGCATCGAAGGCATTTCATCTTAGGCCTCAGAATGACAACGCACCTGCAATTCCAAGTAATTTTTCCTTTTATTGCGGGTGTCTAAAGGCGACAGTAGCTACCTACAGGTGGGCCGTGAGCTTGCTTGTCATCTAGTTGCATAAAAAAGTTTTTTTTATATATTTTAAGAAAAAATAGCTATTTAAGAACTACATTCATTTGTCACACACTTCTGCCGATCCTTCATCTCGAGAATTAGGTACGCACTTAAACAATTTTATTTTGTGTGAACAGGTAGGTACCTACCTACCTATTAACTACGCATTTTTCTAAGGTTGTTTTCGATTATGTAAGGTTGACGTAAATATGTATCAAAATGTAAATATTTTTCACTTGGTACCTAAATACATATTGGTACCTAATTACAATACGTCCCAAAGTTCTTTGTTAAGCTGTGTTTGTAAACACTTATTAGACTACGAGAACTACAAGTGCGTAAATACAAAAAAATTGAATCCAGTCTTTTCCAAACTTATAAAATCAGAGGGTTTGAAAATTATTAAAATAGTTAGATAAAAATAATAAAGAGGTAAGGAAATTTATTATTTACTCGCCTATATAGGTACACCTCCTTTATGATACCTAGCACAATGCTCAGTGGGTTAGAAAGACACAATAAAACAAATATATTTCAAACTTGAAATAGGTATGACGGTGATGAGATAAATTTCCCACGTTTTTATGATTTCCTGCTTATGATGGCAAAAAGAAAATTTTTTGATGACAAGAATGAAAGTTTCTTACAGGAGTAACTACCTACCTATTATACCTAAGTATACTTACTTTTTAACCCCCGACGAAAAAAGGAATGTTATACACACGTACACGTGTGGTTCACGTGTCTCTGTGTATCTGTGTGTCAGTCTGTGGCATCGTAGCTCCTAAACGAATAGACCGATATTGATTCGGTTTTTTTGTTTGAAAGCTGATGTAACTAGGATGGTTCTTAGATATAATTTATGAAGATCAGTTCTGGCGTTTGATGACTATCAGCTCATTTTCTACATGATAAAAGGGTTTTACTAACTTTCGCAGATCCGATTGATTTGATATTTGGTGTAGGTACCTACTGTTACTTCGGTGACATTCCCATGACATACTAACCTTCAGCTGATCCTATACCAGCAGAAAGTCTGCCGGATCTTTAATTCTTCAGAAACTTACAGCATATAAAGCGTGTTTGGGCTCTTATGAACCCTTCTCACCCGTGGTACAACTGGTAGTACCAAGGGGATTATTTTTTGCCCGTAGTAGGTACCTAGTACCTACTACTATGTTGTCAGGTAGTTCCATTGGAGATTAACATTACCCCTGGTGCTACTTATCAATTTGACATAATAAATAAAACAAGCGTACCTACTCTAGGTATGCTTATTCAATTTCACAACCTTAATACTGGTGTGAATGTTCAGTGTGAAGGTGGGTCGGACTCGTTAAATAAATGCATTTTTTTTAATTGTTCCTTTTATAATGGTTGTTGTTACTTATTATTATTATTTGTCAATGTGATAAGATTGCACCAGGGGTAATGTAAATATCCAGTGGTACTACCAGACAACATAGTAGTACTACGGGCAAAAAATAATCCTCTTGGCACGAGTTGTACCACCGGTAGTTCCACGGGTAAGAAGGGCTTATGAATAGTCTTAATGAGATGGTGTTAGATAGATGATTTATGAGGCCAGGGGTTACCTACTTAAAAAATTCAATTTTGTATTAACAAAAAGTGTTTCCATGCAACTACCAAATAGTTTTCTAATTGCAGCCGTTTATAACCAACCTTATCTTACCTTACAAACCTTAAAAAAAAGATACGCGTATTTTTTAAGCTGTCAAACCATACATACCTATTGTCATACTATTATGCTCCCGTGTGTCTTAACTTGTCAAGCCACAGATTCTAGATACATTGGTTTATTCTCATATACACTTAATACTCCCCGAGGTATTATGAATACCTCCAGAGGTATTCTGCCCCTCCTGCTGATAAACGGCTTAATCAACAAATGCAGTCAGAAAGATGTTGACTTACCATATTTTCTCATAGATTTTTCGAGAAAGAAAATAGAATTGTTAAGACTATGAGACGGATTAGATGAGATAACATACTTTAATATCTTGATGATGTCAATTCATACTAATTTCATAATTGGATCGCCATTCCCTCGAGAGTTAAATTTTTCGAGGTGCACACTTTGAAAACCACTACCAAAACCACTGTCACAGTAGCATTAGAGGGTCAAGCAAGATGAATGTTGAATTTCAGACGAGTAACAAATTAGTCAAGCTTCACGACAAATAGGTACCAACTAATTCGTACGCAAAGAAACAATTGTACAAATTTGCGTAATAATGTGGTTGTTTATACAATTGTGATGCTTATGGTGACAGCGTTATTCATATAAAATAACAAGAGCTTCGAAGCCTTCAAAGTAGTGTAAGGCAGTCGATATTGGGTTTCGGGTGTGTCTTTAGTGCAACAAGATGAGGAAAATTTTCTGTTTCCTGCTTATAGCCGCAATTGCGGTGCAAATAGTGAGTATTAGATAGGTACCTACTTCGCACTCTACCCCAAAATCCTTTTAACATAATGTATTTTACATTTGAAAGGAACCCTAATAATATGTATATATATATATATATATATATATATATATATATATATATATATATATATACCTATGTCCTATTAATTTGTGAATCAGGTAGATAGGTACCTAACCAGAGACCAGACAAAATAAATATTCTATGGTTGAGGACACGCTAGCGGGCTGGCAAGAGATAAAAAGATTAAAATTAAAGCCACTTAGGTACTTGTTTTAGAATAAAATCGAAGCTATTGTAACTACTAAGTACATTGTATGAGTAAAGTCAATAACATAAGTCCATTAACACATTAGTACCTCTTAATAATAACATTTTGGCATAGATAACTATATACTAAGGTACTCATGAAAATTTGTATGACTACTGTGAATGACGTAAAGTGACATGCTACATATGTGTTATTCGATTTCTATTGCCGACTGTACTTAAGTAGCTCGGTGGGCTGCAAACCGAACGAAACACTGAGATTTTCTCAATTTCGAAGCGATGTGTTACGTAAGCTAAATATGCAGCAGATAGGTAGATACCCATATTTTTTTTAATAAAAACTTTCATCGTTTTCTTTTTCTTTCAGAATGCGAAGCCTGCTGACGGTAAGAATAGCTAACCAAGTTTGGTGGAAAGCATTTATATTTTTTAAATTAATAACATAGAAGTAGGTACAACTCAATCAAGTAGATGTTCAAAAGATATTTGGAAAAATGTTTGGATTAGGAAAAAACGCCGGCGGGACGCAAACCTGCGATCTTTCACAATCCGGGCGACTGCTCCTGCTACTGTGCTACCTAATAAAGACTTGGGAGAACACTAGGTACCAACTTACGGTTTTTTTTGCTTTAACATTGTCAACCTACTTAAAGTAAAATGTAGAGAATATTAATAAGCAATACCCGACAACCGACTCGACTGTATTTGTAAAAATACTAGTGCGGGTGTTGAAGTATTAATAATTTCGACATTGTGAAATAAGGCGTTGGCTTATTAAAAATAGCTAAACAGAAAGACTAGTAGGTAGTTAGGTCAGTTGTGAGAGCAGTCACTCGGATCGTAAGAGATAGCGGGTTCAAATCCCGCCCCAGGAAAAGTTTTTAATTTTCTAAATATTTTACGGGAATGTTAAATTTAGTTATAAAGGGGGTGACGACAATATGGCAATAAATTAAAACATGGGTTTTATTAGTAGGTACACACGACAGCACATCAATTGTAACAGTTTCATTACGAAAACCGCATGTATTATAATACGAACCCAGCAAGGACGGTCTCAAGGTCAAACTGTTACGCTTGATTCGCTGTCGACTGTACATAGAAATGTTTTGCAGCTTTCAAATAAATCTTGTTTATCGATAATTTTTTAAAATGTCTTTGAACTTTCAAAAAAAAAATATTTGATTTCTACGAAATAATATAACAATTGGCTGCAATATTTCATAGAAATTTTATAAAATTATCAAATGAATAAGATGTATTTGAAAGTTGCAAAACATTTCTAAGAACAAATATAGATAATAATATTAACTAGTCCATTTTTTCATTTATTATCGTACTAGCTTTTGCCCGCTACTTCGACTGTGGGATTTTTTTATGACATTTTAGTTTTTAATTTAACCATCTATGTAAGTTTAATTTGAAACCAATTTACAATATCCTCGAAATCTAATAAAATGTATGCATTGTTTTAGCACCAAAACCAGCCGCTGCTGCCAAGCCTGCTGATCCCGCTGGTAAGACTTCCATCTCAATTCTATCATAAGTACCTCGTACTCACTTATAGATATCAATCAATCTTGTCTGCTGGTTAGTTACACTTGGTAATGGTATGTAAATAAACTCAAAAATGTTTTCACTAGCAGCAGTCACTACCTACTTTATTTCCTATTATTGTATAGTTTATCACATTATTTGTTTAAAAATTCTATTAGACTAATTTTATACCTACCTAAGTCCTAATAAAATACATAGTAGTAAACGAACGTTCACACACAATATAATGAGTGTATTGTAAATTTTAAAAATATAAATTCATAATTCATCGCTTTTGTCATGCCACCACCTGTACCTAGACCTATAGCTCTATCCAAGATTCTAAAAACTATCACAATAATTTTCTAAGCTTTCCAATTCATTGGTTTTACATTAAATTGACAAAATATTATTATTCCGAATTTTATGCTATGAATTTATGATGTAAGACTCAGCTCAAGGCTTTATTATTTTACAGCTGCCAAGTCTCCTCTACCTGCGGCACCTCCTCTTGATCCAAAAGCAGCTTTGCCAGCTGCAAACCCACTAGGTGTAGTACAAGAAATAGCGAAAGTAGGCACCTCACTCTTGGAAACCGGTGAAAAATGCCTTGGCGGTCTCTTCGGTAAGAATACGTAAATTACAGACATACATAACAGTTCATTATCATCATTAACAGCCTATATACGTATATCGCTGCTGAGCACGCACAGACCTTGCGACAATAGCCACAAGAAGTTTTGGTTATGACGCCACTACACTGACGTTGCTTATGGTGGGTGAAGACGGATACAGCAACGACCGGGACCAACGGGTTAGCATGCTTGGCGAAGCACGTAGGAGCTCGAGATTGCATTAATTTTTTATTAAACTTTTTGTAGTTCAACCATGGCGATAGTTTTTCTGCTACTCCCAGCAAGCTTCTTTCGCTATAGTGATGTCATGTTATGAAAACAAAAGTATGTCTCAAACTGCTCATGTCTCTCCATGTATGGTAAGCCGTTGGTGATGATAATGATGATAGCAAATAAGTTTTTTTTTGTTTTAGGTGGATACTTGGAAAATGATTTGTCAATACTTATATTTTTTACGTACCTAGTAGGTAAATGTTGTGAGATACCTTTTATAATCATACAAAGGTCGTTTTTTACTTCCTCGACATATTTTCTTTTTTTTTACATACGCAGAGATATTAAAATAAATTTAAAAAATACAGATA
The DNA here is from genome assembly GCA_947347705.1 of Nymphula nitidulata. NCBI lineage: Eukaryota > Metazoa > Arthropoda > Insecta > Lepidoptera > Crambidae > Nymphula > Nymphula nitidulata. The sequence goes on from OX374623.1 coordinate 15,616,034, forward strand.
CAATTCAATTCGATATATAACTAATCGTAGGTTCCAAGTAGCATTTCGAAAATATGTTTTCTCTCAACAAGGTCATACAAAGCACGGTTGGTGACAGGTCTAGTAAGCGGTAAATTGAAAAAAAAACCATTTAAAAAAAAAACAAAAGGACTTAACCCACAGAGCTAAGGGCGGCTGCGGTGCGGGATTTTGTAATGTTAGAATTATTATGTACCCGGTTACACAGCCCCGCACCGAGATCTGTGAGTTGTCCTCTAGGTACCTAGGTACTTACTACAAGCAGTCATGTGAACTTTAAAAATCATAAAGGTAGCTAGGTCCAAATTACCCTCTGTCCAGTAGGATCCACTATCTCGATCCACCAGTGGTGTGGTCAGTTGAGATTTTTAGTTTTCAGGGATTTTTGGAATCCAATTGTGATTTTAGAGGGCGACTTTATAGAATTCATATTTATATTTTGTTTCAGGTGTCGGCAAGCTCTTATAAAACATGGAACTTTAGCAAACAACAGAAGAAACAAACCTTGTGATTTATCTAACATTGATAGCTCTTCGTTGGATTTATTTCATTTGCCTTTTTTTCTGCAGATAATATTCTAAATTTTCTATTAACATATTTAGATTCTGTAATCTGAATTTAAAATAAAAAAAGTCGTTTAAATTTTCTTTTATTTAAATTCGTCAACTGAATGATTGGCAGAATTTTATCTAAAACTACTGTAATGTGAGCTTTATGTTAACAACTCATGATCAATTATGAAAATTCTTAAAGGCCAGCTACTTGCAGAACATTAACATACCAACGTACGTCAAACTTATTCAACGATAATACCTAAGCAAAATACATCATGCTCGGTTATTATATTTCATTTTACATAAATATCTGAGTAAATAAATATTCTAATACTAGGCATTGAACTGACTAACAACGACACTGGCACGTTGGTTAGTGCCGAACTAAAAGATAATAATAATAATAATTTTCGTTCATAAAATATATCTTGTTTCTAGAACTTACGTACCTACATATGTCAAGCTACATTTCATAAAACTAACTAATGGAAATCGTATTTCGCTACCTACAGCGTGCATCAAACTGCAAGTTGTTATCACAAAATATTTGCTTCGCTGTGTCTTCTTTTAGCTTCGGGCTGGGTATCAGTGAGCGGAGGTCTAGTCTGAAATGTTTCAATTAAATTTCTATAAGTGAAATTTATTCTTAAGCAGATTACACGCACGCTAAGCATAAAATTAAAGCTGTATTACGTGATGCAAATTAGATGTTTCCATCAGGCAAAAGCGCATCATTTGTTAATTACAACATAAAATCAACAAAACAAAGCAAAACAAGTATAAAACCATACAAGCAGATGCGACAAGGCCATGCAATGCGAAGAGTGAAATAAGCGATGAAACAAAACATTAATCCCGCTACAGAGCCGACGATAAATGGATAATTTCGGCCATACTCCATACCCCACCGCGAGGGCCTGTAGTATGGCAAGTCATTCTGATAACAGCTGGAACCAACGCCTTTATGTACGTTCCAAACCAAAACATACAAATAATTGAAATCTTTTGGTCACCCAATTATAGCAGCAGTAAATACCGAATAGAAATTTACGACAAAAGAGATCGACATTTCACAAGTGGTTAGTAACCATTTTTTTTTTGCAGTAGGACGAGTTTATTTATTACGTAATAATATGATATTATAATTAAATCAATAACACATTTAATTTTGAGTGTGTTGTTTATTTTTTTGAACTTTTATGTTGCTCATTTCAACAAAACAATATACTTACTAAATCCTGTATAACAAAAATATTAAATTGAAAAATATCATACAAAAATTAACTCCGTGCTACGCGTTTGAAAAAATGTTAATAGCAAAAACATTTTATATGTAAATACTAACTGCATAAACAATTTTAAAACAAAAGGTAACACAGTTGGGCAAATAAAGAGCATAACAAAAGAAATGAATTTCTACGTAATTTATTCAGAACTAAACAAATACAGGATGTCCATAGCGGTGTCAGACTTTAATTAACATAAGTAGGTACTATTTTGTGACATCGAAATAAAATTAAAATTTAATTAAGAAAAAACCATTTTAAATGTCTCTCTGAATGAAAATGCCTTTATTTCAAGACAAGAGAAGTAGCGAAATTTTGTGGACAAATATTAGAGAATCATGACATAGATTTATATCTATCACAGACGTAAGATGTAATAAAAAAACAGTCTAATTTTTGAACAGGTAGATATGAATTTCAATAACAAATTACTGAGTTTATTTCAGAACAAGAAATAATTTGCCAATGCCAACACATGCGTACAAACAGTGATGAATAAGAGCCACTTGTTTCAATAGAATTTTAATATCAATTGAATAAAGAGCACCAAAATTTAAATGTGCATAAATAATCCATAACTAATTTTTTTCTCTTTGGCCTTAACATAAATCATGCAAGCTACAGCTTTGTTATTACCCTTTATAATTATAAGACTTTGAATATATTCCGTAAACAATGTGAGTTTACTGACATCGAATGTCATTTTATCCTAATGTACGTGAAAATTGTCAACAATCGAAATATTATTTTTACTACGAAACAAAACCTATGAAATTAATTCAATATACAAAACAATAGAATTAAAGTTGATATTTATAAGTTGTTTATATTTTTGTTGATATTTATACCTCGCGTTCGATTTAGAAGTAAAAGCTTGATAGGAATGACTAATCATAATAAAATTTCGCTTCGAAACAACTAGCTCTAAATGTTGTGCGACAAAATACAATTCGTTGCAAAACTGCGCAGCTCACTCGTGAATAAAATGCTTTAAAGTTAAATGAGAACACCCTTTCGACTTTTACTGAAAAAACCATGTGTCATAGCGCTACCGTTGTTAATTAAATCGTGATCTTGCTTTACTTGTGAACGGTCTCCGTCGCGAGCCGAACCGCGTTTTTCTTTAGTTATTTGGGTCACCTGAAAAATAATATAACAAAATTATTACAGAGAACTTATTTGCATCTACTGTTATTGTTTTTTTTTTAATACAACTAGATGACAAACAAGCTAACGGCCCACCTGGTGGTAAGCGGTTACCGCCGCCTATAGACACCTGCAATAACAAGGAAAAGCACTTGATATTGCAGGTGCGTTGTCATCCTGAGGCCTAAGATGAAATGCCGTCCATGCCCAGTAATTACACTGGCTACCTTTCCCTTCAATCCGAAACACAGCGAACTGTTTCACGGCTGAAATAAGAAAGGCGAATTTATTTGTTCTAGCATGAACACCCAACTTATAACCTTGAGACGACAATTTACTTTCGCACCTCATAAGATGTGGTGCACGACCTATCAAAGATATTAACATAACTTGCCGATGATACATCTGTGATTTTATCAAGTTGTATACTCACAGCATCATCAATGGCTTTAAACTGCCAGTTCCAATGCACGCGGTAGAGGAAGGGCCGGTGATCGAACCTGTTGTCGTCAGGGCTATACGACTCAGCGTGGTATGATGGCGTCAGAACTGTCATCTTATGCCTGTTGATAGCGTAACAGCGGAAGAAATGTTTCACCTTTTCTGCCACCTGAGTTAAGAAATAATAACTATTGCACAAAACTCTCAAAGTAAATATGTAGACTCATAGAACTAATGGAAGATTTTGTGAAAAAACAATTGATATCTGCAGGCCTACCATGACACGTTTTCCGAAGTTTCAGACCGACATTTTAAAAATTGTTTCCTGATATTATAGATGATTATTAGAAAAGTCTAATCTTTCGTTCACCTCTCGAATGTATTAGACCAAACGAAAGGTTAAAAATCTAAACAAACTTCACGGCAGCTTCTATTTTGTTGGTCTCCGAAGTTTCGGATTTATTAATTAAAACATACAAATCTGAAGAATCATGAATTCCTTTTTAAATAGACTGTTTAGCAGTTGGCCATGATCTCACTTGATATTAACAGATGTGATGAACAAAGGTGAAAAGCTCCTACTGAAATTGTACCTATTTACAGTGGCTAGCTCAAAGGACCATATCTGAGCAACAGTGCCAAATATTGTATTTTCATTTATTCTAAGATAGCGTTAGATATAAATGTAGTGTAGGTAAAAACCATCAACTACAGAGCACAACTAAAGTTGGATATTGTGTAGGTACCTCCAGTGGAGTACACTTGTCCCGCCACGAATGAACTAGCTTATGAAACATGCTGTAAGGCCCACAGTTTTGTGTTTTCCTAAGACGACCAAACTCTGATAATTCAGCATACGTCATTCCCATGTCTTGTTCATCTGTTTGGGTAATCTGGCCATCAGTCAGTGGCTCTAGCTCAGCAGTTGGAGGTGCTTGAAGTATCTCTGATAAAGATGGTAAGAAAAATCTGTAAATAAATATATGTTTAATGCCAAAATTCAATCAAAATTGTACTAAGATAAATGTGCCAACTCTGTTGTTTTTCAGCTAAAACAAATTCAATCTCCGTATTATATTTTTCTTAGAATTCTGCAATAAAAGAATGGCAAACCAAATTTTACTCTTTTGCACCGTCCAAATCAGTCATACACAGCAAAATGGCTACCGTCCTATTTTGTTACCGCAGACAACTCTACTTGGTTGGTAGCAGCTGCGACAAGTGCTGAGTGGATACCTTTTCAGCTTAATCACTTAATACTAATTTTAATAATTTTGTATTAGAATTAAGCCTTTTATAATTTGATGCTGAATAACGTTTTATTCTACTTTAAAATTTTATTTATCCTCTTTTTCCATCTTCATTAAAAACAAAGATGCAATTATACCTATTTGGTTATAATAAAAAATATCTTGAATTTTCACAAGTTTCGGAAGGCACATTAAAATATTGGTTTTGATTGCAATCATAATACAGCAATTGTTAAAAGAGGCCACGTCAGAGGCAAAATACTTTAAAATATATAAAACTTAATTCGATTTCTTACCGACTCTTAGCATACTGCAGGAATGATTTAAGATCCGTCTTCGATATTCCTCCGATAGGGTTAATATCAGCACTGGAGCAATCGTACTTAGTCATATAGCCTCTAAGCGCTTCGTCTACATTGGAAGAACCCAATACTAAGAGTCCCCCAGGCCGACCCCGAACCCAAAGCATTAGTTGGGCGAATAAGTATGATAATACCATCCGAAGACGTGCCTATGGATGAAAAAAAAACCGTGAAAATGCGCCCATATTCGTAAGGTAGACTTTAAGAATAGCAAGATTAAGACAATGATTCAAAACGCATACACAGTTATTCTCAATTCTACTGTCCATTAAAGATTGAAATTGAAAATTGGACATTTTAGAACCTTAGAAACGATTGACAATCTTACTGGGTCAATAAAGTTCAAAATTGTGTTACTTTGATGAGGTTGAAAACTGTTATTTTTCACAAGTTTTTGTGTCTCATTTAGAGTCAATTTGATGGAATAATTTTTCATGCTCTGAGTACTTTCTTAATTTATGGTTTAATTATATAAGCATAATTATTTTACTGCTTCGGCTCATAAATAACATAAGCCATCTTTACCAGAGAAAAAAAGAATTTCATTTTTTTTTATACAACTGGATGACAAACAAGCTGACGTTAAAGCTGTTATTGTGTCATCTGACTATATATTTCATATTGTTGTAATACATAGCGTATATATTTCATACACTATGTTACACACAATAATTTATAAAATTACAATGGAAAAAATCTGTCTTGTTTGAATAACAACGAAACAGGTGTGAGAATATTGATAAATGTATATACTGTATAATGGACTATCCATTATACAGATTCTCAAAGATATCAACATCTGAATGACTGACACAACTACACAAGTAATTTTCTACTAGTATGTACTCGAAAATCTAGAAATTTATAATGCTCTCACTGAAGTAGAAAGAATTCTACTACAGTAATTAACTTGCATGATTTTTCTGCAACACTTTTTTTAATCCCTCTCATAAAGGTCATAATGATATCTTTCTTTAAGAATACAAAATTATAACCGGCTTAAATTATATTGTTGTCGATAGGACTTAAGTTCTTTTAAAATTAATTTATAAATTATTTTTTTCAACAAGTATTCAAAATGAAATATCTTTGGACTATTCAAATCACTGATTGAATAATATGATTTCACTTTTTTTACATGTACGACCCTTGCCCACTGTTATGATGTCAAACTCAAGGGAAAAAAACCATAGATAGTTTTACAAACATTGACACGAAGAATGATTAAAATAAATTGTCTGAACTACAACTTCACGATATCGGAGGATGTCGTATGAGGATAGCACTATTATATCAAAACAGTTCATAAATCCAAAATAATTAGGTCGGTTTTACAATGAACCAAATTTTAAAATATTTAAGAAATCATTACACAACTAACCAATATCTACGTCAATGGTCTTAAAATATATGATATAAAGAACATTGTGCTACAGAGCCTTACATATAAAATAGTTAACTCACATATCTCACCTGCTACTAAAGTTGATATCAAGTATAATAAAAGACTGAGCAAACATAAAATTATTTTACCTGAATGTTTTGTAGAGCAAGATTCTGTCTCGGGCAACCACCTTTGCTTCTAAACTTTGGTACAAGTCCAGTCGCAGTAGTGAAAATACCAATCACAGCACTCACCGCTGCGTCGATCACAATTGGAAAATGATAGCTGCCTATCTCACTAGACAACTGAAAAAATAATATTATACAGTACTAATATTAGTTGCATTTAGAACAAAACAAAAACGATCTTCAAGGCATCTTTTGTTTGTACACCTACTCATCTTAGTAGCCACTTTCCAGCCGCTGTGACCGAAAACGGTTAGGATATATATATATATTAGTATAGGAGCTAGGTGGCGTAGTGGTTTGAGCTCTCTGGTTTCGAATACAGAAACAAAGCAAATTTTGCAATGGTCGATCCGAGGATGGGTCAATCTAAAATTTGTTATCTCAACTCCTCCGTGCTTCGGAAGGCACGTTAAGCCGTTGGTCTCGGTTGTTACTACAACCGCTACAACCCACCAGCCCGCATTGGGTCAGCATGGTGATGTTATGGCCCAAACTTCTCGTGTAGTTCTCCTATGTAGGAAGGTCTGTGCCCAGCAGTGGAACGTATATCGGCTGGTAATGAAATCTTTGTATAATCTATGGGACAGGCCTATGAGATGAGCAGGAGCTTGCTGAGGTAGTGGTTTGAGCGGTTTGCACGCGTAGCATGAAGAATTTAAACAAGGCTTATCTTGGAAACCCGGGACACACAAAGAAAAGATCAAGCTCGTTTCTTTTGGTACTTCTAAAACTTGGAATTATTTGGACGTTTATAGGAGTTGATGATGCTGAGCATCAAACGACTTTTGGCTAATACAATAGAAGATTCAGATTCTTTATTTCAAGGTACACAACCTTATACCTACGTACCTTTTTATCTATTTCAAGGTATACATGATAACAACCTAAGTTATTCTGCCACATTAGTTTAAATCAGTTATCTAAAATATTACTATTAAAATAAAAAAAACAACCTGGAAAAGCATCGTGGCAGTCATAAGTATTTTGTTAGATTTTTAGTATAAAAATTTTATAGCATAGTATTATTTATGATTGCAATATTTGCAATACATAATCTTTTTTTTCTGTAATATACAAGACAAGATTTGTTTTCTATGCTATTAGCTCGATGTTGGTTTTCATAATTTTTCACAAGACAATAAGATTGGAAAGCGTCTTTGTGATTGATTGCCACTCTTTCAACAAATGTAAACAAAACAAAATTTACCATTGAGATTAGCCCAGAATTAAAATTTTGATCCACTACTCCTAGGAGTAATATTAGAAAGTAACGTTTACCTGCGAAGCTCTCTGTTTGGTTTCCTGACTCGAGTTTTCCGATGCCATATAACATGTAACAAGCAACCTGTTACATAACTCCATGGGGTCTGACGGCGTGTAATCTGACTGACAAAGTATCTTACGAACATCGTACAGAACTTGACTTTCTGAAATATCATACAGGAGAAATTTTATTGGATTTAAAAGAGGACATTAATTTCACTTTAGTAAATTACAAACAGGGAATGCGTGAACCTACCTCCTTTTTGAATGGCGTCACAAATCTGCGTGCACATAGAGAATACTATGCAAGCAGTGCTCGTAGAGTCGACGCCACCGCTTAGAGGCAAAAAGAAGCCACCTTGTCCTGACCTCCGGAGGTAATCCCACAGCCAACAAGCAGGTCCTGTTACGGAGAATTATTTTGTTCTCAAATGTTAATATTCGTAATAATGCAAATAATAAAATATAGCAATTGCAGACTAAAAAATATGTTGAATGACACAACTGAAAAAACAATACACAAATCAAAAAATTTACTGCTTTTTTTTGTTTAATCCCTGAAGCATCAGATTCCATACACAATTGATTTTTCAATTGCCATAGCCCTCCGGTGGGATAGCGCCGCTTGACGTATTAAAATAGAGTATATCGTAAATCGTTTTTATTTACCTTTCGATATATTATATTATATAGGTTCCATGACACCACCACAAACTATAAATGCAAACGTCTAGACACTATCTTTACTTCAACTTTACCTAATTCTATCTCTTCTTCGGGTGTCAAGTACTTCCATTCTATTGGTGGGCTTATGCTTAGATAAATATCGTCATCATCAGATAAAGCGAAGTCAACTGTGATTCGTGGAAAAGGGTTATTGGAAGCCGCCAGATGGGACCGAGAACGTATCTGAGTTCTGTATGAACGAATGTCTTCGAGGTCTATTGTGGCAGTTATTACTTCCTGAAAATAAAGAAAATAAAATGGTCATGTACTTAAGTTTTAAAACTAGAGCAAGATCTCTCCAGATCTATACACAGAGAATTACATCCCAAAACTAATAAATAGATAAGAAAATAGGCATCAACACCAAAACTAATCTCTTACCCAAAAATACGTAATATATTATCCGTATAGATTTCGTATGTCTTAGACCTATATGAGAAAACTATGTCTTCCGAAGAAAAAGAAGCCGTTTCAATTATGCACATTAGCTTGAAGTAAGCACAAAATATTTTGAATGTGTCGGTTTTTTTCTAATTTAGCTTCTGTAACCGATACAACCAAATATTCTTCTCCTTTCTAATGGTCCTGACTCGTGATCCGCTTTCCTGCTTTCCACATAAGTAGATTTGTCAGGAATTTGTAAACAGCAGTTATTATTTACGCATCAAACTATATTTAAATATCCGTATTTATAATAACTACACGGATACTATACATACCACATCGTGCAATGCAAATTGTAGTCCCCTACTAACTATACTTCCATTCACAGCAACACAAGAGCATCCATTAAAGTATATCCTCTGACCATCGCATCCTCGCAAATTGCTAAACAAGTAAGCACCCCCACTCTTGAAGGTGGCACTTTTAACTAAATCCACTGTAACATAAGCTTTACGTAACTCCATGTAACTTCCGGAACCATTCGATATGATTTCGACACCATCGAGGCTTAGAGGTATGTGGCGGCTGAAATTGTGATTCATTCGTTACTACTGCGAATAAATGACTAAGTAGTAAGATATTTGGCATTTAAGTAAAAAAAAGTGGACATTACCTTTGAGGATTCCATAACTCTTCGCATATTTCAAAGCCAATGCATGTGTCTTTCGTAGAAATTACTGCATCACCAATGGGAACTGTAGACTGATTTGTTATGGATGTGATCATTCTTGGCAAGAAGTAATCCTCAATTTGTCTTTCCTAAAAAGCATAACACATCTTAATAACATTAATATCTATATAATCATAAACAAAGCATGCCCATATTTTGTGGAAGCCAATCGATAATTTACTTTGGTCCAAGGAGAAAACCATCGAGATTCTCTGTAATTTCCATCTTCACATAGGATCATTTTCGGCCTAATTAACAATATCTTCTTATTAAGGAATGCAACTCGGCAGTTGTACAATACGTTTCGGTGTTGAACTGGCATCCCTACGTCAATGAGCATGTCCTTACATGTTGTTGATTTTAGAAGTTCTGCTAAGACTTGCCAACTATGAAGGTAGGTATCTGGTTCGTGGAAATGATCTTCACAGCTATAACCACTAAAAAACGAAACTTTACTGTAACTATAAAGATTTAAGATAGAATTAAAGAAATTATAAAGCGCTCTTCGGTCTCCAGCACAAATCTAAAACATGACAAACCATATTTCTAATTCTGGCCCTGTGCGGTACAAAGCTCCTAATTCTTTAGCCTCTTGAATGGATTGCAGAATTCTATTAAGATTTCCTTCAAAGTCTAGCGCCCATTGGTTCAGGGTACACACAGCTACTGTCACCTTGCGCCCCATGTTTTAGACCTAAAAAAAATATGAAAAGAAAAATCTGTTTAAAACATTTTTTTCAGGAAACTGTAGAAGTATTGAATATTAGGTAATTTCAGCCCGATTACATTTGAGAATTTTTTACTGTTTCATGGGACTTGTGGAACTGTAAAAAAATCACGCTGCTGAGTCAGCACAATCATTAAAGGATTTAATATATCTTCAGTTGGTTAAACACTAAACATATAGAATAACATAACCATACTTATTTAGTATTATACAGGGTGGTGCCGTCAATACGACTATAAACTAAAACATGGGCTATATTAGTTTATAGAAATTGTTTGCCACTTTCAAAAACATCGTATTCTTTCCATAATTTCACGACATTTGTATGAAATAATATAACATTGTCTGCATTATTTCATATACTTAATAATATTTCAGTATTTAATTTGTAATCATATCACAAGACAAGATTTTACCTATCCATATCCGACATACCAAACACAATAAAATTTTAATTGTGACGTCTGGCCGTAAAAGGATTCAAAGAGAGCGCATAGTGCGCGCCTTACAAATGATTGCAGTCGAATAACACTAGGTCCTTTGTATTGTTGAGTGAGTAAAGTAGCAGAACTCATCCAGGAAGAATTGTGTTGTAATCAGAAGGACCCTTTCTCCTGTGTTCAAAATAATCCCACTTCTTGTTTATTACAGGAGGTGCACCGCCTGCCTATACCGCTTTAGGTATAGGCTACGATAATCGCTTACCATCAGGTAGGCCGTACGCTTGTTTGGTTGTAGAATTATGAAACAAAAGCACGTGAAAATGAACATAACAACTATAGTAAGTCTAATCGAACACGATCAAAAGTTCTTCTGTACATCTATTGTTCTGCAACCCTCTATTATTAGTGAAAATATAGTTGCTAGTCGGTTTCATTGATGAGTGACACAAGACAATAAGGCGAACAGACTGTGGGAAATCGATCCGTACCAACCTGTACCATGGGACGGCCAATCACCTCAAAGCCCTTACCTCTTTAATTTAGACGCATACGGCGAGACCAACGTAGCCGTAGTTAGACCTCGTTACTTGTTCAACAATACAATTTTTATAAATATGGAAAAACATGAAATCATTCGTAACTATAATGCTCTCATTAATAACTCATCAAAATGAAAAAAAGGAGTTCTTAACAGGGTATTCTCACAAGCTATTCTATTTGAAATCATGGGCACTATCCTCCATTTTTAGAGTATACCTCATAAGGATCCTTGATAGGATCACTACGTTGTCCGTCTGTCTGTCAAAACCCTTTTTCTCGGGACACTATGGAAATACTCATTGAGTAAAAATTAATATCAACATTACCGTGGTTCTACTATCACACTTTACACACTTTTACTATAGAAAACTGCACCTGAAACTAGTGATCGATATGATAACTTTTGATGTGGTTTTTCACGGGAAAAGTTTTATTAAAGTTGTGCAAAAAAAAACCTAATTAGTCTGTCTCCGCGGTTCCGGCGTTGCTATAGCGTCAGGAGACATTTCTTTCTGGATATAATCAAAATTTTTTCTTTGAGATGTATAAGTCTTAGAAGTCCCGCTGAAAACAGTCCAAAACGGGACAAAATATAATTTTGATACTAGATGGGCTGCCTTAGTTCTTATGGACACAAAAAGCTCATTATATGTAAACTTATATTATTTTTATCGGAAGAACAACAGAAAAATCCGTTGTCGTTAAGTATAATTCAAACTGTTATAAACTTACTCAGTAAAAATACTCTAAAAGAAAAAGTAACGTAAACTAATGTTTGACACCTATTAGGGCAGCAACTAAGAAAGTAGTTAAAACTTTTAAAATTTACTACTTTGTGAAAATATGATTCAAGTTAGTTAGACAACTACACCTGTTACAAATCCTATTTTTAAGAGAACAGTCGACAGCACATCAAACTTAACAGTTTGGGCGCTTGACACGGCAATTCGTAATTCCTAATAACCTTCAAAACGATATTCCTTTATTTGCATTTGCAGTACAAATACATTCACATAGGTACTAAAGCTCCTTACATATTAGCGGTTATCCATTCGTTAAGCATCATATTCCAGACACAATTGATTTTTCAATTGTCATAGCCCTCCGGAGGGATAACGCCGCTTAACAGATTGAAGTTATTTTTCAGCCTGTTCTTACCAATTACTGATTCCGAACAGTTATATAATTTTTTGTTCGAGCACGGTCAATTGCAGCAAAAATACTACTTTTTTACTACATTTCTTATGGTAATTTATGTTTCTGCCTATATTTACCTACCTACAACTAAAACCGTAGGCAAATTAAAGTTACAGTAAGTAACTGAAGATAAATCAATGGCAAATGTATGAACTCATTGAAAAACTGTTTAATTCTGGCTATTTATACCTATAGGTACTTTCTTCTCTGTGTTACGTAAAGTTGTAGAAATGTAAAATCAAATACAGTACCGAAATATAAACTAAAGACAAAAAGAAAACAAATCGATTTGCTAGCAGGTGAAATCACAACTTCCAAGATTCTTCGAAATACAACTAAAGCAATTTATAAAATCCTATCAATATAACCTTTATTAATCATAGAATTAATTCAAAATCTTACCTGTTCTCACGTATTCTATCGATTTTACAGTGAATGTTTCTATGGCAACTTAGCTGAACACACTACTATGATCTTTATTCGGAACAACATAGGAACTGAATTATGCATGCAATTGTCTTTGATGATTAAATAATATTTTTAGTACCTAAAACAAAAATATTACGACAGAACATTTACGGTATCAAGTTAGAAGAAATTCATGTAGACATTAGAAATATATCTAATTGAGTGGCAAAGTATTATTTCCGTTATTAAAATTAATATGTCGTGCCATTTTCCATTTAACATGTTTTTTTTTGGAAATCTTTAGAGGAGGCCTTTAGCTGAAATGATGATAGTGATAGCAATTTTGCTAATTCTTTCTATTGTATATCAATGTAAACTTTTCAATCTATGTAAAAAAGCAACGTCACGTCACGTCAATAGGCACTCGGACAGCAAAAGTCTAATAACCACCAATAGAGTTCGGTATAGAAGGTTACCCTGGAGACAGTGCGCAAATTTTATAAAAACAGACGTATTTTTGTTCTACCATATTTAAAAAAAAATCAAACAAGCTTCATTCGAAAAATCCATAGCACATCGGTAACCATACTCGGTACCGGTAACCATACCCTAATCGGTACTTAACGACTTTTGCTTGTTCTTGTTACAAAGCTATTTCATTAGACAACAAAAAAGTCTGTGTCCATCCATTGCGCACTTGCTCTCATAGAGACGAATGTTCATAAGTGCAATATTCCTTTCAATTTCCATGAAATTAACGTTAATACGATCATAGAAGCTTTCAAGTCTTTGAATATGAAAAAGACTGAGGATTTATGGGGCTTTTCTGTTAGTGTTATAAATTCTATAATAAATGTTATATCTCCTCAACTATCGTTTATATTTAATAAATGTATTGATGATGGTGTATTTCCCAATCAAATGAAATTAAGTAAAATAATACCTTTGTTTAAGGCGGGAGATAGCAATGACCCCACAAATTTCCGTCCCATTTCTATTTTGCCGACTCTTAGCAAAATTTTTGAAAAAATTATTCTTAACCAATTGCTTTCTCATTTTACGAGAAATGAATTGCTTCACAATAGACAGTTCGGATTTACTAAAGGAAAAAATACTACAGACGCGGGAATTGCACTTATGAAACACATATTTGATGCTTGGGAAAATCGGCAGGATGCTCTAGGTATCTTCTGCGACTTGTCCAAGGCGTTTGACTGTGTTGATCATCAAACATTATTGGGTAAATTAAAGCATTATGGTGTATCAGTAAATTCATTAAAACTTATTGAATCCTATTTGACCAATAGAATTCAAAAAGTTGTTATAAACAAAACTGAGTCTTCTGGTGCGCCTGTGCATATGGGCGTGCCTCAGGGTTCGATATTAGGGCCATTGCTTTTTTTAATTTATATCAACGACCTCCCTTACTTTTCAAGAAAATTGTGTGAGACGGTATTGTTTGCAGATGACACCTCACTAATTTTTAAAATAGACCGAACTAAAACTGACTTTGGGGATGTAAATAATGCCATTTCAAAAGTGCTATCCTGGTTTGAAAATAATAATTTATTGTTAAATTCAAAGAAAACAAAGTGTATTAAATTTACTTTACCAAATGTAAGGCAGGTTAGTACTCATGTTGAAATCAATGAAGAAACTATTGAATGTGTTGACTCTACAGTATTTTTGGGAATTAAGTTAGATTCTCGTTTACAATGGTATCCTCATATCTCGTCCCTATCTAAAAGACTTAGTTCAGCTGCTTATGCTGTTAAAAAAATTAGGTCTTTGTGTGATGTTGAAACAGCAAGACTTGTTTACTTTGGTTACTTCCACAGTGTCATGTCATATGGCTTGTTATTGTGGGGCACAGCAGCCGACATTGAAGACATTTTTATTTTACAAAAAAGGGCCGTGCGTGCAATTTACGGACTCAAGCCACGTGATTCACTAAGGGATTTATTTAAAGAAATTAATATTTTGACCATTGCTTCTCAATATATATATGAGAACATAATTTATGTTCACAAATATAAACATACCTTTTCAAAACATAGTGATTTTCATAACTTAAACACTAGATATAAAAATAAACTTGCTGTTCCAAGTTTTAGACTTCACAAGGCAAGTCGCTCATTCATGGGGAAATGTATACACATTTATAACAAAGTCCCACCAAATGTAACTGAACTGCCTTTTCACAAACTTAAGTTATATGTCAAACAAACTTTAATGAAAAAAGGCTACTATAAGGTCCAAGAATATTTAGATGATAAGAATGCGTGGAAACATTAAAATTCCAAAATGTTTATATGTTTATTTACGAGTAAGTATTATGACTATTAACCTCTGTATACCTTTTTTGTGATTGTGCATTGTCAGATAGCTTGAAAATAACGATAATACTTTTGACATTGGGTACCTACTTTGTTGGTACGTTGATATAGATTCTCTTCTAATTTTAATTATTTTTATCGCTGGGCGGCACTGCACTGCTAAAAGTTATATTTTTTTTAACTACAAACATTGTAATTGAATATTTATTTTGAAAAGAGTGACTACACGAGTTTGTTGCCGGAATCTTCTCGGTAGTTCAACTTTTGGAACCGGTGTAAATTCAGACATGACAGACAGACAGAGACTATGACGTTGTTAGTTAATATATTTTTTGTGATAGTTGTAAAAATGTGTTTTTTGACCATTTAAAAGTGCTTCTTTGTGGCCTATTTAAATAAAATATTTTTTCTTTCTTTCTTTCATCAAAATTTTCTCGTATTAATTTAATAGTATTATTTGTTGATGGATACAGACATTAAAAATACGCTTATCTTGTAAAAAATAAGAATCGGCGAAGCAGTTAACCGAAACATATTAGCAATAAAATTTAAAATGTCCTATTGGTAAGACGGTATCAGATGTCATCTCATACACAAACTGTTGACTGAGAAATCTATCTCAGCATATTCAATCTACTATGGTTACGCTACTGATTTAATCTTACAAAACCCGCGCCGCGCTTGGCACCCCCACGCTATCTCTAAACTGGGGTAGGTTCAACCCATCGTAGCGACAACGTTACTTGAATTTTGTAGTCAATAAAATAAAATAAAATCAAATTTATATACGTATTATATTATTCATGAAATATATTGTATTAGCGATAATGATTATGTGAAGTAAAAATTCACACTGTCTCCGAGGTAACCCAGTATTGTTGTCGTGGTTAATACCTATTTCATCATTCATTTTTTGAGAACAACCGTGACAAGAATAAACAAGTAAAATAATTTACATTGCTTGGTATTGATACAAAATTAGTGGCGACGACGAGGTCGGTAAAAACAACTATTTAACTAATGAAATATTTTTTAAAACAAGCACTACACTTGTAAATTTTCAATAACACTTATTTATTCTAATAAACACCATTGGATCGTGTGACCTACATTTGAAATTCTGACCTAATAGAATACCACCTGTTCTCTCATCAATATTGAGTTAATAGAACACGCAAAGCTCAAATACATAGATGTTAGATAGCAAACAAAGACAAGTCTCTTTGAAAGTATTCAAACACAAAAGCGAAAAAAAAAATTTAAGTGGGTACTTATCTCGTAGAAAGATATTTTTTGGAGTTGGTGCTAAGCGTGAAGTGAAGCACCGACTGCGAAAAATATCTTTCTAAGGGGTAAATATAACTTAAATCTAATTATTTTTTCCCTTTTGAGTGTTTAATTCAGTTTTTTATTGTTTCATTTTTTTTCGTGTAGGTATGCAATGCAATAGCCATAACAAATTACAGCAAAATTTCATATATAAATATTTAAGACTAGAACATGCGAAACATTGCCATCTACTGGTTCGTATGTCTATGGGTTGATTCAAGTTTTATGGCCATGACGGGGCCGCTGAAGTTTCCAATACACGCTACAACTTTCCAACACTAGGTAAAGTGCAGTCACCTTTCAGACTTTCGTAGAAACATAGGCTTACGTAGCGAGCACTTACATACAAATCATTAAGTGGTAATATCATCCAAAATTAAATTAACTAAAATACAAAATTATGATGAAATTAAGTGTTAGGAAAATCTCTGACTTCTGCTTCAACTCGTATATTATTTGCTGAAAGGCATACCAGTCTAGTCTGTGCATAAGATAGTGCAAACAATGACAGAGTGTTACTGAAGATAAACCTTAAGTCCAGTTGAATAATTTCAATATAGTGATAATGACAGAAGACAACAATTATTGCGAATTTATAGATATTACAAGAAATTATTATGTCATCGAAAACATAGAAACTCAGGAACAAATTGTAGAGACAAACAAAGGTATGTGTGACTTATATTTGATTTTATATTATCAGTATGGTGTGTAAAGAAATATCAAAAAATACTACCTCGTATGTTCGAAACAAAGTAGAATTAATAAAAAAAAAACATTTCAATTAAGCATCTGTGTTGTGTATATTAAAATTAATATTTAATTAAGTTTTATTGGAAGTGGCTATTGTATACCTAAGCTGTGCTAAATGCTAAGTATCTACAGGATAGTCATTTTGTGGATGTTCGAAAGAAGAGTTATTAATACACAGAATAAATATTTTATTCATTTATCCAAATGGGTTTTTTACTGTCATATGCTCCCAGGAGTCTTACGCGGCTTAACAAATGACCAATATCACAGACGGCGTACCTTACCCAATTCGCTCCACTTATTACGTATTCTATGCCAATACAACAATAGTGAGGAGCTCACTGGCGTTGTGGTTCGAACGCTCTGGTTTCCATTACAAAAACAAAAGCAACTTTCGCCAAGGTCGATCCCGGGATGGGTCAATCTCCTCCGTGCTTCGGAAGGCACGTTAAGCTGTTGGTCCTGGTTGTTACTACAACCACTTTAATTCACCAACCCGCATCTGACCAGCGTGGTGGTGTTATAGCCCGATCTCCTTCATATGTGTTTCTCCCATGAGGAGCACCTGTGTCTAGCAGTGGGACGTATAGGAAGTGTAGTCGACCCCCCATCAGACGTTAGGTACGCCAATTTAAAAATGACTCTTATTTTATTATTACTCAATATAGTGTCTACCTACCCACCCACAAATGTCAGTGGTCATATTGAGCCTAAGTATATCTGCTAATAATAATATATAACGATGTGCTATTTGATGAAGGAAAACAACACTAGATGACAATAAAAATAAAACAATTTATTGAAACCTATAAACTCTACATTCAGCGTGACCACGATAATTGCAAGAAATAACTATCATTAAATTTAATGTATCTAGGAATTTCTTTATAATTCGAATAAGTCTTGAATTGACGTCACAAATCACCTGATAAGGTTTCATTTGATCGCACGAAATTGTGTTCCAATAAACGAAAAGTACGAACCCCTTCGTCAGTTTATTTCGGGTCGCCGTCGTGAGCCCTGGTTTACTGCTAATAATATGCGATAAAAACTGTAGCCATGGTGACAGAAAGATACGCGTCGCAAACAATAGATAAAATAGTGTAGCACATAACAGTTAAAGGAAACTATTTCGAATGTTACTTTTAGATTTATTTCCTAAAATGCTATGGTGGAAGCACCTTGACGGAGTCCAACATAACATCATCATGATTGAAAGGGAAGAACATAGAAGAAGGCAATACATAGATAATAACGTTAATACCACAGTGACTATTGAATTATCCACCAGAGATCCTGCACTCCAAGATAGTTTATTATTAGCTAATTTAGAACAAGTTAAAAGGCTACAGGCGTCGCTTTTTCCGATTTACAACAAAGGTAATCCATAGTAGACTACATCCATGTTGTGTGGCCAAGATTTGCCACAAACTGAAGCTTTTTGTGAAGCTCCATCTGGTGGTAAGTGGCAACCGTAGTCCCTTGACGGTAAAAACATCAACCACGCCCACCCCTGCTCCCAGCACAACGCTTCTTTTTGACTTAAGGTACTTATCACACTAACACGGCACTACTCAAGGTAAACAGTCTTCTTAATTTGATTTTAAAATTATGACAAATAAGTAAAAGATATTTAGAAAATATCTAAGCTAAAACAAATTCATGTCCTGGGGCGAGATCGACTTTTCACAATCCGGGTGACTGCTCAAACCACTGAGCTACCACTTGGGATATGTGTTTCTTCTATCTAGTCTAGTCTATCTGTGTTTACTTAGGTACGTTATATGCTAATGAACACCCTCACATTGTCTCAATTTTCTATCAACATCTGCAAAGTTACTATTTGTAAACAGTCTTATTAGTCATCTGCAAGGTACATACAGCAATAAAAAAATATTGTATCATGATTTTCTTACCTACGTTCATGAATATAAGATACCAATAAAATAATTCTATAATTATAATATTTATCATAATTTCAAAAATAAAGACTTTTAAAGACAAACTGTACCTACTAACTAATTTTCATAATCATCATCACCAGTTTCCCACTGATAGGCACAGGCCTTGCCACATAGGAGAAACACTTGAGGAGTTTGAGCCACCATATTCTAGCAAATAAATACATTAAATAAACTTTAATTGCTTCAGGGACATTTATATCAAATTTTCTACAGAACAACATTAAAACTAATCAAATAGAAATCAACACTGATATTAAGACTTTTCGAACAACTGCAAAGTTAAAAGAGCCTCGTGATTTATTCGCGTTGCCAAAAGAACTCGATTGCCCTCAACAAGCCCCGAGGTGGCCTTCAGAATGTCAGGTAAGTTCGACCTTGGTAAATTATAATCAATGGCTAGATTTGCTAGACATCTAAGAATACTACTTTGATAAAAAGTTCTTCCATTATAGGTGGTTGAGGAAAGGATACAACACATAACTTGGAATCCACCATCACCAGAACCGTATTACATTCCAACTGGGAAAGAACTCCGACCACAACCAGTGGGAGAAGACGCTGGTACAGTGATTTTCCAATATTATCCAATGAGCGCCGTAAATTATGTAAGTGCACTTAACATACGCAATACAATTTTCATAGTGAAAATACTTATTTCAATGTCTACTTATTTTTTATTAAAAGGCCTTGAAATATGTAATAGATTTATACACTAGGATTTATAGTTCTTTATCTTCAGCTGTCAAAATCGGAATACGGTATTACGATTTTGTCTACACACGTTCTGTAAACTCAAAGTCGCATGTGTTGCATGCAATAGAATGTGTGTGCGAATACATAGACAATTTTCGTTTCAAGAATAAAAAAATAATCCCTTTAATTCCATGTGCCCAGTTCCACGTGAGACCTTTAAATTTGATATATGATCCCATTATTACATGTAGGGTACCTGATATATTTAAACTAGTTTATAGCGACTTTTCTTTCCATGTGTAACAATTCCAATTGTGAGCCAAAGAGTAAAGTAACTATGGGAACCATTAAATGAACGCCTGGAAAACCAACTACATTATTATCTAGAAAAACTTTAAAAAACAAGCGACTGATCTTAAAATCAGAAAAAAGAAACTCGAAAAGTCTGATAAATATTTTAAAGGACTAATCATCATCATCATCAGTTTATACACGTCCCACTGCTGGGCACAGGCCTTCTTACATGGGAGAAACACATGAGGAGTTTGGGCCAAAACTCTTCCACGCTGGCCCAATGTGGGTCTACGGATTATTTCCATTAAATCATCATTATTCATAATCTCAGTAGATTTACTTAGATATTTGTGACTGTGAATTTGAAAAGGTACAACTTGTGAGATAATATGGAGTTAGTGATAGTTCCTAAAGCTAAATTATCTACTTATAGGTTCAAAGAAAAGAATCAGATCTCTGGGTGCAACGGTTATTTTTTATAACCTATATTTTATTTTGATGTAATGTATTATTACTTACATATTATATATTATTAATGTAAAGTTTCATAAAAATGCATTCAGTAGTTTTTAAGCCCCGTGAATCTGTGTGTGGCATCGTAGCTCCATAACGAATGGACTGATTATGATTTGTTTTTTTTTTGTTTGAAAGCTGGCTTGACTAGGATGGTTCTTAGATTCATAAAGATCAGTTCAGGCGTTTGATGACTATCAGCTCATTTTCAACATGATAAAAGGGTTGTACTAACTTTCACAGATCCTTATCTCTGTCCTTATTCCTTAATTCTTCAGAAACTTACAGCAGATATAGCGTGTTTGCAAATATAGCGTGATTTCTACATGATAAAAGGGTTTTAATAACTTTGACAGATCCGATTGATTCGAATTTGATGTACTATCACTTCGGTGACATTCCCATGACTTACCTTATGCTGATCCTATACCATCAAAAAGTCTGCGGGATGCTTAATTTTTCAGAAACTTATAGCAGATATACTTAGCATGTTTGGGTTCATAAGAATAGTTTCAATGAGATGGTGTTAGATAGAGATTCATGAGGTCGGGGGTTACTTAATTTTTTTGCGTGAAATGAGAATTTTTTTGCGTGAAATGAGAAACGAACATACTTACATCCATCAATTCCTACAACTTTCGCGTTTATAATGAGTAGGATTTTTATCGTAATGTTTATTTGTCTTTTTAAAGTTAAGTTTTGTATACAATTTAACTGTAACACTCCAGGCACATCATTCGTTATTTTAGGTACCTACACCTAATAAATACTTACAATTCCTCACTCTATACTTATAAGGCGGTATAGCGTAAATTCGGCATTGTTACGAATTTTCAATTACAACGTAACTTTTAGCTTTATAAAATTACCTCTTTTCTCATGAAAAAGAACAACCGCGGATAATTTTAATGATATCTTACTTAAAAAATGTTTTTTTAAATTTCATTTAAAAACATTGTTTGCAATAGTTTACAAGCGGTAATACTGAATAAGTAACTTTTATCCCAGGCACTAGCAGGGACTCCTCCCTGCTAGTGCCTAGGATAAAAGTTACTTATTGGTGGCGTAGTAGTTTGAGCGCTCTGGTTTCGAATTTGATTACGAAAATAAAGCAAATTTCGCCATGGTCGATACCGGAATGGTTCAATACTTTTTTTATCTCGAGCTCCGCTGTGCTTCGGAAGGCACGTTAAGCCGTTGATCTCGGTTGTTACTACAACCGCTACAACCCACCAGCCCGCATTAAATCAGCATAATATTAATATAATAATACTACTCATTTGGTGTCATTAAATGGTCAAAAACAGACATAGAGCAAATGGAAAGAACCACACGCACAACTCTCACAAATCAATAATATGCACCCTAAATCAGCAATAGAAAGACTAACCATTAAAAGAAATAATGGAGGAAGAGGCCTAATAGACATCCATCATCTCTGGCAAAAGCAAATAGTCGGATTGAAAACTTTCTCCATGAAGTCACGCACAATCTCACGCACGATCTCAATTACACTCCCCTTAACTTACACGATCAGGAATATTCTACAAATCTCAGTAATAGTGACGCCCAAAATAAAAAAATAGAAAATTGGAAAAAGAAAGTACTTCATGGTCGCCACGTTTATGATTTAGAAAATATCCATATAGACGCAATAGTATCGAATAAATGGTTGAAAGAAGGTAGCTTATTCCCGGAAACCGAAGGATTTATGATAGCAATACAAGACCAGATTATAAACACTAAAAACTACAGGAATTATATTATTAAAGACCCCACAGTAATCAACGATAAATGCCGTAAATGTCATACCCAACCAGAGACAATCCAGCATATTACAGGAGCATGTACAACACTCACACAGACATAATCAAGTCTCAAACATAATTCACCAAACACTAGCATTTAAACATAAGCTCATACAAAACACAGACACTCCAAACTGTTCTAGAAAACGAATCATATAAGATATACTACGACCGCGCTATACTTACCGATAGGACGATTCACTACAATAGACCGGACGTAGTTTTACAGGATAAACTACATAAAATCACGTACCTAATAGATATCGCAATTCCCAACACTCATAATTACTGAAAAGATAAGTAAATATTCAGAGCTTAGACAAGAAATATTAAGAATCTGGAAGCAGGATAAACTATATGTTGTTCCGATAGTCCTTTCTACCACTGGCATCATACCTCACCATCTCCGCCATAGCCTAAAATTAATAAATCTGAAAGACTCTTTATATATAACACTACAAAAAACTGCCATTCTGAACCACCTGTAGAATAGTCCGAAAGTTCATGCAAATAGACGAAAATGAAATAGTTCCTCACAATACACCATCTTCAACATAAATAAACACATCACACACTACACTTACTTGGTACAAGCCCGTAAGTGTAGCATAAACCAGCTTTAAGCTGAGAATTCTAAATACCCATAATAATAATAATAATCATCATACACTCACACCTATTATCTAGCCCAAAGTAAGCATCATTAAGAGCTTGTGTTATGGATACTAGATAACGGAGAAATAATGATAATAATAATACATATAAATACTAGAAATATACTTAATAAACATATGAACATCCATGACTCGTAAACAAATGCTCGTACTCATCATACAAACATATGCTCCTACCGGGATCCGAACCCGGGACCTCTTGACCAAGTAGCCTATATAGCAAGGGGTACAGACCGCTCGACCAGCCTGTCGTCAAAGCATGGTGGTGTTATGGCCCAAACTCCTCAAGGGTTCCCATGTAGGAAGGCCTGTGCTGATTCCAGGGACAGTAATTTTTGTAATTGAATGCGGCTTTCTGCTGAAACGTTTTATCTTTTAGCGTCTATTTAAATTCATATCTGGAGTGGCATTTAACTTATTTGTCGTGTTTTGTACAAAAAATAAAATAGTAAAAGTAAAAAATTACATTTAGGGTATAAATAAATAATAATAATAAATGTAAGTTGGTATTCCAAACGACTGCAACATAAATTATGATATTTTTTTTTGTTGTATTTCTTATTGTCAGGACAAGGTCTGTATAAAAGAACATTTAGAAATGTTCTTTTTGAAAAAATGTACGAAAAAGTTATACAAATCTCTTAATATGAAAAGTGAGTGCGACAGAAGACAGTGGCGAAAATCTTCAATATTTTGTCAAAACACTCGTATATGTTTTTATTATACTGATATGTAGACCGCTAATAAAATGTTGAATTTTCTCATTTTTTTCTTTAGGTCCCCCTCCCCTCCTGTGCAAAGGCGGGGCGAGTACCTAAGTAGTTGAAAATAAAGCGTGGTTTTCGATTAACTATTTCATTTTTATTTTTTGGTGTTAATCAGTTTTACTTTTATTATCTAGTTTACTTACGTCGTGTCATGTTAATATAGTAAAATTTTCAGCTTATCTAATTTAGTGTTAACCATGTACTTTAACTTACCCATTTCTAGGATAAAGATCAACGTAATTTAATTTTTTTTTTTTGTAATACATCCCCTCCAACTATCCAAAAGTTAAGTCAAGTCTCAGTTGGTATTAGATTTTAACATTTTTATCAGGTATCAGTATTAAACGCAAGCTTAATTATTAATTATGTAGCAACCGGGGCCAACGGCTTAATATGTCTTCGGAAGAACAGAGGAGCTCGAGATGGGAAGGGATGTATCAAAACCTTTAATAATATCACATTCTAATACCTTATATGATACCTCACTGAGTAATGTTTAATTCTACTTTTTGTTTCAAAATTTGTCCTGGTGAAGTGTCTCTTAATATTGCATCAATCACACTAATATATAACTAAATGTGGATAACGGTGCTGATTGTACATCTACAGCCATGAAAATACATGTATCAATTAGTGAATTTACTGTACAGTTGTTTGTTGTCCTAAATAAATAAAATAAAATAAAATAAAAAATAAAATATATCGCCTAATGAGTACCTACTGGCTATTGTTACACCTTTCCCTATCATTATTGGAATAATAATATGATACAAATGTTTTTCTTTATCCACTGCATTATACAACACCCTAAATAAACATTTAGGCATTCTTTTTCAGTTCAGTCGCTCTACAGTTGGAGGATCAAGATTGTTTCTATCCGCTTGTGCAACTGCAAATATGAACGGTGATGATGAATTGAGATTTGAATCTCGGTTTGAAAGTGGAAATCTGGCTAAAGCAATACGGATCACATCAGCTTACTATGAATTGCATCTTAGGACTGATCTTTATACAAATAGACACATGCAGTGGTTCTACTTCAGAGTATCTAATACTAAAAAGCAAACAATGTATAGGTAAAATCATAGCCACTTTTTTACTAAGTACGATAAAAAATAAGAAAATAATGAATTATTTCAATGTCTTACAGATTCTCAATAGTAAATCTTTCGAAAGCAGAAAGCCTGTACAACGAGGGCATGCGTCCTTTGTTGTATTCTACTAAAGACGCACAATTACATTCAATTGGATGGAGAAGATGCGGTGATAATATTGCGTATTACAAAAATGATGCCACGTAATACATCCCAATATATTATTTTAATAAATACTTTACCAACTAACAACGTAAAACCATTAAATTATTTTTGTAGATTCGAGGAAGAAGAACAGTTTCCTAGTTATACTTTGACTTTTAACATCGAATTTCCACATACTGATGACGCCGTCTACATTGCTCATTGTTATCCCTACACTTATTCAGATCTCCAAGAGTACCTATCCAGGTTACAGGCACATCCTGTGAAATCTACGTACTCCAAGCTAAGGCTTCTATGTCGAACCCTAGCCGGTAACAATGTTTATTATTTAACCATTACAGCTCCTCCTAACTCTAACGAAATGGAGCAGAAGGTGATTATTAATTCTACATAATATTATGTATGTTAAAAACATTATCAATAGTCAATAAATTCCAGAGACCTTCTCAAAGTCATTTCCTTGATCTGCAGAAAAAGAAAGCTGTAATAATAACAGCAAGAGTACACCCAGGGGAGACACCTGCTTCGTGGATGATGAAAGGTTTCATGGACTATTTAACAGGTGACTCGAATCAAGCACGTGAATTGCGTGAAAAGTTCATATTCAAACTGGTGCCCATGTTAAACCCGGATGGTGTAAGTGCTCGATCAGATACTATCACAATATACATATAAGTATAAAATGAAAACATGTTTGTTTGTATACTTATAACTTGAAAAGCACTAAATGGATTTTGATACGGTTTTTACTGTAAGGGAGGGGGTTTTTTCAAAAAGTTTTTGGGCCTTACTCACTATAATGCCATGGTCAACGGTCGGCGCAATTAGAGTTTCAGTGAAGCATCCTGTCGCAGTTTCACCGCTGTTTTGAAGTGTGATATGCCTTTCGTTTGCTAAATCTCATGGGATACATCAAAAGAATGTACCTACAAGGTCTCAAAAACGCCTACAGAAAAGTTCGTGATAGCCACGCGGGCGGATCCGTTGTTAGAAGCTAGTTCACTTATAACGTGAAAAGTTTTTCATTTTATTGTTGTAGGTAATTGTTGGTAACAATCGCTGCTCACTGACCGGAAAGGATCTGAATAGGCAATATCGGACAGTAATTAGGGAAACCTATCCTCCAGTTTGGCATACTAAAGTAATGGTACGAAGGTAAGACTTAACAGAGAGCTGTTGACAATACGTAGAAAAACGAATTACTTAGGTACTAACAATTTTATATTCGATTTTAATCAGACTACAAGAAGAGTGTGGCGTCGCTATGTATGTAGACTTACACGCTCACTCTCGCAAGCACAACATTTTTATTTATGGATGTGAAAGCCGGAGAAACACTGACAAACGACTTCAAGAACAAGTATTTCCATTAATGCTTCACAAAAATGCAGCTGATAAGGTATGTTTTATTAAATCATATTCATACTCGTACTTCTTTTAGTAAAACCATATCTAATCGTGGTAAAACACTTAAGAATATCCATGTATAAGAGTTAAAATTAATAACCAAGAATATTTCTTATAACTTAAACCATTCTATTTTATTTCAGTTTTCATTTGAAAATTGTAAATTCCGAATTCAACGCAGTAAAGAAGGCACAGGCCGTGTTGTCGTATGGATGATGGGAGTAGCAAATAGTTACACGATCGAAGCGTCTTTTGGTGGTTCAGAACTAGGTAGCAAAATGTCCACACACTTTTCAGTTCAAGATTATGAAAGCTTGGGAAAAACATTTTGTGAAACTTTGTTAGATTTCTACGATGAGGACCCAAGCAAGGAAAGGCTGCGCAATAAAATTGTTACTAGACTCTTAAAGGAAGGTTCAAATGCAGATGAACCGACAAATATTGATTTGTCTGATTACTCCAGGTCAGTTTTTTCAAACATATTTTGACCAATCAAAATACAACTAGGTATCTATATTAATTTTAGTTTAATATAATAGTGATGAAGGTGACACGTCTAGCAGCAGTTCAGAAGCAGGAGCCATGAAAGGACCCGTTAATATGGCACAACCAGCACCTCCGCCATCACCGATGTTTCCTAATATTAACAGAAATATAACTGATGTAAGCAAACGATTTTTACAAGTATAAAAAAAACCTAATTATGACTACATTTTTGAACAAATATTTTTCTAGACACCAAAAAGACCACGACCAAAATTAGAGAAGCTTGAAAGAATCGAAAGAAGGAATCTAAAACGAGAAACTCTCCAGGTAAGTGTGTGCTCAGAATGATTGTTATATGTGTAGTAACATGTTTTAGAAATAAGTGATAATTTTTTATCATAGGTATCCAGAGCTACTATTGACTTAACATCAGATGCGATGTCTGACGCGTCCTCTGACGGCGAATCGTTGGAGGATAATCTCAGCCCACTACGAAGAGTTCATAAATTTCTCCATTCCTCTCCGAAACCAAAACCAAGAAGAAAAAAGAAGATGCCCCCCGAGTTAAAAATCCTTCCTGCTCCTGTAAGTAGACTTATCCATAAAGATAATCATTATTAATCATGAGCTTCTGCCCGCTACTTCATCGGCATGTTGCCCATCCCAAGGGATAACCCATGGGATGGGATGGAAACATTTTTGGGATAAAAAGTAGCATTTGTGCTTTTCAAGACTATAATCTATCTTTGTGCCAAATTTCATTCAGATCCGTTCAGCCGTTCTGGCGCCAGTAACAAACATTCAAATATACAAATTTTCTGGTTTATAACATTTTTTATAATGACTTAACACCGGCAAATGTGAAGCGGTAAGAAGAGTCCATGTGTATGGCTAATGTAGTTTGAACATACAGTTCTACCAGCCCTAAAGGTGCCTTTTCTAGCCTCTATTGAAGGACCCCATGTTATAAGAAAAAGGGAACACGTGTGCTGGCAAACAATTCGAAGAAAGGAGTTACTTACAAATTTTTTAATGCGTGATGGCAACATCACAGACGACAGGTGAAGACAGTGCAGTGACAAATGAAGGCCGAGATTGATGACTCCGAGTCCGAAGACCCGCTGGCACGCGTGCTTCTGAGTAGGCCCCTCCTACTGCAGGTGCAGGTGTGATAAGGTCAATAAGCTTTTCGGAGCACTCTCCATGACATATCCGATAAAAAGCGCTAAGCGGAGCAATGTCTAGACGCAATTGCAGAGGCTCAGGGTTATTTGTGAACTCTACATCGCCAATGATACAGACAGCACGACGCTGCAATCTGTTCAGTGCATCGAGAAGGTACTTGGGAGAGGCATCCTATAAAAACGAGCAATGTTCCACGCAAGAGTGGACCTGAGTTTTATAAAGCAGGTAAAATTGGTCAGGCGTGAAATCGAAATAAAATGTTTTCTTGCATGTGAAACAATTTTAATGCTGGGAATACAATTTTTTGTTCTATGTTTACGATTAGCTATTTGTTTCGTTTGTAATTGATTGCGGAGATAAACTACAAATGAATTTCGATTTGAAATGATTACGCAATGCCAAAGTTGTAGCGATTTATTGTTGAACTGTCATACGGGAGTTTAGGATTCGGCCCAACTATAGTTACGATCTTCTGTAAGGTGGGGGTGCTTCTAAAGTGGCGGGCGCTCTTATGTCGATTGGAAATAAAACTACGCCATACTTCCTACAATAATGTGTTTGTAGATAGGAGTAAATTGAAATTTAAGGAGACTTTCTCCTTAAATTTCAATTACTAATAATTATTATATTTTCAGACTAGCGACTCACCCTATCAATCTGATCGTGAAAAGAAAATTCCAAAATGTACCCGACCTCGAAGCGTATCTATGTTTAATGAGACAATTGATAAGCCTAAATTAAACCCTGCATCTTGGCACAAGTTTCGATGTTTGCCACCACCAAAGTAAGACTATTACTATTAATTAATTATTATTTTTTACATTAATTTCTAAGACATTGTCTAATTTCAATTTTAAGGCATCTTTCTGAAATAAAAAACAGAAATACACAACCCACAGACCTGCACATAAAACTGAACTCTTTGAAAAGGAACATTTGGTCTGGTATTTGCAATGAAGAAAAAGGACCTCTGTCTTGGGGCATATCAAGTTTTGCAATGAACTCATATTTTACTGATAGTGAAGCATTACTCAGGTACCATAAAATAATTATTCTAAAATAAATAACTTAACAAAAATCTAATTATAGATTGCATTTCAAAAATAAATAAGCAATCGAAAGTAATAAGTAAAAATTCAGTTTTTACCTTCAATATGAACCAACAGGTCTTGTTCTAAAAAATTGGAAGAATTAGAGGGGGAAAGAAAAAAAAGCAAAGAGGAAAAAAAAAAGAAGAAAACTAAAACAAAGAAGAGTCTGCTAAAAGTGCCAAATATTAGTGATGATGTCATTGAACCTTTAAATAAATTGCCTAAAACCTCAAAGAAGAAAGTAAAGTATGTCCTGCAACAGATTTCGCTCTTGTTGATATAAACAAAAGTCAATTGAATTACCTATGACTATTCTTTTCTTTATGATACTTATTACAACTTATTTTGTACTTTACAGATTAAAACATTCAAAATCAGAAAATTCTCCTTATATGAACAATCCCAGTTTCACAGATATTCCTACTAAAAATATGCAGAGTGTCTTTCAAAAATCAAGCCCAAATGAATCCAGACAAGCAAAAAATCGGTTCAAGAAAGGAGCTATTGTCACTACGGCAATTCAAACAAAGAAATCTAGTAAGACAAATAGTTCTATTATGTCAGATAATTTTGATTCAGATGATTCAAGCCAGTCGATTAAAAAGGTCAAAAAGAAAACTAGAATACCAAAAGTAAAATTAAAAAAGACATCCACAGACATGAAGTCCAAGATTTAAAGTAATTTAAACAATAAACATGTATCTAAATTATACAATAACCATGATCGTTGTTTTGCCCGTATTAATATTATTGTACAGTCGACAGCACATCAAGCGTAACTGTTTGACCTTGAGACCGCCCTTACTGCGTTCGTAATAGAGGCGGCTTTCGTAGTGCAACTGTTCCACTTGATATGCTGTCGTCTGTACATCAACCACATAGACAAAACATAGTATACTTAGGATAAACAAGATATTAAGGGTTGCCTTATCGCTGAAAGCGAATTCTTCCAGGCAACCATAGGTTGGAAAGGATTTGTGTAAGCTTTAAATTGTCGGATCAGAACAATTTGTTTATTATTGTTATTTAAAGAGACCTAGATTCAAGATGTGCTGAGCTTAGTTTTAAAGCCACTGCCATAGCAAGTTTATATCAAAATTAAATATCATGGAATAGTGGTTTTTTTGGTATTTAGTATTTTGAATGTGTTTTCATACTTAAATTCATAACAGGATTTATACCTACAATTTGTTACATAAAGTTTTGATAAATGAGGATCAGTAAAGCTTAACAAAAATCATTACAAATACTTAATATGCACATTGTTCTATAAGACATATGTATTTTTATTATTATTATTGAAATCGGACTATTCGTTACGGAAGATATAGGGTATCAAAATAAGCATGCGCTGACCGGTAAAGCCACGGTGACTGACATGAATACGCATGACGTCACAATTACCGATGGCGCCCGCTTCGCCGATGTCGCGATACTGTGCGCCCATGTTTTCGCTAGTTTAAGTAATCTGTGGTATAAGTGCTAGATAACCTAATTGAACGTCCGTTTGGTGTCCAGTTTGACTTTTAAATAGGCATACTATCTATAAATATTGCATAGTGCTAAAATGTTTCACGTGCCGATCTACATTATATCTAATAATAAAAAGAAATAGAAAAGCGTACCTAAAGAAAAAAATGGCCTGAGTATTATTAATTATATTTCAATCATGTTACTAAGAATTTATGGGCACACGCCGTCTGAAATAAACTGATTTTATTTTATTTATCATAGTCGGATAATAAAGTTTTTTTTATTCATAATGGGTTAGTCTTGTCCTTTATCTCACCTGATGATACTGAAGTCAGAACGAAGATTCCTCAAGATCAGAGAAACTATTGTCTTATATCAAAACTCTTCCAGAACTCTCCGTGTAGACCCCGACCATGTCCTGCTGATAGACACTGAAGTCGAAAGGCTCTTCTCTATCCAGCCGACATCCACCCTCTCTCCGGTCACTGTTGACGAGGTGCAAACGATAATCAAAGACTTCCGTCCCCGTAAAGCCCCAGGCTCAGACGGCATATCTAATAGGGTCCTTAATATCCTCCCCGCACAACTACTGTTCCAGTCTCGTACACAAAATACGAGACTTTCTGTCGAATCGCTCCTTCCGCTATCGCGTCGAAGGAACGCTCTCTCTCATCCGATACGAGCCGAAGTCCCTCAGGGCTCTGTGCTCTCTCCCTTACTCTTTTCACTTTATGTGAACGACATTCCCAAGATCCCGGGCGTCGAACTCGCACTTTTTGCGAACGACACAGCCCTCTACATGTCGCATGAAAATCACAAATTCGTTGCCAAAAAACTCCAATCAGCCGCGAACATCTTAGGCGATTGGTTCCGTAAGTGGAGAAACGAGATAAACGCTAACAAAAGCGCTGCTATTTACTTTTGTAGGGTTCGAATCTCCCCCTTGCCCTATCACGTTATTTGACCGCCCCATCCCTATCGACAAAAGCGCTGCTATTTACTTTTGTAGGGCTCGAATCTCTCCCTTGCCCTATCTGGGTGTCACCCTAAATCATACATTATCGTTTGTCACATCAAATCAGTCCGTGATCGAGCCTTTTTCGTGCTCAAGGTACTTTACCACTTCTTGGGGAATCGAAATTAAATGTCTCTGAGAAATAAGACGACAAGTCACAAAGCTGTAGTCCGCCCCATTTTGACCTTAGTGTTCGCCCATGCCCCCGTAACAATCCCTACATAGACTACAGATTATTCAAAACCGTTTCATGCGCATGGCCACCGGGTGCCCCTGGTAAATGCGCAATGTCGATCTCCACAGGGATTTCGACCTCCCAACCCTTACCCAGGTCATGAAAGACGCCGCCAAGCGCTACTTTGACAAAGCACCCCATCACTCTAGCCCGCTCATTGTAAGAAACTCCATCTACTCGCCCGATGTAAACGCCCCCACCCGTTACGTAGACCAAGGATGATTCTATCACGAGCGCAATAGCCCTCACACATCACACAAGCAAATCACGCACTAGCCACACTTTTTTTATACACCGCACTCGTCGAACAAGGGTGCGAAAACCCGGTCTACAGTCGTCGCGCTTTACTAGGTACAGACATGTGCTTCGCTCCTATCCCTCCACGACACGACTCACCTAGACCGGGGTCCAAGCCTTTAGAGGCACCCTCAGGTTTGTTGCTGATGGCAACAAACCTGAGGGTTCAGGTCATGGCTCGAGCGCCCTGGAGACTCTAATCGTCAGCGAGGTGATGCCTGACGATTAAAAATCCTTCAGAGGCAAATTCACCCATCAAGGCTTGAGTACTCACCAAGGTCCTCGCCTCCTTAAAACCCCGGTTATGCCATCTGCGGCCAACAGCAACAGTCAATTCGAAAAAAAAACTATTTTACCTCTATCCAACAACGGCCGATACGCAATTATTACGGCGGTAGACCTGCGTAAGATTGTGGTAGACAATTTTTGTTTCAAAACACTAAGGAGGCAAAAATAATTAGAATTACGTACTTACCTACCTACTTATCTATTTAGGGAGGGTCGGAAGCAGGTCGTCCCATTCGCAACTCGTCCAAATCGCAACCCGTCCCATTCGCAGCTTGTCCCATTCTCAGCTTGTCCCGTTCGCGGCTCGTCCCATTCGCGGCTCGTCCCGTTCGTGGCTCGTCCCGTTCGCAACTCGTCCTATCCTATTTTTTTTTTCGCAACTCGTCCCATTCGCTACTTGTACCGTTCTTGGCTCGCCGTTGGGTATATAACTAACAGAATAATAATAAAAATGCTGCAAATCATTTATTAAAATACAACAAAATTTTCAATAGGTCGCCGTGCTTACACAAGATTTTACAAAAAAAGAATATTCAAATTTTTATTCATAAAAAAGTATTAAGCCATTTTATGTGGGTCGGAAGCAAATGTTACCTTTGGTTTAGTTATTCTTTTTAAAATGTATATAAATCTAAATTACTATAATAATGTCTATTATTATAGTAATTATAGCAATGTTATAAATAATCAAGATTGATCTCATGTTTTGTCCAGGCGTGTGTTAAATAAAATAATATACTAAAATCACTGGTAATCTTTATCAATACCACGAGTTGTAAAAAAATATAAATGGGGCGAGCTGCGAATAGGACAAGTTGCGAAGGGGTCGAGCCACGAACGGGACGAGCCGCGAACGGGACGAGATGCGAACGGGACGAGCCGCGAACGGGACGAGCCGCGAACGGGACGAGCTGAGAATGAGACAAGCTACGTCCCATTCGCGGGACGAGTTTCAAATATGTAACGAGTTGCGAATGAGACGACCTGCTTCCGACCCATTTAATATAACGGTAGATAATCGGCATTATTTTCTTTAGATAAGTTTTTTTTTTAACTGGACGACAAACAAGCTGACGGCTACCTGGCAGTAAGTGGTTAACGTCGCCTATTAGAAACCTGCGATAACAAGAAAGAATCACTTGGTATTGTCATCCTGTTGGTAGTTTTTTTATTTAGTTTTAAGATTTTACAGATCGTCATGAAAAAAATTTCGGTCCTAAGCAATATTTATTACAGTGTACCTAGTCAAAAGTTAAACTGGACACCAATCGGACGCATAAAATGTCTTAAAACAACAATTAAAAAGCACAGGCGCACAGTATCGTGACAACCGCCAAGCCGGCGCCATTGGTAATCGTGACATTACACACTATTCGCCATGACAACTAACTGAGCAGTGCATTGCTGTAATTTCTACTAACTCATTTTTTATTGTATAATAAAAAAATATACTAGAATGTTTAGGAATTAGTATATTTTATACTTTCTACATTCAAAACTAAAAACTTGCTAGTCATTGTAAGGTCACCAACATCCATATTATGTCTGGTTTGCAAGTATTTCACAGGTAACCTGGTAAATACAGATACAAACTTATGAGAAGAATATTTGTCAAATGTTTCTTAATAAAGATCTTGAATATCAATGAATTGTTCAAAGACTTAGATAATGTTTAATAAGTTTTTTGTAACCCCTATAATTATGACCAATTATGGGTAAAATTTTGCCCGCCACACCATTAATGTGTCACCAAGCCATTTGCCAATCCAGAGTAAAGAATTGAAAAAGGGAATAGAGATTCCAAAATCATTAAATATCTTTGATAAGCCTTTTAGTCAAATGTATATATTGTTTATCATTAAGGTCTTTTGCGTACAGGGCACTAAATTGCTTGTTGGCTATAGCCAATAGCAGCAGTCAAAAGATCATAAACTGTAAAGTAGCTCTAGTGTGAAAGAACCATTAGAATTGAACAAACTATGAATGTTATTTTAATTAAAATAGATCACCAATTTAACACTTTTGCCTGTTTAGTTAATTCTGAAAGTAGGTATTTTTTAGTACAATATATAAAAAATGTTTATCCAATTTTTACGCAACTTATATATACAAAAATTATTAAACCATTTAAAATAAAACGAAGAGTTTTCATATCATAAAATTTCAATGCATTCAAGCCTACATTCGTTATTTGGTCCAGTCATTATATTGAATTTAAATATCACAATGATACTTGGAACTCCAAATGACTTTGTTCAATAATAACTGTTACATACACTTTTTAGGGATGTTATTAAGAATTAAACTGTAGTATACAATGTTTGGTTAATAAAACATGAAATATATTGGTTATTTTATTGTACTTCCTTTAAAATATATTATTAAGTTTAGAGGTTAAGTATATCTGTTTAATAAACATATTATATTTATTACATGATCTATCCATTAACTTTTCTTATTACTATGTTACAAAATAGGTACTTACTTTTATAAAAAATCGTAAGATAAACGATTAAAACTAAATGCCCGATACCAAAACACAAAATGATAAACTTCAATGAAAGAGATAAAGATTAGGACTGAGAAATAAATAACTTATTAGGTACTCACTTAAAATCAATACGAATTAGCGCCTGGACCAATAAATGCACTTAATAATAGCATAAATGTATTTTTCAAAAAACAAAAATTGGATCTAAGTTTTAAACAAAAAAATTGTACAAAATTAGTGTCAAACTGTCAAAGTCAACTATGTCAAAATGAATTTGTTGTTGCTGTTGTTCATTCTCCCTGTAAAGGGAAGGCAAAGGGAACTAATGCCCATACAGTCATGTCTTTTCTTTATTTCGCATCTTGGGAGAGTTTGACGCAAAATATATGATATCAGTTTCCATATGATGCTACTTTGAAGAGGTGAATAACCATGATAAAATTCTCATCGTCTTTCATACCATAGTCACGTTTATTCTAATTATCTTCCAATTGCACGTCAACACTCGCTTCATAAAACCACACCAATTTTATAACACAACGTTCGCTCAGACACAATTTAATAAGTTTTTAATTGCATCTGTCTACATAAAATTATTGGGATCCATTTGTCAACAAATTGGTGGCGATCTGTTGCATGTACCACTCTCTAAACTAAACAAACCTAAAAAATCTCTAATTTTAATTTAAATTTGGTCATTTGCTATTCTGTTGTCACGTCTAACTTAATTTAGTTTTTCTTGTCTGACTGACTAAGTTGAACTCAGTGCTGCCACAGAATAAATGAAACAAGGTGTTAAGGTGCGTATCCACCAGAATTGTTGGCAATTTTAGTGTTTGCAACTCTTCAGAATTATATAATTGCGTTAAGTATATAGAAGGCTATCAACTTGTTTTAGAGCATCAATGGCCACTCCCTACCCTTACATTCACCAGAAGAGTGCATAAAATGTAACTTTATGATTCCTGACCTCAAAAATAAATACTAATTTTAATCGTCATCAATTTACATGCTGTCTAAATTTAGCCTGAAATTTCTAATTTTAGAGATTCTTAGACATAGAACGTACTTACACAACAGAATAGCGAAACGCTAAATTGAGTAACTAAAATCAATTTATTTCTGTCCGATTAAAATTAAGTTTAGTCCTCTGCTTTTAGTCTGTTACAGAATAGGAAACGCAATCTGACAGCACTAAACCTAATTTTAGTTAAGTTTAGTCTAGTTTGTGCCAACAGAGTCGCCACCATTGGTTTGCTTTATAATGGCCACCAAATCAATATTAACTTCTAGCATATGGTAGTAAGCCAACTTGTTTGAGTCAAATTATTAGGGCTAGAACAAAATGCATTCACAACCGGAGTATTTGCTGGTAAAGCGATTATTCTTAATTCACCAGTATTAGAGAATTGTAGAGCATTTGTAATTCTATAGCCTGCAGTAGACGAGCCTGGTATTTGGGGCTCTCCTGTAATTGGGTTAAATGTTCCGCATCTTGCTCGAGACAAAATACAAGAAGTAACATTAGTATAAAATCTAACATTATCAGCATCTGCGTTTATATTCACACCTGTTCGGGCTTCTCTAGTACATTGTATTATCTGAAAAAAATAAATGATCTATTTCAAATAAACATAATATTATAGATGTAGATACCTACTGTTATTTCAAAATAATATCAATCTGTGTTACATAAAGAGTTTATTTTATTTACCAGATTATTGGAGTTGGTCCTTCTCAAGCAACGAACGAAATCACAGTACCCCATGAAACAACCAATAGTCTGCACATTTAGTGCTGATGTTGCCAAAGTCTATAATTAATAACACAGGCAAAGATTATTCTACACAGTATACGTAGAACCCGTCCTGCTAGTATTAATATTATTGTTATGAATTTAAACTAGGTATATGCCCTATTGACATTATGCCGCAGTGAGCAGGGAGTGCGCCGGGAAGTGGGCATGACTGTATGTAAACGCGATACTGCTCATGCCACTGCCAATGCTCCTGCCGCTGCCCCGATGTTACCGCAAGGAGCTGTTTTTGTGCGGACTTCAAAGGACAGGCAGCGGCAGTGGCAGCCTGTGTTTACATTCAGCTGCGACCATACTCTTTCTAATCTGTAGCTGCGACCCTCACTTCCTCCTTGGAGTAAAAGTATTCTGTGCTCACTCACTTCGTGCCGAGCGCTTACAGCGTGTTCATGTATAACATTTATATTTAAAACCATGATTAAAAATATATTTTACGTTTAAATAATTCAAATTTTGACTTCTTTTCAATATAAACACAACAAACACAAATACTTGTAATTTAAAGTAATACATAGGAATAATTACAAACACACAAATATTTGTTTTACATAAAATGTTTACAATATTACAAAAAATATTCAAAACGGATTCTAATTTAGAAATACGAGAAAAAACTTTTGATTTAGTATTTTGCTATACGTATACTTTAATTTACGTTATAGTACACACATCAAAATCAGTTAGGTACGTAAATTATACACAGACAGAGTTCTATTACGATGGATAGATATCATCCATCTTCTGCGACGACTTTTTTTTTTAATTTCGTGTATTTTTAACTCAAGTACAAAATTAGTATTGCTTAAAGTCAGAGCGCGGACGTTGTAGCAATCACAACGTTCGCCATTGCCAGATGTACTCTTTGTTTGCCAGACGCCAAAAGCGGAGTAAGGAGCAGGGCAGTATGTACCTAAACACACACTTCTCTCTATCATGCCGCGGTTATAATTCGGGAAATATTGCCGGCAGCGGCGGGAGCAGTGGCATGGGCATAATGTAAACGCCTAATAGAATTATTGGTAAGTACTTACACTTAATGAAGTAGCACAACTTGCATAAGAAGTATTAGCAAAATATTGTGTTGCACATACACTGAGGGCACTTAGCTCTTGAGGACCCTGAAGTAATAATTGAATATTAAGGTTACAAATCTTTTAAAATAAAAATGATTAATATAATTTTAATAATTATGAGTACCTCCGCCATTGCTGTTACTTGAGCAAAACATGAAATACATGCATCTCGTATAGTAGTATTAGTAGGTTGTGCCGTACTACAAACAAGACTTAGTAAGTTTTGTAAATTTGCCCTGAAACAATGTGGTTTTAATTTAGACGAGCTAGTGTAACGGATACAGTTCAGAGTGGAGAAATAATAGCCAGGAGGGTTTAGTCTCGACTGTCCAACGAGTATTTTATTAGTGAGTAAATAAACAAAACCGGCCAAGAGTTGGACTCGCGCACGAAGGGTTCCGTACCATATAAACAAGCGTCTACCTGTTGCCGTTATCAATATCGAGCAAAAACAAGCAAAAAAAACACGTTTGTTGCATGGGAGCCCCCTTAAATATTTATTTTATTATGTTTATTATTAGGTATTTTTTGTAATAAGTAGCGGCAACAGAAATACATCATCTGTGAAAATTTCAACTGTAGGTATAACTATCACGGTTCAAGATACAGCCTGGTGAGAAACGGACGGACGGACAGCGGAGTCCCGTTTTAATAATAGGGTCCCGTTTTACCCTTTGGGTACGGAACCCTAAAAATGAACGCCGACAGCTTTTATAACTTATTACAAAATTTTGTCAAAATCAACGATACCACAAAGACTAAATACAAAATAAATGATTAAATAAATAGGTTATTATAATCAATGGCTATTTTCATTTATAGTTATATGAAATATTAATGTTATTAGAAGGCAACATTACTATATTTTATGAGCCGGAAGTAAGAAATGGACAACACAATTAATTAATTAATTAAAATAAATATAGTAGGTAGCTATTTTTTTTTAATAAATCTACAGTTAGGTATTAGGATTAATATTTCTACAAATTAATTATTATATCTAACTGTGAACTGGGTGATAATGATTATTTATTAGATTATAGAATTAGCGTGGTACAGAAAGCGGAACTTGTAACACTAGGGTAGTGTTGTGTGTGTTAGATATTTGCACGTTCTCTATCTGCCATTTCGTCTTTGTAATATTTATTATGTATAAATATCTGATTCTAAATCTTACACTGCACACTGCAGTTCGCTGTACTAGCTCATTATAATACCGTGGTCGCCCCTTTTATTCTTGTAACGTGGTACTATAATGTCGAAGCCCTCGCTGTCGCTATTTTAGCAACTTTCGATGTTGACCGGTCGATGTTTATTTCAATATTTAATCCACAGATAAAAGCCATTCAATCCACAAATAGAATTTACATAACAAAGTGTGCTTGATATCTAAACTGCTTTAGGCCTACCTCTTTATGAGTATTGAAACCGAAGGTAAGTTGGAGAGACCTATAAAAGGAGACTTATGCGCTCCCAATACTTTTTTCAAGCTCGAAACTCTCATGTCCTCTATCACCCAATTTCAACGATCCATCACTTGAGTGAGTTAAGTAGATCAAATATCTTGGTGTCACCTTCAAGCGCACAGTGATTACATTCTCTTTTGTAAACCGCGATCCTCGATCTTAAGGTGTTAGTTAAAAAATAATTTATAACATACCCATTCATAGGGCACAGTGCAGCCAATTTTTGGGTTTTCCATTGAAGTAATTTGTTTTTTACATCACTAAAATCAAAGACACCGTTTGAGGCGAGTCCCACCTGAAACCAATGAATAACTAAATACTTAATTATGAGTTAAAGATTATAATTGAACAATAAATTAGTCGAACACTTGTGACAAGATCTTGTAGAATTTAAATATCTTTAGAAATCCTGAAATCTGCATCGACCGCATCCGCGGATGTAAAATTTTTTGCATCCGCAACATCCGTGCGTAGCTCGCGTGTCTTGACAATTGGGATGTTACATAAGTTTGATGAAGACCCATAAAAACAATTCAAACATAAAAGATATGAAATATTATTGTACCGCTTTGAAAATTAATAACTGGGCTTTGTAATTACTGGCCATGGACGGCATTTTATCTTAGGCCTCAGGATGACAACGCACCTGCAATATCAAGTGCTTTTCCTTGTTATAGGTGGGCCGTCAGCTTGTTTGTCATCTAGTTGTATAAAAAAAAGGTCATATTTTTTTTTCAAAATTTATCAAATATGTTAATGATATTAGATTGCTGACATCAATTTAAACAACTATTATTACGACAACTATTAATAAAAAAAATACATAATTATTAATTTTGTCAGTATGCCCATACATTTCTTAGTAATATGGGAACATGTGACGTCACCTGTTCCGTAGATTTTCTATGGAGCGTTTATGGACGTTGCGCCGCCGGCGGCGCCGCGCCGCGCCGCAACATAATCAAACATACCACTATATCTGTGAAACTATTGACCTTAGACATACCTACTATTTCTTTTGCAATATTTCTGTTATAAACTTCTTATTTATGAAATAAATAAAAATGTCACCTACACTTAGCGTAATATTGTCAAGACATGCGAGCCTCTAAGATATGATACTTTGATATTAACTTGATCATATTCTAGCTAGTATGATCAAGTTGGTATCAAAGTATAATAACTATATCGATTTTATGTTCATAAATAGATAGGAGTCAAATTTAATGATTATATTATGTAGGTATAGTGTGTACCTAATAAAGGAAACTAACCTCGCTAATGTTTAATAAATTCTGTTTCTTCCATTGTAATATATTTTTCTGAAGTTCATTTAAATCAATGAAAGTGCCATAAATCTCGATCTGCAGAGTAAAAGTAAGTATCTCAGTAAATACTTAACTTTATACAGGGTGGTGCCGTCAATAAGATAATAAATTAAAACATGGGCTATATTAGTTCATAGAAATGGTTTCCCACTTTCAAAGATATCTAATTCATTTGATAATTTCAGGGCATTTCTATAAAAATGCAGCCAATGTTATATTATTTCATACAAATGTCATAAAATTATCAAATGAGTAAGATGTTTTTGAAAGTGGCAAACCATTTCTATAAACAAATCTAGCCCATGTTTAAAATTGTCGTATTGACAGCACCACCCTGTACCTATATTAAATATTTAAATTAAGTAGACGTACCTACTTACCTACTTTAAAATTGACAAAAATTCTATGATTGACAATTTATAGTTTTTACTGATTGATTACACATGTTCTAATTCATGAGTAGTTAGGTGCGTAATAAATAAGGTACATAAGTAGTAGATAGGTATTTTAAACCTTATTATTTATTTGTTTGGTCCCTTTTGAGCTTTTTACATGGTGTTGTACTGAATTGCGCCCAAAATAATATTGAAGTTAACACTTACGATCAAAGCCAATAAAACACTAAGATGAATTTTTGATATCTTAGTCATTTTTTCCACGGCACTAGGTATTTTATGAGCAACCACACTACTTCACACCTCTCAACGATACTGACAAAGTAAAAAAAACTGGTTCCATTGAGTGAGTTATAATAATGGTGGCATTTTATTGATACAATATTTTATCTAGGTAACTATAAACATAACAATGAATATTAAAGCGAAAATTGGTGATCTATATCTATATAATATTGTCACATAGGTAGGTAACTATTTTTCTCCACATACCGTGAAGTTGTGAAGTGAAAGTGGATTCCATTAATAGTATTATCAATTATTATTATTATACAGGGCGTCCCACGGCCATGCCACACGGAGGGAAAGTATATTATTTTAATAAAAGAAGACATCGTTTTATTTTTAATAATAAGTAGAACTGCATTCACAGATTTTTTAAAAATCGCCTACCTCAACCGGGAATCGAACCCGCCAAATGTGATAGAAAAATTACATGTATTTTATAATAGCGTTTGAAAGGGCTAGTACATAAGCATTATTTTTTCCTAAATAACCTAGCATATTAAATGAAACTAAGATCATAAAATTTTTCATTATATTTAAAAAAAAAAAAAATATCAAATGCTCAAAATGTGATCCGTTCTGTTGTATACAAATTCTCACTCTTTTGATAATTTCTCTCCCTGTCGATTTACTTATTTTTGCATGGTGGATGTTTGAAATAATACGTCTAAGTTCATTTTGTAACTCCTGCACACTGTTGTACCGGTTCCTGTAAACTAAATCTTTTACATAACCCCATAAAAAAAAATCAAGTGGGGTTAGATCTGGGGATCTCGGTGGCCATCTAATTTGTCCAAAAGTGCCGATCCAGGAAGGAAAATATTCATTAAGAAACTCGGCTGTTCTCCTACTGTTATGAGCCGGAGCCCCATCTTGCTGGAATATGAGATTTCGTCGATCTGCATCAGGAAGATTATTAATCTCATTTCTTAAAATCTCAAGTATTTCTAGATATCTTTCCGTGTTCAGAGTTCCTTCGTAAAAATGTATTAAGAGAACCCGGTTACTTACAATCCCACACCAACAGTTGAAAGAAAACGCACTTGATCATTAGTCTCGCTGTTGGCGCCGGATATAACGAATTTCTTTTGGTTTTGAATTTATGTAATCCTTACCTCATCCCCATCCCACTCATTCGCAATCTTTGCGAATGGCCGATCTCGGTGTACCAAATAGTTCCGCCTGAGAGCCGTCAGTGACGCACATACGTCCTGTAGAAATTATAATTAAAGACGCGCGCGCGCAATCTAATGGACAATTAATTAATTAACACCAAAATAGTTGCAGTGAAGTGTTTCTACATCTGCAGCGTTGCGGCTACCAGCAAACCCGTGAGTCCCTCCTTAATACATATTTTAAATTCCATAGGGATTCGTTGGATCTGCCGGCCCGCCAATAATTTTTCCCTTGAAAATATCACACTATTTATTTCAAATTATTACTCACCATTTTTTGGCGCTCGAACATAAACCTCTAATATTTAAATACCTCATTATATATCTATATTATACATGCAATACATATAAAACACAAATAATACGCTATTTCACTTCACGCGCGTAGGTACCTACTACTACCTGCTTTTGCGTGCCAGCTTAAATTATTGTCCATTTATTTATTTTACATTAATTGTGTACATTTTATGAGTTACATACATGATCTAATAATACCGGAGATTAGTATTTTGTTAATTTAAATACATAACTTATAATCTAGTATGAATTTTGCGTTACGTTATATATACCTACCTACCATTCCTTTCTGGGTAATACCTGCTTATTTGTTTAATTATTTCCTATATTTTCTTTGTAGAAAATAATTACTCACAAAATC
This sequence comes from Nymphula nitidulata, assembly GCA_947347705.1. Taxonomy (NCBI): domain Eukaryota; kingdom Metazoa; phylum Arthropoda; class Insecta; order Lepidoptera; family Crambidae; genus Nymphula; species Nymphula nitidulata. The sequence goes on from OX374623.1 coordinate 15,659,635, forward strand.
GTTGTCATTGTCTTGCCTAAGTGTCGTGAGTGAACTAAGGTCCGACGTGACGTGTATGGTTCTATTATCTTATATTCTTGCTTGTTTCTACCTATAAACAGGTCGAATATAGGTATATACCATTCTACTTCATTTCAATATCTACTTCATTTTACTAGTTAACGAACGCAAATATTGCACTAAAGCAGCTTTACTTTATAAAAAAAGCTTTTACTTTATAAAAAAAATATATAATCATTAAATTTAGTTCGGTCAAAGTCAATGTACTTTGTCTTATAATATTCATTGCGCGCGGTATTTAAACCTATAAGTACCTACTATTTTTAATTACATTTATTTTAACTATTATTACCAAAATAAAATTGGTAAAATATTAATTTTAATTACTTATCTTGGTAATTTACATAGTACACGTTATTACTTCGGCTTTGCGTTACATATTTAACCTAAAATGCCGGACAAAAAGGGGGTTAGTTCTAGCAATTACCAAATTCCATTACTCGAAGCTAGGATTAATTCGTACTTCACACGTATGCAAATAGTTTATGATTCATCGAGGGATTTGACTAACGCTGAGGCGCGAGATAAGTTTCTAGCATTGTCCTCAACAATAGTAAACCTTCGTGAGGAGTTCTTGCAACATGTAGAAAATTTAAATGTGGCTAAAATGCAGGCGGACCCAAATTTTGTACCCTCCTTCAAAACTTGGGAATCGTTCGAAGAACTTTATTCTTACGTCATGAGTGCTCGCGGCACGTACACAGTAGCTGAGTCTTCAGCGACCGCGACAGTGTCTCGTGCGCAGGACAGCAGTCTGCGGCTGCCTCCCGTACAGTTGCCTAAGTTCGACGGTGATCGTAAGCGTTGGCCGTCTTTCTATGAATGTTATAATAATTTAGTACATAACAATACATCACTCACTAATTCCGATAAGGTGTTTTACCTATGTGGGCAACTAACGGGAACAGCGTTAGCTTCCATTGCTGGTATCGTCCCTAGCGGAGACAATTACAATTTAGTTTACAGTACTTTGAAGGACAAATACCAAGATGTACGCTCCCTTGGTACGGCTTATTTGGATGAAATTTTTAACTTCAAACAACTACATTCGCCTTCTTCAAAGGGTTTACATAACTTTTTAGATAGTTTCGTGACTTCGGTGGCGGCATTTAATAAACTCCAAGTTCATAATACAACAGATTTTATACTGTTATATTTAGCGTTAAAAAAAGTCGATTCGGATACAGCTCGTAGCTTTGAAAATCATTGTCGGTCGAATTCTTTGCCTAGCTACGACGACTTTGTTAAATTTATTAAAGACCAGACGAAGATATTAGAACGCACTAGTTCTAGTAATAATAATAGTACTAGTTCGTCGTCGTCGTCCCACGTTAGGGCATCTAAGCCCGATTCTTATAAGAAAACTCAATCGTTTGTGGCGGCCGAAGTATCAAACTTCGGTAAGTGCGATTTATGTAAAAATCGTCACGAGTTTTATTTCGCATGTAGTGAATTTAAAAAACTGTCACCATTTGAACGTTATAAGCTAATAAAAAAGCAGAATAATTGCGTAAAATGTTTAAGTTTATCACACAAGTCTGTCGCTTGTGTTTGTGGTAAGCCTTGCTCGGTTTGCGGCTCGACTAATCATCATTCAATGTTGCACTTCCCTACTAAGGTTATCGCGGTAAACAGCGAGAGTAAGACCGGCCCTCCGCCGTCGCCCGCGCCGCCGCTGCCGTGCGGCGTGAAGCTACCGGCCGGAGACGTACCGCCCGCTCCGCTCGCTTCTACCTCGCTGCAGGCGCAGGTGTACGCTCCCACGACTACCGTGCTTCTCGGCACGGCTCGGGTGTGCGTTTATGATGCGCACGGGACACGTCATCTCGTGCGTTGTTTAGTAGACAGTGGTTCTCAAAACCATTTTATAACTCTTACTTGTTGTAAACGATTATTTTTAAAGGTTGATAGTAACGTCCCTCCTGTATTGGTTAACGGTTTCGGGGGTTCCGCGAAGGAGACTAAGGGGGTAACGCGTGTAACGCTACATTCGCGTTTCGATGATACTACCTATTATGACATAGAATCTTTAGTTGTCGACCACGTGACTTCGTGCCTGCCCACGACTCCGGTAGATGTTTCTTGCCTTTCTTATTTAACTAGCGTTCCCCTTGCAGACGAATCTTTTAATGAACCTGGTAGTATAGATATGATACTAGGAGCTCAGTTGTTTGCTAAATTATTGCAATCGGGCCGCGTTTACGGGCCGCCTGGTTCGCCTGACGCTGTACAGACGACTCTAGGGTTTTTACTTTTAGGAGAAGCCCCACGACTTAGTTCAACAGTCTGCTCTCGGTCTGTGTCGTTGTGTTCTTTTGGCCAAGAATCGCTCGATGACGTCGTTAAGCAGTTTTTCGATATCGAGAACGTTCCCGACTCTGTCTCAGCCTGTCATAGCATCGATGAACAGCAGTGCGAAGACTACTATAAGGCTACTACTACCAGAGATTCTTCCGGTCAGTACTCAGTAGCCTTACCGTTCAAAGAAAGTCCCACTGTACTAGGTAATTCTTTTCACATCGCTCTAAAGCGATTTAAAATGTTAGAGCGTAAACTCGAAGCTAACCCTTTGCTGCGAACGGCATATAACGAAGTGGTTCGTGATTATTTGAGTAAAGAATACCTTCTTCCCGTAAATAATAACGATACCGATTCAGGGTATATTATTCCTCACCATGGGGTTATAAGACAAGATAAAGTGTCTACGAAGTTGCGCCTGGTACTAGACGCAAGTGCTAAGACGGACAATGGCATATCATTAAATGACATCTTACATACAGGTCCGAATTTACAGTCGGATTTATTCATTGTTTTATTAAATTTTCGTTTATTCCCGGTCGCTTTGTGTGCTGACGTGAAGCAGATGTACTTAAGGATAAGGGTGCACCCTGAATTCCGCAAATATCAGCGTATCTTTTATCGATTTTCTAAGGATGATCCGTTGCAATTGTTTGAGTTCGGGTGCGTATGTTTTGGTTTATCCGTCAGCCCTTTCCTCAGTCTTCGCACTGTCAGGCAGCTTGCAGAGGACGAAGGAAATGATTTATCTGTTGCTGCAGAAATTATTCACCGCGGTGATTATTTCATGGATGACATTTGCTGTAGCGTGCCAACCGAGGAAGCTGCACGTCTGCTTGCCGGACAGTTAATTGAGCTGTTCGGTGCTGGAGCTTTCGAACTAACGAAATGGTCCAGTAATTCTTCTGACGTACTGTCATCACTTCCTGTGGGCTTACTGCATCCCCAGTCACTTTATTTCGACGAAAATTGTAGTCAGAAGGTTCTCGGTGTCAAGTGGGAACCGATGGCGGACGTTTTCTCGTTCGATGTCAAGCCCGTTCCTTATAAATGTACCAAGAGAGCTATTCTTTCCCTAGTTGCTCGTTTATGGGACATATTGGGATTAGCAGCACCTGTAATTTTGTTTGCAAAATTATTAATTAAGCAACTCTGGATGCTTCGTATTGACTGGGACGAGGTTCCGCCTAGTAACATTTGTGATATTTGGCGTGATTTCCATAGAGAATTACCTCTTCTTGAGAATATCCACATCCCTCGCTATGTCGGTGTGACTCTCGATTGTCATATCAGACTGGTAGCGTTTTGCGATGCCAGCGAAAGGGCGTATGGTGCCGTATTATACCTACATGTCACCAAAGGCATAAATGTCACGGTTAATTTACTGTGTGCCAAGTCTAAAGTAGCACCAGTAAAAACTGTAACCTTGGCCCGCTTGGAGTTATGCGCTGCTCATCTGTTGACAAAATTAGTTTCACAAGTTCTCAATAATTATAATTCTCGTATTGAAATTGAAGAAATCTGTGCATTTTCCGATTCTACCGTAACCTTACACTGGATTCACTCTAGTCCGCACAAATTAAAAACATTTGTTGCGAACAGAGTTTCCAAAATACAAGACCGATTGTCACCTGACAAGTTTTACCATATTCCTGGTAAGGATAACCCGAGTGACTGCCTTTCAAGGGGTCTCACACCTTCACAATTAATAAACCATCCTTTGTGGTTTACTGGTCCAATGTGGCTGCGAGAGGTCCGCTCAAACTGGCCCGTCCAATCTTTCCGACCGGAGGACAAATATTCTCTGCCAGACCAGAAACCGGTAGTGCTCGTTTGCACAGGAGTGACTGATTCCAGTATTCACCCATTCGTTTACACCTTTTCCAAAAAATTTTCATCGTGGCGTTCCTTGCTTTTTACCTTGGTGTTTGTCCTGCGATTCATTCGTAAACTGAAATCGCGAGGTCCAGTACTAGTGGAAGATATTGATATCGCAGAGCGTACTGTGATTAAAGCTGTTCAATCCGTTTATTTCCCGGACGTTATTGAAAGCTGTAAAGCTAACATAGCTTGCAAGTCTAGTGCTATCCAAAGGCTACAGCCTATACTTGTAGACGGTATAGTACGCGTAGGCGGCAGGTTAAATCGTTCTTCACTGACGTTCGACCATAAGCATCCTATGCTTCTTCCACGGTCAGATCATATCGTGAATTTGATTATTGATCATAATCATATTTCATATTGTCACGCAGGGCCACATCTATTGCTTTCCATCTTGCGTAAGCGTTACTGGATCATTTCGGGGCGTAGACTAGTTCGTACGCGGTTTAACGCCTGTAACACATGTTTCCGTGCGCAGCCTAAGCCTTTCTCGCCTCCGATTATGGCAGACTTACCAGAATGTCGCTTACAAGTATCGAAGCCGTTCGCCCATACAGGGGTCGATTACTGCGGACCTTTTAACATTACATTAGTCCGTAGACGTGGTGTTAGGACACAAAAGGCTTACGTGTGCGTCTTTATATGCCTAACCACGCGCGCTGTTCATGTCGAAATCGCGCCGGACCTAACAACAGACTCTTTTTTAAACGCTTTAAAGCGCTTCTTAGCGCGCCGTGGCTCAGTCCAAGTTATCTATTCCGATAACGGAACAAATTTCATAGGTGCTCGTGCATATCTTGATGAGCTGTACAAGTTACTTTTATCGCAAGCTCATGTAGATAAGTTCCGTAATGAGCTTTTAGCACATCGTATCAATTGGCATCTGATTCCACCCAATGCACCGCATTTTGGCGGTAGCTGGGAAGCCTGTGTCAAGTCCTTTAAGACCCATTTGGTTAGAGTGGTGGGTGCTCAAATTCTGACGTACGAAGAGCTTCTGACAGTTCTCTGTCAGATTGAAGCCATATTAAACTCACGGCCTTTAAGCCTACTAAGTACAGATGCAGCGGAGCCATTACCGCTGACTCCTGCTCATTTTTTGAATACGCTACCTCTGCGAGCTTTACCAGCCACCGATGTAGCTGAAGAGAGGCTTCACCTTTTATCACGGTACCAGCTACTAGCTAAACTGGTACAATCCTACTGGAAACGTTGGAGCTTGGAGTACTTACATACTTTACAGGCACGACAAAGATGGAATGCCAAAACTACCCCTGCCGCCGTTGGTGCAGTGGTTTTGATAATGAATGATAACGCCCCACCATTACACTGGCGGTTGGGAGTTATCACAGAGACTTACCCAGGAAAGGATGGGCTCATACGCGTAGCTTCCGTTAAAACTAAAGACGGCGTATTCAAGCGCCCGGTTGTTAGGTTGTGTCCCCTTCCTACACAATAACTATAGATCCATAATTTATTAATTTACATATATACATACCCATTTTTCATAGATTTAACTATACATACTTACCTATACATACATATATATTACATATATTATATACAATATTATTATTATTTTTTAAACATTTTTTTTTGAAAGGGATCCTTTCAAGGGTGGCGGGATGTTGGCGCCGGATATAACGAATTTCTTTTGGTTTTGAATTTATGTAATCCTTACCTCATCCCCATCCCACTCATTCGCAATCTTTGCGAATGGCCGATCTCGGTGTACCAAATAGTTCCGCCTGAGAGCCGTCAGTGACGCACATACGTCCTGTAGAAATTATAATTAAAGACGCGCGCGCGCAATCTAATGGACAATTAATTAATTAACACCAAAATGGTTGCAGTGAAGTGTTTCTACATCTGCAGCGTTGCGGCTACCAGCAAACCCGTGAGTCCCTCCTTAATACATATTTTAAATTCCATAGGGATTCGTTGGATCTGCCGGCCCGCCAATAATTTTTCCCTTGAAAATATCACACTATTTATTTCAAATTATTACTCACCACTCGCGGATTCGTAAGGGATTCTGCCTGGACCAAATGCGATTATTACGCTGGTTGTACATACCGTTGTTACTAAAGTTTGACTCGTCTGACCAAATAATGGTGTTCAAAAAATTTTGATCCTCAAGGATGAGTCTCTCGATATGTTGGCAGAAATTAAATCGTCTTTCAGCATCTCCCGGCCGTAATTTTTGCACTAATCGCCCTTCAACATAACTTTTAAACTTGTATTTTTTCAGAACGCGATGTATTCTACTCTTTGAAAGTCCAATTTCTTCTTCACCTTCCCTCACTGAACTCTTCGGGTACGCTTCAAAGTAAATCAGAATGTTGAGTTCATCATCGCTGACGTTTATTATCTACTGCTGTGGTTGCTGTAAGCGATGATCAAAACGTCCTAAATTTGTTAAATTATCCACCATTCTTTTCAACACATATCGAGATGGTGTGCGTCTATCGGGATATCTTTCGCGGTACCACCGCAAAGCTAATGAAATGTCATTGTGATTTAAAAATTATGCTTCTATTAAATCCAAATTATTTTGGTACGCCATGGTAAGTAAATTGCACACAAAAATTGCTAATAAACGAAAATGAAACTCACAATAAACAAAAGAACAGACGCTTGAAAATTTACGTGTCCCATTTTCGAATTATTTATTTTTACTAATATCAGCCACTTGCATGGTAATTGTGAGCTCATGAAGAAATGCATACAAGTACCTACTACACTTCATGTATCGCTTTATTATTATCATGTACTTACACCACGGGAATCTCGTATCTCAAGTGGGTAGGTCTTTGAAATGATAATGTTAATTGTTGGAAGCATGGCCAAGTCAGAGGAAATTTCCCTGAACAAAATTTTAAATAAAATGAAAAATTTTATGATCTTAGTTTCATTTAATATGCTAGGTTATTTAGGAAAAAATAATGCTTATGAGTAGCCCTTTCAAACGCTATTATAAAATACAAGTAATTTTTCTATCACATTTGGCGGGTTCGATTCCCGGTTGAGGTAGGCGATTTTTAAAAAATCTGTGAATGCAGTTCTACTTATTATTAAAAATAAAACGATGTCTTCTTTTAGTAAAATATCCTACGTTCAATATTTAATATACTTTCCCTCCGTGTGGCATGGCCGTGGGACGCCCTGTATTGGTAGGTATCTACTTGTCTTACGTTCGGTCTTGCAACTTATATTATTTAGCCGAATTCAAAAACGAGGAGGTTCTCAATTCGCACTTATTTCAGTTATTTTTATTCAAAAACCAGACTACCTACCCAACTGATTTTGATAAATTTTTATGGGAGCAAATGGCAGCTATTCCGCATCGAACAAAAAAGGAATCACGTGCTTATATAAGATCAGAAATCTCGGCGTAATCGGTGTACATACTTACATAGAAAAAAAACAATACCAACGAGTCCCGAACATGTTTCCGAAAACCATTTTACCAATTAACAGATCCCATAGATATTTTTCACTTTTATAATTTTCATCGAATGAACTGTAGACCAATGGTACGTTTGACCAACGCAACGTTTGAGTTTCCTGCAGTTCACATAATTAATTTAAGACCGTAAAACCATTGACATTGTGTACAATTTCCTACTCCGCTCTTGACCTTAGAAATAATTTATCAAAGAAAATTGCAATAAGGCAAGTTTATGAAAATATTAGCATCATTAATAAAAATAATAATGACTTTAATTAAAATAGAAAAATGTATCTATTTTTTGTGTTTTTCATTATGTATTTTCACAGCAGTTATGGTTTTTCACGTACTTTTTATATTCCCTTGATTAATCGCTTCTAAAATTTCCACCCAGGATGTGGACAGTGTGCGATCGATATGAGTCAAGTATTCCACTCACACAAAACGTGCTTGAATCTTGGCACAATCGTTGGAATACACTGTTCCACAGAAATAATGGAAATATTTACCATACCATTACCGAATTGAAGAAAGAGCAAAAAAATACCCAAGCCATAATGGAAACGCATAAAATTAACCGAACCAATAGTCAAACGTAAACGCGGACTTGACGCTCAAACAAGACTCAGAAGACATTTCGAAGAAAAAGAAAAAATGGACTTAAAATAGTTTTTGAGTGACTTGGCTCATATTTGTTATATCAAACATTAACATGCACAACACGCTGTTTAGAAATAATATTTATGTGGTTTATAAGTTAATTATTAAACAAGATTATATTTTCTTAATTTGTACATTTTTTTTGTATATTTATTTTGTTAACAATTATTAGGAAATCAAGAGTATAGTCATTTTTTTGTTCCAAAAATAAGACATATATTTATGAGATCTAATTGTTAAAATATAATTATGGTGTTATTTTATAAATATTGAAATAAATGCTTAAACATAATTAGGAAGAAAAGTATTGTAATTTTTTTGTTAAAAAAATAAGATATAAGTTTATTATATCAAGTTGTTATAAACGTGATAAAAAAAAGTCTTGTTAATTTATGTCAATATTTAAAAAAAGAATGTTTGAAATAAATACTAAAACATAATAGGGAAATCAAGAGTATAGTCAATCTTTTGTTCAAAATATAAAATAAGCATATAGTGAAAAGTTGTTATAAATATGAATAAAAATATATGTACAAAAGTCTAGTTAATTTATGTCGTTACTTTATAACTATTTAAATAAATATTTTCATACACTTGCCTTTTTGCAATTTTCTTTGATCAATAACTTCTACGGTCAATAGCGGAGTGGGAATTTGTACACAATGTCAATAGTTATACGGTCTAATATTCATTCGGTGAACTGCAGGAAACTCAAACGTTGCGTTGGTCAAAATTGCATTCGTCTACACTATATTCGATGATAAATTATAAAAGTGAAAAATATCTATGGAATCTGTTAATTGGTAAAATGGTTTTCGGAAACATGTTCGGGACTCGAAATAAGTAAGTCTTCTACCAACGTATGCGAAATTGCATTGCTTTCCTATGACTCTTTAGTGAAACGATACGATAGTTGGAAACAATATACATAACTGAAGGTCACCCATCTAGCTTTGACCTTAGAAAGTTATCACTAAAAATTGTAAAAAAAAATTATAAAAAAAATTTAAACCGATTTCAATAAACTAAAAAGGATAAAATAATTCAATTTAAGTAGGTACTCATCACCTAGAAACATATTTTTTGGAGTTGGTGCTGAGTATTGTTTCCAGAATTAACAGAATGTGAAACACCGACTCTAAAATCCTTTTCAGTTTTTTGAAGTCGGTTTTAATTTTACTAATTTTTCTTACTATCCATCATTTTGATACCCAATTCTCCCAAGATGTAAATAAATGTCATGTAGTAAATGTTTCGGATGTTAAAATAGAACATTTCGACATTGTAGGGTGGACGTTAGCTCATAACGCAAATACAGATAGACTAGTAGAATTTCACAGGGATATCCAAAGTCCTGAGTAGCTCAGATGGAAAGTAAGAATTGTATCATGAGCTATGACTCGTGACTATGCTGAATGTGTACAGATAGGGCTTTATTCATTGACGATTGTATATTGCCTGAAAATAATTTGACATAATTTATTTTTAATTGTATTCTATGGGTCTAGTTTGTTGAATCACTTTAACTGTGCCTGAAATAAAATATATTTTATTTTTATTTATTTTTTATTTAAAATCACAATTAAGAATATTTGAAAGCAATGCCCCAACTTAAAAGAATTGTAGTTATAGCTCATAACGCAAATACAGGTAGACTAGAAGAATTTCACAGGGATATCCCAAGTCCTGGGTAGCTCCGATGGTTAGAGCAGCCGCCCGGATTGCGAAAGGTCGCGGGTTCGATCCCTGAGGCGGGCCTCAGGACTTGAAATTTTTCTAGTTTACATATATTTTAATTAGTAAATAATTTTTCAAACATTTATAATAATGTCAAAATCAAAATTAAGAGTATGTAAATAAATGTGTTATCTTAACAGTAACACGAACATGTATCCGTCCGCCTGACCCTGACCCATATTTTTTTTATAAAACTAGATGGCAAACAAGCTGACGGGTAAGTGTGTACCGCCTGTAAACATCTGCCCGCCTAGCATGACCACCGAAACGCGATATGTACCGATATGATAAAGCTATTTATCGCTTCGAACTGTCAAAAATCATTGGATATAACCGCCATCTTGAAATTTTATCGAAACTGCGAACTTGTATTGTATATGTTCGCAGTTTCGATAGAATTTCTAGCGGTTATATCCAATAATTTTTGACAGTTCGAAGCGATAAATAGCTTTATCATATCGCGTTTCGGTGGTCATGCTAGGCGGGCTGCATTAATAAGGAAAAATCACTTGATAGGACTGCAGGTGCGTTGTCGTCCTGAGGCCTAAGATGAAATGCCGTCTATGCCCAGTAAGGACACTGGCTACCTTTCCCATCAATCCGAAATACGGCGAACTGTTTCACGGGTAAAATAAGAAAGCCGGTGGTACCTTCCCATGATGACGACCCTACATACGGGCGTACTGCCTAGTAAATTTTAATGCATTGGCTGTAGAAGTAAAGAAAATATATGGGTCCTGGCTTAAAATCTTTGATTTTCCTAAAAGCTTGAAATCTTTGCCTGCTCTTTTCTAAGGAGAAATCAACAAACAATGCCAACAAAGTGTTCGATTCTAATTTAATCTCTTGTATAAAGAAAGAAACCCTGTGTTTTTGGCGAGATTGGATGGTTTCAGTTAAGATTTAGGAGAAACAAGAACTTAAAACATAATTTAAATAAAACATGAACAGGCGAGCTTAACACAAAACTGTGTTTTCTACCAGCAAACCTTTGAGTTCAGAAAGTGATTTTGATAGATAGGATAGGTGAGGTAGTACGTGTAAAAAATCATTAAAGAAAAAGTTTTACATAAGTATGTACTTAAAAGAATATACGATGCCCCCAAGCAAAAAGTCGGTAATCGAAAAAAGCTAATTTTACAGGAGAAACGTTTTACTGTTTTTTGTGAATATCTTTGCAATGCATGGGAATATTTAAGAAATTGATATACCAAATCAAACCCAATTTTTGGTGAAAAGTTATTCTTATACCATTATGAAATTATGTTTAATCAAAAGCTAGAAATCAGCGAAAATACATATTACAGGAAATGTCATAAGTGAAATATTACGGTAACTAATACTTACGGGGTTTTTGCAGTAAATATTTGAAACATTACAATTTATAATATTAAATTATGGACTTTTATAACGTACTTTTCTGTAGGAAAGATGACGCGTAATGGTTTACTATCGTATTATTGCGGTAATTTATGATAGCTATATACAAAAAAAAGGTATTGCTAAAGTACAGTATATTTACAGTATATTTAGAAAGCAATTCATTATAAAACGTGTAGCGTTAGCACCAATACCAATATTTTATTGACCTATTTATTGAACGTAATATTACAGGGTTTGGAAGAAAACAGAATATTATTAGCATTTAAATAAAGTTGATTTATTTTCAAAACAAAATATTATTGGCTTTAATCAGTTTGGTAAAATAAACACAAATTCATTATATCAGATCCACAAAAGTAAAAAACAAAAAATCAAGATTCAAGAAATATGACTAGGTGTTTATTATTATTATTCTTCTTCAGATGTGCTCTTTTCAGTCGGTGCTTCAGCACAAGATAATGATTCATAAAATGGATGATAAAATCGCGGGATCGCTCCACTTTTACATAAACTTAAAAGGTCTGCATGCAACGCTTTATTTATTGGAATAGGTTGGGGGTATGCACGTTTTAATTCCATATTATCTATACTTTCAGATGTATCTTGAGTAATCTTTCGTCCTCTTCGTCTACCAAACACAGAACGAGGATTGTCTATATCAAGCTCAAAATAATAGTCTTCAAAGTTGTATTTAAAAACAACTTTTTTCGTTTTGAATCTCTGTTCTCTCAAAGGTGATGGAGCGCATAGTAATAGGTCGGGGAAAAAGTTTCTTCGCATTTTTTAAGAAAATTCAAAACAGTTTTTTAATATAGTTTATTTACATTTAACTAAAGTATGTAGGTACCATTTTGTTCGATAACTTTTTGCCCTCTTGTAAGTAGGGACAATGATCCCATTGCTATAGAAATTTTGGGGCTTCTGATCAAAATACCGCGACAAGTGGTTTTGGCAGTCCTCTCGTGATGTTAACCTGACACTGCCTAGAGAATTCTAAAGAGAGCGAAACAAGTGGAAATCTGAAGGTGCAAGGTCAGGACTATACGGCGGATGCATTAACACCTCCTAGCCAAACTTTCTTAATTTTTGCTAAGTGGCTAAAGATGTGTGAGGTCTAGCATTGTCATGATAAAAAACCACACCCCTTCTATTTATTAATTCCGGCCGCTTTCTCTCAACTTTTTGCTTTAATCTCATCAGTTGTTCGCAGTAGAGTTCAGAATCAATGGTCCTGCCTGGTGGTAACAGGTCATAATGAATAATGCCCTTCCAATCCCACCACACACACAGCATCACCTTGTTGCGAGTTAACCCGGGTTTCGCCACAGTCTGCGAAGCCTGACCGGCCTTTGACCACAACCTTTTTCGCACGTTCTTAACGTACGCGATCCACTTTTCATCACCAGTTATCAGCTTCTTCAAAAATGGTTCGGTTTCATTACGTCGTAATAAAGAATCACAAATGAGTACACAGTTCATTAGGTTTCTTTCAGTGAGCTCGTGGGGTACCCAAATAGCTTTTTTGTGTACCCATTTTTTTTTAAATGCGCCAAAACTTTTGTGATCAATTCCCAGTTCTTCAGCTACGTCGTAATTACTGATATGCCTATCTGGCTCCAGTTTTTCAAAAATGGCATCAATTTTATCTGTAATAGGGCGACCAGAGCGACGTGCATATTTGACATCAAAATTTCCAGATTGAAAACGCTTAAACCAAATTTGTGCTACTCTCACAGACACTGCACTAGGTCCATAAACATCACAAATTTTTTTCGCGGCTTGCGTTGCATTTTTACCTTTTTGGTAGTAAAATTTTAAAATGTATCGAATTTCTTCATTAGATTTACTCATCTTGACAGTACGAAAAAAAATGAAAAACACACATTTTCCTAATTTGAATTAGGAATTATCTTTTTTAAAATCTAAACTTTTAATGATACCAAAACCAGCCAGATACAAATAGTACAGCCAAAGAGATTTTATTACAAGTTCATACATACTATAATGCGAAAAGACTTTTTCCCCAACCTAATATATTTTCGCGAGCACTACACATTTGAAATAAAACCAATTTACTGGATTTAACCCGTGTTTAATAAGAGGAAGGAAGACGTCTTTCCGTGACCACGATCGCTGTAAAGTAATCGAAACGTCGGTTGTATAATAATAATGTAACATCAAATTAACGCGAGTTAAATCCGGTAAATTGGTTTTATTTCAAATGTGATGGAGCGCGTCATAAATACGCAACTTCTCAGGTACCTAGAAGATCACGACCTAATCAGTGACCGCCAATAATAGTGTACCTAACACACCATTGGGATCTTTCCATTGAGAGCCAAGGCATGAGGCATTGGCTGATAGTCTAGATGTAGCGAAGGCGTTCGATCGGGTCTGGCACACGGGTCTTCTTTCGAAGTAACCAATTTACGGGCTACCCGAGGGGCTCTGCAAATGGGTAGCTAGCTTTTTGTCCGGCAGATGCATAAGAGCCATCTTCGATGGCTGTTGCTCGGATAGCATGGACATTAACGCTGGCGCCCCGCAAGACTCGGTGCTGTCTCCAACACTGTTTCTGCTACATGTCAATGCTATGCTGTCTATTGCTATGCTAGGGCTGCATTGCTATGCGGATGACAGTACTGGAGACTCGGTCTACAGTGGAGGAAAGTCGCGACCGACTTGTGTCTGAAATCGAGAGTTCTCTCATCAGAGCCTCCGATTGGGGACGACTAAACTTAGTCCAATGTAACCCGACTTAGACACAAGTCTGTGCGTTCACCGCTATAGAATCCCCATTCGCTGTGTCTCTACAATTTCTTGACACACCCATCCACATTCCATCTCTAAGAGTATAGGGATCATTCCCTATAGGATGGATTCCCCTAGGATGCTTCTGGGAAGCGGCTTTGCGAGGCACAAAATAGTTTGCTCCGTATTTAGTGAATGTTTTAAAATATCTAGGGGCATTTTCAAATCATTAAAGTATGTTTCAACATTAGTTTAGTATCCATAGTTTACCTAAAACATAATGAAACTAATTTACGCAAGAGTAAGAAAAGAGAAGCAAGAAGAAATAATAAATTGTGAACGAAATAGTATCGAAAGTGTTATAATACGTGGTCAGAAATCTCGTACTAAGTGAAGAAAACATTTTATTATGATCAAAAATCAAACAAGTAATAAAGTGATAAGCTGTGAGATAATTTCAATATTAAGTGTTATTAAATTCTGGTTTCAAATTGTGAGCCGAAAAATAATATCAACAATTTATTTCACACTACCCATCCACTATTTATAAACAACGTCAACACACTCGCAATATAACTGGTATATTCATCGATAGAAATAATGTGGCATTAGCCGAAGGCATCTAGCGGCCGACTATAGATCAAGAGGCCCGTGGATCGATCCTCACTTAGATTACTGACGAAATATAATATTTATCAAATCCTACATTTATTTTTAATTTTGATTTTTTTAATATTTTCATTTCTTTTTTGGTATTGTCACTCATTCATTACTACAAACATTCTGAAGAATTAATGCGACACATTTGACTAACCAACAAAGAGCAATTATTGTTAGATCGAGATGGAATACCATAATATTACAGTGCGAAAACGAATTAATAGACACAAATCACTCACAAGTCTATCAGATACAATCGCTGATGATGAATTCCTGAGCTCAACAACTTATGAATCATTAGATCTATCAACCAAAAGCATGCTGATAAAGTCGGATGAAGACAATACATCAACGATTATTGACTTAAAAAACCAAATCGAACAGTTGCGTGAAGAGTTAATGAGTGCCCATGAGGAGATTAGTAATCTTAATTATGAATGTAACAAACTAAATCAAGCCCTCAAAGACAAGGAAAGGAATATCGATCTTTTGAAAAAAATTTCTACGGAGTCGTTTTCGCGAACTCCAACACCAAGAAAACTTCTAACGCCAACTAATAGAAAATCTAATGGTAAAAAGGGAACAACAAGGTCGCCCATTCACCAGTCGAAGAAAGCTGATATAAATACAACCCCACAACTACACAGAGTCCAGCCATTAATAAACCTAATACCCTCCACCTTACCCATAACTTCATCCTCTACACAAACAGATGATTTCAAACTGCTAAAACAGGAGAAAACAAGTGATACGACCAAAAACATTAAGACCCACGTAAATTATAGGAATGAGAACAACAAAAAATTTACAGCTAATGGGCCAGAACAACTACCAAGTAGAATTGTTGTACTTGGTGATGAACAATTGAGGGGTCTACCCATAGAAATATCAGATTATAGGAGAAATAGATGGAACGATGTTTATCAAGTTCATGGTACAATTAAGCCCTTTGCACAATGCACAGAAATTCTCAAAGACTGTGAGGCGTTAGCTAGTTCTCTGTGCAGCGATGATATTGTGATTATAGGAGTAGGATCGAATGATAAAAATCCTTATAAATTGTATTCTGACATATGCCATTGCTTGTACCACCTGAGAAATCAGTTTGTTTTTGTTATTAATACATTGTATAATCCACACTTAAACGTATGCAAACTGAATAGGAAATTAAAGTTATTGACTAAAAATTATTCAAATTGTGAATTTATTGAGGTTACATATGACAATTCTAATGATTTTAATAATGAAAATTTTCTTAATGAACTAACTTTTAATATAAATATACAAATTGATTATTTAAGATACAAGAAACAGTTTTTGTCAAAAAGTTTCATCAAAGAAAGGAATTGTATTGCTACCACATCCAAAAAAAAATGTTCACTAACTCAATATAAGAAAGGTACTATTCCTTTTTATTTTAAGTCCAAAAATACTAATGCCAATAAGCCGCAAAAGCAGACTATAATAAGTATTGAAAGACAGAACGACAAGTCACCAAAAAGAGGAACCATCCCCTTCTATTTTAAAAAAATCAATGTGTTCAATAATGCAGATACAAACTGTCACAATGACCGTTCAACTAACAGTCATAATAAGAAATTTTTTCGTCCATAATACTTTTAATCATCGTAATAACTGCAACATGACAATATTACATCAAAATATTGCAGGCGCTATAAATAAATCTGAGGAAATTGCGTTAACATTATTAGATTTAAACCAGCATAATATGGAAATTGATGTATTATGTCTCAGTGAAACCTTTATAAAAAAAGGCACTGAAGTGCTATTAAAAATTCCAAATTATAAATTGGTGGCATCATATTCACGAGATAAGAAACGTGGTGGCACTTGTATATTAATAAAAAATAATATAGCATCAAAAAATATCGACTGTATTGATAACATAAGTTGTAATTTTCACTTTGAATGTGCGGGTGTGGAGTTATTGAATCATAAAACAATAATTGTCTGCATATACAGGACACCCAGTAGTAATCTTGACATTTTTTTCAACAAACTTAACACTTTATTAACAAAACTGACAACAAAACAAAAAAAGGTCATAATTTGTGGTGACTGGAATATTGACACATTAAAAATCAATAAAACAACTCAAGAACTTTTTGCCATTTTAAAAATTACAACATGGAAATACATATTAAGACACCGACCAGACATCTCTCTTGTATTGACCAGTTTGCAAGCAACATAAAAAATGTGCAGGCCAACGTTCATCATCTAGCTCTATCAGACCACGAAACTGGTCAAACGCTAACTTTTAAAGTCAAAAAACAAAACACGCTGGTACACTGGCTGGAAACTAAAAGGGATTTCAGTAAAGAAAATATGGATAAATTTTATGACTGTATATCGGCGCTATCATTTTCGGAAGTGTACGAACAAAATAAATTAAATGCTGCCTTTGAAAAGTTTCACGAATTGTTTTTATTATTTTATAATCTATGTTTTCCTATGGTAATAGTTAAATTTACAAATCTTAAACGTAAAGTGAACTGGATAACAAAAGGTCTAAAACGGTCATGTATACATAAACGAATTCTATACTTAAAATATAAACAGTCAGGTTCAAATAAAATTAAAAACGCCAAAAAATATAAAATCTATCGAAACATATTAAAGTATAGCATTTCTAAATCACAGCAATTGCAAAATAAAAAGTTTATTGATAGCAGTAAAAATAAATGTCGGGCTTGCTGGCAAGTAATAAAAGAAAGTACTGATAGTGATCAGCAAATTAAAGAAATTGATACCTTAAACATTAATAAGCATGTAATTGACGATCCTAAAGAGATAAGTAACATTTTTAATGACTTTTTTATTAATTTGACCGATATAAATTACAAATATAATCCAATAGATATTAATAGAACAATGAAAAACTATAACGATACTATATTCTTACGACCAACTGATGAAAACGAAATAATTAAAACGATTAGGTCCTTAAATAATACTAGTTCAACAGGCAAAGACGGTATTTGCACAAAATCTGTCAAATTATGTGCATTGCACATATGCAAACCATTAAGTTATATCGTCAACTTATCATTTGAACAAGGCAATTTTCCAAAACTATTAAAAACCTCCATAGTAAAGCCTTTGTTTAAAAAAGGTGAAAAAACTGATATCAATAATTATAGACCCGTAACATTGATCCCAGTTATGTCAAAAATATTGGAAAAAGTACTATTAAAAAGACTCTGGGAGTTCGTAACCAAATATGATATTCTTAAAAGAGAACAATATGGGTTTAGAAAAAACAGCACCACATCTCTTGCTTGTTTTAATTTAGTTAAAATTATCACGGAAGCCATTAATGACAGAATACCAATAACCGCACTTTTTCTTGATATGAGCAAGGCTTTCGATTTTGTTAATCACAAATTGTTATTATATAAATTAGAAAAATATGGAATAAGGGGAAAAGCAAATGACTGGCTTCATGACTATTTACAAGATCGAAAACAATTTACTGAAATTACTAAAACTATAAAAGGTAAAAGGATTACAACAAACTCTTTAATTAAAACAAGACTATTCGGAGTACCTCAAGGCAGCATTTTAGGACCGTTTCTATTCTTGATGTACATAAATGATCTTCCTAATGTAACTGATCATCAAACTATACTTTTTGCCGATGACACAACATTAATAGTAAGATGTAAATCCAAGAACGAATACAAAAATGATGTAAACTCGGCTTTAAACAACATTATTAAATGGTTGACCGTCAATAACCTACAAATAAACATAAATAAAACCAAAATGATTCAATTTAAATCATATAGAGCTCAAGATACAGACTTAAATATTAAATATAATAATAATTATATAGAACAAGTTAAAACTAATAAATTCTTAGGTATTATTATGGACGAACATTGTGATTGGAAGGCACATATTGAACACATTTGTAACAAGCTGAATAGATTTGTATATGTAATTCAACGACTGAGGTTCACTGTTTCCGCGGAAGCGGCCCTCAGTGCATACCATGGATATGTATCATCGGTACTGGCTTACGGCTTATTGCTATGGGGTAACTCAGTTGAAGTGGACAGAGCGTTTAAAGTACAAAAAAAATGTGTCAGAGCCATATGTGGCGCATGGTTCATGGATAGCTGCCGACCTCTGTTTAAAAAACTTCGTATTCTTCCTCTGACTTGCATGTATATAAGGGAATTGTGCGTTTTTGTAAAACAACATCCAATTTACTTTAAAAAACAGTCAGAGGTAATCAGCAGAAGCAAAAGGCATACACACAGATTGTATTTCCCAGTTTGTAAGTCACAAATTTTTAAAAGGAACGCTTATCTGATGGCTATCCAGATATACAATAAACTACCTAACACTCTCAAAGATTTACCCCTTATACAATTTAAAAAGAAATTATCTGGATGGCTTCTAGAAAATTGTTTTTATAACTTCTATGAATTCAATAATTATAAAAGTTCTAATTAAGTGATTTGACAGTACCAGAAATAATTGACATAATGTATAAAATTAAATTTAAGTAAGATACGCACTTAGTTATAAAAACAACTAATAGAATCTGTATATTAATTAACTGTAGTAGTATTTAATCATTTCTTTATGTATGACAAAAAATTGTAATGTAATAACTATATATACACCTGTATTCTGGCAAATAAAGAATTATGATTATGATTGGTGACGATATCTCTAGTGACGTGCAGCTCCGCGGTCATTTAGAAGATAAAGTCAAGCTGGCATCTAAGAAACTTGGTGTCCTCAATAAAGTGCGGCGGTTCTTCTCTTCGGCGCAAACTCGGACAAAACTTTTACTGTATAAGTCTCAGGTCTGACCCCATATGGAATACAGCTGCCACCTTTTGACGGGAGCACCTAGATACCAGCTTGGACCATTTGACGCAGTTGAAAGACGTGCTATGAGAATTGTCGACGATTCCGAGCACACAAGCGGTATTGAACCCTTAAGCTTAAGGAGAGATTTTTATTCTTAATGTGTATTCTACCGTTTGTATAACGGAGTGTATTTAGAGGAATTATTTGACATGATGCCCACGGCCTCTTTCTACCATCGCACCACTCACCATGGGCAGGGAATTCATCCTCACACGTTGGATCTAAAATGGTCTCGTACTGTGCGGTTTCAGAGAAACATTGTCCCGCGTACGCTCAGGTTGTAGAATGACCTCCCTGCGGAGGTTTTCTCGAATGAGTACAACATGGGGTTCTTCAAAAAAAATAAGGGGGGTTGAAAAGGTTTTTACATGGTCGGCAACGCGCAAGTGATACCCCTGGTGTTGGAAGCGTCTATAGGCGACGGTAACCGCTTACCATCAGGTGGGCCGTATGCTTGATTGCCACCTTAATGGTATAAAAAAATCATGACACAAACAAAACCCTTTTAAATATATTCAATATAACGTATTTATTTTGATTCGTGTCGTCAACCATTAGAAGCATTCGTTTCACACGATTAATTTTTAATTTTATATAATTATGTATTTTCGAACTTATATTCTAAATAATAATAATAATAATATTTATACACTAATAATATTTCGGTATACACTCACACCTATTATCTAGCCCAAAGTAAGCATCATTAAGAGCTTGTGTTATGGATACTAGATAACGGAGAAATAATGATAATAATATGTATATAAATATTAGAAATATACTAAATAAACATATAAACATCCATGACTCGTAAACAAATGCTCGTACTCATCATACAAACATTTGTTCCTACCGGGATTCGAACCCGGGACCTCTTGACCGAGTAGCCTGGGGTACTGACCACTTGGTCAGCCGGGCGTCAAAATAAATTTAAAAAAATCAATTACCTATTCCCTTTAAACAATAACAATCAGCTAGATACGACTACTACTCCCACACTTCACTGACACGTAAAAAACTTTTAACTCAAAGCAGCACGTCACGGTACCAAAACTGCGGAAATGCAACTGTTTATGTAAACAGTCATTTCATTACGCACCGGCCGAAGGTCAAGGTTCACATGTTGGGGCGCGGCATTATCTATGTACTACAAGAAAGAGAGAAATTTTAATGCGCATTGCAAAATGTCGCCGAGCTAGCCAAAAACAGTAAAGGTCCAAAACAGAGTTAGGCATATCGATTTTTAAATAAATTTATTAGTATTGACATATTACGGATATTACTAAGCCGATTATTATCTGCAACAATATTGTTAGTGTCTATTACGAAATTCGTATGCATCAATTCTGTCGACAAAAATCCTGCAGTACAGTTTACCAAAACCCGAATTAATTTTACAGCAATAATTCGGTAAACGCATCTTACGCTGCTTACGCATCAAACGCAAAACAAAATTTGAAATATATTCTGTAATACTGCGTTACAGTACTTTTGCTGGAACAATTTTGTAAGTTAATTTCCGTGCAATAAATGTATATTTCATTATATTTGTCTTCATAAATTTAATTAGGAAAAATCTAAAAAAAATGACAAGGTGTATTCAAGTCTATAGATTCCGAATTCATCAAAACAGGAATAAGTCCATAATAGCACATTACCGACTTTTTGCTTGGGAGCATCCAAGTACGTATCATACATAAATACGTAAATAATAGAAATACAATTCATACTTACATATCATCTGGAACCGAGCGCGTGATTTCCCCACGCTGGGATCTTTGCCGACGGGCACACAGCCGCCCAGTCGATCTCTGTAGGTACTCTCCTGGCTGGTGACAGCTTTTGACAGTTTTAGTTCCAAGTGTACCGTTTTGGCGCTGCAGTCGCTAAGGGGGGCCGCCATCTTAAGACGCCATTTTGATGGCTGCCATGTTTGTTTGTTTTGTAATTCTTGTCATTCTTCCGAATCTAGTTTAAAATTTAAATTTCTATTTTGTCAAGTGTATTTCGGTCATCAAATCCTTATAATATGATATTTCCGCGCATTTCAGTGAATTTCTCCTCTCTGGTTTGTGACAATATTGACTGTACTTGTGTTAATCGGTATTATTCTCATGAGTAAAATCTGGCCAGTGACAGCTTTTGACAGCTTTAGTTCCAAGTGTACCGTTTTGGCGCTGCAGTCGCTAAGTGGGGCCGCCATCTTAGGACGCCATTTTGATGGCTGCCATGTTTGTTTGTTTTGTAATTCTTGTCATTCTTCCGAATCTAGTTTAAAATTGAATTTTCTATTTTCTCAAGTGTATTTCGGTCATCAAATCCTTATAATATGATATTTCCGCGCATTTCAGTGAATTTCTCCTCTCTGGTTTGTGACAATATTGACTGTACATGTGATATTCGGTATTATTCTCATGAGTAAAATGTGGTTGGTGGTCGGTCACAATCACAATTGCAATGCAACAAGTGAGTCCCACCGACTTCTTAGTTTCACAAGAACGATTAACATAGAAATTTGTGGATGTCATACGTAGTACCATCGAATTCCTTCATCATTTGATTCACCGAGGAACAACTAACTACTTATGAGAAATATTTTGGTCAAACATAGACCAAAACTAAGTTCGAAACCTGTGTCATTTCACTGCAAGCCGTACTTACCTACAAGAAGAAATAACTCATTATTGTACAGCCATCTTTCTTGTGCTTCTATGTTATAGTAAAATTGAAAAAAAAAACTATGTATACTTTAGTAAAAATAAAATACTTTTGGAGTAAATAAAACTTAAATGCACAAATTTTCAGATGTTCAATTGAAGGATTTCATGGACAACCCTTATTTCTTCTCCGAATGTTGCATCAGCGGTTACAGAAAACAAAGGTATGTATTATAAGTATAAGTAAAATATTGTTATTCTTCATTTCATTTATATACATTATTCATTGTTTATTTTCATACGGCTGGACATCAGCTTTGCGGAGACTAGAGAACACTTATACACTTATGTACACAATTTAACATGTTTTTATTCTTTATTTTTTTCATATTTAAGATAAGATCAGCCATCAAGCTCCATATCTGGTCCTAAGTCTGATGTGATGACCAGTGATATTACAAATTTTTGAAGAATGTCATGCCGAAGCTAAGAGGTATGTGTATACTTGTGATATTTTTATAATCTTATACAAATATTATATAACTTTATGGAGCGATTACTAACATCTGTTAGTTATCACTTCATAAAGTATCCTATATCAATAATCTCCATACCAGATTTCATCTAAATGAGTTTATTGGTTTAGGTGTGAAAACGTAACAAAAAAAGAATCACACTTTCTCATTTTTATTGTTTGTTATAATGTATAAAATATAACTACATATATAATATTCATACATTTACACATATTATCTACTCTATAATAAGAATAAAGAGCTTCTGTTATGGATTCTAGATACCAGAGAAATATTAATATTATTATGTATTAAGTATCAGAAATATATAGTAAATAAACATACAAACATCCACGACTTGTGAACTAATGTTCATACTTCATACTCATCATACAAACATCTGCCCCTACCTAGATTCCAAGCCGGGACCCCTAAATGAATAGCCTGTATGGTAACGGGTAAAGACCACTCAAGCAGCCGGTCGTCACATGTATTTGACCAATATATTATTTGTTATAAGTGACAAATCTTTGCATATTCAGTAGTTACTTGAAAAAAAATCCTCTTTTTGTTTTTTTAATGTACCAGACATATTATTTCGTTACAGATTTCACAAGGAAGAAAAAGATGGGATCAAAGAAATAGACTTTTATCAAATATGCCACACAGATTGAAGCAAAAAGTGCTGATGATTCAGCCTCATAAGCCTTACAAAAGCACGTAAACTCTTGCAAATAACAGAAGAAAACTGCTTGAAAAATTATATTTATTTAATAAACAATCAAATATTTATGCAAATAGAGAAAAAGTAACATGATTTATTTTCAAAGAACAAATTATGATATTACTAAATAAAGTCTCAAATTATGTAAATTAATGGAATACTTTAGATTAAGAAAAACATGTTTATGTAAATAAAACATTGAATTTTTGTTTCATTATTTGTAATCCTGTAAATAAAATACTTTTCCATTAATGAATACCTTCCCATACTATTTATCGATAAGAAAAAGAACATCACTAGTAATTAATAGAAAAGAACATCACTAGTCTTATATAGATATATAACTACACATATATCTCCATCAACCTACTCTAATCTGTGCTCTAACCGGCGACTGCAGCGCCAAAACGGAACACTTGGAACTAAGTCGAAAAGTCACTATCGGTGACTGTCGCATCTGTAGCTTGCTACTATTATCTGATCTGTGAGTAAAATGTGGTTGGTGGTCGGTCACATTCACAATTGCAATGCAACAAGTGAGTCCCACCGATTTTTTAGTTTCACAAGAACGATGAACATAGAAATTTGTGGATGTCATACGTAGTACCATCGAATTCCCTCATCATTTGATTCACCGAAGAACAACTAACTACTTATGAGAAATATTTTGGTCAAACATAGTTTCACCAAAACTAAGTTCGAACCCTGTGTCACTTCACTCCAAGCCGTACTTACCTACAAGAAGAAATAACTCACGGTGTGCCTCTTAAAATACAGCAGTTGAGTCATTATTGTACAGTCATCTATCTTGTGCTTCTATGTTATAGTAAAATTGAAAAATAAATCTATGTACTTTAGTAAAAATAAAATACTTTTGGAGTAAATAAAACTTAAATGCACAAATTTTCAGATGTTCAATTGAAGGACTTCATGGACAACCCTTATTTCTTCTCCGAATATTGCATCAGCAGTTACAGAAAGCAAAGGTATGTATTATAAGTATAATTAAAATATTGTTATTCTGCATTTCATTTATATACATTATTCATTGTTTATTTTCATACGGCTGGACATCAGCTTTGCGGAGCCTAGAGAACACTTATGTACTTACTTACAATTTGACATGTTTTTATTCTTTATTTTTTTCAGATTTAAGATTAGATCAGCCATCACGCTCCATATCTGGTCCTAAGTCTGATGTGATGACCAATGATATTACAAATTATACAAATTTTTGAAGAATGTTATGCAGAAGCTAAGAGGTATGTGTATACTTGTGATATTTTTATAATCTTATACATCTGTTAGTTATCACTTCATAAAGTATCCTATATCAATTATCTTCATACCAGATTTCATCTAAATGAGTTTATTGGTTTAGATGTGAAAACGTAACAAAAAAAGAATCACACTTTCTCATTTTTATTTTTTGTTAATATGTATAAAATATAACTATATATATAATATTTATACACTTACACATATTATCTACTCTAAAATAAGAATAAAGAGCTTCTGTTATGGATTTTAGATACCAGAGAAATATTAATATTATTATGTATTAAGTATCAGAAATATATAGTAAATAAACATACAAACATCCATGACTTGTGAACTAATGTTCATACTTCATACACATCATACAAACATCTGCCCCTATTTAGATTCCAAGCCGGGACCCCTAAATGAATAGCCTGTATGGTAACGGGTAAAGACCACTCAAGCAGCTGGTCATCACATGTATTTGACCAATATATTATTTGATAAAAGTGACGAATCTTTGCATATTCAGTAGTAACTTGAAAAAACATCCTCTTTTTGTTTCTTTAATGTACCAGACATATTATTTCTTTACAGATTTCACAAGGAAGAAAAAGTTGGGATCAAAGAAACAGACTTTTATCAAATATGCCACACAAATTGAAGCAAAAAGTGCTAATGATTCAGCCTCATAAGCCTTACAAAAGCACATAAACTCTTGCAAATAACAGAAGCAAACTGCTTGAAAAATTATATTTATTTAATAAACAATTAAATAAAAAATAAATCTTCCTGCCATGTTACTTTTTCTCATATTTGCATAAAAAATATGAGAAAAATTAACATGGCAGGAAGATTTATTTTTAAAGAACAAATAATGATATACTAAATAAAGTCTCAAATTATGTGAATTATTAAATTATAAATTATTGGAATACTTTAGAAAAACATGTTTATGTAAATAAATCATTGAATTTTTGTTTCATTATTTGTAATCCTGTAAATAAAATACTTTTCCATTAATGAATACCTCCCCATAACTATTTATCGATAAGAAAAAGAACATCACTAGTAATTAATAGAAAGGAACATCACTAGTCTTATATAGATAAATAACTACACATATATTTCCATCAACCTACTCTAATCTGTGCTCAAAACCGGCGACTGCAGCGCCAAAACGGAACATTTGGAACTAAGTCGAAAAGACTATCGGTGACTGTCGCATCTGTAGCTTGCTACTAATATCTGATCTGTGGTACTCTCTACTAGTATCAAATAAAAAAATAGAACTGCTGATCGACTAAGTCCACAAAAGACCCGCCCTTAAAAAACTTATCTAGTTTATCATGTCAGTTTAGAATGTAAGGTATCATGTTTCCCGCTCTAATCTGTCACTTATTATCGGATGCACCCAAAATGTTCTGTTCTGTTTTCGTCTTCTTTTTATGAAAATGTTTCGTATCCGGCCAAGTATACGAAACATTTTAGATAGACAGTTATCACCAGCCTATATACGTCCCACTGCACAGGCCTTCCTACATGGCAGAAACACATGAGGAGTTTGGGCCATAACACCACCACGCTGGCCCAATGCGGGTTGGTGGGTTAAAGCGGTTGCAGTAACAACCGGGACCAACGGCTTAACGTGCCTTCCGAAGCACGGAGGAGCTCAAGATTATAAATTTGATTGACCCATCCAGGGACCAACCATGGCGAAAGTTGCTTTGTTTTTGTGATCGAAACCAGAGCGCTCAAACCACTACGCCACCGAGCTCCTCAAGATAGACAGATATCTCAAAAAATCAGGAAAAATCTCCTGAATCCGGGAAAAATACAAATTAAAACTATATAATGCCCAAACATGGCTGTATGAGCATTAGTTTCCTTAGCTTTCCCATTACAGGGAGAATACAACAAAAAAAAAGAAAAGGAGTGTTTGGCGGGTTTTAATGGCGTCGGTCAAGATATTTATTTAATTAAATAAAAATTGTGTCAGAGCGAACTTTGTGTTATAAAAGTGGTGTTGTTTTATATAAAAAAAGTGTTTGTGTTGAGTTGACGTACAACTAAAAGGTTATTAGAATAAAAGTGATAATGGTGTGAAATACGATGAGAACTTTTTTGTGGTTATCCACCCCATCAAGTAACAAATAAGGAGATTGTCGTCATATATTTCGCGTCAAATACTCCCAAGATGCATTGAAATGTATAACACCAGCATTTCAATGCAATAAAAGAAGAAATAAAGAAATACTAAAGACTTGGCTGCATGGGCGTTAGTTCCCTTTGCCTTCTCATTACATGGAAAATGAATTACAAAAAGAAAAAGGGAGTGTTTGGCTGGTTTTTGTGGCGTCAGTGAAATTTTTTTTACAATACTTTAAAAATTGTGTTGGAGCGAACATTGAGTTATAAAAGTGGCGTAGTTTTATTATTCAAGTGTTTTTGTTGACGTGCAACTAAAAGATTATTAGAATAAAGGGTACTGCCCATACAGCCATGTCTTCAGTATTTCTTTATTTCTTCATTTATTGCATTAAAATGCTGGCGTAACACATTTTAATGCTTCTTGGGAGTATTTGACACGAAATATATGATAATAATAATAATAATATTTTATTTCTCACCACAAACACAATAGACATGTTTCAACAATAATATGTTCAGTAATTTAAAATGCATACAATATTCATGCTTGTGGCGGGTTAATACCTGAACTAGGAAGATTCCTGTGACTCAAGTTATTAACCCTCCACCCCAAAGACCAATGTTACAAGTGAACATTGATGTAAACAAAGTCAAAATCCAATCACAATTACTAGTGCGGGTAACCATACAATAATTTACATCCCCGCTTCAATATAATAGTAGTGTAAGAAACAATGTTTGCACATACCCACAATCATTCATATATAATTCTTAATTTGGTGTATGGTACAAGTCACAAATGGTAGCAGTTTGACACTCGGTTTTATAAAGCATTTTTACATTATTTTTATTATTTTTTGTGAACGTGTGTGTGCGTGCGTGTGTGTGTGTGTGTGTGTCTGTGGGTGTGTTTGATGATGACAGTCACTTTATGTGCTACTTGATGAGGTGGATAACCACAAAAAAGTTCTCATCATATTTCACACCATAATTTTATTCTAATAATCTTTTAGTTGCACGTCAACACAAACACTTTGTATATAAAACAACACCACTTTTATAACTCAATGTTCGCTCCGACACAATTTTTAATTATTGTATGTAATAAAAATCTTCACTGACACCACAAAGCCCCGGCAAACACTCCTTTTTTGTTTTTTTTTTAATTAATGCTCCCTGTATTGGGAAGGCTAAGGTTACTAATGACCATACCGCCATGTCTTTAGTATTTATTTATTTCTTCTTTTATTGCATTAAAATGCTGGCGTAAGACATTTCAATGCTTCTTGGGAGTATTTGACACGAAATATATGATGACAGTCTCCTTATGTGCTACTTGATGAGGTGGATAACCACAAAAAAGTTTTCATCGTATTTCACACCATAATCACTTTTATTCTAATAATCTTTTAGTTGCACGTCAACACAAACACTTGAATAATAAAACTACACCACTTTTATAACACAATGTTCGCTCCAACACAATTTTTAATTATTGTAATAAAAATTTTCCCTGACAGTACAAAAACCCGCCAAACAAACACTCTCCCTTTTTTTGTTAAATTCTCCCTGTAAAGGGAAGGCAAAGGGCTCATACAGCCATCATTTCTGTGGCTTTTGATTAGCTTGCTACTAATATCTGATCTGTGCTTTTGATTTGACAACTCATGATCCTTCATGTCTCATGTGATTGATTGATAAAAATTTGTGCTGAAATTAAGTACAATTTCAATTTAATTAATTAATTTCTTTTATTTCGTTTTCTTATGATGATTGAAGGTCGTGCAAATGTAAGAAATTTATTATTATTTATCAATTATTTTAGAATTTGATACAGCGTATCTATAGTCAGTAATTTCTTTTTTGTTTTCAGGAATTACCCGATTTTCAGGTCTTTCGAACAGTTATAAAATACTGTTTAGTTATCATAATTGTCCCAGTCCTGTCTTTCTTCTGTGTGAAACTAGTCCTTTTCGATGGAATTTTCGGATTAGATCCTGTTAAAAGCAGTGTATATTCAGCTGTAATAGCAGTTATCGTTCTACATGTTACGTTAGGGCTCTACATCTATAGAGCGTATAGCGAAACCGATAAACCTATTAAGCCCGTTAAAAAAGATTAAAATATCATCAAACCCGTTTTTACAAGTACTTATAACGATGGACAGCTTGTACATGAAAGGTGAGTTATTACAAGTTCACACAAAGGATTCGGAAATAATTGAAGGCAGATTTTATGGCATGAACAGTGACAAATCCAGAATATCTCTTTACAACATAAAAGAAGATCAACAAGGCATTTCATTAGATGGGTTATGTCACTATTACAATTCTGAAATCAGAAATATAGTGAAACTAAAGGAAACTGAAAATCCTACACACCTGAAAATATCACAGAAAGAATGTGAGGACATAATCAAAGTATCTAAAAGGTATATTTACATAAATCAAGTTGATAGTTCTTATCATGAGGCACTGGATGACTTAAATAATTATAGCTATGTGGGACTTAGCACAGATGGTGCTAATATGAGCAGGAAATGTAAAATGCCATTTTTGGTAATGTCCACACCAAAACAAATCTACATATTTGATACACAAGTGATGCAGTATCATGCTTTTGATGGTGGGCTTAAGAAATTACTTGAAAGTGAAATACCAAAAAAAATTGTGCATGACTGCAGAAAGATTTCAGACTGTCTGTATCACAAACATGGTGTGAAACTCAATTCTGTATTTGATACTCAGGTAACTAATTTTTATGTTTGTCTGATTACTTTTGTGAGAATTAGCCCTCTGGTTCATCAAAAGACATCTATAAAATATCAGTTTTTCAATGAACCACAGAAGTGTATTGAATTTAAGAAGTCATGATAAGGGCACACCATAGAAGAGCTCACACTAAACATCTAGTTCACTCTGCACTGTATTGTGCAGCTGCCAGTTACCATCTACAGTAAAACCCGTTATAAGACGATTTCACAGGGACCCAACCAAAAATGTGTCCTAAGCGGGAAAGCGTATTATGTGGGATAGGGAAAATAAAAAGTACTATAAATTATAATTACATATTATGTTCTAATTTCACATACCTATGTAGGTATTAAATTATACATTTATAAATTACATTTACAACTACATAGTGTAATTATAATTACGTTATTTAAAGTAATCACTTATTTTGGTTTAACTAAGATTTTGATGCATTAGCAATTACAAGATTTTCATTCAAGATTCAACTTTTGCAGTGCTTTTTTGCTTTAATTCAAAGAAACTACATAGCGTCTATCTTATCGTTATCAATTAGGGCCTCTTTTTGTGTGCTATTTATATTCTCAATAAGATCTTCAATTGATTTTGTATGGTGCCACATTGTCATCAATGGAAGAATATCCAGGAAATCCCCGCAGTATCCACGGTTATTATTAGGCGTATTAATCAGGATGATAATCATATTAAGCGTTAAGAAATGTATGAAAATATGTCTCAAACAGGGGCTGGTGTAAAATGACTTATTATGCGAGAAATCATATTAAACGGGTTCTACTGTATACTGAGTTGTTCTGCCATTTTATATTTTGATACTGCAGTGAATCATCTTGTGTTGAGAGCGAAATAGAAGTTTGGTGCATATTATACTTCAAAATATAAACTAAATTTGTTCTTATTCCGCTGTCTGCTGCTACTCTTGTCCAGAGAGGTCCCACGGTTAGCTTAATATCATCCTTCCATATCCTTATTGGGAGACTTCTGCTTCTATTTCTGTCTCTTGGGTACCATAGAGTCGCCTCTTTGCTCAACTTTTTTGTTGTTGTAGTAGTGTAGCATGTGATGTGACTGACCCACCTCCATTTTATTCGATCAATCTGCTTCAGAATATCCGTCAACTTTGTTCAATTTCTAATGTTGGATTATCTTACTTTTCCTTTTAGTTTCAGCCCAGCACTCCATAGCTTTTTGGTATTTCGAGAGCTTGTCCCTTTGTTCTTGTTTAGTGCCCAAGTCTCGCAACCATAGGTTATGCATGGGCAGATAAAAGTTTCAAAGGTCTTTTCATTTATTTTGGTACTAAATTATTTGCTTTTCATTATCTCTTTTAGTGACCAAAACTTATTTCACTCATTTGCTATGATTTTGGAATACCTTCATCATCTGGTCTATCAGAGATATTATTTGTACCAGGTACACATACTTTATTTTAGTTATATTAAACTTTAAACCCTTTAATGTCAAAACTTCTTCGGTCCTAAATTCATTTAAAAACCTTGGTTGCCCTTCATAGTATATTCATAATGCAAAACGAAAAGCATTATTTTTTTAGACACCAAAATGTATACAGTGTTAAACTGTACAGTAAGGTGTAGTAGACATTTCTGCTAAGTGTAATTGTCACTGGCTTTTGATTCCATTGTGATCTCAAGTAGGCACAGTATACAGTACATCAGGATTGAGGTGACAAATAAAATGTGTTCATTTAACAAATTCACTAAGCTTACTCACTTAATATTTTATTTCTATACTGCGAAATCAAATACCACCACCTCCTAAATGATCACAATATCAAACATATTAATTGACCAATCATATTCATGGAAATTTACCCTCTCTTAGATTGAGGAGTCGTAAAAGTAAGTGTTGTATTTTCTTGAATTCTAGCACAACTTAACCCAAACTTTAGCATGTAATGTGCACAGTGGCTGCTAAATGATTCTAATCTTTCGAAAATATTAATCTATTACTTAACAAGTTCCAGGTGGCTCCTCAATCCAGATGTTTAGATACCCTCTAACTCCCATATGGCATTACCTAATGCCGTGACACTTAAAATTTAATTGTGTCTGGTTTATCGGGTCTCAATGGGTTAAGGAGACTCTTTTGCAATGACATAACTTGTGATATATTTTGCCGGTGAATCAGCTACGTTGCTACGAAATAAGGGTGCAAGCTGCCCTTTTAAATCAGTTGTGGCTCCTCAATCCGTATTGACATATTCTTTTCGGGGTTAGTAGGTACAATATTACATCCTTAGACCATAAGAACAATATGGTCTATGGTTACATCATCTCCATCTTTCTTCATCTTCCATTATTGGACATTTCAACATTCACACCTTTGTTAGTTCAACCATCGTCAACATAATCCAACTATCATTTTGTTTGTCTTCCTTCTCTTTATAATTCACATTTGTGCTCAACTTCTATTTTGTGACTTGTAGAAAAGTAATCTGTGAGAAAATTATTTTACTTTAATTTAATCTTGGCAATCCACACATCGATCTTGCTTGACTTGATTGACAGGTTAACAGTGTCTTTCGCTAAACATTTTTCATGAAGAGATGCTGGCTCATAAGCAACTTCCATAGTTCCTAAACTTGTGTATTATTAATCTATAAGTGTTGCTGAGGTTTCATTAATTTTATATTTCAATATTTTCTAACCCTATACAGTTGACAGGATATTAAGTGTAACAGTTAACTGCCCTTATTATGTGTATGTGTAATAAATATAGAGGCAACTTTCATATTGCAACTATTACACTTGGTCTGCTGTAGTTTAAGTTGATGTTAATTATAATTCGAAATGATTGTTTTGACATATGAAAACAATCCTGGTTCTTTTTACAGGTTGGAGATTTGATTATAACAAAAAATAAAAATGGTTGCCTACCAAAAACAGTGAAATCTTTATCAGACTGTTTGACTTCTTATCTTGGCCTTCCCTCCAACGTCACTGAGCAAAAGGTATGTATATTTTTTTATATAAAAAATACGGCAAATGTCTCAACTCCATCTGCTGTGAAGCGGTATGCAGAGTCCATGAGCTAGTGCAGCTCATTACACAGCTTTTGCCGGCCCCACCTTTCGTTAGCGTCAGAATGGCTGGTCGCCTACGACGTACGCCTTTGAGAGTATATCTAAAAATTGCTTATATTTGCTACATTTCTTCAAAAATTGCTTCTTAAGATACATTCAGAGAAACAAGAATATTTTTTTGACCCGCCATTCTGACATCAGAATATCATATCAATATATATATCATACCAATCATAGGCTGGTTACCAGCCTATGATGTCTGGTATGCTGATGATGAACTAAGGGTTACCTTAGTTAAATCAAATCCAATATTTTCAGTTTATGGCGCTAATAATTTCTCTAATTAATTTTTAACCTTATTGGTATTGATGAAATTATAACGTTTTAGGTAGTCTAATCTGTAATTATATTTTTCACTTTAGCGATGAATGAAGGAGTGCATACAATAACAAACCTAATAATTATTACAATACTTTTGAAAATAAAGCACCTAAACCATTCTCGGAGTTCAGTGACAAACGTACGAACAGATAATTTTTTATTATATAGAGATTAGAGCTAACTTTAGGACGCTTAATTGATGATCAGTAATAATCCTGTGAGATTTATGAACGCCTGCACGTAATTTGAATAAAAACTCTAGCAAAGTAAAATTGCCGATGCCGTTTATTTAGGAGTGCTTAATTTTTTTTAATAAACGGCATATTATTTTATTACCTACTGTTCGTATGAAGTTAAAATGTGAAATTTTTGGATGAAGCATATAGTAAGCAATTAATGATACGATAAACGTTTCGAAATGATGCGTCCTTCGTGCTCAACAAGAAGGCGACCAGCCATTCTGATGTCAGAATGGCGGGTCAAAAAAATATTCTTGTTTCTCTGAATGTATCATATGAAGCAATTTTTGGAGAAATGTAGCCAGTAATAATAACTACTGTTATAATATAGTATATATAATATAATATAGTAATATAAACAATTACTAACCAATTTTTAGATATACTCTCAAAGGCGTGCGTCGTAGGCGACCAGCCATTCTGACGCTAACCACCTTTCGCTAACGCTGTCGACTGTAGACAAAAATGCACATAATGTTTTCCAATGGGCAAACTTATCTCTTCCAATTAACTTTACTATAATATTTTGGTAATGTGCCAATTATGACGAAAACATATTTTTAATTAGATACATAATAATATTAGGTAAATAAACTGTTTAGTTTGAAGTGTTGATTGAATTTGATGATTTTTCCAACCATGATTAGAAAAATCCCCAAACCCTTAGATGATCTTAAAATGCTGAAGTGTCTTTTATGTCATTGCTCCAAATGCTCCATGACAACATTAAATTCAATTTGTTATTAATTTATCAATGAAAAGGAATAGTCTAATCTAATGCCATTTTACAAGGCATTAGATTAGTAATATTTTTAAATAACTGAACTAATAATGTTTTATTTTTACAGCTTGACATCCTCCAATGTACAGAGCGTCCACTTTCAGTAAATATTAAGGAGACACTGGCAAAGAACATTGCTTATCTCCACCGCCTGTCTGAAATAATCAATGATGAAATGGCCCTTCCTTTTATCAGAGGTATTGAATGTTTCATTGAAAACCTTCGGTCCTCTGATGATTTCAAAGCCTGGGAACTATGTGGCAAACATAATCAGTTACCAAAGGATTTTAAGAGTGCAATTGAATATTAATTTACTTTGAGTATGACATTCCACGAAATAAACTTGTAGAATAGGAGTTATTCTTTTATTGTTGCACCTTTTACTTTAACAGCTTTTTAAATTGATAAAATGTGAATGTCTGTATTATTTTACTATGCTAGTAGTCTACTGGATTTATAAAATATTAAGTAAAGAGTAATGTGTAAAATCAATATTGGCTATTTGTATGCTTTTATTCTGCTCATACTATAATACCTATTACTCAGTGCTTTTTGGTAGGTGTAGTAAGAAAATAATAATATATGCTTTTATTTAATGTAATGATAAAACTTAATACACCTTAAAGCTCAAATTATGAAATTAAAAATATAATTACTCCATGTAAAATTAATTTAAGAACACAGTATGAAAAAGAACTTCAGAATATTGGATATTTTTTCGATTACTATGTTTACTTCTTCAATTATATGTAAGCGGGCAAATGTTGGATAGTGTAGTTATTTATATATATTTATCATAAAGGATTTTCTAGTAGATCGTAATCATAACAGCTTTAAGTTGTGTGAAAAAACGCTAATTAATGGTCACAAAATGCTTGTTGTCTGTGATTGCTCAGTGCAAATGTTTGTATTTTTATATCAATTCTGTGCTGTTATAATTATATCATGAAACAGTATTAAAATAAGAGACAGTAGAAGGCTTTTTGTATCAAAGCAATTTTTTATTGCAAAACATTCTGAAACATTGTAATATTTTTGCTATTATTAGTCATTTAAAATGTTTCAACTATACATATAACTTAGTATTTAGGTGTGACGGTAAGAATACCTAATAAGACGGATATATTTTGTGAGATGGTTTACAAAAACGGCATGAAGTTAGTGTGTGCAGTTCACAATAATTAAAACTTATCATTTAAAAAATAAACAACATTTGGCTATAAGCTTTTGTGAAAATAGGAGTCCTGCTGAAATAAATCACGTTGTGCTTAATTCGTCTATTATTTACATATAAAAATCTCAATCAAACACTAGAATAATTATTCTTTATAAAGTTTGAGGGCGAAACATTTAAACTTGGTTAAAGATTAAACCTGGTTTAAAAGCGATGCATTATCTGCCTTCATTAAACTGTGAAGTCTCCAAATACCAAACACTATAGATATCTTTTGTGTGTGACAGCGCCTGTTGACTGGTAATGTATGAAAGTTTACTATCAATAAAACAGCTATTAAACCAGTCAATAGGGGTTTTAAAATCGTACTTAAAACTACCAGCCTACTTTAAAGAGTAACCACATTGGTACATCATAACAAGCTTCATTTTGTCAATTAAACCAATGATTTGATATGACAAGTTTCATACTTGTTCACGGGTCATGGAAGTTTGTGTTTATTTAATTTCTAATAACTTTTTATTATTATACAGGGTGGTGCTGACAATAAATTAAAACATGGGCTAATTAGTTCATAGAAATGGTTTTCCACTTTCAAAAACATTATATTCATTTGACGATTTCAGGACATTTCTATGAAATAATGCAGCTAATATTATATTATTTCATACAAATATCATGAAATTATTAAATGAATAGAATATAAGATGTTTTTGAAAGTGGCAAACCATTTCTATGAACTAATATAGCCGATAGTTTAATTAACTGTCGTATTGACGGCACCAGCCTGTAAATAATAATGTTTCTCCGTTATCTAGTATCCATATCCACAACACAAGCTCCTCCGTTGATTCTTAAATTTGGGTTAGATAATAAGTGAATGTAAGAATAGAATTACGAAACTTGTTACTACGGAGCTGGTTTAAAACAGATATTCTTAAATTTTTGTTAATAAAAGCAGATAGACAGCAACAGGTTCAAAGTAGAGGCCTTAGCAGGAGCTCGTACTAAAATATCATTCTTAAATTCAAGTTACTTTAAAATAAGGTTATTAGTAAAACCGACCTAATTTAAATGAACATAATGATGGTTTTTAGATGAAACCGTGTTTTGTATGTGGTATAATCATTCTCATATTTTAAGCTTTGACTTGCTGTTGAATATTTTAAATTGTGTCTTCAGATATAGCACTTTATACTTTCATGGTTATTAACATTTTAATTAGAATTATTAACGGGATATTTACCATGTAACTTTATTGTTGTAAATATCCCGATATTTCGGCGCATGCAACTGCGCCGAAATATCGGGAACTCACAACTATAAAGTTACATGGTAAATATCCCGTAAATAATTCTAATTCAAATGTGTCTTCAGAGTTCTAATGTTTACTATTCTGAAACTTATTGAGAGAAAGAGATAGACTGCACATAAATTTAGATCTCCAAAAATATCTTAAAACGCTAAATACACTTGAGTCTTTACAGTACAGTACAGTACAGAAGATATGATCAAGGTCGCGGAGAGCCGTTGGATGCAGGCTGCGCAGAACTGTTCCCTTTGGAGATCGATGGGAGAGGCCTTTATTCATCATAGGCTGATATGATGATAAAGTGTATACATATTGCACTTGACAGTTTATTACTTCTCTTTGCGATGAACAGTCGACAGCACATCAAGCGTAACAGTTTGACCTTGAGACCGCCCTCACTCCGTTCGTAACAGAGGCGACTTTCGTAGTGCGACTGACACACTTGATGTGCTGTCGTCTGAACAATAATTTTACATTGATAAAATTCAAGTTCGTATTTTTTGTATGGTAATAAAAGGCAACTAGGAAGCTTGTTTCAAAAACAAATTGGGATAGAAAGCTAATCCCTCTATTGATTCGTCTCGACATGCTAATCCTAAGCGTTCCGTAATAAGGAGTTGTTCACGCGCCAATAGAACAGACACATGGGCCATCTGCGATAGCTTCACTGGCGTCAGGAAATTGTTTTGTTCAAGCTGTAAAAAAGAAAAAGTAAATATGTACCTAAATGTAAATTACCTATATTTGATCCAGGGTATACACCACAGAACATAAGAGAGAGGTTAGAAGTAGTATCAAGCGACGTTAGTACCAGAACCAGTGTCGCCTCTCGCACACATGTTAATGATAAGTTCGTATGTTACTACATAAAACACCATTACGCGATTGGTTCCTGAAAATCGGTACAAAAATGTACCAAGTGAAAAACAGACCATTTAAATACAGCCCATATTTCCACAGCATAAAGATTGAATTTGTTTGTGCACATATATTGCAGTGTTACCAGAATAAAAATAAAATGCAATTTGATGGGAAATTTTGAGTTCGTTGATGTATTTAATAGTGACTTTAACGAATGAAAGAACTCTTTAAATTTTATGTTGTAATAAAGTAATAATAGTAATAGGGAAAAAAAAAATTGTTTCTTTACAATAGGTGTTCTTATTAAAATCGTTTTTGGTAATTGATGCAAACTAAGATCTATAATTGTGAGGGAGATAGGTTCCCTAAGAATCCATTGCAGTTCATATTCAGTTAGATTTTTGAAAGGATTGAGTTGTTATCTTTTGGGCACATATTTGGCTGCGATTAGGATTATCAAAATATGTCATATATTTTACTAATTACAGCCTCTGCTTTCTTGTAGCCCTCGCCTTCTCATTGTGTTTGAAATTGCTTGTACTGTGTTGTGTTTAATTAATGCAATCCCCTATATTTGGGATTAATTCTTTCGATTTTATCGTCATAGTTACCTCTATAATTGAGACAGCGAGTGTATTTTACCTCTTTTACTGAGATAACATCAATTCATCACCTTTCTAACTTGCACTACGCATATTAATTTCCGTTTTGTTTATGGATTGAAATCTAAAGTAACTGAATACTTACAAGAGGAGGAAGAAAACTCGCTGTAAAGTTATCGAAACGTCGGGTGTAAAATAATAATGTAAGATCTAATTAAACGCGAGTTAAATCTGGCTAATCGGTTTTATTTTAAATGTTTACAAAATACATTTTTTATTTAATAATCGCTGTATGGGCGTTCGTTCCCCTTGTGTTCTCTTAAATAGAGAGAATATATGAACAGCAAACACTAGTA
Source organism: Nymphula nitidulata (assembly GCA_947347705.1). NCBI lineage: Eukaryota > Metazoa > Arthropoda > Insecta > Lepidoptera > Crambidae > Nymphula > Nymphula nitidulata. Next base: position 15,698,251 of record OX374623.1, read on the forward strand.
CACATAACCTCAACATTTACGAAATTATTGTCAGTTTGTTTTGTTTACATACTTGGCACAAGTGAAAAAAACGAATAACATCAAAGAGTTTTGTTATATGGGAATAGTTACTAGGCAATAATTTGACATCATAATACTTTGTTGTAATACTTTCTAATTAAATTAAACATTGATATATTTTTGACTCATTTGTGCAAAATAAGTGTGACGTGCTGGCAACTCTTTTAATTTACCCCAAAAAGCATACATTGCGGGCTAAATACAAAGCCACTTTTATTGACGACGTACACAGCCAGCAATGTATATTTTTGGCATGGCGTCGTTTTAATTTAATGTTTTTCACTATTTTACAGTAAAAATGTACTAAGCGATGATAAGAAATGTCTCAATGAGTAAGATTATAAGTTTTACTTTGCTTCCAGCGTGTTAAAGTAGCACAAAGAGGCATTTTTCCACTAGTTTTGGCATAATATTGCTCTGCATAGGTTAGCGAACTACTGAGCGCGTCGAATCGTCAAAAGGACTGGATAAGAGTGTTTACTCTTATGCTCGGCGCGCGCGTCCCGCCCACTTACGCTTTCTAACTACTCTCTATGTTCTGTGGTATACACGATGTAAGGGGAACGTTCTCTAAAACGAAGGTAGACGGCAGTGCTGCCCCTTTATTCAGAAACTGTTGCATCACGGATTCGATTCGAAAAGTACGCCGTCACGCTTTGACATCCCGTAATAAAAATCGACAGGTATAGAGTTTTCGAAATTCAAATCTTTCCCGACAGTTGCAAATAAGGGGACAGGTGTGGTGACACAAAACATGAAAATAAAAACTGGAAAGGCGAAACGGTCAGCTGTTCCATGCAAGCAAGTCGTGTAGGTACAGTCCTCGCGGCGAAAGCTCAGTTTTGCATTTGTGTGAGTGCACACAAAAAGTGAAGAGTGAGATGAGTCCGGACCCGTGCCTACCCGGGTCACCTAGATTCTCCACCTGGGCCTGGGTGAAGTACGGGGACTTTATAAGGTCCCGTGCTCCAACTGATGATTATTACAGTCAATCAAGTAATTAAAGCAGTACATAATTTAACATTATCAAATCAAAAATGTCTTTATTTCATAGGCTTCTTATACAAACACTTAAAATCGTCAATTTAGAAATAAGTAAATCTAGATCGGAACGCTGACATCGAGCCAGAAACTCGAGGGTTGCTCCTTTTTTTAAATCATTTATCATTTAGACTAGTAGGTACAATCTAGTGGGTGGATTATGAACATACATTTTTAACAATATAATCAGGAAGTAATTATAAAAACTTATAGTCAGGATTTACAATGAGCGATGTTGAAATATGCCCTTTGTTTTATTTGAGGCGCAGCGCGTCCCGGGCATTGTTTAAACCAGTTTATACTGGTTTTTAAGGCTCGGGGCGAGCACTACCATTTGCCTTCGTTTTCGAGAGCGTTCCCTTACACCCAGTATAGAGAAAGGTGTAAAATAAATGCACCTTGAAATAAATACGATGGTGATTGACATTAAATTGCAGGTAGCTAATTATTTTAATAGATAAATCCTTACCAATTCACTAGTATTCTTAGCCACTTCCTCATCTCTGTGGCTGTTCAACTGCAGCACACAGGCACCACTTGGAAACCTACGCAGTGACATTGGAGCTTCAATAGTTTGTAGTAACCTGAAACAAAAATCAGTTCATGTTGCTTAAGAGTCCATTGGCGAAAATAGACATCGCGGCGCTATAAAATTTTCTTTTCTCTGTTTCTCTGTTTATGAAATATGCGGGACCTACATTAGAATCACATAATCTTATTTAGAATGATAACATGATATTTATTTATTTGTAGACATACTCTTTATTGGACTTTAAAACTAAAAAATATAATGCATGTAGGTAGGTAACATTTGGGCATGCATGTAGGTTAATAATGTAGGATGACAAAAATATGAATTGTAGGAATATTTTTAAATTAGCATAATTTTAAGGTATAGCATTTAGCGACCACGTTAGAATTGAACAGTAAATGAACAAATTTTAAACGGCTACCTCTTGGCGACCTTGCCTACCGGGATTCGAACCCGGGACCTATGGCTTACTAGACAGGGTTACCGACCACTCGACCATAAGCAGTTACCGTTGTCTATATCAATAAACACTTAAAACACTAAGCCATAATTCTGGAGAGCACATGCTAAATAAATCTAAATTTAAGTTCAGTGCATCTCTTTCTCATTCATTTGTTCTTAATTGTACACAAAAAAGCAACTAAAAACGAAATTTACAAAACAAAACATGATGTCCACAGGCGAGCTTAACACAAAACTGTGTTTTCTCTCAACATAATTTCAAAAAGGATGCCTGTCATATTATATTTGCCATTCGGAAACATGTGTTCAATTTTCGACCATATTGAAGGTGATAAAATGCTGTGTCTAGGAAGCATTTCCGTACATGCCATCTAAAATTGTCTAAGTTTCTATAAAACTAATCTAAATTTAGTTGACAGCTCTAAACAAATTCTTGCTATCTTTTTCCTATTACATATTGCGAGAAAGAGATATACTATACTTAAATTTAGAGTGTCACTTCAGTATTAGGTCCACTAATTGCAATACCATGTAAAAGTTATGAGAAAGCGTCATATTGACAGCATACAAGAACATTTTTCATAACAACACTTTCTCAATGAGGTCCGGCGACACACGACAGGGACAAATATAGAGAAGAAAAGATCACTATGCCCTATGTCTTAATTGGTAGACACATAAAAATAAAATAAAGACACATAAAAATAAAATAATTCTAACTATTTAGTCTCACTTGCAAGCATTCAATAAATCTTCAGGAGACACCAATTCCAATCCTCTAGCCCGGTTGACCCTGCACCAAACATCAGCTAAGGACATGATACCACCACAGTCCTGAAGAAAAAGATTTATTTACCTTAAGTTAGTACGCCTAGTGTAAGATTCAAATGTTATGTTCAGCTAATATACTATAATATGAAAAAGACTAAAGTGCCTCTGTTGTAATAATAGTATCATTCAAATCCACAAAATAAATAAAAAATATGGATTTGATACATAAATGCTACCACAATAAAACATATTGATGCAAACTTAATAAAGTATTATTTTAAACTTTTACCATTAAAACAGCAACCATCATGTCAGAGATTTGTTGTGAAAGGCCCATGTAATATTCAGAATCTGATCTAAAGGCATCTCTCGTCACAGGATCGTCTATACCCAAACTCATGAGGTATGACTTAAATCTTATTGTATCATCTTCGGATATGTCACCCTGTTTCTCCTAGAGTGTAAAAAGTTTTGACTTTATTTACCTTTCAATCATCATTATCTGAAGCTGAAGGCTTGGCGTACAGTGTGCAGTAACAAAATTTTATAATTATTATTCATATAGTAAATCAATAATACAAGTTAAATCTATAAAAAGCAATGTGCAGCCTGCATCTTACAGAATCTGTGTTTATACTTTTTAATTCAGAAAACATTGAATTGCTTTCAATTTTAAATATTTAAAAGCAATGCTTGACCTAATTGTATTTTCAATATTTGTAAAAATACTTGGTTGGTTATTAAAAATATAATAAATTCTACACTAAAAGTGGATGTTAGTTTATAGCATAAACACAGAAAGACTAGAAGTAAATTATAGGGTTCTCTTAAGTCCCTCAGCAGTTACAGCAGTCTCCCAGATTGTGAAAGGTCCCAAGTTCGCATCCACCTTAAGACATTTCCTAAATATCAGATTTATTTGAATAGATAGATTAGAAAAAAGATAAATTAAATATGATGCTAAAATAAAAATTAGAAAAATATAAACAATATAACTTATCAGAGTATTAACATTAGGCTACGGCATTTTCGATTGGGTTGACCACAAAATATATGCCTAACAAACTACATTTACAACTACATTTTTAAATTATTTTTCTTTAGGAATATGCACTCTGAAGGTTGTGTTCACATTTTCCTATTTTGATATTATAAAATAAACTGTTTCAGATTAAGAAACATAATTATCATACCCTAATTTTATTAGAAATATTTTTTGATACAGCCACCATTTCTTTAGCCTTTTCCATAAGTTTTGTTAAGTCCTGAAAAGCCACACTTATGCTCTGATCTGTAGCTCTGTGCTGCTCTTCTATACTCCTTTCAATGCCAACTATTCCAGACCTAATCTTGGAATTAATAGGTGCGACTGAAGGCTTAGGTGTAGTATTAGAACTGGCATAACTTGAAGGTGATGACATGGGTGTTGTTATAGTTGTTTGACTTTCCCATGCTTTAGCTGCAACAGCATCTTTTAGTGCATTGTAAAAAACAGAATCTATACCATCTTTAAATGAAAATTTCACAAAATGATATGTGCTGACTACTGCTGGGCCAGGCCTTTTTCCTAAAATATTAAGAATATTGTAAATATTAAGAAATAAAACTTACTAAATAACAATGTGGTCATGGTAATAATGTTATGGAATGCAGTTCTTTTTGTATCTAATCTTATTTTAAGACATACAACGGTTTAGACTTCTGTTGACATTATTTAAAACTTAACTTGAGTTAGAGGCCAGTACAAGTTACATCTGGGCATTGAACCTCAACACTTTGTTATATTCTACTTCACAAAGAAAGAGATAATAATGACTTAAACAACACTGCTCAGTTATGATTATGTTATAAATATTATAGTGACCACTTATCCGAGTCTGTAACACTGAACTTAAACTAATTTTAGTTGTTGCACAAAAGACTCAGGGCCTATACTAAGTACAATAATATTCAATTGAACAACCTGGCAGTGCTGGTGATAAATTAAGAATGATCCTCTTAGGACCTCCTAAACCAAAAACTCCACTGCTCTCTTCTTCAATAAAAAAGACATAGTATAAATGAAGAGATAAGCAAATCAATCCTTTTGGTATATCACCAGGTTTGCCCCATAGTATCCGGTGTGTAGTTAGTACCACTTCACCTTCTGTAAACTGGGTCTGAAATAAAATATTAAGTAGATTAGTTTAATCAATCATTCAATTTTAATTAGTCTGGACTCTGGATATACACCAAACGTCACGTTCGATAATAGCTTTGTAAAGTTTTCGTTTTATTTGACAACTTATCTGGCCGTATGTAACCGCCTTTTATCGATAATTATTTTATTTCCTTAAGCAGTTCCCACCTTGTCGTCACCGTCGTAAATTTTTACATTCCTATCTCGCTTGACATAGTTTTCGCCTTCAAATAAACGCGCTTCTATGTATTCAAAACGATCCATTCTGTAAATAAATAGAGACCACTAGAACAGATTATTGTACGCAAGGAGCACTGCGAATGTATATTTCTAAAAGTAAAAAATAAATAATTATATTATTTATTTACACATTTTGACAGAAGGACAACTGATGGAATGACATTTTTTTTGTTTTGGTTTTTTTTTGTTAAATTTCCTTACAAAAGGACGGCAAAGGGAACTAATGCCCATAAAGCCATATATTCAGAGGGCCTAGACAAGATGCCATTTGACAATCGCTATCGCTATCGCTAAATAGAAAATGTATGTGATTTGACATATTAGATTGAAACTCAATCAAGAGCTTATGTCAAATCCGATATATTTATCTCATAGCGATAGCGATAGCGATTATCGAAAGGCATCTTGACTAGGCCCTCTTTATTTCTTAATTATTCATTTATTGCATTGTAATGGCATCATGGGAGTATTTAACGTGAAATATATGATGACAGTCTTCTGCTACTTGATGAGGTGGATAACCACAAAAAAGTTCTCATCGTATTTCACAACATTTATTCTACAACAACTAACAACAACAACTTTTATTCTAATAACCTTATAATTGTATACGATAAATATCAATTGAAATACATCGATACTTCTAAAACATCAATGTTTTTCGGTAACAAATCAAACTGTCTATTAAATTTATGAAATGTGTTTATTATTATTATTGCAATCACAAAAGTTAACGAAAAAATTAAGTAAATTATATTTAGTATATTAATTACAGTTTTATTAGGCACACTTTGTAAAAAAATAACTTTGATAGGTTTTTTCAGTGTCATCTAGTGAAAAATACTTGAACTTGATAGTCATCTGATAATGACTATCCAACAATTAGTTGAAGCTAGTACCTAGTTCACGGTTTGATATTTTATTCTTAAAACATCGATGTGTCGATAATATCGAAGTCAACCCATCGATGTAAAAACATCGATGTTTACCAGTTAAACATCGATGTTTATTCAACATCGATGAATATCGAGCATCCTAGTTCAGTCAGATTGTCAGATTCTTTCTAGTCTGTGGTTCTGCTTCTAATTGTGAAATGTGAAAGGCCATGAAAGAATAACCTGCAATTATTCAGATAAATTAGAACATAGTAGTGCATTACTTTTACATATAGACTGTAGATATAGCCTTGAGTGATCGTGGGTTCAATCTCAACATTCATAATTTTTAAATTTAAATTATGGCAGATACTCAAGACTCTTTACTTCTGAAAATTAAAGAACAAGGTGATCTAGTAAGAAAATTAAAAGCAGCTAAAGAATCTAAAGAAAAGGTTAGTAACTAGTTATTTAGACAATACAGCTCGTTGTATATTCTCAATTCTTGAGGACATTGCATCATCTACATAACCTTAATTTTTTGTAGGCAAGGCTGAGTGGCTTAGGATATAATGTTGAGCAGATCGACAAATGGTTATCTGAATATAGTTACATTTGTGGTTATACCCCCAGCAGTTGTGATATTGAATTGTCCAGAGGCCTAGGAAAAAGTGTAGATTTAAATAAATATAAATATCTAAAGAGGTGGTGGTACCATATGCGGAGTTTCAACAACTCCGAAATATCATTATTCCCTACAAATCATCCTCCTATTATCATGAAACAAGTTGACAATTGTAACATTAATTATCTTGATGAACAGGTTGGTTTTTTCATACATTTAAGTTTTATATGTTTGGCATGTGGTTAGCTGTTGAACTGCACTTTAATTGGTATATTACGGTACTCCACTCAATTATATTAGAAACAGAAATTGAAACTCCCATATGGTTATTTGTCACCACTGAATTTTTTCGTTTTTTTCCTCTGCTTTTTTATAACACTATAAACAAGGCATGAACAGTGTGTATGTTTTAATTTTTTTATAAGAAATAAGTTGTATTATTTTTCTTTTTCCGGTGTTAATTGATGGAAATAGCTGTGGTGATGAGTAATCATATTGTGAGTAGACAAAGCCATTGAAGCATGTCATACAAATTGCTGCGGTTGGGCAAAAATTTTGCAACAATGTTGCAACTCAACACTGTTCTCAAAAAGGTTTTCTCTAAAACTATTACAACATCATCTTGCAGCAAGGTATTGGAATCGTATTTTGCACTCTTTGTCATATAGAAGTAGTATTTTCTTAAAATTAATTAATTAATTTTCGTAAATTTTATTGCATAGTTATGTTAAGATTTTATAGCTGTATATCTTAACACTCACAAACACAATGACTCCTTGTAAAATGTTTCATGATATAATATCCCATGGAATGTCATCTTATGGCACAAGATCAGTATTACAATACATGTACATGTACAGTTATATGCTATGACAGCAAAGAAGAGTAAGCTTGATATATGACAAAAGATCTTGAGCTATTGACATCATTACAAACAAAAAAAAAAAAAAAATTTGTTATGAGCGCTTACTCTGATAAGAACAGCCAAAAAACTCAGCAAATTTTGTCAGCAATTGAAAAAATTACCCAAAATTAAACTTTTCTTGTCACAGAGTACCATATTATAAATACTCAAATCATACCCATTTCTGTACACATTACTATGTTTAGTATTTGGTAAAACGTTATACAGTTTTTGTACATACATGTCCAGCTTTACTTTTAGAATCTAAATTTTAAAAAGAAGCTATTTATGGCTATATAATGAAAGAGAGTCACTGCACCAAAATTTTGTACAATCAGATACAAAACTTTTGTGCAGTGACTCTCTTTCATTATAACACAATACATAATATATAAAATTGAAAACTTTAAGTAACCCCCAGCATCATTAATTATGAGCCCAAACATGCTATATCTGTTGTCAGTTTTTGAAGAATTCAGCAGCCTACAAAATATTTAATGGTACAGTATCAGTTCAAGCTTAGCATAACAGTAAATCAAATTTCAAATCAATCGGATCTGTGAAAGTTAGTAAAACCCTTTTGTCAAGTAAGAAATGACCTGATAGTCATGAAACACCTGATCTGATCTTCATAATTCATAGCTAATACCTGTATAATACCTGAATAAAAATTGGTCCATTCATTTAGGAGATATGATGCCACAGACACAACACTCAGATACACAGATAAACAGACACATAGATACACAGACACACAGATACACAGACAGACACGACAACCTTATAACAACTCTCTCTTTTCAGGGGGGGGTTAAAAAGGGACAGATGGTTACATTATTGGAAGTTATTAAATGGAAATTTTAAAGCCGTTATTTTAATCATAATAAATACACATCTATGGTTCAGATAAATGTCAACTTACATAATAATATTATTTCTAAAACACTTTCTATCTATTTTTTACTGTGGTGAAAGGGAGGTAGATAACTTATTATGAGAATGCCAACTGAATCAACTTCTAACAATTTTTCAGAAAGCAATTCAAGTAGCCTATTTCATTACTGCAGATACAATTTAAATGAAAATAATCAATGTGAATTCAATGGATTTATCTTGTGTCTCTTACCAGCCGGCCTGGTGCTTACACACAGTTGAAATTCTGTTGTAGTGTCTAATTTTTTTTTCTACTTGTGCCTACTTCTGGAAATAATTTACTGTTGTCATTATTTAATTTTAAGTTATTACTTTTATAGATACAAGAAGAAGTATCAAAACTGTTAGCATTAAAAGCTCAAGTAGTAACAGAAGATGCAGTTCCACAGAAGTTTACTCTCAAAACAGCGAAAGGAACTCGTGATTACACCCCACAACAGATGACCATACGTAATGATGTATTGCAGAAGATCATCAGTGTGTTTAAGAGGCATGGAGCCGAATGTATTGATACACCTGTATTTGAATTAAAGGTCTGTTGTTTTAGTACTTTTCTCTCATTGTAATTACAACTTGATAATTTTTAGTAACACATGCCAAGAAGACATATTAATCTTTCAATTGCAAACAGAAGAAGTTTGTGGCAATTAATCAATAAACACTAAAAAAAGGTTTAGCTTGTTTTGGCTAGCTATTTCTTATAACCCAGATTTTTTATTCACAGGATGTGCTGACTGGGAAATATGGTGAAGACTCAAAATTAATTTACGACTTAAAAGATCAAGGTGGAGAAATCCTTTCCTTGAGGTACGATCTGACTGTACCCTTGGCAAGATATTTAGCTATGAATAAGATTAATACACTGAAACGTTACCACATTGCAAAAGTATACAGAAGAGATAATCCAGCTATGACTAGAGGGAGATATCGGGAATTCTATCAATGTGTGAGTACCTATGACTTTTATGTGGGAATGTTGGGATAAAAATTCATATAATATCTGTCTGATAGCTAATATAAGCAAATTTTTATAGCAATACCATATTCAGGATGGAGTTAATTGTGGGTTGATGATTTAAAGTGGTTGCAGCTACAAACGGGACCAACAACTTAACATGCCTTCAGATTCCAAAGCACATTCATGCATAAATTTACAAAGTTTTTACTGACCCATCTGAAATCAACCATGCCGAATGTTGCTTTGTTTTCATAATCGAAACCACTAAGTCAGCGAGATCCTCCATTTAAAGTAATAATTACAAATTACTAAGGTCACGTTCATACTCTAAAGTAGTTGGCCACCCCAAAGATTAGCCCCCCATAAGGTGGACCAACGATCTGATGAGGGTCACGAGATTCAGATGGATGCGGGCACTGCAGGACCGATCAATTTGGAGATCCTTGGGGGAGACCCAGTGTTGGTCATCTCTCCGCTAATATCATGATGAATTAGAAATAGTTTTTATTGAATCTGCTAATGCTCATAATATTTTACAGGATTTCGATATTGCTGGCCAATACGATCCAATGGTACCTGACGCAGAGTGTCTCAAAGTTGTTACTGAAATAATGAATTCCCTTAACATTGGCAAGTATACACTCAAGGTTAATCACAGAAGATTATTGGATGGCATGTTTGAGGCGTGTGGTGTACCCGATGACAAATTTAGAACCACATGTTCCACTGTTGATAAATTAGATAAGGTATGATAATCTTGACTTGTTTTTAAGACACAAGTAACAATGTGACGTTAATGTTTAAAGGGTTTTTTTTATACTCCTAAGGAGGCAACCAAGCATACGGCCCACCTGATGTTAAACGGTTATCGTAGCCGATTAAAACATCAGGGGTATAACTGGCGCCTAAAAGTATCCTATGTCCTTCCCAGAATCGCGAACTATCTCCACACCAAATTTTATCCAAATCGGTTAAGCGGTTAATCTGTGAAAAGGTAACAGACAGACTCACAGACAGGACGGACAGAGATACTTTGGCATTTATAGTAGTACATCATAAATTTCATCTAAATCGGCTCAGTAGCTTAAACGTAAAAAGGTAGACAGACAGACAGAGCTACTTGCACATTTATATTAGTATGGTTTTTTCATAGTACACAAGAAATTTAGAATTATGAGCTACCAAGTGATCATCAATACATATGAAAATAGAACAAAAGGGCAATCTGCATTACTTCGCTTCTTTCCACTACCACTAGAAAGAGAAGTTTAGTGAAGCGAAGCGAATTTACGAATTAAAACTGCATAGAATATTGAACATTATCTTCAGTTCATAACAGTTTTAATTCATAATAACAGATGGATTAAGAATACAATTCACCGCCCCATTTCAATACTCAATATTCAATATTTATTGTTGCCAAAATTACATAGATGGTTACAATTAACAAACCCATAACGGTATTTCTTCCCGTGGGTGTCGTAAGAGGCGACTAAGGGATCTCTGAGCTAACACTCCACTGGTGGTAGTGTGAAAATCTGTCTGGTTGGTGACCATCATACACATGGCGTAAAACACGCCAAGTGACAACTTGTGCTCTCGTTCCGGCATCAGTCGGTGTACAACCAGAGCGTGGGGAGACGATGTTGCGATGGATGCGGTCAGTGATGGCTTCCGTCGAACCCGTGCTAGGTGGACTGGTGGCGGAAACTATGAAAATGAAAATGAAAATGAAAATATCTTTATTCAATTAGGCCCCCAAGAAGCACTTTCGAATCTTCAACAAAAAAACCCTTATGTCTATCACATAAAAATAATATTAACTAACTAACAATTTCATAATGTTTGTCTCTCTGTCTTATCTGGATCTACGTAAGCTAAGAATGTTATGTCAGTCTGTCTATCGGTCTGTCTGTCGGTCAGTCAGTCAGTCTGTCTGTCAGTCTGTCTGAATTTACACCGGCTCCAAAAGTTGAACTACCGAGAAGATTCCGGCAACAAACTCGTGTAGTCACTCTTTTCAATCATTAAGTTACAATGTTTAATTACACAGTAATAGTATTTAGCAGCGCAGTGTCGCACAGAGTATAAAAAAGGTATATTAACGTACCAATAAGTACCTAATGATAAGACTGTATTTAAAGGCTGTCCGACAATGCACCATCACAATATAGGTATTACAATACACAAAGGTCAACAATTAATATACAAATACCTAATAAAGCTAAACATCTTTCATTAATTTTAAACACTTGTCTGACCACGTCATTACAATAATAATTGTATTGTTTTATATATCATATCCTATAATGCCATATACCTCAAAAATCCCAAAAAAATGATACTATTGATGAATATGTAGGTAAATTATTACAAAATCAAGGAAGCTTAGAGATGACCATTTCCACTAGTGGCACCTGTTCACAAGTATGACGCATGTGCCAGCCATCGCTCAACGGGCTTACCAGCCATACCATTACCATTACCAGCCAACCAGCCATAACTCATCTATCAACGGGTGATCTTCTAACGTATTCAATGCGTGTCTGGAGTCGGGTGAAGCTATATACAAACGTGGTGAATCAGTGCCTGTTAGCATTGACGTTGCCAAAGCCTATGATCGGGTCTGGCACAGGCTCTTCTGTCTAAGCTTGACCTGCTCGCTCAGCTCTGCAACTAAAACGCTGGCTTTCTGCATGAGCGGAGAATCCGTGTCCTCGTTGTTGGATGCCCTTCGGGGTTCATGTCAGTGACCGCTGGTGTACTACAAGGCCTTGTTCTATCCCCCACTCTCTTTCTTCTTCATATCAATGATATGCTTACATTCATTGCTATGTGGATGACAGTACATTGCTTAGTGGATATTACGGTCGCCCAGGGGCTGGCTGCGTTGAAACTGAAAGATAGAAAATGAATCTTACCATTCAGCTCAGCAGTGTTGAACCTCATATCTGAATGAGGATCTAACAATCTAATCTTGTTTAGTTCAATGCTAAGAATCACAGCCAAAATTATATAATAGCCAAAATGTTGCAATGTGAATCAGAGGAAATACATCAAACCGAGTTAAAAACAGCCACACGGAAGCTCGGTGTCCTGAACAAGGTGCGTCGATTTTTTACACCTGACTAATTATATCTGCATTACAAAACTGAGGTCCGATTTTGCGTTAAAAATTGCCCTGCACCAGTGGGATGGCTCCTCCTCGATGCTCTGACAGATTACAGTATCGTGCCGTCCGTATAATTGACGATGTACAGATCACGAGCAGCCTAGAGCCTCTAAAATTCTGTCGTGACATTACATCGCTTAGCGTCTTCTTTCGGCTTTATCATGAAGAGTATTCTAAGGAGATTTTCGACCTTATTTCACCTTTCACTTTTTTTGTCTTCGGAGTCATCAACTGTCTCTACCTAGTAACTCGTTTCTTTGTCGTACTTCCAAAATTTGGAATTCTTTGCCTGCACATGTGTTTCCTCCTTCCTATAACATTAGATCATTCAAGAGAGGCGCCAAAGGGCACCTTATTTATGAGCCGGCAAACAAGAGGTGGCTGGAACAATGCGTTTCAAGCTACGTTAGCTGTCGTCGCATATGGACTCTTCTTACCATTTCACATCAGATGGTGTTGAGTCATTTGCAGTGCTTTGTATAAATATATCTCGATCTAGCTCTTCTCGAGAATTAGCGAGCATTCTAGAACATTGTCTTATTTATACAGACTAGTGATGTCAATACGACAGTAAATTAAAACAAGGGCTATATTACTTCATTGTAATGTTTGGCAACTTAGGCGTGAATTTACACTCAAATGATGATTTCAATGATTGCCGTTTGGTGAACACTAGTGAAATCTCTGTTAAGTAGTGCTAACACACTGTGTGTTATTACTGATCACATTTTGAGAATAGCACTTCTGCTTGATAGTAATCAATTTCCTGTGGTTTCTGGTATCATATTTTTAATCTACTTAATTGTCCAATTATTACATATGTCTATGAATCACTAAATGTTAAATGATGCATAAAGCAGTCAGTAATTACTAATTATCAAGTGTATACAAGGATAATGTAGTTAATGCTCTAGCAACAATAGTTAATATCTGCTCGTCATTTAAAAGCCTTGTATTACGAAATTGATTCTTATTATAAGCATAAATGTAAAGTTATAGGATTTTTCATACATAGCTGCTAAATAAATGTGATTTTTTTAATACAATTAGATGACAAACAAGCTGACGGCCCACCTGATGGTAAGCGATTACCGCCGCCTATAGACTTTTGTAATAACAAGGGAGAATCACTTGATATTGCAGGTGCGTTGTCACCCTGAGGCTCCGCCAATTCAGTTGTCATACTGAGGCCTAAGATGAAATTCCGTCAATGCCCAGTAATTACACTGGCTACCTTTCCCTTCAATCCGAAACACAGCGAACTGTTTCACGCTGAAATAAGAAAGGCGGTGCCGGTGGTACCTACACATACGGGCCTACCACCTAGTAACTATTATAACGTCATTGTATTTTTACTTTGTTATGAAAAGAGGATAAATATTTTCTTACTATTCTAACGTTTTATTATCATTACAGTCGCCATGGGAAGAAGTCCGTACAGAGATGATAAACGAAAAAGGTATAAGTCCAGAAGCAGCCGACAAAATAGGGGAATATGTTCGTTTAAATGGCAGTACAGAGTTAGCAGACAAATTGTTAAAAGATGAAAAATTGACCAAAATAAAAGCAGCAGTTGAAGGTCTTCAAGGCATCAAGCTGCTGCTAGAGTATTGCGAACTCTTTGGTATTAAGGATAAGATATTGTTTGACTTGAGTTTGGCGAGAGGTCTAGATTATTACACTGGAGTTATATATGAGGCTGTATTGACAGGTGAATTTTTTTATTGCTTTAATTATTAATGTATTAGTTTTGCCAGTTTAGCTGAACTGCAACACTTGTCTAATGAAAGTAGAGAAAACTTTTGTTTTGTATTTCTCACACCTGCACCTGTTACTAACCCGCATTGGGCCAGGGTGGCCGTGCTTTGGCCCAAACTCCTCATGTGGTCCATGTAGAAAGGTCTATGCCCAGCTGTGGGGCGTATATGATGATGGTGACACCTGCACGCGAGTACATGTATAGCCAGATAGATTGTTCTCTCACAGAATACTAAAAGTTAACATATTAAAAGTTAACTTAAAATGCTTTATTTTTATTTTGTTCTTAGTAAAATTTAATTAAAATAGACATTGTGCATAATTCTGGGAACACAGTTTAATTCTAAATTTAAGTACAGTATATCTCTTACTCGCAATAAGTTATAGGAAAAGATAGCAAGAATCTGTTTAGAGCTGTCAATTAAATTTAGATAGATTTCATAGAAACCATAGACAATTTTAGACGGCATGTACGAAGGTGCCTCCTAAACACTGCGTTTTAGCACGTTCAATAAGGTCATAATTGAACGTACCTTTCTAAATGTCAATTTATATGACAGCCATCCTTTTCGTATTCGTTTTGAAAGAAAGAAATAGACTGAACTTAAATTTTAACTTAGCATGTGTTCTCCAGAATTAGGGCCATTTTCAATGACCATTACATTGATAACTAGTTTCCTTTCAGAACCATTTAAAATCGGCAATGAGGAGCAAACGGTTGGTTCTATAGCGGGCGGTGGCAGGTACGATAACCTTGTTGGGATGTTTGATTCTAAGAATAAACAGGTAATTGACCTTTCTTTTCTTTCTTTCGTAACTAATGTAAAACTGTAAAATTTCTAATCGCTTTACTTTGAAAGAAACAAATAGGTAAATATAATTAATGTAATCTGTTAAGCTCTCTCGACAATAGGTTTTTAATTTTATTTATTGAAACCTTAACAGGCCAGGTTCAAAAGATTAAAATAAAACAAAATATCACAATTATCCTATATTTGTCCATGAATTATAGTGTTCATGATTATCTTTGAATAATATAAAAATTTGGTGCAATATAATTGAAACCATTAGTTACCAAAAAAGGTTGACAATTATTACTGTATTATCTAGGTTCCATGTGTGGGTGTCAGTATAGGCGTGGAGCGTATTTTTTCTGTCTTGGAAGCAAAGTTAGCTGCAGGCGAGATGCGCGTGCGCACTAACGAGGTCGACGTCTACGTAATATCCGCTCAGAAGAACTTCCTTGAGGAACGCATGAAAATCTGCAATGAACTGTGGAACGCGGGCATTAAGGTAAAACAGAAATTAATTTACTTTTTTAATGTAAATTCAAATGTCAAAGGCATAACAATTAATACAGAAAAGCTACTCAAATTTTATAGTTCCGCTTAAATTCAAAGTAGTGCTTTCGACGGCAAACCATTGCAGAATTTTAACTTTCACAAAACTTGTCAGTATTTGGTTGTCAGTGAGTTACTTAATAATTATGAATTAGGGTATTGTTTAATAGGTTTTGTTTCTATCAACTAACGATCAGTTTCAATATTCTATCCTCACCGAAAAATTTACTAGCTTTTTTGATTAATTTATTAAAAATAACAAAGGTCGCTTGGAAACTAAATTGCGGTAGGCGTATCTCTGTCTGAGGACAGAATATAGAAACCGGCGGTAAATGACATGTTTTATTTCTAGTGTAGATATTTTTTTTAATATATCAAACATTTCATAATAATTTTATGATAAAGTCAATAAAATATGCTTCGTGATTTTAATTTTTCTTATGAGTGAGAAACAGAACAATGTACCTAGTTGATGATTTATTATTTTCAGTTGCTTTTAAGTAGTATTATTTAATCCTTTGTATTAAATAGTATTATTACGAGTTCATGTATTAAACACATTTGAACTAACTTATTATTTATTTTCAGACAGAACAATCGTACAAAAAGAACCCAAAAATACTGACTCAACTTCAACATTGCGAGGAGAACGGGATTCCATTGGCGGTCGTCTTAGGCGAGTCGGAGTTGAACCGTGGCTTGGTTAAAATCAGGAACATTACTTCCAGGAAGGAGGATGAGGTACCCAGGGAAAAGCTGATTGAAGAACTCAAGTCACGGATAACATCTTTGAGCAATATAGAAATCAATGGATCATAATAATAAAATATAAAATATTAAACAAATAAAGCTGAATGTAATATTACTAAGGTTAGAGCAGAGTTTGCTAGAAATTCACTGTCATTTGAAAGTATTCTATCCAAAGAATCGATGAGTAATATTTATATGTTTAGCATGTATGTACAGGCAACATCAGAGACATCTTGAGAAAACGATTCTAATCATACAATGATAGAGTCGTATGTTATTTCTAGCTTCACTTAAAGCTAATGCTGTAGTAATACGGTTGCTTTTCTAAAAAAACATAGTTATTTTTGATCACTCTGAAAGCTCAGAGGATTCTGATGCTGACTGTACCGTAATTTGGATGATTTGCAACTTGCAAAGAGTTATTTAAAAAGAGGTTTTCAATTTATTTTTATTGGTAGTTTTAATGTGGGTAGATATTTTTATGTGGGTAGATATTTTTATGTTGGCAGTATTCTTTCTATCTCACTATTTTTGATCTCGCAAGGATCTAGGTGCAAGTCGTCCGAATCACACACCTAAATACATATATACAAAAAAGTGTCAAATGTAATTTATAAAATTAAATAAAATTGATGTAATAAAAGAAGTATGATGAAATAAAATTAAAGAAGTATGTTTGTAATATTATAGTATGTTTCAAACGACGTATCTGGTGATTTAAGTATATTATGTTTAATTCTATTTAAATAAGAGGGATTATGCTCATTGATAGTAAAGTTGAAATTGCTGCTTAATTGCATCCTTATTCACAACTGTCGGAAAACATTCGATTTATGGAAAGTCTAAACCAAACTAAAAAAATTAGACTCGTTGGGAATAAAGGATAAAACGTGACGTTTTATCCTTTATTCCCAACGAGTCTAACTGTAACCTGTCACACTGTGACTCGTTGGGAGAACTCTGTAAAATAATTCCCAAGCAGTCACACTGTGACACGTTGGGAGACCTTTCCGAAATTATTCCCAACCAGTTACACTGTGAATCGTTAGGCCAACCTACTCTTAGGTATAGGTGGTGCCTCAAAGTAAGACGGGATGTGATTTTAAAATCGAAACCGTGCGTCATTGTCAATAAGAGTGCTGTGATAAAATGTTATATTAGATTAGGGGACACTTTTACTACCAACCCGTAAAATGTCACAGACAGCTGACAGTTGAATGTGACCGTAGAGTGTGAACACCGTCGATTTGGAACTAGGTTATCTGTCATAGATTCATTGCATATCCTGAGAGTTTGAATTAAATTTTTTAGCACTCGGCTGAATACTCAAACGCTTTTTATTTCCTTAAAATATTTTAAGTAATGTCAAACAAAAAAAAGAGATGTTCCGAAAATGTATGGTGACCCGGCCAGGTCTATGTACACTATTCTGAAAAATAGGTAAAAATATTCAGAACAGTGTTCAATAGTCCATTTTCTTTTTATTTGCTTTGTTGCGTGGTACAAAACAAGTACTTTCATAGAAAAAACTGCAACACAGCCAAATATTCATCATGGCGCCTATGTCACTTTGGTGACGTTTAGTTAACTTCGATGTCGCCCGTCATGTGCTTAAAACGGGCTATTAGGTTTATTTGTCATGGTCGGTTTTTAATATTTTGTCCGCAGATAGAGTTTAACTTGATAGTTAAACTCTATCTGCGGACAAAATATTAAAACATTTGTATTTTTTAAGGAAATCAACAAAAAATGTGAGCAAGAAAACCTAAGCAACCTTTTATTTGTGGATAGAATGATGATAATAAATAGAAGTAAACAAGTAATATTTTGTTTGTTAATGATGAATAGGCATTTTAAAATAAAGAGTGAAATTATAAAATACTATTTTATATTTGTGATAAACTACAAGCTTTTCATTGCATTTTTTGAGTGTTATCAAAACTTACCTATGGATTAGGAATATTTGATAATTGTTTACTGTTTTACTTTTGTTATATCTTAGCTATCTTAGTAATTTATTTTAGGAAGTTTTAAATCTTGGTTTATTTCCATTAATAACTTCACCTTAATAAATTACAATATGATCTTTGTAAATCTTGAAATATCTAATTTGGTAAGTACTTATGTTAGATAATGTAAATTATCGAATAAAGATATCTGAAGACAATAGAAATATATATTTTTTTATTTCTGACTTCTAAAATGGAATAAATCTGTCGCCTAACGTTGAATGGGTGAATAAACCCTTAGGCCGCAAACTCAAAGGCCGCGGTGGAGGTGGCGGCGGCGACCGCGGTGCTACAGGCGACTTGATAGAAATTTTGCATTAACCGTTCTGGACGGACGGCGAATAAATAATATATTATGGGAGGAAAAAAAAGAATTGAATGTAGATTGAAATATGTTTTATTATTTTATTTTATTTTTATATTAAGTAGAAAGTAGGTATAACCCGTCGGAAATATCTGTGCAACTGTCAAGTGACGCCATAGAATTTTAAAGGTCGAAAAACAAAAAAATATAATTATTGTATTAAAAACACCACGGAGATATTATACGTTCATAATTATAGTCTGATTCTAATTCTGATTTAATATTCTCCAGAATATAATCAAATGTTTTCAAAGACATTCTAGTGTATTCATAGAATTTGTTTGGATTTCGTCATTGGTCTTCGTAATTACGATGAAACTCTCCTCTTTGCTTCCTTTGTTTAAAGTACGGATTTACTTTTTCTTTTGCACATAGTAAATCGTATTACATAAATGAACTATTAAGAAGTTCATGACGCCGCCGTATCGACATTTTTGTTTGTTCGGCACGTCTCTTTCTCTTTACCGCGTGAACTGACCGCTGCCGTCGAGAACGGTCCAGTTGCACCGCACCGCCGCCCGCACCGCGGTCGCCGCCGCCGCCGCCACCCGCACCGCGGTCGCCGCCGCCGCCGCCACCGCGGCCGTCCAGTTTGCGGCCTTACGGTCCATAATACGCAAACATTGGGCCTAATTCTGGGAACACACTCTAATTATAAATGTAAGTACAGTATATCTCTTTCTCGCAATAAGTAATAGGAAAAAGATAGCAAGAATCTGTTTAGAGCTGTCACTTAAATTTAGATAGATTTCTAAGAAAGCATAGACAATTTTAGACGGCATGTACGGAGGTGCCTCCTTAACAATGCATTTTATCACGTTCAATAAGGTCGAAAATTGAACGCACGTTTCTAAATGTCAAATTATATCACAGCTATCCTTTTCGTATTCCTTAAAGGAATACGAAAAGGATAGCTGTCATATAATTCCTTTTGATAGAAAGAAATGCACTGAACTTAAATTTAGACTTAGCATAATGTGTTTACCATAGTTAGGGCCTTTACCAACATTACGAAAAGTGTAAACGCCCTGAACCGAATTGAATACGGATAAGAGTGCACTGTTTGCGTGCAATCAAATCGGACCACACTTTCGCTTATACGTGTCTATTTATGTAAATGTCCTTAACAAAAACGTTCTAAGATTTTACGTTTTTACCAAACAGTAAATTTAGAAAGTATTTGTAGCGAATAAAGTAGGAGTACAAGTTTTTATCAATTCATCAATAAAATGTTTACATCTTTTTCACAGACTCTTATGTCATAACCTTAAATTTGACATTTGCGCACACACTGCACTACCTCTTTTTCGTGAGCAGCGATAGCACGACTTCATGACGTCACAGGTACTATCGTTGGCACGAATACGTTCAATTCAAGCGAATTGTAAGCCCGCCATACATGTGCACAGTAGGTAACAAACTAGTGGTCAATCGCGCTATTTTTGAACGGCTTTACCATTTTATGTTATTTAACCCCCGTCACAAAAGAGGGGTGCTATAAGTTTGAGGTGTCTGTATGTGTATCTGTTTGTCAGTCTGGCTGGCAGTAGTTGGTAGCTCCGAATGGACCGATTTTGATTCGTTGTTTTGTTTGACAGCTGACGTGATCAAGATGGTTCTTGGATAATTATAATTCATGAAGATCTGTTGAGGCGTTTGATGACTATCAGATAATTTCCTACTTGACAAAAAAGGCTTTTACTAACTTTTACAGGTCCGATCGACTTGAATTTTGGTTTACTGTTACTTTGGTGGTATTTCCAAGACACGCTAACCTTGCGCTGACCCTG
Source organism: Nymphula nitidulata (assembly GCA_947347705.1). NCBI lineage: Eukaryota > Metazoa > Arthropoda > Insecta > Lepidoptera > Crambidae > Nymphula > Nymphula nitidulata. The sequence continues at coordinate 15,719,014 of OX374623.1, forward strand.
TGCCATCAAATAGTCTGTGGGATACTCCATTCTTCAGAAACTTGCTGCGCAAAACCGTTTTATTTGGAGATCGCTGGGGGAAGCCTTTGTTCAGCAGTGGACATCATAGGCTGATATGATGATGATGAAGAATAATCTCAATGAGATGGTTACATAGATGATTAATGAGGCGGAGGGTTACTTAAAATTTCCAATTCTTTATTATTTGTATGTAGTTACCTACCTACTAGTTGTGATTTGGTGCCTAGCTAATGTAATGTACAGTATAAAAACATTGTTTATGTCTTTATTATGTACCTCATATGATAGCTGGATGTTATTTGTACGCGGCGCTGTTGGCAAATCATTGTGGTTTAATTCAATGCACAACTGATTCACTCTACCAAAAACTATTTGATTGACAAAGTTTTGCTAGGTAATTACGTATAGGTACCTACTGTGTTAATTTGTCAATATATCTTTCTAATTCTATACGTTTGAAACATTGCCCATAAAAGTTCCTCAGTTTTATCACTAACACACTGACTGACTGATCATAATAATTCTCAGATACCTAGGTACTTCTAGCAAACCGAAAAGCATCAAATTTATACATAATCAGTTAGCCTAGCCTAGCCTATTAATTCATAAAAAAACCCAAAAATTTTGCAATTTCAGTCATGTTTCATCGATACACAAACTGCTTGTAAATTTGTAATCCTATACATATACCTAATTACATACAAATACATGCGATTACAAAGTTATACTTTTGTAAGACCTACAATGCACTACGATTTAAGTGTAGGTAAATATGAATATTTATTAATAATTTTATTCAAAGCCTCGGAGAAAAGCCCATTAGGACAGGGAGTGGGCTTTGAGAAAAGTGGTAGCTAACGTACAAGAAGTAAGTAGTACTCAACCAAAGATTGCCTACAAAAAGAGATGAGATCTTATCAGAAACATTACATGTACAAAGTTGCAAGTCTCGCAACGATACCTATACAAAAAATTTGACATGTAGGTAACTAATGTTAAACCAAGTCGGTTATTTCAGTCACTAGCTGTGGGGCCCATACATTTCGATTTTCACTGACTTGTCTATTTCAAAAGTGACTGCATCAATATTAGATATTTTTATTTTTTAAATATAAGTAAATTATACAATGACTTGGCCATCGCAAGGCCTTAGCCTATTAAAAATAATCCTAATTGAACATAGAGCTAACTATAATCACATGCGGTAGGAGCAATACACATACGAGTACGAGTAAAGCGTTATGTTATGTGCAATTGCCAAGACATATACCTACGAAGTAGTGCATATTTTCAGCTTAATTCCATTTCTAAATTTCAATTGACATTTGAAATAATAGGTAATTGATTGACCTGTTTATTTTTACAAGCTTTTATTTTATTTAAAATTTGTTTTTTTAGTAATTGCCTAACATTTTACCCCTTTCCTGTTGACAGATTGATATGATTTTAGGTATTTAGACACCCCAAGTCCCGATAGCAATGCAATTTAATTAATTCGGTATCATTGTAAATTCAAGATGGCCGCCGCTCAAAAATGGCGGATTACATATTTTCTCACAATCCCCTCAATATGGGTATCAAATGAAAGGGCTTAACTAGCAGAATTCATAATTCATATACCATAATAAATTCCAAATTTAAGATGGCCGCTGGTACATAATGGCGGATTACATATTTTTATAATTATCATCATCATCATTTCATTTCATTTCAATCTGATCAATGCCCTAGATTGATGAGGAGAGTGGTGTGATGACTGGCATCTAGGACCTAATCATTTTACATCATTATTATCTTAATTTTCAGTAAAACCGTTTGACTTAAAAGGAACCATAAAAAAGATTTTGTAAACACGCTCGTTCACTTTTACAGAAAACAATATTTGTATGTTGATGTCGTTCGTTAATAGCTGTTACAAATATGAAAAGAAACCAACAGTTACCAATAAGTACGAAAAATATGTAAGTACCTACCTACTTATAAAAATATAATATCAAGACGTAGCTACGATCGCTTTCCAATGATTGCGCCATACTACGGGCCACATCATCCTTGCTACGGCGTAACGAAATGTAACCGACGCATGACTTCGTCGTAGCAAGACCGGCTCGGTAGACTTTTTTTTATACAACTAGATGACAAACAAACTGACGGTCCACCTGGCGGTAAGCGGTTACCGCCGCCTATAGACACATGCAATAACAAGAAAAAATCACTTAGGTAATATTGCAGGAGCGTTTTCATTCTGAGCACTATGATGAAATGCCGTCCTTACGCAGTAATTAGACTGGCTACCTTTCCCTTCTATCCGAAACATAGCGAACTGTTTCACGGCTGAAATAAGAAAGGCGGCGGTACCTACCCAGACGACCCTACATACGGGCCTACCACCTAATAAATATTTGTCGGTATTTTGTTCACCTATTATTATATTTTTTTGGGTTAGTTAAATTAGGTTAGTATGGTGATCAGTTAAAGACAAGCTTATGTACTACCTAGGCCCGTATGTAAGGTCGTCTGGGTAGGTACCACCTCCCTTCTTATTTCAGCCATGAAACAGTTCGCGTTGTTTCGGTTTGATCGGAAAGGTAGCCAGTGTAATTACTGGGCATGGACGGCATTTGATCTTAGGCCTCAGGATGACAACGCACCTGCAATCTCAAGTGATTTTTCTTATTATTGCAGGTGTCTATAGGCGGCGGTAACCGTTTTGTTTAAGATTCCTACACCCTTATAAAGTGGTGACGGCGCGGTCGGCACAGCCTCCAACTACTCTCCCGATGTAAACGCCCCGACCCTTTTACGTAAACCAAGGAATGTCCATGACGATCCTATCACGAGCGCAAATACCCTCGCACACACAATCACATCATGCACTAGCCACACTTTTGTTATACACCGCACTCGTCGAACAAGGGTGCAAAGACCTGATCTACATTCGTCGCACTTTACCAGATATAGACATATGCCTGGGCGCTTTTTTAGATTAAGTTTCCGTTAATATGACTTTGTAAACTTTGTATAATGTTTAAGGTATATCTGTTAGAGCTGGCTTGTTTGGCATCCTTATGTCAGGGCTCACAGGTGTCAGTCGAAAACCAGCGCTTGACGTATAGTCTGGCATATGCTGAACTGACGACCTACTTCAGTGCAACATAGATGCTATGGTAAATTAAGTACTGTTCGTTAATTATTTATTGTCCATTGAATAATGTCTATGTTCCTATTATTTTCTGTATCTATTATTTTTTTTATCACTGAATAAACTTCATTTCTTTCTTTCTTCTCGCCCATCCCTCCAAGGGACGACTCACCTGAGCCGAGGCCCGAGCCTTTGGAGGTAGCCTCAGGTATGTCGCTCCCTCATGGCTCGAGCGGCCCGGAGACTCTAGCGGGACACCTCCCCGGCGGTGATGCCTGGCGATTAGAAATCCTCCAGAGGCGAATTTGCTCCTCAAAGCTTGAGGCCTCACCTAGGTTCTCACCTCCTTAAAACCCCAGTTACGACGTAAAGGCCATCTGCGGCCAACAGCAATAGTCCGTCCAAATAAAAAAAACGGTCGGCACGTTCTGTAATATCGTTGGCACAAATATCTAAATGCTATCTAATAGGTTGGGGAAATAGTTTCTTCGCCTTTTTTAAGAAAATTCAAAACATTTTTTAATATAGTTTTTTTACATTTAACTAAAGTATGTAGGTAAGTACCATTTTGATCGATAACTTTTTTCCATCTTGTAGGTAGGGACATGATCCCATTGCTATAGAATTTTTGGGGCTTCTTCTTGGGGATCAAAATACCGCGACAAGTGGTTTTGGCAGTCCTCCCGTGATGTTAACCTGACACTGCCTAGAGAATTCTGAAGAGAGCGAAACAGGTGGAAATCTTAAGGTGCAAGTACAGGACTATACGGCGGATGCATTAACACCTCCCAGCCAAACTCTCTTAATTTTTGCTGAGTGGCAAAAGATGTGTGAGGTCTAGCGTTATTATGATGATAAACCACACCCCTTCTGTTGATTAATTCCGGCCGCTTTCTCTCAACTTCTTGCTTTAATCTCATCAGTTGTTCGCAGTATAGTTCAGAATCGATGGTTCTGCCTGGTGGTAACAGCTCATAATGAATAATGCCCTTCCAATCCCACCACACACAGAGCATCACCTTGTTGCGAGTTAACCCGGGTTTCGCCACAGTCTGTGAAGCCTGACCGGCCTTTGACCACGACCTTTTTCGCACGTTCTTGTCGTACGCGATTCACTTTTCATCACCAGTTATCAGCTTCTTCAAAAATGGTTCGGTTTCATTACGTCGTAATAAAGAATCACAAATGAGTACACGGTTCATTAGGTTTCTTTCAGAGAGCTCGTCGGGTACCCAAATATCGAGCTTTTTTGTGTACCCATTTTTTTTTAAATGCGCCAAAACTGTTTTGTGGTCATTTCACAGTTCTTCAGCTACGTCGTAACTACTGATATGCCGATCTTGCTCCAGTTTTGAAAAAATGGCATCATATTTATCCGTAATAGGGCGACCAGAGCGACGTGCATCTTTGACATCAAAATTTCCGGATTGAAAACGCCTAAACCAAATGTGCTACTCTCACAGACACTGCACTAGGTCCATAAACATCGCAATTTTTTTTCGCGCCTTGCGTTACATTTTTACCTTTTTTTACCTTAAAATTTTAAAATGTATCGAATTTTTTCATTAGATTCACTCATCTTGACAGTACGAAAAACAAATGAAAAACACACATTTTCCTAATTTGAATTTGGAATTATCTTTTTTCAAATCTAAACTTTTAATGATACCAAAACCAGCCAGATACAAATAGCACAGCCAAAGAGATTTTATTACAAGTTCATACATACTATAATGCGAAAAGACTTTTTCCCCAACCTAATATATGTAACATGTTATTTTTGATAAATGAAATGAAATTTATTCGCAGGAAACACGGTACAGAATAGATCCTACGAAATTTCATAAATTAGGACATGTTTCGCTGAATGTTCAGCATGCAAAATTAAAATGTTGGTAATATAATAATAATGATAATAATAATCACAATATCCAATTTAAATTAGATTCATAGTTGGATAGATTCCTTAAAATACAATGTTAGATAATTACAATAATTAGAAAAAATATTATATGTCAATGTCTATCAAAAGAATACAATAAAAAAATTCAATGCCATTTTTATAATTATGTAATGTCAATATTATTATTATATGTCTTTATAAGATTATAAATTCATTAAGTGCCAGTTTATACAATTTTATTACATTAATTAATAATTATAGCCTACATAATTATGTATTGGTAGGGACACATACTCGTACATATTTCATTTCATGCACTACATACGTACACAGATATACATAGTTATACAAATACACATAATAATATTTACACAATACCTAAAGAGGTATAAAAGGATTGAATTAAGTTATAACAAAACTAAAACTAGCTATTGTTTAGGTAAGATGTACCAATTTTATCATTAGTATTATTGCTCTTCCTATTAACTCCTTACATTGTTGTAAAAGTTACCTATGTTACTTAATCATGGTACTTCTCGAAAATAATATTTGTGTATTCAATGACCTTACGTCAACGTCCCCGATTAGGTTCTTTTGACCTCGGCCGGCATGTCTCTCCGGCGCAGAGTACGTCCGCGTGCTTCTATTCCAATAACGTCATGTCATGGACGCCTCCACGTAGATTCGACTACTCATTGTTCCCGACGACACAGCCTCGCTGGTTCCTGTCATTGTGCCCTGATTTGCCGTGAAGTCCAACACGATTTTCATCAATATAAAACTGTTTATGCAACCGATCTCCCACTTATTACGCGCTTGACCGTTTCAAAGTCAATACCTCCGTATTTTATAATAACGGCGATGAGATGAGTCCCCGGTTAAAAGTATTATTTTCTTCATTGATCAGTGTCTTATTGTTAACTTCAAGTGTTAGTGCTTCAGTTTTTAAGGAAGCTTCGGAAGACCACTTGAAAGATGTTGCACACAAAGAAGGCGCTGAGACGGTACAACTAGACAAACATAAAGGTGAAAAAATACATCAAATAGAAAGCGACCTCAAGGATACCCATAAAAATCAATATGCTAAAGCAAGTGATGAAGGCAAATATCTAAAAAAAGATCATGATACCAAATCCGCCTCGGAAAGTGACGCTTATGAGGGTCACAATAGTAAGCAAGACAAAGCTGAAGACACCCATGCTACTGGATACAAAAGAGGACATAAAAAAGGACACCATAAACAGGGATTCCAAAATTCTTATCACAAAGACGAGTCATCAAACAAGAGTACTTATTTTGATGATGCCAATGATGAAGGTGATCAAGCTGCGTATAATAGTCGGCTAAACAGTTATGATAATCAAGGTGGTAGAAGTTATCAAGGGGCAAATAATAAGGGCCAGGAATTTGTGCGAGATAATTACTCTGGAGGAGGGTATAACAGATATGGTGATCATGGCCTAAAACATGCCGGGCATCAAGATTATGGAAAGAAATATTATTTAAACGACGATGAACGTTTTAATAAACATCGATATGATAACGATGCTTATAATAGAGATCGTTTTTATGAGCGGAAACAACATTATCAACCGCCCCCTCCACCTCCACCACCCCCACCAGTTTATCATGACCCCGGTTGGAATTCTAAGGGATGGGATTCGAAAGGTTGGGATGATAGACGGGGTTGGGATGACCAGCAAGGTTGGGACCGTCCTGGTTGGCAAAGAGATCAAGGCTGGGAAAGTGACTACAGTGGACCCGGATATTATGATGACCACGGCATTAGGCACGAAGGTGGGTACGGATACGGTCCTAATCATGGTTATGGTTATGGCGAATCTAGAGCCAATCCTGTGGCAGAAATTCCCCAAAATGTACCAATTGTAGCTCAAAGAAAACAAACAATTACTATTTATGAAGATCCGAGGTATGATGGAAAGGACAACGGTCAGCTACGACGAGAGGAAGGGGATTATCTTCAGCTGGACTTCAAACCCAGTAGTCATCGTTATGCAAGTTACGATGATACATACTATAGTACCCCGAGGGAAAAAGGAATGGAAACTAGTAAAATTAATAGACTTGTTTACAATTATAGACGTCAGTAAGAAATATTTTTGTTATTATTTCTATTAGGAACGCTTTCTATAGATACTCATTAAACGATACCTACATTTAATTATTTATTTATAAACTAGTTATTTGGGGAAGGTGGAGGTAAATGTAAAGGATTGGAGTGGGTATCTATGTTCTTATTAGTTTGACAATATTTGTCTTACAATCTGTGATTACGATTAAATATGTAAATGGAAATGTAAATAAACGCACATTAAAATAATTTTATTTCTACAAAATCTATTCAACAGCTTAACGTTGAATTCGTCGAATTCAATTACGTCATATTTTAGACAGTCATGCCATATAATGTAATATTGGAAAGATATCTTGATATTGCATATGTGCCGACATTCAGTCAGTCGTGCAAGTCAAATACAGGTGCTTTGAAGTGAAGATTCCTTAGGGTAGTTGCTCGGTGACGGATGGGCGGACGGTCAGTCGGGTGGCATATTTCAATATGGCGGGTCTTTGGACCGTAACGGCGGCGATGGAAGCGCGGAAGCGTGTAAAATTTGTGTCATTGGTCCAAGTAATATTTTTTAGATGCAAGTCATGTTTTTGTCAGATAACAAAATGAGCTAAAAATATTACGAGATATACCTACTTACTTACCTACCCCTTCGTTCACCGTTGACATCACAATTTGCTCACAGCGGCGTGAATTCCGGTAGAATTCGCAAAACTCCTGGGTGTCTTTGACGATAATGCCGGCCAAGTTTCCGAATTAACTCGGTTTATTACCCTTTCCGCTTTAATTAAAAGACATCGTTGTTGAGCCACTACCCACTCCTAGATATTTTTCAGTGCTTTTATTTGTAATTTAAATTTTGCAACCCTTCGTTGTGGTTGCTCTGTGGGGGAATAAACTAATTTAAACGCTAAGCTCTCGACAAAGTCTCCTTTTATAATATGTATGGTCTATGCAACGTTTTAAAATTGGATTAGCGAGCACCCGTTCTTTTTAATATAGCCATTTTTTGAGATCTTTTACAACTTCTAAATAAGATAAAAGCATTTCTAAAACTACACATTTGGTGAACAAGGTTGTAAAAATTATAAGCATCCCTTGTTTACCTGGTAGGTTTAAAGCTATATTTTAATTGACGCTTGCTTCATTTTTAGAATAATTTTTATAGAACAAATATTATTCCCTGCAATGTCATGCTTCATAAAAAGTTTTCATGATATGACTGGTATGAATCTCTCTAACAAAACAAGTGGCATACTCGCAGAGTATAAAGTGATTAAATATGAATTACTTACACATCACGATATTCCTAATGTATTATGTTCTAATACTACGATCTACTTTAGACATACCTATAGATCAGTATATATAAGTAATTAGTTCGTGTCTGTCGCGTCAACACTTTATTTACATTTTTCGCTTGTGATTGTGAATAAACATGAGTAGATTCAGACCAAAGTTTAGTGGATATGAATATTACCAGCCAATCTGCAATTTTAAAAATATCCGTTCCACTTGTGTCACTTTGAGCGGAGTGAATAGTCGCCCATGTTTACTGAAGTTGAATTAATCAATGAGTTAGTTTACATAAAGCTTTGAAACACTTTCTAGTGGTGTTATTCGCTCAATTTGAACGTTAAATTGAGGGGTTTCCTTTTGTGTATTATTACTCAAATTATAAAGAGCTTGTTGGGTAAGATAGTAATTATTTATTTATGTGTTTAATGTCTAGGCTCTTCATTGCTCAAATTAAAGCGCGCTATGAGAACGGAAAAGTTTATAAAAGCTTAATCACGTGACATTAAGCCCCGTTTCTTCTTTTATTGTACTTCCAACGACTTGTCTTGTCTTACGGCACTAAAGCAATTTCAAAATGGCACCCGAATAACACGCCAATAATCGTTAGCAGCGATTGGAAAACAAAACTGTGATTATAGGGTATTATCTCGAGATTTTCCGTCCTTTTCCACCCTTTTGTTGGACTTACATCCGTCTCATTCCCCCGAGAGGGGATAGACGAGATAGAGTGACATTACTTTAACGAACTTTCGATGGTCCATAGCAGGATGGGGTTTGGAAGATTTCCAACTGGATTCAGGTTTGATTTAGGAGGACTTAACGAGAGTTAGCTCCAAAATTGAGCCTATGATTATCTGAATAATGTAAGTAAGTGTTGTAATCAACTCTGTATATATTGATTGAAAATGTAATTAGGTATTTATCACTTAGACAAGTATATAAAATTGGTAAGTAGAGTTTAAGGCAATGCAAAGATATCCCAAGAAATTGTGTAGTAATAAAAGATACCTACTTCCTGTGTTTCCTTTAAGGCGTAGTTAATCTTATAATACTCACACGAAACGTTCCTATTATTGTGTAAGGAACAAGTTATTTCCTAAGCGTCATGTTTCCCCCGCTTTGTAACAATGAAGTCGGCACGACTCTTATCTCGGCCCTGTTTATTGTCTGAGTTGGCTGGATGGCCGTTTTGTTACCGATTCCCGACGACTCACTTTATATGAACAAGTTACTCCTTACTTTCGGAGGCCCCTTTACACTTTGCGATATTGTTTATTTTTTGATGTCTCCTTTATCTCACCACAAAACCCAAATAACGTTAAAGATTGGAAAAAATGTACTTTATCAGATTTTCTAATAGGTGTGAGCTTGGACTGGTAAAAGGACGAAAGTTATTGCTCTAAGATCTCATGGAACATTTCAATAGCATTATCATTTATGATTTTACACACCAATTCGTCTCAGTAAGAGTATGATTTTATTTTTTATTTTTGGTAAATTAAAAAAAAATTGTACCTACTTACCTATATATATCGAATCCATGTCGAATATTTTTTAAATTGATTTTATATCCCTGATGGAAAAATGGTTCAGGCTTTAAGATTATTATTAGCGATATCACTTTTATAATTTTATATCCACACCTGGATCGTATCAAGTCTTTAGATGTAAAACGCTTTCCAAAGGGGTACTCGTTGAGTCGTGACGAATCCATTGCCTGTAGCTAACTAATTGCTATGAAATAAACCGCTCCCGTGGGATGTCATCCCCGATTTTGTTTTAATCGAAATTTTCCGCGTAAAGCACGCTTAGCGATTGTCTAGTGTAATGCGACGGCTGGTGTCTTTTAAACCGGCCAATTGTTTTAATTTTAAGATCCAGTTAGGACCATAATCTTTCGCTGAAGAAGGAAAGCGGTACATATTTTTTTCTTTCACCTTTTATACACAATTTTTCTCGATGACTGGTGTCTTTCGATTACCAAAATAAAGCAACTTTTCCCATGGTCGATTCCGGATAGGTAGATAAAAGTCATCGAGTACCTCCGTGGTTTGGATGACAAATTGGCTTCGTTAGGTACTACAATAACAAGGAAAAATCAGTTTTCCTATTGCTTTTATGATTGTATGCCTTTGATTGAAAATTGGTTAGCTGCTGAGTAATTGATGAGTGCCCAAAATAGCTTATAATTTTTTTGGAGGAATAAAAACTCTGAGTCATACCTATGTTTTATTTTAATTAATCCCAGAAAATCATACCACACTACAGTTGGCAGGCCTATTACTCATAAGTTATTGGGGCTTGCTTGCGCATCGTGTTTGCGTATGGCGCGGCGCAATACGTTGAACAAACAGCCTTCAGGTGAATTATGGCCTGTGTAGTTTTGCTTATTAAAGAGACCAACATGGCGGACGTTGTTAAGATTTCGGTTTGTCTTGGCGCGCCTCCGTGCCTGCGAGCGGCTTCCGGGCATTTGGAGTTGAGGCCACTGCCGACATGTGATGGATGGAGACGGTTGCTCTACTACTATTAACAAGGATGATATAAGTTGATCCATGCTATTAATTAAACAATGTGTATTAGTTTCTTACTACCATTTTTACGGACGAGATAAACGATGGAGTGAGTAAATAAGAAAGTGTTGCAAGCCTTGCAAAGATAGCCTTGGTTAACTTAGAGAACGATGGCCAAGGCCACATGTAATGGTGCCCATATTGAAATTTAAAGTCAAACAGCTGCCATAGTTTCTTATAGCTAGCAACAAAACAAGAGGGTACTTGACAACTTTCTTTTTATTTCATAAATAAGAAGTATATGTATAACTCAGAAAGAAATATTGCAAAAGAAATAGTACCTATGTCTAAGATCAATAGTTTAACAGATATTAGGGGTAGGTATGTTTGATGTTTTGCACCACATCGTGCAAAAACGCTCCATAGAAAATCTACGGAACAGGTGACTTCGCATGATCTTATATTAATTGAGTAAGTACTAAGAAATGTATGGACATAATGTCAAAATTAATAATAACAATGCAATTATACAGTTTTTATTCATAGTTCTCATACTAATTGTTGATTTAATGGATGTCAGCAATCTGATATCTCTCATTAACATTAAAAGAAAATACATTTTTTATAAATTTTATAAAAAGTACAATTTTAACAATATTCCATATCTTTTAAGTTGGCATTGTTTTTATGGTTAACAGTAGCGTATATTTTCTGAATTTTTTAAAAATAGCGCCATATTCAAACTTAGGCAACATCACAAATGAAAAGAATCCACTGGTTGACTTTTATTGTTTGATTCTTACCGGTAACTTACAAATTGGAAGTAGAGCAGCGAACTCGACAGATCGCTCGGAAATTTCCTTGAAACCTGTAAGGCGACCAACTATGGGCTTGAGTCAAATCGGCCGCCTGCCCCGGATAGTTGCTGACACCGCGCTGCTGCCGGCCTGTAAATATTATACAGGAATATTTGGTCACATTCTAGATAAGTATGGGAGTCTAGGCTTAGGTATACCTGTATAACAAGAATTTGCAACGAGGAGAACTTGATTACTTTCAGCCGTTTGCTTTGTAGACTGCCCAGATGCTTTGTAGATTGAGTTGCCGGTCTATAAGACACAATAGACATTACATTTTTGTCTCTAAGATTTAAAAAAGAGATCAGTTCCAACCCAGGTTTTCTTGGGGTCCTTATGTAAGGTTAATGGTTATAAAAAAGCATAGGTCTCGTGATATGCTTGTAACACCAAAGGTACAGCTTGCGCTAAACTTCTAGTTCGCTCTGAATACGATTCGATTCATTGCGCGCTATCAAAATATGGAACGGGGAAACAACGCGGTATGGATGGTAGCTGTGGGCAGCTACGCAATACTGAGCGATGTAACTTCTTTGGAGCAATGATTGGCGAGAGCTCTACCTATCGTCCGCATATTGCCAACCTTTCACCATGTAAAATAAACAAGAAGCGTAATATGAGAAGTTTCCTCTCCAAATACCTACAACGCCTGCCTACTGCAATACCAGCTCTTCCATTCTATTAGGATGTGAATATGCGCTGTGTCGGATTGTTAAAGAAAAGTCATCATCAATACCATTTTCATTCAATTCCAAAACCGTTTACAAAGCGAGAGTCGAGCAGTTTAAAGTGTAAAATATCATCTGAATTCTACAAAAACATTGACGCTATCGTTTAAAACAACAAGGAACAGATTAAACGTAACAACAAGGAGGGATTTGACGAGCGGGGTAGGCTTACCCGCGGCGTGTTATCTCTTCAAAGTTCGGAATTTGCCGGCTCTCAGACTCGCAAAATATGAGCCCCTGAGCCGGTCCTGTGTCGCCTGCCTGACAATGAGATACAGCCCTGATTATGGCATTAGATACTTCAAGTGGAGTTGGAGTGCAAGGAATTTGTAACGTAATACGTGACATACCCATCGTGATTTAATACGCAATGTGTTAATTAAATTATACCATCGGTTGCAAGCCGCTATAACTGATAGTCATTCAAATTCCAAGTATGAACCTAAAATTTAATCATTATATATTACAATAAAACCGACGGTAATTGGTCAAGTAGACCTGAAACCAAACGGACTTTTGATAAAACGTGGGTGAGGCCCTAATTAAAGCCCATTACCTATATTATGATTAATAAAAAATACGTAAAGTTTTACTGCTAATGCTAAAAAAGAATTGAATTTAGGCAAAATATAACCCTAGGTTTTGAATTAGAAATCCCTTTCTAAAATAAAACTATTTATTTGAAAAATTTTAAACAAAAGTTAATACCGATTATTGGTCTCAAGTTTTAGTGACAACTTTCTAAGGTCATTATATTATTTACTACTATTTTATCGTTTCACTAAACAGTCATAGGAAAGCAAAATCCGCAATTTCGCATACATAGATGATTTAATTATTCCAATTGTTTTGATTTAAAAGCAAAACTCCCCAATCGATTTAAAAAAAATATGGGACCAAATTGTATATGTTACGCATCGAGAAAAAAAAATCACGTAAATCGGATTAGAAATGTCGGAAAAAAACACACCAACCGAATAAAGAACCTCCTTGTTTTTGAAGTCGGTTAAAAATATTTATTTTTAACCGACTTTCAAAGTCTATATCTGTTCTTCCTATTTTGTGAATCGGGTAGATATTTATCAATATTTTGGATTAGGTTTCGAAAATTATTTTTTCGAAATTTTTATTTTAAAATAAACCAAAAAACTAAAAATCTGTCAAAGTAGTTCAACTGAGCTTAGTTTCGTTAAAAATGAAGTTCTTAAGAACTATAATTATGTAGATACTTACTTTATAACCAAATTACGCTATAAACTTTTATGCGCCTCTCTTTGAACGGAATGAATAAAATCTAATTACTTGTGCTTAAAAAAACCTTAAAACGATATACCTAAACGTAGACTTTGAAGGTTTAAACTTTAAACTGGCAGAGATAATATAATGTCTCTCAGAAAATGGTAAATATCTTCTTAAACGTAACAGTTTCCCTAAAGCGACAATATCTTTTTTGGGGTTACTTGGAAGTATTACCGTTCGATAGATAGGGGCAGATTATGGAGAACAATTAGATGCCATTTGTCAGACGTAATCTATTCCACTCGCTATCTGTTTCAGTCAATTGATTGGAAGCTTGTCGAGAGTTTAGTGAGAATCTTTTGGGACAGTAACTGAGGATTACGGTTGAGTTGGATAAAATTTAGAAGAATAATGTTTTTGTATTACTGCCGTGATAACTTGTAAGAACTGCAGCTCTCACACCGTTGTTAATGAAGCCAATTCAATCCGTAGAGTCTATACTTATACAGAACCCAAACCGAATTGCCAGTATGGAATAAAATTATTTTAATTTTAATTAATAAAAACAAAAATTCAAGAAAATAAATACATTTCTGTATTTAATAATATTGTTACCGTCGAAGTTTCACAAAGAATAAAAAAAATACATCGCATAATTTATGTTTGCGTGCATGGAAGTCGTGAAATAAAATATCCAATAATTACACACCAAATATTGAGAATTTTATTTCAGCACTACCGCAGCGCGCGACAATTAAATTAATTACGTCGTAATACCGTCATCTAAAATTAAATTTCCAACCCTTTGCCGGTAAAAGGATATCAAGTCGAGCATCGAATAAATGCGGCCATTTCTCATTTTAACCGAAGCAAAACTTAATAACCCTACTGGAAACGCAATAATTACGAACGCTCAGTGCGAGATTCGGCGAGAAATAAATGAGTGCCATTAAGAGAGTTGCGTTTAGATATTTCATCCCCCTGAAGAAGACGTTAGGAGCAAAACGGGACGGCACGGCACCAACGCGGATTGTTCCCACGAGCTTGGTCATAGAATAGTATGTATAATAAAACGAGTTCTGAGATTGTTTAATACCTGTAAAACTTGACTCATACCTGCCTATAATACCTGCAGAGTAATTCACTAACAGAAATATTCGACATCGAGCTTCGACGATCGACAAGACGACGAGCCGCCTTTTGACGTTTGAGCACAGCGCTGCGCGTAAGCGTATTCACTAATCTCTACGTGGATCTCTTCTCTTGTGCATATTTGTCACTGTTTCTGAGATACGACCATGAATTTAACGATTAATACGAAGTACAATCGATATTTTTGGTTTAGGTTTTTCTTGTGTTTAAAATGTATCATAATGACTTCTTACTTTATACTTATAGATATAAAAATAAACAACTTTTTTAGCTCGTCGTCGAAACGCTTGTGTCGCCAACTGCCTTCAAACAAATGCCAAAAATTGAAACAGCGCTGCCACAACTACGCATTCAAGGAATTCTTTACAGAATCGCATAGTTGATGATCTACATAACCAAAAGATTTCTTTTTAATTTTTTTAAATATTGTTTAGGTACCTATAATATTAAAAAAATTTAAGGTCGTCTGGTCGAGTGGTCAGTACCTGCCTCTTTGTTTACTAAACTAGAGGTTCCGTGTTCGAGTCTCGGTAGGGGTGATGTTACTATGACGAGTAAGTATGAACTTTCGTTCACGAGTCATGGATGTTTATTATTTATTTATTTATTTGTTATTGTTGTTGTTTGTTGTTGTTTGTTGTTGTTGTTGTTGTTTATTTTTGTTTATTTAGTATATTTCTACTATTTATATACGTATTTATTAACTCCAGTTCTTAGTGATGCTTAATTTGAGCTGTTGAAGGGCCTAATTAAAAAGGTGTGATCGAATCAATTTAATAACAATTATTTTATGAAACGTGTTTTTTATTTTTTTCAGTTCTGTGTCCCTTCGTAAGAATCCCTAATCTTTGACTAGCAAGCAACTGACAAATTATCGACGCTCAGAGGCAATCCTCACGTTTGTTTTTGTTGAAATGTGGATGTTTTTGTGGTGCGAGACTAATGTCCGATGTAATTGTCCATACGTTACGCTTGTATTCTGCAGGTAACGAGCCATATGGGTAGGTACTTGAGGAGAAGGCATAAATCCGTTATCAAACCACGAGGGTGTAACAGCAAATATATTTTCCTTAAAATAGAGAAATTCGCCCAGCGTATTAAATATTACTTTAAGACAGTAAACTACATGAATGTGGGTGAATAATCACATCACAAGGTAGAAATCAAATTGTTTTGACATTGAAAAAAATATATACACAACAAACAGTAAACAATAAACACTTGAATAAGATTAAGCACGGGGTATTAATGAAATCCCTGAGTTTGGGCGTGTTTTAGAATTTGTTGGTTCATTTTACATTTATCTACTACTCTAGATATGGGTTTGGATCAATTTCCTCACATCATTTTCGCACCGCCATGCGACATACAAAATAGTCACGTACCCTTCACACATCAGACCTACATTGTGAACGCAAAGCCCGAAAAAATTGGATGGTGTAGTAACAAACTGAATTATGCAAAATAAATGCGTGTCATAAAGAGCGAGAATAGTCAGAATACATACAAATAAATATGTGCACAAAATATACATTGGTTTGAATTTCAAAATGTTTTATACAGAGTGGAAAAAATCTATGGGCCCTAGACTACTTTATATCCTCTAGTTAGCTCATTTTACTGAAAAGAAACATTCCTTTATTTTTAAAAAGAATCAAAACTGCATTTAAAAATCTTCTAAAATTCGCTTGTCTCACCCGAGAATCAAACCAGCTAAAAATTTTAAAAAATAAACCCTCGCTATTTTATTAATGGAATCGGTAGGATTATTGTACAGGATAAAATTTGTCTTACAAACATTTGCTCTTACACTAATCTGTTGTATGAGATTGAAATTGAATATTTATTACCTACAAGTTTTTTATTAACAATACCTAGTACTGTAATGTACATTTGTAACAAGTAGGATACGTTAATTTTCTTATCTCTCTAACATCCAAAGATATTGTATGTAGTACAGGTTTGCAAATGTTATTTATCTCTAAGTACCTTATTGAATAAGAAAATCATTAAATAAAATTGTAATAATAAATTTATACAAAATTCGTTCTTACACTAGGCAATCTGACGAAAAGTTAAAAATGGAACGCATTTTTTTATTACAACGCGGGGCGACAATTTGAAATTCGAACGACAACTTTCAACATTTTTAAAATCGATAAACATGTTGAAAGTAGGTATTTGTTCGCTAATTTATTAGTTTTCACTTTTTTTATTTCAAATATCAAATGTTTATTATACAAATATTATCCTGAACAAAAATCCTACCAATTCGTATAAAAATAGCGAGTGTTTACTTTTTAATTTTTAGTTAGTTCCATTCCCGGATGAGACAAGGGAAATTTAGAAAAAGTTTAAATGCAGTTTTGTTTCTTTTCAGAAATGAAGGAATTTTTCCTTTTCGTAAAATGAGCTAACTAATGGATTTAAAATAAGTAGTTCCCCCCCTCCAGGGCCCATAGATTTTAATCATAATCATAATCATTTATTGCAATTATGTGGTTACAAAAAGGTCTTAAATTAAATTTCACGTTCTCACATAAACCCTGTAAGGGCACAGCAAAATTATTTTACTTATTATATAAAAAAATCATTATGTATACAAAATCTAAGATAAAACTATTAACCTACCAATTATTACATTCCAGGAATTCCTGCAAGGTATAAAAAGATTTTTGTATAAGGATTCCTTTTAAGATCTTATAAAATTTACAATAATTTTCTAAATTTTTTATATTTTTAGGCAGTTTGTTGTAAATTCTTATTGACATGCAATATACCCCTGATCGCACCAAAGCCAATTTTGTAGATGGTAGGGCCAACATATCTTTATCTCGCAAATTATTTAATCTGGATGTTGAAAAGCCCCTACTTTGAGTATAAAGATTTTTATGCCTTTGTACAAAATTACAGATTTCCAGAATATACATAGATATTAAGGTAAGGATGTTCAGACTCCTAAAATGAGGCCTGCAGCTCTCTCGATCAGTAATATTAACTAGGATTCTGATACACTTTTTTTGTAATACGAACAGTTGGCGAACATCTGTGCCGTTTCCCCACAGCATCAAACCATAGCTCAGCCATGCATGAGCATACGCGTAGTAAGCACTGATCGCGGTCCTCAAATCTGTTGACTTCTTAAGTTCAAACAAAGCATAGGTAAATCTAGACAACTTCACAGACACCTTCTCTATATGTTGTTTCCAAGTGATATTTCACTGTGTATAAATAACGCGCGCTGTATAATACAGAAGACAACTTTTTTAAAAATTTCATAAAGTTTAGAACGCACAAAGAAATATTACAAAGGAAATAGTATGTTTAAAATTAAAAGTAATAGTTTCACAGATAGTGTATGTTTGATGTGTTGCTGCCTCAGGAGGTTGCTGTGCATCGTCTACAAACACTCCATATAAAATCTGCGGAACAGATGACGTCATATGTTGCTATATTAATAAAAAATGTAAGGGTATATTGACAAAATTAATGATAACTATGTAATATGTATGTTTTTATTCATAGTTGTCGAAATAATAGTTGTTAAGCAATCTAGTATCATTATAATTTTTGATAAATTTTCTAAACAGTACAATTATACAATTTTCCGTAACTTTTAAGTTTACATTGCTTTTATGAGTAACAGTGGCGTATATTTTCCGAATTGGTGAAAAATAGCGCCATATTCATACTTAGGCAACATCCCTATTATATTATAATATTTTCTGCTGAAACTAAGTACTTAGTTCGTTTTGAATTATGAAATACCTATTATAAACAGTAAGTGAAATAATGCTGACTTACATAATCACACTGCTCGACACTGGCCTTTCTACCTACAAAGAAAAACCACATGAGGAATTGAGGATTTTCGGAATTCGAGCGGTTGTATGTATTTATACCCGGACCAACGGCTTAAACTGCCTTTCGAAGAAACTCGTCAAATCCGGGATCGACCGTGGTGAAAGTTTCTTAGTTTTCATAATCGAAACCAGAGCGCTCAAAAGGCTCCAACCTCTTCGCAATCGAACTCCTTAATTACTTATTTGCATACTACTTACATAATTATTTACATACATTGTAAACGAGCGTTGGTAGGCAAGGACCGACGATCCGGTGAGGGTCGCAGGAAGCCGATGGATGTAGACAGCGCAAGACCGATCGGTTTGGAGATCCCTGGGGGAGGCTTATGCCCAGCAGTGGGCGTCTCTCGGCTAAAATGATGATTTGTAAATGATAGTGTATTTATCTATTTAATTTTCTAGATTTCACAACCCCTGTTCTTCTATTGAGTGTATGTGGGCTTAGAATAAAGTAAAGTAAATTAATTTGTCTTCACCGTTGGTCATCTACAACAATTCATTCAATCATACAATTTTGTAGATAAACAAAGTAAAACTTTTTCAGCCATATTTAATGATGCCTATCTCATGTGTTTCTCCCATGTAGGAAGGCCTCTGCCCAGCAGTAAGACGTATATAGGTTGGTTGATGATGATGATTTGCATAAAATATGTTCGAAATTTAATACTTTTTTACCGTTGTTATGTTTTGCACGCAGAGTGCACTTGACTCTATTATTAGCCAGGAACTCCCAAAACACATTATGCATTTCATTGCTGTACAGTTGACAGCGTGAGAAGCGTAACACGATAATCCAAAATTGACTTGTTTTTCGTGAGAAAAATGGGTACCTACATTAATTGAGCTTTTCATAGTAGCTATTTTCGTAGTAAGAATGTAACTGTTCTGAAACACTCTCCGACAGTCGATTCTTTGCCGGACGTTTCGCCGACAGAAGGATTAGTTTTCTTATTGTCTTACATTTTTGCGAGCACTACACATTTGAAATAAAACCAATTTACCGGATTTAACTCGCGTTTAATTAGATGTTACATTATTATTATACACCCGACGTTTCGATTACTTTACAGCGATCGTGGTCACGGGAAAACTCACTATTCGTCAGGTTTTGTAACATACATGGTTTTGTTTCCTAATTAAACGCGAGTTGAGTTTTAGACTCAGACTGTACACATAAATATCAAAGTGCGCAAAGCTGTAAATCAAGCAAAAGATAATACTGTTAATATTTCATGTATTTAGAATCCGTCTTACGAGCTCTTCAATTCTTAAAAAGTTAGACAAACAATGTGACAAGGCTTGTGCACACCAGCGACAAACCGCATTGAGGAAGCGACAGGGTTGTAACATTTTACTGCCTCAATCGGCGCATAAACCGCGTGATAGTACCCCTGCCGACAATTAAAGGGAAGAGATAAACCCGACCGACTTTCCGCCACTCCTTTACCGCGGTTAATAGGGAGTTTCGGTTAGAATCTCTCCTGCTTAATATTATGGTTCATTTCCTATTTGAATGTAAAATATGCTAATAATGAGAATTTTGCATGAAAATAATTCTAACACGAGGTTTATGTAAATGTTTCAAATCTCTATGATGTAACATATATGTATACTCACTTACCTATTTAAAAACGAATTAGTTTGAAATTCTATAATGTGTTATTAATTGTAGGTACCTAAATAATAGCGGTAGAGTAATTCATTTCGTATTATTATTTCATAAAATATTTTTAGAAATATTTTGTTTTCATTTTTTAATACCGACACTTATTGTATTTAAATAAGTATTACTATACTAACTACTACCTTAGTAAACTAGTACTATTTAATTTGAATAAATTTAGGGCTCAGGAAGAAAATAAAAAAAAAATCCACTTGTTATTGAGTGAAGTATCCACATACCAGTCACAATAGGTTTTCAGCATGTGATCCCACCCAGGGGTGGCGGGCCGGTAAGGGATGATAAGTTGAAGTGCTTTAAGAATCGTTTCCCGTTGAGTATAAAAATCGTTCTGGCTCAAACTCTAATTCAGTCTGTCATTTACGCTGATATTTACTGTCTGGATATACTGAGAAGCTTTTATTTGAGCAAGCTTTAGCGCCTGCAAGACCTCGGCATTACATTTATATTCGGTCTCTGACAGTATGACTCGTATTCCCACGAGGATCTCCAATAGCATCCAAACCATTCACGTAAGAATTTTAGGATGTTCTATGCTATCCAGCATACCCATTCTACCTGCGGGAAAGCTTTTCTTTTTTTTCGCTTTCTTAAAATACTCCGCAGATCCCAGTTTCTACATCTAGTTAAAAATGCAGCCCATAATTGGGATGTTGCCTAAGTTTGAATATGGCGCTATTATTCACAAATTTAGAAAATATACGCTACTGTTACCCATAAAAACAATTCAAACTAAAAAGGTATGCAATATTATTGAAGTTGTACTGTTTTGAAAATTAAAAAAATGGGCTTATTTTTTTTTCAAAATTTATCAAAAATCTTAATGATATTAGATTGCTGACATCAATTAAAACATCTATTATTATGACAACTATTAATAAAAAAAACTTAATACATAGTTATTATCAATTTTGTCAGTACGCCCATACATTTCTTAGTAATATATGGGAACATGTGACGTCACCTGCTCCGTAGTTTTTCTATGGAGCGTTTTTGGACGATGCGCCGCAACACTTCAAACATACCACTATATCTGTGAAACTATTGATCTTAGACATACTATTTCTTTTGCAATATTTCTTTATGAGTTATAAACTTCTTATTTATGAAATAAAAAAAAAGTTGTCAACTACCCTATTCTAACTCCTTCTCCGATTGATTTTAGTCTATGGAACTTGCTTCCAGTTCGTATTCGTAAAAAAGACTATTTCACTATAAAAAACTGTGTCAAAGAATCGACTTATCCTTCATTTACTTGAATATTAATTAAGTACCTATTCCATTACTTTCCTATTTTTAACCGACTTCAAAAAAGAAGGAGGTTATATGTTCCACTGTATGTTTTTTTTTGTATGTATGTTCACCGATTTCTCTGTCAATTGTGAACCGATTTTCCAAATTCTTTTTTTATTCGATAGAGTATACTCCAGAGGTGGACCCATTGGCACCAAGTCAGGATCTGATGATGGGATCCCAGGAAAATCGAGGGCAAACCTCAAATTTTATTGGCACGTATGACATGTTTTACTTTTTTTCAAAGCTATTTAAGTATTACTTCTGTTAGTCATTAGCGCGTGCTAATGAGCTGATGATGGAAGGTACAACTCCTTAACGGTTAGGAGTTAAAAGATAATTCTTTCACTATGTATTTTAACCAAAGACTGAGAGATAGACAAGTCGAGTGCTGACGGTCACCTATGTTGCTTTGACCTTAGGAAATCACTTAAAAATGTGAAAAAATATTTTTAACAAAAATAAAACCGACTTCAAAACACTAAAAAGGAAAAAATAATTCAATTTCAGTACCTAGGTACTTACCTGCTATAATGTATTTTTTGGAGTTGTTGCTAAGCTGTTTCCAGAAACAACAAAAAGTGAAGCACCAACTCCAGAAAATACATTTTAGGAGGTAAGTACCTAGGTACTGAAATTGAATTATTTTTTCCTTTTTAGTGTTTTGAAGTCGTGTCGTTTAATTTGTTATAATTTCATAACTGGGATTTAATAAACAAGATAAGTATATTCACATAACTTTAATAGTACATTATGGTACAAGTGTGTAATGTTGGTGATTACCGCTGAGGCGCATTGAGGCCCGAGCCGTCAGGCGAGGGTCTTAAGGAGCCGAGGACGGTAATCATCAATACACACGTGTATCATACAACGTTTTTCAACACACTTCTGAATAAAATAATACTTAAATAAAAAACCATTTTACATAGTAGATAAAAAGTTTATTTAGAGAAACAATTAGTAAATGTGCAGTTAGTAAAATTATAATTAACTATTTTTGATGATATAGCGGTCTCATCAGATAGATTATTTACTGAAATACTTTCATGTTCTATTGTTATTTGTGATGGTTCATTATTCGTGTAGGTAGGTGAAATCCAATCATTGGATGTACTTGGTATTTCGCTAGGATGCGTCTCAGAATCAAGTTTAATTCTTTTTGTGATTTTCGCACAAATTTCCTTCTTGTTTTGTATGGAATCTTCTACGTATGATTCTGCTACATTGCTAGATCGCCACCCGCCATGTCGCTTCAAAGTCATTATATCAGCTCCTGAATTTGCCAGCAATGTAGCTGAAGTTCTTCTGAAACTATGTCCAGTGTAGCTCTCAGCATCTACTAAACCCAAAAACTTAGCGATTTCTTTAGGCATATAACCAAATTTGTTTATACCTATAGGCTGACAGGTACATTTACCATTCTGGTAATTTAGAAAGAAACGGTCATTTTTTGTTTTTGGTGAACGCAAACTTTCATACTTCTTAACAATATCATAGAATGGACCGTGTATGGTGAATGACCTAGGTATTTTATTTTTCGTGATAGGTATCTTCACTAAAAGCATCTGGCCATGGTTTTCTATATCTTTTACAGTTATATTTGTTAATTCTTGTATCCTACAGGCACCAGTTACACCAAATATTAAAGCAACCTGAAACAAAAGAAACAATAATTAAAGTCAACAAGCTGCTATTAAATATTTAATTAAAATTAATTTAACTAACCTTTGTAGCCAAATATTGGTTATCTGGAGCATCTTTAATAAATTTTTCAATATCGTCAGATGATAAAACCTTTGATTTTTTGCTTCTAAATCCATTAGATAGTCTCTTTAGATAAGCTGACAAATTCGAGTATGTTTTTAAGTCCACTCCATTCTTTGTTCGGACTGTACTTTTTAACATTGAGTAAATACACCACAAAGAGCTAGGTTTGTACTTAGAAGATAATTCTTTAAAGTACGCCATGAACACATTTTCTGAAAAAGACTGCGTATTCTTGTTGTTCTGCCATTGTATGAAATTTTGGTACGCTAATAGATATTTTTCCTTTGAGTTTTCTGGTAGTAAACTTTCCATAACGTTCTGGGCTTCACATCTTATATCGGGCGGTGTACAACATAAATCATTTTCTTCATAAATTGTATTTGCAGACATCTTAATTAATAACTAACTAAATAACTTCAAAAGAGAAAACGAGACGAGTTGTGAAAAATGTTTCGTAATGGCGGGAAAAATTAATCAGTTTTCCTATGCGCGCGCATCGGCCATAGACTAAAAAATGAGGTTTCTTTTTTTTGTGCTTTTCGCGGATAGCTTTTTAGCGCAAATGTAAGCGTAACTCAACCAATAATATTAAAAAAAACTATTACTCACTCGTGAATAATAGTAATGAAAAAGTCACAGTTTGATTATAGGTGTCATTATGTGCCTAATTGCCATGGGATTAGAGCCACTTTATGAGGAAGTGTGTTGAAAAGTCTTTTAATCGAATCTATCGCTACCAAATACATTAAATGACGCAGAGTAATTAAAATGATGCTTTAAAAGTATACTGCTTTAATTTCCCGACGTATTATTAAAAACTACCATTGCTTTGGTAATTATTGGTTTTACTTGTAACATCGAAATGCGGTAAAACGAACGGATATTACAGATTTAATTACGTAGTTCTTTTTGTTTTCATCCGATTGGTTTTAATATTGCATGTATGTTAAATTATTTTACATTGGCATTGTTTTTGAAGGGAAAATTCTATTTAGTTAGGTAGGTATATAGAATAAATATTGAGAATGCAAATCAACCAACAGTCAGATCAAGTGCTAATGTCTACAGGGTGGTAGCGACAGTACGACCATAAATTAAAACATGGGCTATAATAATAACATTGGCTGCATTATTTCATAGAAATGTCAAAATTATCAAATGAATAAGATGTCTTTGAAAGTTGCAAACTATTCTATGAACTAATATAGCCCATGTTTTAATTAATTGTCGTATTGTCGTCACTAGCCTGTATATGACGATGATATTAAAATGAATAAAGCAATTACATTAGAACCTGAAGAGGGTTATTCTATTATCAGAAGAGCAAAACAATTCGCACAAATCAAAAATACATCCCAAGCGGATTGACCATTAATCGCTAACAAAGGTGGCCATTAAATCAATTGGCTCAAATCCTACAGAGGCAATCTACATGAGCGGTCGCTAATAACCCTAATTTCCACCGCCATTGTGCCCGTAATAAAATTTTATCAAACATTGTCTGGATATTTTCCCCCTTTAGCTGCACACAAATGGCTACAGTGTTCAATAAACGCATAATTATATCTGTACCTTTAGTGGCAATTAGAATTGAGGGCTCAAGATAATTCATATTTGTTTTTTTATAGACGTATTAAATTATTATTACACATTACATATGTAAAATATTATTTGAGCTTTTAATTACTTATTAAAGTAGATTATTATTGGTAGGTGTTGCCGTATAGGCTAATTGCTTTTTATCATTTCAATAAATGTCAAACAAAGCAAGGCAAGGAGATAGATAGAAGGTGTTACATTGTATCCAATAAAGAGATAAAAAACTTATTTGTGTGTTGTAATAATTGTTTCATCATCATCAGTCTATACACGTTCCACTGCTGGGCACAGGCCTTCCTACACGAGAGAAACGCATGAGGAGTTTGGGCCATAACACCACCATGCTGTCCCAAGTGACAAAAGAGACCAACAGTTAAACGTGCCTTCCGAAGTACGAAAGCTCAAGATTACAAATTTTGATGGACCCATCCCGGGTTCGACCATGGTGATAGTTTCTTTATTTTCTTAATCGAAACCAGAACGCTCTTACCCCTATATACGACACCGAATGCCTCTACGTTGTAATAATTATTGTTAAACAAATGTTTACTCATTCGAAAGCCGTGTCATAATTAACAAGAGACCTCAAACGAGAAACCCTTTAAGCCCCTGTTTTCCTATAGCTTTTCCAACGACTGATTTTCATACACATTGAAAATAGAACGTCCCCTAAGTGACACAAATTTCCAATACAATGAATTCATTTGTTCGATGTAATGGTTCTTTGATAGGTCAATAACTTCAGTAAGTACATAATTATTTTCATGGGTAACAATTTAAAGTGTCATTAGGAAAAAATAATAAAGTGATCTGAAGACAGTAAGTAAGTAGCTGTTAATAACTGACTAATTTTTAATACAAAAGATTTTGCTAGTTCAAAACCTTAGAGTCTGCGAAGATTTCCTGGTTTTTCTTGAATAAAGTATG
The DNA here is from genome assembly GCA_947347705.1 of Nymphula nitidulata. Classification (NCBI taxonomy): domain Eukaryota; kingdom Metazoa; phylum Arthropoda; class Insecta; order Lepidoptera; family Crambidae; genus Nymphula; species Nymphula nitidulata. The sequence continues at coordinate 15,745,087 of OX374623.1, forward strand.
TGAAATCGCAATGAATGTAAAGAATAGTTTTAGTTTTTTAACAAAATCTTGTAATACAGTACATTATATTAATAGTACATTGTAGTATACTTTATTATACGGTAGCAGCAAAAATCTCTTAATAAATCTTATTTTATAATATAGTACAGAAGCGGATAAAAAAAATGTGGGATTCACTGCTGTGTATTTATCTGACGTTGAGCTATTTTTTATTTCTATGTTACCTATTGATGTATTTAATTTTATATTCATGAGAGTAGGTTACCTGATTGAAACTTACAATTTTACTTGAATATATTTAAGGGCGGTTTCATTTTTCATCAACTTTGCTAAAATATTTTTGAAGGATCACCTTTTCACGTTGTGTTTTATAGAGTAGGCAGCGCGTTAGTGCCCAAGATGCCGCGAGCTTCTAAAGGCTACGGTAACTGCTTATCATCAGGCGAGCTCCTTTTTCATCCTTGTCGTATTAAAAAAAAGTTAATTTTAATACAAAAGCATACATATTTAATGCAAAGTAGTGTGAAAGCAGCAGTGATATTTAATTTAAATTTGTAATATACCGCCTTCGCACCAGGCGAGCAGAATGGAACGCTTTTATGAAAAAAGTTCACCGAAAAAATTGCATTCTCCACTAGTAGGTAGGCACTGCCAATGACTTTGATATTTTCGACGATATTAATTAAAAAATTATAAAGCTTCCTCCCTCCGCTCCTCCGCCCGCAGCTATTGTGCGCCCCACAAAGCATTTATATCCCGGAAAAAGATAAATATGAGAGACTCAGGTAATTGCGTACGCTTTTATTGAGTTGTTGTTTGATTTCGTGGGCTTTATTGTGCGAATTTAATTTTCGTTTTTTTGTACAATTTTACACGCATTTGAATGTTGTCGTTATTTTATTGAATATTTATCAATAGATTACAGATGTCACTGGAGGTAGCCAGTAAAATGCTACTGATTTCGATTTCATTCAGCTTAAAAAGTAGTCGAAGACTTCACAAAACAGACTTTTTCATACTGATTTGACAGCTGATCGCAAACGATCTAGACCTTTTTATTTTATTTACACTACCGCGTTGCGTTAAACTGCAACACGTCCTCGAAATGAGTACCTTCTCTAATTAATTTACGTATCTCTCTTTAAACTATTTAAATACTTTTTTGTAAAAAATGGATGGTAGTAAACTTTTTGATTGCACCACCCTACTCATTGACTTATAATAATTGTCCTTAGTACACTTTATTTTAGAGTTACTAAGTATACCTCAATTTGATTAATCCTTATTTTATTATTAATATTATCAAACAAAATGAGTACTTATTTATTCTTCAAAAGTCCCAAAGAATTTACTTTGGAACGAGACCTCAGAGGTAAATATTTTTCCTGCGTCATAAAGGTGCGGGCGCGGGGTGATGATTTTCTCCAACAATGCCTCCGAAGGGAGGGCAGGTAATTATGATTGAGCACAAAATGGATAAAAATAACCCGTATTGTTTCAAGCTAATTAGGGTTTGTGGTCCCGGGCGGCGGGAAAAGCAAGTCACCGAGCCGGATTGTCGATTTACTTTTGCTTGCTTGAATACTTAGATTCATGAAAATGTGTTTTTCAAATATTTTGTTGAAGACAATATGAAAAACAAACTGCCTTGTATGCTGTATTTACATTAGAATAGTGTTTCTATTTTGTAAAATTAAACATTGTGTTTAATTAAAGCTAATGTCGCTGCGTTCCCCTTTTTCGATACCTACAGAAATCCTTCATTTTACCAAAAAAATAAAAATAAATTGTATCCATATTTTCCATCACACACTTCTCCATGATGTCTTAACAAAATTACTATGCAAGACCGACAAGAATGTCAAATTGAATTAACTACCCGCCGTCTCTTCGGTAACGTGAGGAGCGATTATGAATATTAATATGTCGCCGACACTCCAGGTCGGCGGTTTGACTCTAATTCGCATAGACAAACCTCTCCCGACAGTCTCGCTTATCTATGGTTGCATAATCTGTGACGTACTTAACTTTACTGTTGTATGAACCACTTACTTAAGGTAATATAAGATTATGAATAATCTTGAAATATTTAATATAAAAATAAATATTTTCTCCACAACAAGTCTCCATAATCAGTTGAATCGATTGATATGAAATTTAGTACGGAGATAGTGACATTCACGCAGGCGGAGCCGCGGGCGGGCACTAGTAATAAATATATACCATAGATACTTTAAATCTTATGTTCTTAACTTTCCGGCGCTTACAGCCTGCCAGCGCTCACATAGTGAAAAATAAGTATATTATGCCTAATAATATGTCAGTAGGTACTTCACAGATTCAAAAGTAGTTAATCTTCTAGTTAGTGTGAAACAAAAGCGCTTTGAACAGTTTGAACACCATAATGAGCAGCGACAGTAAACTTTACACGCCGCTAATTTGTGTCAGTTTAAATCCTCCGCGTCGATCTCAATGCTAAGATAATGCCGTAATTAAAGGCCTTCGCGATCGATTAAGTTAAGCCGAGTTTAAACAGAAGCTAACTCCAGGAGAAAGGTCTACTCTGCCGTGAAATGGCATTAGGTTTTCGCGCGTTTTATTCGCTTTAGTCTAGGGTTACTACAAAAACAGATGTCTTCTTAAAAATATATTTAACCTTTCGTGACTTAGGAGCCAGCCAGCGCTCACACAATAGAAATTATATATTAGTTAGTTTTATATTAGTTTTAAAAATATTATATTAGTTTTATATTTGTAATCGGTAGACTAATTGCATAATACTCAAAAAGTTTTTATTTGTGTTTAATAAGATTTATACCTACTATTTTTAAAGTCTGATAATTTACAGTCAATCATTTATCAAGAGCCAAGAGTGATGTGAGTCTAAGACGGTTATTATTAGATACGAATGCCTAAAAGAGTTTGACTTGCAGTCACAACAATTAAAAGTTACATATTATTTAATACATAATATTAGTATATAGTCGTTATTAAAGTTCAATGGATTCTGGTTATAGTAGGTAACATAAACGCATAAGAAAATTATTTTCGACTTTGTATTTTTGATGCAACTTTTAAGCAAGATATAAGAACGGCTGGCTGACTCAGTAATTAAAAATGCACTATATGCGGTTTTGAAACCCACCCGAATATATATTTTCTTTAATTGTAGCCATAACTTTTCTATGTATAACTGGCAACCCTATTCAAGGCAAGAGTTGCTAAGAAAGGAGGATGGGCGAGGCTTTACCGAGAGATTGACTTAATTACGAAGGTTCGTAAATTAGAGGAAGTATTTTTGATTGATACGATTTGAAAGGATTTGTTCTAAGTTTATGGTGTTAAAATTTAAAACAGTTAAGAAGGATTATGAAGTTGTCTTTGCAGTGTTGGGTCCATTTAATTAATTATTGATTATAAACTGAACTACATGGCATTGATTTATATCAATGATAGAAAATTTATAAAAGGTGAATATGTCTTGCGCTGAGCTTAGAATCATAAGGAAATATCATTTTTTAAAAATAAAAGCTTTAACTGATTTTATTAATAAAATTATATTTTCTCAATTTAAATGAAGATAAGGGTACCTAGTTTACATTTTTATCTATGATTGCGCATGACTTAATAACTAAAAATAGGGATATTATTTTATTTATTTATTTATTAGAAACAATAACATTTTACAAATGAGATAATAAATATAATTAGCGTATACATCTTCGTTTAATATTAGCCTTTTATTAATAACAAGTTGGCAATATGAAAATACTTTCTCTTTATTATCTCTTTTTCTCTTTATTGAATACTTTTCTAAGATGAAAATACTTTTTAAAGGACTCCGCGACACTTCATAATTGTAGTAAAATGTTATTTAAGCACTAAAAGATAATCAAAACGGCATTTCACTTTTGTAGATGTTTTATACTAATTATACTTATGAAATATAAAACAGAATATTAAAAGTTTTTGTATTTACTTATATTTTCGTTTTGGTTTCAACGAAATCGATTTCGAATTATAAAGTGTGACAAAAGTGAGAAACCCACAATTCTAAACAATATCTAACCTAGAACCTCGTTGAAATAGAACTTATGAGTAATTCCGTAGCCAAAAGTTATAGCTATAAGAAATCATAACACCTACCATAAGATTAATTATTGAAAAAAAATACAAGGATTTGACTTTTAGTGTCGGCTTTTAATGATAGTTTAAAAGTATTGACTTAACACAAGTAAACTGAATATCACTCAACATCGTAATTAATTAAGTTTTCACCCCTTTTTTCCAAGGTACTTCACGAAATTCCGTTTCATGTTAAGGGGCAGTTTGAAATTACTGTAATAATTAAATCAGGCATTCTTTCCAACTTTGGCATTAATATTTAGTGGAGGCTTTGACAGGGCAATTCCGTCTCAAGTACCTCTACCCTTCTGTTTATGGTATGACGTGGGCCTCTAGAGATGGGAAACAATAAATATTTAAATTAAAAATTATCAAATATAATTATTTTTTTTTGGATTTACGTGTTATACAGATATCGGTAAGAAAATTCTTCTTGGTTATTCTATAATCTGTTTCTTGGTTTATTCTTTCTTGGTTTATATCAATTTTAACAGTTTCTAATCTGATTATTTTATAGTAAATATATTTTTTTTCATCCCCCCATCTCGGAAAGAGTATTTTTGCTCTTCGATGTCTGAGTGCAAAAGCCGTTTTTATCCGCTAGAGGATGAAGTAAAATTGAATTTAGAACATCGTGTACACTAAATTTTTTAATTCAAAACATCATTAAACCTCTTTACTTCTAACTCCATGGTGCCGAATTTATCATACAGCCTTTTTTAACTTGTTAAAAACTTAGACTCGGCTCCTTCTTGATGGTGTACATTTTGTTTAATTTGTTTTGCGCGCGCCATTTTCTTTTCACGACATATTTGTTAAAACCATAGGTTTGAAACAAAAACTTGAAAACAAGTAGGTTAAAAACCTAAAATGAGTGATTCTAGAATCGAGGAAGTTTATTTGACACCAACAGAATTGGCTGAAACTGTTAATAATGCGCAAATGTTTTTTTTTGCATTGAGTCATTTCCTCGTTGAGGTTGGATGAAAAGTTACGTGTTGCACTCGAGTGCAAAGATTTTTCACCTCGTGCTCTTTTGATTCCCTCGCTAACGCTCAGGATTCTAATTTTACAATCCTTCGCTAGCTCGGTCATCAAAATTGAGCACACGGTTAAAAAGCAACTTTGCACTCTTGTATAACAAATAACTATTATTAGTGCCTACACCATCGTACTTTCTCGATGATTCGATAAATTACTGCTTAGGAAGTAATTTGTCGAATCATTAACAATAAATGTTTGAAAGGTTGTAGGTATTTAGAAAAATATCTAAACTAGAAAAAATATTTACACACTAATAGGATATGTTTTTTTGGAATCTACATATTTCTATCATTAGCTTTGTATTTATTTCTTCATTATAAAACCTAATAAGTAGGTATGATATTTTGAATGGGACTTTTATAATAATGCTCCCATAATCACAACAGGTCTACAGAATCGTTATATAGCAACTGTTCCTATTTAGTAAGATTAAATAAGGTCGTGCTCAATCTGTAATTCAGGTAGCAGTGACAAATTAGTCTCAGCAGGACTGATTAGTCCCAAATACAAATAGTTACCTACAAGCAATGCTGAGAGAGCTGTTTTACGTCTTGTGCTTCTATCGAATGAGCAGTTCTTCATCTTTTAGGGGATAGTGGACCAGTTTATTTTTTATTCTTAATGACTTCGTATTTAAGACTTCAGATCTGACAATTTCACTGTCTGCCTACAGTAATGACTCATGCTTATTAACAAATCACTCGATAGAACAACGACGAATGACAATTTATTTGCACGGCTAGAAGTGTCAAGCTCCGCTCCCGCAGCGGTCATGTGACTAACTGAATATCAGCATTGGAATCAAATACGGATGCTGATGCTGATATTCGCAACAACCCTGATTGGAACAACAAGCGTCACTAAATATATTGAACACTTTAAATACTCCCAGCTATCCTTTTATCTACTTTTATAATAGGCAGAGCATAGAGAAGTTACAGCAGATATTTTCATGGAAAATATTTTATCGACAATTCTATGATTATATTTGTCCCCTCTCTGCAACTTCTGTTGCGTGACGCTTGTTTCCTTGCAGCATTATGAATCGGCGTAAATGTTGTACCAAATGTCAGTTTGACCTTATGTTAAGTGTTGCGCCGCCCCTGAATTATTCGGCAGACCTGTTTGATCTATGAAATTCGCCCTTTTGATATGATGGCTGTCATTGCCGAATTAATATTTCACGTTAAAATACGTTTAGGCTTCAATGCAACTTTAGACAACTTAGAGTTTACAGCTATGCGGAGTTTTAAACACTTTATTTGGTATTTATCTGCGGCGAAGCTACTCATTGGTTACATTAAACTCTAGTTTGTGAAGTAATAGTCAAAATTACAAATTATTTACCAACATTTTTCAGTTTTCACTAGATCGCAGTTCAAAAATTTGCCCAACCAATCTTTGAAGTGCCATTTCGCTCCACTTGGAATACTTTTACGAATTGTATTCTTTTACTACTTATTTAAACATAAAATTACATACAACTTTTTGATTTAGCCTATTAAAAAAGTAGTACAAAACCCACGTTAAACAAAAAAGACAGGATGAAATTTGTGCCAGGTGCTCCTAATGTGCTGTTTAAAATTCTTGAATAATGTTTTCTGAAGCGTTTACAATAATAATGATGTTTGCGACATTTGTGCTTGAAATTTAATGTACAGTTGGTATGGCATGCACATTTTGAAATTTTGAATTTTTCAAAACGATGTGATGTCCAAATCCACATTGTGAATCTTATTGAATTTTTTTGCTCTCTAGAATAATATGTGGAAACCTTCTATTGTTTTATCTCAATTGGTTTTGGACATTGTTACAATACAAAGTCAAGAATATATCAATATACCTACATATAACGCACATATTGGATTTGACGACCGGCTGGCCGAGTGGTCTGTGCCCCTTGCTATACAGACTATTCGGTCAGGGGGCCCGGGTTCGGATCCCGGTGGGAGCCAATGTTTGTAAGATGAGTACGAGTTTTATAATAGTAATTTTTTTTTAATCAATGTTGTGACAATTCGGAATCGATCTTGATATTTATTATATGTCTATGGACTAGGAATAAAAACAATATTATAATTTTAAAGCTATTTATTTAAAAAGTTTTTAAACAACATAAGCTGTTCTAATATTTCAAACATTTATAATACTTAAATGTAAAAATAAAATTAAGAATACCATATACCTAAAGTGTCTATATTGTAGTATTAAAAAATATTTAAGAAAATTTAGCTATATTTTCAATACTTATTATTTATCAAGGTCATTAAGCTTTAATTTTGATGAGTCAACTACTCATAGGTACATTAAACGGTACTCCACAAATGTAAATATTCACGTGAGTAGCCGGCGTAACTCACAATGGAATTCTTCCAAAGTTTGTTAAGGGTCGTTCCAGCGAGGGCGCCTGCATCGGAAGTGCTATCGCGACCCGCCGAGACATTTTCTATTCAAATTACCCACTGTTTGGTCATTATCGTCCTAACCAAATCGCCATGCAAAATTTCCTGCACTTTCCGTTGCTGGTTAGTAAAGAAAAATATTACACTGCATTCATAATGTATCATCAATGTAAGTTGACCAATTCGATAATATCGTTTGATGTAAATCCTTTAGTAATAGGATTGTCTAGCTAGTAGACGACACGTCAGACCATTTCCGCTGCGTATTTAAATGTATGCTAAAGAAAACAGTAGACTTAATTTATTAGATGTGTTGTGGCCTATGTAAAACCCAGTTTTTTAAATACAGCGATGTCTCTTGAGTTTCAAACGATAAGGCGATAGGCAGACTCGAGTTCACCTTTGTTATTGTTAATATCACTGATGTTGCTCCGACTACTGTTTATAGTATCAATATTTAATTTTCAACAAATTTATCGTTCAAAAGATTTTAATTGATGTTTGCTCATAATACAACAAATGTAATCATCTGTAGGGGTCACAATGGCAATGATTATATGTATTGTTATTGTAATTATGAAACGTCTATGTATTTTATACACAAATTTAAGACAGGATGTTACTTTTTCTGTCTTAAATTTGTGTATAAAATAATTGTGTATTCAAATAAAAGTTTAAATATGTATTGGAGTTTTAAATAAAAAAAGCCTTATTTAAACAACTACTACTACGACTACTTGTCAATTTTGAGGATTGTCGGAACTACTTATCGCCATTTATATTAAAAAAATGGCAATAAGTAAATATAATAATTTCGTCTTGATGTCCGTCAGCCCTATACCACTTTTTCGTCACCGTTATTATCACCACTAGGTACTACGGGCTGCATATTTTTTTATATAAAAATGGCGTTATGTAGTTACTAACAATCCTCTCTTGATGTTAAATCATCCTTAGATAACTTCATCTTCTTTTAATCGTGGCAAAATGGTTTTGATGTCAGTCAACAGCTAGTTTTTTTAGCAATTTTCGTTGCTACTATAATGCCGATTTTGCTCAATTTTTCTTAAATAGCATCAACCTTAGCAGTAATAGCGCTAGTATCTAGACTGGAAACGCTTGAACCAATTTTGTGCTACTCTTAACTTTGACTGCTTTACGTACCAAGGTCTAATGCTCTTTATAACAGCATAAATTTTTTTGATGTCATGAATTAAAATAAGTTTTTTTTTTTTTTTTTTTAATAATAATATTCAATTTCAGATATGTTTATATTAAAACTAAGTAGTTGGAGTATGATGTTATGTAGCACAAATCAAAGCAAGATATTTTATTTATTATTATTAGCTTCTTAGAATACCTGCTATATAAAACACTAAACAAGACTAACGCTTACCTTTACAGAAGTAAATTTATAATAATGTACAAATCTACAGTCTATTAGGTAACGTATTTAAATTAATTTGTAATTAATGAAATAATTAGTTAATGTAAGATGCAATGATAAATGTTTTAGACGTTATCAATATTTTTGTTGATGAAGGTGTATAGACAAATGTTTAAGACTAACTCTAAGTTATCAATGTCGGACGCACACTGATCTATATGTTTTACTTTCTCTTCAACTTACGCAAGCGAGAAGCCTTCGAATTCTGATTTGCGAAACGAGAACATAGACCCTTTCACCTGCATGTAAATCATTAAACGGATGTCTATCGTCTTTAAGTGACTGTTGGTATGCCTTCGATAGCTCAGTTGGTAGAGCGGTGGACTGTAGCTGGTAATAACTGTTATCCATAGGTCGCTGGTTCAAATCCGGCTCGAAGGATTTATTTTTGAGTATCTGTAATTGTAAAAATTACAATAGTGTGTAAGTTTTCCTTACATTGGATTTTACAAGTTATAAAAATAACAACCGAAAAATATGTTTTTTTTATTATTCCACTTTCATTTTTACTAACGTTCAAGTTAATTGCAGAAATGGAATGAGACTAGTTATGGTAATTAGTATTTTTACTCATGATATAGACCGTAGATGTGTGAAAGTTTTTTTCGTATGTTGTAATGATATAATAATATTGTCTTATATTTTCACAAGTATATACTTCATATTTGAAATAAATCCACTTTGCTGGATTAACCTCGCATTTATTTAGATGTAACATAATTATTTATTATTATTACCTGATATAATATATTTGTTACATTATTACTTAAAATTTAACATCTAATCGACCGCGAGTTAAATCCGGTAAAATAGTGTTCTTCTAATAATATTACATTAAGCATTTATGTTTTTATTTTACAAAGCTGTTCAGTCAGGTAATGTGATTACTACTTAGCTACATAGACTTACTATATTTCGTGAGATTTTATATTAGAATGTAACTTGATAGTGATTGTTGTGTAGAGTCACAGTAGAGTTTTCTATTCATGAAACCTCGCCATTTTTGTTGAAGAAATGGACTCGGAGCGTTTGATTAGCAGTTCCAACAGTATCCTCTACACCACCAAAGTGAGGGAGGACTGTGTCATATTTCGGTACAATGTGTCATATGTTGGGATTTATCTCGTGCGATCTTATCAAACCCGATAGTTATAAATACTTAAGAATAGTACTGCTTTATTGACGGAATACGTGTTACAAAATGTGTTTGATTACCCTGTATTCCAAAATAGGCAAATTCCTGTAGTATGGAATTCGGTGGCCTCTCATAGCACTAGTATCTACTAATACTAACATAGTTCTAAAATCAATTGTTACCAATTATAAATAAATAAGTTCTTCTCTACTATGGGTTCATGATTGAGTTCTTCCGTAAATAAAATTAATTATTAAATTACTAGTCTGTTGATCATATTCATGCTTTGAGCTAGATTCTCAATTAATATGATAATACCCATACATGCGCTGGATTCGACTAGTATGTGCCCCTGCAGTGCTAAGCTCCGACAAACTTGCAATACTACTTTGAATCGCAAATGGTCCCGGAGGTAGGACGATATACTCGATACTGAGCAAAAGACTTAGCATTTGTATTAGAGCTAAATCTAGTATCTACGTATTATTTTCATTTCATCCCCTAACATCATTAAATTCTGCATAGTATGTATTTATATTATGCAGTGTGTTACAAGAGTCCTATATAAAATTTAAGGAGGGTGGTTGTGTTACTTTTCAAGAGTTACCTACCTCTGAAAGTTAGACACTTTTCAGACTTCTTCTATTTTCCGATTTATCTGTCATTAGGTACTGTCATTACAATAATATAAATCATTCTCAAAATGACAGATTCTCAAAACAAAAGATTTAGGTTAACGTTAGAGTTCCTTGATAATTTAAGAACTAAAGCTCGTTTTTTTATTGTACGCGACTTTTAAATAAGGACAAAATTGAAGTTTTCATTTTTATTCAAGAACAGCGTTTATTTAATTCGTTTTAATCATCAAAAAAGATTAGTAAAACACTTTACTATACATATATGTATGTATAAATCTCTAACCCGGGAATTGTAAATTTTCCTATTAATTTTTTACCTAATGCATTGATTGGTATAAGTAGTGGACATAATACGTTTGTAAATTAATTGCTGATTGCGTTTATTGCTTACTACAAAAAAACAAGTTTCGTATTGTACCGACAAAATACTTTGTATCGACCTTATTAAATTGTAATAAGAGTGGATTTGGGATAACATTATATGCTTCCGATTGTATAAGAATGGATTGTATCAAGGAAAGTGCTACGAGTTTTAGTAAGTTTACATGTGCCTTCGATAGCTCAGTTGGTAGAGCGGTGGACTGTAGCTGGTAGCAATTGTTATCCATAGGTCGCTGGTTCAAATCCGGCTCGAAGGATTTAATTTTGGCTGCTCCCCACTGTTCATTAAGTATTTTTTTTAATAAGTCCTAGCATAAATTATATTCATCATCATCATCACCAGCCTCTATACGCCCCACTGCTGGGCACAGGCCTTCCTACATGGGAGAAACATATGAGGAGCTTGGGCCATAACACCACCACGCTGGCCCAATGCGGATTGGTGGGTTAAAGCGGTTGCAGGAACAACCGGGACCAACTGCTTAACGTGCCTTCCGAAGCATGGAGGAGCTCGAGATAACAAACTTTGATTGACCTATTCCAGGATCGACCATGACGAAAGTTGCTTTGTTTCTGTAATCGAAACCAAAGCGTTCAAACCACTACGCCACCGAGCTCCTCTAAATTATATTAAAATATAATAATTATCTGTGCGAGTATTACCTGAATATATATAGAGCTCCTAAAGCTCTTTAGACTTATGTAATACCATGTTCGTAAACGCCTAGCGGACTAAATACTTTTTAGCTAAATTGTATTTGTAATAATAATTAATATTTCATTTGTGAAATGCAGGTTATGGTACATTGATATGTGTTAAGGCTTATTAAATTGTCTCACTAAATTTCCACCTTCGTCAAGGTATACATACATTTAATTTGAAAGAAATAATATCAACGTCAATTCAATGAAAAATACACAACCCAAATTGGTCATAAAAATTCCAAAATAAATTTCCAGATAGGTAAGTAAATAATAATAAATTATAAGCAACGTCAAATGAGTCACTAAATATAAATTGAATTAAATAAATTGCATTGTTTTAAGATAGGCAATCACTATTTGAGGAGCTTGGTGGAGGCTAAGGAGCTCGGTAGCGTATTGGTTTGAGCGCTCTGGTTTCGTTACGAAATACAAAGTAACTTTCGCTATGGACTATGTTATAAGTTTGACGTGTCTTACTGTGTATTTGTGTGTCCGTCTGTGGCATCGTAGCTCATAAACCAATGAACCGATTTTGATTTGGTTTTTTTTTGTTTGATAGCTGACGTGACTAGGATGGTTTTTAGCTATAATTTATGAAGATTAGTTCAGGCGTTTGATGACTCATTTCCTACATGATAAAAGGGTTTTACTAACTTTCACAGATCTGATTGATTTGAAATTTGGTGTATGTCACTTCGGTGACATTCCCATGACATACTAAAGGTAGCTGATCCTATACCATCAAAAAGTCAACGGGTTCCTTGATTCTTCAGAAACTTACAGCAGATATAGCGTGTTTGGGCTCTTATGAATAGTCTCAATGATATGGTGAGATAGATGATTAATGAGGCCGGGGGTTACTTAAAATTTTCAATTTTATATTTTTAGTATTACTCTCACGCCTTCGAGCCACTTAGCTCAGTTGGTAGAGCGGTGGACCGTAGCTGGGTAACTGTCATCCATAGGTCGCTGGTTCAAATCCGGCTCGTAAGAATTATTTTTAATTTAATTATAAATCTATGAATAAAAATAATGTATCATATAAGCTTTGTAAGCGAAGTTTACGATACTATTAATTTTTTAACTTAGGTACTCGTTGACTTATCGAATTGAATTATTGCTAACTAATCCACCCTTGCTAATTAACTATAATTAATTATGTATTATTGTACGTATGTAACAAGTGCTATAAAGTGTATGTGTATATTGGGCAGCTTATATATTTTTAAAATAATAAGTATAATCTTACGTTTCCTTAGGCTATTAGCCATGTATGGTTTATAATATTATTATAAACGATACATTGCTTTAAGCTGTTGACGACATTTTTTAAATTTCAAAATGCAAAAGCATAAAGAGATTTATTCATGCCGAGAACCTAATTATGGAAATCTAATTAGAAGCTTTCAACTCAGCATTTAATAAAAAAATCTACTTTTAGATATGTTAAGTTTAGGTACCAGAAATTGTGAATTGCAGTCAGATAAAAATATTTACTGGGCCATCAGCTTGACAAAGATAAGAAGAAGCCCCGACCTCTAGATAGATATGAACTGCACTGATTAAAAAACATGCAATTTTTATCAATATGTAGCGTAAATATTTCTGTGAAAATATGGATACCATAAATATATTTTAAAAATGACTATTGAGGGGTAATAATTTATATTATCATCTAAGGAATGTATTCAGGTTTAATTATATGGTTACGAGCATATACATTTATTTTATAGTCACCAGTATTTTGTGGAAGTTTGAGTTCAACAAGAACACCGCTGATACCTTTATTAAAATATATGAGTTATTGGGACAGTAGATGCATTGTGTATACTCTAGTAAGTTCTAAAACTGACACTGCGATCTCACGCATTTTCGTCACGCGAGTTGCGGTGTGGGTGGATATGAAATCCTGTGAGAATCCATTCCCACTTATCCAATGAAAGTGAGTTTTGTTTATGGTTTTAAAACGAAATTGTTTTATTATGTACATAATAATTTTTTCGTACCACTTGCTCAAAAAAGTGACATTCTATGCCACAAAAAGCGAACATAACAATAGTCATTTTTAATCTGTTAAAAACAGTGAAAGAAAATTGTACTGAATTTCATTTATCCTCTAGGGGGAGAATGTGATTTAAATTTGGAATACTTACCGAAATTTATACTGAACTACATCTGTGTTTACACCAATGAGTTTGTATATAAAGCATTATACATCTTTTTGAAAAAGGAATACGCATTTATTGTGCAGTTATGATTATTAAATAAAATTACGAAATCCGACGAGGCCGTATTTGGCCGGCCGATACGGCCGATATTTGGACCAATGTTTCGAATGTTAACTTTTACTTTTAATTGTCATTATTTTTAATAACAGCTTATCTCATATTATTATTGTGTTAATTTTTTCGCAAATGGTACGAAAAGTAGAGTATTTTCCTCGGTGATAAAGCTGTCTTAGTCTTGGGTGAACTTAAATCCCTCGCTACACTCAGGACTCGTCATAAATCCCTCGCTTCGCTCGTGATTTAAATTTTTAACACCCTCGCTACGCTCGGGAGTAAACCTCGAGTCCTTCGTTACGCTAGCGATTTAAATCGTCACCCGCGACAGAAGACACTGCTTTATCCCCTTGGTTAATAATCTACTAATATACCTATTCATTATTTATACATGATTACATGAAATAAATGATAATGACCCTAATTCTTTAGAACACACTCTAAATCTAAATTTAAGTTCAGTACATATCATTCTTTCAATATGAATACAAAAAGGATGGCAAATTATAGTTATGACTATAATTTGACGTTTAGAATCGAGTGTTCAATTTCGATCCTTGCTGAAAGTGATCCTAAAGGGGTTATTACATTTGGCTATATTTAGTTAGCTAAATTCAGCATGCTAACTGATTAAGATCGGCAGTCACGACCCTGATTGTCTAAATGTGTTTACATTTGTTTAAATTCAGAGTCTAACTCATTTAGCTAACTAAATTTAGCTAAATGTAATAACCCTTTAATGCATAATGCGAGAACGAGATTTTTTTATACAAAGCACGACAAATGACTCACACCACCTAATGTCAGAAGCGGTAAGAAGAGTTCATATAAGAAGACAGCTAGTGAAGTTTAGCGACTGCTCTAGCCACCTCCACCTTGCCGGCCCAAAGGGTGTTTTACACGCTTCACTTGAAGGAACCCATGTTATAGGAAGGAGGGAACACATGTGCTGGCAAAGACTTCCAAGTTCTGGAAGTACGACAAAGAAACGAGCCACAGAACTTTGTGCGTGATGTTTAGGTGGAGACAGTGAATTGATGATTCCGGTGACGGGCACGCGTGCTCCTGAGCAGGAAGAGGGAAGGAGGGATAACGTCGAAAAGCTGTTCAGGTCACTCTCCGTGATATAGCCGATAAAAGGCGCTAAGGTACTTGGCGGAGCTATCTCACAAGTGTGAGCAATATTCCACGCAAGACCGGACCTGAGTTTTATAAAGCAAGCATAATTGGTCAGGCATGAAAAATCGACGCCCCTTGTTCAGGACACCGAGCTTCCGAGGCGAGCACAGTTTCGATGTAGTTCCTGGAATTTAGATCGCAACATATCTAAATGCAGAGCAACATATACTGTACTTAAATTTAAATTAACTCTAAATTTAAATTTAAGTACTGTATATGTTGCTACTTATTATAAGTCATAATTTATTTGCGACACTACTCTAAACCAGATTGTAGTTACACAAGTCTCCCGCGCATACGTTAATTATACTTGTATTTTAAACCGTTGCTTGTTTTTGTTTACTTTCACATACCTTCGATAGCTCAGTTGGTAGAGCGGTGGACTGTAGCTGGTTTAACTGTTATCCATAGGTCGCTGGTTCAAATCCGGCTCGAAGGATTTGTTTTTTATACCTGCCTCACTTATTATAATGTCTAACTGGGGCTTTTTATTTTATAGTTTTATCAATGAAAAATTATAGATTTCTATTGTAGAACTCTTTCGCGGTATGTCAGAAGGTAACGTATAAAACTGTACCTACTTATCTATTTGCAAACCAGTTCTGTGTGTGCATGTGTATATGTATAGTTTATGGAAAATGCAAAAGTTAGATACTTATAAAATAATGCATAATATGAAACATCATTTCATGATCAAACCATTTATTTGATAAATTTCAAAAACCAATAAGTACATGTAAATTTTTTTTATTTAGCTATCCTCTTCGGAGGTCTCTTATTAATTTGGATAAATAGCGACAATTACATAAAGGAATCTCGGGGCCGATTATGATAAAACTGTTTTATTATAAGTCAACCTCAAATTTGTCATTTGCGCAAACAGTGCACTACCTCTTTTTCGTGAACGGCGTTAGCAAGTCTTCATGACGTCACATTACTCTCGTTGGGCACGAATACGTTCAATTCGGTTCGTTTGTAAGCGCTAGATTTGTACTAAATAAAACTTTTATCGTTTTTAACATTTCTTTACATATTTTTCTTGATCCAGGAAAACTTACCGATATATTTTAAATAATTGTCTAAAAACAATTAAATTTAATAAATAATAAGGTTGCTATGGTAATTTTTATATTTTAATGTAAAAAATAATTCCTTCGAGCCGGATTTGAACCAGCGACCTATGGATGACAGTTACACCAGCTACAGTCCACCGCTCTACCAACTGAGCTATCGAAGGTGTTAGATAATATTAAAGAAATGTACATATACTGTTCCCTTTATGATTACGTCGTCATTCAATGATATAATTTGATTGAGTAACATCACTAGTCTATCGAGGTTTGCACAATCGGCATTACATGAGGTAGGTATGACATGAGCCAAGTTACACTTCAAAAGTTGCTTCTATTGTTTAACTGTAGATTTGTTCAAAGTGTTATGATTTATTTGTTACTCAGGTAGGCATACTTAACGTTTTACAAAACGATAGTTAAAACAATGTACAGAGAGATATGTTATGTTTCTCTTACTCATATACCTTCGTCAAATGAAAAAGCGAAATCATGTTTCATGATGTTGTAACTGAAATAGGTTTAATGAGAGTTTAACACGAAATACACTTATTGACATTAAAACAATAAAGCTAAGTATAGAAAAGAGTCATCTATGAATAATTTTGAGTAAGATACATAGTCTTCCACTTTCGATGCATTGCTCGGGAGAAGCTTTGCCAGGTTGCGTATACTTTAGGAATCATCATATTAATTCGGGGCTCAGTACAAGGTATGCAGAAAGCCGCTTCCTAATGCGCACGTGTTTTTGACATGACATACTGAAATTCGGCAATAAGTGAGAATGTGAAGTTTATACACTAGAGATTTTAAATCTGCGAAACCTACACACATATCAGACACGATGGATGTACATTGTATGTGAGCGCCGACAGGCTGGTAAGAGACGAAAGATACTTCATCAGTAATTATTATCAGCCAATACAAGAGTCACTGCTGGGCGCACGCCCTTTTAAATAGGCAAAACACAAGAGGATAGGTAAGTATAACATAAATAAAAAAATGATACAATTTTTGTTTTAGTCTATACTATAGAGTAGATACAAGGGTAAATAAAAATGTTTTGGTGGGATCGGTGAGAAACGAATCTGAATTATGGTTAATGTTACAAAATCAAATCATTCAGTTATTTCTCTAAAGAAACCCATTTTAAAAACAAGTTATAGAGCGGTGCTCATTTTTTTAATTGCTATTCACAATAGAGTATTTTTTCAATTTATTCTCCATTTCGCTCGCTGAGTTTTGTCCCACATAAAAAAATCTCAGGTCGTCTCAAAGAATATGCTTCCTTAGTCCCAAAATATAATTTAAATTATTTTATTCCCGATTTGTCCCATTTCATATTCCCATATTTCATAGGCCCATATTTTTTTGTATATGCCAAACCTACTTTTTGTACAATAATTAAAAAGGGTTACGCCTATTATTAAAATTGTAACATCAATCAACACTTACAAACAATACAAATTTCATTCAACAATAATAAGTTGAGACAATATTTAATTTGATTATTTTATTTAGTTTTTCAATATTCTTTAATTTATTTTACATAAAAAATATCTAATCTAGAAAAATCCCTGCCTCAGGACGTGAAATTTTTCTAGTTTAGATATATATAAGTAAATATTCTTTTCAAAGATTTATAATGTTAAAATAAAATTAAAGAATATTTGAAAACAACGCCGCAACTTAACCAAATAATAGGTATTTTTTAAATTTCTTGTTTCGGATGTTATAATAGAATATTTCGACCTTGTAGACGCTTGATAACGGTACTTTTTGCAAATATGTTTTTTTTAAATACGCTACGTTTTAACCTTGTTGCAGTGGTTTGATGAATTAACTTTCAATGTATGGCACTTGCAAAAATGTGACGAGTTTACTTTATAACGAGTTTACAATGAGCTTGTAGGTACTTATTGTTGATTTAATTTTTAGTTGTGCATCGTGTTTTTAAATGAATAAATGGTGTTTTGAAATTTTAGAACTTACCTTTTTTACCTTTTGATACCCTCATTTGATTGTTGGTTAGAGTTATGTGGGAATAATATTTTTATATTTTGCATTTTTATTCAACTAAATAAAATTGTAACTGTAAAATAAAATTGTAGCACGAACATTTTTAAATTTCGAATCGTAGTCGTATCGTTCCCGCACTCTTAATATTTCAAACAAAAGTCAGACAAAAGCTAACGGAACTACTCGATACGATAGTTTTTCGAAATTTATAATTGTTCGTGCTTGTACTGTATATTGAAACTGTATTATTGATAAAATAATTATAAATACGATTTCTGTGATTTTGATTGTGATACTGGATTATAAAGATGGTTTATACCTAGATGTCTAGAATTGTGTTATTACAGAACTATGTTAGAAAAACCTCAAAAAGTTAGTTTTAATTTATTGGCTGTACTTCTAAAGTAAGTATTAGCAATTTGGGACGAAGCACAACTTCAATACCGATTTGGGACAAAATAATATTATTTTGGAATGTGGGACAAAATATAGGGATGGACGAAGAATGAGTCGTTTTTCATTATTAGTAATAGTGTTTTAAACACACTTTCTTGTGTAATGAGATTGAAGAACTTGCAATTATGATTCAGTTTCCAACCCCGCCAAATTATTCAGTCGACAGACGCTGTCAGAGAATCTAACTTACGCGACAGTTCCCCAACAATAATAGTAGTGGGAACGAAACTATTTAGCAAAGTTTGCTGCGTCAATAGCGGCGCCACCTACGGAAGGAATAATTCATTTAGCAGGAATTAACTGGCGAACTTGCCTCGCGGGTCCCGTGGGTGTGCGCTGTTCAAAATGCTGATTTCTGCTTTGTTTACTTTCGGTATCTACATCTGCTGCTTCGTCATTATGAAAAGAATTTCGCAAAATTACCAACTGATCCGAAAAATAAATATCATAATTTAGCGTACTAAGTTCACGTATCACAAAATTCACAACCAGCGTCGCTACCTGTATCGCAACATGTTCCTTTAGTATGAATGTGTATCATACTAAAGGAACATGTTAGTACAATCATGAGCCAACACAAATGTTCTTAATGCAGACGAGGCTTTATATTTAAAATATATTTCATACCCAATTTTCATTATTGCCGCCCGCTAGCAGGCGTTTGGGATAGTTTCATTCTTAGTCTATCCACCAATAAGTCTGACTAATGACTGCATACATGCAGGTAGAATTCGATTTTTGTACTCGTATTAGAGATTCATTAAAATAAATTATAGTATGTATGTATACAGTGGTGAAATCATTACATAATTGATATAATACAATAAGAATAATGTATTACAATATATTATATCATTACTGAATCCTAAGGATTTGCATAATCTGTCCCTAGATTAAAACAGTGAGTGTACATGAAAAATTTAGTCCCAAACTAAAATTAATATCGGAAAACCGAGCAGCGGGGCCCTGCTCTTGACATTTGTGTAAACCCTCCCTGACACTCACTTAATTACATAGATTACAAGTTGACATTTTCGTTTGTCACGATTTAAACTTCACTGCGTTGGATTATCCCCAACTTTCGTTATAAAATCTGTATCCAATGCTTGTTTTCACCAAACGTCTCCTAGGTTTTGATGATTCTTATCGAATTTTTTCTCTCTATCTCCTTGAAATAGACATAGGTAAATATCGATAAAACACACCTACAGCCAGGGAATTGTGGATGACAAAGCTGTTAAGATAAAAGACAAAACTGAAAAAATAAATAATTACGTAAATCGATTGGATAAAATAAACATAGAAATATTATTATGTCGAACAGAAACATGCTAAAACCAGAAAACATGTGTTTTTTTATTAATAATTATAAATAAATCAGCTCTTTCAACATGATGAGATGACTAATATCGGTAGTGGTTCTCTTATTTTAGTAAAAAATTGCAATGTATGTAAAGAGTTAGTTTCGATTTGAATCAAGCTTTTGTCAACTCAAACAAATTATAAAATAAAATTGAAAAAAATAAACCTCCTTCACCCCCCGCCTACTTAGAAGCTCACGTGCCGATCTTTGGGGTCATCAATTCACTGTCTCAATCGCAAGATCACGCAAAGTTTAATAACTCGTTTCTTTGTCGCACTTCCAAAATTTTAATTTATTTTGCCAGCATATGTGTTCCCTCCTTCCTATAACATATCCGTTAAAAGAGGCGTAAGGCCCCTTTTCGGTCGGCAAGAAGGAGGCGGCTAGAATAGTCTGTTTCAAGCTGCACTAGCTGTCTTCGCTGTCTGTACCTATACTCTTTTTACCGCTTCCCATCAGGGTATCGAGTCATTTGCCAAACTTTGCCTAAAAAACTATTCGACGTAGTAAATATAAGTTCACTAGGTGGTAGGCCCGTATGTAGGGTCGTGTGGGTGGGTACCACCGCCTTTCTTATTTCAGCTGTAAAACAGTTCTCTGTGTTTCGGACTGAAGGGAAAGGTAGCCAGTGTAATTACTGGGCATGGACTGCATTTGTTCTTAGGCCGCAGGATGACAACGCACCTGCAATCTCAAGTGATTTTTCCTTGTTATTGCAGGTCTTTATAGGCGGCGGTAACCGCTTACCAACACTTGGTTTGTCATTTACATAGTTGTATAAAAAAAATAGCGTCGAGAATATTTAGCACAAATCAAGCTAAATCATCATTTATAAAAAAACTGATGTGTTACGTTTGATGTTCGGTCGTCTGTACATAAACTGAAATTTAGTCTGTGTCTTTAGAATTAGGTTCACTATAGAAGCATAATATAAATAAAATCACTTTTGTGATAGGATAGTTGAATGATGACAGGCACTACGATATTGGCCTCCTGAAAGTGATAAATGGTATGGTTTATAATAGTCTATCCATCTAATCATTGCAAGATAGTGCGTGACGTGGCGACATTTTTTCTTTTAAATTGATGGCCAGGATACGTCCTAAACAAGAACCTGTAATGAAAATGATTTTTCATAAAACGACCAAAGTTTTACAAATTAGAGGCTGGCCCACGGCAGGCCTCAAAATTAATGGGCATGTCGTTGTACCTGTCATGACATAGAACTGTCACAGCCAAATATTAATCAAAGTCAGGGCACTATACGAGTATGTGGGGCTTTTTAATTATAAACAGCCGTAATAATCATTTTTCATTCTTAATTGCCATTTTGGTACGGCAGGTCTACGTTTTAGCTAATCACCATTATTACGGAGGACATTCCAGTTAGGGGTTTTAGTATGTTTTGAATTTGAATTAATTTGTGTGACAAGCTTAATCATACATAATTATTTATGTTTGTTTCAGAATGCTAGTCAAAACAAATATTTTGATAGTTTCAGTAAGGTTGTAAAAGAGTTGGGGGTTTGTTTGTGTAGTTGATTTCCATGCATGAATATTCCAGGCTGTTTGGCATTCGCACGGCGGCTAAACACTGGAGTGCAATAAAACTAAGCACACGACAATCCGCGGAGCAATAAAAGTTGGCGGGATCTGTGCGGAGATCGGGAGCTGAGTGACGTCACTTCGCTTCCATATCACGCGGCCTAAACCCTGGCTGCGTGTGTGTCGCCCGGCTGAGAGGCGCGCGGCGCGACGCTTACGGTAGACTATGGCTGTTATAATAGCAGCAAGTTTAGTGTTGGGCATTTGTGAATCATTGGCGACGATAAAAATTCGCAATATGAAACAGTTTGTATTTTACATTTCGTTCTTCTGTCAAAAGAGAAGTTCCAAAAATGTATGGAGAACCGGCCAGGTCTATGTACACTATTCTGAGAAATAGGTAAACATGTGTTCAATAGTCAATTTTATTTTTATGTAAAATAATAATAGCCAAATTTTCATCATGGCACCTATGTCACTTCGGTGACGTTTAGTTGACTTCTATGTCGCCCGCCATATTGCCATATTAAATAACGGCGAAATCGATGGAAAATTTCAACTTTAGTGAAAGAAACTATGCATGAAAACGAATTATTAATATTTTTCCCGGAATCAGGAGAGGTTTCCTGGTTTTTTGAGTAAGTGTACATATATCTGGCTAGATATGAAACGTCTCCTTTATTATGGTCAACATCAACAGGTTACAATCATAATTAAAACTTCATAAAAAAAAAAAAATTGTGTTGAACTAGATTGAAACCCAGAAACGTACACACTCAGCGACACAGCACATAAAGAGTAAAGGACATTTCCAACATTAGGTAACGAATATAATTATACTTGTACGGAAAAAAGGAATATTAAAAAAATAAAAACCCCCTTTAGAAATTTTAGCATCCTTATTATACTATATTCAAGCAGTGCAATAAGATATTCTTAATTTTATTTTACGTATTATATAAATGTTTGAAAGTATTAGAAAAGTATTTAAAGTAGAAAAAAATCATGTCTTCAAGAGTTTTCTTCTTTTTTGTGCTACCAAGGACTTAGAATGATCCTGTAAACTTCTTCTAGTTCTAGTCCATCTTATTTGCGTTAGGAGCTAACGTATATCCTACTATGTCGAAATATTCTATTTCAACGCGCTCCAACAAGTATTTTTTCAACGAGTGAACTTTTTTTTTCTATTTTATAGTGCAATAAGAGTTCAGAACTGCGAAAAATATTATTGCTTGTGCTTGTAACACTAAGTTTATCATGATATTCATAAAACATAGTCCAAGCTAGGCTATAAAGTATAATATTTTTATTTAAAGTTATAAGTTTAATTTCACGACGTCTTTCATAATTCGAGAACAAAAAGATTTCATTAATCTCAGTATCTATTCAACTTACTTTCTTATATTTCAAACATTAATGTCTTAATTAGCAAGAAATCAAAACTTTTTGAAATTTTTTATTTGAGTTAAATGAAACAGATCAATGAGAAATGTAGGTACCAAACTCTGCGAAAAAGCTATGCGAAATTCAATATTGAAAATGTTTATAGTGACTGACAGTTAATACTTGCTGGTTATATAAAAAAATACAGCTATACTATTAAACACAATTTAAATTGTCAATGATTTTTGTGTTAACTTATTACTATTCTCAATTGTTTTAATGTTTATTATTCTACAAAAAAATATACATAGGTATAATACGATACAATTTCACAAAAGAGCTCCAAAATTCAAAGTATCGATATTCACAATACTGGCAACCCTACTCTTGTAGGTAAACAGGGAGCCATAGCACGCCACCTGACACCATTATGCTATTATAATATTTGCTACTTTCCCGCTGATGTCTTCTTGACTACGCCGTGAATACAAAATTCTGTACGACATACTTTACCCACCTTTTGTGTCATGATAGATCTTTGATTCCTTGTCTTTATTGGCAATTGTATTGGAATTCGGTATTTTATGTAGCGATATGGTATATTTGATTTTGTGAGTGAGAAGTAGACATAGTACACTACAAATAGTGTATGACTTTAAAGTGGCAAAGGCTGTTGTTTATAAGTAAGTATGCGAAGTTTTAACACGTATCAAACATACTTTTCTGATGATTTTAGTACATATCTACCAATGTACCTATTTTTGGTTATTTACTAACTATACCACAAGAGACATACCTATGTCTTATAGTAATAGTTGTAGTTAGTAAATATATTTGAATAAGTACTTACATATTTATACTAACCGCTAATTATGATGCGACTTTTTTTTGTATTTCAATTGGTTTTAGTGTTAACAACGATTTGGAAATGCATTTTAGCTTTACTTTGAAATCTTAATGGGTACCTAATATACAATGACTAATGTAATCATAAGTATTATAGGCGTTTTCTCAACCAACACGTGAAATTACTCGAGATATGTAAGAGGTCGTAGCAAGGTTCTTAGGAAATATAATTTTCGAATTGTAACTTCAAGCAAATAAACTAACTGCATTTCAACCGTATATTTCGCATTCCCTAAAAATGCAGAATAAAATCTGTCGTATGTGTCTCTGCGTTTGCCACGCATTTATTTTTTATTGTGAGGGTTCCAATCCGGCGGCTGGATTTTTGTTTAAAATTGCATTTTTATATTTGCTACGCGATACGCGGCTGTGCCGGGTGACAAATACGCGCGGCGACGCCATGAATGACAATTGAAGAGATGTTTTTATAAAGACGGTCGATTTTTATTTTTATGAGAAAGGAATTGTGCCCATAAAAACGGTGTTGAAATGATGAGTGCCATTTTTCACTGTCGACAGAATGCCGCATTAAGGGAGCGTTTTGTGAAAACAGTGCGGAACGTAGACAATATTATTCTTTTTGATTCAGATCGCGTCAAGGGACTTTAAAAAAATATAATATTTTGTTAGTAAATTCTAATACAATAAATTTTACATGAATGGCTTAAATTCAATAATTTTTTTTATACAACCAACGTGACAATCAAGCATATAGCCCACCTGATGCTAAGCGGTTATCGTAGCCTATGGCCGCTTGCCATCAGGGTATCACTTGCGCGTTGCTGACCCTGTAAAAACCTTTTTGAACTTTTTTGGAAGAACCCCATGCTGTAATCGTTCGAGAAAACTTCTGCAGGGAGCTCATTCCACAACCTGAGTGTACGTGGCAGAAAGTTTCTTTTATTATTGCATCAATTTGATTAAATGATGTTTTGAAAGAAAGTATTATGATTTATAATTCGAAACGCAACTAAGGATGTGTAGTTTTTAGTTCTTAATAACTATGTTACTAAAATATAGGATTAATTTTAATATTAATGGCTTTAATGGATCACTAGATTATTTCTATATTTTTTATTTGTGTTTTTTTACTCTGATTTTTAAATAAAATTGTTTGAGTGTCCATCTATGACTAGACCAAGTTAGATCCAGCTCTGGCGTACTCGCACCAAATGCAGCTACGTCAGGAATGTGCTCACATGTTGCGGGCGTTACATGGACAGGCGAGCGCTAAACTCGTTAATTTTTAAATAATTATTAAACTCTTTATTGCTCCCAACACAAAACAAAATATATGTATACATTATTATGCCAGGAAGGACTTAACTCTATTATAGATCTTTTCTAGCCAACCCGTCATGGACGTGTGCGTTATAATGTCCAATCAGAAGTGACACCAGTGCAGCTATAATATTATTGTACAAAACCAGTGGTTGGATCATGAAATACTAATAAGGAGAAGAGAAAACAGTTACGTAAAGTGCTTTTTTAATTAAAAATAATTATTAATGATTTTTTAAAAAAAAAATTTTATGCCATGCCGTAATTAATAATAATTTTATAAGATTTTGTGCGTTTTTCATAAAAACAATTTTCACGCGGACGAAATCTAGGGCAAAAGACAGTTATTTATATAAATAATTGTGAATGTTGTGTATTCAGTTTAATAAAATGAATGTTTTTAAAAAAATGATTTATTCATGGACACCCCTTAAATTAATTTCTAAGGAAATTGTGAAAAAGTGAATATCATGTAAAATATTGGTTTTCTACAAGGCAGGACTTTATTTACATTTATTAGGATTTGCTACAAAATAAACCTGTTTTCTGTTTCAAATCTCGTTATAAACTTAAGCAGATATAGTCATATATATTTACCGAAGCATCTCGTTTGATGAGCCAGTTAAAATGTGCCGTATCTCTAAATCCACTCATTTATAAATTACTGAATATTGTCCTACAATTCAAATACACATACTACAAAATGATACAGAAGTTTCATAATGATTGAACTTTTGTTTCCTTGGAAAAATGTACGCGTCGAAGTTTGGTCTGAGGAGCCACATATAAAGTATTGCCGGTTTTTTGGTTTTAGCCCTACCGAGTTGAGATTTTGTGTATTAATTATTCTCAAATACTACAAAATCATACCAAATATTGATAAATATTCATCCATAATATTCCTAGTTCTGAGGTGGCTCCTCGATCAACACGTTTAGATTGAGGAGCCACCTTTACATTCATTTAACTTTTGAAGTATACCACTACAAAATCCAGGATCACCATATTTTTTTAAACTGCTACTAAATAACTGTATTACGACTTTTAAGATTCGAAATGTAGCTTCCCAAACTAAACATACATTGAAAATGGTGCGCATTTGCAAATGGCGCCACGTGCGCGTGGTGAAAATTAGAACTTCATCTTTTGTCTCATTTTCTCTTTAGCATTAAAGTGTGAAAAACGTATGGAGCAAAAGCGCTTTAAAGGAGGTTTGATTCGATCACTCAGCCTATTTATCCTCGTTAAAACTCCTTGGTTGTCCGTGTAAAACTCCTTGGTTGAATTCTGATACCTAGCGTCGGAGTATCGTCCATCTTTATTCGTCATTCTACAATTATTATATTTTTCTGGACACATGGGGATAAAGTGTACTAGTATTGAAACATAAATAATAATATTATTTTTGCATACATCAATCATTTATGTACATGTCGCATTTCAAGTTTCGTATGTTTTTTGACTTCTACATATCTTGGCCACCTCATTTATGCGTTTTTTGGGTCTTTTGTAATAAGTTATATTTTGTAACAATTTTTTCTTTTTTCATGTGAGAAAGTAATTTTTCTTTAATATACACACTTTATGGTCAACTCATTGTTAGTAAATTGTTAGAATTGCAAATAAACGATAAAATGAATTAATCGAAATTAGTCAATAGCTGTCGACAAATTAAGCGTTAGGAAGTGCTTTATCGGTGTCGTAACTTTAGGACGATGCTTGGTGACTTAGGTGTCACCTAATGCTTGGTGAAACGTTTTTATACACTAGGCTATTCCTTACTAAATGGGTTAGTGAAAACGGGAATATGTATTACAAATAATAACAAATAATGTCATAATTTAATTCAAACTCTATTATAGAGCACAAAGAAAATACAGAATAACAATATATCTAATTACTGAATGGACTAAGTCATATAAGGCTAGCCGTTTATTATCATTTTTATTCGCAAAATATTTTGTAGTGTCTGTATCAATTAAACACATTTTCTTCTTTCTTCAACAATAAAAAAAAGTTTAATTATGTAACTTAAATGAGTTTTTATTATTACTATTATTATTTATAATATTTGTTTTGCTTGCACAACTGGAGGACAAACGAGCTGACTGCCCAACTGGTGGTAAGTGGTTACCGTATCGCCATTAAACATCTGTAATAAGAAGGAAAATATCACGTGGTATTGCAAGTGCGTCACCTTCCTGAATATTTGGTCACACTCAACGTTAACCCTTTTCTGCTATTTTTATAATATGAATCAGAGAAAGTTTAAAATGGGTTCGGGACTGTCATCGTTGGCCACTGACAGTCAACTCAAAATTTTATAAGGTAATGGACCTGAAAAGCTCTTCTCGTACTGAATTTATTATGAGGTTATAGGTATGTATCCCGTTGCCATTCCTGGGTTTAATATGAAAATTTTTCACATACAGCATTTGTATTTTTTAAAGTAGAGACGCGGCTCAAGTTTCCGTACTGTTTAGCAGACAAAAGCAAATATGGGTAGCGGTTGTGAAAAATAAAAACTGAGCTAGTATTGGGTCTATAACATGTATTAAAATAGTGTGATGCTCTCAGTTACTTGTGCGAGCGAGCGTATTGCCCGCATATTCCTAAGCCCCAGTAGATACATTTGATTAACCTGACTAGACAGCCTTCATTGATTTACCGCTCGGAATCTACTTTAATCCTAGGCCAATATCCTGTTACTGATTAAGTTATGCTTACAGTCTAATGGACAGGAATAATCTCTGCAGGTAAAAATGTAAACATAGTTAACGTAGTGAATTTTCTTACAAACTACCAAGTCGAGAATATTGGAAGCTGACAAACCGATTCTAATAAGACTCTACATGCATAAGCAAGTTAGACTAGTCTATATAGTTTTCGGAGGATTTTTCCTTGCGAAGAAAAGCCGTGCGACGAGACAGCTCATAATTCTAAACATGCAGGTAAGTAAACAGTAAAAAATGCTAAACCATACATGCTATAGTATAGGGTATGATGTACCTATGTGAAAGTCTGAAGCCTACACTAGAGCAAGCTAGGACATAGAACATCAGTTACCAGGTTTTTTATATAGAACATTAGACAGGTATATCCAAAATATACAGGCTATAAGTCAACAAAGTGTAATCGCGTATTTAAGTTACAGCTAAAATAAAATGCAAAGAATAAGAATAGTATCTACACTAAAAAAAATAACCGACCACCGAGCTACAGAGTCGATTCCCACCACAGGATGTGATTTATTTATATTATAAGAAATTTAAAAAAAAATGTCCTTCCGACATTTACTTTCTAAGTTAAGTAATAAAATTCAGAAAAAAATGCTAATAGTAACAGATACAACTAATCTAGCTCGGGTTGAGAGGTTTTTAGATGATTTCATATACAACTTGTTCACGTCTATTCTAAATAAACTCTCATATCTAGCTGGAGCAATAGCAAACACATGCGAATGTATATTTACATAACGGGCTTTGTCAAAAAAATTGCAAAATAATTCACTTCTTCATCGGAAGGGTTAAGGCATAGCTCCAAGATTTTCTGTACGATGAACTATAACAGCCGTAAAAACAGTCAATCGAGAGAAGCCGGACGTTAATCGCCCGTTAGCGACGCATTATTCACCAGCACGCATTGCACCGAATCCACCACCCTGTATCACCCGGGGTTTAGCTGTACAACAACACCCACATATCACCTTTAAATTTTCGACCGTAAATTTGATCGAAGTAAGGTCCACATTCCAATGAGTTTTTCAAGTACTTACGCAGTGCATTCTCTACAAAAACCGTTTAACTAATCCAAGCCAATATATTCTCTACTTTCCAATAAATAAAATTAATTCCTTTTTAAACTCCCTATCATACGACCGTTTGGAACTGATCACTGTGACCGGAAACACTATAGTAGCTCATGCACATTTTCAGCTCTGTAGCTTCAGCTTTTAAGGTCTTATTTGCATAGTTTCGTAATGACTTATGGCATTGGGAATGTATGTATTTATGTGGCTACAATATGGCATAGCATTTATTATGCCAATATCAACAGTCACAGTTGCATTCGACAATTAATTATTTGTAAACAATACCGGAGGTCGTGTTTGGACATAAATAGCCCTTTGATCGCACAAACGTTATTTCCGACATTGTGTTTGCGATTTATAAGGAGTAGGTATAATTTATAGGTAGGTTTGTAGTTATGATGATTATATTACTTAATAAACTGCTGATTTAGAAGAGACGCTATTTTTCCAATCAAACTTATTTTTATGTTTGTGACGAGTAGTTAGCACTTCTGTCTACTAAGCCAGAGGTCCCGTGTTCGAATCCCGGCGGGGATGTTTTCATGATGAGTATGAGTATGAAAATTTGTTCACGAGCCATGAGTTTGTATGTTTATTTAGTAAAAAGGCCGCCCGCGGCTCCGCCAGCGAGGATGCTGGTTATTGCGCCAAAAAGTATCTTATGTCCTTTCCAGTGTCTCAAACTATCTTCATGTTTAATTTGTCATGAAACTCTATGTAATAAAAAGATAATTAGTATTTACAAGTTTATTTACAAGGAACTAAAATAACACGTCGGAAGAGAGCACACACTGAGGTTAAACGTATAAATAAAAGGAACACTTAAGGGAGGGCCAAAGTCCTGAGTGGATGCGCCGAGGAGCGACGGACGCACAGTCGGCAGCGCAGTAGGCAGGCAGCAGGTGCACACCGGGGCGCGCGTAAGAGGCGTGCCGGCAGGCACACGCAGTAGGGGCACGCGGTAGGCGCGCGGCAGACCCGTAGTAGAGGCGTGCGGTCGTGCAGTTGAGGCACGGGCAGCAAGGGCGCGCGGCAGGCGCGCAGTAGCGGCGCGCGGTAGAGGCGCGCGGTAGAGGCGCAGCGGTAGAGGCGCAGCGGTAGAGGCGCGCGGTAGAGGCGCGCGGTAGAGGCGCGCGGTAGAGGCGCAGCGGTAGAGGCGCAGCGGTAGAGGCGCGCGGTAGAGGCGCGCGGTAGAGGCGCAGCGGTAGAGGCGCGCGAGAAGGTGGCGCGGGCAATAGCGGCCCACGCCGTAGGGGCGCGTGCAGCGGCGACACGCGCAGTGGTGGCGCGTGCAATAGGGGCACGCGCAGAAGGTGCGCCTTAGACCGGCAAGTTGAGCCCGATGAGCAGCGGAGGACACGAGGAAGGGGCCCGTGGCAGGCCCGTCGCAGGTAGGCAGGCCGAGGCTCGCAGCACAGGAACCGCCCAGGACCCGGAGACTGCTGGTGACGGGGACTGCTGCCACTTCCTCTTCCGGCCTTCCTCTTCCGTGCCGAAGACTAGACTGCCCTACCTAGCATCCGGCCCTCCTTTTATACCACGGACACAATTTAAAATCGGAATAGAGATTTCCAGAAAATTATAGACAAACAAAAAAGAAAAGCAGTTGTCAAACTAAAGAAGACGTCATGTCAAAATAGTAAATAAACAGTAATTTCGAAGAAAATACCATAATATCAAGCCTAAATATTATTGAAAAAGACGTGAAAAATGGGTAGAATACAGGTGCAAGTGTGAAACAGCGACTTACTTAAGTGGAGATACACATTTCAGACGAAAAAGTGATGATGATGATTTACAGTGAAAATGTTGTAAAATCTAGTGATAAAATAAAGATATTGTACAGGTAATTGGGTTTACCAGTATTTACACGTGATTCACATAAAAAGGTAGCTTATTAAGGTAGTGTTGCATACCACAACACTACAAATTTCATAAAAATTCTCCCTTTTCAACCGACTTCAAAAAAAGGAGGAGGTTATCAATTCGTCTGTGTTTTTTTTTATGTTTGTTACCTCAGAACTTTTGACTGGGTGAACCGATATTGATGATTCTTTTTTTGTTCGATGCGGAATAGTTTTCATTTGGCCCCATTAAAAATTTTTGAAAATCCATTGGGTAGTTTGGTTTTTAAATAAAAAAAACTGGAAAAATGAAGTTGCGGATTTTTGCTTTCCTATGAATTTTTAGTGAAATGATACGATAGTAGAAATCAATTTAAGCTCACGGTCACCCATCTAGCTTTGACCTTCAAAAGTTATCACTAAAAATTGTGAAAAGAAACTTTCAAACAAAAATTAAAACGGACTCAAAAAAACTGAAAAGGATAAAATAATTTAATTTTAGTTTTAATTTTACTAAAATTAAATTATTTTATCCTTTTCAGTTTTTTGGAGTCCGTTTTAATTTTTGTTTAAATATTTTTCTTATACTCCCTTCTACTCCCTTTTTTACCCTCTTAAAGGATGATACCTGGGATAAAAACTATCCTATGCCCTTTTTCCAGACTTAAGCAATCTCTATACCAAATTTTAACTAAATCGGTGCAGCGGTTTAAGGGTGAAGAGGTAACATACAGACATACACACTTTCGCATATATATCATTAGTATGGAAATTACTTGTTATTCAAGAGGCCAAAAATAAATTGTTTTCAATTTCATTTCATTCGGCCAGTTCGCAGGCTCTTTTTAGAGTCTTAACATTAATCCAATTCATCTATCCTCATTATTTCTGTATTATATAACAATAATGTGTTTATATGAAGTTAAAGGTACATCTTTACAATATTTATCTGCATTATTACGTAAATGATTATTCACATGTTATTTATTCTTCATTTTGATTAAAAAAAAAATTTTTGCAATTACCTATTAATCTGGATTATTAGATAATTAATGATAATTAAAGATATTGGATGCTAATTATTCTAGACCCAGCTTTCTGGTTTACTGGTGGAGAATGCCTAATGGCATTATGTCCGCCAAATTGTACCTTATTTTCTTGAATAAAAGTTTAAATGCATAAATTACTAACATATCTATAACTATATACATATTATTACCTTTATTTCCTAAAACCTACAAACAATTATGTATGAAGCATCACTGGTGTAAACGAAGGCTCGAAACGATAAAATAGTGCTTAATTCGTTGAATAAAAAAATACAGTTGACATAAAGAAAAGAGACAAGAAGATAAGGATCTGACAGCAGTTCATATTTTTTGTAATAGTTATAAGAATGTGTTTTTTGACGATTTAAAAGTGCTTCTTTGTGGCCTATTTAAATGAAATATTTTTTCTTTCTTTCTTTCTTTCCAAAAAAGCTATAACAAAGTAATGAAGGGTATGCTACATTCTCCTTCCTAAAGCCTATACATTTATCACGTTAATTGTATCTAAACCAGCGTGGTAGTGTTATGGCCCAAATTACTCATGTCTTTCTCCCATGTAGGTAAGCCTTTGCCCAGCAGTGGGACGTATATCAAATTATTTAATAGGTGTCTTTTCGTCAGCTTAGTCCAGAATCCAGTCAAAAATCCAGAATATTTAAAAAAAAATTAAAAACATTTCTAGTTTTGTTTGAAGAAGTTTGGAGATAAAGGATTTTCAGAAATATTTTTGAATAGTATTTACTTGGGCATGTCATAGGCAGGCCGATCGGCGCGTCTGATGGAGCAGAAGGCTTCCGCTCGACCGAGCGTGAAGATACCGCGATAGTGCGCTCCGCTACCTCCGGTATAAAGCGACATAGTGCGTGCCGGGATTGCTGCGTCCTTACTCAAACACGATACAAAATGGGCATGATTTAATTCGTACTTTACTATCCAGTAAGTGGTATTTTCAATATAAAAACCGTTCTTATATTGGAAGTCCTATAATTTGTTAAACTCTGATTTCTGGTTTAGTAAACAGGGGTTACCACTAGAATGGTCGGCCGTTAACAGAGGTTTAAAATATTTATAATAAATAATGTAATAATAAATACTTTAATAAAGATCTCCGAAAAATTACTTGTTGATGTCACATAGTGAGCCCACTAGTCCTTCCATATTTAAAGTTATTAAAATATTAGCTGAAAAGACGAAATACTTATCTTGTGGCATTCGTTAATTTCGTCAACTTCCACGATCTTGCGTAATAAGGATTATACGAATTTTACAGTGACTCTGATGGGTAATTAATCACCTTAGTCCGTTATAATAAGAGTCACTTTTGTCGTGTCAGGAATGTAACTCTGAGTATTACAATTTACTTAATAACGTACACTCCATGATTAAAATGCGTCAAAAGGGTGTTTAGTTGTGATTGTTGGGCTCTTCACATCGCATCTGTTGCTAAACAAAATTCAGCCGAGATGAATATTTATAAAGGCATCAACTGCTAATCCCGTATTGTTACGATTTTCACTCCTCACTGATGACGTCAAGACAATACTGCTGTTCAGATGGTATACGTACACTGTACACGAATTTATAAAGCTAAAATACATTTGATTCATTACTTAAATGCGAAAAATAGATTGATTATTTAGGTTCATAATAGAGCAAGGAGTTCATAGGTAAATAATATAACATGTACCTATACCATAATTAGTATTGAATACATACAGCTAGTCCTCTAAGTAGTTGCGTAGTTACTTCTTGGTTCTTCCCAGTAAAGGTTCTCCCAAGTTACCTGCAGTTGAGCTAATTATTTATTTCATATTAAATGTTGGTACTATTAAAGGTAGGTTAAATAAATTATTTGTTTCATATGATTGGAATGATTAGAGTTAAAAAAAATTGAAAAAGTTCTGTCCTTTGTACATATTTATACGAAGATCATACAAAAAGTTACCAGGCATTGTACGCGAACTCAGAAAGCGCAGTTCTAAGGAATTAGGGAACAAAAGGCTTAAGTTAGCTCCGACGCCTCTATTGAGTGAAGACACGACTTACAGCTGACGGCCTCCGTCTTGAGCAGCGATCTGCCCTTGCGCTATTGTTTTAAAGACTTTATACAATTATGTAACGATAGGGACCTGTTTGGATATTTACTTATACCTACTTTATCGTTTTTGATTGTGGAACTTAAATTGGGTCAGATATTACGTACTTAGGTCATGAATATTTATTTATTCAGAGTAATCTTATCTTATCTTACTATGGGGCCTTGACAACACCCGTATTCACAAACGACACTATGAAGTCTCACAGTGCCCGCGGACGCACAGGGTGCCAAATTCCTATTCATAAACAATACTTGAGTGACAATCGGCACTATGCGATTAGCTAAGGGAGCCTGATAGCTATATTAATCAACGCATAGTGTCGTGCTCATCAAAGATAATGTAATCACTACGGAGTTTACGATAAAAAGCAAACCAACAATAAAATTGAAATGTCAGTCAGTGAAGTGAACTACGTAACACTAATCAACCAATCACAGAGCTATATTCAACGCTATGCGTCCTCATAGTAAAGATTCGTTTGAGTATTGTTTGTGAATTAAAAGGCTTGTCAAAGTGAACGCACTGAGAAATGCCTCACTTCGCTTAGTATTGCTCCTTCACTTACATAAGTATCGTTTGTGAATACGGGTGTATGTCATAGTGCACTTCAACCCATGGGGATCTTTTGTGCCTCCCCTTCGTTTACTCATCCAGTGAATATAGAATATAGTTGCCATTAGCTTTACTATATCTTTAGGCAGAAAGAGCCTGTAGTCTTCTGGTTTTGGATATGCCACTTCCAGAGGCTCATTCTGGTTCTAGTCAGGGCATGTGATGCGTCGGACAATGTGACATGAGATGCGTCGTTGATTATTCAGAGTGTTAAGACTTTATCTGAAACACGAAGAAGTGCATTAGTAAGTTAGGTATTTGGTGTCACAAAGCGTTAATACTATTGTAATTGTTTACCATCAGGTGCGACGTATGCTAAGTAGTTAGTCGCTTCTTTAAATAAAATTATGTCTGTAGGTACAGGTAAATTTCCGGGTAGAGCCACCCGGTACTATCCGTAATTTACCCATAGGAGACAAAGTCTGCATATAGCTCAGTCCCAGGTTGCACTAATGTAGCGCTCAGCAATAAACCAGGTTGCAATAAAACAACCAGTTATGAATGGACACTGTAAATCAGGCAACACTTGCAGTTAGGGAGACATTACATCGCGTCTTAATTGCTTTATAACTTATCTGTTTGTTTCCAACAACAGTTTAAGTTGTGAAATTATATTTCGCGTGAATAAAATCATAGCCAAATTTCAATAATATGGTTGTCTGTTTTTGTTCAGTGAAATTTTAATAAATACATAGTTTTAAACAAATCTAAAATCAAAAAATATATTAAAAAGGCAAAAAATTATGAAATTTAAGTAGTCATCTAATTTATAGGTAATTTTACTTTCTATTGTCTCTAGAAACAGTATAGTAATAAGTAATAACTTCAAAAATTACGTTTAAATAAGATTTATATATATTTTTTTCGATTTGGTATTTTAAAGTCTGATTTTAGTGTTGGTAATTTTTTTACCAGATTTTTGGTGCTAATTTCTAAGGTCCAAAGCTAGATAGATGACCGTCAGCATTACGTCTTGTCTGTCTCTCAGTTATATACTGTTTGAAATACCTACATGTATTGCTAAATATAACATATTACTTTACTGTTGTTTGTTGAGGAGTACCGTTATTTTTAAATGAAGAACTTCATTAGATTTTTTATATTAATTGTTATGGTTTGCTATATATGCATACCTACCTAGATTATAATTAGATATTCAATAAAGCAAAAGGGTTGTGCAAAATCATAAAGAAAATGAAGTTACTAATGACGCTTTGTTAAGAGATAAATTCAAGGACATGTGACAAATACAATTTATCTTCTCCCTTTAAGATCTGGCAAGGCGTCGTCGTCCAAACTGTCTATGACTTAGATCGATGGAACTGCTACCTCCGAGTCTCCGGAGTCTTAGCTAAGTGACTGATCGCAGGGACTCCAAATGTCACGACCTTATTTGTACAATTATATTTGCTGTAGACTATGAGTGTAATGTTAAACCGCCGCGCTATCTTCAAGTAAGATAAAGCCTATAACAAATTCCTCTTTCTTTAAATATGACAATGGTATTATCTAAAACTAGAATAAAGCTATTTTATATAAGATACAGCCAGTGTGTGGTAAGCGGTTACCGTTCCCTAAAGAAAATTCGAGTGGTAATTACCACTATGTCCTAAGTACATCTCTCAAATCAAAAAATAAAATGACTTCAAAAAAAAACTCAAGTTACTTATTGATTTTGCTGTTGCATAAATTTTTTGAATTATTTTAATCGGCGGGTCAAAATGCTTTTTTGTTATATTAGAAACGTCAAATGACATCACCGGCCATCTGTCTGTCTTTTTTATTTGAATTTGAATCCAATAGAGTAGGTCGCACTGAATTGTTTTATAATAAATACACGTTAATTTATGATTACAGAATCAGGACCTTGGCGGTCAAATATAATAGATAAGGAATTTAAAAGCTTGGGGTTCTTTACCGATATTTTTATATTCGATGTAATATATCTTCATGTCAAATTCCCTTGAAATCGTTTCAGCTGCTTACGAGTAAAAACGTAACGGACAGACATACAGAGAAACATCATTATGAATCCCATCCTTGTTTCATGATAGCGTCAAATTGTTCGATCAATGCATCTTGAATCCTCGACTTTCGCGCCAGCAGGCGGCGGCGGCGCGCAGGGACAGAGTGGCGTAAATAATTGATAAATTGCCACAGAGCTCCCCAAAGTGACCCGCCCGACCCAAACTTCGAATTTACGACCGTTTAATTGTAGCTTAATTCCCGAAACAGTCTTAGTTCCAGTAAAATATAGTTCGCTGCAAGCGACGCCTGATTTAGTTTCAAGGTATTGCGGCGCGATAAATAATTGCTGGTGGTTACCAGATAGTCGTAGAGTGTACCGGTATGTTGATATTATTACGTTACAGCAGTGGGCTACCTGTTTTTTTTAAGTTAATCTGTAATCACTCTTGCACCTGTAAAAATAAAGTTTATACTTGCGAGTTTCTTTTAGTGACCGTTGATGGTTTGCAAATGTCTGTTTAATAATCAGTAAGACTGTGTAAAAACCTTTTCTCAAACATGCTTGGAAATTTGAGCATTATTTTGACAACCTCCTTCGAGATAAATGAAAATTGCTGTGTTGCCCAAATACATGCGCGCAGCGGCCGGCAAAAGTTGTATGAAAATCCATGTCTGTTGTGTTTTAGCGGCCAAATAAATTACTAAGTAAACTCATATCTGCCGTGTAATTTAAAAATGGATCGATCTTTAACTCCAAAACATGAAGGTAAATTAATCAGAGGTTTAATTTAAATATAGAACTCGCTTGCAAATATAAAGCTGTATAATGAAAAAAAGTCCACTTTAAATTTCAAAAATCGTACATTCAATAACTGTATTTAAAAAAAAAGTTCTACCAAAGTACTACTTAGTTTTAATATCCGCGCATTATTTGAGAAAGTACTCTACAAGCCTTGGCCACGACTAGGCATTGATGGACTTACGTATGTGTGGCTCAGCTTCGCCTCGGCCCACATTTACCTACACGTTAGTTAGTCCATCAATGCCTCTTTTGAGGGCCGCGGCATTAATGAAGCTCTTTTGAAGAACTTTTAATTGAAGATAATTTATTTTATAACAAAATTTATGCTTATTGTTGTCTTCGAATGCACTTAATGTAATAAAAAATTCAAGAATCTTGTTTTGTTACGACAACAGTACCCCTAGCACGAACATTTTAAAATTTCGAATCGTAATCGTATAGTTCACGCATTACGCTTAAAATTTCAAACAAAAGCCAGACAAATGCTAACGTAACTACTTGATACGATGGCGATTCAAAATTTAAAAGTGTTTGTGCTAGGGGTACAGTATCGAAAGTGACGTGACGAAGTGACGTAGAGGAATAAAAAACATAAGACGCAAGTATTTATTTATTCTTTGCGTACTTGTAAGAATTAAGATTTTGCATATTATGAAGTCATAGTTTAGTAGGTATTACCTACCTACTTTCTTAATATCCTTTCCCTGTAATTTATAGAAAATGCTATTACCTTTTGCCTATTTTATAAGTTTTATCTCTATAAAAACCGGTATTAAACGCAAATTACCCGTGTCAGTTTTCGCAAAGGCCAGCGGGTACACATGTGTGAAGTGCGATCAGTTATTGGGTGGATGGTGGTGGACATTTGCAAATATCGGGCGACGTTTAATAATGAATCATTTACTTTCGGTGCATCTATATGAATAGCCATTTATTGTTGATTAATGATAAACAG
Source organism: Nymphula nitidulata (assembly GCA_947347705.1). Taxonomy (NCBI): domain Eukaryota; kingdom Metazoa; phylum Arthropoda; class Insecta; order Lepidoptera; family Crambidae; genus Nymphula; species Nymphula nitidulata. The sequence goes on from OX374623.1 coordinate 15,783,588, forward strand.
ACATCTAAAATTAAAATCAGTGTGATACCTACCTAGCATTATTCCACATTTTTCTAAATAAATTTTAATGACATATTGGTTTCCATTCTGTTGTCGTACTAAAACTAAAATAAAGTTATCCTCCCTTTTCATTTTATACAGGGTGGTGCCGTCAATATAACAATAAATTGAAACATAGGCTATATTAGTTCATAGATGGTTTGCCACTTTCAAAAACATCTTATTCATTTAATAATTTCATGACATTTGTATGAAATAATTTACTTAACATTGAGTGCATTATTTCATTGAAATGTCATGAAATTCTATGGACTATTTCTATGGACTAATATATCCGATGTTTTAATTTATTGTCGTATTGACAGCACCACTCTGTATGATAGAGAACAGAATGAAAATTATTTCTTTTAAGGTCGTAATTTTTTTAAATTAAAAAACAATAGGTAGACACTTCTTAAAAAAATGCTCTCCTAATTATTTATTGCGAATAAAAAAAAATAGTTCCCAATTGCCTTGCGTTACATGTAGAAATAAGAGTAACTGCATATTCTTTCTGTCTGTTATTTTCATTTTATTCCGAGTAAAGTTATTATCTAATATGATATTCCCCAGTATCTGCGCTCTCGATTCATAAGCAAAGTCTACACGAGCTAAACTTTGAAGAGAACAACTACTAATCATATTAGCCTTATTAATTATATCCCCTGGTGTGTTATTGCCGAATGAAAATGTATTGCGAATACAGACTTGAGTCAGTGCAAATAAATGGCGAAGTTTTGCAGCATTACAGGGTTGCCTCCAAAATAATAAATTGTGGTAACCTATCAATTTCACGGGTAATTTTTTTTAGCAGTTTCTATACTCATTCTAAACATTGACTCTAAACAACAAATTCTGAACATAAATAGCCTTTTGGACCACAGTTATAGCATTTATACGCCGCACTGCCGGGTAGAGTCCTACCTTCCTACATTGGAGAAACACATGAGGAGTGTTGGACTAACCCCACCACGCTGGCCCAATTAGGGTTGCTGAGTGAAAGCAGATCCAGCAGCAACGAGATCCAACGGCGTAGAGTACCTTTAGAAGCACGGTCGAGCTTGATATTACAAATTATTGATTATTTTATTTTTATTTTATTTATTTAGGACAATAAACAACTGTACAATAAATTCACTAATTGATACATGTATTTTCATGGTTGTAGATGTACAATCAGCACCGTTATCCACATATAGTTATACATTAGTGTGATTGATGCAATATTGAGAGACACTTCACCAGGACAAATTTTGAAACAAGAAGTAAAATTAAATATGACTCAGTGATTATAAGAGGTGCTTTTTGAAAACATCTGGAGACATACCATAAATATTTAAATCTAAATTACAAAATTAATCATTAAATGAATGCATAATTCGCCTAAGTGGCGCTCGCTGACCTGCGTTAGTTCTGCAATTTCTAGGGACAAAGAAATGGTAAGTTGACCCATATGACACTCGTACCATTCATAGCAAAAGTTGTTTTGTTTTTGTAATCGAAACCAGAGCACTCAAACCTATACGTCAGCGAGCTTGTTTAAAAAAATCAGCTAAGACATTTTATAAATTATGAACCCACTGAAAGTCCTTTCTTTCATTGTCTTAAAATAAAAAATATGACCTGTAATATAGAGCAAGAAAAATTTTATGATTATCATAAAAACAAATTAACTGACGCTATTATAAAAATAGCCTGTTGACGAGTTTTGATATCCTAGTACATTTGAAATAAAACCAATTTACCGGATTTAACTCGCGTTTAATTATATTATACACCCGACATTTCGATCACTTTACAGCCATCGTGGTTTTATTTCAAATGTGTAGTGCTCGCGAAAATGTAAGACAATCCTAGTTCATTTTAAAATCTTCTATATAACATAAATTATTGGCAGTAATAATAAATTTAAACTTACGTTTTATTTCATTATGTATTCGATTACATAAATAAAATAAAGTTGAGATTTTTTTTTGCTACAAGTGGTCTTATCTTAACCACAGGTTTTATCCGACAACTTTTTTTTATAGAAAAGTCGTATCGGACTTACGGTCTTAGTTTTGTAATCCCAAATGAATAAAAACTCAACATAGGGACTAAATATTATACATTGGGAGACAAAATATGGTATTACTTTCTTTAGAAATTTCAAATGCTACAAATTCGGTTTATCCTTATAAAATTTTCAAGTACATTTCGTAAAAAAAAAAAATGTACAACCGGTCTCATTTATCATCTTTCTAACACCATAGGTGTCTATAGGCGGCGGTTACCGCTTTCCATCAGGTGGGCCGTCAGCTTGTTTGTCATTCAGTTGTATAAAAAAAAAAAAAAAAAACCATCTCACTATTCTTTTGAGCCCAAACACGCTACATCTGCTGTAAATTTCTGAAGAATTGAGCATCTCGCAGAATAAGTGATGGTGCAGAATCATCTCTAGATTAGCATATTTTGAAAATACCACCGAAGTAACAGTAAACCAAATTTCAAATCAATCGGATCTGTTAAAGTTAATAAGACCCTTTTGTCGAGTAGGAATTGAGCTAATAGTTTTTAAACACTTGAACAGATCTTCGTATATTATAGTTTGGAACTATCTCGATCACGTCAGCTTTCACACAAAAAAAAAACGAATCAAAATAGGTCCATTATCGTTTAGGAGCTACGATGCCACAAACAGATACACAGATACCCAGACAGACACGTCGAACTTATGACACCCCTCTTTTTCGGTCGGGGGCTAAAAACAACTACGAAGAAAATAGCCAAGAAAGTATATCGGTTGAATACGCCAATGTAAGATAATACTAGAACAGACGAGAAAACATATTAGTGCACCAAATTCAAGTACCTTTCCAACTGAAATACAAAGCCGGTGTATATTCAGAGGAAATTGAAAACGCAATATCGGCTAGCAAAATTAAGTGGTACACAGGTAAATGTCTAAATTACGACAAATCCGCTCGGTTTACCTTGTAAATTGGCCATGGCAGGCTGTGGTTTAATAACTGCCCAACTATCATGCGCACATACGGAACCGCCGAGCTTCGCTGATTTAATTACCTGACTGTAACTGTTTGATTTGCCGATATTGAATTTTGATTAAAAATCTCTAGTTTTGTGGAATGAAATTCAGATGTGTACAAATGTAGCGGGAATTCGCTTTTTAGGCAAAAGTAATAAGTTTAGGCAACAGTAACAGTAAACATTAACACAAAAATTAGGAGAGATAGGGATAGGGAATACCAGGTTATGTGTCAATAATACTACTTTCCTAGTAGTATTATTCACCCTACTTTGTTGGTACGTTGATACCTATACCTTCTCTTCTAATTTTTGTGTTTCGCTGGGCGGCACTGCACTTCCAAAAGCTATAATTTTGTATCTACAAACATTGTAGTTTCATATTAATAATTGAAAAGAGTGACTACACGAGTTTGTTGCCGCAATCTTCTCGGTAATTCAACTTTTGGAACCGGTGTAAATTCAGACATGACAGACAGACACTATGACGTTGTTAGTTAATATATTTTTTTTTGTGATAGTTATAAAAATGTGTTTTTTTGACGATTTGAAAGTGCTTCTTTGTGGCCTATTTAAATAGAATATTTTTTCTTTCTTTCTTTCTATAATTCTCCTTTAACCCTAATATTTTCACCATTCAACGCATTTAAAATTCTAATTAATATCGTAGGTACTTGTTTTATCTATATGTGTATATAAATTTATAATAAACATTTTGTGAAATTCAAAAGTTAACAGGCGTAGAAGTGCGAGTGCAACAGATGCGGGTGTACATTCGAGCGCGAAATTCAGCGCACCCCCATACAATTATGTATATTCATTTTTGGACGTCGGTGTAAAGACTTTAAAAAGTATTGACTGGGTTACTGGGAAATTGGACGAAATGGTATTTTGAATAGAGTAGGAATTTATCGATATTCCATCCAAGTCCAGAAAAAGTAGGTAAGTACTCTTTTGTCGCTTACGGTTTACGGTTTTTCGCCTAATTTATTATTGATAGATTCTTTAGATATTAGTTTTCTCATTTCACTAAAATCGTATCGCACACAACTATTAACTTTTATGGAAATATAACAGCACAGGAACTCGCAGGGGGATAATTATCTCTTATCCGTCCAGCAAAGTTTTATAGTTAGTTGCGGTGCAACTACTACGTTATCATCAGTTTCCACCTCAATTCTGAAACCGAGTCGGTCCCTTTCCCTCTGTGTTTGTCTGGTTAAATTAAGTTGAAAATTTATTCCGTATCTGTCCTACGCCCTTTATGTCAACGTGGAATTTATAATTTTAGTCCAAAACTAATAACTGAGCCGCATTAATTAGTTTTTGATGGAAATAGTTCGTTTATTTTAGATTTGCGAGGACATTAATTGAAATTGATAAATTTAGTTCAGATTGATAAGTTATCCTTAATATTATAACCAAGTAAGAGAGTATGTCCGTTTATTTAGAGCGTAAGTAGGTATAGCAAAATATTAGGTTTTTCACAGCATTGTGTGTTACGTATGAGAATATAAAGAAAATGTTATTAAAGTCGAGCTCAAAATTTAGGCTTGGAATGTCAATGGCAGAATATATTTTCTGGGCAATTTGCATGAGTTGCGAGCGAGCCGCCGAATTAATATTGGTGGCGCGCGCTCGTGTCAGTGCCAGGGCAGCGTTTACGCATGCCTTGCGATCTGCCCGCCCGTGGTGGCTCGCTTGTTACGGACTGTTTTTGTTTAAATTAGTAAATAATGTTAAACTGGGTTGTTTTCATGATATGCTGATTCTTTGTCGGTGAAGGAATAGTTTATAGCAGTAAATAATAAAAAACTGACACATCGAAAAATCTAGATTAATAATATTTTGATATCTTAATTTGAATTAAGAAAATGTATTGAAAAAGTATCATTGTTCTTCTTTTGTCATGCTTGGTGGTATAATTTATTTTTCACTTATTAGCCCATTGGCGGCGCGGCGTCTACTTAATAATAGAAAACCTTTTTGTCTGTCAGGCTTTAACCTGACTGATTGCCCCAAACATAAATAAAAATAATACGTAACAAATCAAAGACTCCTGATATAAAAGTAGAAAGCATATGAGAAAGCTGAGTTTTCGAAAAGCGACATAATTCAGACACAGGTACCAGTTTAAACAAAGCGTCTTCTTGTTGGTCATCAATTGTCAAAACGGCAGTATAAATTAACCCCCTCCGTCCGTCGAGATTAATGTTAGTATTAATCGAGTGACCGCCACAGGGCAGCCTTGCCGTTGCTACAGCGGATCTGCCCCTCGAATAAGAGCTTTTAATTAGAAATTCGCGTTATTTGATAGTTAATTACAGAGGATCAGAACGGAATGCCTCAGCAGTAAGGGGCTCTCAAATACCATGTAAATGAGAAAAGTGCCACTTTAGAAGAAGGTAGATGTAATTTTACCATTTGTCCCTTACCTATCCGCCGGCCTTATCCTAGTTGTTGGGATGGAAAGAGATGAAATGAATCTTTATCCTAATGGTATAACACAATAATATCAAACGTATGTCGTTATAGTATTATATGACATTTGTATGAAATAATGTAACATTGGCTGCATTATTTCATAGAAATGTCATCATAATATTACCAAATGAATAAGATGTTATTGAAAGTGCATGGCAAACCATTTCTATGAACTAATAAGCCCAGGAGGGAAAAGTGTAAATAGGTAAATATAAAGGTCATATTATACGTATATAACTAATATTAAGTAAGTACGGACATATTTCCAATAATAGTAGATATTGGTATTGCAGTCAGTTATAAAAAGTTCTTTTTCGCTTTTGACTTCTAAAATCCATATGAGTTTGTCTGTCTTTTATTGTTCTAATAAATTATAACTTACGCTGCTAATTTTATTTACTTATTGTTTTAGTATTAGTTATTTCTTGATACAGACCACACACCCAAAAAACTGTTTACAATCGGTTTTACGTTTTTAGTCATTAAAACTTAAATAACTTAAACAGATAAATAAAACCGCACATGGCGCAGGTAGGTAACTACGAGATAAAAGTATTATTTGGCCGGATTCAAATTAAGATCTAAGCAAACTTAACTTTAGTATAGTAAGAATTGAAAATAATAGGTTAGGTATCTGAGTTTAGAATTTTTGATTAATAATTCGTTAAGGAATATTTGAATTTATGAACGAATACACCACACGTTACCCGAGTGCGGGCGGTGACCGCACATTAGGCCAGTGAGGAGCCTCACCACCTGTGAGCAACGACGTGTCTCATACTATAATTTAGGTGTATTTCATATTATTAGTGCTGTTTACATAGTTGATTATAGTTATAATTTAAGTTAAAGTTATAAATAAACGACCAAATTAAAACTGCATTTTTTATATTGAGACTATTGAGGTATTTTTCAAGTCATTTGAAGCTATGGGGATCAAGAATTTTTATTGATTTATATGTGTGTGGATAACGGTGCTTACATCAACAATTATGAAAATGAACCTCAATAAATATCAACTGAACAATTTGACAGTTGTTTGCTGTAAATTAAAAATAAAAGAAAATGTCAAGAGTTTTCATTCGATATTATAATAGTTAATTAAGCAACCCACTTTCTACGGTTTCACATTTGTTGAGTCGCACAAACTTATCTCGAATCAGCGCCATTTGCCGGCGGCCGCACCGACAATGGCATTTAATGTAATTTAATTTCCTCAAACCCTATTTTATCGCTGGATTATTTGATCAAAGGGCTAATCGAGTCCACATACCTACAGTTTGGCCAAAGATAAACTCGCGACATGCGGGCGTCTGTGCGTGTTTAACTAATGACCGAGTGATGGGGGCCTATCGGGCCCCCTGACCCCAGTAGGGGGTGGGGGTCCAGCAGTATCATTAGCCACAGATGCCGCTGCCCGGTGCCCGGTATAAATACATTAAGTGCGCCGTCAAACTGTTAAAGCCCGCTCCGGACGTAGTTTTGAGCAGAGATTTTCCACTAGAACAGATGTTTGTTTACCGCGTATTTTGGTGCTCTAATTCTATTTGAAAGCGGTGTGAGATTGATTTTTTTGTCATTTATTAAATTTAAAATTAAAGCGTTTCTGACTTTAAAATAATTATATTACAGCAGGAATTTAATATAAACCATAGTGCTAACTTCTATGTTGACCAATTGCATTGTCGATTTTTTATTGTTTATAATAATGTTAAAATTACTGTATGAAGACTGACATGCCACAGTAGTACTTTCACTCGAATTTACAATGGCCGTCTGAAGAAACAACCCCATCATCATCATCACCAGCCTATATACGTCCCACTGCTGGGCAGAGGCCTTCCTACATGGCAGAAACACATGAGGAGTTTGGGCCATAACACCACCACGCTGGCCCAATGCGGGTTGGTGGGTTATGCGGGTTGGTGGGTTATATTATTTAACCCCATCTTACATAGAGTTAATGTAATATACCTGCTGCTATTTTTTTAAATGCTTAACAACGCATGAGTCGTAATTTTGATGTTACGAATGCCTATAGGATACGGTAGTAGCTTACCTTCAAGGGGACCGACCGTATGCTTGTTTGGCACCCTTGTTGTATGATAATAATAATATCACACCGTCTTCAAGTCAGCTATATGTATAAGCTGAAAAATGAAGATGTCCGTAATAATAAAAATCTTACACTCACATTATTTATCTATCCCAAAACAAACATCACATGGAGCTTCTGTTATAGATATTAGATGATCATTACCAGTCTATATACGTCCCACTGCTGGGCACAGGCCTGCCTATTTGGGAGAAACACTTGAGGAACTTGGGCCATAACACGCCACCACGCTGGTCAAATGCGGGTTGGTGGGTTAAAGCGGTTGCAGTAACAACCGGGACCAACGGCTTAACGTGCCTCCCGACGCACGGAGGAGCTCGAGATTAGAAATTTTGGTTGACCCATCCCGGGATCAACCACGGCGAAAGTTGCTTAGTTTTATTAATCGTAACCAGAGCGCTCAAATCACTATGCCACCAAGCTCCTCAGATGGACGACTCTTGAGGCGATACGAGATAATAGAGAAAATATATGATAGTATAATTATAACTCTAAGAAAGAAAAAAGGAAAAAATTATTGAATACACATACAAAAAATAAAATATTTGGTTTTGTAACAATATTTAGCTTTAACAATATTGACGTATTGCTCAAAAGGCTACAGCTCGATATTGTGCTGCAGGTGACTGCAGCGTCGATTTTCAGCTGACGATGACGCCTAGAATGGCTCCTGTTCCTAAGATTATTCGATACTGTCCAATGATCACCTTTTCAAATTAACCACAACAACATTAAAATATAAAAATACCATTTAAAAGCATGAAAATAAAACTCTTATATGTAAGTTCGTCCAAATTATAAGATCAATAGATATGTATATATACTAAATAAGCATACCAACTCCATGACTCATGATATTTTTTTTTATACAACTAGACGACAAACAAGCTGACGGCCCACCTGGTGGTAAGCGGTTACCGCCGCCTATAGACACCTGCAATAACAAGGAAAAGCACTTGATATTGCAGGTGCGTTGTCATCCTGAGGCCTAAGATGAAATGCCGTCCATGCCCAGTAATCGCCGTGCCCGTGATTTAATTTGAGTAATCATATTATTGTGATCACCCACACTAACCGGAATTGGAACCCGGGACCTCTTATTTAGAAGCAGTGGTCCTGAACACTCGACTGATCAAATATTCAAAGTCTATTAGGAAAAGCAAAAAAATTGACAAAAGCAGTGAAAATTATTTTGACGTCGAAATCATAACAATCTTACCCACCCCCAGAATTAAAGGCGGAAACTGAAAATAAACTGACAGTTTCCATAGAAAAACTGTCCGGGCGGGCAGTTAAACGACCGTTCGCATCAAAATCAATAGACAATGAAAAACAGCGGCCACTGCATGGGATATGGCGTCATAAAATTCTATAAACCCAATAAAATTCGTGCTTCGCGTTAGAACGTCCACATAAAATCTCAAAGTACGTAAACATATCATAAGAGGGGATGTAGAACGAGTTATCTTCACAAAGAGAGTTTTGGAGGGATCACCGCTGGTAGCGCTGATGGTTATTTTATACAGCGAGCCGAGTTAACGGGCTGGATTTTTACCGTAGCTGAGCCGTAGAAGCTACGAACGTAGATGGCTACGAAGCGCCGTGGTTAGCTCACACAATCTAGCTAAGCCTTGCTATGTAACATATGTATTACTATTTACATTTTTCTTCAATAACATTACTAAAACATCAGTTTTCTGTATTATAGAAATTAGGGACAGTTAAATAATACTACGTTTTAAAGAAAACGTCAAATGTAACCTTTTCAAATTGATATAAAAGCTAAAAGTAATCGCTCATCCTCAAATTTATAAGGTCTGTAGGGTTGTCTGGGTAGGTACCACCGCCTTTCTTATTTCAGCCGTGAAACAGTTCGCTGTGTTTCGGATTGAAGGGAAAGGTAGCCAGTGTAATTTCATCTTACGCCTCAGGATGACAACGCACCTGCAATATCAAGTGATTTTTTTTTGTTATTGCAGGTGTCTATAGGCGGCGGTAACCGCTTACCATCAGGTGGGCCGTCAGCTTGTTTGTCATCTAGTGGTATATAAATAATAATAATAATAATTTGATGATATTTTTAAGCGCTTGTTAAACAAGGAACCTACCTACTTGTTTTACGTAGAAAGTCTTTGGACTTGAAATTTCAGTATATCACATTTAAATGTTTTTAATGTGTTTAAACGCCTACTTTATTGTCACAATTACAAATAAAGAGCATTGTTATTGTTTGCTTTCTTTATTTGTAATTGTATCAACAAAGTAGGCGTTTAAACGCATCAAAAACATTAAAATGTGTATAAAATAGCTTTTCTCACCTTAACTGGAAGTTTAAAAATGCTTGTAAAAGTATTCTTTCGGATCATTTCAGTATATTATAAAATAGAATGGAGAGAGCTAAAAGAAAATATCACATTACAAGCTATAATAAAACAGCCTGAGAAACAGCTACATCGCAGAGGCTCCGAGAGAGATAGCGCACATCATAAAAACTTGATAACAGTTTATTTGTTGCGGCAATTCCTTCTCGTTTACAGCGATATAAATCGGCGACTAGATATGATTTATCAGCGCATCACTCTTTGTTAGCCTAGAGTTATGTTCAACACATTATTGCGATGTTATGAATGCCTCTAATATTGGTTATTTTTTAGAAAGTTTAGAAGGAAGAATGCGTGATTTTCATGCTAGCCATGAATATACCTAACTATAAATATAAAAAATAGATATGAAAAGTGGCCTAATATTAGTTTTGTTTAGGTAATATTTGTTTATTTGCTCAAAGATGACGGTCTTTCTCATACTTATGAAGCCACTTTGAAACTCTTAATAATATAATAAATTCATGATAAACGTTGCACTATTTGTATAGAAACTTAGGCACACACTTAACGAAGAATGTAAAAAAACAGTGTTTGAATCAATCCAAATGAAACTTTTAACATAATTGTAAATACTTTTAACCGAATTATGAAATTGTTAAACCATAAAATATTGTACAGTAATAATTTAGGAGACACAAAGATTTATTAGGCGGTAAGCATGTCGATAAACCAAAATTCCCTAGTGGTTGAATTATTATTCGTTGTGCGTGAATATATTTATTCCCATAAATCGTTCAATGTTACAGTATGTTGATTTGAAAACAAATATTTGTGGATAATTACAAAACACAAAAAACAAGCAAAAGCCCGGCTGCCTAAATAAAGGTACGGTTGACTTAAAATATATTACCATACGCCGGGGACACTCACCCTTTGCGAGGTGATGTCGAGTTTCAAATTGAAATGGATCGGATTCAAGAGTCCATCCATCATGGTCTTGGCCGGGGTCTAATGGTTTTTTAATAATTCTGCTCGGACTGAGTCATTAGAAAGGAGTGAAGTGTGACCGAGTGTCGATTGTTCGAATATGACAGCCGATTGGCGGTTCTCGATTCACGTATAATCGAATAATGAAGGCGAGACGGGATAGTGAAAAAAGTCGGGCCACTTGTTGAAATCTGAGAGACGGCTGCCAAAAAATGTATAATTAGAAAGTTTTATTTTTGCTTGAATACATAGGTTAAAATTGACATTTTGAAATTAAAGTTTTGAAACCCGAGAAAAATAAAAACGTCAAAATCACTCGCTAAAAAAATAATAAAATGTAAATGTTTGTGTATGATTTACAATAAATAATAATATAGCATATATGTAGGTACATAGGTAGTGTTTACGTACGTACATGAATTGTTAAAGAAACTTAAAGTATTATTATGGAATTAAACTGAAATCTACAGAAATATTATATTTCAAAATAATAGCAAACATTAAACTGTCTGAACTATTCGCTATGCTTTGTTCAACATTTAAAATATATCATTCCTGCATCATAAGCGGAAAGTAAGACAATAAAGGGCCGAAGACAGGAATGCGGGGAGACTGACCGCTATAAACAACGGCAACTATGTGCGGTCACCTTTATATTTCATGCAAATCGGCCGCGGTAAGGAAACAGTTTTATGGAATAACCCTATTGCGTGATAAACGGCCGGACAACAAAGGCTCATTGCTTTCAAAGTACTTCCAGTGACATTATCCTCTATTTTTTGCTATACCTAGTACTGTACCTAGTTACTTCAGACATATTTTAAATAGTAAGAAGATAAAAATAAACAATAAACTAAAAAAAACATAATAGTGTATGACAATATCTATACTGTTATTATCTTGGTATTGAACATTTCAAATGAAAATATGTCTTTATCTTTAAAATATGTGCATGAGAAAAAAAACATAACAATTAACATAGATATTTTTCCTTTTTATGTTTGTTCTAGTCTAAACTTTATTTAATATTCATACCGAAAAGAAATCGATACAAAGAAAACAACATTACAAAACTGATATCAATTTAGAATCCAATCAAAATACAAAAAAAAAGATGTTTCGAAAGAAATTTGCAAATTCAATAGATAATATTCTTACTGCTAAGTTCATATTAGGAGATAAGTCAATACCCTACTAAATAACTATTCTGATATTCAAATTCGAACATTCACTTGGAATATGTATGAATAGAACGACACGTGATACGAGAGACTTATCAAAAAACGCATCATTGAACGCTCGCCATAAACGTTACAAATAACCGCGAAACGTTGCGTCATTAAATAATATCGCCGAGATAAGTGCAGATTAATGTGTTTTTTTATATCGATACGAGTTTTCAAACACCCCTGGGAGTACTAAAAGCGCTTGGTATATGCGATTTGAAATTACGATACTGAGTGGTATCGATAGAAAAATCGAATTTACGTGTTGCGTCATCAAATTGTTTGTGAATTTTCAAATAGCAATTATTTAAGTTGGGTAATAAAATATTATAAGGGTGAATATGAATGAAATGATAATAATAGACGTTACTTTGTTATGACCTTATCTATGAAATTGATAATTTTACATACTGGCTAATTCGAAGATCTTACAATTACATTTGCCTTGAAGCGTTGAAGCTCGCTTTAGATACTTGGGTTGGCAACTTTAAGCGATTCTGAACCAAAGTTTCTATCACTTGAGATGAAAAGTGGATACTGCTGTATGACAATCGAAAACCAAGAAGGAAACTAAACCACGTCCCAAACGTAAATTAAGACAAAAAAAATTGCTTATGATCTCTGATATCGTTTTATTTAGGTTAAAATAAAAACAACACTGATGAGGCGGTAAAAAACACCCCTAGAGTTGCTCAATTCCAGTCCCTATGAATTCTACAGTAGAGTCAGAAATTAACTGCCATTTAATGGTGAAGTGCATAGGCAATAATGGAACATACTTTCATATAATAGATGTATATAATATATAATATATACAATAGATGTTTTCATATAAAGTTTTATGCTTTTGTGTAACGATTAATAATATAATAAAACGCACTATAAGCTTTCTACAAAACTATTTTCTTGAACGAGTAAGAACTAGTACCTACTGTGTTACGGAATACCGGAACCTTTCTTTAACCTTAAAGCCCCTAAAACCATGTTTACGTTCCGATAAAACAGCACGCTCTCACAATACGAACAATTTAATTTGACACTCATATTTCAGATGTATGAAAAAGTTTGCCCCACCTAAGTAAATAATATTGGAAGGGCAAGCATCTGTGCAGAAATCACCCGGTCACTAGAATATTGTTTTCACTATATTAGAAACGTGATCGCAATTTTTAAGAGCGAAAAAATTCTATTTCACGAGTGAAACTGACGTTGGGCGTATTTGATTATACGTCGAGTGTGTATACCGTTTTACAGTGTTATAAAGTGAACGATATTGGAGAACTTTACGATTCGATTTACATTCGATATTGAAATATTCACTGGCGAATTAAATTTTTAGTAGTCTCCGATGTAACGGGCTCGTCTGTACATTAATGTGCCGTAGATGAATTTGCGATAAAATAGAAGCACTTTGTAAATATTGCAAGGACAGCCTACAAAGAGAAATAAATAGCAATAAACCTACAAATATTATATAGAGTTTATTATTTTTTAAGGCTTTATTGAGATTTGAATGTCTCTTATTACCTATTTTTTAAAGAAAAAAAAAATTATCACTTAGTTATCATTACATTGGTATTTTTACAGTGAAGATTTGTTTTGAAGCGAGTTGTTATATAAATAACTAAGTTTATAGGAATCTAACTGTCCTTGAACGACGTCAGAACATAGTCATTTAGGTATATTTGGTGTAATTGATTACAATATTGGACAAAGCTAAGCTCTGTTTGTAACATTAACAGGGCTGTCACTCCGTGTCACGGCGCGATCGGCCACGGCTCAGTTGGAACTTGAACCGTCTGCCCCGCGCAGATATCTGGCGTGTACTATTAAATTGCTTCAACCCTAATATAAACTATGAGATGTCGGAATATATTCATATCGTTGGGCGATACGTCATGTGATAGAAATTCCGTAAGCTCGTTTCTCAAATCACTAATGTTCGTTTTCACTAATATTTGCTTACCGTTAAGAGTACCTTAGCGAATATTATCTCAGTCTATCTAAAGAAGATAGAAAGAGACAGACGTCAGACGTTAGGAGTCACCTAAGCCTAGGGAATGATTAGTGAAAACGGACATAAGACACTGACTGAGTTATATCGTGTATACTAAGATGTCATTGTGATATCATGCTGACCACGTGGTTATCTCTACACTTTTATCTTCCTTTATATTATTATTTAATTTTCCGTTAACTACTGATTAAAATTTCACTGTGGTATATGATGAGCAACGTTGACGGTTTTGAATATCTATTTAGAAACAGTTGCTTAGTGACAGTTATACAGGATGTTTGGTACATAGCATAACAAGCACGTACCTACCCATGTTAACACAGTCATAAAACTACAGTTGTAATCAAAAATTCTAAATTGTACAGTAAATTTCAAATTTCTCTGTACAAATAGTTCGGCCAGTCAAACAAAATGTATGGGAAATATCAAAAAATATTTTACAATTTTGAACTTTTGGTAACAACTTAGTATTTATAACAATGTTAAGATGGGTAGCTTTGTGGGTGCCCGCTTCATGTACCATGTACCAAACACCTTGTATAGTTATGTAATATAAATATAAAACAAAATTAAATAATAAGGTTAAATTACATACTCGATTAAAACTAAAATCTTTAAATTATGCTCTGAAGCATATAACGAATTGTTTTCTACACTAATATAATCAAGAAACTGTTTTCTGGACCGCACATCCGGCACGTCATGTCGTGAACTATTGACGTGTGCGCAGCCGATGGTCCCCGCAGGAAATTAACGCCGATAACAAGCAACGAACCCACTCCACCATTGTCTTAGAGACGTCTATTTGACGTTTATAGTGTGTGCTATTTGACTATTGTTTTATTTACAAAACGTCTGTACGATGTTACGCTTTGTGTGCCAATAATGTTACAGATAACGTTCTAATGTTTTGTGAGTTTGGTAGCAAGTATTGTATAGAAAGCATACCTACTCCACATGTCAAACAAATTCAAATGAAAAAAGGCTTCAATAAGGTTCAAGAATATTAAGATGATAAGAATGGGTGATATATTAAAATTTCGAAATGTGATATATATATTTATAGCGTGTATTATGACTGTTGACCTTTGTGTATTATGATACCTCTATTGTGTACCTGAAAATCAAGTATTTGTCATTACTTACTTTGTTGGTATATTGAATACTTACTTTTTATTTCAGCATTGTTTTCTGTGTACGACACTGCACTGCTAAATATGGTAACCACAAAAATTGAAACTTAATATTTTAAAAGAGTGACTACACGAGTTTGTTGCAGTAATCTTCTCGGTAATTCAACTTTTGGAACCGGTGTAAATTAAAACATGACAGACTGACAGATAGACAGGCATTATGACATTGTCAGTAAACATTACATTTTTTGCGATAGACAAATGGGATTTTTGACGATTCGAAAGTGCTTTTTGGGGAACCTAATTGAATAAAGACATTTTATTTTTTATTTCATAACGATGTTTTCTTATAAATCAAAAATCTTCAGAAGATCGTCATCAAATAATATTACTTAAAAGTCTTGTGTTCCTGCTATATGTATGGTCATTGTAGCCTCAAAAACTTGATCTGGATTTACTGTGAATCAAATATTTATTGTTTGTTAGTTAAATCTATTTTGCATACTTATTATAGCAATAAATTATGCTACGTTGTTCAAAGTTTGGACAAATTGGGGTTGATTATGTTGTTGTCCAAACTGAAATCAATATTGTATCCGATTGTTAGTCTAAACTTCGCTGTGGCTTGTTGTTTTACTTTCAACGGATAACTACAATTTAAGCAAAGTAGATAAACAAAGGAAATTAATGCCTTTCCATCTCTTTGTAAAGCAAGTTTTCAAACTAGCTTCGAAAAAATAATGTAAAACCAGTTTAATCATTAAATTACTAGGGTCTGATTCTAGACTGGATGCCATTACTAAATGTGATGAAAGATGTCATTATTTTCTGTCTTCTCATAAGAAACGGGAAAACATAATTATGTACAGTTGACAACACATCAAAATTAACAGTTTGAGCTTGCGACCGCCCTTACCCCGTTAGTAATAGAGGCGGCTTTTGTAGTGCAACTTTTGATGAGCTGTCATCTGTAATTAAAATAGGTAGGATTCCACAAACTTTTTTAGTAAAATTCATTCGATAACTTTGTAAAACTAAGCTAAAATTTCGGTAAACAAATATCCATGAGCTTAGGACCCCCTTCCCACCAAAAGAGTGTATATGACAAGTAGGGCAATTTTAGCATTGAACAGGTTTTTTTTTATTTTGAAGTAATGTTATATATCCTTTATTGCACAATTAAAACACATAAAATTAAACATAAAGAAAATATATGTACAAGGGTGAACTTACCTCTAAAAGAGATCTCTTCCAGCCAACCCTAGCCTTTGTAAAACGTTACATACAAGCGGGGATAATGTGTACGACAAAAAAAATGAAATATCACACCTAATAATATATTCTTTTATTAATAATATATACGGCTTAATGTTTGGCAACGCACAGAATTTCTGAGCTGCAAACATGAGTTACAAGCTGCGGAATTCATAATTCTTTGGCAACACATTCTTGGCTAATTTTGTTATTGGTCTACAAAATTAACTATTTTTCTATTAAATATAATTATCTACGACCAATTGATCTTTAAAGTAAAACGGCGATCGCAAAGTTTTTGGTATTTACCAACATTAAACATTATGGCGCGAATTATAAGTTTCAACATTACCTTTTGATATTAACTGTACAGCGGCAATAAAATTAAATAATTCTATCTTCGAAGTCACTTTTATATTTTCCAAAGTATTTCGCAAAAATGCTGCAACACAAAACATTGAGCGAGGTCTGAGTTCCGTTTGTCTACATGCTACGACGCAACGGAAGTCGTAGCTGTTCCGTTACTTCTCTTGTTCTCAGGAAATTCCGACTCGACTTCATTCCGATGAAAGAAACACTCGGCCGAGTTGTTTGCGGTTTCTTTATTGGCGAGCGGGGTAACTTTGTTTTTAGACAAATTAAATGTTCCCGATTATTTCTGTGAGGAAGGTTTAGGAAAAAGGAACCAGTTATTTAAACTTACGGTTCTGAAAACTTATATTTTTCTCATATTTGGCTCGATATACATGTTTTTGTTTTATTTTTTGAACTCAGGGTTCTTGTTTGGTGGGTTTGGAAAATTGTAATAATAGATAAAAAAGCTTAAACTTATTTTGGGTGTTAGATAATTAATAATTGAATTAAAGCATTGTTGGTTGTTAAATTAGATATATTATAAATTTAAGTCAGATACACTAAAACATATGTTTAAAAAAACAAAAAAGAAAGTTTTCGACATCTTATCGGATGATTGGTAAACAAAATATGTCCAGAAATTAATTGACACGACTACGGTTAGTCAGTAGCCTATCTCTACATAAATGCAACGAACAAACTTTAAACAACCTTAATCGTAACAGCCAAAGACGTGAGGTCTGTGCCGTCAAAGCGAACTAATCCGAACTATGATTAATTGAATTGGCGAGTAGCCCAGCAATGCCAACAGCCGAGTGCTCTCAAATCTGTTGCCACAGGCGTCTGATACTTCGGCTCAGCTCACCTGCGAACTTAGACAGCTTAAGTATTTCATAACGTGATTCAGGTTCATTTCTGCTAGTTGCCTTCTGTTTATTTAATAAGTACTGACCTGTCTGAGAAACGTTGACGTCTACTTGGCCATAAGCTTAGAACCATGCGAAGCTCGGTTCTAAGCTTATAGAATGCTTATAGAAATATATATTTTTAAAGTAATTTGTCAAAATTGTGAAAGTGATACAAAACCCCTCGGTAGACTTAAGAATGGTCAGCTTAACTACCGGTAAGCTTACTACTTAACTAACGTTGGTATTATAAATGTATATTGTTAGGTATGTGAAACTATAGAATTTTGTTATGTAAGTATGTAAAAATCTAGGAATATACAATTATACTCTTAGATATTCTCACCTTAGTATTATAGTTTTTTTTGATATTTACAATGTATCAGTTTAAGAAAACCCCATGTAACTTAAATAAGTGTGTTTGTAATAATAGTTGAATACTTCACTAGCTCTCTCTACCCTTAATATAAACTAACAAATACTTACTTCAAAAGTTAGCATGCCTTACGCTGGTCAGTGCAAAGTTAACAAGTTAATTCACGACCGCCCACGGGAATCGAACCCGGACGTCGGTAAGTAGCAGATTTATTAAGGCTGCAGGCTCGGCGGAGCCGCTTTAAAATTAAATCAAGCTTAGTTTGCAACTAAGCCTTCTATCCAACCTTTGTCTGGAGATAAGGGGTCTGTTTAACTGGTGTTTACTTTTGAATTGTGGTAGTGAGATACGGGGGTATAAATGGAACAAAATCATTTAATTATAGAGTGCATAAATATCTACTGCTTACTACAAAACTTTGTGCTTTTGTAAAACAAAAGATATATATTGTATGTTACAAATTAATTTCAAATATTTGCTATAATTAATAAAAAGTAAAATGCGTTTGGTTTTCAAATTACAAAGCTTTTTAACGAAATTTTATACAAATAGTTTTGATAATCTAACAAATATTATACAGGATTCCCCGCAAAAATAGTTTACACAAATTTAATTAATTAGAGACTAAAATGGTACCTTTTAGTTAGTATGAATGGAATAAACCCAATTATACGTAAACTAAAATAATGACCGGGTATAATTGATATTTAATTAATGCCCAAGACTCGGACGTTCCGCCTCTGGTCAGTTAGTCTTGTTTTAACGGGGGTTGGCCACAAGTGGGAATAGTGCTTAAGTTTTTGATAGTTTGAGCGGCTTCGGTATTTACTGGTTAAGTTTCGGGCAGTTTGCGACAGATGGGTAAGTCTTCAGGGAAAACAGTGGGTTAGGTGTGTATTTGTGTGTGGTCAGTAAGAAAGTTGAGCCACTTGTTTTAGGATGTTCATTCCTTAAGAGTATTATGTATATATTGCCTGTTATATAGATAACCTGAAAATTAGAAATAAAAGCATATTAAATCTGTTTTGAAAAACGCTTTAGAGAACCGTCCGGCTACGGCTATTATCTCTGACATGTAACTTTAAAAGCTCACGATTTCCTTTGACCCTTAGAATAATATATGCATAATATATGCATAGAATAATATATATAAATAAATATATCTCATAATTTTGTTAACTTACTTTGTTTAGTTCTCACAACTTTAAATTGTATCTTATCGATGTGAATTTGATTGTATTTTTATAACTAAATCTTGCCCTTGGTGAAAAATAATATACCAGAAACCTGGCGATGATCAGGCTAAGAGCTTGACAATAGGCGATTCTGCTCGCATGGCGAAGTAGGTAGAACGCTGATTTTAAATGCAAGAGTAACTCTGTCCGTCTATCTGTCTGTAATCTTTCATGCTTAAACCGCTGAACATTTAGATGAAATATGGCGTGGAGATAGTTTAAAAGTCTGGGTAGGATACTGTTTGGAGCGACAGTCAATATCCACGCGGGTGGAGCTGTCGGGGGGCCAATATAATAGACATGTGTAAGTAATGCGCGTAATATCACAAATGAGATATCACTCAAACGCGTGATGTTACATTACGCATCACTCCGAGAAATCAAGTATCACTTTAAACATCACGCGAAATAACATTACACTAGGTCCGAGCGCGAGCGAAAGGGACCGACGACCGACCGAAGCTGTGATGTGATGTTTCATCTAGCGCGCGTTGCGTACGCATCGCACGATACACAGCATCACATCTGTTCGGGTGATGTTTTGAGTGATGTGATATCACAGTGTAATATTACGTTTTCGTAAAAGTGATGTGATATAGCATTACTTTTTGAAGCACTGTTTCGCGCATGTCTACTATATAATAATATATACAATAAAGTAATAGGAATTCGGACTTGCCAATACAACTTAGTCTGTTACTAATATTGCTCGGCTTGCCGTTGTAATATCAAGAAGTAACACGAGTGGATTCGTTGAGATGCAACTGGCATTTGTTGCAGACCGTCCGATGTCGCGACAACGGGCTTGGAGATAAATGGGTGGAGCGTGTCCGTTTGAAAGTTTACACTGGCTTTGTAGTTTGATTTATTTAACTGAAAATAATGTGTATACGTACAATTATGAGACTGCACTGCTTCTGAAATATTTTTTAATATTTTGAGATTACTACATAAATTTTAACTTGTTACCCATGTAATACTGAAAACTCTAAGATATTAGTGGTCAAAAATCACGTAGCTTTCCATCTCTTTTATCGGCAGTAGTGACGTTGGTAGGGTCTTATGATCTCAATGGAAGAGTAGTAGCCCATTTCAAAAGACTTTTTAAATCCAGATTTAACAGCCTGACCACGATAAATTCGCTGCGGCGAATATTCGCGCTTCTACAAACAATAGCGCACGCGAACGGGAAAAGAAAACAAATGTATGAGACAGTACAACGCACGCCACGGCATCGGGCAGCAGACGTGGGGACTAACGCAGGAGATAATTTTATTTTTTATTTAGTTCATTTTAAAAATGAACATCATTATCTGATCTACGTTAATATTTTTTTAGATTAGATTCTTTGTTTGAATTCCACATTCTCTTTCAATTATAATGTCTCGGGTTAGAAAATTACTCCTCTCCAAACAGTGATAGACAACATTGATAAAGGCATCCTAGTGCTCGGTCTACACTTGTCGCGGCGACTGACACTACGCGCGTGGCATTAAATTTGCGCCGGGCCAATATTTGTCTCGCCAGTAGCGCCACACCGGGTCGAATTATGAAACTTATATTCACAAAAGAAGAAGGAGCCGAACCCGCAAATACATTTATTAATAATTTTATTTTTAACTCTGTTAAGTGTTTCTGTGTCTATTTAAGTTTTTATTTTATTATTTCAAAATCTGAAAATTACACATAGTTAGTCAGTCATGTCATATCTGACCACGTTAGCTTCATAAATTCATCTATGTTTGTATAACGTTTGGGCACTATAGGTCTATAAGATTTATTATCTGTTTGTTTACATCTCCTGTTATTTTTAAATGAATGTTTGATGCCAAAATAAATAAAAAAAAGAGCCTGTTTAAGGGGCTACCTCGTGCACACTAGCGACACCAATTGATTGTTATTAATTACGGTGAATTTAGAACATAATAAACAAAAACGCTTTAGAGAATTGCTAAAGAACGGTATTTGTAATTTTCAAAGATGTATCTTGTATAAAGTGTCTTCCTTTAAGTAACCAAATTTTTTATTATTGTTAAAAGTGGCCACTTTCGGCAATAATGAAAAAAGAGGTTACATGTAGAGAAATATCTTATACCGAGCACATCTCAAAAAATTACAATTACTATTCTTTAGTCATTCACTAAAGCGTTTTTGTTTATTATGTTCTATATTCACCACAAATAATATAAATCAAGTGGTGTCGCTAGTGTCGACGAGGTATCGCCTTAAGAACCTTTACTTATCGGAATAAAGGTACCTTAGGTACTTGTTTTCGATTTTAATGAATATTTAGTTCATATTGATAATATTTATAATTAAGTACGATTCTTATTTAGGTAGTTGATAGCTATATAATATTATATTCTAAGTACTTTGACTATGCTACCAAATTCGAGTGGCAAATTTATACCATCATTTAGGAGCATAGCCGATAGCAATTTAGTCAATGATCACGTGTCGTATTAATGAGTGTTTATTTAGGTGCACCGGCGCTGTTGACACAGCTCCATTTACCTTCATACATGTGATATCATACATCGATGATTTGTTATATTTTCGAAATGGTTTAGAAAAAGTAGGTTTTAAGCGTGTGTTCATAGCTTTTTGGATTACCTATTAAGACGCATAACGTTTTTCGTCCTATAATAAAAATGCATTATGTCAATAGCCACAATCGTCACTTGCGATAAGTCTTTATAGTATAACATCATATCACATAATATTATGGCGACTGGCTGGCCGAGTGGTCTATACCCCTTGCTATACAGGCTATGTGGTCAGGGGTCCCGGGTTCGAGTCCCGGTAGGAGCAAATGTTTGTACGATGAGTACCTACGAGCATTTGTTCACGAGTCAAGGATGTTTATTTATATTATTTATAAACATATTATTATCTACATTTCTCAGTTATCTAGTAATGGATACTATTATATCGTCATACCAGCCTATGATGTCCATTGCTGAACAAAAGCCTCCCCTAATCGTTTTCAAATGGAACGGTTCTGCGCAGTCTACATCCAACGGCTCTGCGCGACCCTGACCAGGTCATCTGTCCATCTAGTGAGAGGTCGTCCTATTTTGCGCTTCCCGGTACGTGGTCGCCATTCTAGAACTTAAACGCCCCACCGGACGTCTGCTCTGCGTGCATACATATACCCTGCCCGCTGCCACTTCAACTTACGACTCCTATGAGATATGTCAGTGATTTTGGTTCTCTTACGGATGTCATCATTTCTGATTCTATCTCGCAGAGAAACACCTAAAATTGCTCGTTCCATAGCTCGTTGTGCGACTGAAAACTCGCACAGAAGGCCCATAAGCCCAATAAGCGACCACTGCTGAAGCGGCTGTGAAACGTGTGATACTTATTTATATGAGTATCCAATAATACAATTTCTTAATGATGCTTACTTTTAGCTAAATAATAGGTGTGAGTATATGAGTATTATTATTATTATGAGGCCAAAATATGTAAGGTATGGAAAGGCATAATTTTAATTAGATTAAGTAACAAAAGGCGAAATTTTTATTTGCTATAATATTTAATAGGCATATGTTCAAAAGATATAAGTACATTTGATAAGCATAACTAACAAAATCCATGACTTCATAAGCAAACGCAACGCTCACGCAAGCTGGTATGCAGAATGCAAGGCTTCTGTCATAGATCCGGCTCTGAAAGATCTTACGCATGCTAATCGTTGCAGATAGCTCTCGCTTCAATAATAAGCTCTTTTAATACAGATAGTAAAATACCATAAACATGTTCTGGATTCTTATTCCTAAGAATTCGGCGTTAAGTCCGCCATTTGTACATTATTATTGTAAAATAATGATTAAATAAATAAATGTAATCAATAAGAAATTAATATTTCTGTTTTAATTTTCAAATAATAATATTCCTCATTCTCTGCGTGATTGCTCATCTCTGGACGTATTCAGAAGTTCAGAAGAAGGCTAAAAGAGCATTTCCTCACATCACAACCTAGTTTATTTATATGTAAATATTAATTGTATTTATATTATGTATGTATGTGTGATTTGTATTTATATTATTTACGTATGTATGTATTTAATTAAGATATTATTTATGTGAACATGTAAAACTTTTCTTTTATGATTTTTTTTACACGTACTACCTCACCTACCTTACAAGATCTCTCTCTGAACTCAAAGGTTTGCTGGTAGAAAACACAGTTTTGTGTTAAACTCGCCTGTGTACGTATGTACGTACGTATGTTTTGTTTTGTAAATTTTGTTTTAAGTTGTTTTGTGTACAATAAAGAATAAAATAAATAAATAAAATTATAAGTAAGTAATAATTAAAGCAAAGTATGTGATGTTTCCTTAATTATTATGATTATTATTAGGTAGGTACGGATTAACAACTATGCAGCAAAAAAAGAAAGCATGCATGTATGAATACAAAGTAATCAAGCATGCATGCAGCAAGCAAGAAAGCAAAAGCAAGCAAGCATTCAGGCACGCAACATGCAAATTTGACTTAAAACACAAGACTATACGGCTCCGGCACTGCGGAGCAACGGCGGTTCCACGCATGCTAATCGCAGATAGCTTTCGCTCACTACCGCGGCTTTGGCTTGGCAGCCGCGGTGCTTCGCTAGCAGCCACCTGCTCCTCAGCAAGCGGGCTGTCGTGCCCCTGTGTGTCTTCGCACTTCTAAATAACACTCTAAGGGTAGGGTAGACAAGTCTTCTAGTGAATAATCTAAGCAATTTACAAAAACTTCTATCGTTTGAAAATACCAATTAGTCATATAATAAAATAATAATAATTAGTCATTATAATATGAATGAGACACAATAGACTTTCTATTATGTGTGCCAGCAAAGGTGCCAGCGCACCGGTAAGGACGAAAGGATAAACAACACTGTCTATTTATGCTTTACTGCATATGCATCTGTAATTGAAAAGTTGCGCAGTTTATAAAATTAATAAATTGCGGACTGATATTGTGTTCACACTTTTCATCTTTAGTTCTATGTCCACATTTATAATTTGTTTATTCACAATGGCGACGATTTTAGTATGCAGTCAAGATACATAAAATCGTCTACACGATTATGGTCGTTGCACTAACGACTATTTGCTTAGACCGTGTTCACACTGTACGCCTGATATGTTGACTCGAGGACGGAGCCCGGTCCGAAACGTGACGCAACTAGATGATTTGTGTATTTTGATTGGTACCCGACAGACATGAGTCGTAGTGTTGGTGATTATAGGTATATTTTTAATTTATTTTTAAAATAATAAAGTAACAAGGAAGACCAGTTTTCGGTCTTCCCGTGACCACGATGGCTATAAAATAATCGTAACGCCAGATATTTAAGAATAATGTAACATCTAATTAAACGCAAATTGAATCCGGTTAAGTGGTATATTTCAAATGATCAGTGTTCTCAAAAATAAACGACAATACCTAATGAATAGACATTTAGGTAACAATTTTTACAAAATATCGTAAGAGGATTTTTTTATACAACTAGATGACTAAGAAGCTGACGGCCTACCTGATGACGGCAATAACAAGGGAAAATCACTTGATATTGCAGATGCGTTGTCATTCTGAGGCCTAAGATGAAATGCCGCCAATGCCCAGTAATTACACTGGCTACCTTTCTTTCCCTTCAATTCGAAACATAGCGAACTGTTATACGGCTGACATAAGAAAGACGATATAATACCTACCCTGACGACCCTACCTACGGGCCAACCACCTAGTATAATATGATTTATATGATAAATGAAATTAGATTCGTTTACCTACGTAAATCACTCTAACCTATATTATTACAACATAATACTCGTGTTTGTTTTAATTTAAATGATAAAATAAAGGTAGTCTCCCCTCCTTTCTAGGTGAATATAAATTTGAATAAATGAAGTATAAAAACAACTTCCTATCTAGATAACATCGTTTAAAACAATATCTTTATACAAATTAAATTAATTCGTATAATTTAATTGACAAATAAAATATTATTTTAAATAAAAGTATTTTACCTTTCCGCCCTGTTTAAGCGTAGTCACGTAGTGTACAGTCGTGTAGAGCAGATGATAAAGTACTGATATTTACAAATTTTATTACCTGGTCCCATGTTAATATTTTATTGAAAATACTTTAAAATTACCAAGAAAATACTATTTTTGTATTTTGGTCATTGTTTCGTTTACAGATTTATATTTTGAAATCACGTGTAAGTGTGATAACCATGTTATAAAGTGAGCATGCTCTTTTATTTTTTTAATTTATGATGTGAATAAGATGAATTAGGTTATTTGGAAATGGAAAGTAGAAAAGAACGAGTTGTAGTGTAATGTGGAACTAACATTACCAAAAATTATACTAAACCAAAAAATTCATTTATTGATATTCTATGAGTTTGTTATAAATAATTATCACAAATTGTTGATATTTTTATTATCAGTCGGTATTTTCATGTCATAAGCGACCAGTGTGATATACCTATATACCAAGACTGAAAAAAAAGTTTCATGACATTAAGATATTATTATTATTATTTGCAATTATTTTTGTACTATTTTTTTTTTAAATTACATTTACACCTTTTAAATTATTGTATAGTAGGAATAGTATTGTATATCCTCTCCTCTCTTTTTGCTGCATTTGCTGTGCCCGACAGGGTCCATGATGAACCATGTTAAGCTTTAAGCCTTATAACAATAACATAATAATAACAATGAATAATAATTAATTATAGATTTTTAAGATAAAATACTAATCAAAATAATGAATTTAACAATGACAATATAAGGTACATATATATATTACTAATAATAATGACAAGTATTCCTCCTCTCCATTATTGTTGTGCCCGACAGGGTCCATAGTGATTCCTACTGTGTAATGAAACATCTATTGTAAATACCTATAGAATGCAATAAACGATTGAGTATTGAGTATTAAACCTCATTTAAAAATTGTGACTATTGAAAAATCAGTATAGTAACATTTGCCCCTTGTGCATGTATGTACCTCGAGTACTGAGTCAGCGACTGGCCGACGGTAACAAATTCAGCCGGTGGCCGCAAACGCGTGTTGTTTTAGGCCGTAGACAAACACGTGCAGCGTGACCGGTGCTAATGTCGTGTTTGCACTAGATATTTATGGTACGGCCGTCCACTTGTGCCCACACTCCCGAATAATTAGCTCGTTATAAAATGCGCGACGTTAACTAATCGTGTTTGCTTAGCTATTTAGAACGCGACTGTACTGTAATGTAAATATGCTGTAAAATTTTGCTTTTCAGCTGTCTTGTGTTCGATTGATAATATGAGGAATGAATGTTGATTTGTTATTTACGAATTCGTATTGAATATGCTGCATAAATATTTACTGCCGAAGTCATTAAAAATGAATATTCAGAAGAACGAAGAATTATTTGTTCTTCTGAACAATTAATACGTTCTGTATAAAATAAAGATTGAATAATCTTTGTTTCATAAGCGTAAGGACTGGTCTCTTTCAAAATTAGAATGGATAAGAATAGCTTAACAACTGGCAGTTTATGAGAAGAAGTGAAAAGTGAATGTCTGAATTATGTATACGTGTCAATAGGGTTTCCTCTAAGTCGTCAAAATATGGTTTCTTTGACAATATTAGCCATTACAGTTTTACGCTCACTATGCGCACGGGCTGAACTTTCGTTCGTGTATCGATATATCGTTTTCTATACAAAACTCGGTGCTATCACTGGCCGAGTAGCTGGTAGGTAAAGTAAAAAGCATTTGCGTTGCGTTGTCACGTAATGTTAACAGGTTTGTCGGTACACTCAAACATATAGATAATTTTTTTTTTTAATTTTAATGGAATTTGAAAGGTTAATTTCTATATTTGTTGTTAAAGATCAAATATACTCTCTTCGTAAATTTAGCTCTAGGTCCATAACAAATCGACTTTAGCATTTAGGTCTAGTTTTGATTCATAGTTGACTCAACCGATATGTAGTCAAAATCGTCTTACCTATGACTGGTTAAAAGCAATCCAACGATTTTCAACTATTGATTGATTTCACTAGGGATAAAAAAATGGGCCTTACTTACAGCAATGAATTTAACCAGCAAATCCGTTCCAGGATATTGGATATATTATCGACACGTTGAAGCCTAATTGAGTTTTTCTAAACGACACGGCGGGCGTAGAGAGCATAAAATGAAATGCATGGCAGTATAGAGGCTAAACGTAGACGTATCGACTTTACGGTGGGCTGAGAGTCGATTAACGGCGTAACTGGATTAGTGACCGACCGGCGGCTAAGTGATGGCCACGACGTAACTGACCGCCTGCAATTAACTATATCTGTTTATTATATGTATTAACTAGTCAAATCTATCCGCATACGTATAACTCTGGTCAAATTTGAGCCAGAACTACTTATGGCATTTTGTCTCTCAACTGGAAATGTACGCAGAACGACTCGCCGCATCAAAAATAAGAGGTTTATGATATTTTTTACATAAAGACGAACGGCTTACTTTATTAAGTGATTTTTCTTTTTAAAGAATAGAAAGATCTGATTTTTGTAATAATTCATATCATATAAAATGAACATTATATTACTGAAACGGTACCTAATGACACGGTTTTAAACGGTTATTCGTTTCAATACCCTAACGTTTTCTACGCTCTTAAAATTTAGATATCAACTAATCCATCATTCAAAGAATACCGTATTGTAAGGGTACCCGTAATAACGATATCTTAATGATAAGGCCGGATACCTATATTTTTTACAAGTAACGTTGGCAGCTTGTGCGATCGGAATGCGATTAAATACAGATACCTACTCTAATGTTTAAGGTACCCGTTATGATTTTTGATATACATATCGGTTGCGTGTACCGTAAAGTTTAAGATGTCTTAATGAGTCACTCAATTTGGATACCGTTAATAATGATATTTAAACTTTGTGTGACCGGTTGAAGCGATTTTTCAGTCCCTCTGAAACAGATTTGGAGCAAGTTGGCGAACCGTGTCCCATTGAGGCAGATGTAACTAGGGGCTTAATGATCTCTCCTAATTGGAGCCTAAGATTTGGATGTCTTGTCTTACATATTCATAGAGGGCAGGTAGGCCTTATTTATTCAAGAGGCAGCGACCATGCAAATTGGTAGGAGAATATCGGTCATGTAAACGTCAGATTTGAGTGAAAATTATTGCGGATTGGCTTACTGTGGAGCATTCAAATTGTTAGGTTGCCGTGTTCTGAATTAATATGAATGGCCAAACGGTAATCTAGTTACGCTTTGTTGTGAGTATATAATGGATTTATTTATATTATTTGATTAAATGTTACAAAACATACCCAATATAAATAAATTGGAAACAAATAAGTATGCGAGATATTTTATTAATTATTTTTATCTAGACACCTACACAGTAAATTATCAAAATCTTACAATTATTTTAGCGAGGTCACGTAGTTGGGATGGCTTCTTACTGTTTGTACTGAATATCTGTTAAAGGATTGTAGGATGCAGACAGCAAAAAAGCAATATTTATAAGTACGTCAAAGTCGTCAAACCAATCTATAAAAAATGAAATACATCGGAGAGACGTCCACTATTCAGGTAGAGGTCGTTAACCCTTATGATAAGGATGAACGCTTCCCGCACGCCTTTAAAACTAAACGGGCTGTGAGTGAAGATTATGCACCGTACAAAAGATAACAAAATACCTAATTAACAAAGCATATGCTTACCATCAGGTCAGTCGTACGTATCTAAGATAGATTTAAAGATGTTCAGAAAACGTATGGATGCTCGTTGCACCTTCCAGGACCGAGTTTTTAAAAAAGAATGAAAAAAAAAATTTTTTTTTTAAACCAGGATCCCTGGTCAAGCAGCATCTATGTAGCTAGCCCAGGAATGCTTGGCTAGGGGTGAAGTGATGAAAAGCTTACCCGTCTGTGGGTTCCATTGTGGGACCGGTACCTAATCACGTTTTATGTGGCTCTGCAAAGCATTCCAGGTCTTTGAGTTTGAGTTCTCTCTTTACTCTTCGAACTGCGCCTAACACGTCGTGGTCCTGAGCGAGGACGAAGGAGGAGGGTCGTGGTATGGCAGGACTCCTAGGCTTGTGGGGGACTGCAGTGGGGGTTGGGACCTTCGCTGCCTTGTACGTCCCCTATCCCTCCGGAGGGCAGTGACCAGAAATGGTCGAGCTGCGAGGGCGGATGAGGACGACTACAAAGTTTCCTGGATCCAGTCCTCGCAAGCAGCCTCCTGACGGGAGACGACGGTTTTTAGTGGGTAGGGCCGCCGCATCACTGTCTTAACGGCGGAGGTCCCATATAATCTTTAAGCCGCCCACAGTTGTATGCGTAGAGCATTTCTCGTCTGGAAAAAATTAAGGATCGCTCGGCCAGGTATCCTAGATTCGAGTCCCGGCGAGTAGCCGTCCTACGTCCCGACCCCTAGGGGTACTGACCACTCTGCCAGTCGATACTAAATATTGATCAAATAATGGGAGTCGTACAATATAAAGATTATATTCTAAATACCCTTTAAGAAATTATTTTCTTAAAATCCTTTTCATATGTTTTCTGTGCAACAAAGAATGAAGAAAAAAGAACACTTTTACAGGTCGATATGTACCTATAGCTTTATATGCCCTCTTACGTTGCAACGAATAACCATCATTGTTATAAATTATAAATCATGTT
This sequence comes from Nymphula nitidulata, assembly GCA_947347705.1. Lineage (NCBI taxonomy): Eukaryota > Metazoa > Arthropoda > Insecta > Lepidoptera > Crambidae > Nymphula > Nymphula nitidulata. Next base: position 15,813,770 of record OX374623.1, read on the forward strand.
AGTAAACAAAATTATCTCAAGTTTGAAAGGCTTCGTGTTTAATTATTTAAGTGATTTAGATAGAAGGCGCTAGTAAGACGTCAAGTCGAACCCTCTTTTGAATTTCTTACTCGCGTGTATTCAATGCGTTAATTAGTGCACAATGAAATATTCAAGCATATTAACAACTCAACCCTTGTTAAGAACGAGTGACGGCTTCCATGGAATATGTAAAACTTCTAGAAACCTCAGTGAATATATTTTTATTTTCGTATAACAATTTTGGTATTTGGAATACACCTACTATAGACTCGCCTGATGGTGCCCACAAACTATACAGTATGTTACAAGTTACTTTTATTTTCTCGTGACAACCCTTAAATGCGTACTATTGCGAACACACACTATACTATTGCGTTGTGTGTGTGTGTGTGTGTGTGTTGTATGTGTATGTGTGGATAACTGTAGTGTGTCGTAAGATACACTATAGTAGATCTTCAATTCCTTGTATCGGTATAGTTAATTAACACGAAACACATATTAATCATGATAGAATATTACTACTTTATTTCTAATTTGAAATGAACAATCTTACAATAACAATAACAAGACAGACATTACAACACTAGCAGTTGCCCAGAATAGTAATTAAAGTTGAACTTCGGCCAAGTTTTGATAGTTAAACATAGCCTGGAGGCCGTAAACACAGCGATTAACATGTTAAAAGCACATTGTTATCTTATGCTAAAGAAGATTTGCTGGAGCAACAAACGCTTATCTTGAAGGAGACGAGGGCCCTACCCGGCCGAGGGCGACGGCTAAATGAGACACCACTTAAGCAATTATCTAGTAGTCAAGGTATCCGTGATATATTGGTGCTATGTATGTATGCTGGACGACGAGCTCAAATCCTACGACTCAGCTAGGAGGGTAAATACTTATACTTATCTTTTATTAGATAAAAACATAAAGATAAATATTTTTACGCCAAAGAAAACGGTCTTTTTGGGCCTTAATTCCAAATAATTTTGAACAGAAATGTTTAGTATGTAAACAGTTTGGATACTAATAAAAATATCTAAACTGTTTCTGGTGGCTCAGTTGGTTAGAACAGTCGCCCGGATTGCGAAAGGTCGCGGGTTCGATTCCCGCCTCTGGACGTGAATTTTTTCTAGTTTAGGTATTTTTATTAGTAAATAATTTTTTCATACATTCATAATAATGTTAAATAAAAATAAGAATGTTATAATTTATTTTATTTTATGACAAAATAAACACGGTGAATATCAAAGACGAGATTTTTGAGCTAAACTTTTTAAAGTAGAGAAAGAAAAGAACAAGAATATGATTCCGGAATTACTGTACAGGGTGGGTGGTTAGGAGGACGCTCTTGAATACGAAGGCAGGTGGCAGTGCTGGTCACCCTAAACACGACTTGCTAAAAAATGAATTTGAAATCGCGAAAAAAAATCAGCTGTTTCATACAAATTGTAAAATCTACACGGCCTGTTTATTAAAACAGTTGTTTTTTTTTCGTGATTTCAAATTTATTGTTCAACAAATCGTGTTTAATATGAAGAGCACTGCCACCTGCTTTCATTTCCGAGAGTGTCCCCCTAACAGCCTCTATTATAATTACAAGATGATTCAGATGAAACTGATGATTATGCGAGTTATTCTGATTTATTTAATTAAATATAACACATGGTCTTAATTGATTTTGTCCTTATTGTTTAAGAAATTATTATTTAGAGACTAAACTTTAATATAATAAGTTTTACAGATTGACATTCACATTTGTTAATAATTTAATTATTATACCTATTTCCATCTTTTAAAATTTATATGCTAACGCCACTCGTATTCACGCACACATTCGCAGTGTGTTTGGACACTTGGTGACCACAAGTAAAGCGATTGTCATTCGTATTCGCGATTTAGGACGAATTCTTTGGCCACACCTGAAATCTTCGCGATAGCGCGATAATGTGGCCGTAGCATAACTGAAGCTCCATATAAAGTAAGGGTTGTATCCCCACGGTTAGTGCAATAACAAAAGCCAAAATGGAGTTCTTTTGATATGACACTATGACATTCGCTCATGACATTTTCCAATTATTATTTATGAACTGGCAGTCCTTTTTATAATTTAAGGGTTACAGCTCTAAAATCCAACTAAAGTGTGTGACATTTTTTATTTTAATTTAAAAATGAACGAGAGGAATAAAATATCTTAAAATAAACAAAAATAAAAATTATACCTTTTCAACATACATAGGATTGCTGTTCACAATGAAAACTATTGTTTAATCCCAGACTTTATACATTTTTTGGTCCTCCCCTTTGGAAACAATATTTTAGTTCCAACCAAGACATATTAAGAATAAGAATAATTTATTACAATTTAATAATTAATTAAATAATTTCTTAAGCTCGCTACACACAAAATCAATTAATTTTAATGTAGATAAGTATAAGTATAGATAGAACTACTGAACTTTGTGGCGCGATAACCTACATCTGCGCGGGTGGAGCCGCGGGCTAAAGATAGTTATAAATATTTTGATGGCGAAAAATAATGTTTTTATTTTAACTTTACAATATGATTACTAAAAGAGATAGTAACAGTTAGTATGAGACTTGGGCCATCTTATGATCACCATTTTTTCGTAAACTTATCTTTGTAAAAATGCATCTAATCTTATAATTTCCATAAAACGTGACTGAAGAAGCGGCAAAAAATAAAGATATCTGCTTAGGTAATATAAGTTTAAACAACTAAAACTAAACTACACATATGTGATTCGTACTAGGCATCTTACGTACTCGTATGACGTCTCCGGGAACAAGTTGAGAGTTACCAGACGGAATGGCATGCTTTGTGTTGAGCCCGTCAACTGTAACTGTACAACTAACCACAGAGTTCCCGAAGCTTAAACTAAAGCACAAACATTCATGTCAATCTTAAAACAAAGACGTGAGTGCCTTTTTGGCTTAGCAAAGGTACTTGGAATGCTGTACAGGGGCAGTTGGTTGGCCAAACTCTTACAGTCCTTTACTGTCTTCCATTTGGAAGGTCTTGCTTGACTTATAAAGTATTTTATGAAGGCTTTTCATATACTAACAGTAAAATTTATGTAATCTAGTATTGTTAATATTTATTTAAAGTTGTTCATCAAATAATTAAGTCTCGTCTGGTGGTAAACGATGAACGCAACATAACAGGAAGACGCATATTATATAAAAAAGTTTTCATTTTCTATTTAGTAATAGCTAATTTAATGAACAGCTCTTCCGATGTTGGCTTACAAAACATGGAGATTAGACTTGACGTAATAGCAAAGCCTAAACAAAAATCAAGAACGGGACAAAGCTTCAGCTTATATTTATCCCAAATAGGTAATCCATAAAGTTGGCCGTGATTATTTTAAAGTTTCACAGAGAACAACAACGAAATTTGAACACAGAAATACCTGGTTCTCCGTCTGGATTCCGCTCTAATATGAACTCAAAGTGGTTGCAAATATTTTCCAGTTGTCGAGAACAAGCAACTTGATGAAGTTAGAAAGCTGAAACTTTATAACAGTGCGATTGTTTAGAATCGAGCGCGGCTCAAAGAGAAACTTTCAAGTGGCCTGTAATAGAAACGTTTGTCGATGAATGCTCGTGGCAATTACGGATAACAATTTCAAACTGTATTGTTAATTATGTTCAAACTGGCTACAACCTGCATAGTTTTAACAGTTAATAAAAAAATTTAAATGCTACTAAACAAACAACTGTTGGAAGAAACAATTATCCAAAAATGTTGCACAGGTAAGCTGATACACTTGCTAAACTATTTATTTGCCTTTTCTTATATTGATGTTTGTTCAATAAGCTATGTCCAAAAATTTACTTAAACCAATCACGATTACGTTGCTAACGGTTAATTCCTCTTTGCAAGGTATCTAAATCACAAGTACAACTCCACTAGACTCCGAGGGCCCGCAATTAATTCCTGATTGATTCACAAAGCTAGTTGGAATTTCCATCACCCTCCAACCGCCCACCTCCACGTGAGGATCAGACAAAGATACGAAGTTAACGTCAGCTAAGGTTTGTTGTACAAAATTTATATGAAACTTTGCTTCTGAACTGTAGGAAGTGCGGCGTTGTTACGTTGAATTTAGCAGTTTTTTTATTCTATTATGTAAAAGCCAAGTGAGCACCTAGTATTAAATTATATTTTACGACTCCGATTTAAATACTCACCAGTTGCTTACTTTGTTTGGTCTGGTAAATTTACTTCGCAGAATATAGACCACCCCCGTGGAAGGCACGGGAGTAATCCAGTAGTTTTAGCGGCATTCCTATGGTCAGTTGCTTCGCCAGCGGCGGGTAGGTCTGCCAATAGATTTCTCCAGGTTAAAAAAAAGATGGTTACTCCGTAAAACCCAGAAGAAGCGTTAGGTTGACAACTTCTTCTGCTGCTGACGCTTCTTCAATGAAATTCGGCAACCTCACTCACGCATCTATATCGTGTTATTTGGCTGTTATCTTCTGTGAGGTTCTATAGGATATAGATTTTTTATATTGTGTTTTACTAGGTACATTAAAAGTATCTCTAGGTTTTTGGATCCGTATATCCCTTTAAGCTTTAAACGAAATCATTGAAAAAACCACAATTATTGACAATTCTAACTTGAATTGCTAAATAGAGTCAGTTACTTACATTCTTCATTAAAATATTTCTGCTATGAAAATTGTAAGGAGGAAAATTCAGCGTTACAAGCCCGCACTGTCTAAAAGTGATGTGATAGCGGTACAACTGCTAAGATATTCCGAGACGCAGCGAACGTTCGCGGCCGCCGCTCTATTATGTACGAGCTCCTTTATGTTCATCCTATCTTTATACGCTTTCAATATTAATTAACTAGAAAATATTTATAGACAGGTAACGAAATAGGGTTGTTGTTTTCTTTGATGCATAACCTAACTACTACTTTGATACTTCGATAGTATTGAATATTTAAAAACTTGACTATTATTTGTACACAACGAATTATTGTTTCTGATTTATTGTTCTTAGAATTCTGTCTTAATTCGTATATATTTTAAATATCTACACACTCTGCTATTATTTTCTCGTATTCCTGTCGCAGATCAGCTGCTAGGAATTTTATTAGAAATAAGCAGTGACTTTGTACTCAACTGTTTTATGTATTCTCTTTTGAATCTTATGTGTGTATATAAATAAATAAATATCTATGCATTACCTCATAATTTGTTCTTCCATATTTCAGAGCTTCCATACTTAATTGCGTTATAAGAAAATACTCCCCGGCCTCTCCGATTTCACTTTCACCGGATTAACCCTTCAACTCCCACCTTTCCACGTTTACGAATATTTTATTACAGTAAACACGTCCTATTAACTTCATGGCTTGCATCACTGCTTTTGAATCTGTTATAATTTTAATTCATTAACATTTTGTTAGGTGTATATCACAATTTTTGATAAATTCTCATTAAATTAAAATCACGACTTAATTATTCCTGATATATGGGCACACAAATCAAATGTTGACTATTGTAAGTCGTAATTTTAAAAATATTCGATTGTTTCACTGCATGTCTGCAAAGTAATGTACTTTCTTTACCGAGCTCCAGCGTGACAAGAGCTTAACGTACCATAACAACGAAACGGCAAAAACTCGTCATCCTATATTCACGTACAGGTGCTTGAAAAACTCGACTTTTGTGTAAATGAGGGTAGAACGCATATGGCAGCAGGAAGCGGCAGGCATAAATCTACGCGACTGGTGCGCCGCGACCGGAAAGGGAAGCTCCGGCGTCGTTTGCCGCATTGTGTTATCGGCCGTCGGGCCGCGCGGACGTCTCTTTGTGTATGCCACTTTATAGCGACCACCATTCAGAAGATACGACCGTATCACACTTTGAACGTTTTTGTCACGCCACCTTTGATGTATAGTTATGTATTTTAGGGTTACATTTTGGAAGGTCATGACAAAAATATCCATAGTAATATTACAAATGCTAAAGTAACTCTGTCTATCTGTTACGTTTTCACTCCTAAGCGAGAGTATTCCATAAAAACCATCTTTGTCTTCTAAACTTTTATGTATACCGTACATAATTCATATTTGTTGTTAGTAATTAAGTTTATTGAATTGAAAAATATACTTTGGATAGGTAATAATTATAACACTTTATTTTCTTTTAAATCCCTCTATGCGTTCTTAACCAAAAATGTCTAGCCTTAATTACTAGGTTTAATTTTCGATTCGTGTTGAGTGCCCACAAATAGTGCGTTATCTGGGACATCAGGAAACCACCCGCTGAAGTCTACTGCGAGGCTATTTGCATAAGCGTTTATCGCATCGGTTTTGTTGCCTTTTTCGTTTGGGAGCGCCGATTTTTAATTGTCAAAAAAGAACACTTCGAAGTGGGGCGAGGCGATTAAAACAAATGAAACACGAGCAGTACTGGTGACCAAGGTGTAATCAATACTTTACGGTTTCTAATTTTGGTAGAAATACGTACGTTTTTCAAGTCGTATAAGTGTTACTTGAATGTGTTCAAGTAACACTACCCACTTAGTTATAAAACCTAATTAGATTGGATTGAATCATGAAAGACAAGACGTTTTAATTTAATTAAATTTTTACTCTAAAGTCATCTTACAACCACAAAGATTTACACAACAAAATAGTCTGAATGCACCAGCAGAACAGTTCAACTGTCTACAAAACCATTCACAAAACTATCGCGGCGCAGCGTGAATCCGCTTCAATATTTATGAAGGAAACTTTCGGCACAACCGTCATCAATCACAAAGTTATAAATAAAACAATAAAAGGTAAAAACTTAGGAACTCTCGCGAGGGTCGGCTACTTCACTCCGGAGCGCAATATTGCAAGAAAAACCCACTTATTGGAATAATATGTAGATTACAATGATATTAGAAATATTGTGAGCCTGGCCGAGGGACCTGTCGATACTTTATTACGGATCTGAGGCAGTTTATTCTTCTATGTTGTTTGTGATACTCTTTCGAATAAAGGCAAGACAGCATAGTAGCATGGGCTGGTCAAACGGAATACTTCTACATTATTTCGTACTTAAGTTCTTTTAGTATTTTTTTTAGTAATGTATTTTATTGTATTTCTTTTCCAGCGGAGGCGCGGTGCGACACTTTATGAAAACTGAGTCAGTTTTCGAAGGACTCAAATCAATGTAGACCATTGCGTAAACTTTCGTAATGGCAAGAAAAATATTTATATTTCTATTATTACAGGTGTTTGCATTACAGGATTATTTAATTATGTAACTAATCATATTGACATTGAAAATTCAGTTTTCTTTCTCTAATACTTAAATTAACAACATACATAATTAAAAACTAATTATATTGTTAACTAAGTGCCATCTTGATTAAATGTTGACTCGACATGCAGTAGAACAAACTTTTTTATACAACTAAAAACACACTATAACTAGCCAAAACACACTTTTGAATTATTATAGCCGGTATGGTGTATTATTATGTGCATTAAGCTTCCACCTCACTTACAAATCAAAAGTACCTATCTGATTTCTTTGTCGTATATCCAAAATATGGAACTCTTCACTGGCACATGTGTTACCGCCTTCTATAACAGAGGTTCCTTTAGAAGAGGTGTGAAAAGGCACCTTACGAGCCGGCAAGGCGGGAGTGGCTAGGGCAGTATGTTCATGTGTACGTATCTTCGCTTAGGTGCTATTCTTACTGGTCTCATCAGGTGATACTTATATAGTCATTTGCCGTATTTAGTATTAATAAAGGCAAAAATGCTTTGAAATTTCCTTAAAAATGTTACAAATGGCAAATGCCATCTGTCCTTTTCTTGCCGGCCTGTAATGAAAGTGTGGCACTGAAAATTAATTTAGATTTAGTCTGTACTCAACAGCGTCAGGACCATTATCAATTCCTTCCATAAAACTGACTCTAAGCATTAAAAACAATCTAAAACTGCGATCACATTCAAAAACATAATCTCTTTTCCACAAGAGGTTTTCATACATACCGCACAATAGTTTCTCAAATGGGTTCGAAATAACTTATTTATGTGGTACAGTATAAATCATTTTCACAAACGCCCTGTGCGATAAAAGTGAGCGAATAAAGTTTTGTGTGATTCGCGCACGAGATACCGCGCCGCCAACTAACTTCGCCACCGTTCTGTTTGAGGAAAGTATTTATGGATCTCCTCGGGTTATTCAGAAATATTTCTCTGCATATTATTATAAAATATTCCCTTTTCTTGAAAATATGAGTGAAACATTTAGTTCAGCAGCTATAAACAACATATCTACCGGCATTGTGTTCGTAGGTTCAGGGTTTTTTTTATTGTAATTTACAAAGTCATAATTGTTATACATATATGTGTAGGTACTGTCTGTTGAACGTTGAACTGCATCTGTAAACCACATAACACAGCTTATTTTCTGCGGAAATCAGCTATAGCTAGTAATAAATCAGTATAATTGGAAAAATGTAAATTTTATCAATGTACACTGCAGACAGACCATGTCCTAAAAGCTGTATTGTAAAAGATCGTAAACATGCTGCGATGCGATAAAAGTTGCGCGCCCAATCCACCCAAATCTCCGAACTACGCAAATGAATCCGAGCGTTTTTTCTTTACACATCTTCCGGCCTATATGCCACTTGTAATGCGTTTAATATTTCATGATATCGTTCGTTCGTATCTCCTCGCCCATAAATAAACGGCAAAAAGCGAGCGGACGCGAGGGGCGCGCGAAATCAAAGCTATCAATATAATATTAGGTTTGTTCCAATGTCCCCGTTACGAAGTGTCGAAGTTCATTTTATTTGTTGCCCAAAGATGAATTATGGGGCTTTATTATTAAATGAAACATAGAACAGCGGAAACGTCACGTATTTCTCTAAGATTTTTTTTTCTATAAGTACTTAGTTCTTTAATTAACCTTTAAACGTTTAGGTACTGTAAACTTTGGGATTGTGTGCCTAAATTTATCTATCTTCCAGTGACTAAATAAGAAGCAAGGATATTCAAAATTTCATTTACCTAAACTAAAAGCATAGTAGAGATAAATATTATTAGTAAATATTATTTACCAAAGCAATCGCTATCCATGGATAGATTGAATCAATTAGATTCATGATAGAAAATGTTAATGTTATCTCACACGACACGATGACTATAATATGTATACTTCCAAACGGCCAACCAGCATACGACGAAAGAGTACAATGTAGACACGGACAATTCAGTGGTTATTCGCATTTGAATCCGAAAGCGGTAAACGGCGAATTTATCGCGTGTTTCCGATTTAAATCGGCAAATTAACGACATTGCAGCGCGACCGCCTATTTACCGGATTTATTCGCGCCGCCCGCCCTCAGTAACCGGCCGACGCGGAAACTATTGTGTTGCTTTGCCTTTTAGTTTTGTATAGTTTAAAATGATATAACGATTTAGAAATTTAAATTTAAATAAAGAAAAATTTATAATTACCAATTACCAATCCTGAACGCAAGCAGAGGCCGACATCTGCGAATCAGAATGTAGAGTTAAATGGGCAAAATCTTCATAAAACAGCCATCTTGCATCCATACTATTTACTCCTTTAAATTGAACAAGAAAATTAAGCTTATCACAAAATTAGAACAGTGCGCTTTAACAGCTTATAAGATATCTCAGACAAGTATACTAACTTCTTACTCACATACCCATAACTAGACAAACTTTATCAGCATTGAGCGAAGCCATACGTTATAGCACTCACTCGCACGTCGGTAGTTGTGAATAGGGCTCCGGTACACACGCAAGTTTCACGACGTTTTGTGCAGAATTACCCGGCTAATTAAAGTTGAAACTTGTGTATTATTGCATTAAACGAGTACCTACTTTTCAGGGAACTGGGGGTAAGGAATTATGAGATTTACGGAATCGGCCAGACGTTAATTAGCGCTGCAGTATTTAAAGCACGATATGAATTTTATACTTAAAGGTTCATTTTTCAACATTATATTTACGATTTATCTTTCACTCGTTCCAAGACAAATACCTACGTCGATTTAGAAAAAACAGTTAATAGTGATGGGAATGATATACTCACACATAAAATAAAATAGCGTCTTTCGAAATCAACATTTTTATTCTATTTTGCACTAGCTGTCTTTGCATTTGGACTCTCCTTACCGCTTCACATCAGGTGGTGTTGGATCGATTGCCGTGCTTTGTATTAAAAAAAAACATTATTATTATAAAAACCACAGTTTAACCTAGATTTGATTGGGCAATGATACTTGGCTTTCATCACCCGATATATATCTTTTTATTTTTTCTACATATATTGGTATTTTAATAAGTTAGTAAAAATAAAAGTATTGTATGTAGTTAATGATTATTTCATATACTCGTATTTATGTATCTAATACATTTTTCTCTGTTAATGTCGTAACTGGCTGCTTCACAAACAATCCCTGACATCAACGATTACCTATTGTTAACAATTGTTAGCTACGCACCCATTACTAACAACTGTTAATTGTGGATAAGTAGTACTTAGTGAATATATAGTTTCGGATGTATTTTTAGTATTACTTGTAACTTCTAAACATTTATGTCAGCGTTGCTAGTTTTGTGTTTCACCTGGCCCACTTGTTTAATTATTAAAACGACAGTTTCGTTTCTGGCAGAATAACAGAGGCAGCGGGACTCCTCCTGCAGCGACTGAGTCAAAGACCCTTTTGTCTTAAATTTATTAAGGTCTATCTTGTCTGTCTGTACTATTTGTACTGTTTTTTGAGACAAATATTTTTTTTATTTAGTTATTTTTGGAGCCACTCCAGTTTAATTTAATATACGAAATCCAAGGAACCAAATAAAGCGAAGCTTGCTATTGTGCCGCACCCGCATTTGGTGCGGCATGAGGTGCTAGGTCGTGGCCAAGCTACGACTATGCCGCTAACAACATAAAAATAATTAATTCTTTGCGTCATGCACATTATTTTCTCATGTTCGTTTTAACCGCATTTAAAAAGAATTTCAAAAAACACGAAGTAATATCTATCTGTTTCTTTCCAACTCGTGGAATAACCTATAAAATTCTATTCCGCATAGCTATGCGATACTCTAAAGTCAGTAGCCTTGAATTCGTGGTTGTGGCAGCACTGTAATACTGCGTGGAAATACAGCACTGTCACAACCATGTGGCACTTGTGGGATGGCTCCGCCAAGTAACTTCTCGATGCACAGGACAGATTGCAGTGCCGTGCTATACGTATCATTGGCGATGTTGAGGTCACGAACAACCTTGACCTTTTGCAATAGCGACGAGACATTGCATCACTTAGCGTCTTTTATCGGAGAGTGCTGTAGAGCTTTTTGAACTTATCCAACCTTCCCCCTTCCTACACAGGAGCACACATGCCTGCAAATTGGAGTCATCAATTCATTGTCTCCACCTTGACATAACGCACAAAGAAATTTGGTAACTTGTTTCTTTGTCGTACTTCCAAAATATGGCATTCTTTACCGGCATATGTATTGAGGTGAGGAGCTCGGCGGCGTAGAGGTTTGAGCGCTCTGGTTTCGATCACGAAAACAAAGCAACTTTCGCCATGGTTGGTCCCGGGATGGGACAATCAAATTTATAATCTCGAGCTCCTCCGTGCTTCGGAAGGCACGTTAAGCCGTTGGTCCCAGTTGTCACTGCAACCGTTTTAACCCACCAACCCGCATTGGGCCAGCGTGGTGGTGTTACGGCCCAATATCCTCATGTGTTTCTCCCATGTAGGAAGGCCTGTGCCCAGCAGTGGGACGTTTATAGGCTGATGATGATGATGATAATGATGACATGTGTTCCCTCCTCCCTACACCATGGGTTCCTTCAAAATAGGCTTGAAAAGGCACCTTTTGGGCCGGCAGGGTGGAGGCGGCTAGAGCAGAGTGTTGCAAGCAGCACTAGCTGTCTTCGCATAATTATAGACTCTTCTTATCGCTTCACATCAGCCCGCCTAGCATGACCACCGAAACGCGATATGATACGATATGATAAAGCTTCGAACTGTCAAAAATCATTGGATATAACCGCCATCTTGAAATTTTATCGAAACTGCGAACTTGTATTGTATATATACATGTTCGTAGTTTCGATAAAATTTCAAGATAGCGGTTATCTCCAATGATTTTTGACAGTTCGAAGCGATAAATAGCTTTATCATATCGCGTTTCGGTGGTCATGCTAGGCGGGCAGGTGGTGTTGTGTCAATTGCCGTGCTATCTTGTTACCTACCTATTTATGTAAAATTATTTTATACGTAAAGTCACATGTTGATAACTTACTCTTATATTTTGAAATGTTTTGTGTGTACGTACCAATGCAATGCAATCACATGCAAAATGTACATTTTGCATGTGAAGTACCAGCCATCGTATCAGCCGATCGATTTTCTATTATGAATGAGCTTGAAAATTACGACTAGACCCTAATTCATTTTCTTTTCGTGATATTGTATTATTTTCCAATGATATTTAATTTATAAATCACCATTGTCGACAAGATGGTGGGCTAGTCTCAGACCCTGTTTACTGAGTGTCCCATGTTTGACTTCCGTTATTAACACGGTCATATGTTCACCAGAGGAGCTCGGTGGCGTAGTAGCACCAACCCGCATTGGGCCAGCGTGGTGGTGTTATGGCCCAAACTCCTCATGTGTTTCTGCCATGTAGGAAGGCAAGTGCCCAGCAGTGGGACGTATATAGGCTGGTGATGATGATGTTCACCAGATATAGTGGTTCAAGCTCCAAACGATGCTTAATTTGATGCCTTTACAATGAAATTTACAACAAAAATAACAATTTCGTATATGTTACTAATCAATACACATTCATAAGTATCACCATATATTCTTGTGGCAATTACAGCTTCTCCCTAACAAGATTTGGACCCAAAACTGTAAAAACAACGCGGGAGGGATCAGCTGTGCACCTGACAGCTCATTGCGATTTACGCGTACAAATCAAACATTTGGTTGGCGGTAAATCAGGCTATCGTTGAATTTATGGTGAGATTTCTCGTCGGGAAAACATTCTCGTATGAATATAGCATATTTGTATAGATAACTTTAAAGATACGTGTTAACTTTGACTAAGTATATATAATAATATTACTCAAGTACGTTACGTACTCAAGTAAGTTTTAATTCTCTGGCTATTTTTCTCATACAAAATTATAAAGTCGACAGTGTAACTTGTTTATACGGCCGTAAGTTTAAATGCCATTGTATTATTTATTGTCGTTTAGTTTAAATATATCAGTTATATATTTATTGCCCTTAAAATAATACAGTGATATTTCAACACACTTTTACTATGTTAAATGATACCTATTAAATCTGTTTTGGTTAAATTCTTGACACCAATAGGTACTTTATGGTATATATTTTTTTCAACAAACTAAATTTTATTTAGCTCCGACAATTTAATCCAATGTATATCATTCAATTACTGTTTCCATGCTCTTTTTGTATACAAAAGCGTGCACTTAATGGTTTTTTAAATATCGCAGAGAGCAACGTGGCTTCCACACGTCGGTGAACAATGGCTGGAAAAGGGGAAATATAATTTATTTTCGAGTTAAATCTTTTGTGGAAATAATATGACATTTCTATTTGAAGCAGCGTGATTTATCGGTTGCTTGTTCCGACGGAGCGAACCAGTTGAAATGCTGTAGCCAATGTGGTTTGGTATCTACGGACTTATGGGAAATAACATTTTAACTACAGATTTGAAGGATACGCCTTTTTATTGGGATGCTATATTACATCTGATGTGATATAAGAATAATTCTATCTAGTAAAAACTCATGTAATGAAGTGGCATCATTTTTATCACAGTAAATAAAGTACAATAAAAATAAGAGAGTATGTCACAAAACACTACATTATGTAAGTATAAGTTAGACATGTCAGATTCTTCCGTTTTGTTTACAAAGATTTCATGTAAATATGAGAATACCTCATATAATTTTATTTCACGAAATAAATTACCAAGTTAAATAAACCTAAACAAAACTCAAGCCGATTTTTTTCAAATCGCAACATGTGGTACAAACACACACTCAGAAACAGGAAACATTTTTCAACTTTCACACAACTTCAGGCCCGATGCACATTCTCAATACAAAGCTGAACGTTAAAAACTCCATCGAGTACTTACTGCGACGTTAATTCAAAAAGTTGTTTTCATTAAACGCTCTCGCAGGACGGGGCTGTTATTCACGGATCGCTAGATCGTTTTCTATTGAAAATGCGCATGTATTGCCATTGCTAACTGTTGCCAATGCATATAGTAGGATATGATGGCATTTTCCGCTTAACTGGTATTAGGTCGTATTACCGAAAGCCATTCCCTGTTTTAGATTTACCTATGCTTGTCTCATAAATTTCTATATAAAATCAATCAAATGTGGGCAGTATCTAACAATTTTGAGCAACCATATTGGGTACGGCAGAGCCATGGACTGTCAAAACTGATCACTGAGATTACTCAGCCATGGTTAGCACCTCTACCTACTATAAAAAGTCTATCTAAATTTTAATATGCCTAATTTATGACCGAACTTCGGAAAATATTTCAGGATAAATTAATATCTCAAGCGGCGTTATACCTCTACACGTCTATAACAATTTAAAAATCAATTGTGTCCAAGATATTTATTTATCCATAACAAACGATTCTAATGGTTCCCTTATTGTTACATTTAACTCGCGTGGGCGTGTAGTATAAAACACCGACTAGGGAAAGAATTCAAAGTGGAGTAAAAAGAGCCCTAGTCGTGGGATAAAGCCAGTAGGAACAATTGCTACATTCCAGCCTCGGAACGGTTGTGACCGCTCTGTCCTGTCCTCGGCGCTGTGTCTACAGTAGTCATAACTGAGTTGCTTGGTTTTTGAGCAAAATTGATGGCCTTCATAGACTAGAAATCGAAGAGTTTATAATAAGTATAGACATCAGGTAAACACCATGTTACGAATGTGTTGCCATGCAATCTTATAACGCAATGTCTCCATCTTCATTGATTCACTTAAAACGTTATAAGTATAATAGCTCGTAATTTTTCAACACAAAGCTGTTGTACTGAATTTAATCACATTAAATAAATTAAACAGTGTACCAAACTAAATTAAAAATGCCACCACTGTGAAACAGCCCGCCAAAGTTGGCAAAGCTTTGGACAACTCAGTCGTAGTTTTCTTTTTGCAGGGACAGTCGCCTCTGGTGCAATCTCTACAAAAAATGTTAGCATTGTTCGATTGTTATGAAGCTAATATATTACATTAGCCATTGTCCTAGTAAGAATAGGTTTTTTCGTTCGAGCGAAATTATTTAGAGTTTCAATGTCTACGTGATTTTGTATTTAACCTTTGTTTCAATACTTTTAAAAGAGAAATAAGAGTTGTTCTATTGATTGTTCAAACACAAATTAAATTTACAGCAAATCAAACTGATTTTTACAAATGGTTAGTGTGAAATAAATTAATAAGAGTAAAATAAAACATAAACATGCAAAAATTTTACGTATGAATTGTGACATTTTTTTCTCAAAGCGACCCAAAACTGCAGCCGGGCGTCACGCACCCGCGCCGAAAATTAAAGGATTCCGTCCGTCCAAAACAAATACAGGGTTATTTTTATATTTTATTTTGTTAAATAAAAAATTCCCGGGAAATGTAGCAACCGCGCAGGTGGGAATTTAAATAATCTGACAGGGATTAAAAGGAGAAATATCAGCTTTATGCCGTCGTGGGCAGCTGAGATTATCCACATTACGTTATGTTACATTTGTATCCGCGCTTTTGAAATTTAAATTAGCGGAAATGGTGGATGTTTCAGTTATTTTATTTTTAATTTAGTTAGGTACGATATTTAAACAGCTTAGAATTTCATTACTTTTGTTTCATAAAGAAAACTTGTAAATCTTTTTTTATGCACACTGGCAAAACATTTAGTATAACATTAAAATTGACTATTCTTGATCATTTAATCAACATTGATTTAATTAAGTACTTGTGGACGTCAAATTATAATATAGTTAGGTATTTAGAAAAAATATCTAAACTACAAAAATTTCACGTCCTTTCATAATCCGGGCGACTGCTCTAACCAACTGAGCTACGAAGGACTTAGAATAACTCTGTAAAATTCTGTATTTTTTTTCTAGTGTAGGTATTTTACTAAGGTAATATAAATTTTAATAATTTTTTTTCAACTAGATGACAAACAAGCTGTCGGCCCACCTGGTGGTAAGTGGTTACCGTTGCCTATATAGACACCTGTAATAACAAGGAAAACATCACTTGATATTGCAGGTATCTATTGCACATATTCACATTTATGATAATGTTAAAAATAAAACTAAGAATATTCATATAGTAAATAGATTAAAAAAATATAAGAAATAGGAGCCTCTACCACTGGTTGCGAAACATGCCTAATAGATTTTCAATAGTGTGTCAGCTCTAGCGGGCTGATATGCTACGAAAGGTAATTTAATATTTTGTAAATTACAGTATTTTGTAAATTTATAATCTCGAGCTCCACCGTGCTTCGGAAGGCACGTTAAGCCGTTGGTCCCGGTTGTTGCTACTACAACCGCTTTAACCCACCAACCCGCATTGGGCCAGCGTGGTGGTGTTATGGCCCAAACTCCTCATGTGTTTCTTCCATGTAGGAAGGTCTGTGCCCAGCAGTGGGACGTTTATAGGCTGGTGATGATGATGATGAAATTACAGTCTATCAAATCTTTCAAATTAAGATCAAACAACTAATAATTTAATACAAAACCGTAAATTATCTTTATAATTATGTAGATCAGGACTCACAAGGGAGCTTAGCGTTATCTTAACTAAAATTAAACAGCAAAGATCTGAAGACCTCAAAGCAATGCATAAATTGCGGGGCCGAGGTTAGTTGGATCTAACCAGCCGTCAAGTTGATTAATCGTTTCTTCCCCCACGTTATTAACATGGTAATGGTCCGCGAATCGCTTTCTTAGCGATACTTAATGATGCAGGATTTGTGGGATGATTGTGCGGGACATGGGATTAGTCCTCCAGCGGCTATCGCGAGGTTACAGGTGCTGAGCATGTTTTGTAGAACCCTTTTGGGTGTACGCTGCTGATCGACCAAAGTTAACCAGCCCCGTTACGTTACTACAGTAGTAATCATAATAGTCTTCATGTAAAGTTTATTGAAAATATTCTGGTCTTTACTATTATTTATTTATTTATTATTTATTAAAAAAAATAAAGTACAAAAGGTGGACTTAATGCTATACAGCATTCTCTCCCAGTCGACCAGTAAGGGGGTAAAGAAATACAATATCGGTGCAATGATAATTTATAATTAAGAAATTAAAATAATAATAATAATGCTTTACTAAAAATTTTAAAACAGTGAATAAAAAAAATAACATACAATACATTCTAATACCATACATAGATAATGATACCAATATACAATAAAAAAAAAAAATATACTTACAAACCTACATATGTATAATATAATAATAATAAGATGTCAGGCGTTAAGAGAGCTGAGATAATGGTCACGCTCACGCACCAGTCCCTTGAACGCAAATTTATTAGGAGCCTTCCGTACGTATTATGCCATTGGCATTGGGTCGATATGTCGCAGTCCTATGGTTAAATTAGTGACTTACTAGACGCCTAAGCCGTTGATTAAACGTAAAATATCTCCAACTATTATTTCCTTTTTCAAATTTTTCAAATATTTGCTCCATGTAATAAAACACACGCATCGAGTTAAACTCCGCAACTCTAATTTCTCAAAA
Source organism: Nymphula nitidulata (assembly GCA_947347705.1). Lineage (NCBI taxonomy): Eukaryota > Metazoa > Arthropoda > Insecta > Lepidoptera > Crambidae > Nymphula > Nymphula nitidulata. Next base: position 15,831,641 of record OX374623.1, read on the forward strand.
GCTCGTCACTCATAAGGTGCTCGACGGGCTAAAATATTTGTTCACCTATTGGAGTCCCGGAGGAGTGTTGTTCTATGAATAAAATAACAATTATAAGTGATCCCCGTCCCTTCGGTGCGTGTTTAATTCCGTTTGAAACAATATTCATCTGGCGATTTAAGTGACACATTGACAGTCCGTTAGTGCAACTCCAGAAAGACAATGGATTCCACTTTGCACACTTACACACATATGAAAGATAAATGACTAATGACAAAATAGGACTGTCAAAAAAAATCAAACAAAAATTAATACCGACTTTAAAAAACCGGAAAGGATAATAAAATAATTAAATTTAAATAGGTACTCATCACCTAGAAACATATTTTTTGGAGTCGGTGCTTCACTATCTAATGTTTCTGGAGACAACTTAACACCAGCTCCAAAAAATATGTTTCAAGGGGATGAGTACCTACTTAAATTTAAGTATTTTATCATCAATATCGGTTCACCCAGTCGAAGTTCTGAAGTAACAAACATAAAAAAATACAGTCGAATTGATAACCTCCTCCTTTTTTTGAATTCGGTTAATTAAATTGCTATAAGAATGTAAACCAAAGACAATATAGAAGGTGCTTCCTAAAAGCAACATTTATCCTATTATTCATTAACCTATAAAAATCTAGCCACAACTATTTTCTTGTGAAATAATTAGATAACTGTTCTTTTTTCATTCTTATTGACAGAACGATTGCGACTGCGATTTTCAAACTTAGCGTGTGTACTTAGTGTAACGAAGGCCCAAAATTCTAATACTACCTATTGTAATACTAATACTTTAATACTTTCATTAAATCAGTATTTACATATCAAGAAATTTCAAGATAATATTAATTTTCTTTGTGACATGATAAATTTATTTAAATCTATTGGTATAACACAAATCAAATAACTTGACAATTTAACGTAGTCGTCAGTATCAATCCAAGTGAAGTAGCTTAAAACCTCGTGTAAACGATGTCATGAATTTGTTGTATAGGTCTATGTTGAGTTAAGAAAAAGTCAAAACGATTTTTCTTTATTGAGCATTGTTCTTCAAACGTCAGTGCCGTGTGTCCGCGCTCGTCCTGTGAAGTTTGTACGGTTCGTCATTCCTCCCGTTATTTGATGTGGGATTGCGACTCGTTACCAAAATTTAGTTTTGATAGCACCCACTACGGTAAGTATGGGGTGATTACTACATTCTCTAATAGTGTTTTGTTATTGCTTGGAATTATTGTAATTACGTTTTGAATAAAATTGAAATTAATAATATTTTTTACATATTACAATAACCTTGCATGTTTGTAATCAGGTATGCTTGTGGTTGATGTTTGATAAGTAATTTCTGCAGAATTACTATTTGAAAATTGTGGTAAGTATAAAACAGCACCTTCAAAAGCGCTAAGCCATAAACAAGCGAAGAAAATTAAAAAATAAACATCACACAAAAGCGTGTCTATTCCGCAACATTTTGGTCGTAATGAAGCCGTATCTAATAGCCCCGATAAGGCGTAATGTTTGCGCGCACGCCAAATAATAGGCGATCATTTGCGGCGCAGGGGCGTCGGAGAAAAAGAAAGACTTTGATGGCTCCCGCTTATCGGACGAGATAGCGGCACGAAATTGAATCAAGTTTGATGTATAAATATGATGGAGATATTATACAAATATTTATTTGGTCACGTATTTCTAAATATTGATATTTTGCTTGGTTGATAATTTGCAGGTAATAAAGTTTAGATAGTTAAACCTGTTATTCAAAATGTGGGCTTAGAAGTAATGCAGTGCAGTATTTATACCTCCTTGGAGCCGAAAACTTTTTATACTTTACAGAAGATCGCAGCAGACAAATATTTTATTTTCTATGGTTTTCAATTTTTCATAGAAAGAGCAATTTTTCAAGTGAGCTGTAACTAGAGTTACTCTAAGAGTAAAAAAGCAGACCTGTTTATGACTAGCTGGCTTAGTGGTTGGTATCCCAGACTACAGTTCTCGTTCTGGGGTCAGTTAGGTAGGGACATGATAAACCAATATAATTATTATTATTATTTAGAAAATAGTATGGGTCTAGTTAACCTTCATAACATAAGCCCTAGTTTTATGTATAGTTTACTTATACGCGTTGATTTTTCACTCTATTGTTTTAAGTGATGTTTATAAAATTCCTCTGCTTCAATCTAACAACGTTTAGTTTTATCTAAGCTTTGCTCGTCGGCGTCGGCGTCGGCTGATTGGCAGTTAACTCGCCAGATAACTGGAGATGGGAGCCGCTCAGATATCGGCTATCGTTGGACTAACTTTTTACGGTTATACCTCAATAAAGGCAACTTAGGTAAAAACAGCTTTACAGCTATTGTTTTATGACCCATTTTATGTCAAGCGATTATTTTTACAACTATTACAGATCATCGCATCGGGATTGGTTTATCGTTTCTCTAATTTATATATCAGCAAAACTAAAGGAAAAGTATGTAAAGAGTTTGAATATTAGATATGGTCGTTTTAAGAAATAAAAAAATATACCTACTTTCATTTTATCTATATTATATCAGTACTTTAACAAATTTACAAAATAAATAAGTAGGTACGGTAAGGTAGTGTGAGACGTGCCAGGGCTAAGTTGCATTGGGAATATCTCTCCAAACGGAAAAAAAATCATAAAATACGTCACGACTAATTGACGTTGGCTACAGCATTGGAGTGCTGTAACGTTACATCAGTAAATACATATATTCAGCAAAGTACGGCGATGTAGTAACATTATTAATCATAAGAACAGAATAAAATAAATAGAACAGATTAAAATAACATGCATAATCACGTGTAAGCCAACGACACGTTTTTTTAGTGACCGATGCACATTAAACTCTCTATCACAAAAACTACTGAACTGATTAGGATGAAACTTACACAGTTGGACTATTTCAAGTCCAACAAAAAAAAACTTTTGCAATCTGACATAGTTTTTTTATTGCGCGGACAAACATAAGATACGTATATAAAAACACTATACATAATACATACACTCATAAAATTTGACACCCATGTTCAGAAGCTTGTATAGACTAACTTAGACAAAAACTGTGCAACTCTTACAAAATTACATACATACAAGTCGAATTGATTTATAGGTAACTAAGTATATAAAATATTTTAAAATAAAAGAAATACAATTATTACTTTTTGATAAAATTTAATAGTGATAAAATAAAAATACTCTAAAAATTTAAATTATTTCTTAGAAACTAAATAGAAGTAAAAGGTTAAATTTCATTAAATGCAATTAATACTTGCAACCGTATAATCTCCTCTCTCCCTGATTGCTGTGCCCGACAGGGGGATCTATGATGTACAAAATATATTCTGGAAATGCAATAAATGAATTGAATTGAATTGATACCTCCTTTTTTGTAGTCGGTTAAAAACAGTGGCACATTTCTTCTACCAAATTAATATTCGGTATAGGATATGAAAATAAATAAAATAAGCTAAATAACCAGTTTGTTTATAAAACGCTGATGTTTATTTTTTTTTCTTAATAAGTACAACATGTTAATACTATATGCGCTAAGAAGTTACAAACGCTAAGAAGGTATGTATATAATATATGTATGAATTAAGATATGTATGATATGTTTATACTGTATGCATAACTTTACTTATAGAAATTGAGAATAGAACTAGCTGGTCAAATAAGTACGAATCGAATCACGCAAATTAATCTTAATTTCATTCATTATCATTCAGTCGTCTTGAATATTTTATTTTGATTGAATTGCAGGGCGGTATTTCGCGGTAGTGCGTAATATTCTTTGGCGATGTAGTATTAGTTATGTCAACTATTTTAATCAACTTTTTTCAACTATTTCAACCACGTGGATGCGCACAGACACAGACTTTACTTCAGATGTCTCTTTTCATACTCTTACATACTTAGTACCTACCTACAAAAAAAACTGGTGATATAGATATTACCTTGCAAAATTTATTTGCTATTGTACCATAGGTATTAATACCTACTCTATACTAAAACTAAAATACCAACTAACTGGGTATATACAGTAAATCAAATATTTTTTTGTCTGTTTCATAGATTTTAAGTTTTATTTTAAGTTTTATTATCTTAATAGGCTTATAAGTTCATGACTATTTTAGTGTTTTTAAAGCATGATATAAAAATAAGAATATTCCTGCAGAGGTAAAAAAAAATAAGTTCACTCTTGGAACTATTTTTTTTATTGATTTCCTTTCGATGAAGCTTTTGTTTGACTACCCCCATTTTGAGATAAATGATCAGTGGCACAAATCGATCAGTCTTTGTTAGTCAGCTGACACGCTCAGAACGCTTACACAAGCTACGTATTTCGCAGATATGAAATTGTTTTTTTAATTATTATTTTTTATACAACTAGATGACAAACAAGCTGACGGCTCACCTGGTGGTAAGCGGTTACCGCCGCCTATAGACACCTGCAATAACAAAAAAAAGCACTTGATATTGCAGGTGCGTTGTCATCCTGAGGCCTAAGATGAAATGCCGTCCATGGCCAGTAATAGAAATAAGTGTATTATGTGTATTTTATTCCAACTTCTTTTTTATGTTGGATTGTATGGTAAACGTTGTGTATACCTGTAATTGGCGAACATCTATTCAAAAGTTATTGTAGCAATTTTACTTATTGTGATTGATTTTCTATGTATCGCTGTTGGTGTACTTTCAATAAATAAATAATTATATTAGGTGCACCCGGCATGCTTTGAAAGTTTGAAATTCCTGTATAAAGAGAAAAATGTTACGTTTTACGATAAAAAAGGTTTTATAATCCAAGAACCTTCGCGGGCATCCCTAAAACACTCTGTCAAAGTTTCATCACGATCTGATTAATGGTTTTGGAGCGCATATGTTTGTCCCCAAACATTTCATCATCATCATCACCAGCCTATATACGCTCCACTGCTGGGCACTGGCCTTTCTACATGGGAGAAACACATGAGGAGCTTGGGCCATAACACCACCACGCTGGCCCAATGTGGGCTGGTGGGTTAAAGTGGCTGCACTAACAACCGGGACCAACGGCTTAACGTGCCTTCTGAAGCACGAAGGAGCTCGAAATTAAAAATTTTTGGTTGATCCATCCCGAGACCGACCATGGCGAAAGTTGCTTTGTTTTCGTAAACTAAACCAGAGCGCTCAAACCACTACGCCACCGAGCTCCTCTATTTGCGATTGTCAATGATTTTTCAACTTTAAAAGCATACCTGATATTCTGCGTTAACTTAAAAGTCACACAATGATAACGCCAAATGAATGAAATAAGAAGCAGAGCTTTGTAAGTGAATGCATCGTTTTATTCTTTATTTATTGTGCTAAACGGGAGTTTTATGTCATTTTTACGTCCCCACACAGTCATTTAGATAAAAGAGCTGACTTTCATTTCCAGACGGCAAACGCTTTATACACTTTTTGGCGTTTGAAGACCTTTCATGCCTAGTGCGCTGTAACAAACACACATAACATTTTTTCTGCCTTTTATGATTTTCATACTTAACTCGTTATTTTCACAAAGAAAATGGAACAGCAAAACATCAAAATAATCTTAATATGTCTATTCTGATTTCAGATCTAGTAAGTAATTATAAATTTGCTGGATCTGAAATAAGATTATAATAAAGTAAAGTACCTACGTAAAGAATTTAGAAATAATTTTTTTACAACTAGACGATAAACGGCTTGGTGGTAAGTGGTTACCGTGGCCTGTGGAAACTTGCAATAACAAGGAAACAATCACTTGATATTGCAGATGCGATGTCATTCTAAGGCTTAAGATGAAATGCCGTCCATGCCGTGTAATTACACTGGCTATCGTTCCCAAAAAACAATAAAGTTTTCTTAATTATTAAACATAAATGTTATATAAATTATTTATTGTATAGATATAATTTTACTACTACAGAGCTTAGACAATACTTAGATCACCTCCCTAGCACAAAAAAGCGGTGATTACGATTGGTGCTAACTACCAAAAACGCTAACAAAATGAAATAGCTCCTGTGTCAATTTGTACCTGAATGATTTTGCAGCACCTACTAGGTACCTAAGTTGTAAGTACTTTTTGTCATTTACCATCAATGTAAACATGTTCACTTAGTATGTAATAAAGTTTTGAATTGAATTGAAATTTAACCAGCATAATGTTTTCTCCTTCCTGTAACATCCGTTTCTTCAAAAGAAACGTCAAAGGCATCTTATGGGCCCACAAATTGGAGAAGGCTAAGGCAAGATATAGGCTTCCTTTGCTTATTTTATTTTTATTGAAAACTTCTTTAATAATCATCTGCAGCTTGTAGAGTAGTAGTAAAATGGTCATTACATTCTGTCTCTTATGTCAAAGATTTAGGATTCAGAATCGTTTAATATCATTTTGATGCTGACTGGTACCCTTTGCTGATTATTTTTGGTAGGTATTATGTTATGTTTTATTGTAACAATTACAAATAAAGAAAGAAAACGATGAAAAAATATATGCTCCAGGCGGGACTCGAACCCGCGTCTCCTGATTTCCGGCCTGGAGCATATATTTTTTCATCATTTTCTTTCTTTATTTGTAATTGCTACAATAAAGTACGTAATCTATAAATATGCTAAGTTCATTTTTATGTGTTATATGTTATCGAATGTTCCTGCTTATTATTAACCATGAGTACCGCTAATTCACAGCGAGATTGAATAGAGGAGTGTACATAATGTGTGACGTCATGCAGGGTCGGGGGAAATGAGGCGGAATCTTTCAGATAACGCACACACGCGCGTGTAACGGACCTTGTATGGAACGTACAGGGCCGTCGCGCCGTCTGAAAGTAAAATAGCTTCAAAGAACACGGTCTTTTTTGGGCTTTTATTCCGAATACTTTTGAACAGCAATGTGATATACCTCTTTACAAAGGTAATTTAATAAGCTACTTGATTTGAAATCAAGCAGATTTTTTGAATCGCCCGTTTATCTAAAAAGGTAAATAAAGTTTCAGCTGAAACTAAACGCAGATTTGCTTTTTTCCCTCGTTTTTCAAGTCGTAAAACATGTAAAATGCACCTTTTGGTATAAATATTTTAAGGTTTTACTATAGTTTTAGCTCCAGCTCTATATTTTATTTCTTTGGTAGAGCTGTGTATGGCTGCAATGAATAGCACAATTTGCGCGTACGAAAGCTGGTATCAATCTCAAGATATAAATATAATATTACGAGTTTACCTAGTATATACATATTCTAGTTATTATAATAGAATATCTCTGCTAGCGACTCCTTTATTTTTGAGATTTATCATAATCCTAAATGCGGCCCTGCTTACAAAATATCGCATCGTTGTTCATAATGTAGGTGACATCGATAATTCGTTGTAATGGGTCGCGAGTGCTAAATTGAATGAGCGGGTTTGAGGGTAGATTGCTTGTGACGCCACCCTCGCATTACAGGTGGTTAAGTTACATCGTTACATTTACTATTGCCGTTTAGTTATTATCATAACACCTTATGATATAGTGCACTTTTGTAATACAAAAAGAAAAACAGAACTTTAAACAGAAATGCACATGGGTAGCTAGTCGACAACAGGGACGCACATAAGGGATAAAATAGTATTATAGCTTAGAATCACATTTGATAATGTGTAATATTTATTTTAAAAAGGGTTGACTGCTTTAACGAGGAGTAGTCTGATTTGTTTCATCTATTATGTACGCTGTGACAATAAATTTTACAATCTCACGTATTGGTCTTACACTTTTTACCATTTTGGCACATCATTGCACAAATTACTGAATAAAGTTTACTTAATTAATATTGACAATGAGGGCCCAAAACAAGCTTATTTTGAGAAAACATGATTACTTTATGAATAAACTTAATTATAGTTTTGGGGTTACAAATAATTACTGTGTAAAAAATCTTCTTCTTTGGCTGTTTTCCAAATAGAATCATTTGTCAACAGATAAATTCATTAAATTATGACAAGAATATCCTACTTTAATTAATAAAAAATATAAACATTTATTGAAGAGGGTTAAGTAAGTGTAACAAATTGTCATATTCTCGCACAGATGCGTGTCAAAGGCACTCAAAGGCTTCGTAGCAGATCTGCTTATTATCCACAATATTGAACATGTTTATGCTTCCTCGCTCACAATAGCACTATGCTTAGTTTATTTTTTCTTTCATTATTTAGATAAAAATATAGAGTCACTACGCTATTTTTACTGAGTTTTATGTACACACGACAGCACATCAAGGGTAACAGTAGCACTATGAAAGCCGCCTCTATTACGAACGCAGTAAGGGCGGTCTCAAGGTCAAACTGTTACGCTTGGTGTGCTGTCGACTGTACACTGTACGTAAATAGTTATTTACTAAAAACACTAGATTTGCAGTGATCATGTTAAATATAAGAAAAAAAGTTTGACTTCGCCGATCAAATCCGTAGAGAGTGGCAATATACTTGGTAATATATCAAAGAAGAAAAATTTGGCGAGTAATATGAATAATTTTGAGGATATAAATTTACAAAAAACTGTAAGTATTTGTATACTTACAGTTTTTTGTTAATTTGATAAAAACCTTTCCCATTCGAGTTCCAACACTGTGGGCTTGTTAAATCTCCTAGCTTTTACATATTTTATCAGAAGACAGAATATCTTCGATATTTCATTACATATCTGCAACATAGCTGACAGAGACTTATCCTAGCAAAATTACTATTATTTGGATATCTCAATAAGAAGTATAGATAACACTCCCCACAAGATTAATCTATCATTCACTACGATTATAGCTTTCTTTCGTATTAATGAACTCCACACGAGATAAGCCTCGATCCACGGAACATCATCAATCTTAGCATAGTCGGTTTCATAAGGAACCCTTATTGAAAGTGTGTGAATATAATATATTATAGAACTATAATGAATAAACAATTTGAGTAGGGGAGAGTAACCAATATTTTACTACCTATTCACAATATCCTATTAAAGGACATTATTTTTGTGCCTTATTAATACAAAACGAGTTGACTACTGTGCCACAGACACTCGGCCACTTATTACTTCTCATGACTTATACTGCGAATATGATAGTGAAACTTTTTTTTATCGGTGTTGATGTTTTTATATCTTTTCTTATGATGTAGCTCATCAAAAAGGTTAGTGATGATTCAACAAAATACGATTAATGCTGTTTTAAGTCATCGCGAGCAAAAATTGATCTTTCCTGGTTTATCTGATTATTTTTAAGGATCCAAAATTGCAGAACCGATATATAAAGGTTTAATGAATGGCCGCCATTTTGAAAAAAAAATATCTATTGGCAGACGTTGCCTGGGACACACTTCATACAAAAATATTCAATACCAGGCTTTCGCCCGAGTCTCATTGGGCTTTTCGAACTTAAATGGATTTTGGTATATTTTCCTGTTAGGTCCAATATGATCCAAAAAGTGGTCCAATATGAATTACTCTACCCTATATTCGGCAAAGATGCATTACGATATTTTATCAATAAATAAATGACTGTATTGCCACATGGTTTATTGTTTGTAAATAGTATTCAAATACAAGTAATGATTCATCAGTTTTTTCAGAGTTTTTAAAAAATAAGTAATATTTTAGAAAATCAACCATAATACTTTAGCGTTAGGATCGCCTTTCACTAATTTAAAAAGGCCTAAGTGATGCTAAACATAGGACTCTATCATTGTATAATTAGAATTGCTTTTGTGTATCAGTGCAGATATTATTGATCACGATGGGAGCTTTGATGATTCTAATGCTGACTGTACATCTAAACAGAAAAAGGCTCAGCAGAGGAAATAAATTTTAGGACTGGTTTTCATGACATATAACAGATAAACTCAGTCTTAGTAAGTCTGGTTATCGAATCAGTGTTTGACATTAGGGAATAAGAAAAAAATGATTGAAGTCTTAATACAAAAGCAGTTGAAGATAATAAATTTCAACAGAGTTTTTAATATCTTTTGCTGATGTTTACAGACTGAAAAACTGAAACAAAAGGCACCAGACAAAAGAAATAAAATTTATCTCAAGCAAAACACCCCATAAAACGGAATTGTCTCGAGAACTTTATAAACGCGATAACGACTGAAGTTGTCCGGAGCTTTGTTCCTGCGCTTACATAAATACGACCAAATTCAGTAGAACCTCTCTGCTTCCCGTTTCTATGAGCAAGAGAAGTGAGAAATGATTTTGTTGGAAGTGTGAAGGGTCTGTGTAAGCTGGACGACGTGTACCTAGATACGCTGCGAGGTAAAAAAGAGGACTCCAAGGAGTGTCCGCGAGTAGCTCCGCCTCCCTCGCGGCACGCCCACCTACTTCAAAGATACTTCTTCATCTGTATAAATGGAGCTGTGAGCGTAGCCCGTAAAAACATGCTTATGTGTGCGTGCTAGCCACACACACACTTTGAAGTCTAAATTAAGTTATGTTGAGACACACATAGTCGAATCTATGTAAGAGTAAATATCTAGTAGGTACCTGTGTGGGAGCTACGTGACGATCAATAAGGCTCTTATAGTTATATATATGACTTGGGTTGCTTCAAGGGTATCTCATATTCGCAGGATATTACCTATTTTCATGAGTAAAATAATAGCACCTGAGATTTTTATTTTGCGTCGAAGCAAAACAGAGAACGTAGCCCAATTTTATAGCCCCTGTACACGTAGTGCCGACTTATATTTACGCAGTCGCTTAATATGACAGGGCCACTTGGCGAATTATTTTGGAGGTTGTCAACAGCAAGTCGTCACAGTATTGGTTACTCAGTGGATACGCACGACACATTCTTCCCAATGTACACCAGACAGCACATAAAGTGTAACAGTTGCACTACGAAAGCCACCTGTATTACGAACGGAGTAAGGGTGGTCTCAAGGTCGTACTGTTACGCTAGATATGCTGTCGACTGTAACATCATCCGCGAACTGGGAAAACAATGCTAATTTTTTGATTAATTTTAATTTATATTAGAATGCTGTTCAGTCGATACAAGTAGTCTGTCACTTCATCACAGACACTGAGCTTGCATATTGATTAACTTTTAAATCCAAATGAGAAAACAAGGAATTATACCTAGGTATAACTCCTTATTTTCACACTCCTACCGGGTGTTTTAGGCATACCAACCTACTTTAAAAGGTGTTTAATGACATAAAGATATTTTTTATTTCTGAAGTTTACTCCGAACTCACCACGAAGAAATCAGCTGTTTCATATAATTAATCGGTTAGGTACGTATTACAGATTATGAAACAGCTGTTTTCTTAATTTCAGACTCGTATCCATAGAAATGGTTATTATCAGTAACTTATGACCTCTCACAAAGGGTTGTGCTCACATAACCCAACTGCGGCCCTTTATCACAGCTGGGTAGCTATAAAAGCTTTTCCATCACAAAAAAAATGGTCGTCAGTTAGCAATTTCGCATCCTACTACCCTAAGACATGTCTTTTTCTAGTTTCTCTATTTTTCTAAATATCTTTCAAACATTTACTCATTATCGAATTTTCAAATAAAATTCGATAATGTGGGTATTATGTTAATAAAAATATTTGTAGACAAAACGATAATTTCTCTCTAATCTATTTGTCATAAAATTAATAATTGAAAATATTTCGAAAATTCTAACAGAGTCACAATTTTTCCGTGCCTATATAGGGTATTGCCGCATTTTGCACAGAAATTCCTTCACCGATTTCCTGCAATGAGCAAGTGTCCGACATTGGTTCAAAATCTGCGACTATCTACTCCATCCGGTTTAAGTTGTAAGAAAGCATGAGTACCGCCTTTAGGGAATGATCAGATAACATTCTTCTTCTAATTGACTGGTTATGTTATTTAAATTTATTAAATTGTTACTACTGTGCTATTCTGAATAGCTCACTTAACTTTATCTTAGTTTTTTTTTAAATTGAATAGTGCTAACTATTGAATAATGTCGGCATAGTTAAAATTTTCAAAACTCTTGAAATCGGAACTAGATATTTTTAATTTTTGTAAAGCAATATGTCCTAAACCACAAACGATGAATCTATTTTAGTCATTAATTCATTTGGCCTTTGTGTATTATGACATCTATAAAACGATCGATCATCATTGTGCAAAGGGGGGAAATCATTATAAACTTAGTGGACTTCTTGCCCCTTCTGAGGACAAGGTCTCCTGGTAGCCACCAGTGGCCGCCCTCGACTCCACTCCCGTGGGTGTCAGTTATCGCTCCAAAAAGTATAATAATAATGTCCTTTTCAGAGTCTCAAAATAAATTTCATCTAAATTGCGTGAAAAGTTAACAGACGGACAGATAGACACGCAGAGTAACTTTCGCATTAATAATATTAGTATGGATAATCGTCACTTTTACTTGGGTAATTCAAATACCTAAAATCGAAATCTGCCTATTTTTTCTCTAATTAATTTCTATGTCTAGCATACAACTCAAACAAAAGTCACTCAAATAAGTTAAACACAATTTGCACAATAAATTCCTACGCTTGTTTTGTAAGTGTAAATCATTTCACTTCAAATCCCACTTTGTATTTTAGTAACGTTTTTAAATCCTTTTGAAAGATGGCATTGTTTTTCAACTTTTCACCCTTTACTCGTTTTTAAAACATGGCAAACAACAACCAAAATAGGCAAAGCGAAGCGGTGTGCGGAAGCGGATCCTCTTTAATTTTTAATTCGCTCGTCTGCGACGCGGCGCTGTCGTCGCCGTCTTCCTGCCCCCCGCTTCCGGTCGCCATCACTCCTTTTTTTAAACGGTGTATTTCCGGTTCGGCACAGGAACCTGTGGTACGGGTAAACGGACCGTGAAGTTTGTTTGACGTGTATTTACAAAGGCTTGGTGAATGTGACACTGTCTTACAAGTCATTTAATTTTTCAAGTACAGCTTTTGAAACTATTGATTGAATACTTATGAATAATTATTATGCGGGGCTAGGACTAGTGTCGTTAAAGGTGATCAATAATTTATTATTAACATTTTTTCACCACAGAGTAGGAATCTCTTTATTATGAGATTTTACGTTAATAGTATCTTTTAATACTAACTTTCGCATGACTGTTATCGCTCTAAAAAATCTATGTTCACAACAAATTCAAACGTAACAGACAGACAGAGAGAAAGAATATTTTTATTTTTATAATATTAGTATCATCATCATCAGCCTATATACGTCCCACTGCTGGGCACAGGCCTTCCTACATGGGAGAAACACATGAGAAGCTTGGGCCATAACACCACCACGCTGGCCCAATGCGGGTTGGTAGGTTAAAGCGGTTGCAGTAACAACCGGGACCAACGGCTTAACGTGCCTTCCGAAGCACGGAGGAGTTCGAGATTATAAATTTGATCCATCCCGGGACCGACCACGGCGAAGTTGCTTTGTTTTCGTAATCGAAACCAGAGCGCTCAAACCACTACGCCACCGAGCTCCTCAATATATATATACATCCTCAATATATAATATTAGTATGGATGAGATAAAATTCATACAAAATGCACGTTGAAAAAAATATAAAATGTAATTTTTACCTAATAATTTAAAGGTCCCCAACAGCGCACCTGTAGGTACAGAGGAAAGCACATCAAGTGTAGCACTATGAAAGCCGCCTCTATTACGAACGGCGTAAGGGCGGTCTCAAGATCAAACTGTTACGCTTGATGTGCTGTCGACTGTAGGTACATAAAAATACTAATAATGATATTCATACTCTCAAAACAATTTTAATGAAATATAAATGGTTCAGCCTCAGCCTGATTGTTAATCATTGATAATTTATCTTGAAATAACATTTCTATAATAGAAACCGCTCCACGGATGGCTATACTCGTCGTCATAAATGACTAAAGACTGTCAGCGATTATTTTTCCGTCGAGTTTTTTCACGTCCGATGAAAAATCCGCGTCTGCCGGATATTATCATTAATAATTGATAGATGCCGTCACGATGCCGATGCTTATACTTTACTGAGATAACCGCGAACAACCAGACTGCATACTTTGAATGAAATTTTAAAACATTTCAATTAGAAACGACTGTTATAGATATTTAGTATATAAGAAACAATATAAAAAACTTTTGACGTTTAATACCAGTGTTAGAAAGTATACAATGACGGATTATGTGTACGAATAACCATTAAATGAATAGGAAAATGGAAATATAATTGAATATTATGTACTTGCAATAAAATTAAGTTATTATTATAGTAGTTATGAATATAATTTCTAATCATTACATAGTCCGTTACACTTTTATTTATCTTGATTATGCTATGCCCAAATGGGTAACATGTTGTACTGGTATTATTTGTGAACATCTATTATTTACATTCATGAACGCAATAAATTGTTTGATTTGATTTTGATTTGATATACCTAAATCAATAAAATTGTTGTTTTCTGCGGAACAATTATTTTTGTTCTCCTTTTTTTAAAAAAATATAATGTGTCTTGAGGCTTGTTTGTAGTAGGCTCAGATGTATTGTTTAACTTATATTTAAGGCTCATTTTAATACGGCAAAAATTATATTTATCTCTCTATTTTCTAATTACCCACGAATTAAGTTTGATAATTCTATTATATTTTATGTAGCCGTTAATGAATAACCGATCATAATTAATGTTTATAGAAACTTGTGCACATTTTACCAAACGTCTAATTATGCCTGCTTTATATAACTCAGGTCCGGTCTTGCATGGATTGCGTTGCGTCCGTTGCGTTTCTCGCACTTGTGGGATAACTCCGCTAAGATACCTCCTCGATGTACTGGACAGATTGCAGCGCACTGCTGTCCGTATCATTGGCGATGTTAAGATCACGAACAACCTTGAATACTGCAATTGCGACGAGACATTGTTTTACTTAGCGCCTTTTATCGGCTTTATAACGGAGAGTGCTCTGAAGAGCTTTTTGAACTTATCCTACCTTCCCCGTTCCTACTCAGGATCACGCGTCCGGTCTTCGGAGTCATCAATTTACTGTCTCCACTTCAAAATCTTGCACGAAGAAGTTTGACATGGAACTCTTTGTCGGCACACGTGTTCCTTCTTTCCTATAACATGGGTTCCTTCACAAGAGGCGTAAAAGGCACCTTTTGGGCCGGCAAGGTGGAGGCGGCTAGAGCAGAGTGTTTCAAGCTGTACTAGCTGTCTTTGGATATAGACTCTTCTTATTGCTTCACATCAGGTGGTGTTGAGTTATTTGCTGTGCATTGTATAAAAAAATCCTCTAAGCTTAAGTGATCTCTTGTTGAAAATGTATCTCTTTCTATCACGTTATATAGATAGAGATAAATATCGGCTAGAGATACTTAGGGCAAGGGAATGGTTGGTGAAAACCAGAAAATGCGAATGGAGAGGGTATAAGTTAGCTTCTAACGCAAATACAGATAGACTAGAAGAATTTTACAAGTCCTCGGTAGCTCAGATGGTTAGAGCAGTCATCCGGATTGTGAAAGGTCGCTGGTTCGGTCCCCACTTCAGGACATAATATTTTTTAAGCAAAAAAAGCTAGATTAGTTCCTGTAACAGAAAAACGATATCTGTATGTAAAAAAAAAGAATTATTGATGCCTCCGATTACGATGAACAACTCTTTTCTTTAAACCCTATGGCATATGTATTGTATTGTACGTATGTACTAAATTACAGGAGATACATTTTTGTCTCTCCTGTAATTTAGTTTAACGGACGTGTAATATGTTGTTGTAAAATATATATTTTTTTCATTTGTTTTGTTGTTGTAAACTATTTTAAATATATAAAGAGTGATCTGATATTCCTTTGTTTTTCGACTCTAATCATAAATACGGGTTTATAATCAGGTTAATAAGTGACTACATAGTACTACATAGTAGCTTCTGCCCTAAATTATTCTTCAACACTTTATACTGAATCATTTACGGTGATCTGAAAATTATAATCTTATATATAAAATTGTCGTCTCATAAATTTAGTTACCATACCCCCCCGAAACGGCTTAACCGATTTTCATGAAATTTTATATGTATGTACCTATATTCAGTAGGTCTGAGAATCGGCTACTATCTATTTTATTTTTATTTTTTGGTCATTTTTTATGGCAAAACAACGTTTGCGGGGTCAGCTAGTAATGTTTAAAACTACGGTGGCATAATATCCGTATAATGTCAACAAGTCCATGGCTAATTTTCTTTCAAACAGGAGTAATTTATGTAAGATTTTGAAGTATGCACTTGCCTCTTGGCTATCTGGACCAATTACTCTATAGTACTGTCTGCTCATCTGCTCTAAATAAAGATATAGAATTTCATTACCTACTTTCATAGCACATATTTCACATTAAACTAGTATTTTCTTGGCTTTTTCATTTCAATAAATCATATATAATCATATTAATAGCTGTGCCTGTGAGATTACCTGTAGATTCAAACTAGAAATGTCGCTTGTTATGCGATAGTCAAATTATGCGAAATCATGGAAAAAGGGATCGTTATTTGCAATCATCTGAACCTAGCTGAAATGGTCTAGCAGACATTTTTCTCAAATACCATTTTCAAAATTTAGCTGGTTCCGGTGGCACCAGCCACATTATTATCATATTCTCAAAACTGTACAAAAAATGTGTTGTTTTGTCACGCCAACGTAGACCGCCTTCGAGTCTCCCGTGGACCCCTAGGGGTCCTCCTGTTCTATTAATAATTTACTAGCATATATGAGCTTTAAGCGTTAACTTGAAGCGTGTCTCCGAAACACCTAAACATAACAAACATCGACTTCACTGAAAATCTAAGACAATATATATTTTACCAATATGTACTTTAGTAGGTACTACTCGTATTACGAAGGCTTCTAAGTAACTGTTTGTTGGGTGACCTATGTACTGCCAACGCCGATGTTGCGAAGCACGTCCGGTGGGTGAGTGCTATAATGCTTACTTAACTGAACCAAAGAAACAGATTGCACACCAAATATGTCTGAACGCTCACAAAATCATAATGGTACTTAGAGAATTTTTGCAGATCGTGTAATATTTTTTGCGAGCATTTAGCTTTTTTGGTGATCTAAAGATATTCGTATTAAAAAGCTTCAATGAGATAACTTACCTAATTGGTTTGTCTATGAGATTTTCAAGTACCTATCATTTTGGAACATCTTATTATCATTAGACGACTTCAATAAAAGAGGACGTAATCACTCCGACATAATTTTTAGGTATGTTAGCTCATATCTTCGTTAAATGTCAATCGATTTTGATTATTCTTTTAATTTTCGAGTAAGTATTCTGCCAGGTTAATATCTGGATCTGATAAAAACCTTTGAAAATTGAAAACGGAACTCCTCAGCAAACAGCAGTCAAGAACGATAAGTAATAAAATCATACTTCTTTTTTTTCAACCAGAGACTGAGAAGAGACAGACAAGTTGTATAAAAAAGTCGATACCTATAACATCTCTAGCTTTGTATAATTCACTAAAAAATATGAAAAAACAATATTTTTCAATCATTTTTTAACTATGACAATTTTAATTATTGCTTCCCTTTTCCTCTACATATTTAAATAAAGAGTAAAATTTAACTTAAATTTTTAGATTTAGTGTACTTATGTCGCAGAGTCGGACTTATTAAGCTAAGTAGGTGCTTAATATCTAAGTTTCTACAACCGTAATTCAATCTGTCTATTAGATGGTTTTAAATGTAAACAGGGTCTCAGGCAATTGATCTCTTTATACCTTCCACAAATCAAAGTGGGTGAAGCGGGGCGTTTGAGGGACCGCGTCCGACGAGGATGGATGGGTACGACGCTGGACTTCCCTTAGGACTTGGCACTTATAACTTGAAACACACCAAGATCAAGTTGCTTTTGTTGGTAAGCATACTATCGCTTTGTATGAGAACAGATTGAAAAATACAAATGGCTTTTTGCTATTAGGTTCGATTTTGGCAGGAGAATCATTTAATTTTTTTAATGTGTCATGTAGGTACTGTTAAAGTGTTAACCTACTTTTGGTGATGTGTATACAAAATATACCCCGGCCCCTTAATTTAGGCTCACTTACGATGTGTTTTCAAATTTATGAAAGCAAAGAGAAAGACAGGAAGGTATTTATTTACAGGGTTCTCCCATAAGTCTTCGGTAGCTCAGTGTATAGAACGTTTCTAAGCCGAAAATTCTTCTTGATAAATACCTACCTAAGTGTATATTTAATGCGTGATACGAGATTTTATTTCTTGTGGTAGTATAAAATAAACGTGGGTACAATACTTGAAAGGAAATTTATATGGTTTATTTTGGTATAAACTCAAATATCAAGATAATTATGTTGCACGCTTAAACATTCGTTTCACCATATCTATTTAGTTAGTTATATGACGGTCCAACCAAGATTATCCCGGTGCTGCTCGGTCTCAAGAAGACGTCATGATTTGTGTGCCGGGACCTCCCTGGGGCGTTTTCCCGTTTTGCCAACAGGCCAAGACGATTTATGTCCCGGATTTCGCTGTCCACTTCAAACAAACATTGTGTTAAATTATAATATGACCGAGATCAAGAAGAAATTGATATCTATGTCAGCTGTCGAGTCCTTAGGTATAATATTTTGTTGGCTGCTAAATATAGGAATTGTTGAAAAATAGTCTTTAAATGATTGCCTGCTTTTGTTTACCCCTATGTTGAATCTAGTTTATAATATAACTAGTCGCCGCTTGCGGCTTCGCCGTGTGGGTATCCGTTGTCACGCTAAAATGGCCCATCCCATCCAGTTTATTAGTGAAAAGATTACAGAAAAAGACAGAAAGTTATTTTTACGTTTATAATAATAATCTAATAGTAGGTATTACTCATATCTAAGAGTAGCAGAAAAGTTTTTGATTTACACATAAAATAGAGATACGTACTAATCTCATGGGGTCCATTGATATCCGTGATCTTACTCATTAGCCAAGTGGAGAGCTGCGTGAGCACAAAAGTTGGGATCACATTAATCGCGCCAACACTCGCCCCGTTTCCCATAGATATGATTAATAGGTCCTTATGACTGTTTCTTGAGTTCAACTAGAGCGACTCGACCAATAATGTAATTAATCTGTTCTGCTATACTTAGGTATTTTTTATAATTGAAAATGTCATTGATTTTGACTTGCATAAATTTTATGGGAATAGTAGGTATAAGTAGATACATTTTTGGAAATTACTTTAATTTGGTATTCATCTTCATTCTCTACAGGACAATTATCGAAAAGATGATTGTATAAAACGTTAACCTAAAATGGTAATGGTTATGGTAAAGTGGTTTAATTTAAAATGTTAATCTTCATAAACCAAAAGCGATCTCTAACTCTATAGTTATTCTGAATAAATTCATAGTTAAGCATGAAATATAAACAATAAGAACGTTGATGTATCGTCAAATCGCAAATCGACATTATCGCTTAACGGACACCTATAAATAAATATGGCGGCAAAAATGGCGACCGTTTATCAGCCTCCGGAAGTGGACGCTGGGGACCGGAAGCGAGTAATAAATGTTATTAGATAGCCGCTGGGCTTAGTTCGGCTGGTTTGTGTGTTTTTTCGGACTTCTTTCGTCTACCGCCCGGTTTTTGTTAATGCGTCTGGGTGCGAAAATAAATTGCTCGGGACGGATTTAAATGAGCCGCAGTTAAGGGTTAAATCAGTTTTTATAGCTGCCCCGTAATTAAGTGTTACATGCTTTAGACTTTGTATACTCGTGTAGTGTTTTAATTTTATTATGGTGATTCATATGTCAATGAAGAAGGGAAGAATAATTTTGTAACGCTATACACTTCGAAACTTTGCTGATGCGTGCAACCAAAAGATATCGTGCTCCTTTTATACAATTTTTAAAGAAAAATAAACAATTAATGGTCCTGGACAAAAAGCAAAAGGTAAAATAAAAAATCTTGATTCAATTTTAATCAAAAGGATTGTATTTATTTTACAATAACTCTTTACGAAATTGGCTGTCTCAAAGTGTCTTATTTTATACCACTAAGGTGTCAATCAAGCAATTCAAGAATACGGCCCACCCGGCAGTAAGCGGTTAACGCAGCCTAGCGACACCACCACCACCAACACCACCAACACCAGGCCTATGACTTGCGCGTTGCCGACCTTGTAAAAACCTTTTCACGCCTTCTTAAAGAACCCAATGCTGTTCTAAACTCTTAACTTTGCGAATTTCTTATTAGATTAATAAATAGTATAGTTAAATCATGAAAAGTAGAGGTTCTATTAAGAAGTACTTCAAGTATTAAAACTTATGTACTTACCGTCATCGTTAGTGTAAGTAGGATTCTTCGCCATCATTGTAAAACGTATTAGGTACCTAAATTATTATTTTTTTATTATAAAGTTGTCTGGTAGCTGTTCTTGGACGAAAACATAACTTTACGCAAAGTTACAAGTCACATGATGCCACTGACTTCCTGCCTCCATTTGATTCGACAGCATAGTGAAAAAAACTTCAGTCATTATATGTAGGTTTATTTGAACAAAACATGATCATTATGTATCCCACTGAAAATACAGAGCGATAGAAAAAGGCAGGGAACACGAAAATAGTTCTGACAAACACTCGATATGTTTGCGCGATGCTCGGTGCCTGTCAAAAGCATCGGTAAACGATTCTCATCGGTTATTTACCTGCGACATGGAGTGAGCTACAAATTGGCAGATGCTGGAATTACAAGATTAATATTACAGTCACTTTCAACCTTACATCCTGAAACATAAAGTGCAGACTTGACTGATCGCACTGCAACTCTTATGTTGGGCCCTGGACGCTCGATTTGACTTCGCCATGATAGGGTTATGAAGCTAGTAGCAGCTGAATATTTTTTCAACAATATTTTGTAACGTATATTTTTTCCACTACCCAGTTCATTAGTTCGTTGAATATAGGAGAGCCACTTTAATATCAGCTCTGCCATTATGAGCAGCACCTTTACTATGGAAATTTCTACCCAAAACTTTTATCAGGAGATGATCGAAATACTTAGTGCACATAGCTACGACGAAGTTTGGTTCGATTTAGAAGCTTTTATTCCAATTGATAGACAACATCTAGTATCCATAACACAAGCTCTTAATGATGCTTACTTTGGGCTAGATAATAGGTGTGAGTGTATAAAAAAAAAAAAACATTCATGAAGTACGAAAGTGCAGGGGTTTTAATGAACATTATTATGGCATAAAGCAATCTTAATTTTTTTCCTTGTGAACGGTTCATGACGGATTTACAGATAGCGGAGAAAATATGTACCAAGTTAAAGCATAATTTTGAACACTATGAACTCTAGGGAGTCTTACTATTCTATTATTATTCTCATTCTTAAGGGTAGCTGATAGTCAGTACTGATGAGGCCGAAGATGGAAGCGAGCCACACTCGGATTCCTCAACATATAAACTAGGTAACATGGTGGTAGAAAGCTAGGTGTACTTACAAACTAAAGCAAGCCGAAAATTTCTGCCTCCGCGGGAATCGAACCCCGAAACTCTAGATCTAAAATAGGTGGTCTCAACCACTAGACTACAGAGGGAATTAAAAACTGCGGTTACTGGGACTTACGGTCGAATACTCAAACTAGGTAGCTACACTTAAATTTTAAGTCCCATTTAAATTGAAAGGAGTGTTCATTTAATGTTGCCAATAAAAAATACTTTGACATTACTTTTAAAGAAGAGAGGAACCATATGAGTATTCGGGCGTTAAAGCAAAATTTTACTGGCTACAGTATAAAGTCTTTATGCCATTCATCATCACCAGCATACGTCCCACTGCTGGGTACAGGCCTTCCTACATGGGAGAAACACATGAAGAGTTTGGGCCATAACACCACCACGCTGGCCCTATGTGGGTTGGTGGGTTAAAGCGGTTGCATGAACTGGGACCAACGGCTTAACGTGCCTTCCGAAGCACGGAGGAGCTCGAGATAGCAAACTATGATTGACCCATTCCAGAGCGTTCAAACCAATACGCCACCGAGCTCCTCTTTATGCTATTACCAAAATTTTATTGAAAAATTTAAAACATCGGTTTAGTGAACTTATTATATTATTATAACGGCATCGGCAGGGAGATAGCGGGTTAGGTGCCTCTAAAGTAGAGCCTCTGGCGTCAGCCACCGCTCGGCGCGATAGAACCGATAACCGATAATGTCGACATTGGCATTTCTGCCAACACGCAAACGTGTCTACTTGCTAACAAACAATGATATTATGACTAGTAAATCCACTTCAATAATTTTGATAAATAAATAAATAAATATTCATACACTCACACCTATTACCTAGCCCAAAGTAAGCATTATTAAGAGCTTGTGTTATGGATAATAGACAACGGAGAAATAATGATAATAATATGTATATAAATATTAGAAATATACTAAATAAACATATAAACATCCATGACTCGTAAACTAATGCTCGTAGGTACTCATCATAGAAAATTTGCTCCTACCGGGATTCGAGCCCGGGACCTCTTGACCGAGTAGCCTGTATAGCAAGGGGTACAGGCCTACTCGGCCAGCCGGTCGTTTTGATAAAAACAAATAACGAATATATACACTTTAAATACTAACTTAAATGGACTGATCTGTGAATAACATACTTATATAAGACAGTAGATTTCTATTGAATCTGAGCGAAGAACAAAAGGTTTAATTGGTCCAGAGTTGTGTTTAGTGTTTATTTACACCATAAGAAGGAGTTAAGCATTATTTATATGTTCGCTCCAGTGGTCAGTATCCATATCTAGCTTCGGTTTGAATCTCGGTAGGGGCAGATGTTTGTACTAGGCGTACCTGCGAACATTTATTTCCTGAGTCATGGATAATTTTATTTTACTTTAGCATATTTATAATACTTAAGTATATACAAATTGTTATCCAGGTATATTTCCTTGTTATATAGTATCCATAACACAAGCTTAATTATTTTTACATTTTCATATGGATCTGTTAAGATGTGTTTAATAATATAGATCAGCGTCCGGCAGGCCGAGTCGTCAGTACCTACCCCTTACTATACAGTCTACTTGGTCCCGGGTGCGATTCACGGTATTATATTATTATTGTGAGTTTAATTATTACATATTACTATCAATTAATTATATAGGTACGCAAGTTTTTCAGACAGCAGCTAAGATTTAAAAAAAAAATTTTTTTTATAGTAAACACATAATCCAGAAGTATTCAAGAAAAATAATGTTATTTATTCATCATAATGACAGCTTACATTATAATTATCTTATATAATAGCTATATAAAGTAAAATAAAATATTCTGTACCAACTAGGATACCCTGTCAAAACAGTTCCGGCCCCCCCAGTATTGCATCTGAGTTGTTACATTTGATGAAATAATGTAAAGTTAAAGCAGAATGTTAAATCATTACAAAGGAGGAAGAATAAAAAATAACATTTAAACGCAGTCAAACGCTGCTGTCTGCATAACATTTTTCATCGTAGAGCCCAAACACTCGTCAAGAATAACTCACTTGTGCACTTGATTATGTAATTTTAAAGTAGAATCAAAAATTCACACTTCAGTAGCCGAGACCCTAAGCTCGTTACGATGGCCACTAATTACGACCACAATTCCGAAGCTTAAAATTTGAAACCGTGCCACATCGTGTCATCTCTATCTTACACACGTGATACATGTTGCTGTAGCAAATGCAGCCTGCGGACACAGTCAACTAAAGAAAAGTAGCTTTTAACGTACTTACCTATTTGAAATACCTAATAGTAAATTTTCATAATAAAATATTTTATCAGTTTGAAGACACTGTAAGGAACTTATATTAGTGAATTATTGTTTTACTAAAGATTATTGTTGGAACCTCATAGTAGGTTAGTTTATGATTTTATTATTTTTTACAACGGAGATGTCATGTTTTGATTAATTGTTTTTTTGTTAATTGTATTTTCTGTGTGATGTGAATAAAAGGCTAAATTATAATTTCGGAGCTCGTGTTTCAATTCTTCGACAGTCTCGCAGCTAAGAGTATATTAAAGACCCGCGAGACAATAAAACACAACAATTATTGTTTTATGAGGAGCTCGGTGGCGTATTGGTTTGAGCGCTCTGGTTTCGATACGAAAAACAAAGCAACTTTCGCCATGGTTGATCCTGGGATGGGTCAATCAAAATTTGCTATGTCGAGCTCCTCCGTGCTTCGGAAGGCACGTTAAGCCGTTGGTCCCGGTTGTTCCTGCAACCGCTTTAACCCACCTACCCGCATTGGGCCAGCGTGGTGGTGTTATGGCTCAAACTCCTCGTGTGTTTCTCCCAAGTAGGAAGGCCTGTGCCCAGCAGTGAGACGTATATATAATATATATTTAGTTAATAAAACAATCATCATCATCATCACCAGCCTGATGATGATTGTTTTATTAACCAAATGTCTTAATACTCACAACTTCAAGATATAGTAGGTAGGTACTACCTACTTAGTTTGTCTACTAGTTAACGGTGTGTGATCCAAATTGAATGATCAATAATAATATGGTGATCTACGAAGCCCTTATAAAAAGGCTAAGTTTTCGGTAAAGGTGATAGGAATATTAATATAAGAATATATTGAGATATGTTTATGAGATGTTTTATGCTGTTTCAGTTTTTACTATGCCGTATCAGACACGTTGCTTGTGGCGTAGTGTGAGGTCGCATATTTGTGTGCGTGGGTAAACACCGGGTTAAGCCTAACTGGCCTTAATGAATCGTAATGGCCCCTATAATTCGCGGCGTAACTAACTGGCCATGTGGGGCCACCCACCACCCTTTGGAAGCGAGCCATATCGCGTATGACAGGCGATTCTCTTTTTAAATTTTAGCATAACCGCTGCAACGATTTTCTGTTACGTGCTCAGATTTTGCTTGGCGTCAGATGATGCGTGAATAAAGCAAAAAGAAAAGGCAGTTGATCTTTCGAAATTTAAAACAATTTTTGCTGCATTTTTATCTGGGCTCTTTTTCTACTGATTTATCAGCGATTCCATTTTATTGATTAGTACGACGAAGATGGCGACGCGCTACGATCTGTCGGTAAGTTATACTAGCAGTTCGCCATATGGCTTTCCTATGTGGCAGTGAGTTGTAACAACTAATTACGACTTGATCTTATCGTGATTTAGATAAAGGTCGTTAATACATAAAGGTTATTTAATACTTATAGGTACGAAATGAAACTCCCGCAAGCGTTCAATTTAATTCCAAAAATCTATATCAAACTAGCTGACCCCTCAAACGTTTTATTGCCAATAAAATAACTGTCAAAAAAAAGATAGTAGCCGATTCTCAGACCTACTGAATATACATTATAAAATTTCATGGAAATCGGTCAAACCGTTTCGGAGGAGTATGGTAACTAAATTTGTGACACGAGAATTTTATATATTAGAAAAATGCGTCTACCTTCTTATTATTTTCATTGCGATCTTTAGCGGTATCATATTTTAATGGTGGAGTGATAAAAGCTATTATTCCGTGTCTATTGCTTCCGAAGCTGGACAGTGGATGAAACTTGAAACTGGATGTCTAGCGTATGTGGAATAAGCATTTGTTTGCAAGCAAGATATTTGCAATAACTCTTGAAGACATAATTATTGTTTATAAGAGCTGTCCGTGTAGCAGCAGCCGGCGCCCCAACTTTAAACTAAACCCGAAAGAGCTCGTTACTCCTTCTGTAATTTATTTAATTGCTCTGTGGCGGTAATTATTCATGAAATTACGGCAATTACGTCTCGGGAAACAATTATTTATTGTGCAAACTTGACTCTTAACTCACATTTTATTCCATAATGCATCAGAAGATAGCGAGTGGACGGAACTGCTCTATTTCAAGTCGTTTAATTTGTTTTTTGATTACTTCTTTTGATATCCGTCTTTAATGGCTTATTCAGATGAAATAATGTAGGGTATTATTTTGAATTAATTATTTTGCCCAGTGTTCTGGTGTTATGTATTTTAGCTTAATATGTTATTTTTTGCCACTAAGTTCCTTGATAAAAAAATGTTTTTGTGTAAAAGTTTACTTTTTACATTATAATAAATGTTTGAAAATTATTTAGAAAAATACGTAGACTGTAAAATCGACGATTTCGACATTGTAACCGTAGACGTTAACTTATAACGAAAAACAGAAAGACTAGCAAAAATTCATAGTACTTTCCTAAGTCCTCGGTAGCTCCACGGTTACAGTAGTAACCCGGATCATGGCAGGTCGTTCTCATCCCTACCCAGGAAATGTGGAAAAAATTTAAGACAATATTAAAACCAAATGCATTAATTAACCTAATAGTCAATATTTGTGAAAATAGTAACTCAATTTCGACATCGTGAGGGTACGTACATTAGCTTACAACGTAAAAACACTAAAAAGGAAAAAATAAGTAAATTTCAGTACCTAAGTTCAAACTCCTAAAAGTAATTTCATTTTATTTAAAGGGTAAATAGTCAAAGATGGACTATATACCTAAATATATTACAACGTGACATTAGAAAAAAAAAAAAAAAGAACTTACAAATAATAAACACCCCCTAAATCTTACGAAACAGGAAGTGTACCAACAAGGCTGGTCGCATTACCTCGCTGAATTGCGATGCTTAATCTTTGTGCGAAATATATACCAGCCTTATTGTCACCTAAAGTTTCACAAAGACGACCTGCAATGTCCCGAAAAAGTCGATGAGCTCCTGGCCCCCAAGGTCCCAAAGTCTCGACCCCAAATGGCTCAAATATGTAGTCCCCAGATAAACCAGCATATTTGCGCCGTTTGAGGGATTCAGCAGAAGCAGCAGCTGATCCTGGTGTCGATGAAGTATTTGAAAGATGGGACATGGCTAAGGTGTCGACACAAGTAGCGTCCCACACCAAAGACTTACCCATCTTCCAAGGAACAAGAGTCATTCCGTCAGGCCTCTTCCCATCATCGCGTGCTAAGCCATTAGGCTCCAGAGCAGCGGGAGCCCCGGAGGTAGCAAGAGCCCGACGAATGATATCATTTATATCGGCATGCCTCGTAAACCGACCTGCACTTCTTGCACAAGAGAGGCCATGGTGACCAAGATCATCGACCATAGCACCACAACGGCAACGGTGAGGGACATTGCAGATGGTTCCTAAACGCAAGCTGGTAGCAATACGAAATGCAGTGCGATCAAGAAGTGTACCTAAATGAGACGAAGGCAAAGCCTGTAACCATAAACCAGATTCCCACTGTCTCACAGCCAAGAGACGGGCTCGATCCGCTGAACTGGTTGACGTGTTTAAAAGATTATCCCGCACCAATTCGCAGAGAGGCCCATCCCATTGTTTCTGGGAGCAGGGGGAAATAGGAAAGTCTGAGTTAGGGCAGGCCACTGACCAGCTAGATTTGGCTTCAGTCAAGTAGGACACTTCAGAAGTAATTAAACATTCACTCAAAATTTTTTCAACTAAAGAACGCGTACTATAGATGGAGGATAAAAAGGCCGGTAAAGAAACACTTGATATTTTTCTTATACCTAAACCACCGAAACGTATTGGTAATGAAGCTTGTGACCAAGAACGGTCACAAAGATTAATATTTAGCACTGTTGAAAGAGTTTCTCTCATTTTTCCATCTAGTTCCGAAAGAAGGTCAGGAAATTTCCAAAGTTGACAAGAACGAAGACTATACATAAATTTTGGAACAAAAAGGCAGTATGTATTTTGTAAAGTTGGTGCTACACTTTCTATCGTCTCTCGAATTAATTATTTTCTCCTTTTAAGTGTTTTATAGTCGGTTTTAATTTTGATAAAAAATTTTTTTTTTTCACTTTTTTAAGTGATTTCTAAGATCCAAGCTAGATGGGTGATCGCCATCGACTTGTCTGTCTCTCAGTCTTTGGTTGAAATACATAATATTGTGTCATATTATCGTATCGTACCACTGATAAAGTATTATCTAACTCCACACACCGTTACGGTACCGTTACCTTCCATCATCAGTTCACCCGAATAACCCGATAGAATACAACTATTCGTTAATACGTACCTATAATAGTGAAAGAATTATCTTCCAACTCTTAACCGTTAAGGAGTTTTACCTTCCATCACCAGCTCATCAACATGAGATGATGGCTAACAGAAGCAAATACTTGAATAGCTTTGAAAAAAAGTAAAACATGTCATACGTGCCTATTAAATTTGAGGTTTGCCCTCGATTTCCCTGGGATCCCATCGTCAGATCCTGACTTGGTGACAATGGGACCACCTCAGGAGTATACTCTATCGAATAAAAAAAGAATTTTGAAAATCGGTTTACAATTCACCGAGAAATCGGTGAACATACATACAAAAAAATACATACTGTGGTACATAGAACCTCCTCCTTTTTTGAAGTCGGTTAAAAATAAAATGACTGAAAGAAATTCATTGAGTTCTTCCCAAATTATTGTTAGATTAGTGGTTAGA
Source organism: Nymphula nitidulata (assembly GCA_947347705.1). NCBI lineage: Eukaryota > Metazoa > Arthropoda > Insecta > Lepidoptera > Crambidae > Nymphula > Nymphula nitidulata. The sequence goes on from OX374623.1 coordinate 15,860,167, forward strand.
GCTGTTACTCAGTTTGTAAAAGATTTGTAAAAGGTTAAGAAAATACATCTTGTAAAATAAAATTGGGTCTCTTTATTGTTGTTAATTTCTTTTTGGTACGATAAGTTTTGTCTATATCGTTTATTATGTATATGATAGGTATGATCTATTTAATCTCAATTATTTATTTTTATTTGTTGTATGGTTGCTGAAAATGATATTTATGATGAAAAACGTTATTGATTATATTTGGGTTAAATGTATCATAGGTTATAGTGACTAGTTTTAAATGTGGATCTGAACTATTCAAATTATAAAGTGGACATAGCTTGGCGATATCTAAAGCAGTTAAGAACACGTGTCTCATCGGCGGGCGTCTACGTGACGAGGTAATTTACACTGAGTTTTGAAGGCGAACTGTATAGAAACTAATGTTTTTTTATATATCGCACATAAAAAAAGAACCTATTAATTATACATCAAAATAAAAACGATACTAAACATATTGCTAATTTTTATTTGAACAATTCAATTACAGCTTAGATACACAAACTCTATTATCGTGGTATCGAAGTGTAAAAACTAGCAACACACATTAAAAGAAAACATAAAAAACATAACTTATAACAGTAAATAAATACATAATAGTATCACTATTAAACCTTTTTTTGCTCTCTACTGTTAGTGCACTTTATTGTCTCGACTTTATCCATCATGCTTTTCTTTATCCTAAGGTTGCCTGGTAGAGATAGCTGCCTTAGCAATAAGGACGCCTTTTGCATGGTTTTTGCTCTGTACTTTTTCTTCTTATGTCTTTGTACAATAAACTATATATCTATCGATTTACCTTGTTTTGAGTTTTATCAATACTTATTCCAGACATTACTCGAAATAAACGGAGCATTTAATGTATTAAAATTCTCGTGTCAGTTTGAAAGTGGAACAACAAGAGTAGCCCCGGGTCCGTTACTGTCCTGCATATTAATCACGCCAGTGGCGCCATCTGCCGCGGGCCAGTGGTCTGCGGACACACTCTAAATTAAAATATTTGGGACTCGCCTTGACAAATAGGCAACATTTGGTGGTAATACTCCGGACAATTGTTAATTTCTGGTAAATTTCTGTTCGTATTATAATTACATTTATTTTTGCTTGCAAACATAAAGTACTTTTTTTATTTTATTTAGAAAAAGTAGCGATTGTTATTTAGGAAATTATTTTTTAACTTTACGGAAAAACCAGAAACGTGTAATACGCCGTAAAATGAATCCTATTCGAATCCCGTTAGAAACGACCAGCGACCGAACAAATGACCAATATTGTTCCCGACATAACAAATGGATAGTAAAAGCACGTCTGAGGCCTGATACAGCACACTGTTCAAAACATTTTACTGCGAATGTCTACCTTATTCCACTAGCATACAGTTAAAGATTGTTAAACAAACGCTACGTTATTCGCGTCACTTTCTGTAATCGTACGTGACAAATTCATTTTTGGCTTAGCCTTAATTTGTTTGCCGGAACGCCGCTATTTGGAAAATGCCATTTCTCATTGAACAGATTACGGAGATTACGAATTCATTAGGGATGCTATATCTTTCTCTCGTAGGGTTTTACTTAATTGATATTGTGCACGTGTAGTGTGTGAAAAGGTAAAGGATCTAATATTTATTGTTTTAACCTTTTACAACAAATATGCATAGCTTACAATTTCGGTTAGTTTGATAATGTAAGATATTTTCTTGACCCCTTGAGAAGGATGCTTTACCTTGCGGGTTGGTAGTCAAGAAATTAGTCAAGTTTTTAATCTTATTTTAATTATTAAACACGTATAACTACGCTTAAATATCCCGGAGATATTACCTACTCATTTAGCGATATAATAATTTTAATTAGCAAATTCATGTTTTCAAAATAATATTTACATTGTATGCAAATAAATGTAAGCTTGTTATTTCATATATATATTATATAGTTTAGTAAATATTTCATATAGTTTAGTAAATATATTTAATATTTTACACTCTGTTTACTAATGTAGTTTTATTTGACAGCATTGAGTGTGGGTATTCCAGCCATGTCCAAGGCAGAGGGCAGCGCTGCCGCAGCCGCAGCCGCACGGCTAACTGCGGCGGGCTGCGACGGGAATTAATTGCGGCATGCGTCTGAGGTGCTCGTTGCCGCGCTTGCGGGCATTGGTTATGCTGGGATTGGATAAATTAATTTAAGACTGGTAAAAGCAATCCTTATTGGTTTAAGGTCTTGAGTAATATATCGTTCATTATATAGATTTTTTGTTTATAATTCTTAAGGTAATGCGTATTAATTTTAAGGCTTATTATTTTGGGTTCTTTTGAGATTATGATGTTTGCTTTTTAATGATCACACCTATTATATAGCCCAAATTAAGCATCATATCTTGTGTTATGGAAACTTAATAATGGAATGTGTTCTATATTAAGATTTAGCTTAGTTATCTGTATAAAATTATGATAAAGATATCTCTGCAACGATGAAAATGAACTAATTATTACAATTTCTCATAATTTAGTGACGTCATGCGCACAGTTGCGGTTCGAAGCCCGCGCGGACCCCTGTCCAAACCACATGCTGTCTTCATAGACCCGGTGCACAAACTCACCAACACGTTACCCGCTTTATTAATTAAGTACTGTTATTGATGCTCTAAGTAAAGGAAACTTTCGATTGAAAATTACAAGCTCTACAGCCGTTCAGGACAAAGACACATCACATTATGACTTAGCATCGTAATAAGTAAAACGACCGTGCTGCTTTTTAAAATTAAGAGTACTGCTTAAGTAATCATCAACATACTATACAGAGTGGCACATTTAGATCGGTCAGTATGGGAAAGTCTGAAACTATAAGACATACCTTAATTTATTTTAGTAATAAGAAAATATACTAAAATAAATTAAAATAAATTAAGGTATGTCTTATAGTTTCAGACTTTCCCATACTGACCGATCTAAATGTACCACCCTGTATACGTTCTACTGCTGTCCAGAAGCGTTTTTACTTAGGAGAAACACAAAAGGAGTTTGCGCTATAATACCATCACGAAAGCTCCTCCGAGCTTTGGAAGGTGATTTTACCTACTGAGCTTCAGATTAGAAAATTTAATTTACCAAGAGATTTTTTGTTTCCACTTCGGCAGCTTGGTTTACATCAATTCAAAACAATTGTAAAATCGACCGACGATCTGGCGAGGGTCGCGGAAAGCCGATGTATGCGGCCGGCGCAGGACCGATCGACGTGGAGATCCTTTTAGGGGGCTTTGCCACGCAGTGGGTGTCTCTTGGCTGATATGATGATGATGATGAATCATCAAACTAGATTCTTATATTTCAATTAGTTCAACAAACTCAAAAGTAGAAATTTTATAATTGTAATTATGTTTAAACGTCGTAAAGTTGACTGTGATTAAGTTATTACGTTCCACGTTTATTGCTGGTGACCTGTTTACTTTAAATAAAAATTGATTTTATAAGAGCTATAAAATTTCAATTGGCTTTGTGTTCGTAGTGTTGTGTGTAGTTTTTACCGCCAAAAAATGGTTTAGAGAATTGCTGTCCCTGAAACTATAAAGACCATAGCAAGATCGAGATTGCCCCCATTCTGTCGTGTCGCCATTGTAGGAATCAATAACTTGCTGTAATTTTCATATTAATGAAGCGTTGCAGCTGGTCATGTTAGCAGTCTTAGCGGTGGTCGTAGTATTACAAATCTAAAGTAGAACTTTGAAAGCAATTATTTTTAAATCTTCCAGAACACGTAAGTCAATAATCCCCATTGTGATATTAATGCTCAATCAGATAATTCCACACCTTAACCCGCATACCTAATAAAGGTGGCATAATCAGTATTCCTTGGCAGTCTCCCGCGATAAGCCGGGATCCGCGCCGTCGCGATACTAGCGCTAATCGCCGGCTTTGCCCGCCGTCTGCAGATAATCCCGGACAAATTATAGGGGCGCTTATGAACGCTGCTTTATTTAGTTGTTGAGGTGAGACGAAACTGTTTAACGATACTAAAACAAAAAAACTGTTTTAAGTATTAAGAATTATAAGTGTCATGTGCGAGAGACTTCATTAAAACGCAATGATATACAGCAGTCACATTGTTCAAGTTAAGGTAGAGGCTATTTTTCAGTCAAATACAAACGCAATTGTAATATTTTGTTCATCATACAATTCACACTTAGGCTCTTTGCTTAGGATTCTCTTCTTAGGAATGTCTGCATTGCTTTTACATACCGGCGTTTATTGGAACTATATTTAAAGCAAAATATATTTCTCTGTAGTTTTATTTTTTAACAATAATATGACATAAACATAAACTTAACATTAATATAAACATTCCAGCAGCTTTCCAAAATAAACTTATCACAAATTATAATTTTGTTGAAAGAGTAATTTTAGTTATGTATAAAAATTATTTCAACATCACCTTGAGGTAAAGCAAAGTTTGTTACAAATAATTTCAAAAGCTAATTTCATAAGTTTTTTACAGTTCAAAACGTTATAATACTTATTCAAGCGGGTACTTAACTTTACAATAAGCAAGCAATTAAAAACGCGCTAATGTTTGCAAAATCATACAAAATTAAAGGTAACAACCGCCAATTACGGTTCTCAAAGCAAAAGCGCGACACGTAACCGGCTCAAACACGTAAATAAATACGCTGAAAAATGCAAAGCGAAAAATAAAAAGAGGAATAATAGCGGATATAAAAGAGGACAGTTTGCGTCACAAAGCCGCATGCGGGCCTCAGATATTGACAGTAAATTTCATTCATACAGCATTAGTGCCGCGCCATCAGATACAGGGATATCTCCCGCAAACAATCACATAAGAATCTCGTAGAAGAGAGAGGAAATAATATAGGTTTACTAAAAAAATAGCTCTGCACTTTCGACATCGATGCGTAGAATAGTTAATGTTAGTTTGTGCAATAATTAAAAATTTGATTTTATTTATTACAAAACATGGTTTAAAGTTAGATATTTTAAAAATTTTGGTCAATAAAGGCAGAAAAAGACGACATCATGTTTAAGCTACGTAATAAATTTTTTTTTTCTATTATTTAGACTTGGAAAAAAAAAAATGAACACGTTTTAGTATATACTATTACATACTTAAATTTAAAATCCGTATTCCATGCTTTAATTTTTTGATCTATCAATGATATTTGATTCATATACTGTTCAGTAGGTAGTTTTATGAGATTCTTAAGTCTATCTGACAATTCTACGCCGCCCGTAGCACAACCCGCGCTTGTACATACAGTACGCAGCTACGACCGTAGTCTAATTTTAAGAGATGTAGCAAACATTTTAAAATAACGCTTTTTGAAAACAGTAACATAATTTGATTTCATTTCAATGGTAGGACAACGTTTCTTCAGAAGCTTATCCATTGCTGCATAAGATATCACAATGACGCTATAATAAAGCATTGCTGTTCAGATTATTTGCCAAGTTTGTTTGTACATCAAACACGCCAACAGTCGTTAGGATTCACCTCTGTTATCCATCATTGTGCTAACCATTACTTGTTAAAAGTTATCTGAGTTTCACAATTCTATTCAAGTGCTACTATTCTCTCAGCTTTTTATGCTTGAGGTTTATATTTACGTATTACTTATTAAAATAAAAATTCTGGATGTGATGTGCTTTGACTAAATAAATCATCAACCACTTATACACGTCCCACAGCAGACCACAGAGCCTTCCTGCGCGACAGAAACACATGAGGAGTTTTGAGCAATACTTAGCAGCACCACGCTCTGGGCCAATGCGGGTAGGTGAGTGGAAGTGGTTGCAAAGTTTAATATAATAAATGGTTGATACATATCAACCAAACAAAATAACTCTATCTTTACAAACTCCATTACATGTTGTCCTCGAGCCATTATTTGCACAATAACAAACACATGTTATTCGTATCAAATCCCGGACGCGACCATTCTTCAAGTTAAGCCAATATTTGGCGAACCGGACGGCCTCCGAATTTTGCCCGGTAATTTATCGCCGGACAAACTGAACTTTATCGAAAGAACGAGAATAACTTTATTATATAGTGACCGGAAGTTGGGGAGGCTATCCGACGCTCAAGCCTTTGTACAGTTGGATACACAAGTCACTTTCAACTTTTATTGTCCTTTCTTTACTTTCTTGTTGTCGTACCACTTATAAGAGTCTTTTACTTTTAATTTAGTACCTTGTCTCAATAAAATGTATTCTTTAAATTTATCATAATACTCAAACATATTATTTCATATGGAGCCAAATCATTTCAAAGTGTTTATTCTTATTAAAAAAATAAATCAATTTGTATAGGACTGTATCGTTTTCTGGCGTTCTCTTTTGGTCGCAGACATGACGTTTCCTTTACAACGATAAAATATGGTGCGTTATTATATATTTGATGTTATGTTAAATCAGTTGCAAACGTATATTATGATGTAACTGTTTAAATAATATATTTTCAAAATGATATCCATCTGTTCTGTAGGTAGCTACTTACGACCTGTAACATTTATCTGTGTTACAACCTAGCTTGAAGTCATTTGGGTATATCACAGTCACCTAGTTACGTAAGACGAAGTTGTTACGAATATACTGATCAACTATGGACTTCAGTCTGAAATAAATAAATAAGAAAAATAATTCAATATGAAGCAATAAAAACTATGAATATGGAATCTTTGTAATATTAAGGCGCAACTGAATTCCCTAGTTACGTAGACAAAACAAACATTCAACATTCTCAGAGCTATGCAGATTGCCGTCATTTGTCCTAATCTCTCTTTTCTAAAGCATTTTCTTTACAGCGGCAAATATTTCGCGATCGTCCATTGTAAACACATTTCGGAAATCGCGATGACTCCGCCGCCCGTCGGAAATTGTCCACGTTTTAGTGATATTATTCCGTCGAGCGTGCATTTTTCTTTTTAGTCGGAATTTCTGATATGACTTTTGTCCGTTTTCCTTTTTATTAGGCATATTTAGTACTGCCCGATTTATCCTCAAGGAATAAGTAACCTTGGATGCTTTGCATGTTGGATGGCTAAGTCATATCGAAACAGTTTAGTATATTTGATACTGGGAATGCTTTTAACAAGCACCTCTTTTTCCCAGCATCATACAATCGTCTTCTTTTTCTTTAAATATTTTAAAATAAGAAATATAATTTACTACGTATTAACCTCAGAATTAATAACTCTTTACTTTTATTTGATAAATTACCAACTATTAAATTATAAAAGATTTATTTAACCAAAAAAATATTACAAAACAAAACAAAGTCAAAGCATCCTTTTATGACCACGACAGAATATCTTTAGCATAAACTGGGCTTCAAAGAAACTAATTTCCCAGATATACAACATGTGGAGGTAAGTGGGTGTACAGGGGCTCTTGACAAAATTTTCATGGGAGAGGTAGAGTCGCCCGGGGCGACGGCGGCTCCAGATCACTTTGTAGCATTAAACGGGCCTTTATCAGGACTGAGTACTTGTTCGCTGGACAGGATCTTGTGCCCGGAGAATGTAAATGCGTTCGTCTTAGAAATATGATCATGTTAGCATCCAAATTTTAAGGTATTTAAAATTAATAATCTTTTAATTTATGATTTCGATATTCAAAATAGCCGCTAAGGATGTTAGTAACAAAATCTGAAATTCAAAATAATTGAACTAGATGAAATTATTAAAAGCATTAATTTGTATCCTATAAAATAAAAAATATTTACATTAAAAGTGTGATTGGAATAAATGCTATGTTTAAACTTTTCGTAAGGTTACGTTCTTAGACTCTGGCTCCTTTAAGACGTAACAGTGAATAAACGCAGTGGACCGTGAGCGTGCCTTGACAGTATCATATCAGGGAGCGAGTGGACGCAAATGGAACTTTATTGGACGGACTTTCATTTGACAGACCCCACGTTCCACGCACACAATGATATTACGCTTTTTGAAGAGCACTTTTAAAATGTTACGAACACAAAGCAGAAGACATACTTGTTTACAGTTACATTTAAGCGATCAATATGGTGAAGTTATACTTAAGTGGCTATGAATTGGCTCTTTTTATTAAAATACTATATTGGATTGCTTTTTTTACAAAATCTATGTACAACGATAGTATTTTTCATATGTAGCTACACAGGATTCTTTTAATGTATAGGGGACCCACATTACCTACCCTGTTTTATGGTGACGCAATCGAAATTATTATGTTCATTTTTATCATGTTTCATTTTTCACTAATTGACATGACGCTTTTGTAAGATCTTTGTAAAAGACTTAATTACATTCGCCCAAACTTTCTTCTATTTCCTTGAGACTATGAGCTACTGGTATCCCTCACCACCCAATATACGTCCCACTGCTGGTCCCAGGCCATCCTACATGGGAGAAACACATGAGAAGTTCGGGAAATAATACCACCACGCTAGCCCAATGCGGGTTGGTGGGTTAAAGCGGTTGCAGTAACTACCGAAACCGACAACGGACAAATAACTTGCTTTCCGAAGTAGGTACGGAGGAGCTCGAGATAACAAATTTTGATTGACCCATCCCAGGATCGGCCATGGCGAAAGTTGCTTGTTTCCGTAATCGAAACCAGAGCACTCAAACCACTACACCACTGAGATACTCAGCTACTGAAATACGGTTTACTTTTCCTAGGTACTAATTTAATAGGGGGTGTATGCAGAGAACCTCCCCGTGGTACCCCCTGGAAACTGATCTGGACCCGGTAACGCAGGTGTCCAGTCAGGCTGATCCTCTGCTTGGATTGTTTATATTGTTGTCAAGTGCTCGATATGTCTACCGTACGACGCTCAACGCGATTATCAAAAGGCCCTTCTCAGGGCCAACCAAAAGGCTCTTCTCAGGGCCAACCGGACGAGCCAGTTTTGGTTCCGTCCTGTGTAGGCTCGGTCTCACCGACGTACTCGGAGGTAGCCAAGGCATGCAACTGGTCCATGGAGTCAGAGGGACAGTCGGATGTCGAGGTAGTTGATGGCAAGGTAAAGGAGGCTTCCTCCATTGCAACTTATACAGAAGCTGTTTGTCAGGCTGGACTAAGGAGGGAAAGCCGTTCTGACCGGCACCCAGATAAGGAGACCCTCAGTGGTGACTCGAGGTCCTCGTCGAGAAAACGGCCCCTCGGGGGAAAGTTTTTTGTAGGAGTATCGTCTGACGACGAGTCCGACAAAGAGGTGCTACGTCCAGGGCGATTAGCGCCAAAGGTCGCACGGTCGCGGGGCGGAAGGGGGGCCTACCATCATACGGGCCTCTCTGAAGCTCACAGAGAGTTAAGGGAGGGTGGTCTGGACTCGGACTCTGAGTCGACCTTAACCGAAGCGGAGCCCGAGTTCGGGGCTAGGACTGTTCAAAAGGGGTCCCCTGAAACGACAGTGGACGATCTCCTAAAGAGGGCGGAGAACGGGGCGGGCCTCATCTATCAGGTCACCCGGAAATCCAAAAACCTAAAAGGGGCCTGCATAAGGGAAATTGATGAGGCCTCACAGGAAATGCTGGCGGCGGTGCGGACACTAGCCAATCGGGGCTCCTCTACAGAGATGCGGAGGCTGCAGGCGGACAACAAGCGCCTGAAAGGGCAATTGTCCGCTGTGATGGAAGAGTTGGCGGCCTTGAGGCGGGAGTTCTCCGAGCGTCCAAGCCCTCGAGGCGAGAAAAAGAGCAGGAGCCTGATGGCTGTAGTGGTGAGCCCTGAGCCGGAGCCGGAGCCGCAGCCGGAGCGAGTTGAGCCGATGAGTTCGGTTGAGCAAGCCCGCGACCCAAGTGGTGCAATGACTAGGTCCGAGTTTCTGGATGCTATCAGCCAGCTCCAAAGGGAGCTGATGTCCCACGTAGGGGCAGTAGTCGGGGCTAGACTGGAGGGTCTGGAGGTGGACGGCAGACTGCTGCCCACCCAATCCCACCGGCCACCACTAGCGACTGACCAGCGTGAGGCCCGTGCCCCTGCAGCTCTCCGGGCCACCACACTGGCACCAACCACCCTCGCCCCCCCAGCGAATATGCCGAAAGCAGCGAGGGTGAAGAAGGCTAAGGCCGCGCCAACCAAGGCCTTGACTGTTCGAGCGCAAGAGCAGATCGCAGGGCCCTCGTGCCGGAGCAGCCAGTGGTGATAGACGAGGGGGGCTGGACCACCATAGGTAAGAAGAATCAGAAGGCTTCAGCCCCGGTAAAGCCGGTGCAAGGAGTCTCAAATAAGGCTCAGTGCAAGCCGGCTACAAAGGTGGCAAGGCCTCCCAAGGCCCCTAAAACTTTGGCAGTGGTAGTCACCCTCAAACCTGAGGCAGTGGCTGAGGGGGCCACCTACAAGGAGGCCATCTCCAAGGCCAAGGCGGCGGTCAGCTTGGACGCCTTGGAATTGTAGGTCCCCCGAAATTCAGGCGGACGATGACGGGGGCTCGCCTCTTCGAGCTCCCCAAAGCAACCTCCGCAGCCCAGGCTGATGCCTTCGCCGCTAAGGTTGGGGAGGCTCTGGGCGATGCAGCGAGAGTGGTGCGCCCCACAAAAATGGTTGACATCCGCGTCAATGGCTTAGATGACTCGGTGTCAGCTGACGAGCTTAGGGCGGCCCTGGCAGAAAAGGCAGGCTGCTCTCTGGATGCCATAAAGCTTGGCGCTATTTCAAATGGCATCAGGGGCGTGGGGTCAGCAATGGCTTCCCTCCCCGTGGAAGTGGTAGGCCGGCTAGTGGAGGCTGGACGCCTCTGCGTGGGGTGGAGCTCGGCTTCGATCAAAGTACTCCAGCAGCACCCCATGCGGTGCCACCGGTGCTGCGAAGTCGGACACACATCGCAGCGGTGTCCCTCCAAAAAGGATCGCAGTAGATTGTGCTACCGCTGCGGTGCGGAGGGACATAAGTCCGTGGAATGTCACGCTATCGTACCCAGGTGCATCGTATGTGCAGATCGGGGACTTACCTCGGAGCACCGGATGACGGGGGCGAGATGTGATCCGCCCCCAGTCAAAGGCCGTCCCGTCACCCCGAATTCGGAACCCGCCCGAGCAGCAGCGCCTCGCGCCGCCCCTGTAGTGCCGATGGAAACCAACAATGCCTAGTAGGTCCATCGGCAACATTCTACAGGGAAATTTAAACCACTGCGCTGCGGCGCAAGATCTTTTCTGTCAGACGATGGCGGAGTGGAATATAGACGTTGCGATTGTGTCGGAGCCGTATTTCGTCCCCCCCTCCCCCCGGTGGGTTGGGGCGACTGACGGCTCTGCCGCCGTAGTAGGTCCAGCATCTAGCGATGCTCCGCCCCTAGTCCCTGTGGATAGAGGGCCAGGATATGTGGCGGTGCAATGGGGAGGAGTAGTAGTTATCTCCACCTACTTCTCCCCAAACCGCAGCAGAGCCGAATTCGAGTGGTTTCTGGCTGCGGTTGAGACAGTGGTGCGGCGAGCTGCTCCTCTCCCGGTATTGTTGGCGGGTGACCTGAACGCAAAGTCTCGTGCGTGGGGGACCCCGAGCACCACCGCTCGTGGTGGTATCTTGGAGCTCTGGGTTTTATCCCTGGGGCTCCAAGTCCTCAACGGGGGCACCATCCCGACCTGTGTCCGGTGGCAAGGTACGTCAAGGGTCGACGTGTCTTTTGCCACCTCATCGCTTGCGTCCCAAATAAGGGATTGGCGGGTGATGGAGGAGGTGGAGACCCTATCGGATCATCTTTATATCCGTTATGAGGTCTCTACGGCATCCCCAGGGGCCACTATACATCTGGGCCCCTCGGCAAGGGCTACTAATTTTCCTCGGTGGGCCCTTGCCTAGCTCGATAGGGAGCTAGCGGAGGAGGCGGCGATGGTGCGGGCTTGGTATGTTGGGCCTGACACCAGTGCTGGGGATGCCAATGGCATGGCGGAGAATTTTGCGGGTGACATAGAGGCGGTCTGCAGCGCTGCCATGCCAAGGATACGGGGCCGCTCCCGCAGGGGGCAGGTTAACTGGTGGACACGGGAGATATCTACCCTGCGCACCACCAGTATGGCGGCCAGGCGCGCCTACCATAGGTGTAGAAGGCGCGCCTCAGCTACCGCCGGCGACGAGGAAGAATGTCACCAAGTATATAGAGAGGCCCAAAAGGCCCTGAGGACGGCAATCTGTAGGGCCAAGGTCGACGCCCAGGAGCGGTTCATCGCGCTCCTGGACGACGACCCCTGGGGGAAACCATACAGGGTCGTACGTGGGAAATTCGCCAACGCCGCCCCCGCCACATCCTGTATGGAACCGGGGCTCATGCAAAAGGTGCTGGGGTCTTTGTTTCCAAACCCCGGACCATTCGTGCCCCCCAGGATGACCCCTCTGACTCCGCATTAGAGGTGTGGATTGATGGTCCCCCCGTGTCTGACATTGAGTTCGACATGGGGAGGGACAGGCTCCGGTGCAAAAACAAAGCACCAGGGCCAGACGGCGCCCCATCAAAGGTGGTGGGGATCGCTCTCGGCCCCCTGGAGGAGCGTTATCGCGCGCTGCTCGATACATGTATCGCGTCGGGTCGCTTCCCCATGAGATGGAAGGTGGGGAGGCTATGCCTCCTCAGAAAGGAGGGCCGTCCCGCCGACTCGCCGTCAGGCTACAGGCCGGTGGTGCTGCTCGATGAGTCCGGGAAATTTTTCGAGAAAATTCTCGCTTCCTGGATCATCGAGCACCTTGAAAGCAGGGGGCCGGACCTGGAAGATTGTCAGTTCGGCTTCCGCACTGGACGGTCTACGATGGACGCGGTGGTTTGCCTTAAAAGGTGGACTGAGGCGGCCACAGCACGAGGGGAGGCTGGGTTCGCGGTGTCTCTTGACATCGCGAACGCGTTCAATAGCCTCCCCCACGAGTGCATAGAGGAGGCACTCAAGTTCCACCGAGTGCCACTCTACCTGCGCGTCCTCGTATTGGACTACCTTCGCGGCAGACAGGTCCTCTACGAGGGCGCGGAGGGCCACGTCCAGTCTTGGACGATGGCGGCAGGTGTGCCCCAGGGGTCTGTATTAGGCCCCTTACTGTGGAACCTGGGGTATAACTGGGTCCTGCGCGGCGAGCTCTCGCCGCGGATGGACGTCGTCTGTTTCGCGGACGACACGCTAGTCGTAGCAGGAGCGCGTGAATGGAAGGAAGCGGTCCACCTTGCGTCGGTCGGCACTACCATGGTCGTCCGGCGCATCCGCCTCCTAGGGCTGGAGGTGGCTCTCAGTAAAACGAGAGCCATGTTTTTCCACGCCCCGAGACGCAGACCCCTACCGGGGCTAGAGGTCCAAGTGGAGAGGGTTCATATCCCCGTCGAGGGACACTTCAAGTACCTCGGCCTGGTCCTGGACTCTCGGTGGAGCTTCCAGGAGCACTTCAAGCTCCTCGCTCCTCGGCTCTGTGCCACGGCAGCAGCACTTGGACGACTTCTCCCTGGGGGAATGTGGGGGGACCCAGCTCGTCGTGCCGTCGGCTTTATCACGGGGTGATTAGGTCGATGGCACTGTACGGAGCACCGGTGTGGGCGGAGAGCCTCTCCCTCCGCACACGGGCCCTCTTGCGGCAGCCGCAGAGGGTCATCGTGACTCGGGCTGTGCGAGCTTACCGCACGGTCAGTCACGGAGCTGCCTGCGTTTTAGCAGGCACGCTCCCGTGGAAGGTTGATGCACTTGTTTTCGCCAGGATGCATCAACACCGAGTCGCGGCTAGAGAACGGAGGGAGCGACCCGACCTCCACGAAGTCAGGCGAATCCGCACCCTGGCGCAGAGGGAGGCTCTACGCCAATGGGGCGAGGCACTCACCACCCCGGCAGCCGGCCACCGGACGATCGAAGCGATCCGTCCGGTGTTGGAGGCGTGGGTTGGGCGCCGGCAAGGCAGCCTCACCTTCCGCATGGTGCAGGTACTGACCGGATATGGTTGTTTCGGTCACTACCTGCACCGTATTGCCCGTCGGGAGGAGACGCCGCGGTGTCACCACTGCGACTCCCCCGACGATACAGATGAGCATACCCTCATGGAGTGCCCGGCCTGGCGACATGAGCGCCGCGAACTTCGAGCGGCGCTCGGTGGCGGTCACCTCTCCCTGTCAACCATGGTAAGAGCCATGGTTGGTAGCGAGATGGTATGGGAGGCTGTGGCCTCTTTCTGCGAGACTGTGCTCACGCAGAAGGAGGCAGCGGAGAGGGAGCGGGAAGAGGATCCTCTGGCCGCCCCTATCCGGCGTAGGCGGGTGGGCGTGAGGAGGCGGGTGGTGATCGCTCGTCTTCCTGCGCCCTAGGCGCGGCCGCGTGCGTGGGTGGCCCCCACGCATGCACTGCACAGGCCGCCACGTCTGGGATTACCCAAGTGACTCTGGGTAATCTCCATTGGCGCAAAACCTGGCCGTAAGGCCGGGTTGCCTGGGGGTGGGTTGGTGAAATTGCTTTGGCAGAGCCCATGCTACCCCCGCGAAGGGCAGTGGAGTTACCGGGGAGTTTTAGTGGGTATTCCCAGTGCCTTGTAAGCGCTGGGCGACCCCCACACACGCCCGTCGCTTAGCCAGCGGCGGGTAGGTCTGTAGTCGGATTTCTCCCCGAAAAAAAAAAGGTACTAATTTAATAGGAAGTAATTTGTTTTCGTCACTACACATTTTTGATTATGGTAAGTTAAAATTCAAACAGAACATCATGAACTTACTCTCTGATAATCGATGGCATACATAAAAGTGTATACACACACGTTTGTGGGTATTTCCCCTTCAATGCTTAGAGAATCGAGTTTGTTTAACCACTATTAAAAAATAATAATCATCTGAGTTTTTGACCAACCCATACAATATAACGAACCTTGGGTAGTTACTGCAACCATACAATATAACGATACAATATCCCGGTAGTTACTGCAACCATACAATATAACGAACATATGTAAATAATTATCGACCTGTTTCTTTAATACCTATATGGTCCAAGATTTTTGAAAAGGCAATGCAAGCAAGATTAACAAGCTTTATTGACAAACACAACTTAATAAAAAAGGAACAAAATGGTTTCCAAAAAGCCAAATCAACTACCTTAGCTGCATTTTCACTTGTTGATAAAATTATTGAATATACAGATAAGCGCATTCCATTGACCGCTATATTTTTTGACATGAGTTCCGTGTCTCATGATCTGCTCCTTTAAAAGTACATTCTTTAGTAGATTGGTTAAAACAAAATAATCTTAAAGTTAATATCAGTAAAACTAAGTATATTCAGTTTATAAATAAAAATGGTAATAAAAAAGACGTTAAAATAACACACGATGGTCAGCAGTTGAAAGAGACTAAGGAGGTAACTTTTCTTGGTATAATTTTAGACGACACATGTACATGGGAAAAACATATAAACACTTTATGTAATAGAATTAATTCATATGCATATGCCTTATGGAAACTTGGCAAAACAGCAAATAAAGAAACAGCTCTTCAAGCTTATTATGGGAATGTCAGTTCGATTTTGAGGTATGGAATTGTGTTGTGGGGAAACTCAAGTCACATAAATAAAGCTTTTATTGCTCAAAAGTCGTGTATCCGTGCTATATATGATGTTGATAGTTTAGTGTCATGTAGACCACTTTTCAAAGAATTAAAAATTCTCACAGTCCCTTCTTTATACATATATGAAATATGTATTTTCGTCAAGAATCACCTAGACTTATTTAAGTGCTCAAATGATATTCCTCGTGCCTATAGTTGTAGGCGTCAAAATGTGTTGGTGCTGCCAGTGATGAGAACAACCAAGCGTTCGAGGAATAGCAACTCAATGGCTATCAAAATTTACAATAAATTACCAAATGACATCAGAAATCAAGCGTTAAATCAATTCAGATACAAACTCAAGACGTGGCTCACACAAAATTGTTTTTATAGTATAAGAGAATATTTTGACTTTAAAATTTGAAATTGAATCGTATATGAATTAATAATTATTTGACAATTGTATGAATTAATTTTAATGTTTCATTGGGTTTAAATTTTAAAGTTGGGTTTAAATTTTAAGAACTGTAATGTAACCACAATCTAGCGAAATAAATTCTATTCTATTCTATTCTATTCTTGGGTAATCTGGAAACTGCTCTTATTCTTCAATTCTTTGGTCTCTGTAAGACCACGTGCAATGACATTTATGAGGTTGGTACCAGAGCCATTGTTATTTAGAAAAGAATAAGACATCCTAAATGAATTGTAGAAATAGTGAAATGGTAACTCGTTTACCGCTTACCATCAAGCGGGTTTCGTGCTTGTTTGTGCCATATCGAAATCGACACAAAAGGGAGAACAACAAATTGCCTTTTTTATACAACTAGACACCAAGCAAACTGATGGTAAGCTGACCTGCAATACCAACTGATTTTTCCTTTGTGTTTATAATATAAACTTAGTATTGCATATGCGTTGTCATCCAGAGGCCAAGATGAAATACCTTCCATGCCTATTAATTACACTGGCTACATTTCCCTTCAATTTGAAACACAGCACCCTGTTTACTGGCCGAAATAAGACAGTCGGTGTGGTACAGTAGGCTTCAAAAGTAGATTAACACTTAAGTAGGTACTATGTCACACCAACTATTGCGTTTAAAATATGGTTGAAACTATTATTATGTACTTTATAGTAAGTGTGATATGATACTAAAGAGGTAATCTACTTTTGAGGTTGACCGTACCTACCCAGAATACTCTACCGGGCCTAGCTCCCTAATAAAGCTGGTTTTAAAGTTTTACCTAACTGTTAAAAATAAGATTTTTTTATACATCCACAAATACAAGCGTTTCGTTTGATTTACAGCCATCCAGTACCAGTCTGCTTATTTTCCATAATTCTTGTAAGAAATATATCAGTAGGTAAGTACTTTTTTCAAATATTGACTATACGCAAATAACTTTTTTCCTTCTAAGTAGTTTTATTCTACCGATGATTTAGTTAGACGAGTTCACACAATATAGAACGCGAACACGTGCTAACAGCCATAACCGTGTGGGTTAACTGCCGAACTTCGCACTTTGTGAAATATGACGCAGTGTGAAACAACTCTTATCGGCTCTGCTGATTTTGTTTTATGAGAATATAAAAGGACATTGAATTTTCAGTGAGAAAAGATTCTCAATTTCTTCATATTATTATAAGCAAAATTTAAGTAGAAACCTATACTTAGTGCTAGCTGTAACAATAGAGCACAACAGTGGTACAAGCAGTAACGAAGATAGATTTATTATTTGTGAATATAGAATAATTGAATTGAAACACTTTTATGTAAAATGTTTTTTTTTTTGCAAATTAATTGTCGAGTGAAAATCATTAAGTATTTACAATATTTAACAATACACGATTGTTTCTTTCCTCTGTGCTCTGTGTTGAGGAGTATTTGTTTATTAAGTTTGAAGTTTCGATTTTGATCGATTAATTATAATCAAAACTTTATTGATGGTCTAATTCAATTCGAAAATTAAATTGTTTATGTTATTCATTTTTTGTACACTTTATCATAGTCGGTTTATCCTCGCTAAGAAAAAACTTAAGATTGTGTAGTAAAATAAGAGGGTACCTATCATAAGCCCGAAAATTGTTTTACAGAATTTCATTTGACGGAAAACTTTTCGATTATTATGGTTCCGATTTTTTTTACTTCGTCGCAATCACATTTGCCACTGTATCGTTTTACCTATTATAAGTTTGTTTTTTTTCGTTACTCCGACGTTTTATTTGGTGGAAAACCATTTTACCGAACTTTGTTTGACCAAAGTAACGTTTGTTTGAAGTATTAAGGTCCCGAACATTCATTACACCGCTGTTTTATTTGTCAAATCTTCATTTCACTTTTACAGAATTTACATGCAAGCATGCATGCGGCAAGGGTCTATATCGGTTAGCCAAATTTTTTGAACTTCTAATTGGCAATGGCACACAAACGGTTAGCCTAAATTTTTTTCGCATAATTTCACTCTTTATAATCGTGTTTGGTCTAATTTCACTTCGTCTAACTTTTTATCACCATATTGTTATTTACCAAATGCGACATTTGGCGGAACAATTCATAATCCCTAAACTTTGCAATTACTAAATATTAATTTGCACACAATTAAAAACCAGAAAGTATACTCATTTTAATACGGCAAAATAAATTGGCCAAAAATTTGTATTTGTTGCAAATTGATTTAATGAAACATATTATTATTGTTAGAATACCTATGTATTCTAACAAAAAGTAGATGTTTTTCCTTTAAAATATTAATATATATAAATACTAACGTAGCATGCAGGTAGACATGCAGCATGCAGCATGCAAGCAGGTATGCAGCATGCAGCATGCAAGCAGGTATGCAGCATGCCAGCAGGTATGCAGCATGCAAGCAGGCATGCAGCATGCATGGCTTCTGACACGGCTCCGGCGCTGCGGGGCTCCGGCGGTCCCACGCGATCTTATAGTCGCAGATGGTTTTCGCCCACCACCTGCTTCTCAGCTCGCGGGCCGCCTCGCCCCTCCGTGCCTTCGTGGGCTTAAATTACACTTTAGGGGTAGGGCTGAAAAGACTACGTGGTGTCGGATTTGCAGCGATTCGCTTCTGTCAATTTATATATTCAATAAAATTGTTTTTGTCTTAGGCTGATAAATTAAAGATATGCTAAAATTAGAGCTTTATTACGCAAAATCGTCGTAATGCCAAAATAACGATAAGCCAATATATTTTAGGGTATTTCACGTTATAGATCCAAAAATTAGGGCTTTCAATACTTAGACCAAATTATAATGGTGGCAAAACAATTTTTAGCCGAAACAATAATTGCTCGCTTTAAGTTTAGGCCAATACGGTTTGGCCATGTAATATTAGGACTTAAATTTTTAGGCGAACCGAAGGGCACCCATGCGGCGAGCATGTATGCAGCAAGCAAGCATGCAGCAAGCAAGCAAGCATGCATGCAACAAGCAAGCAAGCATGCATGCATGCAGCAAGCAAGCAAGCATGCATGCAGCAAGCAAGCATGCATGGAGCAAGTAATCATACATGCAGCAAGCAAGCATGCATGCAGCAAGCAAGTATGCAGCATGCATGGCTTCTGTCACGGCTCCGGCGCTGCGGGGCTGCGGCGGTCCCACGCGACCTTAAATTACACTCTAGGGGTAGGGCAGACAAGACTACGTGGAGTCGGTGATTCGTTTCTGTCACTGACATTGTATACCAACAGATGACAGATTATGTACAGATAATTATGTCAATTGATTTTTATACCAAGTGAAGATTATATCAATCAATCATTATTTGAAATGTAATAGTTACACATTATATTAAGTGTTGGTATAACAAATTATTATTTTGTAAAATGAACGTTATTAAAATTCAATTAAATCAAATGTTGGTATATCAACTGAGACGCTCCCTGTTAAGTAGTAGTTAAATTACGAAGGTACCTACATATAACATAGCTTTAGCCAAATAATATTCAGAAAAATGGTGTGTTGGTGAAGTAAAAGTATGCCAAATAAGTTATCTGGCAAATGAAAAAAGTTCAAAAGATACTTTGGTCAATACAAAATAGGTATTTGTAAAAATCTGTGAAACGTAGTTTGGTGAAGTGATACTTATGTCAAATAATATTTCGATAATTTAAAAATATGGCAAAAGAGAAGTTGGTCAACCGTTTTCGGGGAAATGAAAATCGAACAAGTAAATTTCGGGAAAGTAATCGGTACCCAAAATAAGACGTCCCAACATAAGTAGAAAGTAAGTAAGCGCCATAACTTTGTAAACAGCAGGTGCTGCGGAATGTTAGCAATATATCGCAATTTTATATATAAAAGGGTGCGATGAAAAAAGTACGATCGTTACCATCGACTGAGGGCCGATCGTTCGCACGAGTGTAGCATTAGCTTTACTGTGTGCTTACACTTTATGTTTCATACGTAAAATTTCATAGAGACTTTACAACATCTCGTAATATATATTGGAAGCATTTAACTCAATCATGTAGTAAGTAAATTTTCTGCGTTTATACATAAAAAGCCAGTTAATTTATTTCCAAGAAGGCGTATACCCATGAAAACTGCATATCTAATGAAAAATGTAAGAGATGGGTAACTTTACACTTAATTAGTTGGATAATTAAAAGCGCACTTAACATGCTTCTCTCAATTTCACAAGGGGTTGAAAATCCTAACCAAAGTAAAAAAACAACAAAAGAAAATTCACTTTAAGAAATCTCGTTTCGAAATTCAAACATCTCGGGTAACTTTTTTTTTCTTTTATTCCATAATTAGCTCCGGGTCACACCTGTGTGGCTTCTCTTGAGCTTTGACCAGGAATCCCGAGGAGTGCGCATTGTGTAACGGGATCCTACCTCCACTGCTAAGCAACTAATTCCAGAGGTTTCGTAGCCGGCAAACAAATAAGCTTATATTGTGTAAATTGTATAGGTGGCCCCATAAATGAATGTTATATGGAATTAAACTGAAATTGAGTCAAGATCTACACTGAAAATGATTGTCGATTGTAAAATGGTATTTGGAATATGTGGTGCTTTACTTATATGAACTATAATTCTATTAATTGAATTGTCTAGATAGACGTTATCGTTTTTTTAAGAAATTCTATGACCTATGTGATACGAACGGCAATGATAATGACACTCAAGGGCATGTTAGTGAGTTGCTATAACCTTTTACGCGTGTCGCCTAGCAGGTATACCTACGACTACGTATCTTATAGTAGTTTAGTCGTTTACTTGGTGATAGGTCCATATTATTATGTAAAGTCACCTGGGTAGGTACCACCGCCTTTCTCATTTCAACCGTGAAACAGTTCGCTGTGCTTCGGATTGAAGTAAAAGTTCGCCAGTGTTTACTGGGCATGGATAGCATTTCATTTTAGGATGACAACGCACCTGCAGTATCAAGTGATTTTTCCTTCTTATTGCAGGTGTCTGTAGGCAGCGGTAACCGCTTAACATCAGGCGGACCGTCAGCTTGTTAGCCATCTAGCTGTATAAAAAAAGGTTGGTAATATAAAACAAGGAATATGGCGAATGGCCAGTACCTCCTAGCGAGCAATGACACCTGGATTACATTTTCAAAAACATAACAAAAATTATAGGTATCCATAATAAAGTTTGTATAAAAAAGATAGATCACTAGCAAAGAAAAACCTACACTAATGCATCACAAGTGCGACAATATATACTTACTTAAAAATTCGATTTTATATTGAGATAAATTCTAAACCTAAATACAGTACTTTAAAAATCACTTTATGTAATAACTCACCATGTTGAAAAATTTAATAAAATTTATCACAGTACATAAATAGCTACAAGTGGGAATTAAATGAGCTTTAGATAAAATTATTGCTCATAAAGATATTAAATTCTATAATTTTATCAAGATAATAACGGTATTTTCCAATGACTTCAATGTAAAGAATACCAATCTACTGGGTAGGTACTATGAGTACACCTATCTAAACTTTTAAGTGTTATGTTTTTTTAAAAAGAAAAAAGTTTAGCATAGGAGTTGTAACTTATATTCTAAGCCTTTTTTTCTTTTTGTTTGATGGAAAAGCATATATTATTTCAAATGTATATATTATTTTTGTAACTAGAATTATTGTAATGTCTGGTGATTTGTTTGCAAAGGGCCGTGCATCTGTCATGAAAAGGCATCCGCAGAAAACTAGTGTCGTGGTACATCCTGCCACGACCTTATAAGCGGAGACCTTTTTGGTACAAATTGTTTAGATTTAAATTTTGTGTTTATTCTTTAATGATTTTTTTTTAAATTTATACCAAATAAACATTTATTGGAGAAGCTCGATGGCGTATAGGTATAAGCGTATGGTTTCGATACGAAAAACAAAGCAACTTTCGCCATGGTCGATCCTCGGATTGGTCAATCAAAGTTTATTATCTCGAGCTCCTCCGGGCTTCGAAAGGCACGATAAGCCGTTGGTCCCGGTTGTACCTGCAACCGCTTTAACCCACCAACCCGCATTGGGCTAGGCGTGGTGGTCCAAACTCCTCATATGTTTCTCCCATGTAGGAAGGCCTGTGCCCAGCAGTGGTACGTATATAGACTGGTGATGATGATGATGATGATGAAACATTTATTGTATCCTAAAAATGTGAAAATGTGCCAAAGCTGGGTTATGTGACTCTCCTATACCGGAATAAAAACCATTCGTTCATGGCGACACGTCTCCACTATCCCACTCACCCTATGTCTGGTTGCATCATCAAAAAGCTGCGCTTGATTCAAATAAAACAAATTACAGTCACTATATAACAGTTTATTTGCGTTTTCTTTGTTTTTACGTATAAGAGATATGGACTTTACCGAATACTATAATTGAGAACTCTCCAAACATGTTTTGTTGATTAATACATAAAACACGTTGTTTTTCAACACATACAGTAATAGGTTCTTTTTAAATAACTGGCTCCAAAAAATATACCAAACGAATTGAGTACCTCCGCGTTTTTGAAGTCGGTTAAAAATAGTCATGAATTATAAGTTTCTGGTATACTGATAATGGAAGCGGCAGGCTAATCAGCACTGTCCGAAATACTAATCTATAGACAGCACAACAGATCAAACAATTTCATTATTATAATAGATTTTTTCACCAGCTAGTAGCAAAGCGAATGCCTAATATTGCCCAAGCTTAGCGTGGAATAACTTAATTTTTTATACAATTAGATGACAAACAAGCTGACGGTGGTGGTACTTATAATGTCATAAATTATAAGTACCACCACCGTCTGCTTATTAGACTTCTAAGTTTAGAGATTTTTGGAAGATGTATTCAGGCCACTCGTTAAATACTTTGATGTAGGTCGGTATATATGTAAGAAAATATCCAATAAAGCCATAACAGGGGTCCAAACTTTAATCACCTAACATAAATCGCTGCATTAATTTCACAACACAAATGTAACAATTTAGTTGTAGGCAAGTAAGCACTTAGTTATACGCCTTAGGCGGCGCCCTAACTTGAGCGGCCCTCCCTTACCACTAAACAAATTTGACAGCTTCAAGTTATACCAAGTTTGTGTATGCTAAAACAAATTTAATATAGCTATCCCAAAAACCCTTTAGCAGCCTTCATGCTGCTAGATTTAAAGTCCTTATTACGATATCTTTATTTCCTCGGGGTAGAGCGTATAAAATGGTATTCAGTATTAAAGTTTCCACGGACTAGTTAGCATTGTGCCCACGTTAAAACAAGTTGTCATGATTATTAAGGTATTTAGCGTTAGTCGAAGTTACTGTGAGGTTACTTTACGAAACTGCTGCGCTCAGGCAGGATGAAGCTTCACGGTCTGGAAAACATTAATGCTGACTGGACTGAAACTTGTAAAAATCTTTGCAATTTCCTAGAAAATTGATGTAAAAATTAAAAAAAACATACACACTTTCATCTAAAGCAAAAACGAACGAAATTTTTGATAAATTAGAAATGTTATAGAGTAAAATGATTATATTTCTATTGATTGTTTTTTAATATCGTAGGTTTGATGAATGTTTAGCTCGCTATGTATTGCGAAACAAATTTCTAATATGCTAAATTTCGACTCCACTTCGTTAAAGCATAACGGAGTAAAAGTTCAAAAACATTCTTGAAATTGCCGATTTGTACTGAAAAACAGAAATTCGTTTTATTTTTATTTTAACATATTCATTTAAATATTCTTAATTTTTGATTTTAACATTACTTTGAAAAATTACTTAGTAATTAATTGAAATTGTTTGAAATAGAATGTTTCGACATTGTAGGGTGGACGTTAGCTCATAAACGCAAATACAGATAGACTAGAAGAATTTCACAGGGATATCCCAAGTCCTGGGTGGCTCAGTGGTCAAAGCAGTCGCCCGGATTGCGAAAGGTCGCGGGTTCGATTCCTGCCTCAGGACGTGAAAAATTTTTCTAGTTTTATTCTATTTTAATTATATTCATTTAATTAAAATATCTACCATTTTTATCTATACATTGCTGCCATTTAATAGGAAGGTCATTTATGTCTTTGCGATAGAACTCTGGTGATCTAGATTCTATAAACACGGTAAAAGCATTTTGTACTGCCTCCTGGGAAGAAAACTTTTTATCATGTAGAAAATTGTCCAAATCACGAAAAAAATGGTCCGTTCGAGCAAGGTCTGGCGAATACGGAGGGTGACGAATGGTTTCTAATTGCAGTTCCTGTAGAGTTAAAACGGTTTCTCGTGCTGTATGAGGTCTCGCATTATCATGGAGATTGCTCCATGATAATGCACTGCACGAGAAAACGGTGAAGATCGATTCATGAGTCGGGGCTGTTTCACTGCAACTTTTGCTATCATTGTTCGGAGTTCGGCACAGTAAACATCTGCCGTTATTGCTTGACAAGATCGGAGAAAACTATAGTGAATAACACCACGTTGAGACCACCAAACAGTTACCATTACCTTTTTATTGGTAAGCTTTGCTTTAAGACACTGTTACGGCGTTTGACCTGGGGTCAGCTATTGTATTTTTCGCTTACGGTTATCGTAAAGAATCCACTTTTCATCACATGTCACAGTTCGATCCAATATTCCTTCATTTCTGTATCGATTCAACAAGGCAACACAAGTTTCAACACGTGTTTTTTTCTGCAGATCAGTCAAATCATGAGGCACCCATTTTAATTTTTTTTTAATTTTATTTATTTGACGCAAATGAGTCAATATTGTTGGTAAGGTAACGTTAAACCATGCCGGTAATTCCTGGGTAGTTTGGCTCGGATCGGCTTCCACAATCTCTTTCAATTCATTGTAATTCACCTGTATGGGCGGTCTTCCACGTGGTTCGTTCTCCAAATCAAAATTTCCATAACGAAAGCGTTTAAACCAAAATCGCACGGTGCGCAGTCCCCTCTCCAAACGCAACAATGATATTGCGAGCTGTTTCTGCCGCGTTAGTTCCGCGTCGGAACTCGTATTCAAAAATCACTCGAATTTTCGAAGTATCCATCTTTCTTGTCTAAGCTGAATAAAAAAAACAACTGAAAGTCGATAATCGAATGTTGCACATTTTTTAAAAGAAGAACCTCATAGGTACCATTTGAAAAAAGTTTCACTCAAGAATCTCAAGCCATGAAGGTTCATGACCTACCTATTACAATAAAACGACAACTTCATTCTTTAACCCCTATTATTTTCCTATTATTTCCTTTAATTACAAATACTTGGCACGTACAATTTCGTTACTAATAGCCCAAATTATATTATATTCCCAGAGATTGATTATAAAATACGAGCAAAATTTTCGACGCGGGTCGAGGGTGATCGTAAAAATGCCGGGTTAATTTCGATTTGAGCTCCGAGGGCTTTTAAATTCCCGTAAATACTGTATGTCATGGGTAGGCCGCGTCTGCCTTTATCAATTAAGAGTGCTGCAAAATGTAAACCATAAATGTAAAGCTAAAATCGGTTACACGATCGTTTAATATTAACCCGTGCGTGAATACGAGTGCAACGGAAATTGGCTTTAATCGGTTTTAGATATTACGACTGCGAAGTTATAGCGGCTATGTAGGTATTACGTTTATGCGATGCGTTATTATTATCTACATTTCATTCAGAAGTAAGAGCTCAACAAATAATTAGTTTTATTAGCTTATAAACCTATTACAAAATATGTGAAAAATGTATTGTACATTTATTGTCATCATTGACTAACTTATTATTTTTTCCGTATGATATCGACCATTTCTATTTAAATAAATTAGCAAATTACGGTTACGCCAGTAGGTACTTGAAATTGGTTAGACGTTTTGATACATTTTTTTTTTAATAGTTTTGCCACAAGTTAATAGCCGTATTGCTCCATAGATATTTTGGCTAGTTTTGCTACTTAGACGTACTCAAAATCAAAAATATATTTATTCAAGCAGGCTCCTAAGAAGCTCTTTCGAATCTTCAAATCTCACAAATTATGTTTATCTATTTAGGAATTATTCCCACAATGTCATAATGTCTATCTGTCTGTCATGTCTGAGTTTACGCCGGTTCCAAAAGTTGAACTACCGAGAAGACTCCGGCAACAAACTCGTGTAGTCACTCTTTTCAAAATATGAAGTTACAATGTTTGTGGTTACATAATTAAAATATATTTTGCTGTGCATAGTGTATATTGATCGTAAAGCGATGTTTCTCGCCAAACAAAATGCCAGCGAAATAGATGTTTCATATCCGGCCAGGTACTTACAAGTACATAATCTCAATAAACCAGGAAAAATCTCTTGAATCCGGGAAAAATTTTAATAATTCGTTTTCATGCCTAGTTTGTTAGTACAAAAGTTGAAAATTTTCAACGATTTCACCGTTATTCAATATGGCGGACGACATAGAAGTCAAATAAATGTCACTAAAGTGACATAGGGCATGATGAATATTTGTGTTGCAGTTTTTTATATAAAAAATCTTGTTTTGTACCACGCAACAAAATAAATTTAAAAAAATGGACAGTTGAACACTGTTTTGCATATTTTTACCTACTTTTCACAATAGTGTACGTACACACAGCAACAATCTTAACTGTCCGTTTGAGACGCAACAGACAGAAAGGTAAAAAGAAATGAAATATAATTTCTCATAGAGAAATCTCTTTCTACCTTTCTGTCTGTTGCGTCTCGAACGGGCAGTTAAGAGTGTTGCTGTTTGGTACATATACCTGGCCGGGTGTCGATACATTTTTGGAACATCTCATTTCACAGTTCTTTTGAAAATGTATAAGCTCAAGCTCCTTCGTGCTTCAGATAGCACGTTAAGTTGTTGGCCCCGGTTGACACATTCTGCAACTGCTTTTACCGCTATGCGATGCTCTAAAGTCAGCAGCCATGGATTCGTGGCTTTCGGCGGCACTGCCATACCTTTTGACATTATTTATTTGTTTGACAACCGAAGGCGACACCAGTTCCTACGACAAGCACGGCGTGAACTGGAACTAAAAAGTTGATGATTTTTATATTTTTACGTAAAAATCAATCATATTACGAACTACATCGAAACCGTGATCAAAACAGCCTCACGGAAGCTCGGTGTCCTGAACAAGGTGCGTCGATTTTTCACGCCTGACCAATTATGCCTGCTTTACAAAACTCAGGTCCGGTCTTGCGTTGAATATTGCTCGCACTTGTGGGATGGCTCCGCTAAGTACCTACTCGATGCCCTGGACAGATTGCAGCGTCGTGCTGTCCGTATCGTTGGCGATGTAGAGGTCACGAACAACTTCGAGTCTCTGCAATTGCGGCGTGACATTGCGTCGCTTAGCGCCTTCTATCGGCTATATCACGGAGAGTGCTCTGAAGAGCTTTTTGACCTTATCCCACCTTCTCCCTTCCTACTCAGGACCACGCGTGCTGGTCTTCGGAGTCATCAATTTACCGTCTCCACCTCAACATCACGCACAAAGAAATTTAGTACCTCGTTTCTTTGTCGTACTTCCAGAACTTGGAATTCTTTGCTAGCACATGTGTTCCCTCCTTCCTATAACATGGGTTCCTTCAAAAGAGGAGTGAAAAATCATTTTTCAGGCCGGCAAGGTGGAGGCGGCTTGAGCAGTGTCTAAACTGCACTAGCTGTCTTCGCATATGGACTTTTCTTACCGCTTCACATCAGGTGGTGTTGAGTCATTTGTCGTGCTATGTATAAAAAAAAAAAATATTGAATGAAGTCATTGCGATACAATTTCAACACAACAAAAACGAAATAAAATTCATTTCATGTCGTATAACCAAAACAGAGACAATCATACACAGCCAAGAGACCGACGTAGAGATTAGTGAATACGCTTTCGCGCAGCGCAGTGCGCATACGTCAAAACCAATGGCAGCTCGTCGTCTTTGTCAGACGTCAAGTTCGATGTCGAATATCTTTGTTTGTGAATCACACTGCTGCATTGAGCGAGTATATTGATGTTTTGGCCCCAATTCTCAATTTTCTCTGTAGAAAGGCATGTGCCTAGCAATAAGATGTAGCTTAGTAGGCTGTTGATGATTGATTGATGAGACTACATTCAATAAAAATCTGATAATGATATGTAGGTATATAACCGTAAATAAAGATAGGACAGATAAATGTAAAATGATTTCTCTTTTTCCACTTTCATGTAATTAAGGACATAGTATTACATTCCCAACTAGTGATGAATACTCGCTTTGACGAATTTTTGACGTTAATATTCGAATACCAGGATTCAGCTCGAATTTCACGATGACACTCGAATGTTCACGAGTGGATAACAGTGTACTGGTACAAATTTTATTAAATGTTCCGGGGCAGCCGATATTTGTACGCCACGTTTTTCAACAGAATTTTATTCCATTTAACAATATAAAATTTAGTTACGACATCTATTATTTATAATATTACAAACTCTTACCAAGATTTCGTTATGAATACTTATTACAAAATGTAATAGTAATGTAAAATATTATAATACAAAATCTAAATTATATAAATATGAACGAAGCACTTATCTGGAGAGACACACAATCGAGCTAATCGAAAGCAAGATCTTTGAGGCTGGGAAAATCCTGGAGTGTATAGAGAGTGCTCAAATCAAGGAGGTAATGAGTTACAACAAACCTTTTCAGGTCGCAGTAAAAAGAGTCTCTTACTACACTGAGTGTCCCAAACACACACCTATTAAGTTTGACTATTGATTCAATGGTAATTATAGTCCTCGTAGTCTGTAAACTACTGCCTTACCAAATTCACCATTCAAACGCAGCAACGCAGTTAATGAAATGATCATCCAAATTCGAATGCAGTATCCGGCATGTGGCACGAAAATTAATACATCAGATTGTTTGCGAGCGCCTTCAGAATCGTACAAGCCAGTAAGAATTCTCTGTAACGTGAAGGCATACGTCACAGTTAGGATAAGTACCTACTTAAGTCTTATCAGCTCTTCTTATCATGGCAGGATATTAGTAAATATTATTATCTATTTTCAAGACAATAAAATTCAGTGACTAATTCATGTTTAGTATAAACTAATACGTCATCATGTATGAAGTTATAATTTATTATATCTATTACTATATCTATTAAGTTATATCTTATCAACTATTAATTATTCCACCGTATTTGAAAGCGGATGACATTCAATCAACTAGGAAAAAGATATAATATTAGACCGATTCAATAAACGGCTAATAACAGAAAATAGTAGGTAGGTATTATCAATAAAAAATATCAAATTAACCCATTTTGTTAAAAATATTACTCACGACAAATTAAATTTGTAACTCCTTTAACGTTTACAGATATAAAATGTTGTTGATTGAAACATGAAATCGTAAGCCGGACTTTTAATTTTACCATAAGTATTATATTAATTACAACTGGCTTAACAAATGAAAAATATTTGCTCATTTGTTGGCGTACATGATAAATTGTAAATTACGTGGAAACAGGCGTTTTGGACGGTCAGTTTAAAATTTAAAATGGTCGGACAACAGTGGGAAATTCACGGACAAATAATGAGGGACGAATTAAAAATGCAAAAATTGATTAATGGACCGTTGCAAGGCAAATATGTACTTAATAAGCGTGAATCATTGTTGCACACCCATTATTACTGATTGAAGGTGGACAGAATGTAAAAGAGGGCTGGTAATAGGGAAAATTAATTTATTGATAAAAAGGGCAAAAAATAAAATGTTACAAGACACAAGCAGAGCTAGCAATCAGAAAGTTAAATAAACAAAAATAACACCTTAAAAATACGAAAATCAACCGCGTAGTAAACTACCAGGTTGATGACTTTTTCTAGCTTTCACATTTTTCTAATTATCAATCTAGGGTATAATATTGTAAGAGATGGTATTTTATTTTATCACCTTCGGCTGATTCGATTCTCGGAGGCGGAGGAGGATACCTATCGCAATTTTGCTTATTTTTTACATTGAAGCAAATGAACCGATTAAATCAATTTGAATTACATTTCAGAACTCTCTGGAAACGCTCTGATTCCGAAAACAAAGCATCGCGTTTGTTGACCCCGGGATGGATCAATCAAAAATTTGCAATCTTGATCTTCTCCGTGTTTCAGAAGGCACATTAAGCCGTTGGTGCCGGTTGTTACTGCAACTAATTTAACTCACCAACCCGCATTGGGCCAGCTTGGCGGTGTTGTGGCCCAAACTCCTCAAGTGTATCTCCTAATTGTAAAAATCTGTAAAACACATTAGACTGAATGTGTTATTCATGCTATTCACTTACCGTGTTTGTAAGTTTTATAATGTATTCGATATAATACTTATTATCATAAAAAATATTTCAACAACGATAACAACAAACTCATTGTTTCTTAAGTTCATTAAAAGAAATATACCACATCTAAACAAGTAATCATAAAATGCTTAATCATAACTAATTGACAGATTAAAGAATCTGAAATTTGCATTGATTATGAGAAATTACACACACCACAAAACACAATGTTTGTCGTACTTAGTCCTCCATTGAGGACAAATACAAGCTTGTTCCATCGCAATGTTAAAACTATAACTTATTATCGAAAATGAAACTTAGTCTCCATTTTGATAAATATCCTATCATCAATATTTAAACTCCATTGTACTCTGCCTCTATGTAGTATTATGAGGGGACAGCCTGTACATCTGTTCTACACATAACATACCCTCCATACGGTGTGTGTCGGCCCTAAAGCCACCATTTAATGAAACGTCCAACGGCGCCCCAGGCTGTTTGCAACCAACTGCGATATTAACAAGTTTTTAATTCGTTACAAACTAATTAACACTTAGCGTTTTAACGTGTTTTACTCATTTTGTACGTATACAAAGCTAAAAGGAAAAAATAAGGTGGCGAATTAGCCTAAATTTCACTTTGGAATTCCAAAGGAGCCTCATGGCGAATTATGAACGTCGTTTGTCGATATGACATCGGGTATTGACATATTATTGGCCGTGAGCCCTTAAATTCGATATTTTTCCGCTATCTAGTACCATTAAGACAAGCGTTGATTTGGGCTAAATGGTTTCAAGTTATTTTTTGAATTGCATCTGTTTTGATTCTATAACGTTATTGATCTTTGGCGAGTAAGTAATAATTATTATCGTGACAAGGTGGTGCATTCAGTCACACGTTAATGTGAGCGACCATTTAATAAAATGGTGAAAAATCACAGTCTATTAGTGACATCATCATCATCTTTGATGTGGCTTGGACAGATCAATGATTGGAAAATTATGAAGTGTTGATATTATGGCATTAAAAATGTTTTTAGCGATAATCGGTAGGTACTCCTGCCAGTTGCTAATGTTTCTCCTGATATAATAAAATTTCATTAAATTTTTTTATTAATTTTATTCTTAATTCAAGTCCTAAGGTCACATTACTCATAACCTTTGATCTTGCATGACAAAATTGAAACTTTGACTAGCCAGTATTTTTTCTCACTTTATTGAAAATAAAAGCTAAGGAGTTGCGCATAGGAATGCGGAAAACTTGCTACCTTCCTAGATATTTCTTGTGTAAGTAGGTATTCTTATCACAAAATACAGTAGCTTATAAAAAAAGAAAGCATTCATCTTATACTTAGATATCCTGCCTTAAATCAAGTAAGTAATTATCAATGGATATAATTTATAAGATTCACAAACTTTCAATTTAGCCTGTCATTTAGGTACCTATGTACCTTTTACTCAATCATAACCAGTATCTCCAAATTCCCAGCGTTACAGTAATTAACGGGAATCGTTTCAACAGACCATTAACATGGCCAAAGTAAACCACACCAAGTCGCGTGCCAAACGCATATTAGATGTCATAACCGTGCGCCCAGCGCCGGCTTTCCTTCTGTGGTATCTTCCCGTTAAGCGCGCTAGTTTTGGCAACCTTTGAAAATATAGGTGCATTGACTGACTGCATTTTCATTAAATGCGTTTTTAACTTCTGTTTTGTGAAAAGGCGGTGTTATTATAATAAAAGATGACAGACTAGTGGGTTGAATAATTTGGTATTTTTTGGGCAAAATGATAATTTTATACTTTTTACAATCATACGAAAATATTCTATAAGACTTCATCTGAGTTTGGACATACAACACGATTTACAAACAATACATATTTCCATATTGTTAACATCGTTACATTAAAATCGTTTTTTTGTGTCTGACGTGAGGTTTATCAAAAACAATAAGCTAGTGTGGCAGTTTACGAGCCAGCATTTGTTTCTGATGCTTGTTATTTTTTTAAATCTATGAATTTAAAAAAGGTTCTCGGTACAATACCGGTGCATAAACGCTGCCATTCCGCAGCGCGATCGCGCTGATACCGGTGCGCATGCAACTAAGCCTCTAAACACCGTAAACTTGTGAATTATTAATCTCCTTATCGAGTAGCGAACATGACCAGCACTATGAAAAATTTAATAAATCGCACATTAGATTTATTACGGGCGGATTTTGTGTTATTATACCCGATTATTGCGGGAAAGCACGACACACAATAGGATTGTTTGCTGTTACTATTGCAATATAGGTAATTAAAGAGACTCTTAACAAAAAAAATATACTAATGTTACAAACCTTGCGCTGTGTGATATTTTTTATGTTGTTTTTAATCTTTCTTGATTTTCAGTAAGGTATAAATCAATAAATAAAATTTAACAAATTGTTCTCCTGGTACGTGTGTAGATATTGTTATGGCGGTGTACCAAGCGTGGTGGCGTTTTCAGGCCATTTCATTAGCCAACTAACCCGATGCCACTATTACCATCCTTTTTTAGACGTTTTCATGTCCATATGTAAAATTCCATAATAGTGAGTGAGTTAGAAGAAATACTAAACAAGGACAGGAAAAGAAACTTCGAGATAGTAGTGCATATTATTATTGTACCATATAAGGAACATTCTAGTATTCTCGATTAACGAAGTAATATTGTGGAAGCTTCGAGAATTGTCTAGTAGTATTCAGCGGCTATGTAAGCATTTGTGTTGCGGCACAGGCATTCAGTTCTACTTGGAATTGCGAAGCGATTACTTTGGAGCGATATCAGTGCGAGTTTTTCAGTGCGATAAGTGATTAATTAGTGTTTGTTTCAGTAACGTTTTTAATGACATTTTTTTTTAATAGTTAGTGTTTACCGTTAATTGTTACTGTGTTTTAATAAACGTGATCTCACAATTGAATTTACATTTTAGATATAGCCAGGACGTAACAATATATAAAATAAATTACCGTTAAATCTTTCTGCGACTCTCGTTTTACCCATAATCCAATACGACCTCAATCATCATAATTGATTAACAAAACCCAAAGAATTATTTATGTTCCATAAGCTTGAGATGTAACGAAAGGTGTCCATGAAGTATTTTATTCCCGTGACAATGCAACCATTAACTACCTGACCCCAGGAATTATCAGGCTTAGTGTTGAAAGATATATCTGACTACTAGTCAGAACTCCTAGACTCTAGCCCCCTTATTATAAAACGCGGAGTAAAGTAAGACTAGGTTTAAAACTCATGCTGTCTCTGTCTTTCTTTAAACACATAAAAGTCACAGAATCAGTTTCACACCAGGGTGTAACTTATGTCTAAGTTTTGAAATAAGGTTTGGTATTATGGTTTTGTTTCTTATTAAAAATAGGTTTCCGACAAGTTGGAACGACGACGATCTTGTGAAAGTTTCAGGTCGCTGCACAAGATTAACCGTCTTATATTTTTTATGCGAGCTCTTTGTACAGCGGTGGACGTCTCTTGGCTGACATGGTGATGGTAAAAAGTATATATAATTATAAGAGGCAGATAGCTATACAACAACTAATGGCAACGGAGAAACCGCTATGAGGTACTGAACCTGGCACCTCAAGGAAATAAGCCTCTCGCGTTTTGCCTATCATCATTAATTGTAAATAGATATTGAGAAAATTTTGTATGCTTTTATGTAAAATTCGTACAAAATTGCTAAGGTACTTGCACTTTGATATTCATTATTTTACCGCTCAAAATATTACGATATATAAAGTTTTGTATACAGTGAAGATAAGTATCAAGACAATATAATAATTAAAACCGTTATCATGGCAATAAATTATAATATGTATGCTTTGACAAGATAAAAATAATTTATTACCTTCAATCATGTTAAGTATATGTTAGCAAAATTAAAAATACTCGTATTTTTAAGAGTTCGTCCCTTAGCGGCCTGCTAGCGTCTCCAAAGCAATAGAAAACTTTGTAACTGGTTCGTGGGTCTTCACAAATTGAAGTATGTTATGATAGGAAATTACTGATTTATTTATGAAGTAATATGTTATTTTACAATTACTTATACATGCTGTTTGGTACTCGCCATAACAAGCGGGCATCTGCCATGCTAACATAGTCATATAATAACTATAGTCAAAAAATACCGCGTCCTTTTGATACTTATATATGATATTTTTATTGTTTTAAAATTTTATGCTGCTTATAAAATTACTTAAGGTAGTTTTAAATTATGATTTGTATTGCGTGTCTTTATTTTTACTGGAAATTCCCGTGCATATAGTCCTTTCGAAAGTTATTGAGGTTATCAAGTAGATTGGCGTTAATGCTTTTCGTAATCGGAAGCGAAGTGACATAATTTTTTTACAAGCCCACTGACTACATAGGAACTGATACTACTATTCGACTATAATTTAGAACTCAAAAATTACGTAAATCAAGGGAACGCAATAGATAAATTTGTCTATTTCCAGCAACGCGGAGGATCTGCTTGAGTTTTCAATTGATTTGATAGCGTGTTCTTTTTTCGGCGAAAATTAAATACTTCCGTATTTTCATAGTAAAATTTTAATTGAATCCAGCTAGACATATTTTGTATAGAAATAGCAATAACAAGGAAAAAAACACTTGATATTGCAGGTGCGTTGTTATCCTGAGGATAAAATGAAATGCCTTCCATGGCCAGTAATTTCACTGGCTACCCTTCCCTTTAAGCCGAAACACAACGAACTGTTTCACGGCTAAAATAAAAAAGGCGGTGTTATAGCTACCCAGTCGAGCCTACGGGCCTACCACATAGTGAAACATTTTCTTATTATCATGTGATTGCCTAGCAAGGCTAACAAGGACTCTACATACTTATGAAATCACTCTCCACAAAACAAATGTGCTTCAAAATAGGTCCTGGTGTTGTTGGAGTTTCTACGACACTATTCCCGCTCTATCTTTTAGTAATAGAGACTGACCCCATAATATTCCTTTTAAAATACGGAGGAGTTTGGCACCACTGCCTTCAAAAACATTGTTACACTGCTTTTGTCTCTTTCACTCACTCCATTGCTTCTAAGGATTAAGAAATATTTAATGTAGTAAGTGGTACTTAGTATTTTTTTTGTTAGTAAACATCAGGGAATATTTCCGATACCAACACGTTTAACGATGCCACAAGAATTTCATGGCATACGACGATGTAAACTAAACTTTATCATAATAGAGATTGAAATAATATTTTGTTTTTTTTTACTGTGGTAATAAATTTTAATATTAAACGTTTCAATGTATATTTGATGTTGTAAAATGTTTGCTTAGGAATTAAATTTATTAGGCACCAATAGTTACTCATTAAAGTCATGAAAACATTATTTAATTTCTTTGACGATTGTTAATTTTTTATCGCACTAAGGTAGCAATTATGCATTAGTAAGGTGTTAGTGACAGCTAAAGTAATAGATATTTGCAGATTTACTGCTACTTTAATATAACATCATTGTGACATTATGCCTTGTAATACAGCAATGAATAGGCTGTTAAGTCCGCGGGCGTCAGTTTACGTCAATTTTTCGAAGAACGACATCACCGTGGTGCCGTATAGCTTAATTAACCTCCGTATAGCTTTAATAATCTTAAATAATAATTCACACATACACGCAAATAATTCATTTCAAAATTCTTCCTAGTATATTTTTTTTTTATAATTCAGTATTATCTAATCATCAGTTTTGAATCAGGCGCACCCTGTGTATTAATAAATACTTGACAATATAGATTAGTTATCTATCTAATCTTACACTAAGTAGACAATTCTGTGTTATATTATGACTAATGTCATTCCCTGTTGAAGTGTTAAAATAAATACATACAAAATGTGTTGCTGTTTAGAAATTATAGTGAAAGTTGTTTTATTTATAGTGAATTTCATAGTTACTGTAAGTGATTTTTTTTATTTAAACTTTTTGATTTCAATTAAGTCCTTACAATGTAATTAACTTGCTGGCGTTTTGGTATTACTGTAAGCTAGTAAGAATCTTTAAATAAAAAGTGTCAACAATCAATCAATCACAATTGTAATTTTTAGAGGAGTGTTTGGCGGGATTTGGTGGTGTCAATCAATATTTTTATTAAAATAATTAAAACTTGTGTCTAAGCGAACGTTGTATTATAAAATTGGTATAGTTTTATAAAGCAAGTGTTTGTGTTGACGTGCAATTGGAAGATAATTACACAATTATGGCTGTCATCACATATTTAGCGCCAAACTCTCCCAAGATACATTTAAATCTAATTTTTTACATCCTTATTCAATTGAATAAATAAATGAAGATAGAAAATACATTTATGACTGGCTTAAAAAGGTCTTGAAATCCGAAGCCGTAAAAAGAAATATTTAGATATAAATAAAGAATTAGATTCTTTAATATTAAAAAATTCAACTGAAAAATCCTATAAGTTTTCTTTCATTATTGTTATTGTATACAGCAATGATTCTCTCATTTTTTTACTATAGCTTCCCAGGTATATAGGGAAGATAATTATATTGTCAATTTTTACAAGGAAAATTAATTACATTGCTATAAGTATCATTATTTATACCTTCAAGGCTTAACAAAACGGTCTAGACCTTTCGGAAAATGTATAGTTTCATTTTTTTGTATAAATTTTAAGCTTTTTTTAACAAAATCCTTTTTTATTCTTTCAGATTCTGGGTCTTGCAGTTATAGCAATAGGATCATTGTTAGTGGCCTACAGAACTACTTTCCCCGACGAATTTGGACTCTATGGGATTGTGATAATAATTATAGGGTGCATCATATTTCTTGTAGCTTTCAGTGGTTGTTGTGGAGCCATATCCGGTAGCCAATGTCTTCTTATAACGGTATGTAATTTTACTTTTATTCTTCAGCTTTTGTAGTAAGTTATTTATGATCGTAAAGTGTTTTTTCTCACTCAGGTATAACTTAGTATTAGGACAATTATAAGATGATGTTGACAAGCAACGATGATAATACCAAGGGTACAGTCAAGTGAATAATATTGTAGAATACTCAATATCTTTGCAATAAAAGAAATAAATTGTCAAAAGTGGGTACATATTAGGTATTGCTCATGGCTCTACATGCTACTCACGCGTTGATTTCGAATGTAACAGCCGAACGAAAGCGTAACAATAATTTATATTTTTTACACAAAAATATTTAAAAATACAAAACGTGATTAATTTTGCGGTGTGTACTACCTACTTTGTTTAGTATACTAAATCAAGTCAAACATACACTTATTGAATGTTATTTCTAATCCGTTCATAAATCTACAGAGGTTCTCAAACCAAGAGGTCTGAGAAGAACGGGCTTAGTTTATTAGCCCGTATTGATTTAACTATTTAATAATAATAAAACCTTGATTTCTATCTCACAGTAGCTAGATACTATAACAAGCGATAAATGTATGCACCCATATAGTTTTGATAATACCTACATGGTTTTTAATACAAAATCTTTAAAGGTTATAAGTTGGTAGCTGTTTATGTTCGCCAACAAAGATTCAAATCCAATTTAAAATTGTTAGGTATGTACAAATATGACTGTAAAGTTCAATTAGGGTGCTGCTTTCCTAAAACTACATCATTAACATAGGCTAAGTACCCTTATGAAAACCACGCGAGAAAACTGACAGGTTAGATACAGTATCTACTATTTATGGTAGAGCTCGTTATTTTCATCAAAATTACGAGCTCAACCATAAATAGCAGATAAGGTATCAAAATTCTTAAAATTATATTAGACAATAATATCTCAAGTAACAATTTGTTCATTTACTATGCCAGCTGACGTCATGCGACCATTATTGTGTTTTCTGCGTTTAGTTTTATCAAATTATAGTAGTAAATAATTATTTAATTAC
This sequence comes from Nymphula nitidulata, assembly GCA_947347705.1. NCBI lineage: Eukaryota > Metazoa > Arthropoda > Insecta > Lepidoptera > Crambidae > Nymphula > Nymphula nitidulata. The sequence continues at coordinate 15,898,335 of OX374623.1, forward strand.
ATAACGTCTCTAAGCCAGGTGATGTGTTTTGTTTTCAGTATATAGTTTTCACCACAGCGTTGACCGCTTTAAGCATTTACCTAGCGGTCGTGTCTGCCAATTTCACTGAAACGGTTGAATCAACGGTAGTCAAGCTACTTGACACACTATTTGAAAATGCTGACTCGAGGGAGACTTTACACTTGATGGAATATACGGTAAGAGATGTGCCACACTGAAGTGCAGCATGATTTGGGATGTAATTTCTATTATCAAACTGTAAATGATTCACCGCTAAAATACCTACTATGAATTTAAAATATGTTTGATGCTAAGCTAGTTTCCGCCCGAAGTGACCAAGGCGAAGTGACCGCCTGTACGCTAGGTATTCCATGAAAACTCATTTCATGGAAGCTTGATCCTGCGATCTTGATGTTGGCAAAAAGAATCCTTTGTAGATAGAATTATAAACTACTTGAGTATAAAACTACTTACATCCAAATCGGTTCTGGCGTCATTTGTTAGTAGTTGACACCACTTACCTTAGATCTAGAGGTCCGGGGTTCCATTCTCGTAGGGGTAGGAATTTTTGTTTGATTTATTATAATTATGAGTTTATTTTTATACATCTACATGGAAAAAAAAGCCGGCGGCCCATCTGGTGGTTAGCAGTCACCGTCGCCTATAGACACTTTTAATAATAAGGAAAAAATCACTCAGCATTGCAGGCGCGTAGGCCTAAGGTGGAATGCCTTCCATTTTCTTCCTTACGGTTTAGTTGGTAGGTAGTAGGGCTATTTATAAATCCGCTTGGCTAGTTATCAATATATTACTTAAGCCTGCCACCGTAGCAACAATGTCAACAGCATTGTTGTGTTCCGGCAGTTGGAGGTAAAATAGCCAAGTTTTTTTGCTGTGGTTAAGAAATCCGGGTGTAGCTGGGTTCCACTTAGGCCTTATCATTAAGATAGCCAGTACCTCTGTTGTTGAGGAATACGGGTGTAGCTCGATATCTTCGGCCTTATCATCACTTACCATCAGGTGAGATGAAGGTCAAGAACTAACCCTTTAAGAATAAAAAAAAAATACCCTTGCCAGCCCGCCGCGTTGTTCACTTCTCACAATGACAACTTCTTAAAATGTCATATTCGTAGATAGACATTTTCTCAAAAATGAAAATTTCTGCCCGCCGGTACTCAGACACGAAAGAACATCTATTGTAAAACACACATTTAAAGCTGGAAGAGCTTCTTCTCTAACTAACCCCTACAATATTAGTTGAAGTGGTGGTAGGCCTAAATTATGACGTTTCAAAAGAACTTAGTTTCACCATCATCATCACCAGCCTATATACATCCCACTGCTGGGAATAGGCCTTCCTACATGCGAGAAACACATGAGGAGCTTGAGCCATAACATCACCACGCTGGCTTAAAGCGGTTGCAACAACGGGGCCAACGGCTTATCGTGCCTTCCGAAGCACAGAGGAGCTCGAGATTGATCCATTCCGGGATCGACCATGGCAAAAGTTGCTTTGTTTGCGCAATCGAAACCAGAGCGCTTAAGCCACTACACCAGCGAGATCCCGAGCTGAACTTAGTTTGATTTCATTTAAATGAAAAGTTTTTTATTGTGTCTGATATGTAGCTTTTTCTCAGATCATCTAATATCATGTCATTATAGTAACATTAATTTTATAATCTTTTGGTTTTTTAGTTTAGTTGCTGCGGAACTACTGGCGCGGATTCTTACGAGGCGAAAGAAATTCCTATACCTCCTACATGTTGCCAAAACTTTAATGATATCCCTAACATTGAGGATATAATTAATAACATCAATAGTACTGACACCGACTACTGCCCAAGAGAGGAGACTTATGATGGATGTTCGCTGCTAATCATAAATGTTCTTAAAGATATTTTTGAAGCTGGCACTATTATTTCCATCATATTGACAATTATAGGGGTAATTATAGTTTACTTTTTAACCGCCTGTAGTAAATGCAGTATTTTTTTTGTAAATTCTTATAAACAGTGCGAATTTATACTTTGGCGAATCACTTTGTAATGTAAATTCTGACTTACATCGTAGTACGTTTGACATAAAACGCACTTTTAACTAAAACTCAGGGAAACGGTAAATTCAATTTATTATGTTTACCACATTATCGTAAAAAATATAAGTAGGCGTATTTTTAAAATTAATTAAATTACTGCAGATATAAATAAATAACTTACAGTATGTTTTTTGTCATTTTCAGGTGGTGGTTGTTATACTCGCTATCTACTTAGTTGTTAATATCAGGAATAAGAATGGTAAAGTTTTAGGGGAACCTCATTATTCCATGTCATCGCCATACTACTACGGACGAGGTTGATTGATTCTTAACTTTATTAGTTACAATATTTTCAATCTGCAGTGTACGAGCAAGCGCGTACATTGTCACATCAGGACACAGGACATGTCATTGGTGAAAACACCACTGACACAAATTAGTTAGTTATTAGAAATTATAATTTTACCAAATCAGTTCGTAATCATCAAGGAAACAAGTCGCGCGTACTCATATCGTTTATCATTATTTCATAGTTATTTTATAGGTTTTTTTATAACAAATATACATCAGTTTACTTCAATCAGTTTTATCATTTTATCAAGTTAGTTCTAACCCGAACAGAGGAACGTCTTCTTGATAATTGCGCCTTAATTTCCTGTATATTGTTATTTATTTGTTTATTTTACAATATATCTACAGCCGACAGCATATCAAGTGTAACAGTTGCACTACGAAAGCCGCCTTTATTACGAACGTAATAAGGGCGGTCTCTGGGTCAAACTGTTACGCTTGATGTGCTGTCGACTGTAAGTGCACAAGATTTGAGGAGCAAATCTACAATGGTACTGCTTATTTCTTAATTAAATCTCTTTCAGTTGAACAGTAAACGAAAATGAAAATGTTAAAGATATATTTTATTTGATTATACCTTAAGTTTTATAACGAATGACTTTTAAATACTTAAGTACTGACTAGATTGTATTATACTTTTAGTATCCAAACATTACAGTAGCATAAAGCTTAAAGCTGAAACTTAAGTCAATATGAGCTATATCATCGTTGGGCGTTCAAGACCGCACAAGAGCAATTTGTAAATACCGCGTATCAGGATTTTCTTCATTTTACAGAAGGAAGAAACAAGTTTATATCTTAGAGATTTCTGCGCATTTCTTTGACTGAGCTTGTTTGATTAACTTATTTGTATTTTTCTGGGTGTTGTTTGATGAAAATCTAGTAAATGCAAATCAGCGCTAAAACCCCGCTGACGCGATATTTCAATTTTGCGATTTTTATAAATACGTAAATGCAAACTACTCTGGCGCGGTCTTGCATGCCCACCGACGAAACATGGATTGTTTCTTTAAGTTGATGTGATATATTAGCATTGTTATTAAAGTACATATTCTCTTTAATATGTATGTACTGTCGTCTCATTCTTTAAGTATATTTTTAGCTAAGAAAGAGTAAGAGAAAATAATTTTCTCCAAAAACTTATTTCTAATAAATATCTTTTATGCAGATTGGCTTTACTTATCTAACAAATCGTAAAAGTAGGTTATTGGTGCATGGTCAGACTTTTGTGATTTTGTTCTAGTCAGGAACCGTGATTGAGTCAGCTGAACAGAGGGGGACATAATTATGACTTCTTATTGCGAAGAAAAAACAACAGCACGGAGGATTCTAAAGTAGAGTCCCGAGTTAAGCGAAGGGTTCTAAAGTAAAATTCTGAGTTCAGCAAAGTATTTTTAAGTAGAATCCTGAATTCAGAGAAGGATTCTGAAGTAGAATCAGTTCAGCGAAAGATTCGATATAAGTCGCCTGAGGTAAAAATAATTTTGACCGAGTGATACTCTCTGCTTTTCGTCCCATCTATGAGAAAAAAATAAGGGGAGCTTTATGATAATAAGTAATTAGAACCATGTAATGTAAATGGAAACTAAAATAGTGTTTAAATAATCCGTAAACAATAAACAGAAGAAATCGTAGGTCCCAGGTTTTCTTTTTTAAATACAGTACGCCCTGCGCCGCGCGCATCCTTTAACTGTGGCGGCCAGTATCTTTGTTCATACCAAGTCAAAACTTTCGTTCGACCTCTTTGGTCGTTTAACATAAAATAGTTCAGTACCTCTAGCACGAACACTTTTAAATTTCGAATCGCCGTCGTATCGAGTAGTTACGTTAGCTTTTGTTTGGAATAAGCGTGCCTAACCGACACGATTACGATTCGAAATTTAAAAATATTCGTGCTAGGAGTACGGACGTGAACTGAACTATTTTGTTCCAAATTCAAAACTCATTAATGTCCGCTACCAAAAGTCTCTTACAGATAATATCTACTTTTCTCGCACTTATGTGCAAGTGCGAACCAATCAGCGCTATTTGAATAAACGGGATGAAAAATTTTTCTTGATTAAAATGTGATTAAATCCTTATTGTAAAAGCTGAATATTCGCAAAGTATTACCTTAATTATTACGTATTATTTTAAGCCCTAATAAAATCATGGATCAGTACAGTAAATAGATTTTTTTATACAACTAGATGAAAAACAAGCTGAGGCTCACCTGATGGTAAGTGGTAATAAATATTAGACTCGACTTTTTTAAGAACTTATTGATAGCAAGCAATCAGCTAGGTCTTCAGACGTATTTTCACATGTCAAGTCAAAAGTCAAATACGCTATATTGCACTAAAGGACATACAATTGAAAAGCAACAATAGAATAAAATCAAAAATAGCCGGCCTTATTGCTAAGCAGAAATCTCTTCCAGGTAACCTGGAGCAACGAGAAATAATACAGAAGGAAATAAAGAAAGTGGGTGCAAGAAAGATAATTAAATTTAAATGTACACGCCATGTTATTTTTAAGTAGACGCGAAAAGCGAAAAGTACCTATTACAATTATAATTTTTGCAGTAGGTGCATTTTACTTAAAATTTATAGATTTGATATAATGTTGTATACAAATAATGAAGCGATTATATTTGTAACTGTATTTATATTTTAAATGTCTTAAAATAATTATAATGTTTTTTTTTTATCTAGTTATCAGTCATGAACAATAATTATGATACAGAAAAAGCTAGCTTCGGAATCCTTTTAACTATAGTGGAACATGTTTTTATCGGTCGCTAATTATGGGACCACTTGAAATTATCTAGTGCAGCTTATGGTTACATTTTTATAGGGTGATTGGTAATAAAATCCCTATTTTTTTTGTAGACATTACAATAATTACAATCAGCAACACATTGTTGCAAATGTAGAGAAAATACATTTGCTTAATAAGGAGACTTTACTATATGTGTTTAGTAGTGCTTTTTGTTTTCCTCCTTCATGCAATACATAATGCATGAAGGAGGTTTTAATCAAAAAGTTTCACGCTTTAATGTAGAATAACCAGAGGTAAGCTGGACACCGCCGTGTGCAGTAGTCACCAGTAGTTTGAATCAAACCTTAAATTTGTTCTTCAAAACGTTTAGTACCTATCACTCTCAACAATTGTTCAAACTGTAATGTCAATTATTATTTGTCCAAGGATTATACTGTTTTTATTGATTTCCTTTCGTTATTATCTTTTTTTCGCAAATGTAATAAAAAACCTCGTTCGATGCACGTGCGGGATTGTCATTACCACTAGCCTTTATTGTTGAACCACGCCTTCGGCTTGGATCAGCAAACCGGGACTTGTGAAGAAACGACATGCTTTCCACACTTGTATCGAAATGTACTACAATCTAGGAAGCCACAGATTTCAGGCACAATCGGTTTTAATAGTCTTCTGACCTCCGTAGGTTTTACTTTGTCTGGCTTGGCACAAATCAAAGTGTCAAATTACAAATAAAGAAAAAAAAGGATGAAAAAATATATACTCCAGGCGGGACTCGAACCCAGACGCGATTACAACTACGCCACCGGAGCACTAGGTGTAACCTGCTAATTTCTTCACCACTTTCTTTCCTTTTCTAATGATTTTATAGCAACGTTTTGCCTTGCACGTTTTCTTTCTTTATTTGTAATTGTTACATAAAGACGGCGTTTAAACGCATCAAAAACATTAAAATTTGATAAAGTGTCAAAATCTGTACGCCTGGCATGAACATTTTTGGTTTAGAACGTTGACTCTGACCTGCTCATTAGAAGCTCAGTTTTGCCTCCTTTTATTTCACTAGTAAAATACAGGGATATTCCATACGATACGACAGGTGAAATCAAAGTTTCTTGAGTGAATAGTTACCGACAGTGGCACTTTTCTCAGAAGGCAATTAGATATACCTACTACCAGGATATTGGATATAGGTACTTTGGATTATTTGACCTACTCAAATATGACAGAACAGTTAAGCTGGTACTTTTGTTTTGTGAGATGTCGTTACGAACTGTTACAAACATTATTTTAATATCAGAACATCAAAGTAGAACAAAAAAAACTTTACGAACTTTCATCGGTAACACTAAACAAACAGTAGCTAGTGTCCGTTTTAAGCTTAAAATGTATCAGAGAGCACCACGTCTCCATAACGTAAAAAAAATACTGATAAAAAGAAATAAAAAAAATTTTTTACTCCTATATTTTATTTGATTCAACGCTGATAATTTTTGCATTCATGCATGTCTGTATATGTTGTTTGTGCGTGTGTGCGTATGCGTGTGTCTAATACTGATAGGTTTAATAGGTTATAGAATAAGCCCGCTGATCTTATATGGCTAGTGTTATCTTCACCATGTGCAAAATTAGATAACACAAACTACCCTAGCAGCCGCCACCTTGCCTTCTTCGTGCCTCTCTTCAAGGACCCCAAAATGAACACAGAGAATGCTACGCTTTGAAAGTTCTACAAAGATCTAAATCACCGAATAAACTTGTATGTAAGTAAGTATATAAGATAATATTTAAAGTTTATTTCTCACGTCCCCACAAACCAGACACATAATATGTAGATATTCTACCTTTGAGTAACAATTTGTAGTAAGGGACAAATGAACTTAATTTAATCTCTCGAGCAGCATTATACCTCTGGAGGTCTATGATAATTGAAAAATCATTTTTGTCTGAAATCTGGTGCTTGACGGGTGAATAAGATTTCATTTTAAACATAAAAACGGCCACATTTGGAAAGACATTTGCATAAAAATTACATGACGGACGCTAATTCGGCGGATAAAGTTCTTGTAAGAAGGCCGAGCCTACTTGAATATCATCAGTGCCTATAATTATGACAATAACGTCATTATAAGCTTAGGGGCCTATTCACAAGACGTTTTAGAAACGCGCAGACAATTTGCGTTTTTAATTCGCGCGTTCTTTACACGTTTTAGCAGATTGCTTGCATTTGTATCGATTTGTATCAATACCAACGGGCGTTTATTATACAAATACAGACGCCAATTACACAGTATGCATTCGAGACACATTTTATTTGCGCTGGTATCAATACACGTGTGAATAGGCTCTAATAGTCGCAGCCCTTATCACATATTATTAAATGCACAAAGCATACACAGAGATTAGATGCCAATAAGCTTTCTAACTCAGTGAGTTAGCAATTAGTTACATTATATTCTAATTATAAAACACAATGGGTTGTACAGATTTTGTTGTGAAATATGTATTATTTATAGTGAACTTCCTTTTAACTGTAAGTATTCTATTATAATTTTAATATAAAAAATTCCAAATTTTAAATTTAGATTATGAAAAATACAATGATAATGATTTTCATGCCTAGTAACTAAACTATCTAAATTTCCATTCACATTTTTATTTTTTAAACTCAACAGACATTAACACACTAAAGTTACATAATAAATGGTTCTTAAACTTGCTAATAACTAGCTAACTTTTAAGAGAGGTAGTGCATTGTGGTATTTACCACTCAAATGTAAGGAAGGTAGCCAGCCATTAATGACAACGCACCTGCAATACCAAGTGACTTTTCCATTTGTAGATTTATAGGTTATACGGTATCTTGTAGAAGATCACAGCTCTAAATAGCACCACTTTACTAAGAAGTAGTGCTATTTAGCTGCAATGTCACTAGACCTCATTGAGAAAGCGTTATGCTTAAAGCAGCTATGCGATGCTGGAAGTCAGCAGCCTTGAATTCGTAGGTGTGGCAGTGCGTCATAGCTTTTTGCGTTTGTTTGACAACCATTGGCGACACTAGCTTTTCGACGGCGAGCACTCCGTGAGCCGGAACTAAAAAGTTGATATCTTTTTTATCTTTATGTAAAAGTCAATCAAAAGAGATGTTTCATAAATGTATGGCCAGGTTTTTCTGTAGGTAAAAAATAGGTAAAAATATGCAAAACAGTGTTCAATTGTCCATTTTCTTTTTATTTACTTTATTGCGTGGTGCAAAGCAAGATTTTTTATGGAAAAAACTGCATCACAGCATTCATAATGGCGCATATGTGAATTTGGTGACGTTTAGTTTACTTCTATATCGCCAGCCATATTGCCATAGTGAATAACGGTGAAATCGACGAAAAATGTCAACTTTTGTACAAACTATGCATGAAAACGAATTATTAGTATTTTTCACGGATTCGGGAGATTTTTCCTGATTTTTTTGAGATACTGTACATATACCTGGCCGGATATGAAAGATCTTCTTTGGAAGGAAGTCATTATGACACAATTTAGACAAAAGAAAAAATACAAAGAATTAATAGATTGTCCTTCATGTCGTATCTCTTAAACAGCGCCAAACATACACAGCCAAGTGAGCGATATAGTTGTAGTGAATACGCTGTGCTCAAACGTCAAAATCAATGGCGGCTCGTCCGCAAGCTCGATGTGGAACATCTCTCGCACTGGAGTCTTGTTTCTGCTGACAACGTATCGCTTTCATTTAGTTTTTATGGTAGTCAGCGCGTGGGTAGCTCCCATGGTGCTACGAGAGCGTGTATAGGCTACGGTCAGCGTCAGGCGGACCGTACGGTTGTTTACCAACAAAGACTTTATAACCAAGGTTTAGTATTTGTACTCCTGGTTTAGTACTCCGTGTTTGCCAACAATGTCCTATAAAAAAACACTGAATATAACAAAATGCTTGTCTCACAGCTAATTTACAAACTCATTTTGACAGTTAAAGAGATATCTACTGTGCTATTATCAAATTGACTTTTGTCTCAACTATAGCGTCATTAAAGTACCTTGTAATCTAATGGTAATAGGTCAGCTTGCTGAGCCACCAATCACCATGCAAGCCAACTCTTTTAGCATATTCTCAAGTTTAACATATTGTTAAATTAAACAATAGTCATTTTTAATCTGTTAAAAACAGGTAAAGAAAATTGTACTGAATTTCATTCATCCTCTAGGGGGAGAATGTGATTTAAATTTGGAATACTTACCGAAATTTATACTGAACTACATCTGTGTTTACACCATTGAGTTTGTATATAAAGCATTATACAACTTTTTGAAAAAGGAGTACGCATTTATTGTGCAATGTTATGATTATTAAATAAAATTACGAAAACCGACGAGGCCGTATGAGTTTGATGCCTTTGCTTTTCCGACAAAAAAATATTAGTCTAGGAATTTGCCGCGTTTTTGTTTTCTTCAAATACATAATTGTGTTTATTTTTTCGCAAATGGTACGAAAAGTAGAGTATTTTACTCGGTGATAAAGCTGTCTAAATCCCTCGCTACACTCAGGACTCGTCTTAAATCCCTCGCTTCGCTCGTGATTTAAGTTTTTAACACCCTCGCTACGCTCGGGAGTAAACCTGGAGTCCTTCGTTACGCTCGCGATTTAAATCGTCACCCGCGACAGAAGACACTGCTTTATCCCCTTGGTTAATAATCTACTATTTTTAATCTAAAAGGCAACATGATTTTACAATTAATACAATAAAATTTAGGTAGATAGTTAAAACTACTTATACTTAAAAGGTGCAAATAGATTTAAATGTAAGAAAAAAAGAACGGCAAATTTATAGGTTAATAAATACATAAATACGTTTATAGGTTAATTAATAAATACTATTATCACAATAAAGTCTTAATAAATCATTATCACTTTATGCTGTTGAAATAAGCTAGTCACTAATCATTTTTTATTATATTATTTTCAGATTATTGGAATACTGTGTATAATATTAGGCTCATATTTGGTATATACGTTGAAAGCTATAGCTAGTGCTGTGTTATCTGTAAATATTAATTATTCTATCGGATTGATCCTCGTGGGCTGTATCATTTTTATAACAGCAATATTAGGCTGTAGTGGAGCAATCACTGAAAGACCGTTACTACTCAATTTGGTGCGTGATATTTTTTATTGTACTATGTTTAAAATGTATTAATTATTATTTTGACGACCGGTTGGCCCAGTGGTATGTGAAACCGGGATCCCTGACCGAGTGGTCAGGGATCCCGGTTTCTAATCCCGGTAGAGGCATATGTTTGTATGATGAGTAAGAGAACTTGTTCTCGAGTCATGGATGTTTATTTCTTATATTTCTAATACTTACCTATATACGTATTATTAGCATTATTTCTCCGTTATCTAGTATCCATAACACAAGTTTATAATGATGCTTACTTTGGGCTAGATAATAGGAGTGAGTGTATGAATATTATTATTATTAATTAAGATAGTGGAGTTTTTCATGTCAAAATTCAAAGGAGGTATGATTGTCTACATTTTACTCACGGTATGTTTTTAATGTTTGCAGTTCGCCGCATTCGTACTGATATTAACTGGGCTAAACACGAGCACAACTATAAAGATAGGTAACGTTATAGATTTGTGGAAGCAAAATTGGTTCGATTACATTCGCGAGGAACCTGAGCTCATGGATCTGTTTCATGTATTTGAAGCTTTGGTAAGTAGGGCTTTATCCTTTATTAAGTTAAATAATGTAGTCTCGTGACATATAACATCAATTATCCTTTTATCAATAATGTTGCCCAATCGTTCCCAGATTGAGAAACCAAACAGATTTTTTTCACGTGTCATGGCAACGTAAGCCAGGAGCTATAAACTTAAGATAAATGTTATAAATAATATTCCATCACATGAGCTCTTAATGATTTCTTATTTGGGCTAGGTCATTGGTTTGATTGTGTGAATATACAGCGTGGTGCCGTCAATACGATTATAAATTAAAATATGGGCTACACTTTTTCATTGAAATGGTTTGCCACTTTCAAAAAGATCTTATTAATTTGATTATCAAATAAATAAAATGTTTTTGAAATTTGATTATCCAAAGAATATGATATTTTTGAAAGTGGCAAACCATTACCATGAACTAATAAAGCACATGTTTCAATTTATTGTGGTATTGACGGCACCATCCTGTATGACTAATGCTGTCTACAATATTATACACTTAAGTGAAAGTTCTTAGAAAAAGTTCAAAATAAGGTTGATTTCTTTGTCAATATACAAACATATTTCAAATATAGGAACGTTTATTAATGTCCAAGATTTTTTAGAATAAATGCTGTGGTTCAACTGGCTTCGATTCATACGAGGTATTCCCAAATCCTTTGCCTCCGACGTGCTGCGCAGGGTTTCAAATTCCAGGATTTGACGATTTTGATATCGACCATATTGAAGAAATTATATTGTACATCAACAGCACCGACTTTATTTGCCTTTCCGATGAAGCTTATGAAGAAGGCTGCAATTCGTATTTTATACATTTTGTACATATTTTTCGTCGTGTACTCGTCGATAGCAGCGTTATAATCATATCAGTTGAGGTAATTTGTATTTTACATAAGCACATAAGTAAAATAATTGGAGATTTTCTCCCCTACCAGCCGGCGTTTCTTTGTCGTTAGAATATTATTTGGGTCTCTGAGATAACTTTATACATTATTATTATTATTTATAAACTTATGTTCACACACAATCATGAAACAAAAACAATATATAAAAAAAATTACTACTTATACTCCTAAATAAATTTCTGTCAGCAAACCTGCGAGAGGCATATGTTAATATTATTTTAACTTAGGCGTCTCGTTACCTAGACACAGTTTGTGGACAAATATAATTACTTTGACCTTTTTTTTATTAAAATGGGCTAGCCCCTTTTAAAACGCTGCTCGTCTGCTACTATGTCAAATCTTATGAAGACAAGAGCAGCGCAGTAGAAATTGTTACTATAAGTAGTAATCATAACAATGTGACCTACTTTTATGTTACCTCATAGTATTTATTACTGATTGTATAATTGTGTATCATTCGGCAGTGCTGGATGAATAAAAAAAATAAAAAAAAATAACAATGATCATAAACAAAATCAAACTTGACTCAAATAAATATTAATCTAAGGCATTTACTTGGCTTTGGCCCGTCAATAAAAATCAAACAAAATTAAAGATAGGTAATAAAATAATTTTACTATTTTTTCCTACACAAACTCTATTTTTTAAACTTGTAAACGTTTTGCCAAAGAAAATATACACTAATATTATAAAGCTGAAAAGTTTATTTGTTTCTTTGAATGCGCTAATCTCAGAAATTACTGATTAAATTTAAAAAAAACCTTTTTGAGTTGAATAGTCATTTATCGAGGAATTATATAGGCTATATAACATTACGCTACTACCAATAGGAGCTGAGCATCACTGAAAAATGTTGCAATATCGGGAAAAGAATTTTCCTTCTCAGAGCTTTCGTAGCGAGCGCTGCGTAAACGGTTAAAGTTACGCAAAACTCATGTATGCCGGAATTGTTTTCCTTTAAAAGTTCCAAAAAAAAGTCCGCGCCATATGTCTATCTTTTAAGGTAGATTTACTATAATTTTTATTTTGGGTAATCAAATTTGTTCTCAAATATTGCATTATCTGCGAAGACATTTTTGTAAACGAGATATTATTTCTTATCAAAATAAATATATTATTTATCATAAGTATTTAATTTTGGCGCGTGACATTTTTTTACAAAGGTTCCACTTTTTCTGATCATTTGTTCTAATTAATTACGAAAGTGTTTTTATAAACATGATTTAAATCCTTAACCAAATAAATACTTATAAGAACAGAAAAAAGTACATTAAGTAAAGTACATAAAGAATACATCCAAATTACAGTACTTATTACTAACAAAGATTTTTAGCAATATTGTTACTAACAAAATTAGTTGTACACAAAAATTACTTGAATAAATAAATATTATTTTGTTGTTAAAATCATGTAACCTACGTACGACATGCTGTTTTTTTCTGACATCCACGCGAACGAAGTCGCGGCCACAGCTATTAGTCATATAAAACTATAGTGTTAGCAAAAAATTAAAAATTGTTAAATTAATTTCAAATATCTATATACAAATAGTCCGGTCAATTAAATAAAATGTATAGGAAATCCAAAACTTCATTTTAGAATTTGAACTTTTGATAACACCTTAGAATTTATGTTACTTTGTTTACATGGGTAGGTGCCCGCTTGTTATACCGAATACCAAACACCTTGAATAGATAGTATTAATAACCATTTGTCTTGCATTTTATATCTCATTTATTTTACCCTAATATTCTTTCAATACGCTAAGGGCGGCAAACACACGCACGGCGCGCGGGATTGTAAGTGGTTACCGTAGTATGTAGACGCTCGTAGGACCTTAGCTCGTAGCACCTCAGCTCGTAGCACATTAGAACGCACCACCTCAGCTCGTAACACGAAGCACTACTAGCGTGCCGCCTTCGCTCTGTCCCCCTGCCCCCCAATTCTGCTATTGTATTTTGATCTGAAACGAATCGGAAACGCTTAAGTTAGAACGTTTTTGTATTCTGCTAACTCAACGCAAATCGAAACGTAGCCGAAACGCACCAGTTTGGTATTCTATTAACAAACACGTAACGCGAACCGTTCGGTTCAATCATTGTTTCGTATTCTGCTAAATATTTAACATTTGTGGAATTTGTTCAATGTTAGTGGAATACATTTTTTTATCAATAGCGCAATAGTAACGATACCGAAACGCTGCCGATCCGTTCAGGTAAATAAATAGCCGAATTGAGGGGCTGTTCCCAACATAACGCTTTCTCATTGAGCTCTGACGACCTTACTCACGGTAGGAACCCGACATTACAAAGAAGTGTAATATAGCTGCAATCTTAATAAGGTGGAGGTGCTACCTCAGTTAGCTTTAAATGCGTAAGGTCTCAAGGTCAAACTGTTACTCTTGATGTGCTGTTGTACCTATTCTGTTTTTTATGGTAATTATTATTCTTTTTTTCTCTTTAAGCTGATCATCATCATGTTTGCGTTCTACCTGGCACAGCACTTTAAAAACGTAAAGGAACATTTGAAACTGCCACCCGCTTCAAGAATAAGAATTTAATAAAATGTTTTCATCTTAAGATTTATGATACATATATTATGGAAATTCTCTTATGAGGGGGTTATTAAATTTACTATGAAGTGCAAACCTATAGCACTCCAATTCCCTGGCGAAACAAAAGACTATTGATTATCCAATGCCTATCTAATGTCTGAATAATTAATAACGTTCTAGTGGCCGCCCTGCGCACCACTGATGTGGATGTCGGTTACCGCAACAAAAGGTAACTTAATACTATTTCTTTTTTAGGGGCCCATACTATCCCCTTACTAAATTTCATCTCATTCGGTTCAGCACTTCAAGCGTGAAAACAGACAGACAGGCTACTTTCGCATATAAGTAATATAAGTATGGATTCGTAACATCATAAATATATAAAATGTTTTAGCCATTATTATACGACACATGTACTGGGTGGTGACTACAATACGATAATAATATATGATTAAACGAACTTACCAAGTGAAGTTCGATCATTATTATATGAGTTGCTTCATACGAAGATATAAACATAAAAACATGGGCTATATTAGTTCATTGAAATGTTTTGCAACTTTCAAATACATGTTATTGGTTTGATAATTTTATAACACGTGTCTGAAATAATGCAGCCAATGTTATATTTCCATGAACTATTATAGCCAACGTTTAAATTTATTGGCGTATTATCGTCACCATCCTGTATAGTATCCATAGCACTTACGTACAAGCTCTTTCGTATGGGACCAAAGAGTAAGCATCATAATTTTGGTCTCATACTAGCCCGCCGGCATCTATTCAGCACTAGAAACCTAGAAACTAGCTTGTGGGTCCTTCACGAAGTAATTCGTTTGAGTGTGGGAATGCTATTATTCAATATCATCATCATCATATCAGCCGAGACACGCCCATTACTGGGCATAGGCCTCCCCCAAGGATTTCCAAATCGACAACCGACGATCTGGTGAGGGTCGCGGGAAGCGGGCAGCGCAGAACCGATCGAATGCTATTATTAATAATAATCGTTTATTTATTATAAATTAAATATATTATCACATTTTATTCGTAAAATAAAATACTTAATTACCTGCTATTGAGGTAAACTAGCCTTGTAAGAGTCCACGTTGATTTAACTCTTTTTTTATTTTAATAAGTGTAAAATATTTTTTTTGAGTAAAAATTGTTATCGGACTTCTTAATGTAAGTATTTCATATTATTTTTTGTAATTGTTACACTCTTTCTTGTTTATTGTTATATGTTAATGTCTAAGCCTAGTTTCGAAATTAATGAAATAAAATATAAATTTTATAATTTATGTAAAAATAAAGAATCTTTGATACAACGTAGGTCCCACTTATTGAACATCAAAACGTTAAATTTATTTATACAGTTATTAATCGACTTCAAAAAAGCAGGAGGTTATTTAATTGTGTTACTTATTTTTCTCAAACTAGCTTGGTAATTTGAGCATTATTTTGACAACCTTCTTCAAGATATATTAAAATTGCTGTATTGGCCAAATATATGAGAGCAGCGGCGGGCAAAAGTTGTATGAAAATATCTGTCGTGTTTAAGCGGCCAAATAAATTACTATGTAAAATCATATCTGCCGTGTAATTTAAAAATGGAACGATCTTTTACTCCGAAACATGGCAACCAGGGCGGTAATTAATGAAAGTTTAATTTAAATTTCGAACTGGTATGCAAATAGAAAGCTATTTATTGATAAAAAATCCACATTAAACTTCAAAAATTTTCAAATAATAAGTTCTGCCTAGGCACTACTTAGTTTTAATTTCCGCGTATTATTTGAGAAAAGTACTATACAAGCCTTAGCCACAACTAGGCATTGATGGACTAACTAATGTGTACCTCGGCTTCGCCTCGGCCTACATTTACACGTTCGTCCATCAATGCCTCCTTTGCTGGCCGCTGCAGTAATGTACTATAATTCTATTTTTAATATTTTAAAATATGTACTTAAAAATAACCTAAGTAAAAAAAATCATGTCCTGGGGCGGGGAATGAACCCACCACAATTTGTCTGCTCATTCTGTCACTGTCTGAAAATTCAAAAACTTTTGTCACGTAAGCTTTAAAAAAGATTAATTTGATTTATTATTAATAACATTTTTTATATTAAAATTGTCTTTCTACGTCCACCTAGAACAATCGAACTGTTTTTAATTATTAGGTTGGGGAAAAGTGTTTTCGCATTATAGTATGTTGAACTTGTAAGAAAATCTCTTTGGCTGTACTATTTGTATCTGGCTGGTTTTGGTATCATTAAAAGTTTAGATTTTAAAAAAGATAATTCCAAATTCAAATTAGGAAAATGTGTGTTTTTCATTTGTTTTTCGTACTGTCAAGATGAGTGAATCTAATGAAGAAATTCGATACATTTTAAAATTTTATTACAAAAAAAATGCAACGCAAGCCGCGAAAAAAATTTGAGATGTTTATGGACCTATTGCAGTGTCTGTGAGAGTAGCGCAAATTTGGTTTAAGCGTTTTCAATCCGGAAATTTTGATGTCAAAAATGCACGTCGCTCTGGTCGCCCTATTACGGATAAAATTGATGCCATTTTTGAAAAACTGGAGCAAGATCAGCATATCAGTAGTTACGACGTAGCTGAAGAACTGGAAATTGACCACAAAGCAGTTTTGGCGCATTTTAAAAAAAATGGGTACACAAAAAAGCTCGATATTTGGGTACCCCACGAGCTCACTGAAAGAAACCTAATGAACCGTGTACTCATTTGTGATTCTTTATTACGACGTAATGAAACCGAACCATTTTCGAAGAAGCTGATAACTGGTGATGAAAAGTGGATCACGTACGACAAGAACGTGTGAAAAAGGTCGTGATCAAAGCCCGGTCAGGCTTCACAGACTGTGGCGAAACCCGGGTTAACTCGCAACATGGTGATGCTGTGTGTGTGGTGGGATTGGAAGATTCATTATAAGCTGTTACCACCAGGCAGGACCATCGATTCTGAACTCTACTGCGAACAACTGATGAGATTAAAGCAAGAAGTTGAGAGAAAGCGGCCGGAATTAATCAACAGAAGGGGTGTGGTTTTTCATCATGATAACGCTAGACCTCACACATCTTTAGCCACTCAGCTAAAATTAAGAGAGTTTGGCTGGGAGGTGTTAATATGCATCCGCCGTATAGTCCTGACCTTGCACCTTCAGATTTCCACCTGTTTCGCTCTCTTCAGAATTCTCTAGGCAGTGTCAGGTTAACATCACAGGAGGACTGCCAAAACCACTTGTCGCGGTAATTTGATCAGAAGCCCCAAAAATTCTATAGCAATGGCATCATGTCCCTACCTACAAGATGGCAAAAAGTTATCGATCAAAATGGTACCTACATACTTTAGTTAAATGTAAAAAAAACTATATTAAAAAATGTTTTTAATTTTCTTAAAAAATGCGAAGAAACTTTTCCCCCAAGCTATTATGTAGTTGGCCTCGTCATCACTCTACATACGTTCCTCTGCACAGGTCCATCCGCATGACAAAAATAAAATTGAGGAATTTAAGCCATTATGTGAGTTTGTGAGTGGAAACGGTAACAGCTAAAACCAGCTATGCGATTCTCTAAAGTCAGCAGCCATGAATTCGTGGCTGTCGGCAGCGCCGTCATACTTTTGGCGTTTGTTTGACAACCGTTGGCGACACCAGCGTTCCGACGTCGAGCACGGCGTGAACCGGAACTAAAAAGTGGTTGATTTTTATATCTCTCACAACAATGGTTTTTTAATTGATTTCGAAAATTAACAAATTAAATTAATAAATTATTGTTTATTTTTCATATGACGCACTTTTACGACAAAACTCTTTAGTGAAATGTTTTCTTTTGTGAAATGTTTAAACTCGAAACGAGACATGTCCTAGGCTATCTGGGTATTAAGCCATTAAGCTACCGAGGACTTCGAAGAACTTTAATCAACAAACATTTATATAATGACAAAAAAAAATTCAAAGGTACTTTATTTGCTAAATAATGACATCACCATAAAACTAGTTTGATAAAACTTATTAATAGCCATCACAAGCACGTAATAACAACACATCTGTCTTATCTTGTACTCAATGACTAATGCTCTTCGTAATGATTATAGTTATCGTTTCGGTATGAACAAGGATAAAGTCACGGCCAAAACGGAAATTTTCGTAACATTTTAGAATAAATTCATCTTTTGAAATAGATTGTTTTAAAGAGCGTTAAACGCGGCGAAGATACTGCACTGTTTTCAGCTTAAGATTTAACATTGCTCGCCATATAATGCAAAAAACCGTCACACGCTACGAAGTTAAGATATATTTTGTCTTGTTGCATTTACTATAAGTATCTTAAGTTAAAAATATTATAGCACCTTCGCTGTGTGTAACATGCGCTTTAGTCTTTTCATAAAGGTAGACTTGGGATACAAAATTGGTCACAGGAACTTTCATTTCATTTCAAAAAACTTATTCAATTATAACGCACTTTACAAATCTTAGCAATTTTATTCTGGCTTTTCTATAAAGTTGAAGTGTAAGTTAATTATTCAACTAATGAGTGCAAGCTCTTTAGCGTTAAATACTCCTCTATTTTTTCCGTATTAAGGTAAGGGTCTATAAAAAGCTAGTCATATTATGATAGATACTACTTGTCATAATAAGGGCATCATAATTTTCTTAATCAAAACGTTGTAATTTAAAATGTTTTCTTTAATTTTGATTTTTACATTATGATAGATGTTTGCAAAATTATTTACGAATAAAAATGTATTTAAACTAGAATTTCACGTCCTGAGGCGGGAATCGAACCAGCGACCTTTCAATTTCACAGGGATAACCCAAGTCCTGGGTAGCTTAGATGGTTAGAGCTGTCGCCCAGACTGCGGAAGGTCGCGGGTTCGATACCCGCCTCAGGACGTGAAATTTTTCTAGTTTAAATATATTTTTATTAATTAATATATTTTTTTTAACAATAAAATCCGAATTCCTTTCCCGCCCTGAGAGATAACTTTTTTCTAAACTATATAGGTATATATTTTTTTAAATCTATCATAATTTAAGTTCAATTTACATGAATTGGTTTAGTACGTCCTGTATCTTTGCCTACTTTAATGCATTCACATTAAATTAGATAAGTAAAGCGTTTTCGTAATCCTAATCGAGTCAACACGCTGCAGAGCGGTGGTAGATTCACTTGGCATGTATTGACTGTGAAAATGGGATTTAAGGATTTTATCGTGAAATACACATTATTTATCATAAATTTTAGTATGATGGTGAGTATTTTTTATTGTTTTTTTTCTATTTTAGTGGTATCATATGAAATATATGACTTAATAATACCTAATAGATTTAAGATATAATTATTTGGAAAAAAATTCAATATGTAACAAAATAAATGCTTGCAGTAGACTACTGCTTTTAAAATAAATAATATTGTAGGTCGAAAATTTAAACAGCTACATTCATATTTTAATATGTCTAGTAAATCGTTTTTCCTCATCGCAATGGCATTTTTTGACATTTATATTTTTATGAAAATAATTATGTATATGTATACCTTACAGATCTTCAGTATGGCCCTAGTAGGAATTGGATCCGTCGTTATGTATTCAATAAAAAATATACCAGAATTTTTGCCAGAAGGTCAAAATAGTTTAGCTTTACAGGTCACAGTTTCAGGTTCTTTTATTTTCATAATATCCTTGATTGGATGTGTGGGCTCGGTAACTGAAAGGCCAGTACTACTAAATACGGTACGTATGACGATATTTTTTCTTTTTTTCTTAACCAGCCCATATAGGTCCCGCCTGTCAGGCACAGGCCTTCCCACAATGGGAGAAGCACTTTTGCCCGTAAGACCACCACGCTAGCCCAATGAGGGTTGGTAATTAAAACGGTTCCATCAACCACTGGGATCCACAGCTTAAGACACTGAAGCACGTAGCAGCTTAAGATTACTAATTTTGTCTTTTCTAAATCAGTATCAGAGGACGGATTACTTTCGTCAAAAATTATAATGATGATGATAAACCGGCATTAACCATGGGGAATGTTGCTTTGTTTTCGTAATTGAAAAAAAACTTTGAAACCACTAGGTCAGCACATTGTTACACAATGTAATTTTTTACTTTACCCGAAACAGAAAAGTTTTCGTCTTCTATCTTTAAAGAATGGGCCAGCTAAGAAAGATGGCGCGCCCGGTAGTATAAACATTTGAATTTTAGTTAATAAAAATACTTTTTAAATTTTGTGCGAAGTTGCCCAGTAGCTATATTGGGCTACCTTTTCAGCTATATCTGAAGAATGAAGCGATGAAATATAATAATTATCGAACTTCGCTTGAGAAGCTCATTTTATCACTCATTGTCATTGAATTCCAATAAAATCCTATTTTATTTAGTAAAATTACTAACCAGCCATGTTGGCGTCAGCCGCGCCGCCTGCTAGTGACTTAAACTGTTGATTTATTATTAAAAATACATTCCTCTATTCCTAAAATGAATAATAATTTTATTAGTCTCACTCATAAATTGCTATGACATTTACGGGATGAGTTTTACAGAAGCTTTCTATTAAATAGTTTTACGCCTATAATAAATTATATTTATTGATAAATACTACAATGATAATTGTGTTTTTTCAGTATGCCACAACAATGATTCTACTAACTGCTGTAAAAACTATTTTATTGATCATTCTGAACAAATCAACAACAACTTTAAGAGAGGACATCTACAATATTGTAGATGAAAGTTTTACTGATCCCGAATCTAGTATTCGATTCTTCATATTAGAAGTTTTGGTAAATTACATTTATAATGCATCACATATTATGTACAGACGACAGCATATCAAGTGTAACGGCTGCACTACGAAAGCCGCCTCTATCACTAACGTAGTAGGGGCGGTCTCAAGGTCTGTTACGCTTGATGTGCTGTCAACTGTACAACTGACTCTGAAAAATTTATCACTTCATTCAATTTTCTTTATACTTCACTCATAGTTCGACTGAATAACGGAATATCTTGAGTATTGTCAAATTCAACAATTTGTATTGGCAGACGTCGTCGGAAGATAGTCAACTGTGTCATTACAAATTTTACATGTGACTACCGGCTGGCCGAGTGGCATGTGCCCCTTGCTATACGTACAGGCTACTCGGTCGGGGGTCCCGGGTTCGAATACCGGTGGGAGCCAAAGTTTTGTATGATAAGTACCGCCATTTTTCACGAGTCTTGGATGATATTTATATGTTTACTTAGTATACCTATTTCTAATATTTATAAACATGTTATTATTATTATTATTTCTCCGTTATCTAGCATCCATAACACAAGCTCTTAATTATGCTTACTTTGGACTAGATAACAGTTGTGAGTGTATGATTATTATTATTATTAAATATACCTGTCTTTTTTTCAAACTTTTCTCTGTATACTTTCAATTCAATTAGTTTCATTTCCGAAATGTACCTAGTACATCAGGACGTGAAAAATTTTTCTAGTTTTATTCTATTTTAATTACTATGTACCTAGTACTTCAATAAAAGATAACAATTATGTTCCGTGTCTATTAAAAATGTATTTACAGATGCAGTGTTGCGGACCCTCAGGTCCCATATCGTATGACCTCAACAACGCTCCGGTGCCACCAAACTGCTGCCCTCAGTTTCAAGTACCTTCAATCAATAGTATAAACGATATATTTATTGTTCAAGAAATAATAACCAGTTTCAACGGTACTGGAGATCATATTTGTGCAAGAGAAGAGGCTTATGGTGGCTGCATTGTGGCCTTATATATTTATTTCAGCTCGTTTTATTTTAAAGTAACCTATGTTATCACTATAGTCATAGCTTTGGAGGTAAATATGACAAATAATATTATTACCATTTATTTGATCGCGCCCGCCGGCGTCTCTTTAACAATAGAAAACCTTCACAGATTTGAATGAACAAAGATTTATCCGGCAGTGATCAAGTTTTGTCTCTTACTTTAAAATTCCCAGTGAAATTATATTCCTGCGGTGACTAAGGTCGCCAGAGCTCATTTAGAAAAGACAACACTACAAAGTGGCCCAGTGGTCAGAGCTGTCGCCCGGATTGCGAAAGGTCGCAGGTTCGTTTCCTGCCTCAGGACGTGAAATTTTTTTTTTTTTCTAGTTTTATTATATTTTAATTACTACAAAGTAGTGTTATTTAGCTGCAATCTTCTGTAATGCAAAGGTGCATCTTCAGCCGGGCGCTCAAAATTCGTGTAGTGAATACCACTTTATATCTGAATAGTCTACAAAACTAATAGTTAATATTAATTATTGTAATTTTTCAACATTCAGCTGATCGCTTGTGTGTTTGCATTCTACCTCGCACAACATATAAGAAATGAAAAGGAATGCAAAAATAATCAAAATCAAAGTACATTGGCTAATTATCGGAATAAAAATTGAGTGTAAGTATGAAAAGTGAGGATGCAGAAGAAGGGCGCTGTCGAGTATTTTATTAATATATCTATTTTAAATATAATTATATTCTTTTAGGAAATTTTTAAATATACTAACCAGATGCTAAATGAAGTAAACAAAAGAAAATTTCTCCTAAAGCGAAATGCAACAAATTATCATCATTATCATCTGCCTGTACTTAGATGTACCACTGGTAGGGGCAGGCCATTCTACATGGGGAAACATATGCAAAGTTGCTGGGTCGTCAACCCGATTTATACCAAATACCAGGTACCAACTAGAGCAGGAAAATATTGTAACCGATTAAATTTTTTACACGAAATACAAACAACTTCGGCTTGAAGTATTTGAATGAATGAGATAATCCTAAAATGAATAATTTTTCAATTAATCTTATGAAAAGGAAATGTCGCTACCGTTAAGTACAAACCAAAAGGAGATCGCTTCTCTCATAAATTAAAGTAAAAAGTGGGAACCCTTTACCACAACGTGCAGCGGGGAGATGGGAAAGCAAGCAAATTCGCTAATTTCTCCGGAATGTTCTACGGAATAAAGATATATTAGCGGTCCGAATAAAGATAAAGGAATAAATTGTGGACGAGATAAATCAGCCCAGAATGGTTTTAAATTTAATTACTCGGTTAGGAGACAGTCAAAGATTAGAGCTATTGTTGCACACATATTAATTTAACAGTTAGGGGAGAGTGAGGTGATTTTGAAGGCCGGGTAATTCTAAAAGAGGCTATTTACATCCTGATGGAAAAAGATAGAATACATAATAATTTGCTGAGTGTCTGCCATTGACCTTTCCCCATAGTCAGGAGAAGGATACTATCAACGTTTTTTTTCCATCATGGTGTAAATGGCCTAGTACAGAGTGTCCACAATCTCCGTTGTATTTATAGAAACAGTTTTGTTGTGAAATGTAAAATATAAGTACTTACCTTATATTTCAATTGAATCGTATGTTGACGATTACGAATAAAAATTACATGAAAAAAAATATCTTTGTGTTTTTATTTCTAGTTTCTGGCTAACGTTCAGGAGTCTATGAAAAATTTTAGAACTGTGAGCATAAAGACAATAAAGCTAATTTATTGGCTGTGAGCTACACGGCTACATTCTCAAACACTTCGTGAATTTTAGGATCTCCTATTTTTTTTAAGTATTGTCAAAGTAAAAAATAATACTGAAATCAAATAAGCTGTATATTCTTAATTTTTGATTTTAACATTATTTTAAATGTTTTTAATTACTAAGCTGTATATTTTCAAAAACTTTTATATGACTTGAATTCGAGTAGTCAGCCTACAGCCGTATATCTGTATCGCCAAAGCTTTGCTGTATGAAGCATTGTGTTAGCTTCAGGAGATTCGGCCCATTTAGTTTGTAAAATACATTTTTTAACTTAACTTTATTTACAAGAAGTACATGATATTTGTAGTTGCATTAATTTACATTACCATTTCCACTTCTAAACAAATTAAGGTAACAAAATATCTTGCACATAAAATATAAAAAAGAGAAATAGTACGAAGCAGGAACAGAAGGTGAAAAAGGAATGAAAAAGTCGCCAGCCCTACCCAGGAAGACACGTAAGCGAAGAAAAAATATCTCATAAAGTGAAGTGAAGTGGTCGCATTACGCGCATCAGCGATTCGAAATCTCGCTTTGACTAACCAAGAGCTACGAGTGTTATTTTAATTATAAACATTATTTACCTTAATTAGAGTTTTTGCGAGTGGACTCGTGGCCGCATGAGGCGGCAAATTGGCGGCACACTTTGAATGCACACGTGGTTACGGTGGCCATATTTCTTCAGATAAATATACTGTACTTTAAATCATACACTATCCGTATTGCATAACGATGATATTTCTTACCGTCGTAATACTATAGGTAATTCGTCGATTGGCATAGCTTAATATCGGTTTATAGTACATTGGTGTGGTTTTAAAATATTATGTTATTAATAATTTAATTGGTCAATTGAATATCACCGCATTTAGCTCTCTGATCTATCTATGCAGAATTTTATCTGCATAGTACTGCAATGGTTGTGTATTGCCTAGTAAATGAAATTTAAAATTATGACAAAACGGAACCCTAGCTGCAATCCGGCCCTATGCTAGTTTAATAAATAAAGCCTTATTTAGTTAACGCTAGCCGTAGGAATGACACATTCTCGGAAGAAAAGTCAGAAATTCTATGATTTAATCCAGACTTTAATCTATCTCTGGGCCAAATTTCATTGAGATCCGTTCAGCAGTTCTGTCGTGGTCGAATAACAAACATCCATCCGAATTTTTGCATATTATTAGCTATCACTTCTGTAAAAAAATATTTAGATTTTAGATTTTTGACTAACTTTATAATAAACAATTGCTGTTATCAATTATCATCATTTTGTAAGACATGAATAATTTTTTTTTTCAGAATCAGCATTATATTAACACCCGACGATTGCAGAAAATCTGTTCAGTTGTTTTTAGTAGCAAAAGCTACATTTCCTTTAGATGCAGAAGGTCCTATTATTACCTTTTTTGACCTGGACATTTTGCAACCTGGAGATTTTGTTACCTGGACTTTTTGCAACCTGGACATTATGCGACCTGGACATTTTCCAACCACTGGACATTTTGCAACTTGGACCTTCTGCACCTAAAGGTTATTAGCATGGCAGTATAGACATGTTTACCTCGATAATAGGAAAATATAGTATTACTATTAATTTGGAGAAAGAACGTGATTACTTTACACAGCGATCGAAAACAATCATCCACGTCTCTTTTTAACCCCCGACGAAAAAAGTTGGGTGTTATAAGTATGACGTGTTTGTCTGTGTATATGTATGTCTGTCTGGGGCATCGTAGCTCCTAAACGAATGAACCGATTTTGTTTTGTTTTTTCAAAGCTAGATTTGAAATTTAGTTTTCATTCCTCATGCTCGGAAAGTAGCGTTTTATTGATCTGAGTATTGGGAGGAAAACGCTAGTTCCCACCACCGGGCGGGAAAAATTCATACTAATTGCTTCCTTACCTAGGGCGGGAATAAAAAATTTAAAAAGAGAACTAAATTTGGTTACGTACAATCTGTTGTACAATGAAGAAAAAAAGAAAGTATTAGCCTGAATGGCCAGTAGGCGGTAACGCGATGTTTTCCAAATTTTAATAATACTCTTTAAAAACTCTTCTTTTAATACTCTTACTTAAAAATACTCTTTTTAAATAGGTTCTACTCATGTTAGGAGTATTTTTAATAATAAGTTTTATTATAAAAGCTATTTCTTATTTTCCTTGCATTTGAAATGAAAAGTAGAGTGCTACACACTGGTAAAAGGAATCAAACCCTACTCGGACTATAACCGCCCTCACTGCGCTCGGGCGTCTTACAACCTCGTAGGGATTGATACCTTTCCACCCTTATAAAGTAATCTACTATTACTGTTATTGTGAAGGTATTTTCCATGCTAACCTTGAGCTGATCCTGTACAATCAAATAGTCTGCAGGATGCCAATTCTTCAGAAATTTACAGCAGATTTAGCGTGTTTGGGCTCATAAGAATAGTCTCAATAAGATAGTATTAGATGATTAATGAGGCCGGGGGATACTTAAAATTTTCATTATTTCATTGACATATCAACAAAAATTTCGATAGAAAAATTATATTTCTGATATAGAAAATTAGACGCTGCAAACATGGACCACGTACTCGTAATTAGGGTGCAGTTGTAGTAAAGCTCAAGAGCGCGTGTGTATGCCAAACTGTACGCGATGGAAGCCTTCAAAAGGCTGCAATTAAATTGCGGGAATAAATGAAACTGAGCGCCATTGAGGATGAGGACGATTAATAACGTAATTAGCTTGCGAACATGACGTCTCACTGGCTCGGTGCTTTAAGCAGTGCTAAATATGATACAGAGTTTTAAATACATGTGATTATTGTGCAGTATTTCTCTAATGCAAAGTAGTGTTTTTTTTCTCAATAAAATAAGGTTTATTTTTCTATAAACAACCCAAAAATTAAGCTATTAATAATAATATTGAATATAAGAGGGATTTTTGGTTCCATTTAATATAAAATTGGCGTAGAAGTGATGACAACTGCTGGTTTTTTACTTGTGCAAGTATCAGACACAGAAGCTAAATATTATTTTACAAGTTATGTGGAATATTACAAAATCTGTATTTGTTCTAATTTCGTGCAGAACTGTAGTCGAGAGTCAACTAAAAGGTCCATTTACACGATCCAAGTTTCTTGCCTCTAGCATACAATTTAACTTGCAGTTTACTTTCATTAATCTTCGATATTTTTTTGGAGTTATTCCTGTACGTTACTTTGTAAGTAACTTTGCTATTTTTTTTATAGATAAAAAAATCTTTAAAAATATAATAAATAGGTGGCCTCAGAAATAAAGTATTTTTTTTAACGAATGCATACCTAAAAGTGTAAGTTAAAACTACTCCATCTAAAATTAAATTTCATAAATAGAGGTAAACTCTATAGAACTTTTAATAGTTTATAGCTGTTTCCTTTAGAACTGGTTACACTTACACGACATCAAAATAACATGCAATAAAGCTCCCCTATTCCCCGCAGGTCACTTTTTAAGTATTGCACCAATTATGCATTTCACAGTCGCAAGGCCCCGCTAATTTTATAATTATTGAACCGGCTGCAAGGTTTGTTTGCTAATTAAATGTTGCTATGTTAGCATTTTCATCAGTGGTGATTGCAAAGCGGGTTCGAGTCAATACGCCTCTGGCCGATCACGCGTAGAACGGATATTAAATCGGTATTTAGCATTGTATACTTACTTGTGCGATACTTTGATTGTAAGAACTGACATATGTTAATAAGAGATAGATTTGTTCTCTGTAAGTGTTTTGTGTAATGCAGAAGTTATTCGTTTTCAATCAACATTAAAGTACTCAGTCATCTTTTTAAGTTTTTAGTTTATTGATCTTTGTGTAATAACCATTTAATATACATTGTGAATTTGCAAAGTGTGCATGGGTGACTAAATTGGAACTATGAGAATTAGCGAAGAATAAACAAAGTGGTTTAGGAATGAGTTTTTATAATAAATAGAACTGCATCATAATTTTGCTCTTTTAAACGGTAAATTACCTAGTGCTGTTTCTTCATAATCTAGTTTTCTAGCTGGCACCAAAACTCATTTAACAGAATGAGTTTTGGTGCCAGCTAGAAAACTAGATTTTTTATATAAATGTGTTTGCACTTGATCCCACTCTTGCTCGAGGGGTGGACGTCGAAGAGAGCTTTTGCAGAAGGTGCCTATTTCATTAAGTTATAAAGGCCTGCTTCGGAATACCGAAGCAGGCCTTTATAACTTTATAACCTAGCTCAGATTTTTTTGCAGTAGTGAATACACTACTGCAAAAAAATCTGAGCTAGGTTATATGCAGTAGAAATACCGAAGCCAGCAATGCCTTTTACTCCTATATAAGACCAGGAAAGAGCTTAGTTCGGATATTAATTAATATTAATTGTTTACATACCAAATATCCGCCTGCCAAACGTTTGGTGATCCTCTGATGAAATAGCCTAGATGGGTGTGAACATAAATCTCAAGTTCATATTTCAAAAATATATATTTTTGTACATTTTCTATTTTATACAAAAATTATACAATTTTCCGTCCTGCGCGAGTATACTTAGTTAACTAAATAACCTAGAACTTGGAAGAAAATTGAAATAAAAAATATGGCAAACACATTATATATTTGTAGGATGACAACACAGGTTTCGAGTGCGAGCCAAAGGTATAGTGAGATGGAAGAAAGGGACTATGGCGGGGAATGAGTTACGATGATTATGTGCTCGTGGTTGTAAAAATTAAAATAAACGGTCAAAAGTGTGATTCTGCGTTTCTCTCACCGCCCCAATCCTACATACTTTTAACTATAATAATTTGAATAAATAGGTAGTAATAAATAACTGTAAATAAGATTAGCTATATTAGGAGACTATATCTATTACAAAAACTAATATGACAATATTATTCAATCGCAGTTTTTCCAAAGTTTACGATGGCGAGTTCATTTTAATTAATCATATTTCCACCTAATAAAAGAATAACGCAGCTAAGTTTATTCAACTACCACCTTTATCTTTCTAAATTAACAATCAACACTGCTAAAGAACAAAGAGTCCTCACATAATAAGGCCCTCGAAGCGATAAGCTTGAGCGAGGTGGGTCTTGACCGACCCCATATCAACAACGTTAACTCAACGCCGATTTATACTGAGAAGCTATCGGTGTCCACTAAATTGAGGTAATAAAATTGTTTTCACACAAAAGAGGTTTAGTTCTACATAAAACATTTCATGTTATCTATTGGATTTAAATAGAATCTTATAAATAATAGAACTTTTTAAACTACTTTGGAAAATTTACATATTAAGGTTTGATACATAATGTTTATGATTTATAAATAACTAATCTTGTAAGAAAACAAAACAAAAAAAAAACCTTAAAACAGTTCTGTTCATTATGTCTGCTATCCTAGTACATTATAACTCAAATAAGTTTCTATTACGACTTAATTATTTCATATCGCTACGAATTTCCGTAGCGTTGCTACGATGCCGTACAGACGTCTTTTATTTACTATCATATTTATTTGGCACGTGAAATGAAACGAAAGACGTTTACACGGAGATACAATTTTAAAGACTATTTAATTTGCTATGCTAGGTATGAATAATTTATTTACTAAATAACTTTATAGTACAAAAGTGACCCAAAAGCAATAAAGCTGTTTAAACTTTTGATAAAAGCACCATTTATTTTTGATTTTCTTGATTAGAAATGCGACTTATCTCACATCTACAAGACTTTCCAAAGGCTACAAGAATCTATAGCGTCCGACTGAGATAGACGATACCTATAAGGCCGCCTATTGTATTCAATTTTATTTTACTTTGCGTCTTTGTGCCTTTAATTATTTTGATTAATAGGGTAGTTGACAATTTTTTTTATTTCATAAATAAGAAGTTTATAACTCATGAAGCAATATTGCAGAAGAAATAGTATATTTAAGTTCAATAGTTTCACAGATACAGTGGTATGTTTGGTGTGTAGCGGCGTATCGTCCAAACGCACTCCATAGAAAATCTACTGAATAGGTGAGGTCACATGTTTCTATATTACTACAAAATGTATGGGCATATTGACAAAATCAATGAGTAATAACTATGTTATATGTATGTTTGTATTCTAAGTGGCCATATAATAGTTGTTTTACTTGATGTGAGCAATCATAAAAAAATTGACCATTGTTGAAGTTATACCGTTTAGAAATTTATAAAAAAAATCTAAACGGTATAACTTCAACAATATTCCATATTTTTCAAGTTGGAATTGTTTTTATTGGTAACAGGAGCGTATATTTTCATAAAAATAGCGCCATATTCAAACTTAGGCGACATCGCAATTGGTACCTTTAACTTATAGAAGATCGCAGCCAAATTGTTTCTGCGGTGATTAAGGTCGCTAGTTATCAAAGAAGAGTATGTTGGGAACGGGGGACTTCTCCTGTTGGTATAATTATTTTTCTGTATGGACTTCTCCCACAGAAAGTTTCAAGCTGCCTGTAAATAATGATTTCGCTGGATTTTAACAGGGTTGGCAAAGCTTGAGTGCCTTTGGTGCTACAACTGCTAATGTAGGCAACGGTAACTACTAACCATCAGACAGGCCATATAACTATTTGCTACCTCCAATATAAAAGCATTCTCGGTAAGTATAAGAAAATTACTTCAAAATACTAACTCTCAAACAGTATCAATTAATTACAACTGAGCAGATAAATACCAATTTATGGTTAATTAAGATTTTAAGCTACATTTTTCCATTAATTAAGTGTATTTTAATGAAGGTGTTAAAAGACCATTATCTTCGTACACGGGGCGAGTTCTAGCGACCAAATAAATCAACTGTGGAGACAATGCAAATGCGGCAGAATTAAAAAATACTCTCGCCCACTGAAACGAGGGCCTTAGCGCAATCTTTGCGGGCGGTTAATGAATTACTTTTGCTAATTTTGCAAGGGAACGTACTCAGGGTAAAGTTAAAGCATAGGTAAATTTTCATTAGATTTTTTTAATAAAATTATTATATACAAATAATATCGGAAACTATCATTATCATCATCATCATAGCAGCCGAGAGACGCCCACTGCTGAGCATAGGCCTCCCCCAAGGATCTCCAAACCGATCGGTCCTGCGCTGCCCTCATCCAACGGCTTCCCGCGACCTTCACAAGATCATCGGTCCACCTTGTGGGGGGCCTACCAACGCTGCGTCTCCCGGTACGCGGCCGCCACTCGAGGACCTTTCCGCCCGAACGGCCGTCAGTCCTCCTTGCAATGTGACCTGCCCACTGCCACTTGAGACTCGCAATTCTTTGGGCTATGTCAGCGACCTTAGTTCTCCTGCGGATCTCATCATTTGTGACTCGATCACGCAGAGAAACACCAAGCATAGCCCTCTCCATTGCCCTTTGGGTGACATTGAGCCTTTTAACGAGGCCCATTATAAAAACCATTGTTGTCGGAAACTAAGTATACATGTCACTTTTTATCGAGGTGCGTCAAAGTGAGTCGGGATATGTGACTTTTCGAATCGAATCCGTGGGGTTCTGGTCAGGGTTTCGGGAAACCGTTGGATGCAGGCTGCGCAGAACCTTTCTGTTTGTAAATCGGTAAGGAAGCCTTTGTTCAGCAGTGGACATCATAGGCTGATATGACTAGATAGAGCGTAGTGCGTATAAGGCTTAGTCGATTAGTCAGTACCCCTTCCTACTAAACTAAAGGTTCCGAGTTCGAATCTCAGTAAGGGCAAATGTTTGTATGATGAGCGCGAATATTTATTCTTTACTCGTGGATATTTGTATGTTTATTTTGGTATATTTATCTGTTAATGCGGAAAATAGAAGTATGATTGTTTCATTTAGTAACGTTAGCATGTTTTTGAGTTTATTTCTATGCTTGCCTATAAATACTTCCAACTTCGAATTACTGGGCATGGACGGCATTTCATCTTAAGCCTCAGGATGACAACGCACCTGCAATATGAAGTGATTTTCCATGAAAGAATATAGAATATTATGATTGAAGGCGGCGGTAACCGCTTACCATCAGGTAGGCCGTCAGCTTATTTGTCATCGAGTAGTATAAAAAAATGTTTTAATGTATTTAAGCCAGGTTCTTAAAGGAGATGTTTCATATCCGGCCAGGTATATGTACAGTTTATCAAAAAATTAGGAAAAATCTCCTGAATCCGTGAAAAATACTAATAATTCGTTAACATGCATAGTTTGTTTGCACAAAAGTTATTTTTTTTTTCATTTCACAATTATTTAGTATGGCAATATGGCGGGTGACATACCCAATACGGGCGGGTGTATACTCAATTAAACGTTACCAAAGTGACATAGGCGCCATGATGAATATTTGGCTGTTGCAGTTTTTTCTATGAAAATTCTTGCTTTGTACCACGCAACAAAGCAAATAAAAAAAATGGACAATTGACACTGTTCTGCATATTTTTACCTATTTTTCAGTATAGTGTGCATATACCTGGCCGGGACTCTATACATTTTTGGAACATCTCTTTTGAAAATATTTATTACTACCGGTGTTATTGAGCACGATTGTTTGTTTGATAAATTTAAAAACAACAATTTATTGTTTACGGCCTATCAACAGTCCCTAAAGTGCATTTCTTTTTTTATATGAACTAGCCGTTGTACCTTCATTAACTACTCCTTCATTGTGGTATGGAAACTTGCACCTATGCGATTTTCTAAAGCCAGCAGCCTTAAATTCGTGGTTGTGGCAACGCTGTCATACCTTTTGTTGTTTATTTGACAAACATTTGACAACCGTTGGCGACACTAGCACTTTGACGACGAGCACAGCGTGAGCCGGACCGGAACTAAAAATTTGTATACTTATTTTTTATCTTAAGGGGATACCTCGTGCACACTAGCGACACCAATTGATTATTAATAATTATGGTGAATTTAGAACATAATAAACAAAACCGCTTTAGAGAATTGCTAAAGATCGGTATTTGTAATTTTTAAAGATGTATATTGTATAAATTGTCTACCTATAAGTAACCAAATTTTTTATTATTGTTAAAAGTGGCCACTTTAAGCAATAATGAAAAAATAGGTTACATGTCGACGAATATCTATCTTATACCGAGCACAAAAGAGTACAAATACTTACCATTCTTTAGTCATTCACTAAAGCGTTTTTATTTATTATTTTCTATATTCACCACAATTAATATAAATCCAGTGGTGTCGCTAGTGTCGACGAGGTATCCCCTTAATGTAAAAGTCAGTCGGATATTGAACAAAGTTTTTAAACACAAAAAAACGAAAGCGAAAAATATCGATTGTACTTCATGTCGCATCTCTAAAACAGGGACAAATAAACACAGCCAAGAGATCGACGTAAAGATTATTTAATAGGTACGCATACGCGCAGCGCTGAGCTCAAACGTCAAAATAAATGGCGGCTCGTCGTATAGTCAGTCATCAAGCTCGATGTCGAATATTTTTGCTAGTGAATCACACTGCACTAGGTACGGAAGTACTAGTATAAATGAAAGAAAGAAAAAGAAAGAAAGAAAATACGTTTATTTGGTCCACATCACAAATATTAGGTACGCAACAAAAAAATAATATAGGCACAAAAAATTTATAAATATTAGCTACATACATGTAATACATTAACATAATATGAATTGATGATATGTAACCAAATTGGTTACCACTCAACTATAAGTCAAAGGATGTTAAATGCTTTGACGCTGGTTTTCAGTGGAACCAGTTAACCCTAATATAGCAATATTGATTATATAAATAAAATATAGGTACCTAATTATTTTAATACACTTTCACTTAAATATATATTCATATTGTTCCTTAGCTTAGAAATTAAACTATTATTATGAGGTAACTATTAGTAGTACTTAATTGTTAAAAAGTGTCTTCTGAATCCGCCTCTTGCACCACATAAAGAATCCAAGACAATATTATGATGTAGCCACAGCGGTCGCGCCCTCTGGTGACGGCCTAATTAATCAACGCAGATTACACTGAAATACGGCATGATAACACTCACAGGGAGTTTATAAAACTAAAAGCTATGCAAATGCAAAATGCATTATCAAAAGAAAAAAGAAAATAGAGTATAATTTCAGTGGTTTGCAAAATCGATTTTCGAATGCGATTTTGGTTTCTTATTATGTAGCAACAAAACGCAAAATGTATCTGGTAAACGACAAAGTTGTAAATCAACGTCAAGTACTTTAATGTGTGTAACGGCCACGAGCAATTACCCATTTTTCGCTGTATAAAACTCTTATTCCATTTATATTGTAAATGAGAGTCACGAAC
Organism: Nymphula nitidulata; assembly: GCA_947347705.1. Lineage (NCBI taxonomy): Eukaryota > Metazoa > Arthropoda > Insecta > Lepidoptera > Crambidae > Nymphula > Nymphula nitidulata. The sequence goes on from OX374623.1 coordinate 15,932,581, forward strand.
AGCGAGGTGGATACATATTGTTCAGTACAGTCAGCTTCAGGAAGTTGTGTACGATTCTGATCCCCATTCCATTGACATAAGACGCAGTACGATTTCATCATATTTATGCAACTATAAGTAAAACCAATAGACATGTGTAAGTAATGAGCGTAATATCACAAATGAGATATCACTCAAACGCGTGATGTTACATTACGCATCACTCCGAGAAATCAAGTATCACTTTAAACATCACGCGAAATAACATTACACTAGCTCCGAGCGCGAGCGAAAGGGACCGACCGAAGCGCACGTACTATAGCTGTGATGTGATGTTTCATCTAGCGCGCGTTGCGTGCGTATCGCGCAATACGCAGCATCTCATCTCTTCGGGGGATGTTTCGAGTGATGTGATATCTCAGTGTAATAAGTAATAGCTGTGGCCATGTGATGTTTCATCTTGGCAGTTGCACATTAAAGATACAACTATTGATCTTAAACGTACTATTTCTTTTGTAAAATTTCTTTAGGAGTTGTAAACTTCTTATGAAATAAAAAAGAAGTTGTCAACCACCTTATTCGTAATCAGCCGTAATAATATGATATTAAAGCAATATAACAAATCTCTATAAAATACGGCGACGTAAGTATAGGCAAGGATGATAGAAGTTAAAAGAAAAAAGACGTGACTTATTGTAAGACGAAACCCTGGTGTTGCAAGCGTCCATAGGCTACGGTAACCGCTTAGCATCAGGTGGGCCATATGCTTGATTGCCACCTTAGTGGTATAAAAAACACAAACCCACGGCCTTTCACAATCCGTGTAACTACTCTGACTACACCACCGTGAGGACTTAGGATAAACCTATGAATGGTATTTCTAATTTAGCGTTTTAAGACAACGTTTAAGTAGCTCCACAATGTAGAAATTACTAGATTACTAGTACCTATATTTCAGTACCCCAATGAGTATTTTTACTAGTACCGACTACGGCTCAGTTAGGCATTGCTATTTCATTGTTATTTTTTAAATACTGGTACTTTCTAATCTTGATGTGTTATGTATATGTAAGCTTGTAGTAATACTTTAGTGTTCAGCCAAAACGGTTTTTAACTATTTGATTGGGCGCGAGTTACTACAACACACATTTTTTTCTGCATTCCTCCAAGAAGGTATAAAATATATTATCAAAGACAATGGTTATTCGAAGTCCACATACCATGTCAATACCACAACACGGTCGCCAATATCGGGCGTCTAAGTTTATCGATTGTCGAGATCTTAGTTGGTTAATAAATGTATGTAAGTACTGTGCTCAAAAAGTCTTGCTCGATTTCGTAAGACACAACCACTCAAAATTAGCACCAATTTCCTATCAAAAAGTACTTATTCAAAGTGCAATAAAATCTTTGAAACTCAAAGTGGCCTAAGAACATTAAAATTAAACGTTGAAAGTTGTTAAGCAGAGTAATGAAATAATCATAAAATAGATTTGAAGAAAGTATAACCAACTTATTACCAACAAGTTTTTGATGAAGAGTGGCTGAGATTTTTTAAAAGGTAAGGTAGAAATTACCATAAGTAGAAAATAATCTCCATAATCAAACGTGGTATCTTATAGCTACGAAATAATAGGACTATAGTTATTATGTAAGCTTATAAAATTTTATTACCTAGTATATTATATTTTGTGTCTCTTACAGACATTTTTATATCTATTTTTTATTTTCCTTTAAAATCATGCACCCTTTTTGTGTTCCCCATAGTATTATTCATTGCCTGGAAGTAGCTGGAAGAACTAGCAATAAGTTCGTCTTGCTTTGTGAGTGTTTTTTTTTTACTTGTGTACAACAAATAATAGTTATTATAATGATTTTTAATTTTTAATCGGTTTGAAACGTAACGCGAGGAAACGTTTTGTGATGGAGCAGCCAAATAGCTACTTGCTCAACATACGATTAGTCTCTCAAACAAATCTTTAAAAATGTAGGCAAGTAGGCAACAACTAAAAAAATCTAAACCTACTTCATTACATCAAAAGTTAAACATCGTATTAATAGTTATTATAAGTTAAGCATCATCATAGAATTGTAGACTGTATGCTTGTTTGCTATTGTATTAGATAATATTTTTTTTTTATGTTTCAAAGTTTTAGGTTAAACTACTTAAACATAATTATAAATCTCTCCCCAAAAGATCTAAAACCATAAGCAGTTAGTTGGTTATTTTAATGATAATTATGAAATAGAATATTAGTAATAATATTAGTATAGAGAAATAATGAAATCAATTAATTAGACAGTGTTACTTACAATTATATTTGCATGCTAGATTAAGTGGAGTACGTGTGACTTATTTTTATTTATACCTAACATCATTTGTACTACCGTAGATATTCTTGCGAATTTATATTATCTTATCTTAGCTAAATAGGCTCTTCATTCCACTTCATAGTCGTTATTGCGAAATATGAATAAATAAAAAATGTATTTCTAAACAATTTTAATCAATATATAATATAATCTCTTACTGAAATGTCTGAAACATCAGTCCGAGCGTATCATACCACGCGGCGCTCCGCACCAAACTGAGAGTTTAAAAGAAGGCGTGGCATTCGCTGGGCGTTCACCTCTCGCCGACAGGCCCCGCCCACGCGACGCCCCGCCCCCAGCTGACAGGTAGGCGGTGAAGAATTATCGTTAAGGACACTTTGCCAAGTAATTTGTTCCCAGTTTAAAATACGTAGTTAATGGCTGTCGATAACGATTAATTTGAACGACACGAGTTTGTATATTTGGAGAGCAGACGAGCCATCAATATTGTAACAGCTATAATATTTACTTGTTATAAATATACCTTTAATGCAACTTATTGAACCTTAGTGGTACCTTTAGTTCAATCCATACTAATATAAAAGATACAAAAATAGTTCTGTCTGTCTGTTATACTTATAGGTTTCCAATCCTAAACCACTGAACGGATTAAGGTGAAATTTGACAAGGAGATACATTACATTATGAGACATAGGTAAGTTACTTTTTGGTGCGATAACCAACATTAACGCGAGCGGAGCCGCAGGCGGATACTAGTTATTTCTATAATTATAATAGCATTTACGTTTTTGCTTAGCCGCCGCCAGGGCGCGTTTTTCTACAGAAAAAAATGAAGCATCGATTTAAAAATATAAAGCCTGCTAATAAAGGAAAGAGAAAGGGATTTGTTGAAATACGTGGAGGTCGTACCTAAACTTCTTCCAAAACTAGAGATTCATGAAAAAGAAGAGAATACTGTCAAAGAAAATATTTATATCAACAAACAATTATAAATAAATATCCTTGCATTGCACAAGAAATATATATTGTAAATATGTATTTTAATTTGGTTTAACAGGCTAACATGAAGCAAAATAAATTAAATACTTTATGACAAGACAGACTATTGCAAATAACTTTATGTATTACTAAGCTATGGTTTGGTTTGCTGACTCAGCGATAATGATTATTTTTCAGTAATAGCTTACGTTGTAAGTGATGTCTAAAGTTGTGCAAATATTTGTGTACAGTATTTGAACATTGAAAAATCGTGTTAATAGCTACGTTCCCTCTTCCTGTTGTCTGATTTATTGTAAAACGCAGAAGTTTTGCAATAAATGAAAAATACTTTTAGAAGGCACCATTAAAAAGCTTTAATTTGATATGGATTACGCGGTGGAAGGTTTTCTAGTTCTTTTGGAACATCTTCTTTAAATTATAAACCGAATAGTACCAACACACTGCAAGTAGGTATACCTATATTGGTATATAGAAGTAGGATGACCATAACCATTAGTCACATTGATTTTAATAATAAATAAAGCCGCGTATTGAATAATCACTAAATATCAATTATATTTAAACAATCAAAAGTGTATTTAAATATGTAGCGACAATAAATTGTGCCTAAATAGCAGTATTAAGATATTGTAAAATCGGCGAGGGTCAGAGTGTGAGTGAATGTTAGAGTCATTACAGTTAGTTGTCAAACGGTTTTGTTGATATCCCTTTCAAGTCCAAACTCCATGTCAATGTCACTTAAAATACAACTTGTATTTTAACATGAGTCACATTGGAATGGAGTTGACATTACAAAAATTAGATATAAAATTATATCAATAAGTAAAAAAAAAACCATCTAAAATTTTACTTTAACAACACGCCTGTTTCTATTCTCGAGATTATTGACATTAAAAATTTATCAAATAAAACGAGAGAGGGGGGGAGAGAATGAAAAAATCATCATCCACCATTTCCAGAAAAGAGTTCGTAATTTATTGAAATACCTGTAGCGTTCTAAGCGTGCTTACCTTTATAAACTTAAAGTGACGGACAACATCTAAATAAAATACAACATCCTTTTGTTCTAAATATTCGATTAATTTTAAAAATTTTAACAATGTTAAAATGTTATCCTTCTTAAAGAGTTATCAGAGCTTCACAAAGCTACGAGTAAGAATGGCGAGAATCTCTTTGAGTAAATTGTTAGCACGGGCGTGCCATCGCGCATACTTTACTGTGATGCTGAGTCATCACGGTAAGTAGCTACGTAATAAAATTAACAACCACAATTTTAACAAACCTTAGTTTTACTAATTTTATTCTGAAACAACTCCTCCTCCCATCTGATGCAAGTCTATTTAAATTCTTTTTTTGAATTCGTCGATTCTTAATATATTGTACTTGCACAGGCAAAGTCAGACTAGAGAAAGAATACCTATCTATTTAAAAGATACAATAAATATAATAATAAATAAGATAAATAGAATTACAATACAATACCAGTACTTACCTAAACATACACGTCTTGTAATTATTACTATAACAAACTGGCTTTAAATGGATTATGCTAATGTAACAAATTGTCTAGAATTTTCACAACACATTTAATAGCGAAAATTGAAAATTTTAAGTAGCTCCCGGCCTCATTAATCATCTATCTAACACCGTCTCATTGAGACATGCATAAGAGCCCAAACACGCTACATCTGCTGTTATTTTCTAAAAAAATAAAAATCCCGCAGACTCTTTGACGGTATAGGATTAGCCCAAGGTTTGTATAACATGGGAATGTCACCGAAGTGTCAGTACACCAAATTTCAAATCAATCGGATCTGTGAAAGTTAGTAAAACCATTTTACCATGTAGAAAATGAGCTGAAAGTCATCAAACGCCTGAACTTCATAAATTATAGCTAAGAACCATCCTAGTCACGTCAGCTTTCAAACAAAAAAAAAACGAATCAAAATCGGTCCATTTGTTTGGAAGCTATGATGCCACAGACAGACACACAGATACACAGACAGACACGTCAAACTTATAACACCCCTGTTTTTTCGTTGGGGGTTAAGCATATGAACATTCCGTGTATGCTATTCCCACAATTTATCCGTAATACTTACAAACAGGCAGACAGCTACCATGCGACGCTGGGGTGTCATGTGCCTTAAAGCAAGTATGTCAACCCTTTGCTAGACTTGCAATTGAGACTCCACCACCCTCTTTTGATGTAGGTGAGATGACTCCGATTATTCGAGCGGCATTTTAGTGTTGAAATTTACTAGGGACGTTCTACACTTAAACTTCGAACTAGAGCTTTATAGTATTTACACCCTGCGAATAGTCCTTTTTTGATAAATTGTATAGGAATATATGTGAAGTGTGTGTAAGGTAAGTTTAATTTCAATAAAGTCGAAGTATTTTAATATTTTTGTTATTACTAGGTGGTAGACCCGTATGTAGGGTCGGCTGGGTAGGTACCACCGCCTTTCTTATTTCAGCCGTGAAACAGTTCGCTGTGTTTCGGATTGAAGGGAAAGGTAGCCAGTGTATTTACTGGGCATGGACGGCATTTCATCTTAGGCCTCAGGATGACAACGCACCTGCAATATCAAGTGATTTTTCCTTGTTGTTTCAGGTGTCTATAGGCGGCGGTAACCGCTTACCGTCAGGTGGGCCCAAAGCTTGATTGTCATGTAGTTGTATAAAAAAAATAGTTTACTTTAGACCCCATACAAAATAGTAAATATTTTTGAATTGTAACATCACACCGTACGTCTTATCCTATGGGTATTGTACGAGCTTTTTTTAAAGAGAGCATGCGAATAGCTAAGCAGGGGTCTAACAAGGGTATTTTTAATAAATGTTATATTAAAATGACGTCAAAGCAGTTCGAAACTATATTATGTATATAGTTAGTTGCGTCTTACTGTCAATGAAAACTTAACGTATATGATAACGTATATAGTAAATAGTAACGTATATAATAACAATGACAGAGCCAGTGAGCAAATATTTATGGTTATAATGTAAATTATAGCTTATTTTGTTACATTATTGTATGATTAACCTAACTAAGCAAATGAACTAATTACCAAAGGTGCAAGTTCACATAGTAAGTGGTTTCCTAACACTCGACTAAAGCTACTCTATGATATTAGATGCCTTAGCATTCCACAATTGCATATATTATTAATTAGTCTAAGCCTCTATTAGGTTACATACAATTCGATTAATCTTAATCATAGTCTCGTAAATGCGAGTCAATACCACAGTCAATTCAGTGTTCAATCGACTTAAGCCAATTAATTAACGAATATTATTTGTTTGGAGATGAAGAGGAATGGTACATAAGGAAATGAAACCTAATGAATAAGTTAGTTTTAATTTATTTAATTTTATTATTGTACACAAAAGCATCTAAAAATAGAATTTTATAAAAGAAAAACACGATATACACAGGCGAGCTTAAAACAAAACTGTGTCTTCTGGCCGAGTGGTCTATGCCCCTTGCTATGCAGGCTCCTTGGTCGGGGGTCCGGGTTCGAATCCCGGTGGGAGCAAATGTTTGTATGATGAGTACAAGCATTTGTTTAAGAGTCATGGATGTTTAAATTATTTTTAACATTTTATATACGACAAGTATTGAAAAGTAGGTAAGGTAACGTAATGTACCTGTATATAGAAAGTAAAGTAAAAGTAGTTTATGATTAGTGACACATATGTACCTATAGTCAGTCACTGATCCAAAGTACGAACGTATGAATGACTAACAATTTTGATTTTGTTGTTGGTTTCTTTGAAATATGGGGTGTACTTACACACTATTAAACATAATCTAAGAAAATCATTAGTCAGTCAATTTTTAGAATGAATAATAATAATAATTAAATAATTTTGGCCCAAATAAGTTTCAGTGATTGAAACTTATTTCGGACAAAATTATTTAACGATCACTTGTATATTTTATTATGTTATGATTTATTGGTCCTGTAATTTTTTTAGCTCTTGTGATAAAGCATTCGATGGAAGATCCCACAAAATTTCCAACGTAAAAGCAAAGCGGATACGACTATTACTAAAGCCGACGGAGAGTGATATACGGCCAGACTAAAATGATCCACTGTGATCCCGTCGCTCACTTTAACATCGGCGTAGTTGCAACTATTGCTTAATAGTCCGGAGAGGGTGGAGGCTCTCTTTCCTACTACCGCCGTTAACTTGGCATGAAAGAAATATAATTTTATATTAATTGATTTGTTTGGTTCACAAAAAATACTGCACACTTAAACCGTCTGGCGACTTCCGCCAAATACTACTTACTAATCATTCCAAGGCCGACCACTGCTGATTTAATAAATTCTTGAAAAATCGACGATTTAAAATCATTTTTTACGATTTAAAATCTATTTGACGAAACTTTATCTGAAGATAAGCGTACGAGTTGCATTGCTAAGCGATCAATCTGCCGATGATTTCTCCAACCAAACAATTCCTAACTATCGGTAATGGCTGTGTTTCTGTCGTCACATCGGACGGATTGATTTCGTTACCGCCGGATTCCCGCAATTTAAATCAACAAACGAAGACGAAGCAATTAATTATCCAACATTTTTTATTTATTTACTGGATGTACCAGGCTGGCTTGTCACAGCATACTTTACAACTGAAGGTTTGTTCGGTTGGAGGAGCTCGATAGCGTGAGGAATTCGACAGCGTTGCAGTTGAAGCGCTCTGGTTTCGATAACAAAAGAAAGCAACGTTCACGATGGTCAATCCCGCGATGCGTCAATGAAATTAATGATCTCGAGCTCCTCTGTGCTTCGGGCCGTGGTTCCCAGTTGTCAATGTAACCGCTTTAACCCATCAACTCTCACTGGGCCAGCGTGGTAGGGCTTTAGCCCAAATTCCTCGTGTATTTCTCCCATGTAAGAAGGCCTGTACCCAGCAGTGAAAATAATGATGATGATGTTGGTTTGGTAGTTATCACGCTTCGAAATATGAACCAAGCAAAAGTATGTAACGAATCGCGTTTGGTGGTGAGAAAACTCATGGACAATATGATTCTCGCACATTTTTATTGAACTTAATTCATATTTAGTTAATCGGCTCATAAGTTGAGACAACATTTATTTTAATCATTCTGAAGCCGTACAAAGTTCGTAGTAAATGATAAAAACTGAGTATTCTTAATTTTCCTTTTCAAACCAAAAGTAACATTCAATAGAGTTTAATTAAATAAGACAACGGCTTCGTTTCGTCACAACAGATGGATTAAGGCCACTTGGTACTTATTTATCGCGTGGCACCGGCTTAATGATATCATACGGTTCGCTTCACTTAAGTATTGTTTTACGTAAACGTGCCTTTACAGCTCGTGACACACACGCCAGAAGCTATTCTGTCATATTATGAAACACTTACCTACTCTAGTTTAATTTAATTTTGAAAAAATAATTATAATCATTGCTAAACGTAGTTGGTGCAATAATTTAATTATCTTATTAGAAGGCCACCGGACAGACATACAGGCTATCATAAGGATACAGCTCCGAGCACCAGCGGCTTAAATTTAAATCAACGCATTTACATACCACATCAATTTATCATTATTGTCATCGGCTAATTGTGCGCTAATTAGATACTAATGAGCTGTGACAGGTGAACCGTGAAGTCATAGCTCTGCATAATCATCATTAAATCATTAAGTTCTTAGCTATTTGGGATTTACCAAATGCCTCTGGGTAATCCCCGCCGGCGCGAAACCTGACCGTAAAGCCGGGTTGCCGGGTGGCTGGTGAAATTCGTTAGGCAAAGCCCAGTCTATCCCCACGAAGGGCAGTGGAGTTGAGTTGCAGGGGTTAGTGGGTATTTCCAATGCTGTTACGTACGGTATCAGGCAGTGGGCGACTACCATTCACGTCCGTCACTTCGCCAGCGGCGGAACAGCGGGTATGTCTGTAAGCCGATTCCTCCCCGAGGAAAAAACGTTATTGTGATTGATACTAGGGGAGCACGGTGGCGTTATAGTTTGAGCGCTCTGGTTTCAATTACGAAAACAAAGCAACTTTCGTCATTGTCGATCCCGGGATGGGTCAAACAAAATTATAAGTTCGAGCTCCTCCGTGCTTCCGAAGGCATGTCAAGCCGTTGGTCCCGGTTGTTACTGCAACCGCTTTAACCCACGAACCCGCATTGGGCTAGCGTGGTGGTGTTATGGCCCAAGCTCCTCATGTGTTTCTTCTGTGTCCAGCAGTGGGACGTTTATAGGCTGGTGATGATGATGATGATAAATTGATACTATACTCAAGTAATAAATCCCCCGGCCTTATTAATCATCTATATATACAACATCTCATTGAGACTATTCATAAGAGCCCAAACAAGCTATATCTGCTGTAAGTATCTGAAGATCTTTATAAATTATAGCTAAGAACCATCCTAATCACGTCAGCTTTCTTTCATAGATTAAAATAATAAAAAGAATGGATTTTATTTGCACAAGTGGCGAAGTTAATATCATACAGCATTGTCTCCCAGTAGTCCAATAAGGAATTTAATATATAATCCATCTCTTGACTTCCTTCGTGCATCATTAATATGAATAGGTAAGTAACCTTAGTTTTACCCACAGGTTTTACCTGTTCATATTAGCCAATTATCCACTAAGCATCAGCCCCTGTAGTGGCATTGTAATCGTACTTCCACATACCGTCCATCATAGTCCGCCTACTGATAATCACATAAAGCACATCGCTCACCTCGTGTGCTATCACTGATTATTGGCTAATTGTTCGATAATCAGACGTTAATTTGTGGCTGCGGGCGCCTGTGACGTCACTGCACACCACGCAATCAATAAATACTCCACAGGATGTCGTCTCATTTGTCAAATGTCTTGTAATCGCATCGCATGACATCCAAGACGTACTACATAGTCGTAACATTATACAATTAGTTATGTTGTCGTTAATCCATAATTAATAACAATAAATAAAATACATAACTAAAACATACGGTCACATAGCACCTGCACAGATAAAAAAACATCAACATTTTTAATATTGTCGGATTTTTAATAACCATTTTAATTCAATGCTGTAATAGCAATATGCGTTTGGCTAGTTTTCTTTGGAATATAGTTTCCAAAACATCTTCTACATTATTTCCATCGCCTATAAATAAAATTTAAATTTTTACGATTCTTCTAGCTACTTTATTCCTACTTTAAAAACAATTAATACCTACGGACATCACGTCAAAGCATAGCCGACAGTAGGATTCATTAAAACCGCGTCATATGTTGCAGGACGTGTTGTGATATTGACACAATGTGTGCGTCATTTGTGACGGACGCCGATCGACGGTGATTAGCGCGCCGTGATTGTGCATTGATCGTTCGTTATTGCCTGTTTGCATAGCCTCTGCAACCCTAAGTACAAATTAGCTATCTATCAAAACGCATGTGTTTATTATGGAACTCGCCATGAATCAAATTGCTATATGTAAGTGATCCGGTGACAGCAGAATTGTAATATAAATTCGTAGACATAACTTTGGTAAAATTGCTTTTTTAAACACAAAAGTCATTAAACGTTTCCAAACAACGGTTATAGGGTGTCATTAATCTCAGTCTCTTAATCCTTTAACCCTGCCGAAGTATGAACTAGCACCGCCATAAAAAACTGTCATAAAGGCATTACACAGGCAAGCGTGCAAATAAACGGCGCGTTTGTCGTAAAACTGTCGAAACGAATGACCGCTCCAATCGACCGGCTGCGAACACTTTTCGCTGATAAACAGCTTCCTCTGAAAATCGGGCTTTCTTTTCATTAATAACTCATTATAATATACGTATATATAAACTACAAAGTGGTATTAAAATTAGCGTCAAATTCAATTGATAAATGATTATTTACGTAAAAACTTCGTTTGCCTTCGGCATTGATTGACATTTTCGATTGAATGTTTTTATAGAAGAAAGAAAATAACATGATTTGCCTTAAATATTCCTAATTGTGAAAAAATATATTTACTTACATAGAAAAATATCTAAACTAGAAAAATTTCACGTCCTAGGGCAGTTTTATCCTGTGATAAACCTTACTTAGACATTTGGTGACTAAACTGATAACCAAATCTATTGAAGATGACAAAAAAAATGAGTAAAAGTTTTTTTGTTTACTTTGATTTAGCAAAAAAAAAACAAGATTTACAATAAAAAAACTACTAACGACAAATATGTTTAGTACGTTTATAAGTATAAAGTACAGCAGTCAGTATAAGTCACTTAAAAATAGCGATTACAAGCTACGAGATATGAGAGCATAACAGTAATCTTACTTTTAGTCACTGCTTACACAAACGGTGACTGGTGAACTAAGTAGTTCCCAATAACTAACTAATACGTAACAGTCAAAGACATAAGTCGCAAAACAAAATAAAGCTACAAAATTAACTGTACAGAAGAACTTTCCCTATGTTAATATACAAAGATATGTTCAAAACTCCTTGATCGTCATAAAATTTCAAAAGTCACTAAACACTATCATCACTTAATTAACATCAAAAGTCGCTGGACACTTAAACTCGATGAAATAATCCAAAAGTCAATGTATGCTCAAACTCCACAAAGAAGTCCAAAATTAGCTGGACACTATTTCGACACTTTGATAATTAATATTATGTTCCCTATTTTATTTACAAATGCATTGCATTAAATCAATTGACTAATAAGCACATGATTTATACCTACATGGGTCATACAAACTCGAAAAAAAAAGTAGCTACTTCGCAATGATACATACCTATCTACTAAATGATTTGAACACTAAATATTTTACGTCTTTGATTATTTTTTTATTTGAAAAATGATACTTTATTTTGAAGTTAGAAAGGAAAAAGTGGGGTGCTTAATACTTTTGGGCAAGGCTGTATTTATCATAAATATGTGAATGTCTGTCTCTAATATAAGTTACGTTTTGTTCATACCACAATGACTTTATCTTTCATAAAGTCTGCTGACAAATTTTATGACATGTAAAATTTAAATTAAGAATCAATTATTTAAGAAAATAAAGGCCGTTTATCGCAGAGAAAAAGAGGCAAGGAGTATAGACTACGCATCAGACATAGAATAAACTCCGCATATATAGTTATAATTTATATAATATATTATGATAATTATTATAGTATAATATATTATATTATAAAATATAATTATAATATATAATTATAATATATATAATTATATACAAGTGGAGAATCAACGCTTTAGTCAAGTACTATTCCTACTAACTAGAGTTTAATTTAAAAAAAAAATGTGATATATCAAGTAATGTGATAACGATAACAATTATATCAAAACAGACGAGAGAGCATCAGCCAAGTTGAAAAAGAGTCGGTGTCAACCTACCGGTACCTACTATATTTAACATAGCTATTCCGACCTAATTAAAATAACTATTTAATTTTGTTTTTGTCAATCTTATGCGAATAAGATAAAAAAAATGGCACTACAATGACTTCATTCCCAAAACGAAAGAGCGAAACATGGACACTCTTTTCAGTGATTGTCTTTGTTCAAAAATGACTTAACTCGGCACTGTCTGTTCAGCAACAATCGGAACTTTATGTGCAGGTGTTTTGTAAGTATGTGTTTATGGACTTTCGTTGCCATCAATAATAAATTATGTAGATTTATGAAATCCAGCAACTTTTGATAAAATATTGTTCACTAACTTTTGATATTCTACAATGTACACACGACAGCACATCAAGTGTTACAGTTGCACTACGAAAGCCGACCGCCTCTATTACGAACGCAGTAAGGGCAGGCTTAAGGTCAAACTGTTACGCTTGATGTGCTGTCAACTGTACAATAGATTGGATCAACAATTTGTTCAGCGACATATGGAACTTTATATTATGCAGGTGTTTTGAAAATTTGGTAAGTCCAGCAACTTTTGATAAAATATTGTTTACTAACTTTTGACATTCTTCAATGTACACAGAGATTTGATCAACAATTTGTTCAGCGACATATGAAACTTTACATTGTGCAGGTGTTTTGAAATTTTGGATCTGTTCATCAACTTATGTCTTCGACTGTACCTGCCCCCTTATTCTCAACTGTCGGAAAGTATTCGAATTTCGGAAACTCTATACATGTCACTTTTTATCGCGGTGCGTCAAAACGAGACGGCATGTGACTTTTCGAATCAAATCCGTGATCCGACAATTGAGAATAAGAGGGCTGTACCCCTAGCACAAACATTTTGACGAATTTTGAGGAATTGTAATCGTATCCTTCACGCACGCTTAAAAATTAAAAACAAAAGCAAGACAAAAGCTTACGTAACTACTGGATACGATGGAAATTCGAAATTTAAAAATGTTAGTGCTAGGGATACTGAACATTAACCAATAATAATTACTTTACTGCTAACACAAACTAAATTTCTTTGCTTACCTTCAGATAAACAATAAAAGTTTGACTGTACATTCTAAAGAGTTTAAACAAATAACTTATTTAATTAATTAATTAATCTTGAAATAAATGCGATTAGAAATTTTAGTAATTTATACTTTAAGTAAACACTAACTAAGACTTTTAGACATGGAAATCTACACTTAATATATTTATGGAAAGTCTCGTTAAGTCGCGAATGAAGGAAATATGGCGCGGGAGCACGCCAACCAGCCCTGAATAGTTGCAACCTTAGTAATTTAACATGTGCACTGCACGGATATATGCGCTAGTTTTTTTCATTTAATTACGGTTAGACTGTACTGGATACAGTATTCATAAATAATTGAATTGGTTATGTTGGCAATCTAGCGTCACGCTATAAAATAATTAAAGGTAGTAAGGTACTACTACACCATTGAAAATATTTTTCTATTCAATTGATGATTCATGTAACAAACAACGAGATATTAAAGATAAGTATTAATAAATTATAAATATCTTAGTCTATTGTTTTATACAAAACGGTTAGCCATCAAGCATAGGTACCTACCTACAGTCCGTCAGAAATGGTACACGGTACCGTAAAATACGTGTTGTAAAAATAACTCACGTGTTGCACAGGAGATATCGTAAACAGTCTTATTACGGCGGTTGACAAAATCAACGCATATTACGGAGGTTTTCTTGTTTGGTTATCAAACAAGAATAAAACTAGTTATTCGATTTATGGTATCTTTATTTTCCTATTTTATTTTAGTTTGCTTACAAATACAAACCTTAAAAATAGAAAGCGGTGAATAAATCGATATGTTACTCCTAGTAATCCGGTGGCGTAGCGGATGTCGCGTCTCGCCGGACCCCAGAAGATGCGGGTTCGATTCCAGTCTGGAGTACAATATTTAATCGTTTCCTTTATTTGTATTTCTTAGAATAAAGTAGGCGTATAAAAATAGAATACCCAATCTAAACAAGAATAAAACATAAAAACAACCTACCGCCTCTGTGGTCTAGTGATTGAGACCACCTACCTCACATCTAGAGGTTCGATTCCCGTGGGAGCAGAAACTTTCTGTTCGGTTTGGTATACTTTTCTAAGTTCGCCTGGCTAGCTACCACCATCTTACTTAAGTCTGCCGCCATAACAATAATGTTGACAACATTGTTGTGTTGCGGCAGTTAGAGGTAAGATAGCCAGTTCCTCTGTGGTTGAGCAATACGGGTGTAACTCGCTCCCATCGTCAGCCTCATCTTCACTTACCATCAGATGAGATGAAGGCCAAGAGTTACCCCGGTTAGTTAAAAAAAAAGCCTCCGTAGTAGGCGTTGATTTTGACTACCACCGTAATAGGGAGTCATTCCCAGTTGCCACCGCCAGGACTGCTTACGTTAAGTCCGTTTACTCCCAAAGAGCTTTAGCAACGTCACTGGCCGCTGGAACACAACACTACAATGTTTCTAAAAGGTGAAAGTCAGTCCAGTCAGGCCGTCAAAATTGAAGTAGTAAATAAAACTATCCTATCTTGAAATTTCTTGTTAGTACGAAAGGCGTATTTCATCTTAAGCCTCAGGATGATACCTGCAATACCAAGTGAGTGCTTTTCCTTGTTATTGCAGGTGTCTATAGGCGGCGGTTACCACTAATGCTCATTTTCACTAACGTTTGCTTAGCGTTAGGAGTCTCTTAGCGATTTTTATCTCAGTCTATCTAAAGGAGGTATAAAGATACAAATGTCGTTCTGGAGTCATTTAACCCTAAGGAATGGTTAGTAAAAACGGACATTACTCATCTAGTTGTATAAAAAAATATATTGTCTACATTATAAATCAATATAATGCCATCTGAATTTTACACCAGACTGTACCTAACCCTTCTCCTGCGAGGTATAAAATCAGGTGCGGGTGGGGATCATGTGGGCATTAATAATGATAAATTCGTGTCATTAATTCGCGTGGATTAGTCTCGGAGGCCGAGTGCGCGCCGCCGATAACCAAATATTAACTCAATTAGTGCGGAGACGCGCTGGGCCCGCATTCAAATGTCTGCTAATCCTACCCACTGCGCTCTCAACTGACTGCAGGAATTAGGAACGGACGGGAGTTTAGTCTACAGTAGTATCGTGTTATAATCTATTCATATACCTGATACCAGCACAAACACAAAAATACCTTTACCTATAAATAGTGCTGGACAAAAGATAAAAAAATATGAGTCATAATATTATGACTCATAGGCGAGGAAAGTGATTAAATAAATACTTACCACTGTTCCGCTGATTCATCCATCATATTATGATTAAGTTTTAAAAAGCCGAAGTAAGAAGCTTAGACTTCTATAATTGGAGTGGAATAAATTTCTCAATACTAGCGAGCTATGAAAAAAACAAAAAGATTTGATTTTTTCTTTTTCCTCATAAAGTTATAAATTATTTTACATAAAGGCGCGATTAGCTTATTAAAGCTCAAAATTTTTTTTTACTACAAGAGATACCTGTAAAAACTCATTTTTTTATACATGTTTAAAGCTTTGTTGACGATAAGGCTTCTAATACCAAATGGTAGCTCAAATAATCTGTCGCTTACCATAATCCTTTCACATTTACATCTAGCAGTACTTTTAAAATAGTCCGCAATATTCAACCCCGTCCACTTGAAGATATGACAAGCACTCATGACTATCTCCCTATTAAAAGGAACACCGCATTAGTCCTGTACAGGGCTGACTAATTGCATTAATCCAATTAATAGTAGCCAATTGCAGACAAACGCATTGTTAGTCATGACAGATCGCATATGGGATGACGGTGACGGGCCGCATCCATCAACGGCGTCATAGTGCTTGTACGTGTAACTGAGTAAGCAGATTGCCAGCAATACTACCTTGAAGGTGTAATTAGCCTAACTTAACAATAATTATGCAAAGATGCAAAGCACGTTTCAAGACACAATTGGTTTTCAATTGTCATAAAACTCCCGGGAGTCTTACTCAGCTTGACAAATTAAGGTAGCGCATCTTATTTAGTGCCATCCCACTGAGAAAGTAGCCTTCTCCATAAGGAAGACGATAGTCAAATAGCTTGGTGTGTTCTGCCCGAGAGTGGTTTCTAGAGCTGGCCGAAGAAGCTTTAGATTAGAGTCGAGCTGTCTGTGTTGAGATATAAAGTACTACCTACATGCTACACAGTGAAAAAATATATAAGGTTAAAATTATAGTGACAACGTGAAGCAGGAATTTTGTTAATATTTTAAAACTTTCATTTAGACTTGTAAACAATATTCGGTTGGTTTTGGTCCGAAGTATTTAAAAACGTTTTATAGTACGTGTAAATGTGTGGTTGACAATCATCAAATACTTAAGCACCTTACTGAAATGATAAACTAAAATGAGTTTGGGACACCGCAATATTACGCTAATCTTACATATGTTTCGTAAAATTTCTCTTAGCAGTTTCTGCTTAAGTGCCGAGGAGATATGAATAAATGTCATAAATCATCAAATAAAAATACGATCTTTCTAAAAAATATCTTACTGTATTGTAATAAATCGAATTCTCGTGAATTACACGCCAATCTTTTGTTCTCGTAAAACAATGGTAATCCATCGCATTTATTCAATTCGAATTTAAAACAAACGTAGCGGACCAAAAGCAAACTCAATCCAAGCCGCGTCTCAACTCGAGTAAGACGGTTCAAACAAATTATTTGACATAATATCGTTAATTAGAAACCCTCCTTTGTAGCCGAGGGTGGGGTAATTAGGTTCGAATGCTCTGAATGGGACCTTTTTCTGCTCGTTACGGCTGAAACAAAGGGGCAAAGAAGTAAACAGACCGTATTCAGCTAAGGATTTGCATAGAACCCGACAATGAGCTTGACTTTATGAAGGTTAGCAAATTTGATAGTTTTTTAATTAGTATAGATTCATAAAATTCGAATACAAACTACAAAATTACGGTAGTAGTTGCATTCCTAAATAAGTAAATGTGTTTTAAAATAATTAATTACTTTTTCCATACTTTACATTACTTATACAAAATTAGGTAAAAAAATTTAAACCTGCATCTTACTCCTAAATAATTGATACCTATTAGTTTTTATAAGAGACAACTTCTGAGATAAAAAGACAACTTTTTTTAGTTCTTGAATATGAAATTTCAAAATAAAACAAAATATTTCAAAATAAATAGTATATTTAAAGTCAATAGTATCACAGATACAGTGGTTTGTTTGATATGTTGCATGCAGCGCATCGTCTAAAGACGCTCATATAAAATCTGCGCAGCAGATGATGTCCAATGTTGCCTTATACTAAAAAATGTATGGGCAGATTGACAAAATTATTAATAAATATGTATTTTGTAAATAAAAATAAGGAAAAAATGACGATTTTTATAAATTCCATTATTTTTAAGTTTAAATTGTTTTCAAGAGTAACAGCAGCGTATATTTTCCAATTTTGTGTAGAATAGTCAGTGTTCTGAAGAGCTATTTGACCTTATCCCACCTTCCCCATTCCTACTCAGGAGCACGCGTGCCGGTCATCGGAGTCATCAATTCACTGTCTCCACCTTAACATCACGTACAAAGAAATTTAGTAGCTCTTTTCTTTGTCGAACTTCCAGAACTTGGAATTCTTTGCCAGCACTTGTGTTCCCTCCTTCTTATAACATGGGTTCCTTCAAAAGAGGCGTGAAAAAGCACCTTTCGGGCCGGCAAGGTGGAGGCCGCTAGAGCAGTGTCTGAACTGCACTAGCTGTCTTCGCATATGGACTCTTCTTACCGCTTCACATCAGGTGGTGTTGAGTCATTTGTCGTGCTTTGTATAAAAAAAAAAGAATAGCGCAATATTCAAACTTAGGCAATATCCCTTATGCGCTATGACGACGCTAGTGTAGCGACTACACTTATTCACCAACTCATTTTGACAGCTAAAGTTTTTTTTAAGCTAACTCATTTTGACAGCTAAAGCCTTTGCATTCAGTGCGTGCTTAAGTGCCTCGGCAAACGAGGTGTGGGATGTCCATAGGCATGGAAGAGTTACAATCTTCACAGAGCTATCAACATCTTCATCACCAACCTATACACGCTCACTGCTACGCACAGGCCTTCCTAAATGTGGAATTTGGACATTAGCACCACGCTGACCCAATGCTGGTTGATGGGTTAACCCTTGTTAACAAAAACCGGAACCAACTTCGCCGAGTGGCCGGTAGTAACTGCATGAGGGTAGCCAATGATCGAGCTAAGTAGTGTTAATGTGGAGAGGCATATGTCCTGCAGTGGTCTGTTGTAGGCTGATGATGATGATGAAGTGATAACCAGTGAGTAAATTCCCTATCCATTGCTATCTTATAAAACAAAACGTCACATTAGGTCTGAAATTAACTCGGTAACTTTTTTTATATAAAGCACGACAAATGACTCAACACCACTTGATGTGAAGCGGTAAGAGAGTCCACATGCGAAGACAGCCAGTGCAGTTCAGACACTGCTCTAGCCGCCTGCACCTTGCCAGCCCAAAAGGTGTTTTTTCACGCCTCTTTTGAAGGAACCCATGTTATAGGGACACATGTGCTGACAAAGAATTCAAAGTTCTGAAAATACGACACAGAAACGAGTACGACATATAATTAGTTATTAAGCGCACTTTAGAGCTGCAAATAACTCGGTGACTATGAATTTAGTTGTCAAAATGAACATAAATAAGTATCGCTGCTACAGACCCACATTGCCAGAGGGATTGCAATAGCGCTTGTCGGCCGGAAAGAGCTCTATGTCTACTGCTTTGAAGACCATCGGGCCAAAGCGCTATAAAAAGCGCGCTATGAGAATTGTCGACGATCCTGAGCTCACAAGCGGTATTGAACCTTTAAGCCTAAGGAGAGATTTTGCCTCCTTGTGTGTGTTCTACCGTTTGTATAACGGGGCGTGTTCTGAGGAATTATTTGACATGATGCCCACGGCTTCTTTCTATCATCGCACCGCTCGCCATCGGCAGGGAGTTCATCCTCACAAATTGGAACCAAAGTGGTCGCGTACTGTACGGTTTCAGAGAAACTTCCTCCCGCGTACGCTCAGGTTGTGGAATGAGCTCCCTGCAGAGGTTTTCTCGAATGAGTACAGCATGGGGTTCTTCAAAAAAGACGTGAAAAGGTTTTTACAGGGTCGGCAACGCGCAAGTGATACCCCTGGTGTTGCAAGCGTCCATAGGCTACGGTAACCGCTTACCATCAGGTGGGCCGTATGCTTGATTGCCACCTTAGTGGTATAAAAAAAAAAAAGCAGAGTTTGGTAGAATTCTGTTCTTATTTTCGGCGTCCATAAGTGCATGCGAACCATTGCGAGAGTATCCTAAATATATTATGATGATGACCTCCGCGTGTGGTGCCATGATATTGACATAGCGATGAGTATTCTCACTTGAGAATACTCACCGCTGTAGGCGGTAATATATTTTTATGAGTATTCTATATTAAAACTGCTTTCTGTTTATTGTGCTTTATCATTAAAATTTAAAAATTGCGTAACTTCATTTAAACGTAACTAACTTAACCCTTACATAGGCTATTCTTTCCGTGCCCCAAAGTCGCGATCGAGCGGGTCTAAGACGCCCCTCACGATTTAATTGCGCTGCTATTGTTCCGGCTGATTTGATTCTGTATCTCTCTATAGGGCACAATCATAATAACGAGCTTAGCGGTCCAACGGTCGTAAAACAGCAATGTGTAACTGAATTTTGAAAAAAATTTCATAGTGGGTACTGTTCATTTCAAATCTATATATATAAATGGTCAGAAGGCTTTATAAATTACCTACATTTTATTTCTAAGCTAACACAGATTTATCTTGGTCATAAAATAGCATTTAAAAATACTTAGAGATAAACACTAAACTTGTCTAGTGAAAGCGAACGAAGAAGGAAGTGTAATTGCGTTGCCTCTACCAAAACCCTCTTTTAGCAGATATTTATAATTTTTCTCTTTGTTTTTTGTCAATATATAATAAAAATAAAAGATCGTTTTTTGTTCTTCAACATTTTTTCTTCTTTTTTCTATTCAACTGGATGTCAAACAAGCTGATGGCTTACCTGCTGGTAAGTGGTTACCGTCGCATAAAGTCGCCGGAAATAACAAGCAAACAATCATTTCGTATTGGATGTGCGATGTCGTCTTATGAAAAGTTTCAAAATTGATATTTTAAATAATAATAGAAACTAAAATGACGAATGAAAATGAAAATTATCGATTTTTTCTATATCCTATAATTGGCAATCATATGAAATCTTTTTTGAGACTAATCGAGAGATAATTATGGATATATTTGCTCAGATCCATGTAACAAAAAACAGTTATTCACAAATTATTATTTATGTAAGATGACCTTGATCGGTCTAACAGACAGCTGTCATTATTTTCAGATGCGTGCATCTTCATGCGGAGCGGCGTGTCATGCACACTCTTTCCCTGACAATTTCAACAAACAACAACTTGCTCCTAATTGTGTTTGCGATTCCTTTAGAAAGCTCTTTTGACTCCTCTCCAATTGTGAAAACTCGTTTAGGAACGACGTTAAATACGACTGAATTTCAGATAATTAACTCAGATTACGGTCTTCTGCGTAAAATTCGCTTTTATTGCTTCAAAATTTGTGGGAAGCGGACGTTCACACATTTTATAATCAGTTGAAATAAAATAAAGATATTTTTATTGGCCTTGGGTATAGGGTCGTGCAGCTTATAAATCTGATTGAATCACAGCTCACATTGTTATAAAAACAATAGTTCAACCACCGTGCGAATATCGAATATCGAGTTACTGAAAGCCTGATGCAAATTCGGAAAACCCCATTATAATCTGCATCGCACACCGTTGGACGCTCTTTTCATTCGATGCCTTTTGTTAACGGATTCAATTAAGTTTACAGCGGCGTCGAGGTCAGTTAATAAAAACCGAAGCCTACAAAAATTGGCACGTAAATCAAATTCAATAAAGTGGTGCACAATGGACGTGGAAAGGGCATCGGAAAATGTCGGCGTCAAACAATGACGCCGGATTGTGCGCCAATAAACTTATAGCGAGTCGTTAACTTTACACCTTTGCTATTGGCACATAATATCACTGCTTCGTTTAATTATATTATTTAACATATCACTATCACAAGAACATTTTCATCATCTTTTACAGACTGACTTATTATCCCATATTTTTTTACTATGTAATATTTCAGGTAAAATGTACAAACTGGATATTTTTTGTATTATCTAAACTCAATACCTGCTTTGTCATATCTCATTTTTCATTTTCTTTATTTCTGTAAGTACAATAAATAATATCTGACTACAATTGAGCTTGAGCCACCCTTTCCTATTAAGAATTCCCGTCCACCTTTCACGTTCTCGAATTAATCGCCCGAGAACCTCTCTATTAAAGTTTCTTTGCGAGTTGTTTAAGAGGCTCAAGTGTCTTAAAACTCCGTAGATAATGTTAAACATTCATTTAAGTGCACGACGTTCGACCAACTTTCGAATCGTCGCATAAATCTCCTAATACTTTACTGTTTAATATTCATATCACTGTTCAACGCAAAACCTGCCAGCTGAATATATTTAGAAACCTCACTTATACATTTATTCACCTACATACTTCTTTGAAAGAGTTATAATAAAAGTTGCCCGGTAGAAACCTACATAAAAAATATTTTGTAAATTGCGCATTGAAAAAACACAGTTAAATTAATTTCCTCTTACATTTTTTTTGGCATAAATAAGGGTTTATTACTTTTAATAACCATATCCTTTGTAGAATAGATGGAACTAAATTGCATTATATTTATCGAAAATAGTTTTATCTATGAAGATCAATAAAATAAATTTACAACTCTTTATGAAATTGCTTTAACCGCGCTATGAACTTTTTAGGATGGAACAAATGACGAAGACTTAAACCTAAATTTTCGGGATGGGCCGGTTATAGCATGGTTGATTAGAACAGTCTAGTGGGCGTGGATTCATATAAATTCATACAAATAATATTTTTGAGTTTATTTAAAATTAAAACAACAATATCAAGATATCTGTACAATGAAAGTGAAAGATAAGAAAAAAAACAGCTGAAGACCAGAAAACAAAACAGTTACAAGATGCTAATTCCAGTTAACTCCCACAGCGGTATCCTTAAGGCCGGGTCCCAACAGCCAATGCTCATATTAGGTGTGCGATAAAATAAAATTTGAATGGCATTGCAGCCCCATTACCATTCCGGTACGATAGGCCCCACGGGGCGGCGCGCGACGGGTTGACTCCGAGAGTCTAGTCTGGCAATTTACTATGAAAATGCTCGCTTTTACTTATAAAATATGTAGTTTATTTACATATTGATTTTAATGGTCAAGAATTACCTCTATATTTTTTTATATGTTAACATCTCAATAGTAATATAAGATTATGATTTATTTGAATTTTGAAAAACTTTCCGATCAAGTTTTCCTTTAAGAATAACTTGTTTCATTGTTTTCCATTACCCTTCTGCACTTTATATGTTGTCTGACAAAACAATAAAGTCGGCTACCGTAACGAATGGCTTATAAATGCTCGCTCAATTGGCTGTCCATAAAAGTATAAAATGGATGAAAAAATTGAATGAACGCTTTCAAAAATGTCGAATACTTTACAGGAAGGCCACCTATAGGAAGTGTAAAGCAATTGTGGGAACCCGCCAAAACACGTAGCTTGTTCATTCGAGTCGTTAAGCTAAGACTAAATGTTGTAGAGCTCTTCATCCCCTACATTTGTGTATTAAACGGGAGATTGGAAGAGAAGTATAGAACATTAGGAGGGGTCTTCCTAGACTAGTCACGTAATAGCCGTCTGAGCAGGTCGTTCTAACATCGCTACATCAGCGGTTTGGTTGCAATCTTCACGTTCATTTGTGGGCTATATCACGATGTTAGTGTTCTTTCTATCGGTTCTGGACACTAATAGTAAATGTTACATAGTAATCTTTGAAACCTCTGCTTAACTTTAAATCTTTATGATGCGGTTGTTTCGTGGTTCAGTAACATTTAATTTTAAGAAGTCAATCAATGATATAGTATAAAATTCCTAAGTAAGTGGTCAATTAGTTAGTTTTCCTTGTTTCTGTTTGTGGTACTAAATAAATTATTTCTATTCCATTCTAAATTCCAAGTAACAAGGTAGTTATTACCTTACGTCTTCTCCACAAATGTGCTCTATTATTTTCATAATATGTCACAGGCTAATGCAAGTAGCCATAAACTTGTCACTTTATTTAATTGAGCATTAATAAAAGTTTTTAGTGTATGCTTACAAAATATAATACGTATTTTAAAATAGGTGAAAAATGTTTTACTTAAAAGAATGCAAGCTGTCATTTATAAATATCTCAAATTTATCTGTTTAAAAATCAGCGAAAACACAACGTAACCGTCCACCCAAATCGTGTTCCCGTCTGCGATATTTTAATATTAACGACACTTTTTATACACTTGGCATATTTCTCCTAAGTCGACGTGGCTCTGGGCGTGTTAATACAAGCTCTTAAACACCCCCTACATGAATAATTAGGTGTTTTCCGGATTTATCTTCAGTGTTATCGTTCTAACACGCGTTTTAAATTCGCAAATTCATTCTTCCCTCTTTATTGAGGATAATACGTCTCAGCTCCGATGCGATTCTGATTAATGCGTTCAGCTCAAGCCAGTGCAACTTTGTCAAAGATAGCGAAGAAAAATAAAGGGACGTGACTCGACTAATTTTCTTTTTACGGCAACAAAAGGTGAAAGAATGATAGCGCCTTATTTTTTTTATTCGTCCAAAGAGTTTAAGCGCCTCTTAGCTACATTACTCTTTCGTCCTGTTCTGGTATGAAGTAGTTAATAATTTAAAAAGTTATTTATTCTTCTTTTGAAATCTGGATTGTCAGAAACACGTCAGAAAAGCCCGTGAGTTGAGTTGGCACGTCACTATTCCATTTTTCCTACTATTCATTTATTGGTATTTTTTCTGGAAATATGAAAATAAGACTTGTCTTTACACTGTGCAGTGGTAAGTTCTGTATTTTAGGAATTGCGATAAATAAAATATGGTAATTCAAATTAACAATTTATGAAAAATTTCAGTTTTGTTTTTGAGAAACCAAGTTTTAGCAGAAGGAGACAATGGAATCAGAAGAGGGCAATTTCCATTCATGGTAAGTTATTGTATGTGTATTGTATGTATTTAATCTTTAAGGTACGTACAGTCAAACCTAGAAGTAGATAGCACTTTAGTACCATGTAACACTAACTTTTGCGCTCGTACAATAATAAAGTTGCAACCATAGTTAAAGAGCGCAATTCGTGCATGTTATTACGTGTGAATATTGGTATATAGGTTTTTTTTTAAACACAAAGCAAAATGACAAATGACTTGACAGCACCATGTAAATCGGCGTGAAGAATCCATATGCACATACAACTTTATAGTGCAGCTTGAAAAGCTTGAAGCTTGAGGTATTTTACAATAAAAGGTTCTTTTTTCATTTAGTTAATCCTAGATCAAAAATATTTCTGACATACTTACTACCTAATTGTTTGAATAGCATTTACAAATATACCTAGTTCATTTACTAAATGAAATACTGTATTATCAAGTGAATTTGTAATGATTTTATATTTTTTAATAATAGTATAATTCTGCTAGATAGTGGATAGATATAATAATTTAATGATAAAGGAGGGCAGATGGGTCTAAAAAGGAGGATTTTCTGTAAAAAAGGATAATATTTACAAATTAAACTATTTTTTTATATTAATTTACTTTATTTAACATATTGTTAGAACTATTACGTATCAATCATCTTGAAAGACAATGTAATCACATGATATATAAACGATTTATCTTTTAGTCACAACTAAAATAATTTTGAAATTATTCCATTTTGCACTTTGTACAGTTCGATTTCAACTTATGTCATTACCTCTCCATAGGCTTTCCTGTACTACTCAGATGAGAGCGTCACAGAGTCAATAGATGCCCGGTTCCTTCGAGGCGCAGTCCTAGTTAAGCCTGACTGGCTAATCACTTCATCTGTAGGCCCAGCCATGATCAATGACCTACCCTATGGGTTCCCTCGCAAGACTCTGCTAGCCAGACTCGGAGCCGTTTCCATTGATAACAAGTTCACGATAAATGAGGATGAAGATGAGCAGGAAAGAGAAGTAAGTGTTTTAAAAGTTTCAAAA
This sequence comes from Nymphula nitidulata, assembly GCA_947347705.1. NCBI lineage: Eukaryota > Metazoa > Arthropoda > Insecta > Lepidoptera > Crambidae > Nymphula > Nymphula nitidulata. The sequence continues at coordinate 15,958,580 of OX374623.1, forward strand.
TTGACATAACTAGCACCTGAGTATTAACATAACTTGCCTCATGTACACGAATAGAAATCATACATATCAACCGTGAGACGCCTACTGCTGGGCATGAGCCTCCAGGATCTCCAAGCCAATCGGTCCTGCGCTGCCGAAAATCTGGTGAGATTTCCAGATTTTCGGTCCACATTGTGGGGGGCCTACCAACGCTGCGCCACTCGGGGATTCTTGGCACCCTGGTCCCAGCGCTTCGCTAACGTCTGTCACCACCGACACGGCGGCGACCGGTACCGCCGAGCACTTAGGGCCTTAGTTTATTGGAAAAAAAAATTCGTTTGACTTCCACCACGCTGGCTATGTGCAGGTTGGTGAGGAGCACCAAAGCCTCGTCTGTTGATCGTCAGCTCATCATGCTCCACATGCAGGCGTTTGGATCCCATTGGTGTTATTCGGAACCCTTTGTACCCCAATTAGAGATATCTGCATAATAATAAAGTTCATTTTTTTTTGTAAAAAAATATTGTAATTATATATTTTAGACTTAATTATTAGGATTTTACATAATTCAAATCTAATCAGCAAATCTTATAATGCAGAACTGCATTCTGATGAACTTTAAGTTTTCTCTTATCGTTACAATTTTATAAGGAGTTTACTAGTGGCCACTCTCGTCCGAGTAAATTTCGGCTATCGCTACAAAATGCAGCCGATGAGTAGTCGTAGTCCTTTCTCAGGATTTAATTTATCTTCACGATTTAGGAAGTGGCAACGTAGCAGACAGTTACTAACACCTATAATATTGGTATAGATTAAATGTAATTAAACAACTTCAATTTTCCCATGTAGGTCATCCAAATAGTACGTCCACATAACCAAAGCGCAACACAATGGTGGCGCACAGACATCACACTGGTGAAGACTCTCATGCCCTTCAATATAACATCGGCTGCGGGCTTGGCAACATTGCCCACCTGGCACGGCAGCAATGTTGTCAACTATACCAACTGCTTTATTCTTGTGTATTCGGTAACGTTATTATTTTAAAACATTGATATACTTAGTTGTAGACTATTTTATTTTTTTAATTAAGGTTATGTATACTTTTTATATAAACAGGTGCTATCGGACTACACCTGTCTATATGAGCTTGTTTTTTAAAGGTTTGTTTTGATTTGGTATTGCAGTTATGCAATTAGTTTAGTTATGATTATGTTGTAGTAATATTGAATGTTGGTAAATAAATAAGTTAATGTGTGTGTGTGTGTGTGTGTGTGTGTAAGTGTGTGTGTGTGTGTGTGTGTGTGTGTGTGTGTGTGTGTGTGTGTAAGTGTGTGTGTGTGTGTGCGTGCGTGTGTTTGTGTGTGATGAAGTACAATATGGCGTCTATTCCGTGTTTGTTTGTCTTGTTCGGGTTTTATTTACTTAGGTATTGTTGAACTTTTTTAGATTATTAATTATGTGGTTAATGTGGCTCAGCAACAGCTCAGATGTTGTCGCCTTTTCAGTAATTTGGTTTAGTAAATTCAAATTAATATGTTAGTATAACAAAGCTCTAAAAATTTTATCTGATATCCACCAAAACTAACGGTTTAATAGAAGCTTTCTATGACATTACGTTATAGAAATTTAACAACAAGAAACTTTGACGAGAAATTCTTGAAAATTGTGAAAAAGTCTCTACCCTTTTACATGTTACGCTCTGTTTAATACGATGGATACGTTTCATACTTATCTGTATCTACTTTTAACTACAAAATTTAAAGTTAAGTATGTACCTCAATAAATCCTAAGAGTAATAATGAAACTATTGTTACAGAAAAGATCTGCAAATCAGAGTGAAGAGCGGATTCTGATGCAGATGTTTGTGAACATGCTACCATCAAATTCTAATTACTGCGGAAAACATTTCTATGAGGAATCCATGATCTGTGCCAATGATGACGAAGAAAACAAAAACATTGCTTCTGATCCTAAATTCTGTCAAGTAAGTGAATTCTATTCTATGGATCATTATAATATGAAAGGTTTCTCGACACGTCACAACCGCAGGATAAACACAAGAACAAAGTCTTAGGACTACGGAAATATTATCTGCACTATGGGTTTTTAGTTTCCCTAAGGAGCAATGAATGTCAAATTGAATACGAGAAAATCTTGCCGCCTAGTCTTGCCTTACGATCTTGGGACTATGAATTTTTTGAGATGAAGACGCTTAATAAAAATCTCTTAAATTAAATTTCTTGCATCGGTAAAAGTTATTTTTACTACCTTCTACAATTTATATAAGTACCTACTTACCGACATTAAAGGACGGAGCCCTAATTATTACTAGGTTGGTTTTTAAAAGAGGTTTCAATATATAAATTTCCTATAACAAATAATTAAATAACACTGCAAAAAACCTGCAAATAGGTACTTGCTATTGTGGGTTTTTCGAAAAACATATTTGGACTACGCTCTATTTTGTGTAATAATTATATCAATTAATAAATCTATTAAAATTAAAAAACGCTTGACATGTTTCTGTTGCGTTAGTGTTTCTACAATCTTACTTTTTCACCTTACAGGGAAACAGTGGCGGACCCCTCATATGCGATAGTAAAGTTACAGGAATTCAAACATACATAGTAAACAACTGTCAACAACCACATCTCTATCAGCATTTGAAGGCATGGAGCAAGTTTATAACTTGCGGCATAGAAAACAAATGCTACGAAGAGCAATGTGCCAATATGTGTACAGTTACTAACAAAGATGATCCTACGAAAACTGATATGATAACTAAAGAGACTAAAAACCATGCAGTTGCTGATAACAGTTTAAATTTAACTGAGGAAACAACCATGCCGTCTTCTACTGTCGAGCTAGTTCATCATGAGGACGTATTTTTTTCCTCTCCCTCTATCACGCCAACAATTCTACTACTAACTGAGGAAACTTCTCCATCAACGCATGCGAATTCAGCAGAAACGAAAACGACAGAAATATTAGAGGAGAAGTCATGGCCAAAAGAGAAAAACCCACAGCGAGATAACGCTGTAGAAGAAGAAGAGCAGAAAATAGAAAGAAAAACAAGTGTTGAAGCACGGGTTGAGAAAAAAGGTCACGGAGCAGCTAATAGAAATATGTGCTTTTTGCAAAGTTTTTTCAGTATTTCTATTCTGGCTTGTTTAATGTAGCTTATCCGTTATTTCTATTCTAAAATAGACAAGTTTTGATTTTTATATAAACTTTTATTTCTCATTTAAAAAAAAATATTTCAAAATTTCACATTGGTTCATTTATGTCTCATACTAGGTAAATGTCACAAGAACGTCACATATCTATTCTATTTTCGTGATAACAGTAGCTAATCTGCAAACCATACACCCGCCTTTTCCCCCTGCGCTGCTAGAAAGAGTCCATACTTATTGCATTTAGCCGGATTCCACATAGGGCTAGTTCTACATTAAAAGTAAAAACACTATTGGCTGTCCTTCGAATAGACAATCTAAATAACCGGTTCCCTTAGTGTGAATCGTTCTGGATCGCCCACCAACGCCGATTTGAATTCTGACTTACACCAAAAATTTGTCGCGATTTGTCGAAATTTGCCGCCCAAATTTCTGATTTTGTCGGACCATAGTTCAAAAGTTGTAAGGGTACAAAGGTGGCCCAGCCAGGACGCATTCGCCCTAGATGGGCCACCTCAATATCTCGAAAACTATACTACTTAGCGACGAGCTGTGTTATCTCAAAATTTGTCGCGATTTTGTCGAAATTTGTCGCCCAAATTTCTGATTTTGTCGGACCATGGTTCAAAAGTTATAGGGATACAAAGGTGGCCCAGCCAGGACGCATTTGGCCCAGATCGGCCACCTCAATATCTCGAAAACTATACCACCTAGCGACGAGCTGTTTAAACTCAAAATTTGTCGCGAATATGTCGTGACGATTCGCCAAATATCAGATTATGTCGATACATAATGACCTGACATACATAGTGTCAAGAAATAACTTGACACTATGTATGTTAGGTGTGAATCGTGCTAGATCGGCCACCAACACCGATTGGGATTCTCACTAGACCAAAAAATGACGCGTTTTTGCCGTCGGAAAGTAATTTAAAAGATAACGGAGAATCAATATTTACTTACGTAGCTACTGATCCACTACAATACGACCACAGAAAACGAGTTTTTTCCCTTTGGACAGATTTTCATTTCGCCAGATTTTTGTTTCGTCGGATTTTCGTTTTGTTAGAGTTTTGTTTTGCCAGCGTGTCACTTTGTTGTCTCAAACGTACAGGTAAGTACAAAATAAAATACATAAGCATATTAATAAATTATATTGATGTATGACGACGTGTATAAACGAGAGTATAAAATAACGCTGCAGACCCACCATACCCCTAGCCCTCCCCCTGGGGATAAGGTGGGACTGAACCATACCACCGTTAGTAGTGCTGGGTGCTGGGATTTAATGGAGGAATAGGAAAGAAATAGATACTAGAAATTGTCAATATTGTCATTATATTTAGATGTGAAGATAACTCAATCGAAATATCGTATGTATGTAGCTGGATCATCCCCTGAAGTACCAGGCTACCATATCTATGTAGGAGATGATTAGCATACTGTTAATTTTATTTAAATAATAATCGTAGGGGTACAATTAATAACCTCTGATATACTTATGGTAGCCTGGTACTTCAGATTGGAAATATACATTTATTAGGTGTCAACGGATCAAATGAATCAACGGACTGAATTACTTTCTCTTTGTCGCATTGTTGGTTTAGTATTACAAAATAAAAAAAAGAATCATGCTATTAACACCAGGTTCTTAATATTTGAAAAAACAAAACCTGTAAACTTAGAGTGCACAGCACTACAGTGGCATACCACTGGGTGGGACTGAACCATAGTTCAGTCCCACCCTACCCCCAGGGGTATGGTAGGTCTGTCATGGCACAGGGGTCTTCTTTCGAAGTTACCAACTTACGGGCTACCTGAGGGATTGTGCAAATGGGTCGCTAGCTTTTTGTCCTGCGAGCCGTCGTTGACGGCAGTTGCTCGGATAGCATAGACATCAACGCTGGCGTCCCGCAAGGCTCGGTGCTATCTCCAACATTGTTCCTGCTGCATATAAATAATATGCTGTCTATTGACGGACTGCATTGTTATGCGGATTACAGTACTGGTGATGCTTACTATACGGGTCGTGCTAAGACCCCTAGGTCTACTGTGTAGGAAAGTCGCGGTCGACTTGTGCCTGAAATCGAGAGGTCTCTAATCAGGAGTCTCCGATTGGGGACTAAACTTAGTCCAATTCAACCCCATTATGACACAAGTCTGCGCGTTCAACGCTAAAAAAAACCCCATTCGCTGTGGCTCCACAATTCCTTAACACACCGTTTTCCAATTCTACGAGTATCAGGATACTTGGTGTTAAAATCTCTAGTGACGTCCAGTTCCGCAGTCATTTGGAGGATAAAGTCAAGCTGGCATCCAAGAAGCTTGGTGTGCTCAATAGAGCGCGGCGGTATTTCACTTCGGGGCAAAGACTGTTACTGTATAAGTCTCAAGTCAGGCCCCATGCCATTTATGGGCAGGAGCACCTAGATACCAGCTTGGACCATTTGACTTGCTCCAAAGACGCGCTATGAGAATTATCGACGATCCTAAGCTCACAAACGGTATTGAACCTTTGCGCCTTTGGAGAGATTTTGCCTCCTTGTGTGTGTTCTACCGTTTGTATAACGGGTTGTGTTCTGAGGAATTATTTGGCATGAAGCCCACGGCTCCTTTCTATCATCGCACCGCTCGCCACCGGCAGGGAGTTCATCCTCACAAATTGGAACCAAAGTGGTCGCGTACTGTACGGTTTCAGATAAACTTTCACCCCCGTACGCTTAGGTTATGGAATGAGCTCCCTGCAGAGGTTTTCTCGAACGAGTACAGCATGGGGTTCTGCAAAAAAGGCGTGAAAAGGTTTTTACAGGGGCGGCAACGCGCAAGTGAAACCCCTGGTGTTGCAAGCGTCCATAGGCTACCTACGGTAACCGCTTAACATCAGGTGTGCCGTATGCTTGATTGCCAACCTAGTGGTGGTAAAGTAAAGCATATAAAATGTAATAAATAGATCACTCTACAACAAAATTTTAATGGCGACTGTATTTTTACTGTCGAAACAAAAATCTGGCGAAACGAAAATCCGACGAAACAAAAATCTGACGAAACAAAAATCTGGCGAAATAAAAATCGGTCGAAACGGAAAAAACTCCAGAAAACATGTACCTATAGGTATACACGTACACTTTAAGAAAGAAAAATATACTATATATTATTACATATCAGATATGATACGTTCTCATTTCGATATTAGTTTCGAAATTATTAACTTTCTCCGGAATTATTATACAATATAACCCAACAGCTGTGCAGCTTCGTGGTATTTTGCATAAAATTAAATACTCATGGAACTTAAAACTTTGTTACAAATTATTCGAGGTTCGCAGACTTGCAAGTTAAGTGTACTTAACCGCGACTTGTGAGAATGTAAATTGTGTGCTGTCCCGTCCCGTGGGCCATCCACGGGGATTATGCCGCTGTCACCCGATATGCTAATTAGCTACCTACTCCTTCCTCCGCGCCTCTCAAATTTGTAACCAATATTATAATTGCCTTTGAAGAGTTTTCGAACCTATTTTGTATAATTACGGGCTTGTTATTGCACAAAATTGTAAAAAATATTCGAAAGATTTTTGAGTATGTCAGCCGAAAGAAAATTTAAAGGTAAGTATTTTTACTATTTATTTACTTATAATCAAAAAGGCGTATAAGTTAAATGAAATAGCATTGATTTGTTAAACTAATAAAATTAACTAAATTACACTGAATTTTAAACAAAAAGAAAAAGAAATATACTTTTTACCCTAAATAATTAGTTATCATTTTGGGTGCAAAGTATTTTTTTTCGCTAATGTAAATTCGATTTTAAGTTGGTAAGTACCTAGGTACCTACATAGATAAATTACTTCAAAATGTCAATACGTAATGTATTAATAGTTAAAATCCCAGTAATAAGTTAAATATGAATTGTATTTTACTACAACTTACAATAATGGCCACTATTGTAAGTAGTGTTGCATGCACAAATATTCGCTCAATACGGTCTGGAAACTTGTTAATGCTATTAGAGCAAGATGCGGAGGCGCTAAGCTGCCACCTTACTTAATTCTACTTATTCAGAAAACTTTGACATGCTGCAAACTTTCGTTACAAACCATCTCTAGGGGTACGGCGGCGTTTTGAAAGCGACTATTTTGTACAAATATATAAAGACTTCTAATATCTTATCGACATGGAGATTTTTAATAAAATTCACAAATCACGTTTATAATAAACAATTCACATTTTAAAAAAGAAATAAAAAAGTATTAAAGCCTTGTGCTTACGCTGTAATTTTACGCTCTAGATTAAAATTTAGTAATCAATCATGAGGCGCTTGGTGGTTTGAGCCGCGTCTTCCACTCCGATCAACTGAACGAATCAACTAGTTGATCAGAGTGGAAGTCAATTCAGGCATATGTTCCTATAGAATCAACAAGTTGATTAGATACATTTTTCACTAAAGTTTCTTTTCTTTTTGTTCCTATCGAATCACTTTTAATTTGAAAAAATAAATTCAAGATAAACTTTTTTGCCCGAATAGTTCTATATCATTCGATTAAGTTGTAGATAGGAATAAATTAGAAGAATAATAAATGTTTCTATCGGATCAACTTAATGGTTGATTCGTTGGGAACAAAAAATAGTTGATCCGTTTCAGTTGATCAGTTTTTTTCAATTCAATTCAAATCAATCATTTATTGCTCTCATGTTGTATACAGTGATGGTATAAGTAAATAGTGTCAAACATGAACCCTTTAAGGGTACCGCAATATTCATCCAAATTTCATACATTAATTATATTTTTAAATGTTTTAAAAATTAATAAGAATAAAACAATAATTGAAATAATCTACTACAATATGTCAATATAATAAGTATAATAATATTTGTTTAGTCAAATATACAAAGAAATTTGAATATACTCGTATGTCACTTCATTAATGGCATACGAGTTAAAATGTCAATTAAAAATATCAGTTCAAATTGACAATTCATAATGTCAATTAATTTATCGCCGATCAGTAAATAACTAGGTATTTAATTTATTTTATGCATTGATTACATTTATTTATCGTTAAAAAACTCGTCAATATTGTAGTAACATTTATTTAGTAATTGTATTTTTAATTGATTAAACAATTTTCTGTCTTGCTTTTCTGATTTTAATTTGTCAGGTAATTTATTATAAATTTTAACTGCCATTACTTTTGGGCTTGAGCTGTGTATTTTTAATTTAGAAGTCGGTAATAAGAGGTTATGTTCAGTTCTAGTTGGAAAACGTCGTATTTGGTAGTTTAGTTGATCGGAGTGGAAAGCCTTGTTTGAGCGTTCTGCTTTCGATTACGAAAACAAAGCAACTGTCCCCATGGTCGATCCCGGGATCTACCAAAATTTTAATCTAGAGCTCCTTAAGCCGTTGGTCCCGGATGCTACTGCAACCGCTTTAGCCCAACAACCCGCATTGGGCCAGCGTGCCTAAGCTCCTCATCTCTTTTTTCTCTGTAGGAAAACCTGTGCCCCGCAGTGGGACGTATATAAGCTGATGATGGTGAAGATGAATGATATATTAACTGTCTCAACAATAGGTACGTACATGTCGAAATACATAGGTATACAAATACCTCGTTCGAGTCTTGAAATTGTAAATATTTCGCCATGAGTTACACTAGCTTAAAACCTTTTAACCTTATCCACAACAATCCACACTAGACAGAAAGACTAAAAAAAAATAATTTATAGTAACTTAGTGATCGGAACACATACCCGGATTATTAAAAGTCGCGGGTTTCCATCTCGCCCCAGGGCACGGTTTTTATAGTGTATATTAATATTAATACTTGATTGTTTTAAAGAAATTTTAAAAATCACTCTAATTTCTTGTTAACGGTACAGTGAGCAAACAAAGTTCCAATAAGCCATGAAGAGCCTTCAGTAAATACTTAAGCAAATTTGCAAGTTCTCTTCAACAACTTTAACACCCGGCACTATGCCGCAAGCTTCAGTAATTTGTTTTGTCGAGTATTTTCATATCAACGCTTTCATAGAATATAAATTTGTGCAAAAATATGTAAGTATAGTTAATATATTAAGATCCCCAGGCCCCCAGAAGTTGTTTATTGCACATACCCAACATTTACCTAATTTTCGTCCAGAGAATAATGGGTGGAGATTAGAAGAGAACTAATATAAATTTGACGGTTCGATAGCTATCAACTACCAAGTTTTGTCAGTGAATTACTTCAAAATGCATCCAGGTGCGTTAACTTCAGTAGGATATCACATATTTGTAGCAATTCGTATTTTTATATTTTTGTTTGTTTTTACAGAAGAATTAAATAACGACGATTACATTAAGGATGACTCAAATATTCAAATCCACTGCTGAACAAATCGATTTCCAAATGAAACGGTTTCAGCCTGCATCCAAAGGCTCCCCACGACCCTGACCCAGGTCGTCGGTCTGTCTGTTTAAAATAAAATACCGGGTTTACAAAATATGTTTTATTTTTTACTTTTATAAGTACGTACATACTAACGTAACTCAATGAATCTTAAATAATCCGTTAGGTGAACCGATTCTTTTCGCTAGTGATCAACAATCCCATTCAGGCTGATGTAATTTAATGTTAAACTTTTAGGTCAGCGAACGCGTAAAATTACAGCTTATTCAATTTCAGCGTCAGCTAGCAATATTTTAACAAAACAGTTAACTCGAGTGTATCAAGAAATCGTATCTCAAAAGCGAATTTTCTTCCCGAACTTTTCGAGCGTACTGAATCGAAATGTATCTTAATACGACTCGATGTATTTAAATTCTGAATGGAAATCGCATCGGAAAACTGTTATGCATATTTTAAAGTTAAATTTACTTACAGAACCACGACGCCGAATGAGTATTCACTGCCAATATCTCTTTTGAGAACTTTAAAATGTTTTATGATATTCGACGGACGTGATAATGTAGATTCGCGAATAACCCATTCGATTGAAATGAATAGAAAGGAGGTGCATTTGAATTTATTTTAGGAGATATCTTCGCTGGGCGCGCGCCTGGTGGATGCTGATCGGCAAACCGTCATAAAGCTATGTTGTTGCTATCGTGTGAAAGGGCTGAGGAATGCCACTGATACTTTCTTTCGCTTTCTATATTTTTTTAGAAAATGCAACAAAATTTATTGATTTTGTTTCTAACTGAAAAGGTACCACAGAAACATTTTGTTTCTTAAAAAATACGTATAACTTACCAAATACCTATACCTTACCAAATTTTCATGTTAACTAAAGAAGTTTGACGCTCTACAAAAACCTAGAAATAAAATCACTTTATCGGATGTAACTCGCGTTTCATTAGATGTTGCATTATTATGTTATTATTGACGCTTCGATTTCTTTTCAGCTATCTAAGACTAATAATGACAACCACCAGTCACTAACCCATGATTTTAAGCCTATCTTGTGGCATACGGACCGAATCACGGGAGAGCGCGAGGGTACTTGCTTGGGCGTTTTTCCTTACCTCGCTGATTCTTCGTTCCCTACAAATCTTTATCCGTCCTTTCCGTTGCCAACTCTCTCGCTTGTGGGGCGTGACACTCTCGTGGTCACTTACTTAACCTACTCGAAATTTCGCACGATGGTGTGCCAGGAGGTCCCGGTGATATAAGTACTGAGCCAGGCTCCACTCTCCGCAGACGATAAACCATCTCCTTTCTGGCGTCCTGGTACAAGCGTATATTCCCAAAGTGAGTGGTCACGGCTCTCGTTGACTTCTTCATCACAGAGGCAGACTGCAGACTCGCATAGCGCTCGACTCGCATAATCAATGAAAGCGCTACCTGAAACAGCTATACCCCGTAAGAATCTGCGACACTACGTAGTCCAGTTCCACACAGTCGTAAGAGTAGGGAGAATACCCGCTAGCACTGATAGTACCGCGGTACTGCACGTCCTGTAAGCCTACTAGTAATCATCATTCATCATCATCATTATCAGCCTATATACATCCCACTGCTGGGCACAGGCCTTCCTACATGGTAGAAACACATGAGGAGATTGGGCCATAACCCCACCACGCTGGCCCAATGCGGGTTGGTGGGCTAAAGCGGTTGCAGTAACAACCGAGACCAACGGCTTAACGTGCCTTCCGAAGCACGGAGGAGCTCGAGATCATAAATTTGTTTGACCCATCCCGGGACCAACCATGGCGAAAGCTGCTTTGTTTTCGTGATCGAAACCAGGGCACTCAAACCACTACGCCACCGAGCTCCTCCTACGCCACCGAGCTCCTCCTATGCCACCGAGCTCCTCTAGTAATGACAGTCGGGAATAAAAAATAGTAACATAACTAATTAAACGCGAGTTACCGTAGTAAAGTAGTTTTTATTTCAAATGTGTAGTGCCTGCGAAAATATAATCCCAAGGTTTTGAATTCCAATAAGGTAGCTGGCTGTAAAAACTGGATACGTAACGGTCCAAAGGAAAAAATATACCCACAGAATATTACATTCTCCTTTATTTAAGACAAATAGCTTCCAAAGTATAGTTATTGTGTAAACTATACACAAAGGTTGGTTGGTTGTGGTTTCACACCACCACCGCTATCTACAAGTAGAAATATATAGAATTTATACCTATCTCTATTTCTGTACGTTTTTTAGCTAATTAACTTAGCCCTTAGCCATTGAAGCGTTTAAATTAAACAAACAAAAGGAATTAATTCAACAATCTCATAAAAAGAAATAAGCAGTTCATAAAACTTTAATAATTAAAACTCGAATAAAAATACGCACCGTCGTGGGCGCAAAGCCGATGTAAATAGGCCTTTCTTTTTGCGACATTTTACTTAATGTTGCTCAAGAGCTTCTTGGTACTGGTGTTGCTGAGGGGTCTTAGTGTATTGGCCGCTGCAAAGAAGCCTTTTTCCCTAGCCGAGGGAGCAAAAGAACTGACAACTGTCGTTAACTGGTCCTGACCGGGTATTAAAGAGTGTAAACAGGGGATAGATCGTAAAAATAATAGCTCTAGTATTTATCATCATAATAGCAAAAAATGCGCCCTCATTTTGTTTACCTTTCCCCTTTGTATTTCTCTTGAAAGGTATACTTACATTTTATACCTAATACTAACTTCTTTTTCAGACTAGATTTAATTAAGTAATAATATTGTAATTGGTTAGTCTGTAATAAATCGATAATAGAATTATCTACATTATTAATTTCCTGCTAATATTTTAACCTTTTATCCCAGCCCACATACACAATAAATTAAACTGTAAAAAAATTATTGACCCTGAATTATTAAAATTGATTTGCCTTGAGCAGATACCCACTTTTTGTTTTAATTATTCTCCTTAACTTATTTTTAATGACTCAAAAGCACATTAACCTCATGCTGTAGTCGGAGAACGTGGACGTAGGGCATAATGCAAAATTAAAACAGAAAATAAGCAACTCGTCAAATCAGCAGCACCGTCTGTAGGCAATTTTCAATCTCTTTCCTATTTGTGACAGTAATAAAGCGGCCGGGAAAAGTCAACAATCAATTTTGTATTTCAATTTATTCCCAACCATCCTAGTTCGTGCGGTGATAAGAAAAAGAAAAACGCGATCATTGAAAACGGAAATTATTGCAAGAAGCCATCAGTGGTGTGCGCCGGCTTCCTACGCTGTATTATTTCTTTATTTTCATTTTTTGTCGATTGACTCGCAGTTTTGATTTGTGGTCTGTCACTCCTGTAGAGCCGTGAGTCATTTGTCACTCGCTTTACTGTATAGTTTACGGTTGAAAAGCCTGTCTTAATTCGACTGTGAAGCACCATCTCAACTTATTTAAAATATTAGAATAAGTTCTGAATTCATTTCTTATTCAGTTTTAGTAAAAGATATTCTTGTGAAGTGAAGCATAATATTATAAACTAAGGTATCACAAAAAAAACTTAGTAACCATTTGCATCTAGATCTCTAAAGCCTATAGGTATTAGATACTTGACATTGTAATCTAAACTGCATTAATAATTTGGGGCAGATAATAAACTATAACATTACCAAAATAATTGAATCAACCAAAAAAATTAATATAATAATTTTAACTCGGCTGACGGTAAATTCCCGTGTGCTATAAATCCGCTGTTAACTTACGTGCGGGTGTATCGACGGTGTTTGCCGTGGCGAAATTAAAGATGGCATCGATAACAATTCTATCAGGCTGCGCTCGGCCGACAATGAGGGCGGGCGGGGCGAGGGAAATTGGGGTGATTTTTCTCTTCTGTGCACGTCCGTTTAGTACCGTCGGCAACGAAGAACAAAAGATTATACCATAGTTAATGTGAAATAACTTCACACTTTCAGAAGCAATGCTAAGATATACGCTTGCGCTTAATAACACAGTATAAAAGTAAAACTCTGTCATAAAATTGTGATTGTAGGTAATATTCAAATGAATTATTTATTTCAGCTTTTTCAAAAAAAAAATCAAGTGAAAATTATGTAAAACTATAAAAAATCCTATTACCTGTTTATTAAACGTCAAGCAAATTTTGTAAATATAAATGTCTACAAAAAACCAGCCTATTAATGTTGTTTTTATTGTGTGTGTGTGTTATAAGTGTCAAACTTACGTGTCTGTCTGTGGATGTGTGTGTCTGTCTGTGGCATCGTAGCTCCTAAACGCATGGACCGATTTTAATTAGGTTTATTTGTTTGAAAGCTGACCTGATTAGGATGGTTCTTAGCTATAATTTATGAAGATCAGTTCAGAAGTTTGATGACTATCAGCTTATTTTCTACATGATAAAAGGATTTTACTAACTTTCACAGATCCGATTGATTTGAAATTTGGTGTACTTCGGTGACATTCTCATGGCATACTAACCTTATGCTAATCCGTAACCATGAAAAAGTCTGCCGGATGCTTAATTCTTCAGAAACTTACAGCAGACATAGCGTGTTTGGGCTCATAAGAATAGTCTCAATGAGATATTGTTAGGTAGATGATTAATGAGGCCGGGGTTTACTTAAAATTTTCAATTTTATATTTTTTGCGAACCGCGCTTGCGTTTTGAACTCTTTGGTTTTCATAGCTTAAACAAAACAACCGTCGCCATATTTTGACCCTGATGGATAATCAGAATTTTATATCTCTAGCTCCTTCGTACTTCTCAATGCACGTTTTCATCAATGCACTTTTGCTATTTTTATGAGAGTTTATTAACCGACTTCAAACAAATTAATTCAATTAATTTTGTTTATGTTGTTGAATCCTCCTTGTTTTCGCCACTATAATTACCTTTATTGTGTGTTTTTCTAATGAAGCCAATTGTGTTTTTATTTTAGGTTCACAGTTCACAGCGCCCACTTTATGGTATTCTTTCCTTTTTATTTTAATGGAAATAAATTACTTATTAGTATCGTTTTAGGCGAAATACTCATACAATTTTTAAACTTGAAGCCGTTTTTGACTTTTAGGTATTGTCGAAGTCAAATATTTGTATTGGCTAACGTCAAATTGGGCACTAGGTTAAATCTGTGACATTTGAGCATTCGGCCGTTGGTCTCATACCCCATAATACGAAACCTTGCTTAAACCTGATGCTGTCTCTGTTTTTCTATTAACAAATTAAAGTAAAAACATCAGTTTTAAACCAGGTCTTTCTTTAGTCCACAATTTGCGATAAATAGGATAAGACCTCGGCTAGTATTCGTCAGTGTCGTCTTTCATCTCCGGTCGTCAATGGGACTATTTCCAGACCAAAATCACACCGTGCATCCACTTGAGATACCAGTTAGGCCATACACGTCGCCATTGTAATAACGTGCCATTTATGAAGAGTTGGTGCCGTGATGGAATTCGTATTTAGAAACATCACGAATTTCCGATCTTAACCTGCCAAACATCGAATTGAAAACAAAATTTATTTTTCAATTGTCATGAACACCCGGAAGTGTCAGGATTATGGTCACTAAACAGCGATACCGTAAAAAAACTAACGACTTGATAACATGCTTAAACGCATATTATTACTTACTTGTTTGAATCTGGAATTCTAAGTCAAATGCACAATACCGAACCTCAAACTAGGTTTTTACCCTGAGTTTTTACCCAAAAATGGCAATTATTCACATTTTAATGTTTTTGATGCGTTTTAACGCCTACTTTATTGTAACAATTACAAATAAAGAAAGAAAATGATGAAAAAATTTTCCCGCCTGGAGCATAAAATTTTTTCATCATTTTCTTTCTTTATTTGTAATTGTAACAATATCGCAATTATTTCTAATAATTGTTAATGATAAAAAAATAATTAGCGCAAGTTTAATTTACACTTCAAAATTTTTGGTTTTGGGGACGCATTTTTTGCAATAACCAGTAAGAACGATTTCATAAGCCAAAGAAAATAATGAAAATATTTTTATTTGATTGCGATAATGGCACATGAGCTGATGAAAATAAACTTAGTCAAATAACAGAGAGGATCTAATAATATTCTACGAAAAAATATCTCTATTTTATTTCTATGCTGTCTCTACTAGAAAGCTCAGTAAGGTGTACTCCTCAGGTGCTATCAGCGAGTGCGACAATGGTTTGCCGGTCGACATTTTTATGCCACGATACGAGCTGGTCTCCATAATGCCTCCACCGCGAAGACCTTTTCAAATTTCCGTTCACCTTTCCAATGATAGCGGGTTTTCTTACATTGAACTTTTTATTGTATATTTTGTTGAAATCGGATATTTATCAGGGCGATGTGACCCCTCAAATTGTAAAGCTTACCGTTTAGAACTTTTTCTCGTGCAAACTCTAAATACTTTAGATAAAACATCGTGATTTAGAAGTATTGAAGTAAATTCGTACACTTAGCTTCTTTAAGAATACATTGAAAAATATATTTAGCCAAACTAAGTAGTTCGTTTTAAATCGTAATAACCAAAATTTAGCGAGCTGAGATTACAATTTATTTTATTTAACAAAACGGTGCATTTCTATGCAACTTTATTTTTGGCTAGGTGTTATGTTATGTAGTCACTTTTTGAGCTTCAGGTGTTCAAAAGATCAGTAGTCGTTTTTTCAGTATATCAAGCCTATTAAAGTTTTGATCTTGAAGACCGCCTGGCCGAGTAGTTTGTGCCCCTAGCTATACGGGCTACTCAGTCGTTGGTCCCGGGTTCGAATCCCGTTGGGAGCAAATGTTTGCATGATGAATACGAGCATTTGTTCACGAGTCATGAATGTTAATATGCTTATTTAGTATATTTCTAATGTTCTTATACATATTATTTTAATTATTTCTCCGTTATCTAGTATCCATAACACAAGCTCTCAATGATGCATACTTTAGGCTAGATAATAGGTGTGAGTGTATGAATATTATTATTATTATTCTAAAAAGCAGGTAAATAAGTATTTACTATTTTTTACGATCAATGATTTAATTATTAAGATACTAAAGAGAAAAACAATCCACAATCAATCTTTAGGTAGATCTAAACAGAAGTTGACAGATATTACTTTGTTGCAAGGATGCAGTAACTTCCGATCAGAAACTATATTCGTGGGTATCCACACGGAAGTAAACCCGATATAGCGCGAAATTTAAGCAGTATTAACCACTCATTGTGTGAAACTGGTTTAATTTATATCCTGGTAGTAGAATAGATAGTAGAAACGAAATTTGCTTAGGTTTGACTTATTATACTTAATGGCTATTTATTGTTTGATTGAAACAATCTATTTTTACCTAATTATCTTATCCCATCACAGGTCAATTTCACTGTTGCGTTCACTTCGGCCCTTCGGGATGGTTTTTCGTTTTTGACCCGGAGCACAACCACCCGGTTCCAGCAGTAGTGCCTGAAACTGCTATTTCCTTAGACAGAACGAGTTATGCCCAAAAAAAATTACGTTCATCAAGGCTAGCACTACCATTTGAGGCCAAAGGAAATATGTATATTATTAACTCAATGCACAACCATGCGGTATAAAGTGTCTAAGGAAACATGTGTTTACTAGGTGGTAGGCCCGTATGTAGGTTCGTCTGGGTAGGTACCACCGCCTTTCTTATTTCAGCCGTACAACAGTTCGCTGTATTTCGGATTGAAGGGAAAGGTAGCCAGTGTAATTACTGGGCATTGACGGCATTTCATCTTAGGCCTCAGGATGACAGCGCACCTGCAATATCAAGTGATTTTTACTTGTTATTGCAGGTGTCCGTAGGCGGCGGTAACCGCTTACCATCAGGTGGGCCGTCAGCTTGTTTGTCATCTAGTAGTATAAAAAATCCCCTGATTTTACTCTTCATCAGGTCTGAATAATAATAATAATAATAATAATAATATTTATACACTCACACCTATTACCTAGCCCAAAGTAAGCATCATTAAGAGCTTGTGTTATGGATACTAGATAACGGAGAAATAATGATAATAATATGTATATAAATATTAGAAATATACTAAATAAACATATAAACATCCATGACTCGTAAACAAATGCTCGTACTCATCATACAAACATTTGTTCCTACCGGGATTCGAACCCGGGACCTCTTGACCGAGTAGCCTGGGGTACAGACCACTCGGCCAGCCGGTCGTCAAATATAGCTGCCGGGGGCCCAACTATCTCTAAGCGGCAAGAACCTGCAGTATTTTGGCTTTACTTGCCTACGTCATAATCATACTCGTTTGGGAGTCTCGTTCTGATTAACACCGACTGCGCTGAGTTTATGACATCTGCTAATCTATTATTAATAAATAAAGGGTCAACAACCCTTAAAAAGTACTATGTACTTTTATTGATTTTAACACTAGAATGAGAATTATATTGGGGATATTTACCATATGAATATCGAGAACTTATTACAAATAAATTACACGGTGAATATATCCCAAATATAATTCTAAGGACTGAAAAAAATATTTGTCCAAACTACTTCGGCTACATTACTTAGAACCAAAATTTAGAGAGGTGTAATTACAGTATCTGTACAAATAATTTCATATCTTTCTACCTTTCTGTCTGTTGCGTCTCGAACGGGCAGCTAAGAGTGTTGCTGTTTATACCTAGCTGGTACATCAAACTTAATTCATCACATTTAAAACAGAATGTTGCGCGCTTTTCAAGAGAGCAGCCATGCCAAAGGCGCTTGCCCATATAAGCCAACACTCAATAAAATGTTCACTTTTATTTTGAATGACCACACTACAAAGGGCTACTATTAAATAAATATAAGTTATTTATCAAGAATAAGGAACGCTAGGGTTAAGAAAGAATCCAAGTAAGTTTTGAATAAGGCTTTAATGAGCTACATCTTTGGTCGTCATCATTGGTAAAAGGGAACCTGACACACAAACGTGCTGTTTTACAAAGAAGAATGCTATGACAAAGCAACAGGAAGAACCACAACAACTAAAAACTAATAGTACAACAAGATAGATTTTCAATTTACAATAAGTAGGTAACTATATTATACTTTAGTTTTTAATTATTGTGATCATTTTGAAAACAGTTTTAAGGTGTTGACCTTCGATATTTTGTGAATGATGTCCTTCATCCATCAGCTATTAAATGTAATATATTAAATACGTCAAATATTTACTAATAACATGGTTTAGAAAATTGTTTTACATGTTAATCTATTTGATAAATTATAAATTAATTTATAACTATCGCTTATCTGAGGCATCTTCCTTTTATATATTACATGAGCTCTATATGGGTAGGTAGGTACACATCTATATCATATTCAAGTAAATCAATAGCCTGTTCTTCCAGCTGCAGGTACCTATTCAAGTGCAGAAAAAACTTAAATCATTTATCGTTATTTAAAACATGGCTATGGAAACTAATTTGAACTATTTCGAATTATGTATGTATTTTAAACGCTTAAATATATGCACATTTCACTAATTATTTCAAAAATTTACCAATATGTAATAGATACAAATATTCTACTTACATCAAGTAGGTATTTACACAAATAATACAAACATTACAACAATGTTCATAGTAAACTTAACAATTAATATACAATATAGATACAAAACGAAATAACAAAGAGAGAATTCTAAAAAAAAACAATTCTCTAAAGAGGCTTCGCCAGATTAAAATTTACAAGAAAAATTAACTAATAAAATTTGATCAATATGTGCCGTGATATAACACAAGTCCACGGATAATAATAATGTACGAAAAAATATCTAAATTAATAATTCAATCAGCCGTTATCAATTATTCTACTCTTGTAACGTTAATTGTAACTTGTAAGTTTAATTTAATAAAACTTTGCTTGTACTGCGACATATACATCGATAATAATTATCAATTAATATTTACAATAACATTGACGTTCTCATTCCACATAGACTGTGAAATAATTTCAAGCAGTCTTAATACCCGCACTTAAATCCAATTAATCAGGGGGCACAGTCTTATAAATATAAACTTTACCTATATCTGGTACATTTAACACACTTTTCCATTAATTATCCATCTTTTTATCACCATCAACCAGAATTATCAGATTTATTTATCCCATATCTACATTCTATCAGCGAATTACCTGTCTGAGATCAACATGATTTTTAAAACTAAGCATAATGTGCGGGCAGCAACTAAACTGAACTAGTTATTAGTTATGAACTAGATTGACTTGCCGTCCACACATTCCTAATTACAATATTATTTAATCAAGAATGAATCGAAACAGGTGAATCAATTACAAAATAACAATCAATGTGAACTAACTAAGTTTGGCATTTACTTTGCTTTTATTACTACACAATTATTTTAAACACGATGCGAGTTTGCACGTCCATATCATACCGAGTTATTCACGTCCGAAAAATCTTTTGCGAAGATATCGAATGCATTGTCTTTTTTCTACGCTGTAGTGCGCTCGACTAGTTTTGGTACTTGGCGTACGGGTGGACCGAGTCTCAGACACGATAGTCTCAGCTGGACGCAGAAAGGCCGAGTGGCTTGAGGTGCGGGGGTGGCGCGAATGGCGCTGGTGAGGCCCCAGACATGTTGTTGTTCAGGTCGCCTGCACGACTCGAGCCGTTTATCATGGCGCCCATTGCGTTGCTCGTCTGTTGATCAAAGGATATTTTACAATCATGGTCTAAGAAGAATGCTCGCAAAAATGAAGGCAAATGGCAGTGCTGGTAATCCTAAACTCGACTGTTGGAAAAATTCAAATCGCAAGAAGAACTGTTGATGTTTTTTTTTCGATTACCAACAATTTTATTTAAACGAGTGCTGCTTAGGTTCACCAGCACTGCTTTAGTTCTGGAGAGCTTTTTAATTAAGATACTTTAAGGATGTAAGGAGAATCCCTACACCCTGTATTTAATGAAAAAGTTTGGAGTGATAATCTAAATCTTACACTCACAATATATTACCTAACCTTTCTTTAGTGCCATATCTATATTTCATGTTAATGTGATTATTTTAGTCAATGTAACTCATAATTTCTTAAAACAATGTCAAAAATTGACGGTTATAAAGTAAAAAAAAATATTAATTAAACCATTCACGTACCGGTGGTGGTGGTAGATGTGTGGTCTGCCGTTTCAGATGCGCAAGCGGCGGCGGGTTGTATGCCATGTTGGCAAACACTAGCCGCTCCTCATAGTCATACTCGCACAGGATCTTGTTCTCGCAAAGGTAGAAACGGTCACCCACGCAAAATCTGTCATAGATAAAAAAATAAAATTACCATTAAATATTACACTTTTGGAAGGTATTTGTGAATTAAAAATAGAGTAACCCAGAGATAACAAAGTAGTCATCGGTTTTATATAACATGTTATCTGAAACCCATTAGCTTCATTTTATTACTTAGAATAAAGAATTAATTAGACTGGGAAAGATTGTCAATGCTTTATAGCTTCGGCAATTTGATATAAAATACTTGAGGACTAACATTTTTTATACTAATTAGTTTATTCAATAGAACTCTAGCACACCACGCACACAAAGCAATATCGTGTTACATCCGATGCACAAGTCCGATTCAGTTACCGAGTGGGCTGGTTGCAGAAAGATCCAATTAACGATTCTTCATGGAACTCACGGCTAACACTAACGATCTACGCATATTATCGAGGCCGGTTGTGTAAATCAAATTACTTTTACATACTCTATTTATTTTACGTTGTCTTGTTTTATAGCCGGGTAGAAATAATGCTCAGGGTTTAAATTTAATCTGATGGAAAAACAGTAAAATGTCTAAGAAATAAAATTTACTATCACAAGTTGAAAGGTCAGCGTGAAGAGGGGTACGATAACGTCACGCGAGCGAGCATCCCTCAATGTGGCAAAACAAAAGGTATCGCCTTCGACTCGCCAGTGGCCGCCCGGAACCGGCATGGCGGTGATAACACCGACCTTATCTCCCGCGCCCCTCGCGTCTTCCCCCCAACCCCACCACCCTGCCAACTCTTTTGTTTCACTTGTCACAAAAATTAAGCGCAATAGCTCTGCTACAAATGTCTCTTTTTTAAGGGGCCAATTTCCACCGCAACTCAGTCGATTTCGCCGCTCTTAATTAACTTTATTTCCTGTTCTCTCCGTTTCCGACTTTTGTTTTTGGGGAGTTGTCCTTTTTATTTTGCTATTTTTTGTCTGCAACCGCGTAATGGAAAAGATGTAGAACGAAATTTTAATGACTGAGCAAGTAAAGCTTTGTGCGGATCGCTATTGTGTCGGGCGATAGCGGCGCCGAGTTTGACGTTTTACGTGTCTATTGACTGTTCCACCCTCGTGAAACAATGACGTTTAAGAGACCCTGAGTCCACTGGGTGCCTCGAGAATGTTGCTGTGCGATGCAGACATCACATACATCGCAACGCATCAAAATTTAATCAACTCATCAGATATAACATCAGCTAAAATGCACACTATAAGTAGATACTAATTGAATAGTTAAATATTCACTAACGTCATTTCAATTCGAACTTCCGCTAGAAGGTTCAAAATCAATCAAAACTGGTCTAGTCACAAGCGTATGAAAACTGACTAGTGCACTGAGAAATATGCACGTCAAAATTCATGCTTACGACTCAAGCGAACATCTGTTGGTAGGCTAGGGTTGTCACTCAAGGCCAGTTGCTCTGAAGTGCAGGAAACGTGAATAGCATCTATTTACCTTCGTACCTATTCAGGTATCCTGCACTCATTTTACAAATATCCGGTATCTTATAAAAAGGAAACAGTTTTAGTCATTTAATTTTAATTTGCTCGAAAAATAGGCTGTGTACACTCAGGTGAATTTTGATCTAATAATTTGGTTAATTGAAACTAGATAATGATGTTTCATCTCATTAATAATACTTATCATTTTTTATGTAAGAATTCAAAGAAACAATAAAGGGCGTGGAAGAACCCTTAGCACAACAACGTGGCCAGCAGCGTATTCCGAGTCGTTCGGTGACGGTGGACAGCGGCGGGCGGTGGCGGTGGCAGCGGGCGGCGGTGGCGGCACGGCACGACGGGCCGGAAGCCGCGGGCGCCACAGATTGCCACTAAATTATTTAGCCGTTTAGCGATATTCGCCCGTGATATCTGCTCGTCCGCCGCGATCGGACAGCTTGCAAATTGGATTCAGATTTCTGCCGCCCGTGGAAATTGATTTGTACGTGATATTTAATAGTGCATCGTAAGTTGTTTGGCAAACACGCGTTTAGTTTTGCAAATATTCTACTATGGGTATTATCTTTGGGAATGAAATTTCCAATATTCCATTAGCCCTTCAATAATGAAAACTCTTGTTTTTGATAAATTAACCCTAATACTAAAATACTTAGATAGGTATGTGGGTACTTTTAGTTGGTGCTAAACTGTTTCCAGAAACAATAGACTATTGAAGCACTGTCTCCAAAAAATACCTTTTTTTGAGATAAGTTCACCTACTTCGTTTTAATTATTTGTTTCTTTTTTATATTTTGAAGTCGGTTTAATTCTTTTTAAGTATTTAAAAAAAAATAATGAACGTCATGCTGAACTAACCTAGCCATGCTAACGAAAATAATAGCTGCACGTTTAAAAAATCTTTTTATACGTCATAAGTATACACCTATTTGTTAAGCAACGAGTTATTGGTGTTCATGGTGTGCAAGTAATATTTTATAGTCGCGCATTTCAATATTTTTCTTCATTTACTGACCAAATACATAAGTTCTCCCAAGTTAGCATTAAAAAACTAGTCTTTTGTCGAAAACGATTATTCAACAGGTGAATCTGGTTCGGTAGTCCGTGAATATATAATTGGGAAGAATTGTCGTCGGCTACTAACAGCGAAAAGGTCCGCTGGCGGCGAATAAACCACCCGAGTGGTACCAATCTTCGCGCCTCTCTATTATTTAAGCGGGCGGGCCCCAGGAAAATTGGCGGCCTTATTCCGAATATCTAGTTAAGTTACTGTACGAATACCATTCACACGAAGTAACAACTGTACCCCTAGTGTAAGTTTCAATCGAAACAACACGAAAACTCAATTGTCGTGTTCACCTCTCAAATCCATACATAAATAGAACCTCCTTCTTTTTTGAAGTCGGCTAAAAAGTGGCTTCCAATAATTCACAATAGAGGCGCTGCTGCCGTTTTCATACAATTTGACAGTTATCTCGACGAGGAACGTTTCATTTTATGAAAACTTACACTAGAGGCACGTGTTTCAAATTCGCGTGAAGCTCATTGGGTTCTAGTGACGATGCATAAAATATACAAATTATCAATGCATAATATATAGAAATAATAAAATAAATAAATTATCATAAGAATATTTTTACACTCACAAGCATCAGATATTAATAACTAGCTGACACGGCGAACTTTATACCGCTTCAAGTAACAATAATATTAAATCTTAATATCGCTATTAAAAATGGGTTTTGGTGGTAGAAGCTTGAAAGAAAAATTTAGGGTTTTAAGTGTTATTTTATGCGAAACTAAACTATCGTTATTGACAACCTTTTATACGCCCCACCGCTGAGTACAGTTTACATCTTCAATTTTTGCTATAAAATCACATTTTATGTAAGTATTGAAAATAATAGAAACATATTAAAATTACAACTGCCTGAAAAATATATTATTATTATATTGTTATACTTACTTACTTAGGTATGTAAATAGGAAAGTGTAGTATTTTTTTACTTTTGTTATCTGAAATCTTTTGTCCCTTACCAGCTTGTCCGTCTCCATAGCAATAGAATATTTGTAGAATGATTGTGGACCTGGTTTATGGGTACTTTTTTGCATAAAATAAAATGTTTAAAAATATTTTTTTCAATTACAATATGAAATAATACAGAATATTAATATTTTGTTCCAGAATAAGGACATGATGCCTGATACCGGTGCCGGTGCCGGTGCGACAATTGTCTTCCAACGACTTGGATTGGATTGAATAATATAGTAATGAATCTTTTCAAAAGCTATGGAAACTATTTTGGGATACAAAAAGAAAGGGTTTGGGTAAAATGCGTAAAAGAAGGTAAATTCACAAATGCCTAGCAAGTAGATGTACGCTTTTAAATACTATTTTTAAATGGAACAAAATAAATACAAATGCTTTTCCTTATTTAGATATTCTCTAAATATCTTTAGTTCAAAGTTTTAGGCAATATTTTTGGTTATGAAGTAATTAAAATTCATACAGCGAAGATACAGTTCATACCTAATGCGTGAATTTGTACTCTTAAATTTTACATTTATTAGCATTAGGTACTTTACCTCAAAAACGTAGACGGAAAATAAAATATAAATACAATCCTTTAATGTTTTCCTCCCACGTAACGTATAACTGCCCCAATCTTATCTATTGCTAAGAGCGTTTTAAATCCTAATACGTTTTGTTCCTTACGTGTTCCTTTATTATGTAGCGGAAAATTTAATCGTACTCTTTGTTTGCCGTCCGTGATATGAATAAACAATACAAATTCTCTCTACATGGGCACTTTGTCTCTTTTACATTCGCTGTTTTTTGTATATATGCTCTCTTTCTTTTTAGAAGAGTCCCCTGTTGACTTGGATTCAATATAGCACAGTCCCCTTTCTGATTCCAGTGGCGCAACCACGTTTGACATATGAGATTAGTATCTAATGGAATATTTTCAGATCACTAGACAGCAAAAATATTTTTTAGCCAAATTCGAGAAATGGGTCTCTGAAAATCATATTTAAACGGGATATATCTTAATATTATCATGTAATAGAGTAAATAGATTGAAATATCTGGAAAAACTTTATTTTCTTTTCCATCAAGAAGAGTATTTAACAATACTTTTCTTTTTTAATTTTCATTCCACTTGTTTTCGGCTCAACATGAACACCCTTAAAATCTTAATGCTATTCGTACACGATTTCATTGCAATGATGTAATAATATAAAGCCGAATAAAGAGGCTGCATATACATATATCTCATAGGTTCTGACAGTATGCTCATGTTTACATAATAAGCCAAACAAAGTCTATCGTGACAAAAGTATCAATGAAAGATGCGTCATCGCACCTCTCTACATAATCTGTGAATCGTGACTCACCACAACTCGATAGAATAACATCCGAAAGCTACGCGTTAACAGTTATGTAACATTGTTTCTGTACATTCATAACAGGAAGCAGCGTTTAGGTCCTCTGGTCAATGTTCTAGATCTATAATTGAGAAATTCTCTACATAATTTCAGATAATACTTAACTATGTTCCTGTATTGCTTTGTATGGCTTTTATACTGTGTATATATATTGAATACATCAACATTTGTGTTTTATGTATTATTATTATTGAGCTTCGTAGAAATTAACCATTGTAAGCTAGTAGCTTAAAGCTTTCGTAAATTTTATCAACCGCTGAAAGTAGTCGCTATCAATATCAAGTAATTAATGTTTACTTTACCCAAAGTAAGGTCTAATACCTTTCTATTATCCTAATCCTATTCTAAGGTCGCTCTGGTGACCCTAACCGCGACTTGTTGAAAAAAAATGAAATCACGAAAAAAAATCATCTGTTTCATATTAAATTCCGCCTTCCTTATTTCAGTCGTGAAACAGTTCGCTGTGTTGCGGATTGAAGGAAAAGGTAGCCAGTGAAATTACTGTGCATAGAAGGCATTTCATCTTAGGCCTCAGGATGACAACGCACCTGCAATACCAAGTGATTTCCACTTGTTATTACAGGTGTCTATGGGCGGCGGTTGCCAATTACCACTAGGTGGGCCGACTTGTTTGTATAGAACAGCTGTGTTTTTACGTTATTTTAATATTCTTGTTTAGGATGACCACAGTCTTCCGGCTTCAATTTCGAGAGCGTTCCTAAAACACCTGGGATATTACTAATATAATGTATAACAATTTAAAAACAACTCACCTATGATTGCACTGTTGGCAGGCAAAGCACTCGAGGTGGTACACGTTACTGCGTGCGCGCATCACCATCTCGAAAGCAGGAATCACTTTATTGCACGCAGCACAATACCCAGTGTTTCCAAATAATCTGCACAGAAAAGTTTCTCGGTATATAAATATTATTCACTATTGTTTCATATTTTCACAATATAATCTAAATAAATCCGGG
Organism: Nymphula nitidulata; assembly: GCA_947347705.1. NCBI lineage: Eukaryota > Metazoa > Arthropoda > Insecta > Lepidoptera > Crambidae > Nymphula > Nymphula nitidulata. The sequence goes on from OX374623.1 coordinate 15,985,287, forward strand.
TAGCCTAATAAAACGCGAGTTAAATCCAGTGCAGTCTATTTCAAATATTACTTAATCTAAACGAAAATAAAAACATTAGATATTACAAATAAGTTATAGAATGTAGGATAATTTAATTCAATATATTTTTATATGTGTTGAAATCACATATAAAAACATATACACTGTGTATATCTATTGGTAATTAACCTCAGCTATGCAGATACTTAAGATAAGTAATAAACAACACTCTCAAATGATTTCATTTACAGAGTACTATGAGGTCGGCGCGGGATCCGCAGTCTAGTAGCTGATCTTGAGGCAGTTCTCGGTCCAGCGCTCTGAACTGATAAAACTTTACTTGACTAACCTCAAATAATCCCGTTTGCAGAGAATGAGGTTGGCTCGGGTGTAGAGCGTGTGGCCGACCTCCCCGAGGCGGCAGTCGCAGCAGCCGCACTTGAGGCAGTCCTCATGCCAAAGCTGATCCAGGGCCTTGAGCAGGTACCGCTCTGTGATAACTTTGCTGCACCCGGCGCAGATCTGTTACACAAACAATAGAAAACTTAAATAAATATTATCTTACTTTCCATGGGCAATTATGATAGGTACGTTAATTTTCATAGCATAATGATAATTGCCACAAAAATATTGTCTTTATAACGGTTTCAAATCGAAAGCATAGTGTAACATCAAATATTCTTATTACGTTACCTGCGGCTGAGTTGGTTGCGCTGTCGGCGCAGCGGGCTGCTGTGCAGACGCCGGCAGGGGCGACGCGCGCGCCTCTTTGGTCACATCCATGGCTAACATTTGGGGAAGACCCGGACTACCGCCGCTGGTCTGCTGCGGCGTTCGTCTCTCGCACTGTAAATAAATAAAGCAAATAAAAACTCGTATTCAAGATAGCTCGAGTGAGGAGGCGTAGTAGTTTTAGCGCTGTTGTTTCGATTACGAAAACAAAGTAACTTTCGCCATGGTCGATGCCGGGATGGGTAAATTAAAAATTGTAATCTCGAGCTCCTACGTTCTTCGTAATGCACTTTTAGCCGTTGGTTCTGGAAGTTACTGCAACTGCTTTAACCCACTATCCCGCATTGGGCCGGCGTGGTAGTGTTATGGCCCAAACTCCTCATGTGTTTTTCCTATGTAGGAAGGCCTGTGTCCAGCAGTGGGACCTATACATATAGGCTGGTGATGAAACAAGACAAGAGATTTCATAAAAAGAGTCACTATAGGTATAGGTGAGTCCATCATTATAATATTCGTAAAAATTAAATAACATATTCATTTCTTTAAGTAATTCATACATAAGTAAGTGTTTGAAACAGAGGATTGTTGCATTGTTTTAAACGGGTACGTAATGTTTTGTAATGGGCTTTTTAAAGACGGTTTGCATACAAGCGGGGTTGTAATTATACCTCCGCTTGGAGCAGTGAAGCCAAGACTACAGTATTAACTGCAGATCTACAGTTTTTTAAAAAACTTCACAGTTTTTAGTTATGACCTTCAAATCTATAGCAATTAAACTGCGTATTCTGTTTACTAACTCAACTTCAGCATAATCTACAGGTCCTCTAGCTAGACAATATGCTTTCGATAGTCTCTATCACTATCGCTATTGCTAAATGAAAAATGTACGACTTTGACATAAGTTAATATCACCTATCCACCTATTTATAAAATAAAAATGAGGACTGCTATTGATTACGACACATTAAATGTTTGAAGATCACTTGATTCTATGTCTATAATTTCTTCCTTTGTGTAATGAATTATTTCGAACATTAAATTATACAAATTAAGTAAAAACTGTACACTCACAATTTTTAATTAACATTTACAGTTTTCAACTGTTTTTTTAAAGTTTGTTTGCAGTTTTACTTAGGGAAAGGGTTGGCAACACTGGCTCGGAGGGAAGTATTCCACCCAATCAGTCAATATCCATAAGTTACAGTAATCAACTCGGAACAGTGCGACAATTCATAGGCAGTTTTATGTTACGGCATAAAATCCAGCACCATGAAATTTATCGCCTGTAATATTTCTCGAAAAAATTAGCACAACTAGTCAACCGATTAATGAGAACGTGAAACACGACGCGCAGTTTCCGAACTATAGCAAATTATGTACCCTAAATATCGAATGAACAGAGGCCGAAAAAACTTAGTAATTGAGATCGTGTCGTCGAAAAAACGGCCGGTAAGCAATAAAGGCGGGCACGGAGCGAGCACTGGTCACGGCTAATTAATATTTTAAATACGAACGCTTTTCAATTATAATTTGGCAATTGCTGAACCTACTCATTTGGTGGTGGTGCGTTGAATTTCACGCCGTTCGTTTTGTGGTACAAAGAACGGAGAATAGGAGTGCGATTGGAACAATGGCGGCATTGTAAGGCGCGTGACGAATGGTTCGAGTCTCTCATTTTTGTATGTTTTGGAGAGTGCGTCCGATCGGTCCATAAATAATAGGCAACGGATATTGGCCGGAAGCATGCACTCCGCTTCAAATTGTGTCAACGACTGTTTGTTTACGCCACGACGGAAGTTAATCAACTGCACTGCCTTACACCGACTCATAAATGGCACCGTAACAAATCACTTAATTACATTGTTTTAAAATATTTTATAGTTGCCTGTACGCTCACACAAAAACGGAGTGCAAAACGAAGCTCATATTTCATTGCGACGCGTGCACAAAACTGCTAATTAGTGGTAATAATACTATAATGAGTGATAATAAATCAAAACGAAATCTACCCTCAAAATATTAAGCATATAATAAAATTAAAGTAATGATAATACTTTTTTCACATTAAATAAGTAAAAATTATTAATAAAATAATTATAAGTAATATTCTCACAATCACATCTATTTATACATTATAGTATGAGTTATGGATTACAGATAAAGGAGAAATATAGATAAAATATGCCCCAGTATGTATAAATATAATAAATAAACATAAGTAAATACAGACAGACAGACCGACTGACAGACAGACAGACACAAACTGTCTGACAGACAGACAGACGCAGACTGTCTGACAGACAGATCGACAGACAGACTGCCATTAGCTTACGTAAATCCAGACAAAACAGAGAGAGAAAAATTATGACGTTGTTAGTTATTATTACTTTATGTGATACACATAAGGGTTTTTTTGACGATTCGAAAGTGCTTTTTGGGAGGCATATTTGAATAAAGATATTTTCATTTCATTTCATTTCATAAGTGCCCAACATACATGTCTCGTAAACCAATGTTCGTAAACATCTGCCCTTACTGAGACTTAAACCCGGGACCTGATTGAGTAGACAGGGGTCCTAACTACTCTACCAGACAGCCGTCTAAACATTACATATTGGTAAACTAATCTAGAAGTTTTGTAACACCGAATGGAAAACTATTCTTGTTTATGACAACTAAAAACTGTAATTTGAACAAGTCCTTTCTTTTGAAGTTTTAAAATAAATATCTCTAAGTGGCCGTTCGAGTAATGACACAATAACACAAATGCATACTGCAGTGAGCACTTAAATACAAGTACTTATGGTTAATAGGTACGCCAAAGTTATAACAGAGCAAGTCGCAGTCAATAGCACAGTACGGCACGTTCGCACTGAAAGTGCGATATTTTCCAAATGACCGGCTTCTTAGGGTCGCGGGCCGAATACAAGCGGAACAATTTTAACAACATTACTCTTCATTTACAAAACATCTACAATAATCTACATTAATTGGCTGGCATGTAAAGCCAATTTTAGCGGTTTTGTTGCAGTTTCGTCGAATGAGCTTGTATCAGAAAATACCTAATTGACGACCGATAGAAAGATCAGTGACCAGGAGCCCTAGTTTCAGTTTAGTCCAAGTTATGGGAAACTGTGTATTCAATACAAACATTTCTTAAAAATTATATTATAACATTACTATCTTTATTTTAGCTCCGTTTTCCGTTATAAAGTTATGAGTAGCAATTGGGAAGCGTAACCGAAGCCTATAGATTATTATTACGTTGCGTCTGATGTGAACTACCATCATAACTAAAGATAAACCCATTTTCATATGGATTATTAATTTTATAACAGAACTTATGCTTGAAACGCTGCCTGACACGAAGAAGCCGATTATGCTTGTTTCGCATTTATTGTTGATTGAGCAGCACGGACATTACCGCCCGCTCTCATTCGTGGCTCGTCCGTGAAGCGAGCCTTCGTGAATAATTACCGATCGGTGACAGCGACACGGCACGCCACTCGGAAAACAACCCATGGCGAATGCAGCCACCGAGATTAGACGAACGAGCAAAAAAGCTCACGCCTTCCATTAACTCTGACTTTCCAAATGTCAATACGCACGAATTAGGACTCAGCGGACGTCAGACGAAACGAATAAAAACTATGCGATCGTAATTTCGTTGCTCTGTCGAAACAAAGAGTTAAGAGGATTATTGGTACGGTGACATTACAAAGCAAAATTGGAATTACGTCTTAGTACGAGTACTACCTTATCCACTATGATTGGTTTTGTCTCCTGTTATAAAATTACAGTCCTATCTAAAGGAATCTATATTAAGCGTAGGGGCGTGTGGGTGGATATGTAATTCCAAAGCGGCTCTCCATCGTGCAGTCACAGTCCAAATTGAAGGATACTTCAGCCACATGGGAGTCAGAATCCAGCATATAAATGATTAACACTGGCCCAGACTGAGACCAATTACGTCTGCCACCACCACTCCAAATTAGAAACTATTTTCGCCCATTAGCGACCAACTTCATAATCAATTACACGTTAAAATTTCACAGCGCCCGTTTCGGGTGCGCTGTGTTTGGATAATCGGAGTTTGTGGTCCCATGGCGTGCCATAACGTTGCTGCATCGCCCATAAAGGTTTTTGCTGGACTGTTGGAAAATTTTAATGCACGTTCCGAATGCATTTCAGTTGAGGTAAGTTTATTAAGGTAAATTAGTTGTAGCTGAATAATTCCCGCCGGCAACGTAGCTATTTGGAAATGCTAGTATAAACCTCACCCGAAAACGAAAATACTTTGAACTAATGCTAAAATAACAAGTATGTAGAACACGTTATTCCACTTTAAGCTCAGTATTTTGCATTTGTTCGTATTGGAATCCGCAATACACTTTTATTGTAAAATAATGTTTCTAAATATCTTCCTCTAGATACGTACCAATATCGCAAGTTTTATTGTTCACATTACCCTATGCACTTTAATCTATGCCTCTGTAATTACCTAATACAGACCCAAAACACAAGGAAACCAGCGTTATATCAAAAACAAAACAAATCTTCGGCAACATTCAGACAACACTAATAGGATTGAGTGCACTCCGCTAATCATAATTCATCAGCGAGATTAAAGAATAAGCGGCGCTGGGGGGGGACCAGGCTTGCACCCCCACCCCCAGCCGTGCAGGAGAGACAATATGATTGCCACACCTGCGGAAACGGCGGCTAAAGTAACGAGACGAGAGGCTAAATAATTCAAACTGACGCAATCACCTTGAAAACTGCTCCACGTAGACTTTTGAGCACGGTACCTTTTTTGTCACTAAACTATTCCTATTTTTGTAAACTTTTAATTATCGATTTATTTCTGGGTGCGGTAGTAGTTGCCTTTTCATTTAAGTACAGTGCAGTCACCTTTTGGTTGGTATTCTATAAAACTAAATTTATATTATCTGCTTCTTTTTCACTCCAATAAGAAAAGGCTATCCTTTTCTTGACTGAGAAACGTCTAATTAGTTGTCTTTTAACACAAGCTGTGTGTGAGTGTATGAATATTATTATTTAGTAAGATGACATTAAATACGGTTAAAATCAAGTGGCAGTGGGCAGGCCACATTGCAAGAAGGATTGACGGCCATTGGGGCGGAAAGATGCAGCGTTGGTAGGCCTCTCATAAGTTGAACCGAAGATCTGGTGAGGATCGCGAGAAGCCGATGGATACGCACAGCTCAGGATCGATCGGTTTGGAGATCCTTGGGGGAGGCCTATGCCCAGCAGTGGGCGTCTCTCGCCTGGAATGAAGATGATGATGATGATTATGACCCGAATGAGTATTTTCACAAAGGGGATATACCACAGAAAACTTGGGGAGCATTAGGATATAGTTGGTGCTAAGTCACTTTCTTCTTTTCACACACCCGTCAAGCACCAGATTCCAGTCACAACCGATTTTTTAATTGTCATCGACTTCTAGAGGTATAACGCGGCTTGACAGTTTAAAAGTGAACGTTTTGATTAAATTCAGATACTCCTTCGAATAGCTAAATTCAAATTTATTTAATCATCGACAGACGAGTTTTAATTAACCACACTTAATATGCACTTAAGCGTAAGTAACAACGGTAATTAAAGTTTTACAATTAAATAATAAGGTGTATTGGTGATTTATAGGTGATAGAATAGATATTTCTTATGAAAGCTTATAAATAATATATTTCTTATTTGTTTTATCTTCCCAATACGAGAATGATGTAAGTCCATTAAAACTAATTAAATGATGGGAGAACACTTTTTTAAAAAATAAGTAGAGCAGCATTCTGTGCTACACCACTTAGAGGCACTTATTTAGCAGATTGCTTTCCTTTAAGTTGTTCTTTAATCTAGCAATGGCCGGAGCCCGCGTTACAACACCCACCCCTGCCGAGTGTGACTCCTCACTTCCACAAAGAGACTTTGTACCCGCGCGTAAGGTGTGATGTGCCTACGCATAGTAACAAAAAGTTTTAAATAGTGGTAACATCATCTCTATGCAACAGTTACTTAATTGATATGTGATAGCTGTTTCTTCTGATAGTCTAAAAAGGAATTAATTGGTTGAGGACCTGGGAAATCATAATGATGTCGGTACTCAAACTGAAGTAGTGCTTAAGAACTCAAAAGTTGCATTTAGTTTCTGAAAAAATTTGGATGCACCTCGGTCGTATCAAGAACATTTTTAAGTCGAGTCGGCTTAGGCTTTACTTGCTTTAGTAGTCAATCTTACCCATTGCACGGATTATCTTACTAAAAAAATGTAGCATTCATATAAAATTGGCTGCAGGTGATTTTCAATATATCGTTCTCGTTGGGAAGAACATATTCATTGCGGACTCGACGCAAAATTTTGTTAATGCCGACCCATATTGGATTACTACCGGCACCGACATGCCGCAATAATATAACGAAATTCAAACATTAATAGGCTCAAACACAATCACGGATGGCCGCATAATCGAGTTAGCTGCTATTCGGTTAAGCCCCTATCTCGTAATCTGCCCCATTGTCTGACAGTCGTTCCGCTGATCACTGCGTCGATTATTGTGGCAATTTCGTGTATATTGTTTTCAGGTGTCTCGCTGTGTCCTGGAGGAAGCACAATGCATGATCCAACCTCAGCCTTATCTAAACTCGACCCGTCTCGTAAACGTTGGCTTGAACGATTATTGTCATCCAAATGATCCATTCAAGTAATACTACTTATTGTTAATGCTTCATAACAAAAGGCAGAGAACAGATCTACAAGAGCAAGTTAATCTAACTCTACTTACTTAATTATCTGTCAAAAAATCCTAAATAACTCATCCCTTTTCACTTGTTTTCCAAGTTCTGTATAAATTCTGCTATCGGTAAACGTTGGAGCGAACTGCCAATAAACTGACCAACCAACAATGGAATAACAAAGTGCAGTAGCAGGTAATAAACAAACTCCCGGAGTCTAAAGTAAGTGACTCTCAGGTGGAATATATGTCGGAAAGTTAAAAGTTTCGCATCGGTTAGATGCAACTCAAAGGAACAAATAAGTAGATAGAAGCAGTGTCAAAACTGCCAAAAACAAAACTATAAAGTTTGCTTTATAACTGGTAGATACCGTTTTATCTGTTTGAGATGTCCAACTCAATTTGGATCGGATCTTCTTTCTCAAGTCTGGAACTATCGCAACTTCGCGTCTTATTGCTATCCAATCAACCGGTAACCATTCCAAATGAGAACTAATAACCGCAACTATTTTATATTTTCCCTCTAATGGGACATTTAATTAAAACTAGTAAAGTAGTGGCGCAGTAATTACTTAGAAATTCATTGGCGTTCATTAAAAGTTGTCTCCTAATTGCTTTGGCCAAGATACGACATCAAATTAAATGTTTAATTCTATTAGCGGGTGTAGATACTCGGCCAATTACGTTTACTTTGTATCGAAAACTAATAAAATCGAAAGCGTTTTATGATTACTAAAATATATAACGCGTGTTAACATTATGCGCTGTAACGTTACCTACGGCTGATACAGCGCATGTTTTATTACATTATAAAACAAACGTATCGTATTAATTATGAGACGAGATGCAGTCACATCCCTATTGATCGTAAAGAATCTTTGATAGCAGTTGTAAAATGTTCCAAATCGTTGTCGTGATAATTTATGAACCATGTTTATGGATGGATTTATGACAATATCTGTCTGTTCTGTAAAATAAATCTCTACACAATGTGCGGTATTATCTTAGAATGTAGATACTATTCGTAAACAAAAACAATATTAGTATATTCAAATCGTGGCCAATGTTTTAAAACATTAATGACATGCACCATGAACAAAGTAGTGCAGTTTATAAGACGATGCAGTATTGAGGTAACGTATTTGCATTATTGTAAGCAAATTAGTGAGTGAGTCGCGCGCGGGGCAAAAGTGAATTAAGCCGAGCCTATTACGTGAAGTGAGTTATAAAATAAAGCGGAGGCGAGCAACTTCATACATTACAAGCCGATAACCAGACGAGACTTCTGAGACACAAACCAGTCCCTTTTAGTGAAATTGAAAACTTTTTCTGTTACTCATACAGCGACCACGACACCGCTCCTTTTAAATCAATTGCCTTTTATAATTAACTTAGCCGGTTATTGGAGTGCACTCTCTCGTTGACTCGATTAAAATTCAATCGAGGTGTAAATCTATTGAGGAACGAGTTTTTCTGGCAGATGTAATGAAGTGAATTGTTATCGATATGAGTGGTCGGGGAGTTCATAAGTTAATAATTACTTTTTTGTAACTCCTCAATACTGCTACGTACCTACTCAATGTGCTGCATCTCTACCTTTTTGGAACCGTGATGGTTTTGAACTTAATAGAACTACTTAAGGAGTTTTCTTAATTCCGATTTTGATGCACGTAAAGCGTGAACAAATTAGAAATATTTTAGTGGTTCAAAAGCGGGGTGTCCGCGGAGTCGTGTGTCAATTCTGACATTATGCAGCCTGGGGCGGTGCGACCCCGGCCATCCCTGGGAGTGCCACTTTTACCTAATTTCTATTAAACATTTATTACATTAGACCAGAGCTATCGGAGTATCGGCTGCCATGTTTTATTTATTACCACTCGTGGGATTGTATCTATCTACGATATTAGACAATCTGTGAAGTGTTCCTAATATTATTAGTAGGTACTGTAGCTATTACAATAATAATGTTGCTGGCTTAGGAAAGTGTTTGGAATATTAATAAAGCGACGTATTTTGACAGCAATAAAATTAATTTAAATTATCTGTAGTATCTAATGTGGCAAATGTACAACATTATAATTAGAGTTTAAAATTTATTAATGTAATCCAAACCTGACAAAACAAATTACTCCTGCATTTTAATATCGTTCTGACAAAATTATTACAAGATACATGGCACGCAAGGTACGAAGTAAATAACCATACTATACAAAATGGCTCAATTTAGACTTTATTTCTAACGGTGATGCTAATGAGAAATTTCAATTAGGAATAAAAGATATTTTTTTATTTCAGTTGGCGTCATTTAAATGTGATAAGTGTGTATGAATCCACTGTCTTGACTTTGTTTAATGTAAAAATTTTGTCGATCGATAGACACCCTAAGTATACTTAAACATTCGCAGGGCTGTTCTTTGAGTGGGAAATAATAAAGGTTTACTCTCTTTTTATTTGATAAATTGTATATAGCTATTATATTTATCACTATGTGTATAGAAAGTCATTGTCATACATAATGTACTTAAATTATTTAGTTTTTAAAAGACCACCGTGTCAATCTGGTATAGTTACCATATCATTTAATTTACATACAACCTCGGCTTTTTATGTCTATGATTTTGTTTTTTGAAACACAATTAGTTATATTATACAATTATACCTAACTTAGATTAATAAAATATGCACGCATTGCTTGCATATTATCATAATTACCCACTTTGTTATTCCTTACTGTTTTTTTATTTTTGTGGTGTGTGTTGTACAATTAAGTGTTACATAAATAAATAAACATATAAATATGATTTATTTTATGTACATCATAAATTGCAGATATAAACAAATTAATACTTATTACTAATTTACGTAAATTTTTATTTTCAAGTTTTATCTAATCACCTAATATGTGAGACATTCTGAAATGAGCATGACGTGATTAGAGTATATCCAGAGAGCGACGACGACGGTTCCGATCTTAGCGTTCCACAGTTCGATCCAACCAAAATAGTTTAATCAGAGTTATGCCATCCATTAATTAAATTACGTGCTGGGTGGGCTATAAGAAAATTGCTTTTATTTGTGGGGACTCATTCAATTAAACATTCATTCATTTGTGGGCCTGCGAGTGGCATCCATTACATTTAATTATAATTTAGGACTATTTATTGATTGATTAACGTAGAATTCATGGAAAGAAATGCGGCCTAAAACCAAATATAATCAACTGGATATAAAACCATGGTGTGGCCTTTACGGGAACCATATAAAATCGTAGTCTATATATACTCAGCAAGCTGCAAAGAATAGCATACGAGTATATTTCGCGATCACTAGAACATTAAGAACCATCTCAACAGTAAATATGAAGGTTCTTTTAGAAATTCTTCTCTGCAAATCGTGATAGGTGCTGTATGCAAGTAATGTTGAACCACATCAACTTCCACTCCCACTCTAGAAGAAGACGATAAGTCATCAGCTCCAAAGAAAATAAGCCTTATCTGGCTTACTGGTCAACTACGGACCTTGAGTAAAAAATTGAAAGTCAAAAAAACTTTTTCAAACAAGTTTTTATTTGAATGCTCTAAAAAGGATAAAATAAACTTATCCTTAAAAACTTTTAACTATTAACTTATAATGTCATGACACGATTTATATGATTTAAAAACTTATACGCGAGATGGAAATAAGTATTAGTATTTATTTCATCATTTCAGCCGAGAGACGCCCACTGCTAGGCCTCCCCAGGGTTCTAGGTCTGCCCGCATCCATCAGCTTCCCACGACCCTCACCAGATCGTCGGTCCACCTTGTGGGGAGACTACCAACGCTACGTCTCCCAGTAAGCAGCCGCCATTCGAGCAATCTTTCCGCCCCCACGGCCGTCTGTTCTCCTTGCAATGTGGGCTAGTAAGTATAACAATAATATATTCGGCATGATGCTTCTTCCCGCCACGCCAAGAACACCAAGAGGAGCCCCGAAGTGCCTTAACATCACCAGCACACATACGTAGGTACTCTCATTGCTATGCACAAACCTTCATACATGGGACTGCCAAGAATGAATGGAACTTCTGCTGTGTTCGGTATGACTCCCTAAATAGAACTATGTAGAGTGTGAACAAAAAAGCAACTTATTTATTTCCATAGCTATGCTCTATATCATAAATAAGTATTATGACTGTGCTCGTTAAAGTTTCTCAGAATCATCGAGAAAAAGTAACACACACTTGTCGCTTACTTACGTGTAACACGAATCACTTCAAAAGCATTTGAAAATAACATTTTAATGAAGCAAAGGCCAATTACTCGAGCAAAAATAATAAACAAATATCAAGTTTGCGTCCGTAATAGAGAATTTTTCTCAACATTACCACGAAACGTACCTCTATGAAATAACAATCTTATTTAATAATGAGTTTGTTATTTCTCAGCAGGATATTATTAAAGTTCCTTTTAATTAGTTCTAATGTAATAAAATTTTCTAAGTAATTTACAATGACTGCTCTGCTGTTTTAGTAGAATACTGCACTATATCCACGTAATTATATCTGACAATTAAGTTTATTAAAAACTCTAACTATTAATGTAGGTAAATTAATTACGGCCGCTTTACTAAGTAATCTAGTCTGTCTAATTTAATTATTCATTGTGTTGATATTACTGGAGGCCTTAATATAACCTATTACACAAATTAAATTCCAAAAAACTTGTTAATTTTTAATGGTCGATAAGTTTTAATGGGCTCGCCGTTTTGACGTGCCCGATTTCGTGAAAGGTGTTATAATAATTAAGTAACTTCAAAATAGGAAGCAATTACGTAGGTGTGGTTACTGTTAAGCCAACACAATAAGCTTAACATACATATTTTATAATTAAAGACTTATTTTTGTATATTAATAATGTTGATTATAACACACTATACACTATGCACTATGCATACCTAATAGTGTAAAAAAAATGTCTTAGTAATAAAATATTATTTTTATATACTTACCAGAAAAAAAAAATGAATCACCTAAATGTAGGTAGTTTTGTTTGTTATTATAAGAAGAAATAACATCGTTCAAGGAGAATATTGTAATGATATTTAAAAGCTCAATAATATTCAAGTATCTTGTTATTAATCATAAATTAATCAATAATTTCTTATGAGTTACTATCACATTTGGGCAAATTATAAATCCACAGGCTATAATATTTGTCAGGGCCACAAAACAGAGGTTAGCACAATCTAGATTTAATACGGGATTTGGACCTTTTACGGAGGTACTTTTTTTGTATAAGATTGGCAGTCTAGTATGCCTTCACGGATGAAATAAGAAAGATGGCGGTTGTACAGTCGACAGCACATCAAGCGTAACAGTTCGACCTTGAGACCCCCCTTACTCCGTTCGTAATAGAGGTGGCTTTCATAGTTCAACTGTTACATTAGTTGTGCTGCTGTTTATACCTTCTCACACTGTCGCACACTGCAGAAGGGTCTACCACTAAATGGTAATATGATGATTATTGCAATAATGTATAAAATAAGATGGTACCTAAATAAATGAACAAATTTTAGTAAAAAATTATCAAAAACCAGGAAAAAAAAATACGATTCAATAGTAGGTATTAAGTATTTTACAAAATAAAAATACGGTAAAAAGTTTTGCCTAAACTTGTTTAAAAATGTTTCTTATACAAAAATAATATTTCAAATTGAGAAAAGGAGTAGTACATGACTGTGGGTATTTTTCACATTTCTTCAGAAATAGGCACAGTTCTACCCAAAAGTACGTTAGTTAGTGATTTATTACATGAAAACTAAAATTAAAACAATAATAATCGTTAAAAATCACAACAATGAAAAGGGCCAAAATATATTAAAATAGATTCTCACTAAGAACAGTGTGCATGAAGCTTATATTCATATCATATTTAATTTCGACATGAACAATACCAACTAAATACTTAACTGAACACGTAATAAAGTTAAAAATGAAGTTAAGAATGAAAAACTTTGTAAATATAGCTTCTAAACACGTATAGAGTTAGGTACCCCCATCAATGCTTTGGTCATGATTAAAAATAATCAATTTCTTTATTATTTGACATCCTCTACGCCCACTGAACCTCATACGCACCCAATTTCCCATATGAAATATATGAATAATTTAATGTCACTGATTAAAAATTTTAAAAGATACATAATATCTACTGTACCGAAGTATTTTTTTTACTGAACCGAAGTTATCGTCCAAACTCTTTAACAGTATTCTAGTATTTTGTGTAAAATAAACCAGTAATGACTGTTTACAAAATTAAATAAACTATTTAAATATGTTCAATTCGATACACACATCTATGTTTAACCCCAAGCATCAGATTCCAGACACAATTATTTTTACAATTATCACAGCCCTCCGGTACCATAGACGCATCACTATATTTATTTGTTTATTAGGTACTCACCTCTCACTCACTAATTGCTGTCCTAAATATTGACCATTTGAAAAATTATTACATTTTGATCAAAATAAGGTTGGCTAACTAATTATAAAAAATATTTGAAAAATTATTAACACATTTTAATCAATAGGAATTATTAAACAAACTAAATTGTCACAAACGTGCTCTATGCACCTGGAAAGAAGGCGTGGTTACAAAATGATCTCCATGTAAAAACTGAATGAATTAGTGAATGAGCGACACTCTATCGGCGGTTTCCTGTCTGGTGCGATAACACCCTCAAGTAATGAGCTCTCTGCCACATATCAACCAAACATTGTTCTGTAATGATAACTAATAATTGTTTAAAAGTTTCTGTAGTTAGTATACCTACAAAAATTTTAAACTGTTATATTTTATTAATCAGGGGTATGACGTTATGTCTTCATTTGAGCGACTTTCTTCAATAAATACAGCAAAAAGGAAACTGTTCTAAAAATCTAAATGAGAATCGAAGAATCATAGTTTATTTTCGAGATTGTTCACGTGCGGTAGGAAAAAAGAGTAATATTATTTTTCAATTCCCATACAAAGGTGGCCAGCGTGCGGCGGCAAATTGGTTGTATTGTCAATTTGGGCAGTGCGTGCCGGGGCGCAGACCGAATGTTTATTTTCAATTTCCACCATTTTCCCGCGGCATACCAGGATTAGGATGGAACAATTTACTATTTCATACGGAAGTTTTTTTTAAATCTTAAAACATCGTCACTTTTATTTATTACAAACGCTTTCAATATAAATTGTATATTTGTTTGTTGTAATATTGTTGTTTGATTATTAATCACAATACGCACGTAATAAATTCATGACAGAATTCCCATTCTAGATTAATATCAGAAATAGGTAACTATTCTTGAATTTTTTTTATACTACTACATAGATGACAAACAATCTGACGGCCCACCTGATGGTAAGCGGTTACCGCTGCCTATAGACACCTGCAATAACAAGGAAAAATCACTTGATATTGCAGGTGCGTTGTCATCCTGAGGCCTAAGATGAAATTCTACCTTTCCCTTCAATCCAAAACACAGCGAACTGTTTCAAGGCTGAAATAAGAAAGGCGATGGTTCCTACCCAGACGACCCTACATAAAGGCCTACCACCTAGTAATTTTTTTTTCGTTTACCTATTTTTTATTACATAAGTCTAGTTTATCACCGTCAATTTTAATTTTTAAATACTTAGTTACCTTTCTCAAACTGACAATGAACAGCATTTACATGGGAAATAAAATTACTGTCATCGCTAGCTGTACTTTAGGCAGGTTAATCTTTCCGACACCGCAATTTACAGGCGGCACCGACAGCCGCGACTAATTGCATAATAACAAACGCGAATAAATCCGTCAACATGCGTACGCGTTGCATCATTAACGCCGGGAAACTGAAATTATTAGTTATTAAAGCGTGTAATGACATTGCACAGGTGTGCATAAGTTTTATTTGTGCGGCTGAAATCTATGGATTGAAATTTGTTATACCTACTTAATCATATTTATTTATGTAAAAAACCGTTTCGAATTATCTTTCTATTTGTGTTCAGCGCTAGACTTTACCAAAATATTTTTTATATAGAGATATAACACTTAAGTGTTATTTTTTACAATGATTTATGATTTTAATACATAAATTACATACATTATGCGAACTACTTTTCTACTAAGTTTTTAAAGTAAAGTTACTGGAATATAGGAACTAAATTACATAATTTCCACTATGTTTATACAGTCAAATTCTTAGTAATACCTATAGACTCAAGAGTCGTAACCACTGTGCATTGTATAATTTCGTATAATTTGTAAATTATATACGTAACAAATCCCCGTGACGTTATTATCGTATATCCTGAAATACCTCTGCGGCTATAACTAAAATCGCGAGTGCGATTTGGCCTTTCGTCGGGCCTCCCGGTGCTAGGCGTCGCGAATCGCACAAGAAATTTATAATTGCATTTAATCGCCAACGATGAGCATGTTACACGATTTCAATTGCACGTTTATGTAGTTGTTAATGTGAACATAAGAAAATAACACAATTTAACCAACACTGTAAATATGGTTGTATTGTGACTCGTCGCCAATATCCAATCCCATTTTTAGAACAAAAGTCTATGTCTGAATAGTAATATCATAATAAAACGAAATATCGTAGAGACTTACAATGTTACACTTTATTTTATTAGGAACTGAGCATATATAATAAAACCGGATAGTGGATGACTGAGGGGCTCTGTGACGTAGCCCACCAACCCGCATTGGCCCAGTGTGGTGGTGTTAGGGCCCATACTCCTCATGTGTTTCCCTGTGTAGAAAGCCTGTGCCCAGCAGTGGGACGTATATAGGCTGGTGATGATGATGATGAGTGGATATTCATATTTTGATTACGGTTAACCAATTCCAATAGTACCCATGTTTCACAGTGTGTAGGCCCAAATTATATTTCCGTTCATTTAAGTGTAATATTATTGCTGTACGATACATTCCTTTATAATTGTGCAACTTAATCGTAGCTCTGTGTTATCATATTCTGATCTTATTAAGTGACTTGAGAATATTTATGGGAATGATAATGATTCAAATGTTCTAATAACCAAAACAAATCAAACATTAGACAAATTACCTGAATCATGATATCAATATTGTTCTGTTGAATTGAGTAGACAACGCACACGATACTTACTATTGATTTAAACGCATAAATGTATGAACACACACGGCTTTCACGTAAAGCACGCCATTGTTTTTGAAGTTTAATTGTGAGTTGAAAGCCTTCTTGGTGGCGGGAAACTTAAATATTAGCATGTTTTATTATCCAATGTTTACGCACAAGTTCCTTTGAGTCGACTGACGTACCGGCGCGGCGCGGCGTTTGCACGGAAGGGTTAGCTGCCTTAGTCGGTAGCTTTAACTAGATGTATGACATGGTTGGCTGTGTCATTCATTTTCCTACTTATCTGTTTTACAAATATGCTTGATTTGATCAACCATTCGTTGTTGTTGCTCGACAAATAACAAATAGGTAACAATACATCTCACCACCTTCATTACCTATATTTGTTTATAATTGAAATAAAAGTTTGATATTTTGCATACAGTTGTTTTACAATAACACATTTTCATAGAATTTTTAATTGAGTTGGTATTAATTATTAATATTGAAAATAAATCGTAATGATATTACTTGCATATGATTAAAGCCTTTAGCTCCAATTTGGTAGTTTTATGTGACATTTAATTTTATGAAATTCAAACTATAGTCGATATCTGTCATAACTTTACTTAAGCCACGTACGCAACAAAAGTTGTTTTGGAACTACAGTGAGCAGATTGGCTTGATAATAATAATTATAATTTATATGCCCAACCAAAATGGACTGGCAGTATACTCCGAAGCATAATTTAAATAGTCTAGATAACTGTACCTGATTTCAACAGTAGTAATAATATGACTATGACTGTTGAAATAAAAATTATATTTGTATTTTAACTAAGATTCTCGAATGAAGATTTTAGGATCTTGTCATAATATAACATTTCTCGTTGATGTAATTATAGATGAAGATTACCCATCTCAATAAAGCTCCCTTTGGGTGTCTATAAAACAATAATGACATTTCAGTTTGCTGTGTAATTTACTCTAACATAGACTTGTAGGATAAACTTTACCAACTATTTTTCTTCGTATTTTGACGAGTGAATGAATGTTATATAATTACCTGAAACAAAGTACAAATATTACATAAATTACATTTATTACGATTTTAATACACCTTGTTTTAAGTATTAACTATCTTATTCTACCTTATTTATAGTAGTATTACTTAAACAGCCTACAAAAATACGTCGCGCTACTAAGCATAGGCCTTCTTAAATAAAGCACTTTTGTGCATTTGACATAAAAGCATAGAGTAACTTATATATGTACTCAACTTTCATACTCAGACCTGTATTCATAGCTGTAACTATTCGTTTGACATTCTGTTTGTAAATGGTCTTCGACAATTGTATGTCATTTGCGACAAGAAAGGTCAGTGTTCATTATTGCTACCATAACGATGTCTCAGCAATAAGTAGAATACAATACAATAGGGCTGCTCCTAAAAGACGCTCATTTTTTTTAACCAACCGTATTTTTTCAAATGAAGCTCTTTCATGGTATTGCCGTAGTTATTACTTTCGACGATTTTTAAAAATAAATTTTGAATTACAAACCTTTATTAGTATATTTAACAGGATATCAAACGTAACACGCCACTTTAAGCTTGATTCTTATTACAAAGAACAGTCACAGCGTATGGCACAGTATATATATTTTTTTTAAGTGTGATGATTGTAAGAAATGTGAGTAATGGATATCAATATTGTTTTACATAGAAAGAGACATGATAAACTATAAGTTTTCGTTTTCCGCCAATTCAGCTTTGGCAATAGCCTGAGTGAGCCCATGGTGCCAACCCTGAGCGCTTAAAGGACAATAAAGGTAATAGTGGGTAATTTACCTGAACACCGGGGAATTATTGACAGAAAGATTCAGATAATGAACAACGAGGCCAGTTTATTACAACCCGACAAATGCCAGCTGCTGTTACTTAATCCAAGTTATCCATGGATAACTTCTACAATTAGAGATATGATGAATCTTAGAGATGATGCATATACGAGGACTCGGTCGACCGGTTTAGATTCTGATATAAAATACTACAAGGAATTGAAGTCTTTGGTCAGTCGATCAATATTTGCGGAGAAATCTGCTTATTTCCGCTACAACATTAGGCAAAAAGAGAAAAATTCGAAAGTCTTATGGAATTTTTTTAAGCAAAATATAGCTGATTTTGGCAACAAGCACGCCTGTCTTCCCATCGAAATTAGTGATCCAGATCTTGTGAACCTACATTTCCTTGACGTACCTGGTAGCAATTTCGTCTCAATTTCAGATTTAACGTTTTTTGAATATCATCGCTCTGATGCTAGATCCTTCCATATTAATACTGTTGACGAAATTACTATATTGAGGATTATAACGGGAACTGCGTCTAATGCTCAAGGTGTTGATGGTATTACTCGTGATATGATCTTTCTCACGTTACCTCGAACTCTCGCGGTTCTAACAGCAATAGTCAACAAGTCCATCAGAACTGGTGTCTTTCCAACTAAATGGAAGGAAGCTCTTGTCAAGCCGATACCCAAGAACAACCAACCTGCTGAATTGAAAGATCTAAGACCAATCAGTATACTTCCATTCCTATCAAAAGTTGTAGAGAAAGTAGTTTGTCAGCAGCTGACAGAATATTTGGAGGCAAACAATATCTTGCCACAAAGGCAGTCGGGATTCCGTACCGGTCGAAGCACTTCCACGGCATTGCTGAGTGTCGTTGACGATATCTTGGCGGCAGAGGATAATGGAGAGGGGTCAATATTAGTGCTACTCGATTTTTCGCGTGCTTTTGACTCCATAAATCATAATCTCCTCTTGCCCAAGTTATCATTTTATGGGTTCGATAGTGGTGCTTTGCATTGGTTTTCAAGCTATCTTTGCGGTAGATCACAATGTGTAGAGATGTGCAGTGAAATGGGGATTGCCTCATATTCAGAGAGTGCCTCGGTGAATCGTGGTGTGCCGCAGGGATCCATTTTGGGGCCGGTTCTTTTTAATGTGTACACTGCCGATTTAGTAAATTTTATAAAAAATTGTAGTTATCATATTTATGCTGATGATCTACAAATATACTTGTCTTTTAAGCCCGATGAAACTTTAACATCTGTGAGTGTAGTCAATGAAGACTTGGAGCGTATTTGTTGCTGGGCAAGGAAAAATAGTTTGATCATAAATCCATTGAAGTCAAAATTTATAATCTTTGGATCTAGCACCCAGAAGTGCAAAATTAATACTTTTGACCTTAGAATTGGTATAGGAGAGTCTGATATCCAGCAGGTGACTGAAGCCCGGAATCTTGGGGTCCTTATGGGTGATGACTTAAAATTTCATAATCACATCCTTGAGACTGTCCAAAGTTGTTATTATAGGCTTAAGGGACTATATCGTGTTCGGGACTTTCTGGAAACTAGTGTCAGGGTCAAACTATGTGAATCCTTGATTTTGTCCAAGTTGAATTATGCAGATACCGTTATAGGAGGGTGCTTATTCGGTTATACGAGGAAACTCATACAGCGTGTCCAGAATGCATGTGCTCGATTTTGTTTCCATATTCCGCGTAGATCCCATATAACACCGTATCTTAATAGAGAAAATCTTCTGAATATGGAATCCAGGCGTGCGCTGCATTTTGCGTGTTTTTTATTCAGTATAGTGAAGACACAATCACCTTCTTATTTGTTTGAAAAATTGACTTTTTCGGAAAGATCAGTCAGATTGGCATCGCGCATTTTATGTCCAAGGCACAGCACAGCTGCGTTTCGTGGTAGCTTTCGGTACGCTGCCTCGAAATTCTGGAACAATATACCACCGCCTATAAGAAATCGACCAACACTTTGGTCTTTTAAATATAACTATAGGAGTTACTTACTGAATTTACAAAAACGTCAAAACCCCTAAATTTGGCATGGCTGTCTGTGTGCATGTTGCTAAATATGGTCAGAATTTTATTCGAATTTAGTTATCTAGTTCAATTTTTGTATTTACTTTACATTACGTTTAAATTTTATTTCATTCTTTTTAAATATATTGTTCTGAATAACGGTGCGACGCGGTGTACAGTCTTACTCCCACGTTTAAGGTGTCCACGGAAGACCAGCGTCGTGGCGTATTAGACGCCCGACATATGCTGAGTTGGGCTCCTGTTCAGTACCGCAATACAATTTATATAAGTTAAGCTTTTTTTTTGTTTGTATCGCACTTTGTAACATTGTATTCTTGTATCGTGTGTGCTGAATAAATTTTTATTCTATTCTATTCTATTCTATTATTAATTGTTTTAAAATTTATATCAATTTCTAAAATTAAAAAAAATACTATCATTATAAAATATATGTTGTAAGTTAAAAGTAAAATTAAATTTTAATACATTAAAATTTTCAGCTCATCCTAAAATAGCTTACGGCCAAATACTAAAAAGAATTATTTCAAATCTCGCCTGTAATTTTACGTACAAATTCATAACTTTAAGTAATATCTTAATTTTATTTGATTTTTTTTGTTGTAAGATAATTTATTTAAAAATACTAAGTTTCTAATTTTTGAAAATGATATAAAAAGTAAAACTTTAGATTGACAACAGCTGAAAATTGTGGGCATAAAAATTATAATTTCCCACAGCGATAACGATAAAAAGGTTTAAAAGAGATTAATAGATTAATGTTACAAATCCAAAGATTATAACTTCCATAGAAACAAGTTATTTTCGTTGGCATATTTTAAAATTACCGATACGTGAGGCAATATTGTTATACTTATAATTTTATTATTGATTTAAAAGAACAATTCTAAAACCCACAGCAAACACTTAGTGTTTGTGACAAAAGTGCCTAATGAATGCAATGTTCATTTATAATAATAGTTTTATTTTCTTAATGAAAATAAGGGTAGCAATGAAGCATTCCCGCTCCTGATGGAAAACAGTTTCAGCAGCTTGCAGAAACTTTTTCACGCCTTTATTGAAGGATTCTATGTTCTTGGGAAAACCAGAAAGTGGCCGTGGGTATCATGTCGAACAGTTCTTCCGAAAAAGCACCGAGCGACGGTAGGAAACACAGAGCTAGACAAAGTCTCAGACTTGGCACAGAGGTGTGGACTTAGTCACACTGATATTTCTGGAAGCAATATTCGAGAGTAATATCATTAATGTAATACTCGATCACTTTATAACAACTGTATCAAAATCACGACTCAGTAACGCGAAGCATGTGCGAATAACGTCGCGTAACAGGAATACCGTGAGGACGGCTCGCGGGCTTATTAACTCCCTACATTAATTAAATTATTAGAAATCTCGAGCCGGACTAATTAACGAAGAATTCCGACATTTCGGTCCACCTATCGGGCTTTAATTAAAATTGACAAAGCCGCGAGCGAACGAGAGCGCTCGCCAAATATCGCCTCTATTAACGCAGCGATCACTCGAAACTAATTAAATTATGGAGGTTACCTGCGCTACTCGTAATTACCCCGGTAATGTCATTGCAATGTACGAGATTTTAATCCCAATATTTATAATAGTTACTAACGGGACAAAATGCCGTAGGGCTTAAAGGATATTACAATATGCAATTTCCCATGAATTCACGGAAACATGTGTTTAGTCAGTCATATACAGCGTGGTGCCGTCAATACGACAATAAATTGAAACATGGGCTATATTTGTTCATAGAAATGGTTTGCCACTTTAAAAGCATCTTATTCATTTGATAATTTTATGACATTTGTATGAAATAATATAACATTGGCAGCAGTATTTCATAGAAACCTCATTAAATTATCAAATGAATAGATGTTTTTCAAAGTGGCCAACCATTTTTATGAATTAATATAGCCCATGTTTTAATTTATTGTCGTATTGACGGCATCGTTCTGTATAAAAATAAAATTTTCATATTTGCAAAATAGTAACAAAATATCTCTCCCTCTCTTAGTGGAAAGCATACAAGAAAATAATTAGAAACTTCATGTCAGTGTTATCAATTTATCCATAGTATTGGGCTGGTCTTATTTTATCATTAAGTACTAAATTATGGCGGGCTTTGACGGAAATTATTTATATGAGGCTCTTGCCGTCATCGTGTCAATCTTCAAGTATCAACATTCTCAGATGGATCTTATTCAATAAAACTATTTTTTTTTTTGCACATCCACGTGTATTAATAGATTAATCTATTTTGACATACTTTCGCTTCAATAAGAGTCAATTTCTGTTAATTCTGATCTAAAACTAAATTTATGGTCCATTTACACCATGCAAGTTTTTTGCCTGTAGCATACAATTAAATTAAAGCAAGAAATGGCTTACATTTATAATGTGTCGTACCTATGAACTATGCAAATAATTGTATGATATTAATATTGCATTGAAAAAAATATTATGTCTTCGATTTAAATAATAATAAACAATACCTAAAACATTACAATAAATATAAATAGTTATGTAGTTCAGAACTCTGAATTAAAATATGAAAACATTTCAAAAAACCTCTATTTTTTTTTATACTTATTTTAAATACCTGTTATGATTTAAATGAAGATTTCCCTGGCATGCATTTGGCTAATTAAAGTGTATTTAGCTTTTTTATTTAGTTGTATTTTAACTGTGCGTGCTAGTTGTGCGTTCCATATGAAAATGGCATTAAATAAAAATAAAAAATAAAAAAAGGACTTTGGACTCTGTGAAATATTCTATTTCAACATCCGAAACGAGCCGAGTCCTGGGTAGGTCAGATGGTTAGAGCAGTCGCCCGCATTTTGAAAGGTCGCGGGCTCGATCCCCTCCTTAGGACGTGAAATTTTTCTAGTTTAGACAATTTTATAATAATTTTAAAATCAAGGAATGTTTATAAATCAAAAAGCTTCTTAATCATAACAAAGTAAAAAGCAGTACAATAATACAAAAAAATTGAAGTAGGTTATATTCGAAAAACATTGACATATCACTTATTTGTATTTTATTTCATTGATATATCTTGAAAAATTTTAGTATTTTAAATTATCACGTGTTAATAATTGATCTATAAATGAAGTTATTATTGTTATTAATTATTAAAAAATAACATTTGTATGCTGCTATCAAGTTTTGCATTGAATTTGAATTATAATCTCGATTTTAATCCAGAAACCTAATTACGTTAAAATAAATGGGTGCACCCATTCACTAAACACATTGTTGCTGGCTTGCACGGCATCCTAGGCGCAGCGACATTAAAATGAGTAATTATAATAAAGCTGATATGTGTTCATAATTAACTAAACCTGATGAAGAGTGCTTTGACTGAGTCACGGACTATAAAGCGCTCTTGGCGCTTATTATTTTCATTTTCTTTGAATAAAGTAAACAAAATGTAGGTATACTAGGTTTTCGATTAATTAAGTTACGCTTGATCAAGGGATTTTCTTCTGACGATGTATAATTAAATTAAATAAGAACTGGATAATCATCAGGCGTTATATGAGTCATTTACCAACTAATGATTATAATTATAAAAGGGTGCAAAACCAAAATTATCACCATTTTGTGACGAAAACCAACAAGGCTATATTAACTCATTTCTTATTAGCCTTAAGCAAGGAGGCGGGATTTTGACCTTTTAAAGAGTTGCGCTTTTTTGTATGACATTGACAGTTTATATATTATTTGGTCTATGCCCTCAAGTAAAACAAAGCGTTTTTTTATTATTCTTAACCTGGTAGCTTCTCACCCGATGGTAGGTGAAGTTAAGGCCAAAGTTGAAAGCGAGCTTCCTCAGTCACAAAGAAACTGGCTATCTTACTTCCAACTGCCGGAATACAATATTGCAGATAACATTATTGTTATGGCGGCCTTAAAAAAGCCCTACCACCAACCAAAATGAGCAGAAAATATATGGAAAATGTATTTTTCGGGAATTAAGCCCCGGACCTCTAGCTCTAAAGTAGCTGGTCTCAACCACTAGACCACAGAGTTAAATAACATTATTGTGTAGTGTTGTGTTCCTGTGGTGAGTAAGGTTGCCAGAGTTCATTGATAAAGCGTTATGTAAGGAGCAAGGGGACTCGTCTCCTATGATGTCTGCATAACACTTTCCCTTGAGTTTTAAAGGGTAGACACGCTGAAAAAATGACAACTGAACTTTAGACTATCTGTAGCTCAAAAAAAGTAAGTAGGTACATAACTTAGGGCAACACCTAGATAAAAATAAAGTTGCATAGAGATGCACTGTTAAGTTAAATCAAATAGACTGTAATTACATCTCGGCAAATTTTGGTTATAACTAATGTAATCGAAGTAGTTTGGTTAAATATTTTAACCCGAGCAGCGCGTGAGCACTACTAAGGTGCTACGAGCGTCTGTAGGTAGCCCACAGACGCTCGTAGCACGTAGTAACCGCTTACTATCAGGCGTTTAGGCGAACGGTAAGCTTGTTTACCATCCGCGTCGTATAAAAACGTGAGCCATATTTATGCACTGAATATAAAATATAATACCTATTGATGAACAATCTTAGAAATTGTATTTAAATTCTGTTTTGATATAGTTGAAGACTTTTCTTATTTTTTACGCTGCTAAATTGTAGCGCTTTGCCGCTGAGCGGGCTCAAGCACACAGCAGCAACAGTGCTAATTAGACGGAGTGACAACCCACTCCTGCCATAAAGCGCTGCAGATTTATCGCCGCAGATTATTTATATTATGTTTATTAGGCCCCGCCCGCGACCTCCCTGCTTTACCGCTAATTGAATTGCCGGGATTTTTATACGTGGCACCTGAGGAGTTTATTATGACATGATGACCTTAGTGTTTCAAATCTTCTTAAGTCATATTAAATGCTTGTGCACGAAGCTAGACAAAAGTGTTAGTCAATGCGATATCCTTTGTTATTTATGGTCACTATAGATATTTGTAAATAGAATGTAATCAAGATTAATTTCATCTACAAAGTATGCACAGTATTCTGAGAATTGTTAAACGAATAGCGCACCGCCAATTAAACAAGTGACCAAATCGAGATGTTTGCAATTAACATACTGAGAGCATAAATCATCGGTAACTAGGAATACCTACAAGCTATTTTGGCAATATCTCGTTATGATTCCGTTCCCCTCCCGTTACAATGATAAATCGACTACTAAAATAGCCTCAATTTTATAACAGTTTTCAATCCGTTGTAGGTTGAATGGGCGGAGATATGCCCACTTCGTCACGACACATTCAAAGATAAATAATCGTGACGTCATGTTCAGAGACTGATTTTCTAGAAAATGCTTTAATATAATATGTATCATTTCACTTTTATTCATCACTAAATCTGTGAAGTACTCACGTATTAAACACAATAGATTTTCTATTGTGAGTAAAATTTTCAGATTAAATGGTTTTAATCGTCTATTTAGATAGCTTGGAAGAAATGATACCTACATAATGCTAAGAATATAATTGCATTATTTTGCTGTTTCAACTTTCCGTCCCTTACCAGTGCCGGCGCCCGGCGTCCCTTCTACAATAGAAAATTTCCTATAAAAGGATGGACTAACTAATTTTAATTTAGAACTATGACTTTATTCTTTCTATCTTGTAACGTGGGGATGAATTTTAAATTTCTGTCCGAAAAAAAATCCTTTTTTTAGCTGAGTGAAAAGATAAATATCATTTCATTGCTTTATTTCGCATAAGTGACCTCTTATCATCAGGTGATTCGTATACTTGTTTTTGTTTGCTACCCCTGTCCAATTAAAAAAAAAAGAAAAAATCGCGGGCCTAGCTCGCGCGTCAAGGTAGGGTTCTGTACAAACTTGCTGTATGTTCGTAAAACTAGGCGGATTGCGAGACTAACGTCATTAACCCGTCAAGCATCAGATTCCAGACACAATTAATTTTTCAACTGTCATAGACGTCCAGAGATTTTAATATGGTAGTATGTTCTCCCGTACATTGATTACACGATGTAAATTTATAAGGTGATGATTTATTCACAGGGAATTCTCCAAATGAAAATATGAGTTTTAAAATACAGGTTAAAATACAAATTGTCAATTTTCTGCTTATTTATCTTTAAGTGTGCCGTGAGACGTTGCTTCTTGCCAAATTTTGTAATCCCCGGGAAGTTCCGTATGCTTATGTTTTGATTTATTGACGAGTGTCGAAATATTTGCCATGAATAACCATATTCTTTATAGCATACCAACACGCATAGCTCCAAGAAAGCGCAGATCTAAGTAATTAATACGAATTTCGACTTGATTCCTCCGAGTATTCCTGGTAAAAAGAATTTTCACAGAGACAAACGGACAGCAAAGTAATCTTATTACAGTTTTGATGTTCCTTGTAGGCATGGAACCAAAGACAAAACAGTTATTCGGTGTTCACTTTTTATTTGTCTGTGTCTATCGGTTTAGCTAATATTCATATACTTAACAAATGTTAGAATCTTATCTATAAACCACCACGGCCACCACTCATTAGGCAGCGCACGTTCATATGTATATTCTGTCACGACGTCACACGAACTGTCAATTAGTATACAACAGTACAGGACCATTCTTTTCCGATGTATAATGATCTGTCAAAGGTAAAATCATAAAAAATATAGATTATCTCAGTAGGTGGTCCTGTTCCGCATTAGAAAAAATATATTTCTTGATAATAATAATTTTATACTTTATCAAAATCACGTACTATTATTAAAATTATAAATTACTTAAATTTAATCGTGATTGTTTTTTGTTCAGTTTTCTTGTGCATTTCGCTGTATAGTTAACAAGACCAAAATTAACTTTAAAATGAATATCCATTTTGCAAGATATTAAAAACACATGTAAACTGACGTCGAATATAGAAATTAAATATGAGATTCCGTAGCGACGTTTGCCCACTTAACGAACTTAAATCTTAGACCGATGTCATAAGATCTAAATTCTAACACCCGTTTTCGTTAGCTATGGTCTTACCCAGGAGCAGCGTGCTATCCGGTTTGTATCTTCGTTGATTTGTTACTTCGGTTTGCGGAGTGTGTTCCGAAGCTAATTAATTTTAATTGGACTGGATTGTAGAGTTGTCTATTGTGCGACTTTCGTCCTTTACGCAGTGGACACACTAGTCTACTGCTCAGAATCTGGTGAAATATGGAAGTGAATATTTTGTAAGGATATTTGACATATAAAATATAAAGTTGCAATACTTTCCCGGAGACTATTATGAAGTGCTAGTAGTATTTCCTATTTCTGCGCTTTAGTATTTTTTAAAGTTTATTTATATAAGTAAGTAATATAATCTATGACAAAAAGGACCAATCATAAATTTAATATGAATTATTTCATCCTTGACCTCGCAAGGAGTATCAAAACTGAATTAACAATTCGCAGTCTTCAAAGTTATCAATTCAATATATACATTTCAATTAGAAATCAGTTTGACATCAATCTAGATCCGATTCCGGGTGCACTTCTAATCCGCCATTATAAATAACCCGCTTAGGGTTGCCTCTCGTACGATATCACGACTCTTGTACAATCACATTCAATTTTCCGCTCGTGTAGTCTAACTCTGACTGGATGACTTATCGTCACATTACCGTAATTAAAACACATACAAATGTCACTTCAAAAATACAAAGAGTAGATTAGTCGAGTAGCGTACGCGATCGTCTTTTGTTACTGTATGACCCCAGGCCTCAGGCGCGTTAAATAGAAATGACAAAAATATAAACACAAAGGTGAGGAGTAGAATGAATTTTCCTTGAAAACTAAACAAAAAAGTTTACATAGGGACATTTACAAATCTGCCTGGGAAAACTTAAAGCTCTATCGTGAAGCCGCGCTTTAAGTGTATTGCATTTTTCTTTATTACAGTAAAAATAACTCTGGCCCTCCATTTTTCTAAAGAGCTGATATATTTAGCTACTTATCGATTGCATTGCAACTGAGCCTTCACGTAAGTAGTTATTCTTTGTTCGCCTCTACAATTCTGACACAGTTTTCTCTTTGGAGTAGGAAATTTTATTAATAACTCTAAATTCGGTTTAATTAAATACGAAAAACTTTAATTGAAAATGTATAATTTTCACCCTGAAAACTTGCATGTGTATCAAAAGCCTAACTATTAAACTAAATAAAAATATCTAAGGACATGATAAAGGACCTAAAAAAAATACGTTTCCAATCATTTTTTCAAGATTTTTAGTAAAAATAATTAGTCTTACAAGCAACTCTAAACAAACAACTTCTTGGTACTATTTGAATATTATAAATTGCATTATGTAGCATTGACCCTATCTCGCACATTACTCACGCACGTCATACGCGTAATATTGCTTACACGCTGACTGCTTTGAAAAGGTCCAACGGAACATTTTCAAAAAAAGAATAGACAATAAAATGCCGCTGCTCCGCTTGTTTAATCTCATGAGCAGGCTAATTGTCCGCGGCAGTGACGATGACAGTCGCACGCGGGGGACGCGGGGGCACGTGACCCGTCACTCGCAGGGAAATTAAAACATTCTGTTATTATTTTCATGTGCTAGTACCGACTAGGGCTGTCGACGAAATAATAAAAACGTACGCAATGAAATGTCAACTTAAAAAGAGAGGGCAATTTCGAGTGGAAACCGAGACTGGCTTTATAATATTATGTATACACGACAGCACATCAAGTGTAACAGTTGCATTACGAAAGCCGCCTCTATTACGAACGCAGTAAGGGTGATCTCAAGGTCAAACTGTTACGCTTGATGTGCTATCGACTGTTCATCTGTAACTTGTATTTTCTTTTTACGGGTTTACGCCGCGTAGCTTTTCATACAAACTTTCAAGTCGAAAATATATGAAAGGAACAAACTGAATCCAATAAGACTTTACATGCATAAGCAAGTCAAGCTAGTCCGATTAGTTGTTAGAGGATTTTTAGAAAAGTCATGAAGTAGAAAAGAAACATGATGTCTGCCAGATCATAAGCGATAGGTGATAACCGTAGGGTACCCTACGACTCAAACGTTGCAAATCCTGCAAAAATCTAGACGAAACGTTATGAGTTACGGAGCACGGCGCTCTATTTTTTTTAAAAAAGAAGACTCCACGAACACTTGTCATTTTTAATAAATATTAAATAATAAAAATTAATAATGCATGAATAAAAACTGAGATTTATTAATTAATGTTACGGATATATCGAAAAACATGTTCTAAATAATGTCTTTATCTCAATGAAAATATATTAGGTAAGCCCATATTCTATTGAAGCAATAGGTAAAGAAATACATATGCTTATAAGAAAGTATTAGTAGTAAACTGATTCTGCAAATAAGCCCATTTTAGAAAGAGATAAATAATATTTACAGTGAATGCATGAGTCTAATCAGAGCAATATGTGCTCTTAGTAGGTAGCAATATCTCGCCGGGACCCCATATCAAAGTAATATTGGCAGACGCCGCCGTCGGCGTAGAAATTTTAATAATTAAAAATCACCCCTACCCGCGATGAAGGGGACTACACACTGCACATTACACGTTATCATTTTATAATTAAAATTCCCGACAGAACTACTATGATAAACTATTCCCGTACAGTTTGTTGCAGCTTACAAAAATGTAGATTAGTGACGCATTTTAGGTAATTAAACAATTATAAATTATACAAATAATTAATGTAATTGGCAAGTAAAAACCACCGTAACGAAGCGGGCAAATTAATTTGATTCATTAATAGAAGACAGCGAGTAAATCATTTATCTTCATTACATTTGTACAAAGTATAAACATTGAAGATTAATATTACAATAATCAAGTTATATTAAAAACTACTTTCAAAGACTAAAAGCAAAGCGTGAAACGTCAAAATATAAAAGTGAGGAGTATTACTAAACATTTTGCATATTTCAATCGATCTCAATCCCATTGTTTAATGTGTTTAATTAATGCGATTCTATAACAATGACTTAATTAAAATTGTAACCAATCATTCCACATGGGCACAAATTAAATTTTCCATCCGATTCGAACGTGCGTTCAGGCAATATGGAAAAAATAGCAAACATTCATAGCGATTCCAATAGGCTAATCGTGAGTTATTAAACCCCTAGCGCGCCCACCTGATAGCCTCCCAGATATAATAGAAATACCAGGGACTTATTATTAAAATTGCTGCTAAATTGTTCCCCTCGTCCCTCGGATTTCGTTGGTCGGCTGACTTATCGGCGTTATATTGTACCCGTAATAATATTAATTTGCCATTGTGAGCTGCATTGTAAATTGACGATTTGATGCAAGTCCCGTGAATGCGTTTGTTACATGTCGAACGGGCGGGACGAGTGTAATATGTGACAGTATTAATACTGGAGCACCCTTATGAAATGTTATTATAAGTTTGCGCAATTTAAATCATTTGAATTCTTTTTAAATGTATTATTCAGCTGTCATTAAATCAGTGCAAAATCGATAAAATTAATTCGTATTTATAAAAGACAGTCCCAAATTTCAACACAAGTATATAATGATAACTCCATAAATATTATTAAATATATACCTACTGCAAGGTAAAATGGATTGGATGTCTTAATCTGTGTAAAAGTTTTGATTCAGGAACTGAGCGCAAGAAATATAAAATATGAAATAAGTATACACTCCGATATTTTTTCTGTTAATATAGTCTGAATACAAAAGTAATTTCAAAACGCTGCTGTCAACTGCGCTCACTTATTATCGTAATCCATAATTAAATTACGCATGCATTAGTCTGTATTGTTTGTAAGGTAACCCAATCAGTTAGTGGCACTACAATAACAACAGTATTGTAGCACGCGGGACATTAATTAGGTAAGTACGTGGTACACGTCAGTGTAATTAATTGAGCGTATTATTGGTGCATTGCCTAACCGATGCGGTTTCGCCGATTACTGCCTACCTACCGACCGTGACTCACTGAAGACTACTTATGACTGGGCTACTAGAGTCCATTGGTTTGTTTTTTCTCGCTACAATTCACTTCAAATAACTATAGTCACTGAGGTTTACGTGGACTGTGATACCATATGAAATATTCACCTCTAATCATAAAAGTGTATTATTATAAAAAATACCACCACGACAACACCGGGCTGCGAGCCATGCAACAAGAAAGTATGGATATGTTCTCCGGGTAAAATGGATGAACGGATTTCTGTAATCTCTCAATGCTCTTCCAACAAAATATATAGTGAAAAAATCTCTTTCTAATAATAATAATAATACACTAATCGCAATAATAGAAACAAAAATAACACTTATTAGAAGACCACAATCCATTATCATATCCGGTCCTTACTCAACTGTGTATCAATTAAATTGATAAATTGATGAGTTCGTTGTGTCATATTAATTTATTGTACAATCGTGTAACCACATTAAATAGATATTATAATAATTTTCACAACTATCTTACAAATTTAGCTAATTATAAAATTCAATACTTACTTAAAGGTTAACATACCATAAAAATCGATAATTTTACATCACTAAGATTAAATACTCCAAGGTTTAGAAATGTAACTATAACTAATTTACCTACTTGGGCATAGACATACATAACAATTAAAATATTGTTAATTTAACATGGTCAATATCCCGTATATAACTCTAATTCAAATTTAACAATTGACAATAATTATTACAATAAATTCAAACAATTATTCCTACTTTCAATGATTGTATAGAAACGATTTCGTTATAAGCCAACACTACAAAAAGCTTGTCGCGTAAATAGACCAATATATTCTTACTGCAATTAATAATGGACGCTTCTATTTTAGTTGTTGCATCTAAAATATTTATTATCAATGAACACAGATTGGAGTGCTGTTAATTTAATCTAATATACAAAGTAGTATAAGGATGAATAACATAATGCCAATAATTAAATTGTATGGGATCATGATATCAACCCACTCAAAATGTTTCTTCCAAAGTGACGTCATGTGTGGTAGTTTAACGTCATTAGCAGCAACAGCCTACATTTGTCTGTCTAAGTCCCAGTGCTGGGTACAGGCTTTCCTAGAAACCACAGGGAGAGACCCATAAAGACTTTTGGTCATAACACCATCACGCTCGCTGGTCCAATGCGAGTTAGTAGGTAAAACCAAATGCAGAAACATCCAACTTAACGATGGCTGAAGCTGCCTTCAGGTGCCAATGATAATCAAATCATTACCATTTTGCATTTTCACGAAAACCTAACAACTCCCGACTTTATCTAATCTCGTCGACCTAACAATAACATATTTCACTAAGTTTTGAACTCTGCACTTAAAAAAAAATTAGAATAAACTGAACATTCATATGAATTGAAGGTAAACAGACACTAAATGAGTAATAACCTAAATCGAAACACCGCAGCCTCCACCTATCCCACTGATTAACAACGTACGAAACCCACTAAACATGTTAAATTAAACGAGTCGCATCCAACCTAATCTCCAATGAGTTTAGTATGTGTCAGGGTTAGCAACGTCAATGTATTATTTTAACTTACTGTGAATTTTATATTAAACATAACTTTTCTACGATGTATATCAAACGGACTTATTGCGGGAAAAATCTTTTTGATATTTGCCATCAAAATACACAGAACTAATTCCTGACGGCAAACGCCCATCGGCGTATTTTCATTTCACATCCAGGTGCGGCATACGCCGATTGGCGTCTAACTTAATATGCTCATAACTTTGATAAAATGAATGCTTTCAATATGTGTATGTCATTTGACATGTACATCAGCCCTATGATCGCCGATCAGCCCTATGTCAGGATATGACAGTTATGAAAATATGATGAATTAGGTAAAAATTTACGTTAGAAACCCACGATTTTTGAGGGTTTTGGGATGTAGAGAGGCAGAAGATGGTCCTCTTTATCCCCTAAACATATCCCCCAACAAAGCAATCCCATATTTTTAGAGATTTACACGATGAAATTCGAGTTTACGAATCAACAAAAAGTAACATTTTGTGCAAACTTCCAGAAAACCAACTAAAATAAAAATAAACAAAACAAATTGCGTACTTCTGGTGTTTGTTAATGAATTGGCCATTAAAATTTACAAATCCATTACTCGGTGCGGGAAACGCGTATTGGCGTTTATTTTTTACCGAAACAAGGTGCGGCTCTCGCTGATCGGCGTTCTGTCTGTAAAACGGTCCCCAACTAATACGAGAAAATTTTGTCGCCTCATTGAATGGGTTAAGTCAATCTTCACAAAAAAATAAGAAAGATGGAAAACTGTTAGAGCAATTTAAGAAAAACTTATTGTCATGCACAATAAATGCACTTGGCAAACTGAACTGTTAGGTAGGTACGTGAAATTATCTTTCTCTATGAAATGCTCAAAACTTCATAAAATTTACTTAATTTATAGAAAAAATATAACAACCTGGGTGGTGGCTATTCCAGGAATCACTACCAGGTACCACTACCATAAAAAATCAACAGAAAATTGGGAGACGACGAAGTAGTGAAGTAGGTACGAAACACGAAGCTACTAGAAATTTTTGTTCCAATTTGAACCTTTATTTGGACTTATAGAAAACCATTAATGTCACATAACACGCTTAATTTTGGTATAAAACTTTGTAAAAATTAGTCTGGTCTCTGTTATTTTTCGTAGTTGACGTTCTGGATTGCGTTCAGAAGGCTAAACGTTACTACAAAATATCAAGGTTTGCTTGAGAAGCAATAATGGATTATGCTAGTTGTCTACAAGCTGACAAACAAGCTGATGGCCCACGTGATGGTAAGCGGTTACCGCCGCCTATAGACTTGCAATATCAAGGGAAAATCACTTGATATTGCAGGTGCGTTGTCATCTTGAGGCCTGAGCTTTTCACAAAAATGTTTCATATGCCCAATGAAACTTGCTTTGGACAACCCTTGGTGGGCTATTTCGCGTCACTGATTAATTGAGTGCATAACATGCATTACAGAGGCGGCTAATCGCACTGTAATGCGATCGTTTGTTGCGCCCAACCTGATGCTTATTGATTGGTGCCGTTCAAACACACCGACACTTATTTTGGTGGGCTTAAGTGTCGGAAACTGATAAATTGTGTCTTTAACGAGACGCCACGGTCAGAAAACAAATAGCACAATCACAACTGAAGGTCAAATAAGTGACATTTTTATATTGATATTGAGCTGTTTGGCATAGCTTCTAAAATTTATTATGACCTACAAATTGTGAAACTGTCTCGAAGGAACATAGAACTGCAAGCATAAACAATGTTGTAAAATTATAAAAAATGTATAAATGATTATTATTACACTCAAATTTATTTATTTTCTTTTTTATTCAACTGAAATAGGTTAATGCATTAATAAATAAGACTGGTTTTCTTAATGTTTTATCTAAAATATTTTTTCATGTTTTGCATTGTCTCCGTCTGATTTCCAACGGGTAGATAATATCAAAGTTCATTATTACAAATCCAACAGAATGCTACAAAAGAATTATTAATTAATTACATGAACCCAATAGGTCGAGTCAGTAACTACCTAAGCATTAAAATTGCAAATGTATAGTTAAATCATATTATCATATACATTTTTAAACTGTATAAATACCTAATGAATTGGAAATTACGTAAATATCATCGCTCATTAGTAATTAATAAATAACCAGCATGAATGCGTTTAATTAATTCTAAAAGCAAATAAAACGAATCAGAAATACAATTAGGTACGCACTTATTAAATTTGACATCAATATCATACA
This sequence comes from Nymphula nitidulata, assembly GCA_947347705.1. Taxonomy (NCBI): domain Eukaryota; kingdom Metazoa; phylum Arthropoda; class Insecta; order Lepidoptera; family Crambidae; genus Nymphula; species Nymphula nitidulata. The sequence continues at coordinate 16,020,621 of OX374623.1, forward strand.
CGTAAAAATACCTTAATTACTTATTAATTCCATACGTTGATTAATTAGTGAAAACCAATCACAGAGGTATTAGTAATATTTTATTTATACCTGTGTTCGAAAGCCTACTGAATTTCACTAATGCTTTGTAGTTCGAATATATTATTATGCAAAAAAAAATGTATGCATTATGAAACGCAAATCAGCATTATTTAACCTTTTACAACATTCAAAGTAGGCGCTGTCTCTTCATGGGAGATAGCCGCAGTATCTGTACGATTGTATATACTTTGCTGTGTGTTACAACGGGAGCATAATATTATCCACCTTATTAAAAAACATGAACTAAAGTTAGACCTGCTTCGCTTAAAAGTCATAATTAGGTGGATAATATTATGGTGCTATTGTTACACACAGCAAAGTATATAGAGATACTGCGGCTATGTATTACGGAGAGACAGCGCCTACTTTGAATGTTGTAGGTAGGAAATTTTACTGAAAACAGAATTTTGGGAAGTAATTCAGATCATATTAAAAATACAATAAAAATATGAAAAAAAATCATGCCGTTTATCGTATGATACCTTATGAATTACACATATTACAGATTTACCTAATTTTAGGATTCGTGTAAAATATAATATGAATTTTAGATATATTATATATGCTTATATACACTTATATATACTTTATAATGGCACTTAGTATTTTCTTTATTTATACTTTAACAATAATAGTTGCTTTTAGACTTTGGCATTAGACGTAAGTGATAGTAGACTTTGTCTAGGTTTTTCTTAGGGCACAGATTGTAGAAAAAAAACAATCCTTATGATTGACCCTTAAGTTATACCGATGGCATGAACATTGACATTTTTGTTCACAGATAGGTTGTGATGTATTTTTTCAGTAAAATTTTCTATCTACAACATTTAACGTACTTTTCCTCCATCTGAGTAGCTGCAGGACATACCATCGGTATAGCATGCCCAGTATAAAAAAAATAAGTAATTACGACATAATTAAGTCTGCTGTAGACACTTCTCTAATTAGTTCCTACCTACATACCTAGTATTAAACTCACAAACCTATCACAATAGACTCTATTGTTGAGGTCACGCCGGCGGACTAGTGACGGCTGTCTGGTCAAGTGGTCAGTACCCCTGACTAACTACGCCGGAGGATCCGGGTTCGTATACCGGTAGAAGCAGATGTATGATGAACAAAAACATTTGTTCACAACTCATAATTCGTAGTTTATTGAATACTAATAATTATGTCATCATCATCACCATAACAACCGAAATACGTCGAATGCTGGGCAAAGGTCTCCCCTAGAAATTTTCACGACAATAGGTCCTGTGCTGCACGCATCCAGCCTATACCTACCTACATTGTAATTATCTATATTTCTCCGTTATTTAGTATCATACATAACACAACTCATAATGATGCCTAATTTGGGCTAGACAATAGATGCGAGTGTTCAAAATAGGCGATTTATAAGTGTGAATAATATTTTTTATTATTGATCGAAAAGTTGATACCATGGATCTTTCGTATACGGAACAGCAGGCACTCTGCAACGTATTAGCTTATTAATCGTGACTTATCTAAGTGATTACGTACTTAGCGCGGTGTGAGACTAAAGCTCGTCATCTGAGGCCACCAAAGGCTCAAACTAAGTGGATTAACATCGCGTGAACAGTCTCCCTATGAACCACTCCGTCAACCGCATAGTCTACGTAAATGTGAAGCCTAAAGATACTAACGAAAGATGTACTTATAATTGCTAGTAAAAATAAAGCACTTTCAAATGACACGCAAAATTCATAAATTTACGAACTATACTTGAGTAAAAGTACCTGCTTTATTTTATTTTTTATTTCATTTGTTTTTGGGACCTTACAGCTTGAATTAAAAAATGAATTGTGAAATAATTTTCGAAGCCAATAACAAACCTTCACAGGTACCAACGATGTGAAATTGTACATACAGTTTCTTACACAAATGGATATATAACTTATGTAATAAAAACTACAATAAAGTACATTAATTAGTCACCTGCCAGGACTCTATAACTATATTTTTTTTCTATACATATCTATAACTTTAGAACCGACCCTTCAAAATAACTTGGTAAGTTCAAACAAAAATTAATGTATTTTGTAGCGTGTTACCTTTTCTTGATGAATTAATTTAATTTACCTGCAAACAATAAAATATAATATTAGTCAAAGACACTTTAGGAAACGTTATTACGTAAAACTTTATTTATGGTATACAATATAGCATACTCTATCTATTTGAAAATCAGCCAAAAGCGTGTCAGACGCTTTTTGTTGCCATTTCTTGGTATTGATTAGCAATTTGAGCGTTTGTGAAAAATTACAGTGCTTTCAATGATAACTAAATAAATCTTCTGTGACAGACGAACTGTGTATCACCAAAAAAAATATATATTCGACGAGCATACGAGACGTTTTTTTTTAAAAAAAGTGGGTACTTTTGAACTTAACAATAAAAGCTCTAATATGCATATTCAGAACCGTTCAAAACAAACACATCTGCTCTATAAGTAGTTGGTCCCTAAAAGTACGATAAAACACAATAACAAAATTAGTGCTTAATCCACCATAGAAACTAAACACACTTTTAAAAAAGAATATAAACAAACAGCAGCTGGATAAACTTTCCGTGCGCGGAACATTCTAAGTAAATATTGTCCCATCAATGGAACACATTCGTGGTCAATTGGTCGTAAAATCTACGGGGTTCGAGGGCCACTATTTGTGTCAAGCCGGTCTATGAGAACCTCACGAATATTTTTCACGGTAATTAAACTCAAGCACGTTTATCTTACTGTTATTCTTAATCAATTAACCGTATTTTCGAAATAGATTTTTTTTTTGGATATATATTGCTTAGTGAATAATGTTCAGTAATAAAGCTTTAAAAGAGGATAAAGGTTTGATTATAAGTATCTACAGATCAGTTTTCAAACTGCTGGATTGGATAGGGCTCGGCATCAACATCGGCAGCGAGTACATCACTCATCTTCGATTTGCCGATAATATGGTATTCATGGCAGAATCCCTGGATGAATTGAGCGCAATGCTCGGTGACCTAGACAGAACTACTCGACAGGTGGGTCTAAAAATGAACATGGACAAGACAAAGGTTATGTCGACTATCCATGTCGCACCTATACCAGTTACAGTTGGGAGTTCTGTTATCGAAATTGTTGACGAGTATGTGTCCAGCTAGGTAGGTCCAACTTCGAGAAAGAGGTAAACCGACGAATCCGACTCGGATAGGCAGCTTTCGGGAAATTACGTAAGATCTTCTCGTCCAAAATTCCTTAGTGCTTGAAGTCGAAAGTCAGAGTCACGGGGAGCCGTTGGATGCAGGCTGCGCAGAACCGTTCCATTTGGAAATCGATGGGGGAGGCCTTTGTTCAACAGTGGACATCATAGGCTGGTATGATGATGATGATCTACAGATATCATTATTAGTTTAAGGGATTGGGCAAGGACAATTCTAAGCACAGATTCCCCATTTTCCGAATTTAAAAAACTAATCAATACCACTATAGCTTAACTTCATTTCAAAATCACAATACTAACACAAGCTAAATTGGCTACTAAATATTCAAAATCAATAGTGTGTACGAAACATACGCGGGTAATTCGACAATGGCGCCCTAATTCAATTTGAATCACACACAATATTCTATTAATAGTGACGGACAGGTGTAATCAATCCGCACAGTGCTAGTGATGTCCCATGCCACATTAAAATCATGCACCCAATTAAGGATAAAGCGTATTTAGGTACTCATATCACGAGACCGCAACATTGCATTAGTTTGTTTCAAATTACGTTCTGATTAATTTGCCTCATTAATTAAGATCACAGTGGAAGCCGGCTTACAGAGTCTCAAATATTTATTTATTAATCAAAATATAAACATAAGTGTGCCTGACTGCATCTGTGTATCTCTTTGTTACTTTTATATGTATACCATTTGCTATTTTTAATACCAAAAATATTAAATATCTGATCGAAGTAAAAGAAATAATTAAAACGATAAGGTACTTTTAACGATAAATTTTACTCGTAATTATCGTCTTAAGATAGTCAAATGTCCAATTAGATTTATTAACCAGCGTTAGGTAAGTATATTAACTTACTGATTTTGATGCCGTCCTACTAAAATGTCAAAGTAAGCATTCGTGTGAGCTATAGCCTATGATTGTACGTAACAAAGATATTTTACGAAATTTTGTGGTGAAATATTTATCTTTAAATTAATTTATGAGAATATACCGGGCAAACATACAAGTTCTCAAACTCTACCCACATACACTGCTCGTGCGGTAATTGAGCGGCATACAGTGATACTTCTGTCTGCTATTGACAAGCTGGCTCCGCTTTTGGCCATAGCTAATGCAACGCAACAATCGCATTACAGCTATTATTAGGGTAAATTGAAAATGTCGTCTCTGTGTTTTAACTGACTTTCAAAAAGGAGGGAATTATCAATTTGGCTCTATGTTTTTTTATAGACTTCAAAAAGGTTGACGTTTTCTTTGGAGTTGGTGTTAAGGTGTTTCTAGAAACAATAGAAAGTGAAGCAGCAACACCATAAATTACCTTTTATTAGATAAGTACCTGGTTTAGATTTAATTATTTTTCCCTTTTTAGTGTTTAGGAGTTAGTTTTTATTTTTGATTATTTTTTTTTACAATTAACTAGTTGTCCAACTTTTTTGATATTGAAACATTTAATAGCCAGTTGCCAGATCAAAAAGCATTTGTTTTATCACTTACGCGATATTTAGAAAAATTACGGTTGCATAATTATAAGTATAATTATACTAACCAGGGTAAAAGATATCAAACTAAACATAATTATTACTACAACATCTCCACAGAAGATTAACAAATACTGCTAATGAATAAATAACCGAAACAAACAGATAACAAGAGATGCCAATTAAACAATACACTAATTAATTCCAAACATCGGTGTAGTGGACTTAATTAGAGCGGGCAACATTATCAAACGAGCAACACACACACAGGTATATTCGAGTAGGAAACATAAAAATACAGACGATAATTATATTGAGACAGTAAACAAGTGGCTATTTTTCAACTTCTGCATGGGTCGCAATCTGTTAAACACGACATTTGGTATATATTCATCGCTGGCGTAGTCAAGCCTGTTGTCACAGCGACGTTTATCGTAACAGCAATGTATGTAAAATTAAAAGGGACTGCAGATAAGTGATTGCGAATTGAAAAATAGGGGCTTTATCTATAAAATACATGTTTAGGAATCTGTAAGTAATGGACATTGTTGTTTTAGAATTACTTTTGTACTGAAAATGAAACTCTTTGCACTCACTGAGCTTTAATGCAGACGTAATTTAATGCTTTTGAATAGCTTTTGAATATAATGCAGACGTAAAATGTCTAAGCTAGAACGGGGACAAAAGATGTTTTGTTGAAAAAATTTTAATTTTCAATCTGTAATTTAACCTCTTGACCGCAACTACATCATAAATGTGTATTGGCATACAGGGCAACAAAAAGCATTGAACCTGAAGTAAAAATGTTTAATTTATATTTAAAGAAATCGTAAATATTGTCGATCATTGCCGACGATGGCGTACAGGGCATGGTATCGCTTGTTGGCTATGGCCGACTATGGCGGGCTAGAAGTTAAAAGACTTGTAAAAAATACGATCATTTTTTTACAGGCCACTACAAACATGAAGTGCTGCAAAATTTTGATGCGTGTATGACATATTCATGTCTGCTTTTGTTTGATTCGAAAATGTACAAACTGAAAAACCCAAATTGCATACGATAAGCATCTTCAATTTATTTACAAAGCAACAATCATCGAATGTTCTAAGTACTTATATCTAATTCCAATAACATTCGCCGTAAACCAATAACGCCGTTGTCTCACTCCCGCGAACTGAAGTAACATAAACTACTTTACGACAATCTCATAAAAGAAGCCGCACTAAGTAGAGGGACCTTTTTTAATATCGAGGCGAGAGCCAGCCGCAATGTCCCACGAAACATTTTCCATTAATAAAACGCGAAAAAGGAATATTACATATGAAAAAGACATATATCCGTATCGGCGGACCCGTCGCTATCTCCTTGGAAGGTAATAACTTCTTTACAAGTCCAAAGTCCGAGGGATTGAAAAGCAATTTCAGCAGGACACCCCGCACTCGTGCGGCCGGACTCACCATATTTCTTTTTCGCCGCTACTGTAATTCGCCTTTGATTTAATCTCGAGAAACAAATCTTTGAATGTGAAAGTTTAGTGATAGGCATCAGTGGAACTAGTTTCGTTGATTGGATTCCATCCCCGCGTGTAGACCTTCCTACAATTTGAATTGGTCACTGTAGATACGCTATTTGTCCGATTCTAGCATAAGATTGCATTTCTTATTTTGGGCGAGGAGTTTTTTCGGGTCTGCATTCGCTATTGGATTACCTCTTTGATATTTGAATGAAAACATATCACTTCAAATACAAGATACCACTTTTTAGAATAAATATCTTCACAATAATCTCTAAAAACAGAAGAGTGAAAATTGTATGCAAACTTAACTATAAGCAAAAGAGTGGATGAACTCTGGTCACATTCCTTATGCTGATGCAAATTACATTCAAGTGAGTTTTATTAATTTCAATGAGTCAGGATACCAAAAAACCAGATGAAATTGAAACATAACCTGTTGACTATACGTTCCGTTTCAAAGTAATGATATCCAGTGTCGACGGATCAATTTGTATCGTATCAGCAAATGCAGAATGGTAACTTTATACCCGTAGCCGTGGGCGTCGATGCGTTCGTTTCGTAGGGTTATCAACGTCAGCTAAAAAATAATACTTTTAACAGAATATTAAGTTTAATTGTGCTGTGGCACTAGCAGCATTCATGTTAGTACCATGGAGTTATTACTATTTAATTATACTTTTGCTCAAACATTAATAATTAAATATGGAAAATTTGATTCCAGAAATATATGTATTATGAAAGCTTTCAAATAAAAGACTATTATTATTACCAAAATATTGTTTCAATTCAATTACATAGAAGATTTATGTACCTACTGAGTTAAAGTTTGTCTTCATTTTGTGTAGAATATGAGTAATAACCGTCATATTATTTCTGAATGCACTAACCCTACTAACTTGATTGTCTCGGTATCGTATTTCTGTGGTGCTAACCGCAAAATATACATTACAATTGCAAAGAATTACCCTCAAGTACTTATAAAATTTTAAATTATTTAATTCATACAGATTTTGACATACAATTCAGACATAATAATGTCAGACGTAATATTATTCTAATTTCTATTGTCTGTGCGGCGGTGGGCTGATTAGGTAGGAAAGGTTAAAGCTAATGAAACGAATGACGAATGAGTAAAGTAAATTAAACGTCAGTAATATTGCGACCGCTATAGTTTTTTTCCGGTCAAAACTAGTTTTTACTTACAAAAACAATCTAACCAAAGTAGTAATTTACTTACTAAGAAAGTTTGTTGAAAAAACTTTTTAGTGATCTTTTTACATTGTCCAGTGTTAAGCTTATGCCAAGTTAAGCTAATATTATTTTAATAGTTACCTATAAAAATTTTGGTTAGGTTAAGCTAGAACTGTGAGAGGAAAGATGTCACATTTACCGGTCAAAACTGGTTTTGACTGGCGAAGATAAGTATCAAAATTAGGTTTGACCGACAAAGAGTTTTGACTGTAATATTATAGGTCCACCATGTATCTGATATTATACCTATAATGCTCAATTACTTGCGGAATTTCATAACTATTTTTCCCAGTACAAGGCTTCCCAGTTTACTTACTAAATAATAAATTATTTATCAAATAAGAATCCGCAATAAATACTGTAAAAAAAATTCCTACTTTAAATAAAGCTCCATTTACAAAGGCGTAATGTTTTGTATCAAATATTAATACTAGCGACCCGCCCCGGCTTTGCACGGGTGCAATGCTTATGTAAATATTATGCATGTATTATACATATAAACCTTCCTTAAGAATCACTCTATCTATTAAAAAAACCGCATCAAAATCCGTTGCGTAGTTTTAAACATCTAAGCATATATAGGGACAGACAGACGGCGGATAGCGACTTTGTTTTATACTATGTAGTGATAGTGATTACACTGACGCTACCTACGCACACGCTTGCAAAACTTGGTTTTACTGCCACAGGAAATCGCAGTCGCAGGACATTTTTGAGGACTTTTGAGTTTCGGAGAGTATTCTGAAGAGCTTTACGATCTTATCCCACCTTCTCCCTTTCTGCTCGGGAGCACGCTTGCTGGTCTTCGAAGTCATCAATTCACTGTCTCCACCTCAACATCAAGCACTAAGAAATTTAGTGCTTCGTTTCTTTGTCGTACTTCCAGAACTTATTCTTTGCCAGCACATGTGTTCCCTCCTTCCTATACCATGGGTTCCTTCAAGAGAGGAGTGAAAAAGCACCTTTTGGGCCGGGTGGCCCAAAGGTGGAGGCGGCTAGAGCAGTGTTTAAACTACACTATCTGTCTTCACATAACCTCCTGACACCTCACGTCCGCTCTCTTCTTACCGCTTCACATCAGGTAGTGTTGGGTCAATTGCCGTGCTTCGTATAAAAAAAAACTAATCTGATAACTTACCTATGTCAAAGCTTATATAACGTATCGACTAACCTTTCCCTTTCCCTATAAAAATCTATTGCACTTTACACTTTAATCTATTCAAAAAGCATAAACTGAAACGCACGTAAGTACATTCAGCTTGTCTTCAGTACAATGGAATCTATATTGCAAATTCCCTTTTTTACATAACTCTAGTAGCGCCAACAAAAAATCTTAGTAAGCCCAACTCAATTCGTAGGGTCCTGTCCGCAGATCGGTATCTCGTAAACTATTAGGACCGCTTTATTTATATAATCTAACTATTTGTGAGGGCGAAACACCCCTTAATATGTTATTCTGTTTTGATTCGCGCGTAGAGACGAAGCAAGGTAACGTGTATTATATTATTTTTATAGCCATAGCTCAGGTAATCATTTTATTTCACGATTGAGACGCATTTACCTACTTATTGCTCTTGAAAACCATAAATATTTTTCAATGTTAATAATTCTCCGAAATAGAATAATTCAAACCTATTATGATTTATCTTTCAATATCAAAAACCTAAGTAGTTTGCTTAGAATGTTTTGTATAGGCCTTCTTATATATTTCTTTGCTATACATACAGCCGTCTGACCACATGTCGGCTTATGATTCAATTTAGATAAGTATTACAATATTATTTGCACTTTCCTTATTCCTCCAGTCGGCATATCGCCAATGCAAGAACATTTTACAGAAGTATAGTTAAAGTTTCATATATTTCTATTTTAATTTATTTTTTGATAGCTTCAATTTTATCGTACGTTTATATTCCAACGAGTATTATGAGTGACGTGCGTGTATTTAAGTTTTTATCAGCTTTCAAATTATTCCGCTGAAATAATATTTTTTTTTATAGCTTTCAGAAACCATCGGAATTCCAGATTTAAATTGCAAGATTATTGATTCCATATTTTTAAGAGTAAATTTACTGCCAGTTTTCCAACGATCTACAGGTGTTTAAACAAGTTTTCTTCTATTCTCTTTAAATTTATACAGATAACTCATACAGAAACTTCATAGAGATTATTTTGGTAAGATTACGGTGGACAAAATATGTAAGTACATTACTGTGTTAAAGGTTTTTCAGAAATTCTTTAAAAATGAGAATTAACATCAATTAATGAAAGCAACCTGAAGTAGACAACCAAAGCTAATAGATGTTACCATGACAGAATGATCCAAAGGCTTGATTTGGCAACTTTTCAGTTAGAATTCCTGCGCATTTACGGGGCTGCAACGGCGGCGGCGTGTCGAGCCATTTGCCGCTGTTTTCAATTTGTCGGCGACCATACATCAGCACGCACCGCGCGGCGCGACAACTTCGCCATAGTAGAACACTGCAATTATTGTCAAAAACATGCAAAAGAACTGGTGAATGTTAATGAAGAAGTCAAAAACTATCTCTAAAAACAAATTTACATACTGTCGCTTTTATTTCTGTTTTCAGAATTTCGTTCTCTGTCAAATATTTTACTTCCTGAGTTGATTAGAAATCGTTTTAAATTATCAAATTCTACACGCACTTTAAAAAAAATTTCTATTGCAACTTAAAGAACAAATGTCACTAATCCTCAATTCAAAGCTTAGGTAGAAACTTCAATCACATACTCATTACGTAAACAGATATCAAATGCAAACAAAATTAGTAGAATGCTAATTATTAATAACGATACACAAAAATAAAGTCGTAATTAAGACACTTGACCTGGAGGTTTTAATTACGTTCCTAAGCATGTGTACACAATTTGAGTAGTATCTATAGGGTATTATAAATAAATCTATTTTATGAAGTTGATTAACTATATGCTATGTGCATTATGGGCTGCGAATGTAATCATCTTTTTTGAATTTAGAAAGTCGCCTTACAAATTTCAACGAACTAAAACATTCTATTTTCAAATTGATTCAGTAATTGTAGAGACAATTTGGTCCCAACATGGAAATACCACACCGCCCTCTCGTTGACTGTAGTCCCAGCTTTAATACACTTACCTCCGCCTGACATTTTTCCGGCCATTATGCATTCTACGTTCTGCTAAACCGATTCTGTAAATACCCAGTAACCCGATGGCGATTCAGTTTCTCAGAATCGCCTACGATTTCGCTGTCTAAGGTTTTTTAATATGCACTTGCAGTGAAAAGTTGTCTTTAAACAAGCCCACGATATATCGTTTTTCAATAATAAATGATATTATATGACATTTGCTTTGGAAAGAATAGAAAAATAAAAGAGGTATAGGTATATAGCAAAATTACATAAGAGATTATATTTTCATTTAGCATCGCGACATATTGTTATATTTTATTTATTACTAGACCAGATTTTACCAGATTTAAGTTTTGTTGTATTTTTAAATAAATTATTTTCCTAAGACATCAGAACAAAGTAATTTTGGTTTCTTGTAGGAAGTATTTTTATTTTATTTTGTCGGCAATAATCGGTTTGTATTTGTAAATAATACATTTATTCATAAGTAAGTTTAAATTAAAGAACATGTAATTAAAATATAATAAAACTAGAAACATTTTACGTCCTGAGGCAGGAATCGAACCCGCGACCTTTCGCAATCCGGGCGACTGCTCTGACCACTGAGCCACCCAGGACTTTTCCAGGAAAAAAATTTTCTAGTTTTATTATATTTTAATTACAAAGTAATTTTTCAAACATTTGTAATAATGTTAAAAAACAAAAATTAAGAATAAAGAACATGTGATAACTTTTGACACAAATTAATTAAAATCCGTAGAGTCAGAAGTTCCAAAAACCACCAACAGAAATGTTCCACGTGACATTTGATTAAGATAACTTTAATGAGACGTTTAATAGAACGAATTTCAATAAAGGTGGTGTATCTCTAAACCCGACTTCTAACTTAATTTTAGAACCGAAAACCATTTTCCAGTATACACTAATCTAAATCATTTATCGGTTCACTGAATTCCCAGGAAATTAATAAAACGTGTAGCGAGATTTGTCTCGCTGTTAAGAAATTTACACTATCTAACGGAAATTACAAGTTTTGTGTCCCAGGAAGAGGCAACTCTTTTATTAAGCATAGAATATTGTTAATCTGTGGTAACGACTATGAATCGATTTCGCTTTACCTGTGGCTCGGTCGAGGTGAATCACTTATTCCGCGTCCATTAATAATTTCAAATAATTTTCCATAATAAAAAGAAATATTAAATAGTTTGGATAACCAAGCTTACCTATTGTTAATAACTTAGTATGATTAGACTTTTTTCCAGAATAAATCCTGTTGAATTAATATATAATAGGTAATAAATATTTTGGTAGTATTTTAACATTAGTAATCATGTAAAAATCATTTGGTTTATTATTTTTGGTAGTGTGTTTTATTTGGAAGCCCTTTTGATATTTCATATTTTCCATTCCATTTGAATGTTAAAATAACAATGGAGGTGATAATTGATGTCATGAATACTTTCATTTTAAATTAAATCTAGTCTATTATAATTAGATCTAAGCATAACACTTTCATCGGAATGGTTTACTCCATGACATATCTGTACTCTTATTGTCTTTTTATATTGATTATTGAAATTTCAGTATATAAAATTTCACATTTTGTAATTTTCTTTTTAAGCCGTTTATACTATACATAAATATATTTACAGAAAGGAAGAGTCATAAAGTCATAAGTTAATTAAGGTATGAAGTATGACTCGACAGTAATTAACTTTAATTTTCAGTAAGCTTACAAATGAATCTATCAATAACAACAAGTTGACAGTAACTAACATTATAACCTTATCGCATAAAGCAATCGCAAAAAGTCCTGTGATATTTTGACTTTGAATGGTACCATTAGAAGGAAACTAATTAATATCGGCGGTAATTAGGCTCTAGACGGTAGTGGCTGCTACGCTCAGCTTAGCGTTATAATTGGCCACCGGACTCGGTGTTTGAACCACCACAAACGTTGACAAACATTTGAACAAACTCGGGATCCCTTTGCATTCAATTAGAAGCGTATGAGTCATACAAAGATATGTCACTTTTGTATCAATGAGTCGGAACTTAGTGTAAAGTAAAGTATAACACAGCGTAGTAGTGCTCTCAAAACAAAAATTTAGGCGACCACAGAAGACCAGCGTTGGATGTCTGTGACAACCGACACATGCTGAGTGGCTGTCCTTTTAGTGTCACAGCTATTACTTAAGTGTTAAGATTTTCATTGTAAAGTAAACAATAGTGTGTCACTAATTAAATATTTTCTTTCTTTCTTTCTTTCTGTCTTTCAATGACCAAACACTGTCTTGCGAAAAATAGGTGTCCACTATACGTTATACGTATACTTAGTAATAATTTTTAACATTACTTGTAAGGTTTAGAAATAGTAACATCAAAGTTAAAATATATATTAAGTATATATAAGTATTTATTAACCGACCTAATGACAAACCGCCCCTATTATATTACCAGATTAACATGTTAACAATACCGCTTTTTACTATCATACCGATATTAAAAGACAGCAATTTTTTTAAATAATTTCATGTAGAATCGTCCGCAATTTGCTCAATTTACAAAAACATTTAAAACCGTTCTTGTTTAGTCAAAAGCTCGCTATGACGACGAATTCCCTAGAAATAGGTGTCCTTTAGGGTAAAAAATTTAACAAAATTGTAATATTCTTAATCTTGGACCTATCTTGCCTAAATCCATTAAGTGCTCGTGTTATTGATACTTGATAACTTAGAATTATAGATCGTAAATTAACATACAAACATCCATGACTCGTGAAATATTCGCATTGTTATGTTACAATCGATGAAATCTATATTGAGCCTAGACAAAAAACAATCTAGCTTTTAATGAAGTAGGTAGATTAATTAATGTTCAACTAGTAAGTCAGCAAAGACACGAGGCTCATTAGCGCGTACAAAAAGAGGTACAGTACAGGGAACCTGCAATAGCGTCGGGTTTCAATTTCAGGAGAATTAATAATGCTACAAATCTGATTCCACACTGACCACTCAAACAAGCACTAATAAACGGTGGGATCGGATGTGACCAGCCGTGTTTACACTGAGCCGGAGAACTTAATATCGTTCACTGTACATAATTATGTGATCTATAACTGCTTATAAGGGCAGATTGATACGTTTGAAGTTGACGGACTATTCTACGCATCCTTAGTAAATGTAAATTGGAAAGTAACTCTACCTGTCTGTTATGTTTTCACGATAAACTTCGGCATGGAGAGACATTACATCCTGAGAAAGGACAGTCCATGCGGACAGAGCCGCGGGTGGTGCTTAGTAATGTAATATAATATAGACTGCCCGCCTTTTCAAAAAATCTTATGACATATATTCACTGAGCAAAACTTATTCTAAAGTTTTCTAAAACTTGTCACAATAATAATGTTTGAAAAGTATTCATTTATCAAATTTTAATATAATTTAATATTAAGGTTATTTTATAGAATTGAATTAGCCATGATTATTGTCTAGGGCAGTGGTCGGCAAAGTGCGGCTCTAGAGCCGCATGTGGCTCTTTGGCTCGGCTCTGGCACAAATATCCACGGAAGGCGCAATAATATTTTCATTAAAAAAAACTTGGTAAGAAAAAGTCTTATTGATGAGAACTTAGAATCATGCCTAAAATTAAAAACAACTACACACAAAACTGACTTACTCAAAATTTTCAAGGAGATTGCAAGCACATTGTTCGCATTAATAAATATTTATTAAGTATGAAATTTAGTTTTATTTAGTGTACTACTTATATAGAACAAGCAGATTTGGCTCCCATTTTTTTTTAATTGTTGTGATGTTCATATTTTGCTCTTTGGCTAATAAGTTTGCCGACCTCTGGTCTAGGGTAATTAGAATCGCTCAGTGAATGGAATAAGAACTACCTAAAGACCCATATCGACGAGTCATTTTGGCGTTACCATACTTTACCTATTTAAATTGGGTATATATGCCGCTTGGTTTCTAGTTCTTTAACATAATTTTGAGGTACTTAGTGTCTCAGATAATTGTTTGTCGCCTTTCATTCAGAATTGATACGATTGACTGTAAAGTTCAGGAGGGAAACCAATCTTGGTCAGGTTCAATCTAAAGCCGTATTATTTTTGTTGATTAAGACAGATGACCATCAGTTTTAAACCAGTTCTTTATTTAGATCACGTTTTTTAATAACTCATACTTATTAGGTTTTGCATGTCTTCTTTGAGAAAGGTACTGTTCCATGATCCTGCCTGACTCATCTTGAAAATCCTATCCTACACTGAAAAAAAGGACAACTGAACTTTGGACTACCTGTAGCGCATAAAAGTGAGGTAACACCTCGCCAAAAATAAAGTTGCATAGAGATGCACTGCTTTATTATTATGTATAAATCAAACTGTAATTACATTTCGGTAAATTTTGGTTATAACTAATGTAACCGAAGTAGTATTGCTAAATATTTTTTTAGTGTACCAATCATAATATTATAAATGCAAAAGTTTGGATACTTTGCATGGGTGTTTGATATTCAATCACGCCAGAACGGCTCAACGGATCTAAATAAATTTTGGCACAGATAGACCATAGTCTGCAATCGCACAAACCTTACTTTTTATCCCACAAAAATGTTCGATTACCGTACCGTGGGATAGAACAAACATTCAAGCAGATGAAATCGCGGGCAAAGATGCTTAAGTATAAAAAATCATAAACTTGTAAAGGATAAGTGTGCGCAAATAACGATCGCAGCGTTAAAATCAAAAAGCAAATGTCGCAACTATTACAAGTTGTAATTCGAGTCTCAAAACATCGTGGCAAGGAATGAGCGCTAATATCGGCTGGTCGTTTCGAGGGTAGTTGGTGCGCGCCGGCCCACTGAGCGTTTAAATTGGCGTGCCGGTCGCCGCTCCTCATTACATACCCGTGTTTGCTACTCCACGAATCGAGTGCTGAGGAAATGAACGATTTCTATGAGCTGTGCAATGAACCCATTGTTCATTTGCTTATCGGTTTGTTTGCTGCCGTTCATTTAAGCGGTTATTCTGTACTTACTATTAATTCATAAATTCATCTTTAAAAATAGATTGATAGATAAAAAGCTTATTTGTATTAGAAAAACACACGAACTTTCAACAATAGTCACATTAAACACAAATTAATTAATATCTGGGTTAGGAAAATTTTAAACCACTTTTGGAAATTGATATTCAATATGCAACAACAATTCATACTAATATTATATGGAAAAAAAAAATTAAGAATCTACAATAAATATTAGAATGGTCATCAAAATATTTAATTGGTCTACAAATTATTAATGTGTCGGTATTTTGATGATTAATTATTATTTTTGACGATTAATTATATTTTAAGGTTGGTTAGGTTATATTAGTACGGTAATCAGTTGGGGTGCAGTGCTGGAGAGCCTCCCCGTGTGTCAGGTCCATTGTGGGACCGGTACTCACGTTTGATCCTGTAAAGCATTCGACGTGAAGAGCGGTTTCGCAATGGCCCTGGTCGGCGCACCCTGGGCAATCGCGAGCAATCCATATATATCTAATATATGGATATTGGTCGCGATTGGCTAATCTCCAGACGGGGTGGTTGAGCCCTTATGGGTTCCTGCCGGGCGGAGGAAGTGTCTTTTGATGCTTTCCCTGCTGTGAGAATGGGCTCTTAAGGCCAGTGGGCCCATCTATGGGTCGTAGGATGGCTGACCTACAAGGTTGGCGACAGGTGCGTGAACACGCCCTGTGTGTGTGACCCAAAGAGTTGCGAAGTGGTCGGCGGGGGTTGTTTCTCTGCCGAATCCCCCCTAGGCCGAAAGGTTGCGAGGGTTTGTTTGTCTTGGATATCAATGACCATGCTCTGTCGAGGGTAGAGGGCGAGCCAGTCTCTAGGCTGGGATGGGTTGTTGTACCAGTGTTTTGGGTGCGCTGGGTAGGTTTTTTGAAAGAACCGCCCTTTTTTAGTCGCCCCATGTCAATCAAGTTATGCCACTAAATCCCGTCACCTCCGAATCCCCATCATATCAGCCGAGCGAATCCCCATGGGCTGTGAAGTTTGGAGCAATAACACAGCGAGACTCACGCGAGTATAGCCGCGGGCGGACACTAGTTTTACATATAAAATACATAGTGCTAAAATAACTTACTTTTTTAAAGCGGTTAAAAATAAAACAATCAATTTACTGTCAGTAATTTATCAAGATCAGCTAACAAAACAACCCTAATTGGGCACTTAGGTCCTCAAAGTGAATGCGGTGACCACTAAACGTAGACCCGCATTGCTCCTTAGTGTTATATAAAATCATTGGATATTGGACAAAAAATGTAAGAAATGGAGCTCAAACAAGACGGTGTCACACCGGCCTCGTATTTGGCATATCCAGGATGAGGTAATGGAAAGAGACTCAGACCAAAGGCAGTAACAAACACATTATCCTCCGTCACGAATCACGAATGTTTTTCTTTATACAAAAATAAATGTTAATGATAATTTTCATACACTCACACCTATTATCTAACCCAAAGTTAGCATCATTAAGAGCTTGTGTTATGGATACTAAATAACGGAAAAATATTGATAATAATATGAACCTACTTAAATATTAGAAATATACTAAATAATCATACAAACATCCATGACTCGTGCACATATGCTCGTACTCATCATACAAACATTTGCTCCTACCGGGATTCGAACCCGGGACCTCTGACCGAGCAACCTGTATAGCAAGGGGTTAGACCACTAGGCCGGACGTCAAGTGATGATATACAAGCTTCGTTTAGGCGTTAGTCTCCCACAATAACAAATAATTTTTACCATAATGTAGTGTAAGGTATGACCATATAACTGTATATTACGGTGAGAAACTAAATGCATTTGTTAAGAAATTGATTTAATTAAAATTATATTACTTTGAATCTATAAACACATGTATTATACATTATACAGATCGCTGAGCGACTTTCAATTGTGTGCCAGCTGCAATGTGAGTGTCCTCGTCCCAGCACCTTATGTAATATGTCATGACGGAAAGAACGCGCTGATTGAAGACTTATGACTTTTGTAATTATTATACTTGTGTACAGTCGACAGCACATCAAGCGTAACAGTTTAACCTTGAGAACGCCCCTACACCGTTCATAATAGAGGCGGCGTTTCGTAGTGCGTCTGTTACACTTGATGTGCTGTCGTCTGTAGATCTAGCTCAAATTAGGAATCATTACGAGCTTGTGTTATGGATACTACATAAATAACGGAGAAATATTTATTACATGAATATTAGTAATAATACTGATTAAACATACGAACATCGATGACTTGTGAACGAATATTCGTACTTAGGTACTCATCATACAAACATGACAAACATCTGCCCAAACCGGTATTGGAACCCGGGACCTCTGGCTTAGTAGACAGAGGTTCTAACTAGCCCAGGCGGCCATCAAAATTAAGTTTCTTGCTTATTTGATTTTTGTGTAAGTTAAACTAATTATGTTATAAGCCAGTTTAATGTAGCAACAATTTAATACAAGGTTCTTTCGGGGAGTTTCCAAAGTAAAGTAGTAAAACATGAAAAATTTGTTCCCCTACTTAATGTTAACTTGCCATAATTTGCATAAAATCTGCCGAACGAAAGTCCGTAACAAACTTTTCGGTTGTCTTTATAAGTACTAAAAATCAAAATTGCCAATAAATTGGCGACCCGACCTCACTTTAGGTACCTAAGTAGGCATTGTTGATCGGTAATACCTTATAATTTGTCGTTAAATTTTGGAACAAAAACTTTTTATTTCCTTGTGCGGCAATATTGCGAAAACATTATATTGTTTTATGTACACAACCATCCATATACAATTATACCCATATTAGTCATCGCGTCTTCGAAACACGAAGATAAGATCCTTTAAAATGACCCGAAGGCCCTTTAACTTTTTTCATATCTCAATCTAAATCAAGTCTAAAAGATGGAGACTGTCAATGAGCCCTTGAAAGTTTACGTTCGAGATATGGGACCGCGAAAAGAAATGAAATAAAACTTATTTCATTACCTTTTTGTAACCCATAAATGATAATAAGTAATATTTTAATGGTAATTTTTCATAAAGGTACTTACTTTGTTCTGTTAAGAATAATAAATAAATTCATACACTCACACCTATTATCTAGCCCAAAGTAAGCATCATTTAGAGCTTGTGTTATAGATACCTACTAGATAACGGAGAAATGATGACAATAATATGTAAATAAATATTAGAAATATACTTAATAAACATAAAAACATCCAAGACTCGTAAACAAATTATCGTACTCATCATACAAACATTTGCTCCTACCGGGATTCGAACCCGGGACCTCTTGACCGAGTAGCCTGTATAGAAAAGGCTACAGACCACTCGGCCAGCCGGACCTCCATTGGTCGTATCAAGACAAATAATATTCCTGAGTTTTGTCATTCTAACATGGGTATTTTTTTAATTATCGTGCATATATATTTGTACACAAATATAAATCTAATGTGTGTGATATGTAAGAACTTCACATATTAAAACTAATTTAATACTGTTAGATGTTTGTATTTCTTCTTGTTTGTTTGGTAGGTCAGTCGTTGGCAACACTGAAATTAATAGGGAGCTACCCTCTGGCGAAGCTCTCTTAGCTAGGGTAGTCATTAACAGCCTCTATACGTCCCACTGCTGGGCACAAGTCTTCCTGGATGAGACAATCACATGAGGAGTTTGAGCTGTTAACACAATAACAGTCGTCAATGTATGTTTTGGGAATAAACATTCAAAAATATTTGCAATTAAAAAGTACTAAGCTGATACTTGCAATTGGATTTGTGAAGTACCCACAAACCAGCGACAATTGGTTTTCTATTGTTGAGGAGTCGACAAGGGCTGGTGAAGAACTAAAGGAAAAGTTGAAATTTTTGTTGTCACGTCTTCGTCGACATTTTTTATTATTGATTCATTTAGAAAAACAAACGTATTAATTAGACATTTGTTTATGTAAACGTTATCGAGCTATCGTCAAAAATCCATTGAAATGCCTAGAGAAGCAACTAATTATATTTAACTTATCAATTAAATTAAGGCGTTTCCGATAATTACGTCAAAACAAGTAACAATTATATGACATTCAAGTAATATTTACGTAGATATTTAATACTGTATCAAACTTTTATGGGCTCAAAAGTGTATCGGTTAAGTTTGTTATAAAGAAAATAATGATACACACAGTGCACTAATTACCGTTGAAGAAGTTTAATTATTACACACAAGTTGAACTGATATTAGGTCACTTCAGCTGTTTTAAAGAGAAATATACCTATAATTAATATATTTTACAAATATGCATCAATTTGTAAGGTGAACAATCTACTAACATCGGTTACGAAACCTGAATAAACCTACAAAAAAATATCAAAAAAACCGGTGCAAATTCAGACATGACAGACAATATGACGTTATTAGGTAATTATAAATATGTGTCTTTTGACGATTTGAAAGTGCTTCTTTGGGCCTATTTAAATAAAATATTTTTTCTTTCTTTCTTCCTTTACATTTACAAACACTGTAAAAAAATTAAGAAAGAAAAGTTAAAAAGGATTCTTACTGAACTATGTAGTTCAGGCATTGATTTAGAGGGAGCGCCCTTATACTTGTACATAATTAGGTTTAATGTAGTATTTGAGTCAGAGCGCAGCGACTAATTTTTGAGGACTGAGCTTTTATTTAACCATTTTCTTGTGAACAGGAAACGTGTTAAAAAGTTGACTAAACTTTTAATTTACACATTTACACGTAAGTAAGTAAATAACTTACTTAATAATTTGATGACAAAAATATAAAAAAACTGGAAATAGATTTTGTGAGTTTTTACTATACCTAAGGCCAAAATAAATCCTACAATACACTCTTAATATTCTTGTTTTTTTACTATATTGGGAAATAGAAATTGTATATAACAAAATATCAAATCTAAATTAATCACTAACCAAGGTAAAAATAAACAATAAGTAAATAAAAATTTTCATCTCAAAAAGAATGTCATCATAACGTTAAATAAGCGAAAAGGTAATTAAATAAGCCTGTTATATTAAACATTTCATCCCGCCAGCGTCTCTTCAATAATAAATGTGGATACTTCGCAAATTAAGATAAAGTCGAATCTTTTATTGGCAAATACAACCAAATATATTTGACATTGGTTGATAAATCTCCACTCCTCCGAGATATCTGCGCCTGCGCTTGACGTCAATTGGTTGGTGCTGATTGTTTGACACCGCAGGTCGCAACTTATACCTACGCCAGTAGCGAATCAACACTATTTAATTTTCATCGTTTGAATATCTCGAACCTTCTGTTTTCAGATGGATCGAGAAAGGAATCAGTCTATGAAAACTTGCTGTAGGTACAAACGGTAAAATTTGTGCAAAGTATAACCCTTTCGTAGATTAAATCGTTCGTTAACTATTTTTTTTTTTATACAACTAGGCAACAAACGAGCTGACGGCTCACCTGATGGTAAGCGGTGACCGCCGCCTATAGACACCTGCAAGAACAAGGCAAAATCACTTGATATTGCTGGTGCGTTGTCATCCTGAGGCCTAAGATAAAATGCCGTCCATGCCCAGTAATTACCTACTTTAATTATGTACGGATTAATGGAAAATTAAAACATTTTTACGATTAAATAACTTGAAATTTTGAAACTACAAAAGAATACTGTTAATTAGGAGTATGTTATGCTTCATAACTACACATGGATACTGACGTGAATAAATCTAATTGAGCTAATGAAGGAGGAATTTCTTAATTAGTGGTGCTTCGAACGAGCCATAGGCACACGTACTCTACCGAAACGGGTTAATTACCACCGATAACTCTTTAATTAACCCACCTAATAACAGAGTATTTGCATTCGAGCCGCCAATGTAAGACCAATTAGAGAGATCGATACAATATATTGTTTAGCTACAACTCTGTAAGCTGTAATGAACTGCAAGAAATAACATTCTGAACAAATTGCAATCACGATACTTTAATATAGCTTGGTATATGTAGGGGAGAGTGGGGTAGATCCGAACGCGAAGTAATTTTGGTTGCGAACATCACGATAGACACAATAGGTACACTTTTAATTAGACAAGGATAGTGAGAACCTTTTTCTAATAGTAGAGAAAGAGACCCATCCAGTTCAATGCCAATGCAATGAGGAGATTTTTAATTCGGTTGCTATGTTTTTTTGTCTACACCGATTACGCTGAGATTTCTGATCCGATTTACGTGATTCTTTTTTTTAGGTGCGGAATAGTTGCCATTTGGAACCATTAAAATTTGTTTAAAATCGATTGGATAGTTTAGTTTTCAAATCAAAATAGGAATAATTAAGTCATCTATGTATGCGAGATTTCGGATTTTTACTTTTCTATCACTTTTTAGTGAAACGATAAGTAGCTACTTAAATTTAATTATTTTATCCTTTTTAGTTTTTTTTATATACCTACAACTAGATGACAAACAAGCTGACGGCCCACCTGGTGGTAAGTGGTAATCGCCGCCTATAGATACCTGCAATAACAAGGACAAAATCACTTGGTATTGCAGGTGCGTTGTCATCCTGAGGCCTAAGATGAACTGCCTTCCATGTCCAGTAATTAAATTGGCTACCAATCCCTTCAATCCGAAACACAGTGAATTGTTTCACGGTAAAATAAGAAAGGCGGTGGTTGTACCTACCCAGAAGACCCTACATACGGGCCTACTTATACTTAGTATTTTGAAGGCGGTTTTTTTTTGGGACTAATCACCATAATATCTAAGACGATACTATGCTAACGCATCAAAAGATTCGTCACGTATATTATATTATATTATTATATTCGTCAATCACTATCTTCTACCTTCCTGTAAGAACAGTTCTTCAGTACCAAGTATAGGCCTGAACTTAGATGGAACTCACTATGAGTAACTTTATTTTGTTTATCTAAATAGGGAGATACTTAACTTTCTAAAAACAGCATATTATCAGTGCCTGAACTTTTTAGATCATAATTTAGTATTCTTAATTTTCTTTTCCTTTTTTTAAAAAAAATTCTTTTCCCTCTTTTCTTTTTTTTTTCTTTTTCTTAATTTTTCTGTTTTATTTTTCTAGTTTTATTATATTTTAATTACTAAATTATTTAGTATTCTTACTTAAGTGTCGTAGTTACATATTTTTTGTGAGAGGCCACTATGCCAAAAACAAAATTTGATCTCATGTGGCTCTCTTGTGTCTAGTGAACTCTACATTGTACAGTCATAGATAAGACTGCATAAATCAAATAACCTTTCTGAACATCCTTTTTTGAGTATAAACATTAGCTGAATAGATAACAATTAAATTAGAAAGCCGCATTGACCTTATTTTCCTCGTGAGGGCGCGAAGATAACCTCGTGGCGTGATGTGACGTTCGTTGACGTGCGCGTACGCAAGTCCCGCGTCTTGTGGGGGTCCCACTCAGATAACGGCCATCTTAAATTAACGCGATAATTAATGGCGTTAGCATATCAACTGGATAGGATAGACAACAATCTTACAACTTTTAATAAATATTTTGCTATCACTTGATGTTTGACCAAAACTAAGGTAGAAATGTACTTAGTACAATCAATTCATATTTGTTTACACACTGTGTCTACATTAATTTGTAACTAACATATCCTTCTCGCAGGTCTGCTGGCAGAAATTTCTTTAGAAATAAGCAGTGCCTTTGTACAAAGATTAATTTAAAATTGTTTCTTTTTATAAATTGTGTGTACATAAAGTTATAAATAAATAAATAGTACCTACCTAAGGCGTAAATACTAGGATTTTTTTTCTAGGATTTTTTTAAATGGAAAATCTAACGAACTTACCTTTAATTCTTTAATGCCCAGACGGCAACTTAAGTTGACATGACAATTAAAATTCAATTGTGTCTGGTTTATCGGGCTTCAAATGGATTGGCGTTCGATTGTTATTCCACGATGTGATGTACCCGAAAAATTACAATTGTTATTTACCTTGTCGCAGCACGCGTACTAAGGTGCTGCCATCGTACAAAATTTTAACTAAAAAAAAACAAAAAACACAGTGTAACACGTCTCATTACTCTATGGGTTGGTCTTGTCATTAATACACGTTTGACCGCAGCGGTGTAATATGGGCAATAATAAAAATAAATTATTTCAAATAATTTATTTCGCTTCTAGCGTTCGGGAGAAATTGCAATCTCTCGGGCGAATCACATCGTTTAATAACGTCACTTACGGGTAAGTTCGTTTTATTTTTCATTAAACTTACTGATTCGCCTTAGAAACCCGAAATAGTGGAAGCAGTAATCGAAGGAATAGCTAAAGTTTATATTATTATTTTTATTTAGATTTTTTTATTTCAAAATATAGACTAAACTAGCTTGTATAAGCTAAGAATGAATTTCAAAGAGAACAAACATAAGATTCAGAGAAGTTACTAGCTATTTCTCTGTTATAAAATTAAGAAATTAAGTACTTCCGTGTTGCCTATCAGTCAGTTGTATTTTTGATAAGTTCTATTATGCTCACGCCAAGTCTTCGCGCGGCTGAGGTAGTGCATCGTCTATGAGCACTGAGCACAAAAACTGGACGTGTCTTTCCCACTCTCTTTCAAGGTTTAACGACTAAGAGATTGTGAGTCTGTGAGTTCTGTGAGATTTCTAATAAGGTATAAATAAAAAATTACAATCAGAACATCTTTTTTCTGCTGAAACCTCAGTGATCTAAGGGTAAAACAGTTACATATAATACTAGTGAGCTAGCAGGACAAATAAATTATCAAAAATGGAATCAATATTATACAGAAGTTTGAATTTGATCTGAAAATTTAGCGACAAATATTTTATTAATGTTAAATCTTTTAGTATTACCTTTATGTATATTAAATAATGTTATCAAAGATGCTTTAATTAGCTGTAAGCAAAGGTAAAAGAGTTGGAAGCTTTTTAGATATTTTATCGAAACTAAGTTTTTGATTTAGAAACCAATTACCTAGGTAATCGAATACAACAACGGGATCCTAAATGACACTACAACTAAGAAGCGGAGTTCTAATTTTATACGCCCTTTCATAAATATTACTAGGTGGTAGGCCCGTATGTAGGGTCGTCTGGGTAGGTACCACCGCCTTTCTTATTTCAGCCGTGAAACAGATCGCTGTGTTTCGGATTGAAGGGGAAGGTAGTCAGTGTAATTAGTGGGCATAGACGGCATTTCATCTTAGGCCTCAGGATGACAACGCACCTGCAATATCTAGGCATTTTCCCTTGTTATTGCAGGCGTCTATAGGCGGCGGTAACCGCTTACCATCAGGTGGGCCGTCAGCTTGTTTGTCATCTACTTAGTAGTATAAAAAAAAAAATTTTTTTTTTGAATGGAATGGTTTATTCTTTCAGATACTAAAAGCAATGTTGAGGCTGATTTAGCACTATCTATTGTGCCATATTTATAACATTCCTTAAAAGCCCCAATGTTCAACAAGTGTGTCAATTCTTTAATCATATTTACGTTTTATTTTACTGACGTCGCGTGTCACCCTATTAGAAAAGGGAATTAATAAGCCAGACACCCAGGATAGAACGACAGGATCGGAAGGTACAACAAGCCACTTTTTTTAAAACAATATTTAAGTTTACGGGTACCCGCCTGAAAGCACTTGCAACTGATAACTTGCTTTTTAGTACTTTAAAACGGTGTGCAATGCCAGCACAAACGGGTGCTACAACAAGGAAGTAATAATTGTAATCAATAATAATAATAATTACTTTAGTCAAGATTCTAATCAATCACAAAAAATATTCTAAAATATCCTTAGTTTTTTATTATTATCTTTGAAACTTTGAACTCTTTTGAGTTCCGTAAATAGTATGCACTAACAAGGCAGTCTAGTGTTTCTAATTAAACAAGCAGGAAGACACAGCGACCGTCGCTAAAAACGTAATGTTCTACCACAATCTAATTACGTACTCGTTTCTGAGGGTTCATAGCTTCCCACGTATAAAAATTATATATAAAATAATAAAAACATCAGATATAAGGTAAAAGCCCCTATAGCGGCGGTAGTTAAAATCGGCTTCAATCACGGGGGTATTTTTATTTTCTTGTGTTATTCTCATATGCGTGATATTCACGTTTGAAATACGTCGTATGAAGAGCCTCAAGAAGATTTTTTCTGGATAAATTTCATTTTGTGAAACTTAAGCTTACTCAAATGAGAATAAAACACGAAAATAAAAACAATCACCGTAATGGCTGCTTTTGACCATTTCATTTAATTTATTTTAATTTTAATTTTACAAAAAGTAAATGTTTGTTTCTGAGGTATTAATAATAAACTTTGGATGTAAATTGATACAGGATCTGTATGGAATTATATTAATTAGCTGATGGGTTCTCTAAATAATGTGCTGGTGTGGGCTAATGGAGATAGGAACAAACAACAATTCATTCTGTTGTCAATTTAATGAAGTATAGTCATAAATCTTTTAATCAAGCTAACCGCGGATCTCTATATTATTACATATATTATTTGATGGGCAGCTATAGGGTATTTTACTAGATTTTTTTACTTTATTTATAAATAAAATGTCAAAAACAACCACTACTGCAGAAACAATAGTATATCTGCAATAAATAATTTCTTAGATACAGCGAGTTGTTTGAGGAGCTGTTACAAGTTGTCAAAAACGCTCCATAGAAAATAGTAGGAGCCACGAAATGGACAAAATTAATGATATCTTTATACTTAATTAATGCGTTTACATGCATAGTTAGGATATGAAAAGTTGTTACATATAATGTGAGTAAACGAATAGTATTAATCATCATCATCATCATCAGCCTATATACGTCCCACTTCTGGGTACAGGCCTTCCTACATGGAAGAAACACACGAGGAGCTTGGGCCATAACACCACCACGCTGGCCCAATGCGGGTTGGTGGGTTAAAGCGGTTGCAACAACAATCGGGACCAACAACTAAACGTGCCTTCGGAAGCTAAGAGGAGCTCGAGATTATATTTTGATTGACCCATCCCATGACGTCCTATGACGAATGTTGCGTTGTTTTCGTGCGCTCAAACTATTATGCCACCAAGCTCCTCCATACGATATCTAAACTGCAGTGTCTGTGATTCACTAATAGAAATATTCGACGTAGAGCTTGACGACTGACAAGACATCACGCCATTGATTTTGACGTCTGAGTACAGCGCTGCGCGTAACCGTATTCACTAATCTCTACGTCGATCTCTTAGCTGTGTGTTTTTGTCGCTGCTGTCTGATAATAATATACGACATGAAGTACAATCGATATTTTTCGATTTTAATTTGTCTTGTGTTTAAAATGTATCGCAATGACTTCATTTAATATTTCATTGACTTTTATGTAAAGATATACAAAACAACCACCTATTTAGTTCCGGCTCACGCCGTGCTCGTCGTCGGAACTCTAGTGTCGCCGACGGTTGTCAAATGTTTGTCGAACAACCGCCAAAAGGTATGACAGCGTTGCCTACAGCCATTAATTTAAAGCTACTGACTTTAGAGAATCGCATAGCTCT
The DNA here is from genome assembly GCA_947347705.1 of Nymphula nitidulata. Lineage (NCBI taxonomy): Eukaryota > Metazoa > Arthropoda > Insecta > Lepidoptera > Crambidae > Nymphula > Nymphula nitidulata. Next base: position 16,047,935 of record OX374623.1, read on the forward strand.
GCACTCGTGCGGCGCGGGCGACAGTGCCGCTAAAGCGTCTAGTTTGTAAACGCCCTAATACAGTTAATTACTCGTAAATAAGAAGTATGTCAGTAAGTATATAAATTGTTACTTTGTTTATCCATAAACGCAAAAATCTGATGTAACAAGTGAACTTATTAATTAATTAGCGAATAAGTACCTTAATAAATTGTTGGTACCATATACAACAATAAATTGATTACGATCTTACAATGTGTTATGTCCGATTATAGCTGCGATGAGCGTAAAAAATAACCAGTAACACGCATAATACTCGTAGTCGTATAGTTTTATTTATGATATTTTGTAAAGTTCTCTTATTACGGTCCTTCATAACAATGATTCACTTACTTACTGTCGTGAAGAGTACGAGCTAACGTAATTAGTTCACCGAGTAACTAAATCTTTAGAGGCATCGACAGGCGTCAATGTATACGTGTCTACTATTAAAATTTCGTTTAAAGTTCGTTCAGCAGAGACTGTACTTAATACATTTACTTGAGGTAGCGAAGAATGCAATTTAGAATCGAAATGATCGATAATGTTATAAAAGCTAACACGTTTTATTTTTATTTTTATTGAATATTTTCAATAAAAGGCATATTAAAGCTGGATTGAGTATTGTAAATTATAAATAAAAAATCTTTCAAAACTGTTTCAGAAATTCTAGAGATAACAGTAACGAGTCTGACACCGGAACATCGATTCTTCGGAATTATTTGCTTGTTGCGGGGAATAGCGTAGGAGGTCCAATTAGTGCAACTGACGAGATGGCGGTTTATACGAAGAAGTTTTTTATGAACATACAGAATCCACTGGTTAATTTTGATAGCAAATATTACGAGTGAGTACTTATTTCTTTTTATAACTACCTAAATTAAAACAATAGGATGCTAGCTTTAGGACAAGGTTTCACTTAATAGCCAGTATTTTGTTTTGCCAGTGTTTTTTTTTTATTAACTTTTTAATTATTGTGCTTACTTTTTTTTCCAATTACGTATTATTTTTACACAAAAGTATAATTCGAATATTTTTTATTTCGTTTAATACGACAAGGTTCTATCCTCTTCTGATTGCGACTAGAGAGATAATTAATGCGATTGAGTATTTATTATAGTAGCTCAAAACAAGGGTTTTCTTCTACTTTGAGATCTATTTCAAAAATGGTTTTATAATTAGGGAATTATCTGCGCCTTGCACGGCTTCGGTAACGGTTGCTCACCCTAATACGTTTGTTGGATGTCCGCAGGTACCCAATTAGTTCATGCGCTTTGACAACCCTATGCCGCCGTTCGGGGGTCGCATAACAATTTAATTATTTTACACAAATTAAACTTTACTTTTACAATGTAACCAATATATATCTTTCCATACTTACCCACATGTATTATACAAATCAATACATAATAGGTGCAGGACACAATATAACAGTTTGTAAATATATTTTTCTTGTTTATAATGATGTTTAAAAGCTCTGTATCTAAATATGCTCCGTAAACTTTAAAATATTTAAAATTTACGTAAATATAGTTTATTCTGTCAAGCGGTGTTATCGACACGTTATACCTTTAGAGGTCTATGACAATTAAAAAATCAATTGTGTCTCGAATCTGATACTTGTCGGGTTAAAGGTAATTCCACAAATGTAGTAATAAAATTATTTCCTATAAACAGACAAAAAAACGGTAACGATTACTAGATACTTTTAAAACATTAGCCGTATTAAAGTAATTTGTGTTATATTGGACGTAGCATGAAACGAATTTAGAGTATAGTGCCGCCCGGGCCAATCAGCCCTGATTAATTTATCATAACACCCTCATTATTATAGCCTGTTTATTAATTAACCAAAGTTAATTACCTAATGGAAATGCACCAGCTTATATGCGGGCTTACTAACAATAATGCGTTCGGGGATGTATTATTTACATACGAGTATACAATATGTCCTGCAGGTTAAAAAAACTTTATAGTTTAAGTGCTATAAATTAAGTTCATACTACTCTCTCATAAATATTTAAGTATATACTTGAATACTTAGTTTTAAGTTTGATTAGAACTTAAAGAAACATTAATAATATTTTCAATTGTTACGAAACAAAAAAAGAACCTTATAAGCGAAACCACACATTTCATTCTATATGCTTATAATCAATAAAAGGAAAACAGCGAACAGCAATTAATTATAACGAACATCCTAAAATGAATATAATTGCTTCGGACGTTAATCCAGTGAGCATAAGCGCTCATTATGCCTGAGATAAACAATAAATGTTGTCCATTAATTGTGCCCCGTAATTATAAGAACAGAAGAAACAGTGTTTATAATTAAAGCGAATGAAGCATTGCAGTGCTCCGTGTAGTGAGGTCTAATGAGCCACTTGCTAATTAGAGAATAAACAAGCCGGCTACGGATTCTAATTGGCTTTTGGGACAACCATGTCGCGCGTAGCTTAGAGTTACCTATTTTTTCTATGGACACAAACTGTTGGTGGAGTTGGCAGGATTATATTCGTATTGATACGGTTACTAATTAAAAGCTTTAAGACTAATTTAACGTACGTAATGAATGAGCGCGAGCCAAACAATTAATGAGCAAATATACAATATTCGAATGTATTATTTTATGTGATTTGCGATGAAAATAAAGGTATAATTACAATGGTTATTAAAACAATTTGTGTTATACTTTTTACAGAAATAAAAAATTCATAAATTCTGTACCAATTTAAAAAAAATGACAAATCTTATTTTTTTATATTTGTTAAAATAAAATTGTTGTAACAATTTTATTTTTACACTTTACTTAATTATTTAAACACTTTCTTATTTTACAACTTTTTTAAATCACCAAGTTAAGAATTAAATTCAAGCAATACATATTCATAATTTTAATAAACTTTTAAAGTACCATTTCAAGTGAAATATACAGAATTTTCATTACTTTAAGTGTTTTGTGTGGATAGTTTTAAAACAACCCGGCGCGGCGTGCTTCCGTCGAGTTTCAATAGTTCACCAAAGAGTCGCAATACATCGTTGTAGAGATCATTAAGCGGGCTCTTCAAAGCTGTCGCCGCATTACACTAATTGACGCAATTAGAGGGATTGCCGAACGGAAATAAAAGTCGGCTCACCTTCATGAAACGCCGGCCCGCCAATTAGCTTACTTGTAATTAGCCTCTTCAATACTCTTGTGAACGATTAGTCTCTTGAACTTCAACAAAAAAAAATCACTACACAAAAGTAACTGTAGCGCCCATTTTTTCGATTCAGAAAAAATATTGTCACACCACTAAAAAGTTTTCTCGCGATCGCGTGCGGGAGTGATTATAGAGCGACGCGTGCACGTACGCTCGCCACCACCGCTTGCAAGCGAATGAGTTGTAGAGAGAGAAGTTGTCCGCTACGAGGCGGGGTGTGCTCTCCTTTTCCTGTACGAAAGCTCAGACATTGTACGAAAGCTCAGATTTTCGCACAAAGCCGGCGACGCACATACGACGTTTTTCCATTGAAACGACGCTTGACTCTGTAAGTGGACAGATTCAGTGCGGTATTGCATTTAGGCCTAAATAAAAACGATACTGAATTAAATTACGATCGATGGGAAAAATGATTTATAATTGTTCGATTATTATTTAGTATATGAATAAAAATCGAACAATTTTAGTTATGCTGTAGGCTTTGTAACATTGTGTTGATGTAAAACAACTTTGAAAATATATATCCGATTTTAGTAACTTACTCACATATCCTTACTACTACTTTACTAGGTGGCAGGCCCGTATGTAGGGTCGTCTGGGTAGGTACTTACCACCGCCTTTCCTATTTCAGCCGTAAATAGTTCGCTGTGTTTCGGATTGAAGGGACATGTAGCCAATGTAATCTTAGGCCTCAGGATGACAACGCACCTGCAATATCAAGTGATTTTCCCTTGTTATTGCAGGTGTCTATAGGCGGCGGTAACCACTTACCATCAGATGGGCCGTCAGCTTGTTTGTCATCTAGTTGTATAAAAAAAAACATTTATAAACTACTTATTTTAAATCAATCGAATACAATTGAGAAAATAATACTTATGAGCGTCTTAATATTTTTTCTTATTACATTGACACTTCAACCCGTCACACAGGTCCTATGCCCCTTTTAAAATATTAATTAAAACCTTTTACGGAGCAGGATATAAATCAAGCTTTATTGCAACCCTTTTTAAGTCTGATAATTGGTTCAATAGACCACTCGCATAAGAAAAGATGGATTGCTAAATAGCAAGACATCAGCATGTAGTTAAAAAACTATTGTTAGTATGATGCCTCCCTACAGAACCCATTTACCTACGTTATTCAAGAAGATAAGTAACTTGAATTTGAAGCAAGTTGTAAAAAAATATAGAGTTTGTACTAAACATTTTTGCTACTTGTAATAGCTATAAAGTTATTTTTTTTGGATATTTTTAATAAAATTAAAGAAGGAGAACTCATAGCTGTAAGTTACTGGAACCTGTAAAAAATATAAAAGCTTTTTACCATACAACTAGACGAAAAACAAGCTAAAGGCCCACCTGGTTGTAAGCGATTACCGCTGCCTATAGACCAAAGACTATTTAACCAACCTGGTTTAGTACTCCGTGCTATAGACACCTGCAATAACAAGGAAAAATCACTTGATATTGCAGGTCCGTTGTCTTCCGAGATGAAATGCCGTCCATGCCCAGTAATTACACTAGCTACCTTTTCCAATCTGGAACAGCGAATTGTTTCACGGCTGAAATAACAAATATACCTACCCAGTCGACTCTAATATACGGGCCTACCACCTAGTTATGCCTGAACTATTATTGTTGCTTAGGCGAAATTTATGTCATTAAAGATCTGAACTTTTCTTTACACAACTACATGACAAGCAAGCGGTAGGCACAGATGGTGGTTACCTGGTGGTGAGTAGAGATTATTTTGTACCTACAAATAATTAGCTATACATACGTCTGTAGATATCTACTTCTTCTTAACTTTTGGCTGCCATTAATTAGACGACTTCATCAAAACTAAGAAATATGCTTTGCGACCTTTTATAATACCTTTTAGAGATTATAATATGTCGTCTCAAGAGGTCCACATTTAACAGTTCAAAAGGTTAAATAAATTACAAAAGCTAGAAATTCAGAAGCTTTTCCTACATTTCTTGTGTTTATGTAAGATGTTGTGTTTCCCATTAGGCCGTTACCTACATTTGATCCCAACCTTTGTATCATATTTGGATATATTACAAAGATATTACCTATCATACTTATCTAAATAGTATAGGTAAATATATCTCTAATTTTTTTTTTAACTGCAGTAACCTGCCGACTGTCAAAAGGATCCACTTTTATTAAATTACAGTATCTTGCCAACAGTCAAAGATTTGATTACCTACTGTTTAAAAAATATTATAATTATACTTATTCCTTCAATATCACCAGTCCTGTGACTTTTTCAATTTTAACGAATCATTTCCGTCTTTAAGATTTCAATGCGTCTTGTGTATAATATTAATCATACTATTATTGTACCCCGTTCCTCCTCACCCTCGCGTTGTCAACAATGCGATGAATGAAGTGCCCGCAACTGGTTTTATCAATGATGGATAGTCCAATGTAGTTTGCGATGCATTTTTAATTTTAATGAAATAAGTAGGTACTAGAAATAAAGAAACATTTTTTTCCGTGAGTATAGTCACTAGAAAATTTGGTAAGTATGGTCACTAGGTCACCAAATTTTACTTTTAAACGGCGATGTACCCCCACCAGACACAATAGATATTCTCTAGACAGTGAAGGTCTGGTAACAGATATATGGTTCAAATTACCTAACCTTTTAAAATTATAGTGCGTAGACAATGGTTGGTTTAGTCCAATTACCTGCGGCAGCTTTATTAACAAACATATTGAAAATAGAACAATGTTCCCTTTGATTCGTGAACTCGCACAGAATAGCACAATTTAACAGTACCAACATGACATGAATAAGCAAAAATTCCTAAATAAATCGAAGGGAATGCTTTGCGTTTCTATATCAATTTGCGATCCATTCAGCGTAGGGCCCGCAAAAAACAGGGATGTGACATTTACTCGTACTTATACTAATGATATCGACTACTGTAAAAATATTAATTGTTATTTTGATCTCTCGATTAGGCATTACTTAAACGCAGTAGTAAGACTTAAAATTTAACTAAGTAAAGTAGCCGTAAGTATTTTTGCTGTACTGGACGCTGACACTCTTTGTTTTACTTTGCTGTATTTAAAAAATTAAGTATATGAAATTACTTTGACTGTGTAAGTAGATATATTATACGAACGTATTTCATTTATTATATTTTTTTAAATACCTATGTAATAAATTAATTAATTAACTTACATTAAAGTCTTGCATCAGTACATTTGCGACGCCTGCGACTCATGGATGGCTAAAAAACTGTTTGCCTTGTGGTAAAAGTTACACTGAGCCTAGACCCTTACTTGCTGTAGCGCACATGCGATTTATTTTCTCATTCATCTATGTATTATCTTTGTATCAGTATTATATATTACAGTGCCCCGATGTAACAAAATACCACCTGGAAGCTACCCGGAGATCCTAGGTAGAGAACCAGGTAGTTTGCCTCTCCGCTGGATTCCAGCAGAACGTGAATGGCTGTTTCCGCAGCCTCCATGCAACTTCTGTACATAGGACTGCCCGTGACACCAAAATTGAACAGAAATGGTTAGAATGCCGTGACCAGTTACAATACGCCCGTTATTTGTCGGAGTGTAAGTCTACTCAACTGCAGCAGGGCTTCGGAGAATTATTTTAAATGCTTAATTATGCGTTTTATAATAAGGCGGTCTAAAGATAAACCTGGTTTTGTATATTTACACGTTTTGTAATAAATTTGTTCATGTATTTAGTCTCGCCAAAATGTGATAAAACTATATAATTAACTGTATGATTAATGTAATTGGGAAATATATTACTTTGTTATAAATAAGCCTAATTTATATTTTAATTAAGCACCAAGACGATATCTAGCATCTTACGTCCATACATCATTTACCGTGTAACATGTTGTCAAATGAGAGCAAACACGCGCATTCGAAACGTGTTACACCCATCGATAAATCAAACGAACATCACTACGGTACGGCGATCCGGCCTACATCGCTGCGTTTATTTTCTATGCCCGTTTAATTTATCGCCGTGTGTCGTGTAACTCGAGACATATTCGCTCACAAATCATCTTAGCTTTTACACGTTTTCGGGGACATTTCGTCGACTACTCTCATTGCGAGTACGCCTTTGAAGGGTTAACTAGAAACAAACGCTATACCGGTTACGATTTATTGCGCAATAACTATTCAAACGCTATTGAAATATGGTTAAATTTGCAATAGCATAAGCTTGAGTCTTGAATAGATCATTTGAGACCCCACTTCATTCAGTCTGAATTCTTTGAATGAACTTTAATTTCAATTATCTTGCAGTGTCGCCAAGAACCTGCTTCTATTTAATAGGTCCCTTTATTAAATTTCATTCGAAACACTCACGCTTTTGTTGCTTTATTACGTTTTAATAAAATGAGTGCATATTGAATAGAGTTCCTGTGAATAAGGTACCTATATTACACAATATTTTTTAGAATATTGTGTAATATAGGTACCTTAATGATGCTTACTTTGAGCTAGATAATAGGTGTGAGTGTATGAATATTATTATTATTATATTATTATTTGTTCAGCAGTGAATTCAATAAAGTTATGCAAACAAAAAGTAACGTCAGAAAATTTACACAGTGTAAAAAAATACAAGTTAGAGCAGGGGTCTGTTCCATCACACTTAAAAAACTACAAACTGTCTACAAGGCATGACCAGACAAACAATGATTAAGGTACCGGGCACAAAACATGTCCAGAATTCCTATCAAATGATTTAACCCTGCTTTCGCACTACCAATTTTTGACTTATCCATAACATGCCAATGATATCATTTAGTTCGTTATGATGACGAAAACATAGAACATATCAACAATAAAATATTTATAGTAAATAATTTATATAAAAAAACATACAAAAGCCAATATCTTATTGGCATTACATTCGATATTTATAACAAACATTGAATATAGACAACAGGTACCAACATGAAAAAACTCCTTCGTACTATAAATTGTATTTAAATTTTTTGTTTCAACTTCCATCACAAGAGTCATGTGCAATTCAACTATTTCAAATTAGAATGATTAAGAGTTTTAGAAATATTGTTTAACTAGTGGCCACCCACGGCTCCGCCCGCGTGTATGTCGGCTGTCGCGCCAAAAAGTACCCTATGTCGGGTCTTAAACTATCTCGATACCAAATTTTATCTAAATAAGTTCAGCGGCTTAAGCAGGAAGAGGCAACAGACAGACAGATACACTGTCACATTTTTTTTTCATACAACTAGATGACAAACAAGCTGACGGTCCACCCGGTGGTGAGCGGTTATCGCCATCCATTGACACCAGCAATAACAAGGAAAAATCACTTGATAATATTAGTATGGAAGGAAGTATGGATCTGTTTTCGGCGAGATGTTTCACAATGTCTCGTCGAGCAACTTCACAAAACACGCAAACTGTGAAATTCATCACCGACGATATAAGTCGGCTTATCCGAGGAAAAAATCGGCGTTTCGTATCGCTTTCATTGAATCCGGTTTAACCAATTAATCACTGTTATCGGGTTGTATCTGGGGCTTTTTTCGTCTGATCGACGGTTGACCATTGACTGGGGTAAACGGGCTATTGTGAGTCCGGGCCTTTGTGCGCCTTTGTTGGTAGCTCGGTCAATTGTAGCGTTCATTGTGGAGCAGACTGATGGTGTTGACGACCGGCAAGTGTGAGATGACGATTTATCTTACCAAGCTAAATGGCTTGAAAAACGTATGCAGCTAAGATTGCCTTTAATTAAAAAAGTAGATACACTTAAAATCCTCTCCTCCTATATGGGAGTATGGGTAATTCGAACGCGGGGTAACTCCGAAAGAGGAGGTTTATTTAATGATGAAAGAAGATAGTAGATAACTATTTATTGTTAACGCTTCGGAAAAACATCGAAGGAACTTGATATTAAAAAAGAGATGTTCCAAAATGTATGGAGACCCGGCCAGGTCTATGTACGCTATACTGAAAAATAGATTAAAATATGCAGAGCAGTGTTCAATTGTCCTTTTTCTTTTTCTAAACAAGAATTTTTATTGAAAAAACTGCAACACAGCCAAATATTCATCAGAATAATAATTATGTCACTCTGGTGACGTTTAGTTGACTTCTATGTCGCCCGCCATATTGCCATAGTGAATAACTGTGAAATCGACGAAAAATTTCTACTTTTGTACAAACAAACTATGCATGAAAACGAATTATTAGTATTTTTCGCGGATTCAGGAGATTTACCCTGATTTTTTGAGATACTGTACATATACCTGGCCGGATATGAAACATCTCCTTTAATTGCTTCCATAATAATATCCACCCATCCATCCACCATCCGGACCCATCCGGAATCGACCATGGCGCTTTTGTTTCTGTCAGATCATGGTTTCGATACGAAAAGTCACATGCCGTCTCGCTTTCGACGCACCGTGATAAAAAGTGACAGGTATAGAGTTTCTTAAATTCGAATCTTTTCCGACAGTTGTGAATAAGGGGGCAGAGCGCTCAAACCACTACGCCACCGAGGTATTAATATAATATTATTTGACATCATAATCTATGATTCATATACTGTTATTTGATAATATAATATAATACTTTTATTAAAATGTACAATTGTAATAAATGTTAGATAACTGTATAGAATTTATTTTATTACTTTGTTACTGGTCGACTGGCAGAAATTACCTATGTTTTCGCTATTTGTGCTATTTTAAGTGCAATAAATACTTAAACTAAACAAATGAACGGTAAACGTAAGTAGTTTATGTTGACTAAGTTATGTAAATAGAAACTGAATAGCTTATGGGCGTGCCAAAAGAAATTACAATTACCTACTAAGCATGATTCAAGTTTATGAGCCCGTAATGCCTCACTCCCTTTTCCTCCCGAGTCTTAGCAATGAAAACAACGAAACAGGAATTAGCATAAATTAAGCTGAGGCACCTTTCGGCAGCTCACAAAGTGTGTTAATAAGGGGTTAAAGGTCCTCACGCGAACTGAATCGAATTCGCGTGACGTCAAAGATTTTATAAAGCTGTTTGAATTTTATAAACCGCCCTTCAGCATTACCTAGCTACATTAGTCGTCTTTATTGTCTTATTATGTTATAATCATCACAATTAACAAACATATATTTTCTTGATTTTATTTTCAGGTTATAATAAACTTTTGAACTATATTTAGAATAATATCTAGGTCATAAAAAAGACATTTATTTGGTGTAAAATAAAGACCATTATAATTTTATCATAGTTATCAACCTCATGGAAGTAGCCTCATGGAATCATACATTTGGCGTCAAAATCTTACAAGATCCTTTAAAATATGATAAACCTTACCTACTCATTCATGAGCAATATCGCAGGGCTTCATATTTTTTTTACCGTTGTTTATATTTCTAGCAATTTTTATGTAAATATTTGTGATAAAAATTCAACAAATTTACACAGTTCACAATAACAAATTATACGGATTTCAGTAACAGATAATGAACATGTAAAACTGACGCCAAGTTCTTTGCTCATTTAAATTTTGTTTATTCGAGTTGTTTTAATAGAGCGCCCGCGCCGTCCAAAATGGGGCAAGGTTTAATCGCCGCTCCAATTATAATATCATCTTAAGACTTGGCGATTTGGAAATTATACCCGGAATAATTATTCCGGCTTCGAATTTATCTTGTTATTTATAGACTTCGCGATTCTGTACTTGGACGGTTTTGCGAAATTTTAATACCTACTAGTATCCTACGTTAAGTTTCAGGGGGTGATTATGAAAATATTAATTTGGTTATTTTATTATTAACATAATAACCTTCAAATTGACATACCTACTTATCTACTTATTGATTGTTTAATATTCACTGAACCAAAATGCTAAAGTATTTCTTGTCCCATGAACTACACAATTTTATTGCATTTTTTTCTATTCGTAGATATTAACTAAATCAGAATAATAGCATATACTCACGTACTTACCTAACTTTTAAACGACAAATGTTTAGATTTTTAATGCAGACTGTTTTTCATTATTATTATTTTATACAAAGCACAGCAAATGACTCCACACAACCTGAATCAAACGGTAAGAAGAGTCCATATGCGAAGACCACCCTGCCGGTCCAAGGTGCTTTTCACCCCCTTTTTTTAAGGAACCCATGCTATTAAAAGGGGGGAACACATGTTCTGGCAAAGAATTCCAAGTTCTGGAAGTATGACAAAGAAACGAAGCACTAAATAATTTATTGTGCGTGATGTTGAGGTGGAGACGGTGTATTGATGACTCCGAAGACCGTCACGCGTGCTCCTGAGTAGGAAGGGGGAAGATGGGATAAGGTCAAAAAGCTCTTCAGAGCACTATCCGTGATATGGACGATAGTTATGATAGTATGGCTCAAGGTTGTTCGTGACCTCTACATCGCCAATAACACGGACAGCACGACGCTGCAATCGTCGTCGTCGATGATTTATGTGAAAATCCAAAAAATAAACAGACAACTGTTTATTTTTTGGATTATCACATAAATCATTAATATTTCTTTAAACATAAATAAATAATAAACAAAATAATTCGAAAATAATTTATAAGTGATGCAATTTTTTTTTAATTAATGTTAATTATTACCATAAATATCAGATATATTACGTAAGTAGAAAACAGATATATTTCAAATAAATATATTATTTTACATTATATCCAGATAAACTTCGTTCACTTTACATGTCAAAAAGAAACAAAGTGCCCCCGCAATTAAAAACATCTTAATCGAAAAACCTTCGATTTAATAGAATGCCTATTCGTGTATCAATAAAAAATAACCCACAATTAAACAACGAGGTCAATAGAAAATTATCGCAGTGCGATAAAACTGTTTATTTGGGTGTAAAATTATTCCTAATTTTGGCGCATTGCGAGACTTTGCTAATAAAAAGCACAATTGCAACTCGACAGGCGCGCGTGCGCAACGACCGTGAACTTCTGGTATTATTTCAGAATAAGTAAACAATCAAATTTCTAAATTATGGGTTTCTCATCCAGGTCTGATTAAAACAACTGTCGTTAGTCATATTCCTTTAATTATATTGTTTGGAATATAAAAATACTAATAACTTAAGTGGAGAGTGGAGAACTGAATAATCTATTTACAGCAAATTTTTCCTATTAAGATTCCCGATTAACATGTTATGTAATCACAAAGGTCGCTTCGATAACTGATGACGTTATTTTATAAGCAATAATTAGACCTATCTTTGCCTATCAAAATAATTGGAGTAGGTAGAAAAGTGTTGATTCCAGCAAAAAAAATGTTGTACATATAGAAACAGAAAATACAGTTAAATATTTCTAGCTTTTAGAAGAAGAAAGTGTTTCGAAATGCAGGTATTACTTACCAGCACAGATCTGTTTTGTTCTTACCATCGTGTCGAAGACTATAGAAAACCAGCGTCACAATTTACATATGGATTTTTATAGTAATACATATATTAAAAGGAAGGAAAGGAATCTTTGTTAAGTGTTATTTATTCCCTGATACATAATTTTAAGATAACATTTAACTATAAAGTCAAGTTTTTCGACATTCTGCAGTTTGGTATTAAAACAGCGATATAAATAAGTGTTTAACGAAGCTGATACCTTTATACTATGTGTGGGTAATTAACCCCCTAGGAAAAAAGGGGTGTTATAAGTTTGACGTGCCTGTCTGTGTATCTGTGTGTCTGTCTGTGTATCTGTGTGTCTGTCTGTGGCATAGCTCCGAAACGAATGGACCGATTTTGATTCGATTTTTTTAGTTTGAAAGCTGATGTGATTCGGATGGTTCTTGGCTATAATTTATGAAGATCAGTTCAGGCGCATGATGACTATCAACTCATTGTCTATATGATAAAAGGGTTTTACTTACTTTTACAGATCTGATTGATTTGAAATTTGGTGTACTGTCACTTCGGTGACATTCCCATGACATACTAACCCTAAGCTGATCCTATTCCATCAAAAAGTCTGCGGGATGCTTAACTCTTCAGAAACCTACAGCAGATATAATGTGTTTGGGTTCATAAGAATAGTCTCAGTGATAGATAGATAATTAATGAGGCCGGGGGTTACTTAAAATTTTCAATTTTATATTTTTTGTGAAGTAGCTACCCTATGTATAAAAAGGTTGACAGAGAAAATAAAGATTTTGTACATTTACATAAAAAGTACACAGAAAAAAAGCGCACAGAAAAAAAGCGCATATTGCCAAACAGGCGGTCGTATCGCTAGGAGCGTCAACATGTCATAATAAATTCTCTTAGTATGTTGTATGGTAGCCTCCAACTGCTAACACAATGTTTTTTTTCTCTTTACTTATTTATTTAGGGATTTTTGTTTTTTAACATGTCAATCCCATCGTAGCTAATGTAATATTTACTGACAGTGATTAACTAGGTTACATAGTTTCAAGGCTACAAGGCTAACACAATGTTATCAAACTCTCCTTTTACGAGTCAACTATAAGAGATATCTATAGAAAAAATTAGCATCCTTGCACGTTCTTTGCATAAACTAATCCAAGCTTATATTATAAATGCGGAAGTGAGTTTGTTTGTTATGCTTCTACGCCTAAACCACTAAAGCGATTTAGATGAAATTTGGTATAGAGATAGTTGGTGGTCCTGGAAAGAACATAGGATACTTTTGGAGCGATAGCCGACATCCACACGGGCGAAGCCACGGGCTAAAACTAGTATGTAAGAAAGTATACCTATACATATTGTAAGATGCTCATAAATCATGATTTCTAACTTTATTCACACCACACGTTTGCATAAAACACCACACGTTTGCAAAAACTCAGTCTTGTCAAGTTAATGAACACCATACGTTAATCAGTTTTTCCAACCATTTCATAACATTGTTGTAAAAGGCAAAAAACTCTACCAATTTTACGCTACGCTAACTTTTCATCGGCCTTACTTTTTTAGCTGCAGCATTATTAGCTTCTGACCAATACTACGCTTAGCTACGGCCTTTTATCATAAAGATGTCAATAGATGTCTAAGTAATTTGAGATTTTTTCTGGGTATTACTCAGATAAATAATAATAGGTTAATTTATAGTCTAGCACCAAAATAATTGAAATATCTGTAATAAAAATATAATAAAAGTCTATATTTTTGTATGAAGTAGGATTTTATTTTTACAATGGTATCCGAAACTACGTCAGAGAACATAAATATTTCAAACGTCGTCGTCAGAATTCGTGCAAATCAAAGCGCCGGCAGCAACGTGACAAATCGAGAAATTATCTATGCGGCTTAAAATAACGAGATCAGAGCTACCCCGCTTGCTACCATGTTGCCATGGGAAATGTAAACACGGGGGAACCAGGGGCATTATACCTATGCTAATCCACAAATTAGTCGATAAACGGTCGGTCGGTAGGAAAAATCTGCTCCATTCTTTGTGCCGCTTCTGTAGAAAACTCTGCTCTATGTTTACTGACAATAATGATATGAAGTTAAAAAGTGAACAGGATATTTTTTGCAGAATTTCAGTTGGAAACACAGTATTGACGTGGTAATAAATAAAATATATAGAGTTCTGAAGTAAACGGTGTATATTGATAAACAACAAAAAGGGATGTGACACACAGATGACTCACGTCATATTTAAATTAGTATAGCGTCAGGGTGTTCTTATTATATAAAAACCAAGAAGGTTTAACACCCCCCTGTAATAGGAGCACCCTGTATATACGCTATATACAATTACCTATAAATGACATATCAAAAAAAAACAAACCTATACACTTGACTGACACTAACAACTAACAATGACCAACATCAATATAACATAACACACCTAATTATAAACTAACTTAATACACAACAAATATCTACAATTAAATAAAGACAAAAAACTTAACCTAACCCTAAAGAACTAGAACATTTAACATGTTTAATTTTCGCTAAAGGTTTGGTAAGTATGTCGGCAACCATGTCTTGTGTAGATATGAATTTGAGATGAATGTCATTGTGTGTAAGTGTGTCTCTAATGAAATGGTGTTTGATGTCGATATGTTTTGTGCGTGCGTGAAAGGTGCCATTATGTGCAAGTTTGATGGAGCTCTGACTGTCTGTGTGTAAAGTGATGGGATGAGTGATGGCGAACACTTCGGTAATGAGTGTTCTTAAATATATAGCCTCTTTGCAGGCTTCTGACAATGCCATATATTCGGCTTCAGTTGTTGAAAGTGCAACAGTGCGCTGCTTGCGAGATTCCCATGAAATGGGGGCTCCACTCATTACAAAAACGAAACCGGTGAATGGGCGGCGGTCGACAAGATTGTTCCCATAGTCAGCATCAGCATAACCAATTGGATATGTTTGACTGCTGTGCCTGAATTGAAGTCTCAAGTCCTTTGTGCCTTTTAGGTACCTCAGGACTCGCTTAGCGGCTTTCCAGTGCACCTCCCCGTAATGTACGTTGAACTGCGACAAGTATGAGACCGTGTGTGCTATGTCAGGTCTTGTACATATGGCAAGGTACATTAGAGAACCGATAAGCTCCTGATAAGGGACTTCAATATTCTCATCTTCCTTTTTAGGTAAGGTGAGTTTTAAGCCTGGTTCCAATGGCGTCGTCACTGATATTGCATCAATCATTCCAAATTTTGAGATTAACTTCTCGATGTATTTCGTCTGGTCAAGAGTTATCCTGTCTTCGGTCTGAGTTACTCTCATTCCGAGACAATCTTTGACAGGACCAAGATCTTTAACGATGAATTTCTTTTTTAATTCATTTTTAAAATTATCTCTCATGTTGACGTTGTTGCTCAATATAAAAAAGTCGTCAACGAACACTGCAACTACGAGGAAATCTTTCCCTTCTCTTTTATAATAGAGGCAATGTTCTGTAGTAGCTTGCGTCAGTGTGAAGGAAGACATGGCTTCACATACCTTCTTATTCCACTGGCGCGGAGACTGTTTTAAGCCGTATAGAGATTTTTTTAGTAAACACCCTTTGTTTTTAGAGTCAGTTGAAAAACCTTCAGGTTGCTCCATGTATATATCTTCATCAAGGTCTCCATTCAAGAATGCCGTTTCCACGTCAAGATGGTCTACCTTCAAATTATTTTGCACAGCAAACGCTAACAAAAGTCTTACGGAAGACAGTCTCGCAACTGGCGAAAAAGTTTCACCATAGTCCACTCCTGCAACTTGGGTGAACCCTTTGGCTACAAGTCTGACCTTGTATTTAACTACGCATCCACTTGTGTCTTTTTTTATCTTGAAGACCCATTTGGTAGTCTTTCTAGTGGTGGGCCGATCAACTAGTATCCAAGTACCATGTTTCAACAGGGAGTCGTATTCTGCTTTCATCGCATCTAACCATTTGTCTTTCTGTGGATGCTTAGTAACTTCATTGTAAGTCTCCGGTTCCAGATCAGATGTCAAGTAGAGGTTCTCGTGGTACCGCTCTGGTGGACGTCTATCCCTTTGCGGGTAGCGAGGTACCTGAAGTACGTCTACAATCGGATCAGGTTGTGGAGCTTCAGAAATTTCGGAAGTTACGGAGTCATCACAGACAGGTTGTTCTGATGACGATGACACAGGCTCTGGCCGTAAGCATTCTTCTTCCTGTTGAATTTCTGGTTCAAATACCGGAAGTTCAGTATTTGAAATTGGTACTAAAATTTGGGTAGGGGGAGGTGTAGAGAGCATTTCACTGTGTGAAGAGTTTAGCCCCCGAAGCGTATTATTTTCTAGGAAAACAACATCTCGAGCAATTATTATTGCGCGAGGATTTTGGGGATCAATAAGGCGGTAGCCTTTGCTTTCTGTCGAATAACCCACAAATATGCAAGTTTGTGTTTTAGATTCCAGTTTCGTTCGTTTTTCTTTTGGAATGAGGACATGAGCTTCACAGCCAAACACTCTCAAGTGAGAAAGATTAACTCTCTTACCTGTCCACAATTCCTCTGGAATTTGGTTATTCAAAGCTTGTGTAGGCGAACGGTTTTTTAGATAGATAGCCGTATTTATGGCTTCTCCCCAATACGCTTTCGGAAGGTTGGAGTCTTGCAGCATGGATCTCGCCTTTTCAATTATAGTTCTATTTGCGCGTTCAGAGACTCCGTTTTGCTGTGGAGTATACGGAACTGTAGTCTGATGAATAATTCCATTTTCCTTCAAAAATACAGACATTTCGTTATTAACATATTCACGGCCGTTATCTGAGCGCAGAACTTTAATTTTCTTACCCGTTTGATTTTCAACTAAATATTTAAATTCTAAAAATTTACTAAAAACTTCGGCTTTTGTTTTCAAAACATATCCAAAAGTTTTGCGACTAAAGTCGTCTGTAAAAGTTAATAAATACAAAGCTCCGCCCCATGATTGTGTACTCATAGGTCCACATAAATCCGAATGGATTAATTGTAGGACGGCGCTAGACTTACTTTTGGAATTAGGGAAAGGTTGTTTAGCTAATTTCCCTTGTAAACATGGTATACATTGGTCAATTGAATAACCTGTATAATCTATGCCGATAGAATTATTTTTAAGTAAATGCATACTCTTTGCATTAAGATGCCCTAAACGTCTATGCCACAGCATGGCAGACTCTTTAGTTGTAGTATGCATAGCATTTGACTCTTTTGTGTCAAGTTTGTACATGCCTTTATGGTTAGTGGCTGTAGCAATGACCGAACCTGTCACTTGACATTGTCCGCTCTGAAAAATGCTTGCACCATTCGATGTAAATAAAACTTCGAAACCCTTATTAACTATACTATTAACAGATAAAAGATTAGTGGCAAGGCCAGGAATATAAAGAACATCACTTATTTTATTTACACTATCGGATATATTTAAATTTACAGTACCTTTGCCTTGGCTAAGAACTTGAGCCTTGTTGGCAACAGTAACAGGTATAATGTGCGTAGAAAGAGATTCAAACCAATCTTTCCTGTTACTCATATGGGAAGTTGCACCAGAATCAATGAACCAATGGGAAGAATCTGTAGGAAGAATAGTATTAAAACAAGATGAAAGTGTAAATTGTGTTGTATAATTTGACATGGTAGCCGAAATATGCTTGTCCGAAATATTATGTTTTTTATTTTTAAGATTTTTACACTCTGAAATTAAATGTCCATTTTTCTTGCAATATCTACAGAATTTCTTTTTAGATTCGCACTTTGTATGTAAAGCAGTGCTAAGTATGGTACTGGATGAAGTTGCAGTCGATCGAAAACGAGAATCTTCTTTGAGAAGCGCTGCAACCACGTTCTCCGATGTAATTTTTGTGTTGGAGTGTTCGAGAGCCATAACGAGTGGGTGGAATTTTTCTGGCAATCCAGTAAGCATTATAATGCCTAGGAATTCATCATCCACTTCAGCCCCAATTCCCTGTAGCTCTTGCTGTACAGTTAGCATGTTGTTGACATATTTTTGAATATCACCGCTGAACTTTAAAGAAAGTAAAGTCTTCATTAGGCCAAGTCTTCTAACTAATCCACAATCCGCGTAGGCCTTCTTTAACGCATTGAATGTTTCAAAAGCGGTTTTTGCTGACCTTATAACCGGATATACGGACTCGTCACACAGGAGGCAGATTTTAGCACGCGCCTTTTCGTCTTTGCGTTTGGCGATGGGATCGTTGAGGTTGACTGGAGAACAGACGACGTCCCATAGGTCGAAGTCCGTCAAAAGACATTGAACACTAAACGCCCATGTGTTAAAATTATTGCCTCTGAGTTTGTTGAAGCTTACACTTGATGTTGAGACATCTTGGTGACCTGAAGATAGTGCCGGCGTTGCCGATGGTTGATCCATAGCACTTTAGTTACTTTAATTTTATCTTACTCACGCTGTCCACTGCTAGAAACTCTGGGCCCATAACCTTTTGCAGAATTTCAGTTGGAAACACAGTATTGACGTGGTAATAAATAAAATATATAGAGTTCTGAAGTAAACGGTGTATATTGATAAACAACAAAAAGGGATGTGACACACAGATGACTCACGTCATATTTAAATTAGTATAGCGTCAGGGTGTTCTTATTATATAAAAACCAAGAAGGTTTAACAATATTTATACCTCATTTTTTTATTTATCATTTCTTTTCAGTACTGTAAAAATGTGACAGTCTCTTTTAGTTCTTTTTACCTTTGTAGCTTACCAGCCCGCCAGCGATTCTAGAATATAATCTGTTATGCCTGGTTTGTGGGCAACTTCACAAATTAAGAAATATTAGTTTTAAACCGTCAAACACATCCGTGTCTTCTCTTTCAATTTGCTTTTATATAGTATTTAAATTTGTAGGACAGCATAATATAGAATAAAATCTAATAAGTAGATAAATATTAGCAAGATTCAACAAGTACCTAAATACTTTCCATTAAAAAAAAATCACAATAGAGATGTCAAAAAGGAACAAAGTACGATATTAGCCCCATCGTCAGTGCCCAATCGGCCATTCAGCACGCAGCGGGGCCATTAAATTAAATAAATCCGTTATTTTTCAGGCTGAGGAACCCACGGTCAATCGGCCGGCACGATAACGGCCCGCATTTGTAAAGATTTCGCCGGTCCGTGCCGCCGGAGACTATTCGCTGAATTCGTGGCCATACGTCAACTTGCGCCTTAGGACGTATAGAAATGTCGTATTTAAATATTAATTTACAAATCTGTCACATTTTGTTCTGTCACATGATAATCTGGGAACTGCACGTAATTCTCAGACATAACATATTTCCGCACTGTGTGAGCGCCGACTCTGTAATCAGATAAATTCAGTTTTTTATAAATCACTACAGGCCCATTTTTTGGGTGTTAAATACAAGAGTTCTCGACACTACAGATTAACTACAAAAGTATGATTAATAATCGGCTGGTGGAGTAGTTAAGAGCTGTCAACTAAATCCACGGTCCCAGTTTCGAGTTCTGGAAAGGTCAGGTGTTTGTTTAATGAAAACAAACATTTGTTCACGAATAATGGTTGTTAGTATGTTAATTGGGACATTATTATTTTATCTACAACACTAGATCTAAAGTTGGGGCAAGATAATCGGTTTAAATGTAAAAACCAATAATTACAATATTATCTTCATGTTATATTATTATTCAAGTCTCGAACAGAGACAAGTTTCAATAACAGTGTGCGGTATTTGTAATATATTGTTTCGTTTAAAATCACGTCGATCATTATAAAAATAAACACGTGCTCATTAGTGACTCTGATCTTGACTGTAACAGTATATCTACAATTAAAGGTTTTTTTGCTGACGCAAGAGAACACTATTGGTGCGTGTGTTTAATTTCAATTTATTTTATTTTAATGCCACCTCTAATTTAAACATAACTCTATCTTAGTCATCAGGCACGCACTACCACGGCTAAGCCGCGAATAAATGAAAATTGATTTTAAGATTGCGCTGCCCGGCGCCGGTTGACAAATAACTCGGGCTTAGCCCTCGGCCTACCCGCTCGCTCGCCATTACAATGTACTCTCATATTGATTTTGTGGTTTCTTTTACTCTACCTAAGGTATATTTAAGGTATATTGCTACTAAAGTAAAGGTTCGATAATTTTATTGCTTATATAGAAATTGTCTCTAGAATCGACATTCAATTTTTTAAAGATTTACCCCCGCATTCATAAAAACAAGTAATGTTATAAGAGGCTTATAAAGCGTTTTGTTTCTCTCACTCATATGAGAAAGGAAAAAAATAAAAAAAATTATAGCAGTGTTTTATGTAAAGTAGGTTTATTGTTCTGTAATTTCCATTTGCTTTAAACTTTTATAAGCATTAAAAATTCATGAGAATTAAACATAGACTTTACGCTTATGGGTAAATAGTACTTATAAAATAAAAACAGCCTTCATTATTAAATAGTTTACAAATTTTGATCTATTACTAAATATTAGTTTTCGTCGACAATCTCAACTTGTCTTTCGACATAGGTCTCTTCCAAAGCTTTTCACACGGTGCAATCTCTTGCTGTTTGCATGCAGAACTTTCCTGTAAGAAAATGACCGGATTTCAGTTCGCTAAAATAAAAAAGCAGTTGCAGGCTGGGCGCCAATTAGCTACAGGGGGAGGGAGGACGCTACACGTGACGTCACTCATCTGCATCGCAACCATGGCTGATGCAAATTTAAACACAGTTTAAACGTTCTTTTTTCGTTGCTTAATTTTTCCGTTGTGCACATCAGTTAGCCATCAGTCGCGCTAAATCGCTATTTGATTCTGCGTTTGCATATTTCTAATATCCATATAAATAATGTTGAGGTCGAAGTTTTTTCAACATTGTTATATAAAAAACTAATCATATATCTACCTATTTATAAACATCCAGATATTAGAAATTCCGATATACATGCAACTAAGTAAGTATGCCACGTTGTACACTACTTACACAGAATATTAAACTTAGACAAAAAATACGCTCTATTTTTTGTCGCAGACAGATTAAAATAGAATGCATTCAATTTGAAAATTGAACTACTTACCTATTCGAACATTGAATGAAGAAATTATGCAGCGTGAACACATTACTTCACGAAACTAATTGTGGAAAAAAAAATTTAAAAAAGGTTCGTGGGAATCCTAAGCACGTAATGAGTTGTAGATATTTTTTTCGACTATTTAATATTGTCAGCCGAGAGGGACGGTATTAAGTTTGGGGCTTAATATCCGGCGGGGATGCGCAAGACGTAATGCATTTTTGGTATGTTGAATAGGGTTGACTCTACGAGATTGACAAAATAATATTATTGTTCAAACCCACAACTTTGTACACTTTCGGATAATTTCAGAAAATGCCTATGAAATGAGGAACATCATTATTAATTACCAGGATCATAAACTCTGCTCATTACTTTATCAAAACTAAATTAGACAAAATATTCATACCTATATAATTATCAATGTATTCATATAAACACAAGCTATAATTTTGATACTTACCAGTTGCAAATCGTTACAAAAATTATCTCTAAAAGTTAATTACTGTTAATTAGAAAAATAAAAGACAAATCATCGTGATTTTTTATTATCATATGAAATTTTGCCGTTTCTTTAATACACATTTAATAATGTAAGTACACAAGGAATACTTATTGGTCTATACAATATTCCTAATTGGGCACCATGAAATACATTCCTTCTTATTTATCACAAAAATTCTGACTGATTTTTTACAATAAAAAAACAGGAATAAATAGGTGGATATTAATTTTTTTATTCTTACTTTATTTTATTTTCGAATAATAGGATTGGTAGATTTTTAATAAAATAACGTTGACTAAACCATTGGCTGCCCGATGGGACTCTCCACTACTGCATCGCTGGCTGCAGCTTTATTCCCCTGTTTTCGGCTATCAATATCTTTAACACAGCAGTCAAATCGGAAGCCAAAACTGAATACTTACCAATTATTTTTATTTTCTTGTTACTAATCAACCGTAAATTAATACTTATCATGTTACTAACACTTCTATGGATTGAAAAGTCTGGAATAAATGTTTATTATTATTATTATTAAACCACCACATAGCCAATTCCGCAATAAGTAATAGAACCGTAAGTTGAAGAACAGATACAATATAAAACCCATAGAATAGAATATAAAGATTTTTTATTAGCAAGAAATGATTTTTCTGTTCTGTGTAAAACCTGATTGGTCCCTGCTTTCAGATTACAGCTTTTAGATATTCAAATGTCAATTTCGTTTGCACAACCCTACTAATTTGCTACATCAACTGGCCAGTAGCGAATAGAATAGGACTGACGAAACAGTAGGGACGCATTGCTGCCATTGGGCTAAACATGCTGCCGTTGCGCAATCAATATGATTTACGATTCTGAGTCTTATTCCAAACGCATTAAGAATTGGACACTAGCAAACAATGTCTTCGGTATGAAAAAACATATTTGCAAAACGGTTAGCTAGGGAGGGACGTGTGTATGACGTTATAAAATAAAATTGAAGCCACAAGGGCGCTCGACACGGATCTAATTAAATGATAAGTACGATCTAAGATTAATGTCCTCCGACCAAAGAGAGACTAGAGTGCTTAATATTTCGTATTCACATCTAGGTCCTGAGATAATGTCCGGCTCATTAAAAATAATGAATTGCCAACGTTCTAAGGAACGTAATGCCACTCGGGAACAGACGAGTGTTTAACTCCTTTCATAATTGCCCTCTTGAAAGATGACGAGCAATTGTAGCTATAAATATGGGAACTGAAAATAAGCAAATTACTTATTGTTCATTTGTATTTTTGATTATTTCTACAGTTATTTTAGACTGTAAAGTAACGCTAACGAACGATCAATTGTAAATCAACAACTACATGTCTCGTCACTCAGGTAATGACTCGTGGACTGTGACGAAAACTCGGAATGCTGTAATGGTAAAGGCACGTTTAATTTTGTTTCCTCTTTATAAAATGGGTTCCTGAAAAGGCACCATAACGGCCGGCAGGGAAGAGGCGGCTGGAACAGTGTATTAATCCTGCACTATAGCTATCTTCGCATAGAATTCTTCTTGACGCTTCTCATCAGGTGGTGTCATTCACCGGGCTTTGAATCAAGTTATCGAGTATAAGTCCCTTCAAAATGTACTGAAACATGGCGATCGCTATGTAGCAAAAAGCTTTTAGTATGGACAGACTAGGCAAAAGATAAAAATTAATATATTATATATACTATATTACTTTATACTATTCACAATTAAAGTTTTTATCTAAATTCTACTAGATTTATTTTCGCTTTTTGTACACTCAATGGCCCAATCACTCCCCGCAACATAAATAGGTACTCATTTAACTGCACAATAGAACCAATCGATCATCAATTCTGACAATAATCCGTAAATTATATTACATATCACCATTTCCACCCACAGTAGGTACAAATCCCCCTCAGTACCAAGCAGTCATACATAACAAAACGCTCTGGTCTCTTTTTATTTACGCAAGTCTTTCACACGGCACTTAACCAGTCGTTAAAATAATCCTTATTTATTTTGTGGTGTAACCTCAACGACAAACTTAATGGAGCATAATCTCGATTTAACATTAACACTGGAGTAAGATTGGGGGATAAAAATGCAGTGTAATACCATGCTAGTGGTCTTATTATTCATGCCATGCGAATCCTCTATTTTATTTTGATATATTTAATGCAAATGACGTAGGTATGCTTTACTATTAAGACACATTAGGAAAAAAGCGCACATTAGTTGTAATTTTGAGAAAAAGTTTTTACTGATGGAGTAAAATAAAATATCTACTACTTACCTATCTATCGCCGAAAGCTCTGAGATCTTTCCTCTTTTTTTCATATTACCTATGTAGGTGTTAGGCGATCATTTTTATGGATATTATAATTGTAATATATAAAAGAAAAATTGTTCCATTAAATTACCATCTAACTAAACCATAGTGCTTAAAATTTCAAAAACGGACACTAACGCTGCAGCTGACCCTTTGACTGCAAACTGTAAGCCATCATTAGTTCCTTTGACGATCTTCAATGGGAATCAATTTGGTCGACGTAACTGGGTGCGTTTCATAAACGCCAGTTCGAAGGCATATCAAAAGCGTTTCGTCCGTTATTAGCCGCATTACCGCAGATTTGTGCCATTGCCGCTGCGCTGCGCCAGCCGATATTGCCGATCAGTGTGTCGCCCGCAGATGTCAGATAGTGACGTGCGTTAAATGATCGCGTACACCCATTCCGGAGCACACTCGAGTTCATTCGACTCGACGGTAGAGTTAGCAATTTTGGAGACTGGAAATAAAAATTATGAACTTTTTCTTGGGCTTTAGAAGTATGGTCGATCACTTTCGTTATATCTCTGATCTATTTGTTCCTTTTTTAATCGTGATATCTCCAGACACAAACCGCCTTTTCGCAATTTAAAACTTCTCAGCTGACTTTTTGTGAGAAATCTATGATATAAATAAGTAGGTATGGTACGGCTCTTAGCACAACTCGTAACTTCTCAGTTGACTACTTTGTGAGTTTCATGTTCTCTGTGCCTTAACTAAGGTAAGCTGCTGCTCGAACACAGCATATTAGATGTAAGAACAATTTACCGCTGCCTAAGCCTGTGCGCTTCTCCATCTAGCGTAATCTTTTTATTAAAAATATCTCGCTCTTAAGCGAGAGTTAATAATTTTGGAGAAATAGTGACTTAATGTCTGTCTCCTATTTACAACAAAATTTTGATATTTGTGAATCAATGTAAGCAAACTTTTAAATCTATATCCAGTACCTACCTGAACACTCTGATTTTATAGATTACAAAGATATTGTTTTTTAATGACCACTTCATTTTATTCAGATAATTCTACGCTTTCGCAAGTCTTCGGCAGTGAAATGGTCGCACGCGCCGGAAACGCGTCTTCGCGATCACGATTATCTCGGCTTATCATATCTAACAGAAGTGACGCATGCGCCCGACGCCTTTGACTCTGTGGGGATATAATGACCACAATGACTGCGCACGATTTATGACCAAAAGTGTTATGGGAAATTAGAGTACCAACTCAAGATTTTGGGGTGGTTATTGCATCATTGCTTGCTCAATGAGCTGCTAACGGCTGTTCAATATTCTATTCACAGATATTGAGCTTACAAAAGTTGTGATACCTATTTTTTATTATTACATTTTTCAATAAAAAGTTTAGAAATTCCGAATCGGGTTATACCTCCTCCTTACGGAAGATCATAGCGAAATAATACTACCTCGTAATGTCGAGTTCCTGCGATGAGTAAGTTTGCCCGAGCTCAACGAAGAATTACTAGCACACATCTGGCTCACATGTAGAGTCGTCTGGGTAGGTACCACCGCCTTCCTTATTTCAGCCGTTAAAACAGTTCGCTGTGTTGTTGAGCATTGAAGGGAAAGGTAGCTAGTGTAATTGCTGGAAATGGACGGCATTTCATCTTAGGCCTCAGGATGACAAAGCACCTGCAATATCAAGTGATTTTTTCTTGTTATTGCTGGTGTCTATAGGCGGCGGTAAACGCTTACCACTAGGTAGGCCGTCAGATTTTTTGTCTTCTAGTTGTATAAAAAAAGAAGCGTTATATTGAGAACGTAGGGGCTTGTCTGCTATTCTGTGTGTCAACATATTATATTCATATTCATTTATTGCATCACATAATGTTTACATTTAGATCTTAAATAACACTTAAGTATCATTATGGAGCCTAGTCAGGCACTGCAAAACATTTTTCATTTGAAATTAAATTAAAATTAAATGTCACTTTAAAATTAAATGTAACAATAAAATTAAATGTCACAATAAAAATAAATGTCACAATAAAATTAAATGTCACTATAAAATTAAATGTCACTATTAAATTATCGGATACAAATTAAAATATAAAAATTAGGTAAACAAACAACAAAATTAATAATATCAACATCAATTTACACAATTATTCAATGTCAGTAGGTAAAAATAGGCAGGTACATACACTACAATGTTAATTTTTCGTCAAAATATTCTTTTAGAGAATAGTAAGCCTTGCTGCCGAGTAATTTCCTCAATGAACTCTCAAATCTACGTCCCTGAAGATTTTTTAGTGCAACTGGTAAGTGATTGTAGACGTTAAAAGCTATACAGTATGGACCAGTCCCGAACAACGCAAGCCGCGAGGGAGGTGTGACCAGGTCATTTACGCGGCGCAAGGCATAGCGCCTTGGAGCATCACATTGCCGCTGGAAGTAATGTGTATGTTACCTCACAAATGGGCACAGTTCAAATACATACGTGCATGTGACTGTAAATATTTTTAACCGACTTCAAAAACGAGAAGGTTCTCAATTCGGCCGGTATGTTTTTTTTTTTTTTTTTTTCTATGTATGTACACCGATTACGCCGAGATTACTGATCCGATTTACGTGATTCTTTTTTTGTTCGATGCGGAATAGCTGCCATTTGGTCCCATAAAAATTTTTTCAAAAACAGTTGGGTACTTTGGTTTTAAATTTAAAAAAACTTAAATTATGAAGTCGTCTACATATGCGAAATTGCGAAGTTTTGCTTTTCAAATGACTTTTTAGTGAAACGATACGATAGTAGGAAACAATATAAGTTTACGATCACCCATCTAGCTTCGACCGTAGAAAGTTACCACTAAAAATTGTGAAAAAAAAATTTTAAGCAAAAATTAAAACCGACTTCAAAAAACTGAAAAGGATAAAATAATTAAATTTAAGTAGGTATTCATCCCCTAGAAACATATTTTTGGAGTTGGTGCTAAGTAGTTTCCAAAAACAATAGAAAGTGAAGCACCGACTCCAAAAATATGTTTCTAGGGGATGAATACCTACTTAAATTTAATTATTTTATCCTTTTCAGTTTTTTGAAGTCGGTTTTAATTTTTGCTTAAATTTTTTTGTATTTAACAAATAATGGTCTACATGAGTCCCTTTGTGCTGTGAATGTAATGATTCTTAAGCAACGTTTTTGTAGAATAAGTACATCCTCTATGTCAGCTGCATTGCCCCACACTAAAATGCCATATCTTATCCAGGCAGCAGCATGGCTATGGTAAGCGATGAGGGCGCATTCCTCATTTGTACTTTTTCTGAGTTCCCGAAGTGCATATGCGAACTGGCTTAGCTTACCTACCACAGCATCCACATGTGGCTTCCATTAGAGGCCTATAAAGGATAGCAAGTAACGTGTGGGTGTAACTTTAGTGTTACAAGCGCGATAAGCTAAGGCAACCGCTTATTTTACCTAAGCTAAGTTAACCGACGGGTCGTCGTAGGCTTTGTTGCCACTATAATAATAATAAAATAATGTAATAATAATAATATTTATTTGGGCACCATCAAAAAGACATAAACATAAAAATGTGAACGATAAAAACTGCATTAGTCAAATGACTGTGTCGCAGTTGTTAACGCCCACCTC
The DNA here is from genome assembly GCA_947347705.1 of Nymphula nitidulata. Classification (NCBI taxonomy): domain Eukaryota; kingdom Metazoa; phylum Arthropoda; class Insecta; order Lepidoptera; family Crambidae; genus Nymphula; species Nymphula nitidulata. The sequence continues at coordinate 16,076,102 of OX374623.1, forward strand.
CAGAACTGAGGAGGCTTCGGTAAACAAGAGCACAATTAATTACTAAAATTACAATATTGCAAAAAGTGATGTCACATAAAAGTAATCACAGCTATGTTTTTACGAACATGATCAGATTGAATAAAGTAAGTGTGTGTGTGTGTGTGTGTGTGTGTGTGTGTGTGTGTGTGTGTGTGTGTGTGTGTGTGTGTGTGTGTGTGTGTGTGTGTTTCATCATAGTACAATTTGAGGGTCCATTTTAAGACCGTGTCTTTACATTTTCTGTAGGTTAATGGGTAGATCTTAAGAATTTTATTGACTTTATTGTGGAGAGAGCCGCTGAAGAAATCAAACTGACTATTGGTTTTATGAAATACTAAAGGTACATGTTGACGTCCAAAATAATGTTAATAAATTATCTCAACAATTATTTTATTAAATAAGTAAAGTGACTCTACCGCTGGTACAGAAATTCGTGAGGATTTACTCAGAAGAACCAGCAAGAAACTCAGAAGGCAGTAATTTATCCATCTTTTGAAATCCAAAAATATCCATAAATATTATTATTGAGTTGAAACTAGAGAAAGTTGGTTAAATATTTAAAAAATATAGAGCAAAATCTGGAAACCCAAAAATATTTAAAACACGAAACATTGTGTTCCTTATTTCGTGTAATATAGTTGATCCCTGGGGAAACTACAATTGTGGAAATTGTAACATTATCAATTATGTTATATTTCAATACATAATTTTGACCGTTTTTTCTGCCCGACGAAAAAGAAAATCGTAATTTTTTAAAACAAGGCTGTATTGTAATAATGTAATGTAATATTAAAGCGTAGGGGAGAAGCGACATGATCAGTTCTCCAATAACCCGTACCGTAAATACCTGCATTGTGAACGCTCCACAACTCTCATTTGTACTGCCGACATTTTAATAATGGCATATTTTTATATGTGCCGCAGTCAGTTACTTTTCTCAGACTTTTCGTAATAGATCTGCATTCAAGTGAACAAGTGAGAAAAATAATCTCATTACTTCAGTCACTGAATTAGTAGGAATAGAGGTGTGAAATAAGCACCGTTGTGCTGTGAGAAGGCGCCCTTGTCTAATATGCTGTGATTGATGTGATGTTTTTTATAAACCAAGCGAATCGTTAGCTTGTTTCCCACCCCACTTGTATTATTGATGCTGATTGGGATACATTTTTAATTTCATTTTCATAAAATTATATTCACTCTCAGTGAACACTTTTTGGCACTAATGAAATCAGGTACGCGCACTGAAAAAATTTAAAATTTAAACTAACCCCGGCCTCATTAATCGTCTATCTAACACCATCTCATTGAGACTATTCTTATGAGCCAATTCAAACACGAAATATCTGCTCTAAGTTTCTCAAGAATTAAGCTTTTTTTGGTATGGGATTAGCTCAAGGTTAGTATATCATGGAAATGTCACCGAAGTGACAGTACACCAAAATTTCAAATTAATCGGATCTGTGTAAGTTAGTGAAATCCTTTTATCATGTAGAAAATGAATTGATAGTCATCAAACAAATGAACTGGTCTTCATAAATTATAGCTAAGAACCATCCTAATCATGTCAGCGGTAAAAAAAACAAATCATAATCGGTCCATTCGTTTAGGAGCTACGATGCCACAGACTGACACACAAATACACAGACAGACACGTCAAACTTATAACACCCCTCTTTTTCGTCGGAGGTTAAAAAGTATTTACTTCGGTTATTTAATTTAACAAAACTGGTTTACCACTACTTAGCACCTTAATGTTTGGTTAGGTGTTATTACTTTTTTCAGTGCAATCAAGATTTTGAAAAGTATTTAATTTTGACTTTTAGAAATATAAAAGTTATTGATTTATAAAAGTTATTGAGTTTATTTGATTTGATTTGATTTGATTTATTACCTTGGTAGTAATATCGTAGTCCTATAAGATAATGAACTACTTAAAACTTATCATGAGTCAAATTTAATTCAGTCTAATACGAAGTAAAAAAAAATAAGTATTCAACGTGGTGATAGGCCAGTATGTAGGGTCGTCTGGGTAGGTACCACCGCCTTTCTTATTTCAGCCGTGAAACAGTTTGCTGTATTTCGGATTGAAGGGAAAGGTTGCCAGTGTAATTACTGACCATGGACGGCATTTCATCTTAGGCCTCAGGATGACAACACACCTGCAATATCAAGTGACTTTTCCTTGTTATTGCAGGTGTCTATAGGTGGCGGTAACCGCTTACCATCAGGTGGGCCGTCAGCTTGTTTGTCACCTTGTAGTATAAAAAAACGTTCTTATTGAAAAGAAAGATAACAATGATTTAGAAAATATACTGACTGATAGCAAAAAAATAATTAGTTCATCACTTCACTCTCCTCATCAATCTAGGATATTGATCAGACAAAGAAAAATAAAATCGTGGTGACAATTTGTAGGTAACAAAAATCTGTGCTTACTTACTTTTTTAAACATCACTGCAACACCGTTCGCCGCTCATCCCACGGCCGCCGCCGCCGTGTCTTTAGAATTTTAATTAAATTGTTCATTGGCTCAATTAAATCGATTATTAAAAGCGGGGAGTCGCGTAATGTTGCCATCGAACGGGACGCGGTAGGAAATAGGTACCAAATAGAGAACCTGAAGAGGTACCAAGGCAATGAGCGAGTAGTATTTACCGCTCGAGTTTTACGCGCCTGACTGGGGTAGGATCTCCATCTTGCACCTTACAGAAGATGGCAGCTAAATAATACTACCTTGTAGTGCTGTGTTCCTGCGGTGAGTAAGGTCGCCAGAGAAGGAAGCTTTATATTGGTAGTAGGAGGACTCGCCTCCTGTGCTGTTAACATAATGCTTTCTCTTTATTGGGTACGCAGGTAGGCCGCGCGTTCAAGAGCCTCTGCAATAGGAATGCTGTGCCATATTTAATTGTTTGAATACAAAACAAATTTTCACAGGTTCTAAAAATATACACTGTGTTTACCCATTAAAACAACTCAAACTTAAAAGTTGTGGAACATTTTTGAAGTAAGGTTTAGAAATGTTTAAAAATAGTAATTTTTTTTATTTATCAAATAGAACCGCTTTTCACCAGGTGAGCCGTCAGCTTGTTTTTCATCTACTTAGTTGTATAAAAAAATCGACCTAACTTAACCTAAAAAAAACAAATATATTTTTTATATATATTTTTAAATGTTTTTAATTTCATTGTTTTAAAATAGGTGGGGGCAAAAAGGCCTTTTGCCTACCCTGCATTGTTAGGGAAAAGAACAATGCAAGGTTATGTGGGACTCTTCGGTCAAAGATGGTAAGTATCGGCCGAACCTACCTACTATAATAACCCCCATACCCCTTACCTCTCGCATGAAATCAGGTACCATGTAACAGTCATCCTTATCTAGTGTTCCTGCCTTGCGGACGCCAGATTTCTGAAACCTTCTTCATAGTGGCCCCACTATTACCCCCGGGCCTCTAGCTGGAGCAACGGATTTCCCTGATCCGGCACACAAAAGCCCAGTCAAGGGGCAACAAACCGGCAAAGATACAGTGACGCCGACCAGTTCTGCGCCTTCTAATAGGACCCACCGAAGGGTCGTTTTCTCGGGCTCGTTTCTCATTATCCTTGGCTCTCATTACCCCTTCGCAGAAGGTGTAAAAAGCCTTCTACGCCCTTTAACTGCCAACTATGGCGTGCGTTATGACTGGCAGGGACAAATCGTTGCCCAAAACTGCTGTCAGCGCGGCACCCTCACATACCCAAGAAGGGGTCTCTTCCAGTGTGTGCACTGATGAATCACCCATCACACTACAATGATGGCATTCTGATGTTCGCTCCCTCCGAGGAAAGTTGCACAGGTACCTCCTGCAAGCAACCGTGCCGCACGAAGACCTGCACCATACGCTAAGAAAGCAAACCCCCGTGCCTACTCAACCAATCATCAAAAATTGGACGGAACGCCGCAACAGTGGGGTGACCAGCACTTGGATCTTCTAGCCTAGCCATTTCGCATAAGCCGAGGTTTGTGCTTCTGCCCCCCATCTTTCTATGACCTCTGGAAGAGGCTGAACATCTTTTCTGACTGTGGCATCCGATATCTTAGCGTACACGGTTGCCAGCACTTCCGCGTCAAGATCCCATGAGAGAGTCTCGACTAGAACCGCAGGCCACCTCGTATCTTATTTAAGCTACTTTTCTGTCTTTGCGAAAACTACGCTTTTTATTTAATTCTTCATATCTTCTGTCATATTGATTTTTATGAATAGTTTGGAATGAGTATTTAAAAATCATTTTTAGATTCCGTTGTAAAATTCCCCTTATTTCACTCTTGTTAAATTTTACCAATGCAATCAAGGAAACGCGATTTTATGTTTTTCTTCGACGACTTAACTATTTTTATAACAAAATTTCATTTCCATTGCAACAACAGAATTAATACTTTTATAAGAGAAAAACCACTTCACTCCATCTCGGCTACATTCTATATTTACCTAATTGGCCCTTAACGATTCACTCAATTCCTTGATAAGATAACAGAGCCAGTTTATAAATAAAGCTCATAATAAAATGAAACTTTAAGGCACGCGCTACACTGGGACGGTGCTTTCGGAACAGATACAATAACATAAAAAAAGAAAAAAAAGGAACTAATAATATTCTAATAGAACTAATAATAATATTCTTACTGGTTATTCAAGTATACGATAATAGGTATGTTTTTGATATAGTTATTGTAAGGGATACCTTTGAGTCGGATAAGATTCGAAAATTTTGAAAAAATAATTATTTTGAGTTTACAAAAACGGTCATATAATGACCGTTTGAATGTTTGTAAACTCAAAATTATTTTGTTCATTGATATTAAGTAGGTACCATGGGCGTAGCGAGGTACGGGCAGGGGGGGCAGCTGCCTACTCATAAACCGTAACTTGTCCCATAGTTCATGCAGCATTAACCTTAGATATAATACTTGGTTTGTCTACGCCTGCCAATTGTCTGTCTGCTGCTGCTAAGTAACAAATTCCTAGCTACGACCAAGGTAGGTACTACGATAATATCACCGATTCCTACACAGTTTGATGCTTGTCCACTAGCCACACTCACTTTTGTACTATGTGCCGAAAAGTTCTGCGACCAGTCTCGTGTCCCAGTCATATGATCTAAAGTTCCAGAATCCACAACATAGAACAGGGTAGTCTCAAAAAATACGAAATAACAGTTTTGATTTGTGATTTCTACAAAACTGTTACAATAAATTTGTTAGTAAGGAACCAACTTTTTAACAGAAATGTAAGAATCATCATATCAGCTTATGATGTCCCTTGCTGCACAAACGTCTCCGCCAGCAATTTCTAAGCAAAACGGGCCTGCACAGCCTGCATATAACGGCTCCCTGCAACCCTGACTAGGTCATCGGTCCATCTTGAGGGAGGCCGCCTTACTTTTCCCCATATATGAATACCCCTTAAATAAAACTCTTACAGTATGGTTAGATACTCTACTTCTTATAAAGTACCTAGCTGTTAAATTTTCAGTAAGGTAACTACTATGCCTCAGTTCTTCTTCTACTGGGGAAAGATGTAAGCTGTTAGCCCACACAACCGCAAAGGAACAGGAGAAGAAGATATGATGCCCATAATGAGGAGCTCGGTGGCGTAGTGGTTTGAGCACTCTGGTTTCGATCATGGAAAGAAAGCTATTTCGCCATGGTCTATCCCTGGATGGGTAGTTAAAATATTTTATCTCGAGGTCCTCCTTGTTTCGGAAGGCACGTTAGGCAGTTAGCCCCGGTTGTTACTGCAACCGCTTTAGCTCACCCGCATTTAGCCAGCGTAGTGTTGTTATGGCCCAAGCAACTCATGTGTTTCTCTAATGAAGGAAGGCCTGTACCCAGCAGTGGGACGAATATAGGCTGCTGATGATGATAATGATGGTAATAATGACCTCAAATTGGGCACCAATCAAACCCGTAGCAATGTCCAACGTGTAAATTTTATTACTGACAATGTATGTTTCTTTTCCATTGAATTTACCGGTATACAATTAACTTTTAAATAAATAAATGTCTATACATATTTTAAATTTACCAATTAAGTATATAATGAGATCGGTAATAATTAATACAAACACAGATTACTAAATATTATCTTGACAACGCTTCTATGTACCTAATACTCGCCAAAGGGCCATTATCAAAGGTTATAAATTGCCGTATCGACGCTCTCGATAGAAGGCTCCCATGGGCGTCATCAATGCTTAATTTATTGCTTTTCTCACGAATGGCAGTAATTTCGAACGTCAAAAGCCCATGATTGCAAAGATTTACTAGAAATTTGAGCCTATCAAGATTCAAGACAATTTAACAAATAATACCTATGTTCGTATATTAAGGACAAGAAACCTAATTATAAAATAAATTAAAAACAATAGGTGATAATCTGATATAGGTATACCTACGATAAAAGTACCTTAGTAATTATCGTTTGTGTAAAAAAAATGACGATATCGGAAAATCACCTTATTACCTACCTACTTACTTCAATTATTATGATGCCCGTACAATATTTTTTAAAGGGTTTATTATTTAATACAGGAGTCAGGAACACAATAACACTTCACAGCTTAAGCTGCTATTTTCGCCTAAAATTCTTAAGACAAATCTCCACTTCTAAGTTAAAAATAAAACGCTTAGGCACTTATATATTGACTCATCAAAAACAGATAAATTTCTCTTTGCACCATTCAACGCCGCAAGCAAGACTCGAAACTCCGGAACATATGTTCGCCCAGAAAGAAACTTTAAATACGGGTAAGGCTCGATCAATCACCAACAATGGAATCGTAGCTGCACCCCCGGGGAAAAAAGTTGAACGGGTGTTGCTGATTTATCGGCGTAGTTGGAATTATCGCCATTTGCAATTTTTGCCGTGGCAAGTTCGGCAAACATGTCGAGATAACGACTGTTGGGCGGGCGAAGCCGCTTCACGGAATATACACATACTTTCGTGTCTTAAAATTCCTTCAATTATGTCTCGAGATAAGGTAACAATATAAACACAAATACTTTCATTTGTTTCTCCGTTTAACAATATAAACTTGTACTAAGTTGTTATTTATGAGTTTCTTATTTCGATCTCATGATCAAACCATTTTGCTTTGGCTTGATTGCTAAGTTTGGTAACCCATAAACCATAAAGCTTAACCATCTCAATAAACTCCTTAAAATAAACTTTACTTCCTAACCAGCCCGCCGGCGTCAACTCAACTATAGAAATCCTATTATCACAGTTTATCGGTTTGTGGTAAAGTGTAATGTTCAGCAAACATAAAGGTTTATATAGTCTTAGATGTAAAGGCTGTATTTCAAGTGTGTTAGCAGGAAAGGATAAAATTGGAAATTATAGATATAGAGATTAATAAAATTATTAAAACGGGTAGATAATTAATTTTACTTATACACCTATATGACTAACAAGCTGACAGCTCACCTGATGGTAAGCGATTACCGCGGCCAATAAAAAAGAAAAAATACTTGATATTGTACGTTGTCATCCTGAGACCTAAAATGAAATGCCGTCCATGCCCAGTAATTACACTGGCTACCTTTTCCTTCAATCCGAAACACAGCGAACTGTTCCACGGCTGAAATAAGAAAGGCGGTGGTACCTACCCAGAGGACCCTACAAACGGGCCTACCACCCAGTATTAATACAGGGAAAAGTGGTCAGCCTGATGCCTGACATATCTCTTGTTACCAGAATGACAATATATTTGCGATATCATGCGATTTTCTTGACGTTGTGTCTATGCTTAGGCGATGGTTAGATTACCACTTGGGCAGGTCTGTAACCTGCTAGTTTGATAACGTAAAAACCGATTTCAATTTGTTCTTCTGCTTATTTTTTAAAAATGTGCTATTACACCAGTATTATAATAAATAATTTATTTTCAAACTCCAGACTAACATTGTGCAACTTTATTTATCAAGAAGGTATAAAGATTAAAGTAAATTGTTTTTCAAATAATTTAGTAAACCTACAGTTCAAAAGCCGTAGGTATATCGAGCTATTGCCGATTTCGCAGACAGATGACTCCCCTGAGACGTCGACTTAGCACCACGCGAGTGGTGTTGGTGAGGTGGAACTAACTTTTCCCTTTAGTCCTATTTCGAAACTGAGTTTCGCAACCAGCTGCGAAATGGGAATTTCATTTCATATGTCGGAGCCTGATTCGAAGTTATATTTTCCATTTTTAAGCTGAATTTCGTTTAATATGTTTCCTCCTTTCTATAACCACAGAGGAAAGAATCTCATTATTCTGTGCTATAACATGGATTCAAAAGAGGCGTAAAAAGGCACAATAAAGGGCGGCAATGTGGACTACAAACAAAACAAATATAAAATTATCTATGAAATTTTTGTTACTTTTTTTCTGCTGCAGACGCTGCAGAATAAGTGTCGGCGTAGGTAAGTAGGTACTCTAGACTTCTAGAGCTAGCTAAAAAACTCTGCTTCGAAGTGGGAAAGTGAAATTCTCTTTTCAAAGCTCAATTTGAATTCGAAATAAGAGTTATGTTTCCGTTTGAAAATAATGAATAGACAGGAGCTTTTCAGACTTTCATACACATTCAGAAAATTTTACCTTACTTCTATATGTAAGTTAGATATTAATATCTAAAAAACATGTAGGTAAACAGAATAATAACACTAAGCGTAGATACACTTATCAAATCCACTTTACAGCTACCCAGTTGTCAAGAATGATATTCTTTAATTTGTTCGTTAGATAATATTAATATGTAAGTAAATGAACTCGACATTAAACTTTCTGGCCCAAAGTTTAACAAGTGGGCAAAACCAAAAGTAACACTAGCGCGCAATCACAACAGCTTCGCAGTAATAAATGATTCCGACAAATGCTGTAATCACCGTTCCTCGGCCCTTTAACCCTCCGTCAAGTTAACACCGACGGTCGTCAAGACCCCGGCGTCGTTAAGGCACACATAACGCCCGACGGCTAACCTCCTATAGCCTGACGGTGATTATCTTGAAGTTAACCCTGTCGTTACGATCCTTATTTGCGGTTACCTTGTGAACATTGTTTCCACTCTTAAGGGGATATTAAATGTTTCTGACTATTGTCATCTGTTCCTTGGTTTGCAAATGTTAGTAGACTTTGCTGTTCATTAAAAATCGTCAAATTCATTGTTAATGAGAATGAATTTACTAAGTGGTAGGCCCGAAGGCCCGAATGTAGGGTCGTCTGGGTACCTAAGTACGACCTATTTCGGCCCTAAAACAGTTCGCTTTGTTTCAGTTTGAAGGGAAAAGTAGGCAGCCAGTGTAATTACTGGGCATGGAAGGCATTTCAACTTAGACCTCAGGATTACCTACAACGGACTAGCATTACCAAGTGATTTTTTCCTTTTTTTTGTAGGTGTCTAGGTACAGGCGACGGTAGCCACTTACCATGAGGTGGGCCGTCAGCTTACTGTCATGGAGTTGAATAAAAACATGATTAGATAGTTCCTACAGTTGAGACAATTAGGTTTTATTATATCTACGTTGAAATCACGAATTACTGTTTTTGGAATAAATAAAAAGTGAAAAATTTAAACTAGTTACTACCGCACCCGGTTCATTTAGCATCATATTCATTAAAAAAAAGATCTGATTTTGGGCTTTCTTAATTCTTTAAAAATAAAACTTTTTAACCGACTTCAAAAAAAGGAGGAGGTTATCAATTAGTCTGTCTGTTTTTTATTATTTTTTTTTATGTTTGTTACCTCAGAACTTTTGACTGGGTGAACCGATATTGATGATTCTTTTTTGATCGATGCGGAATAGTTCCCATTTGGTCTCATTAAAAATTTTTGAAAATCCATTGGGTAGTTTGGTTTTTCAATCAAAAAAACTGGAAAAATTAAGTCGTCTACATATGCGAAATTGCGGATTTTTGCTTTCCTATGAATTTTTAGTGTAATGATACGATAGTAGATATCAATATAAGCTCACGGTCACCCATCTAGCTTTGACCTTCAAAACTTATCACTAAAAATTGTAAAAAAAATATATTTTTAAACCAAAATTACAAACCGACTCCAAAAAACTGAAAAGGATAAAATAATTTAATTTTAATAGGTACTCATCCCCTAGGAACATATTTTTGGAGTTGGTGCTAAGTTGTTTCCAGAAACCATAGATAGATAATATTTTTCTCGGAAGCAATCTAGCTAGGTCCCTAGTCCTACTCCTATCCTACCTCTAGTAAGTACCTAAGTAGTTAAGGTATGTTAATGTTTACTGTCCTTTCTCTAATATGTAATAAACGTCTATACATAAATAATCTAAACCTTACCTACATATGATATCTACCTTTACTCCCTCATCTTCTCTTTCCAAAGAAAAGTGTGGCTAACAAGCATACAGCCCGCCAGATGGTAAACGGTTTTGGTAGCACAGCACCATGGGCACTACTCACGCGTAGCATACCCTGTAATTTGCGTAGTATACCCTGTAATTTGGTAAGACTACAGATTAGGATAGGAGTAAATATCAAAAAGCTATATTTTCCACTGATCCAGTTAAGCAATTTCTTGTTCCTAGCTTAAATGTATCGCGACAGTTTTGCAACAACATTCCCTAGGGGTAGATTGCTCTCGAGATGAAAAAATAAAATTTAGAAATTTATACCTACCTAAGCAGCTAAATCTGACTACCCATAGAAGTTTGTACTTAAAATTAAAACTTAAGTAGGAGCGGCATGCAGCACGCAACAAGCTCAATGATAGCGAAATCCCTAGGACTCTATTTATGTATCTATTATGTTTAGGCACATAATAGATACATAGGTTTATTCCTACTAATATTGTATCATCCTAAAGCTCTTAGCCTACTAAATACTGCCATGAAAACTAATTTACAAAGAAATAAAACGGGTTGACAATCGTATTCACTAAATAAAACTTTATTTCTTAATTATTCACCTTTTTTGCCCTGCAGCTTCCATCACATGAATAAAATTTTCACCTAAACAAACTTCTTTGTTCAAAGTGGTTATAGAACGAGCCAAGATTGAACTCTCAAAATCAGTCATGGGCAAATTTCCACTGACACGAATAATGCCTTGCGGCCCAACTATTGCTGGTCCCGCAAAAAACCTCGTTCCAAAATATGGATTAGCAGAGAAACAATTGACAATGGTTTCATAACCAGACAATGCTTGCAATATTTTGTCGGTAAATTCAGCTATAGACCATGCCATGCACAAAACAGAGGACTCATCGCCATGCTTGTGGTTTAATACTTCCGTGCCAGCTTTTCTCACAAGCCTAGTCAATGTATCGGCTTTACAAGAATCTACAGTCACAGTTGAAGGTGTTAAATTAGAAAACAATGGTATTATTGTTTCATCAGAATGCCCTCCAATAACAGGTATTTGTAAACAACTAGGGTTTACTTTTAAAGCCTTTGCAGCAAAATATCGACATCTCGCTGTATCTATATGCGTGATACCACATATTTTACTAGGATTGTACGTTCCATAGTTATATAGCAGTGAACTTGCAAAAGGGATTATAGAATTAACAGGATTGGTAGAAATAGCAAAAAATGCCTCCCTGTTTTGGTCCGCTATTACCCTGCAAAGCCTTTGCACTGTGGGTGCATTAGCTGCAAGCATTTTCTCTCTTGCTATGCCTGGTTTTCTTGACGTCCTTGCTACCATCAATATCAAATTGGATGACCGTAAAGCCGATGGTAAATAGTTCTCGCCCGAAAAACCCAATATCTGCATTCCTGTGCTAATGTAAGACAATTCCAATGCAATTCCTTTAACTTTTTCGTCATCGTCGTATAAATATAATTTTGTTATTTTTGGATTTTGTTTTAGAATTAATGCTAAATTCGATCCAATCTGGCTAGCGGCTCCTATCACCGACACTTGAAGATGTCTATTTTGATGGTACCGTAATAAATTTAAACAATTTTTCGTTATTAACACTCCTGTTAAATGTCGGGAAAACATAGTTATCTTTTTTCATATTGCTCTTGATGATAATTTAATTAATTATTTTATTTTGTTTATTTATTGACTGAAATTTACTTACAAAAAGAAACCACATTATAGCGCCATATTTCTTGAAAGACAGATTCAATCATGGCATAGACATTACGTTTATCAGAGAGAATGAAATTTTATTTTTAATTCTATGACCACCAAAAAGACCAAAAATAACAGGTTGGTACCACCAAGGTACAACTTTAAAGTTTTTTCCCATATCAAATTATGACCTCTCTTGACATTCATGACATCTTTACACAATCCTAACAAAATTTCAGTTTTTTGCTATTTATATCAAAAACCAAAAAAATGCAGGTCTCAAAGAATATTTTTAAGCCATTGATTTCAAACCTCATCAAAACTTACGTAAGAAACTACAGAGTGACTGTTGTTGGAGGCGCCAGTGAAGTTGGACAAACTGTATGTTTGATGCTAAGAGCTCAACCTTCAGTTACCAGGCTAAACGTCCATGATAATATGGTGCAAACACCAGGGGTCATTATGGATTTATCTCACATACCAGCAGAATCTGTACTGAAGGGTTATGTCGGAGAAGAAACCTTAGACAGAGCATTAAAAGATTCAGATGTCGTTCTAGCAACTGGGGGATTGATCCGAAGACCTGGAATAGCAGAAGGATCTTGGCTAGCAACAAACAGTAACTTCATCAAAATGTTTGCAAGCAAAGTCGCAAAAACAACACCGTTACCTTTTATCGGTATACTGACAGAACCTGTCAACGTACTTGTGCCGATGGCAGCTGAAATAATGAGGAATCACGGAGACTACGACCCAAGAAAGCTGTTTGGAATCACAACTATTGACCATCTCAGAGCCCAAAGTTTGTACGCGTTAGAGAATAATTTACCTGTTCGAAACTGTGTAGTCCCTGTAATTGGTGGACGATCTGGAAAAACAGCGATACCATTATTATCCCAAGCAAAACCAGGTAGTGAAATGGATGAAAAATTAGTTCAAGAATTAGTGACGAGAATTCGAAAGTGTGATGAAAACGTGATGGAAGCGAAAAGAGGATGGTCGTCGACTTTGTCAGTGGCATATGGTGCACTGATGTTCACCCGCTCCGTACTTGATGCGCTGGACGGGCGCTCGGCAAAAGTGGCCGCCTTCATCGAAAACAATGACTTTGGCACCAATTACTTTTCCGGTATCGTCAACATCAACCATCATGGTGTAACCGATATGCAAAGATTTACCGACCTTTCGAAATATGAATGTCATTTACTGGAACGAAGCATTGAGCAAATAAGGAAAGACGTTTTACAGGGGAAAAGGATATTGGAATTGGCTTAAAATGGGCGTATACATGCATTTATCCAATCATTAAATAACAGTGTAAGAACCGAATAAGTGATTAAAAACGAAACTAGATACTGTTTTAGTTTATCCATTTATTTACATTGTTTTCATACAAATTTCTTACAAATATCAACTGAAGACAAATCAATCTTATCACAGAGAAACATTAACACAAGAATTCATTTAAGTTTTAACTATGAAAATAACAATATCTTAAGTTTTTAATTAAAGAATAATATTTACACAAACCTATTCTAAACTAGGATCAATACTGAACACTTTTGGCTGTTCAATTAATTTCATATTTCATAGAAACATACAAATAAAAATAATTGTTGATGATATGATCACTATTTCAAATATACGGGACGCACATTTAAATACTACTTAAGGAATAATACTTATAAATTTAACTCAACGTTGTGTAAAAGAAAATGTTATGTAAAGAAAAATATTCCTATCATATTGTATTTACATAAGACAACCGGTATAGCAAATTTATCAAATAATTCGTTTCTTTTAATACCAAATCGAACAATTTTAATCATAGAAATTAAAGAACCGAAATACGTACCTAGATAAGCGTAGGTATACCTATACCTATTATTACATTTTTTATCGTCAATACGACTTCGAACATGTCTAACATTTCTTTTATTTCATATACAAAATTACGATATACGAATCAACAACAGTACAAAATTGTTAATAAGAAAAAAGGACAACAAATCATCCAGACAATGTTAATAGTCATATTTGCATTAAATGGGTACTTTTTAAACCAAGTGTATAACTTTCTCGAATGTTCGTAACCTAAAAACATTGTGTATAAAAATTATGCTCAAAGTATTTGTTTTTGTAAATATTCTAAAAATATTGATAAATGAATTTCAACCCTTACCAGTCCGCCGGCGCCTATTAAACAACATGAAAATCTATTGGGTCTAGTTTGTAGTCACTGCACAAATGTCCAATTATTTATGTACAGTCGACAGCACATCAAGCGTAACAGTTTGACCTTGAGACCGCCATTACTGCGTTCGTAATAGAGGCGGCTTTCGTAGTGCAAATGTTACACTTGATGTGCAGTCGACTGTACGATATCACTTGTTACTGCATACATAAGCGTTTTTACAAAATCTGTCTTGGAAAAAAAATTAAGGCGTTACTTCGCGATACGTTACCATTTATTATTAACAAACATTTCCTGTTTGTCTTACTACTGCTGTTCTAATGCTCGTTTTCACAAATATTTGATTAGCGATTTTTATCTCAGTCTATCTAAAGGAGAAAGAAAGAGACAAAAGTTGATAAGAGTCACCTGAGCCTAGGAAATGGTTTGTGAAAACGGACATTATTGTCAAATAAAGTGTTAACTAATTAAAAAAGTATTTTACCAAAAACAAATCAAACAACAGAAAAAAATGCAAAGATGTTCCTTATCATTCGCGTTTTATTTCCTTTTATAAGCAAACTGACGATTATTTAAAGCACAAACAAAGTTTACTAGAAGGGCAACACATTATTTAAAAATCTCAAAAAAGTTTTTTCAAAATCATTTACCTAGTTTTTGAATAAATTATTTCCACTTTATCGCTTACGGCCGCGTAAGGCCGCATACTATTGCTATCTTTTTTCCTTGCGCTGATAAGTCATATATTTATCTATCCCCCTCTGTATCAGCCGAAATAACGTTCACGAGGTATCGTAGGTTAACTTGGCATAACACTGATGTAGTCTCTTTCTGTATATATTATCAAAAATGAGAACTATCATAGGGCAATCAAACTCTAATTTATTTAACATTACAATGTCCTCTGCTTACAAATGATTAAAAATTCAATAATACAGCTCTGACTACATACAATCGAAAAGTTATATAAAATTACATTATGATTGTTCCTTTTATAAACATAAAATTAAAGATAACTAAAACGCATCAATTTCTCCTCACATAAAATAAAATTCATTTTAATTGTATAATAATATGTAACTATAAACTAGTGGCACGAATTTCATTAAAATATTTAAGACTACTAGCCTCTAACTATTCAGTTCTAAATCAAGACTCGTCTGTGCAGCATACCAACAAGAAACACAGAAACATGTCTAGATGTTGCCATCTGTAACAAAAAGAATAACATTTATAACCATAGAACTTACATTAATTTAAAAATCATAGATTTAATTTGATTTTTGTGTATTTGTAAGAAATACACAAAAAATTATATGTTAATTTATTTTGACAAATCTAAAATACATCTGGTTTTAAGTTCTAACAATTTGAGAATGCTTTCTATAAGGCCTCTGAACGATTTTAATCAAGTCCAATATTTATCAATATTTATAAATACTCAATATTTATCACGATTAATCAAATCTCCATTAAAGCGTCGAAAAGTAGATGTCGGTTTATTTCTTTTCTGTCTTATTCAGCCAAAAAAGAAACAAACCGTCTTAAGCTATTTAATCTGATTTTAACACCACAAATATTTGAATTTTTAAACTGTACTAGTAACACTAGTACCGCCTTTCCTATTTCGGCCGAAAAAGAGTTCGTTGTAATTTCGATTTGAAGGGAAAGGAAGCTAGTGTAATGACTGTCCACGGAAGGAATTGCATCTTAGGCCTCAGGATGACAACACACCGACAATACCAAGTGATCTATTCCTTGGCAGATGTCTGCTGGCGACTGTAGCCACTTAGCACCAGGTGGGCCGTCAGGTTGCTTGTCATCAAGTTGTATGCAAAAACCAGAGCAATACTCCCACTTCATTCTTTGTTGCTTTTGCTGATCTCACACTGCCAGACTCGCTGATAGAGTATAAAAATATACAGAGCAATACTCACACTTCATTCCTCATTCCTTTTGCCGATCTCACTGCCAGGCTTGTTGATAGAGTATAAAAATATACAGAGCAATACTCACACTTCACTCTTTGTTGCTTTTGCTGATCTCACTGCCAGACTCGCTGATAGAGTATAAAAATATACAGAGCAATACTCGCACTTCATTCTTTGTTGCTTTTGCTGATCTCACTGCCAGACTCGCTGATAGAATATAAAAATATACAGAGCAATACTCACACTTCATTCCTTGTTGCTTTAGCTGATCGCACTGCCAGACTCGCTGATAGAGTATAAAAAATATACAGAGCAAATACTCACACTTCATTCTTTGTTGCTTTTGCTGATCTTACTGCCAGACTCGCTAATAGAATATAAAATATACAGAGCAATACTCACACTGCATTCCTTGTATGTTTTGCTGATCTCACTGCCAGACTCGCTGATAGAGTATAAAAATAAACAGAGTAATACTCACACTTCATTATTCGTTGCTTTTGCCGATCTCACTGTCAGACTCCCTGATAGAGTATAATAATAACAATATTCATACACTCACACCTATTATCTAGCCTAAAGTAAGCATCATTAAGAGCTTGTATTATGGATACTAGATAACGGATAAATATTTATAATAATATGTATATAAATATTAGAAATATACTAAATTAACAAATAAATACCCATGACTTGTAAACAAATGCTCGTACTCATCATACAAACATTTGCTCCTACCGGGATTCGAACCCGGGACCTCTTGACCGAGTAGCCTGCATAGCAAGGGGTACAGACCGCTCGACCCGCCGGTCGTCAAATAAAAATAAACAGAGTAATACTCACACTTCATTCCTCGTTGCTTTTGCTGATCTCACTGTCAGACTCGCTGATAGAAGTCGAGCGCAAGCTGATGGATGTCTCCTTGAACTGACTGATGAAGTCTAGAAGCTTCTGCAGGTTTCTCTGCGTCTTGATCTGGTCTGCCAGTAGTTGGCGTTTCTCTGCACTATGCTCGGCTAAATTTTCTTTGAGTGACGAAGCTCTAGCTTCTAATTTACGCAGCTCTACGCAGAGTTCGATGTTTTTCTCTTGCAGTCGTTTCCGCTCTGCTAGTTTATCTATAAATAATAGGCGGTCAAGATTTTCATTACTATATTTACACAGTTTTGTGAAACGAGTGTTTGTGTTGATGTGCAATATGGAAAAAATGTCATAAATATGAACAAGGTGTGAAAGACCGTCGTGTCGTAGTTATCCACCTCCTCGGATTAGCATCTTGGAATCTATTGCCTGTACGCAAGATACATTAGGTGTGTTACACCCGCATTCTAATGCAGTAGCTATCGAAATATAGAAAATACTGTATGGGCTTGACCCTTTGCCTTCCTTTTATAAGGAAAACTTGCGTGATACCCCCCAGCAGCGCCACAAGCCAGAATGTGAAAAGATTTAAAAAAATGTCTAGACGACAGCACATCAAGTATTTCAGTTGCATTACGAAAGCCGCCTCTACAACGAACGGCGTAAGAGCGGTCTCAAGGTCGATTACCTACTTGTTCTTTTTTGAATTACATATTTTTTGTTACTTATTCGAAAATCGAGCTGGCCACGGCAAGCTGAATGGAACACATTTGAAATTAAACAAAAGCCGCCAGTATTGTAAGACGCTGTAATAATATACGTAATAACTGCAAATATTTTATGAAAATATATCAAAATAGAAGAAAAGTTCCGTTAAAATGTCGAGTGACGAAAGTGATTTAACTCCCGAGTCCAATAAATTGTATGCCATAAGCATTGTTCATAATCTACTCCCTGATAAGTTAAAGGAAAAATACCTAAAGCCTACAACGATTTCGACAAATGGAAAACTGCAAAAGGTGCAAGGTCTGTGTCTGAATCAGTGCTTCTGAACATCAATTTTCACTTTTAATTTTAATTCACTATTTAATCCAGCCTCCCGAACAAGCCGGATTCCGAAAAGGCTTTAGTACCATAGACCACATACATACGCTGCGGCAGGTTATACAGAAGACCGATGAGTACAACCTGCCATTATGCTAAGCGTTCGTGGACTATGAGAAAGCCTTCGATTCTGTCGAGACATGGGCCGTGCTTCAGTCACTCCAGAGATGGCAAATAGACTATCAGTACATCCAAATGCTGCAGTCACTGTACGATAACGCCACTATGTCAGTCCGCCTTCAGGACCAAAACTCGGAACCAATACGTCTTCGACGAGGTGTGAGACAGGGCGATGTTATATCGCCGAAACTGTTCACTGCCGCGTTGGAGGATGTGTTTAAGCGTTTAAGCCCAACTACCGCAATGTCTCAAGACGAAAGTCTTTAATTCGTGTGTGTTGCCAGTGATGACTTACGGAACTGAGACGTGGCCGCTTACAATGGGCCTCATAAGAAGGCTCAATGTCATCCATGTCATCCAAAGGGCAATGGAGAGGGCTATGCTATGATCGAGAAGGCTATGATCGAATCAGAAATGATAAGATCCGCAGGAGAACTAATGTCACCGACATAGCCCGAAGAATTACGAGTCTCAAGTGGCAGTGGGCAGGCCACATTTCAAGGAGAACTGACGACCGTTGAGGCGGAAAGGTCCTCGAGTGGCGGCCGCATACCGGGAGACGCAGCGTTGGTAGGCCGCGATAGATGCGGACAGCGCAGAACCGATCGGTATGGGGATCTTTGGGGGAGGCCTATGCCCAGCAGTGGGCGTCTCTCGGCTGAAATGATGATGATGATGATGATAATAAAACGCTGTTTTTAGTAGCCTTGCTTTTTTATTGTCTCGCAAAAGGTGTGAAAAGTAAAGTACACTCCTCGGGGATAAAGCTGTTTTTGTCTTGGGCGCGCTTGAACCCCTCACTGCGCTCAGGACTCGTCTTAGTTCATAACACCCTCACACCCTCAATATCAGTGAATACGAAGGTACATATTTTTGCTTTTTAAGTACAAAAAAGGAAAATAAATGTACATATTTTTCAGCTAAATCTTTTCACAGTCTGACTCGTGGCGGTGCTGGGGGATGTCAACAAAAATAAATATAAAACAAAAATAGGAGTTTTTAGCGGGATTTGATAGTGGCAGTCAAGATTTTTGTTACAATAATTTAAAATTGTGTCTGTTATAAAATTTGTGTAGTTTTATAAACCAAGTGTTTGTGTTGAAGTGCAATTGGAAGATAATTAAAATAAAAGTGAATTTGATATGAAAGACGCTGAGTATTTAATCGCGGTTATACACCTCGCCGAAGTAGCATTATGGGGACTGTCTTAATATATTTGGCACCAAACTTTTCCAAGATGCATTCAAATGAATTACATCCACTTCTCAATGTAATAACTGACGAAATATACTTAAGACATGAATGTATGGGTTTGACTAGGTGGTAGGCCCGTATGTAGGGCCCGTCTGGGTAGGTACAATCGACCACAGAAGTAGCTAAACACTTTAGTACCATGTCAGATGTCACACCGACTTGCGCTCGGGATTAATAGTTGCCATAGTTTATACTATAGTATTATATAAACGCCGTAGTTATTATGGCATGGTACTAAAGTGTTAAGCTACTTCTATGGTGGACCGTACCACCGATTTTTTCTTTCAGCCAGTGTAATTACTGGGCATGGACGGCATTTCATCTGAGGTGCAATATCAAGTGATTTTCCCTTGTTATTGCAGGTGTCTGTAGGCGCCGGTGTCCACTTACCATCAGGTGGGCCGTCAGCTTATTTGACATCTAATTGTAAAAAAAACCCCTCAGCCTTGTAGTGTAGGGCAAACCCCTTAGCCTTGGTAGTTCAACTTTTAGAACCGGTGTAAATTCAGACAGACTGACATATACACAGACAGACTGACTGACACAGACTGTCAGACTGACAGACGGACCGACAGACAGATCGACAGACAGACCGATAGACAGACTGACATTATAACATTGTTAGCTTACGTAAATCCAGACAAGACAGAAAGACAAAATTATGACATTGTTAGTTAATATTATTTTATGTGTTAGCCAAGGATTTTTTGACGATTCGAAAGTGCTTCTTGGGGGGCCTAATTGAATAAAGATATTTTCATTTTCAAAATTCAACAAAAAAAATGAATGTAAAATGTAACGAGTCAGGCCTCATCGGCTACTCTCGGTCATCGTCGTAAGCTGTGCTCGCTTGCGTGCGAGAGTGCGAGGACCCCTCTTCCCCGCTCTCGTTCTCCGTTCCTTCGGTATCATCGGTCTGGCACGAGACAGACAGTGAGTTGCTGAGCGCACAGGCAACACGACGTCCGTCCGCGCGGCTCATTAGTGATAGTGTCCGTTTAATTTAAAGTGTCATTGATACAGTGCTGATAATTTTTAATATAATATAAATTAATTGTGGTCCCCTGACTATTTTGGTTTCATTTCTGAGTTCGTAACAAAAACAATAACAACCTCTAAACAGGTCCGTGTCCCGGTCGTGGTGAGCGTGGGGACTAGAGACGGGCGGCTCTGGCAGCGGCGCGTGGCACGTACAACAACGGCCGTCCACTCCGCACCCGGTGTGCTGCCACAGCGAGCACGCCACGCACCACACGAGCAGAGACGGCACGTCTGCAAATGATCATACGGCATCTCACACTATGCAACAATGTGCAAATAACATTTAAATACAGCATTAATATATTTGCTGATTTAATCACTCGTGCTTACCATTTCTACCGCAGCTATTGCATACTTTCTTGGTGGGTGAATAAACTGGCTCAACTGACAGGTCCGCAGGTATAGACGACGCCCATATTGGCTTGCTACTCCAACTACCTGAAAAATATTTATTCTTAAGACGAATTTATATATACAAATATTGCAAGCATCATGTTACGAAAACTACAAGTTTTGTAAAACTAAATTGTATTTTTTTGTACCAAAGATACTGGCTGGTTTTAAGAACAAAAACTTTGTGTTGTATTCGTGTGTTTGAATTGGTATTCCCGACAAATTTCGAAGTACATAGGGGGCCACACTTTGTATTTAATTATCTAATAATATTATAATTAATTTTCGTAATGACGACCGGCTGGCCGAGTAGTCTGTGTACCCCTTAAATATAATAAAGTTATCTTTTGTTTACAAAATAGTACTGTACATTCAAGAGCTGGATTTTGTGAACTAAATTAACTTTTCGTCCCATACAAGCCTGCTTGTGCTCACAGATAATATAAAATCTATTGTTGTTCTATGTTGTATTAAAAATAAAAAATAAATAAAAAATGTTGGGACTTCACAGTTAAAACCCTACATATACAAGTGTAATGTTTGATATATTTCTGATGTAACTTTTGTAACTAATCTACATGACTGCATGCAAATAAACATTTTGATGTGTTCTCAATTCTCACTAGTTAACCTGTGAAGCCACATATTCCGGTGAGTTTTTAATTGCCATATATCCCGGGTAGGAATGCAACGAATAGTACTCTGACGAATAAGAGTATCACATTAATATTCATCAAATACAAATTAAAAGCTTGGTAACTAATTGATGAATAATTAATTTGAAGTTGGGTTCTTATCTCATATAAAGTTAATTTTTGGAGTCTGAGCTTCACTTTGTATTGTTGAGGGAACAGTTTAGTACCAACTCAAAAAAATACCTTTTTTTGAGATAAGTACCTATGTAGCGCATATATAACATAATTATGTATGTAGAATTACGCAATATTTACACGTTGTATCTCTACTCCTGGGAGTCTTACGCGGCTAACAAATTAATGAGTGAATCAATACCCAAACTTACCTTTATTTTCAGTGACTGACTCTGAAGGGGAGCCTTCTCTAGACGATTTTGTTTGAATCTGGAATAAATAAATTGCATTACGTAGGTTGTTATCAAATAGGAGTTGTAACAATAAATATCGTCAGTACATAGTTACCTGCTGTTTCCGTAGTTTGGCAGAACGGGTTTGTGGTGGATCATTGTGAGTTTGTAGGTAAGGAAACTGATTTAATTTTTTTCTTTTCTGAAAAATATATACCCATATATATTTTGTGTATGACAGTTTAATTCAATAGGATGATATTAGTTTTAAGATCAATTTTATTGCAGGTATACTAGCCAAAATAAAATATACAAAACCTAAAAAAACTTCATAAATTAATAATACTTACAGTTATCATTTCAAAGTTGCCATAGAGGAAGTCATTCCTGTTAGTGCTGGTGGTAGATCTCTTACGTCTTTCATTTCGTTTCATTTCTAAGATTTCTTTTTGTGATGGTGTCACCAATCCAATAAGCCTGAAATATTTTTATTTTATTAAAATTGACTTCTAATTTTAACAGTAGCATTGCTTGGTGTAACAGTGAATAATGCAGAACAAGATAACCGAATGAAATGAATATGACGATGTTTATTAGTTAAAATTGTATGATGTGGAGTTTATTAGTTTATTTAAAATGAACTTTATTAGTAAATAATTTTCACAAAAGTTTAAAATTAAGTATCATTAACAGTAACCTCATGAAAATCTCCTGAGTAATTGGTTCTCCAGGCGCCGGTAATGGCGGAGGCGAAGGTGTTGGCGATGCATGCGGCCCACGAGATGAATCTGAATCTGACCTTTGCTCCTGCCATTCTTGATCATGGAGGTTCTTTTCACTGCACCAATTAAAAATATGAAATATATAAAAACTAAACAGATCAATGTCGAAAATATATCCACTTAGAAAAATAATACTCAGCATGGATTAAGTTTTCTTTTTTAAAAATTAGTCTGATGATCAAGGAATGGAATAGGCAGATTAACCCTTATTTCCAAATTTTGTTTTTGGTTTAGACTTACGAAATTAGGAACTTTTTACTTTCAATATGATTATATTCAATATATAATCAAAGTAAAAAGTTCCAGATTGCCTATTAAATATTTATGATCACAACCAAAACATAAAATGTTGAATTCCAGATTTAGAAGCTAATGTGAATTTCAGTAAATTAACTCTGCTTTTTTGGATTCCTTGATCATCAGACAAATTTATTTTGAAGCTGGTTAAAAATATAAAGTGTTTTATTTCCTAAATACAAGAAACATTTGCTTGTTTGCTTATACAATAAAAATGTTACAACATTCAATCAAACAAAGTAATCAAACAATATTATTGAAAAATAAGCTGCATTTTACCATTTTAACTTTACTAAACGAACTAACCAAAGTCATTAAGCTAAACTGTATTATGTCAAGCTGATTTCTTAATATTTAATCTGTCACATGGTGTATGACAATTGAAAAATCTATTGTGTCTGGAATCTCATGCTTGACGGGTTAAGCAAAATACTTACATAAACTGTTCCTTAAACTTGTTAAGTGCAATTGCACAATTACTTCTGCTATCATGGACTGATGGGTAGTTTCTGTATTTTTCCTTCTCATCTGATTCACTATGGTTAGAATTATCTTTTTCATTACCTAATTTCAGTTCATTTTCTGAGTCTGATCCTTTATAGTTTTCATTATTATCAGCTTTAACATGAATTTCATTAAGAACAGAAGGTTTGAGAAGAGTGCGGCTTCTATTATGGTATTGAATTTGATGGTCCCGTAACTGCTGTGCAACATATCTATTATCATTTTCTATATTTATTTGCTTATTTCTTGCCTTTAATCGTTGTTGATACAATTCTAATTCTCTGCGAAGTCTGTCCACTACTAATTTCTGAAAAAACAATTTAGAAACTTATAATAAACAATCCTAAATATGAAATTTCATATTGTCAAAAAATTACTTACTTGTGTTTGACCAATGGCAATAATTTCCTTTTCAGCTTCTTTTACTTTGGAAATGAGTTGTACATTCTAAAAAATTGAAACATTTTTTAATAATAATTTATTATCATTATCAGCAGTATTTGTTAGGTAACAACAAAATATAAATAGTTATTATATAAAATAGGATGATACTTGCATTTTCGTCGTCTTGAAGATGCGCAACCCAAACCTAAAACCAACATTTTCAATCGTAAAAGTGCACTAACAGAATAAAATCTAACATAAAAGTTAGGTACCTACTTAAAAATGTTCTTAAGACAAGCCTGGATCAAATATCAATAAATTTTAATTAGTAACTAATATATTGCATTAATAAAAATAATGAAGCATCTCACCTGATGCACTCGTATAGCATTTTTCAAGTCCAATTGTGTTTTTCGTATATCTTCTTTAATTTCATTAGATACTTCCATAGTTCTGTCACAATCAAACGATAGAATGGCTATTTAGCCTGATTATTTAAGTTTTTTAACTCTATGAATAAAATTTTCTGTACAAAAGAAGCACAAAATAACTATACTGAAAAGGAAAGAAACAACACTTTGAAACTGGTACAACTTTTTGTTAAATTTAATTACTAAATATTTAAGTAAGCAGTAAGAAAATCACACAATACTATTAGTATGAAAATATTTCAGGCAGAGGATTTAAAACACTA
This sequence comes from Nymphula nitidulata, assembly GCA_947347705.1. Lineage (NCBI taxonomy): Eukaryota > Metazoa > Arthropoda > Insecta > Lepidoptera > Crambidae > Nymphula > Nymphula nitidulata. The sequence continues at coordinate 16,100,798 of OX374623.1, forward strand.
CGATAAAATAATGGTAATAATTAAAATAATAAAAATATATTCTCACTTAAGAAATGAGAAGAACCATCCGTAAGAACAGAATACCAGTGTTGCCAGTTTGCCGCCTGTGACCGATAGTCAAACAAAAGTAAAGCAACACGAGATAGTTCAAAAGTAACATTTTCATGTCAAAAGTAACATTAGTTTTTTTTATGTAAAAAAAGACTATTAAAAACATGTTTGAGAATCCATTTTTCATTTTTTGAAGAAACATGCTCAGAATTCATTTTTAAGGTCTATTCACACATATCAGACAAGCCTCAGTTCCGGCACAGATCCGGCGCAGGCACTAACATGTGTGAATTGAATCACTGAAGCACTGATACGGAACTGTGCCGGATCTGTGCCGGAACTGAGGCATGTCTGATATGTGTGAATAGACCTTTAATGTTTTCGAACTTTTTTGTAAGAAATTGCCATTACGGCTTTGCGGGCTTTGGCCACAGATTACAAAGAGTAGGTTTGGCGCCGGGGGAAAGGGGGTCAAGTCACAAGAAGTTATAGTCACGGGGATACGCCTTTTTTCACTGTGTGAATTTATCTAAGATTTTAGGTTAGGTTAGTAAGCTTATGTCCGTTTTTACTAACCATTCTAACTGATATGTATTTAATCTATGCAAAATGTTCATTAGAGCTCTATGGTAGTCAGTATGATCTATGGAACAGTGTGTGATTTAATTGTAAGAAAGACTTTGATAATAAAATAAAGAATTAATAAAATAACTAAGTGTTTTACAATATATATTAATTGGCGACGAGAAAAAAATAACGTGTAACAATGATAGGAAGTATAGAACACTTCAATAAGGACACAAATTTTGAAGCTTACGTAGAAAGAATGGAGCAATTTTTTCTGGTTAACAACGTGGAAGACACAAGGAAGGTATCCTTATTTATAACACTAATTGGCCCAGAAACATATTCGACATTGAAAAATTTGCTAGCACCACAAAAACCCTTCGAAACGACATATACCAAAATTATTAGTGTATTAGAAAACCATTTCGAGAAAAATAAGTCGGTTATAGCCGAACGTTATAATTTTTATAAATCTTGTCAAAAGGATGGTCAGTCAATCAAAGAATATGTTTTGGAACTCCGAACCAAAGCAAATAATTGCGACTTTGGTCACTTCTTAAATCAAGCACTTAGGGATAAATTTGTATGTGGTGTATCAAATGAACAGCTGATAAAACGCTTGCTCACTGAAGCGGATTCAATGACGTTTGAGATGGCTATTAATATAGCCATAAACTACGATAATGCAGAAAAAGATGTATATGGCATGCAACCGAGTACAAGCACAGCTGTGTATAATATTAAATTTGATTGTACCCGTTGTGGTGGACGTCATAAACCGGAAAATTGTTTCAAAAAATCACTAACATGTTTTGTATGCAAAAAAGTAGGACATATTGCTGTGAAGTGTAGATTTAATAAGCACATTAAACAAAAGGGTAAATCATTTCAAAAATATAGAGATGTAAAGTTTGTTGATTCCGTCCAAGAACAAACTGTTGAAGAACAGGAAGAGGAAGAAATTGTAGGAAGCATCTTTAGTTTAGAAGAAGGTCCAGCATATATAAATATCTGACTAGGATCTGTGACAATTAAAATGCAAATAGACACTGGTGCATGTAAAACAGTATTACATATGTGTGATTTTCAGAAATATTTCAGTAAGCATAAAATAGTGAAATGTAATAATAAGCTAAAGACAGTATCTGGTGATTACTTAACAGTTTATGGCAAAATTACAATTCCAGTAGGGAATAATAATAATAAATATTATTTAGATTTAGTTATAATAGATAGTAAAAAATATTTTTCTCCATTATTAGGTAGAGACTGGTTAGCAATACTATATCCAGAGTGGAAAAAAGGTTTTGCAAAAAAAATTGCAACCGTAAAATGCAATGAAGATACAATAGGTAATGTTGATTGTGATAAAAATATGATGATTAGTTCAACCAAAGAGAATTATAGGGATGTGTTTTGTAGAGACCGGTCATCATATATTTGGAAAATGAAAGCAAAGCTAAAATTAAAGGATGGGTGTGTTCCAGTGTTTCATAAAGCATATTCTATTCCTTATGCCATGAAGGAGCAATTGGAGATAGAATTGTTAAATTTAGAGAAGGCGGGTATTCTAAAGAGAGTTCAACATAGTGAGTGGGCTAGTCCCATTGTAGTAGTTAAGAAAAATAATAATAAAATTAGAGTATGTGTTGATTATAAGGTAACTGTAAATAAAATATTGGACGCTGAACATTACCCACTACCTTTGCCAGAAGATATATTTAATGAGTTAGCAGGGGCTAATACCTTTTGTGTTTTAGATCTATCAGGAGCATATCAACAACTTTTGCTTGATGAAAAATCTAGAGAGTACTTAACCATTAATACACACTTAGGATTATTCCAGCCAACTAGGTTACAGTTTGGGATATCTAGCGGACCATCTGTTTTTCAATTTGTGATGGATCAGATACTTACGGGTCTTAAAAATGTTAAATGTTATATTGACGATTTAATCATATTTGGAAGTGATTTATGTACTTGTTATAAAAATTTGAGAGCAGTGTTAAACCGGCTAAGAGAATTCAATGTAAAAGTGAATGTTGAGAAATGTCAATTTTTCTGTAATGAAGTTAAATTTTTGGGACATGTCATCACGAAAAATGGCATTAAACCATTACCAGAAAAAGTTAAGGCTATATTGGAAGCACCAACTCCAAAATCAGTGACACAATTACAGTCATATTTAGGATTAATAAATTACTATGGAAAATTTGTGCCCCGGCTATCCGAAAATTTGGTACCATTGTATAATCTACTAAAAAATAATAAAAAGTTTGAATGGTCAGAACAATGTAATATGGTATTTAATAGAAGTAAACAATTATTAATAAATAGTAACCTATTAGTTCATTTTGATAGTACTAAAGAAATTTTTGTTACTACAGATGCCAGTGAATATGGTGTTGGGGCTGTATTAAGCCATAAAATTGATAATGAGCCAATATATTTTGCTTCTAGTACCCTAAATACGGCACAGAGAAATTACTCTCAAATCGAAAAAGAAGCTTTGGCTATCATATTTGCCGTTAGGAAATTTCATAAATTTTTGTATGGGCGAAAATTTACTTTGGTTACTGACCATAAGCCATTAAAATTTATATTTGACCCACTAAAAAGAATTCCCGTTACTGCAAATTCAAGGATACAAAGATGGGCACTGTTACTTTCTGGGTATAAGTATGATATTATGTTTAGAAAAGGAAAATTACTGGGAAATGCAGATGCATTATCACGATTGCCATTGAAAGAACCTATAAATGGTATTGACTCTATCTGCTATTTCAACTTTGATAATAATGATTGTCCTTTGTCCTTCAAAGAAATTGCACTATGTACTCAGAAAGATTCGAATTTAGGCAAAGTTTTAGAATATGTAAAAAAAGGATGGCAAAGTTATGTATATAATAAGAATTTGAAACCCTATTTCGTAAGAAGATCTGAACTTTCGGTAGATAAAAACTGTTTGTTATGGGGAAACAGAGTGATTGTACCAATAGCATTAAGAGAGCCTATTTTACAGAAATTTCATGAGTCACATAATGGTATTGTTACAACAAAAATGATTTTAAGAAATTATTGCTGGTGGCCTGGAATAAATGATGATATAGAGAATTTGATTGCTAAATGTGATATTTGCCAAGCTTCTAGAAATTATACAAATAGTTGTTCAAAAATATCATGGCCTAAAACTAAGCATAATTTCGAAAGAGTTCACATAGATTTTTTTGTATGGAAGAATGTAAATTATTTAATAATAGTGGATTCTGAATCAAAATGGATGGATGTACATATTATGAGTGGTACTTCAGCTTATCAGGTTATTGAAAAATTGTGTAAAACTTTTGCAATCATTGGATTACCAAATGAATTGGTGAGTGACAATGGGCCTCCATTCACATCTATAGAATTTGTCACATTTTTGAAAAATAATGCTGTCAAAGTATTAAAAAGCCCTCCCTACCACCCCGAATCTAACGGTATAGCTGAAAGGTCAGTTCAAACAATTAAAAAATCATTGAGTAGGTTAGAAATTAGAAATGCTAATTTGTCCAAAGAAATTTTACTACAAAAGTTCTTATTTATGTATAGGAATACCCCAAATTCAACTGGGAAGTCTCCAAATGAACACTTATACAAACAAAAAATTAGATCATCTTTTGAGTTACTAAGACCAGAGAATTTTTCTGGGGAGAGTTACGACTGTAGTAGAAATAAGTTTAAGGTAGGAGATCTTGTTTGGTGCAAATGTTTCAACAAAAAAGAATGGGTAAAAGGAACTGTATCGGCATGTTTGTCTCCTATTAGATATTTAGTATCAGTAAAGGGCGTAAATAAATATGTTCATGCTAGTTCAATTAGAAATTGTAAATCAAGTGTTGTTAATTATAATATGGGTAAAGATGATCAGTGGTTATGGAATAAAAATAATATTGTTGAAAATGATAGTGTGGCTGTTGAGGAGGAAGTAGTTAATTCAGAAGTACAAAGATCAAATGTAAGAAATTTTAATAATAGCGCTCTAAGTAACGCATTAGAGGTACCAGGTATTAGGAGATCAGAAAGAATAAAAAAGGTACCAGTAAGGTTAGACCTTTGATTGCTTCTTTAATTTTCAGAGTAAAATCAAAAATAAAAAGGGGGACAAATGATATGTATTTAATCTATGCAAAATGTTCATTAGAGCTCTATGGTAGTCAGTATGATCTATGGAACAGTGTGTGATTTAATTGTAAGAAAGACTTTGATAATAAAATAAAGAATTAATAAAATAACTAAGTGTTTTACAATATATATTACTAACCACTAGCCACCTACCTATCTATCTCCTTTAGATAGACTGAGATAAAAATCGCTAAGAGACTCTTCACGCTTGAAAACGAGCATTAGGCTCTTCAAACTCGGGGTGGGGTGCTGGAGAGCCTCCCCGTGTGTCGGATTTATTGCGGGATCGCTTGTCGCGTTGAATATTTTCCAGTGAGCACATCCAACGTGAGGGGCGGTTCCGCTATAGCAACGGCCGGTGCATCCACGGCAATCGCGAGCAATCCCCATAGAGCCGTATATGGGTGGTTATAATATTGGTCGTGTTTGGCTAATCTCCAGATAGATGGTGGTAGTGTCCTTGTGGCCTTGTCCTACCTTGTGAAAGGCTCTTTTCAAGGCCAGTGGACCCGTTTGTGAGTCGGAGGATGGCTGACCTCTAAGGTTAGCGGCGGTTGGAGAACCCCTATGGGGTGGGATGGTTCATGTCCTCAGTATGCTTAAGCGAACCATTCTCTAGGCTGGATAAGGAGGATCTACCCTTAAGCCCTTTCTTCTTCGAATCCCCCCGGCCCAAAAGGTCGCGGTGGTTGATTTGTCCTAAGTGTCCGGGTGTCATGTCCTGTCGAGGGTGAACCAGTCTCTAGGCTGTGACGGGTAGCGGCACTAGTGTTTTGGGTGCGCTGGGTAAGCAACCCCGGTTGAATTATCCCGGGCCACTGCTTACTTATGTTAGTCGCCCCATGTCAATAAAAGTGTTCCTTAAAATCCCGTCACCTCCGAATCCCCACGGGCTGAAAAGTCGCGAAGTTCGCTGGAGTTACCCCGGTATGGTGACCTCCAAGGTCACGGACTTGCTGCGGCGTGATGGTAAAGGGGAAAGGCCGGTATGGGCAACGCTCGGAAGAGGTTTACGTAATTATTCTTCAGCTCCTAAGTCCTCTTCTTATCAGGACGTTTGACCTGATAAGGAGAGGACTTAGGAGCTGGTCACTTCAGGGTCGGTGAATGGACACTTCAGGGTCGGTGAATGGCTAAACTCCTAGGTTGACGACGAAACTGGACTGATCGCGGTTGGGTGGCACCGGGCTATAGACCCGTATGATACCTTACTCTTCTGTGGCCCTCGTTGTCCAGTGACGTGCGATATGCTGGGGTGCACCGGTCATGAAATGGGCAGCACCAGGCAGATGCTCCGCTGAGTCTCACTCAACCCTACATAGCATTATTGTTCGCTCATGGATGGCTGGCTTTCAAGGCCAGCGGGAAGGAAGGTCCTTCTCAGGACCGGGGAGCCCTGTGGCTGGGTGTATGGCGGTCTGTACGTTCGCGGGGGTGTGGGCACAAATCAGACTGGATGAAGCAGATTGCCTTGAATTCCAGGTCCAAGTGGCGTTTTGCGCCTCGTGTGACGTTCCCCCTTCCAGCATTCCTCCGCTAAGCGGAAGAGGCAGAGGAAGCAGCTTGGTGTCGAGGGCCCACTTGGGCCAGAGTGACCGTCCCTGATGGTTGTGGTATGGCAGACATCCAAGGTCTGCGAATAGAACATAAGGAGACTGTCATCATATATTTCGCGTCAAATACTCCCAAGAAGCATTGAAATGTGTTACGCAAGCATTTTAATGCAATAAAAGAAGAAATAAAGAAATACTGAAGATATGGTTGCATGAGCATTAGTTCCCTTTGCCTTACCTTTGTAGGGAGAATTAACAAAAAAATGGTGTTTGCCGGGTTTTTGTGGCATCAGTGAAAATTTTTATTACAATAATTAAAAATTGGGTCGGAGTGAACAATGAGTTATAAAAGCGGCGTAGTTTTATTATTCAAGTCTTTGTGTTGACGTGCAACTAAAAAATTATTATAATAAAAGTGATTATGGTATGAAATACGCCGAAAACTTTTTTGTAGTTATCCACCTCATCAAGTAGCACATAAACGACATAAAGTGACTGTAATCATATATTTCGTGTCAAATACTCCCAAGATGCATGGAAATGTGTAACACCAGCATTTCCATGCAATAAATGAAGAAATACTGAAGACTTGGCTGTATGGACATTAGTTTCCGTTGCCTTCCCATTGTAGGGAGATGATTTTTAAAAAAACTGTGAGTGTTTGGCGGGTTTTTGTGGCGTCATTCAAGATTTTTATTACATAATTAAAAATTGTGTCAGAGCGAACACTGAGTTATAAAAGTGTCGCAGTTTTATTATTCAAGTGCTTGTGTTGACGTGCAACTAAAAGATTCTAGAATAAAAGTGATTATGGTGTGAAATACGATAAGAACTTTTTTGTGGTTATCCACCTCATCAAGTAGCACATAAAGTGACTGTCACTATATATTTCGTGTCAAATACTCCCAAGATGCATTGGAATGTGTAACGCCAGCATTTTAATGCAATAAATGAAGAAATAAATACTGAAGACGTGGCTGTATGGGCATTAGTTCACTTTGCCGTTCTTTTATAGGGAAAATTAACAAAAAAAAATAATCTATGCTCATATGCTGTCAATCTGTCAATCAGTACCCAGTCAGTACACTGCTTTTGACAAAGTATTTAAATGAAACTTACTTGCTTGATGCAATTTTCACTGCACTGTTGTTTTACAACCTTAAAATTTACCTTAATAAACTAAGCGAAAGGTTTTATTCAATGCTACGTTGTAACTTGTAGCTATAATTGTGAAAAAGTGGCTTAAAAGATAGGATCTTACTCGTTCATAGATCTACTACTACATAGCGCGCTAAGAAAGAAGCAAATTACATTACGCATGGACCACGATACATTTATTGCAGAATAAACTAAACACTTAACAAAAAAATGTCTGCTAAACGGGCCGCTACTTCAGAACTGAATCATGATAATTGGGATCAAGATGATCCGTCGGAACATGAAGAAATGGGCACTTTTAAAGCTGCAACTAAAGACGTGCTAGAAAAACGTGTTATTAGAACTGCCAAAAGACGTTCGCAAGTTAGTGAAGAGGTAAGTGTTTCTCAAATCACCCAGTCTTCCATGTTTAACCTGCCAAGCCACAGATTCCAGACTTAATTCAATTGGTTTTTAATTGTCATAAGATCTCCGTCCGGAAGCCTATCGCGGCTTGTTATATTAAAGGTAATTTATTATACCTTCATAAATCTCTCATCCATCACACCCATTTTGGTTTACCTGGTGTTTTCTACTGTTGACATTATCTTAATTTTAATATCTATTATTTCTGTTGACTGAACCATATGTAGCTCTGTAACAGAAATGTTGCAGATGCAAAAAATTTGATGGATGGTGGATGTGGATTTCAAGATTTTAAGCATATTCCAATTTTAAGTTCCTAAATTCTGTAGGATCTTGTCACCAATGTGTGCCTTCCTATTGGTCAGTTAGCAAACGTAGATAGCAACTAGCATTCACATGTGAGGCATGTGCCACTCTGGCACTGGCCCACCGCTCACTTTCTTTACATGTTGTTACTTTTTCAAAGGGCATATTTATATTGATAATTTCAACCCCTGCTTTTTGCAAATACAAATCCGTATCTGTAAAAGCTTTGCATCAATTGATGCGGCTGCAGATGTTCAAATTAATGTTATTTATAAAAATAACATTAATTTGTTATTTTTATAAATAACATTAATTTATTAATGAGCAGCAGAGAGTTGTATAAACAACTCTCTGTTCAACTCAAATGTTCAAATCAAATCAACAAAATGCCTGGTGTCCTGAACAAGGTGCATTGATTTTTCACACCTGACCAACTGCCTGCTTTACAAAGCTCAGGTCTGGTCTTGCGTGGAATATTGCTCGCACTTGTGAGATGGCTCCGCCAAGTACCTCCTGGATGCCCTGAACAGAATGCAGCATCCCACTGTCCATATCGTTGACGATGAGACAATATGATGTAGAGGTCCCGAACAACCTTGAACCTCCGCAATTGCGTCGCTTAGCGCCTTTTGTCGGCTTTATCACGGAGAGTACTCTGAAGACCTTATCGAACCTTCGCCCTTCCTGCTCAGGAGCATGCGTGCCGGTCTTCGGAGTCATCAATTCTCTGCGAAAAGTGAAGAAATTCAGTGACTCATTTCTTTGTCGTACTTCCAGAACTTGGAATTCTTTGCCAGCACATGTGTGGCATGTGCTCCTTCCTATAACATGGAGTCCTTCAAGAGAGGCGTGAAAAAACACCTTTTGGGCCGGCAAGGTGGAGGTGGCTAGAGTAGTGTCTATTCTGCCCTAGCTGTCTTCTTCGGATATGGACTCTCCTTACCGTTTCACATCAGGTGACACCACCTGATGGTATCAGTTGCCGGGTCAGTTGCCGTGCTTTGTAGAAAAAAAAACTATATGATAAACAAACGGCCCACCTGGTGCTAAGCGGTCACTCCCACCCACCCTGCAAACTAGGAAAATCATTTGATATTGCAGGTGTGGTGTCATCTTAAGGCCTCATAATGAGATAGCGTCCACACCCAGTAATTACACTGGTGACCTTTCCTTTCAATCCGAAACAGGGAACTGATTTACAACTGAAATGAAAAAGGAGGTGTTACCTACGCACATGACCCTACATATAGAGGCCTACCACCTATGTAGTAAAATTCCCAGAAATTTCACCAGAAATTCTTAGTAAAAAAACCACCTAGAGAGAAATATCTTCCAATCCAGACAAGATTACAAACTTGACAAAGGAACCATAAAAGAATGTTCTACTAATAAAAATCTTTAACTGAATTGTACTAATTGGCAAGGACACATTTTAATTCCGATACAATCAGCAAAATCTCATATTTATTTAAACTTTAATTGCACAAAATGAGTTACAATGTGGTTGGTTTGGTTGTTCATATTATTATGACTGCACAAAAAAGGCAAGAAAGAAGACTTAGAAAACACTAGACCGCTTTATAAACTGTTTAAATCAGTGGTTCTTAACCTTGGAAGCATTTCATGTGGTCCGCGAGCCATGCCAATAAATACGTGATAAGAGTCCACACAACATAACCCAAGCGCGTTTTATTAATTTTATACGTTTTTTATTTGTTGAAATCTCAAAGAACCCTTTATATACTTACATTTATTTACTGAATATTACCTACAAATCAATAGACCAACTTGGTGGTCTACGGCATAAAAGAAATTTTGTCAAATGGTCCCCCAGGACTAAAAGGTTAAGAACCACTGATCTAAATAATCTTTATGACCACTATTGACCTTTTATTATTTGTTAGGACACACTCAAGCACAGTTCTTCACTACCATTGTTATTGGTATGATGGTATTGGTAGATCATACCAATGACCCCTATCTGTTTTCCTGTTATTACTTTTGCATTGGCCAAACTCTGATTCTTCCATATGTATGATCTTCCCAGGGACTCCTCCTAATTTTCTAATTCATTACCAACTACAACTTCACGGCACTAATTAAATCAAATAGGAAATAGTGTACTGTATGAGTATGACAGGTATAGCTTCTTTTGCATCTTAAAAATTAGAGGTAAAAAAGTGAGCTAAAAACCAATACCTTGACTGTGGGTCTTACTACTACAGTTACTTTTGCAGCATTTAAAACTGCCAAGTTGTCTATCTGTCGCCCTCGTTGGGCTTTAAATTTATGTAAACTTAGCAGTGGGCAAAAGGAAAGGGGTCATATGAAATAAGAGTAGGCTACCTAAAAAATTGCTGTACTCTGCCTGGAAATGAAATGTGTGCTCTTTATAAATAAGTTATTGATACAAAGTACACTATGTATATTATACAATATTAGGTGTTGTGCCCTCATCATCGTTGAAATATATGCTTTTTACACTAGAACCTGGAACACTTTTTGTTTTACTTTTAGAAGTTTTTAGTGCATCTCCTTTTTTATCATCTTCATTTTGTGAATCAACAGGAGTTACAAGTCTAGATCTTTTTTTTGTATTTTACTAATTTGTTATATTGACACTATTAAATATACCATATCTCAATCGATAATAGAATGTAATGTAGTAATATTCTTATCTACCATACTGTACTTACATATTTATATTTTGTTTTTTCTAATCAGTAATTATTTTTATATTTTGTTACAGGGTAAAAAAGGAGTTTTTAGTGGTTTTGGAGGTTTTAATAAAACACAACCATCATCATTTGATTTTTTGGCTAATTTGACAAATGGCAATAAAACTTCGCCTACCATTAAAAGTGACACAGCAGTAACTTCGAGTCTATTTAGCAATAAAGCATTTACAAATAACAATAGTGGCACAGTTTTTAGTGCTGAACCAACATCAGCTTCTACCACAAAAGCAACATTCGGCTTCCCTACACAGGCATCATCTTTATTTGGTGCATCTTTAACTAATACACAAACTTCAACAACAATATTTACAGCTTCAAAAGCAGATTCCACTGTGGGAGATGCCCCATTTAAAACTCAACAAATTTCTAGCACTACAGAACCTACAAGTACAGATTCGACCAAGACTACAAGTGTTACTGGCTCTAAAATGTCATCAACATTATTTGGAGTATCTTCTTCAAATACAACTGCTAGCAAAACTTTATTGTCAACTGCAACTACTTCTTCTCCATTTAAAATTCAGCCTGTCACAAGTTCAACCGCATTTGGAACATCTACTGTGTCTAAACCTAGTTCAATAGAGAGAAATAAAGAAACTTTAAAAGATGATAAGAAGCTGAAATATTATGCTAAGTTAAAGGGATTAAATGAATCAGTATCCGACTGGATAAAAAAACATGTTGAAGAAACTCCTCTATGCATATTAACACCGATATTCAAAGATTATGAAAAATATTTGAAAGAAATGCAAGATGAATACCACGAGAAAGATGAAGACACCAATGCAAAAATATCTGAATCTGACAAATCGTCAGTTGTTAAAACAGACACAGAGAATGACAAAATACCAAAAGGTTTCTCAATCTTCTCTAATAATACAATTGCAACACCATCACCGAAGTCTGACACTGCAAAACAATCAGGACTTGACACTTCAGGTTCAACAATGGCAAATAAACCGAATTTTTCATTTGGTTTAAAAACTAGTGATACTCCTAATGCATCACCTAGTACTGGCTTTACATTTGGTATAAGCAGTCCTCAATCAAATACAAAAACAACAAACTTATTTTCGACAACTTCAAACATTAACTCCAATGGTAGCACATCATTTTCTTTTGGTACAGGTTCACCATTTACCTTTAATTCAAAAATTCAAAAGCCTGATACTGAACTCAAAGAAAATAACAATGAAGAGGATGAACCACCAAAAGTAGAGTACACGCCAGTTGTAGAAGAAAATAGTGTTTATGACAAAAAATGTAAGATATTCGTTAAGAAAGATGGGAACTTTGTTGATAACGGTGTTGCTACCCTTTATATAAAAAAAGTCGAAGAGTCTGGTAAACATCAGTTACTTGTTCGTGCAAATACAAACTTGGGTAACATTCTGTTGAACATGATCTTAGCGTCAGCTATACCTACTCAACGAATGGGCAAAAATAATGTCATGATGGTGTGTATACCCACTCCAGATTCAAAACCCCCGCCAATACCAATTCTCATTCGTGTCAAAACTTCAGAAGAGGCAGATGAATTATTAGAAACTCTGAATAAATACAAGTCGTAAATATAAATTATTTTCCAGTGATTGTCTATGTAGAGACCAATTTAATGTTTTACATACCTAATGAAATCATAATTACATTTCTCTGTCAATGTAAATCATTTTTTGTTATTATTTGATTTTTACTGTAACATTCCTGTCTATAATAATTTCATAAAATATGTTAATAATTAGACCTGCCCGCCTAGCATGACCACCGAAACGCGATATGATCTTGAAATGTTATCGAAACTGCGAACCTGTATTGTATATATACATGTTCGCAGTTTCGATAAAATTTCAAAATAGCGGTTATATCCAATGATTTTTGACAGTTCGAAGCGATAAATAGCTTTCGTTTTCGTTTCGGTGGTCATGCTAGGCGGGCTGCATACTTAAAAATAGTGCGAGCATGACCTGCTAAGTTCGATACCTCATTTGAGTATGATTAAAATATAAAATTAATTCTAGCTGTGTATATTCTCTTTACTTGTGGTTGCGTGAAGTTGGACGATTTTGCAGGGATTTATAAAGTGGGGATTATTAATCAACCTGTATTCCTTATTCAGTGGAATAAAGAATTATAAGGTTTGTTTTTTTAAATCTACCCAACTGAAAATTAAAATGATAATATCTTTATTCAATCCCCCAAGAAGCACTTTCGAATCGTCAAAAAAATCCCATAAGTCTATCACATTAAATAATTTTAACTAACTAGCAATTTCATAATGTTTGTCTCTCTGTCTTATCTGGTTCTACGTAAGCTAACAATGTTATAATGTCAGTCTGTCTATCGGTCTGTCTGTCGATCTGTCTATCGGTCCGTCAGTCAGTCTGTCTGTCAGCCTATTTTGTCTGTCTGAATTTACACCGGTTCCAAAAGTTGAACTACCGAGAAGATTCCGGCAACAAACTCGTGTAGTCACTCTTCAATTATTAAGTTACAATGTCAATTGCACAGTAATAGTATTTAGCAGTGCAGTGTCGCACAGAGTATAAAAATAGGTATATTAACGTACCAATAAGTACCTAATGACAAGATATTTACTTTATTTAAAGGCTGTCCGACAATGCACCATCACAATATTATTATATGTATTAGATATAATTAGGGTTGCCATCCGTCCGGGTTTCCCCGGATTTGTCCTAGCTTAGAGGGCGTCCGGGGCATCAAAGTACTCTGTGGTCCGGGGAGCGTCCGGGCGTGGCCTCATTTTGTGGTCCGGGTTTAAAAATTTAGTCTTGGGCCGCCCGCGACACACGCACTGTGCCCGCATGCCGCGAATAACCGACGAACCGACTCGCTTATCGACTATGTTTAAAAACTAAAATTAAAACCGACTCCAAAAAACTGAAAAGGATAAAATAATTAAATTTTACTAGGTACTCATCCCCTGGGAACATATTTTTGGACTCGGTGCTTCACTATCTATGGTTTCTGGAAACAACTTAGCACCAACTCCAAAAATATGTTCCTAGGGGATGAGTAGGTACCTACTAAAATTTAATTATTTTATCCTTTTCAGTTTTTTGGAGTCGGTTTCAATTTTTGTTTAATTTTTTTTCACAATTTTTAGTGATAACTTTTGAAGGTCAAAGCTAGATGGGTGACCGTGAGCTTATATTGTTTTCTACTATCGTATCATTTCACTAACTTAATTTTTCCAGTTTTTTTTTATTTAAAAACCAAACTACCCAACAAATTTTCAAAAAAAAATTTGGGACTATATGGGAACTATTCCGCATCGAAAAAAAAAGAATCATCAATATCGGTTCACCCAGTGAAAAGTTCTGAGGTAACAAACATAAAAAAAAAACATGCAGACGAATTGTTAACCTCCTCCTTTTTTTGAAGTCGGTTAAGAAACCTTTTGACATGTCCGGGTTTTGGGCTCTAAAATCCGGGGTTTTCACGCGTCTTGTCCTGGTTGCCAAATTTCAGAGAACAATTAATATACAAAGGCCTGATTCTTTCCTTTTATTTTAAACACTTGTCTGACCACGTCATTACAATAATAGTTGTATTGTTTTTTATAATTCCTATAATGCCATATACCTCAAAAATGATACTATTGGTGAATATGTAGGTAAATTATTACAAAATCAAGGAAGCTTAGAGATGACCCGTTCCACTAGTGGCACCTGTTCACAAGTATGACGCATGTGCCAGCCACAGCTCCGCTCAACCATATTAAAGGGACTACCTACTCAACTATTTTATAAATCTAAAGGGTTTAGTACTCACCTAGCGCGGTTCAGAAACGGTGCGGTGCGGGATGATTTTGTAATGCTAGAAATCTCCGGCCGCCGATGGAGCGTTGAAGTTCTACCATTGCGACTACATACCGGAAAGCAAATAGTAGGACGGCCTCCCACTACAAAGACCGACGATCTAGCCAGGGCCACAGGGAGCCGTTGAATGCAAGCTGCAGGCTGCAGGCTGCACAGAACCGTGAGCATTGGACATCTAAGGCTAAGGCGGATATGATGAAGTAGCGCATAGTGGTATTTTCCACCTGTATTTTGAGGAACCGGCTGCACCCGCAGCACGGGCGGTGGATAAAATCTCACTCCACCCTTTATGTCCACTTTTTAGAAGACAAATGCGTTTTATCTCTTTCTTTCTTTTAGACCCTTAGTTCCCTTAGACCAAAGTGGTCCAGGTGGTCCCCCATTGGTCCACGGGAGACTCAAAGGGGGTCTACATTGGAGTGACAAAAAAACACATTTTTGTCTAGTTTTGGGAATATGGTAGAAATGTATCTGTACACCGGAACCAGCTAAATTATAAAAGTGGTATATAAGAAAAAAAGTCTGTGAACCTCTGTTTAGTTAGACCAGAGGTTCCCAGATATTTTTTCTCATAGACTACTTTCAAAATTTAGCTGGATCCGGTGGACCCCCTGCAGCCATATTCCCAAAACTCGACAAGAAATGCGTTTATTTGTCACGCCAACGTAGACCCCCGTCGAGTCTCCCGTGGACCCCTGGGGGTCCACCTGGACCACTTTAGGAACTAAGGAGTTAGACGAAGAGAGAGGCAAGTGTTTGTCCACTCTGCAGGGAGTTTGCATGCTGCGGAAGCTAGCGAAGCACCTCCACCGTACAGGAGATCGCAGATAAATAACACTATATTGTATTGATATGTTCCTACAGTGAGTAGGGTCACCAGACCTCTGAAAAATCGTTACGTTGAGAGCAGCCCAATGGTGTGTGAACTATATTAGATCACTCATAGAGTGACTGTTGTGACGCCGTATTGTTGTAGGTCGCTTTTAGCTCATATTTTTCTCATTCTCATTTGTTCTTTCCTCTTCTCATTTTATCTTTTGGTGCAAGTGTCTATAGGCGACGGAAACCACTTACCACCAGGTGCGCCGTCAGCTTGTTTGTTGGTTTATAGAAAAAAATCTCCATAATATCAACTCCCCCCCCCCCCCCCCATGGGCTGGCGACGCTCTAACTACTCGTCTCCTATTCTTTCAACATAACGCTTTGTCTTGATTTTTACAGGCTAGGCGTCACGTGAGCATTGCCGAGGGTGTTAACGAGCGTCTATTAGGCGACGGTAACTTCACCATCCGACGGACCGTATGCGTATACCACCTTGTTTAGAAAAACAATCAACAAACAGAAGTACCTGCATTTACCTAATCAACGAATAGACGTACTACCTCTCAACGAATAGACGTACTACTTCTCAACGAATAGACGTACCATATGAATTATACCATGTGAACGGTTGACTCGTCGGTGCCGACCAATGAGGAAGGTTCGTCATAGGAGCCGACTACGTCCAACCTGAGGGCCTAGACAAGATGCCATTTGAGAATCGCTATCGCTAAATGGATAAGTTATGGGGTTTGACATTTTAGATCGAGGGCTAATGTCATACATTATCGAAAGGCATCTTGTCTAGGCCCTCTGTATTAATAATAATCATGTCGGACAAACCGCCTTAACGGCCTATTACACCACGAGTTATTCAGAGAGTCTTATTAAGACTGTCTGCTTGAAAACGCAGTGTAATAGGGCCAAGACAGTAATGGCCCTAATTCTGGAGAATACATGCTGAGTCTAAATTTAAGTTCAGTGCATTTCTCTCTCAATATGAATATGAAAAGGATGGATGTCATATGATTTGACATTTAGAAATGTGCGTTCAATTTTCGACCTTATTGAACGTGATAAACTTTGAAATCTGTCTAAATTTAGTTGACAGCTCTTAACAAATTCTTGCTATCTTTTTTCTGTTACGTATTGCGAGAAAGAAATATACTGTTCTTAAATTGTGTGTCTTCAGAATCAGACCCTCGGCCACGCTTGCTCTAAATAACTCGTGGTAAAGTAAGACTTATTAGACTAGAGATTTAAACTGGTAGCCCCCCCCCCCCCCCCCCTCCCCCATATAGAAATATAATACACCGGAAAATATATCACTATCTGAGGAGGTACTCATACCTAAGTACCTGTTTTACCGCACGCTCCGTTCTAAGGCAGGTATAAGAATTTTACAATATAATAATTTCACCAAGGAGTTGTTGAAACAATAACGCCCATATTCATATACGCTCAATAAACCTATTTTACATAAAACAGTGCTACAATATGTTTTATCTTTTCTATTTCTCGTATGAGTACAAAACACTTTAAAAGCGTCTTATAACTTTACTTGTATACGAGGATGTTCTCAGTTTGGTTGGTATGTTTTTTCAGTATTAGTTTTAGTAATCTTAACACCGGCATTTAGAAATGGCATGCTTTGGTACAGCGCCATCTATTGCGCATAAATGAAACTAATGTTCCTAAACTACCTAAAAAAAAATTATAAACTGTTTTCCCGCAAATCTGTTGAAAAACCTTGTATGACACTCGTGCGGATATTGGTATTAACAAACTCGTGACTATGGTGAATATGGACTATTAAATTCGTCTACTCGTTTATAAAAACCAACTTACCGCACTAGTGTCTTTGATAACTATTTGTAATAGACTGTGAGCACCATGTGAGCACGTCGACTTAGGAATTGGAATGAAAGTATTTTACTACTGAAGGAAATTGAGGAATAATAGATGTTTTTGTGCTCCTACCAGTCAAATGTAGTAGGAGCTAGAGAAATAAACAAATTACTACGAGTAGCTTTTGGGTACATGTTGCCAAAATTTAAATTTGTAACAACTTACGTAAAGTGATACTATTATTATTATTATAAGTACCTAGCCTCTTTATTTCCTATAAATAATATACAATTTTATTTTTATAAAGGTTGATTCATGCATTTACAATAGAACACATTATTCCAATAAAGTATTAGTTAAGTATTAATTAGGGCACAAAAAATAAATACAAAGAAACAGAGCTAGGCGAAAGATGGATGGATGAAATAAATAAGATGGCCGGTAGTGACTGGATTACCAAGGCAAAGGACAGATTTGGAGGAAAGCGTAGGAGTTCTATACGCACAAAGGGGTCCTTTAAAAAAAGTGATACTATTATGGAAGCACTACCACGTAAGGTTGGATTGTAACCAATTTGCACAGAATCGTAGCCAAATGACACTATCTACTTTGTAGTGTTGTACTCCTGCAGAGAATAAGGTCGCCAGAGCTCACCGAGGAAGCATAGCGCTTTCTATCACAATGCTTCCTCGGTGATCCCGCATGGGAACTTGTCTCCTTTGGGTACAGGCAGACCTTATGCTTGTTAGCCACTTGTTCTACGAAATTAAAATGAAGTTTTGTTTATTTGTGATATACCTACCCTTACGGAAAGGTGACAATGGGTAGGCACATACTGTTGAGGATGCGCCCGATAGCGGGTTGTAAGGGACAAAAGGTATTTTGGAGTCAAATCACAGCCAAGTTTCTTTTTTGTGGTGCAGTACTTTCAACTACTGAGGAAAAGCGGGCCACTGATAATAAAAGAAAAAGGAATTTAAAAATATTTCTACCTAATAGGTAAACCATGTCATACTAGGTACTTATTATTAGTTTCCATTACAGACCCACCATACCCTTGGGGGTAGGGTGGGACTGAACCATACCACCGCCGTTAGTAGTGCTGGGTGCTGGGATTTAATGGAAAAATAGAAAAAAAAACAGATACTAGAAATTGTCAATATTGTAATTATATTTAAGTGAGGATAACTCAATCGAAATATCGTTTGTATGTAGCTGGATCATCCCCTGAAGTACCAGGCTACCATATCTATGTAGATGTTTAGCATACTGTTAATTTTATTTATATAAAAGGGGTACAATAAATAACCCCTGATATGGTAGCCATATTTGGAAAAACAAAACCTGTAAACATATAGTGCAAAGCACTACGGCGGTATGGTTCAGTCCCAGCCTACCCCCAGGGGTATGGTGGGTCTGTAAATGATAGTTTCAATATTACAGCCAAGGTCTATTTTTATAGTGAACATGGTGTCATGGAAATAAACCCTCTAAAATCTTTGACATATTGTTTGAAAAATTACCTTTGTAACTTTTCATTGAAACTGTATTCAACAGGGAATTAAAATTTTTATAGATAATAAAATATTAAAACATATGTATAAAGTATTTTATTGTTAATATCATCTAATAAAATCTTCCTTATCATTAAAATACAAGACAGATACAATATGTAAGTAAAATTTGTCGGTTTCCATAAAACTACATATTTTAAGAAAAATTACACAGCAAACCAAATTGAACAAAATTACATAATTTAAAATCAGTAACTATTAGATTAGACAGAAAAGTTCATTGAGACTAAGATATTTACATCAGTCATGTCATTAATGTATTGCACTTTTATGTACCAGCAGTATAACTGTTAGAAGACATTTGTCCTAAACCCATTTGAATTCTTTGCATATGCACTTCAATGTTGTTTTGAAATAATTTTTGATGCTGTGGCTGTAGTTTCATTTTTATTTGATCCATTGTGCCTTGCAATATACTCAACTCATATGCATTTTGATCGGAATCAGACAAACTTCTTACTTGTAACATTAGTGATGTAAGGTCTGTTATTAATTCAATTAAGTTATCATCTTTTACTGAACCATTGTTATTCTTTTCTAATAATAAACTTGCTTCCTCATTACATTTTTCTCTTAAATGTGATGGAGCTAACATAGCAGCCAAACTAGGCCCTGGTGCAATTTGCTGACAAAACAATTGTATTTCATTAATACACTCTTGCAAGTCCATATTCATTCTTTCAAGATCAATAACAATGGCTGCATATTTTCGTTCAAAATCTTCAGGGCTTTTCTGACCAAAGCATTTTCTTTTCTCAGCTTCGCTGTTAAATTCCTTCAGTCTATTTATTTTACTCTTTTTGGCATGCAATATCTTAGTCAGCTTAACAATTAATTCCATAAAAGGCAATGGATAATTGCTGCTAGCAGACTCCAAATGTTTTTTCAAATCTGAGCAACCTATCATTGGGTCACCTTTTGTGTTATTGTTTATGGGATTTGAGGTCTGATATGTATTAATATATTCTTGCATGAAATGACGAGGTCTGAAGCTAATCATACTAGATAAACTTATAGTGTCAGGAGGCTCATTTGATAAAACTTCAAAGTCTGGCACAGAATGTGTTCCTAATTTTGGCCTTTCAAATGATATCCTATAAGTATTGTTTGATGTATCAACAGCATTAATACAGCCTGTAAATAATCCATCTTGTGGCTTGCGCAATCTTGCAGTTACCTTAGTCCCGACTACTAATTGCATAGGAATTTCATTTGGTAAATCTTTTAGGGATATGTCACCCAATTTTCTTTGTTGAATATATCTTATAAGCCGTCTTTTCCTTTCAAGTTCCTTTCGTTCTTCAGCAAAAAATGCTGGTGAACATCTTCTGGGCTTACCCATCATCCTTCTTATCTTTGCCCATTGTACTTGAGTTAGTTTACGATTTGCAAGTTGAGGAAAAGACTCTTTGAGACAAATCATAAAGTCATTCTCTCCATCGAATAATGCCTTATCAATATTACTATAAAAATATTCAAAACAGACCCATTTATGTGCTTTCGGTAATTTTAATAGGTTTCTTAATCTCATACCAATGCGATGTCCTGATTTTCGATCTGGAGAGTTATTTTCTGATTTGTCATCATATTTTTCATTATTTCTATGGACTTTCGAAGGTGATTTTTGTTTTTTAGAGCTTGGAGTTTTGATAGGGGTTTTAGAGAGAATTTTTGGAGTTCTTTTTGGCGATTGCCTAGGTGGTGATGTATTCACAAAATCATCAACAAATATAAATTTGTTCTTTTTTCTTATTCGTGCAGGCATACCTCTAGCATTTAGTTTTTGTACTGGTTCGCTAGGAGTGGGTTTCGGTGGCAACTTTGTGCCAACTCTGTGAAGGCCAAGTGCTGCTGGCCCAAAAGCAGGTGGCTCATCGTCCTCTTCTGGTAAATCCATGTCCATAGGTTCGTCTTTGATCCTCGACAGTTGCGACTGTATTGAACTATTTTCGTCATCTTGTACCTCTGAAGGAAAAAAATAAAGAACTGTTGTTACAAAGTGTCACCAAATTCACAATGTTTAAAAAATCTGGGAAGATAACAATATCGTAACAAGTACAGTAAAATAAAGCATCCGCAATAACGATTAGTAAAAACTTAAAGTGTAAAACCAGTCTTCATATTTCAAATTTCGATACATTAACACTGACAATTCGTCATAAAATTTGAATTTTTCAAATTTTGAACTCGGCGTATCACATCAAATTCAAAATTGTTTGGCTCGAAGGTCGTGTAATGCGAACAGCTCAATTGAACAGTGTACTCGTGAATAAATAAAAATGGTAAGTAAGATGAATATTAAAATTTACATTGCTAAATAATTTATAAAAAAACTTACTTTCTGATTTATCCGCCATGTTGATGTGGTAAATTTTGATTCAATTTGAAGTTGAAGATGAGAGCGCCAAGATCTTTTGACGTTTGGATCGGATATCGGCAAGCGTTCTGCTGTCAGAGACTCGAGAGTGCGGTCCGAATAGGCCAAAAATACACATCTACCACATCTAAAAAATTCTCTATTCCGTAATAGTTTTTAGCGGACGAAGTTAAAAGGCAGTCGGAATTTTTTATTTGCAATTATTAGAAAATACTTGAAGCGAGCAAGACACGAGCACGTGTGGAAAAACAGGGGACACTTGCTATTCGCCTCGAGTCTCGCCTCTCGATTCGCGAATCATTAAACGTTTTATTGGTGTGAAAGAAATTTGTGGAGTCTCAGGAATTTCACATAGCTCATAGAAGTATGCATCATGGAGACTAACATTGACATCATAAAGGTATGTTTCAGAATAACGTCAGAAACAAGATAAATCGAGACTGTTTGACGGCATTTTGTGGTGTCAGTCAAGATTTTTATTACAATAATTAAAAATTGTGTCGGAGCGTACCTTACGTTATAAAAGTGGCGTAGTTTTATAGAATAAGCTTTTGTGTTGACGTGCAACTAAAAGATTATTAGAATAAAAATGATTATGGTGTGAAATACGATGAGATTATTTTGTGGTTATCCACCTTATCAAGTAGCATCATATGGAGACTGTCATCATGTATTTCGTGTCAAATACTCCCAAGATACATTAAAATGTGTTACGCCAGCATTTTAATGCACTAAATGAAGAAATAACAAATACTGAAGACATGGCTGTATGGTCATTAGTACCCTTTGCCTTCCCATTACAGGGAAAATGAACTAAAAAAGAAGTGGTTGGTGGGATTTTGTGGTGTCAGACAAAATTTTTATTACAATAATTAAAAAAATGTGTCAGAGCGAACTTAGTGTTATATAAGTGGTGTAGTTTTATCATTCAAGTGTTTGTGTTGACGTGCAACTAAAAGATTATTAGAATAAAAGTGATTATGGTGTGAAATACGATGATTTTTGTGGTCATCCACCTCATCAAGTAGCACATAATTGGAGACTTTCATCATATGTTTCGCGTCAAATACTTCAAAGATACATTGAAATGCATAACGCCAGCATTTTAATGCAATAAATGAAGAAATAAAAAAATACCGAAGACATGGCTGTATGGACGTTAGTTTCCGTTGCCTTCCCATTGTAGGGAGAATAAACAAAAAAAAAAGATAAATCAGACATCTCAGTACGAAAGCTTGATAGCGAGAATTCAAATAAAAATGTACAGGATTTTTGGCGCGATTTGATGGTGTCAGTCAAGTTATTTATTACCATCAATGAGGAAGTTATATAGTCCATTTTTTTCGCTACTGCACGAGATGTAAACAAATATAGCGACTATGACATTTATGACACCGCTAGAGATTGGAAAATTCTGAGTTCGGAAATGTATGAAATAGTTA
The DNA here is from genome assembly GCA_947347705.1 of Nymphula nitidulata. Taxonomy (NCBI): domain Eukaryota; kingdom Metazoa; phylum Arthropoda; class Insecta; order Lepidoptera; family Crambidae; genus Nymphula; species Nymphula nitidulata. The sequence continues at coordinate 16,123,639 of OX374623.1, forward strand.
CTTTGTGCTTATTTCAAAATAACAAAGACTATAACATTTAAATAATTTTAAGTCACACAAGTGTAATCATCTAGCAATAAATTTGCCATTTAAACCCATTCTTGTGCAATAGATAAAAAAATTAAAGACGAAATTTCATTGTACAAATAAAATAAAATAGTGGGGATTATTATAGTATTTTTAATGACGTGCGGTTTCGACTTTTGATTGAAAGGAGTGGATCAAAAAATGTATAGAACCTGAAATAAATTTCATTTTAAATAGCTATCCTGGCTATATAGAATGAAAAGTACTACTTATTTAGAACTTATCATGAATATAAAAATATTTTATAGCTCCCCGTTTATTTTTATAACGAACATGAAAAATGCCACATTATAGTTGATTTTTACATTTAGTTACCCCGTGAAATACAAAGAGACAGCTGGTGACAGTTCTTAAAATATAAATCACATGTATGTACATTTTTTTTAAATGTAGTGTTATAATTAAAATCTTTTGTACCTAAGTGTTTGTAGTAACTGAGCGATGTTAGGTTTTAGTTTTACTTTTTTATTCAGTTGCGAGTTCCATGACTTAGTTACATTGTTTGTTTTATTTTTGACTTGGTAAAAACACCATTTGTCGTCTAAATGCTTTTTGTTCATTTACCTGGTTTATTCAAAATAGTTATTGAATGATTTAGTCTTCGGATCTTGTATGCATTCATCCAATAAATACAACCAACTATCATTTCGATATTCAACTGGATACTAGATATGATAAAGCGATAGAACTTCGTACATGAGGTTTGAACAATTTAAACTTAACCACAGACGATATAGTGCTTAACCAAGCCATCTTTCTTGCTTGTCTCCATTCAGCTTGCGAGATATGAAATAAACAGCCACGGCTTTGTGTGTTTTTGGATATATTTCTTGAATTACACCCATTAAAACCAATTCGAAGTCAGTTGTAATAACTGTCGGATTAAATTCAGGAACCTGGTTCTTTAATAGATCAAAAAAAATCTCGTATGTTGTGATTTTTTTGTTGGGTAGCAACCCGTAAAGTACCGGAACTACGTTTATTTCCTAGCAGTTAGGCGACCCATTGAGGTCATTAAGGTCAGTTGTGTAAAAGAAGGTACTGTACTTTTAAAAGTGCCACCACAATAAGCCTCATTAGCTTTTTTCAAGAGTTCACTGCCTTCTTCACTAGCTCAAAGCAATATTCTTGGGTTCTTGTCGGTATAATCCGCAAACAACATTTTTTTGAAAATATTAAGTTTGAAAAATCGAATGCGCTCTGCCTTAAAGCCCTATTTCTATGTTTGTAATAGTCTTTTAAAAACTTCCATAGTTTGGTAAACTCTGTAACAGATCCAACCCAGCATCAGCATCTTTCATTTCTTCTAAAGCCTCTGCATAAATAGTTGGTACTGGAGTGGTCTCATTTTTAGCCCGTTCGATGCACTTATTTATTCGAAATTTTATTTCATTAGCAGCCGGTTTTCGTACACATTTATTTATGTTGGTCTGATTTTATCATCATAGAGTTGCTGTCAATTACTAATGTAGCGGAACATTCGTTTTTTTTCGAGCAAGTCCACATAGCGTGTTCGTACTGGTTTTTGCGTTTAAAATTGTACCGATAGCCATAGAGCAGTAAGTTTGCCACCTCTTTGAGATCGTAGTATTGTAAAAGTTTCATCACTTGCAGAAATGTTATTATCGACACTCATATCTAGAAATATTAACAAACTAAGTTGTTAAAATATAAAACTAGAAAAATTGTACGTCCTGGGGCGGGAATCGAACAAGCGACCTTTCGCAATCCGGGCGACTGCTCTAACCAACTGAGCCACTGAGGACTTGGGATATCCCTGTGAAATTCTTATAGTCTATCTGTATTTGCGCTTATGAGCTAACGACATTGACCAACATTTCGACATTGTAGGGTGGACGTACTGATATATAATAATGTTAAAATAAAAAATTAGTAATAATACGCAATTATTTCCTTCATAGACACATAATAATAATCTTCCTCTTACAAATCTAATACGATGTTTATAGTGCAATAATGACAAATGACAACTAGCATAATTTGATGTTTCTGTATAAGCTAGCCAATGGCATCCTCGATACTCCCGAACTATTACAGGACCTCACGTTTTCAATGCCATTAAGACTTCCGCGGCCGTCGAGATTTAACATTCTCGTGAGCGAATCTAGCAGATCCAACCTTGGTCAAAACACGCCTTTAAATCGTTGCGTTAGAGAGCTTAATGGCACGGCCAAAACTAAAGATTTGGACCTATTCGCGGGAGGCATTCGCAGCTTCAGGAGAACACTCCTTGGTCACACTTTTTAGTTTTCATAGTTTGTTTAATATGTGTAACAGTGTAATAGTTTTTGTTGTTTCTCTGTATTATTATTATTAGTTTTTTACTGCTTCTAAAACGCACGCAGTCTTCGCCTCTAATTGTAATAACATTAAGCTAAAAACATACATTGTCTTTACGCCTTATTTTTACTACTTGATGTTTATTATGTTGGTGATCAATAAAAAAAAAAATAAATAAATAAATAAACATTTCCAGATTACCTTCAATATTGCAGCATAATTAATAAATTGTAACAACCATGGCTATTGCTATTTTACGGAAGTTGGATTCCTAAACGATAACAGCTAGAATTCCGGTGTTTAATGGGTTTGCTACGTAATAAAAAAGAAAAACTTTTGAGATTTTTTTGATCTACTAAAATGCCCGAGGACTAAAGGAAAGTTCAAATTTTGCATGGTATTTTTTGAAGTACCGCCACTCATCGCTGCGGCGCCCCCAAAATTCCTATTCGATTCGATTGCGATTCGAACGTCTATAGAATAAGTCCGTGATTATGAACTTATCGATAATGAACAACGACAGGTCATTCACTGAACTGACTTCGATTCGGGTTTAATGGGTGCAATTCAAGAAATATATCCAAACACACAAAGCCGTGGCCGTTTATTTCCTGATTTCCTGAAGTGCCTCATTTACATACATTTATAATTATTAAAATAAAGTACCGTATCCTCCACAAACCTCCTAAACTTTGACTCAAAATCGAAACCTTATTTTGTATAAAATTTAGATCTCACCATTTTTTTTTGTTATTAACTTGGTATAAAATAATCATGATGATTTGTACCTAATGTTAATAAAAACATTGCTTTAAACATAAAATATTAAGTCTGATTAAAAGAATTTATTTCATTTGGCTTTTTTTTAACAGACCTTTATACTGAGACGGACTTTTCAAAATTTGTATTAAGCGAAGAATTTGTCGAATTTACTACTGCAGTCTTCGTTAGGTGTAAACTCGGCATGATTGACCGAAAAGACGATATCAAATTCGGAAAATAGTTATCTCGGGCAATGCCGAGTTTTTTGTTGCCCGAGTTGACGCCTAAAATTTACATAAAATACAGTTTACAAAATAGGGTAGTTTACAACTTTTTTTTTATTTCATAAATAAGAAGTTTATAACTCATAAAGTAATATTGCAAAAGAAATAGTATGTCTAAGATCAATAGTTTCACAGATATAGTGGTATCTTTAATGTGTTGCGGCGCGTCGTCCAAAAACGCTCCATAGAAAATCTACGGAACAGGTGATGTCACATGTTCCCATATTACTAAGAAATGTATGGGCATACCAACAAAATTGATAATAACTATGTATTAAGCATGTTTATATTAATAATTGTCATAATAATAGTTGTTTTAATTGATGTCAGCAATCTAATATCATTAACATTTTTTAATAAATTTTGAAAAAAAATATCACCATTTTTTTATTTTCAAAACAGTACAGTACAACTTCAACAATATTACATATCTTTTATGTTTGAATTGTTTTTATGTGTAACAGTAGCGTATATTTTCCGAATTTGTGAAAAATATTTCCAAATTCAAACTTAGGCAACATCCCAATTATCCAGCAAAAAACAATAATACACAAATGCGACTTTCATTTCTATGATATAACGCATTTCTCAGACAACTGCCTCTACCGGCGTCGTCGCCGCGTAGGCCTCAGAATAGGTGGGTGTGGCCCCAGCCTTAGACGAATTTTTTTTAATATAAATGAATTATGTCATCTTCAAATTATTTGGGTAGCAATAAATAAAATTGATTCCACACCCATGTTGCTTTTGTCAATGAATTTATGAATAATTGAATGATGTATTGATATATCAATGCAATACCTATTTGTTTTTTTTAGGATTTACTGCCTTTTCTGGCTATTTGTTGTCTTCTGAAAAATAATTTTGAGGTTTCCTGTCAATCAACCAATTTAAATGAAGTTGTACTACCAGAAGTTTATAAGCACTTACTAAAAGTGAATTATGATAAAAAACAAAGTAAGCAACCTAAATCAAATAAGTAAATGTTTCTACTAAAACACTTATTGATTTCAAAATATTTTAGATACTGACAGAATATCACATCGAGAAGATGGCAGTGACTTAAGTCTAAAAACTTTAGTTCGAATTGTTGAAAATGGGCACTCTATTTTTGTTTGCACAGAGGGCGAAATTAATTCAAAAAAAGTAGATTGGTATAAAGACGGGAAACTACTGAACGTTTCATTTAGGTGAGTTATTGGCCCTAAATCTGGAGAACACTCGCTAAGTCTAAATTTAAGTTCAGTGCATTTCTTTATCTCAAAATGAATACGAAAAGGATGGCTGTCATATAATTTCAGATTAAAAGTCCGCGCCACCAAACCAAAGAAGTCCCGCGTCGAAAAGATGAACTACAGCTGTTTGACAGATAGATTATAGTTAAAGTTGCCACTGTATTGATAATTAGCCGCATTTTAGGAATATTGGTATTAATTTCGTTTTCATTTATTCAAACGCTATGTGATTATTTATTATTGTAAATAAACATTACATGTCGCATACATTATAGTAGTGTGTGGCTTCGTACTTAGAATTTAGCCTTCTCTTTTCTTTCCTTGAGTGTAATAAGAGTAGTAATTAGGGGGTACTAGGGAACAAAAGACCTAACTTCTACATCCGCCAAAAGGCGCTAGATCGGCGTAGTGGATTTTGTGATTCTGGATCAATTATTGATATTTTTCTTACTTTTATAATCGCAAACCAGTTACGAGTGGGTAAATTAAGGACACTATGGCAACACTTTTCCGTCTGCTAACAGCGCCGCGTCTACGGGAGTTTTTTGTGGCGCGGACTCTAGATACGTGCGTTCAATTTTCGACATTGAACGTGATAAAATGGAGTGTTTAGGAGGCACCTCCGTACATGCCGTCTAAAATTGTCTATGGTTTCTTTGATATCTATTTAAAAATTAACAGCTCTAAACAAATTCTTGCTATATTTTTCCTATTACATATTGCGTACCTAAATTTAGAATTGAGTGTGTCTTCAATTTAGAATTAAGCCCACTATTAATATCTTAGTACTTTTAATGTTTAACATTTGAGAGGTTATCCCTTTAACTGTCGGAAAATATGTATTCTAAGTTTGGAAACTCTATACCTGTCACTTTTCATCGCGGTGCGTCGAAGCGAGACGGCACGTGACTTTTCGAATCAAGGGTATATTCCCGACACGTGTTTGTGTTTACGGCAATTTGCATGAAAATTTATATTTGTCGTGTTTTAGCGTCAAAATAAATAACTGATCCCTATTTTTTGGAGCTGGTGCTACGTTGTTTCCAGAACCAATAGAAAGTGAAGCACCTACTCCAAAAAATAAGTTTCTAGGGACTTTTTTGAAGTCGGTTTTTATTTTGTTTTAGATACTGCTAGGACCATCTAGTGAATAATTAAAGTTGATTTTCGAGTACCTCAATAAAATCCTCTCCGCTGCGCTCCCCTCTGTCTGCGCTGACCCTAATGATGATGGAATATTTGCGCCATGTGTAACCTCTTTCGTTCTCCCTTACCCCGTTGCCGTATTCATTCATAAATGTTCGCGCATTATATGATTATAACACGTTCGCAACGCGCGCCGCGAACGTCAAAATTAGGACACTTGTTCCAATTTCATATGTTTGATCGCGAGTTCGTACGAACGATGAAGGAAAGGACGACGCCTCATGCATTTGACTAATATCACCGGCTTCCCCCTCCCGCTTCCGTTTTTCATTCTTGCTGCACCTACTGTACTGAATGCACTTAAACGCCATGGATTCGCTTTGTTATATGTAGGTGGGGTAGTCGTTTTAATTTTTTACACTGAAGAACGCCCCGCTACTTGGGACTTGGGCGTAATTTTATGGCGAGAAAAGAGGGTCGCCACCAGCCATTAGCACCGTAGCATGGCCAACTCCCCGGAGAGTGGACAAAAGTGGACAAGTGGACACTTTGTCCGCGAGGAAAAAAGAGATTAAGCACAATGTGCGTGTAAACTAATCAATGTAGGCCCCGTACCTACATTGATTACTTTACATGCAGTTAGAGCACATTGGGCTACTAGAAGCAGTCACCAAACGTGACCACTAGTGGTTAAACTGCACCCGTAGCACGGGCCGGGGGCAAAATCTCTCTTCACCTTTTTATATACACATAGAAGACAAAATGTGCTTAATCTCTTTTTTCCTCTCGGACAAAGTGTCCACTTGTCCATTTTTGTCCACTCTCCGGTGAGTTGGCCATGCTACGGTGCTGATGGCTGGTGGCGATCCTACTTTCTCGCCATATAATTACGCCCAAGTTACTTATTTAGTTGTTACTTATTTTATAAATTAACATTATTTAAAATTAATTACGAAACACTTATCAGGAATAATATGGCTATGAAAGAAGAGCCCCATGTAACTATTGATATAAACAGTATTCTATATATTTTAAAAGCTACAAAAAAGGAAGAGGGTGTTTATACTTGTACTTTGGATGGTATAAAAATACACGAATACAATGTAAAAATTGTTTCACTGGCAAAAATTCTAGATCAAGGTATGTATTCAAATGTTAAAGGAGTTGTCCCAAAAATGTATAGAGACCCGGCTAGGTCTATGTATGTACACTATACAAGAAAATAGCTAAAACATGCAGAACAGTAGTCTATTAATTGTCCATTTCCTTTTTATTTGCTTTGTATAAAACAAGAATTTTTACATAAAATAAACTGCAAAAACCGCCAATAATTCATCATATTGAATAATGGAGAAATCGACGAATTATGTGAACTATGTTGTTTATGTGAATTATTAATGAAAACGAATTATTTGTATTGGTGCCGGATTCAGGAGAATTTTCCAGATCTTTTAAGATAGCGTACACATTGACCCACTTTGAACCATCTCCTTTACTTCTAAAATTATTTTACCCCAAAATTATTATATGTAAATATCTTAGACCATAAGAACAGTTCTTATGGTCTAAGGTAAATATCTTTAAAATGCTGCTAAAAAAAAAAGTTCGGCATCATTCATTAACTTATTTTATTTGGTAAACACCTAGGGCTAGTGCAGTACAACATAAATGTTTATCTAATTAGGACGTTGCGTTGGTTGTTATATTTGTTTTAATTGGCTTTATGCTTGATTTTATAGGTGGTAGCTATATAGTTAATAGCTCATAGTTATTATTTTGTTTGCGTGTTTAGATAATAATTAACGCTGTAAGCTACCCTAAAAAGATAAATAAATAAATTTTAGAAGTGTACATACATCATCATTTACAGACTAAGTGGTAGGCCCGTATGTAGGGTTGTCTGGTTAGGTACCACCGCTTTTCTTATCTCAGCCGTGAAGCGGTTCGCTGTGTTTCGGATTGAAGGGAAAGGTAGCCAGTGTAATTACTGGGCATGGACGGCATTTCATCTTAGGCCTCAGGATGACAACGCACCTGCAATATCAAGTGATTTTCACTTGTTATTGCAGGTGCCTATAGGCGGCGGTAACCGCTTACCATCAGATGGGCCGTCAGCTTGTTTGTCATCGAACGATTTTTTTTATACAACTAGTATAAAAAAATCATTCGCTTAATCCCTCTAACGCTCATAATGTAGTGCATACAGCTTTAACCTTTTAAACCTTTTTGTTCATCTGGTTCTACTTTACTTTACAACTACCAACCACCTACCTAATTGTTTTTTGATTACAGATTTCATCCGTTACTCAATGTATTTAGGATTTATACTTTCTTTGACCGTTACTTGTTACTGCGCTGGCTTGTGTGTTGCATGGCATCGACGAGCTTCTTTTGCAGATCCTTTGAACCTTCAATATAATTATAATCAAAATAATAACTATGAAAGTGCTGAGCAAGAAGCCCTTGTAAAAGGAAATCAAAATTGAAATTAAATAAAGATAAAACGATTGATGACGAAAATTGTTATTCTGCTTTATGTAGGTAGAGAAAAGGGACCAATCGGAAAATTATTGTTTGGGATTTTCGGTCGTAAGTTGACCGATAGCCTGAGTCATATCCCATACATTTTTCATTAAGAATTTAGCGATTGTCGAGAGGGGTCAATGGGTCATGTTAGGAGGGCTATGTTGTCAAACATTAAGAATGATCATTGAATTGAGAGAATAAATTGTAGTTGGAGCATAGATCACTTATACATATCGTGTTGGAGGAGATTGTCATTATACATATATTTGGCATCAACTGTACAAAGATGCATGAAATGAGCTACAACCGCATTTCAATGCAATAACTATATAAATAATAAAAAACCAACTGGTAAAAGACGTTGAGAGTTTGATCGTAGTTATTCACCTCATCAAAGTAGCTAGATAGATGCATTGAAATGTGTAACACCAGCATTTCAATGCTATAATGAAGAACGAAAACACATGGCTGTATGGGTATTACTTCTCTTTGCCTTCACATTACAGGGACAATGAACAAAAAAAGAAAAGGAGTGTTTGGCGGGATTTTGTTTTGTCAGTCAAGATTTTTATTACAATAATTAAAAATTGAGGAGCTCGGTGGCGTAGTGGTTTGAGCGCTCTGGTTTCGATCACGAAAACAAAGCAACTTTCACCATGGTTGGTCCCTGGATGGGTCAATCCCATTTATAATCTTGAGCTCCTCCGTGCTTCGGAAGGCACGTTAAGCCGTTGGTCCCGGTTGTTACTGCAACCGCTTTAACCCACCAACCCGCACTGGGCCAGCGTGGTGGTGTTATGGCCCAAACTCCTCATGTGTTTCTGCCATGTAGGAAGGCCTGTGCCCAGCAGTGGGACGTATATAGGCTGGTGATGATGAATTAAAAATTGTGTCGGAGTGAACTATGTGTTATAAAATTGGTGTAGTTTTATAAATCATGTGTTTGTGTTGACGTGCAACTAAAACATTATTAGAATAAAATTGATTATGGTATTTATGGTGTGAAATACGATGAGATTCTTTTGTGGTTATCCACCTTATCAAGTAGCATCATATGGAGACTGTCATCATATATTGCTCGTCAAATACTCCCGAGGTGCATTAAAATGTGTTACGTCAGCATTTTAATGCAATAAATGAAGAAAAACAGAAATACTGAAGACATGGCTGTATGGGCATGAGTACCCTTTGCCTTCCCATTACAGGGAGAATGAATTTTAAAAAAGGAGTGTTTGGCGGGTTTTTGTGGCGTCAGTGAAGATTTTTATTAAAATAATTAAAAATTGTGTCGGAGCGAACATTGAGTTATAAAAGTGGTTTAGTTTTATTATTTAAGTGTTTGTGTTGACGTGCAGCTGAAAGATTAATAGAATAACACATTATGGTGTGAAATACGATGAGAACTTTTTTGTGATTATCCACCTCATCAAGTAGCACATATGGAGACTGTCATCATATATTTCTCGTCAAATACTCCCAAGATGCATTGAAATTTGTAACACCAGCATTTCAATGCAATAAATGAAGGAATAAAAATTGTGTCGACGCAACTAAAAGATTATTAGAATAAAAGTGATTATGGTGTGAAATACGATGAGAATAGTTTTGTGGTTATCCACCTCATCAAGTAGCAAATAAAGTGACTGTCATCACATATTTCGGGTTAAATACTCCCAAGGACAGACGACCTGGTCAGGGTCGCGGGGAGCCGTTGGATGTAGGCTGCGCAGAACCGTTCCATTTGGAAATCGATGGGGGAGGCCTTTGTTCAGCAGTGGACATTAAAGGCTGATATGATGATGATGATGACTCCCAAGATGTATTGAAATGTGTAACACCAGCATTTCAATGCAATAAATTAGTTTCCTTTGCCGTCCCTTTATAGGAAATATTAACAATAAAAATATTAAAAAATAATAAAAAAAACAAAAAAAAAGGTCAAACGTCAAGTCATTAAAGTTGTGGTGTGCGTGCGTGTTTCCTATTTCCTTGCAGCGTTGCCAATCTGTGGGGAATTCCCCAAACTGCGGGGATTTTCAGTTCGATTGGGTAATTTGAGGGGAGAGCGTTTATGTGGGGAAAATGCGGGGAATTAAGACATTTACGCTAGAACTGAACTTAGAAGTAATAAAAGTAGTATAAGAAGTAAGTATAATTTATAAATTATGTAAGAATATTTAATTACCTTGATTATTTAAGCACCTTTTGGGCCGGCAAGGTGGAGGCGGATAGTGCAATGGGTAAATTGCCGTGCTTTGTATAAAAAAAAAACAAGTTTAAAACAATTTCACCGGCAGGAAGGTTTTACAGTTTATTTAATGGCAACATTTATGTCCATCAAACTTAGACAGAGTATCGCAGAGAACTTTCTCAATCGCATCTGTTGTAAGAAAATTTTGCGTTTTTAAATTCAAAAAATTCAAATTCAAATTTTTTTATTTGCCATAAAACACAATCGCCTGCTCAATGAAGAAAGGAGAAAGTAAAAAGGATTAAAATTTGATCCTTCGAATAATATGTTGACAAAACAAAGGCATAATAAAGAGCTGCAATAAATACCTTGATGAAAATCATTAAATACTTAATAAGTATATGTAATAAATATATTTGATTTATAGAAACAGTACTTTTATTTCTTTCCTGAAAATTTGTGGGGAAAATGTGGGGAATATTGATTTTTTTCCCCCCAAAATTGGGGATTTTCAGTTAGGTTATTGGGTAATCGAGACCGTGGAAGTTGGCAACGCTGTTTCCTTGATACGTTTTTTGCCTGTGTGCTAATCAGCCGTAGGAAACAACCAAACAAAGGTACCTCCGTTAGTGGATGACATTACCATACGCTTTTTTCCATTTTGTAGAACAATGTTGTCTCTGAGTGAACCTAGCTGAATTATGGTTTACAATATGTCTACCTGTCAGCCAAATAAATGACGCCATTTTTATTTTATCTTCAACCATGTTTTTTCTTGCTAACCTATAATTTGAATTTTAAATCTGTTCTTTTCATTTTAATTTGTTTCTTTACCCCGATTATGTGTGTAGTTGTGATTAGCAAGACATTCCAGTACTTTTCGATAATGTGTGCAGATTTTAAGGTATGTTCGGTTAACTGATAGTAAGATTTTAAGGTTATTATTTAGTTTGCATTCATTTATCTATTTCATTTGCAGGGCGACAAAAAATAAGTTTTAAATTCTATACACACATGCACTGACCTCATTTCTACTGATAAAATGTTATGACAAGCATGGAAAGATGTTATACTTGCAAAGTATCCCTCCTTGATATTGCTACTAGACCGAAATGTATGATGTCAACAATATGGTGTTGTAGAAAGCAAAGTAAAAACACTTTAAAGCCAAATAATTGAGGGCCATACAGAAGACTGAAGCACTCTATACCCTCTCATTATTACCATGTGAGATACATTCAAGAAAACCCACTAACCCCTCTTCACTGAGTAAGTACTTGTCTATATCATGATTTACTAGAATTTTAATTCTAACTCTACTACCTACTTAATATTCACATTTATATTTTTAAAACTAATCTATATGTACTTTGAATCCATTAACACCCAGACGTAATAAATGTATTTGTCTGGTATGTGGTGTTTGAAGAGGTTAAATTAAATATCCATCTTTCTAATTTTGATGATAGCATATCAAGGCTATTATTTAAGTCAGACAGTTTTTAACCGATTTTAAAACCACGGTGGTTCTCAATTCGGTTAGTATGTTTTTTTTCTATGTACGTATACTGATTAGGCTGAGATTTCTGATCCGATTTACCTGATTCTTTTTTTGTCAAATTAACTGGTATAATTAAGTCATCTGTGTATGCGAAACTGCAGATTTTTGCTTACCAATGACTTTTTAAACAACTTCTAAAACAAGGAGGCTATCAATTCAGTTTGTATTTTTTTTTTAAGAATGTACATCAATTACGCCTCGATTTGTGATCCGATTATGTGATTCTTTTTTTGTTTGATGCGGAATAGTCGCCATTGGATTCTATAAAAGATTTGTTAAAATCTATAGGGCAGTTTGGTTTTTAAATCAAAATAACTAGAATGAGTAAGTCGTCTTTGTATCCGAAATTGCAAATTTTTGCTTTCCTATGACTATTTAGTGAAAAGATATGATATTTATGCAGATGGTCACTCATCTAGCTCAAACCTTAGAAAGTTATCAGTAAAAATTGAGAAAATAAAAATAAAAATTAAAACCAACTTCAAAATAGTAAAAAGGATAAAATTCAAATAATATTAAGTAGGTATTTATCCTCTAGAAACATATTTTTTGGAGTTGGTGCTAAGTTGTTTCCAGAAACAATAAAAAATGAAGCACCAATTTCATTATTTTATCCTTTTTAGTATTTTAGTCTTTTAATTTTTGTTTAATTTTTTTATTTTTATAGGAACTTTCTGGAGGTTTGACTCAATGAATTATAACTAAAATTTAAGATAATAATGTAATTTGTTTTTATTTTACAGGTTTCAATAGGCAAGAAAACATTATTGATAATGACAGCCTGCCAGCGAACATTGATTTCAGGTAATTTTTCTTATTAATTTTGACATAAAACTAACCACCTGGTCAGAGTGTCGTCTTTGGGGCAAGTTGGAGTATAGCGTTCGGGGCTTTATGAGGTCTGTTTGTTACATTTTAACGTGTTTGCATCATAGTCCTCATCAATTTAGTTCATATACATGAAATGCTGCAGACTCATAGTTTTAGAGTTAATTCATAAACAACAAAAAATAACTTTGAAATCAAATAATTCTAATACTATTAGTCTAGGGTATATCATGTATTTATGAAATCAATTGATGGAGATAATGATACAAACACGTTGAAATGAAAAAAATAAGGAGTTATCAGTCATTGAAAAAAACATTTTTGAAAAGTTTTTAGTCCCAAAAAATTTTTAATTATTTATAACTCGGTAAATAATCATGCATTTTAGGAAAAAAGTTTATAGGACCTAAATTGTTGTTATACATGTCCTAAAGTACGATTTAGACCGACGATTTTATTCCGACCAACAAAATTGGGGGATAACTGACTCTAGAAGACTCCATTTACGGTGCTATTGAAGGAAGCGGGCAGACACGAAAAATTTTCGAAGCTTCCGATGCTCCTACAACACCTTTTTTCATGCCTATCGTGTTGTGGCTATCAAGGCAAACATAGTTTATAGAAAACATTTTTTTCCTGCGGTTGATATTTTTTGAGTTATTTGATTTCAGTTTTTTTATTAACTCACAAACTATGAATTCGGGGTATGTCATGTATATGAAATAAATTGATGGGTACGATAATACAAACATGTTGAAACGAAAACAGGGGAGTAATGTTATCGAAAAAATTATCGCCAATTTTTTTTAGTTACAAAATATATTTAATTTTCTATAACTCGGTAAATATGCATTGTAGGAAAAAAGTTTATATAACCTAAATTGTTCCTATAGATGTCCCATAACGAATTAGACCCAGTAGACTTATGAGTGGTCCAATTTATTGGAGTATAGATAGAGGTAAGGGCTCTATGAGGCGTCAATAAAGCTAGAAAAATATTACCAAAAATAATAAGCTTTTACACCTCTTTCTGTCTTAGAAAAATGTTGACGAATAATAATTGACTACTAACCTCCTTTTTTATGTCATTCGATTTAGGACATCTATAGAAACAATTCAGATTTTTTTAACTTTCTTCCTAAAATGTATATTCAATTAGATAAAGAGAATTCAATAAATTTAGGACGGGAATTGTGGAGAATTTGTTTGACAACCGATAACCATCCCTTTTTCTCTTTTGAACGTATCTGTATCATCATCCCCATCAATTTATTTCTTGGACTTCCCATCGACTTATAGTCGTAGAGAAAACTAAAAAATATTTGAAATTAAATAATTTAAAAAGTACCAACCGTAGGCGATTGTCAGTCATCGAAAAAAAATCTCGTTTTTTTTTAAATAAGTTCTGAGCCAGTTAGGGTAGAAATTTTCGAATCTACAGAACACCTTTTTTAATTCCTATCTAGTTATGGCTATCATAATAAACATGTTTTATAATATATTATTTTTTCCTGCAGTTTGTTTTCATTGCTTTTTGAGTTAATTAATTCATTTTAAAGCTTTTTATTTCTTCTTATTATTGAATTTTTTAGACAACTAGCCTTTTAAAATTGAACTACATAATATAGTAATACAGTTTATATCATGACTATAACTATCTTCAGAAAAAAGTACACACAAAGTGTAAGAAGCTTATAAAAACTAAATTCTGATTTTAACATTATTATAAATGTTTGAAAAATTTATTACTAATAAAAATGTATCTAAACTAGAAAAATTTCGTGACGTGCAATTTTTCTGGCTTAGATACATTTTTATGAGTTATAAAAACTTGTTAAACATTGTGTAAAAATGTCTGCAAATGGTTTACTTATATTTTTGTTATTCACAGATCTAACATTAAGAGTGGACATCTGCGGACCGCAGTAAACTTACATGATATGATCATATTTAAAATGGTAAGAAATTTTATTTAATTAATAAACATAAAAAAAAATGTTTCTTTTTCACATAAATTAATAAAACTGTTTGTTTGTCAAGAGCAAACTATGCATGATTGTATATGAATACTTTGTAAAGGAGCTTCTACTATGATATGATTTATGTGTATATTATTTCAGATGCAGAATCACCAAGGAGATCTTGGCATTATGTGAGGATTTACAAACCTTTCTGAATATTATGGTAAGTAATATGAGCAAATTATTCTGTAAAGCTGTATCCATTATTTTTGACGTCATAAATTAAGAAACATTTCAAATACATACATTTATATAGAAAAGTATTTAACCTAGAAAAAAATATTTTCCTCAGGAAGGAACTGAGAAAAGTATTTGACCCAGAAAAATGTAATTTCCCCAGAAAGGAACTAAACCATCTGAGCTACCAAGCACTTAAAAGAAGATAAGTTCTTGGTAGCTCAGATAGTTGGGGCAGTCAGATACCCATTGTAAAAGATTAGGGGTTCAATCCCCGCCTGAGGATGTTTTTTTTATATGCATTTCTAATATTTAAAAAAATATATAATATAATACTATAAATTGTTGTTAAAATATAATTAATAATTAGAAATATTAATTTATTTATAACTTTATAACGTAATATGTAATTAAATATATTTTTTTAAAAACATGTTTGTTTAGATCACCAAATCATGCTGTGAGAAGAAACTTTCTTGATCATCATTGCTCCATGATGCACACTCAAGGGTGGGTGGCTGGCGCAACTCAGAGATTTTCTTAGCATATAAAGTTAGTGTATTTTTTTGACACTTTTTTTCTGAATCTAATCTTTAGTTTAACAATCATTCCAATTTTTTTTTATTTCCCTTATACAAATTACCAGCAAACCATTATTCGCAAACCGACCAGTACCGGTGAAAAATCTTCAATGTTGTACGTACATTTTTTACATCATCATCATAATTATCATCAGCCTGTATACGTCCCACTGCTAGGCACAGACCTTCCCACATGGGAGAAACACGCTGGCCTAATGCGGGTTGGTGGGTTAAAGCGGATGCAGTAACAACCGGGACCAACAGCTTAACGTGCCTTCTGAAGGGCGGAGGAGCTCGAGATTATAAATTTGATTGTCCCATCTCGGGACCTTCCATGGCGAAAGTTGCTTTGTTTTCGTAATCGAAACCAGAACGCTCAAACCACTACGCTACCGAGCTCCTCCACTATGCCACCAAGCTACTTCGGTCCACTGATATCCAGATAAGTTGACATCAGTGGGCCACAGTAAACTTACATGATGTGATCAGGAATATACAAAATACTACATGTAATAATGGAAGATTTATATTGAAACTGATAAGAAAATTTATTTACTTGAACTAAAATTAATAAATGTAAAAAAGGAAGTAAATTGAAGTGTTTGTTAATTTATAAATAAATAAAACTGTATGTGTGTCAAGATAAAACTATACAAAGTTGTTTAGAAATACTTTGTAAAGGATATTCTGCTACGTAATAATGTATGTTTATATTATTTCAGGTGCAGAATCACCAAGGAGATCTCGGCATTATGTGCGGATTTACAAATCTTTCTCAATATTATGGTAAGTAATATGAGCAAATTATTCTGTAGAGTTGTATTTTTTGGAATCATAAATTAAGAGACATCTCAAATAGAACATAGTTCCAAAATAAATGAAAATAAATATTATTTTGGAAAAGTTTCATGTCCAAAAAAAATTCATGTCCTCTGGAAGGAAATGAACTACCTGAGCTACCAAGCATTTAAAAGAAGATACGTCCTTGATAACTCAGATTGTTGGAACAGTCAGATACCGGGACTGTGAAAGGTTGAGGTTTCAGTCCGGCCTGCGGATGTGGTTTTTTGCTTTAAATGCTTTTTTAATATATTTTTTTGAATTATAAAACTACATGACAAATAAACTGACGGTCCACTTGGTGGTAAGTGGCTATCGTGGCCTATGGACACCTAAAATAACAAGGAAAAAATCACTTGGTATTTCAGGTGCGTGCTATTATGCGTCCCACTGCTGGGCACAGGCCTTCCTACATGGAAGAGACACATCAGAGGTTTGGGATTGATGAATTTAATAGAAGAAATAAAACCGGTTATAACAACGTTATTTCATCATCATTTCAGCCCAGAGACGCCCACTGCTGGGTATAGGCCTCCCCCTAGGATCTTCAAACTGATCGGTACTGCGCTGTCCGCATCCATTGACCTTCACCAGATCGTCGGTCCACCTTGTAGGGGGCCTACCAACGCTGCGTCTCCAGGTACGCGGCCGCCGTCATTTTCCATATTTTTTTTTCGACAACTGATATTTACCCATTTTTATCTTTCCGACATATTTTTATAGTCGTCCTCTTCAATTTATTTTATATGCATGACATACCCCGGACTCATAGTTGTAGAGAAATTTCAAAAATAAGAAAAAGTAAAAATACTTTGAACTCAAATAACTCGAAAAGTATCAACCGCAAAAGAAAATAATCTACGATAAAACATTTTTGTATGTTAGCCTTAACAAGATAGGCACGAAAACAAGGAGTTGTCAGTAATCGAAAAAATAATCTTGAATTGATTTTTTCGTCAAAATAAGTTTTGATCCAGTTGGGGCCGAAATTTTCGAATCTACAGATGTCCCTAAACCCTTACTTTTTTAATGCCTATCTTTTTAAGGCTATCAATACAAACATGTTTAATAATAGATTTCTCTTCCTGCGGTTTGTGTTAATTGCTTTTTAAGTTAATTGATTTCAAAGGTTTTTACTTCTTCTTATTTTAAAAATTTTTAGAAAACTATGTGTCGGGGGTATTTTGTTCATCTTCGTTTTACAATTGAACTTCGTAATACATAAAGTACATAATCATGACTATAACTATGTTAAAAAAAATACACAAAATGAGTAATAAGTTTATGAAAACTTTTCACACATTTCATTTAAACATTGCGTGGGAAACTGATTTACTTATATTTTTATTATTTACAGATCTAATATTAAAAGTGGACATCAGTGGACCACAGTAAACTTACATGATGTGATCATGGAAGAATAATGCATGATGAATAATGGAAGATTTATATTGAAACTGGTAAGAAACTTTATTTACTTGAACTAAAATTAATAAATGTAAAAAAGAAAGTAAATTAAGTGTTTATGAATTTATAAATAAATAAAACTATATGTGTGTAAAGATAAAACTATACAAAGTTGTTTAGAAATACTTTGTAAAGGATATTCTGCTACGTGATAATGTATGTTTATATTATTTCAGGTGCAGAATCACCAAGGAGATCTCGGCATTATGTGAGGATTTACAAATCTTTCTCAATATTATGGTAAGTAATATGAGCAAATTATTCTGTAGAGTTGTATTTTTTGGAATCATAAATTAAGAGACATTTCAAATAGATACATAGTTCCGAAATAAATGAAAATAAATATTATTTTGGAAAAGTTTCATGTGCAAAAAAAATTCATGTCCTCAGGAAGGAAATGAACCACCTGAGCTACCAAGCACTTGAAAGAAGATAAGTCCTTGGTAGCTCAGATAGTTGGAACAGTTAGATACCCGGATTGTAAAAGGTTGAAGTTTAAGTCCGGCCTGCGGATGTGGTTTTTTGCTTTAAATGCTTTTCTAATGGTTTTAAAAATGTATACATGGTGATGCTATCAATACGACAATAAATTAAAACACGGGACATATTAGTTCATAGAAATGTTTTGCAACTTTTAAATACATCTTAATCATTTCATAATTTTATAATATTTCTATGAAATAATGAAGTTAAAGTTATATTATTTCATACAAATGTCATAAAATTAACAAATGATAGTATTTAAAAGCTGCGAAACATTTCTATGAACTAATATAGCCCATGTTCTATTTTATTGTCTTATTAACCGCACCACCCTGTATAATGTTAAAATATAATTTAGAATACGGAAATATT